>CM059602.1:149421666-152055000 GCA_030412105.1 Cyclura pinguis
CACTATTACTGATGTTTAAATAATTTTCAGAAGAGTAGCCTTATTGTTCTATTGTTCCAAAAATAATGAAGACTATTGTGGAACCTTAAAACCTAACAAAATTATTATAGCACAGGATTTGTTTCTCGGTTTATTAGCATGCAGTTGGGCAAAAATATGCAGTTGTAAAAAATGTGCAGTTGGAAAGATGATAGATGTGCTAGTGGAGAAATGGGAAAGGTGGATTAGACACTCATTGTGTGTACACAGTTATTAAGAACTTAGATAACAAACAATGCCAGGGATGACAAGTAATAACGATTATATAAAGTCTGGAGTATAGGAGTCTAATTTTTTCTAGATGGCAAGAGAAGCAAACCATGTCCAAATTATTCCCATTTGCTCTGACTTGAAGTTCTGTGGGTTGCTTCAGGCTGGGCCAGAACCTCAGCAGCTATGCTCAGCTAGAGGACTTAGCTAAAGTTTTGTTTGCTGTATAGCAGTCACAGCATAAGCCTAGAATCCTCTTGATGACATATGTTGGTGTAATCCCTCCTTTTATATGCATATATATTTGTGAAACATTGCAGGAGGTGATATCCTGTATCTCCTTGTGCAATGCAGCTTTCCCCAAGTGCACAACAGCTGCCAGAGTGACCTATGGCCTCAAATCAACTGGAGGGATGCATATGGGTGCACTCTAGATGTCAATGCCCCTGCTCACCAGGAAAAAAAGGGCCAGTCTTATACTGGGAGCAGAGGGTGCTCTTTCTTCACTGGGTCCACACAGGTCCACAAGGGCATCTGGAATACATCAGGTGCACCCTGCAGCCAACTGGTAGCCAAGGGGACAGAGGAATGCCTGCAAGCCCCTCTGCTGCTGTTGTACACCATGCAAGAAACAGAAGCAACATCCTTTACACACCAGACAATGGCAGCAACCATCTTGGACCTGAAGTTAAGTGTTAACCTTTCCAAAACTACAGCTCAGAAATTCAGAAAATATTGGCAACCTCAAAATATCATTTCCTTCTATTTTCTTTTTTTGAAAAGGAAGCTTTCTAACTTTAGGATTGTGAAGAAGAGTTTGGCAATATCTGTGCATGCCCAATGCCAGATACATAGACACACAGGCCCCAGAGACATAGACTCCAGAGGTCCCCGAGGCTGAAACTGCCATTCCTTAAGGAGAAAAATCCTGAGGAAAACAGGTATAGCTGCAAGTACCATTTCCTTTATCCCAGAATCCCAACACATGGGCACCAGAAGCATTTGGGGTAATAACAATACTGGCAACAACTGCCATTGCCCTTAGCTCTTCTCTGCTGGAAGTCACATTTCCATTATTTGAGTGCCATCACAAAACTGATTGGGACATTTGTTTTTAAGGTGGTGAGCAAATACTGAATCAGCTTAATTTACAAGTCATTTGCTGGGGAAATAGAAAGTAGCCTGTGTGAAGTATAAGGGGGATGGTAAAAAATAAAAAGGGAATCAGAAATGGATTCAGAGGTGCTTATAGACAGATTCGTCTGTCTACAAGAACCCTGAGGGCAAAGGTCTACCGTTAGATAAGGGCTTGAGGACATCTGATGCTGTTACATTGTTAAAGATGAGCAGGTTTTAGCTTGGGACCATAGGTGGTAAACTGCCCAGAAGTCCATAGAAGTAAGTGACTGCTGACATTGTGTAGCAATTACGAGCAAGAGCTGAGAAGTTTCCAGTTTCCAGTTTAAGGTGGGCATCCACACTGAGCTGCCCATTGCATCCTAGTCTTAAGTTCGCTATGAGATCTCAACAGGTTAGATTCCATCTGCCCTATGGGAAAAAATGATATTTTCTCACTTCACAGAAATATTGCAATGTATAAGAAATGTGTTGATCACATGCCAAGTACTGCAAGGCAATGTTTCCCAGCCTCAGGTTTGTAGATTTTGCAGAACCACAATTCCCAGTGTCTCCAGTCAATATGACCAATGATAAGGGATGTTAGGAACTACAGTCCAACAACATATGTGGTCCAGCATTGGGGACCACTGCTATATGATACTGTTGTTTGCTGGCTTTGTTGTAATGCCAGCTTCTCTAACTGGTGTTCTTCAGTTGTGTTAGACCATGACTTCCATCATCCTTCAAATTAGCATGTCATGTTGATTGGAGATGATGAGAATGACAGTTCAACAAATCTGGAAGGTGCCAGATTGGGGGAAAGTTACAGTAATGAATAAGAAACCAAGCTATCTGTCCAACAATATATGTGGTCCCAGGCTCAGTCTTCAAGGACATATATTGTCTATTATGCTTATATCTTACCTGTTTTCAAGAGAACACAGAGTGGCTTTCCAAGCCAATTGGCATCTAGTTACTGGCCAGATCTGGACTTGCTTAGGTCTAGCAAAGCAGCCACAAGCTGTTAGAAGTGCAACAACACTTAGCACTCAAGAACCCAGAATGCATCACAGTGGAACAGCAGTAATAGAGTTAGTTAGGATGACCTGAAGTGTCCTCCCTCTTGGCTTTACCTATCCTGATCCCCCTGTGGTGTAAACCGATACTCTTAGGGATTTCTCTGCGTCTTCTCTTTGACCCCTCCCTTTCTTCTTCCCAGAAGTCCTTCCTGAGAATGCTAGACTAGATAGCAATAACCCCAGTAACTTTCCTATCTTAGTATGGAGTTCCTTCAATAAAGCTTTAGTTTCTTTTTATTTTAAGCCATGGTGTCTTGCTCCTTAATCAGCTCCACCACTCTGCTGCAAATAGGCACTCACTAACACAAGCACGCCTTCAGAACAGCCCCCTGTCCCATGTTAATGTTATTATGCCGCTCCTGCTCATTTCAGTGAGATATGCTTAAGATGGCTTCTGCAACATGTTAGTTAATCAGAAAGGGGCATTTCAGTTTTCCAATTCGGGCACTAAAAAAACTTGAGCTACTGCTGTATTCCCTTTACATGGTTACTACCAGCTCTACTGCTGTTCCCCTGCCACTGTTGGGATATTGCACGTCCCTCAACCAGACCCTTTCCAGACATATTGGACTACAGTTCTCATCATCCCAAGTCAGCAGGGTTACTGGTATGCTATCAGGAGGGCACCAGGTTGGAGGAGGCTTATATATAATGTACACGGCCCAAGAGGCAGACAATAGGGTCTTCTTTCCCCAGAAATGTACCAACATAATTATTACTGCTAGTAGTGGTAGTCACATTCCTGTGGTGCCTTACATGCCAACAAATATAATATGGTAAATACTATATGGGCCCAAACTCACTTTATTAGATTTATGAATGCTTATCTTGTGTAAGCTTTTCCCATGATAAATGTGATCATCTTTAAGATGCAACAGGATTCTATGTCAGCTACAGTTTCTTCCCCTTCCCTTTCTTCTCCATCATCAGCCTTTTTTATAATACCTAGGCACAACTCAAATCTATGTTGAAGCACACTGACTAGACAAGCTTGACAAGCTCTTTTCCTCTGTGTACCAATGGACTGGGAAATCCCCATTCCATCTCCATTCTTCCAGCCAGCCAGTTTCTGAATAGCCCACACAGTTCTGTGCAAGTACCTTTGAACAAAGAAACAGTGACTCTCTTCCCGAGTGCCACCGCCGGCCTTGTTTGAATGAAATAATTCTATTTGACTACAATATACTATTTCAACAGTTTTAAGTTGCATGCAGTTATTTCAGGTTGATTCTGTTTTAATTTAATCATTTTAATGGGATATTGCATTTCCAGATATAGGAAACCTCCAAATTGTCTGATTAACATTTTAGAATCAATACATTTAACAGAAAAGTATACAATTATCCAGACAAATTACCCCAAAGGTCAGGTGGGCACGAGCTTTTCTGTCACTTCGAGAAGATACAATAAGGTAAAGAAACTTTAGCCATTCAAACCAAATCCTACTTTTTTTCAAGTTCATACAAAAATGTCACCTTTCCAAGGGCAGCATGTAGGTACTGCGTTCTTTTGCAAAATCTTGTGGGATCAAAGCAGGTCATATTTATTTAGAGTTATAAATCCCTATCTATAAAGACAGCAATCCGATAAGTAATATAGTGGCCATCAAGTAAGCACTAGACTGTAAATACTGTAACTTTTTAATGTACCAAAGTGGATGTGAGTGTGCTGGACATACAATGGCAATCACTTATGAGTTAGTGTCCTGCTTGTCCTGGCTAGTGAAAGCCAGCTACGAGGGGCCACGGTATCTACTAGGGTTTTAAAAAAACTAATTCAGAGAAGACAGGATCTCTGACTGCTTCAAATCTATGATTAGTCTATAACCTGCACACTGAGCTATTATAGGTTTTATGGAGTTGAACATCTGGCTGTCCTCCAGCTACATCCATAAATTGCATCAGCATTCTGTGACTTTGGCAGTGGGCAAGTTTTCTGCTTGGCCATGGCACTGTAATTTGTGCCTGTGGGATGTGGATTTGGTCAAAGATCTCCACCTAGAGACTCAGCTAGAAAACTGCACCTGACTAATTCATTTAAGTCATGCTTCATATGCTAGCCCGGATATGAATGTGGCCCCAAATGCTCCTCAAAATGTTGATGTCAAATATACTCCAATTATTCCTTGGATCAGCAAATATTTGCTGTTCAGCACCAGCATTTTACAGCTGTTAGTCTTGTAGCAGCTTTCAATAATTGGGTCTGTATTTTCCCTCAGCTGCCATGCACTAGCAAGGCAACATCTGACAGTTTCAGAAATGTAGCTTTTAACTGTATCTGACAGCTGACATGCAATAGGTGCCAATACTGGACACCATCTGACATGCTACAGTCAGTATTTGACAGTATCTCCTCTGAAATCAACGGAGCACAATCCATTTTAGACTCCATTCATTTTAGACTCCATTCATTGAGCAATCAGAAACGGTTCCCTTGGACTGGTGGACACAACCTAAATGGCCAACATTTGAATGTCAGTGTCAACTTGCCATTCCAAAATGTGAACATCAAATGGTGAAACCAGTTTTCAGTATCAACATCTAATGGGTGGAAGTTTCAAATCAACCCAAGTTGAGCTTCTTTGGATACCCAGTTCAGCTTTTTATATCCTTGACCTCCATTGAAAAGAAAAAAAAACACTATTTTTTCTTAGCTATTATGCATCAATCTTACCATCTTCATGTGAATTGTTGAGAAGTTTGATTCCATAGAAAGGTTCTGAGGCTATAGCTCACAGAGCTCTAGAAATGTTTAGGGACGTTGTTAATCTAGTCCTAAAAATAGGTGTGCTGAATGTCTTGTGTCTCTCTGAGACGAGTTTTAGCAAAGTAAGGCAAACAGAGAATAGACAAGTTTCCTAGCTAAAAACTTTACTAATTACATTTAAAGGTGCATTAAACATCCATACATGCAATGCCAGGACCTTGGCTAACTATGGTACACCACAGTTTCAAGAAGAGGAACAACTTAGCAGCCTGCACTCGCCATCTTGATGGAGAAGGAAAAGAGGAAGGAGAGTTTTTTAATGTGCTTATAAAACACACCTGGAAGGTTTCCTGGTCACATGGTGTCATTGCTTAAATATATCCCCACAATGAGTGAAGAGTAAATGGGGAACGTTTTAGAAATAATATGTATAGGGTAGAGGCATGTAGGAAACCCTTACTGTCTAAAGCCCCGTTGCTCTAATAGCAAATGAGTGCAGGAGGTTAATGAGAATGCTTGTTTGGGAAGCATCTTCCAAGTTTATAGACATCTTTGCATTTGCTCATTAAGATCCTAAGTATTTTCCCATTTAATTATATTCATTTTATGCTTTAAACAGTTTTATAACATTTCATTTATTATTTATCATTTATCATTTATTATTTTTATAACATTTCATTTATTATTTATTATTATTGCTTTTACTGTTTTGTAAAAATATGCATGAAGGTACACAAAATTCACAATGATCTGCCTGCCATTCTTCAACCCCCACCTCTACCACCTTAGAACAGTTCTGCATTCCCTGCTTGCTGAATCAAACTAAGTTCCTCCTTGTCCAGTTTTCTGTATCCAATTTACACAAAGCTCTATTTCCAAGAGTACTTTTGCAGGGGAGACTGCTAAGAATGGTCAACAGATGGCACTCCGATTTGGGGTAGGGGTGGTAGGTTTTCGTTTCTCTTCAGGGATCTTTAGGAAAAATGAACTTGGGGATGTCAGCTGCGTTTGGACATTAATAATTCCATTTAGGTCTCAAGGTAAAATCATCCTCCATAAATGTGGCATAAAGATAAAATTTTTTACAGTTAGCTCTATAGTAAGCCTATACAGAAGTAAGTACATCTCAGTGAAGTTAAGTCTCATTAAGTACGTTTCATAGACTAGAGGTATTACAAGTGCCTCTTCCTTTGATTTCTTCGTAATGCCGTCTAATCTACTTGCCATCAACATTGCATTTCATGATAGTGAATTCCAGGTATTCTTTTTGCATTCTGCAATTCATAATTTAAACAAAAAGATAAGTGAGTAAACCTTAGGGTTTATTAGCACATTTTGAAACCCGCACGTTTGCACAGTCAGTATCACGGAATTCAGCTTGAGCATTTCATTTAAAAACTGTTAAACCAAATCATTTCTCAGAATGAAGAAGCCATGGATACCAAAGAGAAAGGCATCTGCTTTGCTGGCATGTTGACTAGGCTTCCTGGGCTGGGTCCTGAAACTGATTTCACTATGAGCACTACCTGTAGGTTATTTCCACTGACTAGCAAAACAAGAACAGCTGGGATTCAAGAGCCTTTGAGGACCTGGTACCAGGAGTAGCCTGATAAAGACAAGACCATTCATCTCCACAGTTTATTATTAAAGCTAAAGCAAGGCTGGGGAATCTTCAGTCTTTCAAATGTTTCAGATCTCCACTCTTTGTAGCCCCACCCAACATGGCTGGTAGTAAGGAATTATGGTAGTTGTTGTCCAAAAGCAATAGAGTACCTATTGTTCCCCATCCCTGAATGAAACCTAAGCAAATTTGGTGAGTGCAAATGATATTGTTCCCCTGTTCTCCTTGCCTTCATCTTCCAGTTTTTCCTCCATTTCTCACCTTGTGTCAAAACGAAGACCCAAAGCAACACTCAACATGTTCCTGGAGAGCTTCAGTGTTCACAGGCCTTCCTACATGCCCATTATTTTTCAAAACCTATTCAATCATTTATTCTTTTTTTTAAAAAAAATAGAAAATAGAATAAAAATAGAATATTAAAATAAAGAGTTGCCAAAAGCCCCCTCAGTTCTCCTAAGTGACACTTAAAAATAACATTTTTGCAACAGTGAGTAAAAATAATTAGTTATTCCAAAAGCTACATGCAAAAAAAGAATGTTGTGAGTGTGAGCTCACCTCTATTTTCAAAATAAGTCCATGGGCCCAGAGTTCTTTAATTCTAAGTGTAATATATTTTGTACCATGCTCCACATTTCAGAATACTAAGAGTGTTTTTTTGGGGGGAGGGGTAAATTAGATCCTGAAAGCCTAGAACAATGATGGTATTTGGGACTTCAGCTCTGAGAAGCCCAGCCAGCTTGACCAAAGGTTCAAGATTCTGGATGCTGAAGTCTAAAACATCTGGAGGACCAAAGGCTGAAGACTGCTGACACAGAGTGCTTCATACCCTTGCTTCCCTGACTGCAAAAATCAGAGAGTGATTTCTGTCACTGATAATAGAAAGCATTGTTTGGGAGCCATCTAGTGGAAGAAATAGGCCAAAAGAGCACCCTATTTGGTTAAAAATGGAGGGCCTTTCTTCATTACACTGTTATCATGCTATTATTCCACTTTCAACATCCTGTGGAATTCTGGGGTTTGTAGTTTACTGAGGCCAAAGAGCTCTCTGGCTGAGAATTCTAAAGTCCCCTCCCTAAACTGCAAACCCCAGGATTCCACAGGATGTTGAAAGTGGAATAATAGCACTATGGCCTTTTCCGCACGAGAGGGGAGGAGCGGTTCACTGCATGTCAAGAGTGGTGTTTTTATACTCCGATTCAGAAACTGAATTCAGAAATTCAGAAACTGTGCTGTCTGCACACACACGCACACACACACACACATTTACATTGTACTACTGTGGAGAACAGCAGTTACTGCATCCACAACAGCAAGTCCCTAGCCACCCCCATTCTTCTCCCTCACCCCGCCCTGCCATCGCTGATTGGTCTGTTTTTTAAAAGACACACACACACACACATTTTTACACATTTCTGTGTTGCTACGTTTGTGCGTAGGAATGTATGTTCGTTGATACATGGAGAAAAATATGTTGTAACAGTCCATTACCAGACCCACTCTCTTCCCGCTGTCCGTTTAACAGAGGAAGACAGTAATGATGGGAGCTTGTCCTTTGATGGGTGTAGAGAGGTAGAGATGGAAATGACGGAAGGGACAGCCTGGGAATGCCCATAGCTAGCCACTTCTGTGATGTGAATTGATGCTACGCTTCTGCAAGTAGGCAAAAACTGAAGCAGAACCAGATTGGGAGATTTACTCCAGAGTTTTTCTGGTTTTCACATACAGCGGTTTTGTATTGCAGTGAACCGCAGTGAACTGTTCTAGGAGTTGAAAATGTGCAGAACCATGAAGAAAACTACAAAGCTAAAATGGTTCAACATGCAAACGGGAGAGTAAGAATTTGATGCTGCTACGATGTATCAACCTCGTGTGGAAATGACCTATAACAGTGTAATGCAGAAAGCCCCAGAGTTTGTGGCCAAGTTATTTATTCCCATGTGCTGGTGCCATGACCCAGGCTCCCGTCATAACAACTCAGTGGAGTAGCTCATAGGACTGGCTTACCAGAAAGTACTCATTACCTCATTGAGAACTCTCAGTCAAGAGCACCTTCACATGTATTTTTAACCTTTGTTTGACACTTAGTGATGTGTGTTTGGGTGTTTTAAGGTTGGATGATTAAAATAAGTCCCTTCTTTATTTACTAATTTAATTTATGTGTACATCTCATCTTTGTTCCAGCAAGGGACCCCAGGTGGCTCACAACAAGGTTAAAACATGATACAAGTAAAAAAAAAAAAGATAATACAAAGGGTTTCTTTAAAAAAATAAATGAAAACAATTCAATTAACTGTTTTGTCAAAACACACATAAAATAGTATCTCATTTTATGTAGAATAAAATAATTTAAACTACCATAACAATATGTTGTGTGTGTTCAAGTCCTTTCTGGCTTATGGGAATTCTAAGGTAAACCTATCATGTGATTTTCTGGGCCTGAGAATGTGTGACATCCCCAAGGTCACACAGTGGGTTTCCATGGCTGAACGGGGAATCAAACCCTGGTCTCCAGGGTCATAGTCCAATGTTCAAACCACTACACCACACTGGCTACATTCCATTAAAATCTTTTCACACTACCATCAAATACCTGTTTGAATAGAAAGGTCTTCATGTGATGGTGAAAGGAGAGCAGAGAGGGAGCCAGTCTAGCCTCCCTTCAGAAGGAAGTCCTCAGCCTGGGTGTAACCTATCATTGTGTCTTCAGCAGAAGGGTCTATGAGGATGGTAGGACTGTGAGAAAACCCTCCCCTGAGATCTTAATGCTCAGGTAGATTTGTATAAGGTGATAACGGCTTTTCCAGCTGTCCAGCCCTGAGCCGTAAAGGGCTTAATATGTCATACCCTGCACTTTGAACTGATCATATGCAGCTCAGGTCCAGGCTGTTTGAAAGACCAGTTAGAGCTCTAAGGTTTTCTGGAGAGGCCCCTCTCTGTCCCAGTGCTATCTCAGACTTGTCTGATAGGAAGAAGGGAGAGAGTGCTTCCAGACTTTGGAACTCCCTCCTGAGGGAGACCAGATGGCCCCGTCCTCACTCTCATTTTACCCACAGAATATTAGTAATTGACTGTGATGGGCTTTTAATGGTGTATTGTGTTGTTCTGTTGATTTTTATATTTTCTTTTAATGGAGTTTATATGGTTTTAACCATACAGATTGTGTAACTGTCTTTAAGTAACTTTTATTTTCTTTACTGATACTGTATGTTTTTTTTAAAAAAAATCTGCACGCTTTTAATAATTTGTAAGCTGCATTGAATCCCATTATTGAGAAAAATGAGATATAAATGAATAAAATAATAAACCTTTTTGCTGTTCTTTCTGTGATATCACTGTTGTCCGTTTAAAAGGAAAAGAGACAAGTAAGCCTTGTATGTGAAAATGCTCTTTGCCCCTCTGCTGTTCCTGGCTTAAATGGTATTGCAGAGTAGATATATTTAATTAATGGAATTACATAAATGTTGATTTAAGAGGTTCTCATTGACAGAGTAAGTTTATACTAGTTGGGACTAATAATAGCATCTCTGTCTTTACTAGTCTATAATTTTTATTTTTGAAAAGTTGTCTGCTTCTTCCCACAGCATCCAGTAGGTGGAAGCAGTGTGTTATAGTTTTGGCTGCTTGGCTGGGTAAATTCCAAGATGCAATATTTTCCCCCCGTAAATCAGCCCTGGTTAGTACTTGGATGGAAGACTGCCAAGAAATACCAAGTGCTGTTGGCTATATTTCGGAGAAAGGAACTGGCAGAACCACCTCTGAGTATTCTTTGCCTAAGAAAACCCTATGAAACTCATAAGTTAAAAGGCAACTTGAAAGCCCATGCACACAGGTCTCAACTAGCTTCCTGCGTTCAAAGGCCAGGCCCTTCTTCTTCTTTGCAAAGTGGGTCCAGACAGGATATACTTTTAAATGGAGATATTTTGAACATGATGAATGAGCTTAATCCTGATGCTACCTTCTCTTTCTCCTCCAAGCAGTCCATTGAGGTCAGGATCCTAGCTGAGGAAGTAACATGCTCTGGAACCAGGGCTGAGGGGAAGTAGCCAATATGATGCAGCAGAGGAGCAGGAGGATGGAAGCCTTGGGTGAAGGAAGGGACAGTAATGTTCTCACTGAAGAATTTTCAGTGAGAGCAAGAGATGTAAAATTTCCAAACATTTTGAAGCCATTGTGGGGGGAAAACATTTTTTCCCCGTTTTAACTTTTTTCAGGAAAAAAAAAACAGAAACTTTCAGGAAAATTGAAAGAAACCCAATATTAGTACCATTTGCAGATTGAAAGTCACTTAATTACTTCAGGAGCATAAAATGTGTTATGCAAAATGAACAACTTGCTTTGATAAAAAATTATCATGCTTGATGTATTAAAAATACAGCTGATTCAGAAAACAATTGCAAATTGAATGTAGTTCTATACACTGTTTCCAAGATCCTGTATCAGAGGCTATGATGTGTAATTTACGATCACAGAGATAGATTGCTGACAATTTTATATTGTCAGCAACCATGACAATATGCAACCATGCTAGTGAATTGCGACAATCCACAATGGGGAGCCACTCAAGATGTCCCATTGCACAATGGGGGCTCTCATCATACAATGGGACACATGCATCATGACATGTTGTGCAACAACCATGCTGCTATCTCTGCTGGTACAATGGTGGTAATGGCGTAATTATGTCTGCTCTTCTCCTGAAGACAAGAATGTTGTGCAAGAATGCCATTCAACTCTTTATGAACTTAAGTCAGTTTGTGATGGTGTAACTTCCCAACAGGAGGCCAACCAATTATTTTTTGTTACAAATGGAGCTACAAGGTCCTGAATTGTAAGAAAATCTTAAACTATAGGGGGCCTCTTTGATTTTGCCAATTCATAAGGACCAGGCAAAAACAAAATCCGTTTTTCAAAAAGCAGAGTAAAACAAAAAAATTAACCTTTTCCCCTCTGACCAAGCAGGCAAAACAAAAACACAAAAACACCAATTTGTATAAAAAGAACTGTGAAAACCATGGCCCTTTCCACACCAGGAAGTTAAAAGGGGCCAACGCGTCCTATCACGGAGGTCATCTGCACCTTGGATTGGACTAGGTTCGGACTATTTACCTTAGTTCCGCACCTTAGTCCTGTCCAAGACGTCCCCAAGTGGTCCTCCAGCGAGCTAAGTGAAGACTGGAAAAATCCGGTCTTTCAATCTTCTGGAGCATGCCATTGCGTTCCTCCTCACTTGCGCAGATGCGCAGGCTCACACCAATGCAAGCCTGCGATCAGCGGAGGGTGGGCTGTGGGCACGGCCAGCATCAGCGGTTGGTCTGGACCCACGAGGAACAGGAAGCCGCCATTTTCAGCCGGAGCAGTGCGGATCTACAGACCTCGCACTGCTCCAATTCACCCTGGACCAAACGGAGAAGCCCTGCAGAAGGGCTTAAGGGAGAGTCCACGTTGCTTCGAGCTAAGAAGAAGCGGTGAGTAACGACACGGAGCGAATCACTCACCTCATGCGGAAAGGGCCTATGACCAGGAATTGCAATGAAGTGAGACTAGTATTAGATCAGATTGATTGGTCTTAAATAAAAACCAACCTGCTATAAGGTGACATTTTGGTCACTTCCAGTATCTTGTTTTGCTATGTTGTATTTTGTTGCTTGGGGCAGATTTTCAAGTGTGGAGGACCCACACGCGACCCACAGAACTACCCATCCTGGAAGTCTTGCATCATCCCTCTGGCCATTTCCACACGACACTGTTATAGTGCTATTATTTCACTTTCAACATGCTATGGAATCCTGGGGTTTGCGGTTTAGGGAGGGGCATTTAGAATTCTCAGCCAGAGAGCTCTTTGGCCTCAGTAAACTACAGAGACCAGAATTCCACAGGATGTTGAAAGTGGAATAATAGCAGTACAACAGTGTCGTGTGTAAAGGGCCTCTGATTTTCTGATGGGAGGGATCAAAAGGAGCTGGGGTTACATAAAATGCTCCCATGGCCCACATGTGACTTGCAGGCTGCACAGCTGACACCCCATCATAGTATATGGTGAAGTACAATTTATTTGTACACATCAGGCTAAATAAGAAACGTGTGGACAGTCTTAAAGGGTTAGTGAGCTTTTCAGTTCAGGAAAAAAATGAAGCAAAAGTAGGCTGAAGGGAATTGTAGAGACTTATAAAATTATGACCAGCACAGATGGAATAAATGTGTGTGGGGTGTGTGTGTGTGTGTGTGTGTGTGTGTTTTTGTCAAGCAGGAACTCAGGGTTACTCAATAAAAATGACTAGTGAAAGGATTAAGAGTGATAAAAGAGAGTATTAGAATACATATTTAACACACTATTTTACAAGAGGGGGTGGTGGCCTCTGACTCCAAAAAATGAATGGGGGAATTAGTTCTTAGTCATGACAGCTAAATACAGCCTCTATAAGCAAAGAACAGGTAACAATTCCTTTGAGATAACTCAGATGTGTTTTCTTTCAGCAGTTTGTTGCTCTGCTTTGTGTTCTACTTGGCACTCCCATATTTGGAACGCTGTGTTTAAAAAGGCTACCCCTTCTGACTTTTCTGTCAGTCAGACTGGCCTGGGCCAAAAGAGTGTAAAAAGTTTGGGAAAATCCATTTTTTGGACTATCGTTCCATTCTGAGAGTTAATCTCAAAGAAAGGAACATTTCTAAGCTCTGGCCAAGTTTAGCTTTCTGTCTAGTGCAATTTATTGTTTCGTCCTTTTCATGTCCACCACTTCTGAGGCAGAAATGTGCAGGTATGTTCCCCCCCCCTTTTTTTTCTAATCAAGTCATTGCATACCAATAATCAATCTTCTGAATTATGGGCAAATAAGCACGCTTACCATTATGATATCTCACAGGGTTACTCATTCAGTGTCATTACGTAAGCATACTGTTGTGTGTTGTGAGGAATCTATTTTGAATATTACATTGTTGATCTTACAGATGTTTCCATGACTTCAAGATGACCTGTTCCATAATCTAATCTTTCAGCTAGTTTTTGTATTTGACATGTTGCAAAAAAACAAAAATCCCAGCTTAAATCCCAAAGGTAACATCAGCAAGAAAATAATGTTTTGTAATGCAGCTGCATGCAGCGGGTTTATAAATGTTTGACAAGACCATTTCCCCAGGGACTGGAGTCAATAATGGCTTGTTTGTGAACCAGCATGAATCTTGACCATATGCTACACCTAAGAATACTGTAATTGATTACCAATTTTATGATTATTAACAACCCAATTCTCCTACATAAAGATCAAGGATTTTCTTTTGGAAATTCAAGCCGCAATCCAGCTTGCATTCGTGCTAAGTACACATTTCTCCAAGAATATTTCCCAACTCATGCTGACCTGGTAACAGGAGTGCAGATGCAAAAGGCATTTGCAGGGGGAAAAAAATCAGCAGACAGAAAGAAAAGAGAGTGTAACCCTGTCTTACTCATTTCCCATTACCCTTCATTATGACCATTTTTTTCAAAACTTAAATATGGGAGAAAGCTGAGGGCTTGACATGCTTAACTCTTAAAGGTCTGAGTTTGAATTCTTGTGCATCCAACCATATTTCTGAATTAGGGTTTTTTGTGGTCTCTGTGTGCCACAAACATGTGCTCTGTTCCTGCACAAAGCCTCTATCAGAATATTCTAGGGCTGAGCAGTCTTGGCAGAACTCCTACCCTGTCCTCTTTACTGAGCATGCTCCAGCCTTTCAAAGTTACTTTCTCATGATCCAAATATATTTCTGATGCTGAATCAGGGTTTCCGCCTCTCCCCACACCCCCAGAAGTTGCTCATGTTTAAAATTTATATGGTAGGTCTGTGCCACCAGATCCCATCCACGCTGAGAATATTTGCAACTGTTTAGTTGAGCCAGTGCAGATGCAAAAGAATTTTGTCTGAGCTTATTTTTGAAAAATTACCTCAACCAGAAATATCATCTTCGAGACTGAAATAATTTGAGGTTAAAAATTCTGAACGCGACAGAAAACAGGAAACTCAGGAAACAGTCTCAAAGGAAGATCTGTAGCAACAATTTGCCTAGTTTAAAGCGATAACAGGAAGATACTAGTAAACAAGCAGTCTATCTGGGAAGTACCATAAGTAGGGACCAGAAATAAAAGGCTAGTGAATTTACATTGCATAATTCAGCTGATAACAAGGATCCTTACCCCCTGACACATCAATAAGCCCATAGGCTGTTGGGAGTGAGCTTGTACATATCCGTGTAATTAACTTTTAGAAACTGTCAACTGGAACGCCATTTTAAATTGGATCTACTTCTGTAATGCTAACTGAAGCCAGAAACAGGGAAATTTAGCAGTCAAAGCTTTTCCTACAATAGAAATTAAGCGGCAGGGAAAGTTTCAATGCTGAAGTTTTATGTTCACGTTCTCCCATTTGGCTGAAAGTAGCGAACAATCAGAACTTGCAAAAGTTACATTTTTAGACTACAAGTCCCAAAACATGCTAGCCAACGTGGCCATTTGGGAATTGTAATGAAAAAGAAAGAAAAAAAGGAAGTGTTCCTGAGCTTTGCAAAACACTTACAGAAGTTCTCTGACATGATGTGGAAGATGGCAATTTCATTATCTAGCTTTGTTGATTCCATTTGTGTTTCAGGGAGTGATTTAAGGGACAAAAGCATAGCTATGAGAAACAAACAGGAACTCTGCCGCTTGCAGAAAGATAGGAATGACAGCAGCAGGACTCTAGGAGCAAAGCAGGATGCAGGGTCAGGATGGGAAAGGCAAGGAATGAGAAAGAGCAGGATGTTCAGGAAGAAGTCTTAAAAGAGGGCCTGACCCAGATTCTGTAGAGCTGAACATCATCACTACTAAAGCATGACTGCTTCATTCTTGTGCCACTAGCAGGCAGTGGTGTTGCCAGGGTTGGACTTCAGGGAAGAGATCCAGGCCCTCACTTACTACAATATGAGCAGAAAGGATGAATGAATACACAAGGAGAGCTTAATCTAGATGAGACAGAGATGCTCCTGGTCAGCTGAAAGACAGATCAGAGAACAGGCATTCAAACTGTACTAGAAGTGGTTACACTCCTCCTGAAATCTCAGATTCACAGACATAGATTTGAGCCTTGATGTTCAGATTTTGGCGGTAGCCAGAAGTGCATTTCCGTAATTAAAATTAGTGTGCCAGCAGTGTCCATTCCTTGAGAGATCTGTTCTGGTTACAGGGACACATGCATTAATTATATCTAGTTGAGAATGCACTGTGTGTGGGGCTGCCTTTGGAAACTGTTTAGAAATGGGTGCAGAACGCCTTGGTAAAGTGGCTGACTGTGGCTAGTTATAGGAAGTATATAAGTCCCTTGTTGAAACAGCTCCACCAGCTATTGATCTGTTTCCAGACAGAATTCAATGTGCTGGTTGTGATTTTTTAAATCCTATATGGTTGGGTCCAGACTATCTGAAAGATCCTATCTCCCTATGTTAACCTGTTCAAGTTTTAAGATCTGCAGGGGAGGACTTTTTCTTGGTTCCACCACCATTACAGGTTTGTGTGATGAGGACACAGGAGAGAGCCTTCTCAGTGGCTGCTCCCAAAATGTGGAACTTCCTTTCATGTTGTGATAATGGGGGTTACCATTATCCAGGTGACAGAGCTGAAGGGAGATTGTTCTCCCTCCATGCATACAAAGGGTTAATGAGATGCTGGGTTAGGTTACGTTTTATTGAGAGTCAGCATCACAAGGGGACATCACAGGTCACAAGAGATAATTACCCAATCGAGGAGAAAGGTGAGAATCTTTGAGATGCTTTGATCAGGAAGTTTTTAAAAGTCTCAGGGGACCACGAGGCAGGAGAAGAACAAAGACATCAACCAGAGAAGACATATCACCCATTGCGGGTAGGCCCAGTTACTGCCGGCTCTACTTCTGCACACCATCACAGAACCTGATCAACAATGTGAGTGGCTAGGATGTTTCTCAGATTAGGATTTCTGATTAGGATTAGCATTAGGATTTCTGTTCTTTTGAAAGCTCTGACTGATACGATGTAACTTGTGCCTAGTAAGCAAACCTAGGGGAAGGAGCTCCCATGGATAGTGATATCTTCTGTTATTTATATCACCTGTTCTTAAAACAAATGCTTTCCTTTAAAGAACTCTCTGCTCTCTCTATTCCCATGTGCTTGTCAGCAACACACGTAAATAAGATTCCTCTCTCCCAGAGGGGTTGGGGAGAGGAAAGGGATTTCTAGGCTTAGAGATTGGTGGCTTCCTTGTGGTATCTCACTGTGCTACTAAGACAGGGATTTTAATTCAGTGAGTGGTGGCAACATTTAATTAAGGGAACCTGGGGAATTTCCATTTTCTGTTCAAGGGAACAAGTCAGCATTGAGTGGAAGAAGGGCCCTGGGTCCATGACACATGTGTGGTTCATTTGCTCTTCTCCTTGTTGCCTTTCTGTTGACAGGCAAACTCCTTTTTATTGAAGCATGCCTTTGGTTTTTACCTTGTTGTAGCAGACAGAGCTTTTAATGGGCTGTGTTGTATCCGTATCTTATTATGTTTTAAATGTGATTTTAAACAGTTTTAAATTTGTGTTTCTTTAAACATAATTGTTGTGTGATTTTTTCTGAATTTTGGTATTAACAGTTTTTAGTTATGCTTTGCTTTTTAACTTGTTGTGAGCCACTTTGAATACTATGTGGGGAGAAACATGAGATAAAAATTAAATAAATAAATCCACTGAAAGACAGCGGTGGTGGTGGGAATAAGACTGTTTAGGTCTATGTGACAGAGCCTGGAGGGGTGGCTAGCAGATCAGCGGTAGTAACAGGTGGTCATATAACCAGATAGGCTCTGTCTGAACAAAACCCAGCCCTAGCAAAAGGGGAGGCAGTGAGCGAGACAGCAGAAAGCATATATACAGGGAGCATGAATTGGATTCTACTTCCTTCAGTGAGATTCTTAGAGAGAGCTTTAAGTCAGAGCCTTCAGTCAACCAAAGAGGGTTGCCTGAAAAGAAGGTTGCCTTCTCAGTGGCCTAGTGTGAGGTACGGAAGGAACCAAACCACTTCTGAGTGGGTCAGAAAGTGGGACCCTGAGTGGGGAATTACACTTTTGACTCCCCTTAGCCCAAAAGAGTGTGTGTGTGTGTGTGTGTAAGCTCTGTTCTGTAATACTGTGGTGTTTTGAAGAAATTAGTTAAACATCTTTGATGAAGTGATATCTTGTTTGAATATTCTTAAAATACTCAATACTTATTTTCCTGTGTGTTATTTTAATAAAGAGTACATTCTATTTTTATAACTTCTACCTCAGCAGAGTATTTTCTTCAATTTCACTTTTGTAAGAACACACCGCCACAGGTTATCGATCCCTTTTGAATAACCTTTGAGAAGCTTTATTATTCATACACCAAGGTGGTGGTTTTAAAGGGAAAGCAAGGTTAAATAAGTGGAAGGGAGGGAATCAGGGTGCTATAGCAGGATTAAAGGGTCACTGCTACCCTAATCTGGTCTGTCTGGCCCTGCCTCCATAGTCTGACAATGACCTAACTGCACAACTGGTTCTAGTAGGTTCAGTCACCAGCCTCTTCAGCTGAAGAAACTCAGGCAGCCAGGTTAGAAATGTTCTGCTCTGCTTGGAAAATTTGCTGCTACTTTTAAAAATAACAAAAATAATTCACTGGCAAGGCAGCTTTCTGACTAAATGTACTGATATCTACCTCACATGATTAATATGATGTAGTTCAGTACTATCTGCATTTTACATGGTACTTTATAAAAGAAACACCACCACCATCACCTCATACATTCCTTTCCCTGAGCAGCAAATAAGAAAGACAAGTAGATGGAGAAAACTGAGGAGGTGAGTGCAGGCAAATGTGTATAGACAAAGAAGTTACTTACCCCATTGTTCCTTGGCCCATTTAGTCCAGTGCCATTCTACTCTAACTTGCAGCAGCCCAGAATCTTGGAGGAAGAAAGAGGATCCTTCCTAGCTCTATTATTTGCTGTTGATTGCTGTCATACCACCAATCTATGGGCCATCTCTGAAGGATGTTTGTTTCTGAGTGAGTTATGAGGGTCTAGATCTGATCTTGGAAACTAAGCAGAATCAGACCTGGTTAACACTTGGAAGGGGACTGCCAGGAAACTCCAGGTGCTGGAGGCTACATGTCAGAAGAAGGCAGTGGCAGGATACTTCTGAGTATATCTTTCCTAAGAAAACCCTATGAAATTTAGTGAGACACCATATGTTGATAGGTAACTTGAAGGTACATACACATACAAGAAGCTAAAGAAAGCTGTCACAGTACAGTACAGCAGACTGTTTTCCTGATGTAGCACTTTGACATAAAGCTTTTGCCATGGACAAATCAGTCCTTTGCCCTACCAGCTGAAAGTTCAATAAGCAGGAGAAACTTCACCACGCATGTTGAATAAACAGAAGTCCTATAAGCTTCCTTTTATTGAATAAAAAGTTCAACAAAAGTTCAATAAAGAGCAGGATCCATAGGGTAAGACTACCTGTCTTCCTTCACTCCCATATTTCTCTGAGACATCCTGTGTCAATTACATACAATTCTGGTATCTCTACAAATCCTAGTCTTCCACCTCAGTGATCTTGAGGTCTTCTCTTTTCATTTCGAGTTTGATGAACATCTCAATCAACACAAATGCCCTTATTTAAGTGCCTGTAATTTCACTGAGAATTTCCTGCCTTATTTGGCTGCAAATGGCAAATAATCCACCTAGCATGTGTGGCATGACCTGAATGATGGCACCTGATGTTCAAAAGGTGGGTTTAATTAGTGGAATGCCCATCCACAGGAGACATCACTGTGACTGGGAAGAACTGCAATTACTTCCAGTGTATGTTCCAGTCCTCAGTATTACAAGATAGCGTCAGCTAACGACAGCCCTCATAGCTTGAAACTGCTGTTAACTTGGTTGTCAACAGTGATAGCAGTTGTGATGGTAGTTAACAGTGGCAGCAGTAGCAGCAACAGATGTATCCTCCTTAAGAAACCACAACTTCCTCCTTTCCCCCTCTTTCATACATGTTTCTCTGTATACAGATGGGCTCATAAATAATAGATACCAAGGGCTAAATCTAGTTGTTGCAAATGGAGGGAAACAATTGAACCAATGAGAGATGGTCAAACCAGCACTTAAGTTTATTCATTCAGTAGGTTTACTACAGCTAAAACCATCAGTTAGATTTAGTTTGAAGGTCTGAACCTTTAGACAACTCACAGATACTGGGAAGTTCTTTGTCTTCTAACCCATACTTCCCAGTATATATATAATCTTTATTAATTTATTATTTAAAAACCAAGACAGAATAAAACAGAAAAATTACAAAAAATTTGGAAAAAAAAGAAAATACACAAAGTAACAACAAATTACATACAGTTGATATATAATAGAAACAATAATAAACATCACCAAATAGATGGAGAGGTTACAAAGACATAAAGAAAAAGAAATATTGCTAAACCCCCACCCCCACCCACCTGTTATGCCAACCCAGAAATATAGATACAGACTACATAAATACTAATACAGAAATATTAAAATTACTTTCTGTTCTTCTTCTGCTGTAAGTTCCAAAGTTAATTGTATGCCATTATCTCCTTCCATATATGCTCCATTTTATTCTGTTCTCCACCCACACTAAACGTATCCTATTTTACATATCAAACCCTATAATTGCTAAGTCTCCATTTTTACTCCTTACGTGATCTGTGAAAGGTTTCCAAGTTTTCAAATATAAGTCTATTGCTTTCCCTTTCAATAAAGTTGTAAGCTTATCCATTCTGCCAGTTCTATAAGTTTATTAATCCATTCACTTAGTTTCGGTATCTTACTGTTTTTCCAATATTTTCATATGTAATTCTTGCTGCTATCATGTATCTTATCAAATTCTTATGCTTTCTTTCCCCTCTATCATTCTTATTTATCATATTTAATAGAAATAATTTTGGTCTTAATGTTATTTTAACTTTTCATATCTTTTGCATAAACTCTCCTACCCTTAACCAATACTTTTTGGCTTTTTTACTTTGCCACCATACATGGTGAAAAGCTCCCACCTGTTTTCTACATTTCCAGCATTGATTTTTGAGGTTTCTAAACATCTTAACTAATTTGTCAGGGGTAAGATGCCATTTATACATCATTTTATAAAAGTTTTCTCTCAAATCATAACACTTAGTGAATTTCCATCCCCTCCCCCAAACATCTTCCCATTGCTCCAAATCTGTCCTATTCATTGGGCCCAATATATCATAGATTCTTTTATTTGTTCTTCTTTTGTATTTAATCTTAAAAACAATTTGTACGTTTTGGCAATTAAGTGGGAGTCATCTTCTAACAGTAGTTTTTCAAATTCCATTTTAAGTGTCTCAAGACCAAATTTTATCTTGTCCTCCTTACGTTTTTCTATTAATTGATAATATGTTAAGCACTGCATTTTAACTCCATCTTGTTGTAAGCTTTGCATATCCTTAATACCCCAGCCCTCTCTTTCTTTCATTATTAAATCCCTATATCTAATCCATACTTTCAAACTTCCCATTTCCTTCTATATAACGCCTCTTGTGGTAACAGCCATCCTAGTATCTTCGTTCCTAACCTTTTATTTTGTACTTCTCCCAAATTTTACATATCATTCTTCTTATGATATGATTTTTAAAACCCACATTTGCCTTTATTTTCCCATACCAAAGTTAAACATTCCAACCAAATATGAGTTCATGACTTTCTAGTTTTAATAATCTTTTATTCTCTAATGTTATCCATTCTTTTAATCATACTAAACAAAATGCTTCAAAGTATAATCTTAAATCCGGTACCCCTAATCCACCACATTCTTTTGCATCCACTAAAATTTTCCACTCTATCCCTAACCATATAAACTTGGAGATCTCTTTATGCCACATCTTAAAGGGTGATTTGAAAAGACTATTGGGATTGATATAAAGTTAAAGTCTTTCACAGCCAGAATCCATAGGTTGTTGTGGATTTTCTGAGCTCTGAGGCTGTGTTCTATTAGTATTTTCTCTTGATGTTTCACCTGCATCTGTGGCTGTCATCTTTAGAGGATCTGGTGGCATGGAAGTGAGACAGAGTATATATGCTTGTATAGTCCCTGGGTGGGAGGAAGCAATTTGCATATGTTACAGTTGGCCTGTGTGATGGCCTATTGTTAAATGTGAAACCCCCCAGGGTTGTGTTGTTAGTCAGGGGATATGCATAACAGTGTGTTAAGTACATTGGCAATCTATTGTATTGTTTCTTATATATTGCTATAGCCCCACTGCTAACTCACACATTTCTACTCCCCTTTAAGTGTGTGGAAGGGTGACCTGTTGAAGAGGAACGTTCCTTAATAACAGTTCAGGGAACCAGAAAGCCAGCATTCTGAGCTAAGTAGAGAGGTTTCACAACAGAGAAAGCTCTCATCTTCAGAAAATTGCCTACCACATGAGAAGAGTCGTGGAAGAGGTAGCAGAGGAGTGACACAAATGTACACCTCTCTCCTCTCCTAGTTAGGCTGCCCATTCTAGATGTACGTCTGGAGAATTTTGTCAACTTAAAACAGCGCAGCATACAAACAGTAAGCATTATTTAAGCAACTTACCTTACCTACTGCTTCTAAGACTATGTTTTTACATTCCTTTTTCCATTTTCCTCCCTTATTTCGTTCTAACTAGAACTGGCTGAATCATACTGCTTTCTTCTGGTCACCGCCTGTGTTGATACAGGCCTGGTGCCACACAGCCCATAAAAATAATCATGTCAGCAAAGTGGGTCCTCACCCTGGATTATTAGAATGATGTGTTTTACAATTGGCTTATTAAACGTAATAAAAACTATTCACATTCTGACTGACCTCTTTGCTGAATTATTTTTTAGCATGTTTCAGGACTGGAATTCTGCTGTGCTATTTAATGTGCAGTCATTAAAATGTTCCAGTGATTTGTGAAATGTTTACCGCTGGGTCATAATCCCAGCCAACGTAAGGCTTTTGAGTCAGAGGTGATATGTTTCAAACACAATGGGAATTTAAACTCATTGGAATTTGATCCACATGATGTGCACAATCATTTGTTATCTCAGTAGTGCTTTAAATCACAAGTTCTTCCAATACGCCCTTTCAGAAATGGGTTTGTGTGTCTCAATGTGGAGAGATTTGAAAGTCTGTATTAGTCTCATACCTTTATTAGACCATCCAAAAAGACACAAAAATGTGTGCAAGCTTTCAAGACCATTAGGCATAAGAGAAGTGGGGGAGGGGGAGCAATAACTCAATGCATACTGAGTTGGGTGGAGGTAGGACAGATATTTGGAGAAAACCAAATGATAGAGAAGATTTCAAACTACCATGCATACACAAACTGGTGTCATCTGTATTGGATCTATGTGTACTTACTCTGGACTTTAAATGAGATCTTTAACTGCAAACTATGACCTGAAACAACTACAGCAGATCTACTATATGTTGACTGATTCTGTGTGACCATTGATTTGAAAGGTCTGATTTACTTGGGACTACAAATTGGATTCAAATCTGTATGTTTAAAATTTAGTATGTAGTTTGATTCTAAGGCCATTTCTGCACTAGCCTGTTATAGTGCTATTATTCCATTTTCAACATCCTATGGGATCCTGGGGTTTGCAGTTTAGGGAGGGGCGTTTAGAATTCTCAGCCAGAGAGCTCTTTAGCCTCCGTAAACTACAAACCCTAGAATTCCATAGGAAGTTGAAAGTGGAATAATAGCACTATACCAGTATAGTGCGGAAATGGCCTAAGAGTCTGAGTTATAAATCACCAAATCTCTAGTTTCAACCCTGTCCTGTCATTAACTTATTCTTACCAGGTCACCTTAGGCAACCTTAGGTCACCTTACCAGGCACCTTAGGCATGCTCTTCTATCTTCATCCAGCCTCATGCCTGCAATTTAGGGGTCATAGTAACATTTACATCAGGAGGGGGTATCCCAAGGGTCACATGTTGCTGTTGGCCTAGTTGGCCTGGTTTCAGAAGCTATCTATAATCAGTCAGTTGAGACTCATAAACAGAGTCATTTGTCTATTGGCTAGCAGCCTTCTGGGCATGGAGACTGAGGGAATGCGGGTAGCAGAAAAAAGATGGTGGCTTTGCCCTGATCACCTTTGGCTCTCTGGCTGTGGCCACCTCTGAGCCCATCTATTGCCAGCTCACAACGTCAGGGGAATACTACTCTTCAAAGAAAAAGGCTACCCATCTCTGACATATTGTATTGCCATAGCGACTGCAAGAAGGTAATCCATTATAAAATTTTCTAAACTCTTACAGTGCTATGGAAAATTAATAGAAGTGTTTTCCACAATACAGAGCTATTTTTCCAGCTTCGCTAGAACAGCAAATTCTGTGCTTTGAAGGCAGTTTCTTGCGTCCTATTTATCCTTTGTGTTTTATGACTTCTTACCACAAGGTTTTTCTGGCATCTTTATCCTTGCTGTACCAGACACAAGAACAGCAAAACAGCTTTGAAGTAAAGTGGCCAGAAATAATCACAGTGCAGAAATAATGTCAGGAAATAAAAGATAGCAAATTGTTATAGTAAAATTCCAGATTTGTTTGAACATCATCATCCTTTGTTTATTATTGTTGTGGTGATAATCTCAAATGTTTTGTGGCAGAGATGGTTTCTCCAAGGAGTCTGTGACCCAAAAAATTTCAAGAGCATCTGCAAAAAACCAAAACATTTACACAGTCAAAAACTTAAGAGACGTATTCTTTTGTGTATGAAATATATCTATAACTTCAGAACAAGTGGCAAATTGATGTGGCTGACCTCTTTCCCTCTTATCACTGTTCCAAATTTTACTTTTCCTCAGTGCAAATCCTTTCTCTGTTCTCTGCCCCATAGCTGCTGTTGTTTTCACAGTAATATGTTAGATTTCAGAAGAAAAATGTTATTCCTAATAAAAACATAAGCATGAATGTGTTATGAACATACTCTAAAGGCAGCAGATCCTGTCTGATCTTGGAAGCTAAGCAGGTTCAGCTCTGGTTAGTACTCGTATGGAAGACTGCCAAGGACTACTGGGTGCTGTGGTGGGTATATTTCAGAGAGAAATTGAGAGAAATTCACACAAGCATTCAAACAAATTTATTGAGAGAGATTCATTCAAGCACACAAAGATCTAAGCATTCACATAGACATACAAGGACTAGTTGAAGGTAATGGGAAGAAAGTGTGATAGAAGACTTTCAGGGATGAGGCTATAACTACCAGTCTGGAGACCAGTGAGGAAAGCAGCAACCTGGCTTAGGTAGGCACCTAAGGACAGTTCTCATTCAGAAATCAAATGGATAGCATGGCGTTCAGAAAGGTGAGAGACTGCACTGGACATCAAGATTTTTATACCCCAAAAATATCCTGAGGGTATGAGTGTGAATTGCTCTTCCAGCCAAGCAGACAGTGGGAGTTGCAGCACAAACAATGAAGTCCAGACAGAGCTAATGGTCTTAGTGTTTAGGTGACAAAAGGATAATGGCTGTCATAATAGCCTGTATTGTGCAGAGGTGGAGAAACAATAGCAAAACGTGCAGGTGTTTGAGGTCAGAGTTAAGACAATCACAGTTTGGTCGGAATTTCCCCCTTCAGCTCTGAAATGTCCAGCTCACTATCTTCGAGTCTATTGTCTCAAGAGGGTCCACACTATTAGCCTGAAAATGACTTGGTTCTTGCTTGAGAAGTGGGTGTGGCTGACCTGCCTTGCAATCTCACATTTGCCATCGATAATATGCCTCTTTCAGTGTGACCTCCTGGTCACCCAGTATTATTTATCTCAAGGCCAACTAATAGTGCCAGTTAAATAATATTTGCCAATTAAACCATGCTAATCATGCGGGTGGGGGTGCCGTAACAGAATCTAGAACTAGAGATACTGCAGGTGCACATAATTAGGTATAAGTCCCAGACTGTCAAGGCATAGAAGCTGCTCATACCCCAGAGAAGAACATGGATTTCTTGACACCTTCAAAATTACTTCTTCTAGGGCAGCTCATATTATACCAAAAAAAGAACAAAGAAGTATTGTCAATTTAGTGAAATCCTATCACAGGAAGATGGACCTCCTGTTAGTAGATGGTTTATCTGCCTAGATTGTTGTTCATTGGTGTAGCTAGGGTTGCAATCTCCCTGAGGGACCAGTTTTCCCATCTGAATGCAGTTCATCTTTATTACCAGGAGGTGTAGTTTGCCTTTATAAGTCAGAGCACTTTCTACCAGCTTTGACTATTATGCCAACTGTGACGCTCAACTGGATAGAGATAGGCTGGCCTCAGGGATGGATAGAATTGTAACCTCCAGATTAGATCAGTGTAATGTGTTATAGGTGGAAATACTTTTGAGGATATCTTGGAAACTGCATGCAGTCCTAATACATCATGGAGGCTGTTGGCTCAAACTGGATAGAACATTCTTATTTCACTAGCTGCCTGCCTCTCAATTTATTTCTCGGCCCAATTCAAGGTGCTGGTTTTTCACTTTTAAAACCATTGAGAGCTTAGAACTAGGACATCTGGAGGACTACACATCTCCATATCTCCATATATGCCCACTTGTACAGATATCCTTCTTCAGGGGCCCCTGCCATTTGAGGCAATGTGGGTGGTTACACCAAAACTTTCCCCATCATATTTAAGTATGAAAATGAAACCAGAAGTGACAACAAAACACTGCTAGCTTTGTTTTTGCACAGTAAAGTGGCTTGTTGAGGTCGAAGAAGGGGAAAAATTGGTCCTCACCATGAGTAAGTTGTCCACCTCAGTCTACTGAGTGATGGCCTTTGACTGCAGAATGTTCTTCCCAGGGAGGCTCTGCCTTTTACATACCTTGACTTTGATTCCTCCAACTCAGCCCACAAGCCAACCACTACAACATTTTTCTTCTCTTTTAATCACTCTGCTCATTTCTACTAGATGCTTTTTCTGCCCTAGACATCTCAATGAAATACCCAAAATGTGTTTCCTGCCTCTTTTTCTCTCTCCCTCCTCTTCAAATGCCACATCACAACCCACCATTTCTGTGAACACTTCCTGCAAGTCAAAACTAGGTGTGACTGAGAAGCAATATTCATTTGTCCACATTTGAGCTGTGATGCGGGTGGGGAATTATGTAAAAAGAGAGTGTTGAAAGTAAGATGTGGAAAGGTTCAGCTTCATACTGTCATCAGATTAGATTGCACTCAACCCCCATATATCCACCATTTTAACCATGAATAGGCAGAGGCATGATTCAACAAGCATGGCTGCTTTCTTTATTCCTAATTTGGCCCTGCTCAAACCCAACTTGGCATGATATCCAAGTACATATCAACTGTTTTACACTTTAAATTTCTACAGTGCACTGCGTCTGCAAAATTGGGTTCCAAGATAGTATTCAAATATAAAATTGCACCTTATATATAATAATATACTTTATAATAACAATAAATAAAGAATATCCTAATATAATTATTAGAACATTCTGATAATTATATAACCACAAATATAGTATAATAATTATTGTATATTCTAATTGTAGAACAAACAGTGCAGTATTGATACTTATAATTAATCATAATTATATAATAAAATGCAATAAGACATCCATCCATAACATCTAGAAGATAGGAATCTGTGGCCATTTCTACTCCGGGCTTCTGTAACGGTGCAGAGCGACCTCTCATGGAGGTCTTCTACACCGTATAGTGGACTGGCATGGACTACTTTTTGTAGTTCCACACCAGAATCCACTCAGGAGCGGCCGGAACTAGCCGCGCGGCGTGTTTTTTAAAAACCTCTTTTTCGAGGTTTTTAAAAAGCACGGAGCGTGCAGCCCGGCGCCGCTCCGTCGCCCGGCTCTGACGCGGATTTGCAGGCGTGCGCAAATGCGTGCCTGCAGATCTGCCAGGGGCGGGCTTCCAGCTGACGAGCTTCTCCGGTTGGTGGAGAGCCTCCACCAACCGGAAGCCACCATTTGGGATGCCGGAGGACTGCAGAGCAGCGAGTTCGCGCTGCTCTGCGTCATGACGGACTTACCCGGCTACTAGTAAGCTCCGTTTTTGGGCGTTTCCGCCCGTTTCCCCCCCTACATGTGGAAAGGGCCTGTGTTTTTAGTTACATTATTCTGTAAAGTGCCATGAATACTCATAACCATGATGTTATTATGTCTTGATATTATTTCTGCTCAGGGAAATGAACCAGAATAGAATAACAATGAGTGAGTTGAGAATTCCAAGATCAGGTTAGTGTGTTATATACTAAAGTTAACCCTGGCCTCCTCCCAAGATTGGTATCTTCTCCATTAGTATTCCTGTAGTTTGCTTTTCAGGGTCTTACGATTGTGGGAAGAGACACAATTTACTGTTTGATATCTTCCACAGCCTAAAACTCATCCCCATTGTTTGCACTTTTGCACTTCATATACTTTTTTTCAAAAGTTACTTAAGATTAGCTGAGGAAACACTACACCCTTCTATAGTCCCTCAGGAACATAATCAAGAAAAAAAAAAAAAGGAAAGGGTTCCACCCTTCTATTCCACAGAAAAAATAGGAGAAATCACGTGCCAGTTCTGTCACCTCATCTACCACCCTCAACACTTGCTCCATAGTAAACCGTAGTAAAATAACATCTGAATGCCTCAGTTCTGAAATAATTCCTTTTACATGTTGAGGAGAGTGCTAGAATTTCTTCATGTGCTCAGCAAACAGGCATATTGTTGTCTCTGTGAAACATCCCTACATTCCCCATTAAAAGACATCAACTCCAAATTGTTAATGGGACTCTACACCCTAGTACATACCTTACTGATCATCCCCAAGGCAATGAGATTTAAACAAGCATGCATGTCTACTCCATTTAAAGCACACATGGTGCTGTCGTATAAGATCATATATTAGTTCTGGTTCCAAATACCACCCTTCAACAAGCAATCAGTATTGACAGAGACTGATAGCATAGGTTTGGGAATTACCAAATTACATATCTGTTGTTTTTTAAATCATGGTCTAGAACAAAATAAATCCCGCATATGATTATTGACTTGCCCAGGGCCGAGAGAAAACCTTGGGATAGATTTACGGTCCTCCCTCCATACTCATAGGTTTGACCTTCACAAATTTGATTATTTGCAAGGCCTGCATGTGTCTTACCCCTCTCGTTTTCTTCCTCCCATTCCCTTGCATTTTGCCAGACATGGAGAAGGAAGGCCAGTGTCCAGATAGAAGGTAAGGAAATTGGGGGGAGGCACACACATGCCTTCTTTCTCCCCTCCAGAGCTCCCCCTCCCATTCACTTGCCTCTGACCTCAGTATGGAGAACTCGCAAAGAGGCAAAAGGCAAGGGATGGCATGGGGAAGGCTCACATGAACCTTCTCATCTCCAGAGCTCCCCCTCCCACTCTCTTGCCTCTGGCCCTGGTGGGCAAAAGGCAAGGGAATGGGAGGGAACCCCAGAAGGGAATGGAGGGGAATCATGGAGGGGGGTGTTACTTTTCCACTTGGGAGTTGTTTTTCCACTTTCATGAGGGTTCTGCACCCTGAACCTCACAAAAGTGGAGGGGCCACTGTAGTGCAAAGCACAATTTCCTTAAGTATATAAGATGAGGTGCCACAAATTTTATTGTGGGATTTGTACCTTTAGTTCTTTGTTTGCCATTGTTATGTAGGATCATCATGCATGAATATGTGCTGCACAAAAATGACACTTTTGACTGTAGTGAATGATTGCTTAGCAGGAAGGGGACCCTTGGTGGCTGCTGGATCCTACATAACCAGGATGATGATTCTACTCCAGGTTTTAATCCAGGCTTTAAAGGTGCTTTCCAAGGTCTTGAATCCTATTCCTAAATAGATTCAGCACTTTGGATAGCTCCTTTAAAGCTAGCCCAGACCTGGAAAAGACTCACCACTTCCCTGAAATGAGAGCCACCAGCCGCTACTGAAGAGGACAGGCTTCTGACCATGGGGATATATGACAAGATGTACATATAGCACAAAGTGAAGATTATATGGCAAGAAAAATTATAACTGTAACTACAAGCTGTAATTATGGCTGCCAACGTGGACAGCTTTAAAATGAGATCAGATAAATTAATGAGAAATGGGGTCACCAACACTTAGTAGACAGGACAGCTGTATATAACCTCCACTATCAGAGGCAGAGGTAGAAGGTGACTCAACTGAGGTTGTTGTACTTTGTACATATCATGAGTTGTAGGAAAAAATGGCCACCCTAGAGGTAGATTGATTCAATCAAAGAAGCCACAGTCCTGAGTTTACAAGACCTGCGCAGGGCAGTTGATGACCATCACTAATGGAGGTCTCTCATTCATAGGGTCACCATAAATCAAAGTTAACTTGATAGCAAAGGCAAGAACAACAACAGTCCCCTGTATATCAGTTGCCAGGGAGTATGAGATGGAAGGTGCAATTACACTGATGTCTTGGTGGGTTTCTCATTTGCCACTGATTGACCACTGTATGAATGGAATGTTTTACTAAATAGGTCTGTTGTCTGATCCAAAATGGTTCTTCTTACCTTCTTATGTTATGAGCTAGTCCTAAATTTAGTTTGAGTTGCAAATGTGTATTAAGTCTAGGTTCTTGTTTGGTTTACTGGAGATCCACACTGAAACTGAAACAGCAGTGGATGTGCTACTAGGAGAGAGAAAGAGAGAGAGACAAAGATTGTTTTCTGGCACATTTTTTCCACAGGTAATGCTGAGAGCTAGCATGGTGTAGTGATTTGATTGTTGGACTGCTGGAGACCAGGGTTCAAATCCTCTCTCAGATATGGAAAACTACTGGGTGACCTTGGGCAAGTCACATTCTCTTAGTCTCAGAGGAAAGCAAAGGCAAGCCCTCTCTGAACAAATTTGGCCAAGAAAATCCTGTGATAGGTTTGCCTTAGGGTTGCCATAAGTTGGAAATAACGTGAGGGCACACAACAACAACAAAGGAGAATGTGATATTCCTAACACAGAAGAGTGCTAAACTGGGAAAGCCCAAAACAATTGTTGCCATCTTTCAAAGAAATGAAAGATGTGTTTTTTTTATTTAGTTGTTTAGTTTCCTTTAGTATATGCAGATGTGTTATTACATTTGTATCTCATCTTTCCTCCCATGAGTGCAAAGTAACATAGTTCTAGTTCTCCTCCTCATTCTGTCTTCACAAGTACCCTCTGTGTTAGGCCAGGCTGAGAGACTGACTATACCAAGGTGAGTTTCATCAGTGGAAACCAGAACCTGTATTTCTCAAGTCTCAGTCTAACACCCTGTCCATTACACTGTCCATATGCGTACCCACATGCCTGCATGACTGGAGAACAAAGAGCTCTCTATCCTGGCTTTGCTATCGACTGACATGATGACTCAGTTATAATGTGAATCACCCAGTACACAAAGACATTCTCATCTTCATTTGTCATTGTTAGGTTATCCTGAGGGCAAGCAAGCCCAAGGTTTTGGATTTTTTTTTCTGCCTTTGGCAAATGTAAATGTTACTATCTTGCACCCACCCTCTGCCTTGTGCTTTCTTGTATGCTAAGCAACGTAATAAAAAATGGTATCATGTAATAATTAACAAGTGTTAACTGGAATGGTGGTCTACTTTCATTTGCCTTCTTACAGCCTGTCACTTCTTCTTTACCATATCATCTTGGCCTATATAGATGTGAAGCAACAAGTGAAGGTCACAAGGCTCTGAATCATATTCCTTGGAAAGTTCTCAGTGGATGCTTTACTGCCACACCTGTGCCTCTCCCTTATCATCTCTGGGAATCAGATTTCACAACCTTATAATAAAAGTGTCTAATTTAGAAACAATTGGTCTTAAATCAAAGGAATGAAGATCAACATGCTCTGATGCCGGGCTGTTACTATTAGAGCTATGCATGGCAGCTCAGTTCAGAGCCTAGTTTGGCCATTTCAATCTCAACCCAATTTGGATTGGATTGATCCGGACTCCAAATCTGAGTAAAGATTCAGGAATCTAGATCACCAGTCTTTCCACATTGTGTTACACTGGGAAACCAAAAATGGCTGTAACTTTATGCTTTCACACATTTACATAAAATTTGGAGACATGATAAATTCTAAAGGACAGTGATCAGGTGAGATCTTATCACATTGCAATCAGAAAATACAAGTGCATATAATATATGGTATGTTTGTTTCTGTGTCTTCCTGTCTGATCACTGGAGTTTTCTGAGGAGCTGCTCCCATAGGCTAGATGTTCACTACATATAGGGTTAATAGTGAATCAGCTCCCATCCTGTTGAATGTACTTCCAGCCAAGGTTAGGCATGTTCCTACAGATCTATTTCAAGCCTTGATTGAATATCTTCCATTTCTGACGACTATTCATGATCAAAGAATAAAAAAGGAAATCATTAGTAATGTGCGTGTTTTCATTGTAACTTTTTCATTTGGTAATTTTAAACTATTGCACAGCACTCTGAAATCTCTGACACAAGGCAGTTTATAAATACTGTAAATGAGCAATGTGTCAGCATAGAAGGAACACCAGTACTTCAAATGGCAGGTCTGAATGGGGTGCATTTACTTTTATCAGTAAGTATGTTAGCAAGATCTCAATATCTCAAAGATAGACAGTTCGTTTGCCTGTCACAGCAAGACTGCCAGACGTGGAGATCTCCCATTTATCAAGAAAATACAATCAAATTGCATCATTGATTGGTTGCATGGAGAAGAAAGCAGGGTGCAACCCTGAATCTCTCTGATAGATAGATATACAGAGGGCTACAGAGCTTAACCAAACATATGGGGAACATGTTTGGAGAACACCTTGGGTTCAGTAACTCTATATGGGTGAGGATGAAATTACCTCTGTACTTCAATGAACGCATCATAAATGACAACTCAGTAAATAAATATGATAAATATAACTCAATAAATTATATTGTATATAAAAAGTAAAAAACTAGTTTAGCTCTCAAGAAAGACTAAATAGTGGTACTGATAGAGCATTTTGGAAAAGTTCAGCAGTACAAATTCAATCACTGACTACCATGACTTCAAAATTTGGTTGCAATCCATATGGAGAGGTTGAAAGCCAGGGATGCTGACTGAAGACACAGACTGTTGAGCCAGAGCCAGCCTACCAAAGCCTGAGGTATCAGAGACTCTCAAGACTGAGAGTTCTGTGCTTTAGGCCCCAGAGACAACAGCTTTCAAGTCCAATACCACCAACTTTGGACCTAAAAGACCACTTCTCCCTTATAGACTCATTTGATCTTTGAGATCATCTGGAGAGGCCCTCTTGGTGGCACTATACTCTTTGTATGGTTCTGTACAGTCATTTAGAGTAGGACACTTTGTGTATCAGTACCCCCTATGTCAAAATCCTTTCCCTTTGATATCAGACGTGATCCAGCCATTCTTATTTTGGGGCTCATGTTGAAGGCATATCTGTCTTTGAAAGTTTTTTGGGTGTAGTTTTCAGTCTTTGTTGTTGTTGTGTGCCTTCAAGTCATTTCCAATTTATGGTGACCCTAAGGCGAACCTATCCTGAGGTTTTCTGGGGCTGAGAGTGTGTAACGTGCCGAAGGTCATCCAGTGGGTTTCTATGGCCAAGCAGGGAATTGAACATGGTCTTCAGGGTCTTCCATACGGCCAGTTTCTCAGAATAAAATACAACTGTTCCCATAAAGAAGAATTTAAGATAGAATTCATCTTATTGTCAAAACATCTGAGGGCAAGGGGGTATCCAAAACATACAATATTTAATGGTTTGAGAAAAGAAGCAGCCAGACCTTGTTCAGAGCTGTTAAAAAAGCAAGATAGAGTCCAGCACTGCTGACTTACATTTAAGCACATCACAAAAAAATTACAGAAATTTATAAGTAAATATTGGTATTTAGTGGAAAACATCCCAGGATATAATGAGAAACCTCATATATCCAATAAAAGAACCAGGAATATAAAAAAATATTGTAATGCATACAGAATTCAATGCCAAAAGCAACCATTTAATATTAAAACTATACTGGGTGTAAAGACATCAATAGGACATCATCTCTGGAGTCACAGTTTGTACTGTACATGTACCACTAAAATGACAACATTAATAAATAGCATAGATCAAAAACAGTACAAATTGAACGATTTCAATAGCTGTAGCACTACCCTTGTGAAAAAAAAACTACCCATATGTTAAAAAATAAATGTGTAAATAAATAAACCTCCAGACCTGTTAAATGAAGAAGAGGAGAGTACCTTTCAAATCAGAAAAATAAAACAGTGGATGCTCCTGTAGTTAACTGTTTTTAGAAATAGAACATTCTATATCAGATATGTGTTTTTTGGGTTCTGGAGAAAAATCATTATCACAATGAAGATACTCTTAAGAGAAGGGAAATAGAATGGTTCCTAAAATTAAAATCACTTGAGCCTATAGGTTTAAATGAAGATTTGATTTTACAGTTTTTAATATAAGAATGATTGTAAAAGATTGAGATAACATTCAGGACAATTGCATCAGATGCCCTTGTGACTAGTCCTAGAGTAACCATGGGTTCGTTCTTCCTCCTGACTACCTGAGCTAAATAAATCCAAGGGTATAACCTCTAGTTCCTTTTGCTCGTTGGCCCATTTCTTTGGAGAGTATATTATACAACTCAAGAAAATTCTATGTAAAGGTATGTACATACACTTTGATACATTGAATAATGTAATTTATAAGTTGTGGGTTTTCTGGGCTTTGAGGCCATGTTCTATTAGTATTTTCTCCTGATGTTTCACCTGCATCTGTGGCTGGCATCTTCAGAGGATCTGGTGGCATGGAAGTGAGTCAGAGTATATATACTTGTGTAGTCCCCGGGTGGGAGGGAGCAATTTGCATATGTTACAGTTGGCCTGTGTGATGGCCTATTGTTAAATGGCATATCCCCCAGGGTTTACTGTTAGTCAGAGGATATGCATAACAGTGTGTTAAGCACATTAGCAATCTATTGTATTGTTCCTTGTAGAGGGACCTCCAGAGTCTTGGTGGTGTTCATTGGCATATTTTTGAGTCTTGATTTTAGTGTTCTTCAGTACTGGTAGACAAATTTTGTTTGCTTTCCGAGTTTCTTCTTTCCTGTTGAAATTGTCCATGTGTTTATGGATTTCAATGGCCTCTCTTTGTAGTCTGACATAGTAGTTGTCAGAATGGCCCAGAATTTCTGTGCTTTCAAAAAGCATTCTGTGTCCAGGCTGGTTTATAACATGTTCTGCTACTGCTGCTTTTTCTGGATGGATCAGTCTGCAGTGTTTTTCGTGTTCTTTAATTCTTGTTTGGATGCTGCGTTTTGTAGTCCCTATGTAGACCTGCCCACAACTGCAAGGTACGCAGTAAACTCCAGCAGAAGTTAGAGGATCCCTCTTGTCCTTTGCTGAACATAGCATTTGTTGAATTTTCTTGATCAGTCTGTAGATTGTTTGGAGGTCATGTTTCTTCATCAGTTTCCCTATACCGCCAGTGACCTCTTTGATGTATGGTAAAAACACATTCCCTTGGTTGGCTGGTTATCTTCACTGCTGTGGTTTTTTCCAAGTCTTGAGGCTCTTCTGATGTCTGAACCAGAGTAACCATTGGCCTGTAGAGTCCAGTTTAGATGGTTCAGTTCATCTTTCAGAAGGTGGGGTTCACATCAGGCAAAACGTCAGGAGAAAATACTAATGGAACACAGCCTTAAAGCCCAGAAAACCCACAACAACGTATGGATTCTGGCTGTGAAAGCCTTTGACTTTACAATGTAATTTATGTTTTATCAATTATAATTAATTTGGTGTTGGCTTTCTTAATGTATTAAATAGAATAATTGTATTTTTCAGTGGGGAAGGCCAACCTAGGCCATTTCCACACTAAACCGTTATAGTACAATTATTCCACTTTTGACATCCTATGGAATCCTGGGGTTTGCAGTTTTGGGAGGGGCTGGCAGGCCCCTTCCGAAACTGCAAACCCCAGGATTCCATAGGATGTTGAAAGTGGAATAATAGCGCTATAACAGTCTAATGCAGACATGGCCTTAGGTAGAGGCCAAAACACCTTGGGCTTTTTATATATATAAATAAAACAAGTGACCATCAGTCAGTACATGGAGCTCTGTCTCCTGTTTACTTCTACTCCAGGGTTGTAGTCCAGTGCTCAAACCACTATACCGTGCTGTTTATAGATAATGTAAATGTTATGCCTTGTTTCCTAGGTATTGTCTTGTAGTCTATGTTTTATTCCTAGAGTAAACCACTTTGAAGTTTTCAGATCTAATCACTTTATAAATACTTGTAGATAAATAAGTCCCAGCCTCTCCTAAAATGCATGTGGCTTGAGCTGTGGGAGGGATGAGGAAATGTTAGGTGACAGGCCGGAGAGCTTCAGTCCCTTTAAGGTGCTGCAGTCATCAGCCAAAGGGCAAAGTCTTGAGATGTCTCTTCTTCTCCCTGCATCTCTCTCTCTGTCTTTCTCTCTCTCCCTCAAGTCCTAGAAGGTCCATCATCATCTTCTGTTTTCAGATACTCTGATGCTGGCTGAACCTTTGCTGTTCCCTGCTTTTCCTCTTCTTCTACCCCAGGTTTGCACCTTTCTGTCCCGTGTGTGCAGGCCTTGCTTTCTCAGAACAGGATGCAGACCCTTTATTGTGAGCTTAAATGAAGGAGACACTCTCAATCACTTTGTACGACTACTAGGAGGATAAAATTGGAGTGGGGAGGAGGAATGATGGACTCTGCCCTAGTTCTTTGGAGGTAAAGTGGAATGTCAATATGCTGAATAAATAATCCCTGCTCTAGAATTTTGCAAGCAACAACAGGCGCCCTTTCTCACTCTTTCATTTTCAGTCACATTTTCTTTATTGCACAGTTAGCATTTTTCTAGGACCAGGAAATAGAAGTCCTCAACCACTGTCTGATAACCTCACTCCAGTGTCCCAGTCAAAATGGGACAGGATACTGCTCTTGGGTCAGCAAAGAGATCATGCACACAAGCCTCTCCTCAGGCTGTCAAAAACACATGGCCATTAGACACCCCATCAAGATTTTAGCCATTTTATTGTACAAGAAAGCAACGTGAATAGTCATTCACTACCAAGCACAAACAAAATGAACATACTTTTGTCATAGTCATAATTAAGAGCATGGTCCATGGACAGCTTTTGTTGTGCTTGAGAAAGGGCCTTTCCATACTACCTAACTATTGCACTATGATTCCACTTTAGCTACCATGGCTGCCTCCTATGGAATCCTGGAGTTTGTAGTCTTGAGAGGCACTGGAGCTCTCTGGCTAAGAATTCTAAATATCCCTCTCTAAACTGCAAATCCATTTATTCCATAGACCAGAACCACTGCAGTTAAAGTGGAATCATAGTGCAATAGTTACGTAGTGCGAAAAGGCCCAAAGATGAAATGAACATTCAGCCAGTAGATGGGCACTTTTGCCTCTGCTGTCTCCTATCCACCATTTCAGTCCACAGGTGTATGCATTTCTTGTAGCTTGAACATCAGAAACAGAACTCATATCACATTGACCTCCTATTGTCTTCAGGAGTTGTGTTTAAGATGTATGAGTTGTTCTATAACCTGGACTTGTTTTTAAAAAAGAAAGCACAGTGTGACATTCTCATACCTGATATATAGATAGGTAAATATAAGAAATATCATCAGGGAAAACAACTCTTAATCTAAAGAACAGAATAGATTCTCCCACTTGTAGAAAATTTTATTTAAATTCAGTACACGTCACCTCATCTAATTTTCATTTTTTTCAACATAAAGCCTTGGTTTGTACTGTCAAATTTTAACTTACAAGTAGACGAGCCGGCCCATATTTGGTTCCAGTAAAACCATAATTTTGTTCTTCTGATAACACAAAATCTTGTCTGAATTTTTGGCTAAGCTGGGTGGAAATTTTGACAAGCTGACATTTTCAGTAGCATGAACATTTTTAAAAAACTATGAGGTGATCAGAAATGTTGACAGGTTAGCAGTGTTTATATTCTGGCCATCTATTTTTCGAACAGAGTGAGAAAATCCACCAAGTTTGTTTTTAGTTGCCAGACTAATCCTGATTATCTCTAGTGTTCTAACATAAAAGCTAAGATCTATTTGATTTCTTTTATATTTGCATGATGTTCTCAGCTATAAATACTAATTAGTTACTACATTTTATAGTTTTGCTTTTTTACTGTTACTATAATTAACATAATCCTTTTTTCTCTTGCCTCTTGTTCACAGTTCTAATAAATAAATGCTTTAAAGTATGTGATCACTAGTTAACACTGTTTTTAAATGATCTGATGGACATTTAGTTGCTCAGTTGCTCAGGTATTTATTGACAAAATACCCATTCATAATCAGATTATAATATTCTTTAACAATAGCTCTATTTTGTAGCAAATAACCTAGAGTTACAAATGTGTAACTGCTCCATATTCAGTAAGACTACATAGCCTTACTCTAGGACTATTTCTGCACTATGTTGAAAGTGGAATAATAGCACTATAACAGTGCAGAAAATGGCCTAGGACTACATAGTCTTTCTGTAACATTATGTAAATGGCCTCCCCAACCTACTTTAACAGACGTCAGCCTCATTGGCTGAAAGAGGTCTGTTTAGCTGGTGACTAGGGTGCAGGAAGATGATGTTTCCAACCCTCTCCTGTCAATAAGCAAGGCTGTTGACCAAAGGAGTATTTAGGGTGGGGCAACTGGGGCGCATGCCCTGGGACGCCAATGCCAGGCGCTACCCTGTTTACTGGGGGTCCCGTGAGGGACACCAAAATGTGCTCAAAAATAGGTGGGGAAGATTAGCTCTGAGCACTGCTGTAGTGTTACGAGAGGCAGGGTAACTTAGCAGGATCTTGAGCCCTATGTCTACAGGGTCAGGCCGAGTCAAGAAGCACACAGAAGTTGAACTAATAAATGTGGTTTTATTAAAAACACAATCAAACAGTGTATGTGGCACACCCACACAAGATAACTAAAGAAATAAAGGTGGGAGTGAGATAGGGGAGTTTTTAGAGGAGTTGCTGGTTTGGGTGATACAAAACCTGCCCTGAAGTCTGGAAGAAAATGGAGAGCGAAGCTGGGTGTATCTCAGCACGCGGAGCTGAGGGGAAGCTCGCCAAGCGAAGCGGCAGCAAGGCAGTCTGGAACTCAGGAGCGATCCAAGGAAGCGCTCAAAATCAGGGGTTTTTATAAGGAGAATTGTGACCGCAGGCTAGGTCAGACTTTGGGAAAATAATAGATTTGGAGTTGGAGACAAAGCCTCCGAAAGGTCAGAATTTGAATGATTGAGTTATAGCCAAATTGTCAATAGGATAGCCGGTATGCAAACACGGAGTACTTGAGCGTTGTATAGTCAGATCATCAAGCTGCCAGCACGGGGCAGAGGATCTTTTGAAAGCTGCGTGCATACCTAATGAAGGTACTTGCCTTGAGGTCTCCTAAAGCTGAGAGTCGGCTATTTCTGGCCTGCCTGTATTGTGTTGGAATATTACGGCGATTATTGGCCGAGCCTGTATGCGTGCTTGTCCGGGGGCCTTGCAAGCACGTGGAACGGAATGGGTATGTGAGGCCGAATTATTGATATCAATAGATATCTTTTTATATCCCCCGAAACTCGGGCTAGCCAGGGCAGTAACACAGGAGGGCACACAAAAGAGGAAAACCCCTGCGTGACCCGGCTACCACCACCCCGCTGCTGCCGGGATCCTTTCTGGTCCAGTGCAGGAGCAGGGGGCGGTGACAGCAGCAGCAGCACCCACCCGCCTTCCATCCCTGCCCCCACCACTCACCTCGTCCCTGACCCCACTCTTCCCACATCTTGCCGCCACTCACCCCGCTCCACCTCTGCTCGCCCTGCCCCTGCTCACCCAGCCCCTGCCATGCTCTCTCCCTGCTGCTCACCCCACCCCCTCACTTCCACTCACTCCACTGCCGCTTGCTCTGCCCCCTTGCCATGCTCTCCTCACCACCACTTGCCCCACCCCTGCTGCCGCTTGCCCTGCCCCTGCCTGCCACTGCTTGCCCCGCCCCCGCCAGGGTCCTTCCTCACCTGGTATGGTGGGAGCGCAGCAGCGGCAGCACCTGGGTGAGCAACTTTAGTGCTTGCCCTAGATGCTGTTAAGCCTCAATACGCCACTACTGTTGGCAGTTCTTGTTTTAGCCTCACTCTTGGTGAGAGAGGTCAGGCAAGGTCATCTTCCTTGTGCCCTGATCTGCATAGACCTCCTTCATTCAATCCAGCTGCTGGTAGTTAAAGTAGGTTTGGAGAAAGGGGTCAGGCTAGAACATATTACTTAGTGACACATGAGTAAGTAAGAAACTAAGTAGCCAGTACAGAATATATATGGTTTTTTTTAAATACAGCCACAACAGAAATAGCTAGATGTATATCTTTCTCAATACTTTCTCAGTACACAGTCTTTCTCAATGCACAGAACTCTCTGGAAATTAGCATAAGTATTTGTGAGACTGAAAAAGATTAATATGTAACAATAATATGATCATCTGGACATGATTTACATTTTAAATATGTATAACCAAAACGTTGTTTCTTTTGCATGCCTTCAAGTTGTTTCTGACTTAAGATGACCAGGGTTTTCTGGAGCTGAGAGTGTGTGGCATGCCCAGAGTCACCCAGTGGGTTTCTATGGCCCAGCAGGAAACTGAATCTGGTCTCCAGGGTTATAGTCCAATGCCCAAACCACTACACCAGTCTGACTCTTTAACTGAAATGTACTCAGTTATGTTTATCTGAACTGGACTCTGGCTCAGCCATCAGTCCTACCCCTCCTGCCACAAATCCAGCAGGCTGTTCATCTTTTTCATTTATTTTTAACTGGCAGCACAAAACCACATGCATTTTTAAATTTTAAAATGAAATAATCTAGAAAACAATGAGAGATTTTTAGAAATTCAAAAAAAATTGTCACTTTATTTATGAAAAATGAAAGTTTTACATACAAAACCTCTATGGTGCTTCAGGGTAGTGATGGCAGAGATTCTTGCTGGTGACATTCCGTGTTCCCAGCATATCTCCATTAGCTACACTTTAGCTGCTACAGCCAGCATCCATTGCAAAGTGAAATAATAACATTTTTCTTTGAATCTAGAAGGGGAAAAGGGATACATTTGGATCAAAAGGAATATTTGGATAGCACTGCTAATTCATTTTTTAAAGAAACAAATAGGACTGCTACATATATATTTGTTCAGAGCTTATTGTTTTCAAGGTCTCATCTGTGTTTCATAGCAGAGGACTTTCTCCATTAGGCATACTTATTTTGAGTACAAGGAGGAACATCTCGAGTTAACAAAGGAATACAGTTTGTCAGAAAAGAGCGTCAAAACTTCAAGAGGGTAAGGATAGAAAGCGGGGGGGGGGAGAGATTGGCATGGATATGTAAAGCTGGGCAAAACAAAGGTATTTGAGATGGACTGTTGGCAAGGGCACAAAGTAAGCCCGTATTGACTCAGCAACAATACCCTTGTGAACAAATTTCTCAGTGGGAGCAACACAGATCTGGAGTGCAGAAGCCACAATGACTGTCAGAACATATGCACTGTTTGGGAGAAATCTGGAGGGACACACAGGCTGAGTGGAGGAAGGAATCAGCAAGAACTCAATAAAAGAGTAATTGAGGCTGCAATCCTAATCCATCCACTGCAGTTTCAGAGGTTTTGCCAGACACCGGAAAGTTAGTAGAAAAGAGGTAGTGCCATTAATAAGCTTTTAAAAATCTATTTCAATTACATTTACATTACAAGTGAGAAAATTGTAACCATTATGTTTATGTTCTATTGACATTTGAAGTTAAAAGCCTGTACTAAAGCCCTGACCAGAATGAAACTCAAAAATGCCACCCATGATTTCCACTCAGCCCTTCTCTCCTTTGTCCTGAATTTTTGAAAATCCCATTGCTCATCACTGAAACATCTCCTATTTTCCCTTTCTCCCTCTATTATAACCTCATCTCTATAATATCCCCTTATCTTTAGTACACTCATTCTCACAGAGATCACAAACAAACAAACAAGGAGAAGTGGTTCAAAAATCAGCTTCCTGGGACAGATCAGGAGCTTTCATATGGTGTCCTGTATCAAACACAAGAGGACCACCTAGATGCAACACCCCACAAGTAGCCTTACGACATGGTGATTTAAAATCTTTGAACCTTGGAATTAACTAAACTGTCATACTATAATCATGAACAAAAACGAAAGAAGATTAACTTATCAAAGAACCAGCTGGGAAATGTAAAATCTGTTAGTTCTTCGGCATAGTCTCTCGTTTATTTAATTAATAACTTAATAACTTAATTCTTAAATTAATTTAATGCTAGAAATCCAACTTAAGTCAATTATTTTAGTTTAAAAAGAAATCTAATTAAGTCACTACTTTTGCTGCTAAAATTCAAAATTAATCGACATCTTAATGTATTTTAATTAGTTTCTGTGTCCAGGTTTTGTTGTCCTCTCATATCTGCAGGTCTCAGAGAATGCTTACCTGGACATGTGCAGCACTGGCATTGCAGTGCTCCCATGCATGAGTGTCCCTTGTGGCTGGAGGAGACAATAATCAGCCCACCACCTGCTGCCCTCAGCAAGTGTGTCATTCTCACAGTTGCCTTAGGGGAGGTCATTGCGAGCAACTCTAGGGTGTGGGAGCAGAGACAAGTGGCCAGCAGACATAGCAGTGATCAAGGACACTTGGCAGCCAGAGTCTGGCTGTGCGCCAGGCTCCCCACTCTAGGGATGCTGCTAGTTGTGCTCAAGCACAGAAAGTTGGATACTTTTTTTCTTCTCATCCTCTAGGTTCACCTCTTTCTCTCATTCACCATTTGCTTTCTTAGGAAGGGGCTATAGGCTAACTGGGTGGTGCAATGGCTTCTAACAAGGGAGGCAGGATGTCAAAGGGCAAGACTCCAGTCCAAAAGCCCCCTGTTAAGTGACTGCCACTAGCATCTGAGGGAGAGACACCGGAGACGGCAGCTATATTAGCTAAATTAGAGGAACTGGAAAAACAAAAATGAAAGCAAAAGAAGGTGGCAAAGCCAAAACAGGGCAATACAAACTCTTTCAACCAGATGCTCCTGGTTGCTCCTAGAGGCATTGGAGAAAAGATGGCTGTCTGACAAAGCGGATGTGCTGCCAGAGGACAAAGGAGTAATGTCTTGGGAGGAAGCTATGCCAGGTCACAAGGAGATGCCCCAGGCAGTGTCAGATGAGTTTGATGGCTGCAATACACCCTACATGGACACAGGCAGGGGTGATATCTCCAGGTTGCAGAGATGGCACTGGAGGGTATGGAGCATGCTGGTAGGGCATTCTGGCTTGACAGTGGAGGGGGGTCCCTTATGGGGCTATCTCATCTGGGGACTCCAATATGCCATCAGGCAACCATCTGTCCCAAGACACAGTTGACAAGATTTTAAGAGGGGAATACATAAATGTTTTTAACTTGCTCTTTAGGGAGCCAGAAAGAAGGGAATGAGAGAATCTAGATGAAAAGGAAAGGGAGAAGGTGCGGAAGGGGGAGGCTGAGAGGACCTAGCGCAACTGGTTGGCAGGCTACTGCATTTATGCAGGCATAATTCCTTGAACACAGCCCTGAAGGGTGTATTTGCTTATCGATTACTTGGAACTAATTCACAGGGCATATGTGGACTTCACAGGACCTGCATGGTTACTTTATAATGAGGTGTTCAGGATGCGATTGGAGATGAATCCCATGATTAGGTGGGAATAAGTCCACTTGCAGCTGTGGGTCAACCTCATGACACCAGCACAGCCAATACAGGGTGAGAGATCTCACAGTGGGCACATGGTCCCAAAATCCCGGGGGGGGGGGGCATCATTAGGACCCAAGCCCTGCCAGAGGTGGCAGTTCAAAACAAATTGCACTGGGAATTTAGAGTGCAGGGCATCTGCAACAACCACCCTTGTAGGTTTCTCCAAGAGTGTTCGATCTGCAGTGGGCAGCATTCCATTCAGAACTGCCCAAAAAGAAAAGCAACAGCAAGGTCATGGGATCAACATAGGGCCAAGCAGGGGGGAAGGGGCCCCTGCTTTGCCAAAAAGGGCCCAGCCCAATTAGGCTTGACAGGCTAGATTGGCTAATGCACATTTATCCAGATAGGGTTTTGGGGAAACAGCTTCAGGTAAGGTTTTAGGATCTCATTTCAAGGGGTCCAGAAGCCTTACTTTGCAAAGAATCTGAAGTCTGTTGGGGAACTGCAGGGGACATGAGGGAAAAGATCAGGAAGGAAGCAGCTGTGGAGGGGTGCTTGGCCCATTTTCATCCCCCCCGTGGTCAATCTGCAGGTGTCTTCCCTGGGGGTGCTGTCTAAGAAAGTGTTAGGAGAATACACTACCTGCCCTACCTGAAGGGGTAGTCAGTCAACAATGCCATTCCTGCAGAGCTGTGCACTATATACTACACATCATTTGATGCAATGGTGTGGGAGGTGCGCAGGAATTGCATTGGTGCCAAACTGGTGAAATGTGACATTAAGTTGGCCTTTTGTCTCCTCCTGGTGCACCTGGAGGATATTACATTATTGGGTTTTTTCTTTGAGGGGGCAAATTATATGGACTGGGCTTTGCCTACGAGGTGCTCTGTGTCTTCCTGTGCCTTTGAGAAATTAAGCATCTTCTTGGAGTGGGCATTGAAGACAAGGTCAGGAATGAAAGGAATAGTGCACTACCTTGATGATTTCTTGTTCACTGGGTGATCCAGTACCAGACAGTTTTGGATACTGATGGTCAAGTTTCAGGCTTTGGCAGGAGAATTGAGGGTCCCATTAGCCAAAGAGAAAATCAAGGGCCCCATTACACTGCTGGTTTTCCAGGGGATAAAAACTGATACAGTAGAGCAATACTACAGACTTCCTCAGGGTAAGCTGGAGAACTTGAGGAGAAGGATATCCAACTTTCTGGGGATTAGAAAACCACCCTACATGAGTTCCAGGAACTCATTGGGCAACTTAATTTCACCTGTAGAGTGATGTCACTGGGCACAGCCTCCCTGAGGAATCTCTGTGATGCCATTGGGAGATTGTACAAACCCCACCATAGAATCAGGCTAACATGCAGCATCAGGGAGCACTTGATTGTTTGGTAGAGCTTTCTGGAATCCTATAATAGGATATCTTTCTTGAATAAGGAACTGCATATTAGGGATACCTTGATGGTGTCCTCGGATGCAGAAGGTTCCATTAGGTTTTGGAGTTTATTTTAGGCAATGGTGCGCTCAGACATGGCTGGAAGAGTGGCCTAGTGCTGGGGTGCTATCAGACCTCACATATCTCAAAGTCTTCCCTATAGTGGTGGCAGTCCATATTTGGGCAAAAGAGTTGGCAAAATCCTCAGTCCACTTCTGGTGCAACAATATAGTCATTGTCCATGTCATTAACTCTATGTCCTCCAGGTTGCCAAGAATCATGCACCTAGTTAGAGCCTTTGTCTTACAGTGCCTGCATTATAATGTCTTGTTTACAGAGTTCTATGTGGCTGCTGTGCATAATGGGATAGCTGACACTTTTTCCCACCAACAGATTGAGCACTTCAGACAGTTTGCCCCAGAAACAGGCTCTTTTCCTGTCCTGATGCCCACAGAGCCAATTGTAGCCTTGGAGGGGTGAGGTGGTCAGGGCCATAAGTCTTGCCCTAGCTCCCAGTACCAGGAAGAGCTATCAGAGGGCAGGGAAGGACTTTCAGAACTTCAGGATGAGTAATGGATTGTGTGCAGCCTGGCCTATCCTGGTGGATCACATTCTGCAATAGTGTGTGGTCTTAAGCAGCAGAGGACTGTCTCCACAGTCCATATAGGCTAGGCTACCCACACTACCCCTTGCAGCTAGGGCTCAGGGACATGAGGATATCACAAGAGACTTTCGGGTGCATAAGGCACTTGAGGGTTGGGCTAGAGAGAGGGACCGAGTGGCAGACAAGAAGGAGCCACTATCCCCAGAGTTGCTTAAGGGTTTGGGAAAGACCTGTCCAGGAGTTTGTTGATCAGCCTCATAGTGACAGTGCTGACAGCCTTTTTTGGTGCATTAAGAGTTATCAAACTGGTTGCACTCTCAAAGGAGGATAGGGAGGGCAGAGCACTGGCTTTTGGTGATTTAGTGCTATTGGAGGACCAAGAGATCTTGAGGGTCAGGCACTCCAAGATGGATCAGAGAGAAGTGGGGCTATGATTAGGCTGGGCATGTGTGACGACCAAGTATTATGCCCAGCCAGAGCACTGTGTAGATATGTCCCACTAAGAGGGGGGCAAGGCCTGGGTTTATGTTCTCCCATATTAACCCCTTGCCACTAACTAGGTTCTGGAATGTCACTGCAAACGCCCTTCAGAAGTTGGGCCTGGAGGGAGTCAAGTTTGGCACTCATTCTTTCCACATAGGGGCAACCTCAACTGCTTTTGCTATGGGGATGGGGCAGCAGTCTGCCAGGAGTATTGGGTGTTGGAAGTTGGCAGCAGTAACATGTACGTGCATCCTATTAAGTGCTGATGGTGCTCTGACATGTTCACCCTTCATTTCTCTTGTTAGTTCCTAGGTACAACTGGAAGAGGTGGCGGGTCCTGATATATGGATACTGCATGGTGTACTGAACAGCATGACAAGCCAGAACATGCAATGTGGACATGCAGCTGGGGCTGAGTGATGGTCAAGTGGCTTGGCAGAAGGGGGCTCCAGTGGAGTGGGCTCTTGTCTTTGCTATTTGAGAAATGCACTGGGCCATCTTGTTATTCAACCATGGGGGAATGACCTGGGTCTGTTGAAGAGCAAGGCCCTGATCTTGCAATATATAAAGAGCCGTTGGCCGGGGGTAACCTTGGGTTGTTTTTTCTAGCAATCACCAGGGCCATTTCCACACCACACTCTTATAATGCGATTATTCCATTTTCAACATCCTATGGAATCCTGGGGCTTCCAGGATTCTATAGGATGTTGAAAGTGGAATAATCGCATTATAAGAGTGTGGTGTGGAAATGGCCCAGGTCTGTAGGGGGGATGGGCACCCAAAATGCATTGACACAGCCCAACTGGGATTTTCAGAATGTGCTCACCAGGGGGTTAGGTCACTTCATTCCACATCCCACGATAATCTTCTGATAGCCAGAGTTCTACAGGGTATTTGTCAGAGGAGGGCAATAGATTGTTCCTGGAGGAGCTGCAGCAGGGTGTGAGGATCATGTTGGCCAGCCTGGTGCGGGAAAAGACTAAGCAGACACTTGTGCCTTGTCTGTGGCAGCTAGTGGAGGAGGATACGTTTCCAGTGGGTACCTGAATCGGCTTCTTGAGGGTCCTGAGATCTAGGAGGTCAGGAAGGAGGCTGCTTTTGAGGCTACCCACTGATTAGAGCTTGGAAGCTCCTGGGACTTTGATGGTAGCCCCCTGGGTTTATCTTCCCCTTCAGGCTGCCAGGGAGCAACCCAAGTAATTGGATTGCACTTGGGACTCAGGTGGCTCATCCAAGAGAAGGCTGAGGAGGTGGTCACAAGGGTGTCACCTGACCTCAGATGAACCCACAGCAGGTTGCTCCCCCTGCTCGCTTCATCTCCAGGACAACACAATGTAAGTAGTTCTTAGGTCAAATGAAGTGACCCTTATTCATCCCAGTGTCATGTGTCTGGTATCATCATTCCAGGATTGGACATCAACACCCAAAATTTCAGGTTGAGGCACTAGAGAGGTTCATTTCTCTAGTATATTTTTCTAGCTTGGCTTGAGATCTTCTGATATTAGCTTTGCTTTGATGATCACTAGGTTTCACCCTGAGTCAATCAACTACAGTCAAGCTCTGCTCCCTTGCTGTCCAGGTACCATCCTTCACATGGCTGGCTCATATCCTGCCAGAAAATGCATTGATATCGCCCCCACCCCCCGCACTGCCGCTGACCACAGAACTGGACATGTCTTCCTTCCTCTTATTTTTCAGTGTATTGTCTCACTGACACCAGCTGAATGTGAAAGGAAAGCTACACATTAAATATTACTTATGTTATAAGAATGTTATCTCATTCTTATTAATCACTAGTTGCAGTACTCAGCACTATTTAGGAGCATCATTAACCATCCTTAATAACCATTCAGTCTCAACTGCCCTGGACAATGAGCGCCTGTCTCTGGGTGCTCAAATGTTCCTCAATTGTACACAAGTCTCAGTAGTCTTTGGCATAACATTCCTCTCCCACTTTCATGCCAAACGCACTACTCTGTATGAACGAAAAGATAATTGGGTTGACCCCACACGCAGTTAATTTCATGGCTGAATCCATCCAGCCATTTACCCATGGTGCACAGAGAAAAATGTAATTTTATTTGTATAGACTTTATTTATATGTTTTTTTTTTGAAGTCAGCCAATCAAAATCTTTCAAATGATGTGCTACTACATATGTCTCTGAATGAAGGAAAAAATAATTGAGGTGGCTCTTCATAATGAATTACAAAGATGCTTTGTTTTTGGGCACATTCAAGTCATTTTTTACTTACGGCAACTGAAAATCAAACCTGTCATAAGGTTTTCTTGGCAAGATTAGTTCAGAGGTGATTTGCTTTTGCCTTTCACTGAGGCTGAGAGAATGTTACTTCCCAAAGTCACCCAGTAGGTTTCCATGGCCGAGAGGGAATTTAAACTCTGGTCTCCAGAGTCTTAGGCCATTTCTGCACTACACTGTTATAGTGCTATTATTCCACTTTCAACATCCTATGGAATCCTGGGATTGGCAGTTTAGGGAGGGGCCAGGGGTGGAAAGGCCCTTAATCCAATGCTCACAATGCTGGCTGTCTACATGGATGCTACATAGGCAATATTTTAAGTCAAGCCACTCCAAACATACCACCCAAATTTGGAGAAAATCATTCTAGTCATTTCTGTGTCCTGCAGGAACAGTCAAGCAGAGAGGAAATTAATTTTCTTTATATAGATTGTGAGTGGGATTGCGGGGAGGAGGAGATGTGCTTAACCCTTCCCCTCCACCAGTTTCCTCCATTAGAAATTGCTCAGCCCAGCTACTTTTCACCCTGCAGTGTTTCTAGAAGCCCATTTACCCAGGAGGCCCAGTGAAATAATTTTGCCTGAAAAATGGAACTGAGCACCACCTTCTCTGTTGCTTCTCTGTTCAAAACTGCAGCCACCCAAGGCTCATATTTCATTCGTAAAAATAAATAGAACAGTCGAGGCTTCATTACCTGCATTTTACATAAAGGGATACACTGGCTTTTGCTGAATAGGATCCTTTAAACTGTTTAGCTCAGTGTCATGATGGGTATTAACATTTTTGATCAACAGTGGTTGCAGTTGTCTGAACAGTACTCTATAGGCCTCCTAATGGAAACAAATTGGAGAAATGTAAGAAGATTATGCAGCTTCCATTTCACTGGAATTGCTGCAGGAGAACTACCCAGAGGATTATTTTCTTGTATGTAGTAGACAACTGACAACACTTATCTCTATGCACTTGTATATGTTAAAACAAATCAGAATTCCAAAACTTATTTACATGGAGATCTTTAAAAAAAACTCCAGCCTTCCAACAAAATAATATTTCCACATGCCAGCTGTCAAAACAATCTCATTACCAAAAGTTCAAATGTACATATTTTTTAAAAAAAGAAAACAGAGCAGAAGGCCAACTGAAGGGCTTCAGCCTTATGAAACACAACATTCCTCCATATCTACATATCTAAATCTCCAGTTAGGAACTTCTATGGTAGAAGTGTGCCTTCTGCATCACCCTGTTCCTGGAGGTATTTCCTTATGTTCTTTAACAATATAGCCATAATATGGGTCCAAATATAATTCAAGCCAAGTCAGCTGAAGTGATTCTCCCCCTTGCCTTTTTCTCTGCAATTGCCATTTTTTGCTGCCTGATAATGAGACAAGGAGTGGTGACAAAATGTTGGAAGACCAGAGTGTGCACACCATTTAGCCTTCTCAGTACTTCCCTGAGCATGTCTTCTACCCTACAACTGAGTGGAGGAGACTGCCTTGTCTTCTCTTATGAAGTATGAATCAAGTGACAGTCTGGTCAAATTCTGTACAAGGATGGAAAGAGGTTCAGTCTTAACCCAGGCAGCAAAACATCTCGGACCAGCCCTGTCACCACCATCAAACTAGCTTGCAGCTCCTTGTGAATACAGAACATAAGGTACAGGTAGTAACCTATGATTCACTCATCCTCTGGACTTTGTAACTTTTAATTAGTATTGCTCCTATGGAGACAAGTTGCCTGTATTTAAGAAAGTAATTTCGTTTGGTAAAAGGAAAAGGCTTTAACAGGCTCTTATAAAACACAAAAGAATCAAAGGGAGAAAAAGAATTAGTGAAACTCCATGTGGGTATGTGCCTTCAAATCACTTGTTGACTTATGAATTTCGTAGAGCTTTCTTAGGCAAGAAATATTTAGGGGTGGTTTTGCTAGTTCCTTCCTCCGAAATATAGCCCATAGCAGCGGTTCTTAACCTGGGATCCAGGGACCCCTAAGGGTCCGCAGAGCCCGCACAAGGGGCCCAGAAAGCCCTGCTGGACAGCAACAACAGAATACAGCAGCAGGGTGTGCATGCGGGTGCTGAACCATGCACACATGCAAATGGACACACACGGACACACCCACATACCACTGCTGCTTCCTTGACAAAAGGGACATGGCGTCACGCATGTGTACACGTCCAAAATTATGACTCTGAAGACCAGGATCTGAATCCCCACTCAGCCATGGAAACCCACTGGGTGCCCTCAGGCAAGTCACATTCTTTCAGTCTCAGAGAAAGGAAAAGGCAACAAATTTTGTCAAAAAAACCCCCCATGATAGGTTCATCATAGGGTTACCATTAGTCAGTTTTCTAAGTGGAGAGACATGATGGCTAGAAAGAACCTTCCCCTGTTACGGATACTTTGTTGTTGTGTACCATCAAGTCACTTCTGACTTATGGCAACACTAAGGTGAAACTATCAAAGCCAGGGGCTTTGGTTATTTGTTTGTGTTGTTTTTGTCTGGCAAGATTTGTTCAGGGGGTTTGCCTTTGCCTTCCTCTGAGTATAAGGGAATGTGACTTATCCAAGTTTACCCCGTGTCTGAGCAGGGATTTGAACCCTAATCTCCAGAAGCTTTTAATAAATAAATAAATATTTGGATATAAATATATATTTAAATGTGTAAATGTAAAATTAAATATTTAAATCTTCAGTTAAGTCTTGTGGGTCCCTGGCAACAAATTATATTTATGGGGGTCCCTAGTAAAAGTTAAGTAAACTTAAGAAAAGCTTAAGAACCACTGGCCTACAGTACCTAATATTTGTTTGTTTTTTAAAATTTATTTTTATAAAACTGTACATACATCATATCCTATCATATACAGCATATCTCATCATCGAAAACAAATCACACCCAAAACAAATCTCATCATCAAAAGCAAATCACATAACTGCACAGAAAAAAAAAAAAAGGACTCCCCCTATGGGGAGGATATGGTTTTTTCTTATTATTATTACTTCAACACCCTCATATATAAGATGAGAGAAGCTTATACATAACAAACATAACATGTGTAACAAGCAGACTTGTAGTCAATCAAAATCTTCTACTACATCTTTGTTCAGAATCAAGATGTAATACTATAAATCTCTCCGCTCATAATTAAATAGTAATTTTCATTTTTGTGAATAAAATCATACTAACGCACATTTTTGTTCTCAAGGTTTTGTACTTCTACTATAGTTTTTCAATAGCTCCTCTGCTTCTCTTGATATCCTAAACTCTACTTTTAAGAATGTAATAGCTCCCATGTCCTCAGACATTGGTCATCAGATTTATTGTCTAACATATGTGTTAATCTATCCATTGCTGCAACTTCTAGTAATTTTTCCCACCATTGTTCTTCTGTTGGAATCATGCTCCTTTTCCAATACCTGGCGTAGACCATTCTGGTTGATGTTGTCATATGCCACATGAGTCTACCTAATCTTCCTTTCAGATTTCTATCCAAGTTGAAGATGCCAAGTAAAAAAATTTCAGGTTTTAACTCAATTCTTATATCTAGCATCTTTTGCATTTTCACTCAAATCATATACCAAAATTTCTTTGCTTGATTGAACCCCCACCACTGATGTATATAAGAACCCATTTCCTTTTCACATTTCCCACAATGATTCTTGGCATTTTTAAACATATTAGCAATTCTCATTGGTGAAAGGTGCCATCTGAAGAACATTTTAAATACATTTTCTTGGAGCATATATGATCTGATATATTTTCTATAATTTTTCCATATTGTCTCCCATTCATCCAACTTAATTACACACTCAATATCTTTAGACCATTTTCTCATGTAATCTGTAACAGATTCATCCATAAGGTCATATCTTAACAGCAAGTTATACAGTCTAGACAGCAATTGTTTATCTCCTTTAAATAAAAATCTTTCAAAATCCTTTGTTTCTAATTCTATGCCTCCTGCTTCTAAAGCATCTAATATTTGTTGACTGTCTTCCATCCAAGTACTAACTGGGGCTGACCCTACTTAGCTTCCTAGGTCAGATGGAATCTGGTGCCTTTAGGGTATTCAAGCTGGCTACTGGAATTGTACTACACTGAAATTTTAATGCACAGACAATTAGATATTGAATAAAATCAAAGCAGAGCTGCCAAAGGAATCAGTAGAAGGTGCTAAAATTTCTAACAAAATTTCAAACATGTGCATGTTATTCCCAGTGATCCTTGTCTAACTTGTTCTACAAAACCAAACTGACTCAGTAAGAACATGTGTTTTTGCATTGAAAATATTCATGGCCTTCCACCCTCTTCACTTATCAGAATCCAAGAATTTACTGTTGCTTCATTGTAACTGGAGTACCTCACCATAATCTACGTTCCATCCCATAATTTTTATTATGACAACATGCATTTTGCTTTACTGAAATTATAGGAAACATTTTGGAAGCTGCACTCTCCAAACTACAATATGGCAACATTTTCTTTTTGTTACTGTATGATATAATCTCAGCTGCACATGCAGCTGTAACCTTCTCTGTTTAATAGTTTGATGCCCAAGTTACTGCTTATCACATATTCAGAAGTTAAAATGGAACAAAAAGAATTCCATCTCTGGTTATCATAAACTGCTGATCTACACGTTGTGCAAAACAAGGAAAAATTTCAGCCGTAGTTGAGGGATCACAGATGGGGGACAAGGGTAATGCTGTCATCTCCCAGGCTGTTATTAAGTAGCATCTACCAGAACAAAGGTCCACAAACCCATTCTGCTTGACGTGCTAGCCTGCTACTACAAAGAGTACTGTTTTCCTTTTCTATTGTATCTCAGTCTCTGGTACAATTCAAAATCCTGCAACCTTAATCTGTTACTTTGTTCTGTGTACAATGCTGTTTAATGTTATTAGGCACTGCATATGGGGGTGGGTGGGTGCGATAGATCTTGTGGCCTGCCACGTGTTGTTGGACTGCAACATCTAGCATCCCTATCCAGCTTAGTCAGAGGTGAGGAATACTGGGACCTGAATACAACTTCTCTGAAGGATCACACGATTCCCAGATTAATCATCCCTTTCGGTTTGGAATGATGTCTTGGCTGGTGCTGTCACCTATTACAGCCTCCTTTGGTTCTAATCTTCTTCCACAAAAGGCAGACAATCTATATTGCTCATTCCATGAAGTGGGGGTCTTTCCATTCAGTTAAGGCACCAGGCCTAAATACGCTAAGGCCATTTCTGCATGAGAGGGGAAGAGCGGTTCACTGTGTGTAAAAAGCGGTGTTTTTAGACTCTGATTCGGAGACTGAATTCAGGAATTCAGAAACTGTGCTGTCTGCACCCCCCATTTACATTGTACTACTGCGGAGAACAGTGGTTGCTGCGTCCGCAACAGCAAATCCCTGGCCAGTCCCATTCTCCTCCCTCACCCCACCCCACCATCGCTAATTGGTCTGTTTTTTAAAAAACACACACACATTTTTAACTCAGTTCTGTGTCGCTACATTTGTGCATAGGAATTTATGTTTGTTGACATGTGGAAAAAAACACGTTTTAACAGTCCATTACCAGATCCACTCTCTTCCTGCTGTCCGTTTAACACAGGAAGACAATAATGATGGCAGCCTGTCCTTTGATGGGTGGAGAGAGATAGGGATGGAAATAACAGAAGAGACAGCCTGGGAACACCCATAGTCAGCCACTTCTGCGATGTGAATCAATGCTACACTTCTGCATGTAGGTGAAAACCGAAGCAGAACCAGTTTGGGAGATTTACATCACAGTTTTTCTGGTTTTCACATACAATGGTTTTGCATCGCAGTGAACTGTTTTAGGAGCTGAAAACATGCAGAACCATGAGGAAAACTACGATGCTAAAATGGTACAACATGAGGACCGGAGGGTAAGAATTCAACGCTGCTATGATGTATCAACCTTGTGCAGAAATGGACTAAGGGTACCAGATCCTGTCTGATCTTTGGAAACTAAACAGATCAGCCCTGGTTAGTACTCGAATGGGAGACTGCCAATAAAAACCAGGTGCTGTAGGTTATACGTCAGAGGAAGAAACAAGCAAAACCACTTCTGGGTACTCCTTGCCTAAGAAAACTCTATGAAATTCACAAGGTCACAATAAGTTGATAGGTGAATTTGAAGGCACATGCAGGTTTCCCCCACTTACCTGACAGGTTAGGGCTGGAGGACTGTCAGAAAGTGGACATTCTCAAAAAGTGGAAGCCATGTACTGTAGGGAATGTGAAGGACTCAGGAAGGCTCGCTTGAGACTGACCACATGTGTGTGGTGCTTGTAAAGTCCCCTAGCTGGCTTGATGCCTTTCCCCCGCTCTCAGCTCACGTTGCAAGCAGCCATGTGAAGTCCCAACTGAGCCTCTGTGGACAAGAAGAACTGATGGAAGCCTGCTGTTTTGATGCTTGCAATACAGATAAGTTCCATTAATTCATCCAGGGGATCCACTCTTTTTCTGAAGGCAAGACTTGGGACTGCATGTCCATCAAATTAATGGAATGTGACCTTAATTTGGAAGATTGAAAGAGCAAGTCATCAGATAATGAGACATCAAAATGTGGGAGCTTCTTGTACATGTGCGCGCGCGCACACACACACACAGCACCAAGAGCCTGTGCAGCCTCCTTTCTGTAGGAAAGGAGAACAGAGGAAATCTTTGTCCATTCCTCTTTCACCCTGCATGGCCTCTCTTTTCACCCCAGAGGGTTTTCCAGCATAGAGCAGACTTTTGGGAGGCATACAGTACTGTAGCAGGAAGAGGAGATGATCCCCTCTATCATGGAAAGATTTCTACTTATTGTGACTCCAGGGCAAACTAGGATTAGTTTGGATGATCCTTTCACAATATGTATTCTTCGTTTGTACTTGTGGGGTATGTTCACATATTTCTCCTCAGTATGTAAAGCATGTTGTTCTTTTAGATATTCTGATTCTCTCCTTCTTTAAAAATCTGTTCCGTTTCTCTCCCTGTCCCCCCAATGTTCACTGTGTCTCTTAATTCTTTCAAAATACTTGAAAACTCATCTTTTTCTCTTTACTTTCTTACTTCAGCCTAGATTGCTCTCCACTACATAATAAAACAATTAACTTGCAGTATTTCCTTCAAAATTAAAAAAGGAAGCTGCAACTACCACATTTATCTTTATGCTGAAATGTCAGTTTTATTGCATTCTTTGCCTTTTCTTTCCTTTTTGTACTTCATTCCCTGCTTACGTGTTGACTGCATACATGGCAAAGCTATTTTGGCCATTTTCCAGTATAATTTTGAAGCATTCAGAAATGGAGACAACTTTAAAAATCATAGCCAGTTGACCAGTGTCATAGGTAATGTCAGGATTCAAACTAAGAACTTCCTAGGCCCCTTTTGTATTACACAGTTACAGGATTTTGATTCCATTTAGCTGCCATGACTGAATTCTATGGAATCCTGGACCTTGTAGCTTGGGCAGGCACTACAGGAACTCTCTCCCTGAGAATTCTGAATATCTCTTGAAACTTGCAGGATTCGATAGGACGGTACTCCTGCAATTATAGTGGAATCAAAGTACCATGTTGGTGCAATGTCAAAGAGGTCTGTAGTTCACATGCTTTGCACTCTCTTATTGCGAGCCATGCAAAACTGCAAAATGGATGGATTGCTTGTTACCTCTTCTATTGTTTCTCCAGATCTGACATACATATATCAAAACTCATGTGAAATATGAGGCAGGGAGATGAAGCCAGCCCCAAATGAAGAACAAAACGTCTCTTAAAATGTGCCAAATGAAATGAATTTAATAAATTTAATAAACTTATAGTGCATTTCAGACTTTTGAGAAATTCAGTGCCAAATGTATAAAAATCTTGCAATCATGACTTTAAAAAAAAAAAAAAGGCTGTCCTGCTGCCCCCTTGCTCCAGTCCCCCTCCCCTTCAGGACAGATTTCTTAATGTAAATCTGATATTTAAGCTAATTGGGCTACAGCGTCAACAATTCTATCCGCTTCAGCTCTGGGCTCAGTCCGGATGGGATTCTGAATCCTGCATAACTGGAATACTGTCAATCCAGGCATAATCTGCAATGCAGGAGTGACTCTATACGTAAGCCAGGCTGCTAAGTATGAGCAGCACAGTGCTGAGTGGCTTCTTAACAGAGCGTTGCATGCTTTTCCTTATAACCTGAGGGCATGTTGCACCAATATAATGCACAAATGAAATCTCTAATTCTGTTGGTCAAGTGGCAAAGAAAGTAGGAGGAGAAAGCAACTGACCTGTGCAGTTACAAAACAAAACAAAAAGCAAAGCAAGGCAAAAAACTAGAGCCATTCTGTCAGTCTAAACACATGGCTGGCATGAATACAAGTTCATCGGAAATGAAGAGGAAGCAAGAAACCTTTTTTTTTTCCCCAGCAGACAAATATGGTCTAGGATGAAAAGTGTGTACAGAATATCCATACAGCACAAAGATGCAGCATTTAAAACGCACAAATTGTCTTGCTTCTAGGTTCCAGTTAGATCCATTCTGGTTTAGAATCCTGTTTCTAAGAGCAGCCAGAAGAGCAAATACTGGAGAGCACCCAATGGAATCCTCGGGGACAAAAGGGGAGATGTATCTCCAAGTGCACAGTGAATCCATCCACCAAACACTTAGTGACTCATCTCTCTTATTTTCCTGAAGACCGCTAAGAGCAGTCAGCCTGATGATCATCCTCCTTAAAATGGGTTAAATATGACACTGTGTGCCCTAGCACTTCCTTCCATTTATGCTATCTCCTGCTTCTATTGGGGTGGAACTGGTGGTGGTCAGATATAGGCTGTTTACCCGTAGTTTTCCTAACAGAAGGAAATGTGCTCCACATTTATTCCTCCAACTCTCAATCAATATTTGGAATCGTTGCTGTTGTTGATTTTTGTTGTTGCGTGCCTTTACGTTGTTTTCGACTTATGGCAACCTACAGCGAACCTATCATGGGGTTTTCTGGAGCTGAGAATGTGTGACGCATCCAAGGTCACCCAGTGGGTTTCCATGCTAGAGACTTAGAGATTTGATAAAATCAAATTACTCTGTAATATTGTTAATAACACATCAGTTTTAACCTTTTTTTTAAAAAAAATGAAATTACTTTTTAAAAAGCCATAAATGGTCAGCCTCCCTTAATGAAACAAAACATTGCTCGTAATTCAAAATGATAGTGGTGTTTAGCAGTTAAAATAATTCCAAAATAATTAAATTGTTTAATAAATTAGGAATACAAATCAATGATGAATGATGTCCAAGCTCTGAAACAGGGTAATTAAATTCCTTACATTTTTGGAGCAGGATCTAAGTGGGGATTAGCAAATTAATTGGGGTGACCTCTTGATTCACCATTGGGCGTGCTTTCATATTACCACTCTATCAAACATTCAACTCAGTCTTGGTGCCAAACTTGCCATTTTTAAGGGCTTATTGGAGAGAGAGGATTTGGAGGACGTACATTAATTTTATGCAAGCTTTTGAAATCAAACGAAATGTGTTTAATTCCCAAGGTGGGATTTATCCAGTTTGGAGACAAGTACATTTTCCCAAGAGATTAATAGTAGCGTCGTGATGTAGACACTTATCCACAACCCATGCCTGTTAAGATTATGCTATTTTTTACGGCACTTCAAAAACATGCACGCCCTGTTCAGCCATGAATAAAAATGGGAAAAAATGTGTAAGCCATGGACAATATCCAATATTGGCAAGTATTAAGAACAACTGTTTTTAACCTTTGGCTGACAAGTCACATATTGAGCAAACTCCATTGTGTTAAAAGCCATCCAAAGTCAGCTTGCAATATAAAAAAGCCTTTTCACTGTATAGTAACTTCCATCAAACAAGCACTGGTCTAGGTGCTCTTCATATATTGTTTTTAACTCTATAATGTAATATGCATAGTAAAGATATACCGTGTACTCCTAGAAACCATGTTTTAAAGCAGCGCTGCTTGAAGTGGTGGTCCATGAAGGAATGCTAGTGCATAAGACATCAGCTGCCAGTCCACAGTAAATTTCCGGGGAAATATGATGATGATAATGTGACATAAATATGATCCTAATCCCTGGAAAACAGCGGGGGCAAATTGCCAGCCCTGCCAAATCAGAAAGTTTGAGAAGCAGACGGGCATCCTATTCAGCATTTATGAGGTCATAAATTAGAGTTACAGCCTCTTAAATTTTGCCGTTCTTGTTTACGATTGTGGCACTATTTGCCATGATCAGAAATGCACCATAAAACCCATCTTAAAAGCCAAGCAGCTGCCCCAGTCAAAGGAGTCCTGCGGCACCAGCGAGCCGGACACGGCAGGATGCTTCCAGCCTCCTCCCACCCACAAGCCACAAAGTGACAAGTTTGGTGCACTGCAGCTTGCTGGTGGTAGGAAGCTGCAAAGTTCATCGTTCAGCACTCCACTCGCCAGTGTTGAAGAACTCCTTCATTTGGTTCAGTTCCTTGGTTTTTAAAATGGATCTTAGGGGGGCCAATCATAGCTACGTCAGTGTAAATACAACCCTCGTGCACGATCTTGGCCACGCTGTTTTATGTGTGTGCTAGCACACTAGCATATATCTTCAGTGTTGCCCGAGATTTTATTTTCCTCTTGAGAACTCACCCAACTGTCTTCTCCAGTACCTGTAACTTTTCCCCATATTTCCCAATGCAATTTGTATTCAGAGTTATTTACACACACAGTTTGGGTTCCTGAAGGAATACACTGTCCTCCTCCTTGCTGCTAGGCCTTGTCTCCATAGCAACCAGCTTATTCCAGTACCTATAACTTTTCCCCATATTCCCCAATCCAATCTGGATTCAGAGTTGTTAACATATAGAGGCTGGGTTCCTGAGGGAATACACTGTCTTCCTCCTTGCTGCTAGGCCTCGTCTCCCTAGCAACCAGCCTATTCCAGTACTTGTAACTTTTGCCCCTAGTCCCCAATCCAATCTGTGTTCTCTGACGATGTTGATGTAGTAGCTTTTGATTTTTTCTTTTCTTTTCTGTTGAATTTGTGCAACGACTTCATGTTTTTCTGGAAGCATTTTTTGTTTTGAATTTCGACTTTAAGATTTCTCATATATGGAACCCATACAATCTACCGTGTGAGGGGAGAAGACCTTGTAACTATGTTGTGTATGTCACTTTAATTTTTCTCACATAAGCTTCTCAAATGTTTTCTGGCATCCTTGTTGATGGTAGGCCTCATCTCCATAGCAACGGGTCTGAGGCCCAAGAGCTCTTGGCTGAGAATTCTAAAGGCCCCTCCCTGAACTGCCAGCCCCAGGATTCCATAGAATCTTCACACCCAGCCAATCATATGAGGTCTTCTCCCCTCACTCAGCCAATCATATGAGGTCTGCACCTGCCCGACGCAGACAAACAGACAATCTCACAGACAAACTTTGACTTTTATAGAGTAGATGTTCAAACCAAACATATATACAACACATGGGCCGACTACTGGATTGTATTTTACCTTACGAATGCTCCAATGTCTCACACTTTCTTGAGGGAGACTCCTGTTGAATGCAGCATAGTTTTGAGTAATGCTGTCTGTGTTATTCTGGACTCTGAATATGGGTTTATTTCATTTTCTAATGTTATCTCAGTGTGATGTCGTGGTTTGGGTGTTGGACTATGGCCGTTTCCACACTAGACTGTTATAGCTCTATTATTCCACTTTCAACATCCTATGGAATCCTGGGGTTTGCAGCTTAAGGAGGGGCTGGCCAGCCCCTCCCTAAGCTGCAAACCCCAGGATTCCATAGGATGTGGAAAGTGGAATAACAGCGCTATAACAGTCTAGTGCGGAAACAGTCTGACTCTGGAGACCACGGTTCAAATCCCCTCCTGGCCATAGAAGGTCATCAGGTGACCTTGAGCAAATCACACTCTCTCAGCCTCAGAGGTAAGCAGTGGCAAACCCCCTCTGAAGAAATTATGCTAAGAAAAACCTGTGATAGGTGTGCTTTGGGGCACTGGTTCCCAACCTGCAGTACATGTAATCCCAGGAGTATGCACCAGGAAATTAAGGGGTACTCAAACAAAACAAAACAAAAATTAATAATGCTGAGAAAAGGCTCCAATTCTCCTCTCCCTCGCAGAGTCAGAAGGGCACACGTGCAAGGAGGAGCCGCTCACCTCTTTAGAGCTGAGCCCAGCTAATTTTAACGGTGGCACTTAGGCAAAGCCATGCAGCTCCTCCCTGGCTAGGGAAAAGAAAATAAGGGAAGGTTTTTTTTTTTTTTAATACATATATACCATGATTAAAATGGAGAGATCGGAGATTGAATTGATTTAGATAAATAAGTGTATCTATTAAAGGACAATTAAAAGAAAGAAAAAGAGAGAAACTTAAGTTGTTTAAGTATAAAAGTAAAGTTGTTGTTATGGGATGTAAAATGGTTAATAAGTACTTTTTGTGTTAAATTTACTTTACACTTTAATTTGTTTCCTTGTCTTTTGAATTGTTCGTTTGGAATATGTGTGAAACGGATTTGGATAAATTTGAAAGTGAATTTTAATAAAAAGATTTAAACACAAATATAAGCACAGGCCAAGTGAAGGGGAGTTGAGCGGTACAGGCCAGGTGGTTTCTTGCAGCAAGTTTCCAGAGACACAAGGCAGGCCACTCCACCTTCCCAGGTCCCAGCCATTGGTCTCTTCCTCTATCCCAGAGGGGGGAACCTGCACAACCTGCCTCAGTGTGGTTCAGAGCCAAGATGATGCTGGCGTCTTTCTGAACAAATGAGAGGGAGAGAAAAACATGAGGGAATGATCATAGTGATGCTGGTCATCTCTGGAGGGACGAGGTCACCAGAGGGGGAGACAAGGCCAAGGATTTGATCCATGTCTGATTTTTGTTGCTTTGGAAAGCTGTCTTTTCTTTAGTGTAGCATGGATGTGGCTGGTTGACAACACCCCTTCCTCCAAGCAGTTGTAGGGGATGAGAAAGCTGGGGAGAAAGGCTTGTGGTAGAAATGTTAAGCTATAGGTGGTGGAAATGTTAAGCTATAGGTGGCTGCATCATTCATCCTTCACTGGCCTCAGTCAGTTCTCTTATTGTGGGTGGGAAAGCAGGGGAGCATAGCCACTCGGCCACCCTCAAGGGATCAAAGACGGGGCAGCTCAGGCTAGAGAGGCAAGGGAGAATCAGTAAATGGGGGATACCATGGGGACTGTTTTTCACAACAGAGTGCATTAAGAAAACAGAGAGCTGAACTATTAGCAGCAGACAGCCCAGTCAGACCTGTGAGCAGTGTTCAGTGAGTGAATTCTTCAGCGTCTTCTTTACCTCTCTTCCCTTTGTCATTGTTTTATGTTTCAAATTAACTTTTCCATTCGTGTATTATCAGATATGGATCAGTGGTTGAAAACCAGCACAGTAAAAAAAAGGTGAAACATAATGAGGGTAGTGACCAGCCCCCAAGAATTTCTCAGGATACACCGAACACTTTAGTGCAAAACAGCAATAATAATTAATTAATGGAGGTTTTTTTTAATGTAATCTATGATGTACGTTCTTTAACTCATTGTCTCGTTTGAGTTTAGAATGTAAATATATACACGCTGTCTGTTCACCTTATTATTCTGTTGCTTTGTAATCCCATTATTGGGCTTTTTATTTACAGATAACAATATATAATTTTGAAATAGCAGCAACCAGTTACAAACATATTGCTAATATGAAGGGTACAATTTATGGAAATAGCCTGCCAAGGAGTATACAAGTGAAAAAAAGGTTGCCTTAGGGTTTAGGGTTACCTTTAGTTGCAAATGACCTGAAGGCAGACATCCACAAAGAAAAATTGATTGATACATGATAACCATCCTTCTGACTTCATTTTTGTCCTGACTGAATCTGAACGTGTGTCTTTCGTTATTTCTGTGCCAGACAGAAATGCCTAACTAAACAGAAACACTATTTTCACACTTTCCAGACTATTCAGGTAAAGTAGGAAAGCACAGTTTGGATGTGTTTGCTAACTTATTGCTACTAAACTACTATACTTCATAGGCGGGAGGAGTAGAAACTATAGTACAGGACTTGCAGGAAGGGCCCGGGGACTTAAGTGTCTCTACACTAATGCACGGAGTATGGGAAACAAGCAAGATGAACTTGAACTCCTAGTACAACAAAATAAATACGATTTGATAGGCATCACTGAGACCTGGTGGGATGAGTCTCATGACTGGAATGTAGGAATAGAGGGGTATAGCCTATTTTGTAAAAACAGACCAAACAAGAAAGGAGGATAAGTAGCCTTGTTTGTCAAGGATGTTTTCACCTGTGAAGAGATCCATGACTTAAACCCAGAAAGCCAGGTCGAGAGCATCTGGGTAAGAATTAAGGGAGCGAGAAACAATAGGGATATTCTGGTGGGGGTTACTACAGACCTCCAGCCCAGACTGAGGACTTTGATGATGCCGTCCTCAACCAAATGACTGCACATTCAAAAAGGAGAGATACAGTAATAATAGGAGATTTCAATTACCCGGATATATGTTGGCAGTCAAACTCTGCCAAGACAGCAAGGTCCAGCAAGTTTCTTGCTCGTCTTGCAGACAATTTCATGGTCCAGAAGGTGGAAGAGGCCACAAGGGGATCAAATATTCTAGATCTGATCCTGATCAACAGGGATGACCTTGTTAATGAGGTAGAAGTGGTTGTATCTTTAGGGGGGAGTGACCATGCCCTATTGGAATTTGGCATTCAGTGGGAAGGAGAAGATAAGTGTAGCCAGACACTCATCTTAGATTTGAAAAAAGCGGACTTCTGTAAACTTAGGGAGCTGCTGGCTGGAATTCAGTGATCAAGAATAGTGAAAGGGAAAGGAGTTCAGGAGTCATGGGAGTTCCTTAAAAGGGAGATACGGAAGGCACAGTCTAAAACTGTGCCAATAAGGAGGAAAAATGGAAGGCATCTGAAGAAACCAGAATGGTAGACTAAAGAACTCTCAGTTGAGCTAAGTGTTAAGAGAAACATGTACAGGAAATGGAAGAAGGGGGAAACCACCAAAGAAGAATTTAAGCAAGTAGCTAGGAGATCTAGGGAGGAGGTCAGAAAGGCTAAAGCACAGAACGAACTTAGGCTGGCCAGAGACATTAAAAACAATAAAAAGGGCTTTTTTAAATATGTCCGTAGCAAAAGGAAAAAGAAGGAGACGATAGTGTCGCTGCGCAGAGAAGATGGCGAATTACTAACAGGGGGAAGAGAAAAGGCAGAACTACTTAACACCTTCTTTGCCTCAGTTTTTTCCCAGAAGGATACAAGCACTCAACCTGGCGGTTGGGGAGCAGGGGAGGAAGCAGGGGAAATGAGGCACATAATAGGTAGGGAGGTGGTACAGGAATACCTGGCCACACTGGATGAATTCAAGTCTCCAGGGCCAGATGAATTGCATCCTAGGATATTAAAAGAACTGGCAGAGGTCATTTCGGAACCGCTTGCTATAATCTCTGAGAAATCTTGGAGGACAGGAGAAGTTCTAGCAGACTGGAAGAGGGCAAATGTTGTCCCCATCTTCAAGAAGGGAAAAAAAGAGGACCCAAATAATTATCGCCCAGTCAGCCTGACGTCAGTACCCGGAAAGATTCTGGAGCAGATCATTAAGCAGTCAGTTTCTAATCACTTAGAAAGCAATGCGGTAATCACGAGAAGTCAACATGGATTTCTCAAAAATAAGTCATGCCAGACTAAGCTTATCTCTTTTTATGATAGGGTTACAGGCTTGATAGATGAAGGGAATGCTGTGGATGTAGCATTTCTCGATTTCAGTAAGGCCTTTGACAAAGTTCCACATGACATTCTTGCAAAGAAGCTAGTAAAATGCGGGCTGGACAGGGCTATTGTTAGTTGGATTTGTAATTGGTTGACTGACCGTTCCCAAAGGGTGCTCACCAATGGCTGCTTTTCATCCTGGAGAGAAGTGACTAGCAGGGTGCCACAGGGTTCTGTCCTGGGCCCAGTGCTGTTCAATATCTTCATCAACGACTTGGACGAAGGAATACAGGACATGCTCATCAAATTTGCAGATGACACCAAATTGGGAGGGGTTGCTAATACGCCAGAGGACAGGATCAAAATTCAAAATGACCTGGATAGATTGGAGAGCTGGGCCAAAGCTAACAAAATGAAATTCAACAGAGAGAAGTGTAAGGTCCTACACTCAGGTAGAAAAAATGGAATACAGAAATATAGGATGGGGGACACGTGGCTGGATGGCAGTACGTGTGAAAGGGATCTAGGAGTCCTAATAGACCACAAGCTGAACATGAGTCAGCAGTGTGATGCGGCAGCCAAGAAAGCCAATGCAATTCTCAGCTGCATCGAGTATGGTGTCTAGATCGAGGGAGGTACTGGTACCACTCTACTCTGCTTTGGTTAGACCTCATCTTGAATACTGTGTCCACTTCTGGGCACCCCAATTCAAGAAGGACATGGTCAGGCTGGAGCAGGTCCAGAAGAGGGTGACCAAAATGGTGAGAGGCCTGGAAGACATGCCCTATGAGGATAGACTTAGAGAGCTGGGTATGTTTAATCTGCAGAAGAGAAGGTTAAGAGGGGACATGATAGCCATGTTTAAATATTTGAAGGGATGCCATGTAGAGGAAGGAGAGGGCTTGTTTTCTGCCGCTCCAGAGACCAGGACAAGGAGCAATGGATTCAAGCTGCAGGAAAGGAGATTCCACCTGAACCTCAGGAAGAACTTCCTGACAGTCAGGGCTGTCCGGCAGTGGAATATGCTGCCTCGGAGTGTGGTGGAGTCTCCTTCTTTGGAGGTTTTTAAGCAGAGGCTGGATGGCCATCTGTCAGGAGTGCTTTGAGGGTGTCCCTGCATGGCAGGGGGTTGGACTGGATGGCCCGTGTGGTCTCTTCCAACTCTACATTTCTATGATTCTATGATTCATTATGGAACTGCATAACATGACCTATAATTTTGAGCAGGCTGTAGCACTAGCACAGTGTAATTGTATCTTTCCAGGGGTCAGCATCCAGTCTGCACAAATTCACGCAAATCTCATGAAGCCTGATTCTCTATGTGTCTATTCAGAAATATTAGTCTCCCCACTGAATTCAACAGTACAAATTTCCAGGTAAGGGTATGAGAATATAGCCTATATGTTTCATCAGATAACGTGGTTTTACTTGCATGTTTTTCTAGAGTAACTCTATGGAGGAGCTGGTGTAGCTCTTGTTCAATACTGGAAGGCAAGAACATTTCATATTAGATAGATAGACAGACAGACACACTTTATTATCCACATATACAAGGGCAAAATAATTTTGCAATGATATATTTCCCATAAATAAATAAATACTTACAACTGTGTACGATTTACAATTCAGACGATGAAAAATATTCTTATCATTCACCCACACTGTTTAAAACAGTCACATCTTCCAACATCAAAAATGCCAGTTTTGTAGTGTTCAAGATTTATGGTAACATTTCTTTGGTAACACTTCAAGAAGGCAACTGCAGCACTGAGATCACAAAAATCTCAGCAGAACCTAGTTAAAATAAAGTTCTAGGCCCTAGAATCTAGGGATATAAACTTATTCAAGTTCAGCATATGTTTAATTCTCCCACTACAATCGTTGCAAAGTGATTATTCTTGGCTAGACTTTGTTCCAAAACTCAACTGATCCCATTAGATTTAAAAAGAGTTTTAAATCCCACTGTACAATATTTGCTAGCATATTTGCCAGCATATAAAATGCACCAGCATATGTGATGCACCCCATTTTCAAACAGTATTTTTCAGGGAAAAAAGTGAGTCTTATATGCCAGCAAATAGCGTATCTTGCTTACAAAAACAAAAAGGATCCCAATGGGAACACTAAAGTATTGTTTCTCACAGTCCCCAAACATAATGCTGAAAAGCAAAGGGAAACGGTAAAATCTTAATTTCAGTGAAAAGTTTTTGCATAATGGGAAAATTAAAAAGCGCAACAGCAAAGGAATTTCATCTAGCTAAATAAAAGCATCTGAATGCCAATCAGAATATGTCCGAATATGACAAAAAATAGTTTTTGTCTCGAAATTTCAGAATTAGAGTAATCTACCACGGAAAAAATAAAACAGGCTGAACCTGAAAAAGGAAAATAGGCATTTCATAGGGACAACATAATGGAAAAAACACTAACACTGCAGTAAGGCAGATGGCTGTCTACAGCACTAAGTACATAAAACCACTGTGGCAGTGTACGAACTTGGTGTACAACCTAATAATGAAGTTCCCCTGTGTAACACCATTTTCTCAACGTGGGAACCACATAGCATTGCTCCTATTTTTCAGTGGTCACAGAACTTCCCAAAAGGAGGATTTGATATGAAATCTGTAGGCACTTGCTCATTTCAGATGCCTGAATAAGACTCAAAATATGCCAAGAACATTACACAGAATATTACACAGCTAAAGAATTCCAATAAGGTTAAAAAATAACCATGGATATTACAAACACCTTCATTTTTAATTTTCTTTTGAAACAGAGAGTTACTCCTCCCCACAAAAGTCGATTTTAGAAGAAGGGTATATTAGCTCTTCCAGCTTACCACATTTACACAGATTTTAAACATACCCATAGAACTGTGACTGATAGATCAGGGATAGACAAAAGGGGGATTAAAAATCTATTGGAATATCCCCAGGGGATTTACAGATACACAAAGGTATTTTCTCTCAATTGTTTTAACAACAGCCAAAAAAAAAAACCTCTGCCCTTTATATTACACTATTGAAACAAAGAAAGACCGAGGCAGACAAACTGCAAGCTCTGTTCAGTTCTTGTCCTCCAAAATAAATTCTCAGGCTCAGAGTTATTCAGTTCTAAAGCGATGTCTTGAATCAAACTCTTGGCAGATTTCTGGGTTCCTGTAAATAAGAAATTCAATTTTTGAAGCCTGAAGTCTGCTCATACCTGTGGTATAAAAAATAATTCATCAGAAATTTGAATGCAGTCTGAACGCTGTTCAGCTGAACATTCTTTCTTCCACTGTGAACCTCATATAAGTCTGTTGTAGACTCTAGCACTGCTTCCAGTCCGTGGCCATTAACAGCTTTCAGGAAGTTCAGGAAAAAAATGCCTCCAGTGTTCTTTCAGACAACCATTAACATCATAGCATCTGCACATGGATCATCCTTGGAATCTGTAACTATTTCCACCCAGTTTTTCAAAACCCTCCCCGTCACTTCTTCTTTCTCTCCAAAGATAAAATCCTACATTTTCTGTCTGGAAAGACATTTTCTGTTTGGGCTGACCTGCTGTAGCACCACACCAGACTTAGACTGCTAGAATCCATAATGCTTTCTGGACTGTACAGAGCGATGCTTCTTCAAAAAGTAGCAAGAATTCCCACTATCACCACACCCATCAAATGGGTACAAACAATGGTTTCAACCAGCATCCCTTGGCTGCTACCATCCTTTGTTGGAACAGGAGTAGCAACTGGTGTCCTGGGGTAAGATTCAGTCTCACCTGACCCTTCTGTCTCTGTCTCCTGGTCGTCACACAATACTTGTTCTTGGGCAGAAAGCTCTTTAGGGCAAATGCACTTGTAACTGCCTGGAACATTTATGCACTCCAATTCACCACAGTGCCCAGACTGACACTCATCAATATCTGTGCAAATGTTATAAGCGCCATCTTCTTTCACATCCAAGATAAAACCATCTGGACACTCACAGGTAGCTCCAGTGTGTGGATCACACTGTGCAGGGCACTGGGGCTGCTCACAGAACATGACACACTCGTGGGGCTTCAGAGGGTCCGGGACGTACCCCTCAAAGCAAGCGCACTTATGCGTCCCGTTGACAAGCACGCACTCGTGCTGACAGGACAGGTCAAAGCAGGGCCGCCTGTCCTCCTGGCACTGGCCCTCCACCATCTGAAAGCCTGCAGAGCACTGGCACTCAAAGCCCCCCGGGGTGTTCAGGCAGACCTGCTCGCAGGGGCTGGGCTCCGCCCCGCAGTCGTCCAGGTCCACACAGCTTCTGCCGTCGGGCCCCAGCACGTAGCCCTCCCAGCACATGCAGACGGCGGCGTCGCCTTGGGGCACGCAGTGATCCTGGCACCCCGACCGGGCACACGGGGAGCTGCAGCTCCGTCCGTCCTCCTCCAGCGAGTTCGCGCCTCCGGGACAGGTGCAGTAAGGCCGCCCTCGCCCGTCCCGACGGCACTCCCCCTCGCAGCCCCCGTTCTCCAGCCGACAGTCCCAGGCGCCTTCCTCGGCAGAGTCCCACCTGTGAGAACCGTCGCCGCGCGTTCTGCACTCTAGGGTGGCGCCCAGACCGGGCACCCGGGCGACAGTCCCCGGGGGCAAGGCCACGAGGTCCGTCTCCCGGGCGCCGAAGGGGGTGTGGTAGGAGACCTCGGCGGGCGGCGGCGGGGTCAGCGCGACGCAGGTCCCGCGCGGGTAGCTGTACTCGCAGAGGAAGCCGTCGGCGGGGGCCTGGCAGGCGCGCTCCTCCCAGCGCAGCGCCTGGGCCACCACCACGCACCTGGAGCCGCAGACGGGCGCCGCGGACCCCGAGCCTGTCCCGTCGCCGGCCCAGGCCGCGTAGTCCGTCTGCTCGTCGCCGGACACCCACTGGAAGCCGCGCAGCTGCTTCGCCGGGTCCTGGCAGGAGCCTTCGGGCAGGCGCAAACCCAGCCAGGCGGAGCCCGGCCCGCCGCGCGGCGGCAGCAGCAGCGCGATGGCCTCGGCTGCCACGGTGGAGCGGACGGTCATGAGGTGGCCCCCGCCTTCCTGGCACACGGCGGCCGCCTCAGGGAAGCTCCGCGCCGCCCAGAACAAAGCAAAACAGGCGGAGCCCAGGCATTGCGCGCCTGAGGGGACCGGGGCAGGCGATGGCGTCGGACCGGCCAGTGCCATTCCCCCGCGGCTGGCCACCGCGAGGGCAACGAGGAATAGCCTCCTCAGTAGGCGCATGTTAGCGGGCAGTGGAAAGGAGGCGTCTGGGAGAGACCTTAAATATCCCCGCTGGCGTAGCTTCCCTCCTTCAGGCACCGCGTGGCCCTTATAACGCCCTCCGTGCGGGAGGGGAGATTCGGGAAAAGGAAGGGCAGTTCCGCCCGCCCAGGAGGAGATCTCCCGGGAGCAAAGAGGCACTCTCGGGGAAAAGAGAGAGCGGGGGGGGGGAGGCGGGTCGCCGGCTAAGCAGGGGAAGAGAAAGAAAGGCCGCCGGCTGAGGGAACAATGGGCCCCGCCCTCCTTGCCTCCGTTACTGGCCCAGGGAGTTGGCGCTTCTTCCCGACCCTTTCTCAGGCTAGAGACAGCGGAGCAGGAGGGAGCCCCCCGTCGCCCAACGTTTCCGCCCTGCCGTATGTGTGGTGTGTGTGGGGCGTCTTCTTCGTCCTCTGGTCGAAGAGTAGTCTCTGGCCCTTCCCTGCCATCACGAGACGGGCAGCGCAGCCGACGTAGGGTCCCGAAGCAGACTTGTTTGCTTCCCTCACACGTCTGCTGCCCTTCGCGTCCAAGGGTGTGCCGGTCAGCTTCAGCGGCCGAAAGAGGCGTCCACCGGGAGGGCTCTTGTACGTGCCCCTCCAAACGAGAAAAGGAAGTCCGTTACGGCTTTCCAACCCAAGGTGGAGACGGGGGAGCGGTAGGGACTGCCCAAGAGGTGGTGGCGCTGGGGGGCGGAAAACGCCGGCGGCGCTCGGCACATGCCTGAGGGGGTGCGGCGCCCCGATCCCTTCCCACAGGCGGGCACGCAAGGATTCTTCCGCTGAGGCAGGGCGGCGAAGCGCGCGGCCGGCCGCCGTCTCATAGTTAATGACCATAGTACATGGCCGTTAAAACGGTACATTCATACATACCTGAGTTCCGCACTAGACTGTTATGGCGCTATTATTCCACTTTCAACCTCCTATGGAATCCTGGGGTTTGCAGTTTAGGGAGGAGCCGGCGGGCAATGGCCATAGCCTCCAGTAGTTATGAGGCTCGCGTGTGTATATTTAACACCATTATTCTCAGATGTAGGAAAGTCTCCTTGGGCATCGCCCCCTTTAACCTCCTTCAGTTAATTGTGGCTGAAGATTTTCCACTAACTGACCCAAACTCGAACCTGGTCCCTTCCAGATGGGTTGGACTCGAGTACCCATCATCCTGTCACCATGACCCGGGTAAATTCCCGAAGCAGTAGTCAAATCGTAGTGTTTTCCTTTTCTAACAGGCTGCTTAATAGGATGTTCATTCTCAGAAAAGATGTGCTTGTGCTTAACAATAGCTCTCTCTTCAAATACTTCTAATGGCAATTTCCTAAGGGGCAGCTCGTAAATCAGTGTCCCAGATCCAAAAAGTGGATACTTCCACTGAGTAATAATGGAATTCGTCTTGGCTAGGATTATGTACATTTTGGAGGTGTGATGCGGCAGAGCAAGTCGCAAAAGTAGAAATTCGTGGCACCAGTAGAAGAACTAAGGAGTTCAATCTGGCGCAGGTCCTCTATTGTGGGATGTAAAATCCCCAAAACCCAACTAGCATCATCAGTTGTCAGGGATTCTGGGAGTTGTATCTGGAGACCCAAGTCCTGAACCACTGGTTTAAGGCAACTGTGAGAAAAATAATACTCATTCACTTGTCCCTTGCTTTTATAGTCCACCTTTCTTTCTTCAGTGAAAATGCAAGCTGGTCAATAGCATCAATCATATTGCAATGATATTCTTAAAACCAGTTTAGATCTTGCTAGTTCAGTTCATTTGCCTTAAATATTAGCAATGTGATCTAAAGGAGGCTGTTGGAGAGGATGTGCTTCTGTGGTTAAAGTAGCAGTGGGCAAGATGATAAGAGCCAGTGTGGTGTAGTGATTTAAGTGCTTGACTATGACAGTGGAGACCAGGGTTTGATTCTCCGCTCAGCCATGGAAACTCACTGGGTGACTTCTCAGCCACAAGAAAACCCTGTGATAGATTCACCTTAGGATCTCTGTACATCAGAAACAGGTTGAAGGCACACAGCAACAACACTCAAGATGATCCTAGACTGGAATGTCTTCTACCACTCCCCTGGCTTTTAATAAAAAGGTACCCTGGCCATTTTGTCACGGCCTTGGCAGCTGAAGTTTGCACAGAAACAGGAGGTGGATATATAAGACATGGGAAATGAGTTGGAAAAGGGGCTCCAGCCACAACTGATAAAGACTCCTTGCCCTGCTCACCAATTCACTTTGGTTAGGGAGGCTCGGTCTACTTTCATTGACAATCCACCATTGTAAATTGGGACTTGGTACTGGCAGAGAAGAGCAAACTATGGTTACTCAGCCAGCACTCAGGTGAAGGCAAGTAACTGTGCCCCTCTCTGCTGCTGCAGGGAGCATTCCCGATTGGCTGTAGGAAGTATATATGTGTTACTCACAGAGTCCTTTGGGGCTTTTGCTGGGAGGCAGGAGTAATTTTCATCCTTAAATTTTTTGTGTGAGGAAGAACAATACAGTCAGTAAATACTCTCTTCTACCCGTCCCCTCCCACTGGGACATGCAGCACAGCTTCATGCAGAAGACCTGCATTATCAGGAGAGGAGGCAGAAGAGATTTTCAAGATGCCATCACAACTGCATTTCAGAAGTGGAGTGCACAGACAAGTCTGTTCCATATATCAGTTTGATATCACTTTAACTGTTATGGCTCACATCCTATGGAATCCTGCAGTTTGCATTTAGGGTTGGGAATTTAGAATTCTCTGCCAGAGTGCTCTGGTGCCTTACAAAATTACAAATTGGAGGATTCCACAGAATGCATCCATGGCAGTTAAAACAGTATCAAACCACTATAATTGTGCAGTGTGGAAGAGATCTCGTTGAAAGAGCCAAGGAAAACTACTTGTTGCAGTAATGTTGTTAGATTTCAGTAACACTTGGAAAGGGAGAACATCGAAGGTAAAAAGGGATAAGAAACACTATACATAGAAAGGCTAATGAAACTGGATATCTAACAGTCTGCACTGTGATCAAGGGAATGAGTTCTGGCACCCTAGGATGACAGCTGGAGAAGCAGTGGTCTAGGCTGTGGCACAGAGATGGGCCCAAAAGCATAAGAAGAGCTATGTTGGATCAGACCAAAGGTTTATGTAGCCCACTATGCTGTTCCCACATTAGCCAACCAGATCTCTATGGGATGCCCACAACAGAACTCTCCCATTCATGTTTTCCCAGCAATAGCAGTGGTCTCTGGCTCACTAAGCCAGATGCAGATGTATATCAGGGCACCAGGAGGGTGTGCTATGGGGAGAGGGAATGATGAAATGTGCCCCAAAATAGTACTTTGACTTGATTTCTGGCCCGTTTGCCAAAAATCTGGCCACCAGTGACCTAATGAAAGTAAGATATTATGAATAGTGGCTTTCAAAATGAATCATGAATTAGAGCTCTTAGAAAGAAGAGAAGAAATAATTTGTCATAAAGTATGGATTAAAAAGGAATAGTTCTAGGAAACCTCAATATGTAAAGTTATTACTTTGCACATGTGCACACAATAGGCACACACTGTCCCCTGCAGCACTGGGCACACAGAGGTTCAACAGGGATAAAGATTTAAGAGCTTTTGAAAGCAGCCTCAGTGGAGGGCTTGGTGGAACTTTTGGGAGACTCTGTGGCCAGTAGATACCCATCCATATTCTAAGCCTTCTTAGCAAGAGGTGTAGATTGTTGTTGTTGTTGTTTTTTCCAGGAGTGTGGCAGGGGAAAGATTAAGCTTCCCCTCCCCACATCTTGTGGCAGGCTTGCCAGGCTTCCCTTATTAAAAGAGATGTCCCTTATCTGAGACCCAGAAAGCTTCTCCTTTACAAGGGTGGCAAGCATCTCCTATTATAAGAGATGTCCCCTGTTTGAGAGTTGGAAAGCTTTTCCTCTTTACTTATAATGAACAAGATTCCAAAAAATCTTGTATTTTCAGTGTAGGCCTTTCATAGAGAGACTTGTGTATATCATATAATTTATTAATGTGATTCATTTTACAGATTAGATTAGATTAAATTAACCAAAATAAATAGTTTCACAGTTGGTATTTTGGTAAAACACAAACTTGTTAACAGCTATCTCCTGATTGTCATCCATGCATGTTGTGAATTTCAGCTGCCCTCAATGTTATTTTGAAAACTCATCAACACTGTGCTGTGGTCCAAGTAAAAATGGTGGGAGAAGTTCATAGATAGAGTTGAAATTGAATTTAAAAATTGACAACAGCATTGTAAGGAATGCAGTTAGCATCACATGTAGATTAGACCCTTGAGAGCTAATTCACACATCAGTACTCGTATTTGCTGTTGATTACACTGGTATCATGCATAACAATTTTTGGTACCCTAAACCGTTACAAGCGTGAGTGAGAAATGTGCATTTCTGACCGTGGACATGTGGATATGAGTTAGAAGCCATTGCCAGTCATGACTCCATCATCAACAGCTGTCTCTGAATATTTTGTGAGGTACATCCAGTATGTGTACACAAGCATACACCAGACTAGCTGTGACAAATGCAACTGCTGTTATTAGGTCAGAAATGATTCTTAGGAAAAGTCTTTTGTAAAGCCTGGCTGGCTGTCATTCTTCTGTTGCTGCAGCTGTTGACGGTGGGATTGACACCAGATGTAATTGCAAACTCTTCTGAGACAGACATGATTTTCAGTGCTAGGCCTTCTGCAACAAGGAGGGCTGGGGCTTGTTATATTTGCCTCAGTCTCCTCTTGCACAAGGGTGGAGTGGGGGTATCTTCATTTTCCAAGATGCCTCATGGCACTCCATGATTGAATAGTGCATTCCATATGACACTTTCCCTAGTCAGTCAGAGGAGCTTGCGTCAGTTTGTAGAAGTTTGGCAAGAAAGGAGATGGTACGCCTCCTCCCTCTGGCAAATGCATTTTGAAGCTCAGGAATCCCACACACCCCCTGCCATCTCTCCATGGGTGACTCAGGGGAGCTGCAAGGACTGCCAAGGAGTGAAAAGTGAGCACTCCTCCCAGATACAAGCTAGCAGCCAACATCACACTAGAGAACTGGCATCTGACCAGGACAGTAACTTTCCGCTCCAAGAGCAGCACTTTCAGCTAAAATGCTGAACAATCAGATGGCTTATCTTAATTTACTACTGAACAGCATTTCCTATCCCATGAGGGACCCCACCCTCAAATGAAGAAAGGGGTGTGGAATACAAGACAGACTTTTCAGACCCAATGTGCTTTAATATATAGTGCTTTGCTTCTGCTGGGATGGCCTGGCTCAAATCCCTGTTTGGCTGTGAAGCCTGCAGATCACTCTTAGTCTAACTCACCTCACAGGGTTCTTCTGAGGATAAAATCGAATGTGCCAATGTATGTTGGACTTGTATGGAGTGAAGAAACCACCACAGACAATAACACTGAATAACACCGTCATTCATGTTTTATTTTCCCTGAGGAATTTCAGACAGTCTCCAGGATGCTCTCATTATAGCGTTTTCCCCCTAGTGTTTGTCTAGAGAGTGCCATATGGTTAGTCTCCCCTGCTTCCCCAATCTGTGTGAGCTAAGTGGTTGTTTGGACTGTTTCTTGCTTTGATTTTGTGGTGTTGGGAAAAAGCCCCCTCTGTGTGTGTATGTGTGCATGTGCATACATAGGGAAGGGGGCTCCTTTAGAGCTTTTCTTACCTAATCAACAAACTGGAGCTTGAGTCTGTCTGAGTCAACCAAATGCCAATTTGTCATACTAACAAGAGTGCAGAGCTGCAACAAATGTCCACTGCCTTCATTTGTTGTAGTCCAAAGGAGGAAGGGGGAACCTGTGACCCTCAAGTAACTACTGGACTACAACTCCCATCATCTTTCACCATTGACCATTCTAAGTGAGGCTGAGAATAGCTGGAGTACAAAAAGTTCCCCACCCTTAATCTAAAATATAATTTCCTCATCCTTCTTCTCTGCAGCCCTTATGGTCCACCAACAATGGCTTTGTAAAAGCAATAAGCCTTTTGATTTAGCATGGTATGGACGAGTAGCATGATCAGAGCTGGAAGACAGGAGCTCCCAGTTCCAGTATCTATCGTTTTTATTTATCAGTGGTGATTAGTGGTGATTTATTTCTCAGTGATGATAGCTAAATAGAATTTACATTTTAAAAAGTAGTAACCCCTGAAGACCAACTTCTGGATACAGGTGATAAAGGAAGGCCATACCTTCAGACCCTACTAGTGAGTCTTCTTGTCAGCATGTGGCTGATCACTGTTGAAAATAGAATTCAGGACTAAACCAAGCTTGATCTGACTCAGGTAGATAGATCTTGTGTTCTTACAGCATTTGCTCAGCCTTGGAAACAGCAACATCCTTCAGCTTTGAAATTTGCTTCCCTTGGTGTCCACCAGTGGTTAACTGCTTCTCATATACAAGTTATTTCAAAGTGGGAATATGGAGGGAGCATTTTAACAAAGAGAGGGAGAGGGAGAGGGAGAGAGAAAGGGAGAGAAAGGAGAGATCTACTTAAGACACAACAGAGAATAAACTCAGTCAAATATATAGTGAAAAGAACATACTAGTTGCATTCAGACAATCATCTCTCTTCAGTTCATTAAGGAGTCTATGATTAATTAGAGACAGCCTGAGTTAAGTTTATCTTTCCACAGACTGAAGAAATATGATTGTCTGAACTGGGAAATTATTGTTACTGGTTTCAAGCTTAGGGCAAGCCAGAATCTTAAACTAACTTCAAACTGTGGTTTCAAATCTTGGCTTTGCTTTGAAGCATGTAGCTATATTTTTCTCAGTTCACATGAAAGGTCTTATTTCAAAAGGTAATAGCACTGGAGAACAAGATAGCCTGGATTTAAGAAGTGGTTACAGTTCCATAACTCTTATCTCTTGGCACAGTCTGAACCTCATAATAGCGGCAGTTGATGGCTCCCATATTAGTGGGGCTGTGAAACTCTTTTGGTTCTCAGTCCAGATGTTAAAGGAGCTATCCAAAGTGCTGAACCTCTTGTGGGAAGGATAGGGTCCAGCACCTTTAAAGATGGGACCAAAACTCAGATCGCATTCACAACCTCACGGACAGGGGAGCTACCAGCTGCCTCACCCTTCCTTATCAGGTAAAAGGATGAATCACTGCTAAGCATTGTGCTTCAGCGGAGGAACATCTCTCAGCCCAGATCAATCAATTCTTCACTGTCTGTTCCTGAGGGGTATTGTGGGAGATGCACACAAAGGACAAGCCAGACCTGCATGCCTGACATTTCTGCATGATAATGCTCTTCTGCATCATTGCACTGCAATCCCGGGCCCGGAAAGAGCGCATCAACGCTTCTCTCTGCACCTGCTCACTCCACGCGGAAGAGAGTGCAATGGTGTCACTTCTTCCTTCCACAGTGCAGCTGGACACTTTCCATTCTGTACTACAGAAGGAAGCGCTGCCATTGTGCTTCCGTGGCTTCCCCATGGCCAGGAGCAATGGGAATGCCGTGCGATTGCAAGCACAAAATTGATTTTTTCCATTTTGCAAAAACTGTGCAAGTGTAACACTTGGGGACGGGATGGCAGTGGGCTGGTGATGACATTGTGCAGAAGCATGACCTGCCGACTGCTGCCATGCTGTCCCAGAAGCAGCACAGCCCTTTCATGTGGAAATAGCCATAATGTTTGGGACTACTGTACTCAGAGAGCTGGGACATATGTTCTTTCTGTTTTGTGGTTTAAGGAGCCCCTAAGAATGTACCAGCAGTGAGTCCTGGCAGCTGCCTAAAAGTATCAAAAGTGTCACCCTTAAACAGAGAGCTTCTTGCTTGTGTGTATATAAGGTGGGAAGATTTTATTGGGATTTTGTCCCCTGAATTGCACCCTACAGTAAGCAAACTTGTGTATCATTTGATTGAAAATGAGGACATACCGGTAAGTCTTCCAAATAATTATATGCATATGTCCACACATTGATGTGCAGGAGCAAATTGGTGAGCAAACTGTGCCCACAGGAGGAGGAGGTTGAGGTTTGGTGCTCCTTAGTTCTCAGTCCCCAGAAATAAATTTAGGGCAAAGGATTACTATTCTAGAGTGTGTTTGGGCTTCCTGAGGGACTTTGAAGGAAAAAAGCCTAACCCACAGTGTAAAACATTCAACGATAGGAACCAAATATTAAAATTGTTGGACAGCGTAGGTTTGCACATACTGATAGAGATAAGTTGCTGGTGGGAATGTCATCTTGGGAACTGTAGTTTGATGATGTCAACTCTTGCCAGGATCCTGTTGGGACACTACGCTAGCATAGAAATAGTTGTGTAAACAGCTGCACTTTCTCAGGGGTTGTGTAAGTGCTGTCGCTAGCATACAGATGGGCATTCTGCAAGTGCGCGCACACACACAGAGCCCTCTTTCTCATTTGTGATTTGATGGCTGGGGGAGCTCACTGACTTTTGCACAATGGGGTAGCTTAAGGCTGTTGCATTGTCAGCTGCAGAACAGAAAGAGACAGCATAACAAAGCTAGCATGTCTTTCGTGCGGTGCTAAAAGTGTGTGCGATCTTGATGTTTCTCACATTTCTCATTCACTGATTGGGAATGATGAGTATTTGGCCCTCCCATATTTCATAGTGTGCAACTGGTATATAACTCATGAATCTGATTAACACTGTAGAATATCTGCAGAATATTTTAGTCCATTTAGCCCTTTTTTCCTACTACAGGGATGGGTAGACTTATAGACTTATGGGAGCTATACTCTTTTTTTTTTTTTACTAGAATATAAACATTCATTATTCAGATCCTAATTCAATTAATGTATAACTAATAAGAATTAAAGAATCTGAAGCACAACAATTTGTATCAAATACTAGAAATGAAGAGAGTTGCACTCTTTTCACACAAGCATCTACTGTTATTTAACCTTTTCATATCTCAATAGTATAACGGGGAAGCCTTTTTTTTTTTTTTTTGCTGATTTTGAAAAATAATTAGGAGTCAAAATTCTTTGTTGATGATTTCAGGATCTGCATTCTTGCTTGCTCACACTCCAGTCTACTAATAGACTGTTGCTCATCAAAATCTGAAGCAGAGGTCTTTCCCAGCCCACCTTCTTGGTATCCCTCCATTTGGAGAATCTTGTCAAACAAAGAATCTTCTCAGACAAAGCACGTGTTTGACCACTGAACTACTCATATTCGTTTGTTTATGTTCAGGATTTCTGCCTCACCTTATTTCTGAAGCCTCAAGGCAGCCAAGAACAGGAAAAATAACAATTAAAAATGCAATAGACAAATTGCTATTAATAAACAATAACATAAAATTAAAAAAAATAGAAAGCATCCAACTTTTTGAAAAAAATCAGCTCTAACTCATGGGAGAATCAGCAACATAAACAGTTTAATAGTTCACGAGAACAGAATGGACTTCACCTAGTTCCTAAAAGATTGCATGCATGCATGCATGCATGCATGCATACATATATATATATATATATATATATATATATATATGCGCTTAATCTGCATTTATATAGCTTTCCCATAATACTTTGGACACCACTGCAGAAAAAAAGAGTCCCTTACCCACTTGCCTGACTTCTGAAGGTGAAGTCACCAGTTCTCTTCTCATGCATAATATATTAAGTTGCTACATATACACAAGAGTGAATCCATAGAATCCTTTCACAAGACAATTACAGCACCCTATACGGCTGCATCCTGTGGGACCCTGAGATCTGGTCAGAGGCACTAGAGGAGCTCTTTGGTTGAGAATTCTAAAAGCCGCTCCATAAACTGCCAATTCCACAGAATGTTGCCACAGCAGTTAAAAGGGAATCATAATGCTATAGCATTGTGTGTAGTATGAAAGAGCCCTAATGTGATTCAAGTCTGCATGCCTAAAAGCCTCAATACAGAGTTCATTTTTTATGTCATATGTATAGCAGGGGGGGGGCACATCCACCCAACCCTTGGGAAAAGGGTAACCGTATGAATTGTCCCTATACAGTGTTTTTTATTCCTTTCTTATTAGAGTCTTCCACAACCATATGCCCTCCAGATGTGTTGGGCTATAAATCCCATGATCTCCATTCAGGGCCAGCAGAGCTATAGGTCAGCAGGTCATGGAATATGTTCTAAGTCAATCCATTCCCACAAATTTAGATCGTATGCCTTACATCCCAAAAAAGTACATATTTCTTTTCTCTCCCCTTTATTTGTATGTGAAAAATACATGTTTAATGAGATCTGGATTTAAGCCACAACTAGAAGTTATTAATTGTCTGTGTTTTCCAAAAGTCACAAATATTGATCTCCCTTCCTCTCTTACTTGTAATTATACAAAAATAATATGAAGACACCTGTTTAAAACATTCAGCCAGCTGGAATTCTATATTTTCCTTACTGTTTCCTTGACCTTACAACAGGCCCACCAGAGAGGAAAACCAGGAGGAAAATGTTTTCCTATACTTACTAAGCAACAGGACATATCTGGAAGATCCTGACATATTTTATTGTAGTTATGTACACCTGTAGCAACTTGGGACATATGGGGTGTAGGTTATGTTAAGCAATTTTAACTGATGTTAAAGAAAGGATTAAACATGTGCTTAACTCCTTGTTGTTGAAACCAATTGATCACCAAAGTGCTTAACTTCAGAGGATCCTGCCCAGTATTGATTGCAATGTAGGTGTGAACCTGGCAAATATAATCTAGTTATACTAATATTCACTTGAGAAAATGCATACTTTAGTAGTTAAATTGCATACGGTAAGAATTCTGCAGTGAGTGGGGGAAGATTTTTCCAGAGGAAAATCAGAAAAAGCATCTGCCAACAAGGTACTATAATTGCCATCATTGTATAAGGCTCTGTATGTACTGAGAACCAATGTGGTATAGTGGTTTGAACATTGGACTACAACTCTGGAGACCAAGGTTTGGTTCCCTGCTCAGTCATGGAAACCCATGGGTGATCTTGGGCACATCATATACTCTCACCCCACAAAAAAAAACACAATAGGTTCCTTTTAGGGTCACCAGAAGTCAGAAACTATTTGAAGGCACACAACAACAATCATATGTACTTATTTCCACAATAAAACCTGCTCCTATAACGAGTCCTCCCCCAGGAGCACAATTTAGACATTCATAATAAATTCTCCTCATTCAATTATTTATGTATATGTTTTGGAACGTAGATCCATGCCACTGAGTTCACATACCCCTCTGTGGAGTTTCAGATCACTATCTCCTCTGAAGGTGTAGCCAGAGTTTATAGATAATTTTAAAAAGAAACCCTACAGAGAGGCCAAACTATACCAGTGTTTTTCCCTCATTATATTTGCACTTTGCAGGGTCTCAGATGCACTCTTTTAATTGTTCTCCTAGTAGTATTTCTGCCAAAATATTCCTTAAAATACCAGAACATTTCGGAAAGACAAAAAGTGCTTTTGTAGCGAAGAAAAATGAGATGCCTTTGAAAGCTTAAGTTTAGTATATTTGCAGTGTATAGATAAAAGCCATGGTGAACTTTTAAAAAATCTTTTATATAACATAAAAAGGAAGCAAACAGGAATTACAATTGTCAAAACACTTAACAGTCTATTATACCATTTGTCAAGGCTAGCATAACAAAAGTCTTGTTCAGAGCTTCAAAAACATAGGCTGAATACAAATGGGGGTGAGGATCTCACTGACCAACTTCCATATATTGAACAAACAGTCTGTATGCATCTACAGTTGTATACGCAGTCCTCCCATGAGTTTGGCAACCAGAGTTTGGAAAAGTTGCATTTTGTATTACAGTTACTAAAATCCCTGAGCTAATTCTGGGAGTTATGGTCCCAAAAGCAATTTTCCTGCATTCTGACAAGAAACCTGCAAAAAGCTGACACTCCCTGCTCCGCAGTTGCATGTGCAGATTTTACAACCATACAGATATGGTGACCCCTGTTGAATTCACATCAGTGGGTGAGTGAGGACAAAGAGTATGAGCCAAACTCTTCTATGGGCATTTAGTCTACACAATTTTGAAGGCCTAAGAAAAGCTTCAGTGTTTTTCCTGAGAGACATAGCGAGTGTCTGTATCCATATGTGTGTGTAGGCCCATAAATAACAATCTGCAAAGTTCATACGTTGTGTTTGCATGAGACATGGTGCTAAACAGCAACACACAGCTGGGCTAGTTTCTGACTTCTATGTTGTCCTGTGTGGAGGGACACACAGGAAGTGTAGCATTTCCCTCTGCACATCTTGATTTTGAGGCCTAGAGATGAGAACCTTTGGAGTCTTAACGCAGTTATCTGTGAGGCATGAGCCCTTTAAATGGAGGGAACAGAGTATAATCCTACAGCCCTACTGGATGTTCAGTTTGTCAAATGTATAGACTTGGAAATTCAGCCAAGTGTAATCAAATTGTCTCATATGTTCAGTCTTCTCATCTACTCATCCCAATGTTGACCACATAGCTGGACAAGCTAATTGATTAAAGAATAATTGATACCACAATTTGGGAGGAAAACACCTTAATATACAAATAGATGACACTAATCCATGAAATTTGCTGCTGAAACCGGAGAAAATAAAGCCCCAAAAGCCTAACTGTGAAATATACACATTTTACTCAAAACTGAGCAACACTTACTACAATAAATAAAAAAAATCAGTGTCCACCATTTCAGTTTTCTGTTGGCTATTCCTCAGAATTTCCTCCCTCTAGGCATCCAAATCATAGAACAAATAGGTTCCTGTTACCATTATGTGGTCCCTACATCTCACACTCTTCACTCACACTTCTGCATCCTGATATTTATATGGAAAACTAAGAGTGATTTGGGCCTACTGCAGATGCTGCACCTGCAAGTAGAACTGAGTAATTCCCAAATTAGTTTTGGTCTATATAATCAAATACAACAAATGCACCGGTGAACTGAACTACAGCTCTCTGATTTAAATCTGCTTAATTGCATCCAAATTGGCCTTTTGCAAGTTGTGTACTGATGAGCCACACAACTCTTGTAAATATGAGTTTGGAAAATATATACAATACTCTAAAGCCATTTCCGTACTAGACTCTTATATCACTATTATTCCACTTTCAACATCCTGTGGAATCCTGGGATTTGCAGTTTAGGGAAGAGCTGGCCGGCCCCTCCCGAAACTGCAAACCCCAGGATTCCATAGGATGTTGAAAGTGGAATAATAGCGCTATAAAAGTCTAGTGCGGAGATGGCCCCTGAGTACCAAGGGCAGTTTGAAGGGGGTCTGCAGTCTCTGGATGTCTTTCGAGTGAACAACCTGCCTGCAGAAGGCACTAGCTAGCTAGCACCCATCATGTGACCCACACACTTTCTTCTTTTAATCCCTAATATAACTTTTCAACTATTTTTTAAAATACTATGATTTTGTTTCACGGTGGAGATCAGAATAATGTGAATAATATCATGGGTGGAAACCATGTCGCCCTTCAAATGTTGTTGGACTGCAACTCCCATTAGTCCTAGTAAGGAATTCTGAGAGCTCCAATCTAACAACATCTAGAGGGCCATGTGATTCCCACCCCTGACATATGTGACTATGCGTGCATATGATACTTTAAAAATATGATTAAAGATCCCGCCTGAAGTACAAACAAAGGAGGGATTGCTGACCCCTTCTTCCATGCAGTATTTTGTATGTGCTTCAGAGAGCTCCCAGCAGTCAAAAGAGAATTTACCGGTATTCTCTTTCCCTCATTAGTGATTTCTGAAGTAAGAAAATACGTGGGAGACACTGGATTACAAGTAGAAGAAAATGCTGTCTGGAGGCCCCATAAAATTCCACATCCGGGACTATGCAGGATAAGTGTCCATAAAGTAAAAAAGAAGATCCCATCCTGGTTGTTCTTAAATTCATATCCCTGTCTTCACCCTCACAGTTGAGGAGGCACAACCAATCAGAGTAATTTCCCCACCAAGTGCCATGAGAAAATGTTCTTGGCATTCTCATTCTTTTCTATCCTCAGTTTTCATATATACCTTCTCCTTCCTCTCTGCTGATTGTCGTGGTTTCAACATGGTGCTGATTAGATGTATTCATTGTTCTGTGCCTTGTTCTCTCTCTGATCTGGCACCCAAGAGTAGTTGTCAGCCGCATTCTTAGATTTTTTCTCGGCTTCCTTGGCTTTCATTTTCCTGTAGGTGACTCCGCTTAGAATGAGAGCCAACAGTAACAAGACAGCCACACCCCCTAAGGTGTAATATAGAAGTTGCTTGGAGCTGCCACTGTTATTGTCTGTGTGACCATCTCTGACATGATCGTTAGCATCAAACAGATTGCTGAACACACTTGGCTGGAGGGTAGATTGCTGGAGTACGAGATCTCTTTCTCCTTCTGCCTGAACAGAAGAGGTAGAAAGCAGGTGTGGTATCTCTGAAGCAGTAAGGATGTTTTCTGGACTCACCAGTTCCTGTTTTGGGGTGGGTTCAGAGGAAGTGCTGCTGGTGTTCAGGTAGCAAGAAATCCCATTGGGTGCCAAAATCCAGCCTGGCCTGCAAGAGCAGTGGTAACTGCCTAGCTCGTTGATGCACATGTGCTCACAAAGGTCTTCCTGGCACTCATCAACATCTATACAAGAAGAGCTATTGATCCCTTCCAGTTGATAGCCAGCCTGGCAAGTGCAAAGGAAGGAGCCAAGTATGTTTAAACAAAGCTGGTCACACGGTGTGTGTGTCGTACACTCGTCAATGTCCTGGCATACCTGGCCATTGGGTCCAGCAGGCTTATAGCCTTGGTAGCACTGACATGTGAAGCTGCCTCTTGTGTTCACACAGATCTGTTCACAGGGCCTGAGGGGAGCCTTGCATTCATTCACATCCGTGCAGCTCAGCCCATCCTCAGCCAGCATGTAGCCCACAGGGCAGTGGCATGTAAAGCCACCAGGGTGTGGTATGCACTGTCCCTGACATGGATTGGATCTGCAATAGTCCACAGGAATGCAAGAAAGATGGTTCCCTGCAAGCTGGTAGCCTGAGTGGCAAGAGCATTCAAACAAGCCCCCACCCTGGTCTAGGCACTCGTGTTCACAGCCCCCATTGTTGTAGCTACAACCATAAGTGGGCAAAGCACAAAATGGTCCTGGGCTGCTCCATTCAAAGACATTGCTGTTTGGTTGGGACTTGCACACAAGGAAGGTGTTAGGAATCTCCTCTCCCTCAGGTCCACAGGCCACTTCAGCAGTAGAGCCAAAAGGAACTGCTACGAGGGATGCCGTAGTCACGCCAAAAGGGGTGGTGTATCTGGCAATACCTGGCCCAGCCAACACAAGTGGCCGGCACATGCCCTGGAAGCTGAACTTACACAAGTAGCCACTGGAAGCACGACTGCACAGACCATCTGCCCAGGAAAGTTCCTGAGACGAGGGAGTCCCCTGAAGGGTGACACACCTATTTGTTGTGCACGTTCCCCGGGGCTCCCGTTCCCAGTTAGAATACTTGGTTTCCATGCCTCCTGTCACCCAGACAAAGCCCTTCAGAGGCTGATGTTGCTGGTAGCATTTGCCCTTCTCTCGATAGAGCCCAATCCACAGTCTTACCTCCACATCTGTGCCATCTCCCTCCTGGGGTATCTTGCTCAGTAGCTGCCGGACAATCAACGCCTCCTCTTGGCTCTTCAGGGTCATCAGGTTGCCCCCATTGTTTTTGCACATTTGCTGGGCATCCGTCCAGTGGTGCCTCCCTAAATTCAACGTGTAGCAAGCAGTCCCAGCACACAAGGCTTCCTCCGCTTCACTGGGATGGGTCATCAGTGCCACAAGCAGCAGCACTGGCCAGAGGATCTGGTTGCAATTCTCCATCTTGACAGAGCAAAGGAGCAGTGAACTTGGTGATCTCTGCATGGTAAGCACAGATTGAATAAGAAAGTCTTTAAAAACACATGTTAAGACAATGGAACACAGGCTGTTTGCCTCCCATATCCCTTCTGCTCAGTGGTTGGGTCCATGTGCATCCTGTCTTGTTGTGACTCTTATTCATCACCGGAGACTTAAGTTTCCTGAGAAAGCTTGTATTGTTAACTGCAGTCTCAGATATCCAGTTTGGTTTAACCTCTCATTATTGCAAACATCCTTCTTTTTATATTCTCTTTCAGATTTCTTATTTTTAACCTTGTCCTTTTTCTTCATGTGAGAATCTTTCTGGAATGCTCCTTTCCTTCTTTTTTTAAAAGGTAGTAAAACATCATTCAGCTTTAAAAAATCCAAATACGGCATTCCACTTTTCAAGCAGGCGCTGTATTTTTTTTTAAAAAAATGTGATCTGAAGATAAGTTGCCCATGATTCCACATTTTTTGTCCAGAATAAAAAAACATAGCATAGCTTGTTGCAATACAAATCTCACATTTTTATATCTTTAAATAGACGGACAAGCCCTGAAATAGAAACTGGGTCATGGGAATGTTTAAGCATTAAGAACAGAGCCAAGTTTTCAAAGGGTTCTGAACCAGTTCATTCACAGTTTAATGCCCTGATCCAGCCAAAGCTGACGGCTCTATTTTTGCTGAAGGGTACAACAGATTTAGAGTTTCATCCTATTACCCATACAAAATTTAGGAAATGGGGCACTGACTTAGTATGATGGGCCAACTTGAGTCCCACTTTTGGAAAAAAAACAGACTATAAATCAAATAAGTGAATGAATGAGAATTAGTGAAAATACAAAGTCCTAGTGAGCTTCTGATCTCTGCTGTGTGCCCTATGTCCAGAGATTTAATCTTTTTCACATGCAATGAAAATAGGACCCGCCCTTGTGTGAATATCCAAGAACAGTATGGGCAAAGAATTATTCTGTAAGATATCATGTGGCAGGACATTGCCTTATACTGATTCACCCTCCTAGCCAATCTTTTCTAACTGGCAGTGCTTACACAGGAATTTCCCAGGATTTCAGAAGTGCAGTTGGAAATAGAAATGTAAAAAGTACTGTATCTGAGGGGGAAACGTAGGAAGGATAAGAAGATACTTGGAATTATTCAATTTTATCTTTGATTTGTGTATATACATACATACATACACACACACACGCACGCGCACGCACACACAGAGAGACATATATATATACATATATATATACTTTTCCAACACTTTCTGTGATTTTTCTTACTTCTTACTATGTATTGGTAAACTTTACCCCAAACCTCACTCCCCAAATTGTTGTTAGAATTCTCTTAAACAGGCAACAGAGCTTCTCACAGCAGTACCCCAAACGCTGTGGTGTAGCTATACACCTTATGCTGAGACCAGAATTAAGTGCACAGAAGGACTGTGGATAAGAAGGGAAAATGGATGGTATCTTTCGATCTAAGGAACAGCTTGCAGGCACAAGCCTATCTGGAAAGAAAAGACAAGAGCCAAAGAGAGCAAAGAAACAAAACACTCTAGAAGAAGCACATAAAAACTGGTGTAATGGTAAGTAGGGTGGCCCAGGACAAGACAAGTCTCTGGCTCCTTTGTGGAAACCCTGCATGTCAATCCATTTTCTCTCTGAAGCTGCCTCTGTTCCAAGTTCTTCTTTGGTGGAATTCCTTCCCCTGTCTCCAGTGGTGCTTCCTGCTGTCCCCAGACTACTGGAGGGCCAGCCCTACTGTTAGGCTGAGTGAGTCAGCCATTTCAGGCAGCAGATGCAAGAAAGGGGGCAGCGAAGTGTTGGAAAACAGAGCTGTTGTTGCCACGGAACCTGAACTGCATCCTGTTAGATTGCTGTCCTTGAGCATGGTGGAAAACATTGTGTTACCCTGTGTACTGGGGTTCCCAGGAGGGACACCAAATTGTGCTCAACTAAAGGTGGGGAAAATTAGCTCAGAGCACTGCTTAGCGTTACGAGAGATCTTGAACCCTATGTCATAGTGAGATCTTGAACCCTATGTCTACGGGGTCAGGTCGAGTCAAGGAGCACACAGAAGTTGAAGCAATAAATGATTTTTATTAAAAACACAAGCAAAACAGTGTATGCAACACATTCACACAAGATAACTAAAGGAAATAAAGGTTGGACTGGTATAGAGGGATTTTTAGAGGAGTTGCTGGTTTGGGTGATACTTCACCTGTCCTGAAGCCCGGAAAAATAGACAGCGAGGCTGGGGTGCGATGTAGCTCAGCAGGTGGAGCTGAGGGAAGGCTCGCCAAGCAAAGCGGCAGCAAGGCGGGATGAAACTTGGGAGCGTTCCAGGGAAGGTCTCGGAATCAAGGGTTTTTATAAGGAGAATTGTGACTGCAGGCTATGCCGTACTTGGGGGAAAACAATAGATTTGGAGTTGGAGACAAAGCCTCCAAAAGGTCAGAATCTGAATGATTGAGTTATCGTAGCGGTTCTCAGTAGAGTAGCCAGTATGCAAACGCAGAGTACTTGGGTATTGTATAGTTAGCCCATCAAGCTGCCATCGCGGGGCAGAGGCTCTTTTGTAAGTTGCGTGCATACCTAATTAGAGTACTTGCCTGGAGGTCTCCTAAAGCAGTGAGTCAGCTATTTCTGGCCTGCCTGAATTATCCAGGAATATTATGGCAATTAACGGCCGAGCTTGTTTACGTGCTTGTCCAGTGGCCTCGCAAGCACATGGAAGGGAATAGAGAAGTGAAGCCGAATTGTGGTATCAAGAGGATATCCTTTAATATCCCCAAAGCTCGGACTAGCCAGGGCAGTAACAATTGCCTCACTGGCAGTGTTGAAGCAAGATTCAACTATTGCTCCAGTTGGCCTATACAAGCATACTTCAGTCAATGGTGAAGTTCCTTTTTACAGGTTGTCAAAAAACTATCCAGCCCCTTATTTCCTCCTTCATCCCCTGTTTAGCTGGACAGAGGTTTTTAACAGCATGAGCACTGGGAGGATGGTGAGGGGATTCTGGAAAAATGCAGACTTCCAGCACCAGATTGCAGCAGAGTATCTGCAATAAACTTTCCCAGCTCAGACTTTGGCCAGCTTGAGCTGGAAAAGCATGAGATTCAGCTCTCACTGATTCTACTGTGGCTATGTGTACCTACCTACCAGAGGCAAGGTGAAAAGCAGTTGCCTCTAGAATCCCTTACTGGGTATTCATGAACAGCAAAGTAGAGAGAAAGGGGGAGTGCAAATAAGCCTAGCTCACCAACTACCTTCCAAAAGGTTAAAAAATCATAGATCTATAAGTTTCACCACCAAAATGGAAGTCATAAGACGAGGGAAGTCTGGTGAAAAAAATTCATCCTTGGATGCAATTTGAAAGAAGCCTTTCAAGTGGTCTGCAGAAGGTTTAAAATATTTTATTTACTTATGCAAGTCTTATCTGGCTTGGTTGTTTCAATTCATATGTACATATTGTTAATTTTGAATAAACGCTTTGCTGGCAAATATGGAACTGCTCCTCTTTTTTGATGGTGCTCTTCTTTTCCCCTTATCCTTTCCATGACATTTCTGCCTCTGATATCAAATTTTCAGTTGTAGATGCAATATGTAGGAACACATCTACATTGTTAACTGAGATACAATTATACTGCTCTTTGTTATACCATCCTTCAAGTGTGTTTTTAACTGTTTTAAATTAAATTTGTAACTAGATGTTGTTTGAAGGTTTTGAAACTTTTGTACTACATTTTGTTTAGCAGTTTTATTTTAACTTACGTTGTGAGCAGCTTTGGATCTCTTATTGGGAGAAAGGCAGAATATCAATCAATCGATCAATCAATCAAATAACCTCTGTATGTAGAATCATACTCTAGGTTCAGACAGACAAATGTTCACCACCTATTATGCAGTGATGAGAGATTCTTAATACTTCATTTATGTGTCAGTATTTTGTTTTGTTTTTTTACCATCACAAGCTTCAACTGGCTTTTTTTAGGAAGAAGTACTGTCAATTTATGTTAATTTACAGCTGGTGTGATGTAATGGCTTGAGCATTAGACTGGAGCCATTTCCACACTAGACTGTTATAGTGCTATGAGGTATGGGGTAGGTGGTTGGGACTGATAGGAATTGTACTCCAACAACATATGTAGGTTACATATTGCCCACACCCACATGAAGGGTTCAGCACATAGGTAGGCACACAGTCCCTGGTAGCACCACAGTAAACATCAGTGTCCAACAGTGTGTGTGTGTGTGAGAGGGGGGGGGTGGAAGGGAGAGGGAGAGAAAATGGTCTTTGTGCTTGGTGAGTGGTCAGTGTGTGGCACCACTTACTAATGTGTGTATGTTATAAAATGCATGACTATATTAATAGAATTGATACCTCAAAGCCCTCCAGCATATCTTAGGTTTTAGTCTGCTAAGAGGTTTTGCTGATCTAGTATTCCTCAAAACTGCCTTTGTACTATGTAGAATTATCCCTGCCTTCCACATCATGACAATACTTTGATAAGAATAAAGCCATTTCCACACTACACTGTTCTAGTGCTATTATTCTACTTTCAACATCCTATGGAATCCTGGGGTTTGCAGTTTTGGGAGGGGAATTTAGAATTCTCAGCCAGAGAGCTCTTGGGCCTCAGTAAACTACAATTCCACAGGATGTTGAAAGTGGAATAATAGCACTAGAACAGTGTAGTGCGGAAATGGGCATAGTCATGTATAGGTCTGATATCTCTTAGGAAGCCCTGCTGGGATCTATATACGCTGTCCAATCTCTATTATAAACTATGGAGTAAAGAAGTTTGTGCAAATGGTGATAAGGAAAACTTGGTCTGGTTCAAGCTTTCCTAATTTTAGAGTCAGCTTAAACAATACACTCAAGATACAGCTGTACATACATCTTGAATTCAATGGGACTTTTTCCAAATACTAAATACTCTGAAGGCACCAGATCCTGTCTAATCTTGGAAGCTAAAACAGGGCCAGCCCTGATTATTACTTGGATGGGAGACCACTAAAGAATACCAAGGGCTGTAGGCTATATTTTAGAGGAAGGAATTGGCAAAATTATCTCTAAGTATTCCTTGTCTAAGAAAATCTTATGAAATCCATAGGGTTGCTATAAGTTGACAGATGACTTGAACATGAATGCGCACGCACACACACGCACATATAAGATTGTGTTGTAAATACATTTCCACATATCTGATTTTTGTTATTATTAAAATCTTATTTTATACATAAATTCGTTCAAATCATGTACACACAAATCAGTACCTTCTCAGATATTCTTCAGTACATTTAATGCCTAATTGAGACAGCACTAATGGTATAACTACTAAGTTTTGCTGTATGTTTCTACATTTTTAAGAGTTTGAAATATCTATTTATTTATTTCTATCCCACCTTTATCCCAAAATGGGACCTAAACCAGTTTACAATATAAAACAAAATAGCTAAACATGTGGTACAAACATTTTAAAAGCATTAAGCAATCTAATTAAAACATTACTTTTGAAATATTAATTTAAAACAATTAAAGCAATTAAAATATTGTATGTTTAATTTACTGATAGCATGTTTAAATTGTACTGATGGCAAGACTAAAATACTGAACTAGATTGCAAAAAATATTTCTCTGATTTTTGTTTTTAAAATAGCGACGGTGAAGAGCAAAGGCTGTTCGCAATTACGATCACAACCAAGATCCTATACAAGGAGACTTAGCTATGGCACAGGAGTTTCCAAGGCAGCGGAGAGAAAGGCACTGAGAGATGACACACCCAACCCTCTCTTGTTAATGGATGCCGTGTGAAAGGCAGCTGTGATCCAGCCCCACAGGGAAGGGGCTGGACACATCACTCACTACCCCACTCTCTAGCACCCTGGAAATTCTTCTATTTGGGTGGAGGACTCGAGGCTTAAAAGGTAGGTTTTGTGAGATAATTTCTGTCACTGCAATGGTGCAATGATTGTGAAAGTGAATTCATACAATTACGTGTCATTACTGGGGCTTACAACATCATAATTACTGAACAGGATGCCAGCCCGTGTTTACACGGTAAACAATTTGTAACGCTTTCCTGTCATGCTGATGAAGCACTTTTGCTTCAAGATTATGGAAAACAAAAACTTCCACAAAATAGCTAAGGCTGCTGCTTTCAGTCTATGGTTATTTCTTCTGTATTGTCTGTGCTTTAGGGCCAGCATGGTGTCTGTGACATAGCTAGAGCTTTAGCTGCCCTGGGGCAGTCCCTGAGTTTGCTGCTCTTTCAATACGCACCAAAAATACTACAAAAAGTCAAACAACATATAGGGAAGTAAATTAAAACACTGTGCTTATTTTTGAAGTAAAACTTTAATTTCAACATTTTAAAATGTTACTTTTCTTGATTTTTCTGTTAGCAAAGTTGTCAATGACATTGTTGAAGTCTATCTGATCACTCAGTTGCTGGATGTGGAAGTTCCATGCTACAACATATTACAATTTTTGAATGGTTTGCAGTAATTCCCATACAATTCTGGCCTGTGTTCAAAGTGCTGGTGATGATATTCAATGGCCTATGGAAGGAATCTCAATCTCTCTCTTTTTCTCTCTGCCTGCCCAGGGATCGAGGTACGATGGAGGGGCCTTTCTCTGTACCCCACCATTAGAAGCAACACACAATGAAAGCCCATGGGAGCAGGGCCTTCCCTATTCCGGCACCCTGGTTGTGTAATGCACTCCCCAATATTAAATTGGTGCTGATATTGGCTCCATTTTGATGCCAAATTAAAATGTAGTTATTTTTATTAAAGCCTTGCTGGGGGGGGGGGGGTAATGGTTTTATTCAGTTGGCTCTGACTGCTTTAGCTTGTTTTAAACTGTTAAATATTGTGTGTTTGTGTCTTCAATTCACCACTCAATTTATGGCAGTCCAATGAATTTCATAGGGTTTTCTTAGGCAAGGAATCCTCAGAGGTGGTTTTCCCAGTTTCTTTCACTGAAATACGTCTACAGCACCCAGTAGTCCTTGGTGGTCTCCCATCTAAGGGCTAACCTAGGCTGACCCAGTTTAGCTTCCAAGTTCAGATGAGATCTGATGCCTGTAAGACTTGCCCTTCTTTTAGACTGTAACTTATTTGTGTACTCTTTTTTTTTAAAAAAAAAAACTCTTTTACTTGCAGCTGAATTTACTAAGACCTCTCTCAGTTCTTTGGATATAGGACAGGATGAAAATATTTAAATAAAATAAAAAAGGATATTTCTTGATGTGAAACAGAATAGGGTGGCTAGAACCTATTTTAAAAGATGAATTGCCACTCTTGGAGGGGGAGGGATTCTGTCAGTGGATGCTGGGAGCCGTAGTCCAACACATCTGGAGGGGGCCAGGTTTTATTCGGTAATGGGGGTTTCCTCCTCTGTACAGTGGGATTCAGCCCAAACTTCCTCAGGAGCAAGCTCCAGTGAGCCAGGAGCTCCAGCAAGATATTCAAAGCGATTTCTGTCATTAGACTCTTGTACCGTGTACAAGAGCAGCAACATCCGCCAGCCACTCTGAATTTAATTGATAAAGGACAGCTAAGGTTTTTAATCCTAAATATGAAGAAATGATTCCCTAATAAGTGCACGCAGGGTTTGTTCACCTGGTTCAACATGCAGTCTTTGCAAGCCACACACAGGAACTCTTGCATGCCCATGTGTGCTTCCACACACACACACACACACACACACACACACGAAGCCACATGCACGCACGCACACGCAACCTTGAAAATCAATCCAATAAGCAGGCAGAAGCTAGTTAGCAGTGGCCATTTGTCTACCTTTGCTGATAGGAGGAAGGGAGAGGGAGGGAGAGAGAGAAAGGCACAGAAAACAGGATTCAAACCTACATGCCAGGCACAGCTTCTCTTCCTTCTGTCCTCTCCCCTCTTCTCTTTTCTCTCTCTCTTCCCCTTCCACAACCCCAAACCAATTACTCTCTGTTGCCAATCTAGAGAAATAATCAGTTTCACTTTTGCAAAAAGGAGGCGGGATCACATCCCAAAATATTTTAATAAAACAAACAGAGAGAGGGAGAGGGACACAGAGAGAAAGACCAGCTAGAGAGTGTTGTTGCAAAGGACATGGCAAGGTTCTCTCTCCCTCCCTTCCCCACATTGCACCTGTAGGCTCAACTAGATTGATAAATTACTCCACTGCCCTACTTTAACTATGTATGTGGTATGCAGAATAAATCCAGCAGCACCCCCAAAAAAGTGCCACCAGGGGCAAACCCCCCCTGCCCCTCCCCCTGCCCCCTTCCTTCATCACTGCATGGTGTAGTAGTTTAAGCATTTGGACTACAATCCAGGAGATCAGGGTTTGATTCCCCACTTGGCCATGGAAACCCACTTGGGCTCGTCACACACACTCAGCCCCGGAAAACCCTGTGATAGGTGCACCTGAGGGTTGCCGTAAGCTGGAAACGACTTGAACTGTATTTTAATTCTAGGAAATTATTTGTATGTGTATATATGTATATTATGTATTGTTGCTGTGGTTGTTGTTTGTCTTCAAGTCATTTCCAACTTATGGTGACCCTACAGTGAAATTATCATGGGGTCTTCTGGGGCTTGGAGTATGTGACATGCCCAAGGTCACTCAGTGGGTTTCCATGGCCAAGTGGGGAATTGAATGCTGGTCTCCAGAGTCACAGTCTACACTCAAACCACTACACCATACTGGCTCCATATTATGTATACACATACCGCATATACACACAAACGTTCACTTTCACACCTCCTGTATGGTACGTGGTGCATCAGGTTCATCAGCCCTTCCTTTCCTAGGTGTATTGGACTACAGCTGCCATTATCCTCAGCCACCCAGGCACTGTTGTCTAAGATGCCTGGAGGACAGCAGATGGGGAAGGCTGATTTTGAAAATGTTTCTGAAAGCTTTTAAAAGAGAGAGGCAAGCATAGTTGTTGTAGGATTCCTGCTTTACAGTTCCAGTTCATTTCAGTGGGGCTCGCAAGGTAGAACTTCCTGATGGATTGTACCCCTGGTTTATCTTGGGGAGCCAGAAAATGCTATGTTACCAAAATGTATTCCCTATGGTATTGTATTCTGTATTTAACATCCTGCTGGGATATCCTGTCACAATCATTTGTTTCGTCTTAGCCACTTATCTGTTGCATCTTGTTCAGTTCTTTTCAATCACAGGAAATGCCTACAATGTAAATTTCTCCTAATGTGTTTAAGGTATAATCTCCTATATGGCAAGTATTACAAAAACCTCTGAGAAGGAGACAGGGCTCTCACTAGTGGTAGGTTAAGGGCTTCCTACAGGCTGACATTGTGATCTCTGACTCAAACATCCCTTGATTCAGCTGGGGAAAATGTAATTAGTCCTCCGCATTTGCTAGGGTTAGGGGCTCAAGACCCCCATAAAAGTGGAAAAACCACAAATATCAAAACACGTTAGTGTGCCTATGGAAATGAGGCCTTGGCGGGATGGGGAAAGCGCCCAGGGTCCAAACCAAGTCAGAGAAAGGAAAGGGGAAGGGATGGGTTCGACTGGTGGCCCTGTACTTGCTCTCTCTCTCTCTCTCTCTCCTTCCTTGGGTGCAGGGGGGCATCAGGAGACGGTTCATAGTACTGCGAAACCAGGGTGCAAGCTGTCCTTAGCTGGCCAGACAGTGGCTGGTGGAAGAGGAGAAGGACCAGAGGTAGGTTTTTAGAGGGCTGGGTGACCTGACTGGAGGTGCTGAGAGGGAATACTCCCTGAGAAAAAAGGAGCTTGAGGTGTGTGGGGAAGGGGCAATGGCTGGAGAAACTCACAAATAAACCTGTGAAAGTCAAACCTGCAAATGTGAAGGGCCAAATGTAGTAGACTTAAGGATTGTCCCAAGTCATTTTGCTACATGGGAACGCTGCCCTTTCTCCCCTATTTCAGAAAATATTGAAGTTTAGTTTGACATTAGTAATGTGAAAGTTCTCCTCAGGGTAGCAGGCTAGTTTAAAGAATGCAGTGTAGACCACATGGGCCCATAAGCATTCTCCTCCAACACTTCACTGCTACTCTTTATCCTTCCCCCAACCCCGCCAACATCTGTGGCCTAAGGCAACTGCCTCCCTCTGCCTGTTGGCAGGACCAAGCCCATGTACTTGAAGAAATCAAGAGCTGCATGTACAAACACGTGCTGCACTTGACACTCCACCCTGAGCAATTTCTGAAGATGGGCAAGGTATAAACTGAACCAATGAACCAAATCAAATACATTCTTTCTCTGATCCAGCTGCTAGAACAATACGTGTGACCCTGAACCCGTAACTGGAGAGAAGAGGAGAGAAATGGGTTCAGTTCAATCCATTTGCTTTCTCCCATCCCTGCTAACCATCTATTGACCCAATGGCCACAGGTACCCTCCAGGGGACAAAGCAAAGCTGTGAAGAACACACATACATACACACATACAGAGAGAGAGAGAGCATACACTGATACAGTGCATCTGTGTAATTACCTCGTGTGTGTGCAGATACTTTATTCCTCAATGTTACATTCAAGGATATTTGGAAGCTGATTAATACTTGGATAGGAGACTACCAACGAATACTAGGTGCTGTCATCTATATTTCAGAAGAAGGGACTGGCAAAACCATTCTGAGTATTCTTTGCCTAAGAAAACCATGTGAAATTTTTGCAGTCACCATAAGTCAACAGGCAACTTGAATACAGACACGTATGCACACCATGGAAGTCCTCAGAACCTGGAATCTGACATCACTAGTGCAGTAATCAGCAATGAGCTCCAACAATTTGCCAAGGGCAGCAGAAACCCTTGGTCCTGCTCTCAGGATATCTTAAGAGTGTATCTTGCTCTACAGAGTTATTTGCAACTATTTTAACTATCGTAGTTCTATCTGGAAGAGAATTCTAAGTGTCTCAAGAGTCCCCAGGATGGAACCATGGCAGTAAAGGTGGTATCATACTGTTACAAAAGTATAGCATAGGCACACTCTGAGAATCACAAATAGAGTTACATTGGTGTAATTGGTGGCTTTCTTTTTAACTGAGCCATGGTGTCAGCTAACTACAACAGCAGAATTAAGGGCTCTTTGTTTCCTAGCCCTGCCAGTTTCTAGACACAAAGTCCCCCATGCACAAATATGCACATACTTGTTCCCATTTTATTTTAAACAAAGGCCATGTTGCTAGGCAGTCCCAGCAGAAGAGAGATCTTTGCTATTATCAACTAATGGCCCATTTCCTGATAGGGCTCTGTCCATACAACCTTGGCCTGCTGCACACAGGGCGATCAGCCCCAAATTCAATCTGTGAAGAAATCTCATGTGCAAGTTTTCCCATTTGTTTAAGCTGTCAGACATAGGTGACCAAGACAGCTAGAGTATATACAGGACTGTACAGGACTTGTGTGTCCATGTGTGAGGAACCTCTAGATCAAGCTAACTATAGTTTAAAACTCTGTAGAGATTCAGGAGGCTTTTTCCTATCCTCTTCTAGGACTGCCAGAGTGAAAACTAGAAAGGGCTCCTCTACCTTTAATGGTTGTGTTGAAGAAGGGATTTCACTAGGTGTCTCTTGTTACCTGATTGCATAACAAGCAACATCAGTTAAAATTCTCGCTCTTCTACACAACCATTAAACGTACAGGAGCCTTCTCCAGTTTTCATTCTAGCAACCCTACTGATTGAGCAAATTTGCAGAATATGTAGAAGCGTTCTGCTGACCACATCCAAGTCCAGCATAGACAACAGTGTGAATTACTTCAGGATTAGATCCTGAAAACCCAAGAGGGAGTGTCCAGGAATGAACCTGCTCCTATAACAACAATAACAACAACAGTTCACACAAGGATCATACAAGTGCAGCCACAGATATTATTAGCTCTGATCTGCTTTTTTTTTCATGATCCCATTATAAGAAATAGAAAAAATTAATCAGTCTATGAATGTACTTTCCAGGTGACCATCCTAAGGGTCTACTGAACCTTTTCCTTGCAGCTGGAAAGCATCCCCCAAGCATCCGCAAGGTGTGTATTTTTGGAACTATAGGGAATGTTTTCATGCTCTCACATGGCAGCTGTGATACACTCCACAAAGCTGGAAATGAGTCTCAGATCCAAACCAGATGTTGTACAATAATACAGAAGCGTTATCTGCTACTTTCTTCTGTGTTTGTTTATAACAAAAAACGGCCTTGGTAGGCTGCTAGTAATCTTGTCATTTCTCTAATAGTGCAGAGGAAATACCTCAAAAGAATTGTAGTACACTCAGTGTCATTGGATTGGAATAAACATTTTCACACTTTTAATGGATCTCTGCTATGTTACAGTTTATTTGTTTTCCTTTGTGAACTTATGTAGCACCTTCTTCTGTTTTAACAGCTACAGCACTGTCCCCTCCAGACAAGAGAAGGATTGTCTGGAAGTACCAGGTTTTGTTCTTGTACAAACCAATTTTATTTTGGAGACCATAATGACATTTTCTTCATCCCAAAATATTTCCTGGGAACTTCTGGAATTACCCAAGATTTTCCTTCCTACTTCCCAGATCACTTCCAATTAACCCAGTATTTTCCAAAAGGAAATGTATTTCTGCTTGGCTGTTTGTATTATCTTGGAACTAGCTGAGATGGCCACCACCAGGAAACACAGCTTTTGTTTCTAGGACACAGATTCAGTAGAGCTCTAGTGAGGGAAAAAGGAATGTTTGTATGAGAACAAAATGATGGTAATATTTAACTGGTGCAACATTACTGAAACACTCTAGCACTTTGAATATTGTGTGCCTTCACGTTGTTTCCAACTTATGGTGACCCCAAGGCGAACCTATCACAGGGTTTTCTGGGGCTGAGAGTGTGTGACTTGCCCGAGGTCACCCAGTGAGTTTTCACAGCTGAGTGGGGAATCAAAACCTGGTCTCCAGAGTCATAGCCCAATATTGAAAGCACTACACCACACTGGCTCTCTACTGTGACTAAAGCTCCTGAAGAAGAAGGATAAAGGAGGCTCTGTGGAAATTGGTGAAAATGAATTTCTGAAACATTGTATGTGTCTAAATGTGATAAGTGATCAGTAGGAGGGGAAGGAGGAAGAACACAAGGGAGGGGGAGTGAAGGAAATCCAGGATATTTAAAAAAAGAGCTTGGATGCAAATCTTCAGGTAAAATCAAAACAAAAAGAATTGGAAACTCTTAAAACTTACAGAGACTTTTTCCTCTTCTGGATGAACCCTAGAAGAAGAGGGTCAATGATCATCTATATATTGTTGTTGTTGTGTGCCTTCAAATTGACTCTGACCGATAGTGATCCCATCCTAGGGTTTCTAGTGAGATTTATTCTGAGGAGGTTTGTCATTACAGTCTCCCCTCCATATTTGCGGGCTTGACCTTCGCAAATTTGATTATGCATGAGCTTGCATGTCTTCCTCCCCATTCTCATCCTCCCATTCCTTTACGTGTTGCCAGGCACGGAGAAGGGAGGCAAGCTTACCCAGGGAAAAGCCAAAGGAATGAGAGGGAGGCACACAGGAGTGTTCTCCTCTCTGGAGCTTCCCCTTCCCCAGTGGCAGAGCTTAGAGTGTGGGGAGAGGTGGGCGGGAGAGGGCTTGGCTATGGCACGAGGGGTGTTACCACTGTGCGTGGGGGCATGGCCAGGGCATGCGGGTGCATGGCTACAGGCTGGGATGCCCCCAAAACATTGCCGTCCCAGGGCGAACCATCTCCGCACCCCCCATCCCTACACGACTGCCCCTCCCATGCTCATATATTTTGCCCTGGCACAGAGAACTTGCGCCAAGGCATAAGGCAAAGGAATGAGCTCCTTGCTCCCATGCCGATGCATTTTGCCCCAGCATGGAGAACACACATGAAGGCAAAGCACAAGAGAATGGGGGGAACCCCAAAAGGGAATGAGAGGGGATGCGAGGGGAGGAGCGTTATTCACAATTTTTCCACTTTCACAAGGGGTCTGCACCCTAAACTCTCGTGAAAGTGAAGGGGCCACTGTACTTTCTTCTGAGGCTGACAAAATGTGGCCTGGCCAAGGTCACCCAGCATGTTTCCAGGGCTGAAGAGCAATTGGAACTTTTACCTCCCAGAGCCCAAGTCCAACACTCAGCCCATTACACAACACTAAGGCCATTTCCGCATGAGTCTGTTATAGCGCAACGATTCCACTTTCAACCTCCTATGGAATCCTGGGGTTTGCAGTTTCAGGAGGGGCCGGGCGCCCCTCCTGAAACTGCAAACCCCAGGATTCCATAGGAGGTTGAAAGTGGAATCGTCGCGCTATAACAGACTCATGCGGAAAGTCGCTAAATAATGAATCTACAAATACAGGAAACAAGTACAACATTACGCTTGTCCTGAACAATCTAGGAGGTGCACTGCGTATGCGTACCACACGTAGAGAAATGTTGCAAGACACTGGAAGAGGTGAAACTATAGCAGGAGGAGGGCAGATAGGCATTTGCTTTTCAAATTAACCCTCTGAGGCTGGCCTTTCAGGGTATGCTTCCTCCTTTATCCCTCTTACACCGATCTCTCAAAAAAGCCACCCCAAAACAGTTTGCATGACAGCAGGGATAGCTCACAATAATGTCCTCCCTCCCACCCTGTCCCTACCCCACACACTGGCAGCTGCTTGGAGGATTTCAAGTTAGCTCGGGTGTAGGTATGGGAGATGGGGGTATGAGGGCCATTGCCCCCACATAAGAATTTTGCCCGTCAATAAAATTCTCCTTCACTTTCTAGCATTGCAGAGAATGACACATTAGAAATATCTACTTCATACCCAGAACTCTTAAATTTGCTGTTTTTGCATTTACTTGGTAACTTTGCCTGTCCCTTTTCTTTGGATGCCTACACAGTATATTTAAATGCTCAAGTGAAATTTTAAGATACTGCAGTGTTAGAAAATTCGGAACCAAAGGACGAATTCATTAGGAGGGGGAAGAATTCTTAATTTGGGGAACAATGCCCTCATCTCCCCGAATAGCTACACCCCAGATTAGCTCAAAAGGAAGAAAGAAATTTGGGAGAGACAGATCTCCACTAATTCTGCTACGCAAACTGCCATGCAAACCCTAACTATACTATAGCATAACACACTATCTTTACAAACTTCATGATTGTATGGACTGACTGTAAAGTCAAGGAACTTAAAGTACAGTATACAGAAGAAACAGCCACAAAGTAAATTGGATAGATGAGACTAAAGAATCAGGAGAATAATATCTCAGAAGAAACTTCAGCTAGCAAGAAACAGGAAAAGTTCCAGAAACAAACTGGGGAAAAGGAGAGAGAGAGCTAGCTGAACAAAGCTCCTGAACAAAAGAGGCCTAAAGGAGGATCCAGACAGAAGGAAGTCGTTTGTGTAAACTAAAGAAGCCAGAGAACTGGAAAAGATGGAAATTTTGCCACCCCAAGGAAAAGTTAAAAGATGTTTTATTGGCCAACTCTGGGCTATGGTCAGGAACTAAGACAGAGGAGAAATCATGAGCAAACCTGCTGCACTAGTATGGTCCACAGCAAGGGTTTCTTTCAGGCAGCAGCAGAGATGTTTTGAGCCGTAAATGAACAGCTTTAAACATGGAAATCTCTCATCATTTTGGAATGTTATTTTGTACTGTAATTTCCTGTCCTCCTGGTAGAGTGATGAGCTCTGACTTTTCTATACAACTGTAGCATCTTTCCTGGCCACATTTGGAACTTGCCTGGAGAGGAGGTATTTTAATGAATATGCAGAAGAGAAGGCACAGAAACAATGAAGCAGCAATTTACTGACCTTGACCTGTAAACATTGGCCTTGGCAGCCCCGATAACATCATCATCATCATCATCATCACTGCAGTATATTTATAAGAGCAACCAAACTGCTAATGTATGCTGAGTGCAAACTCTACCTACACTCTTCAAGAACTCAGAGGGTGATCTGGCCATGCTTCTCTCAGACTCACTCAAAGGCAGCAATCCAGGCTTTTCAATGTTCAGCTTCTCCACAGTTACCTTCTGGGAAGAGAGCCAGGAAACAGGGTGGAGTGGGATGAAATGAACTGTGGCAACCTGCCCAAATTTGAAAAATGAATTGAGAATGAATATACAGGAGCAAATGTGGAAAGATGTTACAAAATAATAGGAATGTGCCCAGAATGTACAGTTTTTCAGAGTTAGGCTGGGTGGGCCTGCACCTAAAAACAGACCTGGAGTGTGTACCGAAGCAGAGGTGCAGCAAGAATTGTTGTAATACCTTATTGCTTCACAGCTTTGCTGTAGCAGTTATTCCTCAATAATACCAGCTAAATGTGGATGTGAATGAAGGGTCCTTTCATACTACAAAATTATAGCAGTATGATTCCACTTTAACTGCCATGGTTCCATCTTATGGAATCTTGGTATTTGTAGTTTAGGTAAGTGCATTCGGAATGCTTAGCTAGAGAGCTTCTCTAGCACCTTTGACTGTTACAGCTCTGTGCACTGCCCAAGATTGATATGGGTTAATTGGAAAATATTGTTTAATTGGCAACTGCATTAATTGACATTGATATAAAATGGAACTTGAGTTGACTGGAAGGTAAAGCTGGAAACAGGAAAATTACTGACTGTAAACATGAGATTGCAAGGCAGGTTAGCCCATACCCCCTCTAGGCACAGCCAAAGTCATTGTCAGGCAGATGACGAGGCAACTCTGGGGACATCAGGCTTACGCTGAAGCTAGACATCTCTGCGCAGAAAAGGGAAGTTCCCACCCAACTGTGATTGTCTTAACCCTGTTGCCTCACACCTGCTTTGTCCCTCCACCCTCTTCACAACACAGAGCTTAAACAACAGCCATTACCCCTTTGTCACCTAAACACTAAGGCTATTAACTCCACCTGGACTTCATTGTTTGTGTTGTAACTCCTATTGTCCACTTGACTGGGAGAGCGATTTACATCCATACAGGCAGGGTAGTTTTGGGGTTTAAAAACCTTCAGTTCTGAGTGGTTCAGAGCAGTCTCTTGCCTTGCTGAACACCACATTGTCACCTAGATTTCTGAATGAGAACTGTCCTTAAATGCCTACCTAAGCCACATCGTTACTTTTCCTCACTTGTCGCTGGACTGGTAATTATCACCCAAACCCTGAAAGTCCTCTATCCACAACTTTCCTTCCTTTACCTTTGGTTAGTCCTTGTGTGAGTGCTTGGATCTTTTGTGTGTATGTGTGACTCTTTCAATAAAACACATTTTTAGTTTACATGTTGGATTCTCTGGCTGGTTCTTTCCTGTGTGACTCTGTAAACATTGGTGAAAAGATCTCATTAAGTTACCCCCCTCTTGCAGGCCTCCTAATTTTGAGCTGATCAATTCCCCTTTGTCATATGGAGATACTGGCATTGTGGGTGGACCCCTGGGACACTCACATTTTGAGGTAGAACTGACCAGACTACAAATTCCAGAATCCCATAGGGCAGAACCAAAGCGTTTACAGTAGAATAATAGGGTTATAAGTCATACACTCTCAGCCTCAGAGGAAGGCAAGGGCAAGCTCCCTCTGAACAAATCTTGCCAAGGAAATCCTGCAATAGGTTCACCTTAAGTTTGCCATAAGTTGGACACAACTTGAAGACACACAGCAACAATGCTTGAGCATGAAAGGACAAAATGGGGTAAAATTAGTATAAGTACTGTTTTAAAGAACCTTTAGGCTTCGTTTCAGGTTTCAGTTTAGTGGAAATAGAATGTAGCGTTAAGATAAGTTTTAAAAAGTGTAGATTTAGAGCCAATTGAGCCAAAATGAATGAGAGGTAGGAGTGATCTCTAAATCTTTACCAGTAGCTGTCACAGGAAAATGGGAACTGTTTGTTGTTGCTGTCGTGTGCCTTCAAGTCATTTCCAACTTATGGCAACCTGAACGCAACCCTATCACAGGGTTTCAGGGGAAAGAGTGTGTGTGATACACCAAAGGTCACCCAGTGGGTTTCCATAGCCAAGCCAGGAATCGAACCCTGCTCTCCAGGGTTGTAGTCCAATGCTAAAACCACCCCAGTGGCTTTCATACAAGGACTATAGGGCTGAACATTTCAGTCCCATGAACCTCAATCTGACTCCACAAGCCCAACCCATGGCAAGATTGCTATTTGCAATAGCTGAACAAGCTGTTTTTATAGCTGAGTTATCAAATGTTATTTATTTGGCCCTTTACTAAACTCAAAGTTAGATGAGACTGGGGCTGACCAGTCTTGGCTTGGCTGCTTCGGGTGAAGAACAAGATGCCACCACCCTGTTCCACACTGAAAGTTCATCTGATTATCTATTCAAAATTTACAACAGTTTTTAAAACTGTTTTCACAGATGTCATGAGTTATGATTCAAATTAACTTTCAGTGGGTTATTTCCAAGCTCTGGCTCTTCTCTATAGCCCAGGGCCAGCTTGACACTTTCTTGCTTGAGAAAATTGCACTCCCAGTACCTTTCTTCATCCCTAATAGTAAAAATATAGTAACAACAAATTAAATAACCCACAATTTGCTGACTTTCCAACAAATTTCTGACAATTAACACCTGCTGCTCCTTGAAGCAACAACCTCACTCTGAGGGTATCCACACTACAGAATTAGAGTGCTTTGATACCACTTTAACTTTAGATGTATCTGTCAGAGAGCTCCAGTGCTGTAATTCAGAGGAGTGCGCTAGATAATTATTTGTCTCTCACCAAGCTACAAATCCCAGGATTCAAAGGGACAGAATCTTGACAGTTAAACTGGCATCAAACTGCTATAACTGGGGGCAGGTATAGATATATTTTCTACTTATTGGTAAGGCTAGGCTGTGGTAAATAGACTTTGCAGTTCCCTTTTATTGCAGAGTTGCAGCAACTAAAGCTACACTTGATAGGTTTTCTTGTTCTACTGTTCCTTACCGCCACCAACATCCAATGTAAAACAGTTACCATGATAAAATTTCTGAGCACAAACCTATAAAAAATGCACCTTTTAAAAAAATTCATCTTACGTAAAGATGTAAACAAAAGGGACATGAGATTTATGTTGGCAGAAGAACTGTGTTTTACCAGAAATGCTTTTCAGCTTGTTGTACCAGTAACAAAAAGCTGTACATAACAGGTCAAGATTTTCTGGTGCTGGAAAAATACAGATTAGACAAAAAGGCAGGAGTTACTAGGATTGATTTGTCTCCTCTTCTGTGAATCAGATAAAGTTTTCTGTAGATAAAAGTGTTCTTTTTCTGATATCATTTTTCATACTTGTCAAGTATGAAAAAGTTACGGAGTATTTTCCTGGTATCTAAGCTGTCAAAGGCCATTTCTGCACTAGACTGTTACAGTTCAACAGTGGAGTCCTGGGGTTTGCAGTTTAGGCCCATCCCTAAATTGCAAACCCCAGGATTCCATAGGATATTGAAAGTGGAATAATAGCACTGTAACAGTCTAGTGGAGGAATGCCCAAAAGCTCAAATCCATCAATCTTCTGCCTGGAGTCTGATGTGTAAAACTGTGATGGGTGATCTCTTTGATAGCAAGACTCTGCTAATGGCTATTTGCTGTCTGAAGTCACAAATACAAAAACAGGGATTTAGTTCCTTTTTTGAAGTCTGCAAAAATTTTTTTACAAGGAGTGAAGCGCCAGGGGTGGCATAGCCATTTTAGTTTCTGTAAAACTGGATGGTTGCGCCTGAAGTAATTCATCAGTCTAAAAGAAACGTCATTTTGTCTGGTTGTTGAGAAGTACCTGGAGGTCAGAGATTGATGCTCTAATTTGTTTAGATGTATACTGACCACCTGATAAATCTAGGATCTCAAGGTTCTTTGGGGATGCATTGGAAGAGACTGTGAATCTTTGCAAGACACAGTTTCCTAAGGCAACTTCAATGCTGTGTGGTGATTTAAATGCTCATGTCGGTTATGGTCCTAACAAAAAGAAAAATGCTTTTGGCCTGGACAGCAATGAGGATTTTTGGCCTGGACAGCAGTGAGGATTTTTAACTGACCATCTTTCTTTGGACAATTAAGGTAGGAAGTTATTTGAATTAATGTCCTGTCTATGGTTGACATGCCTCCCTGGCAGTCCTTAGAATAATTCTGATGGCTATTTTTGCCTTTCTTAACAGCATAGTAGGTAGTGTTATTGATTACATCTTCTGCTCTTCAAAGCTATTGTCCTATAGAATATTTTAGACCACACAGAAAGTGATCATATACTTAGCCTTCCTTCTGTCTCTGTAAGTTCCTCAACAGTCCCCTCCAGCTATTGATCTGGCAGAGGGAACAATAATTATGGAGAAATGCTTAAAGTGGTCTCCTTCTGTTGAACTTTCACCCCAGGATCATTTGAAATTCTTACCTTTTGGAGGTACATCAGATCATTGTCAAAGGACACATAGATCATGTAGAAGGTCTTATGATTATTGCTACAGTCCTAAGGCCACTTTTAACTAGAATGGTCCATCACCCTAAAATGTCTTCCGGCAAAGTGGGCTGGTATGATAATGAATGTAGGCAAACCAAAAAGAATCTGGCTCAACTAACCAGGGGGGTAAAGCAGATGAAAGTGGATTTGGAAGCTTTGGCTTCCTGCTGCCAAATTTATAAGAATCTGTTAAGAAAGGAGGAAAAGGACATTAATGATTGCTCAGTGGATGTAGCTAGGGTTGGCAGCCTTGGAAAGGAATGAAAGACAGTTTTGGAATTTAATTTCAATATCAGACAAGGGATTAAATCCCATATTAGATATATGCATTTCAGCTAATACTTGGTATATTTGTTTTATCAATATTTTTTAAAGTGATGTAGCCAACAACTTTAATGATTCAACTAGCAATGAGGCTTTTTTAATGGTATTACCAGTATGTCCCCAGTCTCAGAAAAAGAAATGAACAAAATCATATGTGCTGTAGCAGCAACAAAGCATCTGGTGAGGATATGATCTTATCAGAAAATCTACAAGAACAGTTCTGAATGGTGGGCCCCTCTGTTAGCCAAACTATTTTCCCATATAAACTCTACAGGCATTTTTTCCGAGGGATGGAAGCAGAGCATAATCTTCCCAATTTATAAGAAAGGAGATAAATCAAATCCTCAGGATTATCAGTCAATTAGTTTATTGGATATTAGCTCTAAGATTGACAGCCAATTCCTTCTCCAGTTAGCAATATACTAACTGGGCAATGCAGAAATTCTAGACATAAATTAAAGGCCAAGGGGTGGCAGACAGCTACTGTTTTACAGCAGGTTTATTTACTAAGTATGAATACAAGATGCTGTAGATTATACTTCAAAGGAAGGAACTGGAAAGACCACCCTGCCTATGAAATTCATGGGATTGCTATAAGTTGACAATCAACTTGAAGGCACATACACACATATATGTTGACATCCCACTTTTCCTCCAAGAAACTGGGCACAGAGCACATTGACTCCCTTTTAATATTCCCACAACAACCCTGCAAGGTAGGCTAGACATAAAGAGAATGACTATCCCACAGTCACACAGTGAGCTTCATGGCTAAATGAATGTTGAAGGTGGGTCACCTCCGTACCAGTCTGACACAGCAACCATACTGTGTATGGTTAAGTAACATGTTACTTAAAATAAACAACCCAAAAGAGTCCCAAAATATGAACCATGACATCCCACTTCATCCCTCATTTCAATTCACAATGACAACCAGTGTCCCACCCTGGTAAACTGGGGGTCTTAGATGGGGTAGGAGGTTGGAATTTTGGGGAACAATTAAAAACAGAAGGAGAATACTCTATTTTTTAAATCCTGTTGAGTCATAATAAACCTTCTATGCTGCTAATTAGTTATGATGCATAAGAAAAATTATTTGTATTTGTACAGTTGTACCTACATTTTTATTTAGTTTTCTCTAAAGCAGGCATGGACAACTGTGGAAGATTAAGGTACCACATTAGCTGCCCAGGAGACTTCGGAGGACTGCACCCCCACTGCACCCACTTCCACACACACATAAAAGAAGAATTTTTGACCCCCAGAGGCCCCCAAATACCATCTAGGAGACATAAGGGTGTTCTCTTCATGTTCTGGGGTCTTCATTTCAGGTCATTTTGAGGCAATAGAATTTTTTCAAAAAATTTTTTAACAAAAAAACACATTATTTTTACCCCTGAAGGCTCCAGAGACTCCAAACATGGTGGAAATGTCCTGTCCAGGGATCATTTTGGGGCATTTTTGAACAAAAGAATTGACCACTAGAGAGCCCTGGGGGCCAAAAAAAATGGCCTTGGCACCGCCTTAAAGAGACTTTAGTTCAGATTTCCACACTGGATTTCATGAAAAAATATTTGTGATAAACATTAGCTTTAATATTAAAATACAACATCATATCTAAAGCAGTTCAACAGTTATTTTAATGATATTTTTGGTTTTAAAAACAGATTTTAAAATAGTTTTATTGTCCAAGAGCAACTGGGGAAGAAAATATAAGGAAAAAAAATCATCCTTCTCCAAGCCATGCTTGGATACCTATGGCTCCAGATGTTTAGAGCCTACAACTCCCATCAGTCCTAGCTACCACAGCAAATGGTGGCAGAGCAAAAACCTCTGGCAGGCCACACATTTCCCATCCCTGATCTAAAACTTACGAATTCTCTCCAAAAGCTCCTTCTACTGTTTCCTTTTATCCTTCTGGTTTAGTCTACATTAAACAAAGTCAGTCAAACAGTGATCCATGGTCTGTAATCTTTTGATTTAACTGTTCTGTCAGCCACTCTATAGCGATCTCTTCCAAAACCATTTAAATAGACTTATTAAACTTTGTTTCCAATGTTTCAGTTGCTTCTTTACAACTGTAACACTTTAATCTAGTATAGCAATGTACCCGAAATATCTGTATATCAGCTATCAAGGGACTGCCTTTTCTGTTTCTGTCTTCCGTTGCTGATCCCTCTTGAATTTTAAGTCTAAGTCTATAAGCTATCGCAGTTTATGATACACAGTTCTTGTTCTAATTAATATGGTAGATTCTGATGTTTAGATAATTCTGTGCTTATATTAATCCACTTTCCTTTTGTGATAATATTTAAAAGTGGTGGCAGCGCTTACACAGACCTGATGTCTATTGCTGTTTCCTGGCAGTAGATTGCGCTCAATCCCACAGTCCTCTCCACTAAGTAATTGGATCTTCGTCCAAACCTTCAACTTCGTTGTTAGAACTGTATTGGAATCTCTCTGAGCCTCTCTGAATCCTTTTTCCCTGGGGGGATATTTCTAGCCCTTGATTTCCAGCTTTGAAGGCTAACAGCCAAAAAAACTTTTGCTGTTTAAAGAACTCCACTTTCAAACAGTTGATTACGCTGCCACAGCCACTGAAAGTTTTTATTTTTAATTGCTTTCAAAATGTCGCAATTTCTCTCTCCTTCTCCCATTTTTCCCCTTTGTCCTCAGCTTACTTCAATTGCTGCAAACTGAGTTCAGAGTGCAAAAATAGTATGTGCTATTAACTCAACAGCAGGGAAAGTGGAAGAAGGAGCAGGATCTTGCCCTTCCCAGTAGGCTCAGGCAAAAGCAAACTACTGCAGCATCTCCCATCTTGTCTATTCTTCCTCATTAATAACTTTTGCCATCTCTAATGTTCTTGGGCAGACATGTTCTGGGTTTTATCTGTGAAGAATTGGAGGGCGCGATGTATATGATAATAACAAATGAATGCAAGGAGGAATAAATTCATAGATGAAATGCGTGTATGTATATCAGACACAGCAAAAACATACCCCAGAATGGATCAAAAGGCAATGAGCAATGAAGTGTCATTGCCCTGAATGCCAGCTACAATGCACAGTGTGGCCCTCTGGTACACTGGAAGAGCCAAAAGTGGAATGCGGTGGCCTTCTAGTTTTGGAGCATGTCTATACTACTCTAGTGGAAATGCTAGAATCTAGTAGCTAGGCAAATGTCAGCAATGAACTGGATAAGGGTTACTTACTAACTGAAAGTCAGTACAGATAAGTTGAATATTCTGTTAGCAGGCAGTTTATCTGGTCAAGAAAATGGTGATCAGCGTGGGTGGGTTATACTCTTTCTAAACAATCAAGTTCAAAACCGTTGATTTATCCCTTACTGGAAAAAGAATACTAACAGCAGAAGTAATACCGGTAATAGCTTACTCTGCTAGATGCACAAGTATCACCTGTGACAGAAAACATCTTTAGCAGCCCAGCTGTGGCCCTCCTTTGCAGAGATACCGTGATAAGGTTTATCCACATCCTGCTGACATTCAGATTAGACTTCTCCAAAGCCTTGTAGGTGAGACCACCTTTGAAGGTGACTCAGAAAGGGGCCAAAAGAGGGGCAGAAAAAGGAGGCACCACTTCTGTCAAAGTTTCTAAGGAAAGAAATTCAAAATCCTTTTGGCATAAGCTTAAATTTAAGCTCTGTCCAAACAAATGTTCTGCTTACGTGGAAGTTAATCACACTTCTTAATCATTTTATTGCTTGTTCTTAGTGACTATATTTGCATATAAAAAACAGGGAGAAAAAAAACCCGTGCACGTAATATAAAGAAAAAACAAAAACAGTTTCCTTGTCACAGATGGTAACATTTCAGCATTACTCTAAAATCTAGAAACATTTCAGCAATTCTGTAAAATCTAGAAACAAACAGGAATATTGTTAAAGCTCAAAGCTGTCAGAGGGCATTCACCAGACATACATTTCTAACAATAACGAAGAGTTACTGAGTCTTACTTCATTCATCACATTTTTTCTGCTATGACAGAGCACAAAAGATTAATATTTAAAAATTATAGAAGCAAAATCCATAATATAAATAAGCCCGCTGTACAGAACAAACATTAAAAAGATGTGCTATTACTTACTATCAAAAGCTTGGACCAGATGCTGGCAAGAGAAAACTGATATATAATGTTAGCCTGGTTCTTGGAGCGTAATACTGAATCTCATTCAAGTCTTTTTGGGTGTTAGTTTACTCTGTAGACTTGCATCTGAAACCTATGCATGTTGACCTTGAGCCAAATTGCACCTGAAGCTAAATGTTTCTCTTTAAATTATCAGACTGTTTTCAGAAGTTCAAATAGAAAGCTTAAAAAACCCAGACCCTTCTACAGATTTGCTGTGGGTGGTTAAGTCCCAAAAGCGATTTATTATGGGGATCATTGAGGAAAACGTTCAGGGCAGTCTTGAGATAGTGAATGAAAATCAGAGAGACATTCACAGGAGGTGTTATATAATAATGAGTGATTTTGGTCCTTCTTTAGAAGGGCCAAAGGCATGCTTTGGTCAGAACAAAGAGACAAAATTGTGTGATACTGTAAATTGCAGTGTCCTGGAACAGGTTATGGAATCAACCTGAAGGGCAATGAATGTAGATTTAATCATGAATTGACAAAATATAAATGTTGAAATGATCACAGTAATACCAACTACAACACACATGCCAATCTGTGGTCCAATATAGCACCCCAGGAGTGGGTAAAACCACATGGCCCCTCCCGAAACTGCAAACCCCAGGGTTCCATAGGATGTTGAAAGTGGAATCATAACGCTATAACAGTCTAGTGTGGAAACGGCCTTTGAGTCACCATAAGTCAGAAATGACTTGAAGGCACACAACAACAGCAACAACAATGGAAAACAGGAACATTCATTGAAGAAGCAGCAGAAGAAAAATCAATAAAATGCAAAGCAACTAAGGCAAGAGCATGTAATATTAGGCACATGTTTTAAATAAACATGGTTAACCTGGTCATTTTGACTCTGCAGAAAGAGCAGCTGGAGGGGCGTGATCTAGAATGTGCTCAGATGTGGTTGATGCCCTTTATTTGTTCTCTTCTTTTAAAAAAAAAGTACTATTTGGCTGGTATATGGCCTCCAAGAGGCTGCTTTTCAGTACCATTTCAGCTTTACTCACTAGAATACTTGCAGTATACAGCACTTCCAAGGGATGGGGAAAGCAGCCAGGAGGCAATTATTTTCAGCAGAAAACCAAGTCAAGACTGGAAACATTTGGGATTGAGTCCAACAGCTGTATTTTCTCTGCAATAAAAGTGACCCAGTTAATCAAGACTCTTCTGTATGTTTTTATACAATCCTTCATCTCACTGTAAAAGACTGCTGTCCCTTTCCCTGCATGCTGTTTCATTTGGAGGTTTTGCAAAAAGAAGTAGTGAGAAACATTTGAAATTCTGGTATTATTTCACTATTGCTTCTAACTATTATCCAGAACTGTGTGGAATGTTCAGTATGATATGCAGTAGATTTATGTGATAGTTAGATAGATGTGTCATGAGAGCTGGGATTCTTCTGTGGAAACATGCCTAAGGGTTTTTGTTTTTTCTTTTACATTCTTTAGATTTGGTAGTGTTTTACGTGTACTCTAAAGCATAGCCTCTGTTGCAAAGTTGTAGCATGTGATTTCTTTCTAATTTGTACAACTGCTTTTATTTAGTCTCTTTATGTTCTTTCAGTATACCCTTAACTCTCTTGTCATCTCAAGGTCCCTCTACCTCCTGAGATAATTTCTTGTTTTTGATATATTTAAAGAATTTTCTGCTGTATGCATTTTAGCTGAAATTCCACTATTGTGTCTTTGAATAACCCGCACACATTCTGAAAGGGTTGGACTCTCTTGACTTTCCCTTTCAATTGCTCTTTTGTCAGTCCTTCGCTTTTGAGGGAGAGAAAGTGAGGTAAATTTGTCTGATTGGCACCTATAGAAAACTAAACCTTAGGGGGGGGAAGTTTAGCTAACTTTCTCCCTCAGATGCTAGTGTTTTATGCAGAGCAATCTTCCTTAAAAAACAAAAACGAAAAGGAGAACACCCCCCTACACTCTGAAGTGGTACAGCCAAGTTGCACATTTCCCATTTCTAATATGAACTAGGCCACTGTTGAAGACTCGCTCCAAGGAGAGAGTAATCCCACTGTTAAAAAGAGTAAGACGTCTGCATCATGAGAGCCAGTGTGTGTAGAGGTTTGAGCGTTTGACTATGTAGACCAGAGTTCAGTTCCCTGCTCAGCCGTGGAAACCCACTGGATGACGTTGGGTGCATCATATACTCTCAGCCTCAGAAAACCCAGTGATAAGTTCACCTTCGGGTCACCATATGTCAGAAGTGACTTGAAGACACACAAACGTACCAAAATCTGCCCCAGGCAGCAGATGGGAGCAGGATAGCGTCACCAAAGTGAAAAGTAGAGACAGCGCCTGCACCTCTAATGGTTGTGTAGAATAGGGAAGGTCAGCCAGTGTTGCTTGCTTCCTGGTTGCATGACAAGGGACACCTGAGGAAATTCCATTGTCGGCACAACCATTTAAGGTACAGAGTCCCTCTTCGCTTTTCAATCTAGCAATCCCAGGGAAGGGAATGAGAGAGAGATGTTGGAGGACAGAAGAATGTGAACTATTTTGCACCCTTTCAGCTAGCCTGCTGCCCTTAGGTAAGGTGGAAGATGTTGTTCCATCATCGCTGTTGAAATTAAATCCAGCTATTAGTCCAGTAACCTGGCATCTGGAATGTGGGTGTGCTATTTTGTCCTGCATCTCAGGCAATAACACGTCTTGAGCTAGCCCTGGGTTCAGGTATAAGAGAGGCCCTGGCAACATACCACTGAGCACCTGCACAGTCTCACATCACCCTTTTGAGGCTTACTGGCCAAGAATGCAAGCTGCCAACCATTCTGACATTGCCACAGCGCATTGCTCCAACATGTTGTGAGATAATTAAAATTATAATCCAGTCCCTGCTGCCAGTTAGTAAATTTGAGTCAAGGAGCACAGGCAACTGAGAGGGTCCACTGTTGTTGGATGGGGTTTGCTCAGTGCTATCATCAGCCCTACTCTTATACCTGCATTGTTGTGTGCCTTCAAGTCTTTTCCAATTTACAGTGCCCCTAAGGCAAACCTAGCACAGTGTTTTCTTGATGAGATTTGTTCGGAGGGAGCTTGCCTTTGCCTTCCTCTGAGGCTGAGAGAGTGTGACTTGCCCAAGATCACCCATTGTATTTCATGGCTGTGCACAGATTTGGTTTCCAGTGTCATAGTACATCACTCAAACACTACGTGACTCTGGCTCTCTATGTGTTCACACAACCACTAAATCCCAAGTCACATGTTGCAAGAGGTTCTAATACTATTTTCTTTATGTCTGAGGAAGTGGATTGTGATCCATAAAGGCTCATTCTAGAATAAATTTGTTAATCTTAAAGGTGCCATTGGGCTCTGCTGTTTCACTGGAACAGAATGGCACAGCTATCCCACTGAAGATAATAGTTAGCCTACCATACTGAGAAATAAATTAGTTGAAAACGTAATAGTGACCAGTGAGCTGTAAGTACACATTGATGAAGGTTCACTGCATCTCTGCATGAGTCATTCTTCTGGCCTTGGTTTCTTCTCATCTGTCTCTGTTAGGGTGGGTGATTCTACCATCTCCTTGCATCAGCAGTGATTGGATCCACCAGTCATTCCTGACACAGCGGAACTTCCTGTCCTTGGAGGAGGCACACCCAGAACAGTGACGCTTCCAGAAACCAAGGGGTTTGCCACCTCCAAAGGGAGATACGTCTTTTCTTTATACAGGGGATTTTTTTTCTTTGTGGCCATAAGACTGAAGCATGCTTCTAATTTTAAATGCAGTGGTTGAGGAAATATGTCTCAGCGCTGGCTAACGCTGCCTGGAAGTAATTTTGTTTGGCAACAAAGAGTTTCCAAGGAAAGCTTGAGCATGAAGTCTCTGTATTAGAATTTGTTAGCTATTGTATCATAGACCTTAAGCCTCAAAGTGCATTTAAGGATGTAGGAAGTAATTGAACTCCAGTAAGGGTCTCACGCTTTCTTGCCTTGCTAGTTTATTGATCTTCCCTCTAGCTGGGAATCATTCACATCAAATGAGGCATGAAGAGTCCTTTCTAGTCAGTTATAACACTATGATTCCACTTTAATTGCCATGGTTGCATCCTATGGAATCTGATGAGGCACTAGAGGAATTCTCTGGATGAAGATTCTAAAGGTCCTTCTGTAAAATGAAGCTTAATTATTTAATGGATTGTATAATTTGTTTTGTGAATTATAGTGCTATAGTTGTGTAGTGCGAAGGGGCTGTCAAATCACTTTAAACTCTAGAATTAATTGTTTTATTTAGGGGAGCTCTAAATGGTAACTGTGTTATCTCACTTCCATCAAAATACAGTAAGCCACACCTTCTGTGTTTGCAATGTCCCACTTATTCTAATGAGTGAGGATCTGGACCTATCCCAAAGTCCTGCCCCAAATGTCCCACTAGGAACATCTTGTCTGACTGGGTTTTATCCTTTTCATAAAAATATGGCTCTTCATTCACTAGCTTTTTGGAATTTCTGCCTCTTGATGTTCTTGTGAAAAAAAATGTTTTAATCATTTTTTCCTTTATACATTTGTATAATAAAATCCCACTTTATGTATCTAAGCACCCAAGAGTGTTTCTTAGAATAAATGTGCACTTATCTTTAAGGTGCCACAGACTTTTCAATTATTTTTCCAACAACAGGGATCCCATTTTTATGTGGCATGAAAATCCCTTTGACATCACTCCTTCCTATGATGTTGGAGGAGCCTGTGCAGTGGGACGTTACCCCACAACAGCTCTGAAAAGTGGTTATATTGGGGAAGGCTTGGACTATTCTTACATAAGAACAGCAGAAGAGCCCAGATGAAGGAAGCTAAAGATCCTTCCCACAGCCATGGACCAGATATCTCTGGAAATCTCACAAACAAGGGCAGCAACATGCTCCCACTTGTGTTCCCCCAGCAATTGGCGTGTAAAGGCAGACTGCCTCCGCTAATGGAGATGTTGGCCAGAATCCTTTTAATGACATATATGCTGGTGTAACCCCCTGTTACACTAGCGTACGTCCTCTTACAATCATTGCAAAAAGAGGTATCCAGCACCTACTTGCATACCAACAATCCTCCCATGCAGCTTCAAGGCAACAGGTCACATCCCCACAATTTCATTAGTGTTAGGGGTCTCTTGGACACCATCCAGCTATTTTTGTGCAGCTGGGCCAATGTTCCTTATTTAAGCCTGATGAGATTGTTGTTCAAGCTTTTCTGCAAGCAGCATTGTATAAAGGCATTGGATGGGTTTTATGTTATAAATCATATCTGTAAAGTTTATTCAAGGAAATAGGGCATTGGGACATTTCAATTGCAGGAAGGCTGAGTCTGTGAAACCACAGAGGTCTCCTTCAACAATATTGTTTATAGGAAGTGCAGGTCCTAATGGTGAGGTTTACCCATTATTATGCTACTTGCAGTGTTCACAGAGGGATCCCTTGAAGTGTTCTCCATTAACTTTCAGTTAGGAGGAAGGTATAAGAGCAAGTTAGATTTCCTGATAAAAGCAGTTATACATTCCATTGTTCCAAGACTCACTCCTTTGACAGGACTTTGGTCAGACAAAGCTGCAAACTGGGGATGGAGGGTGATGATTCAGGGTCTTCTCCCTCCCCTTTGTATTTTAAACCACACATGAGGCTACTCCTTAAGAAAACATTAGGCAACCCACACACCGTAATCCACACACTATTCCCATCCTTTTTTTGAAGTGAGCTGAACTTCCTACTGCCAGTTTTTGCACCAGGCTGCTGAAATTTGGCAATGGAATTACTTGTGAAAATACATTTTTATTGCACATATTTTCAATCATGCCCCAGGATGCCTCCAAAAGCACAAATTCCCCTTTGAAACAAAGTGCATGCTCCCCACATGCCCTACTGCAAGCAAAACAAAAAAGTATAGGTTTAAATTGGAAATTGGCTTCTGACTGCTTTTCCTTCCAAATGTCAACAGTGAATGCTGACAGTGAGATGGACTTCATCAGTACTCAGGTAGCAAATTGCTCTGGACTTGGTTTTGTTACTCAGCTCTGCCCTAGAAGCACCCATATTTCCTGCCAGCTCACTAGTTGTATGTATTGAACAACTTTCTCTTCTCTTTTTTTCTCTCTCTCTCCTTTTACTCAATTGTTTCCCAAGAACAGGGTTCTAGTCTCCTAGAACTGGGACTCAAGACAGCTCTGTATGCTATTGCCTCTTGCAGGTACCTGGTAGACTGTGTACTGTGCCCTCTGGTGGTGCTGTTTGTAAATAGCAGGTTGATGTGTAAGAAATCTTCACCCATCCATGATATATGCTCATAGATGAAGGAGCCAATTTGGCAGGCATTCCCAAAACTTGGGTGGAGAAGCTAGACGGTGTGGGCCTGTTTCAACTTTGCTCAGCTTTGAGAAATCAGTGCAGCAGCAAGCTATGCTGGAAGGTAAGCAGGAAGAGTAGCAATGATCCATACAAGTTCCTTCTTGGTTGCAAGTTCTTTCTTGTGTGGACTTTTGTGTCAAAAGATTGGAAATGTCATCCCCGATAATTGTACCCAGCACCCTCCCTGAGACAGCCCACTGAGGTGGTCTGAGGTGTGATGCTGAAGAAATGCAAGACTTCTATCCTGAGAAATTTCATCTTCCATGCTGAAGCCACCTTAACAAGATCAACTCAAGACATGATGGCCTCTATGACAGCTATTGGTTTGTCTCAATACAAAATAAGGGCAAGGCCACATCTATGTCTCAGCATGAGAGGGAGGGATTGTTCCTTATATTAAGGGGTCATAAACCACCACACCTTCATGAATGGACCACTTTCTGGTGAAGTGTAGACTCACAGAGCCTACACACACACACACACACACACACACACACACTCATGAAGATCATCTGCCCTCAGAAACGCAAAATCAATGGATTCCCTCTGGGAGATTTTCTAGTAGCCAGAGAGAGTGACTCTATCAAGTAGTCTCAATGTGGAATGAGAAGGCATGGCAAAGCATCCATACAGTTGTTTCTGAATACCCTCTATGGCCCTTTGGACTTTGGCACCCTGTTCACTGCAGAACTTCAGCCCACAGAACAGACGTAAGACAAATGGAAAGTAGATGGCACAAGACTTGTTCTGAGTATGTGATCATACTTACTATGTGGCAGTGACGGCACCAAAAGAAGCCGGCTTTGCTGCTTCCACCATATTCTGTAGTGTACATTAGATATGCACACTATCTACAAGTTCAGACCCTGATTGAGTGTTTTGGAAAAAAGACAAGTTCAGATCAAGTCAGCTCAGACTGTCTGGCTGCTTGGGTCATAGACTCGTAGGAACTTAGATGAAGGGACCACAAGGGCCATCTAGTCTAGCTCCTTGCCATGCAGGAATACACAACTAAAGCACTCCTGAAAGGGCCCCAAACCTGGGAGACATTCACACTACAGAATTATAGCATTATTAGTCCATCTTAACTACCATGGTTCTGTCCTATGGAATCCTGGGGTTTGAACTAAGGGAGGGGTATTTAGAATTCTCAGTCAGACAGCTTCAGTGCCTTACTAAGTTACAAATTAAGTAAAAGTAGTTAAATAATTAAATAATTAAAGTAGAATAATAATAATTAATAATAATTATTCTACTGGCCGCTTCTGTAAAGGGGGACCATGCCATTCTACCTTTAAGCTGGAGCCAGGTGGAAGAGCTTAGGACGGAGTGTGCAGAGGAATCAAGCAGAATAGATTCTAGCTTAGACCATCCCACCTGGCTCTTGCTGAGAAATGAGACTGCGAAGCTTCGTGCTAACAATTGTTCCTCTTTGGTTCCCTCATGTGGCCATTTAAGCCCACTTCTCTCTATTCAGAAACTGAAACAGTCACTTCCATTTCTGGGGATGCTGAGAGCATTTTTTCTGTCTGTTTTCTTTTGTTTTGGGAAATTTCTCTCCATCTCAATGCACGCAGGAGTCTGTTCCTAACAGACTGTTTCTTTCTGAAGCAGTAAGACAATGCCTGAGCTGTGTCACTTTAGACTGAAGGAGGCTATCTGAGTAGCGTATCTGAATAAACCTTTTTCCATATTTTCTTTAAATCTCTCCACATAAAAAAGGTGATGTCAAGGTGATGAATTTTTGCTTGTAAGATCTTTATTCATATCAGCTCCCACATGTAGTCAAAAGTGGTATCATCCTTACAAGGTTTACTTTTTTAGTGAAAACTGAGGTTCTGTTGGAACAGCTCAGACCAGTTGTTTATTCATTGTTTGACCAGGGGAGAGAGGAGTACTTTGAGGGATGTTTTCAATACAGTAAATAAAATAAAAATCACCCTTCCCATTGGCTATGCTGACTGGGGTTGCTAAAAGGAGAGTCCAGCAACATCTGGGGGGCCCATGTATTCCTTAGCTGTGCAATTGCATTTTGACATTGTTCACAACTTGCCCTCGGTGAGAGCCAACAGTCAGGCACCACTGAAACTATTTCAACCCTACTGAGCTTAAGCCTGACATAAGCTATCCAGATGTCATTAAGCAACTGCTAATGGGTTTCAGTGCTCTCGCTACGAAGGACCTTGATAAGAGCCAAGACCTATGCTCTAGGATTACTGCTTTTTTTGCAGATCATTCAATACCTTCTTGATCTTTCCTCCCAAAATTAAACACTCAATTTAGTCTACTGATTACTGTGAACTTCTCACTTCTGCTTTGATAAATTCTGACACATCTTACCCACTTGGATGTAAATTTCTGGCATAAGAACTGTGACTTCTCCACCTTATTGTTGACTCAAACCATTGTCTTTCAAAGATAATAGTGCCTAATGCATTATATTCGAGTGTCTGTCCCAATTAAGATTTTCCTGCACTTGTATTTACATTCTACAAATAGTATACATACCTGGTGTTGCCCAGGATTTTATTTTCTCATAGGTAATACTTGTTAGAAAGATTTGAGATCCTCTGTCTCTAATTCCCAAAACTGTCTTGCCCAGTACCTGTAACTTTTCCCCATATTCTCCAATCCAATCTGTATTCAGAGTTATTAACATACAGAGATTGGGTTTCTGAGGGAATACACTGCCCTCCTCCTTGCTGCTAGGCCTTATCTCCACAGGAACCAGCCTATTCTCTGGCTGAGAATTCTAAAGGTCCCACCCTAAACTGCAAACCCCAGGATTCCATAGAATCTTCTCAGGCAGCCAATGATATGAGGTGTTCGCCTGACACAAACAGAAAAAAATTGACTTTTATATATTAGATAACCAGCCAGGACTATATTCAAGAATAAATCTACCCATTGTCTTCTCCCCTTTTATCAGACCTCCAGATGTTCTGCTTCCACAAACTGACATGACAGCTATATTTAAATATTTGAAGGGATGTCGTATGGAGGATGGAGCAAGCCTGTTTTCCGCTGCTGCAGAGACTAGGACACAGAGCAATGGCTCAGGAATCTCAGGAAAAGAGAATCCCTCTAAACATTAAGAACTTCCTGACAGTAAGAGCAGTTCAACAGTGCAATACACTGCCTCAGAGTCTGGTGGAGTCACCTTCTTTGCAGGCTTCTAAACAGAGGCTGGGTGGTCATCTGTGGAGAATGCTTTGATTGTGCATTCCTCCATAACCTTTGTGGTCTCTGCTAGCTCTATGATTTTATGTAACTCTTCCTTTCTTTTCTGAGTATGATCCAGCTATGTTCAGGCACTTTTAAGACACATTGATTTTAATGTGTGTGTATATGTGCCTTCAAGTCACCTGTTGATTTATAGTATCCCTGTGGATTGCATAGGATTTTCCTAGGCAATAATCTGATGTGGTTTTATAGAGAGTAAAAACCTATAAGCTCCAAATATTTCTGTATACAATGTCCATCAACCTCAATTGGTATGGCCAGAGATGCAAGTTCTAGTCCAACCACAGCTGGACAACCACCAACTGTTGCATCTTTGCTTTAATATGACTTTGACATGTGTTTAACAATGCTATTAAGTCATTGGAAGTTAATTAGACGTTCTTCACAGGTGGACAGTGATCTCTGTGTGTGCGTTTTCTCTTGTCTAATATGCCTCCTTTCTGTCATGAACAAAAAGAAGGGGGCTGTCAAGGCAGCATTTTACATCTTGCTTCATCAACCATTTCTGAGTGTGAGCATTCATGTTTTACTGTCTTGGAAACAGAACCAATACACTCTTAGGCAAGTCCTACTGTGTTCAATGGGGCTAATTCCATAGTAAATGGCTTTTGGATTAGCATGCTAGTATTACTTATCATACAGTTCTTTAAACATTTATAAATGCTTCCATTTTTCTTGCAGAATTATTGTGTCTTGAACATGTGCTCACATGGAACCAATCAATATACTGTAAGCAGACATAAAACAGCTGCTGAAACTGGGCTTGCTTTCTGTATTCTCCCCTTTCTCTGAAATATATAAAGATAGAAACATAAGTACACCCACTCAGCCTGCTCTGTTAATCTCATCACCAAGACCACCATGTTGGTTTTCACTCCCAGTCACCTGCAGCTCATGTACCTACAAAGACCATCTGCCAAAAGTGGTATATGTGAAGGTGGTAGTGATGACACACATGTGGGGAGTCCTATAGAGTGGACCACAAGATACATTGGAAAATAAATAACACAGAGAGCCAGTGTGAAGTAGTGGTTTGAACATTGGACTATGACTTTGGAGACTGGGATTCCAATCTACACTCAACCATGGAAACTCACTAGGTGACTTTGGGCAAGTCACATTCTCTCAGCCTCGAAAGAAGGCAAAGGCAAATCTCCTCTGGACAAACCTTGCCAAGAAGACCCTGTGATGGGTTTGCCTTAGGGTGCCATAGTTAGGAAAAGACTTGAAGGCACACACAACATAAGGAACAGAGAGTTTACGTGTTTTATCTCTTCAGAGCACGGGTGGACAAAGGTCAGGTCTTCCAACAATATCATTCCAAAGCATTGGCTGCTTTAGTTAGGAGTGATGGGACCTGCAGTCCAGTAATATCAGAAAGACTGTACTTAGCCCATCCTTGGTTTACAGCAACCTTCCTCAATGTGCAGAGCAGCAAATAGCTCCTCCATTCACCCAGTGGAGAGCAGCATGGATCTTGACCATATGGACAAAATCTGTTTTGGCTACCATCACCATCTTTGACAAAGGCTTTCACACAAATAATCTCTTTCAGTATGCTTGTCAATATTTGTAGAGCAACTTGCAGTAGACAGCCTGTGGTCCTCTAATGGGTTAAGTACTTCTCCTGTCATACTGCATCACTGGCCATGCTGGCAGTTCTTGTTCTGTACCTTGAAGTGGCCTCTGACTTCTGGCCTATCATGGGGTTTTCCTGGTTAGATTTATTCAGAAGTGTTTGGGCATTGCCTTCTTCTCGGGCAGAGAGAGTGTGGCTTGCCAAAAATCACCCCATGGGTTTCCTTGGATGGACAGGTTCACTCTGGTCTTCTGGATGCCTAGTCAATGCTCATACCACTACACCATACTTTCAACCAAGGGCTAGCAATATCTGATAAGAAATGCAAATCAATAATATCTGATGGGCTACCGCTTCATCAGCCCTGTAGCAAAAACACTATGTCCTAAAGTCATATTAACAGCCAAGTATCAGTTCCATTAATTTCAATGGTAGAAATCAATGGCACTTACCATGTAACTCTATTAATTTTTGCTTAGAAGTTTCCATAAGGCAACTTAAGCCTGCAACCTTTCTAGAGGGTACATCCCACTGAACTCAGTGGACTTTGCTTTCAAGTAAGCACACTTAGCATGGCACTAAATTCTGAATTTTGGCATGCAGTATAGTAATCTAAAAAAATTTTTTGCATCAATTTAATAGGACTAAATTGTGTGATACAAAGAACAGTTGTGAATTACATCAACATCTCAATTTTTGGTTGGTCATTTTTGGGGGTTTCTGTCCATTTTGTGTACTTTTATGTGATTTTTTTTAAAAAAATTTAGAAGTAATCTTTCAGTGGCAATCAGCATAATGTGTTCCTTTTAAAAAAGAACAAGATTAGCAAATAACAACAATGAATTACAGTTTTACAAGGAAATGCCAACATGAACATATTAGCATTCAAAATAATGTTTCTAATCCACGGAAGATTAACACATTTTGATACAATATAGCAGAGGCTGTTGTATGGCTTCTGGAATATAGCCTTCTACTCTGGTGAAAATATAAACACACACAAACTTGTTCTGCACAAATAGAAATTATGTGACTGAAGATTATATTCTCTGGTACTGAATAATGATACTGTCCTCTTAGTCAAGATTATCAACAGGACACAATTTTTCCAAAAAATTAGTCCTTGAAAAAGTAAGCTTTTATTTTATTTTTTCCCCTTCTAATACAGCACGATAACACTGATTACAAACTAAATGATCAACAGCAAGAAGCAGTTAATATTGTTAAAATAATACTGTATGAATTTACTTGTTTAAAACAAGTATATATAAGCATTTAGGAGTTAGCAGCAAAACCTCCCACTTGAGAAAACATCTGAATTATTGCTCTTCTTGAAAAGGGGAAATATCTTCAGAGCAGCAGCTTGCTGTCCCGGTCCAAAGTAAACACATGTTTACTGGCAGTTCTTTTTAGGCAGAGAAATGCTGTTTGCCCAAGGAACAATGTACACCTCAAAGTGGCAAGTCGCGTGCTGTGGAAAGAAGCGAGAGGACTAGTGAGAAACATGAATACAATAAGAAATAAGACATAACCTCAAGGCAAAGTTAAACTGGATGAGGACCCTATTTATGCACATTTATGAGCTCCCCTTTCAGAACTGAGGGACATGGCAATGGCTTTTGACATTCTCTCTTCCTAGGTTCCAGCTGGTGTGATGGAAATGGGGTCCCCATGATTGGAATATGCAACCTGTTCTGCAGCTGGGAAATGGGGCTAAGATGAGTCTTAAAACCCATCAACTCATGGAAAGTCATAGGGAGTTTCGGGAAACAGATCTACAGTGTTCCTCTCTCAAGGAAAATTACTGTCTTGAAAGCACTGCATTACAAGCTTGTGTATGTATACACATGCACACACATTTGCAAAAACACTTGCACATGCACCATGTTTAAGTACCTTGCTAACTAGGTAAGGGTTTTTTTGTTTTGTTTTTTTTCTCCTGCATTTTTATAAATACAGTCACAACCCATCCCTTCCCAAATGCACACTTTTATGTGGTATACTTAAAGAGACAAATCTCTGTGGTGCCCCTTAAACCTTTATCCAGCCCTCTTTCTCCCAGTTACAACTACATCCCAGGCCACATACCACTGATTTTGTCTTACAGAATTCAACCAGAGATAGCCACATGGATCTGCCAACCCTTACTCTCCTATCACCACCACAGCATTGCTTCTCAGAGAAGCTAATGGAAGGGTAGACAATCAGTGGCCATCCAGCTGTTGGACTTAAACATCCATTATCCTTGACCTCTGGCCATGTTGTCTTGGCCTGCTGGATGTTAAATGTCTATCAACATCTTGGAGGCCACACATTCCTCACCAACCTTCTAGTACAAGCGTGTGTGTGGGGGGGTCATCTCCATGTTTGGTCCCACTAGAACAGGAGTTGGAATTATATGATCATCAGATGATGTTGAACATTGCAACTCCCAGCATTCTTCACCAATAGTTATACTCGGTAGATTGTAGAATAATGGAAGGAGCCTCACAGGCCAGTGAGTGAGCCCAACCCCTTGGTCCATTTGGGATCTCCAGCTAAAGCATTCCCAGAAAGTAGCCACCCAACCTCTTATAGAAGACGATCATAGAAGGGGATCCCAACGCCTCTCTAGGCAATTGTCAAGACGTTCCTTCTCTCTCAAACACAAGAGAACAAACTTGCCCCCTCCTCTCTGTAACAGCCCTTGAGGTATTTAGAGTGCAATCATGTCACCCATTCATATTCTATTCACCAAGCTGAACAGGCCCAGCTCCTTCAAGTTTTCCTCATCTTTTGTTCTCCATACCTCTTACTATTCTTGCTGTCCTTCTCTGAACCTGCTCCAGCTTGTCTATATCCTTCTTAAAATGAGGCACCCAGAAGTGAATGCAGTACTCCAGATGAAGCTTGACCAGTGCAGAATACAGTGGGATTGTTACTCCCATCGACTTGGAAACTGCACTTATACATATGCAGGCTAAAACAGCATTCACCTTCTTTGCTCCAGCATCACACTGTTGGCTCAAGTTCAACTTGATCAGCAATAATCCTAAGGTCTTTTTGCACGTAGCACTGTTGGGCCATGTAACCCTCACTCTATACCTGAGCACTGGGTTTTTGTGGCCTAAATGTAGAACTCTGTATTTGTCTCTATTGAATTTCATTTTAGTAATTTCTGCCCAATTTTCTAGTTTATCCAGATCCTTTTGAATTCTGATCCTATCTTCCAGTGTGTTAGCCACCATACCTAGTTTTGAGTCATTCACAAACCTGATGAGATCTGTTGGAAGTTGCAGTTCAACAACACCCAGACTGTTGATGCTACCATATACAGGTACAATATACAGAGATACTGTATGAACAGGTATGTTGTGTGCCCATACACAACACTCCCTGCCAACCCACCTAAGTTTTTTGTTCTTTCACAACCATGTCTTCAAGTACAATTGTTTACTTTTTCCCATAAGGGGAAATGATAATCATCCCTTCACATAAAAAATGGGAGAAGGGAACCTGTGGAGCACCACTGTGGTTGGGATCAGCATTCTCCTAATCTATGGTGAAACCAGATGTTAAGAGCCAAGACTTTTGCTGCATTATCCTATCCTAAGGTCTGATGTTTGTCACACCCAACTGTGACAGAAGATTGGGATTTGGCAAAGAGGGAGGTGAACAGGCAAACAAAATGTAATTCAGTTCACGGAAGTTCTGTTGCTTTCAATAAACCTATACCTGGTTATTGAGACAAATGGGCCTGAAGTGCTTAACTCTGACTAGATTGTTCTCCAAATTATTAGCAAATATGAAAATATATGAACACAAAACTTAGAAGCATTATACTTGAAATGGTAAATTTTAGTGAAAAAAAGATTTGACAAAAGATAATGCAAAAGTACTCATGGAGCTTTGTACTTGTATTTGCGTGTCAGTCAGCTGTTACCATAACAATACTAAGAATATTTACTAGAAAGTAAATTAAACTGAAAACAAAGATGAGTTCCTCCCAGTTAAAATTGGATAAAGCTGTGTTGTATGTGTTGTGAAGTTAAAGTTATTTTTAAAGTGTTTTAGAAGAAAAGAAGTATAATAACATTCCAACTATCATGATTGCTAACAGAAAAAAACAAACACTGCTGATGTTGCAGCTGCTACAACAAATGAACTTGGACAAGTTTAAGAAGGAAGGCTTTTGTACTGTGCTCAACTAGAAGTCTTCTGACTCATTAAACAGCTGATCCAAGAGCTTTTGACAAGGCAACATTCCTCTCCAAGAAACAAAACACAAGAATCTTTGTGCGCTAAGTAAAGCCCTCTGCAACCCAGTGATTCCCCCTTGACCCTTTCAACATTTGTTGACTATTGCTAAAAAAAGATTTTAGCTATCTTAAGTAATCAGTCCACATTAACCAGCCTTTGGACTCAAATTGCTGAAACAAAGTAAAGCGGGGCGCGGGGGGGGGGGAGAACAAGATGGCCTTGTGATCTGAGAGCACAGAAGAGTCATGGCTCTGGTCTAGGCATTTCAGCCATACAGTCAGATTAAGTAGGTGAAATTTCCAATGGTATTTAATTCCCATTGAAATCCATGGTGCCAGCTTATAGCAACCTAAGCCACAGAAATTTCAGTGGCATTTAGGGGTAAAATCCTATATTGGTTGCCTGGGAGTAAGCTCCAAACAATTCATTGTTCTGAATCAACTTGTTTAGTTTTGTACTATAAATAGGAATGATTTTCCTTTGAAAAGGGGGCCTCTCTTACAGAGCGGGTGGGAACACGCATGACTTAATTGTAGAATATTGGGATTAGAGCCCCTAGGGTTCTTTTATTTATATATTTATATTTATTTTATATATATATATATATATATATATATATATATATATATTTATTTATTTAGGGGATTCTGTGCACATTTACTTCAAAAGTAAGTCCCACTGAACTCAATGGGGAATACTCCTGAGTACACATAAACACAGAATTGGATCAAGGTTTAGTGTAGCCTTCCCTAAAAATATTGTGCTACAAGTCCCATCATCTCTGAGGATTTGGCCCTGGATGTATTAGATAAGGATGATGGATGAGTCATTAATTCTCAGAGCCAGACTACACTGGATGCATCTTTGTTTCTAAGCTGTAGTGCTCTGTGTTTGGAGTTTTTTTTTAACATGCAAATTGCATTAGCAGGCTATGTGTGCTGATAATGGCATCAAAACAGGCATAGAGAATGTCTTTAAACCTTTCCTCCTCGTGCTACACTCCTGAAGAAAATTTCACCCTTTCCAATCCTATTAATTATTAGCATACACATGCTCTAACGATAATGCTATTTACATTTTTCGAGATCTGTATAAGAGATGCAAGGACATATTTAAATCCTGTCTGGTTCGGTCCTTGGTCTCACAGGATACTGAAGATAAGGAAGCTTAATCCTGTCAGCCTGATATCTTGTGTTGCTCTTTATACTGAGACTTCTGCAAGATAACTTGGTATAACCTGGTATATCATTTGCATTCAGCAGCCTTTCAACTTAGCAACTATGTTAAATATCTACCATTTCAGAAATGGTTACTGAAGGAACAGAACAAGCTGTGAAGACAGGGGAGAACTGTGTCTTGTTTCCAACTGAGTCCTATCAGCCACTGTAAGTAACTGCAAGACTGCTATGGAGAAGGATAACACCTAATACCCCCCAGGAAAATGGGGGAATACCCGGGCCAGATTTAGCTCTGAAACCAACAGTCTCCCCAAGCTGTGAGATCCCCAAGCCCTGAAATCAACAGTCTCCTCAAGTCTCTACCGCCTGTCACTCCTTTTTTTTCTTCTTTGGCACTATGAAACTCTGGAACACAACCATTCACTTAGGTGTTTTTAAGAAAACAGTGCTGGAATTCCAGTAAGACAAGCCCTGCCCAGTATTGTGGCCCTGATCCTGCCTCATTTGTGAAGCACCAGATGAAGGCAGAAGGGGCATTGAGTTTTTTGTGTCATTTTATATAACATCCTGCAGCTTACATAACATCCTTGTGACCATCACACCTCCTCAGCCTGCCATCATAATCACCACTGTCATCGTGTTACTCTCAATGATGCTTAGTATTGCTAAATGTTGTAAGTTTTTTTGAAGCTGTGGCTTCTGTCACATACCTTGGCCAGGCCTGGTCCTTCATGGAAGGCACAGTTCTCCAGGTTAGTTGCTGACTTGGTGCAAGTTGTTCGCCCAACTTTAACAGTTATGAAATATTTGATTCCAGCAACAATCTGAAAAATGAGACATAGACAGAGCATAAACAGTGCATTCTGTTATGTCCTTACCCCAGGTCATATCTTAGATGGGATGGGATTCAACAGATTTGTAAACAACATCTCAGTGTGATAGCCTTGCACCCCACTCCAAGAATGCATTCCAGATACTGTCATTTGCCCACATGGAAATGAAATAAGACAGAAAAACAATTTTTGCTTATGACACTGGCTACTATGTGAACTTTGGTGTGAATGACTGAGTAAAAAAAATTCACAGTAGACACAATTAGTATCAATGTACAGGAAGAGAAGCAGGGAAATGTAAAGAGGTCTCTGGGTACAATAAATTCCTACTGAAATCTCTATTAATGGGTTGGATAGAGTTGCTTCAGCAAATTACTCTCATTAGACCTAACTTACTTTACAAGAGTGACAACAGAGCTTGGAAAAGTTTGTAAACTCTGGATGACATAAGGATAAAAAGTATCCCCACCTTCAATTTTCAGGAGGAAGGAAAAAATGAATAGATTTACCCACAAAAGAACTTTATCAGTGACTAGAGGGCAATGCATGATGAATACATCCCCTTCAATCTTTCTCTCAGTACTAATAAAGTTCTTTTAGCTTTCGTTTACCCATGTCACTGATGTGAAATGTGGTAGCAGCCACTAGCTTACAGAGCTTTAGCAAAGATTGTGCAAAATTCCCAGAAGATTATCACCCACAAGAGTCAAATGAAATCTCCAGGTTCAGAGGCAACATACAGAAATATGAGGTGGAAAATTTTCTGATGCTTTATTTTTCCATGGAAAATTGTTGATCCCATATACATATGCATACTTTTTGGTTTATGCACAACTGTCTGAGTTGTTCTACTGCAATCAATCATGTTATATGGGTTAAAAATGGGATATGAAGTTGTAGTTATTCTTTTGTGAAAGCAAGCATTGACAAACCTCAGTGTTCAAGTGAACAGACTAACAAATGAACACACTGCTAAGTTCATTGTTTTTTTCCACAAAATCTCTTGCTTCTCAAGCAGATAAAATATTGTTAAGTTGCCTGTGCCCACAGACTTACATAAATTCTTTAGAGGATTAAAATGTTCAGCTAATTGTACTAAATCCATTTTTTTCGGTTTGAAATGTAACGGATAAACAGTGCAGAAAGTGAATGCGTGGGTCTAAAGGTACTAGTCATCAACAAAAGAAAATTAAACTGTTGCTGTAACACACATCAGATACAGTTTTCTTTGTTCTTAAGTGCCTTCAAGTCATTTTTGACTTATGGCAACCCTAAGACAAACCTATCACAGGGTTTTCTGGGGCCGAGAGTGTGTGATGTGCCCAAGGTCACCCAGTGAGTTTCCATGGCTGAGCAGGGAATCAAACCCTGTTGTAGGGCAACACTCAAACCACACTGGCTCTTGCAACTCTCTTTATGTATCCTTAAAAAATGGTATCCTTTTAGGTTCAGTCTTTAAAAAAAAAGAAGTATATGCTATCCTCTTTATGGTATTACAAATATCTTAATGAAATTAATTTCTACATAACATGTTGAATATGGTTGAAGATAATGTTTAAACCAAATGCACTAAATCAAATATCTTTAGGGCATTAGATTTTTTCTGGAAATTTTGCCAACTCTGATTTTACTGGAAAAACCACATCACTGATACCAGACACCCCACCTCTGAACTTTTCAGAGGCATGTGATTGGCTATAGTTGTGACAGAATTGGCTGCATATTGATAGAAGGGGATGTCTCCCATGAGTGCATGGGAGAAGTTAACTCTCCAGTGAACTGACTGTTCAAGCACTACAAGTTAACAGCACTGCTATTTATTTGATGGGTGCAAAACAAACAGATCAAGGGAGTCAGGATTAGTTCACGGTTGTTCACTGCCCTCTGACAGTGCTACGCAAATATAGCAGGCACCCAAAAACCTCCTCTGTATGATGGGCCAGAAGCCTTCCTGTCCACTGCAGAGGTCAGAAAAACTATCTTTCTGGACTACAGCAGGTTTTTGGGAACTGTCAGCAAAAAAAAAAAAAAAAAGTAGCTCATTCTGGTGTTGGCCTATTGATATGTCCTGGTATAAGCAGCAAGGGATAATTCATATGCTGCTTCTGATAAAGCTTGGGCCTATTTAACTCTGTCAGACTTGCCAATCTGCAGGGTCAACCCAGTTCAAGGGGTAGGGATGCATGCCAGTTAGAAAAAAGACACTTCCTTAAATTTCAGAACTGTAAACAGCACATAGTTAAAAATAAAGGAAGTCAGAGTGGGAAGAGAAACTGCTGCCTGAGTCTGAGACTAGAAACATGGAGAAAGAAGTGAAACCCAAAGGGCTCTGACTTCACTATAGAGGAATATCTCACAGTCACATCTTCCTTTTATTTTGACAAGGCCAAGTACCGCTTGTTATGACAAACAATCAGCTGCTGGCCAAACTGAGTCAGAAGTAGCTATGCTGCAAAGTGGAGTTCTGCTTAAGAGACCACGAGAGGAAGAAGCAGGGCAACATTCTCTCCTGGAGCCCGCATGCACTTTTCTTTTTTTAAAATCATGCTGGTCTCTCTGTAAGGAAGGGAGAAAGACAAAGGCAGGTTTCAACTCCTATGTGGTCCCAAATTTCTTTCAAAATCTTCAAAAGAGCTGGCACAAGACGGCTTCCAGTTGGACCGTGTCCAAAAACTGTAAGCCACATATTGGGCTTAGTATTGCTAAAGCAAAGAAAGAAAGAGAGGAAGAGAACTTTGTCCTAATTAGGTCAAGAATGTTCCAGCCAACAACAACCCATAATTGTGGCCCACAAGTACATAGGCAAAAAAATGAGGCCTCCCTTCCTCCCCTCTTTTTTAATTACTCCTTTCCTGGAGCACTGCAGGGGTGCAGGAGAGGAATGAGGAGAACTGGTCAGGAGTGCATAATAACAAGCCCACTTCTGTTCTTCTGATCCCTAGGACTGCCAAGTCCCCCCCCCCCCCGGGGCCTGGTCTTGTGCCTTTAATAGCAGTCTGGTATGCAGAAGTTTAGAGCCAGTGTAGTCTAGTGATTAGAACATTGGACTAGGACTCCAGAGGAGCAGGGTTTGAATCCCCACCTGGCCATGGAAATCCACTGGGTGACTTTGGGCCGGTCACACTCTCTTAGTCTAAGAAGAAGCCCGTGGCAAATCTGAATACATCTTGTCAAGCAAACCCTTGGGCAGGGTCATCATACATAAGAGTGGACCTGAAGACACTTAATAATACAGAAATTTAGAGGGAAAACTTTCCTATCAACATGCCCACTAGAAGCAAAAATAAGCTGAATTATTTCTGTAGGTCCAGTTGCTGTTACAGTTGGCCCTCCACATTCACTGGAGTTAGACGCACAGGGCCCCTGCAAAAGTGGAAACAGCACAAATATCAAGATGTGTGTGTCTGTGGGAAGGGGCCTGAGGCATGGTGGGCAGAGTGGGCACTCAGGAACCAAACCAGGACAGAGAAGGGAGAGGGAAGAGTGGTCGATCAGCATGGTGGCCTATACTTCCTCTCTCTCGCCCACCTCCTTCTTTCGGTGTGTGTGGGGGGCAACAGGGAGACAGTTTGTGGTGCTGAGAAATTGGGGTACAAACTGTGGTTTGACAGGAGGAGGAGGACCAAAGGTGGGTTTTTAAAGGGCTGCACATCCTGATCAGAGCAACTGAGAAGGAAGGTTCCCTCGGAAAAGAAGTGGTTGAAGCAGGGCAGGGGTTGGAGAAACTTGCAAACAATCAGATCCACGACTGTGAAGGGCTGACTGTAATGGCGCAGGAGCAAAAGGGGAAGAGAGAAATATGACGAACCACAGAGGGCTCACAAGAAATGAGTGCCACAGCTCACTGGCACTGGAGTTGTTTGAGTCTCCCCATGCAAAGCTCTCATGCAGTAAAACTGTAGGGAAAAAAATCAACAGAAGGCAGCTAGTTATGTATATGTCTTCCTGCGATTATTTGGGAATTGGCTGGCACTGTGAAGTGACCACCACAAGCAACAGATGAGAGGGCAAGCAAATTGTTCTTGATATAACTGGACTTTTACTGTCAGGAAGAATAAATGACAGACAGGAGCCTTTTTTTTGCCTCAGAGTTGCCCTGAGGGCTAGGCGCCTTGACTCTGAGAGGCAATAGGTTTCTTGAGGAATTTGCCTCTGGCAGCAGAATGTCATGAGTCACCCCTGAGCACCTACAAGTTGGCCAACACAGTGTTTCACAAACTGTCTATTTCCAGAAACAAAACCAGTAACGAGGACACTGAAAAGGCTGAAGAGAAAACAAGGCGACCTGCTGCAGATACCAGATATTGCAACAAAAGGAATCCCCGTATTTTCTTTACTGTACTGGGGCTGACCTGGAGCTGAACTCGAGAGTAATTGCATCTTAGGCCATTGCCGCACTACACTCTTAGAGTGCTATTATTCCACCTTCAACATCCTATGGAATCCCGGGGTTTGCAGGTCCCTCCCTAAATTGCAAACCCCAGGATTCCATTGTTGAAGATGGAAAAGGAGCACTAATAAGGGTATAGTGCGGAAATGGCCCTAGTAAACGTATATAGGTTTGTCATCGAAGGCTGCAAGTTTTAAACACATTTAAGGAGGGTAGACGCCCTACCGATGACTGCACCCTTTCCTCCCCCCTCCAAAAAAAAAAAGGCATAGCTAGGCTTTCCCGGTTAGCCTTGGACATCCATTAAGTCTAGGCGTCAGGCCCTTTCCTGCGGATCCAAGCCCACAGCTGGATCCCACCCGCGGGGGACGGGGAGGCGGCTGCCCGGGAGCCCCTTACTTGCTTCCGGACGCTGATGATCTCGGAGACCCGGCTGGCGTACATGTCGTTGCTGGCTCGGTTGTACTCGTTCATGGCGAACTGGAGGGCCTGCCGCACCCCCTCGTCGCTGGAGGAGGCTTCGATCGGCGCCCCCACCATCCCCTGGTCCGTCGCCAGCGCCGCCCCGATCAGAAGCGCGCCCCACACCCCGAGCCACCGAGAGAAAGCCATCCTTTCGCCGCGCCGAGGAACTCGACTGCGCCCGCTCCCCTGGCCCGGGCTTAACATAGAGAGAACCGCGCCCGCCCACCGACGGGGAGGCGGAGTCTCGCCTCCCAAACAGAAACCTCGCCGACGGGTTAAGGGGCGGATCCCCCCCCCCCAGCGGCTGCACCGGGTTTTTTCCACGCGTGCAAAACCCGGGGCCGGGGAGCGGGGCGGAGAAACAGGGCCCTTTCCGCGCTACACTCTTGTAGCGCGATGATTCCACTTTCAACATCCTATGGAATCCTGGGGTTTGCAGTTTAGGGAGGGGCCGTCCGGCCCCTCCCTAAACTGCAAACCCCAGGATTCCATAGGATGTTGAAAGTGGAATCATCGCGCCACAAGAGTGTAGTGCGGAAGTGGCCAGGATCACCATTTTAGACCACTTCCCTGCTCCTGCTACTCGTGCTTTGCCCTCACGCGCTTATGAGCCGCTAGGCTCCAGGAGCAGATTTCTTGTGACTGAAGGCTTTTGCAGAGAATGGAAGAAATCCTCCGGAGTTTGGGGGTTGGGTCTCGTCGCTGTGTTGGTGAACCCCAGCTCTGCAAGGGAGGCTGCGGAAGTCCTGCTGCAATGAGGAATTGGATGCGGGCGACGCATGAGGGCATCTTTCCCCCGCCGTAAATTTCCCTTTCCGTCCCCCATCGCGGTAACATGGTGAAGGGAGAGACCCTGAAAACTGTTGGAACTCTTACACTTTGCTGCGTTTGCAATGCCTGGATAACTTTGGGTGCGTCAACTGTATTTTCTAAATACTCAACTGAAAACTTAAATGACTGTAATCCTAGAAAATTGAGGACTGGAGTAAATCGGGGGAGGGCAGAATTCTTGTTTTGGGGGGGGTAATGTCTTCATTTTGCCCCCTTCCCCAGTCAGCAGAAAAGCCAATCAGGAACAGAGATTGCAGCCTGTTGTGTTTGGGGGTTCGATCCATGTAATGGACTTAACTGGGAGGTGCCCTTACACCTAGTATGGCTTATAGAAAGCCAGTTGCTGTTCCTGTGAGCAAGGATTTCTTTGGTTATCTTTGGCTGGTGGGCAAGTTGAACCCCCATACTGGAGAAGGCAGGTTTGGGTACAGTGCTTCATGCCCTAATTACCTTCCAGTTAAGACTAGTACAACACACTCTAGACCCAACAAGGTGTAGTGGTTTGAGTGTGGGACCATCTGGCAAATCAGGTTTCAAATCCCTGGTCAGCCATGGAAACCTACTAGGTGACTCTGGGCAAGTCACAGTCTCTCAGCCGTGGTGGCACACCTTCTTAGCATAAACCTTGGCAAGAAAACCCTCTGATGGGATCGCCGTAGGTCAGAGTTGTCTTGAAGACGTAAGACCTAAGACAAAACTGCACTTGGAAAGTGTTGGAAAGCTGCTGTAAAATCCCTGTTGTCTGCTGTAGGTGACAAATTTTTGAACCACCTGCATTGCTTTCCAATCTGCTGGTTCAGAATTCAGTTCAAGTGTTGGGTTTTGAGCTTCAGCTTTCAGTATAAGGTCAACTCACACAGGCCAACACCCAAGAGGAAGTTCCTTATGAAATTTGCCCGGGTCTGGCCTGACTTAGTGGTTTCACAGGATGGTGGGGTAATTTCTCCACCCACACTGTTGTATCCTTTAACAGTGTAAATATGGAGAAGAACTGAAGACAGGGCAGGTCTCAGCCATTTTGCTACCTAAGGGACAACAGCAAATGTTCCTCTATCCCAATTCCAGGTACACAATCTGTAAAGATAGCCAATTTATTTTGGCATAGGCCACAGGAGATTAAATATCCCATAAGAAACTTTCCCCTTCACTCAAGGTAAATAATTAACCAGTTGCTCCCCTTTCCTGCTATCTAGAATTTGCTGCCTGAAATCATCGCTCCCCCTGCCCATCTAATCACAGGGACAGCCCTGGAGAGATTATATAATTTTTTTAAAAAGCAGATGGGGAAGGAGAATGTTCTTTGTAGGTGGTAATCATAGGGGGCGGAGAAATTGTTAGTGGAGAAAGGCTGCTTCCAGAATGAGGAAGAAACCACTAAGTAAGCAGCAATAACCAGTGGGGTGATACTATCCAGCAGTGCCGTAAGCTGAGCTAAGGGGGAACTTTTGACACATCTGGAAGCTGCTTATTAAGTGTTATCCTTTGGTTCTCATCTCTCCCAGATCACTGAATAAATCAAAGTAATGAGTGTTATTCTCCAAAATCTGCCTTCAAGTAAGACCTGAAAGACCTATGATATCTTACACAGCTCTAAGGACTGGGGACACAATTGGCATCTTTCTATATCCTGTTACATTCTGTCCCCGTCCCACAACTATGTGTGCTTAAATACCTTGCTTTTAATATCACTCCGTCTGCAACCCACTACCATCTGAAGAATGCTCATGACTGATGGTTGATATGCATTTAGCTCATGCTAAAAAAAAAATCAGTTAATCTCAAAGAATCTTTCCCCATTGTTTCTGCATAACAACAAAAAAGGAGACTAACATTGCTATCTCTAAAAATACATAACAGTAACAACCAAGACTGAATTTAACGGGACTATGTAACTAGTCCCCGAAACAAACAAACTCAACAGTTTTTTTTTAAAAGAAACCAAATAAACCTAATTGAAGTTAAACTTCCACTAGGTGTCACCCTAACCATGCCTACTATTGACTGCCAGTCTTCCTGGCCTGTCCTAATTCAGAGGGAGCTGAAACTATTTTCCAAATAGTACCACATGACCCACCTCACCAGACAATCTTACACCATGCAAATTACATGGCATGTATGCCCTTTCTCTTTTTTCATGGCTATGAAGCATATAAAAGAACAGGTTGCTTACCTGTAACTGTGGTTCTTCGAGTGGTCATCTGTGCCCTCACACATTGGGATCTTCGCGCATGCGCGGTAGCGTTCGGAAGATTCTAGAGCTAAGCGGCTTGGCGGGAACCCCTTCCCCTGCTTGTACTGAGCATGTTCAGCCCGCCAAGCCAACGGTCTCTCCTCAGTTTTAGAGTCTGCCGGAGCAGGACCTGAAGAGGGGAAGGCTGGGCGGGTGTGTGTGAGGGCACAGATGACCACTCGAAGAACCACAGTTACAGGTAAGCAGCCTGTTCTTCTTCTTCGTGGTCTCTGTGCCTCACACATTGGGAGATTATGTAGCTTACCAGTGGACGGTGGGTCAGGTCCTAGAGAACGGAAGACAACACCGCATGGCCAAAGCGGGCATCTCTTCTGGCCCGGCAGTCCAGTCTGTAGTGGCGCATGAAGGTCGACGGTCTTGACCAGGTAGCCACACAACACAACTCTTGCAGGTCCACCCCTCGAAGGAAAGCTGCTGAAGAGGCCACGGCCCTAGTGGAGTGGGCACGGAGCAAGGCTAGCGGAGGCTGTTTTAGCCAGTTCATATGCCAGCAAAATAGTCTGGGCCACCCATAGCACACAGCTGTCGTGTTGTCCGTGAGGATCTGCACCATGCGGCCGACGACAAGATTGCGGAACGGCCGAAGCGCCTTTAGGATAGAAAAAATGGAATGCAGAAATATAGGATGGGGGACACGTGGCTGGATGGCAGTACGTGCAAAAGGGATCTAGGAGTCTTAATAGACCACAAGCTGAACATGAGTCAGCCGTGTGATGCGGCAGCCAAGAAAGCCAACGCAATTCTCGGCTGTATCAATAGGAGTATGGTGTCTAGATCGAGGGAGGTACTGGTACCACTCTACTCTGCTTTGGTTAGACCTCATCTTGAATACTGTGTCCAGTTCTGGGCACCCCAATTCAAGAAGGACATGGTCAAGCTGGAGCAGGTCCAGAGGAGGGCGACCAAAATGGTGAAGGGCCTGGAAGCCAAGCCCTATGAGGATAGATTTAGAGAGCTGGGTATGTTCAGTCTACAGAAGAGAAGGTTAAGAGGGGACATGATAGCTATGTTTAAATATTTGAAGGGATGCCATGTAGAGGAAGGAGAGGGCTTGTTTTCTGCCGCTCCAGAGACCAGGACAAGGAGCAATGGATTCAAGCTGCAGGAAAGGAGATTCCACCGGAACCTCAGGAAGAACTTCCTGACGGTCAGGGCTGTCCAGCAGTGGAATATGCTGCCTCGGAGTGTGGTGGAGTCTCCTTCCTTGGAGGTTTTTAAGCAGAGGCTGGATGGCCATCTGTCGGGAGTGCTTTGAGGGTCTTCCTGCATGGTAGGGGGTTGGACTGGATGGCCCGTGTGGTCTCTTCCAACTCTACATTTCTATGATTCTATGATTCTAGGGAATTGATGTGAAGGCGAGTCTCTAGGCCGATTCAGTGTCCTTGTACCCTGAGATCGCCGCAATGTGCTCCCCAACCATAGAGGGAGGCATCTGTTGTTACCATAACCCGGGGGCGCGGGCTGACGAACAGCATTCCCGACAAGGTGTCGGAGGGAGAGCCACCACAGAAGAGAGCGGTGAACCTGTGGAGGGATCCTCAGGAGGAGGCCCTGATCGTCCAGTAGTGGGTCGAAGACCCTGATGAACCAGTGCTGTAGTGGGTGGGCACAAAGGCAGGAGAGGTAGGTGACTGACGTCGCCGCTGCCATGTAGCCGAGAAGCTGCTGTATCTTCCTCGCCTGTGCCACAGGGGCGCGGAGGGTAGCGGTAGCAGCTCGGTGCAGAGTGCGGGCCTGTTTCAGTGGAAGGAAGGCCTTGGCTGAGACAGAGTCCAGGGTGGCACTGATGAAGTCGAGAACTCTGGATGGTTCGAGGTGTGACTTCTTCAGATTTACCCTGAGGCCAAGGCGAGACAGGAGAGACAGTGTCAGATGGATGTCCTCGGAAAGCTTCTGCTTGCAGGGCACCACCAGCAGCCAGTCGTCAAGGTAGGGGTATACCGTAACGCCCTTCGTGCGGAGGTACAATACCACCGGGGGCATGCATTTGGTAAAGACCCTGGGGGCAGTAGACAGTCCGAACGGCAGCATCTTGTACTGGTAACAGACGCTGTCGACCGCGAAGCGCAGGTACCTCCTGTGGTGGGGTCGAATTGCGATATGGAAGTAGGCGTCTCGTAGGTCGATAGAGGCAAACCGGTCCTGACGTCGCAGGAAGGGCAGAATGGAGGATAGCGTGACCACCTTGAACCTTCGGGGAAGGCTGCAGGAATTCACCCCCCTGAGGTCCAAGACCGGCCACAAGGTACCGTCCGCTTTCGATACTGTGAAGTAACGGGAGAAGAAGCCGGTGGTACTGGCCTAGGACGGGACCCGTTCTATGGCCCCTTTCTGCAATAGGGCTGTATCTCCTCTATCAGAGCTGGGTTGGCCGGGGTGGAGTAGTAGATGCCTCGAGGTGGTATATTTTGAAATTCGATGGCGTAACCAAGATGGACAATGGAGAGAACCCAAGAGTCCGTGGTGATGCGACGCCACTGGCCGAGATGTTGGGCCAACCCCGGATGTTCAACGAAGCTGGTAGGGAGGCTGAACAGTGGATGTGGCGGTGACCTGCAAGGGAAGTCAAAACCTCGACTTCGTCGTGGATGATGACGTCTTGGAGGAGGCCTGGTGTCTCCTTAGAGGCCTGCAGGTAGAAGACGGTATCGAGGACTGAGTTGACGCTCGGCGTGGCGACCGAGAGTGGTACGTGTAGGACGACTGACACCAAGATGAACGGGAAGTGAAACTGCAAACGGGACTGCGGCATTTGGTGGATCCCCATCCGCTTTGCCGTGAGGCGCGCCTTCACAAGCTGGTCCATTGCGTCATCCGTCGTCAAATGGAATAGGCCCTGTCCATCAAAAGGTAGGTCCTCGATCCGCTTCCTGCTGTCCTCCTGAAGTCCCGCAGACCGTAGCCAGGCGAACCGCCGAAGGGTGACAGCACCCACCATGACTCGGGCCACTCCCTCGACCGCGTGCCGGGAGACAGGATCTGTTGGTTGGACAGCGCTACTGATTCATTATAGAATTGGATTGTGCTTGTCTGATGATCGTCTGGAAGGTGCGCCAACAGAGGATACAACCTGTCCCAGATGTTGTGCTGGTACGCGGCGAGACAGGCCTGAGTGTTCAAAATCCTCGCAATTAGGGAGGACACCGAGTAAAAGCGTCTCCCAAAGGAGTCAAGCCTCTGGCCCCCTCAGTCAGGCGGGGTGGTGTGAGCCCTCTTGCTGCCCTTGGTCTGGGAGGACTCGACCACGACTGAATTGGGCACCGGATGATTAAACAAGAAGTCGACATCCTTCTTCTGGGTCCTATAAAGATGCTCCAGATGATGAGGTATCGGCTGCAAGGAGGCAGGCTGGGCCCAAGGGTGTTTCAATACCTGTTGCAGGACAGGCAGGAAAGGTATAGGTGCCGCAGACGGTGGGCGCGTGTCCACATAGTGAAATACTGGATCCTGCACTGTCAGAGTCGGACCAGAAACATCAAGGCCAAGGGGGTTGGCCATACAAAGAAGGATGTCGGAGAACTGTTTAACATCCTCCGGTGCTGAGTCAGATGTGGGCTCGCCAAAAGCCAATGGTGGAGACACATGCGAATAAGGCATGGAGTCGCCGGAATCAGAGTCAGACTCGTAAGATCATGAGAAACGCGAAGGCGATCTCTGGGCTGGTGGAAGCTGAGGCGGCAGAGAAACAGTCGGTGGAGCTGGAGCGGTGACCGCCGCTGGCGCAGAAGACGGAACTGTAGCCGTTGATAGTGTCAAAGACGGTACCGTAGGTGGTGCTGTAGAAGCCAAAATCGGCAAACCAGCAGGTATCGGGCGTTTAATCGACTGAGTAGAAGTCACCACCATCATCGAGTGGTGAGATGGCGAAGGGGCCTCTACAGAAGGCCGAGAGATGGTAGCCGTGACCCAAGGAGGTGGCGACACGGGCCTGTGACGCGGCGAGCGGTCCCTAGGCCGAGTAGTGGTAGCTGTGACCCAAGGAGGAGGCGACACGGCTCTGTAGCGTGGCGAGCAATCTCTAGACCTCTGATGATAATAAGGGGATCTAGACCTGGAACGTGAAGGAGAGCGGCGGTACCGGGACGCATGGCAATACCGGGAGCCCAACGATGGCAACCGGGATCGACGGTGATACGGGGACCAGCAGCGGGCATCTGCATGGTACCGGTCTCTGTAAGCCGGGGAATATGAATAGTAAGACCCCAGTTGCTCCTGCCAGAGATGCTCATGGCCGTACTGGACAATATATGAGGCCGATGAGAATGGAGAGTCTATCCTTGTCCTGGACCTGCCACGATCGGAGGTGGCTTCTCGCCGCCAAGGGGAGCAATGTCTTTCGGCCCGGTCTGGAGAGCGCGCTGCGCTGTATTGAGCGCGGTCACGGGACAACATTCGGCGCCGCAACAGAGACCGTTGAATCTCCAGGGCAGGGTCCGGGCGGTCCACCCTATGTGGAGGATGACCGAGTGGCACTGATGATGCAGTCAGGGCAGGCGGATCCAAAGGCACTGGATGGTCATCCAGAGTCAATGGTACCAGGAGAACTGGGAGCTGGGCGTCATCACGCTCCACAGACTCTCCTCCTGCCGTATCCACTGCAGGCTGAGTTGGAGGAGGCATCGGTGGGCAGGTTGGCCGCGGGGAGGGCGGCCTCCTCTTCTCCTTCTTCTTCTTTTCCTTAGAGGTTGTATCAAGGGAAGAAGTCCGTTTCCGCTGGGCCGCTGTAAGCGGCCTGGCTGGTTGTGCCGCCTGCGATCCCGCAGGGGCATCCCCCGATGCAGAGGCAACCAGCGTCTTGTGAAGCTTCGGAATCCATGGTGAGGTGGAGACTGGAGGCAAAGAGGACGGTGCCAAGCCCAGTAGTGTCACCGTTGGCATCGCAGCCATCGATACCGAGGGTGTGGTCGATGGTCTAACCGCCAAAGAGGAACGGGAAGCCATAGCAGTAAAGAGGGCGGTATTTTCGGCCACCTGCTCCTTGATTTTAAGAGACTGTTCCCAACTGTGAGATTTTAGCCTAGACGACCTGTTCCTCAGTGTCTGCGCTGTGAAATCCCTACACACAGGGCAGGCCCGAATGTTATGGGTTTCCCAGAGGCAAAATAGGCATTCGGAGTGCCCGTCAGATAGGGCGACTTTCCGACCACACGAAACACAATTCTTGAAAAGAGAAGACATAAGAAGAAAAGAATTCTCAAAAAAGAAATCCAACGAAGAAGGGGGTTCCGAAGAAGAAATCCAAAACAACGAAGAACGAAGAGGAAAAACGCCAAGAGAAGCCACTGAGCTGGAGAACCTTCAGTTCGCTGCAAACATGCTGGTGGACGAAAGAAAACTGAGGAGAGACCGTTGGCTTGGCGGGCTGAGCATGCTCAGTACGAGCAGGGGGAGGGGTTCCCGCCAAGCCGCTTAGCTCTAGAATCTTCCGAACGCTACCGCGCATGTGCGAAGATCCCAATGTGTGAGGCACAGAGACCACGAAGAAGAAACAGATTGTACAAATCCAGACCATTGGTACAGCTAACTCAATAGTAGACTGACATCAGATCTACCATATTTCAAACTGAAGGTTTTTTTGCTGCCCTATCAGAAGATACCAGGGTTTAAACCCAGTATTTTTCCCATGAAAATCCCATGCAACATTACCAAAATAAAGCTGGAGTATAAAGCAGGTAGACTGGCTTCCTCAAGCCAAAGCCCTGCTTTTGAAGAGGTCTCCTCTGCTCTCATTTATCCATCCTCTACTAGAAAGTCTTTAGAGTGGATGGTTGGCTAGAGAGAATAATCTTCAACATCTTGACGCCATGAGGCTTCCAGAGTACATGTTTGCTCCAGCTGTACAAGTTAGCCTTGCACCATTCTGGACTGCCACAAGACATTAGGAGCTGTGTTGATCCTCTCATAAAGGAAGTGCTTGACTCTAACATCATAACTAGCTTTCTGCAGAGAAGGATAAAAGTCTGGTAAAAAAATGATAGATCATAGAGAAATTGGAAATATTAATTGCCTCTGCCTTTAGAACCGGCAGATTGTTTGTATCGTCCAGCATCATTTTATGAATTTGATTATCTAAAACTTATCAAACCTACTTGCTAGCATAGCATCTGCCTAGCTGTAGGTTTCTGATATCAAAATTATCTCTGTAGAAAGAATTTATATCATTCAATCAGACAGTGGAAGTAAGTCAGGATTGGTAGCAGTATTTTGTCTGCCTAAATTGAAAGGCAAACTGCAGTGTTAACAGTTTGTGTCCATGGGTCACAGAAAGGAAGTTAAAAGCGACACTTTCCCTGCAAAACATTACTGTATGTATAGCAACAACAGCAGAGAAATTCTTGATTGAGGTGCAGCACTCCTTTTGGTGGGGCGGGGGGGCACAGCTGTTAACCTGCTTATGTACTAAGCATTGTCTTGGTTCTTAGGTTACTGAGTAGAAATTTACAATAATCTTTCTTAAAGAGCCAAAACCTTTTGCCCAGATAATTACAAGTATATATATTGTAAGCTTGCACAAATGCACATGCAGCTCACTGATGCATGCTATTGAGTAGCCTTGGGTCTAGGATGCAATACGGTATATATATTTTCATATAGGCACACACATATATAAATATACACAGCCCTCCACATTTGCAGGTTTCACTTTTGCGGATTTGATTAGTTACGGATTATTTGCTGTCACCTCTGCTGCCTCCCTATGCTATTTTTAATAGTGACTGCAAGCCTCATGAGACTGCGAAACTGCAAACAAGGCTTGTCTCTATTAAAAATGGTGTGGGGCAGCAGTGGAGGTGGCAGCCCCACCAGCCCCCCACTTCTGCCTTGTGAAGGAACCCTAATGCCTCAAAGGAATCCATGGTGGGCTGAATATGGTGATCATACTTTTTTGTGTATTAAATATGGTTTGGGAGGGCCTAGAGTTATTCACGGTTTTTCCACTTTCATGGGGGTCCTGTGCCCCTAACCCTAGTGAATATGGAGGGATGACTGTACACACACACACACACACATATGTATATAGTTGTTCAGTGAGCTACAGAATACAAATTTATTTTATCTTATTTAGATGCATCAAACATGATAGATCTGATTAAAATGTGTACCAGTTTCCTTTGCCCTGTTAGGAATCTTATATATTGACTTGATAAATAAGCAGATAAATGGTTTTCTTAAAAATCCACTAGCCCATCTGATTTCCACTTACACCTGAATCTACCCAACTCCCATGTGATGTTAGAAAAATGTCCGCCTCATCACTTCAGACTGGATTACAGCTAAATAAAAAGGTAAAGATTTCTAAAACATACAGAAATGTTGGTGATAGAAGAAAATGCAAAGTAATGATTTTATTTAAAAAATGGAATCAGTTCTTTTTAATTAGAATTAGTAACTGAAAATATTTCATGAAAATTGTTTCTTTAGTATTAAGAAGGGCAGCAGTGTTAAGTCTGTTGCATAAAAAAAGTGTCATGTAATACTTTAAAAGACTACAAAATTATAGCATAACACATAATGCATGATAATCATGCATCTGATTAAGTACGCTTGTTCATCAAGCCTCTTATAACTTTATTAGCCCTCAGAGCACTACAACTATTTCTCCACAGGAATTACTGTCATTTTAAGATAGAACTCAATTACCTGTATAATACTGTTAAATGAACATAAATCACTCAAGGGGAGATTTAATGCTGGTATAAATTACTACACATTGAATTAGTGTCTGATTAAATGAGAATGTTGAATAAGAAATTTGAATTTGTAACTGTACCATTGAAGAGGAACTGTTCATTTACTGAGTTGCATTTAATTGTGGCCTGACTTCAACTACTAGTCCCAAGTAGGTCCACCGAATCAGTAGTATTCACATAACTATTGATTTACAGCTCAGCAATTCTTTCAATAGGTGTACTTTAGTTGGCACCTAGTAATTGTATTTAGTCCTATAATTGCATATTTAATTTAAGCTTGATGTTATTTAATCTGCAATTTTATTTTTTTTAATCAAATTACCTGCATTGCACTCTCTGTACCACAGAATAAACATCTGCCTCCAGCGGAAAACCAGAGAACCAAGAACAGGAGCTATATATCCCCTAGATGAAGAGGTGCCTAATATCACCAATACCCTAGTCCAGAATACAGAAAGCCTCTGCTCTTCAATGCCCTGTTATCTAATGACTCACTCTTTTGATGCTTCAAAAGGACAAGTTTCACTGATTTGGTGTGGGATCCACTTTCCTGTTCTTCTTGCCTACAAAAGGTTGGTAGCGGCCGCTGCCCCACATGCATGGTCCCAAGTCTTGTTTATGGAGAGAGCTGATGCCCTGGTCAAATTAATGGAAGTTGTCTGTAGTTACCCCCCTCCTGCCCAGGTGCACGTGCATCCACCTCCACCAGTCTCATCAGCTTCTCTGCCTCCATCCGTGTTCTGATCAAGTGCGTGGGGGAATATTGCCCTAGCTTTGCACACCCTCTCTTTGGGTGTGTGCATGGGTCTATGCAGAGGTGTGCCCATACATCTCCCACAGTCCCATCTGTCTCTGTCTCCATCAGTATGCGTGCATGCGTGCCTCTTCCCCAGTCCATCTGCTTCCTTCACTCACCTCCACGTTGTCTCTTGTTCTTTTCTGCTCTCTCCTCTCCCTTGACCAGGGAAGGGTGGAGGAGTCAGTCTCCTGCAGAGTGTGAAGTAGTCAGCCTGTACCACTGGGGAGCATGGAGGGGGAATGGAGAGAGGAAAATACCACCTCCTGGCTCAAGGAAAGGGTTTCTTTCCCTGCATGTGTCAGAAATTCCCTTCTTTTCTGCGGAAAGACTGGGACTTTTTTTTTGTGTCTCCTGCTTATTCGACAGGTAAAGGACCAAAGCACATAATGGTTCTGCATTTTGACAATTTCAGCTTTTTGACAGTGTAGTGGTCCTTAAGTTGTTGAATAAGGAGGGGACGTCTGAACCAGTTCCACAAGCACTCTGTCTGACTGACCTTAAGTTAACACTTTCACTTTTTAGTTCCTAGTAATTGTTGCCAAAGGCATCACACCCTCTCAGCCCCAAAAAATTATATCCCCCGAAAGACAACTCTACTGCAATCCATGCCAGGATCAAAAATCAGGAGGAGAGCCAAAGTTAACACGAATCACACTGATTTCAGTAAGAACAACACGAGAATATTATACTGCAATGAAAGGCTACAAACAGTATGAACAACTGGAGTTTTGTCATTCCACAGAACCAGCTTATAAAGGAATATTAAAACATAGCGTACTTTAAGAAAACAAACAATGATGCTTCTGAAATAGCACTGAAACTACAACAGTGATTTATTGTTCTAAAGTAGTATAACAAAATTAGTTTACACAAAAGAAGAAAACAAAATGGGAGTCTTGTTGCTGCTGCCATGTAGATTTCACTTTAGGTTTTAATATTTTTATTCTTCAGATTCACCTGGCTTGCGAATATCATCAATCTTCAGAATCATTCTAACCATCTGAGTGGCTAGAGAGATCTGTTGCTTTTTGCCAATTAAAGTTTCTATGACATGTTGTTCCTTCATATCTGCCAAAAGATAAATTTAAATATGTAGTGTTTAAATTGAAATAAATTCAAACACAATCAAAATAAAAGCATGGGTTTCCAACACAATACAAGAATAACACAGAACTCTGAACCCCAATTCCCACCTATATGCATGCATGCTAAGGTCTGTACTGTAGTTTTTAAATACAAATTAAACATAAAGGTCCTATATGTAGAGGTAGGTAACTGTAGGAGGCTACATGACTGTATCAGTACCCACAAAGACCTTTGAGGACCACATCATGCACCACATCATCTAAACCTTTTTTTTTTGTCCTCAAAAACCATAGACACCAAAAAAACAGCCCTGGGTGCTGTATGCAGCCTGCAAGCCTAACTTTGCCCACCTCTGATGTAAAGATATAAAGCAATGTTTGGCTAAAAAATGGAAAAAAAACCCCAACACTAGAGACAATTCTTTTGTTCTCAAGAGTAGAATGAAGAATCTTATTCTTTATGAATAAAATGAGGAGATGCAACTTAAAACTAGATATTGTTTCCATACTCCAAAAATATTTATCCACCCTAGCCATTCCAAACAATAATTGTTGCAGTCAAAGATCTGGGAACATCTGAAGGGAAAAACACACAGGAACACACTGGAATGTCAGTGGCTCAATAATGATGGAGTCTTTCATAAATCAAGCTGCAAAGTCCTTTTTTATTAAGAGAAATTAAGAGGATTCTTACATCAGTATACATAACTGTGTACAGTGTAAGATCTCATTACATTCACTGCCATGTACATGAAAACCAAACAATCACTGGTAGTACAACCAAGTTCTTACCATTTGTTCCTTTGCGTAAACAATCAATACCCAGAGCAGGGTTGTTTTCTTTCACTTGCCGAGCTCGTACTGCTGTCATTGTTTGTATGGGACTCATACCACTATTCTCAGCAAGTGCCATTGGAATAGCTTCTAGGGCATCAGCAAAAGCCCTCATGGCATATTGCTCCAGTGATGGACACTAAAATACCAAGTACAGAAATTCAGCAAAAATGCCTGAACACAGGTTTTATTTTATGGTTTAACTGATACATACACAAGTGTGTGTGTTTTAAAGGAGATAAACCCTGCCTACAAAAGGCTCTTCACAAGAACCTACAGTCCATTCAGTCCTTAACTTCATAATGCTTTGCTTTACTACACTATTTGAGATCTGTGATCTTCAAAATATCAGTTAGTTTATTTAGAAAGCAGAGGTACTTTATTCAAAGGAAATTTATTCTTTTCAACTTAAAATTAACCTTAACCCAAAGAAAATGCTGAAATCCACAATAATCTCTAATCCCAGAAGGAAGCAGATTATTCAGTTATTTGACAGGCCAGAATTTTTGTATTGTATTCACAATCACTACAGACTTACATTAAATATGCTTGTTTTTTCCTATGACCATCCCCTATCATATGTGGCACGATGCATGACACATGACATAAATTGCGCTACACTCTGTTGTATTTGTTATTTCATTTATGTCCCGCTTTTCTCCTAACACTGGACTGAAAGAGACTGCCAATGTTACTTATTCACTTTCAAGGGAGCCCAGAACACCATTCATGATCACAATCAAAGCATTCAATCTTTTGTCCCTTTTTATGAGATAGCATGAAGGGAAAGAAAAAAGAAATACACTGGTCTAATGCAGGGGTGAACAACTCTGGAAATACAGGGAGGGTGGGGGGCCACACACTCCTGCTCTCTCTCTCAAAAAAAAAAAAGCCCTCAAAATCCCTCTAGCAGGTATGGGGACATCATGTGTGGGCTTTCAGAAAGGATTCTCCTGGGCCAAGTCAACCCAGAAGACCTTCAAAATGTGACAGAAATGTACCTCATGCCCCCTAGTGGACTAGTGGACATTCTGGAGCATTTGGGAGCCAAAAAATTTAAAATTGTTTTTGAGCACTTGGGAGGCCAGGAGGCCTTCAAACATGCAGAGAGTGCATTTGGCTATTATGGAGGAAAAAACTGATTTCTAACTCTAAGGGGCCCTGGAGGGCTGCTACCTCACTCTGAATTACAAACTGAACTTTTTTTTCAAATTTATTGTTATTAAAGGAGTTACAAGGTCTGGAAAGGAGCACCTGAACTATAAGGAACCTCCTTGGTTTTGTCATGAAATCTAAATATGCTGAAGGCACCAGATGCGATCTGATCTTGAAAGCTAAGAACAGTCAAGCCTAATTAGCGTTTGGAAGACTGCAGGCTATATTCAGAGGAAGGCAATGGCAAACCATTTCTAAGTACTCCCTGCTTAAGAAAACCCTATGAAATTCAGGGGGTCACCATAAGTCAACAAGTTATCTGAAGCCACGTATGTTAACAATACATTATCAGTTTTGGCAGTTTGAGGAGCAAGCAACAGAAGAAATCATCAATATTACCAAAATCAAAAACTATTTTGTCTCCACTAGTTCTGGACAAGGTCAAGCACAAAAAAAAAAAAAAAAAAACTGAGAAAAGAAAAGCAAGACAGTAATTGTAATGCTTATGTATAGTACATAGTGTTACATAGAAGTCATCTTCTTACATGAATTTTTGGAAAAATTTGGGAGCAGTAAATATGTGAACACCTTGTCTTAAACATTTTATTCATTATTCTAATCCCTTTCCATTATGTTTACTTTAAAAAAGGCAATGGGGGGGAGTTTTCCCCTCCATTTTCCCCCCTTTTTCCCCCCCAAGGCTTCACATCTCTACACAGGAGTACATAAAGATTTGCTTTCTCTGACTAAGAAGTTAACTATTGAAACATTATATTACCTATAATTTAGTTTCACAGCTGCAGGGAACAATACACCCTGGCAATTCATGAGCTCAGAACTGCTGTGACTAACCATACGCTGAAGCAAACAGGGTGCTGCTGTTTGCAGGGACTTCACCGTAACCCTTCAATGCAGGCAGAATTAAATCTGCAGTGCAACATTTCACCATTAGGTATACTGGAGCTGTTTAACAGAAAATTGGCCAGTACAATATAAATCTGTTTTCACTTTTGCATGTGTTTGTTTTACCTTGTCTGCAGTTTCACTAACAGCCAGGGCACAGGAAATCTCAGAAGCACCTCCACCATAAACAATGCGGTTGTCACGAACAAGATTCCTGATCACACACAATGCATCATGTAGGGATCGCTTGGCTTCTTCAATTATCTAAATGAAGAAATCACATACAGATGTATAAAATGTGGTATTTTACCAATGTTGCCAATGAAAACAGAAAAGCCTAGAAGCCATACATACAAAGTAGACATTGCATAAACAATTTTAACATATCACCTGACCTTGCTTACACATGCTTTTCCTTCACTTAATGGCTTCAAGTTCAATCATGTTCCTAAGGCAACACAAGTTGTACCTGCTTTAAAAATCAAAATGGAGCTTTGATCTTGTACCTATAAACCCCACTGAACAGCTTCTGACTTCTGAACAGCTGTGTACAGGACTGAATTATTAATATTCTAAAAACCCACACGACCTCTTCTCTAACTACTACTGTCTGTGTAGGCAGATTACAGCGAAGCACAAAAGATACTGGGGCCAATCCACAGAAGAACTGCTGTACTTCATCTGTTATTCAAAGGGGTTAAGAATTCCTTTTAGACTGCAGTTCATATGCCTGCATAAGTTTGGCTTAGAGAGGTTCAGTGAGATCATCTGAGACATTTACCCACTTGTGCCTAATTTTATAGTCACAGTATTGCTTACTCTCAATTAAATTTCAGATGGAAACTGAATTTCTGTTAGAAATATTAGCAAAGAAGACTTGTTCTTCATATCCTACAAGCATTATGCATAATTACATGACTATGCTTCAACAAGCTGAAGAGCAAGACAACGGATGCACTTTCAACGCAAGTGGCACATCCAACCAAACAGTTCTTGTTAAGCATCCCATCACACTTTATCTGCTGAACATTCTCAATAAGTTAACTGAAGGAAAGGGAAGCCTACAGATTATACAAATAATCCAACTTTGAAGCCTCTAATGTTCTGCCGTGAACTTTACTTGAACTTTAAATACTTTTCTTAGTTTGCCAATTTTTACAAGGATAAAAAGGGTGCATTGATACAGATTAATCAACTGGTTCTTGCAACAATGTAGGAATTCATACTAAAGCCAAATCAAATCAAAACTGTGAAACTATTTTAACAAATTGGAAAGCAACTAGCGAACTAGCTACACAATGAAATTAACTCACCATTTTATTTCCACCTCTAATGAAGATAGTCACAGCCCTGGAATTCTGACACTGTTCAATTATAAGCATTCTATCTTTTGTCGTTCCAAATGACATTTCTCTCACAATGCCAGCAAATCCTAGTTTTTCAGGGGTGAGCTCACAGAAGCGAGGTACAATGCGGCCTCCTGTTGCAATGGCGATCAACTGCAAATAACCCCATGAAGTTGTGAGAAGGAAGAAATCTTCAACAAATAAAACTTAAAGGAGCTAGCGAAGGAGTCATACTTACTTCTATTTCTGGGCCACCAACCCAGCGAACAGCAGGCAACTCATTCTGAAGCAGCAAGTGATTGGCCTCATCATCAAATCCCCATTGGCAGATAGCTAGATTTGCACCAGTGTCTTTGATCTAAAGATACATGGCATTTGTTTTATTTTTGTCTTGGCTATTCCATTAAAAATATCAAAGATCTCTTACACAACATACATATAAGGCCCTCTTAAAGAAAATAAGAGGTCCATAACTACTTCACCTAACAACTAAGGTACTTGGGACAAATGTGAAAACTCTACAGTAATGAGGAACCATTTGGATTTAAGACTCTTATTGACACTGAAGCAGACTAACTTTAAACTTTAATTAATATAAATTTAAATTTCTTCTGCTATTATTTGATACAAGAGTTTGAGTACATTATAGACTACCTTCCCTTCCCTTATGACTAGCAAAATCAAAATTCTGCACTGTAATCTATGAGTCATAGAAGTCAGCTTGCTCTGATGCAGAATTCAAGTATCTGGGGTGGAAAAGTTTAAATTGAAGAAATGAATTCATATAGCACTCAATTTAATAATCATTTATCCAGTAAAATTATTACTGAGGCACCATCAGCAAGAACATTCAGCTAGAACAGATACTGCTTTTCACTGTGATAACAAAAACCTTCATTAGTAAGCATGCAACATTATCAGAACAAATTCACAGCATTCTGACCTGTTTCACCATTTCATTGAACTTATCCTTTTCATACTGCTGCAATGCTTTGTAGTCTTCCACAGATCCAATATCAAGCTTATGTTTCGTTTTTGGCTTAGGAGGTTCAAATGGGCAGGTCAAAATTGCAATTTTAGCATCCTTAACTTCCTGGTGAAATAAAAGTTACATTTCAAACAGGCAGTAAACTCTCCAGTTTTAATGACTAGAAATTAATTACTCCCACAGGAAAAAAAATAACTTTTTTAAAAATAAGAGAGTTGATATATTACATCATCAACACAGAAACTCACGTTTTAACAACTATTACAACACATATCCAATTAGCAACCATAAAGATCACTCACTTTAGGCATCTGTGGATGGCTGAAGTCTTTATCCACAATCACACCTTTAATCAGCTGGGTGTCCTCCAGTCTACCACCCACTTTGCCTTGAACTTTTATCAGCTCAAAATCAACATCTCTGCGTTCCATATCTGCCACAGTTAAGACTGCATTTACAGCTATTTCTGCCATTTGTCTGTGGCAACGGTTAATTCTAAATAAGAAAGAAAGCCTTATTTCAGCTTACTCAGGTAATATAACAAAAGCAAGGAAGTTCAAATGGTGAAGAATGCAATGTCTTCAACTTTAAGCAAGTTTGCCAACTAGGAACAGATCCCTAAACCATGCTAAGGGAAACTCACACTTGGCTTAGGCTCAAAGTATGCATTACTTTAACCTTTTTTTTTTTTTTTTAAATTATGCTTAACACATCAACATTTATTTTGAAGGAAAAGCAACTGACCAGCAGTTCTTGCTGGCAGGGTGAGAGGCTCAACAATAAACAGTAGTCTCATCTGCCTTTCCACACCCTGTAACAAAGGAACTCCCGTAGTCAGGAAGCCCGTGGGAACAACCCCTCCAAGTACATCCTCCTCAGAGTTCTCCCACTTCCAGCGATGGCAAGGATATCAAACAAACAAACAAAAGTACTACCTGCTTGCACCTTGCCTCTGTTTCTCACCGTGAACACTCTTGCAGTGAAGCCTGGGCCAACAGAGAAAAACTAGAGAATAGCCACTGCTACCCACTGACTCTTCTTTTTTGGGCAGTGCTGCATAGATGATTGGTAAAAGGAAGCTGCTATCTCATCTTCTGTCTTGCTCCCTAGTACCATTCTACTGGGTAGCAAAGTGTTAGAGAATTTGCCCAGTTAGCCCAATCCTTCTGATTACACTACTCAGTAAGAGACCAGGGTAACAACTCTTCCAAAGGTTAGTAACTGCCTATTTTCCTCCCTCTCTCTCATGGCACCACTGGGCTGATCTGTTTTACCATGCAAAGACAAAGGCCATACGAACAGATACAGCTGTCTACGAAGAGAGCAAGTAAGTGATCAGAGGCAGTGGCAACTATCACTTGCCAACTCTTTTCTGCTGATGGAAGAAGCCACTGTCTCTTCTTGTGTTCTTGGTGAGCAGCATGGAGTAGAAGGTTGGGCTCAATGGACTTAACATTCACCACTATAGCATTCAAAGTGTTCCAGGCTCCACACCCTCTTTGTGTCATCCCCACTGCCACAGTTTCCACAGTGGCTCAGAAAAAGAGGAGACAAGACTAGACATCACTTTTCCTGTTCACAGTTTACCTTCATCCTCATAAGTGGTACAAATAAAAGGCAGCAATGCCAGAGGGAGTGGTGCCTTCCCTTTTCAAGCCTCTCTTACAAAAGAAGGGACAATGTTTTGTTTTTTTGTTTACTGTTTGATCACCTGTCCTCATCAGCAACAGATGATCAAGTGCTTTCCCTCAAAACATTTTTAAAAAGTGTGCTTGAAACAACACATGCAGTTTGACATAAGCACAGAACACACACCAATTTGATGTTGTTCTTCCAAGAAACTAAATTAAAAAAAAAAAAGAAAATATAATGAGAACTAAGCCTGGTTTTATATTTAGCCCATTCTCACAAAATGAGGAAGATGGAAATCTCTTGGTAACTTTAAGAAACACTTCCCAGAGTTATTCTGAAAACATATACATACACTTTAGAGCCCAGAGTTGTCTTTGCTGTCTGAATGAGAGGCTCAGTGTTCTCCAGATCAACAGGAAAACTGTCACTGATTTTGTCCAGGTGTTCAATGGCAATGCGAGCAGCCTGTTCATAACCATCTGCTATTCTCACAGGGTGAATACCACGATCCAGTAAGTGCTCTGCCTGTTCCAATAAGGCACCTGCAAGAACTGGAGAATCCAAATTATAATGATTCTTTTGTTGTTGTTTCTGCATAGCCAGTTTTGTCTCTCTCATACATTTTTATAGATTAGATATGCTAGAGATAAATTTCAGTTCCTGAACTGTTTGGCTAAATCTGCAAGTGAATTCAAGAACATTTTTACTAACTCACCTACCAACACAAACCAATGGGAATTGTTCGTATGATATCCACATAATATCCACAGTTTTGTTTAAAGATGAAGACAAATCTTCCCGTTTTATCAAAATATCTTTCACTAGGAACATGACGACCACTTACCTGCTGCAAGTGAGCAGATAAGTAACTATTTATAAGGCTTTTGCTGGCAAAAGAGAATGGAAGAATTAACTAAAATATTCTACACAGTAACAGTTCACTGAAATTTCTTAATTTTTGCATTATCTGTATAGAATGACAAACAGTCCATTCTTTAAATTCAAGTTAGGATTTTTAAACTTTTAAATAGAGGTTACTAAGAAACCAGTTTGTTAAAAGTACCCAGGTTTCATCTGAGACAAGATAAAGTTACACAGAATGCTTTCAAATAAAGATGCACAGACAGAAGGCATCCACAGTGACTATCTAGTGCCAATTCTGTTTAACATAACACACTGAACACTTTTGAAATGGCTCAATCCATTTTCATGTATTCTCTCACACATACAAAAATCTGAATTTCAAAGTAGGGTAATTCACAGAAGACCACCTCATATGTTCACCACTCCACTAACAAAAATATGGATCAAACCTATGTAAACCAATAACTGGCACACAACTTTATATACTGGGAAGAACCACCAGTGACTATATTCTCTGTAAATAGCCAATTTGTTAACAGGACCTCTTCCGGATATACAATCCAGGTAGTGAGAATGCAGAACTTCAAACAAAGCTATGTTATACTAAATTAACTGGATAAAGCGTTACACTTTGCCTACCAATTATCTGCTACAATCTTCACCCCTAAATTCTTTCACATATACACAACTTTACTACTGCATTTTTTATTATAAAAAAGCCAAACAAAATATGCCAAATGCTGCGAGTAGTTCAATAAGGTAACTATGTATAACTTTCACAGAAGTAGCCAGGTTAGTCTCTTGCAGCATAAAAAGAAAGAAGGGAGGCACAGAAAAAAAGGAACAGGACAGCACTGTGAAGATTAGCTTGTTTTTATTTTAGCATGATCTTTTGTGAGGCCTTAGTATCACTCCGTACCACATCTAAAGTAGTGGATTTTTATACATGAAAGTTCATGGTAAATAAAAATAAGTTGGTCTTAAAAGTGCTGCCACATTTTTTCTCCTCTTTCTTCCTTTTTATAACTATGGATATACATCGATATCAATCCAAATTTCATATAATTTATGACAGTGCTTAGTAACTACAATCAATTATAACAATGCTTAGCTGCTTTGGGTCCCCCTGCTGAGAAAAAGGCAGGGTATAAACAAAATAACAAATAAATAAATATTATCTAACTATATTCTATTTTAGAGTCAAAATGAAGTCAACTTCAAAGTTACAAAAACCTGTGTTAAGAGATGCAGACAATCTTACCAACAACCCCTGTGGTTCCATCCCCAATTTCATCATCCTGAGATTTTGCCAATTCAACCATAAGTTTAGCAATTTGATGATCCACATCCATCATATTCAAAATGGTGGCACCATCATTTGTCACAGTTACTTCACCATCCTTGTCAACCATCATTTTATCAAGGCCTGAAACAAAATTTGAACAATTAGATAATAGAATAAAAACATGCAGAGGCTTATATATTTATAGAATAAAATCATTATACTTACCATTGGGCCCAAGTGAAGTTCTCAGTGTATTGGCTACTGCCTTGGCTGCCATTATGTGAGACTACAAGAAACACAAAAATAGAATAAACATTTGAATATTAATATGACAGTATTTTCCAATCATATAGTTAGCAGTGCTTATTTCACAATGCAACATTGTATCTTCATTCTAACAGGTTTAGGTCTGCCCAACAAAGCACATATGCTGACAGAATTGCTTCTATCAGTGGAATGAGATAGTGACCTCACCTCTTTGTCTGCAACCATCTGTGCACCCCAAAAAACCTGCTTCAGCTGGATAGGAAACCAAGGATTACAGTGATGAAGGGGAAGACAGTTATGTGATGGTGCTGTAGTACCAACATATCCAATTTAGCCATACATTAGTTAAATAAAGTTAGTTTTATTTAAACACTTTGTTAACACCATGTTAGCAACAACATGATGTTAACATAATTTTTAGGACAATTTCCTTTCCTTTGCTTTTAGGCAATGAGCATGTGTGTGCCAATTTACTTATGGAACACCATAAGAGTTGAAAGGTTCACTAAAATGTAGGAGAAAAACACTGTATTTTTCCAAAAACAAGAAAAATCTTAGTTATTATGTTAGCTCCTATTATTTTTATACATTCTGGAATCCTAATAACATGACAGCACTTTTAGCAAACTGTTAGTATACTTCTGTTTTGGAAATTTGATTTGGCTACTGTACTAATTTTAAAGGACAAATTGTTATTTTTTAAAAGATTTTATTTATTAACATATTAAATATTATTAAAAGCCCAAGTAATCCCTAAGAGGAGAATATTTCAGATCACAGATGCACTGTGAAATTGTATCACATTAAACCCTCAGTTTGTTGTAATCAACAGGACTGACAACCTTTTTTTCTCTTCCCATGCAAAAAAGATAATTTGAATCATTTATTTTAAATTGACCTGGTTTTGTATCTAAATCAATCCACCCTGATCACAACCATGAGAAAAACACTCCTCCCATCTCATTACAGGTGGATGATATAGAAGGATGCATGTTGATACTACTGAAAGTTGTTGAGCAGTTCACATGAATCAATAGGGTCACTGGGACTGAAATAAAATGTTGTATAAATCCAGCACTTCAAGACTGTGATTAACTCTCTCTTCACGAGGTAGGGAGAAAAGCATGCTATACATTATTCAGACTAAAGCAGTAAATGAGAAAAGATGAGTTAGTCACAACTGAAGAAGGGGCAAATTTATAAGATAATGCATAGACAAAGGGAAGGGAAGACTTGGGAACAATTGGCAACTTGAGAGAAGATCTTACACTGGGTGAGAAAAAAGCCATTTTCAGGCATAAGAAGCGGCATCTGCTATGTAATACACAGCCTGGAGAGAGGGGCCAAAAGAAACAAGCAGTATCTCATGAAACTGCAGCAGCAGAGAAGAAAGACATGCCGAGCCGTCATAAAAAGACATGAAAGAAAAGTGGCTTGAAATGATAGAATGTACAGTTGAAAAACCATTTTCAAACTTTTCAAATAATCATAAATTCGAGAATTTAGAAAGTTATAACATGCTAGGTTAGACCATGTAGCTTAGTACTGCCTATTCCAGAGTTAGTACCCTTCAGAGCCCAGAGTTCCACGTGAATGCACTATGACATCACACCTCCTCTTTTGTGCAACTGGAAGTAATGCTGCATCACTTTTGGTCATCCTTAGGACCTCAGGAGGGGGAGTATGGTAGTTTGGGGAGGCACCATGAAACAGACCTTCAAGTCTTTATCAGTCCTGAGCTGAGAATGGAAACCATATGCTCTGTCACTAAGTGGCACCCCTCCCCTTTTTTCTGAGTGCTGAAAGTACTGTATACATAATGTGAGCATTCACTACAGAATAGGCCAGGAAGCATTAAGTTTTACATCAACCTGGGTTTCAGGTTTATCACTCCCAAACAAGCCAAGCTTGTAAACAAGCATCAAATCACAGCATATTGTTGGAACTCCAATGTTTCTCAGGATATTTTGTCTTCCTTTTACAGAAGTATGTAAAAAAGGAGCAGGCATACTGTGTACATTAGCATATTGTTCATTCACAATAAACTAAGATAAGCCAAGCAACTTTGTTTACTGTGATGTGTAAATCACAGGCAAAGTGCTAGCAATTTTTTCTAAACCTCTGAAACTGACAACTATACAAGGCTCACAGCATAGCTCCTGATGATGTTCTAAGCTGTATATCAGCTTAAGCTATATATCAGCTGGGCCTAAAGGCATCTGATTCCATCTGATCTTGTAAGCTAAGCACGATCCAGGCCCAGTTAGTGCTTCAGTAGGAGTCCACCAATGAATACCAGGCGGTGTAAGCTGTACTTCAGAGGAAGGAACTGGCAAAACCACCTCTGTGTATCCCTTAGCTAAGAAAACCCTATGATAGTCATGAGATTGCCCTAAACTATCAGGTGAGCTGAAGGCACATACACACACATATTAGCTGTGAACCTTCTCAATCTTATTTTTGATCTTTACTTCAAACAAAACAATTTAATTAATAGTAGTGCTTAAGATATCCTTTCACAACTGGGTACCCTCCAGATCTTTGGAACCACAACCCCAAACAACCTTAATCAACATGTCCATACTATGAGAGAAGGGCTTGTTGTTTACGTTAACTGTCATCAAGTCGACTTCAACTTATGAACCCTAGGAATGAGACACTATCAAATCACTTTAAATCATCAACAGCCCTGTTCTAGTCTTGCACACTCAGGGCCTTGGCTTCCATGATCAATTGTATCCATCTGTAGTGCAGTCTTCTTTTCCTACAGCCTTTTACCTTACCAAGCATTATGTCTCTTCTAGTGAGTCATGTCTTCTTATGATATGGCCAAAATCCAACAGTCTCAGTGTAGTCATATTGGCTTCTAGGGAGAGTTCTGACATGATTTGCCCAGAGTTTTTTTTTTCTAACAGTCCACAGTATCTGCAAATCTCTTCTCCAGCACCACAATTCAAATGAATTCATTTCCTTTCTATTACCTTTCTTTGCTGTCCACTTCCACAACCATACATAGATACAATGGCCATGAACAATTCCTAACTTTAGTACTCAATGACATATCTTGATACTCCAGAATCCTGTTTAGTGCCTTCATAGCAGCCCTTCCAAGTCCTAGTCTCCTGATTTCTTGACTGCAGTCTCCATTCTCATTAATGACTGAGCCAAGGTTGAAATATTTCAACGTCTTCACCATCTGCTTCAATATTATGTAAATAATCTGTGGTCATTATTTTGTTTTCTTAGTGCTCAGTTGCAAACCTGCCTTTGCACTCTCTTTCTTGCCCTTCTTCAATAATTGTTCCAACTCTTCACTGTTTTCTGCTAGTAGCACACTGTTATCAGCAGATCTTAAATTATCTGTGTTCCTTCTGTGAATTTTCATGCCTCTTTCCTCCAAGTCTAATCCTGCTTTATGTATGATACATTCGGCATACGCATTAAACAACTAAGGTGATAAAACGCACCTTTGCCTGACCCTCCCCTTTGCCAATTGGAAACTATTCCATTTTCTGTCCTAACAGTAACCCTGTCCATATTCTAATAGTAACCCCAAGTACAGGTTATACATCAGAACAATCAAATCTTGTGGCACACCTATTTCTTTAAGAGTGATCCATAGTTCTTCATGATCCACATAATCAAAGGTTTTGCTATAATCTATAAAGCATAAGCTGATTTTCTGCTGAAATTCTTTTGTGGCCTTCATTATCCAACATATGTTTCCAGCGTGATCCCTAGTGCCTCCTCCTCTTCTAACCCCAGCTTGGACATCTGGCATTTCTTGCTCCATGTATGGTAAAAGTCTCTGTTGTAGAATTTGCTTGTATGGGAGGTCAACACAACAGTCTTGCAGTATAATTTCTGGGGTCCCCTTTCTTGGAGACTGGAATACATTTCCAATCTGTGGGCCATTCTTTTGTTTTCATCTTCCATACAGAGGTACCAAGAACCACATATGACCCACAGGTCACACCTTGCCCCCAGTTTAAGGTAGGCCAATATTATTGTCACATTGCTCAGAATAACAGATCCACTGTATTCCTTCCAAAAGACTCACTCCAAAAAATCTGTGCAAATTATTTAATTTATAGTGCTCGTATGTTGCATTTCAGATGAAACCTCTTAAAGCATTTTTATATAAGCTTAAGATTAAAACACAATACCACCAAAAAAGAAGCCAAACAATGAAAAATGCCAATGCTCCTAAACAGACTTTGTGCAGATTTGGGGTTGTTTTTTTTAAGACAAGTGAGAGGAAAAATTTGAACCAGAGACTTCAATCATGTTTAGGAGATGTGGTTGTTTCAGTGCAGAGAAGTATTTCTCCCAGTGCATTGTGAAGTGGTGCAGTTCATTTTACTACTTCAGATCCGTTTTAAATCTGCAGGTTGTCCAAACCCACCAACGGATCTGAAATAGTAAAAGAAACTGCACGACTTCACAATGCGGTGGAAGAAATAATTATCTGAATTGAAACAACTACATCAGCCGGTAAAACCAGTACTAAGTAATATTTCCGTACTTCTTTTTCCCCCAGAATACATGGGAAAATATTACGAGCCCATCCCTTCCCGCACTCTGCAGTGGTACAGCCCACTGTACCCCTCAGACCTCTCTCTCTCTCTCCCTCTCTCTCTCCCTCTCTCTCAGTCTAGGGAAAAGGAATCCTCTCCCGGGGGGAGACGAAAGACAGGACTGGGTCTACAAGGGACCTGCGGAGAGAAGGGAAGCAGGAAGGGCTACGAGGGCTCCGCGCTTCCCACTGCTGAATGGGATCTCCAACTCGGGCTTCCCCACTCACGGATCGGAACTGTAAACCCTGCCGCAGCCGGTCGCCCTCAGCAACCGGCCGCAACCACCGCCCAACTCCTTCCGCGCCATGACTCTTACCTTGAGGGCCTCTATGCCCGTTACGCGGCTTTTCCGCTCCTGGTCCTTGAGGATGAGAAAAGGCCGCCCGTACTCGTCAAACGCCAGCGTCCCCATGGCCGACATGATGGCGACAGGTCCTTCTCTGACGGCAGCGGACACGAGGCGCCGGGGAAACGAACGAACGCCAACGGTGGAAGAAAAGAACCCGCGTGCGCACTCCCACAAGACAGACGCCGCCCACTCCCTTCTCGCGAGACCGACCAACGGGAAGGGCGTGCGCATGCGCACCGGCCCCCTCTTTGCGGAGAATGTCTCGCTCGAAATCCGTCCCGCGGAAACTCCTATTCTGGAAGTATCTACGAGGTACGCGAGCGAGTGCGCACGCGCATTGAGCAACAGTACACTCAGAAGATAGAGGCCGTTTCCGCCCTGAGCTGTCATAGTGCAATTATACCACGTTCAACATCCTGTGGAATTCTGGGGTTTGTAGTTTACTGAGGCCAAAGAACCCTGTGGCTGGGAATTCTGAATGGCCTTCCCTAAACTGCAAACCTCAGGGTTCCCCAGAATGTTGAAAGTGGAACAATAGCACTATAACAGTGTAGTATGGAAATTGTCAGAATCAGCAAATTTTCTGCAAGAACTGAGTGCTATCGCTGTATTAGCTTCAGCATGGTGACAAAGCCCTCTCTGGCTTCCTAAGTGCATCACACACTTTCAAAGAGGGTGTTAAGATGGAGCCTGGCCTCAGCAAGACGCAAGGAAGATGTCTTAGTTCTGTAGTCATGCAGTGGCTTGCAGAAATAGTCCTGCTTCCGTTTGCCTTTTCAGAATTTTCTTCTGTTATATTGAAATGGATTTAACTGGCTTTGTTGCCACTTGGTGTACACAAGAACACTCGTGCAAGGCACTGTACTGTTAATAAATATAAATATAGGAAAGCTTTATACATGCATGGTTGTCATATGGAAACCTTTCACTTATACACAATATAAGATAAGGACTTGTGCGACCTCTACAAACCCTACAATGGGATGCTTCGTGTTTTTGTTTTATGCAGGGGTTGCTGGAACAGAACCCCCACATATACTGAGGGCAAACTGTACGTATAAGTGATAAGACATATCAGAAGCCTGGTTTGCATATAATACTTCACTCTGGTGAGGCGTCACATCAGGGTCAGCTACAATGGCACGCACCAACATTAATCCCGATGGCAGCCCGCGCTCAGCCCGTATTTCTGTGTTTTGGGCTAATGTTAGTATTTTCCATGCCTGAAGGGTGTTCCTGCACCACCACTCCAAGTGGCATTTTTATCATTTTTGGTGATTTTTTTTTTCTCACACATGCACAAATGAAGGATATAGAAAGGGGTTGGGATCACATGCTGACCAGGGGCAGTACTTTTCTGGCCTCTCCATTGAATGCACAGGCCTTGTGGCTCCTGCTCACCTGCCCCTGTTCTGCAGCATGGCCATAAGGAAAACAACATACATTTTTATTTCTTTTGCCTTTATTTCAAGCTAACCACAATAACTTACTGTGACTTTCACGGGTCAAATTCTCCTTAGTTTTAATTATGATTTAGGTCAGGATGAACAAATAGCATTGAAGGAGCAGCCTGTTGCTGGACCACTGCTGAGTTTTCTGCTTCCAGTTACAAAATTCAATAGCTGTCACCAGTAGCTATTTCCTGCTTAGAGGTAACTGTGGCCATTCTCTATGGTGCCAGAATGCCCTGCTTACCATAGACTCCAGCCAGTCTGGAAGACATCTCCCGAAGGCAAGGCAAAGCAAGGCAACAACAACAACAACATAATTTTGGGTATCACAAATTCTATGTGGTGCTGGGCTGCTGCTATTTCAGGCGGGCACAAAAATGGAGCACAAGGGCCTGGGACCACATGTTACCTTCCCCCTATTTAGATATATGAGTGTGCCTCAAATCTTGTTTTCTTTCCACAAAACAAGTGTGAGAATTCTTCAGGCCTGGAAGATCTCCTTTTGTTTTTATTCTGGAAGAACATCAAGATCCACCCACCTTTAACCCCCGGCTAAACACATATACTTAGAATTAATGAGAACTTTCTGAGCCTAGGCCCCAGTCTGAATTTAGGATTTGTTTTCAGTCCCTAAACTGAACTGAACCTACAGCCTTAGGACAGATCCAAGCTGCTGAATCTCCAAAATAGGTTCAGCTCCTTGGATAGCTGCTTTGCAGTTTGGTATCCCACCGACACGGAAGTCACCAATTGCCTCCGGTCCAACGTACGATTCCAATCGTTGTCATAGGGCATGGGGCGTGAGAATCATTTTCATCCCCACATAGGTTTCCTGTGCCAAAGTGGCATATCACGATGGGAGGAAACTGCAGGTTGTATAAACGGTCTGGTGCTGCTCCTTTAAGTTCCAAAAAAAATATTAAAAGTGAAATACAGCATCACAAACTCAGTACAGAAAGAAAGCCTAGTTTGCGACAATAATAATATCTTTTCTTGAAGAAAGTAATCATGCATTTGGTATGAAACAGAAGTGGTTGGCTCAATAGTACGATCTTAAGTCACAGTCAACCATACTTCAGACTAAATGTTTAAAAGTTATAACGTCATGAATGAAATTTAAAGATATTTGTCTTTTCTGCCACCTTAGTGATTTTAAGTATGAGAAATTTTGGGCTGCAAATCTGAATCAGCCTCATATTGTCACACTTGGACATTAACAATGAACTATATTGTTAGACTGTCAACTCTGTCACAATCACAGCAAGCCCCTTGAGAGATAAATATATACACACTTTTAAAAACTTTAAAAAAATTTCATTTAAAATATATCTGGTTTAGACAGGGGTTTTTCACACTACACATTTATAACATTATAATTCCTCTTTAGCAGCCATGGCAACATCCTATGAAATCCTGGGGTTTGTAGTTTTGTCACATTTTAGAGCTCCGTGGTAGAGAATCCGAAATGCCTCTCCCTGAACTGCAAGGGGGGAACCAGCACGCTATGGTGGTTTGAGCACTGGATTATAACTCTGGAGAATCCGAAGACACGAGTTCGAATCCCCACTCAGCGGTGGCTGACCTTAGGCAAGTCACACTCCCTCGGCACACAGCAACGATGGACCTCAAACCCCAGGATTCCGTAGGATGCTGCCTGTTGCAGCTAAAGGGGAATCACGGCGCTGTAATTGTGTAGAGTGAAAGCTTCCCATAGGCAAGTATCGAGCTGCTGCTTCCAACATCAAGCCGGCTAGAGTGTTCTACCGTTTTCTAAGCATAGCAATAAGGTTCAGAAATAAAATATTTTGCAAGGCACTCCCGTCTGTTCAGAAGTAAGGGTCAATGAGTTCAATAGGGCTCACTCTCAAGTAAGTAGGCGCAGCGTCGCAGCCTAAAAGAACTAGGAATTTTAGTTTCTCAACTTTTAGATTGGTCGTCATCTTTGTGCCAAAGGCGGCTTCTTATACCACGGCAGCAGTCGACGTTGTTTCTCTAACATTTCCTACCTCTATGCGTCAGCTATTATCGGATGGTTCTGTTTGTGGGGGGGGTTCCTCGCTCTTAAGTGGTAGAAAACACAATAAAAAAAGAGTTCTTTTAAAAGGTGACCTCTTTTCAACAGAAGAGCAAGTAACTTAATTTTCTTTGTCTTTCCCTTTGGTTTTCAAAGGAAAATAGAAGATAGAAGTGCGTTCGAACAGTTCTACCTCCCCCGCCGTCTTGCTAATAATGGTATAATCCTGTAGGAGTGCCTTTGCCTTGCTCTTTCCGCAAGGCGACTGCGTGCTCCCTCCAAGTGTAAGTGTGATGGGCATGTTTTATTTGGGGCGGGGTCCTCGGAAGTAAGTGCTGTGGCTGTCCGTGGGACTTACTTCGAAGTAAGCTTAAACATCAAGGTTATCTGCTTGGTTAGGACCGAGACTCCAGTTCAATTGAGTCCAATGTGGCTTATGGCCAAATAAAGGAGGAATAGGATCGGGCTCTACATATTTCTGGAACTGCAGCTGGTAGCTCCATCATGGGCATAGTCACTCAAGGGGGCGTATTTCCCCGCAGCAAGGATGTAGGCTTGTGGTATTCTTATGTGCAGTCGTCGACTTACACTTAAGACAACCCCATGCAAATGAACAGTCCTGCTGAGGTCTTGCAAAATCAAAGCTGTGGCTTCCCTGATTAAGTTTATGTACCAGTAAGAAGACCAGGGACCTTACCGCACTACACTGTTATTGTGGTATTATCCCACTTTCAACCTCCTGTGGAATTCTGGGGGTTGTAGTTTAGAGAGGCCAAAGAGCTCTCTGGCTGAGAATTCTAAATGCCCCTCCCTAAACTGCAATTTGGAAGGGCAGCTGTGAAGGAACTCAACAACATCCAGAAGTGTAACGCTATCGCATTGAATGCCAAAGTCAGAATTGTCCGTGCCATCGTATCTCCAGCTTCTATGTATGGTTGCGAAATCCGGGCGTGAAGAAGACTGATAGGAAGGGAATCCATGCCTTTGAGACACAGAGCTGGCAGAGGGTTCTGTGGATACCCTGGACTGCCAAAAGGACCATTAAATGGATCCTGGAGCAAATCAAGCCTGAGCTCTCCTTGGAAACCAAGATGGCTAAACTGAGACTGCCATACTTTGGATCTAGCATGGGAAGACGAGACTCACTAGAAAAGGCAGTATTTCCTGGCAAGGTGGAAGGGAAGGTAGCAGGAAACCAGGAAGACCACATTGTAGCTGGTTAGACTCAGTCAAGGAGTTTTAAAAAATCTGAAGCTGAGACTTCTGGTGAAGGATCCAAGGCAGGTGGATGCTCCCTTCATCTCTAGCGAAGAGAGGGGAATCCTCCGAGACAAAAACATTGGCAGGAGAGGGATTGGGATATAGGGGGGAGTCATCAAGATTACCCACATGGCCTCTGGACTGCACGACTTGCAACTCTCTCTGTGATGAGGAGTCAGGCCATGCCTACCATAAAGAACCCACAGAAGAACACAGACACAGACCCATGTTTAAGGGGTCACCCTGAAGCCCAGAAAGCCAATCTGGAAAGGGATTCATTGGGGCAATAAGGGCAGGGTGGGTGGCAGGATTCCAAATGTTGGCTCTGTGGGGCCAGCCTGGCAAGGAGATCTGTCTATTTCCCTTCCATATGGCAATGGAAGGAAATTTGTTTACTATCAAAACTAGTCTGAATCCTTCTCCCAGTGTTGGAGATATGGTTGAGGGCTAAGAGGGTTGTGGATGTAGCAGATCCATATCCTTGCTCTCTCCCACTGCTTGATAAAATCATATAATGCAAATGCAAACAATGAAATATAAATTTTAAAAAAGTGTGACAAAAACTCTCAGCAACATCCCAAAATGAATTAAAGATTTTAAAACTGTTTGAAATTCCTGAGCAAATTAAAAACGTCTTCATATATTAGCAAAGAGACCACAAATTGTGTGCCCAAAAACTTATTTGGGAAGAGAATTCTACAGCTAGAATGACTCAAGAGAAAAGTATTTTTCTCCTGATAACAACCGACCCACTTCACCTCAAATGAGGGCTTCTGAGAGTTATGCCAGTGTGAATGTGGGAGGATGTAACTCTTGAGGTAACCAGATCCCAAACTTTATAGAGCTTTATTGGTCAAACTCATAGTCATCAGTCTCAGCTAGGAAGGTACTGGAATCAAATGGAAATGGCAGAGCATTGACATACTATCGATTTGCCCTATGCCAGTTAATCTTACAACTCTATTAGGAACTAAGTGCAGTGCTGAGACCATTTCAAAACCACCCCTATGTACAGTACATTCCAGTAGCTCAAGTAGAAGTTTAGCAGAGCATGGATATGTGAAGCATGGCTATTTCTGTTCAGATAGGCATGTATTTTGTATATCAGGGAAAACTGATGAAGATGATCTGTGCCACAGGAACCTAGAGGTTTCTGACTTCAAGTGTTTCATGCTGCAGTTTATTACTTTGTTTCAGAGCTTTGGCACAAACATGGTCATGCATTTTAATTGAATTTGGAATTGCTATGAAGGCTCTAAAGTAGAGGATGGGCAACTTCTTTGCGACTCAGCTGTATAGGTGTCTTCATAGTCCCTATGGGACATGCACTCTGTCTCCACCGTTGTTTGACTCATGACAGCACTGGAACTGCCAATGAAATAGGTGGCCACTGCAGTGGGGTTCCACTGAAAAAGAAACACATTCAAAGATGACATTTTGCAGGAGAGAGGCAGGAAAAGCCTTACACTACATTTTGGAGTGAGAACAGCTCAACAGCCTGGCTATGGTCATGGTGATGCCATTGGTTTGCCAATAGCAGGAAGGCATGTAGATCTTTCAAAAACAGCCAGAGAGGCCACATGCAATCTTCAAAAGAACTTAATACTTCTACCAGCCAATGACCGTATAAAGTTGCTGTATCCCACATGGCATAAAATTAACACTCAATTCTCCTTTAGTAAATTCTGCTTTTTGCTATATAACAAATATGGCACAATAGAATTTGCAGTGACACATACAGTATAATCATTTGTGTGCTGATTATACTCTTTTATCAATCCCACTGAAAGAAGTAGGACTTCTGAATAAATAGGGCTTCTGAATGGTTGTAATATAAGTCTGAGTATATTTATTTTTAATGATTTTGTTAATACATTCAAAAGGAGCATAATCTTCATACCATTCTTTCTATTTTTTTGCTTTCCGTTCTTTGTTTCCCCTTCTTTTGTAAGCGGGATGCAATTTTATGTATGAATATTAGGTTTCTCATACAATCTGATGTTGCAGCACCAATGAATGTTGTTATAAGAAATGTTATACTGAAGAAAGATCATCCTTTTTTATTCAGATCCTGTGAGACTTGAAAAGTATGTAATAATATTGGATTACCTGTGTAAATTTTATACTATTTAAATAAGAACAGAGATTATGTACAACTTAGTTCTTCTTGTAATTCATTTTTATTAATGTGATTTGAGATAGTCTCTTCAAGAAAAAGAACCCTAAAATGAAAATCCTGTTATAAATTAGAAAGTTACAGCATGATCCAGCCAAAGTCAGGCAATTTTAAGCCCCACTGATTTTAATAGGAGCAATTCAAGCACATGCTTAACATAACATATAATTAACAAATGCATTTGCTAGCACAAGATATGGTGTTAGCCCAGTTGCTTAGATGGCTTGAAAAGAGGATTAGATAAATTCCTAAGTGACAAGTTTATCAATTAGCCTTTTTAACTAAATGGATCTTCCTTGTCCAGAAGCAGTATATCTCTGAAGTGTGGTTGTTAAGAAGCAAACAGCTGCAAACCACTTTTACCTTCATGCCTTGTTTGAAGCCATCTGGCTGGCTGTGGTTAGAACCAAGATGCTGGACTTTTTTACTTCATTCAGCAAGACTTTTCTTACATTATGTCCCATGTTGAAATGACAGATATTTTCTGGATTTATGCATAATCAATATTTTCCCTTTTCTAGGTGTTTTTGATATGTCAGAAATACCCCCAGGAGACAGCACAGCTCAAGACATTTTGCCTTTGACAGTCACTGATGAAGGATCTAAACGAAGAAACTGGGGTGTCCTGCTCACGGGTGTTATTGGTGGGACATTAGTAGCCCTTTACTCTGTTGCTACCCCATTTGTTGCTCCAGCACTGAGAAGACATTGCTTGCCATTTGTGCCAGCCACTTCAAAGCAGATTGAAAATGTCCTGAACGTGTTAAAGGGTAGAAATGGTTCCCTGGTTGATATTGGAAGTGGAGATGGACGCATTGTAAGTTTAAAAGCTTGAAGTTCAACAGTTTTTAATGGAAAGCACAGCAAAGCCAGGCAAGCATATATTGGTTTATGTAGTACTAATGTTAGAAATGTTTGTCCATTTTACTCAAGACAAGAACCTCGCAAATAAATACACAGCCCCAGAACTTGGAAAAGTCACTTTTTGTACTACAGCTCCAAGAATTTTCCAGTCAATGACTGCCTTTTAGAGACGTAGAAGATTGGTCCATCTAGCTAAGGGTCTTTTCACATCACAAAATCAGAGTGCTGTGATTCCACTTTAACTGCCATGGCAACATCCTCTGGAATCCTGGGATTTGCAATTTAGGAAGGAAGGTATAGAATTCAAACTTCCTCCTGAAACCCCAGGGTTACATAGGATGATGCCATGGCAGTTAGAGTGGAATCAAAGTGCTGTAACTGTGTGATATGAAAAGAATCTATGTCTTTCCCATTTTTGCAGATTTTTGATTATTTCCCAACCCAGCTACCTGGATCCTTTAACTAAAGGCACTGGTAAATGACTGCAGTGCATGCAAACAATATACTCTGCCTCTAAGCAATGTAGATAGCAACTCAGATATTTTCTTCCAATTACCTTTAAATCTGCTGTTCAACTGGATGGGGAAGCATCTGTGACTTTTCCTAGCCATTCAAGTCACCAGTGACCACAGTCATTTGTCCTTATTCCTTTACTTGTTGTTGCTATAGCAATTAGGGCTCTGTGTCTTAAGCTGTAGTCCATGACCAAAGGAAAAGATGTTTTTGCTGTTGTATATCTTCATTTCATTATACAACAGGAGTATGGGCAAATGGAACAAGAGGGGAATGGGGAAGAGACTGCAGTTCCATCTTATTGTACAACTGCAAGCAGATGAGCAGGATAGTTCTTTGTGTTAGGTCTGTGTAATCCTATTATCAAATTGGTCCAAATTATTTTTTTCATACAGCCTTGTTTACAGGCAGTAATAAAGTTTGTAAATTAAAAAGCTGAGATTCCAGTTTAACTGCCATAATGACATTCTCTGGAATCATGAGGTTTGCAATTATTAATAAATTCAGGTGGGCGAGTGGGCTGGCAGCATAGAGAGGGATTGCTCCATTCTACCTCTACCCCCCCGGGGGGTAGATTCTGTGCTAGATACATAGGAGTGCCTCTTCCTCTGGGTCCAACAACAAATGCAGCAGGGTAGCAGAACAGGGAGGGAGTGATCCATGTTTTCTGACAGCTTGCTTGGCCTGAGTGGCTCGTAGCCTATGTGTTTCCTCCTGGCTTTTGTTGCCTGTAGCCAGCATGAAAATGCGGGGTATCAGACTCCTAGCAAGCTAGGGTTTGCTTTTTGGTTGTAGAACGTTCTAAATATCTCAAAGGTACTCGATCCTGTCTGATCTTGGAAGCTAAGCAGGGTCAGCTCTGCTTAGTACTTGGATGGGAGACCACCATTGAATGCCAGGTGCTGTAGAAGGCTATATTTCAGAGGAAGAATCTGGCAAAAACACCTCTGCCTATTCCTAGCCTAGGAAAACCCTATGAAAAGTTCACAGGGTTGCCATAAGCGAACAGATAACTTGAAAGTATACACACACACTTTTGTGGTCTTCTTTAAAAGGCAGTACTAGTGCCGCAAAGTGCAGAGAGCCTGCAGTTTGCAATACCGTAATAAGCTGAAATGCACGAGAATAAAGTGCTTTCTATCAACAAAGAGGCAGACTCATCAAAGTGAATTGCTAAAGCTATTTCTTGGCTAACTACAAAAACCTGTTGTTTTGCAATTAAATCAACAATTGCCTGAACAATTGGAAAGCATTCCTTTTATGGCTACAATTCTATGCCATTGTATTGGGCCATCAGCCCCGATAAACTCATTATATTTGCTTGTGAACCTGTTGCATGCTTGCCTTATTTAAAATTATTTTCCATATTTTTATTACTTACTCTGTTTTGATAGGGAATGTCTCAAAGAATCTTTTTTCTGCCATTGAAAAAAACATATTGATTTGTCATTATGCAGGTAATAGCAGCTGCAAAAGTGGGATTTAAAGCTGTGGGCTATGAATTAAATCCTTGGTTAGTATGGTATTCCAGGTACCGTGCTTGGAGAGAAGGAGTTCATCAAGATGCCAGATTTTACATTTCAGACTTATGGAAGGTACAGATATATGAACATTTACAAATGGTAAATGATGCAAATAAAAAAAAAATAACAACAGTCAAATAGAAAAATGGCCAAATAGAAACCAATGCAATATTGAGTGTGGCTTTTAACAGTTTTAAAATGCTTCCAGGTTATATTAAGACTCCAATGGAAGCTCAATTGAATTATCAGACTATTTTTAGAAAGTGTAGGGTACGTGTTTTTTTTCAATTAAATTAAATTCAAACCAAAGTGAAAATGGCAATTTTCTTTTTTCCCTTTCTGCATCATGTTTATCTTGTGATTGAACTAAACATGACACCTTTCACACAAGTAGCAATGCTCATTTCCTCTAGTCACAAACCAGGGTCAGAAGTGTTACAGGCTTTTGTTCCCCCACCCTGTGATCCTGATTCAGATACAGTTGTACAGTTGTTCCTTGTACAGGAAGAAAAGCTTCCAATGATGTTAATGGGAGAGTGTTGTTTTTTTTCCTCAATCCAGATGAGTAGTATGGATCTCATCCAGAATGAGACCACATATCCCGAGAAAAGATTAAAGAAGTCCCATTCCTGCCACCTAACATTAGAGCCTTGATCTGAATCTGATATGAATCCATGCTTGAAAGAAAAAAGCAGCTTCATGTTGCTGGATTTGTAATTGATATCATATTTACTTTGGCCCTGATTCAGATTGTACACTTCTAGTCACAGTTTGATTTTACCAGTGTACAACCTCACATTCTCTCCATGCCAGTCTTGCTGCCTTCACATTTATATCTTGTTACTTTCATATAAGAGGCATCCTTTATTTCTTTTTGTTAATAATAGTACAACTCATTATTTCATTACTTCTCATATTAACTCTTGAAATATTCTTCTGCATGATCGCCTCTTTCAAACTTCCTTTTCTCTTCAGTAATAATCTTTGCTAAACCTGCTGTGCTCACCAATATGATCATGGTACTCCTTTTTTCTATGGAATTGTTTCTTCATTTCATGTTCTGTAACAATTATGTTGTTGCTGTTGTTGCTGTAATAACAAGAAATGATTATATGTTTTAAATGTTGAATTTAAAAGGTCTTGTATTCTTTCTCCCATATGAAGAATAGGTGGTCATTTGATATTATTTCATTAGTAAATTACTTGGTATCTGTCTTCTAAGAAAGAAAGATTTATGCCATTTCCGCACTAGCCTGTTATAGCGCCACGATTCCACTTTCAACATCCTATGGAATCCTGGGGTTTGTAGTTTCGGGAGGGGCCAGTGGGCAATACTTGCAATCATTAGACAGGAAGTGGATGAAAAAAAGAAAAGGCTTCATGTAATTCTTTACAGATTTGCTAATCCTTATGGAATGTAGATCTCTAGTAATTACGGTTTCCATACTTGTGTACACACATGGGCTGTATATAGTAGTATATTTATATTAAGTGAATGCTTACGATTGCCTTTTTTTAAAAAAACAGGTCAGTTTTTCCCAGTACACCAATGTTGTTATATTTGGAGTACCTCAGATGGTAAGTTCCCATTGTCTAATGACAACTTTAGTTAGAATGTTAATCTGTAGACATCTCTGAGCTCCTTGATAATGCATAGAGTTGTCTGTCTATTATTCATACTGAGCGCATCTATTATTTTTAATTCTTGTCACATTACTAAGTTCTCTTTTTCCTCTGCCATTGCTGTGTAGTCTTCCAAAGCCCTTTGTTCCATCTCAACCTTCCACTGTTCTCAATTATGTATTCCCAGCCATTTTTGATACGTGTGTTCTATTGTACGTGGTCTCCAGTCTTCCGCTCACATCATTTTGCAATCCCTGCATCCTCACTTCCAACTATTGGGTGGTTAACATTTCATGAGACCATGTGATCTTCCTAATTTGTATTCTAATAGTGAAAGAATCACTTGAGAGAACACCATGTTCACTATACCATCTGAAGGGTTTTTTTAAAAAATTGTTTCTTTACAGATGCTGCCACTGGAGAAAAAACTTGAGGAAGAACTTGAGCTAAATGCCAGGGTCATTGCCTGTCGTTTTTCTTTTCCCCATTGGAAGCCAACTCGTAGTTTTGGAGACGGCATAGACACTGTGTGGGCATATGATTCAGAATCTTTCAAAATGAAAGAAGAAAATGATACAGTTAACACCAAATGCATTCGTGCTCATTAGTTAAAATTCCAAAGGATTTATTCTGATGGCCTTGAATGCTAAATGTGGGTGGTTTTTAGATCACATGTTGTTGAGGGATCATTTCAGAAGGCAAAGAATGGGATTGTTTTGTTTTGTTTTTGTCTGGAAACATTTCTTGTATCTAGTCCTCTTTAAAAATCCAGCCAAACTTCAGGCATGAACAGTATATATAAAGGTGTCCCCACCCATCTGTCAACACTTCCCATGGTCCAACAATGTACAGTGTTACCTACCCCATGATCTTTGGACTGCATTGAATACGCATTGCACTGGAACAGTAAATTACAATTACAAATTACAATTGTACAAGTACAATTTACAAACAGTAAATTACAATTTTAAAATGAAGTAGCAAAATTCATTCATAACAATATGAATATTTAATAAAATATTTAACAAATGGTAAGATGTAATGAAGTTTTATTGAAGACTGGGCTTTATGATAATAGCTAGCCTTTCTCATTTAGCGTTCACCAATAGAGGACAGAATCTTATGCACATTTATAATGAAGCCAGTCTCTTTATCCTTGTTCAGTACTGCACATGTCTTTCCTCTCCAGTTCAAGTTTCCTTTGTTTTAACAAGACTCAGTATTACTGAAATATATAGTAAAAGAAAAGACCTCTTATCTTCTTTGGTGCAGGTCCGTGGGAAGAAGATGTCTGGTATATAACAACTGAAGACATACATTGGAGGTAAGGGGCATAAGCCCCAACACAGTGGCCTCTTCACCTTTGTGAGGGTTCATGTTGCAGGACACTTGTGAAAGTGGAAAAACTGCTCACAACTCCCATGCAATCACATTCCCATTTCCTTGCCTTTTACACATTGGGGCCAGAGGCAAGGGCGTGGGAGTGGGAGCTCCCCCACATTCCCTTTCCTATTACCTCAGTGTGAGTTCTCATCGCTGGGACTAGAGGCAAGGGAATAGGAGAGGCAGCTCTGGAGGGGAGAACAAAGGCTCGCACCAGCTTCTCTCCCACCATTCCCTTGCCTTGGCATGAATTCTCAGGCTTGCACAAAATGTGAGATGAACGTCCATAATGAGCCAGCTGCGTGTGTGAGCAACCAGCAGCCAATCATCTATATAAGGAAACAGGACAACACCTTGCTGTCAAAGCAAAGCTGCCACCGCCGCCACCACCACCACCACGCACTTGGTTAACACGCATGGAGCAATGCAAAGGCCAAAGGGTAGGACACGGAAACAGTATGTCCTTCTTCCCACAGCAAAGCGTCTGTGGGACTGTCTAATCACAATGTGAAAATAAGCATCTTTCAAGTCCAAGATGGCAAACCAAACATCCTTCTTCAAGTGGAGGGGGGAGGATGGAGCTGAGAGTGACCACAGTGGATCCTCAGTTTCTGCTAAGGTTTGGTTCCAGGATCCCCTATGGATACCAAAAGTCATGAATGCTCAAGTCCCATTATATACAGTTGTGTAGTAAAATGGCATCCTTTATATACATGGCAAACTCAAAGTTTGCTTTTTGGATTTTTTCAAGATGTTGTTGGTTGAATACATGGATATAGAATCCATGGACATGGAGGGTTGCCTGCATTTTGAAGTGTCTTATTTGTATGTAGAAGTTGATGCCTCAAAAGTCCAGAATGGGGTGTAGTCTTTTGTCCTTCTTGGACATAATGAAGCAGCAGGAGAAGAAACCCCAATGCAAAAGGGAGAGAGACGGACAGATTTGGTGGCTCCTTTGAGTTGGAGGGACCTGACCTCCTCTTTCAATGTGGCTGAAGGAGGAGTAACGCAGAGAACACCTATGGGCAGGTGTCTTCCAGAATTCTATCATGTACCGCCTCCTAATGATGTCCAGAATCAACAAGTCCGAGGTGATGGAGGCTGAGCATGAAGGTATCTGCTGAACTTATCACGGAAAGTCGAGAATGGTGATAGAAGTGATGTTGAGAACAAGTCAATCGTTCTGAAAGAACTCAAAGGTGCCATTTGTTGGAGTCTTGGAGCCTTTTCATAAACTGGATGGGACTATACCAAGCAGTAGATGAAGGCTTCCTGGACACAGAGCCCTGAAGAGGAGTCTGCTTCTGCTACCAATTTCTGCTTGGATCATATTGATATCTAGCCCCATTTGTTGTGCCGCCAGCCAATGCAACTCCATTTGCAACATTGCAGTGACCCATCTATTCTTATCAAGGAGCTTATCAAGGAAAGGTAGAAGCTTTTCCCATAAAAGCTGCTGATAAACTAAAGGCTCATGTGGCCAGCAAAAGGTGAACTGATGGGAGATCCAGAAAATAAAGGTAAATCCAGTCCAAGTCATAGCCAAATAAGCTGTTCAACCAAAAATACCAGGCCAAAAGGCAAAGCAGAAAGAGCAAGTCTGTAAATCCAATCCAAGTTGCAACAAAACCAGTCAGAAATTGGCAAAACTCTCAGAAAGGTCCCTAATGTGTTGCTGCTGCTGCAGTGGACAAAAAGGAACTGAGGGTTTAAGCAGGAAACATACTAGTAGAGCACACAGAAAGTGGGCAGCGCTACTGCCAAAACACACAGTATGTTGCTCTAGAAAGTTCCAAAACACACACTAAGGAGATGCAGATAACCCCATTTGTGTCCGTCACAGTTACTGCAAAGAACTATAATTGTGTGCTGTGAAGGGGTCCATTTACTGGAGGGAATCACAATGTATAGAGAAGGGAAGCCTTGAAATGAGATTGAAACAGTACTGTTTGAAGCCTGTGAACCAACATGAAAGAGAGGTGAAGTATTTACCAGCCTCCACATTCTTGGGTGCCTGTTACTTGGCTCAGTATTTTGAGTGTGCATGATATAAAATGAATTGGTTGCATATATAATTTTGGGAGCCTGCAAGAATGGCCAGTTTTAGCTTTTTGGTCTGCACACAGATTATTTGTCTAAATGTATGTATATGTGTCTCCTCTGTTATTTTTTCCATATCCTTCTTAGAAAAAAATTTATTGGTTTTGCTGATGCTAGGAAGGAAGGTCTTAGCTTATACATAACAATGTTTATTAGCAGGTGCTGTAGAGCTCCACAAATCTTTCTGAAGTAATTGCTTTTTTAATGAATAGTTTCATGGCAGTACAGGGGTTCAGCTTGGCAGTGCCTTTAACAGCTGTACTAATATTAATGCTGACAATTACTAGTTGTGTTTCCTGGACTATATTTGTGGGTTTTTTTAAGGATAGTGAAGGACATCAGAGCAAATCAGATTGATTTAAAAGGTTTGAGAAATGGAGCCATTCTCCACGGCTGCATTCAAGAAAACATCAGCAACTTGATGGTATATTTTTCTCTTTCAGTTTCTGCACCTGCTCTCATCTCCCCAGGGATTTCATACAGGCAGCAAGTCTCGGAGGAGCACTGCATTGTTTTGTGCTCCCTGACTGCTAGGAAATTGCAAAGCAGCTTTACAGCCCCAGTTTCCTTATGATGAGAAAATGCTGGAAATGTATAGGTAGAAGAAATGGGCAATAAACAAATGAGGTAGCACTAGTCCTGATCCCCCAACAGTTACTTCTTGCTACCTGGCTCCAATCAATCAACCAACCAATCAATCAATCAATCAATCAATCACTGAGTTTCACATTTAAATTCTGTCTTTTTCTCCCCTTTCCCACTCTCCATGTTCACTGGTCTCCAACCCCACCATGGTGCCAGGTGCGACTCACTTGTGAAAAATAAGAAAAATGAAATTGTCATTTTAGCAAATTCCTTCAGCTATGAAACTAATTCTATATTATATTCTGTGTTTTAATGTACATTTATATGTTTTTAGTTTCCTGTTAAAAATTCAAAAGTACTGAGAAGTTTGTCCCTTTACTTTACATGGTTTTGTCGGTATTCAGTTTCTTAGTCCTATCATGCAGAGACCTGATTTTGCAGGCCTATCACAGTGCATTGACCACCCTGGGTCCCATGTCATGAGAAAGGTGTGTAAATTAATTAAATAAATAAGTGGTCATATGTCCTACTTTACAGAAGACGATCATCTTTTGATTTGAAGAACTGTTAGCTCTCCATCTGAAGACACCTCTACTTGATAGGCCATCCAGTTCAAGCCAACTTTACACACAAATGACCTTAAAACAGAGAACCTGTCCTTCTTTTAGACAGAGTGAAACAACTGCATCTGGTGGCAAATGCTGAGGGAGGCAGCAGTGGCAGTTCTTCAGGGTTTTAGTCCTCTGGACACTCTTTCTTAGAGAACAATACTACATTTTCCACCTAGCCTCTCCTGCACTTCTTAAATTATTCTGCAGTTGACAGGCATGATTGAAGACTGTGTCATTTTATTGCCACTTTGAAATAAAGTCCAGCTGTCAGTCCAGTTAGCTTTCGTACCTGGAGTGGATGACGGAGGGACTGCCTTTCTATGGAAGGAAAGCAGGGACCTTAAAGATGTCTATCAACAGTTAGGACCTGCACAGTAGACTGAGCAGGCCCACAAATCACAGTATTTCCCAATCTGATGAGACTTTGTGCATTTCTGAACATATTTAGTAATTCTGTAGGGCTAATATACAGACAGAACTAGCATGGTACAGAGTTTCAATGTTGGACTTGTTACCCAGAAGCAGTGGTGTACCGAGGCTCAACAGAGCTTAGGGCAAGCACTGAAGTTGCACCTGTAGGTGCTGCTGCCGCCCCCAACCCCACCCACCACACAGGACCAGGAAGGACCCTTGGGGGGCAGCAGCAGGGTGAGCAGCAGCAGGCGGCAGTGGGGTCAGGTGGGGGTTCCTCCTTTTTGCAGCCCCGGCATTGGCCCCCAGGCCATGCATCCCAGTTGTCCCACCCTAGCTATGTTCTGCCGGAAGACCAGAGTTCAAATCCTGATCAGCCATGGAAACTCACTGGATGCCCATGGGCAAGTCACACTTTCTCAGCAACAGAGGAAGGCAATGGCAAACCTCCTCTGAGTAAATCTTGCCAAGAAAACCCAATGATAGAGCTACCATAAGTCAGAGTCAGCTCAAAGACCCACAAGAACAAGAGAAGATACATACAGATTTGGCAAATGCCAATACTGTATTTTGTCAGTCTCTGCCCTTTTGTCTACTTTTTTGGTGGTGCATTGTCAAAAAAAAAAAAAAAAGAGGATATGTGTAAGTGACCATTCTGAGTGGATCACTACATGATCCTATGCATAAATATCCAGAAGTAAGTCACACTGTGGTCAGTAAGTCTTACTCCCTAGTAAGTATATTGAGGATTGTAACATGAATTGTAATATGAAAATCCCTGGATCAGATATGTTTTCCCTGCTCTGAATTTACAAGGTCTAAGACAAACCCCTCTCTCTTAACTTTCAGTCTGCTTTGATATTGGGATAGTAGTAATGATCTATAGAGGATATTCATAAGGTACTGGGTGTGAAGCACTTTAAAAGAGGTAGCTTATTAACTATTAATATGTATAGAATACCAGTAGTTCATTTAATTTCTTCATGCCTGTATCTTACATACAATCAGTCCTTTGCTAATTTAGATTCTGTTCTTATTTTACCTTACTTTGTTTTATTTTTATCCTGAAGCAATCTTTGCATATATCAACAGTAATTGTTGTCATTGATATTACTACTAATACTAGGCAGAATATATTTCAATCAGTTTGGAAACTGTTCTAATGCTTGGTACTGAAGAAATCTCTGTGCAACTATGAAGATTTGTAAATGCATTGAATAAAGAAATTGCTAAGGTACCTCAGAGAAATCTTCTCCTGTTTCAAAGTACATTGGGTCTACACATTTAAACCAAATCAATACAATATTTTTACAGGAAATTAAAAGCACCATATGGCAAATTGACTTCATAACAAGGAGTCAGAGATGGTTAACAGTTTGGAACTTTAATTTGGAGAGGCCGTTATACAATATGTTCACTTAATTATTAATCTTTAAGGCTGAAACCCTATACTTGCTTACCCAGGAGTAAGTCCCACTGTAGTTAGCGAGGCTTACTTCTGAGCAAACATGCATAGAATTGTACTGTTAGTGTGCTTCATAAAGTTTCCAGTTAAATTAGAGATGACAAGACCCACATGAATACAAAGAGCCAAGAGACTCATTAGGATATGTGCTAGGAGACAAAGTACAAAATATAATAAAAGTTACCATTCCAAACCATAAATTCACTTGATTAATACTTCACTATGATACGTTTTCTACAAATATGCAGATTTTTTTTTTTTTGCTTCAGTCACTCATTTTACCTTTCATGAACCCCCACCCCTTCAGTCATACTAGAGTGCTAAGAACAGAAAGCAGGCCTTGCTGGATCAAATGAATGATTCATTTAATCCAGCGTCTTGTATTTAAGAGCACTCAGCCAGATTCCTTCAGCGTGGCACGAAGGCAGTTCTCCGACTGTCTCACTACAGCAACTGCCTTGAAACCTTGAGGTCTGACTTTCTCTACCATAAGAAATAAACCCAGTGTTGTGCGCTAAATTGTAGAACATTTGTCTAGAACAGCTAGGCAGAGGCAGTGAACGAGGAGCCTTAAGCAGATGTTGGAGGACAGAGTCATATAGTCCAAGTAAGCTGTTCTTTGCCCTATAAGCTGGCTTGATGACCTCAGTTTCTGTGGAGCATTCTGGCCTGTGACCACTACTGAAGAAAGGTTCAAGTCCCACTTCAATTGGCTCGTGTATGTGGAATGGAACCAGTAAGGGGGCATAGTCATGTGCTTTGTCTCAGGCAGCGGAACGTCCTTCCTTGCCCCCCATGCCTGCATTTTGACACATCCTAAGACTTAATGGACAGGCACTTAGGATGTGTGTACTTCTGATTATAACAATGAAGTGTCGGAAAACAGGTGTTACGTTTCAGTGTTACCAAGATATTTCCCTACTTTTGACAGGCTCAGAAACTGGCTCACAGTTCCTTAAGTTTTCTGGTTTCCTGCTACAATTACTTAGCAATTGGAGTCCTGGAGATCTAGAATCTGGATTCTTGCTCTGATGAAAAAGCTGACTTTCTGTGATTTGATATCACAGAAATGGGAGACAGTGGATAGGTTTTATATTTGGTTACCGTTTATCGAATATATTTTTTAAAAGGTGCTGATAGACTTGTGCAAATTTATGGAACAATTGACTTTCTTCTAGTACACCCTGAGGTTATTGAAGACTTGTGGATAGATATTAACTATGCCAGCTGTTGGGCTGTCTTTGAATCTATTAATTTTGCTTGTGGAACCAATACTTTTTTCTTCTTTCCTTTTTCTTCCTTGTGGTCTGTATTTTTCTCTTAAGTGGTATTGAGTGGTAACCCACATTCAGAGTCAGTGGACACATACCCGTTCATCACTATAAAAGGCAAGTAGCACATGTGAATGAGCCCTTGCAGACCCAAAGCTGAGATCGGATATTTCTAGCAATGGATTAGCATTGAGCAACAGACTTTTCTTTTAAATGTGTTTCTCATGAGGAAAATGCAACTAAAAATCTATGACAAAGGCAAGCATTGCAAATTAAACAATGACAAGGGTAGAGGAGAAGGAAAAAGGTTTATAGATGGCCAGTGAAGGGACAAAAGGCAGAGCAAAATAGAGATCTCTCCACATCCTAGCCCAACTGACCTGTCCAGGCTTTTCAGTTCCATGTAGTCAGTCTCCTCTGCAGCTTAAAGAATCCTTAAATGTAAGAATTAGATGAAACATGAAGCAGAGGAGATGAGGTATAAAGATAGGAAGAGGACAGCAGTGTTGTGAATTTCACAGCATGTGTGTATGTGGATTAAAGTTGCCAGGTTTCTAAATAGCAATGAAGGACAGTCAAGACTGGGAGCAGTTCCACACTACACTGTTATAGTGCTGTTATTCCACTTTCAACATCCTATGGAATCCTGGGGTTTGCAGTTTAGGGAGGGGCATTTAGAATTCTCAGCCAGACAGCTCTTTGGCCTCAGTAAACTACAAACCCTAGAATTCCACAGCATGTTGAAAGTGGAATAATAGTGGAAATGCCCCAGGACTTGGCAACACTAACCCTGGCCACTCTCACAATCAGTCGCGTAGGGATGTGGGGGCAGAAGGGGCGATTCGCCCTGGGCGGCAATGTTTCTGGGGCGTCCCAGCCCATACCCACGCCTCCAAGTGCCCTGGCCATGCCCCCATGCACCGTGGCCCTGCCCCCACGCACTGCGGCCCCGCCCCTCATGGCATAGCCACGCCTCCTTACACACACCCCTCCACACACTCCAAGCTCCACCACTGCTCACAAGTCTTCCCCTCCAAAAAAAAAATAGGTTTGCAATTTGAGGGAACCATGTTCAACTGATACTTGAAAATACGTATTTTTGACATCCCACTTAATGCTTCTATAGGACCAACCTTCTGGCACTTAAATAAGCACACCCCTGGCAACCCTAATGTGAACTGAACCCTTGTGAACACCAGACTGGGTGAAGAAGAGTTAGCCTGTTTCCTTGGAATGCAGACACATCAAGTTTGCTTTCTTGTTTAAGTTAGAAAACTATTTTTTATTAAGAGAAATACATAGATATAGGGAGATAGATTGAATTTTAACTGATTAAGCTGAAGAGACAAGGAATCATGTTTGCCTCCTTCTCTTGAAAAGAAGCTAAAGTGTCTTCTTCTTCTTCTTGAAACTTTTCAAAAACTTGAAAAGAAACCGAGGTAATGACAGTCTCTGATTATCAGTCTAGATCAAAAGGTAGGTCAGCTCAGGGGGAACAGACAAAGGACTGTCCAACAATCTGAGATCTATCTACTCCTGTCCATGCAAACATGCGTCTTGAGTGTAAGCTAAGTCACATCTCTGTCCCCTCCAACAGAAGGAATTCTTCTCTCTCATTATCTCCTTCCTCTGCCTCAACTTCAAATTCACGTTTTTTTCCTTCCTTCTGCCCCCTTTCCTCCTGTTTCTTCTTCAGTTGTGCAGAGACCCCATGGAGCCAGCAAGCAAGATGGCCCCACAAAACCATTGTGTCTCAGGAGCCTAAGAGGAGGCTTTTGCAAATAACAAGAGTTCTTCTGGCATGGCAGCTCAGTAAGTCTACCAGCCAACCCATTTCCTATTCTTAAGGTACAAAATGGAACATTTTCCCCCCTCCACCCAGCAATTCAAAGGTCAAGGAGGCAGCTCAGGATTGCCAAAAATATGAATATCTCAGGGTGTGCACATTTTCCGAAACCGGTTCCTTCTTGCCCTTTGGCACTCAAGCTGAAGTGAGAGTAGATCGTGGACTCTTTTGTGTGTGTCCTCTGCTCTCTACTGCTGAATGCCAAGATGCCCCAGTTCCTTTCCTCCTCCTCCTCCCATGGTGCTACTTCAGCTTATTTCAGTTGCAAGAAACTGAGTACAAAGCACAAAAAAGTGGTTTGCACTCAATTATCTCAGGCAAGGACAGGGTGGAATCTTGCCCTCCTTTATAGACTCAGGTAAAAGCAAACTGCTGCAGCCTCTCCTAGTACTTCTTTGTTAATAACTTCTACTATCTTGACCATACACTTGATGTTACTTGGCCACATGTGCCCTGGTTTTCATTTGTGAATGCTGAAGGGTGTGCTGTATTGAGAATTGAGAGTAGTTCAATTTACACCTGAAAAGCACCTTCCTAAGGGCTGCTGGGAGTGGTGGTGGTGGTGGGGGACTAAAACAAAAAACAGCCAGTGGGAGATCTCCCAATGTTTTCAAATATAAAATTCAGCACTTCTCTCTCAGAACTCATCAGCCTTCATTAATCATCCAGGAATCTTCTCCTGCTATCTCTCTACACCTGTTTTTGGTTCTAGCACATCTGTAATCTCGGTGCCCTCCATACTAACAGAAGTGCTTGTAGCAGCTCCAAAGATGTGGATGCTTTTCCAAATGTTTGTAATTCAGGACTTATGTGCAGTGGCTACAGATAACATCTGTTGTACCCATTAAGCCTAATGTGTTGAATTTTCATGTATCTTTTATTAATTGACTGATTTATTGTTTAATTTTGTGTTATTTTCTCCAACCCCATCAAAATTTAGCTATTGGTCTCTTGTGTCAGAGAGCCCATCTCAGTTTCTCTGTGAAGAAAAGTCTTGTTTCTGCATGGAAAATGCCATAGTTGGGGACTTATTCTGCACAAAATATCCTATATTCTACATGTGCAGACACACACAGACACAGACACATACAAGTGCATGTGTGAATTTTACATAGAATAAGTCCTGGACCATGCCAATTCTTGTCAGTCCAGGTTTATCCTTGTCAAGCCTTCCTGACACTTAAAAAAGACATTCTTCAACAAGTATTCTAATATTTTTGAATATTCTTTCCTAATGGTCAGATCACTCCATTATTATTCAATATATTCTAGGGCTATCATTCCAGCTGAGGCTTACTCCCATGGACATGCTGTATAAAGGCTAAATCAAGTGGCAAAATTTCATTTTTGTCCCACTGTTTTATGTTTTAACCTTCCTTGCTTTATCTCTGAATGCCAACCTGTTCATAAACACACTTCGACCTTTAGTATCTGTCCCTGCCCCCAACCAAAAATGGAATATCACTCTTGAAATTCAAAAGCTATGGTGCATTCTGAAATTTGTGTCAGTCTATCTCCATCCCTGGAATCACAGCAGACAGTATAGGGTTGCTCTGTCTATGTCTTAACTTCTGGAGCTGGGAGGGATATATCACATCTGTTTCATCCAGAGTACATCTGTTAATTTTCTGACATAAACTGGATAGCCCTGGGGCAATGTGTCAGAAACAGCTGACAATTCTGATGACAGAAAAGTGCTTATAAATATATTAATCTGAAGCGGGCTCCTTTCTATTGGCATTGGTTTCGTATTTTAAGAGCTAACAATGAACTGTTGAAGGGAGGAAGATGAATGTTTTCTATGCATATTAAATTCCATTCACTGGAGTGGCTTTAAGGGCTTCAGTGAGAACATGCCAAGAGAAGAGGTCAAGATGGCAGGATATCATTAATGCCACAGTAGTACTCAGAGAATGGTGTGCTTTCACTCTTCACCACTGCAAGAAATACTGGAAGCGAATGTCAGGCACTGTGGGACATACACTGGGAACAGTGGGAGTCAGCCACAACTCCTTTCTCACCATACAGCCAGGGGGATTAGTCAAAGGGAAGAATGGAAATGGCTACCCCTTCTAGTCAACAAGCAGAAAGCTTGGGGCAAAATCTTTCTCACTGGAGATGTCAGATGATGAAAACGAATCAATCATCTTGAGCAGTATCAAACCTCCCTAGCCTGCAGTCTGTCTTAGCAACAAGTTGGCTGAACAATGGGGAACCTGCCTGCTTGCCTGATGTACCTGACAACTGCCTTGCAACCGAAGATAGTGTTGTTACTTTCTTGGGCCATTTCCGCAGTAGCCTATTATAGTGCTGTTATTCCACATTCAACATCCTATGGAATCCTGGGGTTTGCAGTTTGCAAACCCCAGGATTCCATAGGATGTTGAAAGTGGAATAATAGCACTATAACAGGCTAATGCAGAAATAGCCTTGGACTACAGTCTCCAAAACCTCCAGCCAACATGGTACTGACAGGGAATTCTGGGAACTGTAGTCAGAAATAATGTTTCCAACTTTTAGAATCTAATTACATTCATTAATTTAACCAACAGAAAACAACTCATCAAATAAATGGAGAAAACAGGGCCTGTTAGTACTTAATTCTGATGTCAAATGCTAATATTTGATACTCAAATAACAAAAATGGGCTTCTGATTTAGACATCAAAATGACCACATTTGAAAAAAAACCCTGCCAAATTTCTAAATATTTGCATTTTTCACAGCTGTGGCCACACCATTGAGCAAGAGGGAATGTAAGATAGTAAGATGCAAATGTAAAATTGCTGGCAGCAAAAAGGTTGAACTGGATTTTTGTCTGTACATTACATAAGGTGTACTGGAAACAGACAAGAAAATACTCGGGCACATGGTTAGAGCCATCCTTGGTAGGACATCAAGACTGATGTTCAGGTCCCCTCTTAGCCAAATGAGCAGGAAGCCCCTCCGCTCATGCAACAGGCTGGTTTACCACATTTCTCTATAGCCAGGTTTGTTTTCCAGTCTTCAAATAGCTGGATTGGCTCCTGATTTGCTTCAAGGCCCCATTCAAGATCCTGGTACTTACTCTAAAAACCCTAAATCAGAAGAGACTCATGCAGCCCTTGAGATGTTGCTGAACTGTGACTCCTGCAATTCTTCATCGTTGGCTTTACTAGTCATGTATGTGCCATGAAAAAAAAAAATAAGGACCAAATACATAATGTGTTTTATGTAATATAACGGCAGACAGTGTTTCCCACATGCTTCATACAACAATTTATGGAAACATTTTCTTATTTATTTAGATACTGTAATTAATTTGAGTTGTACCTGAGAATTATATGTTCTGTTTTCCTTGCTGTGTTTTTATGCATCTTATAGTTCTTTTACTTTTTATATTTATATTTTTAATACAAATTTAATAACAAAAATTATAAAACATTGGCTACGCTAGCTAGGCTGCCAGGAAATGCAATTGAATAGCCACTGGAGGACCACATGATATCTTGCTGTAAAGGATTTGGGACCCTGCTATTCAAAGAATGTCTCCACAGATAGGCTTGCTACTTGTCAGATTGGCTATGAAGGTCTTCTTCCTTTTTGGAAGTGAACTACTGTATATAACTGTTACTGCCCTGGCTAGTCCGAGCTTTGGGGATATTAAAGATATCCTCTTGATATCATAATTCGGCTGCACTTCTCTATTCCTCTCCACGTGCGTGCGTGGCCACCGGACAAGCACGTAAACAAGCTCAGCCGTTAATTGCCGCAATATTCCTGGACAATACAGGCAGGCCAGAAATAGCTGACTCACTGCTTTAGGAGACCTCCAGGCAAGTACTCTAATTAGGTATGCACGCTACTTACAAAAGAGCCTCTGCCCCGCGATGGCAGCTTGATGGGTAACCTATTCAATACCCAAGTACTCTGCGTTTGCATACTGGCTACTCTACTGAGAACCGCTACGATAACTCAATCGTTCAGATTCTGACCTTTTGGAGGCTTTGTCTCCAACTCCAAATCTATTGTTTTCCCCCAAGTACGGCATAACCTGCAGTCACGATTCTCCTTATAAAAACCCTTGATTCCGAGACCTTCCTCAGATCGCTCCCGAGTTTCGTCCCGCCTTGCTGCCGCTTTGCTTGGCGAGCCTCCCCTCAGCTCCACGTGCTGAGCTACATCGCACCCCAGCCTCGCTCTCTATTTTTCCGGGCTTCAGGACAGGTGAAGTATCACCCAAACCAGCAATCCCTCTAAAAATCCCTCTATACCACTCCAACCTTTATTTTCTTTAGTTATCTTGCGTGAGTGTGTCGCATACACTGTTTTGCTTGTATTTAATAAACATCATTTATTATTTCAACTTTTGTGTGCTACTTGACTCGACCCGACCTCGTAGACATAGGGTTCAAGATCTCGCTACGTTACCCTGCCTCTCATAATGCTAAGCAGTGCTCTGAGCTAATTTTCCTCACCTTTAGTTGAGCACATTTTGGTGTCCCTCCCGGGACCCCCAGTAAACAGAGTAACATAACCACAAAAGAGATTACTTTTTGAGTACTCCAGTTTTGGAAAACTGTCCCTTTAAAAGTGTATCTGACTTCTCTATCACATTCTTTTCAGTGACAGATTATGACATTTTTATATTCTGAGGCATTTCAATTTGAGAAATCCCTTAGCTTACTGTATGTTTCTAATAGCTGCCTTAATTTATTGTTACTAGCTTTATTATTTATTTTAGTGCTTGTTGATATATTTGCTCTTCTGCCTTCTTGAATCTATTGAATGAAGTGTGGCATATTAATTAAACAAATGTTAAATAATAACCAGAGTAAGATGTAATATAAAATACCATCTAAAGATGAGTACAAGTCAGTTTGAAATAAGTGAAGCAATGTTGCCATCCAAATTTTATATTCTAAAGAGCTCCTTCCCTCATGGTCTTCCCCCATTAATACCAGAGTTTGAAATCATCTGAAAAGAATGGATTCCTTAAGGACCTTAAAGACTAAGAAATATCATGTCAATAAAAATCACTATTGATCTTGGATGTGATGTACTAGAGGGGTCCCACTTCAATATTGCATCCAGTTATGGTCAACTTTGCACTGAGTGTGGAATGGACAGAAGAAACAGGAAAAAATAATTTATTTTTGATCATAGATTAGTGGTGCAATCCTATACAACTTACTTGGAAGTAAGTCCCATTTAATACAATAGGACTTAATTCTGAGGGCACAGGTTGAGGAAATATGATGAAACTTTATAAATACATCAGAGAGAATAATGCAGTAGCATGGGCACATCTCAAATGTCAAAACGTATACTAACATAAAGGTTCGAGTTTCAAAGAGCTACTTTTTTATTTCATTACATTTGCCATCTGCCTTTCTTCCAAGGACCTCAAGGCAGCATACAACCCTGTGAGGTGGGTGAGGCTGAGAGATAGTGATTGTCTCAAAGTCACTGAGCTGAGCCTGAAAGGAGATTTAGGCTCTGATCCATCAAGTCCAACCAACTGGTGTTATGACTATAATGATCAGATTTTTAAAAAAATGTTTATGTACACAATGATATCAATGTGTATTAGAGAGTACGGAGGGGGGGCATTCCTGCACCAAAGAGCTTGCAAGGAGAGAAATGGAAGTATAAATACAGGAAAACTACACATTTACTTTCGCTTTCTTTTGAATTTCATTTCATTATCTGAACTAAAGTGGTTTGTTTGGTACAGGAGAGCTAGGAAGGATCAGAAGTGATCATGGCTGATGTAGGCAATAGTTCCATATAAAAGTGGGAGGAGACAGAGCAGAGTTGTTGAAAGGAGTGCAAAAACGTTAGGAGGTAGGGTTAGACACCATAGCCAGTTATGTACAGATGCTCAGGCTGGGATGCAAGGCAGAGTACAGCATAATTAAATGAAGTGTAAACATGAAAGATATTACATGAATGAATATCACTGTTTTCCTTGTCTAGATTTGCTAAGTGAAATGTACCCATTCATTATCAACGGAAGCCAATTAACATATTGAACCATGAAGTGCTATTAACCAAAACTGGATTCAGTGAAAATACTTTTGTAATCAAAATGTAATAAATATCAATACACAACCACTGGAGATGTGAAACTAAATTTTAAACTTATTTTGAGAAAATCAGCTGGTTGTCTATAGCTGGGTAAGGGTGCAATCCAAAGCACATCTGCCTGAGAGCAAATCCCACTGAACACAATGAGGCTTACTTCTGAGGAAACTTGCACAGGAACTGACATACATTTTAACACACAATACAACAGTTTGCAGCCAATTTTTGACCATTGTCAGGAGTGGTTAAGGTGTGTGTGCGTTTTTCAATTAATTACACTGTTCCAGATTATCTATACTTCAGATAGCTGTGTTGGCCATGCAGCAAAATGCAGTCCTCATTCCGCATTCATGAGTTTGACCTTTACAGTCTTCATTATTCATGAGGTGTATGCATGCCTCCCCCCAATTCTCCTCCCCCTATTCCCTTGCATTTTTCTGGGTGTGGAGAAAGAAAGAAAGCGCACTCGGGCAAAAGGCAAAGGAATGGGGGAGAGGCACACGTGTGCCTTTCTTCTCCCCTCTGGGCACCCCCCCATTCCTTTGCCTCTGGTCCTGGTGCTGAGAACATGCGCTGAAGCAAAAGGCAAGGGAGTGGGGTGGGGGAAGCACACCTGCATCCCCCCCCCCAAAGATCCCGTCTCCTGTCCCTTCATGCCTGGCCCCAGTGCTGAGAAGGAAAGCTCATGTGCCAGGGCAAAAGGCAAGGGAATGTGAGGTGAGAGCTCTGGAAGTGAACGGGAGAGGAATTGTGAGCAGTTGAGGGAGTTATTCACAGTTCTTTTCATGAGAGGTCTGGGCCCTGAACCCCTGTGAAAGTAGAGAGACTGCTGTACAGCAAAATAATAATAATAAAAAAAAACAACTTTGTTGTTATTGTTGTGTGCCTTCAAGTCATTTCCAACTTATGGCAACCCTAAAGTAAACTCATTAGACCAACCAAAAGGCACAAAATATATTATGCACGCTTTTGAAGATAATAGGCTTCTTTATCAGGCATGGATGTCAAAAAGTCATTTTAGGTGAAGGAAGGTAATGATGGTGGATCATAAAGATGTATCTTTCTCAGGATGACAAAACTGAGTTTAAGATGATGGTGGAGGGAGATCTGATGGAGGTAAAGACCACATCCCTTGCTGGACACAATAGCAAGGCAAGGTAATATATTTTATTTTCCCATTGCTAGAAACAAAAGGAAGTTCCTTTGAGATCTAGCCTGCATCTTTCTTGTGTGAGGTGACAAGCCCCTTTGTAGACAAAACACAGTGAATCCCTTGAGAAGCCTCTGTACTGACACATCTGCAGGTAAATTTAGGTGCTGTAAAAGATAAAATGTGCCAGCGATAGTCAATTTCAAATTGTTTTTCCTTAGCTGGAGGTGAAAACCTCTGTGAGTGAGTCCCAGTCTGTATGCTCCCTCAATTTCAGTTCAATTTGGTATCTTTGAATCCAAAAGATATATATTCAGGGGCAGTCATGTTGGCCATGTAGCAAAATGTAAAAAATATCCATAGACAGATGGATAGCAGGGTTACCTTTATCAGGCCAACAAAAAGGCACAAAATACATTCTGCATGCTCTCACAGCTCACAGGCGTCTTTATCAGCTACTTGCTCTAGATGGTGTGGAGATACTTTAAGGGTGATTTTTCCATATTTAGGTCTGAGTTTGAGGTACTCAGAGAGTACTCTGGGGATATGAAAAAGGGATTTCAGCTGTTTGCAGTCCATGGGCCACACCTTTCCCATCCCTACTTTAGGGTGACCAAGAATCTGGAATGTGGATATGTAGATAAGTAGTGTACAACTGTGGAATAGCAGATCTGAGGAGTAAGTAACTTACATAGAATCATAGAATCATAGAAATGTAGAGTTGGAAGAGACCACACAGGCCATCCAGTCCAACCCCCTGCCATGCAGGTACACCCTCAAAGCACTCCCGACAGATGGCCATCCAGCCTCTGCTTAAAAACCTCCAAGGAAGGAGACTCCACTACACTCTGAGGCAGCATATAACTTGTAATTCAGTTTCCCAATAATTACAGTAAAAATACATTATGTTACGACCGTAACTTAACAAGGGATGCTTTCATTCTTTTTCATGGCATAACAGCAATTTTTAATTACTTTCATAAGTCCTGGGTTTGTGGCCTCACTAAATGATAGAGGAGGAATATCACATTGTTTCATGTGCAGGTTTATGTTGTGCTTCATGCTGCTGCATACTTAAAAAAAAAAGAAAAAAAAAAGAAAATAGTTACCCTAACTTGAGCTGTCTTTGGGAATTGGTAATGAGCTAGTTTTAGAAACAATTATTATGGTAACTAGCTACTTTGGCGCCTGGAACTGTAATTAACTACTTTTTGGAAGTATCTTCCCAAGTTCTCTGGAGTAGATTTGGAGTATACCTACACTATACAGCTATTGCAGTTTGGTGATGCTGTTTTAACTGCCATGACTACATCCTACAGAGGCTTGGGATAAGCAGTTTGGTGAGGTATTTAGAATTCTCTGCCCGAGTGTTCTAGTACATTCCTCTGAAAGAGACCAGAGAACCTCAAAGTATCTTGCCAAAGCACAAACTGGGGGATTCATAGAATGAAGCCATGACAGTTAAAGTGTTATCAAACTGCTATAACTGTGTAATGTAGCCATACTTCTGCTTTTCCAGAGGTGGTTGTCAGGAAGGACAGGAAAGTTGTTTAGCTATTATATTACTGACAATAATCTGCAAAGGTGGATCTTCCTGCATACACATACACACCACTCTCTTGTTTGTACAAGAGAACATGGATGTCTGTCAGGGAGATAGCTTGAAGACCATGACAACTAAACATCAGAAATGTGGCATGCATAATAAAGGGTCTCCACCTTGGGTTTATTTGGTTTTTAACGTTATTGACTAATTTTAGTTAAAATACATCCAGGACAGCCTAAAGCACCAAATCCTGCCTGATCTTGGAAGCTAAGCAGGGTCAGCCCTGAGTAGTACTTGGATGGAGACTGCCAATGAATGTCAAGTACTGCCAGCTATATTTCAGTGGAAGAAACTGGCAAAACCACCTATAAGCATTCCTTTTCTAAGAAAACTCATATGAAATTCATGAGGTTATTCTAAGTCAGCAGATAACTTGAAGAGGCATGCATGCACACACACATGTGCGCGCGCACACGCACACACACACACACACACACACACACACACACACAAGCTTGAAATGTGCAATACCACATTTGATCAGTAAGTGGCAGGCTTCCCTAACCAATGTATAGATTTTCAGTAAATACAGTTGAAGCCAAGGGTGTACAGTTTGAGGGACTAAAACAGAGGGATGCCTTCCTCCTCTGCTGTGGGACAGCCCCTTTCATATGCATGGAGTACACAGAACTCTCCCTTATCATGGCAGTGGGCATATCTAGGAGTTCTGTTTTCAGTAGCTTAAATCACACTGGGCAAGCACAATCTGACAGTACAAAACTTTGGCTGAAAATTCTGATATAGCAAATTAAGGGCTACTCTAACACATGTAAAGCTGGGCAGCTTTGCTAGTAGAAAAAAGTTTTAAAAGGTAACAAGGAAAAATAACATTGTATAGTTAGAACGCTTTTCTTAATCAGGAAAAAATGAACACATGTTGAGGCTTTTTGACATAGGAGAAAAACAATGGGGTCAGAACAAAGGTATTGGAGCTTACAGTGTTAATCAGAATAATATTTTACTTATTTGATCAATAAAACCATGTTTCATTAAGTGCTCAAAAACACCACAGTGAACATTAAAAATCCAGCAACATCTAGAGTCTGCCAGTTTCTCTGATAACTCACTAAACTGTGTACTGGTTCATTTCACCCTTGTCTCACACTTTGCTGCTTCTGAAAAGGGGGGAAAAGGGGGTGTTATGTTTAAGGTCAACTTATTAGAATTAGGAAATATACATAGATGTCTCACTAAGCAATCACTGAGTGGACAACATAGATATTTTAGTCAAAACACTCAAAAGTGTTCACATGCTGAGGACTCTCTTATCAAATGGAATGCGTCAAGAAAAAAAAAATGTGGGACCAACACTTCTTTTTTACAGAAGTCAATAACTATGAGACCTTCACTGAAAGTGGGAAATAGACTCCAGCTGAAAAGCTATATGCAAAACTCGGTGAAAGACTAAAGGCAAAAAAGAGTTGTCACAGAGGTTTTCCATTCCATTCATGGGACATTAATGCAGGGGCAGAGAGATATTTTCAGGAAACATGTGGTTCAGGCCTGTTTCTCTAACTCAGACTTCTAACTTTATGGACTAACATTCCCAGAAGCCCCCAGCCAGCATGGCCAATGACCATATTGCTGGGGGACTGGGACTTGTGAGCGATAAAAGCAATCTTCTGCTGCCCACTCCCTCCAGACAGTCACCTTACACAACAGGAACCTCTGTCCTTTGACAAGTGGTGATTTTTCTGACCTTTGTGGCTAACAGTCTCCAGAAGGGTAGCCACTTTGGTCTGTTATAGGAAAAGAAACCAAGAGTCTAATAGCACCCTAAAGACTAACAACGCATTTATTACAGCATAAGCTTTTGTGGATGAACTAGAGCCCACACATGTGATGAAGTGGGCTCTAGCTTGTGAAAGCTTGCGACAGAAAACATACATTTGTATGACTATCCTTATGTGCTAGAAGCTTACATAAGGGGGCTGCAGAGAAGAAAAAGTATTGCAGGACTATGAATGCTATAAACAGTGCCAGCGAGCTAGCACAGTTTCTCCTAGCAGATGTGGACTTGGAGAGCACACAGTCTCCTTCTGTATGCAGGATATGGATTATTTCATAGTCTTAAGACCTTTTCTAATCAACATTTTACAGACAAACATATCAAGAAAAACCTGAGCTGCAAAGCTAAGTGTTGCGATTGCATTCATTAATCCTTCCTACATCCTTTACTTCTGTGCTGCTATATAGTCACCCTGGTTGGCCATCCGGTTCTCACAGGTTGATTAGGCTTAACATGAGCCTTTGAGGAAAAAGTCCTGCCCCACAGAACACAGTGGGTCACATTTCGAAGTACAAATGCCAAAAGAATGGCCTGCACTGGGATGAGAAAAATACTGGCTTCACTGTAACGTAGGTGTGAACCAGCCTTTAGATTTACACGTGTATCACGCTCAGGGCCTTTCTGCACTACAGTATTATAGTGCTATTATTCCATTTTCAACATCCTATGGAATCCCGGAATTTGCAGTTTGGGGAGTGGCATTTACAATTCTCAGCCAAAGAGCTCTCTGGCTTCAAAAAACTACAAACCCCAGAATTCCACAGGATGTTGAAAGTGTAATAATATCACTATAACAGTGATATTATTTCATAGCCTTAAGACCTTTTCTAATCAACATTTTACAGACAAACATATCAAGAAAAACCTGAGCTGCAAAGCTAAGTGTTGCAATTGCATTCATTAATCCTTCCTACATCCTTTACTTCTGTGCTGTGAAAGGCCCTCAGTTTACCCATACACCATACCCATACCCATACACAATAAAGAGAGAAGGCAAGTTCAGCCGGGTACCTACATCACTTGGTTTCTCGGCCCTTGCTTTCTCCCACCTCAAGTGTTGTGTCCGCGGATTCCTCTGGCGACTCAGGCACCTGAAGAGGGCAGGATGTGAAGGTGGCATACAAAACTAACAGTGACAAGTGCATCTTATTCGCACTGGCAAGGGACCCCTTGACAGGGGCACAGAGACCCTAAATCTTTCAACATGTTGGGATCTAGACAAATCAGGAGGGGGTGGCTTGGGACTTAAGGGGGGGGGGCTGAAGAAAACGAATGGCAAGTCAAAGGCTACACCTGTGCCATTTCTGCACTAGATTGTTATAGCGCTATCATTCCACTTTCAACATCCTATGGAATCCTAGGGTTTGCAGTTTAGGGGCCCCAGGATTCCACAGGATGTTGAAAGTGGAATGACAGCGCCATAACCGTCTAGTGCGGGAGTGGTCCTGGCGGGGCGGTGGACCGTCCATCCCTCTCAGTCTCAGGGGGCCCTGTACTTTTTCCACACCTTCCTCTGGAGACATAACAGTGAAAGTTTAGAGGAAACACCGAAACTGGGGCAACTGCTACCCCGCGGTTGCCAAGCGCGGGGCCGGCATGTCTGAGCAGGGCTGACCCTCCTCAAACGCACCGTGGGAGGGAGAGGAGGAGGAGGAGGAGGAGGAGCAGCACCACTGCCATCAGCCACTATCATCCACTACCACCACCACCACAGCCGCCGCCTCTCCCTCCCGAATCTCTCTGGGAAATGAGCCGTAGGCACAAAAGGGAGACGTCACTCGTTTGTAACGGGAGGGAGGGGTCTCGCCGAAGCCTCTGCCGTGGGAGGCGCGAAAGGCCGCCCCTTCGGCGAGCGCCCTCCGCGGCGGCGGAGCCCGGCAGGCGGAGGCAAAGGGTCCGTCGGCTCCAATTCCACCCACCCCGCGAGGGCTCGGAAGGCGGAGCGACCGTCGCAGCCGCAGCGAGCCGCTCGCACATGCAGCCGCTCCGGCGCCGCCTCCCCGACACCGCCGGCGGGGACGACCTGCTGTTGCCGGCGGAGCGCGGCCGTGCTGGCGGCTCCCGCTCGTCCGCCGCCCTCGCCTCGGCGAGCCGCGCCTCTCGGTACGTGTCCCCGCCGTCCAGCTTCCGAGCTCTTGCCCGCAGCGGCGGCCGTCGCCGCTCTTCCGCGCCACCCCCGATCTCAGCCGGGCGCTTTATGAAGGGGGAAGCGAGCCCGCCGGACCTGCCTGCCCCCGAGACCGCCCTCGGGTCTTTCTCGTCTTCCCCTCGGACCTCCCGTCGTCGTCGAGCGGACGCGAGCCCCGCGACGGCCGTTCTGATGCGGTGAGTGGGGTAACTTATCCCCCTCCCCGCATAATTCTTTGGGACTGGTCGTGGGTTGCGTTACTGGTGTGTGGAAACCGGAGACGTTCAGATCTTGGCGCTCTTTCCTCCCGAAAGAGGTGCGGGCGTCCAGACGCTGGCTTGTCCTGCTACTACTACCTTCCCCTCCCCGTACTCGCTCAAAAGGAAACCCTTGTGAATCTCGGTGGGGCTTCACTTCTTTACAGTGGCGTGGGGCGGGAGGGAATGCGATCTTGCTTCGGTCGTGAACAAGTCCCACCGAGTTCAGTGGGGTATACCCCGTAGGCTGCAGTTGTGATTTCCTTGCCGTATTTCTGGAGGCGCAATCAAAATGAAATGTCCCTCGACGGGGCGTCCGGGTGCGCTCCCGTGTCCGGATTGCGCGACGACTGTTGTTAAAAATGTATCTTTTCGTTAAGTAAACCTGCTCCGTCGGGGCGAAGAAGGACTCGGACGGCTGCGCGGAGAGGGGAGGTATGTGCGGTCGTAAGTCTGTCGGAAGTTCAGGAGGTTGCGCGAGAAGCAGGGGCTGGGCGCAGAGATGGTGCGCTGGGCTGATCTGAGACGGAGAGGACACACGGCACGCTTTCTGACCCACCTCCTGGCCGGCCCTTTCTCTTTGCGGGAAGTACATTAGACGAGGTTGTCCCGTCGGTGTTCTGTCGGCTTTTTATCCGCGCTTTGCGCTGCACACCTTGCAGTTTTGCCTTGGGAGTCTGTGCCCTTACCGCCAGGGGGCGCCAGAAGTGAGGCTTTTGCTCGAGCGGAGATTCTCTGGTACCTTCTTCAGGAAATCAACTTGGAAGAAAAGGTGGTGGAGGGGAGAGAAGGAGCGGGAAGGTGCAGATGTTCTCCATTAAGTAGTATTGCCCCTTGATATTATCCAGCTCTTCTAATCTGTTAGAGAGGGAGAGAAAGGACATTTTGGCTGGCCGAATTCCTTTCGAAGAAACGCTGGAATTGAAAGGTTTCATAAGCTATCTGCATGACACTTTTGCTCATTTAGCAATGAATAAATGCATAAATAAAAATTAAAAAAAAATCTTGTAATGGAACCCTGTGTTTACATGGAAGCAAACTTGGATTAAATGGTGCTTACCGCTCCAAAAGTGCATACAGGGGTGTGCAGATCTGTTAAAGATTTAGGGAAAGCCAGCCGAGGGACCAAATTGGGCTAAATAATGATCCCAACTTGAGTAAATATAGCTGAAATGAATGTGACATTAGTTACTATTTAATGTAAGTCTTGTTGACATGGTGGCTTTCCATTCAGATGAGCCTTCTGTGAGAAGACACTAAAATACAATTTAAAATGTATTAAAAATCAAACTCCAGTAGAAGAGGAGCACAGAATTAACAGCAGAATTACCTTGAAAAGAGTACACCAGGGTTTTTTAAATTTTTGTGGGCCATTTTGAAATACAACATTTGTTTGTTTTTTTTAAGAATGCAAAAACTTGAGTTTTTATTTGACGAGATGTATAAGTTCCATGTGTCTGTGTCGAAATTTGGCTGTTGGCTTTTTGAAACCACATTACTTTGCTATTCATATGTTTAAAAAGTTCAGATGGTAAAGTGTTGATTGAATTTTAAACACGTAGCCTTCATGGTTAGACACAGTGTGTAGCCACCATTTTGGAGTACCAGAACTAGTTCAAGCACACATGTGAACCCCTCTGAGTCCCATTTGGGAGAAAGGCAATAAATAATAATAGATAAATGTATGAATCACTGGGTTTCTTTCTCCTTTGTCCTTGTAATCTTGCAAGCAAGTCTGAACTCAGTTGCTTTGACTATAGAAAAGTGAACACAGCTGTAGTCATGCACAAGTATGAATGTGAAAAAGCATTTGCAAAGGTGTATCATCTTATAGGTACACTTGTAAAGGAGATCTTGAGTGTATGCTTTGTGCCTGTATCTGCATAATGTGAAACAGGGCTTTTATTAGATACCCTCAAAACATTAGTTGTCTATGGCTTGCTCATAAAATATATTTTTTTCATGTGCAGGGAGCCCCAGAGCGTATGTTGATTTATTGGACGTTAAGTCCATGGAGAATAGCCCGGTGCATTGTGTAGAGTTTTGACCTGATAAATGAGTATCAATTTGTTGCCAAGTGTAAATGCTAAATTTAAGCATAATAGAATCCTTACGGCATTTTAATTGACAAAAAATGTGCTCGTTCATATATCTCTGGAAATAAACTGATTAAGTAGATTTATAATTGTGTGTATGTGGCCAATATCCTAATGTTTTACAGCGCTAGATAATTACACATTCAAGAAACAAGTGGTTTGGGGGTTTGGGAGGATGGTAAAGACCTCATATTTTAGAAGTGTTCAGCAGATTTAAACAGCATTCTATTAAAGCAAACATGCTCAGGGGCAGATTGTGTTGTTGTTTTTAACGCCAAGCTGTAGAATTCAAACAGCCCATTAAAATGTTCTGTGAAACATGAGGCTTCCACATTTTGAAGTGGTATTTGAATTTTAGGATAGGCAGCAGTTTAAAGTTTACCATTATTTCCCACCTCTGGGCATATAATCTCACACCTGTTCAGAATGAGCCAATGAGAAGAGTGTCTTATGCGCACCCCATCATTTACTGGGTTGATATAAAAAATGAAAAGTACAAACTTTTTGCATGTTCAGCAGCTTTACCCGAAAGACTGAATTGTACTGTAAAGAATGTGTCACCTTCTGTTATGCAGTATGTAAGTTTCTTAAAATGCTGGGGAAAGGGACTGTGTCAGTTTTATCTGGTTTATTTTGTTTCTGTGCTGCTGTTGTTTTATTTTGCTTTTATATACAGTCAGCTCCTCACATCCACAGGTTTAACTAACTTTTATGGATTTGATTGTTTGTGGATTATTTGCTGTCCTATGTCCTATGGATTTATAAGCCTTGCCTCAAGTTTGCAGTCTCTCTGCAAGCTTTGTGAGGATGAGAGAGGTTGCAAATGGGAGGTGATGTTTGTACCTCCCTATTAAAAATAGAGTCAGGCAGCAGCGGAGGTGGTAAAAAGTCATTTCTGCCTTATGAAGGAACTCTGCAGTCTCGCAGGCAGAACTGCTTGTCTGGCATGCTCCCCGCTATGGATTCAAATGTGTTGTGTACTGGAATTCACGGATTATATTATTTTGTGTGTTTTAAATATGATTTGGAGAGACTATAGATATTTGTGGTTTTTCTACTTTTGTGGGGGTTCTGCATCCCTAATTTCCCAGGAAGTATGACTGTACTTCCCAGTGGGATTTGCAACAAAATGTTCCAGTATGGAGTTGTACCTAATTATTGAAGTATGCTTCATACTCCTTGATTCTAGAATTTCCATTTTATTGAGGAAGTCAGGTTAAGTAAGGGGCTAGGGTCAGACAGCGTAGGACAGCTATGATTTACAATTACTGACCTTTAATTTAATTAAATTGCTAGGAATAGCCCTTACTGGTATACAGATCATGGCATCATTGACTGAGTTGGCTGAAGAGCCTCAAGAATGGCATTGGAGAACCCCAGAGCAATTGTCAACATTCACAGTGAGACCAGAGCGGACATATCAGCACCATGATTTTTTTCTTAGTTGGTCATTAGTCCAACCGTAGAGTGGGACATATTTTTGATCTTTGTCTCAAAGTGTGGGTTTGGTTATAGTGCCATGATCAGATGCTTCTTGGTAAATTTTGGATTTGCTTCCTCCATTTCCTGCCTGTGGGGATCGTCTGCCCTTGGAAACACATGAAACACACAGGAGTGCTTTGGTGTGGGTTCCTGCATGGCAGGAGTTTGGGCTGGATGGCCTCTGTGGTCCCTTCCAACTCTGTGATTCTGTGAGTCTATGTGATTCTATGAAATTGGATAGATTACTGAGTGCTCTCAGGGACTTTTCAATGGTTAGAGCTTCTGATTCTGTTGGTACCCCAGCCTCTCTGTACATTGTACATTGTGAAAGCCCCTGACATGATTGGACCTGAGCCCTCCCCTTTCTACTACCTCTACACATGCACTGTGGAGAGGGATTATTAGCAGCTCGCTGGACAGATATGATGCTGCAACTCATGCAAGTCTCCTATGAACTTTGAGGGGAAATATAGTCATCTTCATAATTATTGTAAAACTGTGGCTGAAACAGATCAAATTCTTGCCCAGGTTTCTGAGATCACGTTAATCTTGTGTGGCCTGTTGACCACAGTTCATTTGTAGCAGTTCAGTGAAACTCATTTCAGCATTAGCTATCATGGCTTATTTTAGCCAATCAAACAGGATTGGCTGAGTTGGTCCAAGGAGTAGTAGACACATCATTGAGTAAGGGGGCTGGTCCCTACTGTCCTTGTAGAGGCAGTTGTGTAATCTCACCTGAGAAAAATCCTCCCTGGAGCAGAATTAAGTAGTAATTATTGTCCATAAATCAGTAAAAAAGTGCAGCCTTGGCCTATTAAAAGCAGCTGGTCTGCTGCCAGAAAGGCTGCTTGTATAGAAAGGTTTTTGCCTGTAGATGAAAGGCAACAGAAAAGAGGCCCACCTGGTCTCTCTTGGCAAGGAGTTCCACAGCCTGGCAGAAACCACCTTTCCTCATGTACTCATCAAGCTTGCTTCTGGAGGGTGTTGAGACAGAGTGAAAAGATCTTCCTCCAGAGATGAGCTTTGGCAGGGGAGAATATAATTCTTTAGATACATTTTGCTCCATACCTGTATTCCAGACCCCTATGATCTGCAGAGGAGGCGTTGTTGGCTTTGTTCTGATCTGTGGAATTCTATTTGATGGTGAGACAGAGATAGGCCTTTCCTCACAGTGGATTAAGTCAAGGCACTTTAAATAAGGGATCTAAATCAAGAGAAAATCCTGAATTAAATAACTGATTTAAATGAAATTTCCCTTGATAGAACCTCATATTTCTTGAACAGTGCTGTAAGTGTGACTACTTAAACGTGTTAATTTGCAATTTGGTAGAGTTTATAACAACTAGGAGAGCCCAGTGGGAGATTTTGTTTTTTTTGTTCTGTAGCAAAAGAGATGCGGCCAGCTCTTTCTCTTCTTTCCCCATATTTTTTTCTCTGCTTTTATGAACTCCTCTCCCTTGCTTGGCTCAGCCTGTGTCTATGTATTTCATGTAACTTTAGTCTGCTGAAAAACACAAGTTGAAAGCCCAGTGCTTCAAGTAAGTACAGTACTAGAAATTGATATTCAGTGCTGGACAAATGACTTGTTTTCATGAGATGAAAAGTTACATGTTTGATTGTAGGTTACTCAAATGCATGTGAGTGTGTCAGAACCATTCATTTTTTTGAAACTGTATGATATGTAACTAGCATGGCTTTGATGTGAGTTAGTTGAAACTATCATTTTGAATCTAGACTAACAGGAATTTAGGCTTAAATCCAATTGTAAGTTTCAACCAAAGTGAATGGAACATATGTAACTATTGACTTATCAAGTTTCCATTGATCCGTTAATGCAATTGGATTTGAGCCTTAATATTTTATTGCTTTTTTAAAGAAATCGCCTAAACTGCAAAAACTTTGATTTTTACAAAATCATGTATCTTTATGTGTTCTGCCTTCTTTTTCAGGCGTTCCACCCTTGTGGAATGATCTTTTTTCTCTAATACCTCAAACCTGAAACACTGGTGTGACTTAAAAGTTCATTGAAAACCTTTTTGCTTTGGCTTTCTGCCAGCTATTCTCTCAAATTGCATCGCTGTGGTTTTATGAGATTGTTTTGTTATTCTATGATGGTGTTGTAAACATCTTCAGGATTTGTATATAAATAAGATGTTTAGAAATATTTCTAATAAAAAGTGAACTCCAGGACTTGAAAATGTTTCTCATGTTTCCTTGTTTTTACTCTATCCAATTTGTGTTGTATATGTGCCATCAAATCACTGTCAACTTATGGCAACCCCAGGTATTTCATAGGGCTTTCTTAGGCAATGAATACTCAGAGATAGTTTTGCCAGTTCCTTCCTCTGAAATATAGCCTACAGCATCTGGTATTTGTTGGTGGTCTCCCATCCAAGTACTAACCAGAGCTGACCCTGCTTAGTTGCCAAGATCAGACAAAATCTGGTGGATATTTAGACTACTCCTTTAGGATATTTAGACTACTCCTTTACAGAAATATGAATTGATCAATCCAGAACTTTGCTGAGAAAAATGCTCTGTTCACAAAGTACAAATCTTAGTAGCAATTTACAGTCAGTAAAAACAAGAGACTCAACCCTGTGTTTACAAAATAGCCTCTACATTACACATCAAAGCCCAATACTGTTTTGCAGTGAGGTAGACTCGAGTCAATTGACTTGGACTTAAATCAGACTTAAGTCACTTCGGTGATTCGACTCGGACTTGACTCGGCAAAAATTACACACTGACTTGACTTGACTTGACTTGAGACTTGCATATTTTCATCCAGAAACCTTACAACTTCCTGGTCACATGACGATCTGTTTCAAGCCCAAAGTGTGGACACATTTCTCAGAGGAAACAGCAAATAAGTTAGACAATGGGCTTGAGATGAGGGTGAGGTCTTCTCAGCAGCCTATCCCCTCTACATATAGGAGGAGCTTTCTGAAACTTCCTAAGAGCAGAAGGCAAGACTTGTGCCCAGAGTGCGGGGAGAATATCTCAGAGGGGAACAGAAAATGTGTTAGGCAATGGGCTTGAAGAGGAAAGATCCTTCCTTCTAAAACTCTTGAAGCTTCAGTAATGGGAAATAAAAAGGATCCTATTCCCCACTTCTGAAGCTACAGATGGCAAAATCACAAAAGTAGAGGGCCAACTCTACTTAAATTGTTAAAACTGATTTTATTCAACTCTGTCCGGAAATTCTGGAATACGGGTTGAGGTATAAAGTTGGCTCCCAGACTTGAGACTTGACTTGAAAGTATCTTGCAAGGACTTGAGACTTGACTTGAGACTTGAAGGTAGAGACTTGAGACTTGAGACTTAAATACATCACTGCTGTTTTGCACACTGAACTCCTGGTGCATCAGGGAGGGATGGCCGAATTGGTGTATCTCCTTACCCTATCTAGTACACAGCATCAGAGTTCACCATCCTATTCCTTTGTTCTTGGGTACAAACTTATTAGTGGCAGTCCAAAGTTTTAAACAGAAAAGGAGCGGGGAGGTTTCGGCCTGATCTTGTCCAGGGCTCAGATTGAGGAGAAAAGTATCATAATATATTGAAATAATTTGAGAGAGCATGACTGGAAAGATGCAGAACAGACAATGCAAAATTTGTATGTCAGATGTAAGGAGGGAAAAAAAAGTCTCTGGAATAAAATCGATCATGGAATATGAGATTTCTATATTATACCTTTGTACATTATCATCTTCCTCCTTTAGCTTACTGAGACATGCAGCATTTGGTCAGTCCCCTCTCTTTTTCAGTAAATAGTGCATGCCTCTCTCAAGCCTCACTCAGATGAAGGGTCTGAGCTGGCTGTGCTGAACCAGGAGCTTTGAACTGTGGTAGAAAGCTGAAAAGGTTGGCCCAGTATGCTTTGGCTCTGAAAAATGCACATTCCATGTTCTTCATAATTAGAAAACGAATAGAAAATAAAAATGCCAATATCATACTGTTCTTTTACAGGTCTGTGGTGTGTGATCATCTCTGAAAGACTATGCAGAGTTCTGCTCATCGCACCTCGAAAATGATAGGCATAACTGTAAAGACTACAGAAAAAAGTAACTAAAATTAGCAGTGAAGAACTCTCCTGCAAGGAAAAGGCTGCAGTATTTAGCTTTGAGGAAAAAAGTAAATGGGAGACCTGGTAAAGGTATATAAAATTATGCATAATGTGGAGAGGAAGAAGCATGTCTTTTTCTCTAATTAATACTAAGGACTAGGGTTATCAACTGAAGTTGAATAATGGGAGATTTAGCTTAAATGGAAGTGTTCACCACAGTGCAAAGTTAAGCATCTTGTGCTACCGCAAGATGTGGTGATGGCTGCCAACTTGGATGGTTTTCAAAGGGTATTAGGCCAATTCATGGAGGATAAAGTGTCAGGAGCTCCCGCTGACTGTACATCACTCTGTATCGGAGACAGGATGGCTTTTTATACCAGTTGCTGGAGCCTACGAGCAGGGAGATGCTGTTGCATTCATGTTCTGGTTCTTGGGTTTCCATAGGCAATAGCTTGGCCAGTATTCAAGCAGAATGTCAAATCTGATAGGCATTTTAAGGTGATGATGCCATTCAATGTGATACATTAAATGTCTGGCACAATAACTCAGAACAGGTTGGTAAAGTAAAACACACAAAGTCATAGAAATAAGTAAATATTGCTCTGGTGGGAAGTTAGGTTTTATAAGCTTTGAATTGAACAGAAAAATCCAAACTGACCTCAGCACTGCTTTTAACACTTTTGCAACACTGCTTTTTACAATACGTGGGAGTTGTAGTCCAACCAAAGAAACTTTTCTAAGAGGAAGAAAAAAGGTTTTTCAACACCTACTTCTCTTTTCTTAATGGTCAAGTTGTAGAATCACCCCCACCCTCCAGTGGTGGTGGTGGTGGTGGTGGTGGTGGTGGTGGTGGTGATGGTGATAGTGATAGTGATAGTGGTGGTGATGCAACTAATAATGACCATGTATTTTGGAGAGATGATGATAGATGGCAATCCTGTCTATTCGTGTCAGTTCAGAAGGAAGTCTGATTGAGGTTAATCAGATTTCCAACCTTAAAATGCTTAGAGTCTTAGCATTTTAGATGGGGAAGACAAATGTAGACAGGAAAGCTCAGAAAGGTGGAGGAAGAGAAACAGAAGAGAAGGAAAGAAGATGCTAAGTCAAGACTTACAGAGGGAAGGGGAAAGGAGTAGGAAAGAGACAGACGTGGAATGAGAGAGGGGATGAGTGTAGGCAGGAGATGGGGGAAGAAGAAAGGAATGGACCATGAGGAAGACAGAGCAAATAAATCAAAAATTAAAAGAGAAAGGAACCAATTACCTAGGGAGAGGTGAAGAATAAAGACTACACTTTCTGCTGACAATGGCGCAATCCCCATGCGTCTCAGACCAATAAAGGAAATTGTATTGTAGCTTCAACCATTTAAAATAGCATGTGGAAAGCAGAGAAAAATCAGGAAAGGCCGCAAAGCAACAGTCCCATAGTACCATATTTAGTGACTTTTGAGACAGTGAGTGTTGAACAACTCATTGTTTCCCTGAGCTAATCACTTTTTCCTACTGAACCCAGTCCTGGCTGTAGTTTCAGAAACTTTGAGAAGGGGAAGAGTTAGAAGAAGATGGGAAAGGGAGGAACTCTGCAGAGGTTATAGGAATGACTCCTACACCTCTGGTTGCCAGCAGCACACAGATATATTTATGTAGCAAACATATACACACACATTTCAAGACAGTGTTCTTTGCTGTGAGATTTCTTTTCTTGTCCTAAGAAGTAGACTCTCAGAGCCAGGCCCCGCTCTATAGGAACTCTAGTTTTTCTTTGTTTTTTGCCTGTGATGAGAACAACTTCACAATTTATAGCTCTGACATTTCATGGAAATCCCCCCAGTTTTTCTGAACACTGTCTCCCTACTTTTGTCTATTAAAGTTAATGAGAATGTACCAGTCAGAACTGTTGGCAATTATGCCAGAACCATACAGGCTCAGTGGTTTGCATTACTAGGATCTCCCAATGAGATGTTGACTGGAGAAGTTCAAGACCTCACTTGAATAGGGGCTTGTTACCCTGATTTCTGGGGTCCCGTGAGGGACACCTCAATGTGTTCAAAAGACTGGGGAATGGGAATTAGCAAGAGCACAAGCTAAGCAATGCAAGAGGCAGGGCAGCCTAGCGAGATCTTGAACCCAATGTCTACAGGGTCAGGCCGAGTCGATAATCAAACAGAAGTAAATAATAATTTTTTTCCTTTATTTTGAGATACAGTCAATACGTATGTATGCAACCACTCACACAGACCTAATGAAAGAAAGGTAGGAGTTGGATAGAGGATTTTAAGAGGGATTTTTCGGGGGAAATACTACACCTGATCCTGAAGCCCGGTTTATCAGAAGAAAAGTCCGTTGTAGCGGAGATTCTCAGCACGTGGGAGCTGAGGGGAAGGTTCGTTGAACGAAGTGACAGCAAGGCGGGATGAAAGTCTGAGCGATCCGAAGAGACGCTAAAAATCAGGGGGTCTTGTAGGGGAAAATGTGCCTGTAGGCTAGTCCGTTCACGGGGAAAACAATGGATTTCGGTCTGGAGACAAAGCCTCTGAAAGGTCAGTACTTTAGATGATTGAATTATGACAGCGTTGTCAATAGCGTAGACAGTCTGCAAATGTGGAGTGCTTGAGAGCTGGATATTCCGCTTGTCAACCTGCCTGCTTGGGGCAGGGAATCTTTTGTAAGCTGCGTGCATACATAATGTGATATTAAGAGCATACTTGCCTGGAGGTCTCCTAAAGCTGCAGTCCAGCAATTACTGGCCTGCCTGGATTTTGTTTTGAATAGTTCAGCTATTTTCGGCCGTGCCTGTGTGTGTGCTTGTCCAGGGGCCTCGCAAGCACATGGAGAGGAATGGGTAGTGAAAGCCAAATTCTTGATATCAAATGATATCTAATATACCTCAAGTTCGGACTAGAAACTATAGTAACGGGCCACCCAAAATGTAAGCCATTCATTAGTTGAAGCTGAAGCTAAAATACTGAGGCCATTTCCGCACTATGCTGTTATAGTGCTATTATTCCACTTTCAACATCCTGTGGAATCCTGGGGTTTGCAGTTTCTGGAGGGGCTGCCTGTCCCCTCCCGAAACTGCAAACCCCAGGATTCCATAGGATGTTGAAAGTGGAATAATAGCACTATAACAACATAGTGTGGAAATGGCTGAGTTGAAATGAGGAAGATGCAGGGAGATTGGAGAGAGAGACTGGCAACAAGTAGGCTGGACGTGGCACTAGAAAATAACAAGTCTGATGAATAAGGCCAAAACTAGCTGTTGCCCAGCTGTGCCAAAACTCTTACAGAGTATGATCTCGCAATGGCTGCAACAGACATGCAGGCATTGTATTTTGTTATCATATGCAAGTAAGAATACACATTTACTTTCAGTGCTTAATTGCCCTGCAATTACTGTTTAATGACAGAAACTACAGTATTTTGAGGGCAAGATCATGTAAAAAGCATTTTTAATGAAAGTCAGTCTTGATGTGGTGCCAGTTCTGTGTGTTGAATCAAGTTGGGCTTCAACCATATAGAAAGCAAGAAGCACTAAATTGGAGGACCAAAAGACTCCTTCCTTTCATTTGCTTTTTCTTAGCTGAGGCAACAGTGCCAGCAGGAAGCTTGATGGAGATAAATGGACTTCCACAGAGAAACTGTAAGAAAGTGTGAGAGGGGCGTGCAACTAGTCCATTTAGTATTTTGGTCTTTAAATCAAACTCTCTATTTCCCACTGGCCAAATGATTGTGGTACATCTGGATTTAAAGATGAGAGAACTGTTTCTTGCATACCATATTTGGTTCCAGCTTTTGTTGTAATGGTGAAGTTGTTGAGCCAAAAATGATAACAAAGAAAAAAAAATATTGCAATGTTCCAATTCTTTCTTCCACCCCCAACATTTGTTGGTATGCATACTTATCTGATTTAATATTGCTAAAAGAGGACAGAATTGGTTGATTCTTTTTCTCTTCCGCTGTGTACTCGTGCGCATTCCCTTACGGAATCAGCTATAAAACACAATGCACATGATTTTTCTCTTTTCCAATTTGTCTTTGTAAAGTATTGCTGACTTGAAAGAATGTGTGTTTTATCAGCCATACCAAAACATATTTCAAATTGACCTCTTCGTGACATATAGTTTTTGCCAGCTGTTCACGGTAGACTAGTTTTTAACATCTAGCCCTGAGCACTGCAAAATTGACCAGGCAAGAACAGGTGGCAGTTTACTGTTTGAATCCCTCCAGAAGTCTCAGGAATCCACAATTTGAACAGGCATTTACAGGTAAAATTAGGTATTGTGGAGGCTTTCACAGAGGTGTTTTTTTTAACTTACTAAACAGACACATCCTCTTATGCCATTCAGAAAATAGCCCTATACAATTTTAGAAAGATGCCCCAGGGTATGTTTCTGCTGGTGTAACTGACAGAATGGATTTCTCTGTCTCTTAAAAAAATTTGCTGGGGCGGAGGCTATTCTTTAATATCAGTTGCGCACAAAACAACACAATGCTATAGACCAGCACAGCAGGCACGTGCATTTAGGTTGCCCACTGGTGGGAATCTTCCCAACTGTTTGTTTTGAAAGCTGTCAGGAAAAATAGGGATGAGAAACCAAAAAAATACACAGACAATAAAGATTTCTAAAATTTGAACCATATGGCGAGAGTGACTAGCTCTTAAAGCCTTGGGCCCTTGTAGCTGATTAAGGCATATTTTGCTACTGATTGGCAGCATTGACTGTTTTTATCAACTATGTTGAGTTGATACAATCAGTGCTGTTTTATTTTGTATTAGTTTCTTTATTTAAACAATATGTATATGTGTGTATATATCTCTTAGTCCTCCACATTTTTGGGTTTGACTTCCATGAATTTGCTAATTTGTGGATTATTTACTGCCACCTCTGCTGCAACCCTATGCCATATTTAACAGGGACTGCAAGCCACACATAACTGAGAGAGACGCTATGAATGTGTAGCGAGGCTTATAAATGTTGGGAGTGGCAACCTTTGCATGCTAAATTAACTGGCTAGTTTGTTTGCATGTTTATTGTAGGCATAGAGAGATAGCCTAGAGAAAACTTCCTGTTTGTTTTGGTCAGTACCTCTTCCTCCAGCACGTACACATTCTTTGGTCTTAAAAAGGTTCTCTTGCCGTTTACTCCTTCCTTTTGTCTTCGCCTTTTGTCCTGAAAGCATGCCCTGAGATCTCCTAACAGGGATTATTTTCAGCAAGCATGTGAGTGCTTAATTTTCTTCCTACCTTCTTCAAGAATTGAACCTGTGTAGACTATGCACAAGATTTTGTGAGTAAATTCTTTTATATTTTTAACCAAATTGTTTCTTGCGTTTATTTTGAGCTAGGTTAAGTGTGTTTGGGGTGCAGTGATAGAAGTGGGACCGGTAATCTGTTCAGCTTCCGTTTTTGTGGAATTACTAAGATACTCTGCTGATTGAGAGTCTCATTACCAAAAATCTCTCAATTCCCCAACAGGTTATGGACCCAGCACGCTGAAATAAGCTTCACAGCCTGCTTTAGTATGAAGGCGAAGCTGTACAAGTTCCCTCATCCAAATTGACTGAGACTTTTCATATGAAAGACCATAAACTTCTTTAATTTTGTCTAACATTTCTTTTGCAGTGGTACAGTCTCTTACATAAAGTAGCTGATTAGCCTCCAATGCATTACCAATTAGGTACTGTGCTGTGGCATCTTTTCTCAACCATTGTTCTGCAGCGTCACCACTTGGTTTTTCTTTTTCAATTGCATCAAGAACATTAATGGGGTCCCAGAACAGAACAGTTACCAGATATTTCAGGTTTTAGTTATTTTTTGCATTGTGTCTTTCTTGTGAAAGCGGCTGTTTTTTCCCCCCCTTCCCCCCTTTTTGGAAACACACATCTAACTAGAGAATTTTTACCTTTTACCTTTTTGAGTGCTGATTTTTTTTGGGGGGGGGGGTTGCTAACTAAAGCAAAAATGCTGCAGGCAGATTTAGACCTAGCTTCCAAACCCAGACTTGTGCAACTCACCAATGAGAGCTATACAGAATGGAGACAAAAATTAAATTTAGCCTTTAGTCACCATAATGTTCTTGATGCAATTGAAAAAGAAAAACCAAGTGGTGAAGCTGCAGAACAATGGATGAGAAAAGATGCCACAGCACAGCACCTAATTGGTAATGCATTGGAGGCTAATCAGCTACTTTATGTAAGAGACTGTACCACTGCAAAAGAAATGTTAGACAAAATTAAAGAAGTTTATGGTCTTTCATATGAAAAGTCTCAGTCAGTTTGGATGAGGGAACTTGTACAGCTTCGCCTTCATACTAAAGCAGGCTGTGAAGCTTATATCAGCGAATTGATTATGATTTTTGATAAGTTGAATTCCTGTGGATTCCAGTTTTCTGATAGACAAAAGGTTTGTTTCCTGACTGGAACTCTGGGATCAGAGTTCAATTCCTTCATCTCTCTTTTACAAAACTTAAAAGGGCTAACCTTTAATGAAGCTATGTCTAAACTACGCGAAGAATGCATTGACCAAGGGGCCTCCCCTTTTGATCATACACAGAGACCAAGTGGATCAAATTACCTGGCCACTGAGAAGGGCAGACCCAAAGCTCTGCCTAGGGACCAGTCAGAGCTCAGTTGCTATAACTGCAATAAGAAGGGTCACATTGCAAGAAACTGTACCTTTCCCAAAAAGTCCTCAGCCAATGGTAGGCTCTCCAAGTAAGAAATTTACAAGACAAAGGCAGCATGAAGTAGGTGAATCAAGCAAACAGTCTTACAGAGGAAGTAATTTTCTTTTAATGGGACAGACTCTGGCACTTAATGACTACAAGCGGAAAAATAATTGTTGGATTATAGATTCTGGCTGTACCAATCACAGCACATTTTCTGATGCTTATTTTGATAAAATTGATCGAGATGCAACAGGAAAAATTCAAGCTGCAAATGGTGAATCCATGCAGAACCTGGGATCAGGAAGCTGTACTTTAAACTGTCTATTGCCTAATGGCAAAGTTACCCAGAATGTAGCAAATGATGTCTTGTTTGTTCCTGAATTACACTGCAACATGCTTAGTGTGTCTGCTTTGGATAAGAAAGGATTTGAAATACTTTTCAAACAAGGAAAATGCACAGTTACCAAAGATAATGTCCTTTTTGCAGAAGCATTTGAGAATAATGGCGTCTATGAGTTACATCTTTCAGCTCAACAAGCTAATGTTGCTAGAGCACAGATGAATGAGAACAACCTTGACCTATGGCACAGACATCTTGGACATCGTGATCCAAAGGCAGTTCTTGAACTACAGAACCAGAGTTTGGCCACAGGAATCAAGGTGAATCAACAATACAATGAGAGTACTACCAGGTGCATAACTTGTGTTGAACAAAAGTCAGTCAGACCCTCATTTCATCCAAGGACTGAAAAGAGAACCACTAAGGTACTGGATCTCATTCACAGTGATTTGTGTGGTCCATTTAATGTTCCTTCACTTGGTGGAAACAGATATGCTTTAATTTTTGTGGGTGATTTTTCAAGGTATTGTGTTACTTATCTTCTGAAAGAGAAGAGTCAAGCCCAAGACATGCTATGGAAGTATGTTGTCATGGTGAGAACCAAGTTTGAGATAACACCTAAAGCTATCCAGACAGATGGCGCTGGTGAGTACATTTCACATCGCACACAAGCTTTCCTGGAAGAGCATGGCATTTTGCACAGGAGGAGCGTTCCTTACACTCCTAAGCAGAATGGGATTGCTGAAAGGAAACTGAGATCTCTCCTGGAGATGACAAAGTGCATGCTGGCAGATGCTTATCTTCCCAGTAAATTTTGGGGTGATCCCTTTATGACCGCAACGTATCTTCAGAATAGATTGCCAACAAAAGGCACCACACAAACACCATTTCAATTATGGCATGGCAGAGTACCAGACATGAAACACATTAGAACCTTTGGAAGTATTGAATATTCATACATACCACAACAGAAGCGACACAAACTAGGTGCAAGAGCAGAGCAGACTATTCTAATTGGCTATGCTCCTGGAAGCAAAGGCTATAGAGTAATGAACTTAAAGACTGGTGAAGTTGCTACCAGGCATGTAGTTTACTTTGATGAACAAAGTAGAGTTGATAAGAGAGGAACTGTCGTAGACTTTCCAGATGAACGAGAGACTATCTTAGAATCACTGGAAGAAGAAGAGCAAGATGTTGAACCTCTCTTAGAAGTGCAGATGTTGCCTTCATCTGAAATACCACAAACAGCTACACAACCTGATTCTGAACAAAGGACTAAGATATATGCTGCAGAAAGCAAGCTAAAGGCAGAGAGCAGTACACTAAGAGAAGGGGATGCAGATGGCTCTGACCTGAGCACTGGACCAAAGGATGCTACAGAGACAGACCAGGTTCCAGAACAGGTTCCCAGATGCTCAATGTGACCCAACAAAGGTATACCAGCTCCACGCTTGTCCTACCTCGCAACATCAGTGTTACCAAATGAACCATCAAGCTTTGAAGAAATTGAACAGATGCCTGCGACTGAGGCAGCTCAGTGAAGAAAAGCAGCACAAGAAGAAATAGATGCACTGCATAAGAATAGAACATGGACACTTACTGAACTTGCACCAGGAAAGAAGGCCATAGGATCCAGATGGGTCTTCAAGCTGAAACTGGATGCACAAGGAAAGGTGGAACGCTACAAAGCAAGGCTAGTTGCTCAGGGCTTCTCACAGAAATTTAGAATAAACTTTGATGAGACATTTGCGCCTGTTGTCAAACACAGTACCATAAGACTGCTTCTCAGTCTAGCTGCTTCCAAACAAATGGATATCAGACACCTTGATGTAAAAACTGCTTTCTTACATGGACAAATAACAGAGGAACTGTACATGCAACAACCTCCAGTCTTTGTAGACCAGAAGCAACCACATCTGGTTTGCAAGCTTAACAAGAGTTTGTATGGACTTAAACAGGCTGCTAGAGCTTGGAATGAGAAACTAGACACAATGTTGAAACAATTAGGCTTTAAGCAAGGAGAAGCAGATCAGTACCTATACACCAGAACCAAAGGAGGTTATTCAACCTTTATCCTGACCTATGTTGATGATTTGATTATAGTCACCAACAGAAATAAAGACTACTCAGAAGTTGGACATCACTTGAACAAAGAAGTGGAATTGAAAGAGTTAGGAGATGCAAAATACTATTTGGTCATGGAGATTCAAAGAGAACAAGATGGATCATTTCTACTAAATCAAAAACAAAAGATTGCTGAACTTTTAGAAAGCTTAGGACTCCAAGATGCCTACACTGTAGCAACGCCCATGACCACAGATTTTCTTAAAAATACTGAAGAAAGTGATGTTTTACCAGATAATAGTCTCTACAGAACAGCAATAGGAAAACTACTGTACCTGTCTACCAACACAAGACCTGATATTGCATCTACTGTAGGGATTCTGAGCAGGAAAGTTAGCTCACCCACAAAGAAAGATTGGACTGGAGTAAAAAGGGTAGCTAGGTACTTAAAAGGGACTATCAACTTTAAATTGAAGCTACCAGCTAGTAGCAATCCTAAATTAGTATGCTACACTGATGCAGATTGGGCTGGTGATACTGCAGATTATCACTCAGTCAGTGGTCTCCTATTTTTGTATGGAGATGGCCCTATTTCTTGGAGCAGCCACAAGCAGAGTGTGGTGGCTCTATCCTCTACAGAAGCAGAGTATATTTCAGCATCAGAAGCATGTAGAGAATTACTATGGCTTGATCAATTGTTGTCTGATTTTGGAATAAATGAAGAAAAACCAATTCAAGTTATAGAAGACAACCAGAGCTGTATTAAACTTTCTCAAACGGAGAAGATGACACCACACAGCAAGCACATAGGAACAAGATACCACAAAGTACGTGAGCTGACAGAGAATGGAATGATCAAGATGATCTACTGTCCAACCACTGAGATGGTAGCTGATATCCTGACCAAACCTCTACCAAGAGACGGCTTTGAGAACCTGCAAGTCAAGATGGGACTTCAGGGGTGCATGCTTGGTTGAGAAGGGGTGTTGGGAGTGGCAACCTTTGCATGCTTAATTAACTGGCTAGTTTGTTTGCATGTTTATTGTAGGCATAGAGAGAGAGCCTAGAGAAAACTTCCTGTTTGTTTTGGTCAACACCTCTTCCTCCAGCACATACACATTCTTTGGTCTTAAAAAGGTTCTCTTGCCATTTACTCCATCTTTTTTTGTCTTCGCCTTTTGTCCTGAAAGCATGCCCTGAGATCTCCTAACAGGGATTATTTTCAGCAAGCATGTGAGCGCTTAATTTTCTTCCTACCTTCTTCAAGAATTGAACCTGTGTAGACTATGCACAAGATTTTGTGAGTAAATTCTTTTATATTTTTAACCAAATTGTTTCTTGCGTTTATTTTGAGCTAGGTTAAGTGTGTTTGGGGTGCAGTGATAGAAGTGGGACTGGTAATCTGTTCAACTTCCGTTTTTGTGCAATTACTAAGATACTCTGCTGATTGAGAGTCTCATTACCAAAAATCTTCCAATTCCCCAACAGTAAGTCCCCATTAACAATGGTGTAGGGCATCAGAGGAAGCGGTTGGTTGCAAGGGCTGGTGATGGCTGGCCAGGCTGGAGGCCATGGGGCAGCTGAGGTGGCAGTGGAGTGCAGGACCTCCCCCACTCCTCCTTTTCCTCCTGCTGTGCTTTGTGTATGTCTCTTTTGTACCTGGGCGATGCTGACAAAGGCACTGGCTGAATGTGCAAGGCTGAGGGAGCAGTGGCGACTCTGGGGAGCATGCTCAGTTCCTCCTGCAGGAACAGTGGCTGTCCCAGTGGAGTCGCTGTGGGATGAGGAGGCAATAGCAGAGCCCTGGCCCTCTGCCACTATCTTCATGGAGACCCGTCTGCCCAGTGCCACTACTTGTGCACACAAAGGAGAAGAAGAGACAGATTCTGGGAGAATGGGGAAGCACAGTTCTGGGCTAGGGCACAGCAGTGGCAGTGACAGCCAGACTTGGGCACATCCCCATGAAGAAGAGACCCTGGCAGAGCAGTGGCAGCCTTCGCAGCCGGGTTAACAGGCAAGGATGGGAAAGACAGGTGGGGGGAGTCAAGGAGCATGATCTGCTCCCTTTCTCTTAGCGCTGCTGCCCGGCCTAGAAAAGAACAAGAGAAGGAACTGTTTGGGCAAAGGCAGATCCCCATCTAGGGATGGGCACACACAGCAGATAGCTCTGGGCTCAGTTGGAGGAGGCACTGGTCCATGGGGCTGCTACCCTTTCATTGCCATCCCTGCTCTGCAGAGGGCCACCACCTGGGAAGAGCCGTCTTCGCAGTGCAGAGCCAACCTCTCACCAGTGTGCTTCCTCCCTTCTGGTACCCGCCCACTTCTCCTGCCTGAGCTTGTAAGCAAGCAAAGGAGGAAGAGAGACAGCAAGCATTTCAAATATGGTTTGGGAGGGGGCTTAAGATATTCATGGTTTTTCCACTTTTGTGGGGATCCTCAACCCCTAATCTCAGTGAAAGTTGAGGGACAATTGCAAATAGAAAGAGTATGGAGAATTCCAGTAATTGAAGGGAAGTATTCAGTAAAAAGTGCTAATTCATTACAGGCTTGAGGATCTTTGAGAAGAAAGATGGGGAGCAGTAGCAGGGATCTTTTTGGAGCTAGAGACCAGGAAATTCTGTTTCGAGTGTGGACCTCAGATATAGTTTCTACATGGTTGCTATTTTTCAGTATAATTACTATGGCTGGGGAGGCATAAAGAAGTGGGAGGAAGGGATGGGATGGGAATACAGAGAGATGTTTTCATAACAGCTTCTCTTGGGGAATGTGAGAGATAATAATGCATCTTACAAGCTGTGCAGTCAGTATTTGCAAGCAGAAGGTGAGCAACAATGAGTCCCACAGCATCCTGCAACATGGTCTAAATGAAGAAATAAAACAGGCTCAGTCTTCTTTGTAAAAACATATGAAATAGGTTTGCTTACAAATGTTAAAGGTTTCATAACATCTCATGGCTAAAAGGCTGTGTAACATATGCTCTTCAGACACAGAGGGGGAAAAAGAAAACAAACTGCAAAATGGAGGATGAACAAACTCACTCTAGCTGCAGTTTAACAGATATAGGAAGAGAGAAGATGTGGTTGGGATAAACAGGAAATGACATGCATATGCTGTGCCAAAACTCTTACAGAGGGACATGTGAACTAGCATCTACTAAGTGCAGGCATGCTAAGATTGCTATCTCTCTTGTCTTTGTCACTGTGAAATTTCCTCTGTGTAAAGCTAAAGCTTTTTGACTCTTTTCTGGTAACCTCTTGGGCTTCCAATGTCTACCATTTTCCTTTCTCTTGTTTATACCTACAAAGGAATGTTAAATGGGTTTGGGTGTAATGGCTAAGCCTGACTGGCTTGGTCAGTGCTTTGTATGAACCAAATACATGAGCTAGAATATGCATTGGGAGGTTCTGCAACCATAAAAGTATTTCCATGGCAGTGGAGGTCACTGTGGAAAAGGTTCCTCATATGTAGAAAGTTTGAAAATAATTTGTTACAGAGACCAAAGAATCCATGTGGGTGCCCAGGCACTCTTATAGATGAGGATGTCAGATTTTATTATTGTTTAGCTTTAAAAAAATGTTTGTGGTCAGAGATGAATAGAGATTTTTTTTTAAATGATTTTATTGATCATAGTTTTGGCACATACACTTGGCACCGGAAGGAAAGCTACCAATGCAGCCTCATGTGGAATGCAAGACACTTCAAACTGTGGTTGAAATGTGAAGTAATTGCACACTATTGTTTTATGGTGGAATTTACTGATGGAATTTTTAGATCATTTTTCCATTATAGGACAATAATGTATGCTAGCAATTTGGGTGATGTGATTATTTCTCAAGAGCACTTGCATCTGTGCTTACTAGTGGGGAAATGCAACAACAAGTTGTCATGTGTCCCTTATTCCTCAATAAGAATGGTCTTATTCTGGGATTATCCTGGAAGAATGGGCTTGTAGCTGTGCTTGGCACTCACAGTGGAGCAGGGGGACAAAGTATGCCTTTCTTCCTTTTTCAGGTTCCTATGTGATGTAACAACGTAAAAACACGTAGGGAGCATTTTCAGCCTGTTGATTGTCTCCTTTGTACATGTAGGTAAACAAAAAAAGAAGGGGAGAACTTTGTATCACGTGCAAATATAGGATTATGATTCCTTGTATTAAAACTAGTCAGAATCATAAAGCAGGTTTAACTGAGGTAATTTATTGGTTTATGAATCCTGGCCTGTTTGGGCACAACCAGATGTAATCCTGGATTCAGATGTCACATGAAGCTCCTCCTTCCAGAGCAATGCAGAACAGGACAATGCAGAAGCAGATGTACTATGTGCACTTTAGTTCATTCACATTATGATTTATTAAAACCTCAATTTCTGGTTTATTGTTGTCAGATTTGACAGTTTTTGGGTAAAGTATTGCTATAGATCAGTCTGAGAAGGGAATCATGCTCCCTTCTTTCTGTATCCCTCCTGAAACCCTCCTAAATATCCTGGTAAAAGGAGGTTTTTAAAATGTCATGGCACGTGTTATTCCAGACATAAATCCTAACTCTAATAGACGTAATGTATGCTACATCCACCCACAGCAGAAACCTTCAACATTTTGTGGAATCTAAAAAAATAATATGACGACTTAGGCCCTTTTCACGTGGTATTTGCCGTGCGAAAGGGCGCCTGGAATGTTGCGCGATTGTGAAGAGTGATCTGCACAACGCACTCAGAATCACGCAATGCTCCAGGGTAGGGCAGGCGCTGCTCTCACACTTTTTTGTTTTCGGCTTTCAGCTGAAAATGGTGCGTGATCGCACATTGCCCCAAGGCCTCACGCGCACTTGCTGTGCGTGCGGAGCCTCTGGAGCCGCGGTGCTCGCGCTTCCTGCCCCAGCACAGGCTGGGAAACTCCCAGGCTGCGCTGCGGAAGGAAGAGGCGGGGCTCTCACACTACCTGCTCGGGAGGAGGCAGCTCTTGCGGATCTGAACCACCAGGGAGCTTCTCGCTAGAGGCTGCTCGTGCAATCCCCGCACCCCAGCGCCGAAAAAAGGTAGGATGCGGAAAGGACCTTAGTCCTATATTGCTGGTTTATTTGTGTGTGCTAGGGTGACACACAGACAAGACTAGCGGCAAAGAATTTGACCACAACCGAATATTTCCCAACTGAATTTCCCAACTGAATATAACAGTTCATAACATTTTGGGAAGATAAAGATTAAGCGTCCTAGATGACTCTCCTTTATTAAAACAAGGCAGAGGTGTAAACCAAAAATTTTCAGATTGTTTCTGATTGACTTGAACAATTTGGGAAAGTGAGAGTGACAGTACCGTTAGGACAATGAATACTTCGTAGGTCTTGAGAAGTCCTTATGAAAGTATGACCTCGCCATCACCTGGATTCAGCCGTGCCCACTTGAAAATGTTTATAGCCATGCCAGGGCCGATCATTAGGCTGCCTAAGGGAGGTGGGCTGGCCTGGAGCCACTGAGATTTAGGAAAGCAGTACTCCCCTTTGTTCTATAAACCCAGAGGTCAAGAGGCTCCCAGTTCAAGTCTGGCTAATCTTTATGTCGTTTAGAACATTACCTCTATTTAGAGATAAGAGGCTTCTTAGTGTTACACAAGCTTTTGGAGTGTTTTGGCAGATGTGGTGTGGGTTGAGTGCTGTCAATAACACTGAAATTATCCCAGAGCAGGCTGCCAAAAGGCAACCTGTGAAGAACAACCATATTTCAAACTAGGAGGTTTGGACCAAGAACCAGAGTTTTGGAGATTTCAGTTAAATGTGTCACGATTTGTCTGTGTAAACAGTTTTATCTGCTTATCACTTTCCATAGCTTGCTGACTGAGGCTCATGGTATAGATAGGATTTGGTACCTATGTTCTAGTTTGACAATGTTGCTAAGAGCACTTGTGGACAGGAGTTCTGTCAACCACCAAGGAACTATATACAGACATATATAATGAAAGCGACCAATGTATCCTCCCCCTTTCAGGCCAAATGTGCTGTCTGTCTTGTTGGACTGAGAGAAATCAGTTTTGCCAGCTTCTTACAGAAGCTGATGGAGTGTACAGCACAGGTTGGATCACTTTTGCGACATCACAATGCATCTTCCTGCTGAAACAGTTTTTAAATTGAGAATTGTTTTGAAAGCAGAGCGCAAATGATTCTTTGGATCGACTTGCATGAAGTTCGGGGGAAATATACAATATAGGAAGTGGAATAAAGAGAAAAGCATTCCAGGGCAAACTTGATGGTGAGGAAACTGAATTCTCTTTGTACCTATATCTGTATGCTGATTTAAAGACAATGGGTTTGTGATAAATGAGAGGGCCATGCTGGCAAGAGTCAGTCACACAGCCACAAAACAGAGTCAGTTCAGGAGAAAAGCTGAAAATAAATCTACATGAGAACCCCATCCTAACCTGCTCCTCTGCCCAGCAATTTTTGTGGGAGGAAAAAGGAAAGGCTAATATGTCAAGCAGTCTACTAGGCACAATATCTGCTCTCCCAAATGCTTGCTTCCTTGTCTAATCAGGTCAGGTGTATTAAGAAAGGCAGATGAGGACCAATTAGATTTTTAAATAAAATAAGCAGCTTGACTGTCTAAGAGGCGTGGATATCCACTGAAGGGAAGAATGCCTAAAGGTCCCTTGTAGACATAGTAAAGTATACAAAATAACCCTAATGGCCAGTCAGATTTCAACTGACCAGTAAAGAACAGGTGGGCCTGAGGTTCTAGGACAGGGCCAAGGAATTTGTGGCCCTGTAGGTGATGTTGGAATTGCAACTCCCTTCATCCCTAGCTAGCTTAGCTAATGATAACAGATAATGGGAACTGCAGTCTGACAACTGCATTCTAGGACACTAGTGATCAACCTCTTTGGGACATAAGCCAAAGTTTAATCTCATGTGTGAGCTTGTGCCACTCTGTTGTGCTCTGCAATACACATGCAGCCATAACCTATGCTTTGGGGTAATTCTTTGGTGTTCTGGATGAAACAGCCAACAGCGATACTATGTGGGAGAAGCAGATGTGGCTGTCTGTTCTATGGCTGTTCCCATAAACTCTTTACCTTCCATCCATCTGTGCCTCGGATGTTTACTACCTGTGCCATACTTTGGTTATTTTTGTTACACATGCACAGTGACAACAGGTCATCAAAAGTTAGCCTGGCGATTTGCCTGTTACTTTCATTAAGTCAACATTCAAGTTATGTATTACTGCATAAATAATAGGGATTGTTACAAAGCCAATGTCTCTATCTTTTTCATAGTGTGTTTTGTAGGGTGTAGCTTGTCCCATACTTCATTTTTTGCTTCTGGAAGTGGGATGCTTGGGCTACTTCCATATCTGACCCTGAAAAAGATTTTGAACTACAACTCCCAGATATCATTGTAGTCCAGAAAAGTAAGATTCTCAAGCTCAGGTTCAGATACTGCTATAATGGGCCATTGACTAGAAGGGAAGTAGAACTTTTCATGATTATGCTCAAGTGAAGGAAATTTAATTTCTATCCATGGTATAAGAGTTTGGTTGGATTTGAAAAAGCATGCTCAGGATAAGAATAAAATTGGAAAGAATATTATTATTGCTACTACTACTGATGGAATATATGTTTCTTAGGAAACTCTAGAAAGTAGAATCCTGGACCAGTGAGAATCATTGTAGTTTGGCATTTATTTTGCATAAACTTTGCATTTTTACTTATTTATTTGCACAGAAAACAGCATGTTTCTGCACAAGAGGGTATTATTTTCTGTACATAACATGCTTTTTCTTGTTAAGAAAATACTGTTTTCTGTGCAAAAAAGTACAGTTTTTTTGCAGAACAAGTACCAAACTACAGCATTTGCTACATGGAAAACAGCATTTTCTTTGCAGAAAATAATGTATCTGCATGAGAAATTTTATTTTCTTTGTTTTAAAAAAAAAAGCAATTTTGTACAGAATATATCCTGAAACACAAATTGTCTTTGAAAACTGTGTTTTCAACTTTCTTGCATTGGGGAAAAATTACTAAAATTACCTTTTGCTTCCTTTATAGACAAAATTACATTCCTAGCTCTGAAAATGTATGGCAAAACTGATGCAGAATTAAACCACAGTTTGTAAGCTCCTGAACTGTAAATTCGTGCTGTGAATGCAGGCATTTCCCCCAGTTCAAATGCTGTGAAATGCCCAGGGTGGGGTGAGTCTGAGACCTTCTATGTCGGCTTTAATATCAGTCAATCAATGGGTAGCGGTGTAAAAATTGTGCTAGTTAAAGGCAGAGTTAACATTGCTTGTTTATGCCAAGATCTCTATCAGCATGGATTTTTGTAGTCCATTGTGCATGCCCAGAGTGAGTGGATAGGTTGACGCTGATCTAATGTCCTGATCCTACATAAACCCACAGAGCAGATAGATATTTAGCTGTGTGACGCCTAGTCTGCACTGAAGTCAATGGAAAGAGGAATGTTAAACAGCTGTGTAATTTCTTTGTATGATTGGAATCTGCTTAGATAAGTTAGAGTGGGAAGGAAAACAAAGTTGCATTGAGAAAGCTAATTCATGCTCTAATAGCTCACACATACAGTCAAAAGTTACAGTCTTGGTGGAATAACGCTGTTGGAATAACTTGTTTCTGTGGTGTTTTTATGCTTGTAGTCTTTTGTCATTTCTAGCCATGCAAACTATTTTTGTAGCGTTTTCAGTCCAAATGAAAGATATACTAAGGGCTCTATATGCTTTGATTTGGCAAGGTGCAGAAAAAACACAGATTTTAGTATTGAACACAGAATTTTGAGCCCACTCCTGCCTGTGTTGGCGCAGACTAGCAGATTCAAGGATACGATACACCAGGCAGGCTGTCTGAGCAGTGTGTTCTTGCATTCTACTTTTACACATGCTGTTCAAAACACCTTTGAACCTGTTTCCTATGGCTGGCAAAACTCTATGAAAGCTTGAAACACATTTATATACAGTCTGGAATTCATGGAGGATTGACGCTTCATCCTTCATGTGGGGTCACTGTAAACAGATGAATTCGGTATAGAAATTATTTTTTTGGCTCATCTCTGGCAGATCCTGCAGCTCATTCCTGCAGAGAGCCCTTTCACATGTTAAATTCTCCTCTTTGTATGAAATTTCTCTTCAGGCACTAGCAAGGATGGGACTGTCTCCCTCAGTCAAAACGTTCAAAGACAGAATAGGTTTTTTCCCCCTGCCAATAAGTTTTTTTTTTTTTAAGAAATCCAACTATTACTATGTACACCAGTATACCTTTGGAAACGAGGAAAACCCACACTGCTAAGTTTTGAGAAAATTTTATGGTACACTGTGTGTGTGTGTGTGTGTGTGTGTGTGTGTGTACGTACGTCAGTGTTGCCATCCACCACATCGTGATGGCCTTCCATCAAAAACAAGTCCCAGTCAGGGCATTGTGGAGCATCACGCATGGAAGAAAGAAGCAGTGATATTTGAAGGAGGAAAAACATTGTATGTATGTACCTTCAAGTCATCGGTTGATTTACGGTGACCCTATGAATTTCATAAGGTTTTCTTATGCAAGGAATACTCCTAGGCAATTGTGCCAGTTCCTGCCTCTGAAATATAGCCTGTAACACCCGGTGTTTGTTGGCAGTTTCCCATCTAAGTACTAACCGAGGCTGACCCTGCTTAGCTTCCACAATCAGGCAGGATTTGGAACTTTTAGGATATTTTCAGGGCCTGAAGTAGCAGAAACCTACCTCTTATCTCTAATAGTCATTTAAAGGAAAAACGGAAACAGAAGCCAAGAACTGTGTATACATTTTCCAGCAGTTTAGTGATCACATGGGAATCTTCCTGCAGTTAATGGGATTTTTTTTTTAGAAGGAAAAGCATTACTTCTTTAAAAAAATGCACATTAACTGAAGGCAAGATTCCCACATGATCACTAAACTGCATATGGTGCTTGGTCTCTGTCTCCCTTTTTCTCTTTAAAATGACTTTTGGGAATGGAGGTAGGTTTCTGCTACTTCAGGCTTTGACTGGAAAGCGGCACCCAGTGTATGTATATATATGTGCTTTCAAATCACTTGTTGACTCATGATGACCCCATGAATTTCATTGCATTTTCTTAGGTAAGAAATATGCACAGATGGTATACCATTTCCTTCTTCTGAAATATATTCTGCACAACCTGGTATTCCTTGGCAGTCTCCCTTCCAAGTACTAACTAGTGCTGACCTTGCTTAACTTCCAAGATTCCATGGGATATGATGCCTTCAGGATATTTTGCTCTTCCATACCCAGAATACTTAATTGTTATATTAGTAGGAATGCTATTGTGTTCTGTCAAGTGAAGAGATCACTACCTCTTTAAGCTTTTGTGTAGCTTGATTGCTTGCTAAAGGGCATTGATGGCGAGTTAATATTTCTGGAGGTAAGAAGACAGGTTGGAGCCTGGGAGAAATAATCTGATAGTTGGAACATATCTACAAAGAATCTGTGTTCAGCAGCTGACTTGTAAGAAACGTCCTTAGGGGAAAGAGGTGTTGTTTTGCAGGCAAGGATTGTTGTTTGGGTGCCTGTCTCATTTCATTGGTTCAGTTTGTAAAGAAGCAGATTATTAATCCTTTAATAGAAGAATTGAGTCTGATCTTAAGAACTCAACTGGACTGTATTAATTGGGATTTATTCCTAGATAAGCGTTGATCCAATTGTAACCTTGCTGTACAATCCTATCTATATATACATAAGAAGTCCTATTATATACAGGAAGACATATTTCCAAATGGGTGTGCAGGATTGCAGCATTAGTCTCCAAAGCTTTCTTTGTATGAGACTATACTAGACAGTATAGAACATAAAATGTTATCAGACAACTAGAAAGGGTAGGGGTGTTAGGTTTCCTCATTGGTTTCTCTTTTAGGCTGGTAAGCTTACGTCACAATGCAGGGATGTACAGGGGGAAATGCTTAATGTGATGTTCTTGATTGAAATCTTGTGATTAAAAGTGAACATGTGATGTTCGCTTAATGTGATGTTCTAGGCCTCCCGGTGTGAACATCCAGGGCTGCCTCATAAATATATACATATGTATATATGTAGGTGAGCGCATCAGGCAAAGTCTGCCTGGGTATCAAATGTGAAGTGGCTCTGATGGGAGTGAAGCAGAGGCACCATGTTCTGTTTTTTGTCTTTCACACATATTGGTGTTAGGTGTGCATGTATCAGTGGTGGTGGTGGTGGCGGCTCCCATGTCAGTAGGGTGGTGAATCCATTCCAGATTTTAAATAAGTAGGTCAAGCACCTTGGAGTGCTCCTTTAAAGCTAGCCAAATTGTGGAGTGGACTCACTGCCTTACTGACATGGGAACCACCAACTACTGGGAAGTATATATGTGCATCCATGTATTTGGGTGTAGACTTATTTCTGTAGTATTACATTGTATGTTGCTGAGCCAGTGCATGATTGACAAGTGAGCAGAAATATTGGTTTGGATTTGTACTTTGATATTAATGTTTGGCTGCAACTGACTCCATTCCCTACATCATAAATAAATAAGATATGTCATGATGAGTCAGACCAAAGGGCTATTGAGTTCCGTAGCCTGCTTCCTACAGTGGCAAACTGGACGCCTATAGGAAGCCCCAAGTCTGAACATGAGGGTAATAGCAATCCCCCAGCCATGTTTTTTTAGCAACTGGTTTTCAGTTTCTCTGATATTGATGATACATAGTTATATTCCGGACACTTAGTTGTGATTATCTTATGCTCTACCAACTTGTCAGATCCCGTTTTAAAGATGACTGTGTTGGTGGCCATTACCACATCTTGCAGAAACAAGTTCAAAGATTTAGCTATGTGATGGGTGGAGACTTTTTAAAGCTAGCTTTAAGCTGTTTTTGTTTTATTCCTGAATTGTTTAATGTGCTTTTATATTACATAATTTTTTTCTGAATGTTTTAAAATTTGAAATTTTTCTGAATTGTTTGAAAATGACTTTATTCACACACATCCTGAGATCTTCTGATTCATTTTAGAATAGAAATTGTTCTATAAATAATTACAGAAAAATAGAAGAAGAAAGAAAGAAAAATACCTAAGATATAGTGATTGACTAGGTATGCGTATTAATATAAGCTGACTATTGTCCCAAAAATACCTGATCAGTGTTGTGGTTTGTAAGGTATACATTTGTAAGATATGCATTTTATGAGTGGATCAAACCATCAAACCATGAATGGATCATATTTGATTTTCCAGCTTTGAAGCATAAATAATTTTGATAAAGTAATGGCATACAGAATCTCACTACCCTGTCTGTCAATTAAGTTCCAAGCCACAGGAAATTAGTTTAACGGTATACTTAAGTGTCTACAGATGTAAAAAAAAAATAAAAATAGAATACAGTATTAGCATACGGCCACATATCTGGTCAGAAAGAGGCCAATGTTGAACCACAGGTGGGCTACAAATGGAACAGGTCGTATGCTTCCTTAAAGTTTATTTGCATTACATAAGCAATTTCCTGGACATCCAAAACATCCATTATTGCTGGACCAAATGCAGTTTTAAGCCCAGGGAACCTTTTAAGTGCCTGAAAAGAGTTTGAGGGATGAGGAGAGTGGTCTATCACCACTCTTGAGCTGTCAGTTAGGTAGATGTAGGCCATTTCCGCACTGGACTGATATAGCGCCATGATTCCACTTTCAACATCCTATGGAATCCTGGGGTTTGCAGTTTCGGGAGGGGCCGGAAACTGCAAACCTCAGGATTCCATAGCATGTTGAAAGTGGAATCATAGCGGCATAACAGGCTAGTGCAGAAATGGCCGTAGTTAGCTCTTGCTTTGGTTTGCTCCAGAGTGCTACGGTTGGAAGAGGAGGTCTTCTTGTGATGCCACATCAAGGTCCCTTCCTTGGATGCCTTGCTGCATGGATTTATGGAGGCCTTTGGGGAATTAACAGCCTCCTGCATCCCGCAGCATGAAGGATGGCTTGGAAGCACATTTTATAGGTTTTCAATTTTTCCATTGACTGTATTTTTACTGCAGATGTCTTTGCAAATATACACTGTCAAAATATCATTAAGAACCTGATGATTAAGGATGCAATTATCACATCCATTTCCAGTGAAGAGGAATGTTAGTGATCCCTGTGGGGCTAAAATATCTGTGTTTATACTGAATTCATTCATTTCTTTAAAGAGCTAGTTGGTGTCAGGATTTAATTAACCACACATGAATGACTTCCTAAAAACCATTAATAAGCACTACAAAGCTGCTTTCATAGGAGGCACCCCCTCCATTTCATAACATTTATCTTTTCACACTTACGACAAGGTGAGCAGGCCAGTCAACATTTGATTGTCATGCTCTGAGGACCAGAGAGAAACCAACTTTTCTTACATGTTTTTCTTGCTACTTTGGTTTGTGATTTGGTCACTGTCATAAAGACATCTGAATGTAAACATAGCATACAAAAGAGACCAAGATAATCATCCATACACTCTAATATTAATCCAATAACATTAGTTGTAAAAAACTTGTTTTGTATTGGTATTTTGTGTGTGTGTGAGTGAAGTATCCAGCCTTCCTTGTTCTTCTTTCCCATTAATTTCATGGCTTTTTTTCACAGCAGATAAGAAAGAGGTTCTGTTTAGGGAAGAACTTAGACATGTTACTTTCTGGGTCTGCACATCCTAGGGTCTTGCAGAATGAATGGGCTGGCAGGGTGTGTGTATGTGTTATGATAGTCCAAAAAAAGTAACATTTTTAGGCTTTGCATTTAGGGGGCTGTTCTTCTGCTTCCATGTTTCAGCCCTGCATTTCACTTTTCTTTAGACATACCTATACTTTCTGACTTGTAAAAACAAACAAACAAACAAGCAAAGAGCATAGTCTTGAAAATTCAGTTGCTATTGAGGTTGAATTCATTTCTGTTTGTATTACACATTGAGTCTCCCTTATCCATAATGCTTGGGACCAGAGGCATTTTGGATTTCAGATTTTTTTTTTGAGATTTTGGAATATTTGCATATACATAATGAGATTATATACTGTTCTTTTGGCACAGGGTCCTCTCTTTCACCAGTTCTTCTTCCTGTGGGGAACATGAGGGGATTACAGAGGCTCACTTGGGACTGTTAACGTACACTGCTTGTGAAGTTTCTCAGTCGCCTTGTGCCTCTTTCCCTTCCTCAGCTCACTTTGTGTGCTTCTTGCAAAGCAAACTGGGATGGGGAAAAGGCACTAAGCTGACTGAGAGACTTTGCAAGCAGCATGCACATGGTCCCATGTGAGCCTCCATAATTCCCTCATGTTCCCTACAGGAAGATGTGGTTCTGCTTTTCAAAAGTTTAGGATTTTGGAGCATTTTGGATTTCAGATTTTCGGATAAGGAATACTGTTTTTGTATCATAGGTGGGGAGAGTCCAAATGTTTAATTCATGCTCTTCTGATTGCTTTTGGTCATGCAGCCTGGTAGAAATGGTAGCTGGAGTCCAAAAGCAGCTAAAGACCAATGGGTTGTCCCCCTCTGATATATATCATTGCTAAGTATGAAAACAGTTGCACCATGGAAGGATCAACATTTGTATGTGGTTAGTTCTTTTGTATCTTCCATCATTATTCTCAAGGATGTTTCCATTAGATTCCCAGGTGGTCTCTTATCTAGGCCCCTAACCAATCTTGGCTTTCTTAACTCAAACAGAAAGCTGCAAGTATTTACATCACACCTCTACAGAATCCCTAATGGTGCAGGAGCCCACTCTTGTTTTGCATTTGACCCAACTTAGTTTCAGTAAAGTGGCCACACATCATATAGGCCATTTCTGTACTACACTGTTATAGTGCTGTTACTCCCACTTTCAACGTCCTATGGAATCCTGGAGTTTGCAGTTTAAGGAGGGGCATTTAGAATTCTCAGCCAGGGAGCTCTTTGGCTTAGTAAACTACAAATTCTAGAATTCCACAGGATGTTGAAAGTGGAATAATAGCACAATAACTGTGTAGTGCAGAAATCGCAATTCTCTCAGACCATGCTCTGTGACTAATATCTAATCCATGTTACTGTTCCTTTACAATGGGGTAGCTCTCAGATACTTTTGTTACTTGAAGTGGGGTAAAAACCAATCTGAGAATTTGGGTCCCTCTATGCTGTACCAGAAAACAAGGATTCTACTGAATCAGTGCAGTTCAGTGCCTTCTGTATTATTATCTGATAGGTCTTCAGTCAGCAGCAAAGACTGGAAAGCTTGTTGGCTATGGTTATTTCTAATCTGATTGCAAATGTGATTCTCTAGCCTAAAGTGACCCAGCTGTACAGTGCTGAGAGGGAATTAGATAGAAATCTATATAAGGTGGATAAGGGTTGTTGTGGACTTTCATTTTAATGGGTATTGCTCTCTCTGGGACTATTTGTGTGTCTTGTACTTTCCTTGGTGGGCCATTGAATAAACTGTAAATTCTCCAGGCTGTAATACCCTTTAGTGACATGCAACATTATTTATAGATGTTTGATCTGCAGATTATTCACTTCTACAGTCATGGCACAATGCATTGTCTCTAAAATTTTTGGAACAGCTTATTTTGTTATCCAAGGTTCACAAAGTGAGAGTCACAGTATTACAGACACCATCATTTCATTGGCTTGAATGTTATTAGTTTTACTTTATGTGATATGTAGCCATTTTAGGATGCTGTCTAAATCATAAATCAGGAGTAGGAATTCCACAACCCTCTACATTTTGTTAAACTGCAACTACCAGCATTCCTCACCATGGTTTATGCTGACCTGGGCTGCTGGGATTTGCAGTTCAACAACTTCTGGAGGGCCATACGGCTTCCACCTGTCATAAATTTTGTGTCCTAAATCCAGCTGTTTGTCCTTGCTAAAGTAGATCTATTTGAAGGAACAGGATTTGCATAACTATTGCTTTACTGTTCAGTGATTGATTCTGTCGCTGTGTTCTAGTTGGTGCTAGCAATTAGGTTAGACCTATTATTTTGTAGCTCAGAAGCAAAAAAACATGAACCAAATTTAAAACATAAATACAGTAAAACTGTGGCACTAGTCTTATGAAAACATATACTTTTAAAATCATCTATTATATGAAAGTCAAAGTTTGTGAGTTTGTTTGTCTGCGTCAGCCGAGCCAAGACCTCATACGATTGGCTGTGTGAGGTGAGAAGACCTCATATGATTGGCTGGCTGTGAAGATTCTATGGAATCCTGGGGTTGGCAGATCAGGGAGGGGCCTTTAGAATACTCAGCTGGAGAGCTTTTGGGCCTCAAGCTAGTTGCTGTGGAGACGAGGCCCAGCAGCAAGAAAAAAGACAGTGTATTCCCTCGGAAACCAAGTCTCTGTTATGTTAACAGACTCTGAATACAGACTACATTGGGGAATATGGGGGAAAATTACAGGTATTGGAATAGGCCGGTTACTATGGAGATGTTGGGGGATGATAGGAGTTTCAGCCCCACGGAAACGCAGTGGAAAAGCCAGAGTTCAGCAAGCCAACAGCAGCAGCCTTGTTCCCCGGTAAGGTTACTCGCACACAGAGGAGTTTCTTCCAAACAGGAGGCACTTTATCTTGCATCAAAGTTCTGTTATATACAAAACATAGAACAGACAGACAAAGGCTTGCACCAGACACTGGTTTTGGTCAACAGACAATTACAGACTGGGGATTGCTTCCTTTTGTACATATTTACAACCAGTCAGGTAGAGGGTCTGCACACCACCCTGTACCTTTTGCACCCCACTCCATTTTCTGATGCAATGTCCAGCAATCACATACACCTGGAGCATGATGCAATGTCTTGCAGTGGGCTGAACATTTTCCCAGGGTTCCCTGCTCTGAATCCCTGACAGATGAGGCCTACCAGCAAGGAGGAGGACACTGTATTCCCTCAGGAACCAAACCTCTGTATGTCAACAACTATGAATACAGATTGGATTGGGGAATATGGGGAAAAAGTTACAGATACTGGACAAGGCAGTTTGGGGAATTAGAGACACAGGATATCAAATCTGTGTATTTCAACCGCATCCTAATTCCTTAGGTAAGGTAAGGTAAGGTAAAGTATTTCTAACAAGTGTTACCTATGAGAAAATAAAATCCCAGGCAACGCTGGGTAAATACACTAGTGTTATATAAATATTAAAACATATACCACTCAAGTGGTACACTAATGTTGGATGTCCCAATATTATTTGGGACTTCCACAAGTGTTTTCTGCTTTCACAAGTGTTCTTTTAAAAATTTGTTTCTGTATTATTCTTTTCACCTATCTTACCAATTGATCTGTTTGCTTAGATAAGAATTTACTAGTAAATCTTGATGAAAAACAGATGTCTCCTACTCCCTTTTTATGCTGCTGAGTTAATGGTTTAGCCTTCAATGACAATCCCTAATCTGCTTCGCTAATTAGTGTGCTAAAATAATGAGAAATAAATTAGGTGTTCAGAACTTTTTTTTGCTTTGTGAGTGAAGGAAGACAATCTCCATTACAAGCCAGGAGGTAGTCACGTACACAGGAGTCCTAGCCCCTCCCGTCTGCTGACTCATGACTCTACCTCACCTGAAGCGCCTCCCTCTGGACATTACCTAATATGGGGTGGGTGGTCTGTGGTTGGTGGAAAAATGCCGCAGTGGGTGTGTATACTGTTTACCCGAGTAAAAAGGCCTTGCCCCGCTTCCGGCCTTTGTCCTGAACCTCCAGCACCCTGCTGCAGCAGATTTATATTTTTTTACTTTTATACTTTTGTACTCAATAAATCTGGCCTCTAGCCTTTGAACCAAGAAACGTCTGGTCATTTGCCTGTTTCTCAGAAGAAGCTGTCCTTCTTAAGGGCGTAGAAGGTGACAGTTTTCTGGCGCCCAACGTGGGGCCAGAGAGAAACAGGCAGGGGTTGAGAAATTTCGCCCTACATCAGTCCCCCTGCCCAGGAGGCCAGACGGGAAGGCATCCCTCTGAAGACCGTCTGATCCTGGTGGCGGACATCGATTTTCACATCAGGCGCCAACGTCCCTCTTGTGACGTGATGGGAATTATCGCAGTGCGCTCCTGATCAGAGGCAAGGACGAGGCTCTACCTTCCTGATTCAAGGCTCGGAAAATCTGATCAGGGTTGAGGTTTGGGACAGCACACCTACCTGTGATTCACTTCTTCCTCTGGTAAGTCCCGAAAAGTCAGGGACCGCCCCTAGATAGGTACCTTGGGCCTGAGTTCAGTTTGGGAATTCCCCTGTTTCAGCTTTGTGGTGTGCGTGTGTGTGCCTGGAGTGTGTCTGAGACATCCAAATACGGACGAAGTGAGTGTGGAGCTCCACCCCGCGGTTCCGTTCTACTCGCGAGGGAGACGGCCGGGAACGAGCGAAGCGAGCGCTGTCTCTCTTGTCTGTTATTTGATGTGTGTCTCCTTGTTTGTGAATTTGTGTTCACTGTGTACTTTGCATTAAGTTTGTAATAGCAAAGATGGGTTCAAGCAGTTCAAAACAGAAACAGATTAGGGAGAAAAACCCGGGGGTGGGCTCCCCCATTACTCCCTTGCAGTGTGTGTTGCAGAATTGGAAGGATGTGGGGAAGGGATTGTCTAAAAAGCAAATGATACAGTATTGTACTGAGATTTGGCCTCAGTATCGGGTCCCTGGGATGTCTCAGTGGGACACAAATGGGACGTTTGATAAGCTAGCATTGCAAGCTTGGATTAATTGGTTAGATTCAGCTGGGAAAACTGTTGAAGAAAGATACATGAGAGTTTTTAAAAATTCTGCTTTTGGTTTTCCTGATCCTCTCCCACATCGCCTCCCGGACAGTACAAAGGCAGTTATGGCTCTTGCCCCAGTAAAATCCCCCGGACCTTCCCAATTTCAAAAATTTAAGAAAGAGGGTTGGGATCCGCTAGATAACTTGCCTCCTCCACCTTACCCTCAGCCAGCTCCTGAGGTTGGCCCCATGGCTGATGAGCTGGCTGATTTCCCGCCGCCACCACCCATAAACCCAGATTTTGAAGAGGGTGGGGCTGGAGGGGGCTCAAGCTCAGACTCTCCTTTACAGCCAGCTCCGGCTGGAGTAGCTCAGGCTCAGGCATCCTCCTCCTCCACTGGTCCTACTGTGCCCTCTGGTGGCTCAGCTGCAGGGACGTCTGGGCCCTATAAACCCCTCCAGAAAGAACTGGCGCAGCTTTTAAAAGATCAAGATAGCCTTCCTCTGGATAAGACCAAATCCAGATCAGCAAATGTGGCAAGCACAACCCCCCAGATGATGATCAGTCATACTCCAGTGCCGATGTACCCATTGAGGGAAGTCCCGGATGGCAGGGGTGGGATTAGTTATTTTGATCACCCCCTGTCCAGCCTGGAAGTTAGAGAATTTAAAAAGACAATGAAGTCTCTTATTGAAGACCCTATCGGAGTGGCAGAGCAATTCCAGCAATTTCTGGGACCCTCCATCTATACCTGGAAAGAATTAATGGCCATTCTTAACATCCTGTTCTCCAGGGAGTTGCACATGCCCACGCTCAACTATGGCACGAAAAAGGGCTGCTAGACCAATCTGACAGCCCTATCAAGCATAGAAATGGAATCAAGGAATTATTGGAATCAGTCCATGTACCACAAGAACTCGCCATTGTTTACTGTAAAGGGCATCAGAAAGAAGATTCAGAAATAGCCAAAGGAAATAGATTCGCTGACGAACAAGCAAAACTAGCAGCGCGCAGAGGATCTGCTCGAGGGTGCACTGTGAACACAATAGCCATCCCAATGCCTCCTGAGAAGCCACCATACACTCCAGAAGACTACACCACAGCCCAGAACGCAGGGTACCGCCAGGTCCAGAGCTGGCTCATTCACGCTGAAACTAACCGGATTTGGATCCCAGCTTCTGTTCAACGACCACTAGTTGAGAAGATCCATCAACAGACACATCTAGGAGAAGAAGCCTTGATACATCTGTGGAGAAGATATTTTGATGGGCCATCCGTAAGATCTACTCTAGCATCTATTGTTCGTACTTGTGAAATCTGCCAACAGGTGAATCCTGCTCATGGAAACCACCCAGACAGGGCTAGGAGACATCTGCACAACCCTTCTATATATCCAGGGCAATATTGGCAAATTGACTTCACTGAATTCCCCAGAGCCCTGGGATTTCGGTATCTGTTAGTCCTTGTCTGCAAGTTCTCAGGATGGGTTGAGGCCTTTCCGCGTAGGACCTGTAAGGCAAGAGAAGTTGTGAAACACCTGTTGAAGTCTATCCTACCTCGCTGGTCCCTGCCTTGTGGACTCGACTCTGACCAGGGACCCCATTTTACCTCGCAGATCCTGCAGAAACTGATGAAGACACTCAACATCACCTGGAAATTCCACTCCCCCTACCATCCCCAAGCAAGCGGGATGGTGGAACGGATGAACTCTACGCTCAAGACCCACCTGACTAAAATTTCCCTAGAATCTGACCTACCCTGGGTCAAGGCACTGCCTCTGGCCCTCACAAAGGCTAGAATCACTCCAAAAGGTCCTCTGAAACTCTCCCCTTTTGAGAGAGTATTCGGTCGCCCCTGGCCTAGCCAACTCTGTCCGGGAAGCCTGAGGGGGGAGGTTGAGATAGGAGATGCAGTGTTACAAAAGTATGTTTGTTCTTTGGGTGCTGCTCTGGCCTCTGTTCGCTTTTTGTCCTTACAGGAACGACCTTTCAGCCTTGATGGTCCGGTGCACCACATTCAGCCTGGCGATTGGGTGGTCATAAAGATCTGGGGAAGACGACCCTTGTCCCCGGCGTGGACCAAACCTGCCCAGGTGCTGCTGACCACCGATACTGCTGTTAAAGTCCAGGGCCACAAGCCTTGGATCCATCATTCCAGAGTTAAAAAGGTGCCGGAACCCAGAAGGTGGAAGGTGACCCAAGAGGACGCCAGTGACGGACTCTAGCTACTATTTAGGAGAAACGCGCCAAATACTTGATCCATCAGAGACTTTATTTCTCAAAGTCACTCCGGAGGCTGACCTGAGAACTCAGTATTGGATTTCGAACTGTGTCTGTTAACCACTGATAGTAGTTTTAGGATTGATTGCACTGATAGTAGTTTTAGGACAAATTGCACTGATACTAGTTTTAGGACTGATTGCACCGACTTATAACCTTTTATACGCTGTGTTTTGATATCTTGTTATTATGAAGTGCCTGTTCCTTGTATTATTGACTACCTACTTGTCTGAATGCACTCATGCTGGCTGGCATGAGAACATTTTTCATCAACTGGTTCATAATATTTCCCAAGTGGCAAATGTCACCAAATGTTGGGTTTGTACGTACGGCCCTTCCTCTCATTTACAGGGATGGCCCGTAGTACCAGTAGACACTCTGAATCTCACTGGCTGGAACAGAACCACTGTATACGGGACCTTCCAGGATAGCGCGGACCCTTTAAAGGATCCTGGTCAGTTCATTTTGAGCCAACGAGGGTATCCACCATTGGCCCCCTTGTGCGTGCGTCGATGGAACACCTCACGTGAAGGGTATTGTGCTGTTTTCCAGGGAGGTTGAACCCAGCGAATCCCCTTACCGAGAATTTCTTTAGGAGACTATCCCAACTGTAATGCAACATTTGAGATCCTTGAATCTCCAGAGGCCTGCCCAGAAAGGTATCCCAATATCAGCTTCCCTTTCAGTTGTAATGATGCTTTCAACGAGTTATATGGGATGTTTCTGTTGTTTATTGCAATGTGTACCAATTTTCTGTAATTCACTACTTAACAAAAGGTCCACAGAACTACCTCGAAGGGTTGATGTTGCCAGAGAGACTCAACTCTTAGTTCAGGGGTATGGGATGGGCTAGTCCTCCTCTGTGAGGGGGGAAACTGTGAGTGAAGGAAGACAATCTCCATTACAAGCCAGGAGGTAGTCACGTACACAGGAGTCCTAGCCCCTCCCGTCTGCTGACTCATGACTCTACCTCACCTGAAGCGCCTCCCTCTGGACATTACCTAATATGGGGTGGGTGGTCTGTGGTTGGTGGAAAAATGCCACAGTGGGTGTGTATACTGTTTACCCGAGTAAAAAGGCCTTGCCCCGCCTCCGGCCTTTGTCCTGAACCTCCGGCACTCTGCTGCAGCAGATTTATATTTTTTTACTTTTATACTTTTGTACTCAATAAATCTGGCCTCTAGCCTTTGAACCAAGAAACGTCTGGTCATTTGCCTGTTTCTCAGAAGAAGCTGTCCTTCTTAAGGGCGTAGAAGGTGACAGCTTTTTTGCTTCAAAAAAAGGAGTTTTTGAATCTTTTGAATTCATTGCAAAATTAGGTAACTGGTGTCTCGCTGACTGCGTTAGCAAATGAAGCAATGTCCATTTGGTAGAGCAATCTAAAGGACATACTGCAGTTGGTTGTGTCTGGGGGAGTATCTGTCAGCAACATTAGAAAATTTACAAGACTGTTGTTCCATTTCTTTAGTATACAGCTTTGCAAAGGGAACCTCTTTTTCAAATTAGTTTCTGAACCAAGAATGACTCTGTGCCAGGAGTGGGTTTAACACTAACACACACAAACGCTTTCTCCTACATGTGTATTATTTTTAATATTGTGGTAATATGAAGCAGTGCAGGGTGGTAAGTTGAGACCATGGCCTGCTTCATGCATTTTAACATTTGAAGACAAGCAAGGATCAAACAGCTTGATGGAATTTGATAATGCAGGATGGCTTCAGAGCTTAACAGCAAGGCTGGGAAAAACCCTGCATGCCTCGTCTCCCAGGACCCCAGAAATTTGTTGCTTGTACCTAAACACATAGGACTGGCAATTTAAAATATGTGGGAGGTACTTAAGAATTTGAAACACCTTTCCAAGCCCTGGTTGACTAGACTATGTGATACGGAAAGCAAAAGCTCTTAGAAAATTGAGACAGAATAACTGCAGATGCTGCACTGAAGCGATTACTTGCCTATTAAAAATGAATAAATAAACAGATAAATAGAACACAGCATTTAATCCAAGTTTCATTATGACAGTAGGAGAGTTGGTGTGTGTTTAGCTCCCTCTCATTGGCTTCAATGTCAATAAGATAGTATATCCCCTCTAGGTTTTAGTCTGAAGTTTAGAGGAGCCATTCAAGGTATGGAACCACCCAACATGTTCAGGACATTGTACAACTCCTTTAAATTTCAGGCTGAAGCTCAAAGCAGATGCACTACCCCATTAACATAGGACTCACCAGCTGCCAGTGTTAATATTGCTTATGTTTGGGCTGATAATATTGCAGCATCTGCAGAGAAATAAACCAGAGGATAGGTACGTGACATAATTGCATTGTTGAAGTAAGGAGCTCACAGAATATCTGAGGGAGAACTGAAATTTTGGGGTAAGTGAAGGAGGTGTTTGGTACAAGAATTGCATATAAGTATTGTTATTGTTATGTGCCTTCATGTTGTTTCTGACTTATGGAGCCCTAAGGTGAATCTATCACTGGGTTTTCTTGGGAAGATTTGATCAGAGAGGGGTTGCCACTGATTTTCTCTGAGGCTGAGAGAGAGTGACTTGCTCAAGGTCTCCCAGTGGGTTTCCATGGCTGAGTGGGGATTTGAACCCTGGGCTCCAAAGTCAGTCCATATATCCTGCTGGCACCAAACACCATCTGATCTTGGAAGCTATGTAGGGTCAGCCCTGGTTAGTATTGGGATGGGAGATCACCAGTGAATACTGGGTGCTGTAGGCTATATTTCAGAAGAAGGAACTGGCAAATACCCCTTTGGGTATTCCTTGCCTAAGAAAACCCTATGAAATTTGTAGGGTTGCCATATGTCAATAGGCAACTTGGAGGCACATATATACATACATTCATAGTATGGATCCATTCTAGCCAAGAGCGAGAACTTTTCTAGCTTATTGATCCTACCAGGAGAATTAAGTGTCACTCCTACTAAAAACAGTGGGACATGGAAGTACTTACATTTGGCTGGATTGAATCTTCTAAAATGCACTGCTGTGCACATGTAACTGTCTGGAAAGTTCCAGCAGCACTTGCTGATACTTGACCACCCTTCTGTTGTTTCAGCACTTTCATGGCTTCCTCATTTTTCCCTCCCCAACTTTTCTTAAACTCCAGATCCAGAGAACGCAGCAGTTCAGAGGATTTACACCCCAAAGCACATATCTGTTACGAACTTTGTTGCCGAAATTACTCACTTTATGTGTTTGTTATCTACTGTATTTTTTGTGTGCAGCCTTTCCCCCAAGGAGTTTGGAACAGTGCCCTTTGCCCCTCCCCTTTATCTTCACAACAACCCTAGAAGGTAGAAGTGGTTGAGAGACAGTGCTAGAAAATCCTGCCACACACGTACAAAATTCAGTTCTGATTTCTCCTACCAGCTTGCTTTGATTTCAGCAGTTTAATTTAGACTAGAGAAGAGGCATATTTGTTGTTGCTGTTAGCACAGTTGGAAGTCAGCTACTTTGAAAACTGTTTTGAGCACTAAATGCAGAATTGCTGTTGGAATGACGGGGATGGTTTAGTTTGAGTTTGTAAGTGGGATTTTATTTACACATAAATAACAAATTTAAATCCCCCCTTCCACATGTAGCCTCCAATACGGTTTTCAATACAATAAAAACAGCTTAAGATAAATAAATAAAATGTAGATGATTAGATAGATGGAACTAAATCTTTAATAACAACACAAATCAACTGCAGATCACAGCACAAGTGTTAGGGCAGTACACTATTAAATATTGTTGAAAGCTTGGGAGAATAAATCCCCGTCCGATGCTTAAAAATGGTGAAGGAAGTGGACATATCTGGGACTTTCATAATCAGGGTGCCACTGCAGAATTTTGTTATTGTTGTTTATCATTATCTACTTCCAGAGACTGAGGCAGCATGAGCAGGGCCTCTGCTACCATGATGGTACATAAGCAGGGCCCCTTTTCTACTATAAAGATATAATGCTATGATTCCACTTTAACTGCCGTGGCTGCCATGATTAAAGCGGAATAATATTGCTATAACTGCATAGTGGGAAAAGAACCCTGGTTGATGTGAGAAAAGGTACCACATATACTCAACTATAAGTCAGTCTCATGGATAAGTTGAGGGCAGGTTTTCGGCCCCAAATTGTAGAATTTGCTATGACTCATGGATAAGTCAAGGGTAAAACATATCCCATGCCTGGTCACCAATCCCACATATCGCATAGCCATAATTTAGTTTCCTCGTCATCCATCCAGCCTTTATGGTGAACATGATTAATTACACCTGCTGGAATTTTTGAGTTATTTGGCTTGAGGAGCACAGAGGTGGGCTCTAGGGCCCTTTTGGCAGCCTTGGCTTCCTCGTTCCTTCTCACATGAGCTGGGTGGTCTGGCTTCTACCCCCATGGAAATCAGCATTGGCCTATGGATAAGTCGACCCAGGTTTCCAGGCTTAATACTTAATGTACTTGTGTATCCATATTTAAATTTGCAATTCACATGATGCACGCAAACTTCTGAAATCACCAGCTATTATTCCAGTGGTCTAGTGCCACCATCAGCATTTTATCCTTTGCGCTACAAAACTGATAATTTAAATTATTCCAACTTCATAGGTTGTTGTGGGTTTTCTGGGCTTTGAGGCTGTGTTCTATTAGTATTTTCTCCTGATGTGTTGCCTGCATCTGTGGCTGGCATCTTCAGAGGATCTGGTGGCACAGAAGTGAGACAGAGTATATATACTTGTGTAGTCCCTGGGTGGGAGAGAGCAATCTGCATGTGTTACAGTTGGCCTGTGTGATGGCCTATTGTTAAGTGGGATATCCCCCAGGATGTACTGTTAATCAGGGAATATGCATAACAGTGTGTTAAGTACATTAGCAACCCACTGTATTGTTCCCAGTAGTGGGACTTCCAGAGTCTGGTGGTGTTCATTGGCATATTTTTTTGAGTCTTGATTTTAGTGTTCTTCAGTACTGGTAGCCAAATCTTGTTTATTTTCCAAATTTCTTCTTTCCTGTTGAAATTGTCCATGTGTTTATGGATTTCAATGGCCTCTCTGTGTAGTCTGACATAGTAGTTGTCAGAATGGTCCAGAATTTCTGTGCTTTCAAAAAGCATTCTGTGTCCAGGTTGGTTTATAACATGTTCTGCTACCGCTGATTTTTCTGGCTGGATCAGTCTGCAGTGTCTTTCGTGTTCTTTGATTTGTGTTTGGACGCTGCGTTTTGTAGTCCCTATGTAGACCTGCCCACAGCTGCAAGGTATGCCGTAAACTCCAGCAGAAGTTAGAGGATCCCTCTTGTCCTTTGCTGAATGTAGCATTTGTTGAATTTTCTTGGTCGGTCGGTCTAGATTGTTTGGAGGTTATGTTTCTTCGTCAGTTTCCCTATATGGTCAGTGACCCCTTTGATGTATAGTAAAAACACATTCCCTTTGGGTGGCTGCTTATCTTCACTGCTATGGTTTTTTCTGAGTCTTGAGGCTCTTCTGATGTCTGAACTGGAGTAACCATTGGCCTGTAGAGCCCAGTTTAGATGGTTCAGTTCGTCTTTCAGGAGGTAGGGTTCACAGATTCTTTTTGCGCGGTCTAACAGGGTTTTTATTGTGCTCCTTTTTTGTCCTGGGTGATGGTTGGAGGTTTTGTGTAGATATCTATCAGTGTGTGTAGGTGTGTGGCCCAATTGTTGGTTAGGTTTGCGGATGACTGCGACATCCAGAAATTGTAGTCTTCCTTCATTTTCTTTTTCCATGGTGAATTGGATATTCGGATGGATGTTGTTCAGATGGTCCAGAAACGCACTCAGTTCTTCTTCTCTGTGGCTCCAAACGGTGAAAGTGTCATCCACATAACGGAACCAACTTCAGCTGCTTCTTTGGGGGGGTGTTCTGCTGTTCCACAATTTCTTGCTCCTTTTTGTTCCCTTCCTATATTGGTGATATTCTGCAAAGTCTTGCCTCTCTTCATTCCCCTGGTCACGTCTCAGCCCCATTGTCCGGCCAGTATGTGCATGCACACCTCCATACCACACAAATTGTCATGTCAAAGTAGCTGTGCAGTTCCTGTTTTTTCTTTCCACATTCTCTTCTCTTGCTCACTCTCTCACTATTTCTTTTGTGTCTTAAGGTAGAGATCTGCTGTTGCAATTAGGCCTTTTTTCAGTTGGTCCTGAAATTAGCAAGTGCATACAGAAGATCCCTCCCAGTTTCTCCAGAAGGAATACTTTTTGAGTGCAGAAGAGAGTAAGTTCCATTGAAGACAGTGAGGCTCACTGTTAAGTAGACTTGTGTTGGATTGCCCCTCCAAAAGCATTACATATGAGAGAGAGGATAGAAGATACTTTTTTTCTGCCCGAAACCCACCTCTTGGCAGCTAAACTTTCTTTCCCAGCCTCTCCAGCCCCATTCCCTTTGGAGTGTGCTGTAAACCACTTCAGTAGACTAGGACCTATGGAAAAATAAGCACTTAAAACTGAAACAGAGAAATGAAAGTTTTTATTCTCAATAAGGAGAATTGGATCAGGTGGGTAAGATGCTGAGTGGCTTGGACATGATGGGAGGGAGTCGACAACATCATCAGCATAGAGGATTTTTCGCACCCCTGACTAATCCCACTTTGAGGGAAATAACATGATTGAATTTTAAAAGGAAACAGTGTGGTTAGAAAAATGGAAACTTTGACACAGACTATATATCTCTGTGTGAGTTTGCTACATGAGAATACCCCTTATGGTACTCCCCTCTCCTATTTTCTGTATTTTTCCTGATGAGAGATCCTTTTGTCTGCTGTACAAAGGCTATATTATTATGGTATGATATTTTCACATAATGTAAATGTGTGGTTGGTCTTTGTTTTGAGAGATCCAGATGTTTTCTCTTTTGGGATCCATTGCATTTTATCTACCCTTAAACACCATTATGTTGATGCCAAGGAAATGCTTTTGCCTAGCTTATGCCAACAAGACAAATATGGTTACTGCATACAAGGAGCTTGTTTAAGGGATGCAAACACCTACTGGTTGCTGTCTGTGACTAGGATGGAAACTGTAGAAAAACAATTTTGAAAATAATTTTATTTCCTAGTCTGGAAACAAGTTAATTTTTGCCTGTCTATTTTGGATGTCTAGCAGTGTTAATTGTTTCCCACTGAAATCAAACAAAACAAAACAAAAACACCCCTCCTACTTTCTCAGATGCATTAAATGGATGTTTGCCTGGCCTTTGGCTTCTATTGAAATTAAAGTTGTGCGGATTTCATGGTTGCTGTGGATACAGGTAACCGTATTGGTTTGAGAGGACACTTGCACAAAGCTGCCCTTGTCCTCTTAACAGATGCATGGGCAAATAATTTCAGAAAGAGGTAAAGTTATTTGTACAGCAGGAACTGGTCTTTCTACAGTCATGTAAATGTGGGGAATCAAAAGAAAACGTACATCACAGCTGGTAGCGTGATTTCTTTGAACACTCCATTAGTTTGGGAAACTGACTTCCAAGAGAACAGACATTTATTCTATACCATGGCTGACTTCTTGGTGGGGTGCAATGGTCAAGTTGGGAAAGCTGAAAGGTAGGTTGTGTATGTGTGTGTTTGTGTATTTTTGTGGGTATAGACATGCATTATGGTGTGTTTTCACCAGTTTTGAGCTTTTCTTAATCAAAATATATAAAATCCCCAGTTTTTGACACTAGAAGACTTCAAGGAATAGTGTGCAGTGTTTCTGAAACTGTTATGTAAGATGAGATTCATCTGTTTCCTTGTAATTATTGAGATTCTCTGACAGAGCCAGTTGATAGAGAACCTTTTTGTAGATTGGAAAAGCCATGGTTGTTTACCTAGGGAAACTCAGAGACATACATGAATGATTACTGAGTAATGGGCTTGTGAATCTTCTGCATGCATCTGCAAAGCTGCAAGTAGTGACCATGGTTGCTGTTATCTTTAATTGAAGTTGCCATCTCTGGCAGGATTTCCTAGAGGTGTAGTGAGTGTACTACCAGGCCTGCCCTGACCTAAAATTATGCCCTTTTCAAAAGTGCCAGCAGAGCGTGCAAGTGATGACCAACTCCGTAGAACCCAGGATACGGGCATTTATTTTTGGAACCTTCCATGATCATAGAGCCTACAAAGAAACATGAAGAATTCAAAAAGACCTCTTCTCAAGAAGTGTAGATGGATCAGTCTATTTCTAGTTTATATCCATTTCACAAGTGTTCATTCCTAAGTCTATTCCGTTTCCATATTAATGTTTACAAATTGAATGAAAATCCGCATATAAACACACATTTTTAATATCTTTTCTCAAAAAAAAAAATGCAATCCTAGATCCATTTTATTTCAAACTAGGCAATTCCAAATATACTTTTAGTACTCTTTTTAGGAAACAACAGAACTTCACATTTTTTGTTAGTTTATTGTAGTAATGACAGGGACTTTTCTTACCAATATTAACACTGGTTAGTATTATTTTAGTATACTTCATTAATAGTCTGTATACCCAAAGAGTTTTTAGTGTATGATTATCAAAATGGGATAGCATTGTAATCTTGTTGTTGTTGTTGAAGTGGTTTCCAACATATGGCAACCCTAAGGTGAACCTATCACAGGGGCCATCCGGCCCCTCCCGAAACTGCAAACCCCAGGATTCCATAGGATGTCGAAAGTGGAATAATAGCGCTATAACTGTCTTGTACGGAAATGGCCAGAGTTTTCTGGGGCTGAGAGTGTGTGATGTACCCAAGGCCAACTACGCTGGCTATTGTAATCTTACCGGTAGTTAGTAATTTATAAAACTCAAAAATATCATTTTAGATGCTTTAACATTTATATAGTGCTTTAAATTTTCTAGGTGCTTTAAAGTTTCTAGGTATACAACCTTGTACAGCAGTCCAGTATTCCTAAAGTGTTGTTGTGTGTCTTCAAATAGTTTCCAACTTACGGTGACACTAAAACCTTTTCCGCACCTTACCTTATCCTGTCACTCTGCATTTGCAATCCCAGCAGCACCTTTGCGAGGAAGGGAACACGATGGGAATACTCCCCTCTGCACTGGACTGGCTCCCCGCGGAAGGGAGCATTTAGGGTATGCCTCTTCCTTCCACAGTGCAGCTGGGCTCCTTCCCATGCTGCACTGGGGAAAGAAGCACCTCTATTGTGCTTTTGGGCCTTCCGCAGGGCAGATAAGTGTGGAAGTGTCACATGGTCAGGGGTCATTGTCAGAGAAAATTACCTTGCTTTCATGCCGGCTGGCAACAGGAGAAGGATGGGACTGCGACAACATCTTGTGGAAGCATTGTTGTGGTCCCGTTCCTCTCACGTCCCCATGCCGGGATGCCATGTCCATGCAGAAGGAGCCTAAGATGAACCTATCGTGTGGTTTTCTTGGCAAGGTTTATTCAGGGAAGGTTTGCCTTTGTCTTCCTCTGAGGGTAGAGAATGTGGTCATCCAGTGTGTTTCCATGGCTGAGCGGGGATTTGAAGCCTGGTCTCCAGAGTTGTAGACCAACATTCAAAGCACTATGCCATGCTGTTGTCATATTTCTGAATATGGGAGGGCAAAGTCTGAGTAGCTTCCTAAAGTCACTCCAATGAGTTCATAGCAGAGACAAGATTTAATCCAGGGACTTTCTGGTTTGTAGTGCAATCTCTTGGCAAATATACTGGCCGTATAGAGCTCAAGCATGGAAGCCCACTTGGTGACTCTCTCAGCCTCAGAGGAAGGCAATGGCAAAGCTGCTGTGAACAGATCTTGCCCAGAAAACCCCATGAAACAATTGTCTTAGGGTTGCCATAAATTGGAAACTGCTTGAAGGCACGCAACAACAGGAAAGCTTTATGAAACGATCGGGAAAGACAAATTCAGTTTGTTTATGCAAGTTAGAGGATTCCAGAGTTGTTCTGTGTGGCCTGCTGCAGAAATGACCCCAAATTGAAGTATGTTCAAATCTTCCGAGAAAGTCATTTAAAAAACCAACAAAAAACAGGCACCAGAAACCATTTATTGTAAGCATTTCTTAGCACAGTGAGGTTTATAGTTTGGAGTGGCCATACATAAGTAGGTCTGGCTGGGCAGTGTAAACATATAGCCCCATTTGGGATGAGACTGTGGATTTCTGAATATTTCTTAAGGCAGCATTCCTCATTTCTAGAAACCCATGGGCTAATTATACAGCTTCAGTTGTGTACATCCCCTTTAGACATGATTGAGGGGGAAGCAAAATAGTAGGCAGTGGAAAAGATATTTTAATTGGACCACACAGACCAGTGAAATGGCTCTTACAGCTTCTAGTGAAACTTAAAAGAATTTTATTTTAATTAATAAGTAATCTCTGTCATCAGGAAATGAGATAACTCACAGTGCTTGGAGTCTGAAATACCCAAAGGAATTTTATCTACTACAATAAAGATCAACACTTAAGAAATTCCAGCAAGGAACACTTGGTATGAAAAGAGTGTCAAAAGAGTAAAAGGACATTAGAAAGGAATTTAATATGAGGTTAAGCTTCTCTGACCAAAAGAAAACCTCCATTATTGTACAAAAATGAACTGAAAATATACACTGCTATTATCAAGTTAAGGTGACAGAGTCATTTTAAACTGGACGATGGAATAAAATAGGCACCAGTGATCATGTAATGTATTAATAATATCGAAATAATACAATGTAGTGTGATTTTCCCTCTCTGGATATAGGATAATCAAATTATCTTTTCAAGAGAGCGAGAGTGGTGTGGTGGTTTGAGCATTGGACTGTGACGCTCGAGACCAGGGTTCAATTCGCTGCTCAGCCATGGAAACCCACTTGGTGACCTTGGGTGCGTCCCACACACAGAGCTCCAAGAAAACCCTGTGATAGGGTTGCCTTAGGGCCACCATAACTGAGGCCATTTCCACACTAGACTGTTGTAGCACTATGGTTCCGCTTTCAACATCCTGTGGAATCCTGGGGTTTGCAGTTTCGGGAGGGGTGAGCTGGCCCCTCCTGCAACTGCAAGCCCCAGGATTCCATAGGATGTTGAAAGTGGAATCATAGCGCTACAACAGTCTAGTGCGGAAATGGCTTTAGAAATGACTTGGAGGCACACAACAATAACAACAAGGAAATTGAAAGATCAGTTAGTGAGGGCAGCAGAACAGGCAGATGGCCAAAATGGTGCGTTGGCCCTTTGTCTGCAGCCTAGACACTACTGCGCATTCAGCCACTGACTAATGTTAGAGGACATAAACAGGAATAGCCAGCAGATTTTATAGACCAAAACTCCTGAGAACCTAGGATTTTTGTGGCACTACAGTTCAGTTGGCCTAAATATCCTAAAGGCACCTGATCCCATCTGATCTTGAAAGTTAAGCAGAGATCAGCTCTGGTTATAACTTGGATGGGAGACCATCAGCAAATACCAGGTGCTGTAAGCTATATTTCAGAGGAATGAACTGCCAAAATCATATCTAAGTGATCCTTGCCCAGGAAAACCCTATGAAATCCATGGGGTTGCCATAAATTGATAGGCAACTTAAAAGCGTGCACACACACACACTTCAGTTCCTAACACCTCGCTAGGAGTGGAGTACACAATGAGGAGCCTGCTTCAGACACAGAAATTTTTAAGTACAGCAATGAGAGTTTAAGGGCCACCTAGAGAGAATAAAGGAAAACTTTCTGTTCATTTCTAAATTCTCTGGCCAACCTAGAGAAAGAAGTGAAAGTCCCATCATCAGTCATTTGAATTCTGTTATCCAAAAGCTTTAAAGCCCAAAATAATTGGGAGAATTGCTTTAGATAATGCTTCTCTTTTGTGTTGCTTGGTATTTTTCTAATACATTTGAACTAAATCCCTTCTCCCATGCCTTTTTATTTCTCATCCAACCCCCTGCAGACTCTTTGGCACACGTTGCCTGCCAGACCTCCATCTAAACATGGCTGCTATGGTAGAAATGGTTGTGTTTAATTTCTGCTGTCATTATTAATGCTAAATGAAGCTACCATGTCCTTCAATCTTCCCTTTATTCTTTTTTCCTTCTGATCTTTTTCCTGGGGAAATGTAGCCTGAAGCTCCTATAGAAGGTTCTGACATGTTTCTCATTAGGCTATTCTATGACAAAGTCTGGCATACCTGAGTTAGCTGGCTTAAAAAAAAAAAACCAAAAAAACCCCAAACACGTAGGGTCCAATCTGGATGAGAAAAAAAATCGCCTGCTGTCTTCAAGTGCTTCCTCAGGGATGACATTTTGTTTGGCAGGTGCTCTCTGTAGGGCTGCTTCCTGGCTGGGTCTGGTCTGGATTGGCATTTGATTGCTAGGCAAGAGGCTGCACTGAGAAATGATGGGCAAGAATACACATTTCAAGCAAATCCTTAACTCTTAGAAAATGGTGTTAGAGAGTAATGGACAGTGTCAGGACTTCTAAGCCAGAGCAGTGGGAGCTGAATCAAGGTTTGAAGGTTGTATCCTCTTTTTCTGCCCAGGGCTCCAGGGGGCTTGGAGCACAGCAGGTAGAGCATATGAGGGCACAAAAAATGTGTTCTTTGTATTTAGACCATCCCTGGTCAGTCCAGAGGCTTCATATTGTAAAACCTGCTGGTTGGATGAATGGAACTTGCGTGTGCCTGTTCTGTGACGATGTTTGAAGAGCCCTCAGGAGTGTAATGTCACATGGCTCTTGTGGCTTCCTAGACTAGTTCCCTATTCCTAGGGCTGAGATTTCTGGTATCATTACAGAATCTCCGACAGAATCTGGAGATAGCCCCATGGGAAATAGGCGTCACTCCCTGATCACATTGGGGCATTCATGTTCTCTCAAACCATTGTGGGCGTGCAGAATTAGGGACTTTCCCTAGTGGAGTTAACAGTAGTGTCTGGCACCAGTCAGATTAATCCAGATTAAACCTGGGAGGGGAACCTGAAGTGGAACAGTTTCTGACTCTTCCTTCCATTCAGCTCTTAGGAAAAAAACAAAACATTGAAAAGGTGATTTGCACATTCTTGCCTGAAGAATGGCAGACACAGACACACTGTGCAACATTTGAAGACTGCCTTCTTCAAACTGCCACCCTCCAGATATGGTGGACCACAACTCCCATAGTCCTAGCAAATATGACAATTGCACTGGTTGTTGGGGGATGATGGCAGTTGTATCCCAACACATCTGGAGAGCGCCAGGTTGGGACAGGGTGGCATTAAAAAATGCAAAGGGATAGCTGAGTAGCCATGCAGTCTTGCATGCAGACTTTTTTAAAATAACGAAGCCAAATGCTAAAGTTTAAATAGGCCAGTTGCAGAAGGAGAGAAGGAAGGAGGGCTACAATGAGTGGAATTCCCTTCTCCCACAAAATACTTCCCTGCTTGTGGTTTAATCCTTTGTTTTCTGCCCCTCCCCAAAATACTGTAATTCTTTTGCTTCAGTGAAGGCAAAATTTCAGTACTTATATCTTGCCTTGTACAAGTCAAAAAACAGCTTTGGGGGGGAGTTCAAGTTCAACTGTTCAAATCTGCAGCGCACTGGTTGTTTTTTTGTTTTCAAAGTTGATTAGAATATGCATTCAGTGGTGTCTCAGAGACAGTTTGTTCGTGTTCTCAAGATTTTTGAGCTTCCCTTCAATGAAGACTTCCATTAAAAAAAAAAATCAAATGAAACTACTATTAGCTGGTAAAATGCCAAGGGATGCGTGTAATTAGTATTCTAATAGGGAATGAAGATGTTGGAGATTAATGAAAATGTTTAAAAGTAGCAATAAGTTTACTGAATGTTTTTGTTTTTGCTTGTGGTGTTGTGTGCATTTGAAAAAATAATTACATTCCTATTTCTTCATAATTATACATGTTACACTGCAGGGTGACACTGAACATATTAAAATATGAGTAAGTGATTTCTGTCTGCATAAAAGACCATTTCCTTCCATTGTATATGTTCCTGGGCTGCAGCTTGTTTTGGAAATTATGCCCATGACTTTCAAAGAAGGGAAGAGAGGCACCCCTTTCTTCTTGTGACATTTTTCTCATTAACTTTTTTTTTCTGGAAGGAACCTCATGAATAAGTAACTAGCAAGAAATCTTAGTTAATTGGCAAGTGGTGAAGGCTAGTGTAACAGATAACACATATTACAACCTGGTTTTGATCTTTTTGTGTGTTTTCTTGAATTTAATGTATATTGTAAGCTTCTTGGGCAGATATATGTCTTTATTTGTTTATGTTACCTTTGGAAAGTGTCACAAGAATGGTGAGACTGCATAAATTAGTAGTAATTCTCACATTGACTGTAGAAGAGAATTTTAGACACGCGGTTATGACACACTGCTGAATTTAGTGCATACTTAACAGTGTGGGAGGCATCCAGTTTTCAGGGCCAACCTGTATCATTAACTCCACGGAAACTGTTCACAAAAGTTAATAGAGCCACCTTTTGGAAATTTTAGGTGGGGAGCTCACTCTAAAAGAAAATTTTATTTTTCAAGATTTAACGGTGTAAGTTATTGTGTAAGATGATTTCAGGAAAGTTCAGCTTTACTGTAATCTGTGGCACTTGATCCCTGGATTTATTTAGTTTACCTGTTTGAGGAACAACAAGATTACTGCTTCTTGGATTGATTAAACAGATGGTTTTCCTGTCAAATACCTCTTCTTCTGGAAGACTGAGGATATTGGTATGTCTGTACACCTTCCCTTAGTATGTTTGAAATGTCCCTTTCCCCTCAAGGGCTTCACTGTTATGCAATCATGACCCTTACCCACCCTGACATCACGTATATGTTGAGTTGTACACGTGAATCTTACTAGATATTCAGTTTGGCGTAACCTGAGCTCGTATGTTTTTATAAATGAGGTCCACCAAAGGATTGCCTTGTCTTCTTTTGCAACTCAGTGCAAATGAGTCTCCTGTGGACAGGAAATTCCAGCTTACGTTTACCAAGCCTTACTACTGGATCAGCCTTAAAATGAGGACATATGAGAAATAGACAGAATTTTGAAACATCTGTCTGCTTACAAATGTATAAACTAAACACAGGAATGAGGCACCCAGACACAGAAGTAGTCTGTAAAGCAACACTGGTTCTCTCAAATGTATGTATGTATGGATGAATGGATGTACATATGCAATTTTAAAAACACATTTAAAGTGTAATGAAATGGAAACACAGCACATTAAAAGCTCTGCCACAACATATTAAAAACAAAATACCTCCCTAAATAAAATGGTATTTACCTGTTGGCAGAAAGACAGCAAGGAAGAGGCCTACTACACCTGCAGAAGAAGGAGGTTCCACAACCTGGGAGCAGCCACTGAGAAGGCACTCTCCGGTATCATCACCCAATGTGCCTGGGATGGTGATGAGATCAAGGGAAAGCCTTCCTCTGCAGATCTGAAACTTCAGGCAGGCTCTTATATGGAAATCCAGCATTTCAGATACTGTAATCCTCCCTCACCTGCTGGGGATATGTTCCAAGACCCCACCCCACCCCCACTCCATAGGTATTACAAACCATAAGGAAGAGGGATACTTCCAGGGACTTTGCTGATTGCAGAGCCATTTCCTGTGGCAGTGTTGGTGGAGGGGTGGCAGGCAAGCAGGCAGGTGGCAGAACCCAGAAAAGACCATGTGGGTGCCATCGCTCAGACGCTGGTAATTTCTGTTTAATATTTTTGGACAGTGTATGAATGAAACTGCAGAAAGTGACAGCCATGGATGGGAGGAGGGGACTTACTGGTTTCTGGAGCCAAGCTGAGGGTATAAGCAGCACTTTGAATTCTGCCCAGGAATGGATCAGCAGACAGTTTAGCTGTTTCAGCAGTGGGATTATATGCGCCTTATAACCTGCTCTAGTCAGCACCCTGGCTGCAGCGTTTAGGCTCAGTGAAGTTTATGTTCATGACAGTAATCCAAACAGGATGTAATCAAGGCATGTGTCACCATAGCCAGATCTGAACGTCTCAAGGAATGGGAGCTCAAAAGCAACTAACATGATCTCGAAGCTTTGAAGGAGAGTCAGCCCGGCAGCTGCCGAACTCAGCTTCATTTCCTTGTCTGATAGCATTAAGACTGCTACTCCTTGCATCTACCCATGCAAGATAGGTAGATATGTTACCCTGATTTCTGGGAGTCCCGTGAGGGACACCTCGATGTGCTTAAAATAATGGGGAATGGGAATTAGCTAGAGCACTAGTTAGCAATGTGAGAGACAGGGCAACGTAGCGAGATCTTGTACCCAATGTTTACAGGGTCAGGCCGAGTCAGGACCAAGACACAAGAAAGCTCAAATTATGTTCTTTTATTCATGAAGTCACAGCAAACTTATGTACTCACTCACTCGAGATTAAGAAATACTGCACAATTGCGCAGTCATGCACACAGTCCTAAGGAAATAAAGAGAGGAAAATAGATAGGGGATTTTTAGGAGGATTTTCAGGGAAATACTACACTTGATCCTGTAGCCTGGTAGAAGGAAAGAAGCTTGGGAGTGTAGATTCTCAGCACGTGGAGGCTGAAGGGAGGCTCGTCAAACGGAGCGGCAGCAAGTCAGGAGGCAAGTCACAAGCAATCCCATGACATGTTCAAGCTCAGGGGTTCTTATAGGGGAAAATGTGCCTGTAGGCTAGTCTGTTCCCAGGGAAAACAATGGGTTTCGGGCTGGAGACAAAGCCTCTGAAAGGTCAGTACTTTAGATGGTTGAATTATGACAGCACTGTCAATAGTGTAGACAGTATGCAAACGCGGAGTGCTTGAGAGTTGGATATTCCGCTCGTCAAGCTGCCTGCTTGGGGCAGGGGTTCTTTTGTAAGCTGCGTGCATACATAATGTGATCTTAAGAAGGTACTTGCCTGGAGGTCTCCTAAAGCTGCAGTCTGGCAATTACTGGCCTGCCTGGATTTGTTCAGCTATTTTCGGCTGTGCCTGTGTGCGTGCTTGTCCAGGGGCCTCGCAAGCACGTGGAGAGGAATGGGTAGTGAAGGCCAAATTCTTGATATCAAATGATATCTAATATACCTCAAGTTCAGACTAGAAACTACAGTAACAGATAGGTGTGTGTTTATTAGCTAGTAGTAAGTAGCCCAGAGGGCCAGCATGGTGTAATTGTTTGAGCATTGGATTAGGACCCTGGAGACCGGGATCTGATTCCCTGCTCAGTCATGGAAACCCACTGAGTGACCTTGAGTACATCACACATTCTCAGCCCTAGAAAACCCTGTGATAAGTTCGCTTTAGGATTGCCATAAGTTAGAAATTACTAGAAGGCACGCAACAACAACAGCAACAAGTAAATAGTCCAAAGTTATCAATTCTATATTCAGTAATCGGCTGTAGTCAGAATTTATCAGTGTTAATTTAAACAATGATTGCTTAATCATCTGTGCATTTTAAAATAATGTTTTTATCTACTGACTATATACAAGCCTACAGCAGATGTCCCTTACTTTGTACAGCTTGAATAATTTTCCATCAATATACTGTGTATGTACTTTGTTAGAAAATGGTTGGAATTCATAAGAGAATAGTTTCAGGTTATCAAGACTGCAATTTTTTTTTTAAGAAAACATTTTCATCAATTTTACTAACTTCAAAAGCTGCGTGTTAGTTTTTCTGAATTTTCCAGAATTAAAATATACTAGGTTTTAGATCAAATTCACTGTTTATATTTAAAAAAATAAAATTTAAAACTAAGGCACCAGATAGATATTGCTCACAGGACACCCCCCCTCCCTTTCCTTAAGAGAGGAGTGTAATACTGATTCCAACATTTTCTGGATTGGGAACACCCTAGCAAAGCTCAGCATGTTGATGTGTCCAAACAGCAGCTGTTGTTTCTGCCAGTGTTATTTCTGAGAGTAATTATCTTGTGTGTTTGTGCAGTCCTTCTATTTTAAGTGCTGTATACCACACTGAAAACACACCCTTCAATTTCCTAGCCTTTGAACTTTTGAAATCCATCTGGGAATTACTGAGGATACCAACAGTGCATTATAAGGTTTGATACAATTGATCTATACAATTATACTAGCTATGGTTAAAACATGAACTGATGTTCCTGCATAACATGTGCAAACAATAGAAGAAGAACTTGATCTTAAGAGACTTTGACCTGGCCAATGCAGATAACCATTTTGGGGTGCTCTTACCAAGTGTATCCTTGGAACCCATACAGCCCTAGACCCACTCCAGACCTCGCCTCCTTGCAAAAAAAGAGGTGATAAATTGGTAAATTTCTTCTCTTGATACCTTGCAGCATTGGCAATTCATTTTTTAAATAGGTAGTAGAACTCTTTGGTTATTTAACATGAAATCACACAAAGCTCTTTTCAACAAGTAGAATTGGACTTCTTTCTCTCTCTCTCTCTCTCTCTCTCTCTCTCTCTCTTTCTTTCTTTCATTTTTTGAGAGCAATTTTTCAGTCCATACAGATGTTCCTGGGGGAGAAAATGCAGTTGGCTCTCACAGGGGCCATGTTGCACCACACAATTATAGGACTGTGATTCCACTGGCATGGCAACATCCTATGAAATCCTGGGATTTGCAGTGTAGGAAGGATATTTAAAGTTCTCAGTGAGAGAGTTCCTCTTGTGCATCTTTCCTAAATGCAAACCCATAGATTCCATGGCACGCAGCCATGGCAGTTAAAGTGGAATTGTAGTGCTATAATTGCATAGCGTGAAAGGGTTGTTAGAACCTGAACTAAACCGTGGTTTGAACTTCCAAATATGTTAAAGGCAAAACTTAGATTAAAGCTGCTTCTCAGCTCCTATTTCTTTCAAGTACTCATCTTTGTAAGTGAACTCTTGTTTCCATGGTACAGCGGCCTTGGGAGACAGGGGCCATTTCTGCACGAGGTTGATACATCGTAGTAGTACCGAATTCTTACCCTCCAGTCTGCACATTGTAGCATTTTAGCGTCGTAGTTTTCTGCGTTGTTCCACACATTGTCAGCTCCTAGAGCTGCAATGAGAAACCACTGTATCTGAAAACCAGAAAAACTCCAATGTAAATCTCCCAAACCATTCTGCTTCATTTTTTGCCTACATGCAGAAGCATAGCATCAATTCACATAGCAGAAGTGGCTGGCTATGGGCATTACCAGGCTGTCCCTTCCATCATTTCTGTCCCAATCTCTCTCCGCCCATCAAAGGACAGGCTGCCATCATTATTGTCTTCATACGTTAAACGGACAGTGAGAAGAGCGTGGATCTGGTAATGGACTGATAAGATGTGTTTTTTTCCACATATCAATGAACATAATACCTATGCACAAACATAGCAATGCAGAAATGTGTTTAAAGTGTGTGTGTGTGTGCGTGCGCGTGTGCGTGCATGTGTGTGTGTGTGTTTAAACAGACCAATCAGCAATGGTGGGACGGGCTGAGGGAGGGGAATGGGAGTGACCAGGGACTTCAGTACAATTTCTGAATCGGAGTATAAAAACACTGCTCTTGATACGCGGTGAACCACTCCTCCCCTCTGGTGTGGAAATGGCCATTGTGATCATAACTGTGGTTTATCAATTTGAGCTTCATATTCTACTTTCTTAAGCATGGCTCAGCATGATGTCTAACTTGACCTCCTGGAATGATTAAGGAGAAAATTCAGTGCATTTTATAGACCTGTCTGCTTGGATGCTGCCCTACCCTGTTTCTACATGGAGCTGAAATCTGTGCACCTGGTTTTTCCCCTCTTATTCTCCCGACACTCTTCCTGGCTTAGAAGGCTGAACATCTGGCGTAAGGGAAACTGTGGATAAGCAGGAAATCAGTTAACATACATGTTGATTAACCATTGAACTGTGATTAGGCCAGGAAGGAGGATTTGCTTAGGGGGAAAGGAGCAGCAGCATGTTGCTGCATCTGGCCCTTGATTTCTGAACAACAGTTAAGAAGGAACCAATATTATGACAGCACCAGCCCAAAGCAGGAAATCATATCAAATGCAGGAATGGTATTTCCCCACTGCCCTGCATCATTTTTTATTCTTACTAGTCATCTCTCTATATTTCATATCTAGATATTATTTTTAATATGCAGGGATTGTGCAAATAATCTGTTAATTTCTCCTTGAATTATGAAAACCACCACTATTGTGAATCCAGCATCATCTTTAAAATCTTTCCAGTTAAATATGGGCACAAAATCCTAAAAACCCTGCTGTTGTTGTTTTACCTCTTCAATTGTACCATCAACATTGGTGCTTTAAGGAACTGTTTATTTTGCAGAGGGTAAGCAGCCAACATTGGAGGCAGTTTAATCTTGCCTATTAAAGAAGTCTGTGTTGGCTTGATTGGTGGTTCTTTATGTCGTCGATGTGTTCTTGTGCTGAAAAACAAAATTAGTTTAGTGAAATTCAAATGAAATTTTCTTATTTTTATATTACTTTGGTGAGGGACAAAAAGGTGTACTGCACTGCAGAGGGAAAGAGTCAGGGTTCTTAATCCATCATAGGTTACATCTCAGTAATGGGTAGGTCCTCAATGGTCCTTTAATAAGACTGTAAGGGCCCTTTGAGACCCATTAGGTGATATTGGAAGGGGTTGGGAGAGAACAATCAGGTTCTTTTATGAGCTTCCTTGGAGGAGGTTGTCAAATGGGCAAGGGGAAATTGTAGAGTTTATTGACCATCCTCTGAGGCAAATGATGTTAGTGTGGTAAATGTGATTATACTTTATGGGGCTAAACAGGTTCCAGTGTGTATGGAATGCATACTGCTTTTTAACAACCTATTCTACAGATTGCTCAAAGTGGAGAACCTAGATTCCTTCCTTCTAAAGCAGAGCAATAATATCAGGTGTCCAAATACTCATTTTTGTCCCTCTGATTTTAGTGGGACTTTTTTTTTTTTGCTTGGTTTCCATTTTGTCTGCTTTTTGCTTATATCTGAAGCATAGCTTTGCACCTCTGTGCTTCTCAATAATTTTAGGAGTAGGCATAAAAAGGAAAGAGGGAAGGGAAAGAGGAATCTAACTGCATTTTTAAGTGTAACTTGTCTATTTTAGCATGAGCTTTTGTGGATATTGGTTCACTTCTTCAGGTGCACTGGCAGAATGATATTAAAGTGACATTAAAAATAGAGCAATATTAAGGAGTGAACACAGTTTTGTTTGTAATGGTTGCAGAGAAGCAGTGCTAAGACAATTGCTTTTTAAAAATCCATGTCTTGTTCTTGCAGCACTGACTCATTATTAACCAACTAGTACAGGGGAAAATGTTCAATCAAGTACTGGTGACCCGATTTCAGGTGGTCCAGGTACTTCTGAATTATCTAGACTTATTTCAACCTATTTCTATTCCAGGTTCAAAACTGAAATGGGGGAAGAAGTTCATTTGCGGATATACAAATGTGAATAAGCCACTTCGTATTATGGGTCGTGTAGAAAAATGCATATTTTTCCATACTATTTTCCATATTATTATAAAATATTCAGTCTATTAAAAAAAATCTGGAAAGAGTTTTCAGTAGATGATAGAGTGGGTAGGAGTACCTGACATGCTGAAATACATGTAGGTTGGATTATGTTTGTGCCATAATAGAGACCAGTTCTGCTCAGCCCCAGACCAACCACAGGTATACATACTGTGCCAAATTCTGTGGCAAATTATACCGCCAAATTTCAGCAGTAAAGATGAAAAAACGATTAAAACAGAGAATTCTTGTTTTAATGGGATTTTCTCAGTTTGCTCCTGAATTTAGGCAGCAAACTACAAAAACCCATTTAAAGCAAGGATTTTTCATGCATTTTCCTACTTTGCCACCAAAATTTAGTGGTATGATTTGATACCAGGTTTCAATGGAAGTTGGGGGTGGCCCAAATGACCATGTGTTGTATATTTCTGATCTACATGAAAGCAGGTGTCGTTCAGAATTTTGCAGTTTGAGACTTTCAGAGCATGGATGGCACTCATTCCGGGAAGGTTTGGATCATAAGATCAAGAAGCACTATCTGGATTAAATGACAGTGAAAGACTTGCTTTTATTATAGCTTTACCATTGTCAGCTACTTGGGTAGTTCAGTTCTGAACCAGAGGTGTGTGGTACAAATTATTTTATAAATAAAAATCTTCATAAAATATATTATGAGTTTATTGTAATACATTGTTTACAGTAACTCTGGCTTAGATCACAATGCACCCCAACGCTGTCCGTTCAAATGGTATTGCTATAATCAGCTGTCATGTGGCCAAAGCTACAGCCTGTGCACAAACTGAGGCATTATAATTTTCAGACTATTAGCTTTGACCTATCTCTTAACATATTAGGGTAATTGCGCATGATGAATGGCTAATTAAGGCTGTGTGGTCAACCTTTGCCAACTAATGGATCTTTCCATGTACCATCAGTACAATCCCGAGAAAAAGAGATAATGCACGTTAGAAAGCCTTTAAAAATCACTTCCTTTATTAGCATTGATTGCCTCTTGTTTTTCATGTTGCTTCTACACAGTAGGGCTACCGATATGAATTTTATCATTCTTATGATTGATTGTACAGTTGAGTCACACCCAGAAAAGATGAGAGATGTCATGAAAGAGAATATAGAGGTTTGCATTAATAAGATTGTTCAACACCTTTTCACTGATTTATTCATTTGGTGTGGCTTTCCAAATTAATACCTGATAATGACTACTTTACCCAGAGCCAATCATATTGCCCTTTCAGTTTTAAAGGATAAACTACCTGATCACTTTTTGTGTAGATGATTAATTCTGTATGGAAACAATGTTAAGAAAACAACTGGATAGATAGGAGGAGTAGACAAATGAGCGTGCAGAGGTTAAGGAAACCAGCCCTGCTTGTTGCAACAACACTCCATAAGTACACCAAAGGTGGGACATGGTAGGTATGACTTAGGCCTGTGCTCTGCCAGCTGGACCAAACCTTGATCTCAGGATTTGCTAGGGTAAGACATCAGATAAGACATGTGGAGAGCTCCACCAACTTAGTGAAGGATGTTGCTGCAGAAAAGCAATCGGTCCAGCTCTCTGGAGCACTGCAGTGTTTTGTTTTGAAGATATCTCAAACAGAGACATCAGCAAGCAGATATGCCACAGAGCAAATGTGACAACAAGGGATAATTTTGATGGTGAACACATAAATACACACACTTCACATATAGCCCAAAGAGAAATGGGCATGTTCAGTAGTCACTGACTGTTGGCTGGTTGTTGGAAGCACAGTATGAAAGCAGGGGAGAAGGGATGGAATGGGATACAGCTTCCCCAACTTATCTGACAGCTTAGGGACTGGAGCACTGTCAGAAAACGGAATGGGTTGAAAAGGAGAACCCATGTACTGTACTGTAGGAGCATGAAGGACTTACAGAGGCACCCTTGGGATTGACTGCACATGCGCTGTTTGCAAAGTCTCTCAGCTAACTTAGTGCTCTTTTCCCCCTCTCAGCTCGCTTTGCAAGCAGCACGCATGTGCAAGTGGTTCCAAGTTAGCCTCTGTAGATGAAAAGAGCAGAACCCCCATTAAATTAATGGAATTTGTCCTGAATTTGGAAGTGTCAAAAGAGTGAGTTGTCAGATAACAGGGCATCAAAAGGTGGAGTGAGGCTGGCTGGAACCCTGAAAAGAAGCTGTCTACATTGCAACATTGTAATTCTCAGTATTGTAAATTCTGGATTCATTTTGAGAGAGAGAGAAGGATCTCAAGATCATTGGGCTGAAATATAGTGGCCACCTCACAACAATGCCTCACTTTGAGGGAAGGATCCATCAGAATCAGGAATCAGTGGGGCAGAGAAAGAATAGTCAGGTCAGTAGCACCCCATTCTCTGAGACTTCAGGACCACTGAAGCCACAATTCAAGACCATATGATGTCATGGTGGTAGGTCCCTTTGATGTCACAAAGGTTCAGCCAACTTGAGTCCCAGCCTGTAATTAAAATGGGATATAAATAGATGGATGGTTGGTGCAGAGAAGAGTTAGATGGGCCAGAACATCTTCTTACTCAGCAGATTATGGAAACAGGCATAAGGGTAGTGGCTGTTGCATCCCATGTGGCTGTACCTACAAGTACTCCAGACATGTTGAGACTTTCCAGGCCATCTGCTCCTGGGGCTTATGAAAAGCTTACTGGTAACTTGTGGGAAATACCTTTCCCCAGACCATGTGATACTTTTCACAGGGCTTGTATACCAACAAGGCCCATGAGCCTTCCTATCTTGCTCTAAATGGTATGATGGGCCCAAGTGCATGCTCTTTGCTCCCCTTCCCACACTTAATGGCAAACAGGGGACGGTGCTATCAGCTGGGAAGTAGAGAGGATGAGTGCTCAGGGTTAAAGCCACTTTATATTGAAAAATCAAATTTCTTTCTCCCCCAGTTTCATTTGCCCTGAGATTTGCTTCTCTTCCTGATGCACCATACCTATTCTCTGAGTCATTAGCTCATGTCCTGAGACCTGGCAATTCTAGGAGAGGAAAAAAAGAACCCTGGGAGGAGGAATATATAGCCTTTTTTTTTTTTAAAGGTAAGTCTGTAGCTTTCAAATTTTCTGACCCCAGGTGTGGAATCTTTTCATAGCTATCATGTGACCTTGACATGTTGTAGAGGATCCTCCTCCTTATTTGTTTCATGGAGAATGCTACCTAGGCCTTGTGAGCCTTGAGGCTATGCGTTGTGAACCGTATGCCCCTAGAATATGTCAAATATGAGCTATGTTGAGTCTCATTTTGGGGAGAAAGGCAGGTTATGTATAAATACACACACACACACACACACACACACACACACACACACATTCTCCCCATAGCTAGGCATTGTAAAAAATGATATGCTTCAGGGAAACAGGTCTGCCACTCTCATCAAAAACCAAAAACCCTCTGAACAGCTTCCAGACAACTCCAATGGTCTATGGAACACATTCCAAAAGCCATTGTTCACAGCAATTGCCACCTCTGCTAGCTAAGCTGAGCAGAGAACATTGAATCATTACTAGGAGATAAAAATGAGCATTGCCTTGCTGCAAATGGCAGTATTCTCTAATAGGTCTCATTTATTCCTCTGTGTCCCTGGGGCAAACTATATAAAAAGAATGGCAACAGTGCTATGTGTATACAATAGAGGTATATAAAATAGAGCTTCTGCATAGGAACTGCAAGTACAGATTCATAGAATATTCACAGCAAAGATGCTGGCCCAGGGATGCAAACAAAGTCACTCTGTAGACAATCTAAAAAGAAAAGTGATGCTTTTAGAAATGTTGACATTTATGCTGGTATTTCTGCAGCATGCATAGATGTTTCCTTACGCTTCCTCTCGTGTTTCTCTTGTTGTAGATAACTTTATTATTTGTGTTCTTGTATGGGTAGTGGGGAGAGAAAATGTATAATGTACTTTTACAATTCTTCTTAGATTTTGTCTGTAATCTCCAAACTGTTCTTCAGTAACAGTGTAACGGTGGCATGTGAATGCAGGGGTGGACATTTTCCTTGATTCTGGGGACTATTCTCCCCAGGCACTTGTGTGGGGTTGCACTGTGCCACCCGTATGCTGTGCTGTGAATTTTCCACTGAAATTTGGTGGTGCAGCAGCAGGACGAAAATAAAAAAGAACAAAGCAACAAAAGACTTTCAAACCTGTTCTAAGTTCAGGCAGTCTTCACACTATGTTTGCAAGCTTCTAGAAAGCTTTTTGGAGCATAGCTTTACTTGTAAAGCAGGTGCATGGGAGTGCATACCTGGTTTTGAAAGAGGGAAAACATGCATGCTTAAAATGAAAAATGTTACTTACTGCTTCAGTGCTGAACTTTACTGCTAAATTTGGTGGTGGAAGCAGTGGAAGTGGTAGGGTAACCTTGGCAGGCTTGGGGGCAACAAATATAGATGATCGTAGGTACGTATTGTTATCCCTCCTCTACCTTAACATATCATGATAATCCATGAATAGGCTGAGTTAAGGGACCAGGTGCACTTCTGGACTTATAGTAGTATTTGGACAATCATCTGGCTGCCAAGAATGCACAGGTTGGGTGTCCTTTGTCTAGTGGTAATGTTGCTGTTGTTTTATTCTGTAGGCCATTGTTGCATCTGAATACAAAGAGAATTACTGACTAAAGGAGATGTGACGGAGCAAAAGCAAATATGGCCAATATGCAGGATGCCATCCAAATGGCCACACTGCTGATCACAAGCCTGGGAATCTTATGCTTGGGAATGATGGCAACAGAAGATTCCAGCTGTCAGCGGGCTGAGCATCCTGTTGTTACAAGTGAAGGTAAGCAACCAAGAAGGGGCCTTTGCGCATGCTATTTTGCTAAGAGGAGCAAAATGGATCAGTTTGTCCCTTGGTCAAACTTTCTGTGTACAGGAAATTTAATTTGATTAAATGAGTGATGAGAAACTACTGGTCATGGTTGATCTACATATTAAATTTCACTTATTTTGGTTTAATTTAATTTAATTTAATTAATACGCATATGCCCAAGTGTTCATTTGGAGTCCATGATTCCTCCAGACACCCATAACATTCTTTTTTTTCCAGGCTAATAATAATAATAGTAGTAGTAGTAGTAATAATAATAATAATAAAAAATAATAATAATAATGGTAAGTTGTCTCTTCTAGAAGCCTCCAGCAATGGCAACCCACCTTTTAACTAGGTTACGGAACTCTACTGCATTGTTAAATTTAAAAAAATTGCTCTTCAGAATCAGAGTGACTTCCAGTTTTTTTTTTCCCTTTGGCGGAAGCAGTTTTGGTATGTTCCTCAGAAGGTTGTGGAGCAGTAAATTGTTCCCCAGAGGTACAGCAGTTGTCCGTTCTGTCTTAAACTTAAACCGTTCTGTGTCAGTCTATTGATCTATTAGTGTCCATTCCAACCAGCGGAAGCTCTCCCATGTCAAGCCCTGCTATGTGAAACCATTTAACATGAGATACCAAGGACTGAAACTGGGGTCTTATGTGTGTGAAACATGGGCTGTGCTACTGAGGTACGGCCGTGTTCTCAATGGTACAAGGAGACTGTAAGTGATAATACCATATAGCACCAAGGACACTTTCCAATTGGCTTGTACAAGAGTCATATTTTAAAATATACATGGGCTTCCTGGTGATGCTACTGGAGCTTGAGGATAACGTGCACATACCAAAATGAAACAATGCCTTTGTTTGGGCTGTGTGGTCTAGAATCTAAAACGTTGCATTAATTCTTAGCACACTTTTCTGTAGCATCTCAAATATTCCACAACTCTCTAAGATTCAAAGGTCACCTTGCTTCAGCTAGTCCAAATAAAATTTGTGGAGTATCGTGTTGTGATTTCTGTCCTGGGCAGGGAGGAATTGATTTACAGTGTAATAACATAATGATATAAGCCTTACATTCAAGCATTCTGTGTGTCGCCACAACATAGGTTCATAAAATGACAAAGAGGTCATAAAACAAATTTGGTTTATTTGCTGTATAGGAGCTGATGGTTTCCATGAGTGCTGTATTGTAATCCTAAAACTTCTCTTTCTAATGCCCCCTCAATTTAAGATTTCATCATTATGTAGCTGAAGAATCCTGAATACTAGGATTCTTTTGTCCCAGGAAGCATCATTGCACTTCCTTATAGTAATATTTATGCTGCCTCCATTGCTCAATCTAGAGAAATGGAATGACCAGTTAAGGTAAAAGAACCAAGTATGAAGATGTGAAATTCATGCCCTATACCTTCACTCTCCAAAGAACTTGCTTTTATCCAAGAGATATTACAATAAAACACATCTAAATAACTTTCTCATAAACAAGATTCAACCTGTTTCAATGCTGCAGAGAAATGGAGTCAATATGAAGTGGACTATTCAGTGTACTGCATCTGAATTTAAGTTCTAATGTTTTGCAAGCACTACTACTGTGCTTTCAAAATCACCTAGTCTGGTGCTCCTACCCTTATCTGTGCTGAGTCGTAGGCCCTTTTCGCACCTTACCTCGTTCCGGTGTTGTCACGAGGGGATCACACGAGAAGCCCCTTGCGAGAGGCACTCGCGTCCCCTCTGCTTCCCCTCCGCACGAGCTCCATGCTGGGCAGAAGGAAGCATGAGGACTCCACTCCTTCCTTCCGCAGCATAGCCGGGTATTTTCCCAGGCTGCGCTGGGGGAGGAAGTGTGATGGCCATGCGACTGGAGGCTCTGCACACAAGGTAAGTGCAGGTGGGGCATGGGAGGGTGCGCGATCGCGCATCATTTTGGCAATGAGCCGTGATCACCGCGGAGTGGCCTCGGGAGCATCGCGCGATTGCGAGGACGTCATGTGGAATGGTCCTCACAATCCCGCAGCACTCCCGAGGCCATTTTGCAACAGGACTGGCATGCGAAAAGGCCATAGCTAAGAATAGGTCATATTCTGTCAGGGCAAAAGTTGAAGATGGATTCTGGCTAAGTTGTGTTAAATATATACATTATAGTCATGAAAAATATAATCTCATATTGTCTAATTTCTAATGTTGCACAGCTCTGTGAATCTCCATGCTTTTAATTCCTGACCCCAATTGTTAGTATGATTGGGGAAGGTTTTGTATCCTCTGAAAGCCAGGAGATTAGGAGATAGTTTAGTTTGTGGAAGTTAAGAAAGGACCTTCTCAGTGGTCACCTCCCCATTGTGGAATTCTTTGCCCGACAGACTAAATCAGTTCCCTCTTTGACAGCTTTCTTGTGTATTATAATGGCCTTGCTTGTAAAGAAGCATTTGCCACACAAGTTTAATTAATGCTTATTGTACTCCCTGACTAGTTTTTAATATATTGTTGCTTTGTTGTAATGTTATTCTATTTTCTATAATTATATGGTATTTCACGACTAGTTTTTATTGCTGGGTTGCCTCAGTTGTATGAAAACACTAGAAAAGTGGTTTTTAAGCTTTTGAAAGGAGGGGGGGAGTACAGGCTGTCATCTGAGGGTCCAAATGCCTTTTGTTAATAGGAGCTACATGTGGTGAAACAGGTGAGGCTCCTTATCCCTTTCCCCGGAAATTGAGGGACTGAAGGTTCTTTGCCATTTATCAGCAAAATTAGTACCTATTTTGAAGTCCTTCTCATCACCTTATGGTTGCCTGTGCTCCCAATGCATGAACAGTGGTATGGTGCAAACAGGCAGAGGTAACATCAGTACTTCACTCAACCATGCTTAGGTCTGTGAATTTCATGATTTTTACATGGAGGAATGAATAAGCTCTTTATTATTCTTTTGGGCAATTTTGTTATAAACTTAGTAGTAGATATACAAATATACACTCCCTTTAGGGAGGAACATAGATTTTTAATTATCTAAGCACATTACTGATCTGTTACTTTTCATTTCTTTCAAGGCATCAACTTTTACCTCATTACCAGATTTTGCATGTTCATCTTAGCTACATTTTCTGCTTTCTTCCTAGCAGGCGTCTCTGCGCTTAGCACATAGAAGAACTTAATATCTGCGAATGAACACACAGAAATTGCTATACATAGCAGCATCCCCTATTTATATCAATAGCAGGCATCCATGGAAGATAATCCATGGAATACTGTGTCCAGTTCTGGGCACCTCAATTCAAGAAGGATGTCAACAAGCTGGAACGTGTCCAGAGGAGGGCGACCAAAATGGTGAAGGGTCTGGAAGCCATACCCTATGAAGAACACCTTAGGGAGCTGGGTATGTTTAGTCTGCAGAAGAGAAGATTAAGAGGAGACATGATAGCCATGTTTAAATATTTGAAGGGATGTCATGTTGAGGAGGGAGCAGGCTTGTTCTCTACCGCTCCAGAGACTAGGACAAGGAGCAATGGATTCAAGCTGCAGGAAAGGAGATTCCACTTGAACCTCAGGAGGAACTTCCTGACGGTCAGAGCTGTCCGGCAGTAGAATATGCTGCCTTGGAGTGTGGTTGAGTCTCCTTCTTTGGAGGTTTTTAAGCAGAGGCTGGGTGGCCATCTGTTGGGAATGCTTTGATGTGTGTTCCTGAATAGCAGGGGGTTGGACTCTATGGCCTCAGGGGTCTCTTCCAACTCTATTATTCTATGATCCTATGATTCTATAATAACCTTCCATGAGCATTGTAACCAACTGCAACATCCATTACAACAATCATGGGCATTTTTTATATTTGACTAACAATGATATCATTATTATTATTTGACAGTAGAGAAGAAGGATCTTTCTTACTCTCTCAAAGCAGCATTTCCAGTTACCAGGAACAGCACTATCAGCATTTAGCTGTTGGTGACAGCAAGGCCAAAACTGGTATCAAAGGCAGTGTAACAGCCTGACCTTTGTCTCTCAAGAGCTGGCTTTTATAGCATCTTCAGCCTCTATCTGCCCAATCAGAGGCAGATCTCATTAGTCTTGGTCAACATAAAACAATTATATTCCCCTCCAATCAGAGATGGGATCTTACTGGCCCTTGATCAGTGACCACTTGTGAGGCCACTGTTTCCTGGCTGACTGCCCTCAGATTGCATCAGCCATTAGAATGCATCTGCCATCTGATATTGTAACCATTCATACCAATGCAGTATTATTTTGTTTTGTTTTGTTTTTTATTTTATTTTTTGGTTTTGTTATCTCCTGGACATTTGTTCAGTTCTTTTCTCAGTTATCTCTTTGTTTTTAGTTGGATCAGCTTCATTAACTTCATGTCTGGAACTTGGCTGTAAGCCTTTGCTCTTAACACTATGCTGTCAAACATGCAAGCAGGCCTGCTTCCAACTTTAAACAGACATGCTTATTCCTTTACTAGTCAGGCTTCAGGGTCTTAAATTTTGCAAAATACCGTTCAAATTAGCATGCAGCTTGTAACAGTGGCAGGGATTTTGAAACATTCCAGCTGCTTTGGGTCTATGGCATTCACCTTCCTAACAATTGTCCATGTTTTTTGGGGCTGATAGCGAGTTGGAGTTCTACAATACCTTGGAGGGTCATTGGCATTTAAGAAGCAGCCACAATCCAATCCCCTCTTCTTCTCAAAACTTACCTGCACATCTAGCAGCTAAGTCCTTCCTGCTAATGAAAATGGAAGGTTGTCATACCTAACTGTCATGGAAGCAAGAGATCAGGTGTTAAAAAATGCATCCAGAAATAGGGAACAGCCAGTACAGTTGCCTTCTGAAAGCATAACTGAATGACAGTGTAGATGAAATTTGAGGGCACCGAGATACATGTCCCAAGGGACACAGAGGAGAACAGAACAAGGACTAAGGAGAAAATATGGGGAAAGATTGACAGAGAATAAGGAAGCGGTGCTAGGGCTAACACGAGAGCTTGGAAACTTTATGTTTCTGGAGTACAACTCCCCGAATTCCTAAGCCAGTGGTCATGGAAGTTATAGACCAAAAAAGTAACTTTTCCAAACTCTGGCTGACACCAGCTGACTTAGCTAGAGTCCATCTTGATGACCAGTGAGCCTTCCACATTCCCCAGCTGCTAGCTAAACATAATTCCATAATCTCTTGGCCACAAGGAAAAAGAGATACACACTGACAACTTAGAAACAGTTGAAGATTACTTGTATTTATATGGGAGCCACTTTGAGTGGTAAGGTCTGGTTCTTAATACTTGAGTCTCCTTCTTCTCTTTCCTGAGTGTTTTGGATCAGACACATAGCTGCGTAATCACCACCCTTGAATGTTTCTTTGTGGTTTTGCTGCTAATGGGCTTCCATTTCTCCACAGGGAATGTCATAATTGCCAGTGTTATTTCAGTGTAGCAGTAGTGAGCATATTGACAATTTTAGCAAATACAAAAGTTAGCAATGGTGCTAAAGAAGAGGGGAAGGGGTATATCAATATGAATGAATGAGGGGAGTATCTGGCACACATGCTACTAAAAGTAAACAGTGATTACTCAGTGGGGGCAGAAAACCAGAAACACCAGCAGAGTGGATATATAAATAATGTCCTAATTTGTTCTTCTTGCAATTTTTCGTGGAGTAACTGGTATACATCTGAAAGAAGCAAGTTATCACACACTGATGCATGTAAATACTAAACAGCTGAGTCCCATGGGTTACTGCTGTAGTAATGAGGATCTGCTAAAATGGGTTCCATTTGTTTCACTTGGCACTTACAGCAGCTGAAATCGTCTTTGTAGTGCAGGATGCCAAGCCCAAGCAGAAGTAACAAAGGAGTCCCTTCCTCTTGATAGGAAGAAGTTTGTGAAAAGTTCCAGGTACCATGCCATCATTGATTTTGCCATCTGCACATTAAATTGGAGATTGTGTTTTCTGAAGGAGTATGGACAGATTGTGCCCAGGTTTGGAAGAACCATGAAGTTGTTTCTATTCGTATACCAGAAACTTTTTTTTTTTTTTTTTGGCTCTCCTTCCCACCAGCTGTTTTGCCTGTGTTTTCCCCAAAGCCATCCATTTCAGCCAGGAAGCTTCCAACATAGCATGTTAGGGCTGCTGCCTGAAAGAAAATTCAACATTCACATGCTTGCATGTTGAGGTTAAGCTAATATGTAGATCTTATTTAAATTTTGATTAACCATCTGCCATTAAACAGGTGTGAAACTGCAATCTCTATGTAACTCCCTTTGGATGTATGCAGCACTTACATCAGAGTATATGTACATTGGAAGGAGTTGTAAATTACTTCTATTATTTTACCTTGGAAGAGTTAGGGACCTGAGCAAAGCTTTTTTCAAAAAGATATTTCACTTTTTTGAAATCTGTGACATGGGTTGATGGCAGGCTGGCATGAATGGAGGTTAATTGAATGAACATCTCCCATAGCAGAAGGCAGAGCAAATGCAGCGACTCTTTTTTAAAGTGGAAGCTGTTTAAAATGCAGGTCTGTGTTTCTTGTTTCATTGCCCATATGAAACGGAATAATTGATTGAACATAAAGATTAATGAAGATGATAAATTAAACTTTTCGTACTGTTGCTTATGGATATCTGTTAGGGAATGTTCTTTTATACTGGAGAGGGCTTAGCATACATCGGAGTGCCAAGTGTTAAGGTTTACACTTTGTCATTTCAGTTCCTTGGTGTGAGAGAGTACCCTCACTCAGTTTCCAACTGGATATGAAAACAACAAAGTTTAAGGCAGGAAAGTGAAATACAATTGCATACTGAAAGAAAATTAGAAGAAAAACGCCAGATTGGAAAGATTGCATTCACACGCTGTAGTATTACTGAAAGTGCCATATGTCTTTAGAGACTGTTTGGAAGCTTTGGCTGAGCACAACTCATCTTGTCAGGATGGTATTTGCATTGGTAGAATGGTTAAGGAAAACATTATACCCATGCCCTGACTCTATGCAGCCTTTGGAGGAGAATTCAGGGGCCTGTTTTCAGTTTTCTCACTTGGGCCCACTGTGGCTCCTGAGACTAGTTTGGAAACTTTGAACATCTGTAGCACAAAGTTCATCCTCTTTTGAGCTTTGCTTTAAATGTGTGTGCATCCTTACTATCCTTCTTTACCCTATTCTATGTCATTTTTTGGAAATTTCTTTATTCTAATTCATACTCCTTGCTCCTCCCTCTATTTTATTTCTTCTCTCTATGCTTATTATCTTTTTCTTTCCCATGCCACATTCTTACACTGTATTTGTTGACTGCTTTATAGATTGGAAGTGCACAATATTTTTCTGTCCAGGGCCTCCTTCCCCTGGGGAATTACATGTCCAAGGCTACATGTAGGGACTGGGTGGGACTGGGGTCAAAAAGTGAGTGGGGCCAGAGCCAAGACTACCACCCCTTTTCTGTTCCTGTTTCTACCACTTTATCCCCCACCCATCAAGACATTCCCTTCTGTCTCTAAACCCAATGGTCTATTGGAAAAAAGGCAGGTCACTCTTGCAGAGATCTGAACTGGTGGCTTGTGAAACTGAGCTTAGTTACTATCCACCTGTTGTAGATTATCATAGCATCACAGTCATCCCTCCACATTCCCTGGGGTTAGGGGCACAGGACCCCCATGAAAGTGGAAAAACAGTGAATAACTCTAGGCCCTCCCAAACCACATTTAACACACACAAAAAAGTATGATCACCATATTCAACCCACCATGGATTCCTTTGAGGTGTCAGGATTCCTTCGTAAGGCAGAAGTGGGGGGGCTGGTGGGGCTGACTGCCACCTCCACTGCTGCCCCACACCATTTTTAATAGGGACTTACAAGCCTCTTTCACAGTTTCTCAGTTTCACGAGGTTTGCAGTCCCTATTAAAAATGGCATAGGGAGGCAGCGGAGGTGACAGCAAATAATCTGTGAATAATCGAATCCGCAAAAGTGAAACCTGCAAATGTAGAGGGCTGACAGTATCTTTCTTGAGTCACCTGTGTTTTTCCTTGTTATAATCTTTACCATATTTGCTATCTTTTTGTTTCCTTTTCTCTATAATCTTTTTATCTGGTATCTTTCACTTCTTTTCTGTGTATGTGTGTATAAAACTTACTACTTGTTGTTCTGTTCTTCTACCTACTTATTTTCTGTTTTCAGTCACTCCTGTTGCTCTTCATTTATATTTTTAACTTTCTCTGCTTCTGTCCCCTGTCTCCCAGTAGGGATCCTTTTGGACTGTAAGTAAGCGGATTCCCTGCTCAAACCTGTTGCTACACCCACTGGTGACCTAGGATGCATCACCTATACTCAGCCCCAGAAAACCCCCAATAGATTTACCTTAGGGTTGCCATGAGTCTGAAATGACTTGAAGGCACACAGCAGCAGCAGCCGCTGCAGCAGCAACAACAACAGGCTGAAATATGTCCTGGTTTCTAGAACTCTTCATTGGATTATTGTGTTCTCGTTCGCTGTTTTTCCGTTTTTCCTTCATCTTGATGTCATTGTTATGTCTTCGTCTTCATCTTCCAGGTTTTCTATACTGGTCTGGAATGTGTTCTTTGCTCTCCAGAAGGTGTTTGTGAAAATGTTACAGATTTTTTTTCATATCTGTTTTCTTCTTGCTAAACTCATACACTTGTTCATCCTATTGTTTGTTGTTTCTCTTATGCTTTTACGTGGATGATTTCGTTTATTCTTCCAGTTACTGTGATATTGTTCTTTCTTTGTTCTCTTCTTCTCTCAACACTCTCATTGAATGTCTATTCCAAACATTATGTTAATGCATTCCCATCTCCCTTTATTGGTGTTACTTTCTCTACCGTCATGTTCTGTATGCTTGAGATTCTTCCAGTTTGGCAAGATGGAAGCTACAGTTAGAAACATTTGAAGAAGTGAATCATTGTAAACTGTACATAGATGTCAAATTACTATCTTGAATTAAGTATTCAACAAGACTCTTTCCTCTTGTTGCTTTCCCAAGGCCTCTTTAAGCCCTCATAATGCTTCTCCTTCTGCTCAAGCACATAACCAACTCTCCTCTGCAATGTGCAGCTATATGAATATGTTGCAGTGTGTTCCAAGTTACATAGCAACTTCACACAAGACAAGGATGTTCTGTGACCTAGATCCAATTATTTCTGTGACCTAAATTCAATTAGGTCTAGGATCTAGATCCAATTGATAGAACCAACTAGAATATACCCATTGGTGGGGATCAGCACTTAAGTCAACACTTAATGAAATATCTTTTGATTCAGTGGATCTACTTGGGTTGAGACTAACAATTGGGACTGGCCCTAAAAGTTTTGGTGTTCTTGGGAACCGAAAGTGCTCCCTGAATAGAGCATGCCTCAGAATCTTCTGTGATATGAAGGCTTTGTTTGATGCCCCCCCTCCAAAAAAAAAGGAATTGTTTGGCAAGCAAGCTCAGTATAGAAAGTATTCTGTAAGGGGGAAGGCCACTACACTAAACCATAATCATAACTATACTGAACTTACACTAATCTCTTCGTCCTCAGGTTTCTCATCTCCCCAGCAGAAGTGTGAAGCTTTCATTTCTCCACAAAGACACCAGTGAGGAAATGCCTGCCTTCCAATAGCTTAAGCTCTGACAGGCCTTATCCTAAGCCTTTATCTCTTCGCCCTTCACTCTTCAAATTATTTGCCTTCTCTCTCCCCAGTGTTAACCTTAACTGTGTGTTGGGATCCACATGCACATGATGGGCTTTCCTTTGGCCAGAAGCAGATGCAGTCAGGCTAGAAATGTCACAGGACCATTGAATCCTGTCCTCCACTTAATCAACCCCTCTCTTCCAACTCGGATTCCTAACTTTGAGAGAGAAGGAATAAAGATGAAAAAAGTAGTAAAGAGAATGGAAATATCTGGCCCAGCACCTCAATCTCATTCTGTAGGAAGTATCTGGCGCAGCACCTCAATCCCATTCTGCAGAGCTTGGAACAATTATTTTTTGGGGAGACTATAGCTTCCCGAGTGACCTAGCTGGCATGATCACTGAGATTTTGGGAATTATAGTCCCACTCCCAAATTTTTCTCAGCCACAGTGATGTGGAATGGCACAGATGGGCTTTGTTGGCCTTCACTGCTGAGGTCAGCAGTGGGCAAGTATGAACCAAAAGGTATGGTTGGACTACAGCTCTCAGCAACCCTAGCCAGCATAGACAGAGGTAAAAGACTGTGGGAGTTTTTGGCCAGCATCATCTGCCTGAGATGGTAACAAGTAGAAGTGGCTACTGGGAACTTGGGGAATCATCAGGAATGAGGTGAACTCCCATCCCAAACCCAGCAGTCAGGGAACCTGATTGTCTCTAGCTGCAGGACCAGGATTGCATCCTCTAAGGCTTCTTCCAGTGTCTCAGACCAGATGTATCTTTGCATGTGTCTGTCCTATGATGTTTTCACTTTATATATATATGCATAAGTAAACTAAAGTTTCCCCCTAAATCAGAGATTGTAATCAGGTTACAAACAAGGAATGAGAAAAGGTTTGCATCATGGCTTGTACTGTCTATGCAGTCAAAACCGAGAAAAGAAGATAGATGATTCTATAAAGCAGGGGAGGGAACAGGTTATGGCAATACCAAGGAAGGCTTGTAAACATTGGAATTGTCTCCTTTTTAAATAGATTTGGAAGCTGATGAATGCCCATGCTGTGTTACATAGCTGAGAAGAAACTTTGAAGTGTGTGGTATAAGAGAATCAGAATCAATGTCCTGGGTCAGATTATTGTGGTAGGGCAGTGTTAACCTCCTTCTGTCTTATACGACTGTTGTAAAGATTTACTGAAATAATAAAGGTAAAATGCTTGAATTACTTCAAAAGCTGCTGTGCAAAAGCTAAGAATTTGTAGTATTAATATTTGTAGTATTAATATTCTGTGATTTTGCCCCTCCCCACTTTTCTATTCCTGTAGAAATTGCTCCCTGGTTACACGTATTCAGAGCGGAAAACGCTGTTGACTTTTCTCAGATAACATTTGATCCAAGACAAAAAGAGCTTATTGTTGGAGCAAGGTGAGATATCTTTAAAAAGTTGTATCATGTCAGATCACTGATTTTTTTTCTTTTTTCAATGTATCTCTGATAAAATATTTATTTTTAATCCATGCTACTTTTTAGATATAGGGTTTTGATTTGTAGATATCAGAATACAGAATTCACATGCTTGTGTATCAACCTTCCACATCCAATATAAAGCAGCATTTCTTTAATCTGTTTCTACTCAGAGACTGCTGCATAGAAAGCATTGCTAGAAAAGACTGACTTGTTCGAAGACATGAAAGCAACCATAGATCTCAGTCTTTGGGATGCTTCCAGATGAGGCTTTTATTGTGTACATGCCTTTTCTCATTTGTGGAATTTTTCGTGTGGTCTATGATATTGTCTCCCATCTGTAATCCATCCATATTTTCCCACCACATTTTCAGTCTTTCTCATTACAGTACAGAAAATACATTAAGGAGGGAAGGGTAGAATAGTAGTTCAGGGTCTTTTGATTGATAACCCTGGAAATTTCCATTCAGAAGGACCTTTGTCAGCCAGTTCTCTAGGAAAACTAGTTCTGGTAGTCAAGACTATTTGAAAACTAAAGCTAAGCTGCCAAGAGAAGTACATGGTGCATTTCTTTCAAGATGATACCATTTCAGAATGGCAATGTGGTAATATTAGTCTGAATGACCTTTTACCATATAAACAAAATTCCAACATCATTTCTTGTACATAGAAAGATAGTGTATTAAGAGAAAGACTAGCCCTTCTTTGTAATACAGAGGAATTCTGTACAGGGAATATTTTATAGGGCAAACAAACATTGCTTCGGTAGCGTGGGGTAAAAATTGATGTGCCAGTTGGAAAAGCTCTTCATTCTGCTTAATACCAACATGTCTGCCTCTCCTGGAGGCAACCTTTTAAAAAAGCACTGTACTTTATTTGAAACTAGGGCAGGGCCTGTGATGAAGTATGACAATAATATAATTAATTTCTCCTTTCTCCAAATTCCCAAAGCATTTCTATTTTTTTTTTAAAGTGAAGGAGAAATGTGTAAACAGATGAATGTATGTGCACTACATTTTTTAAGTAAAGTTGGGAGAGCAAGAATAACGGCTGAATTAATGTGCCGTTTGCTAGTACTTACGCCTGTCATGCTGACTGTGAAGCTGGCTTACAAATAGTTGGAGAACCTGCTGTCCATCTTTCTCCACATTGGGATTTTTTTTAAAAAAAATAAAGTTGTTTAGTACTGCCTTATGAATTGTCAGCAAGAGGCACACACTGTCATATTGTTGTGAGCATAAGCTCTTACTAAGCTCAAATCAGCCCAGAGAATGAATGAATGAATACTGCAAAGAATAAAAGGCACAGTTGCTTAAACCTGCACAGCAGTACCTTAATATAGGACACAATCGATGCAGATCTTACCATGCTACAGCTTCCCCCTTTCTATTATGCTGGTTTGGAATCCAGCTGTCTACAAATGCTAACTATTTTTTCTGGAGGTTTTCCGCTCAGGGCCAGTTTTAATAATAGTGATTTAAGGAAGTGGCTTTGTAACTGATTTATGGTTTATTTTGTCAGTTGGCATTTTTTTTAAAGGAAGCCAACAAAAAAGACTTTTTCTGAAACGATGCTATTTGAATCATCACCAACTGCAGCGTGAACAGACCAAAGTTCCTGCTTATGCATGTTAAAATTCTCTTCTGATGAAATTAGTGAATAATACCAAAAATGTTTATAGTGTTATAAGGAGCCAGTACCGGGTATTGCTTCTCAGCTCAGTCCTTCCTTCAGGTGTAAGCTCACTTGAGCTTTCCTGCTGGCCTTGGCTGTAGCCTTCCAGCAGCCCCTCTGAAAGAGATGGGAAGAGCTTTTGGGGCTGGGTGGTAAAAAGCTCCTGTTTGGACCATGAACTTGCATGCAGATTTTTTTTCTCACTCTGCCTCAAATCATTTTTTTGTCCTTTCTGGATTTTTACTTGACTTTTTCTTGTACCGTCCATGTCTAGGCTTGTCTTCTGGAAGGCAAAGCAAAATGTCAATCTGCATAGAAGGAAATGCATTTTTGTATAATTGTGAAAGCCCAGGTTGTCACAGGCAACTTTTTTGAAACCAAGGCACAGCCAGTGTCAGCTGGGTAGGGGCAGAGACCACGTATGTGTGTACTAGTGATGTATTTAAGTCTTTTAGTCCAAGTCTCAAGTCAGGTCTCAAGTCCTTGAAGATACTTTCAAGCTAAGTCTCAAATCTGAGAGCCAACTTTATATCCCAGCCTATATTCCAGAGTTCAGTAAAGTCAATTTTAACAATTTAAGCAGAGTTGGCCCTCCACATTTGCAATTTTACCATCTGCAGCTTCAGAAGTGAGGAATAGAATCCTTCTTAACCTCCTTTCCTGAAGCTGGAGGCTTTTGTGCCAGTGGGCAAAAAGAGTCTCCAGCTTTGGAAGCAGGGAATGAGATCCTTCTTACTTTCCATTGCCAAAGCTGGAGGACTGTTCAGAAGTAGAGAATACGATCCTTCTTATTCCCCGTTACTGAAGCTTCAAAGGCTATAGAAGGAAGGATCCTTCCTCCTCAAGCCCACTGCCTAACACACCTGCTGTTTTCTGAGAAACATTTCCTATGCTTTGGGGGCAAGTCTTACCTTCTGCTCTTAGGAAAAGATTTACAAGGCTCCTCCAATATGCAGTGAGGATAGGCTGCTGAGCAGACCTCTAGCCCACCTCAAGCCCATTGCCTAATCTATTTGCTGTCCCCCTCTGAGAAATGTGCCCACACTATGGGCTTGAGACAGATTGTCATGTGGTCAGTAGACAAAAAGAGATGGAAGCGTTTTACAAAGTAGTCAGGTTTCCGGATGAATGTGTTATGTTGCTGAACCAAGGGCAACAAGTCAACCGCTAAGAAATATACAAGTCTCGAGTTGAGTCAAGTCAGTGGATCCTTGCTGCCGAGTCGAGTCTGAGTCGAGTCACTGAGGAGACTTAAATCTGACTTGAGTCCGAGTCAGTTGACTCAAGTCTACATCACTGGTGTGTACACACGTAAACAAATATCACATATGCCCCCCACCATCAGCATGCAGGAAAGAGAAAGTTCAAATTTCTATCTCTCCCTTCTTGCTGAGTTCTAGGAAGAGTCTGGAAAAGCTGCTTTATTGAACAGTCAAAGCTGGCTGAGGGTTTCTGGTAGTTATAGACCAACAAAACAACATTTCCAAGCTCTAGGTCTGGAGATTTCATGTGTGAATGTGTTGAAATGGTAGTCTTTCCTGTCCCTCAGCAAATTTCACTGAAACCACTGGCAGAGGAGACACAGTGATCTTGAAGATGGCATTGATGGAGGATGGGGGAGGCAAAATCCTTTTCCTAACCCCCAGCGGTTTTCTCACAATCAGTCAGGTGGGCAATGGAAAAAAGAGGGTGGGGCTGGAGTTGCCAGATTGAAAACAAGAGAGAACTGCTGTACCTTTAATTGTTATGTAGAAGCTCAAGCTTCCCTGGGAGGTTTTTTGGATGAAGAACAGAGTATAAATTCTCCAAAATAAATAAAGAAGGAAAGGGAAATTCAGCAGGTGTTCTCATTATTACTTATTATATTATTATTATATTGATTCATATTCTGCTTGTCTCCCAAAATTGAGGCTCAAGACAGCTTACAATTTTAAAACAACACAGATAAAAACATGCAAAAAATGTGAACATTAAAACAGAATTAAATTATTGGCATATTATTATTATTATTGTTATATGATGCAGACAGGTAACAAGCAACATTCACTGAAATGCCTCTTCTTCGCAAACACGGAAGGTAGAGGAGCCCTCTCCAGTTTTCCTTCTGGCAACGCTAGCTGGAGCTCTTTGTGTTGCCTCACCAGGCCACCCTGGGAGCATTGAGGGGCACATACAGCCCATGGATGGTGCACCTCTGACTAAAGTCAGTTTTAAACATAAAAGCCTAAAGTTGAGAGGTCTACGTGGCTGCTCCATTCTGGTGCACAGTTCCCATTTCCCTAAACAGTGAGACGTTTCAAGCTACCCATGAATGTGGACTTCAGCCCTCCTTCGTGCGTTATTTATGTAAAGAGGGCTCAGTGTATGGAACAGGAAACAGAGGAGCACAGCTGATTTTGCTGCTGATGTCATGACTACTCCATTGTAATTTATAAGCATAGAGTTGAGAAAATGAGATCAAAAGTGCAGCCTCAGTGTGGATTGTGAGAAATCTGTATCATTGCATTAGGGATTTCGTGTTCTTGCTTTTACACATTGCCCATTTATAGCCCTCAGAGGTTAGATGTGTGTATGAGAGAGAGAAATAAGAGCTCTGTTCAAAGCAGTGTTGGACTGAAAACAGTCTTCATCTGGATTTAATAAAGGAGACAGTGCTGGTGAGAGGGAAGGAAGAAGAACTTTTTTTTTAAAAAAAAAGAGCACCTATACAGTAAAAAATGAAAATGCCTGCTTAATTATTCTTGATGCCTCTTGCGCTTTTTTTTTAAATCCCCAGATGAGCATGAAACATATTACTGTTGATTAAAATAACTTGAAGCAAACTGTACATCAGGTCTGTGTTACTTTTTTGGATGCTTGTTATCGTCAGTGTGTTGTTCTTTTGCTACATGTTGCTTGTACCTGATGAAACCAATTAAAATTATGCAGTGGCTTCCAAATAACATAATTCAAGGTTTTGCTTAGTGTGACCATCTGAGGAGAATATTCCCTACAGGAGCATGTTATATTTTCTTCTACAGGGATAGGACATAGGCCCATTTAATCCAGTTCTTTCTCTCAAGCAGCCATCCAGGATCTCAGACAGAGATCTCACCCACACTAGCTGTCTAACAAAGGACCATAACTGAGTGGTAGAGCATATGTTGTACATGCAGAAGGTACCAAATTCACTCTTTGGTATCTGTGGTCACAAAGGTCAGGTAGCTGGTAATGGGAAACAACTCTACTGAGTGCTGTTGCCAGTTGGAGTATTCAGTATTGAGCTAGATTACTGGACTGGACTTATGGTTGGGAAGCTTCCTGTATTCTCTGGCAGGACTAGGCAACATCTGATGTATACTGGGGTCCTCAACCATTTTAGTGGATTAGCAGACACAATTTATTATTTATTTATTTTCCCAAAAAAGGAAAATTGCCTTTAGGAGCACTGATTCTCCTCTAAAGCAAGTCACAGAACCTTCCTTTAGTGATCTTGTGGTTATTTCTGAGTTTGAAAAATAAATCAAAACATATTTTCCTGAGAAGCGTCATCCATGATAATCCCCCATAGGTCAAAATTGACCTCCGGATTCACTAATCCTGTGGGATCCTTCAGTTAGAAATGCTTGGTACTGAATTTGATTCCTTATTCATCCACTGTACACACTTTTCTATTGCACTGTAGGTCTCTCCTCTGTCAGTGTCCTTTATGTCAGAGCCTATGGACAGAAAGGAATCTTCTGGAAATCTGGCTTATCATTTTGTGCCAGTGCGGCCACTGTATTTGGAATTAGCACAAGCCTCTGAGATCTTTTTTCACCTGCATACTTTGCATACTTATTTCTATTTCCCTTCTCTTTCTCTTCTAGAAACTACCTCTTCAGGTTACGTAGTGACGATCTTTCTCTGATCCAGGTAAGATTTTCTCTGTATCAATTCTGTAAAATAAATGGGTAATTGACTTTTGCTGTACATCAGATACTTCTCACTTTTCTTGTCTTTAACCCCAATTAACTTTGAGGCCCAGCTTGTATGATCTTGTTAATAAAATTGCTGATAGCTGCAACGTTTAGGGCGAAGAAGCATAAACCTCTCTTGTTTTCTGTCCTTGGCATATAGTTTATTTTGTAGGGAATTTTTATTTTCTGTTATGGAAGACCATTCTGTCAGGTACCCCCGCCCCCCGCCATCTGTTGTATAATATGGTACACCTCAGAAGGAACAACTGCAGCAATGGAACCAGTAAAAATCCGGGAGGTGGAAGGTACACACAATTGGGAGTGGCTTTCTAAAGGAGTTTGGTTTTGGAGATGTCACTGGAGATACTGTAATCCTGTTCTGAAAGATTGCATGGCTCCTTAAGTATCACCCAAAAAGATAAAAGATGACATATTTTTCCTACGTAACTTGTTTCTAAGTTGGTATCTATACATATACGTATACATATACATATACATATACACATTGTTTAAATATTTGAAGGGATGACACGTAGAGGAGGGAGAGGGCTTGTTTTCTGCCGCTCCAGAGACCAGGACAAGGAGCAATGGATTCAAGCTGCAGGAAAGGAGATTCCACCTGAACCTCAGGAAGAACTTCCTGACAGTCAGGGCTGTCCGGCAGTGGAATATGCTGCCTCGGAGTGTAGCGGAGTCTCCTTCCTTGGAGGTTTTTAAGCAGAGGCTGGATGGCCATCTGTCAGGAGTGCTTTGAGGCTATTCCTGCATGGTAGGGGGTTGGACTGGATGGCCCCTGTGGTCTCTTCCAACTCTACACTTCTATGATTCTACATATACATATAAGCTAGCATAGGCAAAAATATGGCATCCTTTGTCTTTCTTTGGGTATTGTCATGTAATGGAAATGCCATACAATTCTCTGGAATGAGGAAGATTGTGACCAGGTGGCCTATCTGCCTGCTCATATGGGCTAACTTTAAGGTTCTTGCTCTTACTTCTTATGGTTCGTTATCTTCAAATCAGATTTGGACTGGACATCTCTTCAAAAAGGGGTGCCTTCCAGTAGAGCAGTGCTTCTCAGGCCATTTGATATGGATATCTGGCAATAGTTTTTTTTCCCCCAGGACTGGGGAAAGGACTGACACTACATTTGTGCCCTTTGGCTGCAATTGCTTCTTTCTTTCATGGAAACTCACCATGCACCAACATCCATTTCAGGAATTACCACTTTTGAGTAGCATTATTTCTCCTCCTCCTTGTTTTATTCATTTCTATACTTTCTTTGCCTCAATAATGGAAATCGAGGTGACTAACAGCATTAAAACAATTAAAAACTATACAAAACATTCATAGAAGTATAAATATAAACTTTAAAAAGTAATTAAATAATTTATGAGGTTAAAACATTGCACGTTAAAAATGTTACAGTACATTAAAAGACTATACGAACTGTAAAAACAGAACCATACTGCATTAAAAAAAAAGAACCAAACTGCATTAAAAAAAAGACTATACAAACTGTAAAAACAGAACCACACTGCATTAAAAGCCCAAACTTTGTCAATTTATAAAAGCACAAAAATATTTTGACCTGCTGATGGAAGGTGAGCAAGGATGCAGCCATCCCAGGCTCTCTAGGTCTGAGAGCAGCCACTGAGAAGGTCTTCTCCCTTGTTCCCACTATATGAGCCTGACAGAGTAGTGGGACAGAGAGAAGGGCTTTCCAGGACAATCTTAGAGCTCTACTGGACTCACAAAAGGTGGTTTGGTCCTTCAAATATCCTGGGCCTGAGCTGTATAGGACTTTATAGGTCAAAACTAGCACTTTGAATTGTGCCTGAAAGAGCAACTCATGGAGTTCTTGCAATAAGGGGGTTGTGTTCTCCCTGTAACAATCTCAGTTGATAACGTGGCAGCGGCTCTTTGGGCCAAATAAAGTTTCTGAGTACTTTTCAGAGGCCCACGTGGAACACATTACAGTAAACCAAATGGGATGTAAGCAAAGCATGTACCAACTTCTCCAGGAATGGGTGCAGTTGGTGTACCAGCTTTAACTGTGTAAAAGTACTCCTAGTCACTGCTGAAACCTGGACCTCCAGGCTTACAGCTGAATCCAGGAGTACCCTCAAAGTGCAAAGCTGCTTTTTGAGGGGAAGTGTAATCCCATCTATCACAGGTTGAGCCCCTATTCCCAAATCTGTCGTTTGACTGGTCAGGAGCACCTCTGTCTTATCTGGATTCAGCTTCAATTTGTTTGCCCTTATAGTCCACAAGTTTAGCACAGGAACAACTTCTGTGGAATTAGGCAGAAAGGAGTAGTAGAGCTGAGTATTATCAGCATATTGGTGACACTTGACCCCAAGAACTCCAAACATCCTCTCCCAGCAGTTTCATTTAGATGTTAAATAGCATAGGGGACAAAACTGAACCCCAAGGGATTCCATAGGCCAATGACCAGGGAGTCGAGCAGGAATCCCCCAGCACCACCCTCTGAGAGTTCCCCTCCAAGAAAGAACAGAGCCACTGTAGAACAGTACCTCCAAGCCGCTTCCCAGCAAGGCGACTCATGGTTGATGGTATTGAAGACTGCTAAGAGGTCCAGCAGAACCAACAGGGACACACTCCCTTTGTCCAGTTCCCTGTATAGATCATCCCCCAAGGTGGCCAAAGTTGTCTCTCTTCTACAACCAGGTCTGACACCTGACTGAAATGCATCTAGATAATCCAGTAATACATTAGCAGAATCCCTGATCTGTCCCAGCTATCTACCTTTAGACAAACATGCTCAGACTCTGCAGACTGAGGAATAGGGCGCTTGGTCAGAAGTATATTATACTGTTAGACCACTGCAACTCCAGCTTTGCCTCCCCCCCATCTCCTTTGCTGCTGCACAGAGAATCCTGGTGTGCAAAACTGAGATGGATTACACACACTGCCACCCTCATCCAGCCAGGTCTCTGTAATACTTGGCAGGTCAGCATGTTCATCCAAGATCAAGTCCTGCACTACAGTAAAGGATTGTCCTCTATGACACAGAGCCACCCTTTTGGAGTAACTGGGAAAACATGCAAAAGGAGCCACATGTTACAGACAATGGGGGTAACATTTGGTGCCCCAGTCACAATGTTGACACATGAAAGGGAGGGTTTTTTATTTATGGCTTTGATTATGTATTTTTGCTTTTTAAAAAGGGAAGAAATGAAATAAGTACTTTCAGTCAGCAATAAAAAAAACGTTCCCTATTAAAAATATTCTGGGGAAACCAACACAAATCTGTTTTTCCCTAGCAGAAGCTGTCAAAACAAATAATGATAAATGTATAAAAATATCTTTGAGCTACTGCAGTTCTGTAGCACATGGTCATGTGGGCTGCATGGCCAGAAGTTTTAGTTTATGGTTCTTGAAAATATAAGGACCTACTTAGGTGTTGGCTGATGTGATTTAAATATTGTAGCAACCAGCTAGTATACCTGATTGTTCAAGTGATACATGTATTTGGAAGTTGGAAACAATTTTAATCATGCTTTTTCATTGTGTTTTTAAAATGTAGCAAGTTCGCTATTATAAAATACTTTTTTTTTTGTAGCATTTTCAGTACTAGTTAGGCTGAATAATTGTTATTGTGTATGTACGTGGCATAAGCGTACATGGAACTTGACTGTAAAATATAAGGAAAAATGTATCCTCTTACTATAATAGTGGATTGTAGGGAGACAACAAAGACAAAGGAAGGATGCATGAGTGAGAGCAAATGCCTTTATATGTGCTGCAGGTTTTGTTTTCGTTGGAAATGAGACTAAGAAGTGAAGCTCTAAGGATTTCCATGAGAGTGGGTTTATAATTATAGTGCAATTTGATCCAGTGTCTATACTCTGGGAGGTCAGTGTTTTATTCCCTGCTCAGCTGACCAAGGTGACCCTGGACAAGTCACACTCTCTCAGTTTCAGAGGAAAGCAAGGGCAAACCTCCTCTCTGAATAAACCTTGCAAGAAAACCTTACAACAGAGTTGCCATAAGTTGGAGTCAACTGGCGAGCACATAAAAACACTAATGAATTTGAAAGCAAATCTCGTATTTCTTTTGATCGTGGGTCTAACTGGAATTCCCGTTCTGTATTGCCAACACTGAGCTCAACTGACAGAATCCCCTGTCAGAATACCTGCCTAATGCAATATCCTTTATCAGGGTTAGGGGACCCATGGGCCTTTATAGGACGTTGGACTGCAGCTTCTAACATACCTAGCCAGTAAAACCATTTTATGAAGGATGATAGGAGACACAATCCAACAAAACATGGAGATGTATTTCATATGGGAAAACAGCTCTGCCTTGTATATTTTGCTAGTCTTCTTCCATAGTGATCCTTGTAGAATTCTCACCCATACTTGCATACTACAAACCATCAACCAGATCCATAGCTTGGCTTTTAACTTTCCATTTTAAAACATGTACTAATAGCCATGAAGGTTCTGCCTAATTTTAATTACAAAATTTGCCTAACAGAAGATCACAGCATGTGCCACCAGTTCAACAGCATTATTCCAGAATCCTGCCAGGCGTTGCTAAAGGGTATAGCGGGAATTAAATGCCAAATATGTTGAAGTGCATTTTGACACAGCTTGAAGTGTTTTTTCATAGTTGCTTCTCAATTATATTTTGAATAATGCTCACTGCATCTCTGAGATGCCCACGATTGTAATGTGTTGATAGCATAACTTTAGTCAGCTTAAAATGGGGACTGTTCACAGGAGTTGGAATTACTGCTGAGTTCTGCAGTAGATAGCACAATAAAAACATGTGCAGTGACCCTGAAAAAAAGCTGTTGTGTTAAGAATTATTGGGAAATGGGTTTAAAGGAAGGCACCTAGTATAATTCTTATACAGTCAGCCCCCCACATTCGTTAGGGTTAGGGGTGCGGGACCCCTGCAAAACTGGAAAAACTGCAAATATCAAACTGTGTCTAAATGTCTGTGGGAAGGGGACCAAGGCATGATAAGGATAGCAGGCATCCAAGGTCCAAAGCAGGTGAGGGAAAGGTTATGGGTCAGCACGGTGGCCCTATACTTCGTTTCTCAACCATCTCCTTCTTTAATGGAGGGGGGGCGAGACATAAGGAGAGGATGTGTAGTGCTGAGAAATTGTGCTGTGACCTATTTGTAGCTGGCCAGCAGTAGTTGGTGGAAGAGAAGGAAGACCAGAGACAGGTTTTTGAAGGGCTGTATGACCTGTTTGTAGCCACTGAGAGGCAAGTTTCCCCTGAAAAGAAGCTCTTGAGGTGGAGGGCAGGGGTTAGAGAAACCCACAAATAGTGAAATCTGTGAAAGTTAAACCCACAAATTTGGAGGGCCGACTGTATGTAACTTTATAGTATGGCTTTATGTAATTCTGGAATACTGTGTGCAGTTCTGGTCATCCCTTACTGACAAGAATATAGTAGAATTAGAAGAGGATAATCAAAGCTATCACAGATTGGATTATCTTTTATATGACAAAAGGTTAAAGTACTCTGAGCTTTTTAGTTTAGCAGGGGAAAGCCAATTAAAGAAGGGCATATAGAGGTTTAGAAAATGATACGTAGCATGGAGACTGCTGGTAGAGGATTTGTTTTCCCTTGCTCATAATAGGGTTATCCATTGAGACTGACTGGATTTAAATTCATGACCAATAACAAGGAAAGACTTTGCATAGCTCCAGAACACATGTGTGAAATCGACTGCCACAAGACATGGTGTTGGTTTATACCTTATATCTCTCTCAAGTGGGATTGGGCAAGTTCTGGACAGACAGCTGAATGGATCCTGTTTGCTTAGATGCAATATGCCGATGGAACTGGGAAGCCCATTTGCCTCTGCACCTTGCCTGTTGGCTTCCCAGATGCATCAAGATGACCTCGGTAGGAAACAGGATGCTAGACCAGATGATCTAGCAGAGTTCTTTTCTTACATTTAGTTGTTGCTCTGCAAATGTGATTATCAGATAGCTTGTGGTGCTTGTAAATCTCTTCCTGCCCTGTCATAGTACAGTGGAAGTCAGGCATCTGTCCTTCAAGTTTTCCATATATTAGAAGAACTTTAGAGGAAGCTAGGCAGCAGGTGGAGATGGACTTCTTTTCCAAGTCCACTTTCATGTGCAGAGAATATGAGGAAGGGACTAGGTCAAGCTCATACTCTGTCTCAGTCTTTGTAGTTGCACAGAATTACAACTGCAGAATGTGGCACAAATTAAGTGTTTGCCTTTCTCCCCTGAATCCTTTGGAAGAGTCCTGTTTCCCCTTTCTTCCACAAAGGTACTCTAAAGCAGTGTCTGGAAAACCCAGTACAAAACAAGAGACTGAACTAATCCCATCCACAAGTCCATTGTGCTAGAAGACCTGAAAATTGAAGGCAAACTTTCTGGAACATATCTCTTGGTAATGGCTGGATCACACAATAACAAATATTTGACCAATATCAAAAGTAGTGAAAATGTTTCCTCTCCTTTGGACGTGATCCCTGTCGCTGAACTGGCAAAAACTAATAGAACCAGTTATTGCGTGTTCTACATTGAGCATGCTGCAAACTATACACTGCTTTTATAATTTTCTTCTTCAGGGAAACCTGGGAGTGTAGTTTACTAAGAGCTTTAGAGTGCAAGCTGGGTCTTTTTAGAGAGAGTTTTCAAGGGGTTTTCTGAACTAGAATTCCCAGAAGTGTTTTGTTTGTTTGAGGAAAGCCATAACAAATTGATATAAAATCTATAAAAGTGTCTAGTGCAGATAAAATGTATGCATGACTGAAGCTATCAGGGCATGAGTGCTCAAAATTGTTGACATTATTGACTCATTGTATGATGTTCTTGATTTGTTAACTAGCAGGTTTGGTGTGGCAGAAGCCATTACTCCGTTCATTACTCTGAAATGTTCTGTTGTTGTCAGGATTGTTGAAGTTCCTGTAAAAATATTTTATTTCCTGAACAAGCCTCCTGCTGGAGGTTGCTGTCTACAGAAAATGAATGCAGGAAAGAAAAAGCTGTGAGCTTGTATTATAAGAATACCATAAGACCCTGAGGTGCATAGCTGCAGGACCATTGAAACTGTCTTACACAGAGTCAGGCTGTTAGTTCATCTAGTTGGGATATTGTCACTATACCACCAATTGGCAACAGCTTTTCCAGGGCTATTTTCTTTTCTCCGTCCCTTCCCAGAAATATTAGGCACTGAGCCTGGGACCACCGTCAGGCAAAGCATGTGCCTTACCACTGACTCTCCTCTTTCTAATACTTTATATTTTCTTTTTACTTTGAAGCTATGATGGCTAACTTGTTGGATGGACTAGCCCTTTCCTTGTGGTTTTTGTCTCAGATTTATCTGGGTTGAACTTGGCTGTCTGGATATTGGTCTTTTTGCCTTTTCTTCTTTCATGAGGTTTCCCAAAAGGTGAAGCATCAGTGTGTCTTCCTGGTGCAACAAATCTTAGGATCAAGTTGAAACCTCCAGTTTCAGAGGGAAAGAAACTTTTGAATACCTGATTTAGAGAGATGGACTGGAAATGGACATAACCACTTCCGCTAGCGAGTTCAGAGGCATTTCATGTTCTGCTGCTGGAGGAAAGACTATATCCGACTGAGTAAGCCACTCCTCATGTTTATCTGCATCCTGCCTGCTTTCACTGAGTGCTAGTTATATTGTCCTGGCTATAGCTATGACAGTCAACATGACTCCTTACACTTCTGTCGAAATATGGTTATACTAGTGTATGTGTCGTTACCATCAGAGCCAACACCAGTGGTCAACACAATTGGACATTTGCTGAGACCCAGCAGACGCCTCATTGCCAAGTGTCCTCAATCTCTCCTCCTCCATTTTCTCCATGCAGTTCTGCCTGTATGCTTACCCACCCTTTAGCCCTGAGGGAATTGAACAGATGAGCAGTAAGGAAAAAAGGGCAAAGAGCAGCACCCATTGCCCCGTATCTAATCCCTGGCTCACTCCCTGGCAAACCCTCAACTAGCGACAACGGCAATAACAAGATAAAGGACCACTATGAGTTTCTTGCCGTTGTTGTTGTTGTGTGTCTTCATGGTGATCCTAAGGTGAACCCATCACAGGGCTTTCTTGGAAAGATTTGTTCAAATGGGATTTGCCTTTGCCTTCCTCTGAGGTTGAGAGAATGTGACTTGCCCAGTAGGTTTGTATCACAATGCAATAATTTGAAACCTGGTCTCCAGAGTCTTAATCCAATGTTCAGGCCACTACTCCACACTTGCTCTCTTGCCATTGAGCTCTCTAAAATTAGAAGTCCATGCTGATGGCTGCCAGTCTTGATTTGTACCATTAAATTGTATTCCTGGTTGCATCATACTTTGCTATCATGTTTGAATATGTGGCAGAAGATGTGAAGGCAAACTGGTAACACTAGTACAAGGCAATGATGTGAAATTATAAAATTATGTAGCATGTTTTCTGGCACCATGTAATTAGGCCACCTTTGGAAATACTATGTTTTGCCAGTATCTAATTACCAGAGCCATCTGCCTAAGGCATGCTCTACCATCTGTCTGGAGTTTTGTTTTGTTTCTGTTTGTTTTATGGTTGTAGTTTATAGAAATTGAAATATAGTTTTGTACAATGGTAGATGTTCTTGCTGTACTTGTGTAGTGTAAGGCAGTATTTCATCCAAACACTCACTACTTTTCCTGTTTTCAAAGTTCTCAGTGATTCTGTTCACCCTTTCTTTTCCCTTCTGTTTGCTGTTCTGTATCTCCAAGGAACCTCACCGCTAAAACTCGGCTACATACAGCAGCTTTTAAGTCCTCATGTTACTTGAACTGATTTTCTGTTTCCACTCACCCACTTTAATATAGTGGAACCAGGGCCAAAAGGGTTTTCTGTTCTGGAACTGGCTGTAGAACTGGACACTTAAACAACTAATTCTAACGAGATGATCCCCAGCCAGAAATTCATTTCCCCATAGCTGACTGTATGGGGACGTGGGGCTGGGGTGCACCCCCCACAAGTGCCTGCCAAGGGTATATCGTGCAGAAGCAAACAAAGAAAATCAAAGTAGGCATACTCAGGTATGGGAGATATGTTTTGTGTGTAAACAGCTATCAGCATTTTTTGATTCCCCGAGGGAGGAATTGCAGCTGGGTTGTTGTGATAAGGGATCTGCTCTCCAGGATTTACAGTACACCACTACTTCCATGTATACTAGAACTTCTTCTTGAACACTCACACAATGCCACCTTTCTCCTTTCATTATCTTCAACAGAGCCTCCATTTTTGTGATGTTTTAGCTTCATTCCCAACTGAAATTAAGCCATGTCTGTGTCCAAATGTATTCTTAATGTCTTTGCTTTTGGCTCTGGTTTTCATCCTTCCCTTGTCTTCCCTCTGTCCAATCAAGATTGTAAACTTCTTGGGGGCAGGGTGTCTCTTGATCTCATTCGTTCACTTAGATTTAAAATGTAATAAATGTAATAAATAAATAAATAAATAAATGATATGTTTAATAAAAATATAAGGCTTGTAGTTGAGTAAATTTGGTATTTGAAGTGTCAGTTTTGTGGAAGAGCAGAGGAACAAGAAAAAAGAGAATTTATACTAGGGCTAAACAAGGTTTTATATATCAATTTTCATTTTTTAACATGGCCTTTCAAGGCAGTGGGACCATCCACTGAATCTGGAGGTAAGTTAAGTAGAGAGAAAAATCAATCTCTCTGAGTCTATTACATTTTCAGTCCTAACCATGTGGAACAGTGTGAATCAGAAGTATTGAAACAGCAGGCTTTATGGGTGTCAACTTTTTGACTAGACCTGCTACCTGTGCCTTTAAACAGGGACTTGATTAACATTAATTAGCAGGTGAATGTTTTCATAGGCATGGAGATACATATTATCTCACTTGCTCATTGTTGCAGATCAAATCAAAGTTAATGCGTTGGCTAGAGAGGCAAGGTGAAGATGTGGAACACTTAGGCTATTGTTTCCCAAAATCAAACCTGTATCTGGGTCCTGTCTGATGTATGACATTTGCTTTTTCAGCAGTTGAGTCTTTTTCAGATATTACATTGCTGCTGAATGATTGTGACTGCAGAGGAGTTACGGCAGCAGGTTCTGCAATAGATAGGGTCCTAGACTTATAGTGGATAAGAACAGGTTGCTTACCTGTAACTGTGGTTCTTCGAGTGGTCATCTGTGCCCTCACACACTAGGAGCTTTCGCGCATGCGCGGTACCGTTCGGAAATTTCTAGAGCTTAGTAGCTTGGCGGGAACCCCTCCCCCTCTGCCTGCACTGAGCATGCTCAGCCCGCCGAGCAACGGTCTCTCCTCAGTTCTAAAGTCCACCGAAAAAAGGGACCTGAGAAAGAGGGGACGGTTGGGCGGGTGTGTGTGAGGGCACAGATGACCACTCGAAGAACCACAGTTACAGGTAAGCAACCTGTTCTTCTTCTTCGTGGTCTCTGTGCCTCACACACTAGGAGACTTTGTAGCTTACCAGAAGGACGGTGGGTCAGGTCCTAGAGTACGGAGGCCAGCACCGCTCGTCCAAACCGGGCATCCCTCCGGGACCGGCAGTCCAGTCGGTAGTGGCACACGAAGGTCGATGGCCTGGACCAGGTCGCCACCCGACATAGTTCTTGTAGGTCCACACCTCGCAGGAGAGCTGCCGAGGATGCCACGGCTCTGGTGGAATGAGCCCGGAGCAAGTCTGGCGGGGGCTGTTTTGCCAGCTCGTAGGCCAGTAGTATAGTCTGGGCCACCCACTTAGAAAAACGCTGGGTGGAAACCTTGTGGCCTCTACGGCGCCGACCGTAGCACACGAACAAGTGTGGGGTCTGCCTGAAAGACGCAGTCCGGCTGGTGTAGAACGCCAGGGCGCGGCGAACATCGAGGGAGTGTAGGGACCGTTCCAAGGGCGTCGTCGGATTCGGATGGAACGTCGGCAGAATAATGTCCTGATTAAGGTGGAAGTGTGACACCACCTTGGGCAGGAAGGAGATGTCAGGTCTGAGAACTACCTTGTCCCTGTGGAAAACAAGGAAGGGCTCGTCGGCTCGCAACGCAGTCAGCTCGCTGGCTCGCCTGGCTGAGGTGACAGCCACCAAAAAGGCAGTCTTAATAGTCAAGAGCCTGTCACCCGCCGTGGCCATGGGCTCGAACGGTGGTCGAGTCAGCTGCGACAGCACCAGAGAGAGCGACCAGGGCGGTAACGGTGGCGATACCGGCGGGTATAGATGCTGTAGGCCCTTCATGAACTGCTTCATGGTGGCATCACGAAAGAGCGCCGCCGACGGAGAGCCGCGAGGTTGATACGCCACGATGGCGGCAAGGTAGACCTTTAAGGAGGAGAATGCCAGTCCCTGCTGTCGAAGATGGAGTAAGAAATGGAGGACGGTACCTTGGCCGACAGGCGATACCGGCTCCCCCCGTGTCTCAGCAAAAGCCACAAATTTTTGCCATTTGTAGGCGTAGTTACGGCGCGTTGACTCCTTCCTGGCCGCGGTCAGGACGTTCCGGATGACCGGGTCGTCTAAGGCGTTATCCGCCATGCGTGGAGGGCCAGGAGGGGCAGGTCGGGATGGAGAACGAGACCGCCCGAGTGTGACAGAAGGTCCGGAGTCGAGCGGAACCGGAGGAGCCGACCCCGAGCCGCCTCGAACAGGGGGCCGAACCAATGTTGCCTCGGCCAGTACGGAGCCACGAGAACCACGTCCGCTCGGTCCGCCAGGATCTTGGCGACCACCTGACCGAGGAGGGGAAATGGAGGGAACGCATATAGAAGGCCGTCGCTCCATCGGAACTGGAAGGCGTCGCCGAGAGAGCCCGGGCCCCGACCGGCTCTCGAGCAGTACCGACGGCACTTCGCGTTCTCCTCGGTGGCAAAGAGGTCGATCGTGGGCTCGCCCCATCGGTCCCGAATCAGCCGGAATGCTTCCCTCGACAGGGACCACTCGTGGTGGCAGGAAGTGTCCCTGCTGAGGGCGTCCGCTGTGGTGTTGTCCTGGCCCGCCAGGTGTACGGCTATTGGGTGGACCCGGAGCGACACGCACCAGTCCCACAGTTGGAGCGCGATGGTCAGGAGCGTGGTCGAGTGGGTCCCCCCTTGTCTGTTGACGTAACAGACTGCCGTCGTGTTGTCCGTCAGAACCAGGACCGTGTGCCCAGCGACCAAGTTGCGAAACGCTCTCAGAGCTTTCCAGATAGCTAGAAGCTCGAGAGCGTTGATGTGGAGACCGGTCTCGTCGTCGGCCCAATGTCCTCGTACCCTGAGTCCACGGCAGTGCGCTCCCCAGCCGAACAGGGAGGCGTCGGTCGTTACCGTCAGTCGATGAGTCGGCTCTCGGAACGGCATCCCGGAGAGCAGGTGACGGTAAGACAGCCACCAACGCAGGGAGCGGCGCACGTGCAGAGGAGGTCGTAGATGACACCTCTGGTCGTCCCGGAGCGGATTGAAGACCCGGACGAACCAGTGTTGGAGCGGGCGCGCGTGCAGCCGGGAGAGGTAGGTAACCGCTGTGGTGGAGGCCATGTACCCGAGGAGCTGCTGGATCCTCCTCGCCGACACCGTAGGTGCGTCGAAGGTGGTGGCTGCCGCCCGGCGAAGGGTACGTGCGCGCTCCAGCGGTAAGTAGGCCCTGGCAGACACCGAGTCCAGGGTCGCGCCGATGAAATCGAGCACCCTCGCCGGCTCGAGGTGCGACTTCTTCGGGTTGACCCGGAGACCAAGGCGAGTCAAAAGGGACAGTGTTCTGTGGATGTCCCTGTACAGCTTGTCTTTGCAGGACGCGACCAACAGCCAATCGTCGAGGTAAGGGTAAATGGAAACGCCCTTCGTCCGCAGGTAGGATACCACCGGGGCCATGCATTTGGTGAAGACCCTCGGGGCGGTAGACAGTCCGAAAGGCAGCACCCTGTATTGGTAACAGGTGCCGTCGATCGCGAACCGAAGGTACCGTCTGTGCTGCGGACGAATGGCGATGTGGAAGTACGCATCCCGAAGATCGATGGAAGCGAACCAGTCCCCTCGACGAAGGAAAGGCAGGATCGAAGGTAGAGTGACCATCTTGAACCGTCTGGGGCGGATGTACTCGTTCACCCCTCTGAGGTCCAAGATCGGTCGCAGGGTACCGTCCGACTTCGGTACCGTGAAGTACCGGGAGAAGAAGCCGGTGGTAGTGGCCGAGGGCGGTAACCTTTCGATCGCTCCCTTCTGCAAGAGAGACTGGATCTCTTCCAGCAAGACCGGACTGGCGGGGGTGGAATAGTAGACGCCTCGCGGTGGAATACTTGCAAACTCGATGGCATAACCAAGACGGACGATGGAGAGAACCCAAGAGTCCGAAGTGATGTAGCACCAGTCGGCGAAGTGTCTGGCCAGTCCGGGATGATCTTCTAGGGATGCGGGCAGGTGGAAGAGAGGCTGTTGACGCGACCTGCAAGTCCCATCAAAAACGGGACTTCGTCCCTGAGGACGACTTCCTCGAAGAGGGCTGGCGTCTCCGAGGAGGCCTCCTGGAAGAAGACGAAGCCGTCGGCCGCGACAGTCCCGAGCGCGGGGAGCGCGATGGGAGCGTGGAGGAGGAGGACCTGCGCCATGAAGGTCGGGAGCCAAAGGCGCGGCGTGACTGCGAAGGCTGATGGATCCCCATCTTCTTGGCCGTTAGGCGTGCCTTGACGATGTGGTCCATCGCCTCGTCAGTAGTAGCACTAAACAGTCCGGTGCCATCGAATGGAAGGTCCTCGATGCGCCTTCTGGTGTCCTCCTGCAACCCGGATGATCGAAGCCACGCGTACCTCCGCAGCGAAACCGATCCCACTAGCACTCGTGCAGCCACCTCGACGGAGTGCCTAGAGGAAATGATCTGCTGGTTCGCGAGCGCTACCGCCTCGTTGAAGAAGTCGGTAGCGCCCGCTCGGTTTTCCTCCGGGAGGCTCGCCAGAACCGGGTGGAACCTGTCCAGCAGGTTCCTCAGGTAGGCCGCGAGGCAGGCCTGAGTGTTCGAGACCCGTGCTATCAGTGAGGAGGCGGAGTAGAAACGCCGGCCAAACGTGTCGAGCCTCCGACCCTCTCTATCCGGCGGCGTGGTATGCGCCCTCGTGGCTCCCTTGGTCTGGGCAGACTCGACCACCACGGAGTTCGGCTGAGGATGGCTGAAGAGGAACTCGGCGTCCTCCCTCTGGGTCCGGTAGAGGTGCTCAAACCTGTGCGGAATAGGCTGAGCAGAGGCCGGTTGGGCCCACGGCTGCTTCAGGGCTTCCATCAAGGCCGGCAAGAATGGCAGGGGAGCCGTTGATGGAGCGCGGGTGTCGACGTATTGGAACACCGGATCCTGAACAGCCGGGGCCGGTTGTGCAATCTTCAGGCCCAAGGCTGCAGACATACGAAGGAGGATCGCCGAGAAACTCCGAACGTCCTCCGGGGCTGATTCCGGGGCAGGGTCTCCAAACGCCAAGGGGGGGGATTCGTGGGACGCTGGTGTTGACTCACTGGAGTCTGAGTCCGACTCGTAGGACTGAGAGGAGTCGGAGGACGGCTTGTCGGGCGACCCCTCCCGTGACGGTTGACACGAGGACACGGCGAGGGTCACAGTCGGAGCGGCGACAGTGGGAGGCCTCACTGGAGGAGAAGCAGCTGTGACCGGTGCCTGAGGAACCCGGGCGGCCGGAGGTAGCGCAGGTCTCGGACGCTCAGCAGTCTGAGTCACAGTCACCGAAGCCGGGGGCGGCGGCGCCTGAGTGGCCTCCGACGACGGGCGGGTCGCTGTGGCGGTAACCCGTGGCGGAGGTGAGACCGCACGGTAACGAGGCGAGCGGTTGCGCGAGCGTCGAGGAGCAGGTGACCTGGAGGTGGAACGCGGCGAGTCGTGGTACCAAGAGCGGTAGTCTCCGCGTGATGGAGAGCGGGACCGACGATACGGCGACCAGCGTCGTGCGTCAGGATGGTACCTGTCGCGGTACGCCGGGGAGTAGGATCGATAGGACCCCGGGTACTCCCTCCAGGTATGCTCTCTGCCGTATCTGGCCATGTAAGAGGCCGAAGAGTACGGAGAGTCCATCGGCGGTCTAGACCAGCCGGGGTGGGCCTCCCTCCGGTGCGGAGAGCGTTGTCGGATGCGCCGCTCCGGTGTCCGGGATCGACTCCGTCCGGAGGATCCACGCGGACGAGGTGAGGTCTGAGGTGAGGCGAGAGCATGCTCCGGGCGGGCCGCCATTTCAGGGCGTCCGGGCGGAGACACCGCTGCAGTCAAGAGAGGCGGGCCGGGGGGCGCCTCGAAGGCAGCGGACTCCTCCACGTCGGAGACCTCCAGGATCTCCTGGTGTTCCGAATCCTCCTCGGGTGCCTGCTGGGTCGGAGGAGGTGTGGGAGGAGCAGGTCTCTTTGATGGAGAGGCACGCTTTCCCTTCTCCTTCTTTCTCTTTTTCTTGTCCTTGTCCTTGTCCTTCCCCTTCTCCGGAAGAGCAGGCCTTTTTCGCTGGGCCAAGGTCAGCGGCCTCGTAGGTTTTGAAGCCGGCACCGAAGACTCCCCCGAGGTCGAAGCAGAAATCTTCGGTATCCTCGGCAGAGCAGCGATCGGGGTCCGTGGTGGCGGTACCGAGCCCGGTACCGCCGACGAGGTCGGGCCAGCAGCCGCCGACACCGACCCGGGCGTGGTCGAAGAACGCCCCGATGCCGATGGTTTGGACATCGTAGCCACTGATGGTCGCGAAGGTCCTTCCTGAGCCTGCAGAGACTGCTCCCAGCAATGCGATTTCAGGCGAGCCAGACGATTTCTCAAAGTCTGGGAGGTGAATTCTCTACAGATTGGGCAGGCCCTGGTGTTATGGGCCTCACCCAAACAGAAAAGACACTCGCTGTGACCGTCGGTTAAGGCGACCTTACGACCACACACTCTGCACGGCTTAAACAGCGCCGACATAGAAGAAGGGAGAAGACGTCGGGGAAGGAGCGTGGAGAAGACAAGATGGCGGCGACAAAGAGAAACGACGAAGGAGACGAAGACGAAAGGGGGGAAAAAGAGAGGTGAAAATCCCGTAAACGGGAGCCGAAATCACCAAAAACCAAGTCCGCAATCCGAGGGGTAGTCCAAAATCCAATTCCGAGGTCAAAGCCAGTCAAACAAATACACGAAGAGAAAAGCCAAGCAAGAACCAAACTCAGAACCTCCGTACGAGACGGCGGACGAGAAAGAACTGAGGAGAGACCGTTGCTCGGCGGGCTGAGCATGCTCAGTGCAGGCAGAGGGGGAGGGGTTCCCGCCAAGCTACTAAGCTCTAGAAATTTCCGAACGGTACCGCGCATGCGCGAAAGCTCCTAGTGTGTGAGGCACAGAGACCACGAAGAAGAACCAAAAATGCAGATAGCAATAAACACTGTTTTTTTTTCAATGAGATGAATGACTTAGGTGTCAAAACAAGGTAGTGGAGCAGCTTGGAAAGGAGACTCTTGAAACTTGACAGAACTTTAGAGTCCAAGAGAAAGAAGGCTTTGCAGCCATTATTTGCAGTCCAAAGCCAGTGGACAACTGATACAAACATAAAAATTAACAACAATGTGTGGTCAAAAAAGAGATGCGCACACAATGTTTTCAGCAGCAGAAGGTCAAGAGTGGTCTATCACTAGCCTCGCAATGCCATAGTGTTAGACTAGTATTGACCTTCTGATGAAACATCAGAAGGTGGATCATCATCATCAGGAGGATCATCGCCAAGTGATCCTAGATTATAGTGCCAGGATGATTTTGACGGTTGGATGTTGATGTCCGGAGCAGACAGTGTCAGTGTTGATGCTTGAGGGTCATCTGAAGGCTTTGTTGCTGGAACTTCTTCCAAGAACATTGTAATTGGAAGTTGTTGTCTCTTTCTTTTTAACTTATCAAAGAGTTGCTGCAGAGGTTGTAATCCTTTGGTGATCATATGGGTGACATTAATCCTGTGTTGCATCCAAGAATCATATTCCATAATTTTGATCTTATATCTGTGCAGTGTGAAACACTTTGGCAAATTTCTTTAATGTTCACATTGCTTCCATTTCTTCTTCTCCTTTTCCACTGAAGATATCTTAACAAATTCCTCCAATTCCTCATTGGATAATGCTTCTTCATGGCCATCACTTCCTGATCCAGCAGGTCAGCATATCCTTCTCCTCCAAGTTGTCTTGGTGCATGAACGATTCTCCTAACTACTTCACTGATACCCAGGAGGGCATGAAAATCATCCACAGTGTCACCCTACAAGTTTTTCCAGTTTCTGATTTTAATTTATCCTTTGCAGCTTTGATGAATATTATTATGTCAGCAATAGTGAAGGATTTCTAGCACTACATTCTGTCCACATTAGGGTTTGTATCATGTGCCAACAGAATATGACCAAACACCAGGCAGGTGTATGTGGCCTTGACATAATGAATGGTGCCCTGGTCAAGGGACAAAGTCAGTGAGGTTGTATTAGGAGGTTTAAAAAAAAATCAACATTTTCATTTTCGTAATTAACAGATTCGGGTGCATTGTCTACTATTCACAGAACTTTAAATTGCAAACCTTTCCGCTGCAAATATTTTTTTACTTCTGGGATGAAGCGTTGGTGAAACCATTCTGTAAGCAAGGTGTCTATCACTTATGCTTTCTTATTGTGCTTCCAAAACATGGGGCACATAAAGGTTGTTTTTGTTTTGAAGAGCACGTGAGTTCTTTGATTTGTACACCATGTCTGGCTGTATCGTATGCCCCGCAGAGTTGCATATAGGACCAGAGTTAATCTGTCCTTCCATGCTGTATGCCCTGGTGCTGCCTTTGCAGTTTTATGAATGTAGGTTATAGTGAGCATTTTTTTCCAAAAAAGTTTGGTTTCTTCGCAATTTGAATACCTAGTTTGGACAGTATCCTTTCTCCTCAATCAGTTTCTTAAACTGATCTGGAAATGTGATAGCAGCAGCTTCCTTGGGCAGACACAAGCTCTGGACTGTTTTATATTTTTAAGTTCAAACCTCTTCCCAAATCTTGCAACCATCTTCTACTAACAATAAATGGCTTGGTGGCACTTGTTTGAAGTCTTTGTATAGCCTCAATGCTCTGTGATGCATTGGTGTTAATGAGAATTTGGTTTCTGTTCATGTCTTACTGCCACACATTTAATGCCTTTTTTATCTTTATTAAGTACAGTCAGTCCTCCACATTTGTGGGTTTGACTTTCATGGATTTGATTATTTGTGAGTTTCTCCAACCTCAGGTGCTTCTTTTCTGGGGGAACCTTCCCTCTTAGTGGCTGTGATCAGACTGTGTAGCCTTTTAAAAACCCACCTCTGCTCCTACTCCTCTTCCACCAGCTGCTGCCTGGCCAGTTAAGGACAGATCACAGTCCAATTTCTCAGCACCAGAAACCCTCTCCCAGTGTTCCCTACACACCCAAGGAAGGACATGGGCAAGAGATAGGAAGTGCAGGGCCACTTTGCAGACCCACCCCTTTCCCTGACCTGGTTTGGACCCTGGGTGTCTGTTCTCTCCGCCATGCCTCTGCCCCCTTCCCATAGATATGCACACACATTTTGATATTTGTGATTGTTCCACTTTTGTGAGGGTCCTGCACCCCTAACCCTAGCAGATGTGAAGGACTCACTGTACTTATCACACACTTGGATGTAACTTTTTCAGTTTGAGGTATGACAGCAAAACTAGCATGGATTTTTTTTTCCTTTTCCACAATTTCACGGATGGAAGGTTCATTCTTTACCATAGATCTTTGCAACTCCAGTAGACGATTTGTTTTCTTTTCCTTATTAAGTCAAACTGTTCATCATCTCACTTAAAAGAAGCACTTTACAGGTTTTCTTACACTTATCAGGATTGCCAGCATCGTCACTATTGCACTTTGGGGCTATTATAAGCAACGCAAGCACTTTACTGTACAAGCAGTTGCTATCGTGCTGTAAAAAGGCATTAAGGGATCTGCTTGGTTGTCATTAAAATCAGGAATCCTGTGATGCTTTCTCATTATCCTCCATAATATTTAGTTCAGCAAAATGTTGAATGTGTCATGTTACCTTGTGTGTCTCTTGAGTGGCTGCCACTTGTGGAGGTAGTGGAGTTTGCATGAAGATTTTTTTTTAAAGTCTGTTTTGTGTTAGTGTTTTGTTATCAGGGAAATGAGGCAGGGGGATGCTGGGCTGCTGGCTTCCTCAGCAGTGAAATGACTCCTGAAACATCTCATTTGTTTCCATCTTCTTTGGAGCCCCACACCCCCTCCACTGCCACTACATACCTTTTGTTCCTTTTGGCTTAATGTCTTTCCTTTCCTCTGTGATGTGTCTGGTGGGCACAGTGCAGGCTCTTCATCATCTTTGCCTGTCTTCATCTGAACCATGTTGGGATTTTAAAAAAGCCCTTTTACTCTTTGAGGGAACTGTTGTCTTCGATCTTCAATTTGGGGATTTAAATTCCTGCTAACTTCCTGTTCTCTTCTAGTCTAAAGCCTCCTTCCAAAACTTACTGTGTGTATTCTTCTGATACAAGAACGCTGTTTAAAGCAGTGTCCTAGGATAAAGGATTAGTTCTTTCTTGCCCTCAGGAAACTCTTTTCTATATTTTATGTTGCTCTAAACAATCTCCTGTCAATGCATTGAAAAATCAGGATTGAATCGTTCTGAACTGCGGCGATAACCCCACAACACAGGACCATGGAAGGATGCCTTTGCAAGGAATTCAGTTGGTTAAGGTTCCCCTGAGAACAGAAAGTGTAAAATCCACTGATGGGAAATCGGATCTTTGAGTTGCTCCTCCTTCCATTAAAATCAGCCCTTGGCCTATTAATGAATGTCAACTAATTATTGCTTCCAAGAAATGACCCAGACAAAAGCTACCTGTGTGAAGCTATCTCTCAGGCTTTGGTTAAATATTTATTAAGATAGGCATTAAGTTCAGAAGCTATTAGTTAAGAAGTTGCAACTCTGCTTACCGTGCCGTCTTTAGGGTTGCTGATGTCATGTGAAGGGAACTTGATGTTCCCCTGAGTTTGCACTGTGTTCAGGTGAAAACTCGCGTAGATGCCACACATTACTAGATTATGCTTAGAAAGCAGAAGCATTTTGCCACAGTCTGTTTCAGCTGACAGCAAGGATTGTCAGCCATGTCTCCATGGAAACTGGCCCCTCAGCAGACAAAGAATTGATGACTTCAACTCTCCTTTTAAACCCTCAATTTGTCAAAAAAGAAGATCCCTTTGAAGTAGAGTCCCATGGGCATATGGAACTCTCAGGCATCATTTGGAATTTATAATCCTGTTAATATATAGCATGGCGAATTAATAATATTATTGATCAAGAAAAATGTTGTGATCTTGACAAAACACTAATATTAAATACCTTAATATGCAGTTTGATGGAGTAAAATGTTTCCAAGAATTATTCCCAATGGCAATACCTTTCCATAGCAGTGGCATTGTGTCCTCCTGTGAGTCAAGAGGCTGTGCTGATGGTAACAGTGCTGCTAATAGGGTCTCCCATGACAGACAGGCTTTTGCTGAGGATCCAGGCTAAAAGTGCCAAACAGCAACTGTGCAGCAGCAGCAGCAAGAGTGAAGAGCAACACTGGCAGAGGATCTCTCAAGCAACGGCAGTGGCGCCATAGGTAGCACTTGTTAGTACTGTGCAGAAGGAGGCATGGTAAACCGCTTTTGAATTACTGTTGCCATGAAAACCCAATGATGAGACAATCCTAGAACAAATCAAGCCCGAACTCTCCCCAAGCCAAGATGACTACACTGAGACTGGCATACTTTGGACATATTATGAGAAGACATGACTCACTAGAAAAAAGCAATAATGCTTGGTAAAGTAGAAGGCAGTATGAAAAGCGGTAGATCCTGCAATACAGATGGATATGCTGAGTCAAGGAAGTCAAGACCCTGAAATGGCAAGACTTGAGCAGGGCTGTTGATAAAAGGGTGACTTGAAAATCTCTCATTCATAGGGTCGCCATAAATTGAAGTTGACTTGGCAATAGTTAATGACAACAAAACCACAAAGGAAATTAGGTTTGTATGAATCTTAACTGAGATATCTTACAACAAAAGGAGGTGGCTTTTAAAGGTAAACTACAGTTGCCACTAAAAAAGGTCAGGACATGAATTCAGCTGTTTTGCTTCTGTGTCTTTATAACAGCATCTCTGAAGAAATCAGTAGGTGAAGCTTTTCTTGGCCTGAGGATAAGGATTATTACCTGCTGAGATCTGCAGATCAAGGTAACATTACAGAAACAGAGAAGGGGCAAAAAAAAAAAAAAGCAAAGAGAGAAGTGATTTCAGTTGACACTGGAACAGGAAGAGCTGGGAAGTTGAACTTTTCACTGCAGGTGTGCTTGACATTCAATATGATGTGCTTGTTAATAATTTTGAGTGTAAAATCATTCACATCTGCCTTGATATAGGTGCTGTAAGATTTCATTTTGAAAGCACATCTAGAGCACTGTTTGGTCCCAGTTTCATGAGTGAATTTTAGTAGGTTGTTTCCTGAAGATGTTGCTTGGAGGAAGGTAGCCAGTGGTGGTTTCTGTGTCTGAATATGAGGGTTTCATATTTTGGCAATAGGCTTCAGTACCTTAGATATCTTTTTTAAAGTCCAGAATAAAACCTAGAGTAGATTAACTGAATACCAAAGTCAGGATTGTCCATGCCATTGTATTTCTGATTTTTATATATGGTTGTGAAAGTTGGACGGTGAACAAAGTTGATAGGAAGAGAATAAATTCATTTAAAATGTGATGCTGGAGCAGAGTTCTGTGTATACCATGGACAGCCAGAAACCCAAGCAGTAGGTCCTGGGGCAAATGAAGCCTGGATTCCCTTTAGAAGCCAAGATGTTCAAACTGAGATTGTCATACTTTGAACATATCATGAAAAGACATGACTCACTAGAAAAGACAATGGTGCTTGGGCAAGGTAGAAGATAGTAGGGAAAGAAGAGAACTCATTACTGGGGGATAGACTCAATCAAGGAGGCCATGGCCTTGGGTTTACAAGACCTGAGCAGGGCTGTTGATAGCAAGGCCTCTCATTTCTGGTGTCACCATAAGCTGAGGTCAACTTGAGAGCAGATAATGACAGCATATGTACTGCATCCCTGGCAGGGTAGCCACTACCTGCTACTGAGAGAGATCTCCTTGTTTGCTTTACTATTGTGCTTCATAGCTAGTAACAGGTAGCAGAGTGGGATTGGCTGTCTGGATTCAGAACATAATGCTTCAGAGCGAGTAGATCTGGCTCCAGTCTCCTTGAAAAACCTTCCTTGAACTCTGAGGATTACAACAAGTATCAGCCAGTCACAACAAGCATCCTGCAAATGCTTGGGAAGGCAAGCTGCTGCGCAGTCATAGGTTTTCTTCAAGGGATAGATTATCTGGAATTATTCCAGGTCAGTCTCAGAGCAGGTCATGACAGAGAAACTACTGTGGTTGGCCTGATGGAATTGGCCTTGCTGGAAGAAACGTAGAGCAATGCAACCTCTTAATTATCCTGTGACTTTCAACATCAAGGACCCTTTTGAATTTTGTGAATACACCAGAGGACAGGATCAAAATTCACAATGACCCTGACAGATTAGAGAGCTGGGCCAAAGCTAACAAGATGAGTTTCAACAGAGAGAAATGTAAGATCCTACACCTAGGCAGAAAAAATGGAATGCACAAACATAGGATGAGGGACACGTGGCTCGATAACAGTACATGTGAAAAGGATCTAGGAGTCATGGTGAACCACAAGCTGAACATAAGTCAGCAGTGTGATGCAGCAGCTAAGAAAGCAAACACAATTCTGGTTGCATCAATAGAAGTATGGTGTCTAGATCAAGGGAGGTAATGGTACCATTCTATTCTGCTTTGGTTAGACCTCATTTGGAATACTGTGTCCAGTTCTGGGCACCTCATTTCAAGAAGGATATTGACAAGCTGGAGCGACAAAAGGGCAACCAAAAAGGAGGGCGACCAAAATGGTGAAGGGTTTGGAAGCCATGCCCTATGAGGAGCGTCTTAGGGAGCTGGGTCTGTTTAGTCTGCAGAAGAGAAGGTTAAGAGGGGACATGATAGCCATGTTTAAATATTTGAAATGACGTAACGTCGAGGAGGAAGTGGACTTGTTTTCCACTGCTCCAGAGACAAGGACAAGGAGCAATGGATTCAAACCGCAGGAAAAGAGATTCCACTCAAACCTCAGGAAGAACTTCCTGACAGTCAGAGGTGTTCAGCAGTGGAATATGTTTCCTTGGAGTGTGGTGGAGTCTCTTTCTTTGGAGGTTATTAAGCAGAGGCTGGATGGCCATCTGTTGGGAGTGCTTTGATGTGGGTTCCTGCATGGCAGGGGGTTGGACTGGATGGCCCCTGTGGTCTCTTCCAGCTCTATGATTCTATGACCCAGTCCTACTACACAATTACAATGTTGTATTCCACTTTAACTGCCATGGCTCCATCCTATGCAGTCCTGGAATTAACAGTTTAGTATTTAGAATTCAGAGATCTCTAGTGCTTCACCAAACTACAAAACCCAGGATTCCATAGCAAGCAGCCATGGCTGTTAAAGTGAAATATTGTACTGTACTTGTGTGGAGTGAATGGGACCCTTATGATACTGTTCAGGCCCAGCAAGGTGATACATTGGTTCTACTCCTTCCTAGGGGACTGTTTCCAGAAAACAGTCTAAGGAGATTACTGCTAGATCCCATAGCATCCTTGCTGTGGAGTTCTGCAGGATTCTGTCTTGTCCTCTGTGTTTTTAACACCTGTTTGAAGCTGTTGAAAGAGGTTGTTTGGATATCAAGGGTAAAGTGTCACCAATATGTTTTCTTGGCATCCAAGTTATACACGTTCCACCTCTTTTTTCACTGGTAGGCCAATACCTTCTTATCAGACCTTTGACTGTTCTCGCCGTTTCAGGAGGTCTTTTAACTGGGGTTGTGTGAATAATGATGATGGTGATGTTTTAATTGCCTTTGGAATTGTTTTAAATTAATATTTTAATATGGTTGTTTAATTTTTAAAAACATTTTTATTATCCATTGTTTTAACCGTATTTGGTTTTAACTTACATTGTGAGCTCCTATACTGTGAGAAAGGTGGGGTGTGAAAGAAAGAAGGAAAGAAAGAAAGAAAGAAAGAAAGAAAGAAAGAAAGAAAGAAAGAAGAGAAAGAAAGAAAGAAAGTAAGTAAGTCAGGTGAGATAGTGGAAGTGTTGAACCGATGTCAGAATGATAGCCAAATTGTAGCTCAGTCCCAGCAAGTTGAATGTAGTACAGATGTTTCACTGATATGTAGCCTGCTCTGTATGGTGGGTATATCTGTGGGTATATCATCTAAGAGGCCTTCTTGATCCAGCTTTGCCGCTAGTGGCTCAGGCGTTTGCTGCCACAGGACACTTCCTACCAGTTTAGACAGTATGCCAGTTCTAATCTGCCTTGGGCAGGAATCATCTATCCATAGTTAATCAGGTAATCTTCTAGTGAGACTTCTACAACGTGCTGTGTTTGGAGAGTGCCTTCAAAGAACTTTCTAAAACTGCAGTTGCTATGCAGTGCTGTTGCTAAATTCTAGATGTGATCACTTTTAGGATGTATCTCAGCTGTTTTGAGATAGTTTCACTGGTCTGTTTACAAGAATTTGCTGTCACCTCTGTAGAAGGCACTCCCTGAAGAAGTTGCTTAGGGTCTGCTCCGTTATATTTGAGGAACCAGGAAGATACTGTTTTTTTCTTCTAAGAGTTAGTCTTGCTTATTTACATGTTCCTATTTTTAAGAATATGCTAATACTGTTGTACGTTATGTTGAGATTATTTCATTCCCCCTTTTTTCCTTTAAAATTATGTTTTATTGCTTTGTTAGCTGTCAACCAGAAGGCAGCATCTTGTGGCCCTCCAAATATTATTGAACTCCCAGCTTCCCCAATCTCTACCGAGTAACAATGCTTGCTGGGACCTTTGGGAACTACTGTCCAGCAAAGCGTGGTCTCATGGGCCGTAGTCCTTCTGTAAATCATTCTATTGAAGACTAAGGGCCTTTCTGCCCTGAACTGTTATACTCAGCATTGCCCAGGTTTTTATTTTCTCATAGGTAATGCTTTTTAGAAAGATTTGAGATCCTGTGTCTCTAACTCTCCAAACTGTCTTGTCCAGTACCTGTAACTTTTCCCCATATTCCCCAAACCAATCTATATTCAGTGTTATTAACATACAGAGGTTGGGTTCCTGAGGAAATACATTGCCCTCCTCTTTGCTGCTAGGCCTCATCTCCATAGCAGCCGGTCTATTCAAGACAGACACGGTTGACTGAGGCCCAAGAGCTCTCTGGCTGAGAGTTCTAAAGCCCCCTCCCTAAATTGCAAACCCCAGGATTCCATAGAATCTTCTTAGGCAACCAATCATATGAGGTCTTTGCCTGACACAGACAAATAAACTATGACTTTTATATAGTAGATTATTCTGTTTTCAACATTCTGTGGAATCCTGGGGTTTGCAGTTTAGGGAGAGGCATTTAGAATTCTCAGCCACGGAGCTCTTTGGCCTCAGTAAACTACAAACCCCAGAATTCCACAGGATGTTGAAAGTGGAATAATAGCATTATAACAGTATAGTGCAGAAAGGCCTTAATGAATTTTTCAAATGAATAAATTTAAAAGAATAGTCAGAATAAATAGAAAAGCCATACTGGATTAGGCAGAACATCATATTTATTTATTAATGAATGTGTCTGCCCTGTTCAGCTCTGAAATGGAATTGCAGTTTTAGGATTAAAATGACATGAGGTTGGGAGAACTAAATTCACATCTCACTTGAGGCTTTTTTTCTCACCTTGTCTTTTACACCAGGTGCTTTCCTGTCAGTTTTTGCTGTCACTTCCAATATGCTTTTGTGCTTTTCTGTCAGCCTTTTTTTTTTCCTATGGGCCTTTGCTATCATTTTCAATATGTTTTTGTACTTTTCAGTCAGCCCTTTCCTGCTTTTCTGTTGACCTCGCTTACTTCCAGAGTGAGGTCGAAGTAAGATGGCATTAGCGGAGGTAACAGGGTGGCTTACTACTACAGAGGCAGTAAATACACTCTGGATTCTGCCGTCACTCCTCCCATCATTGCTCCAAGTTGAAGAGGTGGTCTGCCCGTGCTGGACCATAGTTCTGTAACAGTAGGGATTCTGTTCAGCAGGAGCAGTGATGGTAAATCCAGAGTGGATTCACCATCTCATGGTAACGAATCCATTGGCCACCCTGGGAGGTAAGATGGGAAAGGACATTTGTATGCCTTTTTGATATTGAATGAGAGCTGAATGTCTGTCTCTCCCCTCTATATGTTATATATGAATAGGGGAAACAGGTAAAGAGCAAGTGTGGCTGCCCCCATCACTTCTGGTTTAGCTGTCAATCCAGTACACGTGCAGAGATCAGCCTTGGTCACAGTAGGTGATTTCACATGCAGCTTGAAATGATCGTGGATGATTGTGGTGTGCCTTCATTCTCTCTAAATGTGTATTTTCTTGCCTTTGTCTGCCAACAATGCTTGTGTTTCTGTGTGCTTTTAGGGTGTAGAGTGGCGTTGTGATGAGGCTACTGAAAAAGCATGTTACAGTAAAGGCAAATCAAAGGTGAGTAGGTGGTTCTGAACTTCCTTCCAAGATATAAAGGAGAAAGTGCAGCTGTATCCTCGCTCCTATGTATGTTTATTTGGAACAAAACCCCACTGATTTCTGTGGAACATAGCTCGACAGCAGTGTACAAAGAATTGCCTCATGTATGATTTTTGTAACTGAGTTAGAATCTCTGGTAGAGGAACAAAAGAGCACCTGCAGATCTGAGTCCAGTTAATAGTCCCAACATAGTAGATCCATTAAATTAATTGTCGAATGGTGTGTTAATACATATGTAAATCCCATTGATTCAGTGGGTCTGTTTTAACTGGAGCTATCAACAGAATTTGGGGCATGGTACTTAATGTGATTCCTTCCTTGCCTAAAAATTCATTTGAGTCTATGTATTGGACAAAGAGTTTAGGGTAGAGTTTTCATATTGGTTAACTATATAGTTAAGAGTCTGCATCCTATTGGCTAGTCCCAACTAGAGCAGATTCACTCATATATGTTTTAGGCTCTATTTGAATAACCCTGGTATGCTGATCTCAAAACCTAAACAGAAAAAACTATACAGTTATGCAGAGTGGGTTGCATTTATCATGCTGGAAGCAAGCTTTTGATTTACAAAATCAAAACCCTACCTTGGGCTTAGAGCAAAAGAAGAGAAAAATTAGTGGCCAGGCTGAATATGTGGGGGAAACTCTGGAAGTTAATTAATGAAGAAGATTAATGATAATAGAAACAAATCTATTTTCCTTACTGGTTCTGGCCTCAATTCTTCTAAGGAGAAAGCAATAAAAACAGTAAGTATGTCATTGGAACCATAACCCCGGTCGTAAAACATTCCTGGTTCCTCAGATGAAAGAAACTAAATGGTAGGCTGGCGAAAAGTCCAAACAAATGTTTTTTGTTTATTTGTTTGTTTTGCACAAGGCCATGCTGGCTTTAACTATATAATGGCTTTTGCCAGGATCCAGTCAGTATCTGCATTAGTACACAGATTATATGGTACAAGAATAGTTTGTCTAATGATTCATTGCTTTACTTGCTGAGAACTGTATGTAACTATAATCTGGTTATTCATCCCAGCAGTTGCATTCAGGGAAGATTTATCCAGTTTTTTCATGTGCTGACATAGATTGAAGGATAGCACTGATTGTACTCAGTGTATGCTGTCTATGAAATATTAGTGACCCTGATGCCCTCTATCCCTTTTCTGTTGCAGGAGGAATGCCAGAATTACATTCGTGTTCTCCTTATTGGTGGGGACAAGCTTTTTACCTGTGGAACTAATGCGTTTACACCCATTTGCACTAATCGGACAGTAAGAATATGAGCAAATCCACATTGTATATTGTTTTAATACACATCGCTTCTTTTCAGGGAATCCTGGATACTGTATGATGGAACTGGTACCAGGGTTACAGAGGGAAGGAGCATTCCTGTGATTTTGTACCCACTAAGGAACTGTCCCCCAAGGGAGAACCACTTGGGTCCTTCTTCATTGTTCTTTATGCAACAAGTAAAGGCCCTGTTGAGATTTCAAAGAGAAAATTTTCACAACCTGTATCAAACTGCCATTCCCAGGATTGTTTGTGTTCAGCCTTGCCAGTAAAATTGCTACAGAAGTTCATAGTACATGTTAGGCAGGGGTTGGTCTGCCAGGGAATCTTGGAGGGTCACACCCCCATTTCAGGCCCTTTTTTTAAACAAAAATGTCCCCCAATACCTCTGAGAAGACTGGGAGGGGGCAATTGACTACAATTTCACCACTCATTGGCTATTTTAGGCCCAGGAGAGGCCCTTTTATAAACTGAAAGTGAATTAGAAGTCAATTTCTTCAATGCTGAGTCAATGAGTATATAAATACCATTGATTCATTGGATCTTCTGTAGTTCTGGCTCAGAAGATGCTATGGACCCTTTCAACCCAGTTGCTTAAGAGAGCTAACTTAGGTCCCCTTGAATTGGTCTAGTATAGATATAACTAAGTCTAGTTCAAACCCATTTAGAATTTGGGAAGGAAAATGACAACAATTTTTGGTACTGAATACCCTTCTGATGATAAATTACCCTCCCCATCAAACTACTTAATGTTTATGAGATTAATGCTTATATGGAACATAAGTAAGCACACGTGAGCCATGGATCAAAACAGAATTTGGTGTTCTAAACTGTGATTGAGACTGATAAATCAAGGGATTGTGGCAGCAATCGTGTTCCTTCTATATTTAACTATGGTGTGTGTGAGTGTGAGTGTGAATGAATGTGTGCATGTTTATGTGTATCCCTTATATATAAAATCTGTGTTTTACACTGAAGGCAGTGAAAGAAATCCAGAAAGAGGAAACAAATTTTCCATTATAGGAAATGTTGATATATCTCTTTTGAGTTAATCCTAAACTCTGGGAATCTTGTTGAAATACTTTGATCTTACAATATCTCCGACAAATACTTGAGCTTGGAATTTGGTGAGCTCCAGTTATAAGGGCAGGGTTCATTTAGAACATCCTTATTTGTGACCTCAATTCCCCAAAGGCACAAATCCTGTCTGATCTTGGAAGCTAAGCAGAGTCAGCCCTGGTTAGTACTTGGATGGGAGACCACCAGTGAATATCAGGTGCTGTAGATTATATTTCAGAGGAAGGAATTGGCAAAACCACCTCTGAGTATTCCTTGTTTAAGAAAACCATGTGAAATTCTTAGGGTCACTGACAGGTGACGTAAACACATGTGCCCACACACACACACACACACACACACACATGCATTTGTGACATTAAGTCTGGTGGTAACAGGAAGACGGAGAATGAGCCGTGATGTTAGAGTTAATTATGTGGTTTTCCACTAATTTGTTTTGATTACAAGGGGTACAAGTGGGGGTGCCTCCAGCCCCCCCGAACTATTTTTCATGCATATACCAGAACTTATAGAGCTAATCCTTATTATCTTAGTCCTTCAGCAATCTGCTTTAAGTGAATGTTTTACCCCCTCACTTCCAACGCTCTCTTCACATGCAGAGTGATAGCCCAAAGTGGAGATGCTCCTTTTCAAGGTTTAAGTGCACAGAGAACTTCCATGAATAGAAGAGACTCTGCTTTTCAGACAGTTGCTCTCCACATGAAGAGAGTGGTGATGGAGGTCATAGAGCTAACATAGTCCTCTCCTTTTTCCTTTTTAAATTACTTAAAGTAGGTTGCTGAATGCCAGAATAGAACTAGCTGGAAAGGGGTCACTGCTGTGTCTGAGAGGAGTGTGAAATGCAAGTTCCGCTTTTGCGTGAGACATTGTGGATTGATTCATGTGACGTAATTCTGTAGGTAACTGATGATTTCTTTTCCACCCTCACATCACCCGGTGCAGTTAAATAACCTGGAAGAGATACATGATCAGATCAGCGGCATGGCACGATGTCCGTACAGCCCCCAGCACAACTCCACAGCTCTCCTAGCAAGCACTGGTGAGTTATATGCTGCAACGGTCATGGACTTTCCAGGAAGAGATCCTGCAATTTATCGCAGCTTGGGGATTCTTCCTCCTCTCCGGACTGCACAGTACAACTCCAAGTGGCTCAATGGTGAGTACAGGGAAGATACATTGCTTCTGTGATTAAATATTGTTTTGGTTGTACTCCATGATGCTTTTGGGTGGGGGAGGGAAAAGAGCCTTCTTAGACTACAAGTGTGAAGGCTTAAAGTTGAGAATTCTGGAGGGAGAGAAAAGAGGAAAGGCGTAAAGGCAGTAAGGGTGAACGTGTAAGTGTTAAGAGTAAAAGGCCCAAATAAATCCATAGTTTAGAGGCAGAATTTGTGCTTTGACTCCCAGGTTCTATCCATGGCATCTTTAGAAAAATCAGATTGATACATAGATTCTTACCAGTCTATAGAGAATTGTTGTAGCACATAACTCCCTGCATCCTTGTCTGTGTTACCGTCATCGTCAAGTTCATCAACATCATATTAACATCCATAGCACTTTACAGCATTCCACAAGCACAAAAAGGAGTATGGAAGGAAAAGATGAGTTCTTGCTTCCAAGGAATGATGGCAATGTATGAAATGCAATTGCACATAGTTATAATTGTTACAGATGCAATTGCACATGGTTATAATTGTCACAGATGGAAAAGAGGACTAAGGAATTTCTCAAAAGACTTTATAGAAAAGGTGAGTTTTGGAGATATATCTGAATAAAAAGGAATGACATCTAGTTCTGGACTGGCCATTTCAATCATAAAGAGAAGTAAGGATAAATGACTGGAGTCAATAAAGTGAGCAGACATCTCTACAACAAAGTGAGAGAAGAGGAGCAAAATTCACCTTCTATCTCTAAATATGTTTCGAAAAGTTTCTAAAATTATGAATATAATATTCTCACATTCAGAATTAGCTGTCTGATGTTTAAACAACAACACTAATCCAAGTATAAAGTTTTCTCCCTTGTGAGGAAAAGCTACCTGAAATAGTTATTTTCCTATAATCCTTATCCCTCTCCTAAAATGTATTTCAGAACCAAATTTTGTGTCTTCCTATGACATTGGAAACTTCATCTATTTCTTCTTCCGAGAGAATGCTGTGGAACATGACTGTGGGAAAATAGTATTTTCTCGGGCTGCTCGAGTTTGTAAGAATGACATTGGAGGCAGGTTTTTACTGGAGGACACCTGGACTACTTTCATGAAAGCTCGTCTGAACTGTTCCCTCCCCGGAGAAATTCCATTTTACTACAATGAATTACAGAGTACGTTCTTCCTGCCAGAACTGGACTTAATCTACGGGATCTTTACTACTAATGTGTATGTAGCTTATGCAGTATTTTTTTTTATTTCTAGACTGTTCAGAATAAACTAGAGGAAGAGGTCTGGTGGCTGTCCATACCTCCTAGGAAGCATGTATAGCAGAAAAGTGGGCTATACTAAAAATAGAACTGACACTAAAAACTATACCCAAGGGAATTAAGCAGGGAATGTTGAAATAACACTTTTTCATTGCTTTTAAAAGAACAATAAAGTGAAGGCATTTAAACTTCCTAAACCAGAAAGCTTTCCTTGGTGGAACCTCTAATTTAGCAGAAATTAAAAGAGAATGCAACAGTTATTTCTTCATTAAAATGTTTATCTCCTCCACTTGTCACTAACAGTGATAAGTGTTGTAACTGACAACAGTTCCATTAATAACCATAATAATGCACTTTTTAAAAAGAGTTTGAGAAAGCAGTCAATACACTGCAGCATTAGTATTATAAAGTCAAAGAGATCTCTTAGTCAGAGACAGAAGACCTTACAAAGTGATGCTGTGTTGCTTGGTGGATGACAGATCTTTAAGGATGATCAGATCTGTGTGGGCTTCACAAGGGAGGAAGCCTTGTTCCAGAGCCAGAGTGCTGTAATGGGGAAGGCATTGCCTTATATCTTTGCAAATTTGCTGGGGACTCAGAAGAGAGGACCTCTCTCAAACATAGTGTGACAGCTCCTTTCCCCAGGTTGGACCTAAAACTTCTAGCCTCTAGGAATCTTGCCACTCACCCTGCCCTTGTTTCCTCAATTATTCCTTTGCTGAATTGGGTTGCTGGGCCTCGGGGTGACCCTTTAAAGTTTGGACTTATGGTTGTGTTGCTGTGTGGGTTCTTTAGTTTTGGTATGTGTGGCCTGATTCCAATTCAGGCTTAATAGAGATCCAGAGACAGGTTTCAAAACAACAATAAGAATACATTTATTGAATACAGGAGGAAAAAAACATGACACTCTCTAATAACGTATTTGTTATCAGGCTCCCCCAAAATCAAAGGTAGTTCTCACTATCCTGTCTCTATCAACGTAAAGGCCTCTCTGTCAACTTCACCCTGTCACACCCTGTCTCAAACTCTTCTCAGTCTCCTCTGCTTCTCTTCTGGGAGCAAGCATCTGCATTTTGATGCACGCTATTCCTTCACAGTCCCACTTCATAGCCACTCTGAGCTATGACTGGCTGCTTACATATCAAATCTGTCTAGCGTCTTCTTCGCAGATAGGAATGACCATGTGGAGCAGGCAGAAAATGATGATCCTTTAGTAACATGAGACCCTTTCCCCACTGCACAAGTATAGCAATATGACTCCCCTTTAACTGCCATGGCAACATCCTAATGAATTCTGGCCATTGTAGTTTGCTGAGGCGGTAGATGTCCCTCCCTAAACTACAAATACCAGGATTCTGCAGGATGCTGCTGTGATAGTTAAAGTGGAATCATAACTCTATATCTGTGTGATGGGAAATGGCCTCTACTTCTGACATGTTTAAAGTAGGAATCGGGGAGGTGAAGCCCTCCAGATGTTCCACAGTACCCAATTCCAGTGGTCCTTCACTACTTCCTAGGCTGGCTAAGACTGGTGGAAGTTGCAGTCCAATGAACGTTTGGAGGGCCACATATTCCTGTTCCCTGGCTGAAAGGAAACATCTAGCACTTCAGATTTCATTCTGAAATGCATTGGAAGTCAAGGTAATTTGACTACTTCTTGGTTATTGAGGAAGCCCAATGATAGGAACAGGGTGCTTAATCCTGGGAAAAAAATTTTTTTTTTGGTACCGTTTTGTGTTTTGTTTGTCTATTTAATTTTATTTAAAATGAGGTGAATGTAGCTGAGAAACTAAAAGTATATTAATTCACTTTAGTTGTGTTTATGAATTACGTAGTTAATTCACAGCAAGTCATAGGAAAAAAGAAGAGAAACTATCTATTGTAAGCCACCACCACCCCTACTCCTCTGGGAACAGGAAGTGCCCTGAGATATTACGTGCATCATCTGGATTATTTCAAACTCATCCACACTGTTCTTTACCAATCAGTCATACTCATCTGGGTTTTGCCTAATAGGAAGAATAATAACATATTGAGTGCTTAAAAACCTAAGGACTATTCAAATTGTAAGATTAAAAATGTCTTCCCCACTAGGTGTCAGATAAAGATGGATCAGTAAGCTGCTAAAGTGGCATACAACTGTCTTCAAGCTCCTATTAATTCCTTGAAGGATACTTTTAAACTTACAAGAAAGGCTTCTTTATTTCTCCATTTTTTACACCTTTATGGATGTTATTGCACCCCTGAATGCTGGAATAGATTGTAGCATGTGGAGTAGGAGGAAGAATGGGTCTCTACAGGAAGGAAGGCTCCCTCTGATACATGCAAGAAAATTGTTCATCATTGAAGATCCCATCCAGCCCCAACCCTAAAAACTGACTTCAAAAGAGAGTGCTGCATGTATACTTGCCTCTGCTGTGGAGCACATTTCTAGTATTAGGTGGTAGCATGCAGGATGTTTTTAATTTTTTTTTAAGGGTACAAAGTCTGCTAATGTCTACCTACAGTCAGCCCTCTATGTTTACAGGTTTGACTTTCATGGATTTGATTATTTGTGAGTTTCTCCAACCCCTGCCCCATCACCTCAAGTGCTCCTTTTCTGAGGGAATCTTCCCTTTTGTTCGCTTTGGCCAAGTCATGCAGCTCTTTAAAAACTCACCTCTGATCCTCCTCCTCCTCTTCCACCAGCTGCTCCCTGACCAGCTAAGGACAGCTCACACCCCGATTTCTCAGCACTACAAATGCTCTCTCAGTGCCCCCACCAAAGGAGGAGATGTGTATAAGAAAGGAAGTGTAGGACCATCATGCCAACCCACCTCTTTCTCCTCTCCCTTCCCTAATCTGATTTAAACCCTGGGTGTCTTTTCTGTCCACCATGGCTTGGCCTCCTTCCCACAGACACGTGCACACCTTTTGATATTTGCAATTATTCCAATTTTTTTTTGGAGGGGGCAGCTTGCATCCCTAACCCTAGCACATGTGGAGGGCTGACTGTATTTCTCTTCTTAAAAGAAAGACTATTCCAAGATGTTTTTTTTTCCTTTGAATAAAGGAGTTAAAGTACTCACATGTAGCCTCTTTCACTCTGCACTGAACTATCTTTTATCTTGCTTCCGTGAAACTTTTTTTTTTTAAATCAATATCCTTTAAACTCCCACTTCAGCCTGCTGTTCTGCTGAGTTGGTTGTACTTTTGCTTTTATGACAGCACCAGCTAGCTTTTCACTCCTGTTTTGTAGCCACTTGACACAAAGCTCCTTCACTTAGCTCAATATTGAATCAGCGTACTGCTGTACATTATGCTGTGTCTTCCCGGAGGGTACAGCCTTTGAATAACCAAATGCATTGATGATCTTAAACAAATGTTTGTTTTATTTAAGAAACAGACATGCTTGTCAGTCAAGAAGCATGGAGATGGTGCTGTGTAGTGGCAGCCTGGAGTTTATCGGCTTGCCTTGAACTCAGCTGAACGTAAACAATTTGTGAATAACTTCCATGACAGATTTAATTCTCATTGTTTGCATAACTGGATGATTCTTGTAAGAAAATCTCTCATGCTGAAGGGAATGTTCAGTTCTCCTTCGATTCAGAACTGTTTCTTAGGTTGAGTATATGAGCCACATCATTGTTGATGCTTTGGTTGTTGATGTTGTTAATTTGTTTATTATTTATTTATATCCTGCCTTTTCTCCCAGCCCGTGGAGCTCAAGGTGGCTTACAGAAGTTTAAAAAGTGTGTCTCTTGCAAGTGTGCACCATACAAAAATTAAAATACAATTAATATGTCAAAACATTTCTTCACCTGCCTCTACACACTTCATTAACAATTGGCAAACCAGTTCACTTTTGTTTTTTTCAGGAGCTAAATACATACTACGTGCTAACACACATAAAAACACTCCCATACTTTTTATTTTAGAAAGTAACACTGATTCAAGAGGTGGAAGTATAGAATGGAGAAGTGGGATGGCTGGAGGTGGATATGATGTCATGGACTCCGGGGTGTAAAATTTCTTTAATTTACTATATATTTTGAAGGAATTAAGGTAAGAAGCTGCTGGGAGAGTTGAGAGAATGGACTTCTGAGAGTGAGTGGTGGTTGGTGGAATGTCTGAGGGGATTTCAATAAGATTGTAAATGGCAGTTGGGATGACAGTCGATATAATTAAAATAGTTAGAGAAAAAGGAGTGAATGGAGTGAAGATTAGATTTAAGAGAGTCAGTCAGCTCTAGGAGTTAATGAGTGGTGTTCAAGATTCCTAGGCCATTTCCACACTACACTGTTACAGTGCTATTATTCTACTTTCAACTTCCTATGGCATCCTGGAGTTAGGATGTTGAAAGTGGAACAATAGCACTATAACAGTCTAGTGTGGAAATGGCCTTCATTAGCTAGGAGTGGAGTGTGTAAGAGACTGTGAGCTGTGTTCTAAATGTATTAAATAATTAATCTGCTTTATTACGATCAACTTCTGTTTTTGTATTTATACGCTTTTGGCTTCCAGGAACACTATATGTTATAAAGCTAGGATTCAGACACGGTCTCTGTGGTGGCAGCAGTGAATAAAAAGGGTTGGTGCTCTGTGGGATATAAGTTGCATAATATCTCCCACGTGTATCTTCAGGGCATCTAGGAGATCCCCACAGTTGGTGGCCACAGCAGTAGGACAGAAGGAGGTCCTTAGATTGGTGGCAGAAGTGGAGACTTAGTGATGACAGTGAGATTTGTGGAAATCTTCAGATTCGGTGGCAGTGGAGGTTAGGTTTTTTTACCTGGTGGAAAAGCAGTGAGTTAAGTGGTAGATCCCCACTGTGGCTATTTAATCCTTTCTCTGCTCCAAATTTCCCTCTTAGCACTTTGTCCTTCTTCCCCACTGCCACCAAATTAGCCAAAATATATTTTGCAAGGGACATGGCCAGAGCCAGAAGAAAGCACAAGGAGCCAGGCTGAGCAGAGCAGTAAGCTGCAAAAGATGGAGAACTGTAAGCAAGCAGCAGTGAGAGCAGGCCAATTTTCTCCCAAGTTGCTGCGTTCACTTTCAGAAGACTAGAATATAATATGATTGGTGCTTATCAAGAGATAGTAACATGGGCTGTACTGTGCTGACTTTGACGGCCAGTGAGGAAATCCTCAAGTCTTGCTTGAGCTGCGAGTGCCCCTTAGATAACCTTAGGCAATTATTACTATCTCATCCTCTTCCGCAATGGGAAAATAATAGTGACTTTCCTTAACGGAGTTGTTGTAACCATCACAACAAGTAGTTTGACCACTATATAAGCTTTTCTGTATTACTCAGGGATCCTGGGAGTGTTGATTTAATTTTGAAAAGTTTCGAAGAGGTACAGTTTGAAACAGGGATGAGCATAATGCACAGAGATTGGAAGTAACCGGTTATAAATAACCATTTGCTTAGAATGGATTCATTCCCTACTTCCATGATTAAAGGTCAACCATTTAACCTTACAGTTGTAGCTTAATAAAGGATAACACCACTCCTTTAATCATTTTTATAATTAAAGGGGTGTTGCCTGAATGAATGATAAAAGTCAAATATCACATGGCTCACATGTTCCTGTACTGTGCGCTAGGCTACTGTTTTGCTCTCACTTGGGAGTATTGAGTTGGGAAAGAGGTAGATGGCAGGACAGTCTGTTTTGTACTGTAGACCAGCGGCTTTTGCCATTCAGATAGCTTTTCTAACAAGTATCTCAAAAGGTTAGCAATTTCTAAAAAAACAAAACAAAAACAAAAACAGAGAAAATAAGCAATTGTTTTAACAAATAAAGTTATAATGACTTCTTATAAAGTTGAATCTATAAAAGTGGCTGCTTTTTAACGTAACTTTTAAAATCATAAGCTCTGCTTAGTGCAAATCCTTTGCCCTGGATTTCAGACGCCCCAGGAACAATGGATGGCAGCCTCCCACCCTTCATGGAGTGCCCAGAGTGTTCAGTCACTCTGTTAAAAGAGAGCAATAGGCCCGGCATGGGTAGCTCTGGTGAAGGCAGGAGCCAGTTTGGATTGCATTTTTGGCTAAGTGACTGGAATCCTCTACTGGTTTGAATTTCTGGGTGTTTGGGGCTGATTTTCTACAACTTTTTTGGCATTTCTTTTGAGTTTCGTATGGGGCTTGGGGATGCTTCAGTAACACTGTTCCAGCCAGTGTTTTTTTGCCATTTCATGGGCATTTTTAAATCCATTTTTGAGAAGGTTGGGGGGAGGCTTGGGGAGTTTTCAGGGGACTTTGGGGCTGCCAAAGGGATGGGATGCAGATGGCAGGCAGTACTTACCTTCCCATAGACTTTGGAAGACATTTTCACTTCAGTACTTCCTGGGCTATAGAAATGTAAATTGTCCTGAGAACAATAATGTCCCACACCACTTTGGATCCCTTATTTTCTAGTTACGAATAAGACATCTCTGTTACCACTTTACATAATTTGCACCTTACATAATGAAGATAAAGGACAATTTATGGGACTAACCGTTAGTCGTTATGGGGAAAATAATGGGGGGGGGAGGCTTTGTTTCATTAGTGTTAATAAATAACATTGTTGCCACTTGTTACTCAGAAAAATAATGATGTTAGTTTTTATCACATACACTCTAAGCTCTGCGTCCTCCTTATAATGCAGTTTTTGTCTGTAATTTTGTAAAAGATTATTACATACAAGGAGTACATTATATATGAGGGTCAGTTTTACTCATTCTGTAGTGAGATATAAAAACAGTGGTTTTCAGACTTTGGGTCTCCAAGTGTTTTGAACATCTGCTCTCAGAATTCCTGGTTCTTGGCCAAGCTGACTGAGGCTTCTGGGGGTTAACAAGTGCAGGACCAAAGCTCAAGAACTGCTGAGGTCAAGAATTATGAGCATAAAGGAGAACAATGCATTTTTGTGAACTAGGCACTTAAAGAATTTGTTAATTGCATCTTCTGTTTGTTTATGTGTTTGTGGTCTTCTTTTTTTTTAAAGGAACAGCATAGCAGTTTCAGCTGTTTGCGTGTTCAACATGACTGCAATAACGCAAGTCTTCAGCGGCCCATTCAAGTATCAGGAGAACTCTCGTTCTGCCTGGCTGCCTTATCCCAACCCAAACCCCAATTTTCAGGTACTTAAAGAGAAATGGTCTTAAAACTGGTGATGACATGGTGCGTAGATTATCATGATTCTCTCTTCTCATAGGCCATACTGAAATTTTCTCCTAATGATGAAGGTAGGATGGTCAAGTTGAAACTCAGTCAGAATGGGAATGCCTTTGTGTGACTTCAGACATTGATGTGAGAGGTGGCATGCCCAAACACACTTTGAACCAATGGACAATACAAGCAATTATTTGCTTATGGGTAGCATTCAGAAGAAAAATCTGTAGCTAGACTCGGAGATAAAGCAGCAAATTGAATAAAAGTAAGTAAAGCTATTGGCCAGAATCCAGTGGGCTCATTCCACGGTTTCAGTGCAATTGTGAGAGGGTGATTCCCTGCCACCCTGTAGCTCTGTATACGTTCTTAAAATCTACTCCAAATGTTTGAGAAATGCACTAGTACAGGTTTTCAGGCAGTGGAGAGCGTTGCAGTAAGGAGGAAAATGAGGTTCAGTTGCCTTAGTGGATGGCTGCTTGCAGAATGGTGGACTGAGGGTTCTGTTCTCACCAATTTGACTTGAGAGAATCTATCATGCGATATATGTTACTACTTCATTTATTTAAAATATTCATACCCCACTCTTCGATCATGGATGGTGTGGTAGGAATTAAGCTCAGCAGTTTCTGGCTCCCCTCCTTCCCTTGCGGAGGCACAGCTGTGTGGCAATTGGAACAGAGGGAGGGCTTCTCACCAGTACCTGGATCCAAGGCATGATGGAGCAATGCGTGGATGCTCTTCTTGCCTTCAGAGGTAGCCGTTGGAACATAGAGGGAGGGGCTCTTACTAGCTGCTAAGGTTTGAGTGTGATGGAACTTAATTAAAATTAACAAAACAATTTTTAAAACCAGCAAATCTCTAATCAAGCCTCCTTTCAAGTGGCTTCACATGAGGGCTAGTCATTCTGCTTTGTCTCTGCACCAGGAGTGACTGGATTATCTGTTTCCACCTGCTACGGGTAAAATCCAGAACTGCCCAGCCTCAAAATTCACCAGTGTTACTTCTCTGTAGATGACTGTGTAAAGGTGGGCCTAGAGTATGAGTTGCGCATAGCCGTTGACCTTTTTGTATAGTAATATTTGCTATATCTCAGCATGGGCATTGTGGAACATGACTGAGGAGAAAAAAAACAGAGCATTCAAGCGGCTGATTCAATAATTCTAGGTAGTCATTAAAATTGATGGCATTCTTTGGAACTATACCCTAAAACTAGATCTTTTCCCATGTAAAAATAAGGAATGCCTCCAGTTACAGCTTGAACTGGTAATATACTAGAGATATCAGAGGTTTAGGAAATGTTGAAATAGGCATATAAAAAGTTAGATTTTTAAGAGCGATGGCAGATTAGTTGTTTCTCAAAGTGGATATTGACATGCACTTCACAAGACTACACGAACCTATGTTCCCCTGTTGCATTTCTGTTTATTATCCTTATTGTGCATTGATGTGCATTTCTGCTTATATGAAAGGTAAGCAGTGTGTACTGGTAGAGGACAGGTTGCGTTGCCTCCCCTGAAACCACCTGGGGTTGCACCCCATCCGCAAATTTGCTGCCACACTACCACATTTTGGTGATGCAGCAACAACAGCAGGAGTAGCACACACACATACACCCCGTAGCAATTTATTATTGAAACAAGATGTGGGGAACATGCACCTTGTTTTAAAGCCGAATTTCACTTCTGGGAGTTCTATTCACTTTGAAAATAACGTGTGTCCTCTCAGAGTGCTTTGTTTTAAAGGGAGAGAAGTTGTGATTGCTTATAGATACTACTTCAGAAAAATCAAGAAAAAGACTAAGGGCTGAGCCAGTGTGAGGAATCACTGGTAGGTACATTTGTTGAAGGCAGTATTTGAAAAACTGACTTTTTTGTGCTGCAACTCCAAAAATTTTCCCAGCAAGCATGAGGGATTCTGAGAGATACAGTATAAAAGTAAGTTTTCCAACTTGTGAGCAAAGGCACTGTGAGGACAATCCTGGGAAACTGGTCTTGTTCACGGGGAGGGAGAGATAGACCATTCTTATCCCTGCTTATTCAGCTCTGTATGACCTCGTGTGAAAGAGACATTTGTAGAGGCAAAGAAAGAGATGGCAGATTTAAGTATAGTAAACATGTATATATGTATTTACCCATAGCTGAAGCGTAATCTTACACCTATTTGAATGTAAATGCAACCAGCTCACCATTTTCCTGATCAGCCTGCAGGGTGAAGTGCAGCTGTATTTCAAGGCAGCCTGCCTGTTCTTTTCACCCTAACAAGTTAAAACTTAGCACGGAATTTATTGTTATGGTCCAGGCTTTTGTGTGAAGAGGCCATGCCCAGGCAAGTCACTATGAAGGGAAGAGGACCCTGCAAGAGAATGTGTCTAATCTTGCTAATGCTGCAACTCCAGCAGAATCTGATGGCATCCTTCAAGATTATTATCTTTGGGACAAGCCTATATAGCAGTGCTTTAAGAAGTCTTTGGGGGGGATTATTTTGGGAGTGAAGGCTATTGACCTTGTGATTTTGGGAAGTGTAGTCCAAAAAGTAATGTTTCCAGGCTCTGATGTATGGAAAACAAAACATCTTTTATTTCTTTGTTTCATGTTTTGATGCGCATTGTAATAGTGCCTATACTCATTAGATTAACTGTGCATGACTTGCTAATGTGAAATGGTATTTCTTTCTCAAGCTTGTCATACAGCAGGATAATCAGTCATTGCTACACATATTTATGTCAGATCTAGCCTGAAGATTTTTATAGATTGGGATGTGGAAGCAAAATATATGCTTCTACTCTGGGAGTACAATATATGCCTCACATTAATCTTTATAGTGTTTCTTCATGTATTTTCAGTGTGGCACCATGGACCAAGGTCTGTATCTGAACCTGACAGAGAGGAATCTCCAAGATGCCCAGAAGTTTATATTGATGCATGAAGTGATACAGCCCATCACACCAGTTCCATATTTCATGGAGGACAACAGCCGTTTTTCCCATGTAGTAGTGGATGTGGTACAAGGCAAAGACATGCTTTTCCATATCATTTATTTGGCCACAGGTAAATTCTTTTGTAAATTCTGAGACTGTTGTGTGTATGAGAGAGAAAGTGGGTGACTGGATGCAAGTGAATGTACCACTCATTATATTTGGCTAAGGGTTCTCTGTAGCTTTCTTACTATCTGGTCTCAGATAAGCCACTTTCAAGAAGATATTTAGCAGAGGGAAGAAAGGTTCAGGGTTGAAAAGGGCAAGGGATCTAAAATATGGGCACATACAGTCAGATGTGCAACTTGACTATTGTTCTAGTTCTGCATTAGATCCACCGAGGAATGTGATTTCCTCTATGCCTCAGTTAAATGTCTAAATAAATCTCAAGGGTATTTGATGGGCCGGCATAATAAAGAGTTGGAGGAATAGCTGAAAGATATGTGTGGCCTACAGAGAGGGGAGTGGAGAGTATTGTGTAAGTACATTTTAAGGCTTTAAGAGTTCAAATGATCTCATTTGTAAGAAACCCTCACAGCTCTGTTGGAGAAGCCTAGTGAACAGTCCAGGGATTGGGATAGCTATTCCTTTGCATGGATTTACTGGAGTGTCACTTATATTAAGTCTGTTTGAGAACTTCTGTAGAAAAATAAAATAAAATACAATAAAATAAAAAGCAGGTTTTGTGTAACATTCTATTTGCAAAGCCCTCTAAAAGACTGAAGTTGGGGTGATGATGCATTTGAGCAGACCTGCCCTTTTGAACGCTCTTGTGTTTACCCTGAAGATAGAGTCATTCATGTTAACCAAGAATGGGGAAGAGGCTGGAAAACAAGGCTTGGAAAATCATTTTGATGCTCTGGCATGCTTTTTAATTCAGAAGGAAATTCGACATGCATCTCAAGAAGTTTTGACAGAGTTATAAATAAGGCTGGCATAATCAACTTTATGCAAATCAGCTAGACAGTTCCTAGTGTAACTATTTTGCCTCATGCTTTGGAGAAATTAAAACCTTGCAAAAGAAACTTGTCTTATGCTTTGGAGAAATTAAAACCTTGTGGCTGCTTCCAGTGAAAGTTGCCTTTGTAGGATTCAGGCCCTTTCCGCACGAGGCGAGGGAATCGCCCCGTGCTGTTACCTATCGCTTCTTCTGGGGTCCGAAGCAACACGGACTGTCCCTGAAGCCCTTGGTCCAGGGCGAATCGGAGCAGTGTGAGGTCTGTAGATCCGCACTGCTCTGGCTTCCAAAACGGTGGCTTCCGGCTTCCAAAATGGCGGCTTCCGAAATGGCGGCTTCCGGCTTCCAAAATGGCGGCTTTCAGTTGGTTGTGGGTCCCGACCAACAGCTGAAGCTTGCCACGCCTAAAGCCTGCCCTCCACAGATCGCAGGCTCGCATTGATGCGAGCCTGTGAATCTGCACAAGGGAGCAGGAACACAATGGTGTGTTCCAGGAAAATAAAGACCTGTTTTTTGCGATCTTTAGAAAACATGCTGGAGGACCACTTGGGGTCGTTTTGGAGCGGACTGAGGTGCGGATCTCCAGTAAGTAGTCCGCCCCTAGTCCTCTCCAAGGTGCAGACAACTTCCGTGAGAGGACGCACTGCCCTGTTCTAATTGCCTGGTGTGGAAAGGGCCTCAGTGTTCTCTATTTATAATACACATGCTTGGTTGGACAGCTGCTCATACTGCAGAATATGGCTGACATGTGGGAAGAGAAGAGGATTTGTAATCTTTTCATTTAGTTGACAGGGATTTAAGCTACATGCTTATACTGTCCATTTTTCTTTGCACTACATGAAGTGAATTGCAACCAGTGACTTGGATCCAAAGTGCTGTGGTTGGAATTCTGCTTCTGCAGGGGGGCTTTCAAAGTCACTCATGCACCGCAAAAGCCACTCCTGTGGGCTGGAAGATCCCCCAGCTGATAAGTTCACAGAGTGCCTCAGGGTGCTAATAGCAAATCCGCAGTAACCACCTTAGCACTTCTTTTTACAAAGGTAGCTGTTTGGTTTACAACTAATATGTCCCCTGTCTGTGTGTGTGAGAAAGAGGGTAGAGTGGAGAGAGAAAGAGAGAGAAAAAGAGAGAGAATTTCCTCTGTTTCTTCCATTCAGCTCCCCACTCCATCCACCCCATCTCTCTTGCTAGCTTTATTGAGGAGAAGGAAATTCATAGTTCACAGTCTGAATCTGAATATTTGTGAAATACATATTGGCAAAAAAACCAGCAGCTTCATGACAGTATTTGTAACAAAAAAATATAGATTGAGTTTTCTTTCAATTTTACATGAATATCTGTGCACTGAGAGAGTGCTGTAGGAGTAATTCCTTTGTTTTTGCTTTACCTTTTTATGTGTTTGAAGTGTCACATTGAAAACAACAGCATGGTACTTTATTTGATTTATTTGTTTGCTTATTTTCCATTTCAAACTGTGCTTTATGGTTTATGCAGCTCCCTCTGCAAGACACCTAAAGAGATGATGAAAACATGACCATTTAAAATACACATCAAATGTTTCATAAGACGACATTCATTATAAAATGATGAGTTCATAACTATAGAGACATCTCACTTTGTGTGCATTCATAAAGTAGGACACTTAAAAATATAATGTTCTATATAGGTTATAGTTTTGTTGTATTGATCCATATTTTACCCTACAGATTTCTTCACTTTCATTATAACACTGCAGAGGACTTTTTTTTTCCCTGCGGCCTTTAAGGAGTAATCAATCTAGTACTTATAGTGAAGAGCTTTGGGTCTGTAGATTATACCTGTTTTGTACAAAAATGTATGAGAAAGAAATAACCTAAGGAAGAATATGGATAAGTAATAGAGCATGAGATAGAAAGATGCTAAATGTCAGAAAGAATTCACTCGATTATTGTGAATATGTTCTTTGTGTTCTCAGAGATTCTAAAAGGCAAATAATGGCACAGACCTTTAACTCTGTTCATTTTAGTCTATATCTGGAAGTAGTGTAATGCACAGTAAGTATTTAGTTGGAAAACTATATGCTTTTTCAGTGGCAAGCTTGTAATTATGTGGAATTCTTTCAGCTTAACTGCTGTTAATTATAGGCAGATTTAACCATTTTCAGTCTTTGTATGTTGTCCAGTGTCTTTTGTAGTATAATGGGATAGGGCTTTTTGTTTGTTTGTTTAGAAATGACACTGTTTTCAGTACTCAATGACTGGACTCACAGGGGGGTGTCACTTCCATTCTAGATCTCGGATGAGTCACACACAAACTGTCATACAAGTATGAGGAGAGAGGGGCTTAATCTCACTCCCCATCCTTACGGTCCAGCTTTAATCTCGCTATTTCTCTGTTGCTATCATTGACAAAGATTGCAGGCATGAGGAAAGGCTTCAAATTCTTCCCTGTTCCAGTGGTTTTGAGTAGGATCATGGGGATGAAGGGATGAATTTTAAACCTCCCTGACCCTCGTGATCCCAGCAGGAATCACTGCTTCTCTACTGCTAATTGTCAGATTGTTGTTTCCATGCAACAAATGGCAACAGGTCAGGAGCAATTTTGATGGGGTTTGTTGGAGGGAAGAGGCTGCCAGAGCCTTCCCTTCTCTCAATGTTTCTAGATGGGATTGCTACAACCCTACAGCATTAGTAGCAGAGGTCCTAACTGCTCTGGAACCCTGAAGAAAATGGAGACTAAAACCTCTCTCACCCCCCAAATCCCAGTTGGGATCTTGGTTCTGATCCTCTTGGTTCTGGTTCTTCAGTTCTGTGGGCCACACTGGAGCAGCCAATATCTGCATGTGGCTTTTATGAGCCATGAATTGATCATCCTGCTTTAGACTTTTAACGTTAATTTCTTAGAAGAATTCCAAGTTATTATATGGTAATCCCAGTCATACTGGTCATTGACTGTAACTGTAAAGATCAGTTGATTGACAATAATCTCAGTAATGTTAATGCCAATACAAAACATATATCTGCTGGAAGATTCTATATATTTACATGAAACTATCTAATGCCTCTTGGACTATAGTTGCAGTAAATGCAGAAATTGACTTCTGAGGCCTCAGCATGGAATTTTTCTGTCAGATGTGACAAACAGTTTTTAGGTACAACAATACTAGTTCTAAGTGTTCATCTCTGCACTGCCACAAATAAATGTGTGGATTTTTTTTCTCATACAGTCCATTCTCTATGGTGCAAAACCAATTGCTAGTCCCAGCTAGAGTAGACCTATTGAATCAGTTAGTGAATAATAATTCTACATTTATGTGTTTCTCATTGATTCAATAGGACTGCTTTAGTTTGGACTAGCAATTGGATTTAGGCCTTTCATGTTACCATTAATGTGGCATATTGTGAAGAGATACATCAACTGTATCTATTTAAATTGATGTGCAAGTCAGGCTAGCTTAGGTAGGGGTATCTGTTATCTTTATGTAGTCTTAGGACGGAAGGAAGAATGAGCCTTGAACTGAAAAACTGAAAAAGTTTTGGAGATTATGCTTATCTTCTTTCTTACTTCTTCAGCCACTTCCATCACAGTCACATTCAGTATAATGTGGGATGTTTTCAAAAAAGAAAATGAACCATCAAGATTTCTTGCAGATAGTGAAATGCGTATATTGTCTGCAATTTTACTTACAGTTGCATAATAATTACTTTTGAAATTATTGGTTAGGTAGCATAGGAACATGTTATTGCATTTTAATTAACTGTTTTTGAAATTATACTCTGCCTGTGGCTCCTCTGTCTCTGCATCTTTCTCACACAGACTTGTGTGCATCTATGTATTGATGCGAAGTCATATATTGGATTATAGATTAAACTGAAGAAATTATTTCTGAGATTGGAAAAAAGTATACTCAGTACATAGTGAGAAAGTGTAATCAGATCTGCCTGTTTCTTACCTCTACATGTTCTCCTAAATTATTCCAGTCTCATCTCATCCTGCTTGTTTTGCATTTTATTTTACTATGAAGTTATGATTTTAACTATTATAAATTGCAAATTGTATTATTGTAAAAATTGTATAAAGTGTAAATTGTATTATAAATTGTAGCACCCAAATTATGCCTTAGGTGCATAGAATTTAAATTCATCCTTCACATGCACACTTGTATACTAGAAAAAGTGTCTGTTAATTTTGGCCGGTCTCCATAGAACCACACAACTAGTTCTTCACACTCCAGAAGGCTTTGGCTTTGTGTTTCTCACACAGCAGCCCGCCCTCTCTGACACATAGCAAGTCACATTATTAAGAGCAGTTTGTGATGTGGCTTAGCAGAAGGAAGGGAGTGGGTGGTATCTGCTGTTCAAAGGGAAAAAAAAGAAGTCCCAGAGGACATGGTCAAACTAAAGTCACTCACTGAAAGTAGATTTTCAAAGTGAGCATTAATAAACACAATATACGTATAAGTCATCTGTAACCCACCTCTAGCCATCTTAACTACATTTTTTTTCATTTGGTATATCTCAGTAGTAAGTTGGACTGGAAGGGGATCTGAGAATTTTTCCCACTGCTTGTTACTCCTTTGCTTTCCTTCCAGTCGAAGAACAGAAGGCAGCTGATCCTTGTCTGTCGTCTGCTAGCAGGCACTCTTGTTTTCTCTGGAATTGGCCTTCCTTATTTGTTTCATAACCTTTCTTCCTGTTTACCCATTGACAGAGTCCTTTGGCTTTTTTACAAATGGGAAAGCATTTTTAAATGACCCAAAGAATTGGGTGGACTTGGGTCTTGTTTTTATGAATCAGTGCCCTTCCTCACTCCAAGTAGGGATGCTGATTCTGTGTTTGGAAATGTGCAGTCTGCCTCTGTGGATAAGTCATTTAAACATTATTGCAGTCTCGCAGGAGAACACACAGAACAGCAGAGTCCACATGGCCTGAGATATTGGGCAGAGGGCCTTTAAAAACCCTGTGTCTGTGGTTGGCAATACAAGGCTAACAAGCTGCATCTGTCTTACCAAAGCCTGTTATTTATGGGAAGAAGGCATCTTTTAGAGGAAAACCTTGATGAGACAGATGTAATTTGAGAACTTCATGTTTGATGCCCTTGCCTTACCCTTGTTTCTTTTAAAGGACCTCTATAAAGGAGTCTTCTCCTCTTGGCCTGCAGAACAGTAGCATCAAATCACCTTATATCCACCTTGACTTTCTGATCCAGACAATTTTTTTGGAAGACTGTTAGAAGCAAAGGCTTCTGGGATTCTGTCAGAAGCTGCCTGATCTGCAGTTTGTCCCCTTAGTAGCATAGTAGTGGTACAATTTGGGGAAAGTATGCAGCTGCTTACTACAAACCAAGTAGCCCTGTCTGTTTTAGAAATTGGCATGTTGTGAGAGTGGAATTAGGCATACATCATGCTTTGCTCATTGAGTCTTTTGCTTTTTGTCAAGGCTTTATCTCTTTTGATTGAGGCACAAGTTTTTCTTTAGAACAATCATTCTATGTACAGCTGCAGCTATGTAAAAGGACAAGTCTAAGAGAGACCATCAGAGGGATGTGAGAAAATAACTGTAATTATCCTATTTGCTGTAGTGTAAGCATTTGGACGGGATGACAAGTGATTGTCAAAACACTTGCTTCTGCAGTTGTACAGCTGACTGTCTCACAGCATCACTGGGATGGGATTAAAATTTGCATTCTAAATTGCACAAAAGAAATTCAAATGAATTATCATTTAGGATAGTGCTGTCTCACATCTCTGAGGAGTTTGTAAATGAATTTAATTATCTGCACAATTTTGAAGCCTCAGTACTTTTAATGGATCATGAAGTTTCATCGCTGAGAGTAGAAAGGTTGCATCCTTTTCTCTCAGGACTTGAGTTTTGTGCTGGTGGCAGTCAGAAGCTAGGGAACTTGGGCCACTGTTTTCCATCTGCAAAATGGAGATGAGGATGGGGGCGGGGAGAGGCATGGTTATATCAGTAGCAAAGCACTTAGCAGCAGGCAAGGCTGTTCCTCCAGTAAGTTCTCCTACCTGCACTCTCCTCCACTGCCAGGACTCTCAGATGCATATTTGTGACATTAAGGTAGAGGGAAACATATGGGAGAGGTATTGGGGGAAATGATGGGTAATGAAAAGATTAAACATCTTCTTTCTGCTCATTATTTCTTTGCTGCTAATACCTCCCCACCTTCGCTTATCGGAGCTTCATTTGTTTGTTGTTACTTCAGAAAGAAAGAAATTAACTGTAGTATTTCATACCAGTACTTCCAAAGTGACTACTACTGTCTGAACTGTAGTAGATGTTTAATTTAACTTGTTGCCCCAGCAATACAGAAGCAATAATGTACTCATGCCGTTATATTAATGGTTATAGTCTCTGTGACAGCATAAGAGAAGACTTATGAAAAGCAATAGTTAAAACTCACTTTAGGATACATTGTATAACGTATAGAAATAAAGAGCCATTGAGGATCACGATAGGCAAGGGACCTAGATGAAGCAGTGGAAGGGATGGAAACACTGGACTGGATCCCAAGAAAGGAAGATGTCTTCTGCTCACAAGAAACGCTGTTCCAAGTATGGTGTGAGAAAATCGAAGCTAAATCCAATATTACTGTTCCACAAGACTGTGGGAAGTGCTGCAGAGTACATGTTCTACCATAGAGCTGCAAATTCTTCTGTAGCTTTTGAAATAGGGATTTGGAAATGGTACTAGCAACTATTTACGTTCTACTCACAGTACTTTGAATCCAGCTAGAACTCACTATCAATTGTCATAATATTTCTGCTGCTCTTTTTTCTGTTACACCCCAACAAGTACCATATCCATGGGAAATTTATAGAGTCTCCCAGATGTTCAGGCAGTTTCTGAAAAGGTTTTACATGTGTATGTTTTCTTCTTCCCCGCAAATCCCCTTTTTTCTCTTTCTGCTGATGTAAGTAATGATCTGGGTAACCAGCTTCTAATCTTGAAAAACTCAGTACCACATGCATATTGTCATTTGCAAAGTAGTGAAACTTGAAAGTTTTTTCTAGGGGCAAAATTGACTGAAGTAAATTTCACATCCAGAGGTAAAGAGCTTCTGGCACTATTTATAGTTAAACAGTTTGCACAGATGTAGGTTTGTATCATGCTTGGCCTATAAATTTCACTGTCACAAAAGGTGTACACTTCTGTTGGGAGATGTTGCAATGAAGTGGTTACAGTAATGAATGCAATAATAAATGCATGGTATAGAAATAATCAACTTTTAAAAATGGAAAACTTCAATATCTGTTTTGACCAAGCAGTGGGGGACAAATGATCAGAGTTACATTTATGAGAACGTGCAATATAGAAGAAAAATCATTAAAATGTTTATCATAGCATTTGAAGGGGGTATATGGATGACATTTGCTTAATTTGGCCTAAATGGCTGATGTTTCAACTTAATATAAGGCAATAAGAAAGAAAAAAGTAGCACATGTACTTTTACCACCCAGTGTGCTCTTTGATATTTTACATATTTTGCTGATTGTGCAGCTTCTCATGGCTGCAGCTGAACCTCCTGAAATTCCCTCAGGATTCTGCTTCCAGCCCCAGAACCACTGCATAATTTTCTTGAGAAAGATTTAATATCCACAGTACTATATTTTAGGACTTGTTCATGTAAGAAGACCTTTCCAAGCCCCAAGAACTGGATGTTACATAATATTACATGAAACAGAGGTTAAAGAAAGTAATGTAGTTGGGAACAGAACTTGTCCCTGCTTTGAAGGCAGATATTCTAGGCAAATTCTGATAGGTGTGTAAACATAGCATAGAGGGAAAGGGACAACCAATAATTTCCTTTTCCTTGCTTCACAGATCATGGCACAATTAAAAAGGTGCTTGCTCCAGTTAATCAGACATCAAACGGCTGCTTGCTGGAAGAGATTGACATCTTTCCAAAGAAGCGGTGGGAACCCATTCAGAGCCTGCAGATTTTACACAGTCAGAGTGCTCTGTATGTAGGCCTCCAGAAAAGTGTTGTGAAGATCCCTCTGAAGAGATGTCTATTCTACAAAACATACAGGTATCTGGGGGAGTGGATGCCATTCGAAAGTGTCACAGATGGGAAATGGGTAACAAAAATAGATGACTGTTAGGGTTTCAACTGACTTTCAAGAATGTCAGTGGACTGATCATTTGGCATTTAGCTTATGGATTGTATTTTCAAAAGTTCATCTAGTCCAAAGAGTTGCCTGTGAGAAATCCATCAGCAGCACCATTCCAGCTCATTCCCATGAGCAACTCATATACAGTGGCACACAGCTTCTGGTACTAGCAGGAGTACATGCATTTGTCACACCCAACAAGTATTGATAGCCTTATCCTCCTTGCAGTTTCCTTTTGGTGCTGTGCATATTGGCAACCATCACACCTTCTTATAGCACTGAATCCCACAGTTTATCTGTGTACAAGTAATCTATCCTTAATCTCCTATTTTCAGTTTTAGTGTATGACCCAGGGTTCTAGTATTAGCGGGGGGAGGGAGAAATAGTTCTCCCTAACCACTTTTTGCAAACCATGTATTACTCTGTTGCTTCCCTTTTTTCCAGGCTAAATAACCTAAAACATTATAATGTTTTCTTATAGTGGAGTTGCTCTAGCACCTTAATCATTTTGATTACCCTTTTCTACACCTTTTCCAGCTGTACAATATCCTTTTGTAGATTTTACAGACGTCTTAATATAGGCCTTTTCTTGAATTATGAAAGGAAGCAGAAGATAGTTCTTTTTAACACAAAAAATATACCATATAATTAAAAGGAAATATGTTTTTCCCCCATGTGTTGTTACTGCCAAACACCCAAAATAGCTTGTGTGTGTTAACTGGCAGTCTTCCTACTCATGTGCATTAAGCAATGCAAGCATTAGTTGATTTGTCTTCCAAATAAAGCTACCAGACCTAATAAGTTTCTTAGTTCATTAATAGAAGCGAAGGCATTTTACATTATTAGACAAAGTAGAACATCTCCAGGGAGCTATGAGCACTAGGAAGCTAAAGTTGTCAATAGGATATTTGGATACATTTGGAGTGAAATGAGAACCATTCCATACTTCCTGTTTAGAGCCATGAGAATGTGTCTAATTTCAGGGAGCTAGAGACAAAACTAGATCTGGAAAAACAAATTTAGCTTCATTGTTTGGTGAGTTTGGGGCAATTGCCTAGGTGATGGATGGGAAGTAGATAAGTGGCATTGGTAAAAGGCTGTCATTGTCCTTCCTTCTTTCCACCTCACTTGTCAAATGCAATATGTCTTTCCCTAGTCCATTAAGAAATTACAGTGTTTTTTCCTAGAACAGGTATTGTGAATTGCTATACTGTGGCCTGATGTTTTGGGTTTGTATTTTCAGCGCGTGTGTTGGATCCCAGGATCCTTACTGTGGCTGGGACTTAGTGCTAAAGAAATGCACACCATTGGAAGAAAGCCTGAGCATGAGTCAGTGGGAGCAAAGCATCTCTGTGTGTCCAGTAAGTTCAGTGGAGATACTGAATCTTCTCCAAGTTCCCTAAGTTCAAGTGACTCACAAAAGCAAGTCAGATTGCTCATATTAAATAAATGAATATATTCAAATGTTGTCTGTACACATTTTTTATTTTCTCTGATCATAGCTACTAGCTTAACTTTATACTTATTTCTTAGCAAGCTGCTACAAAGCATGATTTGTATTTATGAGTCACTACATTTATCCACCTACAGTCTTGTATATATATTTATATAATGGAATGAAATCTGGGCATTGCAGCTGTAGAATACTGACGGTAGCTGTTGTTGGCAAAGAAATGGAAGATCTGTCTGGCTAAGATAATCTCATATAGGGCTTGGGGCAGAAAGAGTTGTGCAATGTTAGTAGGAAGTGGAAACAGATTTAAGGTGAAGAGCAGGCAGGGAAAGTCATATCTGGAAACAGAAGGGTAAGACAAAGAAAGGTCGAAGAATGGGTGGCTACACAGACAGACAATGTCAGAATCAGATTCTAAAAAGACTGTTCTCAGAAATGTTGTATGTTTCCAACAAAAGTGGGGAGGGTATGCTAATAGGAATGCCAGGTAGAGTAAATAAGCGAGCAGAGGGCAGGAAGGCTGCGTGGATCGAAACAAAGTACTGAAAGAAAAGATTTGAAGGATTTGGGAACAGGAGTGGACAATCAAAAGAAATAGGAGAAATCAAGAACATAGGAAGAGCCCTGCTAGATGGTCCATCTAGGTTTGAAATGCCTTCTGAAATCTGCAGCTGTAGGTTCTTTGTTTGTTCTGATTAAATCAGCTTTTCTGGGATCTACAAAACTTGATTTAGCTCACTAGACAGTGGTCATTTGTAGCTGCTGGTGCCTGGACTGCTCCCCCCACTCACAAGACTTTTGCACATGCCAGGGAACTTGGAGAAAGAGAAGGGGTGTCACAAAGGGATGTCTGATACACCAAAAACTCCTGATCAAGAGAACAGAAAGGGGGCTTGCAACCATTGGATCTTCTGTGATCTTCCCAGATTTTTTTTAAATTGGGTAAACTGAAAAGATCAAATAAATCACATTCTAAAACATCTGGTTTCCTCCCCTGGCTCCTTTCTGGTCTTGTTCTCGGTCCCCTTTAACAGTGGCATCTAAGCTACATATGCCTCTTCCTCTCTTCCTCTTCCTTTGAGCACCCAAGGGACTTGGCAAAGGTGGCCTGTTGCCTTGATGATAACACCACCTCTTACTGCTCTGCCTCTTTTCTGCGATGCTTTGGGCTGTGACTGCAATTGAACAGCCAGTAGACAACTCTGGATCAATCTATCACTGTCTCATCCTAATGTAGAGTGATGAGAGGAGTCTCCTTCACCCTGCAGAAAATTCAGCAAATTCTACTTGTCTAAATAGGATGTACCTTTCCTCTTGGCTCCCTGGACGGCTAAGCCAGCAAAGTCTAGTTAATCTTATTTGTGGTTTGTTTGAAGCAAACTAATTTCAAGCCTACTGATTGTCTCTAGAGAAGGAATTGAGAACCTTTGGCCATCTGGATGTTTGGCTTGTATCACTCATTAATTGCACCTAGGATGATCAATGGTAAGGGATCGTGGAAGGTGTAGTCCAGAACATTCGGAGTCCAGTATTTCTCAGCTGGTGCTTTAGCCTTTGGAACAGGCAGTATCAAACTGGATCTCTTTTGCTGCCTCTGTGTTCTCCAAAGCTCAAAACAATATTGGGGAAAGGAGAGAGGGGTTTATGCTGAGCATAGTTCCTCCTCAGAGGGCCATAGGCACTGCTTAGCTGCTGGATGGATTTCTTAAGGCTTGACTGCTATGGTTTTTCCCCTCCTTGCTTTATATTGTAACCTTTTTGAGAGTTTTATTTTGTGTGGATGTAGATATGCTGCTTTTTTGTTAGGAAAAAAACTTAAGGTGTCTTGTACTGGTGATCAGTCCCATCTGCACAACGAAGTCATAAAAATAGTGATCTCACTAGACAGAACACAGGTGAAGACATTCTGGAGTGTGGCAGAAGTGTTCTTGGCATGTGTGTGCAGCCTTTCAAGAAATTTGTGTCTAAGACCAAGTATGTGTATGGAAATTACTTCCTTTTCCCTCAGCAGCCTTTTTGTATTTAAGACCATGTTCTCTTTCGATGTGTTGCATTTCTGTTTCAATTTCTTTTTGGCCTTGGTGTTTGAACTGAATGGCAAAGAAGAGAAATGAAGCACTTTTCTCTTTCTATGTTTAATGTTGGTGGCAGCGGGAAACCGACCTTTTGATACACAATCATAGTAACTGCAGTTTGCTGCATATAGCACAGCTGCTCTGGGTGTTGAATGGCTTGATGAACTCTGGCTGCCTCTGCCTAGAGACAGCTGGTATGTGAGACAGCTGCTAATAAGATCTGGGCACACGATGGCCCTGATCCAGCAGTTGCAGTTGCTCGCAGTGAGTCCTGAGCATATCAGAAAAACACCCAATATGCATAATGGAAAATGTGTGCAAAGAGATCATTTCCTTCTTGGGGAGGGAAAAAGGCTGGGGATCTGTGTTATGAACTTGAACTTTTTTTTATAATTTAACCTGTTTTTCTGTTTCAAACAATTATAGCAAAGAAAGAGTTCCTATGAAGAACTTTTGTTATTTTACAAGTAACTTATTTCCTGTTCTCTCAGAACCAGTGATGTAGTGGTAAATTTTGAAGTACAGGCCCTCATCATTGCAGTCCCATGGGTGTAATTATGGGGTGGAGGGAGGCAAAATGGGGCATTGCCCCTCAAATACAAATTTTGCCCCCCAAACAAAATTTTCCATCAATCCCTAAATTTCTCACATTGCAGAACGAGACATTGAAAGTTCACATCTAGAACTCATATTCATTGTGTTTGCATTCCCTTGACGACTTTTGCCGCGTCTTTTCTTTGGATACCTAAACTGTGTTCCTAAGTCCCATAGTGAAGTTTTAAGTTCAGAAATTTGGGAACTGGAGGGAAAATTTCCTGGTGAAGGAAAGAAATCTTGGGACGGTGAGGTGCAATGCTTTCATTTTGCCCCTCCGCATCCCGTACCATAACAATATCCCTGAAGGTAGTTCAAAAGGATAGGTAGCTATTTATTTATAATTATTTATAATTATTATAATTATACAATTTATAGCATTTTTCATTTCCACTAGGTCTTGTCCACACAAACCAAAATACTTTAAACGACAAAAGAGAAAGCTCATAACAATAAGCTGTTACTGAGAAAATTCATTTTCACTCCAGCCACTATGGGGATTGCAGCGAAAGTCAGAAGGAATAGGGGGGCAGTCAAGTGAGTGGTGGATTGTGTCATTTCTCCTGGTACTCAAAAAGTACCCTACCTCCTATACTCAAGTGGAAAGGACAATTGTAATGAGTTCCAGGTTTCCATGCATGGAAAACACTTTTCGAAATTATGCTAAATGATATTTTAGTGTAGTGTGAATGAGTCATGGTGAGCCTTCGGTTTGCACAATCTTTCCCCTCCTAGGGTAGGAGAACTTGCTCCCAGGTTAGATTAACTGCAGGTTGTGTCATTTGAGCGTAACAAATAATAGCCTTAACTATGGCTTGTTTAAAGTAAGTCCACATCATATTATGAGTTATCTATGTGCTACTTTAAAATATTTTTATACAATTCTTCACTTACTGGTACCAGCATGCTTTGCAAAATGTAAGAAACAACTTTCAAATTCTAATAGAGCCACGCATACTCCAAATGGCAGAAGCTGGATAAAATAAGCAATTACGTCACCCAGCTTCATAAACTAATTCGAAATGTCTAAGCAAATCAATAGGTTGTAACTTAGCATCAAAAAGCATATATGCCAGTTAATACCTCCGTGTGGAGAATTGGTCACAATTAAAATTTGTGCCGCAGCAGAAGGGACTCTTTAAATTGTTTTCACATTTTACTGGTGGAGAGTCTTTCCTGAAGACCTTAACTCAGAGGCAATTTAACTAGGGGCATTCAGTGATTCAGGCTATAAGAAAAACAACATGAAATAAGATTAGTGGTGAATCCAGTGGTTACTGGATAGATTAAATGGATTGTTTGTACCTAGGAACTGTAGGAGGGTTGCAAACATGTTAACTCTGGTTTGAGTATTAATAGCAAATAAATTGGAACAATCAGGACAATATCATCGTTGCAAGAATGGGAAGATAATGTTTGGCACAGACATCTGTATCCAATAATGTTACTGTGTTGGCACAAGAGCTGTTCTTCTAGGGGACGCTCATTTTTAGAGAGAGTGCAAGGGTGGTATTCAGTACTGGTTTAGTTGTACAGCCTCTTGTATCTTAGTACAGTTTAACTCAACCATACTGTGCCAACATTACCTTGGATTTAGGCCAGAGCATTGATTCGTAAGATTTGATTTTACAAGAAAATTTGGGAAGGCCAAGTTATTTTTTAAAAGTCATTTATTTTGGAACAATGGAATCAATTCATTCAGTTACTACAGGAGAAGATACTGTTACAGGATAAATAAGGATGTCTTAGAAGTACAACAAAGGGAGAAGTTTTTTATACGTAATTTTGTAATTAGCTGTGATTTCTTTTGTGTAGGTAAAGTTATTGGTCTAAATTCCTCTGGCAAATATGTCTTACATAAACTTTTAATAAATCTCTCTCCCTCCCTCTCCCTCTCGCCCCCCCTCTCTCTCACACACGCACACACACACACACACACAAAACACATCTGTAATTGTATATATATAAAAAGAAGCATCCCCAACTATGCACCTACCTTTTTAGGGTATTGCAGTGGTCATAGAATCATAGAAATGTAGAGTTGGAATAGACCACAGGGGCCATCTCCTGCCATGCAGGAACACCCTCAAGGCACTCCCGACAGATGGCCATCCAGCCTCTGCTTAAAAACTTCCAAAAAAGGAGACTCCACTACACTCCGAGGCAGCATATTCCAGTGCTGGACAGCCCTGACTGTCAGGGAGTTCTTCCTGAGGTTCAGGTGGAATCTCCTTTCCTGCAGCTTGAATCCATTGCTCCTTGTTCTGGTCTCTGGAGCGGCAGAAAACAAACCCACTCCCTCTTCTACGTGGCATCCCTTCAAATATTTAAAGATGGCTATCATGTCCCCTCTTAACCTTCTCTTCTGCAGGCTAAACATACCAAGCTCTCTAAGTCTATCCTCGTAGGGCATGGCTTCCAGGCCCCTCACCATTTTGGTCGCCCTCCTGGTGTCTGGAATAGGGTGAATACAGAGTTCACAGAATTTCCACAGATTTGTTAATCTAGACAGCTGGTTTACCAGATGAGTACCATCTAGACTCTACTTTAGTACATGCACAGCCTCGCTTGATTCAGTGTACTGTTGATACTTTTTTCCAAGTCCTGTATTGATCTCACCCGGTGGTTTCATATAGACTAGTACTACTCGAAGTGGAATATTATAGGAAAAGAAAAAGACCACATTGTAGATGGATTGAGTCAATAAACAAAGCAGCAGCCATGAGTTTGTAAGACCTGAGCAAGGCTAAGTTCCACTGCCCTCACAAGCATAGTTGATGGGGATGAGGGGAGGGGACCTCTTCAATGGCTCAGTGCCCCCAAAATCTGGAACTCCCTTCCCAGGGAGGCCAGAACGGCCCCCTTCTTGTTATCCATCCATTAGCAGGCTAAAGTCTTTTTATTTTGACAAGCTTTTAAAGCAGAAAGTTTTAAAACTGTTTTAAAAATAGTTTACTGAACTATTTTTAAATAGTTTTTTAAATTGCATTTTATTCTTTTAACTTGAAGTTTGAATTATTTTAGTACTGTGAATAATTTGATTCTATTTTAATGTTCACTTTTTGTGTGTTGTTAATTGCATGGTTCTTTTAAATTGTGAGCTGCTTTGAGGACCAATATTGGGAGAAAGTAGGAATACAAAGAAATATAACAACAACAGACCCCTGGAGCTGCTGAAGATCTCTCATTCATAGGGTTGTCACAGATTGAAGCTGACGTGATGGCAAATAACAACCAAATCTTGAAGTGGTGGTCCATTGACTGGTACTGGTCTGTGAGCCATTGGCAAGTGGTCCATGATGACGATCCAGGAAAGAAAGAAACAGTTGTAGCAACTGGGCACAAATATGGTACTAGTTCCTGACATGTTAGAAGAAAATGTTGCTGGTTCTCCACGTCATGTAGGCTGAGCAGCACTGATATAGACTACAGTTACAGCCATTTAGGGTTCAATTTAGAGTTCAATTCAAACTGTGACTAATTGAAAACAGAAGCAAAAGCCTCTGAATTTTTCTTGATGGCCATGCTGGAGGGCACGTGAGAGCATGTGAATGCAATACTTGCTGCAGGTTGTTCTCCTCACGCTAAACTATGTTTTAATGAGACGACACAACATGTCCAGAGTGTTGTTGACCATTGGTGTCACAAAAGAAGCTTGATCTGTTTGTAGGTGAGCACTAGATGCGAGCCATTAATTGTGATAAAAACTGGGGGGTTTTTTGGTTTTGTTTTTTTTTTAACTAGAAGTTCTGGAGACCAGCCAGGAACTGGCGATGTAAAATGAAATCATATGGGTTGATATAATTAAATCTTTTGAGTTCAAACTGTTATTGATTACGAGTAGGCTTCCTTCTTCCCTGTTCCTCAGATGATGTGATAGTTATATATATTTCACAGTAATTGATTAGGAGCACTGTGCCCTTGCATAAATAGAAAATGTATAACCTGCCAGATTTCCTTCCTTCTCATTAAGGGACATTTGTGCAGATTTGTTTAGTGAACTGAAGAATGCTATTACCTAGTCCTGTTGTTGTGTATAGAAACCAGCATGATGTCCACTGCTTGGCTACTCAAAATGACTAGAATGAGGTAGCGTGTGAAGATGCCTTGTATTGTATCCACACACTAGCCCTATATTGTCTGTTCCCACTGGCAGTGACTCCCTAAGTTCCTTGAATAGACTGCCATCTGAGATGCTTTTAACTGGAGATACTGGGGTTAGAACTTAAGGCCTCCTTCCTGCAAAGAAGGCATACCACCTTTGAATTGTGGGTGGAGCCTGCAAAACCTACTTTGCCAGACTGACTAGGGCAATTCTTAGGGAGCTGTAGACCAAAAATCAACTTCTTCAATTGTGGAACTTCTTCTACAGTCTGCAGGGAAGACTAGACTAACTCTTTGACAATGGGTTGTCTAATTTTATGTGCAGTTTTGCAGTGCAGTTCTAAGCATGTTTATTCAAAAGCAAATGCAAGAAAACTTACTGGGCCTATCTGCTTTGTAAATATGTTTAGGATAGCACTGTTGTTAGTAGTCATGTTCAAACACAGTTTTAAGTCACAATTCCAAAAAATCTTGGAATATACTGTATTCTGTACACTCAGCCCATTTGTTTCCATCCAGTTCAGCACACCAGTGGGAGCGGCTAAACTAATCAGAAATTGAAAATGTAGCGTGTCATCCAAACCAGGATTCCTGGCTTGTCACAAATTGGGGATTTACAAATATTGCTTTATAAATTGTGGCTAATTTGGGAGCAAGAAGCCATGCACCTAGATTGAGATGACATGCTATACTTTCCATTTTAAATTAGTTGAATTTAGCCATTGGAGGGGGAGTGAAACAGCTGTATATACCAGCACACTGCAACTCAAGATTCATGTGGTCCCTCTAGATGTTGATAAACTACAGATCATAGTAGCACTCCTCAGCATAACTGTTGATGAGGAATGTTGAGAGTCCAGTGACATTTCAAGGGGTGTAGGATTTCCACCCTTACTGTGGTGTGTAAATACAACCTTATGCTCTATAATGAATTACTGTTGACATCTAATTGATAACTAGAGCTTTTCCTCCCCATCTTCCACTACCTCTTTTGCTTCCCAGACAAGAAATTTGACTGTGGATGGTCATTTTGGGACCTGGTCAGAGTGGAAGTCTTGCACACACACGGATGGCTCCAGTGTGGGTTTCTGCTTCTGCAGAACTCGCTCGTGTGACAATCCAGTTCCACAGTGTGGGGGCCGGCAGTGTGAAGGACCAAGCATGGAGATTGTCAACTGTTCCAGGTAGGCCAAAAATGAGGAGACCTTGAAATTTTTGGAAAGTAGATTGGTGGTACTGGAGTAAAGGCTACTTCACATGTGGTCTAATCACTGAGCAGTGTAGACAAGTAGAATTATTTGACAGCAACATAGCTTACTCTTCCTCAACCCTGCCTAGGGTTGCCTGGTCTAGAGCAACCCCCACTGTGAGAATTTAGGGTCCAAATATAGGATATAAAAGATAAATATAAAATATGCCTCCTGTTGATGTCACAGAGTTTGGTGATTTTATTAGGCATGAGACATTAAGTGCCAATCACTGTTGCTCAGAGCATGTAAATAAAATAATAAAACATATCTAACAGACAAGAAAATATTTCTCTGGTTGAAAATTAAATTTTCCAAGCTCTGCATTGAATGGGGAAGTGGGAGGGAGGAGTATTTTCCCCAGGTCTGTTTTGAACAGCTTTGCAAGTTCTTCTTTTAAGAACACATAGTAGTGGTAGTCCAACCAAAGAAGAGTTTTCAGATTCTGCTTTGAACAGAAAACAGTCTATAGTAGCCACTCCAAAGCATGCAGCAGCAGCAGTAGGACCCCTGGAACACAGAGAATGAGAGAGAAGAAGTTTCTAAGATGCTGCTCTCACTCTAAGATTCTTATTTCTTGCCCTGAGGACTGCAAAAGAGAGGCCAGACCCTGAGATCCAGGAACATAGGGAACATTTAGAAACATAGATCTTCTCAGAGGAGTTTATACTATATAACTTTATTCTTTTCTGAAGTAGGGTAATCTTGCATTTGCTTGTAGTAAGCAACTTTTAAGATGTTTGTAATTATTAACATCCAAAAAGTTTTATAACCCTAAAAATGAATACATAAATCTAATTTTAAAACTCAGTTCTATCTCTAACAGGAGTTTCTGAAATGTGATACTCCAAGATTTGTGCCAGGGTTCCTTGGTAGCAGATGGGGTGGATTAGATCCTTCTGGCAAAAGAGTGCAATATGTGTAACATTGCCTATTTGCTTTTAAAAAGAAATGGTCTACTGGTGTGTTTTGTTTTTTTAAGTGCTTGGGTGGGAGGGGTGCTTGGTCCTTCATTCGCCCGTTGTATGCTTCATTCTAGATTTTCCCCAAACAGCTCTCCTTCCTGCCCCCTCTTCACTGCAGGGTCAAAATATGCAGCTTATAAATGATTCTCATTTATGCTTCTGGGCTTTTGTTTCCCTCTGTTCTTTCTTCTTACAGGAATGGAGGCTGGACTCCTTGGACATTATGGTCTCCTTGTAGCACCTCCTGTGGAATAGGCTTTCAAGTCCGCCAACGTTCCTGCAGTAACCCAAGCCCTCGGCATGGAGGCCGTGTCTGCGTGGGACAGAACCGTGAAGAAAGGTAACATGCTTCCCCTCATTGTTTGCTTCTCCTTTTTATATTGATTTGTTTTGTCACTTTTATTACCCCTTCTTTGTTAAATTCCTTTTCTGTTTTTCCCATTCCTGATATCTTGGCTTCAGCTTCCTAGCTGTTACCAAGGAAATGAAAATTCAGTTGCATTTCCAACTTTCACTCAGCAAAGGTCTCCCAGAACCAGCTTTGCTAGGAGGCTTTGCCTTTCTCTACAAAACTGATAGCAGCATGTTTAAATTACCATGTGGCTGTATGCAAAATAGGTGTATGGTCATAGGACTGGATTTTTGGCAAGATGTAGCTATTCTTCTTTAAACTGTTCTTCTCCAACCTTGTGGCTTCCAAGTATTTGGGAATACAGTTCCCCTCAGCCCTGAATGGCATGGCCAATGGTTAAGGATTATGTTGTCATTTAAAATCATCTGGAGGGTAACAGGTTAAGGAAACATTCTGAACACCTGTAAAGCCCAAGAGAATGCTTCCAAAGAGTTGTCTGTCTGACTGTCTATGCAAAACCCCTTGATCATGATGCCTTCACAGTTTGCACCATGGAAACAAAAAGAGCAGTGTGGTGGTGGCAGGGTGTGCTCCCCCAGTGAATTATGTAGGGTCCAGTACAATGGATTTGGTCTCTATTGCGGTTGCCTGCAGAGGAAGGATGGATGTGAACAACTGTGCAGGAGGCAGGAATGGAGCAATGTGAATGGCTTGTGCGTGGATGGGTATATTTGAATGGAGAGTTTGAGAGGGATGGAATGGCTTTGGCTGTGTATGTATGTTAAAAAAAAAAAAGGAAGGGGAGTGTGATGGTCTTAACGGAGAGGAGAGAGCATATTGGGTGGCTCTCACCCCTCCATCACTAGCATCAGCCCCGTTCCCCCAAAATTATCCCAAGAGAACATAGCCTATAGAATGGAATTCCCCTAAAGTGTTGTCATCGTCAAACTTTCTGGATAGAACAGAATACCAACTCAAATAGTTTACATAAGTTTTCATGGATTTACCATTGAAATGTCACAGCCTGCCTCATTTACCGGCCAGACCTGTAACTTTGTGGTAGAGCTTCTACTCAACACACAAAAGGTCTCAGGTTCAGTCACTGGCGACTCTTCCTAAAAGAATCTCTGTAGCAGGAATGGGGGGGGGGGGACCTCCACTGAGATACATCCACATTTGTACTCTAAGTTAGAGAGGAAAGGGCAGGCAGTACTGTGATTCTCTGAGTCTGACATTATTTCTGGTTATATAACTGTTAGCTGGACTAGTAGTTCAGCTCTGTAAAACAGTCAGCCTTAACAGATTATGTAAATCATCTTTATGGATGTTGAAATGAAATATTGCTCCTAGACCAATAAAGCAGCAGAAGGAGTTACAGCAAAATGCACTTCATGTATTCAGATGAAAAAGATGCAGATCATCAGTTTTCCATTTTGTAGGTGTGTTCTTGATCAGGATGGAAAAATATTCATACTTACTCATTCCTAAGTTGAAAAAAAAGTTTCGGGACAGTTGGGAAGTCCTGTCAGAAAGAATAAAAAACCAGGTCCATTTTCTCCTAGTATTTCAAACATCCCAAGGTATTGCAGACAGATTATTGTGGGGAGGAAAACGTGGGGGTTTTGTGCACAAAACCTTATTTTCTACACAGAAAAGGGTTTCCTGTGCAGAGATAAGGTGGGGTTTTTTGGTGTTTTTTTTGTTTTGTTTTGTTTTTTTGAGGGAACACACAAACCCATGTGTTTTCTCTCCAAAATAATTCTTTCATAGCATTTTAGCATGTTCTAATACAGGGAGAACAGTACAGAGGAATATTCATTTTCTTCTGCAGCAGGGCAAAGACTACTGTAATTATTTGTCCAAAAATAACTTAGCATTTACATGCCTAGGCCACAATATACTAGTCCTAATCTCGTCCTTACTACCAAAAAACAAACAAACGAAAACAAAACAACAACAACAACAACAAACCTCCTTACAGCATTGTTATAAACCTTACTGTGTAAAGCAGGCTCCCCAAGGTGCTTCTACTGGGCCTTTGACACCTTTTGAAAGGCCTTTTGAAAAAGAAATTGGTCCTCCAACTAGGGATTATTTATCTAATAAATAACAACAACAACTAGCGTATGTACCCGGCGTTACCCAGGGCTTTGTTTTCTCATAGTTAACACTTGTTAGAAATACCTTAGGAATTACCTTACCTTAGGAATTAGATGCAGTTTAAATACACAGATTTGAGATCCTGTGTCTGTAATTCCCCAACCTGCCTTCTCTGGCAGAGAATTCTAAAGGCCCCTCCCTAAATTGCAAACCCCAGGATTTGATTTTATTTTCCTCTTAAGAACTCACCAAACTGTCTTCTCCAGTAGCTGTAACTTTCCCCAATATTTCCCAATGCAATCTGTATTCAGAGTTATTTACATGCATAGTTTGGGTTCCTGAGGGAATACACTGTCCTCCTCCTCCTTGCTGGTAGGCCTCGTCTCCATAGCAACTGGCCTATTCCAGTACCTGTAACTTTTCCCCATATTCCCCAGTGCAATCTGTATTCAGAGTTGTTAACATACAGAGGTTGGTTTCCTGAGGGAATATGCTGCCCTCGTTCTTGCTGCTAGACCTCGTCTCCATAGCAACTGACCTGAGCTCTCTGGCTGAGAATTCTAAAGGCCCCTCCCTGAACTGCCAACCCCAGGATTCCATAGAATCTTCACAGCCAGCCAATCATATGAGGTCTTCTCGCCTCACGCAGCCAATCGTATGAGGTCTTCGCCTGTCTGACCCAGACAAACAGACAAGATCACTCACAAACTTTGACTTTTATATAGTAGTAGTAGTAGTCGTAGTAGTAGTAGTAGATGATGATGATGATTTATATTCCACCTTTTTCCCAATAATGGGACTTAAGATGGCTAACAATACAAATTAAAAACAATGCAAGAGCATTAATAAAAGTATAAATATAAGATTTAAAAAAACAAGAAATGTATGAAGTTAAAACATTAAACATTAAAAATATTAAAATGCATTAAAAGACTAAATACAGCACCACACACCATTAAAAGCCCAAGCCTATTCAATCTGTAAAAACCTGACAGCACAAAAATGTTTTGACCTCCCAAGAGACGGAGAGCAAGGATAGAACATTCTGGCCTCTCTGGTTCCAAAGTCTGGGAGCAGTCACTAAGAAGGCCCCCGTTTCCGTCAAACGAGCCTGAGAAGGTGGTGGGACGGAGACAAGGGTCTCTCTAGACAATAGCCATGTAGAATTTTTCAGGTCAAAACCGGCACTTTGAATTGTGCCGGAACTGGCAGCCAATGGAGCTGTTGCAGCAAGGGAGTTTTGTACTCCCTGTGCCAGTCTCAGTTAACAACCTGACTGCGGTTCTTTGGTCCAACCGAAGTTTCTGAACACTTTTCAAAAGCAGCCCCCCATAAAGCACATTACAGTAATCCAAACAAGATGTAACCAAAGCATGTCCCACCATGGCCAGATCCAACTTGTCCAGGAATGGGTGCAATTAGCACAATAGCTTTAACGGTGTGAATGTATGCCTGGACCTCCAGGCTCAGAGCTGAATCCTGGAGTAACCCTGAACTGCAAACCTGCGTTTTATGTTGGGTTTTTTTGAGTAATTTAATTATATTAAATTACAAATTATTGGGAGAAGAAAAGAAAACATCGGATTATAATAATTTGTAAATGTAACATCAAAACAACCGTCTAGACAGCAACTGAACTTATTACCTAGAGGAGAAATTGATACATGGTTGTCCACACATATATAGGATGTAAAGACAGAACAGAAAAGGAAAGAAAGAACGGGAGAAAAAAGAGAGGGGAGGGTGAGAGAAGAAAAAGTATTTAAGATAGAAAGAGACATAGTTTCATATATAATTAAAAAAGATATTTGAATTATATAATATATTCCCACTGGAGAAATAAAATATAGAAAATTAAGAGTTAAGAGAGGAGGAAAGAAAATAAACTTCCCCATACAAAAAGGTCACAGGTTTAAACAAATCATTATTTCATTTCAACCTTCCTTAATCAGAAAAAGGAATGGTGCAGCAAGAAAACCCAAATATAATAGTAAAGTAGAAATTTATCAAATTGCAAAAGTAACAATGCTTTTAATAATTAATCTCTATTACTCATTCCTTTTTACCCTGCTAAGTCATTTCCCATAGTGTGAGTTCTTAGTATATGGGACATATTCTCTTCCTTACTTCTCTTAAAGTTATTTAGTATTACCGTAGCTGACCTAGTAATTCAAAAGGAAGAAAAAAATCAGTGTTGATGTTGTATGATAACTAATATAACTTATAACCTCTAAGACACTTATTGTATGCCCTCATCTAATGATTCTTTCCAGAACGGGAAGCATTGGTTATCAGTTAGTTGGCTTAAATCCAATCCTTTCCAATTGGGACTCTAGAATTATCAGGTATTCAGATGTCAAATCCAGTTACAGTAGCATCTCCAATCTTAACTTCCAGATATTGCTTAATCAGTATCCAGTCTTTACAAAATTCATTGTTTCCTTTCCTATCTAGTATGTAGGTTAATTTATCCATTTTGGCAATTTTGATTAGCTTTTCAGTCCATTCTTGTTCAGTGGGGATGCAGCTGGCCCACCAGTGTTTTGCGAAGACTATTCTGGCCTCAGTAACCATTTGCCAGAATAATCTTCCAACCTTTTTATTTTGCTTATTATCGATTTTGAGAAGTCCTAATAGAAATGATTCTGGGTTTAATTCAATCTTCATTTGTAAAATCTTTTGAATTTTAGATCTTATCATATACCAAAATCTTTTGGCACAGTTGGATTCCCACCACATATGATAGAAAGTACCTCCTGCCTTTCCACATTTCCAACATTGATTGCTAGACCCTTTATATATCTTAGCAATTCTGTCCAGTGAGAGATACCATCTATACATCATTTTTAGCCAATTTTCCTGAAGATCATATGACCTTGTATATCTTTGGTTACATAACCATAATTTTTCCCAGTCTTCTAAAAGTATATTGTGGGTCAAATCTTTTGCCCATTTTATCATGCATCCTTTCACTGTTTCTTCTTCCATGTTGAAATTTAGAAGAAGTCTATAGAGACTGGACAACAAATGCTTATCTCCTTTACATAGATGTTTCTCAAAATCTGAAATTTGTGTGTCCACGCTGTTGGAGTTCATATCGGCCTTTAACTTTGTCGCTGTTTGAAGATAGGGGAACCACTGTATGTTGAATCCTTCTTTAAGTAATTGCTGCCTGTCTTTCAACTGGCAAACATCTCCTTGTCGTATCAAGAGCTCATGATATGTTAGCCGAGTACCCTGTCCCCACAGTTCATTTGTTATGTAATGAAATGCCTTCTTAGTTTTCCCCACTAAATTATGTTATGTAATTTTATTACATAACAAAAGTTGGTGTTTTTCCCATACCTTGTGTAAGACCTTACAAATCACATGGTTTGTGAATGATTTCTGAACTTTAGCTTTGTTATAACATAAGAAGGCATGCCATCCAAAATGCAAGTCATGCCGCTCTAATAGTAACAATTTAGCATTGTTTAGCAAGATCCATGGTTTTAACCAAACAAGATGGGCTGCATCATATTACAAATTTAGATCTGGAACACACACACCCCAACCTATTTCTGATATCTGTCATAGGTCTGAAACTTATTCTAGGTTTCTTCCTTTTCCAAATAAAGTAGGATAGATCTCGTCTACATTGAACGAACCAAGATTTGTTTATCACAACAGGAATTGTTTGTAACAGATATAGAATCTTTGGCAGCACATTCATTTTAATAGCTGAAATTCTACCTAGTAGGGAGAGATTAAGTGATTGCCAGATCTCTATTTTTTTAAATTTTTTCCCATGCTTTCACATAATTGTTTTGAAATAAACAATTATTGTTAGTTGACAATTCAAAACCCAAGTATTTAACTTTGTTAGTACAGATTAACCCTGATTTTTTTTTTTTTTCCCCAAGAAGTTCTTTTTCTTTTCAACTAATTTTCTTAGTCAAAATCTGTGTTTTGAGCTTGTTAATTTTAAACCCAGCTACTTGTCCAAATTTATTAAGAGTTCCAAGAAGGGACTCTATTTTAAGGATTGGATCTTCCAAAAAAATCATTTTGACTGAATTAAGCTGCCACACAACAGTTTAGTACAGGAACAACTTACCTGGAATTAAGCAGAAAGAGCTGAGTATTATCAGCATATTGGTGACTCCTGATCCCCAAACTTTGGGCAACTTTTCCCAGAAATTTCATGTAGACATTAAATAGTATAGGGGACAAGACTGAATGTAAGAGACGCCACAGGCCAGTTGCCGAGGAGTCAAGAAGGAATCTCCCAGCGCTACCCTCTGGGAGTGCTTCTCCAGGAAAGAGCAGAGAACAGTACTTCAGAGCCCCATCCCACAGAGGTTACTCAAAAGGATGCCACAGTTCCCTGCATAAGTGATCTAACAAGGCAACCAAATCTGTCACTGTCTCGTAACCAGGTCTGACACCAGACTGAAATGGATCTAGATAATTTACTTCATCCAGGAACTCCTGGAGTTGAGAAGCCACCATATACTCTAGTACCTTGCTCAAAAATTGAAGGTTGGAGCCTGACCTGTAATTATTTAGTATAATAGATCCAGGGAAGTTGTTGTTTTTCCTCTCTCTCTCTCAGAAGAGGCCTGACCACAGCCTCCTTCACGTTTGTTGGGGCCCTACAAAGAACAATTAATCACTTTCATTACACATTCAGCAATTCCTGGCAGCCATGTGGAATGGTGGGAAGCACGATCTAGGCACTTCCTTCCCCAGCACAGTTATGAGAAAGAGGCCAGCCACTCTGCAGAAGGAAGATGCATGTCGCTTGCACTCCCTTCTGCAGGGAGCTGGCTGGGTGTGGACAGGAGTGTTTGCATCACGCTCCCATCCTGGCCAAGGCACTGCCAAGATTGCGATGGGACATTGCTGGAAGGAGGTAAGATGTGGAAATGTCCTAAGTCAGAGCAAATCTGAGCAACTTTATCTGCAAAATGGTGGCCAGATTCTTCGCAGCAAGCTGTTGAGTGGCTTACATTCTCCTTGGCCCAGATCCCTGACCACTTGAAACAGCTCTGCTGAACAGTTCTGTGCAGATGCAATAGTGTCAGTCAGAAAAGCCTTTTTTGCTACTGTTGCTGCCCCACTGTAGGCCTTGATTTTAGTCTGGTTTTAGTAATACTTTGAGTTTTCTACCACTGTTGTCTTGCTTATTTCGTTGCTGCCAACTCCTTAGAAAATGGGGGCTATTTTAGCTCCACTCTGTGAGAAGGGATTCTTAGGAACTACAGCTATTGTGTATACCACCTGTTCTAGAGATCAACCAGAGCTTCAACAAGATCAGCTGCCAAGGCAGCAGGAAACACACCAGAAGCCATCAAGGGCAGATCATTTGAATGAGTCCCCCACCCCTTGCAGAGGGTCTGAGTCTCTGCAAGTCTAAATGTGACTAGGAAGTGGTCCATGACAACAGAACAGTAGAAAACACCTCCATTCCTAGATCACCACCATCCCACCCTGTACGGAAAACAAGGTCTAGAGTCGCATGGGGGGCCAGATACCACTTGAGACAGACCCATAGTTGTCAAGGCAGACATGAAGTCTTGAACCACTCCCAATAGGGTATCCTCAATATAGATATTGAAGTCCCCCAGCATCACAAGCCATGGTGACTCTGACATCACCCCTGAGACCACCCCAACTAGCTCAAGAAGGGAAACTGTTGACCAGTGGGGCAGGCAGTACACCAACAGAATTCCTAATTTGTCCCATCCAACCCTATTACATCAGCACTCTTTTCTTACATACAAGGAGGGTTTAATTATGATTATACTGAGCATCTGTTTCTGTTCTTTTTTGTAAACCATGTATTATTTTGTGAAAAGTAAAAGGAATTCTTTTCCAGGAGATGAGCTTTGACTTGAATTCACTGGAGAGAAGGAACTAGACTCAACTTATGTGGATGTTTTGTTCTCTTACTCTTCCCCTCACAGCCAGCCTGCCTTCATATGGCAATTTCTATCTTTGGGAAAAATGAATACGGCCTCATTCAGTGCATCAAGGGTCATATCACAAGCCTGGCAATTTTTCCATGTCACCCTCTCACTTGCGCCCTCATCACTTCAAGACACAGGGTCAGTGCAGAGGTCAGCAGTTTCACAGATCTAAGATTCTTGCCTGGCTTGTTCTGCAGAATCCCTACAAAACATAACCCCTTTGAGTCCTGAGGAAGGGGGGAGAAATTGGCAGGGAGGGGAAGAGCAGCAGAGGAAAAGCACTTCCTGCTAGCTTGAAATGCTTCCAGAAAGAGGATTAATTGGTCTTTGCTCAAAATCCCACGTTCCAGTGGATTCACCCCCGCAAAGTATTTGAAATGTATTTCAGGTTCCTGGTATTTTTTTTTCCTTCCCTCACCGCTGCAATTGACTTGTGTGCTGTTGCGGATTCTAACTGGGAGGAAAATATGAAGTTGACTTCATGTTTCATCCTGTTTTATGAGAAGCAAAAGCTTTTAGAAACACTCTGGCCTGAATCCAGAACCTTGTGCATCCACTGAACTCTTGTTGTCAGCTATTACAAACAGAAGTGTGTGTGTGTTTGTGTGTGTGTGTGTCAGTCAGAGAGACCAGAATCAGGGGGTTGGAGGGCACTATTTCCCTTACCAAGTGGCATTGGAGAAGCCCAACAAGAGTGCACAGGACTGACATGAGGACAACCTTCAATTGTAATCCTCTATCACATTACACGTTAGTACATTCCATTGGTTCCAGTCAGATGGATAAGTTCTCTGACTGGGCACAGTGTCATAGTGCTTATACGCATTTTGCAGCCTCAGGTCTATCTTTAACCTACATGAGGTGGAGGTTTCAACATTCCATTGTGAAGGTGTGCTTCACATCAGATTATTCAGGGGTTAAACATAACAGTACACAATGCTATAGTAAATGCTTTCCTACATCCTCTTTCCATACTGCTTCAGTTAATTTAAGGCAGTGCATGGATGAAAGCAGCTTCCTTAATCTACTAGTAAATCTTCCTATATCTGCATATCAGGGAATCATTTGTGGCACATCAACATCTGGAATGGGAAGAGAAAGTGCCAACCTAGTATCCTAAGCTTAGGAAGAGCCTCTCCGTGCTTTCTTGACTCTCTAGAAAGTAGTCCTTAGTTCCCTAAATAAAAAAACAAAACAAAACAAAAATCCAATGTGGAACACAGTTTTTAACATAATCTTGGATTTTAAGAGCCAGTGTCGTATAGTGGTTTGAACATTGGACTACAAACTTGGAGACCAAGGTTAAATTTCCCACTTTGCCATGGAAATCCACTAGATGACCTTGGGTGCATCACATACACACAGCCCCAGAAAAACCACATGATAGGTTCACCTCAGGGTCACCATGTGTCAGAAAAGACTGGAAGGCACACAACAACAAAGGTTGCTATATTTAGTTTGAACAGCTCCACTGGTCAGTAAACTACAGGGATTTCTAATACTCAAGACAGCAAAAACAGAAATGTAGAATGGCTCCATTTCTTCCTTGTCTGCATATAAATGGTATCTCAGAACATAAAGAGTGAATCTTTTCTCTTAGGAAGTGGCTTTTTAAAGAATTAGCATTGCTACTTAATTCAGATGCTATGATCTTGTGTTTGTTTTTGTATGCTCAGGTAAGTCTGACAATGCATTGCAGGTCACATGGAATTTTAGTAATAATGATTTATCCGTAAATTACAATAAGACCAAAGTTGTTTGGACTTATAATAATGTATGGATAGTAAATCATTCTAGAATTAAAGAGAAGAAAAATGACAAATCTGGAGAAATGATGGTCAAAACATTTAGCATGTTCAATTGCATTGTTATTTTGGAATCCCATATTTCAGAACTGGGTGACTGGAAGGGTCAGTTCCCGACCCTTACACATTAAGAGCTGGTTGGAGAAACAGTGAAGATACTATTGGGACACGTTTTTCATGCACTTGAAATTTCAAGAACCTAAAAGTTATTCTTTCAGATGACTTACACTATATTTCACTCAAAATCGTCAAGGTACTTTGGTTGAACACGCACTGTTCCTCTTTGCTCTAAAGAGTAGATTTTGCCCATTTTATATATGTATTTTTTCAATACTGGATTAACATTTTGTATATAACTGCATAGATTGCCAGAGATTAGTAGTACTGCAGGACAAAACAACTCGTTCAGTGGATGAATTGTGGATTTTTTTCTATTTTAAGGGTATTAAACCAGTAGCCAAACTTAAATGTAAAAACAGATGGTTGAATGATCTGATTTATCCAAGCTTCCCAATGTAAAGTCTACTTGGCATGACATGACATTAACATTGGATGGTATGGGTGTTTCAGTCACAGAATTTTATGGAGAGTACCAGTGCCATCACCTACAAGTTGTAGGAGCCATGTTGTATTTTCCTTCTTCCTTTCTTTTTCTTACCACATAAAATCTTTTAATAGGAGCAGGATGGGGGACAGGCTGAAGAACAGTATGGAGTCTTTAGATTGATAGCTGTAGGAACTGTCTGTTCAGAAGATCCTGAAAGCAAACTTCATGCATGCCCAATCGTTACATTGGTCTAGTTTCAGCACATGTTTTGAAAAGAAAATCTTCTTATCTGTGGTAAAGCTATAAAGCCGTTCCCTATAGTTTGTGAAGTGGCCAATCACTCTTCTTAAATAACATAACAAAAACTACTGAAAGCAGGTATATAGTTTCCTTTCTCTTTTGCCTCTTTTCTCACAGGTATTGTAATGAGCACTTGCTGTGTTCCCCACAAGTGTTCTGGACCAGTTGGGGTTCATGGGAACGTTGTACAGCCCAGTGTGGAGGAGGAATTCAGGCCCGCCACAGAACTTGTGAGAATGGCCCTGATTGTCCCGGCTGCAATGTTGTGAGTGACACCTTCATTAGTTGCTCTGTTTCAGAGCTGGGAAGGTTACTTTTCAAGTGTAATTTGTTCTGTTTTCCTCAGCGTAATGTTTTTAAAAAGTACTATATTTGCTAGCATACAAGACTCACTTTTTTCCCCAAAAAATACTGTTTGAAGATGGGTTGCATCTTATACACTAGTGTGTCTTATACTCCGGCAAATAGTATTTGCCAGTGTAGAAATGAGGTGCATCTTATACATGGGTATGTCTTATATGCCAGCAATGACTGTAATCTGCTTGTCATTGCTTATTACAGTTTTTGAAAAAGTAACTTGCATTGCTCATTTTGTAATTTTTTCATACCTGGGGGCTAAATCCAAGGATAACTATGAAACAAATGTAAAACTTGAAAAAATCCACTTAAAATTGCTCTCAAAATGCCCTTCTACAAATCAATAGAAAAAAATTACTCTTTGCCCAATTACTCTGGGCCAATTACCAATTAAAAAAATTACTCTGCCCCCAAACAAGTAACTTATAGCATTTCCATTTATTACCTTATTTTTGATATGTAACTTCATTACGTCCTTGTTACTCCCCGGCTCATTGCTAGTAACTAAATAAATGGCAATTCACTAATTCCACTGTTTCATGTCTACACGGCCTTGTTATACGATGGTGACTTAGGAGTTTTATTTTGTAATGTAAAAAGTCTGGTCAAAGTTGCTGAAACAAACTGGTGGTGGAAAAATATATGGCTATTACAGAATCTGGATCAGGAATAGGTACTGAAAAGCCTGTACAGTGAACCAGCAGAAAAAGTCTCTGTGTGCTTATAGGTGGTCCAAATTTATTCTTTAAAAAGCCCAGTGCATTTCAGCTGCTAAATAAGCTGATCGGCCTTCTTCAGGGGCAATATTAAAAATACGTGTGCACGAGTGTCTGTGTGCGTGTGGACATGTATATACACACACACACACACACACACATTAACTTAAAATCTTATACGAAAGAACAACACATACATAAAAATATGAGACTTACAAATTACAATAGTTAAGTATGCTGCTTTAGTTACAGATAGAGTATTTTTCCTCTAGAACCTCCTTTATTTCTGACCATCTGTCAAAGTGTGTAAATAATAATAATAATAATAAAATGAGTCTATCTTCTTTTACTGCTTATCAGTCCAACTTATGGAGAGAATGTATTAGCAACTCCTGAAATTTCTGCTATTGATTTGATTTATGGTATGTATATGATCTGATACTAGTAGTATACTTTATAGGGTAATTTGCAAGTATCATATTTTTGTTTATGTGATGTCCTTTTGTATAAGATTTTAAGTTACTTATGTTTGTGATCATTTTTAATATAACCCCTGAAGGCAAAAACATGTTGGGTTTTTAAAGAATAAATTTAGACCATTTATAATGGAGCCTAGTTGCCTTTTCCTATTAAAGAATCTGGCCAGTGTTGACCTTGTATAAATAACCTTCTTATTTAGATCACTCCCATGTATGTTGGGCTGCCTTTGAAGAGGTCTCAGTTAAGCACCTAAGCAGTTATTAAACAACTGGTCTGATTTCAGGTCGATTTCCGGAACAGTTTAAACTGCTGATGCTTATGTATAAAGCTTTATATGGCCTGAGACTTGGATATCTGAAAGACAGCCTTCTCCCCTGTCTCAAGTCTGCCTGGCTGCTTTGTTTGTCATTTGAGACTCTGCTCTCAGGCTCTTTTCGCACAGCATTTTCCGTACGAAAGAGGGCCTGGAGCGTCGCGTGATTGTGAGAAGCGATCCACACGACGCACTCACAATCGCATGACGCTCCAGGGGCTGGCAGGTGCTGATCGCGCACCTTTTCATTTTCTGCTAGAAGCCAAAAATGATGCGCAATCACGCATTGCTTCTGGGCCCCGCATGCACTTACCTGGTGTGCGGAGCCTGTGGAGCCACGCTGGTCGTGCATCTGGGCCCAGGCTGCACTGCAGAAGGAGGAGGAGGCTGCTCGCATGATCCCTGCACCCCAGCACCAAAAAAAGGTAAGGTGCAGAAAGGGCCTCGGTCATCTGATCATCTAAAATTGATATGGATAGTGATGATCAAGCAGGCCGTTTTTTGTCATAGCACCCTGATTCCATGTGGAGATAGCTACCAAATAAGTTATTCCAGTACCAAGTAAAGATGTTTTTATTCATCCAAGCATTCCAGTATATCACCCTAATTTTAATTAGTCTGTGTACTTTGCTGAGTTGTACTATTGTGTTGATCTTTTCTTTGTCCTTGTTCTAATGGATTTTATGTATTACTGTTTTATCACTGCCCTGATAATTCTGCTGATGGACAGCCTAGAAATTACTTAGATAAAATAAGGCATACTGGATCAGTCCAAGTCTCGGCTACCTCCTTTTTGCTGAACAAGGTACTGACTGGCTGTTCAAACTGTATTTGCCTGCTTCTGAAACTGAAGCCTTTCCTTTCTTGAGCAGTGGAGAGGCTTATTTTGGTCTTTGTCAGAGAACCTTTATATCTGAATAGCAAAGAAAGGTCAGAGAGAGAAGTCATAACGTAAGAATGTAAAGAAAAGGCCTACTTTGACCTGTAGTGGTTTTATACTGAAGGACATGATTTAGCATTTAGCCCTGAGACACCGATAGCACCACATAGTGTACGGTAGAAAGATGCCTTCTCTTTTTAGCTGGTGTAATTATGATTCTTATTTTGGACTATTGCTGTAGTCTGTTCATGCTAACTATATTTTTAGAGTAAAAAGCCAGGGTTGAGGTTCTAAAACAAAAGTAACCTCAGGACATGAAATGGGAATACGTCATAGTAAACAAACTGTGGTATAGTTTAACATGAGCTAAAATGTGGGTTTCACAGGAGGGTACACCAGGCAAAAATGACAGCATTGCTTAGATTGTACATAGCCATCCAGAAGTCTGGGCCCTCCATGCCAATTTGTGCAAAGGCGGCTTTTTCCATTTTCTGCTCCCAGCCATGATGCCATTGGGACAGGTTGCCACTGCTGACCCAGCAGGCACCATCTACAAAGCCAACAGATATCCCAGAAATCCTTAGGGAAGACAGAAGGGACCTCTGAGTCAGTAAGGGAGCAGGGGTTGGAAAGATTACCTTCTTGTACTACAACTCCCAGAATCCCCTTGAGTTGGAGGTGTTCCTTTTGCATTCCCATTCTCAGGCTAGCTTCCCATACAGCTAATTCTCTGTTTAGAAAGAAATCAGAAGACTGCTCTGCAGGACCTGGAAATGCTACTGTTTGGACAACACTCAGAATCCCCCAGCCAGAATCCCCACTTATTCCAGTTACCCTGTCCTTGTTTGCAAGCAGAGCATTACCTACAGTGGAAATTGATCTGGCCAAAATATCGACAGCATTTGGTCAAGTCATCCACTTCTGGTCTGGTTGAAGTGATGATGTGAGAAGATCTTTCGCAGCGCATGGTTATAGCACTATGATCCCTCTTTAACTGTCATGGCAATATCCTATGGAATCTGAGACTTGCCATTTAGAGAGGGACCTTTAGGATTCTCAGCGAGAGAGTTCTTCCACTGCCTCCAGTTTTACAGAATTTACTGCGTTGGTGTGTTTTGATTGTGTACATCATTCTGAGAGCAATACTGAAATCACTACCAAGTTATTCCAGTTTAAAAAAAAAATGATGAATTAATTGATGAATTACCAGTCAACTAACCTAGGACCTATTTCCTCAAAGTCTTTTAGTGAAGTCTGGTTGCACACATGGAATTTGGACATATCTTGAGTTTGCACAACAATAATGGTTTTATTAAAGCAGTCTTAGTAGGTATATTAAGGTTTAGGCCAATATAATCTTCTTACCTGAACAATTTGATTATTGTTTCCAAAGCTCAGGGAAGACTGACCTGGGTACAGTGATTCAAGTTGTGTGTAAAGGCCATGTTATATTCCAAATAAAAGCAATTGATAATTTTTTTTAGGAATTTCAAGCTTGCAATACCAGCCCGTGTCCAGAATTGAAAAAGACCACACCATGGACCCCATGGAGTCCGGTGAACATCTCTGATAATGGTGGCCACTATGAACAGCGGTTCCGATACACTTGCAAGGCCCGGCTGCCTGATGCAAGCCTCTTAGATGTAGGAAGGCAGCGGATTGAAATGCGTTATTGTTCTAGTGATGGTTCCACTGGATGCTCCACAGACGGTAAGCAGCCATTTCTGTCAGCACCTTAAGTTTGTTAGCAAAGGAGAAGGTTGCCAGGTAGATGATGCTGCAGACTTTGGTTTTCTTGGTACTGATTGTGTCACTAGCAAAGCCCTCATTAGAATGCTGCACACTTGCTGCACTGTGAATTTGCAGGCCAAGGCGGGAATAGAGTGCTGGCCCTCCAGAACATGGCAGCCAGCTGGCTCCTTCCTTTCAGAAGCCCATGTGGCTTGGCATGGTCCTGGGGGGAAGCTGGAACTGCCAGCCAATGAATTTGAACTGATAGGTTTGACCGGAGTGAGTGAATTGCTTGCAGTCTTTACTCTGGAGGGTAGCTTCAAAAACGTCTGCCCTCACATCTGCACATTAGTTGCTTTCTGAGCATCATCCCATCTACCCACCCTATTTCTTGGCAGTTTTTAGGGTGCTTATTGTATTCTGGTATTCCCTAGGGTTTTTTTTGTGTGTGTGTCTGTTAAGCTATCAATTGTCACAACTTTTGGGGGGCAGTTGGCATGGGTCCTGGATCTGGGACAGAGGTTACCAATATCTCCCAGGCATTGGTAGTGTTAAGGGACTGTGTGTGTGTATGGGTCTTGGTCTTGCCCAGCTTAGAGATGAATACCTTCCCTGCACTTTCTGGTGGTGGGGAGGCCACAAGGGGCATCTGCCTGGTTGGATCCTTTCCCTAAGATTCCGGCATCAGACTGGAACATTGGGCTCATCGATAACAGGCAGGTTGCTCGATGCCTGAATCTGGTCTCATTTGTATGCCAACTCTGATCTGCAGCTGTATCCAATAAAAGTTGTGGCCTATTCCTTTTCAACCTTTTCCTTGTGTGTTTGTGTGTTATTTGGCATCAAGTGGGACTCGCTCCTGAATACACAATTACCAGAGCTTGTAAAATTATGTTTCAGAGTAGTTTGTTGCAGTTACAGTTACTCTTCCAAGGCTCCAACTCAGTACTGTAACACTTTGCTTTCTTGTTACTCAAAATAAGTAAAATAGATACTTTATAGATCCTAGCACACATGTACTTGCATATCAGAATGCTGCAAAGCAGCTAGCTGGTAACACAAAATACACCTAAGTGGCAAGGCAATCTCTGGCAAACTAAAGAGTGACCAAAAACAGTTACATTGGTGCCATAGAACAAGTGTTACAAATGTTAAAACCACTTAGTTATGCCTTATTGGGATCTGCATTGTGGAAAAGAGTTGATTACAAACTAAATATTTGTAACAAACCATTTCCAAACGTATTATTGCAGCAAGCAACGAGGCATGGTTTGTGGGTCCTGCAGTTGTGTTAAGGAATGCTATGAGTCTGGTAACAAAACCTTCAATGTCAGAAGTGACAGATTTGACATTTCTCTTAAATTTTGTCCATGCAAAATGCTGCTCCTAGTGACCCAGTTCTGATGAGGACCAAACATCCCTCTTTACTAGATACTGATGATTCTAGGGTCAGCAGTGTGGCGGGTTTTGCCTTTGACATAAAAGTTCAGACAACTCTATAGCAGCCTGCCTGCCTGGAATTTAAGATCTTTGGGGGGGTGCTTTTTGTCTGTCACAGATGGGGTTGGTGGGGACCTAGGAGAGAGCTTTCTTGAAGACTACTCCCACACTATGGAACTCCCTTCCACTGAGCTTAAGTTGGCCCCCTCTGAGATCTCTCTTTGGGGTCAGGCAAGGACCTTTTTAATTTCAACAGGACCTCAGTCTTTAACAGGGTGTGATAGAAAGACCTTTTAACAGGTTGTTCCGTATCTTTATCTTGTGTTTTATATGCATTTTGAAATGGTTGCCTATTTAATGTTTTATTTAAACTTTGTACCATATTCTGTATTTGGTTTTAATCTTATACTGTAAACTGTGTTGAATCCCATATTGAGAAAAATTTATTCTTTGCCATAGAAGAGAATGGCATTCATTTCCATCTGCACATGCACTGCCAAAAAGCCAATATCTGCCATTCATTTCTGGGGCATACCCTAAAATGCTACTGTGGAAAAGCAGTGTTTTCCTGTAGATAACAATATATTACAGAAGCTCTACAGGGAATTGAAAATCTCCAAGAAGATCCTGTAACCTTCCCAGGTGGTTTGATTGATTGCTGAACAGTTCTTATAATTAGGACATACTTTCTAACACTGAAACTGATAGAAAGCTATCGCTTTTCCACAGTTTCTGACGTCTTTTAAATATTTGAAAACCCTCAACCTTCTGTCTTCCTCAGTCATCCTTTCTGGAGGCTAAATATAGTTTGTCTCCCATCTTCACTCTTCCAAGTTTGCCTTCTAGGTTTTTTAAAAAATTATTTTAAATGCTCTCATCCAAATTGGGCACATTTTTCAGTGAGTTCTTTTCAGTTACAGTGGACAGAATTCTTCACAATTTGTTACAAGTTAAAAAGTGCCTATAGAATAGTATAAAGGTTAGGGGACACTGTTTCTTTACAGTTTAATGTGACATTTCCTTTTCCCCCCCCAGCAACTGCACTGTTGATTCATTTCTTATCCCCTGAAATATTCTGTAAATTCTTCTTGGAAAAATTTCTGCTGTGCTGTTGAATTTAGTCACCTTGGGTTCCATAGGGAGAGAGAGGTTGGATATACCTTTAAAAAAAATGAATGCATGTTTTAAGCTCAGGAGCAGCCTTTTAAAGTTAGGAAATAAACTACAGAACGTGCTTCACCCATTCCTGGCTTAGACAGACAGAACACTGTAATCAACTGGTCTTGCCACCCTTTTTGTGTCATTAAAACCAGTGACTAATCTCAGGCTCTTCTATTACTGCCTGTTTTCTCTTGTTTTCTCTCAGACTTTCTCCCCACAACTGCCTGGCTCCTTCAGACTCTGCTTCATGTGCACGTAGTGGAGTGTTTGAAAATGCTGAGTGCTTTTGGAGTACATGAAGTACATGGAGTTTCACAATGTGCTGTAGCTTCTTTGAAATTCCAGAGGGACTGTTGCTTCCCGCATCCTCTCTTGTAGCAGAAACATCCATAATTAAAATATCCCTTTAAATTGCCTACCTGCCCCAGTCTTTAAACCTTCTCAGTACAGAAGTTTTACCGTGGCGCCGTTACAGCCATTATAAACCATTTCCTAAAGCCCCACCTACCTGTATGTTGTTACAACTTGTCCATTACTTCTCCTTATCTTTGACTCTTGGCCAAGAGACAACAGTGGTAACCTCTCTTCTTTCTGGCAGGTTCTCAAATATTTTAAAGGCTTTTTAGTTTTGTCTCATGTAGCTTTATCTTCCTTTAATTAAAAACTGCCTGGTGATTTCAGTTCTTCAGAGGGGGTTTGCCTAAGAAAATAGACCTCAAGTTCGGGGAGAAGAATGGAAAAGAGCTAGTACAGCAGCTAAAAGACTGAGCAAAGAAATCCAGATTTAAATGTCTTGTCTGCCATCCACATACTACGCAACCGAAGGCAAACTGCACTCTGTTACTGCTGCGTTTTCCAACAGAGGGTAATACAGAGTTGTAAAATGATTCAGATAATATTTGTGAAGTGCTTGGAACATTCTAAATTCCTATCATAGTGCTGCTGCTTCTTTTTCTTCTTCTTTCTATTGTTATTGTTGTTGTTACAGAATTGGGACTTGAAATAAAGTAGAGAACTGTAGCATGGTCTTGTTCAAAATTCAAACAAGCATTCAGACAACCTAGTCATGCCCTTTTCCTGATACTCCATCCACCTCCCTTCCCACTGCAGTGTATAGTCTGCATTACTGCACAAAGGGCAGGTGACGTTTTCTGACAAGATAAATAAGGCTGTGGTCCAGTGTCTTCTTTCTTGGTCGTTTACCTTATTGAGAAAAATAGGCCTTGTTTTTCAGCAAGCATGCTGAGTAATGTGTAAAAATGTAGACAGTCTCAACAAGGGTTGTTTACACAGTAGTTATTTATTCTGGAATCAACTGTCACTTATAGAAAGTCCAAATGAAATGGCTGCCAAACTCTTGCATTACAGTTTTTTGTGTTGTCTCCTCATCTTTGAAAGAATTAGTTTGTGTTGGCTTTAACTGCAATTGCGGCAACTGCATGACAACAATAAAACCCAGACTTAGAAAGCATAGTAGTACACTTTTCGAAGAGGCATTCATAAAATATGAAAGCAAATATTCTGATATTCCATGTTTAATGATCATTTGTTATAAGCTTAACAATACATAATCTAAATTGGACAGATTTTCAAATACTTGTCACCTTCATACTTTTATGTTTTGAATTACACCAGGTAACTACCTATAAAGTAAGTTGTTAAGAATTTGAAATATAGTGGCTTTCAGTGTGAGAGACAAGTGTGTACTTAAAAAGTACCCACCTTCCTCTCGGTTGTGCTTAGTATGTATGGACAGGTCTTTGTAAAGCCCTGCTAAAAGCTTATTCCCCCCACTCCCCTGCCATCCCCCATTTTTCTTTAATTTGTTGTCTTACTCAGAAGACACTATGAAAGCTCTGCCTTCTGTTTCATGGAATTAAATGTGGAACTATATTCCTGCAGGATAAATTGTCGTTGCTTAGATACACAGTGTTTTATAGAGTGACATAACAGAACGTAGGTCCTTGCTCCAAGCAGCTTATACTATCAATTTCGGCAAGGAGGGAGACAAAAGAAGAAAAAAAGAGGGGGGAGAGGGAAAAGCTGCTAACAGGGGATGATTATGAGTATTTGGGCTTCATTATGGTTACACAGTTAGATTAAAGGCGTCTCCAGACAGACGTCTCTAAGTGATACCAGTCAAATGGCACTGTGCAGTTATTCCGTCTTTTTTGTCTGAATGGACTTTTTTTTGTGGCAAGAGGGAAGAACAGAAAAAGCAGTGAGAAAACGCAGGAGTGTTGCAAATGGAAGATGATGTTGTCTAGATCCTCGTGAAGTTCTGCATTTGAGGCAGCAGGCATTAGTGAAATAAAGGCCTTACTGAGAATTGCTCTGTATCTTTCGGGTTACAACTTCCAAAAATAATTCTACTGAGAACTATGCGAATAGTTCTACATCTTTTTCTCATTTTTCTCAGTCAACAAGCATTTTCAGATAGATATTTCAGCTGTGTTTCTCCTTCTACAGTCTTCTGATGGTGCACATTCTTTTAAATGTCCCAAGAGTAAAACTGCTAGATCAAAATTCAAATTAAATTATAACAGTATTACAAAGGAAGTCAGCATGTTGCCAAGAAAGCACATTTTTATTTAAAGTATGCACTTTAATTTTCTTCTTTGTATTCTCTTTGTGTCCGTACCTAATAGGTGATTTCATGCACTCTGGACGTTATGCTGCTCATACTATTAATGGTGCCTGGTCTCCCTGGTCTTCATGGTCTCAGTGTAGCCATGACTGCAGCAGAGGCATTCGGAACCGGAAGCGTACTTGCAACAATCCTGAACCAAAGTATGGAGGACTGCCTTGCCTGGGGCCATCTCTCGAATACCAAGAATGCAACATTCTTCCATGTCCAGGTAGGAGGCCATGGAAATGGAAAATATGGAGTCATTCCCAAATTACACGTCTTAAAAAAAAGAACCTTCACCCAAAAGAGAGATCGCAACTCTCCTGTGAGACGTCTTTTCTAGAAAAAGTTGAGACTGTGGCCCTTTCCACACCTTACCCTTTCCTGGGGCTGGGGTGCGGGGATTGTACGAGCAGCCTCCAGTGAGTGGCTCTCGTGTCCCTGCTGCTTCAGCTCTGCACAAGCTGCCTGCTTGTGCGAGAGCCCCGCCTCTTCCTTCTGCAGTGCAGCCTGGGAGTTTCCCAGGCTGCGCTGGGGCAGGGGGTGCGACCGGCGCAGCTCCAGAGGATCTGCATGCCAGCTAAGTGCACGCGGGGCTCGGGAGCAATGCGCAATCACGCACCATTTTCGGCTTCCAGCCGAAAATGAAAAGGTGCGTGATCGGTGCCTGCCGGCCCCTGGAGCATCGTGTGATTGTGAGTGCGTCATGCAGATCACTCCTCACAATCGTGCGACACTCCAGGTGCCCTTTCGCATGACAAATGGCATGTGGAAAGGGTCTATGTTTCTGTTACAAGAGTTTCCATTAAAGAGGCCCTTTTTTATAAACCCCATAATTGCTGTTTTAGTATAGTCCAAGGGGGGAATAACTTGCTGAAATGTGGCATGGGGAAGGGGAGGACCGTGGTAAGATATGTACGTTCGCAGTGTATGTGTCCTAGGGTCTCATGGCAAGACATTCGCACTGATGGAAATTTTCCTTCTCCTGCAAATAGCATTGTGGCGGCGGGGGGGGGGGGCATGGAGAGATGATCTAGAAAAAGATTGGGAGCAAAAAGTAATCCCTCCCTCTCCGACCAGGTTCCAGATCTTGATCAGCTCCACTGCTATGTGCTGCCACATCCATCTGAAACACACACACAGACAAAATTGCTAAATTTATGCAAGCCATCAAATTCTGGCTGCTCATGGTCTGAGTGGTAGCAGGAGAGCTTAGAACATTCAGTAATGACAAATCCAAAGAGAATGGAAGATTAATTTGTTGCCATTAATATTAATAACTGAAACTGTTTAATTTGCCAATTTATGTTAATTGAGTTAAAATGTGGAGGTAAAAGATCTAGTGGCACCTTCAAGACTAACCGATTTATTTTAGCATGGGCTTTTGTTGATTTCAGTCCTTTTCTTCAAATGCATTGATAGATACAATATTCAGGCCATGATATGTTGTTTAAAATTTTTGGTTTTCAGAACAGGCTGTGAGATTTACAGAGAGTACATGTGACTCACTGAAGAAAGGGGTAGGTGAAAAGCAGAATGTGGGTGGGACAATACAGAGGAAAGAGGGAGATCAAAGAAAGAAGAAAAGAGGACCAGTTGAAGGGAAACTTTTCACTTAATTATCCAGGTGCCCAGCCTTGCATGAACAATAAACCTACTAAAGAGGGATACAGTGCATCTCACTCTGAATGATAAAAACCAGAAATTTGAAGAGACTCCCAGAAAGACTCCAGCAGTTTTCATTGGGGCCAATAAAGGGTGAAAGAGAGGACACACTAGATTTCAGCTCTGAAAGACTTGCCATTACAAAAGAACACTGAGTGTCCTAGAGTCTCATGGCAAGCACACAACCCACACCCCTTCCCTCATTTCATTTCTATATTTTAGGCAGCCACTCAGCATTTCTCTTGTCCTTCCTCTAACTTCTGAACTCCATGAAATAGTCAGAAGATTAGAACAACAAACCAGCTAACACAGAGCCATTTGATGTACTTCCTCCAATGCTAACCTCTTTTTCTCCCAAGGCCTTCTTGTCTTATGTAATCTGGCAGAGAGAAAATCACCTTGTCATCTAACAAATTTGAATTACCTAAAATAATTGATCTGCAGAAATAACTGTCATGCTAGTCAAGCAGGCTGTGGAGTCCAGTCATGCTGAGTGGGAAAAGTCTAATGCAGTGGTTCTTAACCTTTTATTTACCAGAGACCCCCTTTAAATATATTTTGTTGGCACGGGCCCCCAAGACTTAACTCAAGATTTAAGAACCTAAAGTGCATCAAATGTTTATTTAAAATTGCTTATTAAGGGAGGTATAAGTAATGCACACTTCCCTGAGAGGTTCTGGAGGGAGAGGGAATACTTTTCCCCTGTTTCTTCCCACAAGTCTAAGGCTAGAGTGGATTGAACAGCAACATGCAGGCCCAGCCAGTCAGCCAGCATTTGTCCTTCTCCCTCCCTCCCTTCCCTCCCTTCCCTCCCTCTTTTCTAGCCATCTAGCTGATCAGAAACACCCCTCCACCCTTTTTGCTTTCTTCAGCAGGAGCAGAGGAGACTGAGATGGGCAAGGCAGGGAGGGAAAAAGACAAAGAGGAGAGCTTTGAAGAAAAAAAAGAATCTCACTTGGAGTAGGGCCTCATGAGAAGAGAGGGTGCTGCTGCAGCTGGTACCACCCCCTGGCAAGACACTGGAAGTTGGAAGGACAGATCATTGTTGGCAAAATAAACCGCCACTCAATTCAGACAAAAATGTGCATAATTATGAATGAAAATGAGAAGGCGCGTTCAGGGCCTTTTATACAATTGTTCTTTCAGCTTCCCTCTTTTTGGTCTTCAAAGCCACCCCTATACACACACCTTTTGCTCTTTTTCCTCCCTCTCTCTCTCTCTCTCTCCCTCCCTCCTGGTGAAGAAGTCAAAAAAGAGGGGAGTGTTTTCTTGTTTCTGATAGACTAGATGGCTGGAAAAGAGGGGAGGGACTATGACTCTGGATATCAAGGTTTGAATCCCAGCTCAGCTATGGAAAGCCACTGGATGACCCTGGGCAAGTCCCACTCTCTCAGCTTCAGAGGAAGGCAAAGTCAAAACCTGCTCTGTACAAATCTTGCCAAGACCCCCCTCATAGATTTGTTTTAGAGTTACCGTAAGTTGGAAACAATGTGAAGGCACACAACAACAACAACAACAACAACAACAACAGGCATTTATCTGTCCAGATAAGAAGTACATATTTACCATATTCTGTTTAAAATGTAGAGACAAGACCTTTCTTCTCTTTCTCTTATGAGCCCTCTAAGGATATTTACCAGCCAGGAACAACATCAGAGGCATAAAGGCTGTCAGAGACAGCTAGGTCTGACCTTGTTGTCTGACCTTTTGTGGTTGTGAAGGAAGCTTTTATACTATTTTCGGCCTCTATCTGTCTAGTTGGAGGCAATCTGTTTGCAACCAATAAATAACCAGTCATTGAACAGTGTCTATGACCGTCACTTCTGGATGTCTGCCAATAAATGATTGCATCAGCCTTATAGATGATTGCATCAGCAGGACTGACACTATTGCACCAATGCAGTAGACCTTTTCACTTTTTCTCTGTACTCTGATAATTTGTTTCTTACATTCACCATCAGATTTTTCTCTTATTTCCTTTGTTTTGGGTTTGGTGGCTGCATGCCTAGAACTAAATAAAGGCTTGTACTTCTTTACACAGACATTTGGTTTTACTCTATACAGACACACTTATGTTCTGAATATTCAGGCTTCAAGGAGTTTAATTTTGCAAAGTATATACCAAATAGTGTTCACCTTGTAACATCCTACCATTATGGTATGGGGTACTCCTTCTTCCTAGATAAAATGAAATAAGGATCACAAAGGAGAATCATAAAGAGTAGATTTTCAGCAGCAATTCATAGTTACCTGAAACCAGTTTTATCTTCTGTTTTACCAAGACCTTATCTGTGGTAATATTTGGAAATGGAGAGTTGCACAAGTGGAATCCATAGTACAGAACTTTCTGGCTGGGAAAAAATTGTTTTAAATGTTAACCTCTCCAGTGTGTGAATACTACATGGGACAGAGCTCCTGTGCTACTCCTGTGATGTTTGAAGAAGCCCTTAAATTTACTTGATCTATATATGAACTACCATTTCTGAGTACGCCCCCTATTTCTTACTGCCACCCTAAGAGGTGTAATATGTGTTTCACCTTTCATGTTTCTGCTTTATCTCAGTAGAAATATTGGGTATCTTTTGAGAATTGATATCTAAGAACATATGGCGAAGATCCTGAATTGGGAGACACATGTGTATTGCATAGCTATGTCTCTGTAACTAGATTTGCAACCTCACAACACAGCCATATTGGATATGGATCCAATGTTCTCTGTGTTGGAGAACAAGAGGATTAAGGGAGATGTGTCCAGCTGTTTTTCTGTACTGGATACACGGTGTCAGCCATCTTTAGACACCTCCAGGAGTCCTCAGGAGTTACTTGTAGATGACACCTTTGCAATGTATGTTACTATAAAAAAATAGCTGTGCGAATGCCGGGTAATCCCCTTAGTCTCAGACAACACAGAAATGACTGTGCTGAGTACAAGTGGGGCTGTACTGTTTTCAAAGTGAGTTTGGAGGGATTTTGTTTGTTGCATAGTCAGAACAGAACTCTGACCTCTACAATAATCAAAAGAGTGAATTGTGAAGGCAGAAGTCTGTTTTATGGCATTGTAATTCATCAGCAGGATGCTAGTCATGATTTTTATTATCTGGAAATTTGTTGCTGGAGATGCTTGCCTGGATAGGAGAAATTCAGCTAAAAACATGAATGAGGCCAGTTGAATTAATCTGTTTTGCATACATTTAGAGCAGCAGATAAATATTCTGTGTTTTCTCTTTCAGCCAATCACATAACCCTAAACATACACTTATAATAGGATATATTTGTCATAAACAAAAATGAGTCTATAGGGATTAAATGCATACATAATGTGAAATACAAAGATAGCATACAGTTTTTATAAAGATCACATACATGTTAAGGAAGAACAGAAGTCAGTTAAACTTAGTATGAATATAAGTTTGGGGTACATGCTTTTTACCCCTTGGGACTGATTCCTATAAGTAGCCTGGTCCTTCTTGAATTCTACTGGTTTTATTTTGTCTTTCTTCAGTCGATGGAGGCTGGTCTTGTTGGTCGTCGTGGTCCAAGTGCTCCACTACTTGTGGAAGCGGGCATTACATGCGGACCCGCTCGTGCACAAACCCTGCGCCAGCTTACGGAGGTGATATCTGTTTAGGACTCCATACGGAAGAAGCCCTGTGCAATACACAGCAATGCCCAGGTACAGGAAATCAACTTTGTTAATTCCTTCATGGTTTTGCAGAAGAGTCATGGCTTACAACTAGATCTCTTTGGAATTAGGCAGCTTGTTGGGATTATATTTGTATTATATATCATGTATTCTTATTTGTATTATTTTTTATCTTCCACTTTCTATAGGCAATGTATGTCTGTTTCAAACTTATCACCATTTTATTCTCGTAACATCCCTTACAAGCAAGCTTGGCTGAATTATTAAGAGAGACTGAAGGTGTGATGCACCAGATTTCCTCAAGTCTTAATTTGAACATCCTAACACTGAACTGGGAAATCTGTGCCAGAATTTCATCGAGTTTGTGCCATCAGCCCAATTTAGCAGTCTTATCCTGCAAGCCCAGCATCTTGAGCTCTTCCCAGTATCTCTAGTTCCTGTTAGGAAGCCTTAACTATTTAGGATTGCTATGAAGATTTCTGTCAGTGGAAGACCCTAGTTAGTTAGAACAGAAAAATATATAAGCACCTAAGATAACAGGAAAGATGTTTTCCTTCCTCCCATTCTGGAGGTAGCTGGAGGTAAGTGGAGGATATAATAGTGCAGTAGGAGCTGAATGAACCCCTTGGCAAACACATGGTGAAAACCAGGAAAGCAGCAACTCCTCTTTCTCATGAAGGGTCAGCTTTTTTGGCAGAGAGCTGCTATCACTTTTGTTTCTGGCTGAAGCTTCAAGTTATTCCCTTTTGCTACCCCTACCTAATCCACCTTACCAAAACCAACATATATAATGGAGTCTTTGTCCTTCATCCAACAAATACTGCCTCTGATGGGAGTGGAAAGGGATGGATTATTTTATAAAGCACTAGTGTATATACCCAACATTGCCTGGGATTTTATTTTCTCATAGGTAGTGCTTGTTAGAAAGATTCGAGATCCTGTGTCTCTAATTCCCCAAAAAGTCTTGTCCAGTACCTGTAACTTTTCCCCATGTTCCCCAATCTAGTCTGTATTCAGAGTTACTAACATACAGAGGTTGAGTTCTTGAGGGAATGTACTGCCCTCCTCCTTGCTGCTAGGCCTCATCTCCATAGCACCTGCCCTATTCTATGGCTGAGAATTCTAAAGGCCCCGCCCTAAACTGCAAACCTTAGGATTCCATAAAATCTTCTTAAGCGGCCAATCATATGAGGTCTTCGCCTAACATAGCCAATCATATGAAGTCTTCTCGCCTGACACGGACAAACAAACAAACTTTACCTTTTATATATTAGTAGATAGAGAACATCTTCTCTATCCCACTGGACTGTCCACAAGGAGCATGTTCTGCCTTGAGGAAAGTGGTGAAGTGCCTAGACAGAGAGGGCAGGTTGATTAGGAGAGAGGGGATGGTCATGGAGGGGGGGAATAGCATTGGCTTTACTCACGACATTAGAAGAGAAGGGGCTAATCCTTCCTTCGATCAGTTTTACCATTGACTTTCCCCATGGTGACTTTTCCAGTCAATGACAAATGCTCTTAGCTGTATTATTAGCTTTGTTTCAGTGTAGGCCACATTTGAGGCTAGAACTACTCACAAAGAGCACCATGTTGAGTACTCTTCTAACCCTAATTGTAGAATGAAAGTAATGTTGTGCTAAAACCTTATCATGTGTTGATTTAGTACTGGGTATTTATAAATTAACATGTTTACGAGGGGAGTATGCCAGACATTTCACATGCCTCTTGATTTTTGTGGCTGCCACAGAGAGTTGGTCTGAATGGTCGGCGTGGTCTGGCTGCAAGTTGTCTGGAGTCCAAGTCCGCACCCGCCAGTGTAATGTTTTATTTCCTGTGGGTCACCAGTGCTCTGGGAATGCCACCGAGAGTCGACCATGTGTTTTGGATTCCAACTTCATTCCAGGTAAGAGCAGAACATTGATCCGTTTCCTGGATGGGAGGCCCTAAGTAAGTTTCTATGAAGGTGATAAATGACGAGAAGGATAAAGGCAAGGTAAAGAGACTGGTGCTGGTCAACAGTTTGTTAGGATGCAACTAGATGAGGGAACAAAGAGGAGTCACTCCAGCCCCCCCCACCCCTTTTGTGCCTCCAAATGGTTTTTCTGAAGCCAACTGATAGCTTTAGATCTTTTCTTCCCTGTCTTAACATTGTGATGTGCCTCAATTATGTACACTGAATCTGAGTGCTTTCTTTCACTTGACGTGTTTTCAGAATACAGAGTGATATCTTTTTGTCTACAAATTAGCAACTTTTAGTGCTGCCTGTGAAGAGCTGTCTAAACAGGCTTAAGAATTTCTTGCACCAAACCGATTAGGGCAAACATTATTTCAAGATGTCTTCATTTTAAATTCAGTTTCAAAGGATTATTTTGGACTTGCTTATTTTTAAATGAATTCAGAAGAATTGTCATTCTGTACCAGTGCCACCTAACTGAATTATTTGCCGTCACAGATATAACAGTAGCAAGGACCAGGAGTGTCAAAGAAAAACGATGTGGAGGTAAGGATCTCTCTCTCTTTTGCTCAACAATAATTTCCTGTTTTTTCTCTCTCTTTCTTTCTCTCTCTCTCTGTCTTTCTCTCTTTTTCTCTCTCTTCCCTCCCCATGTCTTTATACTACTTTCCCCACTTTCATTATCCTGATGCATAAATTGCTGTTCCATTGTTCTTTCTTCCCAAATTGTTGCACTTTTCATCCCCAAGCATCAAATCTATATGGAGGAAGGCCAGTGTGGAGGGTTTCCATTTGGTTCTTACCTGTGTCTATGATGTGGGATCTTGGCTTTATTTTTAAAGAAGCATTTGTTACTCAATACCAGTTGTTTTTAAAAAGGTAACATGTTGTTGTTAGTCATTATTTAAGGAGCAGCAAGAATGAGTGCTTAGAAGGACTGTTTTTGTTCTTGTTGTGTGCCTTCAGGATTTAGGACTTGCTTATTTTTAAATGATTCAGAATAATGATTTGGGATTGTAACTCTGCACCATTCCCCATACCACCAATAACAATAACAACAATGTGTTAATTTTTAGGGTTTTTTTGTTGTAATTATCGGTTTTAAAATTCACTTAAAAATACAAAAATCCCCTAAACAAGGCATATTTTTTCGGAATGATAAATATTACTCATTACACTAAATAAAAGAAATATTGTTATCAAGAAGTTACTGCTGCTGGGTTACTTCCAAATCCTATTCAAAAGACAGAGCTTCACGAATAGAAAGCTGCATTTCCCAGCCTGCTTTCTAAAAAGTGAATCCCATTAAATAGAATGGGACTTATTTTTGAGCAAGCAGACCCAGAATCTTGCTGTAAGACTGTCATTCCAATCTCAGAAATGCCAGTCCATGTTTGCATTTTTCATGAGGACAAAATTCATTATAAGGATGCAGTGGGTATAAGGTGCTATATGAGCAGTGGTTTGGAATAGCTGTTACAGTTCCACAATGAAATCACTGCGCAAAGACTTCAGCAGCATCCCACAGAGAATCCCTTGTGGTCGTGTGAAACCGTTTGGTTTGGTTTTATCAGACTTCTCACCAAATAAAACAATTTTCTGTAAAAGAGAACTTAGGAATAGAGGACACTTCTGGAGAAGAAGGTTGTTCTCTGGCTTCCTCATTTCAACTCATAATTTAGAAAACAGTGGTGTGTGTATCTATTAATGGCTTAAAAATAAACATCTTCCTGCAATAGTTGAAGTCGTCATTTTGCAGCATAGACAATATTCAGGCATCGCCTCAGATACCCTGCAAATGTTGTTTCAAGAGCTCAGGCTAGAAGTTACATGCCTATTTTCCGACTCTGATTTGAGAACTTTTACTAATCTCAGCTGAAATTCATGGATTCCTATGGAGACTTCACAAGAGCCATGCTTTTTCTGATCAGGGAGGCCAACCTAGGAGTGTGGAGATCACTTCTTTTAGGACCTTGGAGGTGAGCTGAACATAACAAGAGAAAGAACTGCCTTCAGCATTCTCTGGACTGGTCCTATCATGGCGAGGGTAGCTTTCTCATTCTGTCTGCCACTACTGTTGAATTTAAACAAAATGAAGTTGGGGTTTTCTGGATCCCATTGCAGGGTCTTCCCTTGGTTAGGCATTGATCCAGAGCTATTCCAGGGAGGTCCCTGAGGAGGGGACAGGAGAGGTAGCTGCAGAGAGGATGGGGGCTTTCCCCCACAAAATAAGAGTTCTGCCTCCCCTCAATGTAGTTTTCTTTCAGTCTCCAGATTTCTAGGATTGCAGTAAAAACATTTCACTTTATTTAGTGATACAGTTTAGGCATCCCAAGAAAAGGGGGCAAAGTGCTGCACCATACCTCAATAATACATTATTCCATTACAATCTCAACATTTCTTGATCCTATTTGGTTAGGAATGCTGTCTACTGCACACTTTCACCTTAACTGGATAAGTAGCATCATTGCCACCAGTGTTCCCTCTGGACTACAATGGTATTGGCCAGTCCCTTTCCCCACCTTTTCCCTGCCCCACAGCTCCTGATTGGTTGGGATTTTTTTTGTAAGTTGCACTAGCGCAGCAATGTTCTGACAGCATGCCAGTACACTATAGCACTTTTGCACTATAATGCTTAAAAAACGTATTTAAAAAAATACAAAGTTTGAACTCAAAGGAGAAATTTAAAATAAATATGGAGAGGTGATAGATTCTAAATTTGCCATGCCATGGGAGTAGCTGAGGGAGAGACAAGCTGGGCACACCCACACCCCACCCACTTCTGGATCCGTGATGACAGGAAGTGTTATCAAATACTATTATGGAACCACTGTGACCCAGGACAGGATTGTAGCACTAAAGGAGGATCTAAGCGGGTTTTTGAGAAAATGAAATAGGGCTGATGTTCAACACTTGGGAATGGGATAGCAGCTGGATAGTGATGATGTCATGCCATAGCACGGCTCCTGGACACAGGAACAACCCGTTGCTATGGTGGGATGGTGACTTTGTGTGGAAATGGCCCAACAGAATATGAATAGAGCAAATGCAAGAGTTCTGTGTATGAATGATTTTCGTTGTGTAATTGAGGACTAGAGGGAAAGTTAATGGGGGAGCAGAAATTATATTTGGAGGGGCAGTGTCCACATAGCTGACTGTGGCTGCACCCTGTCTCTCCAAAGCAAATGTACAGAGGGCTAGAGGGGAAGTGGGGAATCACTGAAAATACCTTATCCAGCCAGAGTAACACATGAGTGGAATTCTGGTTTTTGAAGCTTGGAACTTGAGCTATTGACTTTTGCAGTCCTAAAGGCTAGAAACTTGTTAAAAAGAGAAATGGATTCCCAGAAAGTACCCTGTGTAACATTTGCCATTTCTCCTTCTGTATGTTTTCTTTCAATATGCTTCCGTGATGCACAGAAAGCCCTGAGAACAATTATGCATAATTACGGAATATGAAAGTACAACATCTAGTAACATCTCTAAACAACATCTGCTAACAGTGCTTTGCCCCATTCCCTCTGCAGAGTTCAATATGTTCCACATGACTGCTGTGGGGCTGAGCAGTTCCATTCTGGGATGCCTTCTGACTCTTCTGGTTTACACTTACTGCCAACGATATCAGCAACAGTCCCATGATGCAACTGTCATCCACCCAGTTTCTCCAGCTCCTCTTAATACCAACATCACTAACCATATCAACAAGCTGGACAAATATGATTCTGTGGAAGCCATTAAGGTAATGAATGAATGCAGATGGTGTTTCATAAACTACAGATATCTGAGTTCTTTGGAAGATTACAGTGATCTACACAAAGCTTGAAAAGTAACTTTTAAAAATGAGTTAGTTACAGGTATAAACCCAAGAGTTCTCCCAAAGCAGTTCTGTTGTTCTAGAACTGTTGTTCTGGTTCTGCTGTTGTAGAATTCTTTTGGGGCCCTACGCTCATGTAAAAATAGTTGCACAAGTGGTTTTGCGGTCTTTAGTTCAGCTGATTATTCTGCAAGCCTGCACACACGGCCATCTCCTTTCACTTTATGCTCGTACAGTGAGGGAAACTAATTAATCATTGTGTAATGAGTGAGCTCAAGGGCATGGTGCCCATTGGTCATTCAGCTGTGCAGTGGTGGGATCCAGCAGAAGTATGCTAGAATATATTTATAGTATGCAAAAAGTGTATATGATCTTGACCATTTGAAAAAAGGAAACTACTTGCTCTCAATTTTTCTCAAAAGTAACTAAAATAGCTACTTCTTAATTACTTTTAAAAAAGTGCCTGAATGCAAGCAGCCATGGACCTGTGATAAAGTACCCCTCACAGGTGATAAACTCCCCTCTTCTCCATTTTGTCAGCCCCTCAATGTCTGCAACAGAGCATAAGGCAGCAGCATAAGCCAGAACTTGAACTATGTAATATTGCGCTTCTGTACAACCCAATTAACTGTTTAAGGCATTTTAAAAGATACCATAAAAAAGTGAATCTGTCAATCTTTAAATTACCATTTTAAGGCAATTTCGATGTGCCTTAGTTTTTGCAGAAGGGAACTGATTACATGTAACTTGTTATTTCCAAGCTCTGGCTCTTAAAATGAACTTAGTTTATGGGGCCAGTGCCATAATTGGCATTTTGCTTTGGGAAACATATCACTTAAATTGCCCAGAGATTTCTGGACATGTCTAGCCTTTGTGTCATCTCTTACTCCAGCTAAGCCATGGAGCTGCATTTCCTTCTCATGTTATTTTGTCGTGTAGAGATTCTATGGCAGTTTCAGTTGCCAGTAAACATGTAAGGTATCTCAATAGTAGGGCACAGGCTTTGCATGTAGAAAATCCCAGGTTCAGTCTCTGTTATCATCAAGAGAGCAGGACATACAACTACTGGAAATCTTGGGGAACTTGTATCTGTTTGATGAATCAGAAGAAGAAGAAGAAGAACCACGGATCTGACTTGGTATAAGGCATGAGATATTCCCTGGTTACTATTTATGGTTTACTCATGGTAATCTGCTTTATTCTTTCTTTCCCTTGCTACTTGACTTCCTTTCTTCAGCCTCCTTTCCTGCCTGTTCCTTCATCAGTTTCTTCTTGAAAGATTTGCTGTGGTCATTTCTGTGTCCCTTCGCTTGTGGCATTTCTTCTCTTTCAGCATGAGCAGGCCCTCTTTCTTTCTTCTCCATTTTTCCTGTCATATCTGCTGTATTAATTTTCTTCTTTCTTGTGTAAAAAAGTGTTGTCTCCTTCATAAATACAGTGGCTGGTACTCAGTTATGGAGCTTAGGGATACATAACCTTCAGTTACAGATCTGTATTCAGTAAGACTATCTGGTAGTCTTAGTAGTAAGACTGTTTAGTAGTAGTAAGTAGTTAGTAGTAAGACTACTTCTTTGCACCCTGTCAGAAGCTGAATGGACCTCTTTTGCCTGCTCCAGTCACTGGCTCTTAAGGTGCGCTGCTATTCTGGCTAGTTTCGCAGACGTAATTAAGTAGCTGAACTTGGATTCCAGTAAATATATTTACATATATTTTAGCGGATATTTGTCTAACTTTGGATTTCATTATTTTAATGGGAATTGTGTACTTAACGAGTTTTTTTTTTCTTTTCTCATTTTGTTACCAGGCATTTAACAAAAATAATTTGATCCTGGAAGAGCAAAACAAGTACTTCAATCCGCACCTTACAGCAAAAGCCTATTCCAATGCCTATTTTACAGATTTGAACCACTATGACGAATATTAAAAGGGGTACTGTATAAAAGCTATTTTCTTCTGGGTTGTGAACTGTTAATGGTACACTCAAATGTACTAGTGTTCTATTACTGCCCCTTTTGCTGCAAAAGAGTCAGAGGTCTCCTTTCAAAAGTGTTCTACTTCAGTACAATATTTGTACTGCCTAATTACCCCGAGACCTATGAACAAGAAGTGGGCCATTTTGTATAGGTCAATTGGCTTGGGTCAGTGTACTGCCTTCCTGCTCATAACTTGTTTCAGCTTCTCACAATTGTCTAAGGCTGACTAAGGACTGCCTTCCCATTTTCCCAGAAGAAAACTTTTCTACAAGTGGTAGACTCTAAAAAGAATTAAAGATTATTAGATGGAATTACACCAAGACTTCCATCCTCCATCTCAGGCTGATGATACTTTAGCCTGTGTTTGGCTCTTTCTTGGACACTTGGAATCATGAAGCTGTTTTGAATACTTTATGGAGAAGAATACTTTATGGTGAAGCTTCAAACCAGCTGTAGTGCAAGAGATGTTTGCAAAGCAGGTTCAGCACTAGGAGGAGAGAGAGGCACGCACACACAGACAAATCAAGAAATGTGCATGCACACCTCATCTGTTTCAATCTGCCAAGACAGGAACATCTGTTTAAAGGAAGCAGCAGAGGGCTGATTGAATTATTCCTGTGTGCTGTAGCTGCACAGACTTGTGTATAACATACATCTCTTCCAGCATAAGTGCAAGGAGGCTCAGAAAAAGGGTTTGTTCTGGCATTCACAAAGCCATCAGAACACAGAGTTGACTTGCAGATCCACCATTTCCTTTGTCCTGTCCTGCTGAGTTGTGGGCAGAAAGCACATATGCTTCCTTTTGGAAAAAAAAAGTCATCAAGGAAAAAGTGACATAAAATGTGTTGAGTAATGCACTGTTAGAACAGTTTTGGTGCAGCTAGGGTTGCAATCCTAAACTTGTTAATCTGAGAATTAGCCTCACTGAGTTTTGTAGGACCTACTTCTCAGGAGACGCACATCAGACTGTGCTGTAAGTGAACTTTGTCCTCATGCCCAAGCTATGTAAATAATTTAAGGGCTTAGGTGTGCAAAAAGATGGTGTTAGTCCTGACAGGTACAACACTGTGAGGAAAAAACCATCTGGCTCCACATTTGCTGTGAATTCACTGCCCTGTTGTTTGGGTTTTTTTTAAAAAAAACAAGTTGATCTCATTCAATGAACATGAAGCGTTAGGTTTAAATGCTTCAACAAACTTGTGACTGAAAAATGTACCATTTGAATGTTTCTTCCTAAAAAAAAAAAAGCAAACCAAATAAGATGTTGCATATTTTAGTAGCACACACACACAAAGGAAAGAATGGGGGGAAAATCCAGGGTTATATTTTCCTTGGATGCATGCGCTCTGCATGCTTAATTCTTGGGCTCAGCTTGTACAGTCTGCTTTTTCCTCTGCCACTTGCTCCAAGCACGAGTTTGAAGCTTAGTGCGCTCAGGCCAGTGGCCTGCACTTTATACCAGCAGTCTCCATGCTTGTACTCATAAGCTGAAGGTCTAACATAGCAGAATAAAGACATCATGATTAAAGGAGCCTCCTTCCTACCTGGGACTAACTACTGGCCCCTGTTCTCCTCATTTGTGCACTTGCAAGACTGCACTGGGTCTTTGGAAAAGTCTGAGCTCCCAGTTGGAAGTGTATGGGACTTAAGATTTTTTCTGTGTCTCTGGAAAATGCAGAAGTTAGGAAAGTTCGTTCCCACCTTTTTGATTCTAGGTCCCAGAATCCCCCAGCCAGCATGGCCACTATCCATACTGGCTGGAGGATTCTGGGAGTTGCACTCCAAGAGAGAAACTTTTCCAAGTTGTGGTAGAAAGCATTACATTTATGCTCTCTGTGCTTTTTGTGTTTATTATACTGAGTCAGAAGAACACATCACTCTGCTAAGAAGAGCTAAGCGGGGAGCTGTAGCAAGCAGTGAGACTGAATGAAAGGCAATCAAACTCAGAGAGGAAATAAAAGAAAAAAGACAGCTGCATCAGTACTTCACCTGGTTAGATGTGCTGCAGGAAAAAGAAATGTGTTCCAAATAGCTTTTACTAAGAGGCTGTTTCCCCAAAACCCTATTAAAAGTTTTCCCCAAACTTTCCTGAATGTATTGGAAGCCATCTGTACTTGTACAGCTGTTTCTGGTCTGTCTGCCCATGGCTGTATTGAGTGTCTATTTGTAAATATGCTTTACAGCATACAAAAATCTCAGCCCTAAGAGGTGGAATCATGTGAAAGTGTGAAAGTCCTACAGACAGCCATCCTTCTGCTGCAGATGGAGTTCTCTGATGTCAGGGTTGGTCTGAATGTCCCCCGAAGTTGAGAGTGTGGGGAGGGCTCAGATGAGCTTTGAATCCAAAGCTTCATCTAGCTCTGTCTGCTATCCCACTCTGGGTGTACTGAAGGTTGGTGCTCTGCATAAGATCCATGAGGGTCAGGAACTGTGACTAGAGGTCAGATTTGTGAGGTTAGAGCTCTGTTTGTTTCCTTGGATGTGGAATCTGTTCTGTAGCCCTTTGGATACATTCCCAAGGGTCAAAGTTTCTGATAATGTCTAATCATTCATTATATAATTTGGGAGCATAGAATTTCATATTTTAAAAGAATAGCATTTAAAAGAATAGTCCCCTACCCCTGCCTGCCAAAGTTGCATAGAAAGCCTGTATGATCATTCCAGCTTGTTTGCTCCTAAGACCTCAAGAGCTACTGAAGTAGTTTCCATTTCCTTTCCCTTTGTTATTTTTGTTTCAAACATTCTTTTTCATGCAATACTATAACTGGCATGAGTCTAGAAGTCTGGCTTCTCTTTTCTTCATGTGTTAGCCATGAGTTTATCCTTTTAGGATGCCCACCCACCATCCTGCTGAAGGGTGTTTTGTTTAATAACATTTCTTGGAGTTATTTTTTAACCTTTTAACTATGGTAATGGGAAATGTTGTGCCTTGCAGGCTCCATTTCCATCTTTTACCATACCTGGTCAGGGTTAAAGAGACCTTCCAGTCTCTTAAATCTTCTGGCTGTCTTTAAGGCCTTGGCTTAACATTTTCCACTTTCTTAGCCATGGTTACACCTGTACTGTGCCAGAGTCTGGTATGTGTAAGGGGTTTGGCTTCAGAGCATTTAAAAAGCCTAGCTCTGGATTAAACTGCTATTGTTGTAATTCCTGTGTGGCACACATACAGCAGTGATATTTTAAAGACTCTTTTTGCTATCATTTGAGGAAGCTGCTTTGTTTTTCTCTAATCACTTTAACTCTCTAGCCTTCCTAAATCCTTGAGTGGATCAAACCTTATTTCAGGCCAACAAAAGGCTCTTGTTTATTAATATAGGGGCAGAATTGTATTCTTGTACTCTGACATGTAAACAAGTATGTTCTTGCTTTTCTTCATCTATACCATAAAGTTTAGGCATGCAATGGGGCACGGGCATGCATTCTAGCATAGAATTTGTTGTGCAGCACAGATGACTCTCCCCCAACTTTTCAGCTGCCTTAGTTCCCCCTCTAAAAATAAGGAACAGTGGAGACCTGCATCACAGATTTATTGAGAAAATCAAATAAAGGTAGTGAAATACACATGTGCATGTGAAATACTACTCTATAAAAATGGTAAGATCTAGGCCCTCTTCCACAAAGCCTGACATTGGTTGTTGAATTATATGCACTGCTCCCAAGTTCTGTTGCTTGCTTCAGTTCCTCATCTCTCTTTTCCAGGTTGCGAAACTTGTGACCTTCCAGATAGTTTGATAGCAACTCCAGTCTGCCCTGACATTCCTGGGCAATGGTCAGGAAGATGTCAGTTGGAGTTCTCCAACATCTGGAGGCCTACACCATCCCTACTTGTTTTCTGTTTCGCATATTTTCGATCTCTTTTTCCAAATGTGCTGTTTTTTCCTTCCAGCATCTAGTTATCTTCTCCTCTTCCCTCCCTTTAATCCAGCAGTATGGGCAGAGTATAGCTTTCTGACGGTGGTCAGTTCAGGTTTCTAGCAAAAGCTATCCTTTTTCAGCAGCTCTCTGAGTAGCATCAGAAAAAGTAGAGTTGGTAGATGAAGAATCAGATGTATGTGGACTTTGCCCAATTTTGCTTCCCCTTTACCACCAACCACCCTTCCTTCATGGATTAACTCCAAGAGCGTGTGGCTTTCTACTGAAAAAAAGTTCCTTGGCCCTGTCTAGGGCTCTTTCACATATGCACGTGGAGAATAAAGCCCATCTAGTAAAGCTAGTTTCCCTGGCAGATCTGTGGACGAAAGGGAAGGAGCCATTCCCAGGAGCCTTTTCCCATGATTTAGAATTAGACATGTAATTAAGGACTTCACATGTAACTCCCCGATTTTCTGTTGTAAACTGCCATCCTCACTAGATGAAGGAACAAAGACTAAGCAATTGAAAACTGCTTGTGTTTTCCCTTCTGGAAACACAGCACCATCGAGTTGACCTTTGTAGTTCAGACATCAAGTTTCCATGCTGTTCCTTCACACTCCAATGTGTGGGTGACTCTGGGCATCGCTCTTCCCAGTCACCACATGTACATTAATACAGTTGCTAGGCTACTGGGAATTTATACCCCTGCCTATAAGTAGTATTTTGGAGAATTATTTCATTTATATTTTAAACTCTTTTCTGCAGTTCATGAAATAAATATTAACAGAATTCAATTTGAGAAGCCTTATTATATATTTAAACAGCATTGGGTTCTGATTGAATTGTCTAAGTGATAAAGCTAGTATGGGATAAGATTTCCTTCCCAAAGTTTAAAATGCCTGTAACCATCTAAGAAAAGTGCCTTTAGGTATGTTTGACAGTCATGAAAAGCATGAGACAACTGTTTCTTGCAGCAGGCTGAATGTTAAAGAAAAGACTGCTGTTCTCACAGCACAATGTCATAAGATTCTTGTTGGATCAGGCCAAAGACTTATCTAATCTGGCATTCTGTTCACAAAGCGATATCTCTGAGAAGCTCACAAACATGGCATGATTGGAGCAGCATCCTCTCACTTGTGTTTCCCAGCAAACAGCACACAGAGGCAGGCTGCATCTGATGCTGGACGTGATACATAAACATCTTGAATAATAGCCATCAACTGACTCGTTCCCCCAGAAATTTGTGTAATACCTCTTGTGGAAACAAAATGCATTAAGTTAACAGTATGTGCTGCAAAGTACTATTGCCCTTCATCTGTTCTGAACCTCTTAACACTCAGCGGCATTGCATGGCTCTGGTTCTAGTACTGTGAGGAGGGAGAAACTTCTACCCAGCATGCATCATTTTGTATACCTCCTTAGATCATACATCCTTTTAGTCACTCCTTTCTTAAGCTAAACAGGCCCAGCTGCAACACTAACCTTGGTCTTGTGCACTCAAGGAACATATATGGAAAGCAAAATCACCATTTTAGTAAACTGAAAGGAAGATTGTTTGATTTGGGCTTCCTTAGAGCCAGGTGGAAAAGGAGTCTAGTTCAGATCTAGTTGGAGGGGGAGGGAGGTTTCTTTGGGATTGCTCTACAAGTGATACTGCCTTTGTATACCAGTGCACCTTGCCGCAGTTTGTCAACTTGTACATTTGTAAATAAACAGATTATTAACAGAGACATCCTGAGCATTTAAAAACTCTATTTCAACTTTACACGGGAGAACATAAGCAACACTAAGCCCATTGTGAGAATGCCTGCGACATCTGTTATGGACAAACTTGTTACACATTGGGGGGGGGGGATTGGTGGGATGTATCTTATTTCTCATTTTTTTCATATTACAGGAAGCTTCCCACTTTTTGATACCCCATTATCTGATAACTCGCTCTTTTGATACTACCAACTTAAGGACAAGATCTGTTAATTCAGTAGGGGTTCCACTCTTCCATCAGTAGTTCCTGCCTATGGAGGCTTGCTTGGAGCCACTCACATGTAGTGCTGCTTGCCAAATAAGCTGAGAGGGAGAAAAAGGTGCTACACCGGCCAAGAGACTTTGCAAGCAGCATGCGCACGACTGGTCTCAAGTGAGCCTCTGTAAGTCCTTCATGCTCCCTATGGCACAGTACCCAGGTTCTGCTTTTCAACAAATTCTGTTTTGTGACAGTGCTCTGGTCTCTAACCTGCCAAGTAAGTGGACGAAGCCTGTACTTCACTTATACTACTACTGCAGAAGAACAAGAGGTGGTTAGAAGCAATCTGAACCCACAACAATCGTTCTCAGAAATGACACTCTGTTTTTCATTCTGTTATCAGTTCAGGACAGATGCACAGTCATCAACGTTTGCAAAATTTGAGGTGTCTCTGCAATCAATCATTTTTATACCTACAGATCCATAAAATACCTAGATGTAATATTGTCAGCATTCTGAAAGGGAGGCTAAAAAGAGAAATGAAATTAAGGTTATAGAACACCTTGCAAGGGTGACAGAGCTCTTCCCTTAACATCTTTAAAAAATGTTCTCATTTAAAACAATCTGGCAGCAATGAGTTATAAATCCAAAACACACTGACAGTTCCTAAAACTGTTTCTGTGCTCGTTCTGCATGTATTGACAAACAGTAATGCTTACTTCTATCCTGATTTTTGCAGACTGAGCTGCAGTTAAAGTGCATGAATAGGCTGGACCTCTCCACTTGATCAGATGGTAATTTTATAACAAACTCACAGAAGAAAAGACATGTGAGCAAAGATTGCTTTGGAGTTTTAAAATGTTTATTGTAAATCAAAATAGTTTGCCTAGTCTTAGAAACACTGGGCATAATCTAGGCAACTCCTGCAATTACACCTACTGGTTTAAAACTATAGTTAACCATTTGCTTAACTGGAATCAAAATTATTTGCATTATAGTCACTGCATGCAAACCACAACCATAATTCCAACATCAGAACTGAAAACTAGTGTGGTAAAGTAACTGTTAACATTTAGAATTAATTTCAGATTTTCACAAGCCACCTTGAGGCTAAAGTTCCAAACGTGGTATTTTTTTTCCATTAAAGTCAGAAAATGCGGTATTACTCTACTGAGTATTCATACGAATTACAATTGGAAAATTTAATTTATACCAATGATTTAAATCTCTCATGTTTGCACTGATTTAAATTACCTAGATTTTTCTAAAAAAAACCCTCAATCCACTCTGATTCCAACTTCTATGTATCCACATGAAGGCTGCAAACCTATATATTTATTTGGAAGTAACTGCTGCTGAACTCAGTGGAACTGACTTTGTAATAGGTAAGTCTATGCTTACTCAATCACATGTGATAGCAGCAGAAACATTTAAACAAGTAATAAATAAGCTATAAACAGTTGTTCAATATTTTCAGCTTTTCTCTCAAAGCTTGGGTTCTTGAAATGAAAAAAAATTGGTTCAACAGATGTTGCCCTGTGAAATGATCAGCAAGAAAATCCTTCTACAACCCATCCAACCCTCCATGGTATTTTTTTAAAATTCTATTTACTCTATCCATTTGTCACTTAGTAACAAAAGTTATCCGTACGGATGAGTACTGTTACGTATGATCTTTTTTCAAATACATCAATGCAGTGCTTACCAAATCACCTTTAAAGACAGACCAGCACATTTGATCATGTTTATTTTATCCAGTACTCAAAGCCAAAATAAATTCCATCTGTGAACTTTTGTTCAGGAAAAAAAAAAGTACTGACAGTAGTGGAATTATTGAAAAATGATGTCATTCCTGAAAAAAAAAAATCTGGAATTGTGAAAAAGCTCTCTGAATGACAGACATACTTTTTGACTTGGAAAAATACAAAATGACTTGAGTTACTGGAGTATACATTTACAAGTTTGTCCTTTTAAATAGTTCAGGTGACTTAAAATAACTCAAATTGAAGATCAAAGGAGTGCCACCAGTTCTTATGCCCAGATGTCTTGCAGATACCTCTTTTCATCTCTTAACATAGCCAAAATATTCAGGGCATCCAGTTTATCAATGCCTTTCTCAGCAATTAAGATATCCACTAAGGCATCGTTTACATCTTTAGCCATATTCTTGGCATCTCTGAAAAAGAAAAAAAAAATCATAAGCCAGCCACCAGACAAAAACTGAATTGCAAGACAGACACTGAGTCAGGTACCTTTATGTTTTGGCACATATGGAGAGGTTAAGAGTGCAGCTGTGTCTTTGGAAAGGAAGAGTACATTGGTTACATTTAAAACAGGTTGGTAGTTAGGGGTCAACTAGCAGTTATCTGACATTGCTTAACAAATATTAAATACTGCATAAAGCCAAAAACACTATTATTCACTTGAGAATCTCCCTTGCAGTCGACGTTTTATTACATGTTACATTCTGTGCTGCAGCCCTGAATAGGTGTAAAAAGAAACCTTTCTTCCTTATCCTCATTTAAAAGGCAACCACTATAGTCCACCAAATTTAACCAGATTTTAAAAAGGGAGACTCTTATAATTGGTTTGTCTGGTTTAGTTTCAACTTTTGTTTCAAATTTCTTCTCAGTTAAAAATAAGAATTGTTCAGTCTCTCAAATTCTGTTTCCATACTTTATATTTGCAGTACACCTAACTGTATGTAATATAGATTACAGAAGTTTACAATTTAAATTTCGTAACACTTAATATAAGGGAGAATCTATGGGAAGACCTCCTGTGGAAAACCTACTGGAAACAATGGGAGCTGAGCAAAAATAGTGTAGCCCTTTCATTGTAATGGGCTTTTGCAAAGAAACGTTCCAGGGGTGTCCATCCACTTGTGGTTTGCAATTTGCAAAAGTCTTCTACTTTATTAACTTTTTGCCAGATTAATGATTTGAAGAGCTGATTAATATTGGCATTTTTCTCACCAGTTATCGAGCACAAAGCAGTTGTCTGCTGAATACCATCAGACTCTCCGAAATGTTTGAGGTTATGTTGCCAAAGAGAGTGATAAGTTTGTGCAGAGGCTGTATGCCTCAAAGCATCCAAACTGGATGCTGATGAGTTTTCTCTCTCAGAACAAACTGCTGGCTTTGATGTTTCTGGTTTCAAGGATACTGAAGCTAAGTAGGTCTTGATGAGATTAAAGGTCATGGCTCAGTACAAATTCTGATAATGCTAGCAAAAGGCAACTCTTACAAGCTTTAAATTCCAGAATCTGGAACAATTTACTTCTTCAAGGTACACTGTTTTTCAAGGATTCCTAAGATAGGATTTTTATATTTATCTCACATATTTTGTAAGCCAAAGTTCAGCACTGAAGTGTCACCGACAGAAAAAAAAAGTGTACCTTCTTAATTTTCTGTAACTGAAACAAATGAGCCATAAAAGTAGGAATGAGCCTTTTTTTTTTTAAACCTTTAAGGGCTGCATTTCGTGTTGGCTTTGTGGTCAGCAACATACACGAATGTGAATGGTCAGACACACATACACACTTTTCCCTCTCCTCAGCAGGCAGTGATGGGCAGGTTTATACCTCCCCGTGGCCCCTAAGTTCTTGGACCACTCCACCCTGGGTGTTCCCAACTGTTTTCCTGCTTATTGGTAGCAGTCTTGACATCAGGCATTCACCTCTCCTGCTCCTCAGCAATGCTGACACTGCTGATGGCAGTGCTTGAACAGCATTTTCTTACTTCTCACCAACTAGGTGGGCAGTGGGGAAATGTGAGTGGAATCTGCTTTGGTCACATACTGGACACCTCTGGTGTAAATGATGTCCACATTAGACATTAGATCCATTAAAGACCTAATGGGTGAGGGCTCATCTAGTCCAGTGGTTCTTTGCTTTTCAGGTCTTACTTCCCACCACTCTATCAAAGAACATGGGCCCCACCATTACAGGAAGATAAACCCATCTTTTCTGATTTTTTTTAAAAATGTATTTACAGGTATTCTGTTACTATATTTGGTAGGCTCTGAGGACAAAAATGGCAGTAATATTGCTGGGTGTAGGCAAAACAAAACAAAAATATCCACTATTAGAGTCTCAGTAATTCTAATTAAGTGAAAGCCAGCATGGTATAGTGCTTGAGCACTGGGCACAACCCTCACACACACACTCAGACCCAGAAAACCCTACGATAGGTTTGCCTTAGAATCTCCTTAAGTCATAAATGACTTGAAGGCACACAACAACAATTTTAATTAAAAGTTAAAAATTGCTATAACACTGTTGACAATAATTTTTACTGTTGTAAATTTAAACAGAAAAATAAGAAATTATTCGATCATCAGTAAAGATGAGGTATTAGTGATATGTCCATGGATGCATTTCACTAAATAGCATCTTGATTCCTGAGAAAAAGTTTAATCACCCTTCATCCCACCTAGACTGAGTCCCACCACAGTACTGCTTGGGTCACAGTAATTTCACGGGATGCAGACTGTTTCAAACAGTTTCTCCCAACATCAAGATGCTAGTTGGTGAAAGATAACTACAGGCTTTTCATTAATATAGTTGAAATATCTGCTCTTTACAAGTTATGAAATTATTACTTAAACATGGGCCACTGGCTGAGAGCCACTGATCTAGTTCATTATTCTATTTCTCACAGCAGCCAACTAGAGTCCAACTTACATAGGTATAAACAATATGAACTTTCCTAGTAAGAAGGATTATGCTTGTGTCATCAGTATATTTAAGGGAGTATTGTGACCCCATTATTAACATCTCAGCTCCTCTACTTGCCTTAACTTGTGTGCCCTGGCTTTCTCAATATTTTGTCCCAACAAGCCCAGTCCAGAAAACACAACCTTTCCTTGCATTTCACTTTTCAGTTTCTTAAGAAGTTCTCCAAGCAGCTCTTATTGCAAGCCTCTCATCTGTCTTTTGAGGACTATAATGAAACTGTGCCCCCAGGACTATTCAGCAAAAAAAAAAAAAACACAACCTCTGCTAACTAAAACACCTGGACTCCCCATTAATTTTGTTTTTCTGTCTTTTGCTCCCAGCTTTTTCCTCTGCCAAGTTAAAAGCTTGAATGTTTCTGTTTGCAAGTGCTAATGTAAAGCAGTTAACACTTTGACAAGCTCTTGCAAATCCAACTTATTTTTTTTTAAAAGAAGTCACCCACGGATTACTCACCCACAGACATAAAAATACCCCTTCTCCTGCAGCAGAATCCTGCTAATCTCTGCAGAAAAAAGCCGAAGGTTGTCTTGAACATATTTAGGAGTGGCAGTTTGTACTGCAGCTGGAGTATCTCTTGAAAAACACACATTCAGATGAGTTAAAGTGCCATTCTCAACAAAGAGCTTGAGCTCATCTCTGAAAGATAAAGTGAAGGATCACTGCAACAATGAAGATATTAATTCCCATGTCCAACTGTTGGAGGGTAAAGTACTAAAAAGAAGCAGAAGACAGCAAACTTACTCAAACAAGTAATCTCTGGCTTTGTGGCGACAGCCAAAAAATAACCATGTCTCTCCGAAAATCCAATCTTTGTGGTTTTCTTTGAGCTTCTGTCTAAATATGAAAATATAATAATTATTATAGCAAGACTATTTATATTCTGCACTTTAAAAAGTCAGCACCAAGCACACCCAAGTTCTCCATCTTGATTAGTTACCCTGGTCCGCATTTATTTTCTGATTATTTTCTGATTTATTTTCTGATTATGGGCTTTTAAAAGTTTAATTTGAGTTTACAGAAGGTATCTGTAAATCCTACAGATCCTCTAGCCCAAGCAGATTCTGAAATTCCATCTAGCCTACCTGCCTTATGATTTGTGGGAGATCAAACACCATACATTAACTTGGTTTTAACTGTCAGTCTTAAGGAACCATCTAGAAGCACACATTCTGTTCACTCAGTTCTAATCAAAGACGATGCACACTGAATGGATAGATTTGCTGCTGATCTTGGATGTTGGACAAAATCCTTAAGGAGGGTTGAATATTCCAGCCCAAAGCACTGTAAAGGCAAGGTGCGGGGAGACTAGCGTTCCAATCCAGCGATAACTTATAATACTGGGCATCCAAATGCTTACAGCTCTTCATTCATATTGCATGTAATGGGCTGGACCTTTCTAGAATCAATGGAGATGCCAAATGCACAGAAGATGTACATGCATCTGTTACCCCGTTTTCTGAGGGTCCCGGGAGGGACACCAAATTACTATCAAAATTACACAAGTTGGGGAAATTAGTTCAGAGCACAAGTTGGCAAAACCAGAGGCAGCGTAACTTAGCAGGATCTTGCAACCCAGTGTCTATGGGGTCAGGCCAAGTCACGAAGCAAACCGGTTGGAAAATAATGAACGGTCTTTATTAAATGCAGGCACACAATGTATGCGAAACAAACACACAGATACCTAAGGAAAATAAAGGTGTGAATAAGATAGCGGGATTTTCAGAGGGATTGTTGGTTCGGGTGATACGAAACCTGTCCTGAAGTCCGGAAGAAAATGGAGATCGAAGCTGGGGTGCGATGTATCTCAGCACGTGGAGCTGAGGGGAAGCTCGCCAAGCAAAGTGGCAGCAAGGCGGTCTGGAACTCGGGAGCGATCCAAAGAAGCTCTCAAAGTCAGGGGTTTTTATAAGGAGAATTGTGACTGCAGGCTAGGTCGGACTTAGGGGAAAACAACAGATTTGGAGACAAAGCCTCCAAAAGGTCAGAATTTGAATGATTGCATTAGAGCCGAATTTATCAATAGAGCAGCCGGTATGCAAACGCGGAATACTTGAGCGTTGTATAGTCAGATCATCAAGCTGCCAGCGCTGGGCAGAGGATCTTTTGAGAGTTGCTTGCATACCTAATGGAGGTACTTGCCTTGAGGTCTCCTAAAGCGGCGAGTCGGCTGTTTTCTGGCCTGCCTGTATTGTCTAGGAATATTACCACGATTAGCGGCCAAGCCTGTATGCGTGCTTGTCCGGGGGCCTCGCAAGCATGTGGAAGGAATACGTGAAGCCGAATTATGATATCAAATGATATCTTTTATATCCCCAAAGCTCGGGCTAGCCAGGGCAGTAACAATCTCCCCCCGAAAATGGGCGATGTTGGGGACAATATCGGACATTTTCCAATTAAAAATCAAAAATCACTTTAGAGCCGAATAGGGACTTGCAGGTCAGGTAGCCGTATCACTCCACAGGAAAAGGAATTCCGGGAAGAACAAAGGATTTTTATCTTATAAAGACAGTCGTAACTAAAACCTAAACCTAAACACACACACACACCAATGTCAACAATGCAATAATTAACAATTAAACAATAAACAATGTCCAATGTCCCGTCAATAGGGAACGGTCAAAGAATGAGCAATGGTAGCAAAATAGCAAACGCAATCAATGAAATCCCATGCAGGGTCTGGCAATGAAGGCAATCCAATGAGCAAACAGTTCAATGTGGATGATGGAATGAGAGTTCATAGTCCGGGGCAGGTGAGGTGCAAGCAAAAGTCTTGGCACCCTCCCTTGCAACAGAAAAGTCTTTTAGCGGGAGCGAGCGAGCAAAACATAAGTCCATCCAGGCAACGGAGCAGGAACAGCAACAAAATGTCCAAGTTGTTGCAGCTTAGCTGGCTTGCTGCACTTTCAGGAACGGTGAGGCTTTGCAGAGTTGGGAGTCTGGAACAGTCCATTGGGCTTCTCGGGTCAGCAAACGGTTACAGGAATGGCAAAAAGTCCATCTTTGCAATCGGGAGGCGGTATGGTCACCTTCCCTCACGGTCTCAGGTGTCGTCGAGGAACCAGGAATCTCCAAGCACCCGCCATCAGATGGAGCGGCAACTTTGTCACACACTCCCCATGGTACTCGGGGGCGATGGTACAACCTCGAGATCTTCCCAGCCTTCCGGACCAATTAACCTATTAGAGTTTTAACAGAAGAACTGACATGATTAGTAGCCAATGTATACCATAAATGCAAATGGCCAGCTCAAATCCTACTGGGAATTGAAGCATTTTGGGTCATCATGACTGGAAAGACTAAGAGTCCACAGGGACATAAATAGCAGCTGAGATTAAGGCTGTATTGGCTGGATGGTGGCCGTTGGTCGGGACAGTGAGACTGCTGGTTCGGGTCCCGCATCGGCTCATGGGTCCAGAGACGCCCATGTTAACATCCCAGCAGCACAAGAGGACTTCCTGCTATGAAGGTCCTATTCGCACTCCGGTCCATATAACGCGGACCTGCACGCTCGCATCCTTCCCTTCGCTCAGACCGAAGCCGAAGCTCCAAGCCTAATGTTTCCGAGGGCTTGGGGCGGCTTAACACCCTAGTACCGATGGTTCGATGCTGGCCGCGAGCAAGCAGTATCACTAGCCCACAGATATAAGCTGGACTCCGAAGGCAGACCTGAAGACTGGTCGCCTTCGGATAGGCTTTTGCAACCAAATGGGACGTTCAATTCACGACAATCTATACCAAAAATAACACCACTTTCCAATCACCCAAATATAACCAGGAACTTTGTCCATAAGCGGGAGGTCGGAGAGTTGGCCATTTCTCTCCGTCCCATGCAGACAATGTCAATTTAACCATTGTCATACGCCTCATAAATTGAAGCAAACATCTCAGACAAGTTAATTTCTGGAATGTCCTTGTAATTTAGCGATACTTGAGGAGCAATTACATTAATGGGAGTCTTCCCAGTAGATTCCTCAAGTGAGTCTGTATCAGCAATGCCTGTCGGATTGACTGGCTGACCCTTCCACTCTTTCAGCTGAGAGATGTGGAAGAACTTCAGCCAGTCTCCCTTTTTCCTAGGGGTCCTTATCTGATATACAGCAGGGGAGATCCTTTTCACAATGGGGACAGGGCCAACCCACTTGGCAGCGAGGGAGTGCTTATCCTTATAGAAGTTTCTATATAGGACTAGCTGTCCCTCCTCCCACTGGCAAGGGTGATGAACCCATCCCAGTCTCTTGTCCATTTTCTGTAGGTTTTTGTCCAGCTGGGCAGCTACTTGCCTGTGTACTTGCCCTATATGCTGCACTAGGTTCCTCACCCACTCGTTATTTAGAACCACCTGCTCTAAATCAGAAGGGAGGCTAGTGTCTATCCAAAAAGCCTTGAGCAGCAGCAGCATCTTCTGCCCGGTCATCACCATGTGCGGCGTGAAGCCGTGGGAGGCTACTGTGCCTTGGAAGGCCATCAAAATAATTGGCAACTTATTATCCCAGTCCTTGCCGGAGGAATGCACCATCTTCCGAAGCACTTCCTTCACAGAGCGGTTTGTCCTTTCGATCTGTCCTGAACTTTGAAGATGGTGGGCGATATGGAAGCGCTGGTGAATGCCCAGTGCCTTGTACAATTCCTGGGTAACTTCACCAGTGAAGTGTACCCTTAAGTCTGAGTCAAGGTCACGTGACACTCCCCACCTCGCCCAAACATTTTTAAAGAGCAAGCGCGCTGCCGTGCTTGCAGTGTTGTCTCTACAAGGAAAAGCCTCGATCCATTTACTGAATGGATCGATGACAGTTAAACAATATTTGTTCCCCCGCGGAGTTGTAGATAACGGGCCTATGAAATCTATTTGAATGCACAACCAGGGACCCTCGATGTGTTGGTGCTGGATGGGTGCCTTGGGGCCGGAGGTGTCAGCGTTGACCATGGCGCAAGCCGAACAGTTGTCGACCCACTGGTCTACATCTTACTTGATCTGCTGCCACCACCTGGTTTCCCGTACCCTGTCCAGAGTCACACTTCTCCCTCGATGTCCCTGCTCGTGCACAAACTGGATGATGTCACTGTGGAGGTCTTGGGGCAGGATCCAGTGGCGTTGGCCACTGGTATCAATAGCCCAATACACTCCTTCTAGTTGGGAGATCTTGAATTGACCGGACTCATCCAGGCCCTTCTTGGCCAATTCCAAGATCTCAGAATCTCCCTTTTGCAACACTCCCAGGTTGAACATGGGAGGTATCATGGGTTCCTTAGGGTTGACATTTATAGCGGCGATGGGGGCCCCATCGTCCTGTAAAGCAACATCCCGAGCTATGGCGTCTGCTCTGGTGTTCCAAATACACGTAGCCGTGTTCTTTTTCTGGTGTCCTTGGACATGAGCAACCCATGTAGGGGCAGTTCGTTCCTCAATCTGGGCAGCGATCCTGACCCATTTATCGAGATGGGCAATGGGCTTCCCATCGGATGTTTTGAGGTCGTTTTGGAGCAAGACTGATAACCAAACACTGGCTGCTTTGGCAGTCCAATCAGAGTCTGTATAGATGGCCAGGGGGCAATCAAGCGGTTCGTGCTCCAGGATAGCCCTTAGAGCTTCTACTTCCGCCGCCTGGCTGGAGTGTGGCCGGGCTTTTCCCTGTAGGGTGAAGGAGTCCGTGACTCGGATCGCTCCATAGCCTGTCCGTGGGCTACCGTCCACGTGCATGGATGACCTATCACAGAACCAACAAACAAAGCCCTGTAACTGAGCTTCCTCAAGGGAGGCTCCCCATTCCACTGGCCATTGACTAGTATTCAAAGGTGGTAAAGGGAACTCGTGCGTGGCTCCGGTCATAACTAGACCATAGGGAGCTGGTTGCTTCTGAAAATCCACCCCACGCGACATCAAGGAAATGGTCCATTTGGCAATCCTGGTGTTGGACACCTGGCCATTCTGAACCTTCCCAGACAGAATATACTTTAGTGGTGTGTGTGGGGTCTGGACAATCACACGGGCGCCTCCAATCATAAACTCCCAGTGCGTTATAGCCCAGATCAGTGCAAGGCATGTTTTCTTGCATGGAGTGAATTTAGTCTCGTGTGGGTCCAAATTCCTGGAGGCGTAGGCTATCAGGCTATCACATGCTGAGTGCTGTTTTGTTGTTGTGACAGAACTGCTCCCATACTCCTATCCGAGGTGGCTAGTTATATGAGGAACGGCTTGGCCATATTCGGGTGCGCAAGAGCTGGTGCTTTCATTAAGTCCTCCTTAAGTTGGGCAAATGCCTGCTGTTGTGCCGGTCCCCACTCCCACTGGGCATTCTTCTTTAACAGGGCATATAGAGGCTTCGCCTTGGCTGTGAAAGACTCTATAAAGTCCCTGGAAAAGTTGAATGTCCCCAGAAGAGAATGCAAGGAGTGCACGTCTGTGGCAGCTGGTAACTTCGAGATCACTTCTACCCTTTGTGCATCGGGACTGCGACCTTCGGTGCCTAAACAAAGCCCTAGGTATCTGACCTCGGTGGATACCAATTGGGCCTTTTCCCGGTTAGCTTTAAATCCGGTGTCACGGAGGATCTCTAACACCTCATGGGTGATTTCCCTGGTCTTCTCCTCCGAATTAGAATGTATTAAAATATTGTCCACATAGGACAAGACGTGGGACCTTGAAGCTGGCTGCAGCTTGTTCCACATCTTGACCACGTGTGCATGGCAAATGTTTGGGCTGGAATGGAAGCCCTGGGGCGTGTGTTTAGACACATACTGTTGCCCCCGGAACGTGAAGGCAAATTTTTACCAACACGCCTCATGCAATGGAATCGAATGAAACGCATTGGCCAAGTCCAAGACACTGTAAAATTTGGCTCCTGCCGCAATGGCGGACAGGATTTCATTATACTTAGCCACAACCGGCGCAACGGGCGGGGTGATGGAGTTCAAAGCTCTAAAATCTACCGTCATTCGCCATGTTTTTCCGTCTGATTTCAGCACTGGCCATAAGGGCGCATTGCAGATGGACTGCATAGCAGTGACTATGTCCCACTTGATGAGTCCCTCAATGGTTTTCCCAATGCCTTCCTCTGCTTCGGCTGGGTATTTATACTGTTTCTGAGGTGGGGGGTCCTGTCCTTCTATCAAGACGCAGGCTCCCTTTACAGTCCCACACTCTACTTTGTCCTTTATCCAGACCACTGGGAAAGCCTTCACCGACGGGTTGCTGGTCACACAATGCACAGGGGCAGGAGCTTTAATGGCGGCACAACAGTGCACAGCCGAAATTTCTACTGGTCCCTGATCTAGCTGCCATAGAAACCCGTTTGCATAGTCAACTGTGAGCTTGATTCCCCAGAGAAAACCGATGCCCAAAAGGCCGTCGTCTTCTTCCCGGTTCTCGCACGCCCACAACTGAAAATGAAACGTCTCTATAGACATTGGGATGCCTGTCCATGCCCTAGCTTCGTGACCCCCCCCCCCGCCATAACCAGAAAGCTGGACATGCTCGGGCATGGGTTCACCATACTTCACAAGTCTGGGGTGCAGCACGTTCACCGCTGCACCGGAGTCTACAAGAAGGGTGGCAGGAGTCTTATCCCTCTCGGTCCCAATGCCTGCCTTCACCCAGAAACTTCCCCACCTGTCTGGTTTCAACCTAGCCACCATGTTGCGGGGAAGCTTCCTGGACCGAGGGCACCCCTATGCTTGCAGTTCCAGGTTAGGGTAGTATCCAGCCAGAGGAGGGCCGTCAGTTACGGCCTGGACCAGCTGTTTACTTCCCGCCTGAAGCTGCTTCTCTAGAGCTTCCAGAAGCTCCGATGTTGGTCGCTTGTCGAACTGGCTCATGTCCAGCCCGAACTTTCTGAGCATGCCCCAGACCCTTACTCTGTCCAAGGAGTAAGTCTAGGCTGTCGGCTCATACCCACCAGATGTCTCCCGGGGAGAACCCGAGTCAGAGGGCTGTTTGGGGGCAGTGGGCTGCTGTGGGGGACTTCCTGCCTTGCTGGGCTGGCTGCGGAAATCCCGTCCCTGCCACTGCCTGTTGTCCTGTCTGGGTGGCAGTTGCGAGTTCCAATTCCCTCACGGAATGGAATTCGGAGCCGTTTTCCTATGCTGGGAATGGGGCCCATAGTTCGAGTACGTAACCTCAGCTATAGGTTCCCAATTCCCGGTGTCCTTCCTATGCGTCTTGGGGAGAGGTCTTAGGGATCCTGCCTTGCGGAGCAGTCAGCGACCCGTCGGAGGTTATTCCCAAATTCCTCCCAGTTGGTGGTGGCTGGATCCACCAAACCGAGAGCCATCTTGGTCTCGTGATTAAGACCTCCATACAAGAGCATCTTAAACTCGAGACCGTTAAAGTCATATCCACGGGGTGTCAAGGGGACCTTCTCGGCCAGAATGGCGAGGAGCTGCTTCCGTGCCACGTAAGCCTCAGGGTTCTCTCGAGGACCCTGCTGCTCCATGGCACAGAGCACACGCGCACTCTGTCTGGGCCACAAAATCCTAACTATCTCTCTCATCCAGTCGTCGGCCTCGAGCCGCCACGGCTGATTCAAGAGTAGGAAGCTCGGAGGGCGACATACGAAGCTGGGCCAACTAGAAACTTAGAAAGCAATGCGATACTCACGAGAATTCAACATGGATTTCTCAAAAATAAGTCATGCCAGACTAATCTTATCTCTTTCTATGATAGAGTTACTAGCTTGATAGATGAAGGGAATGCTGTGGATGTAGCATATCTCGATTTCAGTAAGGCCTTTGACAAAGTTCCCATGACATTCTTGCAAAGAAGTTAGTAAAATGTGGGCTGGACAGAGCTACTGTCAGGTGGATCTGTAACTGGTTGACTGACCGTTCCCAAAGGGTACTCACCAATGGCTGCTTTTCATCCTGGAGAGAAGTGACTAGCGGGGTGCCACAGGGTTCTGTCCTGGGCCCAGTGCTGTTCAATATTTTCATCAACAACTTGGATGAAGGAATAGAGGGCATGCTCATCAAATTTGCAGATGACACCAAATTGGGAGGAGCTGCTAATACGCCAGAGGACAGGATCAAAATTCAAAATGACCTGGTCAAATTGGAGAGCTGGGCCAAGGCTAACAAAATGAAATTCAACAGAGAGAAGTGTAAGGTCCTACACTTAGGTAGAAAAAATGGAATGCAGAAATATAGGATGGGGGACACGCGGCTGGATGGCAGTACGTGTGAAAGGGATCTAGGAGTCCTAACAGACCACAAGCTGAACATGAGTCAGCAGTGTGATGCGGCAGCCAAGAAAGCCAATGCAATTCTCGGCTGCATCAATAGGAGTATGGTGTCTAGATCAAGGGAGGTACTGGCACCACTCTACTCTGCTTTGGTTAGACCTCATCTTGAATCCTGTGTCCAGTTCTGGGCACCCCAATTCAAGAAGGACATGGTCAAGCTGGAGCAGGCCCAGAGGAGGGCGACCAAAATGGTGAGGGGCCTGGAAGCCATGCCCTATGAGGACAGACTTAGAGAGCTGGGTATGTTCAGTCTGCAGAAGAGAAGGTTAAGAGGGGACATGATAGCCATGTTTAAATATTTGAAGGGATGCCATGTAGAGGAGAGAGAGGGCTTGTTTTCTGCCGCTCCAGAGACCAGGACAAGGAGCAATGGATTCAAGCTGCAGGAAAGGAGATTCCACCTGAACCTCAGGAAGAAGTTCCTGACAGTCAGGGCTGTCCGGCAGTGGAATATGCTGCCTCCGAGTGTAGTGGAGTCTCCTTCCTTGGAGGTTTTTAAGCAGAGGCTGGATGGCCATCTGTCGTGAGTGCTTTGAGGGCGTTCCTGCATGGCAGGGGGTTGGACTGGATGGCCCATGTGGTCTCTTCCAACTCTACATTTCTATGATTCTATGATTCTATGAACTAGGTCAGGTCCTGACCACTGGCTGTCGGGTGAGAGTGTATCACCGCGTTCAACCACATGATCCCAGTGGTTCTGTTCAATGGACCTAACTGGTCTGCTTTGGCCTCAGTAACTCGCCAGGGGACCCTAGTCTCGGTGATCTGCGTCTCCTGTGTCTCTTGCCTATCTGAACTGCCTTCTCCAAGGGAGGTGATCCGTCTCGTCATGGACCGTGTCTCTACTGGGTTGACTGGGATCTTAGGGTCACTCCAGTCGGGACTGTGGGGAATGGTTGCCTGAGCATCCTCCGGCAGTGCCTCCACAGAAAAGTCCTCCACAAACGTTGGGGAGCAGCTCCGGGCACACAGCCGAAATTAAGGCTTTGCGCGTTTGGAGCTGGCTCTCCAGCGCAGCGATCTGCTTCTGGCAAGCTGCATGACTAACAGCCTCCTGCTGTTCTCTCACTTGCCCCACCATGAACTTGGCCGCAGACCTGGCATGATCCAGCTCAGCCTCCAAGGCGTGGGCTTTCTCTTCCCAAGTTTGCACCACTAGAGTGATGTTGCTAAGCTTCTCAGCGGAGGCCTGTGCTACAGACGCGAACGTTACTTTGTCCGCTCGCGGTGCCTCGATCTCGGCATGAAGCCGGGCATTCTCCTTCTCTATGCTCACTAATTTCTGTCTGTTCTCTACCAGGGCACTACTAGCATCTCTGGCCGTAAGCCAAAGTCCCCAAGCGGCCAAAGCGGCCTTAGACGGCCTGAATGAGTTCTTTGATTTCCGTGCCAGGGTGTACGCTTCACGGTGTGTGGTAAAGGGATCAGCCGTTTGGAAGATGGAGTCCTTCCAGGGGCATTTCCCCTTACTTAACACCCATCTCTCTAGTTTACCTCTGACCTCTTCCTCCAGCATGAGGTCCTTGATGGTGACCTTACCAACCTCAGCCATTTTACACACAAACTACACTACCTACAATCTACAAACTACAAACCACAAAAGGGACCAGGAACTGGAGTGATGGGAAGGATCACCTAGACCCCTGGGGGAGCTGAAGGGAAACGAACACAGCGGAACTACTCTAGGAAAGAGGGATGGAAACCTATCTCCAGCCTGCCCAAACAAAGTCGCTTTAGTACACCCAAGCCCGGTTTTCCACCTCGACAGCGTTGGGGACCAAAGGATGAGGAAACGGTTCAGGGACAGGGAGGTCACCTAGACCCAGGGAACCCTGAGGAGTACTCCGCCTGCCTGAAGGGGGGAAACGAACCCAGTGGAACTTACAGCGCTGCCTGGCCAAGCAGTGCGGAAAAAGGGGCAAGGAACCAAAACCAAACCATTCCTAACAGTTTTTTGGGTGAGGGGGCCCTTCCTACACCTCGAGCTAAACTTTCTAAATCCTGCGCTAGGTCGGGAATCACCACTCGCACCTAGTCGGCTAGCCAATCGGGACTCACCCAAAACTACACAGTAGGACGCACTCGCCCTTTTCACAACTATCAGTGGGACGCACCACGCTCTAACTCCTAACAAGGACGGGACGCACCTGTATACTGCTGGGGGGGGGATTACTTCCCTGAGTGCTATTTGTGTCTTACTGCTAGGGTGTTGAATGTGTGTAGACTGTTCCTACAGTGCTAACACTCGAACACTTCGGATCCCAGCCCACAACAGACCCCAAGTTAGGGATGTGATTCCCAGGACAGCTTGTGCACACCCTTTGCTATCAGACGATGGTTCACCGCCTAGTGCTAGTGACCACGCCGGGGCGGCTGACATACACAAACCAAGCAAGAAAGGGGAACAGATTTCCACCCAGATAGAATAGCTCTAGAGCTCAAACGCACAGAATTCTCACACACACGTGTTCCTGCCTGACTGCGCTCTAGCAACCTGACTGGCCGTTCCCTAAGTCAGTACCAGCCTGATTTGAGGAGGTTCGCAACTCCTTCTCAAATTAGGGGTACCGGGGTTGCCCGCGTTGCTCCACTACTCTGTTACCCTGTTTTCTGGGGGTCCCAGGAGGGACACCAAATTACTATCAAAATTACACAAGTTGGGGAAATTAGTTCAGAGCACAAGTTGGCAAAACCAGAGGCAGCGTAACTTAGCAAGATCTTGCAACCCAGTGTCTACGGGGTCAGGCCAAGTCACGAAGCAAACCGGTTGGAAAATAATGAATGGTCTTTATTAAATGCAGGCACACAATGTATGCGAAACAAACACACAGATACCTAAGGAAAATAAAGGTGTGAATAAGATAGCGGGATTTTCAGAGGGATTGTTGGTTCGGGTGATACGAAACCTGTCCTGAAGTCCGGAAGAAAATGGAGATCGAAGCTGGGGTGCGATGTATCTCAGCACGTGGAGCTGAGGGGGAAGCTCGCCAAGCAAAGCGGCAGCAAGGCGGTCTGGAACTCGGGAGCGATCCAAAGAAGCTCTCAAAGTCAGGGGTTTTTATAAGGAGAATTGTGACTGCAGGCTAGGTCGGACTTAGGGGAAAACAACAGATTTGGAGACAAAGCCTCCAAAAGGTCAGAATTTGAATGATTGCATTAGAGCCGAATTTATCAATAGAGCAGCCGGTATGCAAACGCGGAATACTTGAGCGTTGTATAGTCAGATCATCAAGCTGCCAGCGCTGGGCAGAGGATCTTTTGAGAGTTGCTTGCATACCTAATGGAGGTACTTGCCTTGAGGTCTCCTAAAGCGGCGAGTCGGCTGTTTTCTGGCCTGCCTGTATTGTCTAGGAATATTACGGCAATTAGCGGCCGAGCCTGTATGCGTGCTTGTCCAGGGGCCTCGCAAGCACGTGGAAGGGATATGTGAAGCCCAATTATGATATCAAATGATATCTTTTATATCCTCAAAGCTCGGGCTAGCCAGGGCAGTAACACATACATCAGTGGAAAGGTTTCTGGATCCAAGGGAGCCAACTGTTGAAGAATGGTCCCACGGGCAGCCTTTTATAGTAAGCATGATGTGCTATGAAACAGAAGAATTGGAACTGCTGTGATGTTTGCAAGTCCAGCTGATGAAGCCTCCGAACAGGCAGCCACATTCATATCATATGACAGTGCACTACAATACTTTGACATATATTACTTCAGCAGAAGCTTAAGTGTCTTGACGAACCTTACAAACTCAACCACCTTTTAAATCAAGCTGGCATCTGAATTGTCCTTCTTGTTGTCAGACATTAAATGTTGTCCTCATGGATCAAATCAAAGAAATATAAATGTTGGAGTGCTTCAAACAGACAAGAGGCATGAAATCCTTCTTGTCTGTCTTCTTATTGCAGCTACATAAAAACCTGATTCAGCAAACAGTGTTTCTTTATATTAACACATCTTCCGCTTCTACTGCTTGATATTCACTCAGCACCAACACTGGTCTCACAGTGGCATTATAACTCTCAAATGTTCTCTGTTTTAACTACATCAAAGTTTTAGTCAATTTCAATTCATGGCTGCTACAAACTGCTTTTTAGTAAAATGCACAGGCCATTGCAATAATATGGAATAAATTAGTCACAGAAGCTTGTTAAACATTATGAGTTCCCATTATTAGCAGTAATGATACCAAATCTGTTTCCCCTCCATTTTCAAAAGCAGCTACTGGCTGTCCCAATTAATGCTTTCCCAAGAATTTATTACCCTGTTTTAAAAAGAAATCATCTGGCATTGCAACAATTCAATTTCATGCTCCACATACAGATACTTCTCTAGATTTTTCCCCTTATTACTCTTCTCTAAATTACAAACCAACGCACCAAGCTGATCCTTTAAACTCGTGCTAAATCAAGTATGAGCTTGGAACACCAAACTGCAAAGAGTCAAAACTGTTGAACTCAAAGTGATTTGCACACACATAGATCAACCCTGAAAGCAATGATCTTCAGGCATGGTTGAAGAGGTGCTTTTAAAAAATGTTACAACACAAACAAATCTGCAGGAAAAATGTTTGTCATCTGGGCAAATTATCATCTTTGGCTCCCAATTCATTTCTGTATTGAAGTTATAGTGCTGGTGCTAACCTACAATGCCCTTCATACCTCAAAGCCACAAAACCTGAAGAAACAACTCCCACTCATGCATTCCTACCCAGGCCCAGAAAAGATAATGAGAAGTCCTGAAAGGGCCTTCACAATACTGTGATCCCCACAGAAATGATATACACTACCCAGAAAGGTCTGGCACATACTTTTATTTTTGTTATCTTTGAGGCATCAAGCAAAGACCTGTTTATTCTCTCAAGCTTTTTAATCCTACACAGTTGTACAACTATGAGGTGTTTACATGGTTTTATCTTCATATTTTACTCTTGCTTCTCGTCTCTGCTGCTTTTAATTGATTTAATGCACTATCTTAGTTGGATTTTGAATTTTATCTTTGGTTTCTTGGTATGATGACGAGAGAGCTTTTGGCTATACAGTGACTAATAATTTTTTAAAAAACAAACATGGTCTGCTAGTAAAGACACATTTCTTCAGCCCAAACAAAACAGGCGTTTTAGCACTTCTGTACAATTATGCATGAATGAACCAGTAGTTTATGTGCAGTAGTTTGAGTGTTGGACTAAAACTCCGGGAAATAAGTGTTTGAATCTCTGCTCAGCCATGGAAACACAAGGATGAGCCTGGTCAAGTCACACTCTCTCAGCCAGAGAGGAAGGCAATAGCAAACCGCCTCTGAATAAACTGACAAGAAAACCCTGTGATAGTGGTGCATTAAGTCAGAGCTAGCTTGAAGCCACATACCACAAACAGACAGAACTATGGCTGTAGCTTCCTCCCAAAGTGTTCACAATTCATTTCAAGCTTTTACTCCCTAATTTGTGTTTATTCCATCCAAATAAAGGGGTGTTAGTGCTCACCTGCTCTGAAAAGTATGTGAATTTATAATCTGAAAATTTTATCTTGAAAATGATGAAAACTTAATTTAAAACCATCACAATTACCTTATGCTGATGTAGCAAATGGCAAGGACGGGATGAAGCTCTTTTTTTTAAAAAAACATTCAAATAAATAGGAGGAAGGAGAAAAGCATGGCGATATCAAAAGATGATGCAAGACCATATGGGATGGGAATCGTGGTCTAATTGTGGTGCGCGCGCGCACACACACACACGAAATTCTCTGGTCAAATAAAATGGAGAGTTGTCCTGGAGGCCTCCAGGTGTGGCAACTATCTTTTACATGCACGTTGATAAGTGCAGGCTTTTAAAATGATCTTTCCCACCAAAGCTAGGAGTGAACTTCTTGTCATTTCCAGTTTTGCAAAAAATACAAAAAAGTGCATTTATGAAAGGTGTACCTCATGGTATCTCCCCTTGGGCAAAAACGGCCCTTGGACTCCCAGAGATTGCTCACTCTTGTCACAGTAATTTACCCTGGAGATTGGTCCAGGTTGTTCTAATACAAGAAAATCTCTCCACTACTAATTTACAGCTGCATTCCTTTACCATTTTTTTTTTTAAAAAAGGCCAGCAAACATCACACAGGAACCACTTACTGATGGAATTGTCCCATGTGCCTCTCTTTCCAGAGTTATGTAGGACCAGTCACAAATGTCTTTCTCATTCCTCTAATAGGGTGCTAACCCACATGTGATTATAGCATTCATACATACACTGCAATCTTGGGAGATAAACTTTCAGGTGCCCAGGTCCTGACTACCTAATTGACACTACTGAAATTCTCTTTCTGTACATGACACACGGTATCAAACAATTTGTCTGATGTACAGAAAGAGAACTTCAGCAACGACACCAAAGCTTCTGTGGTAGCAGCTGGATCTTCCTGTTTATTACTGGTAGAGATCAGGTAAAGAATTTCACTGTATTTCACCACTTTCCAGGTGCTGGGAAGTATTTCTCTAACTACTAATAGACTCTTCATATAAATAAACACTTGCCTGTGTTGCAGAAAGCCAATAAATGGTGCAATTCCAGATCCTGGACCGACCATAATAAAAGGAATTGACGGATCATCTGGTAAGTGAAAACTGTTGACTAGACGAGAACATATGGAGATCTAAAATGCAATTAGAAATCGTTAATGTACTTGAGGAAAATAGAAGGCCGACGTACAAGCTACACTCTCTACCCAAAAATTTGATGCAACTGCTGAATTTTTCAACTATTTTTTTAAAAAAACAAAAAATTAAGAATTAAACAAAGAATGAAATTGAAGAAAACAGGAAGTGGAGGAGGCAAAATACATTAGCGGAAACCAGATTTTGGATAACCCCCCCCCCTCCTTTGTTGAATGAACGTAAGTCTTTCAAACTCACTGACACTGCATGTTTTGTTTTTATTTTGAAAAAGAATCATGTTTCAGATTTTCATAAGGAAGATCATGAAGGCTAGTTCACATATTTGATTTCAATATAAACATATTCAATATTTCAATATAAACATAGTTTCTGCTAATCATTAAGTGTATCTGTCTCTTAGATGAGAAGACTCCCACTCTTGCTAGCAACACATACTTCATGGCATGATGTGCCCATTCAGATATTTAGATACTGTCTTTTCTCTTTCAGCTATAAAATCTTTCATATGATCACAAATCAAAATTTGTAGCTAGGGGAGGTTTGTTTCCTTCAAATGAATAATGATTGTTACAGAGTTCCCACATAAGATCCTACAGATCACAAGCTGTGACGTTTCTTGCCGCCCAGCCTGCCACACCTTGTGTACAGGTCTGCACGGCCTGGGAGATTTCTGGATCAAGCCAGGACACACATCCACAGGCCTGCTTCTATCCTCCTCCCACCGGGAATTGCAGCACCCATTTCACTACTGTCCCCGTTTGGCCTCCTCCCACCAGACTGAGCTCCCTCCCCTGCTTTCTTTAAACTCTGGCCCTTCTCAGCTATAAGGACAAGCAGACTTTTAATCCTAAAAGAAAGTGATACTCTTGGTACTAATGTTGTAATGGTAGCGTGTATAATCCAGTATGTAGAATGACACTCTGTGAGACTGCTTTTATAAAAACAGAAAGTCACATTTTATTGAAATACTGTTAGTGTAATTTGTGTGTAACTAAATTTTTATAATACAGCACACCCTTTTCTCTCTCTCTCTCTCTCTGCTCAGCTCATTTACTGTCAATTATTCACTCTGTTTCTCAGCTCTCTAACACAGCTCTTTCCTCTTCGTCCCCCACTGGGCTCTCCTTCCCACTAACTCCCTCCCGTGTCAGTTAAATTTCCGTTTCTCCTCCCCGCTTGGTTCGCCCCTCCCTTGAGCCCCCCAGGGTTCCATTTTACCGACCAATCATTTTAAACCACTCCTGGTCACTATGGAGGCTCGGTTACCATGCCCCTCCCTCCAGGTTTCGTCACACAAGCAAACGAAACGTATATAATTTTGGCAAAGAGTCTGTCCAAAGACGAACGTACAAAGATGTGTCTCTCCACCCACCCACCTAGCTTGATGGCATGCATCATTCCCATCAGTGCTAAAGAGGATTTTGACCAGAACTAAGAAAAATTACTTTTTGGATTACAACTCCCAGCAGCCCCCTGCCAGATCCTGGAAGGTATATTCCAAAAATTATTTTCTCAAGCACTAAAATTCCGTCCCTGCAAGTGGGAGATGGATGCATGTGAATCTAACCTGAGAAACTTACATCCATGGCTATACTTCAGTAAGAAACCAGGCACACTAAGTGTTACTTGTACCCTTGAGTCAAGCACATGCATTAAATCAATGGCATTCAATCTCCTCAGGTCTGGGATTCCCACTCAACATCAACTTGCAACATGGGACCTTCTTTCAATTTTTTTTTTTTTACTATGCAAGTCCATCCTTCTTCTTTTCCACGTTTTTTTTCCTCCTTTTAATAAAACCGCTCAACTAACAACAGATAACGTAAAAATGAAGCGGCACTGATCCCACTGCAATTCACCTTCAGTCACCATGATCCTTAATCAGCTGCAAGTGGAATCTCAGTAAGGGGCTAAAGTGCCGGACAATCTTATCACCTGGATTAATCTAGAGAAGATCACCTTGTTTGCTAAACCACATCTCACTCACATGATGTTACAATGGAAAGTAGAGGTCACTATCAAATCCCCAGATCATTTAACTGTTGGAAGCAAAGAGCCATCAACATTTATATAAAGTGATTAGCAAGAGGAACTCTACAGAGCATGCCTACCTCTTCGTTCCACCTCTCTGTTTCTTTCTTTGATCTATGTACTCAAGCCTTTTTGCTTCCTTTCTCTTTCTTCCAAAAGTCAGTCCTTTGTCTCCCTTTGTCTGGGAAGGTAGTATCTGCCTCAGGGTGGATGCTAGCCCAACAGCCACACATGACAGCCAGCTTTAGGAGTTTTTCTATTAAAATTTAGGTAATCTTCTTTTGTCCATCTCTTTTCCTGTCCCAAAATGGGTTTCCTGGAATGGTAGTTTTCTTTTTTTCAACTTACAAGAGCATACTCAGTATTTTCTCCTGTTTTCTAATACAAGCTCCTATCGTACTGTCTACACTGCATTCTGCTTGATGCAGATACTCAATATTCCTACACTAACAACAACACAAAAGGAAACCTATTACAGAAAGGCACAAATGATCTCTGGCATAAGAAAAAAAGTCTATGGTTAGACTGAGTTATAATACCTCTGGAATGAGGATTTCGTTACCCTTTGTACTTGACTGAAGGATTGGGGCAACCAAGTTGGCCAACCAACCAGTACAAACCCCTCTTCGCAGTTGACCTACATAGGTTGCAAACTCCACAATACTGAAAATGAAAGTCATCCTTCCAGGCTGAAATAAACTAGAGCTGCAATAAAAAAAAATTAAGAAAAATCACACACTCAATAAAATAAGAAGAAATAACTATTCCACTGTAGACAAAGGCTATTATGGTCAGAGCTGTGCATAGTATGGGCTAAGAAGATCCTCACCCAGAAAAACTGAATGCTACAATCTGTACTGAAAGCCAGGATGCCTTTGCTCTCCACTCCCAGCTTCCCAATTTTATTAGTGTCTTCAGCTACGCCACAGATTTCACCTGAAATTGCCCACACATCTTCCTAGCAATAAGGGTTAGAGATTTGAGAATGAAGGTTCTGAGGATGCTGAATTATGTACTCCATATTTTAGCAGATTTTATGTACTTGCTTAGAATATACCATGATTATAGTCCTTCCTGAAGAGGACCGTAGTGTTGCCATACAGGACTTTTCAATAATGGGCTCCCTTTTTTGCTTCCTCATCTTCACTTCCGTAGTACAAGTACTATTAAAAGTCATAATAATGAACATAATTAGCATCCATGTATGTCATTGTAATCTTTATAAGAACCTTGTACAATAGGCTACCTAGTAATTTCATCAGAGAGGCCAGATTAAAGCAAGTGCTCCTCAAATCACAACAGTTCAATCATGCTACCATTATGGTAACTGGGCGAGAGAATCTGGACACTGAGCTAAGAGCTGAGTGGCAGTGATACTATTTTCCACAAAGACTTGAGACTTGGTTTCCACATCTGGTGGTGACTTGCAAATATGAATCTGCTATCATGGAATTTGCTATAATTGACGCCATGCATCAGAACTTACATATCAGACACAATGCTTTGCAAAGCTGTCTATTCACACATTTTGTGGTGGGTCATTAATTCCTGAGTAGCAAAGCAGTCAGAAACTAAGCGAAGTACATACAGATGTGAATTGGCCTTCAGTCTCTGAATGTTGAGGTTGCAGCAGACCTCAAAAGTTTTCTCTGCCCATAAGAAGATGAAATGCAAAGTTTGAAAATGAGAAATGGCCCACATTGTTAGCAATTTTTTAAAACTGATATTACATTACCTTGCAGCTGAGTAAGGTCTAGCTTGTAATTTTGGAAGATGTTCTATGAAAAACAAAAATCAGTGAATACAAGTCATTACCTTCTATCCACCTCCACTTGCATATAGTACTAAGACATCTTTGGTATCTTTCAATAATAAATAACAGTGTAACACTTTAAAGCTTTCCAAAGTGCTTCAGATGTCCACAATCCAATCTCTTATTAATTGGAGATGTGGGGAAACTAAGGCCATTTCCGCACTAGCCTGTTATAGTGCGATGATGCCACTTTCAACATCCTCTGGAATACTGGGGTTTGCAGTTTTGGGAGGGGCCGGCCAGCCCCTCCTGAAACTGCAAACCACAGGATTCCAGAGGATGTTGAAAGTAGCATCATCCTGCTATAACAGGCTAGTGTGGAAATGGCCTAAGAGATTGTGGTGTGAATAATTTTGACAAGGGGCACAACACCCCCCTGAAACCAGCAGAGAATAAACTCCACTGCTGCCAGATTTGCTGCTGTGCACAGAGAATGTGCCCCCCAAAGCAGAATGGCACTTCTGGGAGGCTTCTGCCTTATAACAAATGTTCCCTGAGTAGTCTGCTTTAAGAAAATGTAGGTTCCTCCACATCTGCCTTCTCTGCAAATTCAGCAGGGGATGACAAAACTGGGTGGAGGAGGGCAGTGTGTGGTCCCCAACCTGCCCAATGCTGTTCTGAAATCTCCTGCTTCAATTAGGAAAGAGCAAAATTTGAACTAGTGACCTTTTAGTTCGAAGCTCTCTTTGCCACAATGCCACTTTGCACCATATATGTAATTACGATATGGACCAAATGCAACACAGGATTTCTAAATTTAATGCTTTCAGATAAAATGAATTAAGCAGGTGAGTTTCTTGGATAGATGGATGGATTTGGGAGAAAGAATCCCCATCAATATAATTTCCTGTTCCTAAAAATAATCTTAACAAGGATAATACTATGAGTAGACTTTCCATTCTTCTCTCTCTTTCTCTCCCTCTCTCTCTCTCTAATATATAAATGCAGAAAGGGAGATTGCTGATACCCCAAATAAGGCAATGCACTTTTATTCAGAACTAATGACTTGCTGTATTCATTTATCAGGTTTTGTTTAAAACAAACAGATTGGTGGTGATGTGGATATGCTGACCTGTAGCATTTTGAGGCAGACATACCCATGTAAAAGTTTCACAAAAAAAAAAACTTAACGGGCATTTAGAATGTTGTACTGATGTTTACAACTACTCATGTGCAAGAACATGATACTACATAACTTTTCAGTTTAAACAATGAGCTAAAAAGGGGGTATGAGAGATGTGTAGAGAATCAGTGGACTGTATCCAATGTTAGCCTAACAGAAAAAGGAGACATAACTACTTCCACAAGAGCTGTATAAGCATTAATGGAACACTAGCACAATTAGCGTAAGCACCATTAGCTGAATGAAGTCATTCTGAATTGTGCCAACAGCCTGAGCAATGAGAGAACTCATACAATCAAAATATTGTATTTGATCCTTGCAAGAAGATGTAAAAGCTTTTCCTTTGCAGTGATGCCACAGGACGCTACCAAGGGTTAAGAAAGGGATTTTTCCTCTTGAGCTTCTCTCTTTTTTTACTATAATTCAGGGTTAGTCAATGGGATTCAACAGTAACAAGTTCAGGGCTGCCAGGTACATCTTCAGCATATGGATTTTGTGACAAATGTTGGGTTATGGCCTGTAGCTCAGATGGCATTAAAAAAGATATACCAAATACACAGAGAATAGGTCTATGTATGGCTAAAAGCCATGGTATAAACTGAATTTCAAGAAGCAGCAGACCATATTAGCAGATGGCAATCCACGGAGGACAGCAATTCTTATGGGAAACTGGTTGGACATTGCTCAAAGAATTCTGGACTAGATAAAAATTAGGTATGATCTGCATTCTGTCTAATTATTTGAGAACATGCTAGAATACAGCAAATACATGCTCAGATGGAGGTTTTTGTAGCATTGGGGTTTTTTTCTGCTACTGGTGGATCTTATTTCTAATGCATCGATGGGCTTCTACATTCTCAGTATCTTCATTCTGGAGTGGTGTACAGTCCATACTTACCAATCAAAAGACTAAGTGGAGGCTGGCAAGTTGGGAAAGCATGGAGTAAATCCAACAAGCAGACACCAGCATCCCTTATGAAACTGTTATAGTCAGAGGACCCTTGCTTACTACACAGCTCTTGAAGTCTCCTTTTTTCTCCAACATCAATGGTATATCCCACCAGAGATCGCAAAAATGCCTAGCAGAAGAGAAGAGGCTGCATTTGACTTAGGTTGAAGTCATACTGCTAGAAGGATTCTTCTCCAGTAACATAAATATATCTCCTATTAGTATTCTCTGACAGAATGCCTTCCATTAAAGGAACTCAGGGTTGCAGACATGGGATTTTACCCTTGCTTGTTAAATACTCTTTTTTGTTGTTCTTGTCACTGCAGTTGTTGTTGTTACAGTGTCGGTGATTTCTCATCTAAAGGACGAGTGGAAAGAGACCATTTTGTAATGTTTCTGTCCCTGGCCACACTGGCTACAACCAACCAGATGAGTAGCTCTTTACATACCTGCTGACAGAATACCTTGCCCAAGCGTTTGCACACCGAATTATCACTGAATTGGTTAACAGAAGCAAGTTACAGAAAATGTTCAGGACATCACGCTGCCTAACAAACAAACAGCACAACTGCTTTGGGTAGTAGTCTTTTGGGCAATATAGTGCTATTAGAAGCATATTAAATATATCGAAGATACTGGATACTTCCACATGGCTGTTTAATTGCTGCCATCTAGTGGACTACACTGGGAAAAAACCTAAAAAATGTGATCCCATTTAATTTAACGCTAAGTGTTCCATTAGTTAGCAGAAAGTGATAGGAATTTTATCTTCTACCACTATGAATCTTAGAAAACAGGCTTAGAAAGTGTTTTAAAGGCTGTTTCTTTATTCTTTTTTAAAAGCCTGGTTCTTTGTAGCAAGAAGCCTACCGATGACTGTAACAAACATCCACAGAAAACCTCTTTCTAGTCCCTCTCTTAGCCCACTGTCCCCATTTTCATTCACCATCTCTCTAACAACATGTTATTTCTGGATGAAACTGGCCAAGAAAGGGTCAAGAAATCTGCAACAATAAGTATATTTTGGCACTCTTTGCCCCTCCAGCTTCAAAATGAAGCTAGGTTCTGCCTGACGAGGGGCAAGTGAATCATACTGAGAGGAACTGAAAAGGATGTGACTACAGTAAGAATTGGAATATCCACCTACTACAAGGTCAGCATGGAAGTTCCCTACCACATGAAACCTCCTTCATTGACTTTTGTGCAAACCGAGAGTCAAAATTTCACAAACCATGAAGTTCTTAGAAGTTCACTGGTTAAGGGGATAGCAGTCACATAACAGCTGCTTTTTTAAAAAAGATTTTTTTGTATGATTCTGTTCTGCTCAGCAGAAATAATAAAAGTAATGCATTCCTCTCAACATTCAGCCAAAAATATATTGGGACAGAAAGTGCTGGCAAAAGCAGGAAACATATTGTCGGCACACAGTTACAAGTTTCGGATCTTACTACTGTGAACATTAACTTGAATCACACAGAAGCAGCTACGATGCTACAGAGGCATACAGAAACTAGCTCTTACCATCTACTAATAACAGTAGATAGTAATTTTTACTTGAAAATGTCATTATTTGAAAAAGGAAAAAGGAAAAGAAACCTTTTTGACAACTGCTCTTATTTCCAGACACCATGTCAGAATGAATTTCACAGTACTCTTTTCAGGTACATGCTGAGGCAAAGCAGCTCCTGATTAAAAGGGAAAAAAAATTAGAACTAGAAACATAATGAGAAATATATCTGTTCTATATAATTACTTGGGGTTTAATTGTAATACTGCATCCTCCTGCTTTATAGCAGGAGCTTTCAATCTGTATTTGGAAAAACACAGGATTCCTTGCAGCCTCATTATAAATTCCTCTGTTCAAAGAAACTGTGGGCAAAGTTTTTTTAAAGGCAGCTTTCCCACTACACCCAAAAAGCTACGTGTTTTCTAGAACAGGTTATTCAAAATGGTGGTCAAGAACTGATGCTAGTCCCTAAACCATTGACTGCTGATCCCCGGTGAGTTTCCAGGAAAGAAGCACAGGTATCCAGTGTGCACAAATATGGTGCTGCTCCCCAACACACAGAGGAGAACGCTTCCCAAATCAGCTTGAGATGCACGGTTCTAGACCGGGGCTGGCCAGCTTCCTTGGATGAAGGTCAGCTTTCTCGCCTGGAATTTTCATCTTAGAATGATGTTCTACATTGAACAACACAATTTATCCTTTAAAAAAAGGTGTATGTTCCCAGTATGCCTTGTTTTCAAATGGATTAAGCCATCCTGGCATCCTTCCAAGGATACAATTTGGTTTGCAAACAAGTTACATAGGTAGCATGCTCTGTTTTAAAGAAAAAATTGTACTGCTAAAGCTATAGCATTTTTTCTGCAGCTACAGCAGTGGTTGCGGGAGGAATGCAAAAATGGATGACGGCCGCGCGTCACTCAGCCCTGTCCCAGAGCACTATATAGACACACTGAGTCAGTCAGCATTCCACAGCCACTGAAAACACACCCTAACGCTCTTCTCTGAGATCCTTTATATGAAGGAATTCTTTGGCATACAAATTAATGTGTGAGGAGTCCTTATAGACAGCAAGTTTGAAAATCATCAATATAAAAACAATATATTAAATCCTATTCATAAGAATATACATTTTCGAATAAATTCTGATGACCCATAATGCTGAAAAATAATGGATAGAGTACCTACAGTTCAGTTTCTGTATTACTGAGTGATATGACATGCTAACACGTTTAATGTTATAATATACAATGAACTCCAGAAGAGACTTTACAGTTAGGGAGAAAACAGCTATTACTTAGTAACCCTAGGGAACAAGGGCAGGTCCTCTTACAAATTAGAAACTGGTTAACAAAATAGAAACAGAAGTAAACTAACAGCATGATAACAGAAAGAAATAAACAGGACTCTCCTCTCCTCTCCACAAAATCAGCACCAGGCTATTGACATTAATTGATCTGCACTCAAGGGTGGAGGGCTCTGTAGCCAAAGGCTGCAGACAGACACCAAATTATTCAAGACAAGAAAATTACAATGAGACCAAGAAGAGCTTGAAAAAGGACTCCTTTCAACAAACTAGGCAACTAAACAAAACCAAACACCTACAAATTAGATTAAGGCTGCAATTAATAGCACATTTACTAATGAATAAACCAAATTTTGCTCAACTTGAACAAACATAGTTTCCATCAGAGTAAACATGTATATCTCTGTTGCTGTACATGAAGTCAAAAATAAAGCAAAATACATTTGGTTAAAAAATTCCCTAACTTTGCACTTAAGCTGAAGATAACTGAACCAATCATATACATTAGTTTTAAAGTGAATGAAAAAAACTGACACCCATTCCTTTCGGTACCAAAACCAATGAGAAGCGAAATGGTTCAAAGTCTATTATTTTTTGTTTACTTTTTCACTCACAGGAGATTCATCTGATCTACTGCTCATAAATTTGTGCTAACTGTGCTACGTTATCAAGCATTACTCTCTAAAAGCATCAGACATGCCAAATTTCAGAGAGAGGGAGAAAGTGCATATAAAGTCCAAATTTTCTGAGCAACCTTTGCTTAATAGCAATAATAAGCTTTTAGCATTTTATAGCTATAAGAGACATAATTATGTTTGATTCTGAGTTTATGTATTGAAACAAACAAGACTTTCTTGCAGATATTACAGGAGTTAAAATGTACTGTGTTTGTACAGAACTCCTGAGTGTCTGAGAAGCAGCATCTTTGATCTTCAAACAAAAGGTAAATACAGATATTGAGCCTGCACTGATTCTGAAAGGTCAGTTATCACATGCAGTGAAATCCTTGGTACATATATAAAACTTACCTCTCTTTTTAGTGCCTGATTTAACCTTCAAGCACACAAAGGAATCTTTTTGCTCCAAGAGACCCAAGACATTCAGAAGTTCATCAACCTCACTGGTGTCATTGGGACAAATTACATTAAAGGCATCTCCGGGCTCATAGATAAATGATGTTTTCTGTTTTTTTTAAACAAATTAAAAACACAAGTTTAAATAGTACTTCATATTTATGTGCATTTCTCTCCCTTCTGCCTAAGTAACATTCCCCTGTAGCATACCAAATCATCACCAAAGGGTTTCTTTTAATGGTTAAAATTCATGAAAGTACCTACAGTGCACCTTCTGTAAATGAGGGAGATCCATTCCAACAATCCTCATGTAAAACAAAAAATACGAATGATCCATTCCATTACTGTCAATGGACACAGCATGCACACATCTGGCTCAAGGGTACACGTGGCTTCGTACAACATCACATTCATGTGTGCAGAGAGTGCACTGTACTTCACAGAGCAATGAATGGATGTTTCCCCTTTGCCGTCATACAGTTTCACAGCTTACTGGCAACAATAAGTTTCAGTGAATGAAGCTCCAACTATAATAACCTGACCATCTACAAAAGCATGCAGGGATACATTTCATTCACCTTTCTCTTTACCATATTCAAGGTGAGCGTACCAATGCTTACGGGGCTGAAACAGTATCACCTACCGGGATGAACAGGCTTGAAGTGCCAAATTGTACAGAAACCGATAATCTCATCACTATAAAAAAAAAATTGGGGCTGCGAGAAGTGGTCCAATAGGACTTGGCAAACTCGTTGGGCACAGAATACTCACTGTTACACAGATCAGAACAGAAGGGAGCACTGAGTGAAAATGCACTCCTATGATGCTGCAGATTTAGACTACTTTAGCCCAATGCTTCATTCAGAGAAGTTTATAGTTACCAATGAACTGTGAACCTATATGTGGACAAAGAGGAACACTACTACATTGCTCTGTAGCTGCTTTCAGCACTTCATTCCCAGAGGAAAGGTGGAAATGTAAGTTTAATAAATACATTTATTGCAGACACCATCTGTAAAATAATATCGTTAAAGCTGGAAACACACTTCTCAAAATGTTTACTTGTATACTACTTTCACCATCCATTCCAATAAGTTAGAAGTAGGCAAAACAATAAATTCAACTCACAGAAATATCAAGTTCTAGCAGCAAAGTCTTTTTTATTGCATCAACCTTAGTAAGCTGAACAGCCCTGGTGACAGGAACGTGGAAAACGGAGCTCTCTGAAATGCAAGGTAGGCCAGGATCCTGAAAACAAGCTGACACAAGTTTAGACTGAAGGAATAAGCACATAATTTGTACAACTATCAGATGTAACTGTCTCAATATACGAATATGATCCCACCAAACAAACCTCTTGAGACTCACTGATACCAACAGAATAGTTCAGCACATATTTAACTGTCAATCAGACTTAAAAAAAGACTTAAAAGTGTTTTAGTCTGGTTGGATTATCTTTGCTTGACTCCCTTCAAAAATGTTTCAACCACTATTCACAGAAAATCTTTGTAAAGCTGACATACACGAGGTCCACAAAAGCAAGAATAAATACAATAAGGATACAAAATCATGTTTTAAAAACAATTAATTGAAATGGTTCTCTGTTTGGATCACCAGGGCTTAATATACTTATTTTGTTTGAGACAGGAAGTGCTGCAGAGAAGACATCAGAATGATTAGAAAAATGGACGCAGAAGCAAGATAGTTAACAGTAACTTGTAAAACTGGTGATGTTTGAAGACTTCAAACTAAAATCAAGTTCCATACATGGGTATTTTCTAATTATGCTCTAACAACAGTTCAGAGTGTTACTTCAATGGGTCTGAAGATACTTAGAAGTTTTGAGTAGGTAAAAATAAGGTGCTAGGTTATTGACCATAACATCAAAGATTAGACCCAAACAACTTGAAATTCAGGCCCTGGATCCAATTGTTAGTCCCAGTTAGAGCAGACTCTCTGAATCAAGTACTGACTTACCAGTTTCCCCACTGATCCAATGAATGGAATCTGGTTGGGACTCCCAATTGGACTTATGTTAAATTGCCATCTCATCCCTCATAAACCTGCCAATTCAGCTAAACGTCTGAGACTAAAGAGGATTACTGGGATAGTGAAAACAAGACACAGACTAACTGAACAGGTTCAAGCTAGCTATACTCTGGAATTGTCAACCACCATGCCAGCAGCCTTGCCTTGCTTTCTATCAGTGTAGCTGTTAAGAGGATGACACCAAAGATAGTAGGGAAACTAAAGTGGTTTCACAAGGAAGCTATCCTCAAGTACCTGTCACAGAAAGCACCTCCACCCCGCATACACAGAGTTCAAGTCAAGTCAAGTCAAGTAAAATTTATTGCATTTTAGCAGCCAGCCATTGCACAAAAAAAATAAAATAAAATAAAATAAAATGAAATGAGAAAGGATAATCCAGCCAATTTACATGTAATATATAAACAACAATAGATAAATCACTTTCCATACCCCCTTGTTCTTTATAGCACATAATTGTAAGGCCCTGACAAGAAATTTAGATGTTCTAAAAGACACATATTTCACAGTATCAGATAGAAGAAAACAGACCTTCACAAAGAAGGAACTTCCCTTAAAAGACTTCAATAAAGGAAAAATATACTTGCTCTAAGATCATTATAAATAGGGCACTCAAGCAGAACATGAATTAAATATTCTATTGAAACAGAGCTGCAAACACATACTCTGTCTTTCATAGGAACATTCTTGTACCTGCCCATCCGAATTGCCAGTGGGAGAACATTCAATCTAGCATGCAGAAAGGCTAACTTCATTTTAAAAGTTGGAAGATCAACCAGATAATGAGGAAGGGGTGAGTTCAGCGGAATGTAGGAAACAAAAAATGTATTAGATTGGCAGGACTTAATATCAGTCATCTGGGATTGCATCGCTATATCCTTGAGTCTTTGAAGTATAAGTAATTTTGCTTTATCATACCCTTGAGTCAAGAAAAAAAGAACAGAGAACCCCAAATTCATGACAACCAATTGCATTTTATGCATCCATGAATTTGGACCAGGCTCTTCAAAGGACATCAGAAGGAATTCAGATACCTGCTTAAAAATAATTTTTAACCAAAAAAGGAGGGCTAATCTAAGAGCCTCTGTTTTAATTGGCATTATACCTAACTCTGCACGGAGCAATGCTAATTTTGTGGAAGTGGGAACTGCCACAAGTCTGCGTAGAAATTTATTTTGTGTTCTCTCTAATGTATCTAGATTGGCCAGAGCATACAGTGGTGCTCCAAACAGCAGTTCTGGCATGACTCTGAGCCTACAGAGTTCTAAAGTGGGTTGAATCATATTGCCCCCTTTTGTGCGATAGAATCTTAATAAACCATTTAATGTTCTTTCAGCTAACAGGGTACTTGATTGAACCTGTGAAGACCATTTACCAATCCAGAGGAAAACCACACCAAGATATTTAAAGGAGGGGACTTGTTCCAATTTATTCCCGTCAAGTAGCCAGTTATAAATTTTTTTGGATTTACCGAATACCATCACTTTTGTTTTTTGATAATTGATGGAAAGTTGTTCATTCTTACAGTATAAACTAAACTGATTCAACAATCTACGCAGCATAGGTATAGGAAATCAGAATAGCATCATCTGCATACAATAGGATCGAATATTTCCGATTTCCAATTTTAACTGGGAAAAATTGGTCACCTTTTAAGAACTCAACTACATCATTTATAAATAAGTTGAAAAGAAGGGGAGCAAGCAGACACCCTTGCCTTACTCCTTTAGAGACAGGTATCGAGTCTGATAGGTGTGTACCATCAACTCTGACTTTCAAGGATGTATTTGAATAAAGGGATATTATACATTTTAGAAGATTCTTATCAACACCCATAGTTTGTAATTTAACCCAGAGACGTTCCCGCGAAATAGAGTCGAATGCCACAAAAATATGCTTTACAGTTCCTGCCAAATATTTATCAATAACATAAAACAATTATCCAGAGCTGACCTGCCTAAACAGAAGCCAGCCTGTTCTGGAGCCAGCAATGCATGCTCTTCCACCCAATCCTCCAATGTGTCTAGAAGAGACCTGGCATAATTTTCCCAGAAACATCCAAGAGACTAATGGGCCTATAATTTCCTGGATCATTTCTAGGACCCTTTTTGTAGATTGGAACTACAATAGCAGATGACCAATTAGATGGTGTAACTCCTGCATTTTAATTAAAGAAAATAATGAAGCAAAAATTGGAGCCCACCAGTCAGAAAATGCAATATAAAAGTCTGATGGGAGGCCATCTTCACCAGGTGCTTTACCTTTCTTTAGTCTTAGTGAGTTAGCCCTATCTATAGAAATATTTTCCCAGCTATGTTCCCACCTAGGTCCAACACAGAGTTCAGAAGTGAAAAATTCCAAAAGATCTGCAGCTAGAAATATTTTTTTTATTGTGGAAGACATTACCTGGTCAGAGCTTTCTTGAAACTGCACTTCTAAGTATTCTGGAGGTAAAGCAGGAACATTAAGAGTGGACTGTGAAAGTGGAGGTACTGATTGAGAAAGTGAAGGCTGACAGCCTTGAGTGGAAAGTTCTGAGTAAATATTTTCTTTCAATAAAAGACCAGTCTTCACTTCTGAATCCTCTATTTTCAAATGCTCTACTTTGGAAGCTATGCATGAGTTAGAAACTGCACTGGCACAAAGAGACGCAGATTTCTCATTGTGGTTTGTGTCTTCCTTTTTTGATGCAAATTCTTGATCTAGGGCAATCCACAGGTTAGAAATCCATGGCTCAACTACCAATTCCAAACTGAAACAAAGAAAGAAAAACAGACTTTTTTTGAAAAAAAATGGAAGCACTGGTATAAACATAACTGTGAGATGTAATGGCCTATTATTAAAGGGTACTCAAAAGAACAGACCAGGGTCCTTCTCCATCAGAAAATATACTGTCAAGGACTGAAGTAAAATATTCACTCATTGGAAATCCTGTGCTGGTCTTTTACACTGCCTGTGCACAAAGAAAAGCAAAGGAATTTGCTCTTGCTTTTTCCCCAATTATCATTTTCCCTTCACTCCTCTGCTAGCTCAAGACATGGGACACCCTATTTGCTGGCATATAAGACTCACTTTTTTTCCTGAGAAATACTGTTTGAAAATGGGGTGTGTCTTATACACCAGTGCATCTTATATGCTGGTAAATATGGCACTCTTCTTTCCTTTCAGCTCTATGGAGCAAGAGGATAAGAAAATAAAGAAGGCAGCTGCATGCGAGTGCTTGGGACATTTTAAGCCTGGCACAATCAACAGGCAAAAGAACACAGGGCAGCAGGACAGCTAAGCTTCATTAAGTTTCATATCCTTAATTGGAGTCATCACAACTGTTCTCAATAGGATTAGGCCTAGTGCCTGCACACTATTTGCTGCTTCTTGGAATATTCCCTGATGGCAGAAATGAAATCACTTTGCATTTGCAATCCTTCTCAATGGTAGCTTGGAGGAATTTGAGGAACAAAGAATTACTCTAACCCTCTGCTTTTAACTATGAAAATAGAGGATCTTTATGTTAGCAGGTCTTTCTCTTTATTTGGAAGTACCCACCTGCTCCCAAATAAATGGAATTATTAATCCAGCAAGAACATCAAAAGTAAGCTCATCTGACTGAATTCTCTGTCACATGAATGACATTTGGATCTAAATGTTTTAGGAGGAAGTTAAAAGCAAGAACTTAACAGAGATGTCCTCTTACCCTACAGCATCATCAGCTTGTCCCATCTCACAAAAGCGTTGTGCTCCCAGCTGCTGAAGTCGTCTGTCTACTATCTTCCCTCCATTGCAAAAGAAAGTGTATTCAGAGTCTCCCAGACCTGAGAATGCCAGGGTAAGTAAAAAGGCACAAACCACAAAAATCCAAATAAGGAGTTTCAAAATAAACCTAAATCTATGACCAAGCTTTAATGCAAAAAGAAAACAAAAATTCCACAGAAAGAAAAGTATCTTAGCATCGCCACTACAAGTCTCCTTGTGCACATTCTTCTCATACACAAAACCCAGCAAAGTCTGGCTGTGTTATGTTCTAAGTCTAACAGAAAGGGCTCAGTAGTGAAGGTGGCTTTTACCAGAGCTAGCCACCCACTTCCCCCAACTACAGAAATGTTCAGTTAATTCAGAGAAGAGAAAAGGAGTATTTTGGTTCTGAACTGGAACTGCTCCCCTTCCCCAGGACTACCTGAGTTCTTGTGCCGGATGCTTGGCCCACAGGTGCCAATCCAGAAGCACTTCCCTTACAGAATCTTCTCAGCATTGCTTGAAAGGATTGGCCTAAGATGGAATAAGGTGGGCCACGCTGATACATATAGGAAAGGGATGAAGAGGTCTCCCTACCTGTCTTATCTCTTCTTTGTCACATCATACCACCTCTCCACATCCCTGCTCCATGGGAAGGAACAAATTTTCAACTCAATGATAAAATTACAAGAATATCACATGATCTTCTGCTGCTCCTAAACTATTGATAAGCAGATGGAAAGTTCACAGACCTGCTGCTGAGGAAATGACTTGAAAGCACACAACACCACCTCCTCATTTCTAGCCTTCGCAAATTCATTGCTGAACAAAGAGGGCAGCTGGGACTCAGGGACAACCCTCCAATTCAGAAAACTGGGTGCTGTTTGTATCTCCCAAAGCAGCCACTTAGCCAAACCAGCTGCCTACAAGACTTCAGTGAAGTAAGATGTCACATTAAAACATCATGCCAAAACAGCATTGCGCAAGGCATGCCCTTCAGTTGTTGTTGTATTACAACTCACTACCAGCTATACAGGCCAGACTGTTCTGAGCTGCAATCCAACTACAGCTGGATGGCTGAATGTTGCCATGTTGATGTTGATGTTAAAACAATTCTAGAGCAGACCTGAAGAACCTTTGGCCTTTCCAAAGTCTCTAATATTAAGCAGATAGTCACATCTCTTTCCCATGATACCACTGTTTGGTAACTTCTCAGCTTTTGTAAAGATTTTCCTCCCTATGCCACTCTAAATGGTTAAGATTCCTTTTCCAAGCCTTAAGCATTGAGAACAACATCTTTAAACTAATCACTGCTGGCATTTTTGCACCCTCCTGGCTTTGGCTGCACTTAGCACTCAAATGCAGCCCTCCGCCATAACGACTTCTCTGAAACAAAATTTAGCCCTTGGAACTGAAAGAGATTCCTCAACCTTGCTTTCGAACAACGGGGATGAGATGCTGCATGTCTCAGGCTATTTTCGCAGTAGACTGTTGTAGCGCTATTATATCACTTTCAACATCGTATGGAATCCTGGGGTTTGCAGTTTAGGGAGGGGCCGGCCAGCATCTCCCTAAACTGCAAACCCCAGGATTCCATAGGATGTTGACAGTGGTATAATAGCGCTATAACAGTGTACTGCGGAAATGGCCTCAGACTTCCCAACTCTCCTCCTCCTGCAGAGCTTGGAGGAGTCTTTCTGCCTGTACCTAATCACACAGCTGGTCATGGCATCTTCTCATTTAAGACATACACCAAGTATGCTTTGTTTGAAAGAAGTCACCCTCAAACAATGTGTTACAAAGCTGACTTATGTAAACCAGGTCAGAGGGCAAAGGAATATATGGTTAACAAGAAATACAGTTTCCCATCTCTTTTTCTTAGCGTTATAAGACAGAAAATCTCCTCTAGGGCTATTTCTGTGGCCCCCAGGGGTTCAAAGTATTCGTTTTGCTCCAGAATTCCCCCAAATGCACTCCCAGGTAGGTTGTGGAGGGCATTTCCACCACTTTTGGGTTCCCCAGGTGTCAAAAATATTTTGAAAAAAATTTTTGAAAAAAAATTGCTCTTAAATGCTCCAAAATATCTGCTGGGGGCATGGGGTGCATTTCCACTACACTTTTCAGGCCCCTTGGGCAAATTTAAATCCAGGAGAGGCCTTTTCCAAAACCCAAACCATGGCGAAAATGTTTCCATACGCACTTGAGGCGTTTGGAGGATTTTTTTTTTTGCCTTTGGCGGGATCAGGTGTGTCCCTCCAAGGTCTCCTAGGGGGCTAATGCAGCACCCCAGTCTGTCACAGTTGCCCACCCCTGCCCTAGGAGAGGGAGGGAATAGCACATAAGGCCAAAGCTCAGAGCAGCCAACTCAAATTCCACTGAGCCACGTTCTAGTATGTTGTGTGCACGCAGCCATGTTATCTTTCTTTAAAAAAATGAATTTTCCTTCATGACAAAGACAGTCAGACACAAACACATCAATTATACACTCAAAGGACTATGGTTAATACTCATAATCTTGGAAGTACAGTAGAGATCTGTCTTCAAAATCATAGATTTGCCTGTCCATCTGTTTCAAGTCAACACCATTTACTGACCCTGTTCAGGCTTTTGCCCAACACGTGAGAGCTGGAAATGGGGATGGGGTAGAGGGCACACATACATATCCTGTTTCCAACATCCCTATGTGAAATTCAGGTGTGAAGCCGACACAGATGCAGGGAGTAAGGCTGGTGTATGTATCCTGTCTCATTTTCAGACTCCATACTCAGGCAAACACCTGAACAGGCTATTCTCAGGGCTATAAACTAAATGTCTAAATTAACACATACAGTTCATTATCACACTAGCTAACTAGATAAGGCTAACAACACCATAAAAGCAAAAACGAGTATTCAAATGTAGCAGTTAAAGTTATCATGCAAAAAAACCCCACCTTGTTACTTTACTTGTCTGCTGTTTCAATAGAAAGTAAACATATATAGCACAGTGAAATAATCGAAAGTGAAAACTGAACTTTTTTTCCTTTAGCTATATGACCCTAATAAATTCATACTGATTTTCATCCACTTCTTGTCTCACTTCTTCAATCACATTTGTAGAAATCAAAGCATTCTAATATATTACGCACATAAAGAAAACACATGGAAAAGAAGACAAAACCAATGGCACACAATTTAAAAACAACAGTAGAGTGCAGATTTCCCAGTGCCAAAGGTTCAGTCAAATCCTTGTATCAGAGTCTTAAAAATATCTTAATCCTGTGTGGTATTTTGATACTTCATCCATACCATCAATATGTGCTACATAAAAAACAGAGTGCTACTTGTGATAGTTGTGTTTCCCGCCATATTTAAACAGTTTGCTCAAATATATATATCTGTGACAGAATGTTTCACGTTTGATATGGACAAGCAAGTTACCTAACAATCCATATCGTAAATGGGAGAAGTGGTCCAGTGGCAAAGTTTTGTCATTAATTTCCTTAACAAACTTGATTGCTGTGTCTGGTGGATCTCCTGTACCAGTAGTAGAAATAACAATAACCACAGGATCCTTTTCATTGTTCAAGTTGTACTAAAAATCAAGAAAAAAAAATCAAATTTTTATGGCACAGATATTCAATACAATGGAACAGTCTTTGCATATGTAGTCAAAGATGACCACTTCATTTTCTGATGTTCTAGCTATTTTTAAGACCTTCCTCTGACATTAACAATTGTAGATCATTTTTGAAAAAAGGAACTAAAGCGGCCCCTCCACTATCATGAGGGTTCGGAGTGCAAAACCTTTGTGGAAAGTAGAAAAACTGCAAATAACTGCCGTCTGCAATCTCCTTCCCAATCCCTTGCTTTTTGCCCTGGTGTATGAGCTTTCCTTCTCTGTGCTGGAGCCAAAGGCAAAGGAGTGGAAGTGGGGAGCTACAGAGGGGAGAAGGAAGGCACGTGCATGCCCCCCATTTCCTTGCCTTTTGCCTGGGTAGACTTGCCTTCCTTCTCCACGCCTGACAAAACACAAAGGAATGGGAGAAGAATGGGAAGGAGGCACACATGCCTCACAAATAATGAAATTCATGAAGGTCAAACCTGCAAACGTGGAGATAGGACTGTATTTCTGGATGAAACTGTAGGGCCCAGTAGGAAATAGGTAAACAAGGTGATTCTGAATATATATATTTGGCTTGTCCACAGGATCCTCTGGGGAGCCCTTACTGTCCACCTTTATCTGAGATCATAAGGAATCAATAGCTAAATCCTTTGTGTTAGAATCTGGTTTCACTTTGTCCTCTGCTGTCCTAAAGGGGGCCTATCCACCTCCAAGGCGACTAGCTCAACACTGCTGCTGTTGTAAACAATTGCTTCATTTGAATCTCTGCTTTTTCTCCTTTTTGAACACTACATTTCTTTAGACACCAATACATTAGTTTCTACTTGTACCAGCTTGTATTATCTCCTTTATTTGGGACCACTGGGAAGGATTAGATATTCCCAATTAGATGGATGTCTAGGTAGACCAGCTTTACCATGGGAATTAGATCCATGCCTGCCACCACCTACTCCAGTGGTAAGCAACGTGGTACCTTCTAGAAATCTGGAAAAGCTCTACTAAGCATGACCAATGGCCAGGAATTATGGGGGATGTAATACAAAACACCCAATGAGCACCAGATTTCTTACTTCTGATCAGCTGAGTTACTAGAGCAGCGTAACTCTTAAATAAGAGGAGGAAAGAATTAGCTGATATGCTAAGTCACTCCACCAGTTCCCATTTCTGTTCCCATAACCTCCCGGGTGGGGAGATCAGGTCCCAGTTTTTATAGCTGTTTGGCTGAGAGACCTACAGCAGTAATATAACGTATAATAAATTCCAGTCCTTTGGATTACAACAAATCAGTTGTAATTAATAGAAACATACAGTTATTAACAAACTGTCACCAATACAATCATAAGGTCAAAAAAACTGACATCAGCTGTTAAGAATTGCTAAAACCAACTGTTAATCCAAGCTAGGGCAGACCCAGTGAATCAATGGAACCTTGATAAGTCAAGGTTCCATTGATTTGATGGATCTATTCTAGTTGGGACTAACAACAGGATTTAGTCCAATGGTGCTAACTTGTAAGATTTGCCTTAGCTTGTACGACACGCTGGTTGGTCTACATGCTGCAAAGGATCCAAGTGAAAGCAAGAGGCAACAGAATCAAAAGATTCCTTACGCCTTCTTGATGGAAAATGTGCCAGGACTCCAGGGAGTATAAAATGGGTAACTCCAGCTGAGGATACTCAGCCTGGGACTAGAACTGTGAAACAGACACAATTGTGGCAAGATCTACTGAAGAAATACCAGACAAGGCAAAACAAAGGTCAACCAGTTAGTTAAGAGACTGCTAGGAAAGAGGGCTGTACAGAGAAACCAGTGTCAGAAATACTTCCCACAATTTAGTATCTTGCATCGCAACTCACCACAACGTTATCTATCCAATACATATTCCGTGCAATATATGGGATCCAAGTTAGCACTGCCACTTCAACCAGAAAAAAAGTGGTTTCACACCCCTACTCAACTCTCAGGGTCACTGGGTGCCCTTAGACCAGGGGTGGCCAATGTCAATCCACAGACCATTTTCATGTTTATAGCCCCAAACAGATTCAGTAAAAGGGCCGTTTTAAAACTCCGTAATTTTTACTGTAAAGCGAGGCAGTCTTGACTGTTTATCTTGTTTTGCAAGTGATTTGTTCGTTTTTTATTTTCCTGCCATGCAGCCAAATTTCAACAATGGTTGCAAATAGCCCTCCATGGGTTCAGGAGTGGATTTGAACTGTCAATTTTGGGGACCTTACCTTATCTGACTCACTGATGCAGTGAATATCAGCTTCAAACTCATGCTCTTTTGCCTGCTGCCAAATTTCTTCTGCTATGGCTTTTGCCTGGCCCTTCTGACTTGCATATAGCAGCAAAAACCTCCTATTTGTTTTATAACCCATCTTTCAAGGATCAGCTACGTGGAAAAAAAGAAAGAGACAAGTCAATTAAGTTTGTACACAACTACTGAACACTTATCAGCCACCCAATTTCTTTTTGAAACAGAAAAAGACTAGATTTAAAATATCTGGAGTAGGATTCAGACTTATTCATATTTATAGAAGACCCAGTGAAGTCAGTAGGCCTTAAACAAGTATGACAGGACCACAGAAACAGGCCAACTGTAGATTTCAACATACTTTCATTATCATGTAAGATAGTGATCATGAGTATACCTTTAAAAGATCAAAAACAGTAAGTATGGTCTGCTCCAGTGTCTTCAACTTTATTATCCATAGACTTTTGGCCTAACTTTTCTCTTGCCTGTTGTGGAGCCTACTTAAGTCCTATTTGGTTTATGGGGTGGAAAAAAGTACCAGAATGACAACTAGAGCTGGAGTTCTTAATCTCAGGTCCATGAACTGGAGGGAGGGGTAAATGGGAGGACTTCAGAGACCCATGAACTAGAAGCAAAAATGATGTCCCCTTAGATTTCCTTTCCTGTTACTTTAGATTATTTCCTGTCACGGTGAATCTTATGAAAAAAATATAGTTTTTTCCAATGTTCATTATAATCTTTTCATTCCATGTCTATGGAAAGCTAATCAATTCCCAATGCAATTACAAAAATGATACTCAAAATTCTGTGTGTAAATGTTTATGTGTATTTTGGGCAGAGGAGAGGGGGCAGAGTCTTTTCAGATTCTCAAGAGGTCAAGCAAAAGTTGAAAACCGAGTGGACTGTAAGCACAGAAGCTGCATCTCTTTTGAGAGTGATTTCTAGCTTAACATCTGGCAACTCTGCAGTTATATGACAAGGTACAGTACTGCTCAGCAGAGCATTCAGCTACCTCATTCATCCTTGGTTTTTACAAAACTGACTCTTGGTGCCACAATAATAGTCAATAAGCACTACAGTACAACTCACATCAATTTGCAAATTCCATCCTCCAAATGGATAAAACCTTATGCAGAGAACCACAACCTGCTGATTATGCTATCCTCTATGAAAAGTTAAGTAGGCACAGTTTTTCTATGGAGAAAGGGAGGACCAAAGCAACACTATGTGAAAAGTAAAAGAAAAGGGAAATATCTGCCTGTGGTTACCTCTGCTACTGTGGGGCTACTGAATCACAACTGTGAGTGCCTATTCATAGGACCAAGGCCCTGACTTAGCAACATATGGCAGAAACTACCATCTCCTTCCCAGCCAACTGTGTCTTCTGTCTAGGATGGTGATATAAACTGGACTCAGGTGAGAAGCCCATACCTCATTAGTTAAATCTTGTTTGGATTATATTCTCTGAGTATAAGCCTTGAGTCTCATAGTGGAAGAAAAGTGAGATATGAAATAAGTAATCAAATCACTGCAATGCTCTCTATGTGAGGCTGGATTTGAACTCTTCATAAACTGGTCCAAAGAGCTACAGCCAGACCACTGGCCAAGGCTGGTTACAGGGACACTCTATTACTTCGCTGCACTATTTGCAAAGGTATTTGAGATCCAGGCTTTAAGATCTTCAGTAAAGGTCCTTCTCTGTTTTACCACCCTCATAGGCATGTCTGACTATTTATAAATAAAGTCTTTCAATTACGTGTGGTACTGTTCTTGCTTTTTAACAGGTCTGTTTTTATGCTGTTTTTAAACTCTACTGACAATTAACTACATTACTTTTTTCTATCTGTTTACTGACATGAGCTTTTCTCTGTATCTGTTTCCATTTCTGCAACTTTTGACCCGCAGCCCCGGAAAAAAGGCAGCATATAAAATAGTATTACTATTATTACTAAAATATTTATACCACCGGCTATATCAGAGATCTCAAGGTAACTTACAAATAGTATTAAAACAAGGTAAACAGTTTAAAACAATATAATAATTAAACTAAAAGCATATCAAACAACAATACTAAGCTAAAAACAAATTTTAAAGTTTTAAAAACTATGTATACCATATTTGGGATGAATTATTGAGACTCACAGGCTGTGATAAACAGACAAGTTTTAACTTTGAACCTAAATGAAATGAGCATCAGCACTAGTCAGATCTCCAAAGGAACAGTGTTCCACACTGCAGGGTCATGGCTGAGAAAACCCTCTCCCACATCCCAACAATGTATTGAACTCATTGGTGAGATCTCACTGGTGGAGACATGGGGGAAGCAGCTCAACAGATCTTAATCCTCAGGCAGGCACATAGAGGGAAAGGCACTCCTTCAAGTATAGAGGCAATGTAGTGTGGAAATGGCCAAAATGTTGGTTATAATTACAATTACAATACAATTACAGTACAATTACAATAAAATGGAACAGTGCGAGAAAACGTGGTCAAAAGGAATTTAAATTCATATTATGGTATGATCTTACAGAGAATTTTTACAAAATTATGTATCATTGATATCTGACAACAGAAAAATTGGACAAAAAGCATAAAGACATTAGTAGATGTTGGAAATATGAGCAACAAGTGGGATCTTTTTATCATATGTGTTCTACTTGTGAAAAGGCCAAAAAATTCTGTAATCAAATACATTCTATGGTGTATAAATTCTTGAAAGTTAAAGTACAATTGAAGTTGGAATCATATTTGTTCAGATTAGTAGAAGATCAATTGGTGAATAAATATGGTAAAATAATACAATACATGATCACTGCAGCACAGCTATTATATGGAAGTCAAAGAATACAGAAATTTCAATGAAAGGGGATTGGATGATAAAATTAATAGATTTAGCTGAAACAGATAAACTGACAATACCGCAAAGAGAAAAATCAGTGGTGACTTCTCCAAGAGACTGGGAACCTTTGACAGTCTTTTTGCAAAAAAAAGAGTATAATATCTTGACTGCAGGTTTCGACAATTAGTATATCTGGAAATGTAGCACTAGAAGCGTTTGAGTGGTATTTGTACCAGAGAAGGCAACTTCATAGAGTTGTATATAATCTCTGTTACGAAAGCTGGAAGCCAAGATATACTCCTTTTCTTAATGTTTTCATTATCTTTAGTCCTTTAGTATTTAGTATCTTCTCTTTCGTTAGTTTTTGTTGTTAGTTGTTGTAATTTGTCATTTCTTTCTCTGTTTTCTTTGTACGCACGTATTTTGTAATTGCTAATAAAATTTACTTTTAAAAAAGCCACTGAGATATCCAGGGAGCTCAATAGGGTAGCACTCTGTCATCCTTCCCCCAAACTAGGTTGTCAATCAGAACAACTAAGGCCATTCCATTCCTGACCTGAAAACAGACTAAAACGGGTTCACATAATCTGTGTACTCCAAGAATGCCTGAAGACCCCCAGCTACTCCACACCCAAGCACCTTGCCCTAAAGGGGAATATCTACAGCTGGGTAGTAGTTCTTATATACCTCTGGGTCCAATGAGATCCTCTTCTGGACAGGACACAGTACCACCTTCTTTAAGACAGCAGGCACCTCCCCCTGATGTAATGAGGCATTTACTATTCACTGGACCCACCTGGTCAATCCACCCATGCTAGATTTTATCAGCCAAGAAGCGCTGACATGTGGTGGGCCAAACTGTTTGTAGCATCTTGTCAACATCATCAACAGCTGAAACTGATCCCATGAAAACTGGACAGACAGTGCACTGCACACTCCCCCAGATTCTGTTAACTGTGGTATCAAGTTCTGAGTGAAGGCAAGCAACTTTTTCCTTGAAATACCTAGCAAATTTTTCACCGCCTGTAGTTGCAGGATGCATACCTGAGCTCTATGGGCCTGTACCCAAAAGACTCCTCACAATCTGAAATAATTGTACTGGGTGGAAGGTTGAAGATAAATTCTAGTGGTATATTTGGCCTGTTTCACTGCTGCATAGTAGGCACAACAAACTGTCTTCACTGATTCCTGATTGCATTTCCTCCAAGACCCACACCAACTGCACTCTACTTATCATCTAGGCTGCTTCACTGCCTGCAGATCTCCTGTGAATCAGGACGAATTGTGGTGTGGACGCTTAGGAGCAACTGGATCAATTTGCCCTATTTCATCTCTCCATTCCACAGTGAAACAGAACAGCCAGCCCTGTCAGCTGGAAAATTCCACAAACCATTCAGGAATCCTTCAGATTCCTCAAGCTTATGGGGTCAGATCATCTTAATCGGTGACCCACTCCTGCAGGGAAGGCCTGCTACCATCCAACCAAACTTCACAAGGAATGATCTAGCCATGACAACAAGGTTGGTGAAATCCCCTCTAAGGCCATTTCCGCATTACACTGTTATAGTGTTATTATTCTACTTCCAACATCCTGTGGAATTCTGGGGTTTGTAGTTTACTGAGGCCAAAGAGCTCTCTGGCTGAAAATTCTCAAGGCGCTCCCTAAACCGCAAACCTCAGGGTTCCCCAGGATGTTGAAAGTGGAATAATAGCACTATAAGTGTAGTGCGGAAATGGTCTAAAATCAGATCATCCTCCATCTGCCTGAAAGTGAAGACCAGATCCAGGGTATGCCCTGCCTCATGTGTTGGACCAACAATATACTGAGTAAATTCTTTCCAAAGGTGTGTAAAGTTCCTGGCTATTTCCACACTAGACTGTTATAGTACTATTATTCCACTTTCAACGTCCTATGGAATCCTGGGGTTTGCAGTTTAGGGAGGGGCCTCAAAGGATTCCATAGGATGTAGAAAGTGGAATAATAGCACTATAACAGTCCAGCGTGCAAATGGCCCCTGTCACCACTCCACCCAGGGTGGATATTTTTTAAAAAAGGTAAAGCAGCATCGCACGCCCAAAAAGTGTTTTTCTTCTGGAAAACAAAAGCTGAGTTCAGGTGGCCTCTGAGCGTGTGCAGAGTCTTTCACCCTCGGACAGAAAACTTTCATATAAACGGACAGACAATGTGAAAGAGTCGCCTCCTCCCCTTTATTAGAAAGTAAAGAAGTACCAAGGACAGGACCTCCTAGCTTTCAATATTTCTCTCCCTCTCAGGCTATTTCCGCACTAGACTGTTATAGCGCTATTATCCCACTTTCAACATCCTATGGAACCCTGGAGTTTGCAGTTACGGGAGGAGCGTCTGGGAAACCCCAGGATTCCACAGGACGTTGAAAGTGGGATAACAGCGCTATAACAGTCTAGTGCGGAAATGGCCTCAGAAACGCCGTTATTACACCGCTGTTTCTCTTTAAACTCACCCGCCACGGACTGCCAAATCTTTTCACGGGGAGGCGAACCACGTGAAGGAGCGGGTGCCCGTAGCAAACGCTCCGCTCGCAGACTTCTCCGCCGGAACCTCCTACCCCTTGAAGCGTCTCCCTCCGCAGCTTCGTCGAAAGTTCACCGCTAAAGCGGAGGCTGGTCGCAGCCCCCCGGGGTCGCCACACCCCAAACCCTCCGGCAAAGGCACCGGGAGCCGCCCGCGAAAGAAGGGAGAGTCAACCCGCAAGAACGGACGGGGGTGGAGTCTCGGAGCTGTCAGTCAGAACAAAAAGGGCGGGACAGAGTGCTCAGTTTCACCTTACAGACCTTCCAAAACTGAGAGTGATAATTGCAGTACGCACTGACGAGGCTCTACAGGGTTTTTTGTTTGGGGTTTTTTAAAAGATATCTTTATTATCGTTTGAATACATGATATAACCTACATGCAATAACTATTTACAAGTACCACATCCTGCATACACTACTTACTACATACAGGCAAGATTTAATGAACGTGACACAGACAACATCTGCAAGGAAATTGACTTTCCGCTCTGAGGAAGTATCAGCATGTTATCGCTTTGTTAACCCACGTGCTCCAGGAAGAAAGCACGGGAGAGTCCAGGGCCATTTCCGCACTAGCCTGTTATAGCGCTATTATTCCACTTCCAACATCCTATGGACTCCTGGGGCTTGCAGTCTAAGGAGGGGCCTTTAGAATTCTCAGCCAGAAAGCTCTTTGGCCTCAGTAAAGGACAAACGCCAGAATTCCACAGGATGTTGGAAGTGGAATAATAGCACTATAACAGTATCGTGCGGAAAGGCTCTGAGAGTTAGTGAGCCCACTCCCGTTGGGACTAACCGAGAGGATTTCAGCTCATATAACGATATATAGAGAATAAAATACTCACTGGAAGGCCAAGCAGAAGCCAGGTTGCGCTATTCTATCATTTTGCATCTATAGAAAAGAGAAAGGCCAATCAGAATCAACTTTAAGGGGGAGGGACGGAAGTGTATTGCGGCCAATCAATTACAGCCTATCAGGTAGGACGCAAGGGTGGGAATAGAAAGGCGAGGACAGCCCTCGTTTGGCCTGGTTATGATGGGCGGGATTCAGAGGCGGTGACATGGTAGATGATCGAGGCGAAGGTAAAAGTCGGTTCGGATATGTGGGGTTCGTGGGAAAGAGAGTGTGGGGGGGGGGTATCCGGTGGCGGGATGTGTTAGTTGCCACCATCGACCTCTGCCGCACCAACTAGGCGATGGTTATGTGGGGTTATCTATGGTTGTCCTGGACGGTTATGGAGCGGCAGAAGGCCCAAACTTCCTCAGACTGTTTCCGTGTAGCCAGTAATGCCGGGGGATGGTTCCATGGGGGAACTAGGCAGCTGAAAGGAGCCGGGAGGGGTGTGCTGGCGTGGGCCTGGCGACTGACTTGGCTGCTGCCACGCCTGCGGTTGCCAGCTTGAGGGAGATGAGGGGAAACGTTTTTCGTACCTTTACCGCAGCTTGCCTGGGAATGTGCTCCCCAGCTCCCCTGCTGCGCTGAAGAACGTTCATTTCTCTCTCTCGTTTTCCCTTTCCCCCCCTTTTCCCTGGGCGTGTTGTGAGAGCATCCCTACAGATCTTCTGTCTTGGGAGAGAAAGAAAAGGGCCTTTTTGCAAGCAGAATTTAAAGGCAGAGCCCTTCTGGAGATAAGTAGAACGCTCTTCCTCTGTGAAAAGAAATAGCTTCTATTTTGAGGGGAGAAGAGAGGACTGGAGATACGAATGAGCCTCGTGTAGTGGTTTGAGTGTCGGATATGACTGTGGAGTCCAGGGTTCAAATCCTTACTCAGCCATAGAAACCCACTGGTGACTTTGGGCAAGTCACACTGTCTCAGCCTCTGGATACATCTTGCCAAAAACTCCTGTGATGGGTTCATCTTAGGGTTCCTTTAGGTTGGAAACAATGACAAGAACAAACCTGAGACAAAGCTAGATATCAGGTTACTCATACTTTGCATTAGCAGTTGGCTCATAACTGGCAGAAAAATGTATGTTCTCTCTCCTCCCCCAGCCCTCCGTGTCCTGCTCCCAATCCAGATTCCATGTCTGGAAGAGTTGGATTCAGCAAACTGTATGAACTGAGCAAATTGTATGTCTTGTTGTGCACAATTTGTTTTGCCAGTTGTTTTATACTGTGTATTCTGGTGATGTTCATCATGTAGAGCAATGCTACTCAAAGTGGTGGTCTATGAATGATAACCAATCCATTGGCTGCCAGTCTGTATCTAATTTCTAGAAAAGAATGAAACAGTTGTGGCCACTGGGGAAAAATATGATGCCGGTTCCTATCACACTAGGAAGAACATTCTGCCGGTCTGTAACATTGGATAGCTAGTGAGCACCAAATGTAGTGGACAAAGAGGTGCGCAGAAGCTGTACTGAAGTTTTTTACCTGAATGCTGGAAGTCATATTCAGCTACCACTCTGTCTCCTGTTTACATATTTTCAAGTATCTGTTTGCCTATTTGAGAGGCAGAGGTATGCTTCTTGCAAGAGGATGAGGAGAAGTTGATGGCTTGATTCTGCAGCATGCCCATGTGCTCTCTATACTCTGTTTCTAGAGAATTGTCGTATAGCGGTATCTCTGATTATGGAACATCTTGGTCTGTCTTAAGTTGCTTTTCCTTTTGAGTGATTGCAAACTCTACGGTGATACTAGTTTTCAAATTTTTTTTATCTTCCAGACAGCAATGTTTACAGATGATGTGAGATGGCTTTGACAAATTTCAGGTATCTCCAAGCATATACTTCCAGAGTTCAAACACGCAGACAACTACTGACTGGAAGCAGAGCCCTGACCCACTTTATTCAACCAATTAGGACACCAAGGTTCTGCTTCTGTGGTTCTTCGGAACTGCAAATAGTATGTTCAGAGACTGATTTTCTGCACACTGACTGCAGAAACTACCATATGGAACTGGGAAGTCATCTCCGTTCTGTTATGAGAATAGTACAGCTCCATGAAGAAGCAGGCAGCAATTTAAAATCTAATAACAAATGGACAGATGAGCAGATATTCTTGAAGAAACTGAGCCAATTGTCTTCATACAAAGACATTTCCAAACTTATATGCTCATTAGAAAGTTTATCAGACACAATGGTGGCAGCTGCCCTTCAACGATTGTGTGATGTTCAGCTGGAGGACAGTGTACTGAAGAGTCCTGAGGAAATAATGGAAGATGAAGTCTTCAGGTCCCTGTGCTTCCAACTGGAACAAGAATCTCCAAATCTCTCAGATTCTGGTCTTGTAAATGCACTAAATGCGCTGATGAGGTTGCGGGTGGACCCTTGGAGCACCCTGATGGTTCGCTTGGTATCAGAGAGCCAGGAGCGTCTAGATAAGAGCCAGATGAATATTACAGATCTGTGTGTTCTTGCAGAAAGTTTATTTAGCCTGGAGGGTCCAGGCTGTGCTATGCTAGAGCAAATTATGAACCAAGTTCAAAGTGCAAACCTTGAGGACTGGAAAGCTGATGAAATGGCCATGGTCTACAGAGTGCTGCAGCTAGGTATAGGGGAAAGAGGAAAATACCAGGACTTATTAAACAAAATGAATAATTTGACTATAAATAAAGTATCTCAGTTCAACCGCAAACTGACAAGTTCTGTATTAAACGCTCTGGTTGTTCTTGATCAAACCCAAGCCCTTCCCTTGGTGATAAAACTTTGTAAACATTCGATACGGCATGTCCCCCACTTCACAGATGATGAACTAGTTAATGTGCTGGAGGCTTTTATTCATTTTGGACACAATGATCAATTTTTCACTGAAGCCCTGGAAAGACATGTTACCAAATGTGCCTTCAGTATGCGTCCCAGCACTGTCTCTAAAGTCATGCAGTACTGCAGCAAGAAATACATCCTCTCCAAAGCCATTTTCAATGTGCTGGCTGAAAGTTTTGTTTACAATGCTGACAACTTCACTACAGCTCAAATTGGTGAGCTGGTTATCCCATTTGGGAAACTCAACTATTTACCACCGTCTGCTCCATCTTTTTTCCGAAAGCTGGAAACAATACTCAGCACTCGATTTGCTCAATTTCAGCCTTGTGTGCTTTTGAACCTTCTTCATTCCTGTACCCTTGTTGAACGCTATCCACTAAATTTTCTGGCAAAAATATTTAGTCCCTATTTTCTGCAGCAGTTGCAAGGTAAGTTTATTAGGATTCTGTTTCTATTACAACTTTTTTCTTATGACAGTGGTTTTCAGGCCTTGTTCCTAGGAGTTCCTCAGTAAGAACAAGAAAATGATCGACTTTCAAAGAGGTAGCTGTTTTCATCTGCTTCAGTATAAAAAGAGAAAGGAAAAATTGGTTTTTAAGTAGAGTGGAAGGCTTTCACGGCCAGAATCCATTGGTTCTTGTGGGTTTTTCGGGCTTTGAGACCGTGTTCTGGTTGTATTTTCTCCTGACGTTTCGCCTGCATCTGTGGCTGGCATCTTCAGAGGAATGCCAACCACAGATGCAGGCGAAAGGTCAGGAGAAAATACAACCAGAACACGGTCTCAAAGCCCGAAAAACCCACAAGAACCAATTGGTTTTTAAGGTTTTCAAGAACCTTTAAGATCTAATCAGTTTAGTTCAACATAAACTTCTGTGGCCTGCTGCCTAGTTCCTTAGATGCACAGAGTATAGCCTAGATAGACAAGCATGTATACACATGTGGAGTGTATGTGAAATGTAATAGAAATACAAAATGTGATAGCGTGCTAATGGGAAGGCAGATCTTAAAGGTGATCGTGAAGTATTTTTAAATGATGGAGGTAGGTGATAAGTCCAGATCTTAATACTGAAGAGGTGACAAATACAGATGCTAATGGTGATAAGTTTTTTTTTTTTTTAAAAAAAGGACATAGATGAGTGATGAGCATATTCAAATGTGGGTAAGCAAATAAACGCATACATGGTTTGTCTGTGCCTTCAAGTCATCTGTCAACTTATGGCGATGACATGAATTTCATAAGGTTTTCTTAGACAACGAACATGCAAAAATTGGTTGTGCTAGCGCCTTCCTCTGAAATATAGTCCACATCACCTAGTATTAGTTGGTGGCCTTCCATCCAAGCACTAATCAGGGCTGACCCTGCTTAGCTTCAAAGATCAGACAGGTACTTTTAGAGTATTTGTACGGTAGAAATAAGCTTTTGTCAAAGTTGGATGAAAGGCCAGAATTAACCTATAGCTATATTCAGTTGGAGATGGATGCAAAAATTACAGTTAGGAAAAAAAACGTTCAAACATTACCTTAAAACATGCAGCTGAGAAATATGTGCTGATTCCAGGAAGTTTGGTTCTGCTGAGGGCAGACTTTCCTAGAAGAAGAGTGTGTAACACAACCAAAACGAGAACTTGCATATTCGTACATGTAGGCTGTAATCCTGTTAGTGACTTACACACATGTAAGTGCAGCTTACATATACTCAGGTCCCTTTTTGGATGGGCCACAGGGGAATATTCTCTTGCCCATGTGCTCCATCCAAAACCACCCATACCTGGCAGCTGTCAAGCCCCAGAAGAGGGTGTTGCTGCTTCTTTTTACCAAAGGGAGGGGGGAAGCTGATTCAGAATATGAAGATCCAGCTGTTCTGAGTTCCCAGCAGAAGGAAAAGGTGGGAACACTCCATTTGACAGTGCATCCTCATTTCTTTCTCATCTCCTGACTGATCTGAGATCAGCTGTTTCTTCATGGTCTGAATTGCCTCCCTCCACCTCCTGTGTCCTGGTAAGTGACAGCAGCAGAGCTCCCAGATAGTGCAGGGATGTGGAACCACATGTGTGGAGTTGTACTTATGTGTAGAATCTTGACCGGCATGGGTGCTTAGAAGTCACTATCTTTATTTAAACCTCTCCTAATAGATGGCCTTGGGTATGTCACACACTCTCAGCCCCAGAAAATCCATGATAGGTTTGCTTTAGGGTTGTTGCAAGTTGGAAATGACTTGAAGACACACAACAACAACAAGAGATGGGAATTTCTGAATATATCTAGTCTCTCTTAAAGTCTTTGTTCCACAACAGCAACTTTAAAATCAGTACCAGTGTATCCTGGAAAATGAAAGTGTTCTGAATTTTGGTTTTGTGTATTGCCATTTCTAACATTGTATTGGTGTCTATCTACTCACTTGCTTAGAGATAGCTCTGTTTGTCCTACATATCCTGCAGAAGGACATTGTGGACCGAAGAAGGTATTTATGACATTGGATGAGGAACAAATAAATGCACCTGATGTTGTGGGTGACATTATTAGGACCCTAGATGCTATTTCAGTGTAGGGCATCAGTGTAGGGACAGAAATTGACATCTGGTTTTGTTGTGAGATTACATCGAGTAATAACCTTGAAAACAGCATGTGTGCCACTTCTGATTTCTTTTTCCCTTGCAATGTGCAAACTCAAGGGAGCTCTGACATCTTATAAGATGGAGGTGGGGGTCCTTTATCTCTCTAGATATTTCAGACCACAACTCCCATCAGCCTCACCCAGTGTGGGCAGTGGTAACAGACTGTGGGAGATGTGAACCAAAATACAATAGAGGTAGTTGTAAGGCACATTCTCATTTCACACAAAATAACAGTTTAGCCCCTGTTTCTGCTTGTTGCTCTATAGATAACGGAGACTGCATCTTAGAATATGGCCTAGAATTTGGTGACAGGGATTGTGGGGCAGAAAAACCAATGTGAAAAGGGTTTACAAGGGTCAGAAGAGAATTCCTGATCTAGAACATCTTGAATCCTGTTTGAAAGCTGGTAGAGTATAATAGCGCTGATGCAAAGCTGTGAATGGAACTGTTTCAGTTGAACCTTTGCCCTCCCTTGAACTCACTAGGTGGTCTTAATAACACCACTCTTTTACAGCTTTGGTCTCACCAACCCCCAACTTCCATATGAGAGATAATAATATTTAGTTAACCTTGCAGGATGTTGTAAGGATTATAATGAAAATGAAGCAGAGGTTGGTCACTTTTGGTCCTCCAGGTGTTGTGGGCTACAATTTTGTTTTACTGGACATGCTGGATGGGCTGGTGAAAATAAGTGATGAAAACACCTGGAGGGCCTTATTCCTGGAATCAAGAGTGCGAGGTGCTTTGGACTCTTGCAAATACTATGTAGATACTGTGTCTTCTGCTACTGAGGATCTTGCAAGTATCAGCAGTGCTTCAACTTTGTGAAAGGAAGGGATGTAAATGTTCAGGAGAAATACCTGTTCATACTATGAGTATACATTTGAGTACTTACATCCATTCAAAGACATTTCCTAGTTAAGTCGGTCCATCCTGCAAAGTAGGAATTCCAACTGGGGATCAGAAGTGGGATGTGGAGTTGGGAATGGGAATTGTTAGTTTTATCTGTTTTATCTAAAGAGAGGCAGGTGCTCCTGGACACTCTTCTGGCATCTTGGGAAAGGTATAACAGATTTTAGAGTGACCTGTTTGCTTTTCCCCAGACCTTGGTGATAGGTATGGCTTTATGCTTCAGTGAAGTGCTTTAAAGCTGCTATATTTCTTTAGAAAAAATATTTTAAATTGCTTTTTAAAAATTAACAAAATCTACTTTGACGTGTCTGTGTGGTTTTCTGTATTTCAGTTGAAGAACCCCACTTGAAGAAGCTGGTTCTTTCTCAACTGACCCAGCTGTTTCTCACCGTCACATTGGAGTGCCCATCTTATGAAGTACGATACAGATGCCAGTATTTTTGTGCTTATGCCTATTCTGTGCATGTCTACGCAAAGTGATAATATTGTTTGATTATACAAGAAGTTTTACTAAAGCTACTTATTACTATTCAGAATTAACAACAGTAGGTAATGAATATTGTTGGTAAATTAGACTGCAATCATGTGCTTTCTTAGTTCTAGAATATAGCAAGTCTTCTCCTTCAGACGTATCTTTTTTGCAGATGCAGAAACTTCATTCATATGATGGTATCTGCCTGTTCCATTCTCTTTTTTGGCAGTCAGTGCTTAGAAGAGCCATTTTAAAGGCTGATGTCAGGAGAAGCTTTGAATCAACTTTGGAATTCACAAAGGAAGCTTAGGTGTCCCCTTTGTCTCTGGACATATCCTCCAAAACAGAACCAATGGGGGAGGGAAAGTAAAAAAGAGAAATTTGACAGCCCTCCCCCATATTTTCCATTCTATGGGCATTTTAAATATGGTAATTTCCCTGCCCCGATTGTCTTTTTCGTTCCCTGTTAGGATTTTTCTGCCCCTATTAATCCTTCAATTTGATATGGTATCTGCACTAGGAATGTTAATATTTGGTTACTTCATCCTCTTGAGTGAGGACAAATAAATTTCCGTTGTTTTCTCCCTGCTGCGGAAGAAATGAATATTTCTGCTTAAGTTCTCAACCAGTATTCACAGACTGCAGTTTTGGGAAATTATTCTGTGCAGAAATACATGCAGGGTTTTCTGTACGTGAGAATTGTGTACTTTTGTGCAAAAAACACAGCCATATGTGGTTTTTGTGGAAGATTGTGGTGTTCTGTGCACCCCCCCCCCCAAAAATCTTACCCAACAAAACTTTTGTACAACCAAACTCTTGTGCAGAAAATACCATTCTTGAGCTACGAAACTTTGTGCCAATTTTTCAGTTCAAGATTGTTGGGGTTTTTTGTGCAAGTTTTTTTGTGTAAGGTTTTCATTGTTCAAGATTTCTATGCAGAACTCAGCAATCCTATGCAAAAAGCACCTGTGGCTCTGGATGCAGTGGATTTTGTGCACAAAACCCCACAATTCTCATGTAAAATATTTGTGCTCAGAATAATTTCCTGAAACACATCAGAATGTGTGACTATTGGGCAGAAACTGTGCAAAATATGTGCCACTATATTATTCTTCCCAACCGTGTTTCCCAAGTATCAGGAAACCCATTTTTCAGCCTGGAAAAAAATCTTTAATCTGAAGAAATGTCCTTCCCAGTGATAGTTTGTAGTGAACCTGTCAAGTCTCTCCCCACTACTATTTTCTCACTCCTTACTGCTTGCTTATTTTACCATACTGGTTTAACTGGAAGAATCAAATTTACCTGTTTTCCTTCCCTTCTTCTGTCTCAATAGGGTCCCAAGCTCCTTCCCAAATACCAAGTCAAGTCCTTTCTCACACCAGGTCATTCTTTAGAGTCCTTGACAGACGTGCAACTCTTTAACAGAGTGAAAGCTGGTTTGGTTGATCTCCTAGGAGCCCGGACATATTTTGCCTCCCATGTGTTAACACCATACTGCTATACTGTAGGTAAGCAAAACATTGCTCATTTTTAGTGGAGCTGTACTTGAGTGCTTTTGCAGTATGTTTTTTTTGGTGAGTGCAAAACGGTACTGCATTTATCCTTTGGATGATACAGTTGGCATGCCTGGTGCGTTAATACACGCGAACACACATGTGCATGCGCGCGTACACACATACAGACACAGCTGGTCCTCCAAGCAATTATAGGGGGGGTTTGGTTTGATCTCAAACCAAGTACACAACAGGCAGGTAAATATATTTTCCTCAAATAATAATTCAGTTTCCCATCAGCCTGACTGTCTAAGTGCTTTGCCACCCAACATAAAAGAAGATGGTCTCAGGGACATTTGGGTGCATAGCTGTGTGTTTTGTGTCAGTGTCAGGTTCAGCCGTACACACTGCATGAGCAATGGGCAATATGTTACCCTGAGGATGCCTGTAGCCCTTGGCCTAATTTTGACTCTCACACACCCTGCAAGGAGTCAGTTAAAGCCTCAGGCAAAAGCTGTCTGTTCTTCTCCTAGCAGTTTGCTGGACATTGAGGAAAGGAAGGATGTGAACTTTAACAGACAAACAGTTCTCCGTCTTCACTCTTTCCTGAAGGACAGAAAATCCTTAACACCAGCAGAAGCTCTCTTCTATCCCACCTGACTCCCCACATCTTTCTTCCATTGTCATCCATATTTGGACTGATTGATTTGGAAATAGCTTCACACTATTTATTTGGTTAACATGTGAAATGTCACTGTTTTGTGTTAGTTTTTTTTTAAAAAATACGACAACAGATCTTCTAACCTTTGCAGAATAAATGTGTGTCAAGTCATGTTCAGTATAGATGTACAATCCAGAAGTCTGTCAGATACTCCCAAAGTTATGTACAGATGGGAAGAAAAATGCTGATGTGATTGCAGCTTTAGTAATAGCATATATACAACAAATAATAGCTATAGAAAAGAAATCTTATTTGTTCCTTTCTTGCGTTAGATATTGAGATTAAACTGGATGAAGAAGGATTTGTGTTACCAGCTAACAGAAATGACGATGTGTACCAAAGGTGAGTGGAATAAAACTGTTGGCAACTGCATCTTCAAAGTATGTTAACATCTTTCATACAGTGATTAAATTTTCTCTTGCACCTCACTTCTGGAAAGCAGCTCACTTGCCGTGCTCCTCAGTATCCCTTGCATTCAGACGAGCTGAAGGGGTTCTTCTGCTTCTCTGTATTTTTCTCCCCTCACGTCACCTCCCCATTCCACTTCCACTCACTCTCTTAGCACTGTTGCCAGAGGAGTAAACAAACATGGTACCTGCCAGGGCAACTGGAGGGGGAAGGGAGCCACAGCCTTTGTATGCTACTGTTGTTACAAATGTTTCTGGTATAGATGACAGGGAGATGCGAGTGGAGCTTTCCCCAGCCAATTGCTTCTGGTTTGGGGAACAGCAGCAATAGGCCAGAGAAAATGGATGTTCAGCTGATTGCCCATTTCTGCTCATGCTCATGAGACTTGGTAAGAATTGCTGTTGTGCACCCTTCTTGTGATAGGAACAAAAGTTTTTCCTGTTCTGAACAACTCTTTTCTTGTATTTTTTTTTAATGCACAAGAATGTTAAAATGTTTGCAACTGCTGTGGATACAAGGATTACTACACATCTGAATTCAGTAGTGCACCTTTGGATACGCTCTTTAGGCCTTGAGCCTAAAATGTCCTATGCTGAACAACAGCAGAGATAGATCTATACGTTAATGACTATTAAGCATTGACTTACCTCCGAGATTCAAATTGTGTTCAGATGTCATACAGCATTCAGCCTTGGGGAAATGTTAGCCAAACCATACCAGTAAGGTATAAGATATAAGGTATAGGATATGATCAAGCGCCCCAAACACATAGTAGCCTAAAAAGTAGAAATAAGGCAAGGTGTTCTGAATATTTCGTTCTCTTTAATCATATTGTGTGTTTTAATTGGCAGAATAGCGGTCTGCATTGATGACCAGAAGCGATTTTGTACGAACAGTCACAGTCTTCTTGGAAGAGAGGCTATTAAGCAAAGACATCTGAAGCTCCTTGGTTATGAAGTTGTGCAGGTAAATCTTCGACGTAGTTGCTGAAAATCAAATAACTGTTGTACCGTTTTTCAAAATGACAGGTATATCTTTCTTTCCAGGAACAAGATGCTGTACAAACTGTGTAGTTCCAGTAGCGCAGGGGCGTAGCTTTTAAATCCGATCCTGTGGCACCCAGGGCCCCTAAAATGAAGGTGGAATATTCTTCCTGGAAAAAAAAAAGTTTTTTTTTTCCCTAGATGCTTTCTAGCAGGTGGGGGGGGGTCAGTTGTACGACATTTTTGGCTTCTGTGTCATTTTAGGCCCAGGCCCAGGAGAGGTCCTATTTTTCAATAGGATGTGATCTAAAAATTGACTCCCAGGTTACTTCCTGTTGGGAAAAAAAATCTGTGTTTACAGTAGGCCAGAGGGGTTGAAAAATGTGGCGAAATTGCCCTTATGTCCCCTACGGGATGTTTGGGGGCAAAAACTTTAAAATATGCTGGGGAAGTATGAGGGGGGGCTCAGCCTTCCAATGTCCCTTAGAGGTAAAATGGTCCCCCACTAAAGATTGCCCTACTGAATAGCACCTCCCTTCCCACACACCTGGGTCCTGCTGGTAGTGTATACCTCTCCCTTGTTCCTTGTGTTGAAGCTTGAAATTGTAAGGACTGCACCCTGTTTTGTGATTTGACTGTAGTTGGCCCTTCATATCTATGGATTCTGCCAGCACAGATTCACCCAACCACAGCTTGAAAGTATTTTAAAAAATCAAAAAGCAAACCTTTGAGTAGTTTACCATTTTATATAATGGGTGCCATTTTCCTACACTGTGGTATATCGTGGCACTTGAACATCCACAGATTTTGGTATCCATGGGAGATCTTGGAACCAAACTCCTGTGGATACCGAGGGCCCACTGTACTATTCTTATCCTCATGAGCTGAGAGAATGAACAGTGGAAGATGGGTGCAATCTGTGGTATATTTTCTATTTGTCCCATGGGTGCTCCACAGAGTGGTTTATCCTTGCCTAAGAGAACCCTGTGAAATTCATGGGATAGCCGTAAGTTAACAGGCAGTTTGAAGGTGTGCACGCATGCACAATAAGCAGGAAGTTGCTTAAATTTGAATCAAGCCAATAGCTCATCTAGTTCCAGCATTGTCAATACTATCTGGTAGTGGCTCTCGAAGGTTTCAGACAGCCATCTTTTCAGCCCTGGAGATGCTGTAGAATCTTCTGCATGCACAGCATGTGCTTTACTGTTAGGCTGTGTTCTCTCCATGTAACATGAGTAAGTTCCACTGAATTCAGTTTGACCTGCTGCTTAGTAGCTACCTTCATTTAGGAGAACAGCCTAAGTGGACCTAATTCAGTTTCCTTCCTGAAAAATCATGTGAGTAAAGTTTTCATTTCTTTTACTTTCAGATTCCATTTTTTGAGTTTGAGCCATTGAACAACAGAGGTGATGTACTGGAATATCTGCACAAGAAAGTCTTCCCTAACTCATATAGACTTAGCTGGTGATACAGCAGAAATCAAAGGCTGCTCAAATTTCTGCGGAGACTGTGATGTATATATTTTTAAAGACTACACTATATATTGGGATTAATTTTATCTTGCTTTCTAGCTCTGTCTTCCAGTAATACAAATGGAAATTATGCCAATATATGGTAAAATACAACTATTTTTTTGAGTATGACTGGACTTCCACAAATTAAATTTTTTTAAAAAAGGGAAACACCAGCATGTTTTCTTTTCTAACAGTCCTCTGGAAATGCATGAGACCACTTATTGCTAAAACTGATTTGAATGTGTTCATCCTAAATGCACCACTTGAAGTTCTGTATGTTTATTTTTATTTTTGTTTTTATTATTTTTTTCCATGGGGGACATTTATAGGGATCACAAGGAATGGAATTTACTAGGGATGGGCCAACCAAGTCCTCGATTCCTTGGCAGGGATTCAGGATGTGGGAATCCAAATCCCTGTGCCAAAAAAATAGGCAAACTGAATCTTTTGAATCCACCACCTGAACAGTTTGTTGGAGACTGGGACACTTGAAAACCTGGGAGACCAGGACACCTGAAAACGTGGGATACCAGACCTGACAACTTGGGAGACTAGACACACAAGGGGAGATGGCAAGTAGGTGAATTTTTCCCTTGGAGTAATAATGGCCTTTGCTAACAATTTCCCAAATTATATCTAGGGTTGTATTCTAAGATATTTAAATTGAACATTTCATATTTAAGTTCAGCACTTGACTGGAAGCTACAGGTTTGAGATTTCAAGGACAACTGAAACATTCCTTTGCATAGCTCACTTGCAAAGCTATTTCAGACACAATTCTGAGGTTTCTAGTTTTACAAGGTGTCACAGCCTTCTCTGCCAAAGTGTGCTGGTGCATCATCAGACTACAAACCCCAGGATGCCAGAAGGAGCTATGCAAAGGAAAGCCAGTTTTGACCTGGATTATCTCTGTACTGTAGTGGTCCTATTTACACAGGCAGGAAAATGTGGGATTAATTCATATTCTCCTGCCTGGGTACAAAGGGCCTTCATGACACTTTCAGTCTGGGAAGATCCTGAGGCAAAACTATGACAGTTGTCCTGGCCAGATTTCTTCAGAGGGAAGTTTGCCTTTGCGTAGGCTTTTGCTAAGACTGAAAGAGCGTGTTTTGCCCAAGATTATCCTTCTTTCCCTGGCTATTTAAACCCTTTTTTAAAAAAGGATTCGAAAGATTCGAGATTCGTGGATTCCCAGAACCTTCCAGGGATTCGAATCCAGATTAAGATTCAGAAAATTCTGGATTCGTCCCACCCCTAGAATTTACTGATAGCATTCTCATTGTAGTCCTGGTGACACACCACGCCCCCTATGCAAGCTGCTGTTAAGCTGAAGAATTGGGGAAGTTTCAACTGGTGCCAATGGAATAATCCCTTCTGGTGCTGATGATGGTCTGAGGGGCAAGAATAATTGGATTTATAGTTAACCTTCCTAGCAATTCTGATACTCTCCCTGCCCAACACATATAAGTTGTAAAAAATACCAACCAAATTCTTGAACTGTCTGGTTTGGTCCTGGTGGCTTCTCATAATCAGAATCTGTCTCTTTGCCTTTAGTTATCTTTGTGTCGTTTTACATGAACAGCTACAGGCTGGTGATTATAAAGGAAAAGTACTGTGTAGATTCTACAGGTAGAATATAGGAGTTTTTAAGACATCATTAGAGCAGTAAAGCTTGATACACACTGTCCCACCTATCAGTCATAGGCACACCCATTAAATGTACTGCTGGGCTGTGTTTGCTTTTGTGAATCATTTTATGTGTGGACCTGACGTGTAATCCATTTAAGTGTGCAATCAAATTAAATCCATACCCTTTTCTCCCTGTAGTATTTTAACATTTTTGCGGATGTATCATTTCAGCAGAACCAGTGTGGTGTAGTGATTTGAGTGGTGGACTTGAGTGGTGGATGCTGTGGAGACACAGGTCTGAATCCCCATTCAGCCATGAAAACCTACTGGGAGACCTTGGCCAAATCATGGTCTTGCAGCCTTAGGGGAAGGCAAGGGCAAATGCTCTTTAAACAAATTCTGCCAAGAAAACCACGTGATAGGTTCACCTTAGGGTTTCCATTAATCAGAAATGACTTGAAGGCACACAACAATCATTTTGAAACATGCTGATAAAGTTTGCTTTGCAACAAGTAAGTCTTCAGCTCTGTAAGATATAATTTGGAAGATGCAATTTCTCTTCTTAAGGGCAAAGACTCATTAAATAAGAAGACATGCTGCCAACTCTTGTTCTTTATTTAGTGACTGGTTCACTTGTGAATCAAATCTGTAACCTACACATTAACAGGTTACAAGAAATGATAAAGTAGCTATTTGTAGACAAACACATGGATATTTTGGCCAAGTGGGTACACTGAGAAAGGTAGAAATCCTGTTTTATAGAAATAACTTTAGTCTTTCATGAGTGTTATCTCCTGATTATATACCACACCTGTGAGTACAACACTGATGCAAGCTGCTAATTGCACAAATGTCCAAAGAGAAATAAGTGAGCATGGCTGACTTGGTTTAGCTAAATTCTGCAGTAAAGTCATAGGTCTGATGTATTACATTTGAATTGACAGCAGCACACTACAGGGAATTAAACAAAAGATGTTTTGCTCATGGCAGACAAGCCTCAGGTTGGATCAACACTTCTGGGTTTTTCTATCAAGCAAGAGATTTCATTTTTCCTGTAGAATTCTGCCTGTATATGGTTAATGCGAACATGGTCTCGATTGATCTCTTCCACAGGCTTGTCTATGTGCCGCCCATACTCGGAGGAGGACAGGACAGCTGTAGGCCTTGTTTTTTCCTGTAAGAACATTTCAGAGTGTTAAATCTCAGTGTAAAAAACCTGCCCACACCAGGTGGAGAGAAATAACTTTTAAAACCACTCTGAACTTTAGATTCTGTTATATAGTGTGAACAAGCAGTACATCATGTAGATTTTCATACTTTTTTTTACTTGTAAAATATTATTTATCATCTCCGTGGAAGAGAAAGCATTGTCTATGACTTTGGTGCCAATCTACTATATAAAAGTCAAAGTTTGTAAGTGATCTTGTCTGTTTGTCTGTGTCAGGCAGGTGCAGACCTCATATGATTGGCTGTGTGAGCAAGAAGACCTCATACGATTGGCTGGCTGGTAGTTTAGGGAGGGGCCTTTAGAATTCTCAGCCAGAGAGCTCTGAATAGGCTGATTGCTATGGAGACGAGGCCGAGCAGCAAGAACCAGGAGGACAGTGTATTCCTTCAGAAACTAAACCTCTGTATGTTAACAACTCTGAATACAGAGATTGGATTGGGCAATGTGGGGAAAAATAACAGGTACTGGGCAACACAAGTTTGGGGAATTAGAGGCACAAGATATCAAATCTGTGTATTTCAACTGCATCTAATTCCTAAAGTAACGTAAGATAACTCCTAAGGTATTTCTAGCAAGTGTTACCTATGAGAAAATAAAATCCCGGGCAACACCGGGTAAATATGCTAGTTTTGAATAAAATCCCATATGTTAAAAGCCTGAATTGGCTCTCCCTAACCTCTGTATATATATTACTGAAATTGTGAAGCTTACCTGTTTAAAGGTAAGATTCACAGTTTCAAGCTAAAGTTGAACTACATTTGAAAGGCTGCAGGTTTGGAGTAGCAGAAATAACACAACCCAGGGTGGCATACATATTGAAGGCAACATAAAGTCCTAGCTGAAGCTGTGAGGCTGTGAGATGCCATTCCATTTATCAGTCACTAGAAGAATGGTCCCCCCCCTCCCAAAAAAAAAAAAAAGATATCCTTGTAGCCAAGTGCTGCCAAACTGTCCTACGATGTTGCTGGACTCCAGTCCCTATTCATCTCCAGGCAGCATAGTCAACTGTCAGGGCAACATCGGGAGGACCTGCTGTTTTGGCCTCCTCCAATCTGTTGAAGACACTGCTAATTAAACCTATTAAGCCGTAACATTTATATAGCCTTAGAGTAGTTGCAAACTGTATAATGTTTAATCTCACCATCAAGTCTCTAAAGTAGTTCAGTATTCTCCCCATGTGACAGGGTGGTGAGTTGAGAGTAGGTTTTTTATGACTGCCTGATAAAGTTCACAGAATATTTCAACAGGAGAAGTAAGCACTAGCTACACTCTTTTCTATTTAAATCAGTTGGAGTGAGACATGCTTGTACAAAATGAGGCAACTTGATTGCTATCGGGTATGCATTTTAGAAACCAGATAACCCCAGTCTTAGTAGATCAGCACTGGCTTTCATTTTGCTTCCAAGCCCAATTCAGAACACTGGTCTTGACCTATAAAGCCCTAAACAGCTTGTGGCTAGGATATCTGAATAACTACCTCTTCCCATATGAACCTGCCTGAAATCAAAGACCATCAGCAGAGGTCCCATTGCATGTTCCACCCTCATATGGGGCTAGACTGGTAGGTACTAGTGACAGGGCTTTCTCTGTAGCAGCACCTTGGCTGTGGAACTACCTCCCAAGAGAAGTCAACCTGGTTCCATCCTATCTGAGTTCCCCATGGGCAGTGAAGACTGTGTTGTTTCGTGTGGTCTTTGGCTCTTAAAATTAGGAGCCTGGCTGTTTTTCAAACTGTTCATCTTTTATACCTCTTTCTAAAAAGGAGTTTGGACTGGGTTTTTAGTTATTTATGTAATGTTTTTAGTATTTTTATAATTGTGCATTGGCCTGGTGGGTTGAGAAGTGATAAATAAATGCCATGAACAATAGTAGCAATGGTGATGCTTAATTTTGGTTGCATCATGCCTGTAGCCTAGAAGTAATTCCCATAATTACAATCAAATTTAATTCTGAGATATGTATTATTAGAGTCATGAATGCATGGAACCCTAAGCTTATTTACTCAGAGGTAAGTTCCACTGTCTCCTGTGGGGCTTATATCAAGTAAGCATACATAGAAATGCAGCCTCAGTTTTATGCATTTATTTTATATTTTATTTATTAGTTTAATTGCTAACATTCCTTCCTTCTAGTGAACACAGCGTAGACAGTTCTCTGATCCTGCTTCAACAACGTATCACCTTCTCCAGTGAGTCACACAGGGAGAACTGACTGGCCTGACATCTCCAAAGGAATTTTCATGGCTCTCCTGAGTTCTAGTCCAACAGTCTAACCACTACTGCCACATTGGCTCATCTAGTCCTCTGAATATTCCGTTAATACAAATGTTCTTTTTGTTTGGGTGCCATCATTTTTGATGTATGATGACACTCTCCTAAGGTGTTTGGGTGGGGCAAGATTTATTCAGTGTTTTTTTCCATTACCTTCCTCTAAGGTTTAGATAGTACGACTTAAGTCATTTATTTATTGCAATCCATAGGACCATCAAAGAAAGGATTTGAGGATAAAACAGAACATGTACAAAATATTTGACGGAAAAATCAAAATAGTAAGACAATCATAATTGACTGTTGTCTAATACAAAATGTGCTCTAATTCTGGCCACCTCTGTGAGAACTTAGCAACAGCCAGGGTAATTTTTGGGGACTTGTCTTCCAGCAGGAACCTAATATAAAATTGATCTGAACTTCCAGGAAATTTACTCAACAATGGGGTAATTAAACAGTAGCAGACCTGGTTATAGGATCTACAAGCAAAAGATTATGCTTCATTGACTCAACTTCCAAATGATCACAAGGGCACCATCTTTCCAGATAGGGGACACCAGTATATCTACCTCTAAGTAGTTTAGTAGAGAAAACATTGCATCTGGTGTTTGAGAAGAATTTGCAGTACTTAACAACTGACAGGTTATTTAAGTAATCTGCTAGTTGGAAAGGCCTGATGTGGATTACACTAGGAGAGCAAGATACATATGAGCATGAGCGCAGATCACAAAAAGCTATGTCCCACAGGTATGACTTGCCCAAGATCACCCTTTGGTTTCCATGGCCAAGTGGGGATCCAACTGCTGATCTTCTAGAGTCCTAGTTCAACACTCAGACCATTACACCATGCTGGCTCACAAATGTTCTAAGTATTCTGCAACATGATTGTATTTTGCCCTTTCTTCAGCAACCTCTGAGCACTTTACAGTTCTGCCTCCTATTGATCTTCAGAACATTCTAAGAGGTTTCTCCAGAACAGAGTGAGAGACGGAGTATGACTGTGATTTGACCAAAACAATTTGATGAGGTTTCTGAGTGAGCTGGATTGAAATAAGGAGTCCCTGATCCATTCGGTCATTATGTATTGTGATCTTTGTCATTGTTTTGTGCCTTCAGGTAATTTCTGACTTCTGGTGACTGTCACAGGGTTTTCTGGGCCTGACAGTGTGTGATGGGCCCAAGATCATGCAGTACGTTTCCACGGCTGATCTGGGAACTGAATCCTGGTCTCCAGGGTTATAATCCAGTGCTCAAACTGCTACATCGCACTGGCTCTGATCTTCTCTTTAGTTTGATCACATTTTTTACTCCCAAATAAAAGATGCTTAGGATTCTGTCCTTAAGCTGTGGCTTGCTAGTCCACGGCAAAGTTTTGAGCAGTGCATCATGAACTACCCAGTACTTGATCTTATCATGGGTAATATAACAAATAGGGATAGCATTGTGGTGTCCATCCAACTATACAATCCAATGAACTATGTCAGCGTAATAATTACCTCCTCATTAATATGAAGTCCCCTGCTTTTTGCATGCTCTCGGTCGCACCTATGGAGTTTTGGATCGTAACCAGTGGGCCTTTTAAAGTTGCAGTCATACAGCGAAACAATTCCTGGCTTAAAATAAGAGTAGCAGGAGTGAGGGAGAGAACTGTCATTAGTTGTAAAGCTTTCAAACAGCATGCTTATGACACCAGTTGGTTGTGTGGGTTTGATTCATTTCACTGTGGAATGAATGTGGAGAGAGCAGCAGGGGACATGGCAGAGGCACAATCCTGCATTCATGGGCAGAGATACCACAACACCTAGAAATCTGTGCACATCTTCTCTGCCCAAGGAATATGTGATTATCCTTAAATAATATGGCTATACTTTTCAGAAACTTACTGAAAATGATGACAATCAGATTCACCGTAAACAATTTTAAGTAGAAACTCCTTGGGATAACTTCTTGTGCCATTTTTACATGCCAGATCAGGAAGGGAAGGATTTGGCTTGCTATGAGCAGCCTTCTTTTAGTGCTCATCTACATGTTCATGAGAATGAGGCTGACAGCAGATGCTGGTGGGAACAGAAGAGCATCTCTGGCATTTTTCTCATCCCTCTCCACAGCCATTCTCTTGTTGGAGGACAGAGGTCTGCATACATGAACTATGACTTGTTTGGACTGCTTAAAACTCTGGTGAAAAACACTAGCCCTATCAACAGTGAGGTGCCAGTCCACCAAAATAGAAAAGGAAAGGACACACATTCTAGGGAGATCTTGGAAAATCTATTGCTGGCTGGAAGATTTTTGGACATGTTAGTCCAACAAAGTAACTTTTACGAAACTTGGCTCATAAAGAAGGTACATCTGCACTGCTTTGGTTATTTGCAGAGTTCTTCAAGATTGCCATGTGTCAGATAATGTGAAGTTGCAACCCGATTTTCCTTGGTAGCAAAGAGTAAGTACCAGGTCATACTTTGCCCTTCAGTTGTGCGGAACGAAAGAAGCACCTGGGCTCAAAGATGTCTAGAAAATGCACAATTTGTTTCTTAACTTAGGCCAGGCTATGACTCCTTGTAGTGAAACAAAGGCACTTTGCATAGGGTCAAATATGTCTTATTATCAATATTCCTGCAACATAGATTTCAGAATGAAACTTTGGCTTTGGAATGCCCTCTAGAGCTCAGTCCTGGTGCGCGCACAAACGTCATTCATGTAATTCTTGCTGAACTATATCTAATGTGTCAAGACCTTTTGTGATGGAGAAGTCTCTGGCAGTGATGAACTAAACTTCCAAATGTTTGCTTTATTGCTATGAGTGGCTCCAACCTCAGAGAGAGATGAAGGAGTCAGAAGGTTCTAAGGAGAAGGCAGGAGGTCCAGAAACATTGTGTGTGTTTGGGCAGGGAGTGGGAGCAGAGCTTTGAAAACACATGTTAATTGGAAAGAACCAGCTACATCTTTGACAGTGAGTCTCCACCCCTTGCAAATTCTATGTTGAGGTAAGAGGCAATTCAAATCCATGGCAACCAGATCACAAAAGAAGTTTTATACCTCCAGAGAATCTGGCAGTCAAACTCAGACATTAACACACAGGACAGACTGAGCACGTGAAGGGGCAGGGGGAGCTGTCAGTGATTACAGGAGCTGCTAACTGCTCTGAGTAATTCTGAAGCAGTGCAATTGGGGGAGGGATTATAAGGGCACTTCAGCCAGTTGCAAATTTGAATAGCGATGAAAATGAGCTTCCAACTTTGCATAATATGTCGATGGCAGTTAAAACACTCAGTGTGCTTTTCGAAGCTCTGGTAGGGTTGCCACCAGAGTGCTGTCTTTGATTCTGTGGCTATAGACCAGATTTCCCAACCCATTGCTGGCTGGGCTTGATGGGTACACCTGGCTTTGGATCAAGATATCTACAAGATGCCTACTCCACAGGAACCTACCCATCGTCTGAGATCTTCAACCGAGACTATGTTCCACGTTCCACCTCCCTAAGAAGCCAAGCTGGTATATTCAAAAGCCAGGACTTTCTCTAGTGGCTCCTTGAGTTGAGAAGTCCCTCTCAAGGAAATTCAGGCTGGCACCAACATTGTTCAGCATCCAACAGGCAGAAATTATATTATTTTGCCAGGCCTTTAGCTTTCTAAATGGCTTTGGTCTGCTTTTTAAAAATGGCTTGTTTTTATGTTGTGATTTTATTGCTTTGGGAGCCTTGGTGAGTAAAGTAATTTAGAAATACCATCACTTTTAGTATTATCACTGGTAGTTGTGGTGGTGATAATAGCCAATAGTATAGTGGAGTTAGGGCTCACAAAGTCAAAATGCCTGGCCTTCTGGATTTCTGGGGACAATAATGTCATCTGTTACCTTCCCTCTGAGCTTTGTTGTAATCTTCAAGGTGACTGATGGTGTGGGAAGGGATTAGAGAAGCTCACAAATAAATCGATGAAAGTCAAATCTGTGAATGTAGAGGGCCGACTGTATATTCTTGTGCGCCATTATCATTATGCAAGTAATCCATGGTTGCAATTAAAACCCACTGGCTTTACAAAAGACTTTCACTAGGTGAGGATGAAAGCCGCTATAATGGTATTGTTAATATGGCTGAAACAACATAAAGGCATCCAGTAGAACCTTTGAGATTAACTGGAGAAAAGACATTCCTAGCATCAGCTTTTGTGGAATATAGTCCACTTCATTTCTCACAAAAGCTGGCATGTCATCCATGAACGCTTATGTTAGAAATGTCTTTTTCCCAGTTACTTTCAAAGATGCTGCTGGATTCCTGATATGTCTTCTTATACTAAAACAGACTAATTGGCTATTTCACATTTGTTGGTATGGATCAGTGCCTTTTTGGACGCACAGCAATAGAGACAGTAATGAAAAATTCCTGCTATTAAAATTTTGCTAGGGCACCTCTGATGCCTTGAAGGCACCAAGTTGCAAAAGATCTCTGTTGACTCATGTATACAAATACATTCAAACTATTACTAATCAGGGAGGAGAAAAACCAAACATGTAATTCTCCCTGATTTTACCGTTCTCCAAATGGGCAAAGACAAATCTAATTCCAATGGAAGGCTTTGTATGTAAACACTGGGCATCTATTAAAGGCACAGGTATAACTTAGTAACTCATATCACAGATTGCTAGTAGCTTCTGAAATCTTTTTAGTGATCTCCTGGACACCTACATTTCTCTGTATGTTCCATCCTTGTAAGACTATTACAGACTTTGATTGCTCCCCACCCATTCTCTACTCCACCGCTCTGAACGCACCTTACTCTCTTGGTGAAAATAGCTGAGTTCTGGGGGATCATTGCGCTGGGGTGGGACGTAGCTGAAGGCTGACTGTGCAGAGAGTGGAAGCTTATGCTGCCTTATTAGTTTCTCATTGATGCCTCCCAATTCCTCTAGCTCCTCTTCATCCTCCTCTTCGGCTCCCACTTCCTTGCCATGTTGGACTTCTTGCATTCCCCAGCCAAGCTAGAACTGGCTGGCTGGCTTCCGGGCTCCCACTAAGACCTCTTCCCAGCCTGTGTGTCTGTTGAGTTCTTTGGTTACTAAGAGACAGTCTTGTGTCCACTATGATGTCAATCCGTATATGCAGGGCACTGGAAGGTTGAGGAAAGTGGCTGCTGAGGGAGCAAAAGAGCCATTAAAAGAGTTGACAAACTCCCCTGAACATGCAGAATGACTGCTTGTTGCGTGCAGGAATTTGTATCCCAATCTTTTCCCCTAAGACGAACAAAATAAAAAGACTGCATGAAGGCAGCAACTGCTAATGCTTTGCTTCTGAATGAATTTACTGTGCGGTGCCTTCTGGGTGAAATTGTCTCGTTTCTGAAATACAAGTGATGAAAAGGGACATCACCTTCCAGGAGGTGTGGAGATGAAGGCATACAGCAGAGAAAGGGAGTGACTTACTTGTAGTTGGAAGACAGCTGAAAGGCTTCAAAACAATGAGAATATTATTTATTTATTAAGCCAGGACGCCTATCTATGAATGATTCATGCTTTCAAAGAGATGGATCAGAGCTTCCAATACATCTCTAAAGAACGCTGACTGGAAAAGCCATATAGCAGGCCTGCTTGTGGTCTATTTGTGCTTTGAACCAGTATGGATTTTAGCATAGAGCGCAAAACTGAGCAGCTTGAGATTCTCTGTTTTCATTTCAAACCAACACCCTTTCCCCCTACCCCCCAAAAGCCCCACACCACTTCTGGTCTTTTGTGAATGCAGCAATTGATTTGAACAGACGACAGCAATACCTGATGAAAATCTTCAAAATGCAGAGGCCCAAATGTGGGAAGAAGCCAGAGCTGATCCATTTCTGGTCCTCAAAACAGAACAATTCTATAATTTTAAGTATATATCTTTTTCCCCTAGACTTCACCTGTTGGATTGTGAAACTCTATTAAACAAAGAAAGTAGGTCCTGCAGATCTGAAGTCAGGTTTGTACAAAGAGGACACAGCAGGAATTTTGGTGGCTAGGGAAGAAAATGTCAGGGCTCCTGCTTCCTGCTTCTCTAGTACCAGAAACTGACTACATACGCAAATTCTTTTCATCTCTCCAAACCAGTGTTTTCTTGGTGCAGAATTTGAGCGTGTTGATGCAGAGTACTGGTATTCTTATTACCGAAAGAGGAATGACAGGTGCTTCCAAAGTAATCTTTTTTCTCCGGAATTGCAATCCTTTATTCATGCATGTTTTCCAGGTGCTGTTTTCCATGTTTTATAGAATTTTAGGAGCAAGACATAGTTATAGCACTGACTTGCCTTTGCAGGCTTAACCTGTTTTGTTGTTTTCTCATGATCACAGCAGCACTGAGAATCCACAATGGGGAAGCAACTTATGGACACAAATGCAAAGTGTCTAATTATAAAAGAAAGTTAAAAGCTGGAATTACATTCAGCCCTCCACATTTGTGGGTTTCACTTTTGCGGATTTGATTATTTATGGATTATTTGCTGTCACCTCTGCTGCCCTCCGTGCCATCTTTAATAGGGATTGCAAGCCTTGTGAGACTGAGAAACTGTGAACAAGACTTGTAAGTCCCTATTAAAAATGGTGTGAGGCAGCAGTGGAAGTGGCAGTAAGCCCCGTCAGCCAGCCACTTCTGCCTTGTGAAGAAACCCTGATGCCTCAAAGGACCCCACAGTGGATTGAATATGGTGATCATACTTTTTTCAGTGTTAAATACGGTTTGGGAGGGCCTAGAGTTATTCACGGTTTTTCCACTTTCACAGGGATCCTGTGCCCCTAACCCTAGTGAATGTGGAGGGATGACTGTACTGTGTTTTGCCATGCACATCCCTTGCTTATCCTAGCCTTTCCCTTGTTGCCCTCCTTTTGGCATCTTCCCTCTATTCACTTTAGATTGTTAATTCCACTGTGCCTTGGCCTAGTGCCTGGTGAGAGGCGCTTCCTCTGTATTTCAATTGCAATTCCTCTGCACTCTGTGGGAGAGAAGAGCTGCCAGACACAGCTCCTTTGTGCCTTGGCCAGCACCTGGTGAAAGGCTCTCTATCCATGTTCCACCTACCATTTTTCTGAAGGAGAAAAGAGCAGCCAGATGCAGCTCCCTTGTGTCTTAGCTCCGCAGCTCATGAAAGCCCCTACCTCCCATGTTCCAGTTACCTTGCTCTGGTCTCTGAAGAAGAGCAACTAGCATCTGCTAGACTCAATCCCTTTGCCACTGCCACCTGTGTGTGTGTGTATGTGTTGTATCTTTGTTAGACTGTAAGCCCCTCATGAAAGCAGGAAAAGGTCAATGGTTTGTAGGATGCTCTGAAAGTATTTCTGGCTGAAGAATAGGGTGACCCTAATGAACAAAAAAATCCCTTGGAACAAGAGTTCTGTCTTTTTCGTATGTTGTAAAGCTCAGTATGCTTTGATGATGCTGTATGTATGTTGTGGCAGTAGTACTGCTATTAATAAACCCGGGTTTAAAGACAAATTACATATAAACTTTTAATGAGTTAATTTTACAAAAGACAATGGCATCAAAACATTAGACACAATTTATACAAAACTGGTCCTGCTCAGCTACAACCTCCTTTGTGAAGGCAGTCAGCCGGGGTTCCATTTTGTGTCGCTGGCTGTGGGATGTAGCTGGTGAACACACCCTAGTTGTAGTAGATGAAGGATCAGAATTAGATATTACAAGTTCAGGACTAGAGGATGTTATTGGGGAGCTACCATACTTTCCACAGTTTTCCATGCAGCTCTAGTTTTATTGCCATTTTTTTTGGTAATTTTTCTCTCCGTTCTGCTCAGCATTTTTCCCCTATCCCTAAACCAAGTCTCAGACGTTAATTTCTCAAATTATGGCCATGGTTCCTCTCTTTCACTTCAGGGTTGACAGTGCAAGTAGTCACTTGTTTTCTCCGCCCATAGCATAGACTACTGAACTCTCTTGATGTTGGACAGTGGGACTAGACTGTAGACAGCAATGTTTCTATACACCAGAAAATTACACACATGTTCATGGTAAGGGCCAAAAGAGGGTTAAGAAAAATGTGCAATGCTTTTTTTTTCTCCTAAAAATGTGCAACTGCCCACATCCACAGTTATATTTCAGGATGCCACATTCCCTTGTGAAAGGGACTTTGTCGTTTCAGTATGTACAAAATAGGTCTGAAGCTCTCCTTTTCCTTTAACGTTAATGATGCCTCGGCAGGTACAAATGTAGCCAAGTGTTTGTAAGATGTTACTGGTTTCTTCCGTGACCTGAAATACAAAACAAGTCTATATTGTTTTCCATTCTGTTCTTCTGAGCTTGGAGCAACTCACATACTAACAGGAAAACCCTTCATTCTACTCTTCACTCTATCTCATACAGGGCTCTTTGATTATTGCAACGAGCTTGCGTGTTTCAGGATGGGGATTCAAGCTTAGCTTTACTCAGTACCTTTTGCTCTTCATAAGAATATAAATGTAATGTCCCAGGAATAATTTTTACGCTAACTATGGACGGTATATTCTGTATGTTTCTGTATCATTGAGCTCTAGTTCACTGGTCTTCCAGGGGGTGGGGGTGAGCCAGAAGATGCTACTTAGCTAGGTAATTAAGGTAGTTACCTAACTAATAAGTAGCACATGTAGAATTCTGGACAAAATTCTGATATATGTAACTGTTTCATTCTATCATGGGAAACTAAACCTGTAAAAATTTGCTCTTCCATGCTCTTAAAATAAGCCCTCCTTTGAATCTGCTCACTCTAAACATAGAAAGGGGAAAAAAAGGAATTGTCTAAGATCTTTTACCAGGAGACATACTTATACCACACAGCTAAAACTCTGGACCACATCTCCCAGTGCACCCCCCATTCACCTTATAAGCAGCGTAGCCTCCCCCCCCCCCCCCGGCCATTTCTGTGTTGCCAAACAGTGGATGGGGTACAGCAAGGATCTGTCCAGCTATTTTCCTGTAACCGGACATGTTTCAGCAGGCATCAGCAGAGACCTCCAGAGGTCCTTGCAAGCTGTCTACAGACTGATGTCTTTGCAGTACATTTAGTTACAGGAAAAGTACATCCTCTTGCTCTCTGACAATGTGGAAAGGGCCATGTTGCAGGGAGGCATCTGTTGCTCACAGGGTAGGAATTTGGTCATGTGGATGGAAAAATTCTGACCTCCACAACAACCTAAAATGTGAGTTGCGACGGTGTAAAACTTATGCCACCATAATTAACAGGATGCCAGCCATAACTGTTTGGCAAAAATGACTGAAAAGTTGATATTTCAAATTGAAGGTGGATCCTGGATCAGAAAAGGTTGAAAAACTACTGTTGTAGATCCTTAACAAATTGCCCCAAGCATTTTAACCATGGAAGCCATAGCTCCTTAAAATGTATTTGTTTCCTGATGTCCAGCTGCTGTCTTTGGTTGGTGAACTACTTCTTTCCGTCTGTGTAATACTATCTATTGTTGCATGCTACTGCTTTTTTAGATGTCACTTCTGCAGGAGCTGTTGGTATCAGTACAGATGGAAACCATACCTGGATTTTATCTAAGACGCCAGTGCTATCCATCCGACTGGCCACATTTACTGTGTTGCCCCAGATATCGTATTGTGGTTTCTGAGCTCCAATTACACCAGCTATTACAGGCCCATGGTTAATACCTGTTTAAAAACAAACAAAAAGTTGGTTTGCTTCTTGTCACACACATAGAGGTTTCAAAGTGAGTGACTGATTTCACCACTTGGTGGCACTATACACCAAGAAGAATAAAATCAGCAAGAATAAATTGGAATTGTTCAGAATGTAATGAGAACAGAGGGGAAATTTACAAATGTTTCAGATATATTTATGGGATAAATTTATTCACAGTTCACATTTCATACTTCTAAACTTTGCAGTGCATTCAAAAATATTTGGTGTTAACCAAGAATATTAAAATCATGTCTATCTGGAATCTAATTTTTTTTTTTGCCACTGTATTCTACAAACTATGAATGATATGGTATTCCACTTGCTTTATCTCCATATATATCACACCCACACACACACACACACACAAATATACTGAATAAGTATTTTAATGAAAGAAAGACAATGAAAAATGCAGTTGAACAGAGCTGATAATTCTCTTTCTCTTTCTCTCTCTCTGTTTGTTTGTGTTTTAAGATTCAAGATATCTGGATGAAAGGAACCAAGCAGCAGAGGAGAAAAGTAATGTAATCCATTACGTTGGATTCCACCTACACTTCATATGCTGATATGTCATCATCTTGTTCAGACAAACACCAATGATCTCAAGTGACATAGCATCACTTTTTCCTAACACAACAAAAGATTTATACTGTCAAAGCAATAATACATGTAGTTTCACTTAAAAATGTTTCGCCAGATGCGTGGAAGGTGATATTTTTCTTAGGTATTCCAGGAAATTTCCCAAAGAAGAGAAAATCAGCCCATTTATGCTGACTTTTTTGCTCTTCTTTAATCTTCTGAGATGGTTGTTTTCATCACACAGTCCCCATTTAGCCTGTGTTGACAGTCATTATCCATATAAAGATCCGCACCAGGGGCAACCTACACTCTCCAGCAGTATGAGGCAGGGAGAATAGGCTCTGGTCACTGCCTCTCTTCTTGTCATTTCTGCCTAGGTTATGAGTATCTTTTCTCCAAGCCATCCATTATAGGTGGGATGCTACAAGAGACTGTGTGTGTTTCCTTTGAGCCAGGCATTTGTGGAGGTCCTTTCTGAAAGCTTTCACGAATACCAGTGGCAGCAGCCCTGGCCCCTTTTATTGAGGGGTGAGATGGAACAGCACAATCACCTAATGAATGGACAGGCCATTCCTAACCCACACATTCCTAAGCTTTTTTCTAGCTCATGGTGAACAATGGAGAAACTCTGCTTACATTTTTGCCATAAACTGAATCCATGTGGAGACCTGAGCAGTTACATTTTTTTTCCAGTGTGTTACTGCATTCTTATTTTATTTCTCTATATGTTCTAGCTTTGAGATTATCTTGGAGGTAAGGAAGAAGTAATGTGCTGTTAATACAAATGCAAGGTAGAATAATAAAGTGGAGAAACTTGAATCATTAACATTAAGAAACAAAAGATCCTTTCACTTGTAGCTTAGATAAGATGCTGCTTACCTACTCGTAGCTTGAAGTCATTGAAGGAATGCTTGTTTATAACATCTAGCTTTGCTCCAAGGGCAAATGCAAACTCTACCATAGTCCCAATATGCATGTACTGTCGTTCAGGCTCCTAAATTTAAATAAACAAACACATTATAAAGAAAGCCAAATTTTCATCATGCTTGTTCTCTGTAAAAATATGACCACTGCACATTTCCTAGGAGGAATCTTCTTAAATACACTTCTCCGAGTGTATTCCTAAGAAGGAAAAATGAAATGTCCATTGGTAAATCAAATATAAACAAAATAATTGAGCTCAGTGGGATTTTGTTCCAAGAAAAATGCACATAGGAGTAGGCTGCATACTGTTTCATTCAAGCTGTACCTGTGTAGGCATTGCTCAGTTTTATGTTAGACATTCTGATGGGGAATCTAGAAGCATAACTGGGATAAATTCAAGCCTGACTCTAGATGCTATCAGCCCCAGTAAGCAAGCTGCTGTGAGCCTCCCACAGGCAAACTAGCGTCCAGTTTCCTGGAAAAACTATATTCCACTCACTTATCTCAGTCTGGATACGGAAATAATATTTGTCATTCATTTCCAGGTTGAAAAGGGCTTTCCCCCAAAGTCAGGCAATGCTGCCAGGAACCATAATAGACCAGCATGAAATCTGGGCAGTTTTCTCTTGTTATTTGAATGGCCTGAAGCGTTGTGGAGGAATTATTCTGTTGAGAAAAATGTAGGGGTGAGGTTGCACAAAAACCATTTTTGTGCAGAAAATAGGTTTCCTGCACAGAAAACACTATTTACTGTGCAGGAAATCATGCATTCTTTCCACAGAATAATTCTTTTGCAATACTTTGGGCTATTTGAATATGGAAACAATACTGCTGAGGAATATTCATTTTCTGCCATAGTAATTATTTGTCTTTACTTGCAAGAATGAAATAGCTGAGGATTTATATCCCCACTTTAGTCATCCTTACTCCACAATGTCCAATCTTCTCCTGGGTGTTTGAAGAAAAGTGAGAGACATGGGAAGGCAGATTGTGTTGCAATTCTTGGCTCTCTGGGATCCATCTGATTTTGGATCTAGGACAGCTGCCCAAGCTGGATCAGCAGGACTTCAGCTCTGTTTGACATGACATTGCCCATTTTATACAAAATATGGTTAAGGTGGAGATATAATCCCCAGGAGGCTCACCTCTTCATGGGGATGGCTCACTTGTCCTTTAGGGCAGGTCTGTACTAATAATCATTCCCACCACAATGCATGAGTCCCTCTTTGTCTCATAGCAATAAAAAGAAAGGGATACAAGTGATTCAGGGTGCTAAGAAAATGCAGCACCAGTCTTCATCAATCTTTCTCTTTGCTAAGCAAGTGTAAATCTTCTTTCTCTCAGAAACTAGGAGGGAAGATGCATGTTTGTGTGTTGGTGGGAAATATGCAGATTGGTTAAGTTTAGCATCATCTCATCAGAAACAGATAGGATTCTCTAAGGTTGGAATACAGGTATTATAAGTAAATATGAGTAATATTTTCTATCTGAAATTTTGGAGCTGCTCATAAGCAATTTTATATTGACTTTAGGGACATTAAAAATAAATGTTATAATGGAAAAGGATTGGTTTTGGAATTAGCAGTCATGCAGGGCCTAAATCTCCCTCTTCGACTAATCTACTCCTACAAAATGCTGCCTGGCCACTGGGGTGAGGGTGAATGGCTTGAGGTGAGCAATCTTTGCAAGGAACAGCTGGTGGGTCCATGGCGAGGTAGATCCTCTTTCTCCCTGCTTCTGTCCTCTCTATTTGTGTTACATTACTAAAAGCGAGTATGGAACCATGTTTGCCAAGATGATGAGTTCCATGACTGACCTAAAAGCTCCAGAAGTGTGTGCAAATGTTTGTAGGCTCCAGTTCATTTTCTAAATTGCAACCCATTCCTTGCATTTAAGAATTCTCCCAAAGTTTTGAGAGCAGTTTTTAGGAACACAGAGGCTAGTTTCTTCGGAGCACAGGAGAGAGGGCTCTAGAAGCTCCGCTATATATCCACAGCTCATCATTTGTCGGTTCGTACCCTGGCCCAAATATGAAATATGATCCTTCCAAGCTGTATGTGATGTTGATGTGTACCTGACTGTGTTCTTGGCTGGGCGTTGCACTTAGTCCCGTGGCTGCCATGTAAGTGCTCCCAATGGTCTTGATCTTTTCAACGCCACTAAATTTTGGTTTAGACAACAGCTGTGGAAAGGGGAAAAAAAGCATTATTAGACATTTGATGGCTAAAAAAAATAAAAAATGCACCTGCATCATTAATGCATAGTTCTGAGTGGTTTTCTCTAGGTCCTTGTTGAAGGACTAATTCAGGCACACTTGGCAGGTCTATATCCCAAAGCAGCTGTTTTACTTTTCCTAAAGACCAAACACAATGTAGCAGTAGTAAACATTTTTCTTAATCTGCTCTAATCAAATATTAAGTAGAGATAAGTGAACAAATGTGAAAACAACAGTTGCATACAGGTATGAAGAGCTAAACCTCTCTGCACTCTCTCCACGCCAAGCGCTTCTCTCCCAAGTGATCTAATGGGACTGGAGCTTACACAGGGAAGTTATCCAGCTCTGCTGCTTTCTCAAGCTCCAAAGTTCAGTTCTCTTCCTAGTAGAGCTCAGCTAACTTGCAGAGTGAAGATAGGCTAGCTGGCTGGGAGGAAAGAAACACCATTCTGTGGTACACTACAAGGAAACATGATGCGTGCAGATGCTGCAGTCGTGTCAGAAGTCATTCACCATAAATAAATGTATCAGCATGTCCTACAGGGCACTGTTGTGTCACAGGAGCCTGCTAATAAATGTTGTTTACCTTGATACTTTGTAAAAGTCTTCTATGGCTATAAGACAGCTTTCTCATCCCACTTGGAGCTTTTACGTTTTGCAGAACAGAAATCTGTTTTGTCAGTCTGATATGTGAAACTCTAAGAAGAACTTTGCTTGTTGTCTCAGTGATTTCATGCTTATCATAACTCATGCAGGTTTACTATACTTCAAATGAGAAGAACGTATCATGAAGTCCTGTAGGATTGTATAAATTCAGCCATGTCTTCAAAGACCTCCTCATTCCAATTTCTGTCTCTTTAGCAAGTTTGGGAAGCCTTCCAGACTGGAAATTTGTACCAGTTTGTTGTGTATCATTTTATGTCACTCCAAAACAGTTATTGCTGCTTTTTGTTTCCTTTTGACTATTCTTTATCCATACATTAAATGTGTACTTCTGGGTCATTTGTGAGTATGCTTGTAACAAGCATTGTGATGGAGGGAGTGGGTATACCTAATCCTCTCATACTTCCTTCTGTCTTTTTCCTGTCTCCAATATCTATTTCTTTTTTTTAAAGTTTCAAAATAAAGTGTTATGGCTTTGTACCATTTACAAAAGTAAAGCTTCTTCCCTCATACTTTTTTGTCCTTCCACTCATTCTCCCAGCCACCCTTCCTTAACAGAGGTGAGAGGCAGATCACTGCCCATTCAGCTACTGCTGGGGAGCTAAGCAGTAACATAATCGTGCCACATAACATTAGTTTGAAAAGAGAAACTTCCCTGTTGAGTAGGAATAATAACTTTAAAAGCATGGAAGGAAGGAGAAAAGCCCAAAATGTGCAGCTAGTAAAACATCACTGAGTTCTTTAAAAAGAAATAAAAATGGCAAGAAGAGCCACAAATCCTCCATATCTAAGACATTTCACTAGTCTGCAAGAATCCTTAATTTACCTCCTTCAGCCACTGGCTTTAAGAGAGATAACCTACCAAGCTAACAATGAGAAAATAGCAGGTAAATTGTAATAATCACAGAAGGAACACATGGCAGGCAGCCCAAAGGCTGTTCAATTTAGACGCAGCTAGTTCTCCATAGCAAACATCCAAATTACAGTTCCTTATATCCAAAATCAAAATAGTTTTAAAAGTGCTTTGTTGCCATTAAACCATAAGAAGCCAGTTTAAGTAATTGTCTTTTCAAAAGCTTAAGAAAGCTTAAGAAATTCTGTTTTCTGCAGAGATGAGAAAAGTTCACAATTTTTGAGTAAAAGCTGCATATACTTGTTCTGTTCATTGTCACTGATATTGTAATAAAATCTAAAAGTGGGTTTGTCAAACAGTCTCTTCTCCTTAGACACAGTTCCATGAACTGAACGGCATATTTTAATAAAACCTCACCTAAAATTCTGATTCCATTTGCATAAATCTAAGGACTTTTTCCTAGAACATTTCAGTGACAAAGCCTCCAAGATATCAAAAGCCCCACCAGACATGTGGTAGGGAAGGAGGTTTGGTTCATGTTTTCAACCCCCCCCCCCCAATTTTAATATTATCTCCCTCCAACTGCAAGCTGTCACCCATAATTCAATTCTTTAAAAGACAGGATACATAATATAAAGCAACAACAACACACATACACATAGGGTTTTATTACATGCTGGGTTTGTTGCACAATTGCACTGGCTTAATTCTGCGTTTGATCTCCCCTATGAAATGACACTGTCACTCTCTCATTGTTGGATTACACCATCATCATTACTGGGTTGCATCTTTTCATTTATGGGAAATACCCATTAACGGCTCCAATAACACTGCTTTTCCACTATTGTGTTTTGGTGTGACAGTGCCATTCCGCTACAGATTGGAAACCAAAACTCCAGAAGAGTGAAATCCTGAAATGGTGTCTCCAAGTCTTGCATTATGCTGAAATTGTGTGACTGCCTTTTTTAAAAAAATAGCATGTGAGCCAGGCAGATGGACATGGGAAAGGATGTGGGTGAGTGGGGTTATGTGGAAGACTGAATGTGGGAACATGGATCACCAAATTGGTAGTGCAGTCTTATTGCAAAAAGGGTGAAATACTGTTTCTATGACAGTATGTTTCCATTTCCTTAAACAGCAGAATTGCTGTGAGACAACAGCTAGTGTGATAAAGCCCATATACTAGAATGTAAGAGTTAAAAATGCACCGTTTCAATTTGCTGTAAGAATGACTGAACCAAGAAAAGGGCTAGTGAGGGAGCATTATAATTATATGACATTATAATCCTACAGACCACAGGGCAATGTGCAATTGGCAAGAAATTACATATGCCAGCTTCAAGGCTGACTGAAATTTCCCTCCACATTGGGCAGAAGTGTAGTTACTGTGGTAGTGGGAGGAATGAGGGAATTGCATTGAAATAAGAATTCTACAATCCCTAATGAATTTCTAACAGTGAAATAACTTAAAACTTAAAGCTAACATTGAAATAACTTAAAACTTTATCTGAGCAGTTAGAAATAATGTTTAAGTATCTAAAGAAAAGGAGAAGGCAAAGATAGTAAGGCAATGCAAACACAGAAAACATAAACAAATATAAGAACTCTAAAGTGCAAACCATTTTCAGTGTCTCACTGTCCACAGTGCTAAAATTTTGGGGATTGAAGGGAAATTTCATTTGGAGGGAGGCAATTTTTTTTATTGGGGGGTAATGCTTGGTTGTGAAAGCCAATACAGGGTAGTCTAGCTTGAGTGCTAGACTAGACCAGACCAGGGTTCGATTCACTGCTTGGCCATGGAAGCTCATTGGGTGGCCTTGGGCGCATCACACATTCTTAGCCCAAGAAATCCTAGTGACAGGTTTGCCTTAGGGTTGCCATAAGTCTGAAATGACTTAAAGGCACTCAACAGCAAAAATGCTTGGTTGAGCTCTAAGATCTTCAAGAAGGCCCTTTCCTCAGTCCCACTGGCTGTCCAGACTAGTTTGATGGGACCAAGGGAGAGGGCCTTCTGAGTGGCTGCTCCCAGAACCTTTCTCTTGGGAGGCTAGGATTCCTCCATCCCTGCTCTCCATCTGACACTAAATGAAAACTTTCCGACTCAGGCAGGCTTTCAGAGGTTTATTGTGATGGGATTTTAACAGTGTGTTGTGTTGTTGATTTTTTAAAATACTGTGTTTTTTAAAGAATTTTAAATGGTTTTAACTCTATAGACTGTTTAATTGTTTTGACATAATGCACATACATGTCTGTGCGCACACACACACACACATTTGTATTTCTGATGTTTTTGCATGATTATAATTAGCACTGTTTTTTAGTAATCTCTATGCCACCTTGAGTCTCATTACTGGAAAAAAGTGGGATATAAATGAATGCAATGATGAAGATGACAGCAATAATAACTACCACCTCATTTTTGACCCTGCCTCCCATGGCTACAGCTTTCACCTTTGAGGTTGGGTAGGACTGGGTGTGGGTGTGTATACAATCCCTCCCCTGCTCAGCTTGACAGCAGACTATTGGTCCACCTTTTCCCCTTCCCCTGTTGCTCCCACTCCCCATCAGAGTTCCAACACCTCAGAGGCCAGGACTGTGAAATTTGGCAAAGGATCAGAGACTGAAGGAATCCAAGGGCCATTCCACACTAGCCTGTTATAGTGCTGTTATTCCACTTTCAACATCCTACGGAATCCTGGGGTTTGCAGTTTAGGGAGGGGCCTCAAGGCTGCAACTGCAAACCCCAGGATTCCATAGGATGTTGAAAGTGGAATAACAGCACTATAACAGGCAAGTGTGGAAATGGCTGAAGGTTCCATTTCCTTTTCCAAGGAAGGACATCTCTCTCTCAGCTTGAAAGGGGAGATCTCGTTTGTCCTGTGACTTCTGCGACGTTGTCTCAGGCTCTATAGGACTGAAGTGTTAGACTGCTTCAAAACTACCCCTTTCCCCCAAGATTGCTACCCTTCATTCACTCACTTTTTTACAGCTCTTCCATTTCACTTTTTTAAAAAAGAAAATTGTATTGCTTTCTGTTTTCTGCATTTTCTAACTTGATGGGTGGTGATCAAAACTAAGTAACAACACAAGCCTGCCCAATCTGGATAGAAAAGCACTACTGGGATTCCTAATGAGAGCTGTTCCTTTCAACCCAAATTCTCTTTTCACAGGGTGAGCCTGTTTTATTGCTTTGCTGGTCACTGTAGCCATATAAGCTCGGTCCTGAACTCTCTCTATTTAGTTTACTTTTATACTCCACTAGGGCATATTGAATTACCTTTTTCTTTCTGTGATATTTTTTGTTTTCACTAGAATGATATGGTAGTATCATTAAAATGTAAAAAGAGAAAGAAAACAATCAATCTAATGATTCCTTCCTGCCCCACTGTGGGGGAAACAACTTTAACTAGGGCAGCAAACTTAGGCCCTTTTCACATGCCAGTCTTGTTGCGAAATGGCCTTGGGAGCTTTGTGCAATTGCAAGGACTGTTTCACATGACGTTCTTGCAATCGCACGACACTCCCGAGGCCAGTAGGTGGTGATCACGCATTATATCATTTTCAGCTCATTGCCAAAAATGATGCACAGTTGCGCATCCCTCCCGGGCTCCACACGCACTTACTTTGCATGCGGAGGCTCCGGACACGCGGCCATCGCACTTCCTCCCCCAGTGCAGCCTGGGAAAGTACCCAGCTGTGCTGTGGAAGGAAGGGGCGGAGCCCTCGTGCTTCCTTCCAGCCAGCACAGAGCTGGTGCGGAGGGGAAGCGGAGGGGATGCGAGTGCCTCCCAGACAAGGCTTCTCACATGATCCCTTTGCAATGCCAGCAGCACCAGTTAAGGTGCGAAAAGGGCCTTAGACACCAGACGTGTGCAAAATGTAACCTGTTATTGGACTGCAATTTCCATCAGTCCTGCTCAGCATACCAGTGGTGATGTATGCTATGTAAGCAACAGCTGAAGGGCACACTTTTCCTCCCTTACTGCTTAGCTTGGAGTAAGCCGATCTGAAGTCAATGGGATTTCCTTCTGTGCAGATATGCACAGGGCTATGTTATGACAGACCAAACCAGCATATACCCTTGTTAACCTGACCACGGAAATAATAATCTGTATTGAAAGTGAATACAGGAAGGTTTTAATTAACATTAGAGAGATTCTTTGCTGAACTTAAAAAAGTCATTAGAAAATGATGCTGGCCATGGTAAAGACTTTGGTACTTATAAAGTGCAATATTGAGCATTTCATTTTAATTCTATTTCCAGCTAATTAAGGAAATGCAGTGCCTCAGCAGAACTAAAGGGCTTCTAGCATAGGAATTACCTAAGTAAATATTCTTTTTTTAATTTAGGAAGATGCTCTGTCATCACATACTTGGGTGATGTGTAGCATTTGCCCAAATGTTTTAAATATAGTCTCAATTCTTTTCAAAAACAGACTGAATTATACTTCCCTAATTAAGTGTTGTAATGGGAGCAATTTTAGGGATACATGAATATCCTTTAATCCCTCAAAGGATTTCAGCGCTCATATATGTTTGGAGCAAAAGCATATCAAGGCTTCAGGACTCTCAAGAAGTACCTGCTATGATTCTGCTGCTCACCACCTCTGACTCAGCAGTCAGGATGCTTGGATTTGTAGTTCCAGTTCAACTTTCAATGTGAAAAGATATTCCTTGCAGGAACTGAGAATCCTGCAATTTCTAATGTTTCTGCCCCTGCCTACAGAGAAGCTTCTCGGGATTCTCAGTACCCAGGGGAGAGGAGGTGGCATAGCCCTGTCCTTAAGCATTCAGTCTGAGACTCATGACATGATTAGGTAATAACTTTTTTATTGTATACCTTCAGGACTGAGTTTGTGTGTTTTATTGTTGGTAGTTGCCCTGTGGAACAGCAGAACCTTTCAAACCAGTGCAGGAAATTTTTCTTTCTTTTCCTTTCCTTTCCTTCTCTGAAATTACATTCACCACGCATTCTCCACACATTCTAAGCATGTAATATAAACGTTTAGGATGGGGAAGAGTTGCCTTGACTGAAAAGGTATGATAACATTCCGCAAAAGGAGCTGTGTCCATCCATTTCCTGAAGTGTTACTTCAACACCTGGATCTGCAAGGCCAACCTTTAACATCCTTGCACATTTTTAATACAGTGGAATAAAAATAATTAACTACATGATGAGGCATTTTACTCTTCCATCAAACTGCCACATTCATGAAAATTTACAGGAGGCTCAGACAATGAAATCTTCCATTTGCAGTCCTCTTGTGTTTTCCCACTGTTTTCTCTCTCTTTTGTCTTATCAAAGTAAAGGCAGAATGGCTGCACAGCGATTTTTCAAAAATGGGAGTGGTAGGAGCCCTCTCTTTGAAAGCACCCATGAAACAGGAGAAAAAAAAGTAGGAAAAGATCCAGATAGGTACATAAAAGATGAAAGGGACTATATACTGTGGGTCGGGTACAATGTTGTCTAGTGCAGACTGCTATAATTTGGATTGTCCTGAAGTGATGTTCTTCAGTCCCCCCCCCCAACCCCACTGCCTTGAAAAGCCTTATACTCCTGAATGTCTGTTCTACAGTCTTAGAGTAACCTCCAGCACACAGTGTTGAGGTGGTGCCAAAGGGGTGGAAAGGGAAGGAAGAATTGCCCTGGCCCCTTTTTCATTGATTTGCTAGATCCTGATTTTTTCTGTCAATGAAAAAAAAAACCTCTTTTAATAGCAGCAGGTGAACTCCATCATTCTGTCTCAATATAAGAACAGTTTTAGGAATGGATTTTAACATGAAGATAGAAAATAAGAGTGATTAACAACATTGAAACATGGTAAATATGAAAAAACGCATGGCTGTTTATGAGGTCACTCTATCCTTCTATCTAGCAACACATCTGTGGTAAAAACCCTTTAAAGGCTGCACTGGATGTTATTTAAGTAAAACTGGTAATAAAGACTGCAGTGTGTTTGCCTCTGTTCTTCTATCTCTGCCAGTCAAAACAACCCTTACCCATCTAATGTCCATTTCTACCTCTCAAATGCTAGCGCATAATCATACTTGCTGTAGCCAATTTTCCATGAAAGCTTTGTCTGTCACAGAATTATTCTGCAAATAATTCTCCTATCTGTAAACGGACAGCATAGAATGAATCTGTAGCTACAAATGACAACTTATAAAAGCACAAGGATTGGTGACTTTATCTTGGAGATTTACAAGACCTTCCTGTGTGACATAATGAAACATAACTGTGTATTGTACAGTCCTGTGCCCCAACAACGGCCTGTGTTAGGACTCAAATAAGCAGTATTTGGGGACTTGAAGGAATATAACGTCAGGATTCAAGTTGCACATCACCACTCACAGGGGGAATGGCAGGGATACCAGCCACATCAACCTTGACTGGGTAATGAATGATGTTGTTGGATGACAACTCCCAGAAGCCCTAGCCACTGTACCTAGTGTTGAAGAATGATGGCAGTTGTAGCCCAATAGTATCTGGAGAGCCACATGACTCCCCTTGATCTACAAGCTTCAGGCTTGCTCGCTAGTCTGAGCAAAATGGAGATCCGATCTTAGTTTTTAATTATATTGCTACACAGAAATTTCAGGATAAAAAATATCTACCAAACATTATGTTCTTGTTGGCTACTGATCACCTTTGCTTTGGCTCCACCTGAAACCAGGGAGAATACTCCATGCCACTGTAGATTTTGCTTGGTATTCAAGTAGGGGCAATTGCATATATAAGTGTCCTCTATGTGTAAAGATATGCTTTTTCAGGTGCTGCAGGGATTGGCATTCCTTCCTTCCATGTAGCCTCCCAAGCCTCCCTTCTGACTTACCGTAAAGCCCTGAAGCCACTTCACTTGGTCATTCCATGCTTTAAGGTGAGCAGGCAGGTTTGGAAGAGCTTCTGGCAACCCTTCTCCAACCAGATGCACTGTGATTACAGAAGCACAGAGACCTCCCAGAGGACCCCTCCAGATCTTAGTACTGATGTCATCATTGTGTGTCTGGCTATGGAGGGGGAAAGACAGACCTTCTTGGATCCTGCTTGCTTGCCTTGAAGTATGAAATGGCCATGCAAGGTAGTTTTAGGGCAGTAAATTATGGTGGTAGTGGTATCTCAGCATAAGATAGGTTTGCATGCGGATATTTATGCAACACTGAGAGGATGTTGGATTGAGGCCAGTATCTTACATTTGTGTATGGCAGGTACTGGAAGTAGCATGGTAGGAACACCTTCCATTTCATTCCTCTCAACAACAGTCACTTTTTTTTTTTGCGTAAAATTATATTTAGATTTATGCTTCCATAGTAAATATGCAGAAGATTGTTCAGAATTACTTTAAATGATACTTTATTGTTTGCATCTTACATCTTTAGATATAAGATGGGAGATATTTTCTTGAATAAATGAACAGTTACATGTTTTGAAAACAGTTAATTGATAAAGGAATTTTAATCTACCCTGGTTTGTAGCTATAAGGCAAGGAGCATTTCTATATCAACATTAACTTCTTACATATTCTTAGCTGAAGCCACTAAATACTTACATCATCGAAGTCAGCTATGATTTCATTTAGGAGCCTCAGACATTCTAAACCCTCTTTGTTGACATCAGATTCTGTATAAAATTCTTTGAAATCTGGAATGGAGGCAAACATGACACAGACGCAGTCATAGGACTGATGGTATAAGTCCTGTTCAATAAAGAATAATAAGAAAACTCGTTACACAATGTCCTCACCAGAAGGCAAGCAAAAAGCACAGATGAGAGGAGAAAGAACAATTCATTACATGGAAGGTGGCCTTACACCTGTTTATTACCAAGATAATTTCGTCTTGACTTTGTTTCGCTATTTCTTACTTTATGATGAATTGCTTTCACCTCTACATCATTCTCATGGGTAAAATGAGTAAAGACATTAATACCAGGTCCATTTGATTCATTTATTAAATCAATCTATCACTTTACATATTTTGATGACTCATTGGCATGCAAGACAAACTGACAGATTCATTGCACATCTATTGGTGAGATTTAACAGACAAATTTTCCAAAGCAGGTAATACAGTCTTAAGGTCTGGCACTTGTCATGATACCATCCCCCCCCAACTGCAAACCCCAGGATTCCATAGGATGTTGAAAGTGGAATAATAGCACTATAACAGTCTAGTATGGAAACGGCCTATGATGTTACTCTGGATCACAAAAATAAGGATGTGGAACAAAGAGATTCCTGATACTAGAAGAATGTAGTTTTGACAAGTACGGTGTTGTTTTCTTCCATCAGCAGCATAAGCAGGAAACTGGAGATAAATTTTGACTGAGAAACCAATGTACATATGGCAATCTTGTACCAGGCTGCTTCCCTATTCACTGCAATGGAAGAAGCAGACTGCTCAACTTATAGTTCCCTGTGCTTATGCGTAGCCTCTCTAATTATAAGGCCTGTTGATGGAGTACTGAGTATACGTCAATATCCTCAAGGCTGCAATGGATCAGTGCGTAAGTATCAACTTTTGATTTCTCTAAGCCACTGGATGGAACAGTGTTTTGATCAGTCACTCACAATATAGTGTGGTATCATTGAGAAAGCAACTCACCCCTAAATTGGTACATATTAACAGACCTGAGGAGAGGAACTGGACTGGGAACCTATGCCCACAGTGGGTTGCCCAAGCTTAACATTTATTTCAGATCTGACAAGACATAAAATATTGTAATAGATTTTTGGGCTACCTTTTTTTAAATATTATTTAGAACTGGCACGTGGTCAGTTCTTTTGTTTAGTTTATGCCTAGCTTGGGACAACTCCTTAATGGGTAATTCCATAAAGGATTAGAGACCAGGTTCTCCACCCCGACCCCACATATAGTGAGTAGCAGAAAAATATTTTCAAGTCAGAATCTAGCAAGCAAGGAAGACACAGATGTGATTATTGCAGCTGTCCCGCAAGAGGGAATCATAGAATAACTGCATGAAGTAGATGAGACAAAATCAGCCAGAATCTATTTTTCTCATGGTTTGTTCTTGCAAACTGAAACTAGAAACGAAGGCAAGCTGTTTTGCCAATTCACACTTTCAGTGGAAGGCAGTCTACACTATGCTGTGTGTGTTCTGTCATTGTACAAGATTCCTTCTAAGGATGAGCAGTACCTGAATTGGCTTTATCTTGGAAGGATGAAAGCAAGATGGAGTAAAGAGGACTGACCTCATTCTTTAAGTTCCTTGCCAAAAAATGCTCTGCCACATGAGCAGGCAGGACGTTCTCCAGAAGCAGACGATTCAAATTCTCCATGGTCTCAATCTCTTCACGTTCTTTTTTGAACTTGTTCTTCCACAGGAAGTCTAACCTACAGTAATATTCATTCTGTTACAAAGAGGACACAGAAGTAAAGAAACAATAGGCATCTTGTCCTACCAGATGGTTTAAGAAAATAAAATATGCACATGTGTACAACGTAACAAAGCACTATGCATTCTTTGTGATCCAATAAGAAGCTATAAGAGTACATGTTACTTTTTTTTTAAAGTCGTTACATTTATATAACACAACATGGTTTGTGCAGGCTTCCACACAGGTAAATCTAGTTGAGACAGGTACTGCATGTGCCAAATGTGAATTGTAGATGTAATTCACCAGCCTGATCACCTGTGGCACATGGAGACACTCATCACAGCAGTCCCTACAGTCATGGTCTCAAAGAGAATCTAAATATATAGAGATAGTGCTTTTTTTCCCCTTCAGCAAACCCACTCTACAACCTTTTTTATTCCCACCAGAATCTAAAGTTAATGGGTCTTAAATGCCCATTTGAGAGCAAGAAAACTCCAGCTGATTTGCCTCGCGTCAGCAACAGTTTACAACAATATGTCATTGTTGGGAAAACTCATCTTCTATCCAGCTTCTGTGAGGACTGCAGCCTAAGCTGAGAGGGGAGAGGGAAGCCTCAGGGGGTGGGAGATGATGTTAGCAACATCCATGCTGATTCTGCAATTAGGAATGTGTGCGAGAAGCCCGATCAGTGAGGAGAGAGGATATGCCTGGGGTTTGGGACCCTGGGTCATCCAGTGCTGGAATGGATAGTAAGAGGCAGTGTAGCATTGGAATGAATACAGCTGAACAATAAAATGTTAGGCCTGAGCTACACATACCAGAGTCATCCTTGGGAGGGGGCAATGTCTTTACAGAGTAAAAGAGTTGGGAGGGACAGCAAATACCATCCAGCCCAACTGCTGCCATGCAGGAATACACAACTAAAATACTCCTCAGAAATGGCCATCCAACTGCTGTTTAAAAACCTCCAAAAACAGAAAATCCACCACTCTCCAAAGCGGTCTATTCCATTATTGAGCAGCTCTTCTTCCTACTGTTTAGGGTGAATCCCTTTTCTTCTAATTTGAACCCATTAGTTCAACCCAAACTAGAAAAGACGCTTACTCCATCTTCCACATGATAGTTAAAGATGGTCATCATATCATTTCTCACTTTTTTTCTTCTCCAAACTAAACATACCCAACTCCCAAATGGGGCTAGACACATTCCACCTGGGTAGTATCCTTCTTGAATTGTGCACCCAGAACTGGACACAAGATCCTAGGTGGACTCTGACCAAAGCAGAATAAAGTGATACTATTACTTCCTTGCTATACTATATTCCTGCTGATGCAACCTAAAATTGCTATTAAAATTATCTTCACGGAGTGGGGGATAATTCGGAGATAAGGTATAAAAGGTAGGGATGCTTGACCCTTTTCTCCCTGCTTTTCTATCTCTGAAGTACCACTTCACCTTCCCCCATTTTCTGTTTTGTGATAAATTTGCTAGGCATGGTAATTGGAGCAAAAGAAACAATGAACAGATGAAGAATCAAAGGCGAACAGTATTTTTGTAGAGTTAGAATGTAAAATAGAAATCTTTTGTCAGAGACAAATTTCAGCTCCCATCCAACAACACTTTTTAAACATTTGCTGTAAGACGAGAGCCAAGGCAATTGAAGCGAATGGGGACACATGTTTTTATTTTAGGAATGATAGCAGCAGCTTGCCTCCTAGTAGTGTTGCTGCAGAAGCCTCCATTTTGCAGTGGCAACAGCACGAAAAATGTTAAGACAAGGAGAACAAAATCCAGTAAGGGGATGGGAATGAGATTGAGTGGAGAGACCACAGAAAGAAGACAATATGAATGGTTGTACTCCATGCCTTCCATCTGTCTCACCTAAAAAAAGGACAGACAGAATAAAGCAGCTCCAAAATTCAGAGGAGGGGGAGAAATATAAAGGATACAGGGGAAAGCAACCCTGAGCAGCCTGCAGAAGGCACAGGTTGTACATAAGGTAGTAAACAATAATAGTGAAAAAACAGAAATTGCATCCACAGGTAAATTAATTTGAAGTGATGCTTTCTGTTGGAGTAAAGAAAAAGAAGGGAGAATGAAATCTAACTTAAGGAATTCCTACTTTTTGCCTGCTGAAACTCAGAATTTTGCATGAAGCATCATCCTAAAATGAACTAGAAGGTCTCTAAATCTACAGACTTTGCTCCAGAAATCACATTTGTCTACCCTGCACTGTTCCCACTTCAAAAGAGGCGCGTGTGTGGGTGGGGTGGTGGTCAGGACAGTTTACAAACCTGAATGCATATGCTAATTTTAACTTCAGTGCCTCCACCCTCAAAAGAGACATCACACTATCTGTTGCTTTAAATCTTTTCTGTCCTTGTTGAGAAGAGGTACAAAGGCCCGTTCTTGAAACATGGATTAAGATGCATACCGACTTTAATTCTGCTGTCTCTGTCCTCCAGATCGTTGTCGTTGTTATGTACCTTCAAGTCATTTCTGACATATGGCAATCCTAAGATAAACCTATCATGGGTTTATCTTGGGTGATAGTAGGATGGTAGAGGGTGATAATATCACAATTATGTGACATTCTACATTTTCTTACATTCCTACATTCTACATTTGCCTATTTTTCCAAACAGGTATGGGGGCTGAGCTAGTCTGCGAACATGAAATGGAAAAGTGAGCCCTTGAATATGCATCTCAAGTTCACTTTAATCTTCACATCTCAGTGTTCTTTGTATTAGAAGAAAAAAATTGAATACTGAATGAACTACAGCACTTAAATCCTCAATCCTGAGCCATTTGGGATCCAAATATATACAAACTAAGAACTGCTTAGTCATTACAGCAGCAATCACTAACATTAATGTAATAGAGGAAGTAGCAATGTGCTGCTCATGTACATTATATCGATTATTGGATGTGACTCTAATATTGTTTTAAAAAGACAATTTTTTTTTAAAAAAATAATACCTAGTATTTTCTATCACCTACTTAGTTAAGTATATCTAACTAAGTTACCACTCCTGCTCTAACCTGCCCCAAACCTGAGAGAAACATCATTCACCAGTGCCTGATTGCTGGCAGAATGAATCTCCTTCTCCTCAATGCAGCTGATGTCCAGGACAGTAAGTTTTTGGGAGGAGGAGTTATATGTCAAGGTTGTTGACAGGCAGGCAAAGGTTTCCTCTGAGGGGATGGCAGAGGGAAGAGGCAGTGTGGCCAGACAGCCAGGTGCAAAGCCAGCAGGATTGTTATGGCTATGTCTTGTGTATTACGGAAGGCCACACACCAGAGCACTGATTGGGTCACCCCACATGTTTCAGGGTGACAAGGTAGCATAAAAAGGTTAGTGTTAGCTGCCCCAGCTGGACCTGCCATGCTATTGGCAGTATACTGTTTGTAAGGGGAGATGCTGCCTAATTTTTCTCTGTTATCTTCTGTTTTTCCTCTTTGTCTAATTGCTGGCAACCTAGCCTGTTTTTGCTAAGTCTTATCTTAGGCCATTTCCGCATTACACTCTTATAGCGCCATTATTCCACTTTTCACTTTTGAAAGTGGAATAATGGCGCTATAAGAGTGTAGTGTGGAAATGGCCTTAGAGTGTGGCAATAAATCAGTACCCTAAGCCTAACTAATGAGCCTCTGGAATTTTTTCTGCTTCACTGGGACTCTCTGCTGCGGCAAAGCCTTGCTTCACAGATAGCACTCTGCTCATGCTCAGAGGAGCCAAATCCTGCCAACGCTGACATTATAATCATAGCAACTGTGTCACAATCATGACTAAGTAGCAGTCGTGAATACAGAACAGCATGGTGTAGTGATCTGAATATTGAACTACGACCCTGCAGACTAGGGATTCTCTGTTTAGCCACGGAAACCCACTGGGTGACACATCACACACTCTCAGTCCCAGACTTTCCGATAGTCTCATTTTAGGGTTGGCATAAATTGGAAATGACTTGAAGGCACACAATGACACTAACAACAACAATTTCGAGGTAGCAGTTCAGTATCTATGAATGCTATTTAGTCAGGACTGTGACACTATTGCCATGATTGTAACTCCTCCTCCCCAAAACCTACTGTCCTGGGCATGAGCTGCACTGGGGAGAAGGAGGTTCATTCAGGTTTGGGGTAGGTTAGGGCAAGAGTGGCAACTTAGTTAAATAGAGAATACTGATACTGATAAGAATACTGTTTTGGTATTTTCCAGGATATGGCCCACTTTTTAAAACCCTTCAATCAAACATAAACATGCACACGGAGTTTTGTCATGTTTTATGCCATTTTAGCTAGTGAACAATCCCTCCTTTATTTTCATTTTGCTACACTGTCCTACTCATATCTTCCAGTTTCCACCATGATACTTGATTAACTTTATGAATGGTCCTCAGGACAGGAGTTCTGTTAAAAAGCAATGGAGCCTACCAACTTAGAAAATTATCAGGCAGTCTCCAACATGTCTTTTCCAAGCAAGGTTGCAGCATGAATTGCGGAGCTACTACTCCATGCTTTCTTGGGTGAAGCTGAATATTAGGATCCGAATATTAAGATCCTAATATTCAGGCTGAATTTTGAAAAAAAGAAGCAGCAGAAACTGGGGAGCATCCAATGGAGTCCAGAGAAGAAACCGGAGATGTGTCTCATGACGCTCAAAATGTGGTTATCTTCCGAGTATCTTGAGGCATCTATCCTGTTTCTTCTGTAGGTTTTGAAACAGTGACCTTGGTGAACAACCTACATTTTTAACCCAGTTTTGAGTGGAACATCAGTTGCACTATCTCCACAAGAAGCCAGATCTGGTTACACCGATCCATGCCGTAATTAAAATGTTTAGATCACTGCAATATACTGCATTTGGGGCTGATTCTGAAGACGGTTCAAGAACTATGCAAAACAATGTAAAATATGGCAGCCAGCTAATGCAAAATATGGCTGCCAGATTTCTTTCTGCTGCCTGCTTTGTAGACCAACAAGGCAGCTACTACGTTCTCAATATAGCATGAAGGAAGTAACAGTCCTTGCAAGGACTTTTGCATTGCCTTTGGTTGTTACTCACAAATCTTTAGAAACAGTGTCATCCTGAACGCTACCATCAACCATCCAATTTCAGAACTGGACTTACCATGAAAAATATTACTGAGAGATGCTTTGTCCTCTGCATATTCATCATGAAAATTAGTACTGTGTCCTTTCAACACATCATTGCTATCTGAGCTAATTTACTGAGGAAAACAAACAACTCCTCTCTTTTTTTTTGTTACTAACATAGACTATACAGCAGTAATAATGCCATCCCCAAAAGATTTCTCCAAAACAAAACAAAATTATATATTAAACTGATTGTTAGAAGAGAACTGGAAAGTGCAGACACAATCCTGGTTATGATTTTTAAGGTACAGTTTCTAATATCATATTATTATATTATTGTTATTTAAGGGTAAAATAGTGTGAGAAACTCAATCTATGGAAATTACTCATTGCAGTGATTACATGGTAACCCATTACAATACAATACATAATGATGCTCTGCTCTTTACTTCTCTATTACCTTCTATTATTTTTTTGAGGAGAAAAAAGTCCTATAGGATTGATAAGTAAATGGAATAATGCTTGAGAACTTCCTGTCAAAATGCCTCTAAAGTGTTACTAAAAGTAACTTTGGATATAACTAGAAACTGTTACTCATTACATGAGAAAGTAACATTGCTTTCAGTTGTTACATTGGTTTTAGAATGTAACTGTAGGCGAAACTTGTCCCTTTTTCTACTTGGTTCAAGTATGGAAGAATCAGTGAACTGAAGATGGAAGTTTATTAATGACAGAATTCCTGCCAGTCCAGATGTCTTTCTCAACTATCTGGCCCTGAACCACACATATGTCTTATTATACAGCATTTTGGGACACCTACATAGCAACAGTTTATAAAACATGTAGCAAATAAAAAAAGATACTGGAAATATATCAGCCAATCATGAAACAGCAATCTTAAGCTATACTGGAAAATTACTAAGCAAGGACCAAGTAAAAACTAGTCATATTGAACCTTTACCTTATCTTACAAATTGTTATTATACCAGCAGATAACACCAGTTAGTTGATGAGGATACAAGTCAGAACATTCTGTAAAGTTTTAATCTGCTTTTCCTTGAGGTTCCTCAAAGCTTAATAACTCTGCAGCTTCTAATTTTTCCATAATTTAGAAAAGATTTTCTCTAATATGGCTGAAGGCCTTATGGTTATTTTTTGGCTTTCTATTCTCATTAGCCCTGAAAGTAACTATTTACAGGTAAATAGTTACCAGTATCTCATTACTTCCAAGCTCTGCTGCTAACCTTTATATGTCTGAGAAATTGTATAATACTAAATTGCCTTTTTCTCCTGCCTTCTTGATTAAAACATTTTTTTCATAGGAAGATGAGGTGATCTAGCTGCACAATGTGAGGTTAATGTAAATATTTGTGGAAATTATCACTGTGTAAGTTTTCAAGAAAGGGAAACAGAATCGATCCAAGTATCATAAACAAACTCACTGCCATTTTCATAAATAATAATGAAAATCATGGGGAAAAAACAGGATCCTACCTGTCTGCTAAGTACCAGCAGTGTGACGAAGAAAATGAAGAGAGATACAGAACCCATTGTCTTCAGGTCTTTCAGGATCCCTGGCCTGCCAAAACAAAAGTGTAATTTGCAGGGGGAAAACAATGCTAGCTTTGAGCCCTTTCACTCTACACATTTGTAACTATACGATCCTTTTTGCACCTTACCTTGTCCCAGAGACATCTGGTGTGGGTTCTGGTGTCGGCCCTACTGGGAGGAGAGCGCAACAGGAATGCTCCCCTCTGCACTGGCTGCCTCTGGGATCCACAAAGCACAATGGTCATACCTTTTCCTGCCGCAGTGCAGCTGGGTACTGTCCCAGCCTGCACAGGGACAAGAAGTGCAGCCATTGTACTTCCAGGGTCTCCACAGCGAAGGTAAGTGTGGGTGCGCAGTGGGATGGTGGCACGATTGCTGGTAATTGCCGGGGAAAGCCCGTCAGTGATTTGTGGTATGATCACGCCATCCCCTGGGGATGGGAGAAGGATGGGACCATGACATCACGCATAAGAGCCGTTGCAGTCCTGTCTTTGTCCCGTTCCTATGGCAGGTTGGGAGGGTGGAGCGGAAAGGGCCTGTAATTTTGTCATGGTTTAATTGTCATGGTTTCATCAAAGGGAATCTTGGGATTTACGGTTTGTTGTTGTGTGAGTTCACATCATTTTATGGGATTATTTTGGCAAGATTTGGTCAGAGGGGGTATGTTATTACCTTCGTTTGAGAGTGAGAGAGTGCTACTTGCTCAAGGTCACCCAGTGGGTTTCGACAACTGAGTAGGAACTCAAACCCTGGTCTTCAAAGTCATAGTCCAATGCTCAGACCACTATACCACACTGGTTCTCTGTTTACAGTTTAGAGATGGGTATTTAGAATTCTTAGCCAGAGAGTGCTAGTGCCTCACCAGACTACAAACCCCAGAATACCACAGGAACCAGCCAAGACAGTAAAAGTGGAATCATAATGCTATAATTATATACTTGCCCTGAGTTCTGAGCCTAACTTTTTCACCACAAAGTACTCACTGATCTATTCATAAAGCAAAAGGTCAGTTACAGTTCTGTCAGAATCAAGTTGTGTAATTTCTACTGAACTGCAACACTTCAGGCTGCCATCTGGTACAGGGTTATGTGATTGTGCCTCCATAAAAGAAACTCCCTGCTCAAGGAAAACTAGTAAGCAGTCTACCCATTCACTCTCACCAAAGCACATGATACCTAAAGGCAGTTAAGTGACCTGGCACCCAACCTGATTCTTTTTTAAAAAATTTGGGATCCCCCTTTTATTTTATTATAGTGAGATTTCAGACAATAACAGTTATTGTAAAGAGGAACAAGATATGCAAGTTTATGCCCTTGAAAGTCAATCATAAGAAGCAGAAAACTTAGACAATTATTTGTACACATGACTCTTTAGTTAAATATATGAAATGATTCACAGATTACACTGCAGAATGAAATCGATAAAAGAAAAGTAAATCTTCCATTTTTTTAAAAAATAATGTTTTCTTACACATAATATTGAAGTGTCTGAATATATAATGTACGAACAATCTTTTTTTTCCTCTCTCCACATCCCTCATCCCCATAAATTCCAAGAAGTGGCAGAGGACTGGCAAACCAGACTTTAAAACTGAGTGGGCCCAAATGCAGCGTTCTAAATGCTACTGAACTTTAGCTCCCAGCATTTCTTAGTCTTCCTCTGCTGCCTTATGGCTGCAGGAAAGTGTAGCCTGACAGTGCTGCTCCAGAGACCAGGACAAGGAGCAATGGATTCAAGCTGCAGGAAAGGAGATTCCACCTGAACCTCAGGAAGAACTTCCTGACAGTCAGGGTTGTCCGGCAGTGGAATATGCTGCCTCAGAGCGTAGTGGAGTCTCCTTCCTTGGAGGTTTTTAAGCAGAGGCTGGATGGCCATCTGTCGGGAGTGCTTTGAGGGTATTCCTGCATGGTAGGGGGTTGGACTGGATGGCCTGTGTGGTCTCTTCCAACTCTACATTTCTATGATTCTATGTAGGATCACATTGGCCCAACCCACTTTAGAAAAACACAAGGTTGCCACTGTCCTGAGCTTGTTCCCCTATTCCTTGTGCCCTGTGATGGGGACGCATTGCTGCCACTCTGCAAGTTGTACTTTTGCATGACATCGTTGCTGCTCCACTGCTGATGCATCCCCACCTGTTGTGATCATGGGATATTCCATTACCAGAAAAAAATCCAGTAATGACCCCTGATCATGCGATGCTCTCACTGCTGGCAGCCATGCAGAAACGGAGGAAGCATGACCTATGAGCTTCCTTCCCCAGTGTAGCACAGGAAGTGGCTGGCTGCACTGTGGAAAGAAGGCACTTGTTGCTTGCACTACCCTTCTGCAGGAGACAGGCTGGGTGCAGAGGGGACCATTCACATTGCATTCCCATCCTGGCAGTGGCACTGGGACAACAATGGAACAACAACGGAGATAGGTAAGGTACAGAAATGGCCTAACAAAAAGAAGTTGTGATGTGGCACTATCATGCTGCGGATCTCTCCACTTCACTTTCCAAGTGGCTGGTGAATGTGTGGAGACACACACATAATGATGTTATGCCACACATTGTTTTTCTGAGGGATGGCAAAAAGATAGAAAAAACATGGAGTAGATGGAAATCTTTCTCTCTTATAATATCTAATTAAGGTCACAAGTTGCTGTTTAACCAAGGGGCATATGAATTGACCTACCTTTTTTGAGGTGCCATGGTATATAGGAACTTGCTGTAGTTGTCCAGCACAGAGCCATGTGTATGCAGAAGAATAACATTGTAGATCACCAGGGCAATCAGCATAATTGCCATTTTCAGCTCGTGATTTATCCGGAGGAAAACTGAACAGGATATCAGGCCCAGGACACAGCTGTATATAAAGTACTAAAAGAGGAAGACCAAACCAAACCTGGTTACCAAGTTAGGGTTATTTCTCACTTTAGCTGCATCTAGAGACTAAATGTGAGGGAAGCTCTTATTGCTAAGTTCTCCTTAGTAGGAAAAAAAACAAAATCCACCTGCATAGAAACCCAGATTTTTGGGTACAGAATCTGAACTTAGACTACTCGCTGACATACATGTTCCCCCCAACTTTTAAAACTTGATTAAGGGGGAGAATGAGGACCCATAGTGGCACAGCTGTTTTTTGTGCCTTTATATCACAGAACTGTGGTAACACTTAAAAAGGCTGGAACTAGATGCAGGGAGACAATCACTCACATTCTTCTCATGCAATTGTTGCATTTAGTATCCAGCCAGGGGACAGTTGGGTAGGAAGGGCCTACAGGAATTGTTTGCTCTATTTCTGGCCTGTAACAGCACTAAGGCATGAAAAAGCAGGTACCACCCCTCTACAGTAAGATAAAAAGGTACTCTGATTTCCCTTCTACTCCTTGGGACTGAACTAGATGAATACAATCTTGTTGCGTGCCTCCAGACTGACTCCAACTTACGCTGATTTATCAGAGGGTTTTCTTGGCAGATTATTCTGAGGAGATCTGTCACTGCTTTCCTCTTCAGCTAAGACAGCATGACCAGCCCAAGAACACCCAGTCGGTATCTATGGTTGCGCAGGAATTCAAACCTGGGCCACTTCCGCACGAGATTGTTATAGCGCTACGATTCCACTTTCAACATCCTATGAAATCCTGAGGTTTGCCGTTTCGAGAGGGGCCAAGTGGCCCCTCTTGAAACAGCAAACCCCAGGATTCCACAGGATGTTGAAAGTGGAATCGTAGCGCCATAACAGCCTTGTGCGGAAATGGCCTTGGTGTCCTGATCCACTATGCCATGCTGGTTGTCAGATACAATCTTAGGCATGCATTTTTGCTAAAAGGATCCACTGAATCCCGATAAACCTCCTTCTAAGTAATCATGCAAAGAATGAGGCAATGAGGCTAGATTAGTATATGAAAACCCAGGAGGCGGGGGGTGGAATACAGAAAAATTCAGGGAAAAGAATTTTTTTTCTGTTTTTTCCCACCAAAGCCTTTTTTCACAGTGGAAAAATTGAAAAAATGGATTATAGAATATTTTCTTTCAGAATGATAACATATTTAAGACAGGGTGTTCATATACTTGCCCCACCCAAAATTATTTCTAAAAACTTAGAAACAGGAAGACTTTTATATAAGATGATTTGCAGTATCTTTTCATTGGAGTTCTTGATCTTGATTTCATTTTCTCTGTTTTTCTTATGGGAAATAATGTTTTATGTCTACTTGACAATCGGGATCCAGAGGATCCAAAATAATTTCATCTCTTTTATAAGCATTGATTTTTATTTTATTTTTTTGGCGTGTGTGCGTATTTTGGTTTTGTCTGCTCTTTATGAACTTACAAAACCAAAGATATTCCTTTCCAGTTCAATATTCTGTAGTGTCATTTGTAACAAACAAACAAAGAAACAAACAAATAGAATAAAGGAAATTCAATTTGTAATTACTCGTTGAATAAAATTGTTCTTTTTAATATACCAAACATGATAATTTTATGCTGAACAAAATTATACACAATACATTTTAGCTCAATAATTACAATATTTTTTTTTTCCAATTTTCATTTTTTTAAAAAAATTTTCATTAAACAATGGGGACAAAGTTTTTTTTTTCTCCCATGGCTTCAGAAGTTCCAAGAATTTTACATCTTGAGGCTGGATTCTTAAAAATAAGTAGCAGCATGCTGTTTTTTTTTTCTCCTTTTTAAATGTGAACTCTAGGTACTGCTCTACAAAGTTGTTTGTGAACGTGTCTTTCATGAAAAAGTAAACATACCACCAAAGGAACTTGAGTTGAAAATTTTAAATGGGTCAAGATTAGCACAGTAGCAACTATGGAGGGACTTCTAGAAATAATGCAGATCATCAGTTGGAATCCCATTGGTATATTCCACAAGCGTAATATAGTTGATTCCAGCAGTAGCCTTCTTCAGGCTTGTGCAAGGAGTAGGAGATGGTGGTGGTGAATGGAGAAGATGGCTATTGCCAAGGTCTGCTGAAAGGGGTGACCACCTGGCGCATTCCCTGACCCAGGAAAAAGAAGATTTTTCCAAGTATCCTTGCCAGAGTATCATGTCTCTGAGACCTTCCCCACCCAAATGTTGGAGAAATAGTTATCTTGGAGCCAGCAGCTTTTTCTGCTGCTACCATTTGATTGTTCTTTCCCTCCTTCATCACCACTGTGCCCACCGCAAAGGAGGTAACTACTTTGGTGGAGGCAACAAGATTCCAGCCTTAGGTCATTTGTGCACTAGATTGCTATAGTGCTATTATTCCACTTTCAACATCCTATGGAATCCTGGGGTTTGCAGTTTAGGGAGGTGCCAGCAGTCTAGTGCAGAAATGGCCTTAGTTTTTAATCATTCCATTGGCACTAAGTACACACACTATGAGGCATAGTAATAAATATGATAAACTTACTGGCAAGAAAAAATAGTTGCTTTGAATATATCGGAGCGTCTGGTCACTTGCTTTAGGAGAACTTGAATTTGATGAATTAGAAATAGGGAGGAACTGAACTATATCATCATCACCATCCAAGAAAAACTAGAACAAACAAACATGAAATCTCTTAGCATTTCTATCAAGTATACAAAGAGTATCAGGGAGAAATCCAACATCTAGATGGCTAAAAATAAGCATCTCACTTGACTTCTTTAATTTTAATGAATGCAACTATGTGCTCAGGACAAAGTAATATTATTTAGCCTATCTAAAGCTTCCCATATGACACAAAACTCACTTAAAGGCATAAACTATTTTAATACATTGAAGTCACTATTAAAGTGAGCCTAGTCTGTAGGATTTATTCATGGTCTTCAAAAACCTAAAAATCAAGCCTTACCGCATGACATTCTTGCCAAACAGGTGCTGTCCCAGCTGCAGGCAGTGCTAATCCTGCTTTTTTCCGTTTTTGGGAGAAATCCAAAAATAACCACCCTTTCTCAAATCAATCGCGGGAGCTGTGGCCATGCAGAGCCTCCATCCGGTGTCCTTCCAGGAACAATCTGGGAGTGGGCAGGGTGTGGGCAGTCCCCGCCCATTCCTCACTCAGCCATGCCCAGGGGAAGCACCGCCCAGCAGCAGGCCAGCCGCTGCCCTCATCATACTGGCAAACACTGCAGGACACATTGCCCAGGAAGGCTGTCCTGGGGCTGACATTACTGCCCACATCTGTGACGACATCAGCCCCCAGGATCTGGCCAACTTACATTTTTTTAAAAAAAAGGTCAACATGACTGTTAGCACGTTAACACAGTAGCACAGTAGCTGGCAAAATAGTAGTAGTAGTAGTAGTAGTAGTAGTAGTAGTAATTACCACCGACCAATCTCCTGATCGCTAGGTTGGGGTTGGGGCAGGACCTGGGAGTGGCTCGTGACACCCAGCTGTGAAACAGGCACTAGGTACAAGCTGGTGCTGTCTCATGAACGCCCAGGTGCCTGCGGAAGACAAGAGTCTGCAAACAGAGCCTGAAACACCACTGGCAATCCTGCAATGGCGTCGGAACATCCTGCAATTGAGGTATGGTGCGAAAAGTGCCAGAGTAGCCACATCCAGAAGCAAGCTAAAAAGGGAAGAAGATCTGAAGACCTTCTATTCAATGGAACCAAATGGTGCACGTGTGTGTGCAGGCGTGCATGTGCGTGCACACCCATGCACACCATCAATTTCGTGGGGCTTTCTTAGGAAAGGAATATTCAAGAGGTGGTTTGCCATTGGTTTCCTCTGAACATAAGCCACAGCACCTCATATTGCTTGGTGGTCAGGGCTGAATCTGCTTAACATTTGAGATCAGATGGGATTTTTTACCTTCATGGTGACAAAGAAATCAATACCTCATATATATGTAATATATGATCTGCATCCTGTTCCCTTACGTTCCACCTGTACAAAGGTTCCTTCTTTAAGCCCAGCTCTAATACCAGAAGTGAGAAAAATACCATGGGGTAAGAAGGATTTAATTCGTCCCTTTAATGCTGAAGTAAAATGCTCTGAAGTCTGCCCACCCCATTTACAAAAATGGGACAGAAATCTAAAATGACAAATATACTTGCTTCCATTATATCAACTATAATGTCAGATATTATCTTCAGAGCTTGCACATCCTATACAGTGCATATTTTAACACTACATTTCATCATACATTTATATTAAATATATTTTATATACAATGCTAGTACCAGAAGGAACATGAAAGGGCTGAGTTCATGTTAATAAAAACAAGAGAATTATGACAGCAGTGTCAGCTTATGGGATGCAACTGTTTCTTCCCCATCAACCTTGCTCCACTAATCTTTTATTACCTCTGCTTTTTATTACCCACACAGAGTTAATGCGTCCTCCTCCCATCTCTTGCCATCTACAAACAAGGAACTCAATAGTTTTTGAAGAACATTGAAAATAGTTTCCTTCTCACTCTTACCTTTGGTGAAATAGGGCCTTTCTGCACTACACTGTTATAGTGCTATTATTCCACTTTCCACATCCTGTGGAATTCTGGGGTTTGTAGTTTACTGAGGCCAAAGAGCTCTCTGGCTGAGAATTCTAAAGCCTCCCCCCAAATGCAAACCCCAGGATTACACGGGGTGCTGAAAATGGAATAAGAGCACTATAACAGTGTAGTGCCGAAAGGCCCACAGATTTCGCAGACTTATGAAACCACAGCACAAAATGAGAAACCTGTCTTAAAAGAGACAAAAGTGGACTGAATTTCCTTCAAAGTCCCTTCCCCTGAAGAAGCTATCATCTGTTCCAGCCAATTTCCTTTTGGATTGGATGGAGGTTTGTGATGTTTGAATTCTGGAGAACAAAGTATACAATACAACCTAACATGAACCTCTCTTCTGCTATGCATGCATATGTATGTGTCTCTGTGTGCATGTGTAGATAGATAGATAATATTTATTTGATTTATAATAGTTACAAATAGACAGATGGACAGACAGACAGAGTGTGTTTGAGAGAGAGCGGGAAGGAGGAAGGAAGGAAAAGGGAGGGAGGAGGAGGGAAAAGTGAAAGGGAGGGAAGAGTTGCACACTGTCAAAAGGAACAGAGGGAGGAGAGGTAGTTGCATAAATCAGCAGGAAGCCTAAGGGCACAGAAGTTCATTAGTCCAGTGGCCAGAGATTCTAACCATGTAAGAGGGAACAAACAGGGCATGAAAAGAAAAGGTCTGGCGGAAGGATGTGCAAAGAAGGCAGAGAGAAAGGGAGGGGAAAGAGACCTTGAGGCAAGACTCTTAGATGGATAGGCATTCAACGTAAGCATGGGACTCGGGAATACTGGACTTGAATGAGACAAGCCTGTGTGTTAACAAATATAAAATGAAACTGAGTGATATATATTCCAATACTAACAACATAGAAATGAATACAAATAATTTTACTCTACTATTAACAATTATGCTACGCAACTACTAACAACTGTTAACCCTAAGGGTACTGAATAAGCAATATAAAGTTTTACAGTAACACTATCAAGAGCAGAAATGATGTTACAAAGGCTTGTTAACGTAAGCAGGCACTGTGAACAAAACTGTGAAGGGATCCTATAATCTCGTTTTGGTTTGCTCTTCAGACCAGTTGCTGATTTTTGTTTTGAATTCTGGACTTGGCCTTGAAGCCAAATAGTATGAGTCTGTGTATGCAGTGATGTGTTTATTCATTCACAAAACATTTGTTAAATACAGCTCGTGCCGACAGGCTGCTAATTGCAATATATTACTTAGCCAACCAGACTTGTATTTTCTGGAAAAGCCTTTAGAAAAGAGCAGAAATGTATCTTGCTTCCGTATCAGCCTAGCAAACAAGAACTGTAACCTGCAACCATCAGGCATACAGTTTTTGATCTGTATAATTTTTTTTTTTTTTGCAAACTACAACAAGCCATATACTTCCAAATACTTCTTCTCTCCCCGTATCCAGTTTCTATGCCTCTCTGCTGCAGAAAAATGCTTCCTCCCACCTGACTTCCTTCCTTTCTTTTTCTCCTGTTCTTTCTTTTTCTCCTTGTGATGGGAAATTAAGCATGGCTGCATATTCCCTTATTTTCCTTTTATGCATTCAATTCCATTTCATGCTGCAAATGGGCTGGAAAAGAGCAGGTTTTTTTTACAGAACATGGTCGTCAACAGGAGATGAATTAAAAAGTACATACTGGCTGGAGTTGTATACAGACAGAGGAGAAATAGAAACACTTCCTTCTGACTAATTCCAGAATTCCAAGATAAGGCAACCACAAAAAGCAAACAATGATAGGCACTAAGCCAAGCAGCTAAGAATCAAGCAAGAACAGCAAGAGCTATGGATGAAAAGCTTGACCCAAGAGCTAGACACAAGATCAGGGGCATATATGGAGAAGCTAAGAAGAAGCTGAAGACAAGCTGAAGGCCTATGAAGGGTTTGCAGAGATTTTATCCTTTGAAAGTGTCAAAGAAAGCTGTTCCCTTAGCTCATGGCCCCTCTGCGAGTAGGCCAAAGATAGAAATAAACAATTAAAAAAAAATAGAAGCAGATACAGAGGCCAGCAAGCTGAGCCATCCATCCACACCTGCCTGCTGCTGCTAGAAAGCCTCTCCTGAAAAGCTGAGCTTCAAAGCTAATGAAACACAGACTGCCAAGTTTATGTCTAATTCAGATACCTGATGGAGGTCAGCAACAAATGTTATACAGGATGGAGATAACCTTCTTGATCTAAAACCTACACACTGAAATTGTAATGAAACTGTACTGTAAACTATGTTATGCTAACATACTGAACTATATCTTATATGAAATTTGATCTAACGATCTCTTGAAATATATCATGTGTCTCTAGACAGAGTGTAGAACACACTTATGAACCTTTTTCTGAGTGAAATAAAGACTATAATAGACAAAGCTACTGTAACCTTTCCTATTTATAAATAACTTGAGCCCAGATACTCAGAATAACTTATGTACGAGTACTTTTTCCTCTTGCCTTCTCAGGCTGTATTGTGATCTAAAACTATGGAAAGTCAGGTGATCACAAAGTGGACCAAAAAGGACTTCTGAGCAGATACAAGTGAACAAGTTCAAGACACAAACCTTCAATTTTCCACTAAGAAACAAGAGTGAGGGCAGCATGCCAATTGCAGTTCATTTTTTTCTGTTCTTCCCTTTGTGTTGACAACCCTCTGTCATTGAAACTCCAGTCTTCCCCACAGAGTATATAGACTTCAAAACATTGTCTCATATTCAACCTCACAGCCTCATTCTTTCTTTAGTGAGCAACTCCGTAGCTCACCTCTCATGTTCTGGAACCAAACCAGCCCTTGGTTTTCCAATGAGCTAACGGTGATTAAGCAACTGAAATGAAGACTAGAGCAATACTGGTGGATGATCAGAGGAAGTTTGACTGAATACCAGCTAAAGCCTGTTTGAAGGCATGTTCCATGAGAGCATATGCAACTGAAAATTATTCTTTTCTGCTACCACTGCATATGCAAGAGTTGTTCAGCACAGTTCTTTTGAGTGGCCGGAGGTTTATTATAACTTCAACACAAGAAGGGACTATAGGCCACTCAGCAGCCCACTGTAAAGAATTGGTAAGGAACTTTGCAGATAAAAATCATTCACAATCATTACAATTTTGGTGCCATAGTTCATACAGCTCTGATGACTGGTGCTGATGATGATCTTTATAACAGACATTCCAACCAAAGGGCAGAATATCAAACATATACAATCAAAGACAAAGACAATGAAACATGACACTATAGTGAATGTAAGTCTGGCCTCTGCCTGTCCAATAACAGTGAATTCTTTAGTTTGTATAGCCAAGGAAGGGGACAGGATACTTGAAGAAGTGAGAGCCGCATATATGTATTAGACTCTTTACCTTCTTAAAAATGCCTGGGTGGGTGGGTGAACTAGCTGAGTAGGTGAACTGAGTAGTTAATACCTCCCCACAAGAAGGCAGGATTCCCACATGGCTAAGGGAGGCAGTTCTAAGGCCTTCATGAATCTTCCTATATTAATTATCTCTGGGCAAGTGTGGAGTAGTGGTTTGAGCCTTGGACTACAAGAAGGGTTCAATTCCCCACTCAGCCATGGAAACCCACTAGGTGACCCTGGACACATCACATACTCTCAGCCCCAGAAAACCCTGTGAATGGTAGCCTCCCAGTTCCAGGGGTTCATAGGTGAAATGTTTGACAAAGAGCTAGTTGTGTCATTGTTTCAGAATAAAACAGGGAAGAGAAGGAATCTAACAGCACCTTTAAGATTTATGGGTTTATTTTAGCCTTTGTGGATTTCAATCCACTTCTCGGATTCACTGATGGAGTATAATATTGAAGCCACAGCTACTTCATCATAGAGAATAATGAAATACAGAAGGATGCAAATAGCAGCACTGGACATAAACTTTTCAGGAGCTGTGCAAGATGATACACACCTGTCAGGCAGCTGGCTTGTTAATCCAAACCTTCAATCTTCCATTGAGAAACAAGAGTGAGGGCAGCATGCCAATTTCTGTTAATCCTGAGATGCCGAAGCAACACATCTGGGCTTACCTGAAAGTCCTACCCTTAAAGCAGGTAACTTTTCTGAGAACAATTATTGTTATAGGAACAGTTGCATCGGGACCCTTATACACATATATGTAGTGCAAAACAAGCCATTATCTCTGTTCATCTCTCTATTGATAATCTGTTCATATCTCCACTGATCATGTTCCCCAACGTTTGATATCTCTTCATGGGTTATCCATACCTTCTAGGATTCAGTACAAGCTTCTTGTTTTAACATTCAAAGCCCTACACAACCTAGCTCCCCCTATCTTTCAGCCCTTATTTCTTCTTACCAGCCTGCACAAGATCTGCATTCCAAAACCTGGCATCTTGCCCAACCAAGAGTTTCCTCTTCCCTAGTTTGGTTTCACCCTTTTCCACTTGCTGATCCATAATGTTAGAACTGCCTCCCTGAACATTTGCAGAATACTCCTTCCCTCATTATTTTTAAATCTCAATTAAAAACTTTTTTTCAAAGCTTTTAGAATTTTAGTTTGTTTTATAATCTTGCAAATTTTGATTACACGTATTTGTCAGTTTGCTTTATATTATTTTTTATATTTTATCTGGATAATTTGTTTTATAATTGTATATCATAGTTTTATATTTTTATGGTTTGCGTGGGTATGCATATATTTTAAACTGTATGCCTTTGGCAGGACCCACTGTTTTGGGTCCTGACAACAACAATAACATGATTTGTGAATATATCCCATTTCAGCCGTTTCACTTTCCAAACTTCATTTGCTTCTTGTTGTTGTTATTTCAGAGCAGCTACTGGAAGGTCAGTGACTGTGTCTAGGAAGGTTATAATATTCTACCATTGGGTTTAAGTTTTTTTCCCTTTTAGTACTGTCATTTCTAAAGTCAAATCTGTGTCCATTTATCCTCTTGTGTAGAAATAGTGCTGTTTGTACAATGTCTGTCTATTAAAAAGAGCACTGCTGACAGAAATGGTGTATATAAAATTGATGGATGAGCAAGTTAACACACTTCTGATATTATGGTTGACATTATTAGGACCTGTAATGTTGCTGCCAGAATAGGGGAGGAGAAGGAACTGTCATCTGGATTTCTCTTGATCCATTTCAATGTGGTTTCAAGTGTGGTTATGGAACAGAAATGCCTTGGTGGATGGACTTCGTCAGGAACTGTACAGAGTCCTTGCTGGTTCTGTTAAGCCTCTCAAAAGCTTTTAGTACCACTTGCCATGCTATTCTTTGAGGTGCCTCATTGGGATGGAATTTGGTGATACTGGCTATCTTGCTCCTCATGCTGTTTAAAATATGCATGAAACTGTCAGGAGAGGTTGTCCAGAAGTTTGGGGATTACTCCCACCAGTATCTTGCTTTGACAACCAATTCTATTTCTTCTTTCCACTGAATTCCAAAGAAGCTATTTTGGTTCTAAACTAGTGTATGTATCAATAATGGATCAGATGAAAGCAGACAGACTGAAGCTTAATCCTGACAAGACAGAGATGCTCATGGTCAGCTGAAAGGTAGATCAAGAAATAGAAATCCAACCTGTGCTGGAAAGGTTATATTCCTCTTGAAGACACAGGTTTGCAGTTTGAGTGTATGCCTATATTCATTATTAAGGTTGGAGGCGCAGGTTTCTGCAGTGACCAGGAGCGCTTCTGCACACTTCAAGCTGGTAGGCCAACTGTGCCCATTCCTGGAGATGCCTGATCCAGTCCCAATGACACACGTCTCATTTACATCCTGTTTAGATTACTGTAACATACTCTACATCGGGCTGCCTTTGATAAGTGTTTGGAAACTTCAGTTGGTACAAAGAGCTGCAGAAACATTATTAACTTGGGCCACACAATTCCATTGCTACAATAGTTCTGCTGGCTACTAGGTTGTTTCCCAGTACAATTGAAAATGCTTGTTATAATTATAAATTCTAACTAACAATATGAAAAAGAGAGAAAAAGATGAATTACAACTAAGAACTGGTTTTAAAATTGAGAAGAAAGTTAAATATGTAGCTGTTTATATAACTGGTAATTCCAGCCAATCATATGAAAACAATTATGTTAAAACATGGAAGGAAATTAATAATGACATGGAAAAATGGCAAAAATTGACTTATTGCTGCTAGGGAGAACCTCAGCAATAAAAATGAATGTTTTGCCAAAAATGTTATTTCTTTTCCAAATGATTCCTATACTGACTAATGAAACTCCATTTATTCAATGGCAAAGAGATTTATTGAAATTTCTTTGGGGAGGCAAGAAAACTAGAATAAGGTTTAAAGTTCTACAAGATTCTAAAGAGCGAGGAAGTCTTGGATTACTGAATCTGAAGATTTACTTTGCAGCAGCAGCTATGATATGGATCAAAAAATGTTGGAAGACAATAAACTTTTAAATCTGGAAGGACATAATTTAAGATTTGGATGGCATGTGTATGTATGGTATGATAAAGTCAAGGTCAATGTGGCCTTTAATAACCATTGTATAAGATGTGCCTTATTGAGAATTTGGAATAAATATAAGTCAAGAATATATCCAAAAACACTGCTCTGGATATCTCCACAAGAAGCTTTCTATAGAACAGAAATGAGAACAGATCACCGTTGGATAACTTATTCTGATTTGTTGATAAAGACTGACGCAGATTATATAGTGAAATCATTACAACAATTACAAGAAGGCGGCCTAAATATTCAGTGGCTTACATACAGACAATTTTACTTAAGATTTAACGAAGATAAGAAGAACAAAGACTTTGCAAGAAATAAATCAGATTTGAATTATTGCTATGTGCAAAGGAGAATCATTTAATGGCAAAGACACATAAACTGTTACAGGTATTACAATTTGAAATGGAAGAAGAACAAGTTAAAGAATATATGATTAACTGGGTGAAAAATTTTGGACCTAACATTCATATGAATTAATGGGAAAAGTTATGGACAAAAAAATTAAAAATGTCTTCTGCTACGATTTTATAAGACAATTACTATAAAATGATATTCCGTAGACATCTGACACCAGAAAAATTAGCTAAGATGCATAAAAAACAAGCAAAATACTTGTTGGAAATGTCAAGATCATACTGGATCCTTTTTTCATATGTGGTGGACTTGTGATAAGGCTTCTGAAGTAATATTCAGAATTTGGTGCAAAAATTTTTGAAAAGTCCAATTCTTTAAAAAAAACAACAGAACTATTTTTGTTAGGCATTTGGGATGAAGATACTAACGTCAAGAAGAATCACTAGAAGATTATACGTTACTAGCAGCTAGATTACTGTACGCAATATATCGGAAAAAGTTGGAAATTCCATCAACATATGTATAGCTTATTAGGTTGGCTAAAATAGCAGAAATGGATAAATTAACAACTAGATTAAAGGGTCAAATGAACGAAAATTTCTTATTTGAATGGAAACCTTTGATTGACTATTTAAATGAAACAGAGGATGAATTGATGATAATAGGTTTTTAAGATATTAAAATAATAATATGATTTAGTTCCATATAGCATGAGTAAGACACTATTTAATATTAGATTATTTTTTATTGTTACTATTTTTGGTTAAAGTGTTATGGTATGGTTTCATTAGACATTCAAGTTGATTATGATTAAATGATCAATTAATTTTAGAGTTAGAATATATAACAGAAGATTAATGTTAGAAGATCTAAAAATTTGTAATATTGTTAAGTAAGAATTATTTAGGTAAGGATTTGATAGTATTATAGATTTAATTATATTATTTTAGTAGTTAAAAAATGAAACTTGTAGAAATTACGTAACATTATCAAAGTGTTGACGTGACAATATAAAGATAACAATGTACTACTTGGATGAAATGTAATTTTTTAAAGGAAGGTTAAGTATGATCAATATTTGATGAGCTGTTTGCAATAAGTGCGGGAACTGATTTTTTTTTTTTAATGAGGTGTATTTTTAGTGTTGTTCTTGTGTTTGGTTAATGACCGATTAGTGTTGGGTAGTACTACTATGTATTGTTTTGTGTTTGGTATGGGATATTGATATAAATTAAAAAAAAATAAAGTGCTAGTTATGACTTATGTGTCATGGGCCAGGAGTCAGTTTCTTCAGGTGAACAGCAGCCTTGAGGGAGGACAAGCAGATGCAAGCACATCAGGAGCTAATCAGGCTGAGAGGAGAGCCAACTGGCTCCAGCCTTCTTAAGGGAGGCGAAGGCAGTGGCCTGATGCCAGAAACAATTCATGTGTTTGCTGGCCCTTGCCTTTGTGTGTACTACAAATTCCCTGCTCACCATCTGCCTGTCTTCTCTGACCTTTGGACTGTGTGACCTTACTGCCCACTAGATTCCTGATCTTTGGACCAACACTTGACTTCATTTCTGCTTCACTCCAACCAGGCAAGCTTTATTGAACTGCTAAGCTGTATCCATTTGCCTGCTGAATATCTTGGCACTCCACTGCTGGACTATGGACAGCCGGTGCCTATGACACCATGAAGCCCTATAAGACTATCTGACAAACTGTAGCTCCCTACATGAGTGTGCCTGAGCCCTGGGATTCTCAGTAGAGGCCCTTCTCTCAGTACCACTTTTACTAGCCTGTGTGCCAGGGATGCAAGGCAGGACTTCTCAATGGCTCTTGAAAACCCTACCTAGGGAGGGTCCACTGTTTCTCTCCTTGCTATCCTTCCATCAGCAAGCAAAGACTTTTATTTCAACAAGAGAACTCAAATGTTTTTAAAGAGAGGGCTTTAAATAGGCACAGTGCTGTTCTTAATTTTAAGTTTTAAGTTTTTAGTTGTACTCTTACCATTTTTAATTGTATGGTCTTAATTGTTTTTAATGCTATGGATAGTATAATTCCATTTTAATGTTGATCCCCTGTACGGTGCTTAAAGCACAGTTCTTTAACCTATGTAAACACATGGTTCTGTGCTGTCTCCTGAACATGCATCTACACAATCTATATGAGAGTAAAAGAAGTCACTCACTATTGCAATACTTTCATCTTTAGATGTCTTCCTGATTGCTTTCTCCATCTCAACAACACTCTCAGCACTTCGATCAGGCTTCTATTAGTGTGACCCTAAGCGGTAAATAAGTGCTGCTAGTATTAACACCCAGAGTTATTCTGTGGAAGAGCTTGTTCTTAAAGCATTCCGGTTTACTGGACTCTGTATCCTCCTTGGAGGTTACTATATACAACACATGCTTCACTGTTCTTACAGTTCGTATCCATTTGTGTTCCACTAATTTTAGCCCACTAGGCTTCCGATATGCTCAGTGTATCTGTGGGCTGTGTTCTTGCTTAGCACCAAGAGCTCCATCTTAGCTCAGAAGCTTATACACAATTTATTTGCCACTAGAGGGAAATATATTGGCAGCAGCATGTTCTATTTGCTCTGCAGGTACCTAATTTGCTTTGTACCTGCTCTCCGAGTACATCTGCGCAATAAACATCTTTCATTTTTAGTCTAATGGGAATTGTAGTTTGGTTAGAGCTCCGTGTATTCAGATAAGAGTTCTCTATCTCCTCTACCCACAGCTGTTTCTTTCCAATAAAACTTTAAAGAAGGAAGTATTGCTCCTAATTAAAGTAAAACTATCTGCAAATGGGACAGGATGCTCTGTATGGCACAGATCTGCCTGTGGCCAGCAAGGATTTAAGTGACCCTACCTTCCTGTAGCTCTTCTAGTAAATGACTATCAATGCCTCTCAATTTTCAAATTCTGACACGATTCTACCTGAAATTTCTGGAGAGCAGCAAAACATAACTCTGTCTTAAATTTATTTAAATTCTGACCTGCCCCATCTAGGGTGCCAGTCAAAAATATTAGACTTCTAATATTTAAGTGGATTCAACATGTGTACACTCCAGCATGTATATGTGTAGCAACATACAGTCTCTATTCAGACAGCGTACAAGCAAACACTAGTTGTACATTAAATGAGCCAGGACTAGGGACAAAGGACCATGTAACCCAGTCTAGGTGAGATGGGCAAGTAGTAAGTATGCATGTGATCCACTCTGATCCATCCTTTGTGCAGACAATGCGGATTAAAGAATAAGAAAACAACACTTAAAAGAAATTGAGTTGTCTGTTCCTTCTCAATTCTACTTACATCCTATATATCACATCCTGGTCTTAACTCATATTAGTACATATAAAACTGTGAATTTTTGCCTAACTTACCAAATCGGTGCATAATGAGGGAATGTATGGTCATGACATTTATTTCTAGTTGCCTTACCTATTGCCTGGCTATGATGGGTATCATTAAAAACTGGGGTTCACAGGAGAAATAGTTCCTGACTTTTCAGCCACTAATACTGAGGACACAGCCAAGAAACTGCAAGACAATCTTGTCCCATAAGTCCCTAACTCTTTTATCAATCTTGTTTGTATGAAGTAGGAATAATTTGCAATACCAAATCTTTTTTCTTTTACAAATAAGCAAAGTAAGGTGAATTTATTAACAAAAAATTCTAGTAAAAATTTCATGTGCAGCACATTTTAACTAATTGTTATTCAGAAGCATGCAATTGATTTTGTTCCCTGGAAAGTACAAATTTTAAAAAGAGAAGTTATTAATGTGCTTTCAGATTAGAATATATTGTGTTAATCTGGATATTTTAAAGTCAGCTTTTCTCATTTAGAGAAAGACAGAGAGGAGGAAGGAGAGGTTACTAGAACCCTACAAAACAAAATAGTCAGTTTAAATCTATCAGCTCTTATGCCAGTCTGTTTTCCATGAATAACTGCTTTGATCCATGACTCTTTTCAGTTTCCTTAACCTGTCAAAGTACAATGCTGCAGTGGCAGCAGAAGCCACACCCAGGAGAATTCTATATCTATTCCATTCCTAAAGCTGCACCAGCCCCGCCAGAGAGATTAATACTAAACTAGAAACCCTGTTCTCATCGAGGTCTTCTTTATTCAACCTCATTCTTTCCCCAAAGCCTTGCTTATAGCCTATCTTCTTTGCTCCATTTCCTTATTCTCATTTTTCTCTCAACAGATCTAATCTGTACCCTAATTTCCCTTCTCACCATTATGTATAGGATCATCTGACAAAGTTCTGTGAGATTTCTTTAGAAGCCACCCACCCACTTAAGCTTGCATGTGTTTCATTTCCTTCTGTCTACTGCCCTTGGTATTTTGGCTCCCTGTTTCTTATCTTCCCTTCCTTCTAAGACCTCTTCACAGCCCACCTCAGCAAACTCTACAGAGCTATTCCTGTTCTTACAGCCCCTGTGAGATTCTTTGTAGGGCTTCTGTTAGAAATGTTACTTTGCAAACACAAGCACTTTAAAAATATTTTCTAATGGATTAAATCAGAGATACATATTAGACTACAGCTGTTATTACAACATTTAATAAAAGTTTTAAACCACAGTATCCAGTCTCTATCGTTTTTTATATCACTCTCATGTAACATACTTATTTTGTCATCATGTATATTCCTCTAACTTCTCAAACCATTTACTGTCAGTTAAGAATATTCTTTATCTCTAATTTAGGCTATAATCCTGGGGCAAAGAAGCATGGAACTCAGTCTCTATACAGAGCGAAGGTAATTCTAGTAGCTGTTGCAATCCAGGCAAGTAATTTATTTGTTTTAGTTTATCCCTCTTTTTTTTTTTCCAGTGAGGTCAAGGCAGCATACACCCTCTCCTCCTCCAAGCTTTATCCTCACAACAATTCTGTGAGGTAGGCCAGGCTGATAACTGGCCTATGGTCAACCAGTGAGTTTTATGTAGGGTTGTAAAGTATTCCAAAGACCAATCCTGTCTGTTGCCAAGCCAGCTTAATATGGTTGGCAAGACTTATATAAGGTCCACCTCATATTTTGTGAGGGAAGGGCCTCTTGCGAGAGTTCCAGACTCCTGTGCAATTAGAGATCTTACCATACATGCCACTTGCTTCAGTTATGTTGGCCTGGAGACTGGAGAGTAGGAACAGCACATGTCGGCCATTCTTGCAACAAGTGAACCCGCTGTAGCATTTGATATGTACTTTGAGGCCATTTTGTTGCGTAACAAATGCTCTGGGTGGTCTGTTGTAAGCATGGCTGGTGCTCACTCTTCTCGCTTGCAGCAGATGGAAAAATTTGGGATTTGAGGCAACTTTGCCTGGTCAGACAGAATAGTGACACTGTACCACCTGTCATCCCAGCAGGCAGATTCCTGGTTTCTGAATCAGGCGGCAGCCTGATTGCTGCAGGTCAAAGGCCCAGGGATCAGTCTGTTGGGAGCATCACTGGCACATGTTCTCAACACACCAAAGGCTAGAGGAAATGGGCTGTTCTGTCTAATACGAAACCAGACTTCATGCCCAAATATAAAATGTCCCATATAAAACAGTACAGCTGGGAGAGTTTCTTCACTTAGGAGGGACCTGAACCTGGATTTCATCACATTAACCATTATATTGCATTGGCTCTGTTTGTGGAATAAAATTTATCTTTGAACAATTTGTATGTCCCAATGTTTGAGTCACTACTTCTGTTTTACTTCAATGTTCCTTTGCCTGTTGGGCATACTTAACAAAGACAGATGAAGTCATTACTTCTGACAACATGGAGACTGTAATTCTTATTTATTTTTATTTGAACTACACCATGCAAATGACATTTACATGCAAATAATGATAACCACTGGTAGACAAACAATTTGTTCAAACGCTCAGTTGAATTCTAAAACGATTGGCTTTTGAAAAAACACACTATTTCTTTTTCCTAATTTGTCAGTATTAACATGGATAATCTTTTTCCTTTCAGAAAAGAATATAAATACGCTCTAATTTGGAAATATGTAAACCAAGGTTTCATTCAATACATTCTGCTCTTAATCATATTGTAAACTTACACGTCATTTTCTACAAAATATCACTTTTCTACAAATTGATATTTGGTACTGTAATTCTCTTATATTCTTCAAATATGTTTTTAAAAACTGTGTCTTCTATCATTGTTTGTTATTTTTAAGAACTCAAACATGTCTACTTGTCTTGCATAATCTCAACAAGTTCAAAATTAAAGCCTAAATCTGATCTCACACTGGTATTCCAGTGGTAGAGTAATGAAACTTCTCACCCACCCCCTCTGACCTTCCCTTCCCTCCCAGAGCACTTGAAACTGTTGTAAAGTGGATCAGGAGGAATTTCCAGCCCTCTGGATCACATCGTGGACTGGAGTGGGAAGGAGAACTGGCTTCAATCTCATATCACTGGATTATATTGTTTTCCCAGTGGGCGTCCAGGATTGGACCCCGCCCTAAAATGTTACTTCTACATCTTGGGATAGAGAGATTCACCCATAATAGTGCCACTAGAATGACCCTTGTTCTTTCTTCTTCTGGCACATATAATAGTGATTTAGAGTCTTAAACTAAAATAGTTTCAAAATGATACAAATAGAATGATCATGTTTCTTGACTTATGTGAGATTAAAGCTCATCAAACCAGCAACTTTTTCTTCAGTCATAGAAACTGGACTGCACTTTCATTCTCTGCATAGTTTCAATGCTTCTATACAATCTGTGCCAACACAAAAGCTTGACTTTCAGATGGACAACACAAGATAAGTTACCATAGAGATGCTACCACAGAGATGCTGAATTTAATTCTACCATCATGGTGCTTTTTCAAGGTTTATGTATTGAGATTCTTCTGAATTACTGTGCCACCCAATTCATTCTATCACTGAACTTGTTAGATGACATGTAATATAAGGACACTGGAAGAGGCGAAAAATAGTAACAGAAAAAAACTATTCTATTAAACTTACCATATTGAATACTGCCATTGTTAATATTATAGCTGTTGTGATCAGAGTCAGCATGATTCGGGGCCATGGGCGGTTTGCAATCACTCCAGATGATTTCAAAATCCACATTAGTGATGCTGAGACTTTCTTGTTGCACTGCTACATACAGAATATATGAAAATGTATCATTATGCATGTTTCTGCCACTTCTGGCTTAGCTGCAAATTAAGAATGCCCACAATTTTACAATGCAGGAATATGCAGATAATGTCAGACCACCCAAACTTTGTTTCATTTTGGGATTCAGGGAGAACCCTCCACAGCTTGCAACCACAAACTAAGAAATGGATTAAAAATCCACATAGACAATAACTAAATATTAATGGCAATATGGTAGAAACTGCATTAAAAAGACATTCAGGGCTCAGATACTAAAAGTCAGCAGCAAGTGGTTCATTTCCATGTGCTTTCTAAAGGCAAGAAGACATCTAACCAGGGAAGTCTAGGGTGTGTGTTTTGCTATGAGGAATCTACTATTCGTATTGAAATAACAGAGTCTGACCTAGACAAGACTGAGATACTGACACTATGCTCCTCTGTGCCATCACACACACACACACACACACACACACACACACAAAGAGAAACATCCAAATTGAAGTGATCATACCTGAATTCTACTTCACAGAACTTAAAAAAAAACAAAACAAAAAACCTCTTTACTGTTGCTAAAATCAGACCCATAGTCATAGGGGCCATACAGTAGCTCAGGGATACAGGGAAAAAAGGTATAAAGGTACTTAGCAATCTTCCTCCTGTTCCAAGGAAGTTTTCAAAGACTATTCACAATTCAGGACTTACTCCACACAAAATTCTCATGTGGTACTTTTGTCAAGGAAATAGCATTTTCTATGCAGAAAACAGAATTGTCTGTGCAAAAAACAGTATTTCTACAAATATCATTTTCTGTACATAAAATGCTGTTTTCTGCAAACACACACACACACACACACACACACAATCCATGTGCTACTTTTGTACAGAGTTGAGTCCTAAACTGCAAAGTTTCTTTTCAATCTAAGTTTCTCCTCATTAGGATTTCCTGATACTCAGGAAACACGTTTTCCAACCACTTTTAAAGTATTTTAAAATATTCTTTCCTTCTCTACCTTAGGGGTGCACATTTCTGCACAAACTAAAACTACAGTGATACAGAACCAAGTAGTAGTCAGATTGATATCCACAGGAAGGAGTAAACTGTATCCCTGGAACTGTGCATTGATGCTGCCAGGGCCTTCCATCCACAGGGAACATCATTTTAATTTGGCCCAGAGAGAATGCTAGCAGCAGGATGGCATCACGTAATAACATCTGTTATGGTGCATTCCTATGTCTCATGGCCCATAAGGAATAACAGAGCTTCTCCACCAAATAAGATCAACAATACTAATTGAATTTTCCATTCCTTGTACACATGGAAAAATCCACACCACTCAAAGTTCTAATATTACACAGAGGTGAAAGAGGAAGGATGGCAAGAGCGGACTGGTAAGAGAAGTGGAAACTGTGGGACCAACAAATTGCTTGCTGTCAACCTGTGGGAAAATTGACACCACTATAAAGTAACTGGTGGGAAATAATTAATATTTAAATTAAATCAAGAATAAAACAAAGAATAAAACAAAATAGAGCAGTGACTGACACCACTTCTTCCCTGAAAGCACAAGCTGAGCAAGGCTTTCGCTGTTTCAGATGTTTCATCTGTACAAGCAAGACTACATTCCCTACGTATTTTAAATGCTAGTTTTCAGGATCCTACTAGTTTTTACATTTTGATTTTACACCGAGTTTTGTAGGGGTTATGCTGGCTGTTCTGATACTATTTGAAATCTATTTTCATGCTATTTTATTCTGGTTTGTATTTTACTGGTTGTAAGTTTTGTAAAATGTCCAGAATTGGGGAACATAAAAATGATACAAGCAAGCAAAGTACACTGGCTTTGGAATACACAAAACTATCGACAGCTGACCAAGACAAAAAAATGACTTGCAATGGCTTTGCTGGAAATGAGAGAAAGAGAAAAATGCCTGACTAGAAGGGCACACTGGAAAAACAAAACAAGAATTTACCTACTATTATGGAAGCACAATGCGCTAGCCTCAATGTGGGAATACTGATGGCTGAAATGACTGAAGCCTTTAAAAAAGCGGAAGTGGGGAAAGCACCAGGATCTGATAGTCTTCATGGAAGATGTTACAAAATTTCAGAAGAGCAACTATACTTGCCATTTCAACAGTTCATGAATTCTATCTTATGTCTTCTGGAGAAGTGCCAGAAAGTAGGAGAAGTGCAGCTATAATTATTATATCAAAGGAAGACAGAGATGGGACCGATACTAAGAATTATAGACCAATATTTCTTCTAAACAATGATTATAAAATATTTACTTGGATTTTGATGGGAAGATTGAAAAAAATATAAGAAACCTTGATATATGAAGATCAGTGTGGATTTTTACTAAAAAGACAAATGAGAGATAATACAAGATTGGTAACAGATATTTTGGAATACTCAGAGGCTTATAATGAAAAGCAAGCATCTTTCATTTTTTTGGATGCAGAGAAGGCTTTTTTTGATAATGTGTCATGGACATTTATGACTGAATCTTTAAAAAGACAGATGGGGACACAGCCTCTTGAAATGGAAAACAGAAGTTTATTCAGATCAGCAGGCACAGATTTTGATTAATGGAGACAAAACAGATTTTTATGATATTCAAGAAGGGACAAGACAGGGTGTCTTTTGTCACCCCTCTCGTTTATATTAACTTTTGAAGTTTTGATCATGCTTGTTAGAGAAGAGGGAAAAATCAAAAGCATAAAGATCAAGAGTCAAGTTTACAAACTAAGAGCATCTGCTGCTGATGTGATGTTATTTTTTTTAAACGACTTCTGTAAAAAAGATTTACTTAAAGTGATAAATAAATATGGCGAATTAGCTGGTTTTAAATAGATCAATGAAAAGGCAGTTATGTTGACACAAATATGACAAAAGAACACCTGATATTAAAAACCGGATTCAAGGTTGTTAAAAAGGTGAAATATTTAGGTATTATTTTATGAAATTGTTTCAAAACGATTATGCTAAACAATTATACTAAAATTATGCTAGAATATGGAATGACCTGCAAAGATGATCAAAATTAAGGTTGTCTCTATTGGGTAGAATTTCAACCATTAAAATGAATGTGTTACTGAAAATGTTATCTCTTTTCTTACTGGGACTGATAGATGATCAACTTAATAAAAACAATGTAAGAGTTATAATATACATGACTACTGCACTGAGACTACTGCAGGTGCAGAAATGGAAAGACAACATGATACCATCACAAGAAGAGTGGATATTAAAATTAATGGACATGGCAGAGATGGACAAGTTGCAGGTGCTGAAGAAAGATTTCTTGAAAGAGTTCCAGAAGCAAGGGAAAGAAGTTATAATGTTTGCAAGAAATGTGGGAGGTAGATATGCATCAACAAGATTTGAATATTAAGCTTAGTAACGCATATGGTAGAATAGTGTTTTTATTGAAACATATAATGGCAAAGATTGAAGATTTACATATGCAATAAGTAGAAATGTAGCTCAAATAAATAATCTGTATACAGTTAAATATTTTCATTAGTTAAGTAAAGGATATTAGGAAGAATTTCGAAGAAGTATAATGAGCTTTCATAGATGACTGTTCTCAACGGAGTCAGAAGTCAAAGATGTGTTTTTCTAGTGTAGGGTAATTTATAGATTTTTTCTTTCATTGTGTTGTTTGTATTTGTATTTTTCTTTTTTTATTTGTATATGTATGTCTTTTATATATGTCATTTATATATCTTTAGAAATGGACTTAATAAAAATATTTTTTAAAAAAGGAATGCAAGAAACTATTAATAACTTTTTAAAAAAATAAACAGCCCTGATTCAGGGAAAAAAATGGCTGCGTTTAAATCTTAATGAAACCTTTAAGGCTTAAGTTAATCATGTGTTAACTTGATCACAAAATTAATTAGGACTTAATTTTTTAAATTTTTTTTTTTTAAAAAATCCCACTTTCTGATCTCAGTGGAACTTAAGTACGGACAAATATGTTGGCAGAGGTTCCAAACAAATTAATAAGAAACATTACAAATAAAACATTTAAGATGTGTTTGCAATAACAATTAGAAACTATGGGTTTTGTTAAAATGTATGCATGACTAATTGGAAAATGAAATTATTCTGGATTATATTTTGTCTAATAGCAGACCTCAGAGAAGACTTCATGGCTTGCGCTATACAGCTAATTCAAAACATCCTCCCTTAAAGTAAACAAAGAAGCAAAGTCCTGCCAGCTTTTTGAAAGTTGTTCTATAATAATAGAAGGCAGTATTTTGCATATTTTGTTAACTATTTAACAACAAATGGGTCAAATCTGTCTTCAACAGAATGGTTCCTCTCAGCAAATCCTGGATGTCTACTAACACCCACTAACCAGTTTTATGGAAACTTTTATAGAAATTGTTGAAAGCCTCTTTTAACTAAAAAGCTTCAGAGGCAAAGAATCTGCCTGGCATGCCCTCTGAACAAAACAAAAGAAATGCACCATTCAGTTCAGTGAATTAAGAAGGGAGGGGTATTATCTTTGTGCCTTTCATCAGAATGAATGTTGCATTCTCTTCTGATTCCTTCCTTGCTCTTTTGACAGCCATCAGCAGCATTATGCGGAGAAGGAGCAGCTCTGACCTGAAAACATGTGTACACTTCCACTTCAGGCTTACGTTGGATTCTGTTTCTTAAACAGTGTTCAGGGGCACAGGAAGCTATGGTCATACATATTTTTTTGTTGGTACTATGTACTAAAAACAAGTTATTTTGAGAAGCTGTCCAGCTAGTAACACAGCTCAGTTTAGTGGAAAACAAATCTATGTATGGATAAAAAGTGAGCAGCAACCTTGACAATGTGCAGTGTGAGCTTTAAAAATCATAGTAAGTTTGGCAGAGCAAGTTTCCCATTCCTTGAAGGGAAGAAAATCCTCAAATTGCTTTCCTTCTGAATTTTGAAGTAGCAGAATGCCTGCTAGTATTCTTATGCAGGATTATCTGGCACACACCTTTGCCAGAAGTTGGCTCTATGTGTGCCCCCCTATTTCTTAAACTGCCTAGTTCTGATGGATCTTTGGTATGAAGGTACTGTGGAACAGGTAACTTGGAAAATCATCTTTTGCTAAGATACAGGTGATTCTCCAACCCGCTGTCCCATAATATCTTGGCATTGAGAACCTATGGCCCTAGACAGAGATTGTCTCTGATGGCCTCTGATGGGATAAATATCCTGGGGCGGTGGTGGTCATGTGCCACTATATATCACCACTCTGTTTTTCAGCTTGCACAAGTAGGTCTTAGAGATCCTCCTGCACGAACACCATTAGTACCAAATTGTGCAGACAATGATTCTTTTTGTGAGCAGTTTGATACTGTAGGAGCCTGACTTGAGATTGGTTGTTCCACTCAGGCAATTCACAGGGATAATATGTTGGAGCAGCTTTTTCTAATCTGATGACCACCAAATGTTTTAGACTATAACTTTCAAAATTTCTGACCATGGGTCATTAAGCTAGGGCTGATGGAAGCTGAAGTCCAAAATAAATTGAGGGCTGATTTAGAATAGCTTACTTTTGTAAGAAAGTTGGCCTTCAATAATACAGATTGCCCTCATTATTTACACTGAAGGAATTATAGTGCCAGGAAGGCCAATGTGACCTTAAAGCTAGTCCAAAGTGGCTCAATGATGTGAAGTGATAAAAAGAATGAAAAAGCATAAGATAGTTAGCTCCAAAGAATATTAGAAATCAACAGGAAAAATACCAGATCGAATACCTTAAAATATGTCATAACCCCCATCATTTATTTTAGGTGATCATAGAATATGACAGTTGATGGCTCAGGTAGAGGAAATTTAAATATAGGTGCAGAATTTTTGTAGTGAAATAATGACTTCAGAGACAAAGAGAAGAGTCAAATGGTATATTTTCATTTTGAGCACTCTTTTCTTTCAGATTCTTTTTGTCTAGCACATTTTTGGGGAGGTCTTCTCCACAACAGTGTATTTATCACAGATTAATTTTGTTTCACTTTGTCCCTTATTGCCTGTCTTCCCCCTCCCCCCTCTCGTTTGTTTCCGCCTGCACTTTACCCACAGCCTAAAAAAAAAGTATGAGTGCATTTGGAGAAGCAAAAGGAGAAGAGAGGCTGCAAAAGACGGAACCAGGCATTGTGCCTGAAGGCAGATGCACAACTCTGGCATTTTCAGGCAAGAAAATTCTTGGGAACATTAAAGGATATAACGCTCAAGAAATGAAAGAGATAGCAGGAACAGAAGTATTTTCCTACAATAACAAGCCTCTAATCCTTTCTTAGGCTCCAAGGTTTCCCTTCTGGTTAACTCTCTTCCTGCTCCAAATTTGTTCTGGAGCACAGTAGGGAGAAAACACAGGGTCCAGATCAAGCCCTACAGAACAGTGTACAGTCATTCCTCCACATTTGCTAGGGTTAGGGGCACAGGACCCCCATGAAAGTAGAAAAAAATGTGAGTAACTCTAGGCCCTCCCAAACCATATCTAACATACAAAAAAAGTATAATTACTATATTCAACGCACCATGGATTCCTTTGAGGCATCAGGGTTCCTTCACAAGACAGAAGCGGGTGGCTGGTGGAACTTACTGCCACTCCACTGTTGCCTCACACCATTTATAGTAGGGACTTACAAGCCACAGTTTCTCAGTCTCACAAGGCTTGCAACCTCTATTAAAAATGGTATAGGGAGGCAGCAGAGGTGACAGCAAATAATCCGTGAATAATCAAATCCGCAAAAGTGAAATCCACAAATGTGGAGGGCTGACTGTATTTCGCAGCTAATGGGATATCCACTTCTTTAACTGGATGCAACATTTTCCTGAATCTCTCCAACTATTTTCTTCTTCTCTTCTATGCCGCTTGGCAAAGTTTGGCTCTGGGACTACAACTGCAGACTTTTCCAGTCAATACGGCCACAAGGGATTTTGGCAGCAGTAATCCCAAACAACTACTTTTTCCAACCTCTACTCTTGTTTTGATACTAATTATAGACATCAATCAAAGCCTGGGACTCTGTCAAGCAGCCACTCCAGTTTGCTTCAATGCCACATGAGCTGTGATTTTGAAAAATTGAGAATATTGGCAGTGGGGGAAGACAGTGTAGGCACAGCCAAAAGAACAGTGATATTTTAATGCTGACATAATGGTTGCTACACTGCAGTGGAACTCCTTGGGCTATGCTCCAGAGAACCTAGTTCTGTTCATTCAAGGCAGCATAAAAAATATTCCCCCCAGTCCTAAAAGAGCAGATTTTTGTATTTCTTTTTTTCCCGTTTTTAATTAATTTTATTGTGATTACATCGTATAAAACAACATTTCTCATTGTACATTTTACCGAACTATTACCACTATCTTCCACTCCTCTCTGGATTTCAATAGTGTTATTTCATTGACATATCAACATTATGCATCGCATTGCATTTGTTAACATACAAGATAGATCCTGCTCCTTGACCCTACTTTACATGTTCCATGATATTCCACTGATTTTTACTTCTAACTACTCATGCTACCATGAATTAAGAATTATTACCTGTCAACACCCTACCCATTTCCAGAACAATTTGCCATTCTTTGTTAATGTCATCATCTGATTTTACTTTTAATCTCTGAGAGACTATATCTGCATTCCGATTTTCAATAAAAGTTGCCCACCATTGCTCTATTGTAGGTATCTGCTCAGTTTTCCATAGCCTTGCATATTCAATACGGGCTGTCGTAATCATATACAGCATTATTTGCCAATATTTCTTTGCAACAGTTCCATCTAACACATGTCATATTTAATAAGTACAGTTCAGGTTTCTTATCAATTTGAACCCTCTATATTTTACATATCATATTATGTATATCATTCCAATATTTTTTAGCCTTAGGACATGACCACCACGTATGAAATAGTGTTCCAACATTCTCCTGACACTTCCAACACTGACCTGTTCCCGTATTATATATCTTCTTTAATTTTTCTGGTGTCATGTACCATCTATGAAAAAGCTTACAATAGTTCTCTTTTAGGTTCTGAGCTACAGTAAATTTTTGTGTCCGTTGCCAGCTCTGTTCCCAGTGCTCTAATTGAATTGGATGTCCGAGATTTTGAGCCCACAATATCATTGCTGATTTGACTGTCTCATCTTCTCTTTCTTGATTTAAAATCTCCTGGTATACATGTGATAGTAAATGAGGTAGGTTTTCCCGCAGTAACTTCAACATTCTTCCTTGCTCTTTTTGTTCTATTCCATAAATTTTCACATCCATCTGGAATCTCTCAGTTAACTGTCTGTAAGGGAACCAGTTTAACTTTATTCCTTCTGATTCCAATTTTTCTCTTGATTTCATCTTAAAAAGATTCAGATTTGTCATTTCTAATATGTCATCATAACACAGCCACTTATCTGAATCAGACCATCTTCCAAAGAAGGCTTCTTGAGGGGAGACCCATGTAGGTAGTTGCCTAATGTTCTTATTCTTGTAGTCAGTCCATATTTTAAGTAGTGATTTTCTTACAAAATGATGAACAAAATCTTTGTCAACCACAGCTTTCCCATAGAACATATAGGCATGCCAACCCATCCTTAAATCAGCTCCCTTTAATGTCAGCATTCTCGTATTTTGAAGATTCATCCAGTCTTTTATCCATGTAAATGCCACTGCCTTGAAATATATCTGTAAATCCGGTAGACCCAACCCTCCCCTTCTTATTGAGTCTGTCATGATATTCCATTTCATTCTTGGTTTTTTCCCTTGCCATATAAATTTAGTTAAATTTCTCTTCCATTGTATAAAAGGCTTAGTATTTGTAATAATAGGAAGATTTTGGAAAAGATAATTCATCTTTGGAAGTATGTTCATTTTTATGACTGCCACTCTTCCCATCAAAGGCAGTCGCATTCTAGTCCATTTCTCCAAATCCTTGATTATCTCTTTCCATTTTTTTCATAATTATTCTGAAATAGTTCATTATTTCTTTTTGTAATCCATACACACAGATATTTTGCTTTTTGACCTTTATTAAAACCTGTTAAATGCTCAAGTTCCTTCTCTTCTTTCTCCCTGTTTTTTGTTATAAGCACTGTTTTTTCCTTGTTTATCTTGAATCCAGAAAATTCTCCATATTCTTGAACAATATCCATCAACCTTTGAATACTGCTAAGAGGATCATCCAGAAACAAGACCAAATCATCTGCAAATGCTTTAAGTTTGTACTGATATTTCTTTATCTGAAGTCTTCTTATTGCTTTATCTTCCCTTATGGCATTATTACGTATTTCCAATGTCATAATAAATAACAGCGGAGAAAGGGGACAACCTTGTCTTGTTCCCCTATGCAATTCAATCTGTTTTGTTCTCTCTCCATTAATAATCAATCGTGCCTGTTGTTGACTGTATATTGCTTCAATCCAAGAGATAAATTTGTCTCCGGCTTGCGCCTGTTTAATGACCGTCTTCAAGAATGACCAATTAATCATATCAAAGGCCTTTTCTGCATCCACAAAGATCACTGCCAATTTTCTTTCATTATGTTTCTCATAATACTCAATTATATTTAGCACTGTCCTAATATTGTCTCGCATCATTCTCTTTGGTAAGAAGCCATTCTGGTCCTCATGTATATTTTCTTGAAGAACCTTTTTAAGTCTTTCAGCCAGAATTGCAGCAAAAATTTTATAGTCTGTGTTTAGTAATGAAATTGGTCTATAATTCTTGACGTCTGTTAAGTCTCTTCCTTCTTTTGGTATTAGAGCCACATTAGCTTCCTTCCAGGTGTCGGGTATTCTCTCCTTTCTTATCTCATTCATTGTATTCTGCAAAGGTATCAAAACTTCATGTTCCATTATTTTGTAATATTTTGCAGTAAAGCCATCTGGTCCAGGAGATTTGTCATTCTTCAAATTCCTAATAGCTTCAACTGTCTCTATCATTGATATCGGTTTGTTCAGAATCAATTTCTGCTCCTCGGTGAATCTCATTTTGTTCATTTTTTCCAAATATTCTTCCATTTCTTTTTGTTTTTTCATTGAGGAGATCAAACTCATCAACTTCATGTAATATTTATAAAAAGCCTGTTTTATCTCCTCCTGTTTTGTAGTTTTCCCGTCACCGACTCTAATCTCCGTAATAATATTTCTAACCCTTCTTTTACGAAGTAAACTGGCTAAAAGTTTAGAAGGTTTATTTGCCTGTTCAAAGAAAGTATATCTCACTCTTCACATCTGTTGTTCTATTTCCTGCAAATTTAGTTGATTTAATTCAGCTTGACAAACCTTCATCTGTTGTCTTATCTTATAGTCCATCGGTTTTTCCCTCATCTGTTTCTCTAGTTCTTTCATCTTCCCCAGAATCGAATCTTCAATCTGTTTCCTCTCTTTCCTGATTTCCATGGACCATCCGATAAAGTTTCCTCGCATCACAGCTTTACTTGCATCCCAAATTATTTTCATTGGTAATTCCGATGTCATGTTCTCCTTAAAATAATTATTTAATTCTATTTTTGCTTGTTTAATGTACTTCTCCCTCGTGAATATCCCTTCATTCAATCTCCATGTCCTCTCTCTGTCTGTAATCTTAAGTTTCATTTGCAACGGATTATGATCCGAACATAAATTTGGAAGAATGTCTATATCCACTGTTTTCAACATCAAATCCTTAGATGTCAGTATCCTAGACATTGATTTATGTCTGTCTGAGAAAAAAGTATATCCATCTAATTGTCCATTTTTATATTTCCATGTATCATAAAGATCTAAATCATCCATCATTTGGAAAAAACTCTTAGGCAGTTTACCGTTGTTTCGGGGGACTAACTTCTGTACTGTTCTGTCCACTTTTGGTTTAATAACTCCATTAAAGTCCCCCAGAACGATAACTTTTGTGTTTCCTGTTTCTTGTACATATTTCTGTATCTCATTGTGTATTTTGGGGAAGAATTCTCCTTTAGCTCCATTAGGTGCATATACTCCAACTATTAATATCTTGTTCTGTTTCATATTTACTTCTATCGCCAAATATCGCCCGTTACTATCCTGAAATTTTTGTTGTGCACCATATCTTGAATTGATGTATAACAATACCCCCCTTTTCTTCTGATCAATCATAGCTGCAAAGCAGCTACCCAGTTTCGGATTTCTGACATATTTCAAATCTTGAGTCCTTATTCGAACCGCTTGTAAACAAATTATATCCAATTTTTGTTTTTCCAAATGATGAAATATCTGTCTTCTTTTATATTCAGAGTTAAATCCTTTAATGTTCCAAGAGTATATTTTTAGCCCTATTTTATCAGTTTTATATAAAATTATTTATCCTAATTTTCCAATTAATCCTGTATATTTTCTGCCGCCAACTCTCCTTCCTCTCCCAATTCTTGTTCTTGTACTGTTTCTTCTTCCACCTCTTCTTCTTGTATCTGTTCTTTTTCCTCTTTTCCTTTTCCTTCTTCCAACGATTCCTGTTCTTCATCTTTCTCTCCAGCTGTAGGCCTTTGTAAATCTCTCTTCAACCTTTCCATCATTTCTTTGGCTTTAAAAACTGAGTTAATCCTATATCTCTGCTGTTTATACATAAAAGAAATGCCTTCAGTCTTCTCCCATCTGTAATTGATCTGTAACTTCATCAAAAGATTGGCCAGAGGTTTATAATCTTGTCTCTTCTTGAGTATTTGATATGGTATGTCCTTAAACATTCTTACATCTTTATCTTCAATCTTAAATGTTCCTTCATAGCTCCTCTGTAATATTTTGTCTCTGATAACTGTCCGAGTGAAGGTTATTATAATATCTCTTGGTAATTTTCTTTCTCTCGCTATTCTAGAGGATACTCTGAACATTCTGTCAATACAAGCTTCCATCTTATCTCCATCAATGTCTAGATATTCTGCCAAAGCAGGAATCATTTTTTCATATAAATTTTCACCGCTAGATTCAGGAACGGCTCTAAATCTGAGACATCTTTCTCGATATCGTAACTCTTGCAACGTTATCTGGAATTCCTCTTCTTGTTGCTTCCCCTTTACTTCAATCATTTCTGTCTGTACTTGTGTAACTTGTTCCTTTATTTCTTTGGTCTCAGTCTTTATCTTTGTAACATCCTTAGTTAAGGTTTCAAATTTCTTCCCCAGTTTATCGATTTCATGCTTCATATCTGTTCTCATCTCTTTTCTTGTCTCCTTTAAATCCTGTCTGATGTCTTTCTCTGTCTGTCTTATGTCCTCTCTACTGTTCTAAAGTTCCTCCATCATCTGCAGCATTAAATCTTTCTGGGGTATCTCTGTTCATGTTCTCCTTACTGGCTGGGTAGTTGTTGTTGTAGCTGCTGCCTCCGTTCCCTTCCTTGTTCTTGGTTCCATTCGTACTTTCTTGACAACAGAATTTTTCTTCCAAAAGTCTTGACCTTTATCTTTGTTGTCCTCGCACTTGTCAATTCTATAAAGTCATCTTAAATCTCTTAAGAAAAATATACAATAAAACACAAAAACATACAAAGCAATATTGTCTATATCAGCCTATACCTTATTATATGCACTCTAAATTAATCCAAAAGGAATATAATTTCAAAAGATAAATAAATGAATAAAATCATATATATAAATCTGAAGATTATAGCTCAAATACTTCAAAGTAATTAGTTCTCAAAATATATATACAAGAATTGTTTTTGGTACAAAAGCTTCCCTTTAAAAGCAAAGCTTACTCCAGTTCACTCCAACTCCCCCCTCCCAATTCTTCTAGGCTGGCTTTTGAAGCTTGCTCTCAACTTAGTAAACAGCTAGCAAGACCCTGAATATAAAATCCAGCCGCTTCTCTGCGTGGGAGCGGCTGTTCCAGTAGCCTCTTATCTTCAGAAAAGTTCAATTTCACATGAACAGTTCAGCTCAGTCTGTAATCCTGTAGCCAATATTCTGTAAATGTTAATGTCTTGTAGTATCCTAATTTTGTCCAATTCCAAGGTTCATAAAAAGTTCATAAAATTCTTAAGTTCTTAAATGTGAAAAATCTATAAAGTTCTAAAACATATGTTCATGAAAAGTGCCAAAACAAAAGTTCAGTTCTTTAGTTGCTTCTAACTTATGCCTTATTAAATCCCATGGCATCAATAGGTCTATTTGTAACAAAGTACCACTTACACACAGGTAAATCCCAAGGCATCCGTAAGTCTACTCGTAGGTAAGAACCACTTCCACCAAGGTAAATCCCAAGACATCAATAGGTCTCCTCGTACCTAATATCCACTTACATCTGGGTAAATCCCAAGGCATCAGTGGTTCTACTTGTAAGTAAGAATAACTAATACCTCTGTAAATCCCATGGCATTAGTGGGTCTACTCGTAGATAAGAGCCAGGTTACTTCTTTTAAAATCAGTTTCTATTTAATTCCATTGTCCACTAAGAAAAGGATCCAAAATCAAAATCCAGGTGCCAAAGACAACAATTAGCTTCAAAAATCCTTGATGAACTAAAAGAAACACGGAGATTCCTCTTCATCAAACCATCACACCAAAGTACATTTTCCAACAAAAAAACCAAGAAAACAATTCACAAATCCAAGTTAGTTTCCAAAAGAAGTATTAATCCAGAGGAATGTATTTATGACAGCATATAAATCCACAAGTCTCTCTGTTTTGCCAAGCAAAACTAAAAGGAAAAAAAAATAAAGTCTCTTTAAGCAAGAAAGCTGAATAAGTTGCTTGAAATCTTTACCTTTCAATGTTAATCCCAGTCCAGTCCAGTCCAGTCCAAAAAAGTCAACTCTTTATTTGTAAAAGAAACCATATTACATCCAAAGAAATAACAAAATAGAAAAGGAAAATTCCAGCCTCGCACTCACCATCCCAGTTACTGTAGCTTTAAATTGTCAGCCCTTTCAGTCCAACTCACAGCCTTCGGGGTCTCTTTCTAAAGCAGCTCACCTTCAGCGAATGCAGGTCTGTACTTCTTGCGATCTTAGATAATTGTAATCCAGATCAGGTTGCTAACTGTAGTCTCTGTGTGTCTTCTTGATTTAAAAGTCGACGGCGGCGCTTGTGCCACTAAAGCGGCGAGCCTGGAGGTTCCGTCACGGTCCTACAATCCTTCACAGTGCCTCCACTCTCTCCTTTCAGAGAGAGCTCAGCACTGGACTTCTGGATCCCCTTCGGACCTTTTCCGCATCCCCCTTACCGAGGGGATGTCTAGCTGGTTTAGATGGCTCTCAAATCAGCTGGAACCAGCAGGTGGAGGTTCAGAATTGGGCAGCGCTATTCCGAACGACCGCTCACGCGCGCCATGCGACAGGAAGAGCCCAGATTTTTGTATTTCATACTGCTTCTGAACATGTGTGGGATTTGATTTCAAAAGCTATTTATGATCCCAGACACAGGCATTAAGGTCTGGATCCTTCCATCACATGACACTGAATCTAAAACTACCCGTACTCTTTTATTAAATTTAGTTAAACCCCTGAAATTTAGAGTGCTTTTTGGGGAATCATGGGTAATACAAAACAATCTTAATAACTGTCAGGGCAGAAACATAACTATGTTAACTGTGACAGATGAGGAAATTTGCAGTGCAAACCTCCTAGATACTCTGCCCAGTGTGGACTTCCACATGACAACACTCAAACGGAAAAAAAAAAATACTGCATTTCAGTATTTCAGTACAGTATAACAGAAGAAGGTATACCTGGACCATGACTTCTATAAACCCCCAACCAGCATGGATTCTGGAATTTGTCAACCAAAACACAGCATTTTCTAACTCTGGCCTAGATCCATTGTTTTAACAAGGTAACTAACTGATATATTAAAAAATTTTCAGCAAGGAGAGTGGACTCCACTAATCCAGAGCTGTTGTGGCCTCATTATTTTTGTAGAAGAAATTGTGTTGTTAAAGAAATTGATATGCTCTCAATACCTACCAAAAGCTGCCCAGCAAAGCAAATAAACAGAATGAAGGAAAGCACAAAAAAAGCAGTTCCAAAGGAGATTCCAAGTACAGACTTTCTGAAAGACAAGAAGAAAAAGACCTGTTAGGGAACTATCCTACAACAAAGGAGACAAAAGCAATCTAACTGAAGGACAAGATGAGCTCATGCTTTCAGCCAATAAAAGCTGAAATAATGTGACAGTAACAGCCATGTTTATGCAATCCTGTGTCTTCCCCATCTGCATATGATACAGGGGCAAGTTTCATTTGAAAATAGGATGGAATGTGCTGATGAAGGGAGCTGAGCCCTCCACACTGTTCTCTTGCCTTTCTGTAGTCAGTTTTCCCTGACACAACCTCGTGGTTGAGCTGGGGTGGAGAATAAAAAATTTAGGAGACTCACTGGAGAAGTAATGGGTGGGAAGGTTCAGCTCCCCTCATGTGCGCATCTATTGCCACTTTTGAAGCTCAAATCAGCTTCTTGTTTCCTCTGCCCACTATTTCAGATATTAAAATGGCAGGCATATGTCCAAACAAATAGTTAATTGCATATCTTATTTGATCCTCAATCAAACCAGACCTTGAAAGAGACAGAGAACTCCTCAACATTAAGCATTTTATGGTAAAGGTACCAAAGGTACAAGGTAAAGAACCAAATCTCTCATTTGTCACACGTATGTGAAAATAAAACAATAAAGAATTTTTATCCCCAAACAAGCATTGATCAATCATTGAAGGTATAACTGAAGAAATATGATTTAACTCTTATAATCCTGATTCTGAACCAACAGTGCTACAGATAAAACCCACCAGTTTAAAAGTCTTTTTAAGGCACTTTTGCTCAACACACAAAGATATAACTTTCTTCCAGATGCTCAGGCAGGACAGCATACATGCCACCCATGTTCCCATTCCCAAGTCCTTGTGAAAATGCTTGAAATGGCTTTAAATCTCACCTGCTTCAATAAGAAACATATAGAAGTACTGAACAATTAGACTTCCACTGAAATCAATAGGATTTCGCTTTATTTTTTTTTTGGTAGGTAGTTCAAAAATGAAGCAAAAACAAGAAGGGTAGGAATCTGCAGATAATATGCTCACCATGGACTGAGCTTTAGTGCTACAGTGCTATTTTTCTGAAATATGCCTTTCTCAGTTACACAGACATGCATAACATGTAACTTAAGTGCATAGCTGCAGCTATTTTTTTTTAAATACAGGTTCAGTCTGGACTGCTACAGCCATGTATGAAAGAAAGTCTCATCCATGTAACTCATTGTGTAATGCTTCCATTCATCTGGTTATTTTCTTGAAAGAAAGCTGGGCATGAGAGATGTAGGAACAGGTGTGACTGCCACTAGACTCACAAACAAGGAGCAGCCCTAGGGGTTGGCAAGCTGGGTGGTACTGCAGCGCATCAAAATGAAGAAAGGGTTTACAGCAGCAATTGGTTGCTTCCATGTCAGCAGGATGGATCATCTTAAGGTTTTACTCTGCAATTTAAAGAAACTATGCAAGGTGCAGAATGTGATTCCCCCAAACAGGTTCAGAACACATTCATACTAAAACCCAGAAGGTTTTACTGCACAAATATCCTCTCCTTGGTGCTGAGATAAGCCTGATGACTTGATATTTGCTGACTGCAAAGAGCTAGGGCAAAAACAACATAGAAAACAAAACCAGGCTAACAAATGTTTTCAACTCTCCCCTCACGTCCTACAGGTTTGGGGACCAACAACAAAAATTAACTTGCACCAGTTGTTTGAAAGTAAACTAGCTTTGAAGCTTCATTTCACAATTTCAGTTTGATGTCATTTTTTTCTAGATCAAAATGAACCAAACCAGGGATTTATTTGAAGAAATTTACCAAACACTAGGAGCACTAGAAATTCTACAAACACTCCAAGCACAGCTTGACAATCTTGGCCCTTTTCGCATGGCGTTTTTAAAGCGTATTAGGTACACTCCCTCCCTCCTTCACGAGCCGCCATACCGCATGACGTTCTGGTGAACCAGGTGCTATCACGGCCACAGATAGTGCTGATAGCATGTTTTCTTATTTTCGCCTAAAAGGCGAAAATAACCTCCCTTTCACGCATCGGTCGCGCAACAAGAGGGCCTGCGGAGCTGTTGTCCGGTGTGCTTCCGGGAAGGACCCGGGAGTGGGTGGGCTGTGGGCAGTCCCTGCTGCCTGTCCCTCACGCAGCAACTCCCAGGGGACGCTCCGCCCAGCAGCAGGCCAGCCGCTGCCTCCATCACAGCAGGGAACACTGCACGACATGTCACCGCGAGAGGCTACCCCAGGGCTGTGTTGCCACTCACACTCGAGACGACAGCAGCCCCCGGGGTCCGGCCGACTGTGTTTTTTTTTTAAAACCCGGCGCTATTGTTAGCACGTTAGTACGTTACCAACATAGTACGAAACAGCCTGTTGGCAGGATCTATCGTGCTAACATTAGCACGATAGCCGGCGAAAAAAGAAAGAAAAAAGAAACACCACTGCCCAATCAGCGGCCGTGGGGCGGGGACAGGGCGGGACCTAGGTGTGGCCCAGGAAGCTGACATGCAGAGAAGCCACCAGGCGGGGACTGGTGCTCTCTCACCAATGCCCTGCTGTATGCGGACTGCAAGGGGGTCTCTACTGAGCCTCTTGCGATATTAGCAATATTGTGAGGGCTCTGGTTTGTCGCGCTATCAAAGTAAGGTGCGGAAAGTAAAACTGATGGCGCACCCAGGCTGCTATATACCCTCAAAGCAAGCCCTGCTCATGAGGAGTCAGCATCATGTGAAGACATCAGCTGTATGAACTGGTACCTCCAAATATGAGATCCTATACACACACAAGCCTATTTCCTGTTAGGAATACCATTCTACATTAATTCCCATCTCAAAGGAACTAATGAGTAATTTCCTGCCATAGAAAAGTCTTTAAAATGCAGTTTGGAATTTTTCTACATAAAATTTGCACATGGTAGTTTTGCACAGAAACACTATTCTCTACACTGAAAATGCTGTTCTTGGCACAAAACAACCGTGTGCAAATTTTGCACAGAATAAGTTCCGAACTACAAACATTCTCATCAATCCAGAATTCTTCTCACTAACATTTCTTAACACTCACAATTTTTTTCACCATTTTCTTTAATATTTTCAAATTCTTTCCATCCTTGTTTTCTGTTCAGGGCCAGTGATGTGTGTTTTCCAGAAAACAGTAGAAGTGGAAAATTTTCTGTGTCACTAAAATAATGTTACTCAATTTAGCACAATTGGTTTAAACGCTAAAGTGAAAACTTGATGTGGAAATTATGCTATGGGAATTTTTGTAATGATGTAAGGAGAATAGCATATACTTCCTATGTATATGTGTGTGTGTGTGTGTGTGTGTATACATACACACACACACAAAATATACAAAATAATGTCTATGACTACACCTGAGAGGATATTATTTCTTAGAATACACACCTAACGAGAAGTGTACCTGATACATCTTATATTAACAATTCAACTTTCTTTTGCTGAGTTTTAACTGTAATCAATCCATTCAATCAATTCATTTATTATGGCAAACAGCCAGCAGAAGAGGTTTCGCTGTAGTACCTTCAGGTTCACTCACTCTCTGCACTACTTATCTGTTCCATTTCTACTTGAGACGAACTGGATTCCCTACAACTAGTTCACTAGTTGTATTTCACTGAAGGATGGATGTGTCTCCTTAGAAAAACAACCAGCAGAAGTGCATACCTTATATTTTCCCCACCTAACATGATTGGTTTCAGTGCAAGGACCAAGACAACTGTATGGGCAAATATACAGGCTGGCATTCTGTTAATGACATACACATGTGAAGGTTACGCTACGCATGTGGGGAGAATTACTGAGCACAGTGAAACAGACATATTCTGCTGACAGTTGCAGAAATGGAGTTCTGCATACAGTCATGCTATTTCATGTTGTGTTTACACACTGCAGATTGTGCTTGTGCATTGTCCATTGTACAACGATATGCATTCATTGACACACACTGCACAATGTTCCTATTCTGCATGCTGCTTGCATAGTGCAGCCACAGTTTGGAAAATTTTCCACAAAAAATACAGGAGTGGAAAATTTTCCAGAATTCTTCACACCTTCTCATCTCTGCTTCACAGCAACACAACCTACTTTGTCACATTCTTTTCATCTGGGCTGCTGCAGGCACTAGGATGAATCCCTTTTGGAGGTATGGGTACCTCATTCAAAAAATTCTGGAACATGTTTTATTGCCATTTAAAAAAAAAGACTGGTGGAAATGGGTGGTGGGGTGATGAAGAAGCATTCCACTCCACTCCTGTTGTGGATGCACAGCAACAGGTATCCTCTGTGATCTCCCAGGGCTCTCAGGAGTCCCAGAGAACAATGTAATTGCTAGGCACTCAGCTATAAGACTAGAGCTGTATGTTTCACTGATACCCTCCCACCCTGTTTTTGTGCCAGCCAGTAGACAGCCACATTGGGCATGGGGAATTGCAATCAGCTAAAAATAGGGTTTGGGGAGCAAGGGAGAAGAAGTGCATTGTTCTGTCTGATGGAACTTTATGGTACATTTCTTTGATTCAGGATCTGTTAAGTATTAAAATTACAGGAGCCCCATCCAATATTTAATCTGGCAACTCTACTTCCCATGGACTTGAGTAGTAAGAACTGTTGTTGCAATCTACAGGTATAAATTTCAATCATAAAAATATTGCTCAGAAGAAAGAATCTTTCCCTTAGAAGGCTTTGCCTGACCTCAGATGTTATTAGGCTAGCTGTGGACATGCAACAAATAAGAGAAAACACTAGGTATATGCTCAAAGATCTTTCCTTTTTTTCACATGTCTAGGAGAAAGATTTATCAGGATCACGGGTAGGGTGATCCAGAAGCCCTAAATACCTCAAACCAGAAACTTTTGCAAGAATCCCAAAAGTACAAACATGTTAGATGCTAGAGCTTCAAAAATCTCTGCCCACGGTTCACTGCAGGTTAGCCACTGGCTTACCAATGAGCTGCAGTAAACATTCTGCCCACCCCTTCTTTAAGGATTTGGTATGCACATAAGTTAAGATATTCATTGATACATTCTTGCAAGAAATTAATTTCCATCTTCAAGAGCTCTGGCTTGAGTCAGATAATTTCAGTGTCTGTTCTTTTCTTCTGGTACATTCATGAAACTTTCAAGAGATTTCAATCACTGTGGAGCTTTGGAGTGCATAAGAGCTTCATTGTTAAAACAGCTTCTGAATATAAACATTCATGGTAACCCTCCCTTTCTTCTACCAGGTGCAGCAGAAATAAAGACCTCATAAAAATGGTTTGTTTGTTTTTTTTGGAACACAGATTACATGTGCGTGTGTCACTTGCTTTCAGACAATCAATGGCACAAGTGTTACTTCTTTGGAAATTCAAGTGTACTGAACATAGTGTGCTAAAGCTCCCCACTCCAATAACCCAAACATTTCTTATTTATACATGTAATTAAAAAAAAAAATCAACAGCAATGTGAATTGTAAAAGGATTGTTCACTTTGTTTAACTCTAGTATAAAAAAGAAGGAAAAAAGGGAGGGCACACTGCATGGCATCAAACGACCAGGCAGCACCTCCCACAGGAGCATTTAAAGACCAAGAATAGTCATGGGGAGGGCATACAATCATTTTGATTAGAAAGGGTAAAGTTTTCCTTACATTATGTATTATACAGAATATATATAGATACACACATAAACAGAAACATATACGCCCAATAATTACATTATCTTCAGGAAGCAGCCATGTAACCATTTACTTCACAGATCATTTAAAATTGATGCTGTCAGAAAAAAAAAGATGTTCAAAACATATTAAAAATGTTTTCTGGAATAGCTAAAATGGAGTTCAGGATGGCTGCCAGGCTTCACTATATTACAGAAGCATAATTCAGCTTCCAGAATGTCCCCACCAGCCACAATGGGTTAAGGGGTTCTGGGAATTGTAGTTCCAAAAATGGCTTTTCCAGTTTTTGCAAACAATATTCAACACTCAAAAGTTCAAATTCTCTTCATGTGAACTTGAGGAAATCAGGCTCTATCATATATTTTTAGCTTCCCATCTGCCAACAGGAAGAGTAATGACTATTCAACATATAGAAACACAGGTAGATTGGAAGATCTGTTAAGTACTTTATAATTCATAAATTGGGATTCCACATTGTTTTGATCAATTAGTTTAATAAAGGACTAATTTAAACTGGAAAGATCTCCAAAGAGGAAAAACAAGAAAGAATGCAACACTACAAATGCTGTATCACTTAAAACATGTTTAGTTGCTCTTCAGCTGAAAAGACTCCCCAAGTGGCCTACATACAGTTAATACAACAAGATAGTCCCTTCCCACAGGGTTACAATTTGAAAGACACATTGCAAAAGGGAAAAGAATTAAGAGGGAAGAGGAAAACAACAAGCTCAAGCATCAATACTGAAATTTCAGTAGTAATTCCTGTAAAAGCTGCCTTGGATCCAATCCCAGGAGAAAGGCAGGACATAAATTCAATAAACAAGCAAACAAGCAAACAAATGCAAGCCAAATACCATTTAGAGTGAAGCCCAATTTCAGCATTGCTGATGGTCCTGCTTCCCATCTCACCTCCCTCTGCTGCATCCAGATGACATGGTTGTTATCAGGTGACAGTGGACAGAAGAGCCTATAGGGAATCAGTCTTTCAGCTGGTCAAGTATGATCCAAAAATAATTGGTGATACAGGACCAGTGCACAACTGGTAGGCTGTGATTAAAACTACCAGGGGAGCAATCCAGACACTCTATTTATTTACGCCGTACCCATGTGGCAGTAGAAGTGAGATGAGCAGAAAGTAGTCCACGTTAGGTCACAGAGTGAAAACTGAGAAAGAAGGCCTCTTACATATACTTTATCAGGGAGTGATAAAAATTGTCCTTGAGGAAGGATAAGCTACCAGAAACCTAACTATGGTTTGAGCCAAGCTTGAGAAGCCTAATCACAACTGTCAGCTCTGCTAAGGCAAGATACACCACCACACCACAATCATTTTCCTTGTTGTTCTTGATTGTGTTTTTGTAAGGGAAAGATTGAGAGAGACAAAGTGAGAAAGACACGAAGAAGAGAACAGAGAAAGGCGGATAGGCAGACACAGAAAAAACAAAACCAGGTTGAAGTACAAAAGTGGCTATATAGAGCAGGGATTCGGTAAAAGACAACAACGTGGTCCCATATTACAGTAAGGACTAAAAGCAGGTTAACAGTAATTGAAAAGGGTAAAAAATGGCATTTACAAGTATAAACAAAGAGCTGTACACATTGCTGACTTACTTGGGTAGTACCAGAATCTGCACAAGAAAAATGCAGAAGAATATCAGACAAGCACAAGTCACATAGTACTTGAATGCAGGTAGAGTTGTCGCTCTATACTAAAATGAAATCAGAAAGAAATTACAAAAAAAATCTAAAAACAGTTTCAAACTATTGCTAAAATCAACATAATTACTGTCATACTCAACAGGCAAACATTTATGGATGAGGCGATGGCCTCTAGATTGCTTTTAAGAAGAGGATTTGAAAGATCCATACAAGATAGATCGAAGAGAAGAGCTTGGAAAAGTTACTTTTTCGACCATAGCTCTCACAATCTCCCAGCAACATGGAGCTATATTTAAAAGTAACCTTTCAATGCCCTGATCGAGAGCAATGAGCCCTGGCAGCCAAATACAATTTCCAGACACAGTGGCAATATACTTCTCAATACTAGTTGCAGGGGTGGTATGGGGAGCCATGGGGAAGGGCTTACACTTTTATGCCCTGATAATCAGCTTCCCAGAAACATATGGCTGTTGGCCACAGGATGTAAAACTAGATGGAATTTTGATCTGATCTGTCAAAGGTCTCACATTCTTAAGATGAAGTTAAGCCAATAATATCTCCCTCAAAGCTATCCAGCAAGAAAATAACCAACAGCAAGTACTGTCACTAATAGTTTTGCCTCTCTCAAAATTTTTTAAAGTGTTCTACAAAATAATGCCCAGACCTAATGAGATAAAGATTTCAAGGAAGCACACAATGCTTCACTTTTTTCTTACAATGAAAATGGACAGAAATTTCCAAATAGTCCACTCTCTTCTGGCAATAAGCTGACAGAGCTCAATTACCACTATTGAAGACAGTGCCTTGGATGACCTTGGCAAGGTAAGCACTGGCAACAGTACATAAGAGAAAAAGTAATCACCACTGTGACCAGACACTTTGATTTCCTACTGGGGTCAGGAACAATATACCTGGTATATCAACGAACCTAAAACCTTCCAGGGGTTCTGATCTATCAGACAAAATTAATGTGGACAAATAGGCTGGGTTGTCATGTAATAACCTAGAGAAGATACATGTTCTTAAATTTCCTTATAAGCTATGAGATAGGATACCCATATTTTTTCCGCATCTATTCCTCTTCTGGGTCCTTCTCTTTTACCTCCCCACATGCTATAAGAATCTGGGTTTGCTCAAATGCATGTCAGAGAGAAAACTAAACAAAACAGATGAGAACAGGTAAGAAAAGTTGTATCAAGTTTATCTCTCTTGTCGTCATCACTTATCAGGGAACTCACATATTGTCCAACTTTACTATTGCTTTTTTAAAAAAATGATAAAAACTCAAGCATTCAATATTAAATATAACCTTACTTCTTTTTCTAATGTCTTGTTGTAGAAAAGCAGAGATATCCTTTGAATATCTTCAGACTTAAGCCACTGTCTGGGAGAGAAAAAGAAAAATCATACAGAGACTTATATATAAGTCAAATAACACTTAGCTGCCATTTTTAAAGACTTGCAGTTAGCAAAAGTCTTTCTACAACGGGAGGAAATTAAACAATCTGGAGATTTCTATGTTATAGACAAGCTGTATCCCTTCTCTGCAGGGAAGGCAGGGAATTGGAACTGCAGACAGAAGTCTTAGCACTCTCATCAACATACAACAGGCCTCAGGATTATTTTACAGGAAGTCATGACAGTTTAACAGGAATAAACATCATTAACATTTGAAGTGTAGATCCTCAGTCTTCAAACTAATATGAAGAATCTTTATTGGCAAAAAGATACTCAAATTGCAGACGTTATGAAGAAGAGCTGAAGTGAAAATAGCAATATACTGTTCTGGGGATCATTCATTTTATCTGAATGCTCACAAGACCCTCATGAAAGTGATTGCTGTGCACGCAACTGGCTTATGCTGTGGAGATATTTATGAAGCAGGCCTCATAATGGGATCTCAAGGCTCTATGTTTGTCAGTGAAGACCCACCAGATGGCAAGAGGTGCAAATTTCACATTTAAAACCAATTAAATTAGCAGGAGCTCAAGCATCCTAAGCTTCCCCAAAGGATTGAGCCCTAATATTATTATGTTTTAAGATGCCCCCCACTAGTCTGAACTTTTACACCCTCCCCAGATTGTAACTGCAGCCTAACATTTGGCGATGGGTGGAATATGCTCCTGGGGGCAGAATTTTCTGTATGAACTGTGTGTTCCACTCTCTGTGATTATGAGGAATGCTTTATGGAGGACATTCCAAACACAGAAGACGATAAAGCAGGCCATGCTACAGAGTATTATGTGCTGGTCTCAGAACTCTTTGGTCAGAATACTTGTCTTCCCATTTAAAACATATTCTCCAGGTTGCAAAATATTAATCCCTTGTTCTACAGTCAGTTCAATGAATGAGCATCTTACTCCTCACTGCTTTCTTTTTATGTCATTTTATAATCTGAATTATATGGGCACAATCAGATAGGAACATTCAAAGAGTCTCTTCAGTCTCAGTACAGGAAGTTGTGAGGTCCTTCAGGTTCCTCACATGGCCATTTCTCTGATCCTGTGATATGAATGGCTCTGCCACAGAGGCAGCTTTGTGGGCAAACATACTTTTGAGCATTTATTCCATCAATTGCTCGAATCATCCTTTCATTCAGTTCTTCTTCAAACTTCTTCTTCTGCGACTTAGTTCTGCAGAGGACAAAGGCAGAATATGACTTAGTATCCAGGAGGACTAACTAAAATATGCTATTAATTACAGCAAAGTCAGAGAGATGAGAAAAACAGAAAGGTAATTCTCCACTCCTATTTCCTGCAGCAACTTCCCTATATGTGGGTCTGTATCTAACATCAGGACAGCCAGCACAGGGTAATGGTTTACGCATTGACTACAACCCTGGAGATCAGGGTTTGATTCCCCGCCTGGTCATACAAACCCACTGGGTGACCTTGGGCAGTCATGTACTCTCAGTCCCGGAAAACCCTATGATAGGGTCTCCTTAGGGTTACCATAAGTTGGAAATGACTTGAAGGCACATAATCACCACCACCACCACCAAACATCAGATTTACATTTTACAATATAAATGACCTGTCGCTGACACAAGCTAGATAGATCTAACGTACAGCTACCATCAAGTCAGCTTCATTGGAATGTGGGTTAGAATCTTTGGATCCAGGAGAATTGTAAGACTACCTGAAGTAAAATGATGTGGTTATAAATACTGTTATCTGTGAATGGGACAAACATTAATCTGAATCCACACTCTGAAGTTTGTGAGACATAGCTCATTTTTATTCTCTCGTTCTTCAAGATTAAGCTCCAGAATAAACTAACCAAGTTCATAAAGTTTATTATTACTTTGGGTGGGTGTATGTTTTATTTGTATCTGTCTTGAGTTATGTCTAAGAAGTGGAGAATGGCAGAGAACAAATTGGGAGTATAAGTAAATTGGTCAGTCAGGCAGTAAGCAATCATCTAATGACCGCATACAAACACTTGTCTTTATATACATTTCTTTCCATAAGGAGAGAGAACACTTGTTTGCAAAATCTTGCGTTAATCCACGAAGCCAGACACAATCCATCAGGTGATGCAGTGGCAATAACAGCCCTTCTGATTTTCCTGTTTGCCTAAAACTACAAAAGGGATCTGTCTGTCAAGCACCTGTTGGCTGCATTCCTTTGATATGTACCAAGTTGTACTGGATGGTTTTAATATAAAGTTCCAAAAAGTATTTCAGGATTCACAAGCTCAGGCCCTTTCTGCACCTTACCTTCTTCCGGCACTGGGGTGTGGGGATCGCGCAAGCAGCCTCTGGTGAGAGGCTCTCGTGTCCCTGCTGTTTCAGCTCCGCATGAACTGCCTGCTCGTGTGGGAGCCCCACCTCTTCCTTCCGCAGTGCAGCATGGGACCTTCCCAGGCTGCGCTGGGGCAGGAAGCATGACCGGCGCGGCTCTGGAGGCTCCGCACCCCAGGTAAGTGTGCGCGGGGCCCGGGAGCAATGCCCGAACATGCACCATTTTCAGCTTCTAGCCAAAAATGAAAAGGTGCGCGATTGGCGCCTGCCAGCCCCTGGAGCATCGTGCGATTGTGAGTGTGTTGTGCGGATCACTCCTGACAATCACGTAGCGCTCCAGGGGCCCTTTCGCATGGAAAACGCCATGCGAAAAGGGCCTCAGGAAAAGAAACGTGGGACTTAATCAATGGGTTTCCTTTGTTCTCTCCTCTGCAGTCAGATGGTTTGACAGAATGCATTAAGCTTTCCCCTCAGTGACAGAAGACATACTCAGAAAGCCTGATGAACACTTCAGCTATTCATGGAAGGAACAGGTGATAAGCTACTCCTGTCTTTAATTATGGACATGGCAAAATCATGTACGACTCAGACAGCAGTTACATTGGAGACAGGTGCTGAATCTTTTACCTGTCCACCAGTACCTCTCCCCCACAACCTGCTTTCAATTTTTCCTTTAGAACTTCAGGTCACACTCCCAATTTCCCTTCGTATGTGATCAAGCCAGAACTATGCTTAAAGACAGGGAGCTGTAGTTATAGTATGTAGTTGTGTGTAGCTCTGTGTAGTTCTGTGTAGTTCTGATTTGAAGCTAAAGAAAACATAAAGTAAACCACAATAAATCATTATTCACACACACACATATAAAGAGACGGAGAGAGAGAGAGGGAGAGAGAGAGAGAGAGAGAAATTATCATGACTGTAGCTCATTGTAGACTGGAGCTACCTATCTCTAACAAATAATTCTCAGCATCCTCATCAAACAGCTCCCAGAGCAATCTGGGGGAAGTCCAGTGTCCTCCAGCTTCCCTCTCCAAGAAATGGCTTGAATGTTTCCCTCCTCCCCATGCCCTGGAAAAGTCACTTCTTGAAGCTCTGAAGTTTCTTTGCATCTGTAACTCAAGCATGTACTGAGGAACAAGGAAGACTTTCACATTCTGAGTCTCCAAACCATCAGATAACAAGGAAAAACAAAAGAGGAAAGTGATAGAAAGCAGCATGAGAGATATGAAAATGAAAGCTGCTGTCATAACACATCTAGTCAAGAATGGCCTCTATCTGAGGAAGGATGTAGCTGGCATGGAAATGATAATTTTCCCGTAGTTAAAGGCCATCCATCATGTTTCTTCAACTGTCACTGAGGAAGAACCCAAAGGGTGATCACGAATGGCTGCTTTTCATCCTGGAGAGAAGTGACTAGCGGGGTGCCACAGGGTTCTGTCCTGGGCCCAGTGCTGTTCAATATCTTCATCAACGACTTGGATGAAGGAATAGAGGGCATGCTCATCAAATTTGCAGATGACACCAAATTGGGAGGGTTGCTAATACGCCAGAGGACAGGATCTAAATTCAAAATGACCTGGATAGATTGGAGAGCTGGGCCAAAGCTAACAAAATGAAATTCAACAGAAAGAAGTGTAAAGTCCTACACTTAGGTAGAAAAAATGGAATACAGAAATATAGGATGGGGGACACGTGGTTGGATAGCAGTATGTGTAAAAGGGATCTAGGAGTCTTAATAGACCACAAGCTGAACGTGAGTCAGCAGTGTGATGCGGCAGCCAAGAAAGCCAACGCAATTCTGGGCTGCATCAATAGGAGTATGGTGTCTAGATCGAGGGAGGTACCGGTACCACTCTACTCTGCTTTGGTTAGACCTCATCTTGAATCCTGTGTCCAGTTCTGGGCACCCCAATTCAAGAAGGACATGGTCAAGCTGGAGCAGGGCCAGAGGAGGGCAACCAAAATGGTGAGAGGCCTGGAAGACTTGCCATGCCCTATGAGGATAGACTTAGAGAGCTAGGTATGTTTATTCTGCAGAAGAGAAGGTTAAGAGGGGACATGATAGCCATGTTTAAATATTTGAAGGGATGCCATGTAGAAGAAGGAGAGGGCTTGTTTTCTGCCGCTCCAGAGACCAGGACAAGGAGCAATGGATTCAAGCTGCAGGAAAGGAGATTCCACCTGAACCTCAGGAAGAACTTCCTGACAGTCAGGGCTGTCCGGCAGTGGAATATGCTGCCTCGGAGTGTAGTGGAGTCTCCTTCTTTGGAGGTTTTTAAGCAGAGGCTAGATGGCCATCTGTCGGGAGTGCTTTGAGGGTGTTCCTGCATGGCAGGGGGTTGGACTGGATGGCCCATGTGGTCTCTTCCAACTCTACATTTCTATGATTCTATGATTCTAAGAAGAGTTGCACCTACTTGTCAATGTCTGCCTAAGGAGAAGGTGAAATTACTTCTTTTGAAAGGAACAGTAATGGCCAATTTAAACCATAGCACAGGCTTTTGGTACATAAGATACTCTAAGTTATCAGAGGTTTCTGAACTTCTAAAACCATCAATACACTCATCATTTTCCTTCATTTGCAAAGACATCCATTTAGGATAGTGCACATTTTATATGATTGGAAAATTGATAGTTTAGCTGGGATTAAAACTCCAGACAGGATCAAATTGAGGATTAAGAAAAGAAATCAAATAAATAGAGAAGTTAAAGGATATAGAGCCCAGAAGAAAAGGATGGTGGAAATGAGGTTTGAGAAAAAGAGCAGAAGAGTCAGGGGATGGGGCATGAAAGGACTAATCAGAAAAAAAGTGAACTTCACGGCATTTAAAATCAGGAGTGCTCTGTGTTGGAAGGAGAAAGGAGAGCTAGTTGCCAGTGGCCCATGGACTAAGCAGCAAAGAACATTTCATTGTGCTACTGTGAGATGACCCACTCCCCGTGCTTAGACCAGAAGCGGCTACTGGTGCTAGTAAGACTGGTCAAGAGACAGTACGCAGCTGAAGTAAGCACTGACCTAAAAAGCAAGAGCTTTATGAGACTCCTAAGGTTGATGGTAACATACAACAGTAGAAGGAGAAGCCAAGGAGGAGGTATAACTGTGGGATTGCTAAATCTATGCACTAAAACTAAGCGGCACTAATATTGTTAGCAGGAAGAAAGGGAGTTAGCAAGGAAAGGAGCCAAGGACCCACAGGTCTGATAGGTAAAAATAGAAGTCTAACATGGGAGATGGGAGAACATTGCCACTTTTGACTGCTGCTGTCCCTGCAACATTGTGATTTGGAAACAAAGCCCCAAAATTTAGTTGGAATGTCACCTATTAGTGCGAAATAACCAATCAATTCTTTGGCTGCACACTTCCCGTACTTTTTTTTTACTGACATCAATAACATTTTGGCACGATTTCTAAATATTGTTACAATCATTAAGCACTAAGCTGAACTGATCAAAATCTTCTATGTTCTGACGGCTCATTAGCCCCAGGATAAGAGTGACCATATGCACTTCATCAAGTCCCATGCAATACAGAAGACTGAATATACTTCTGTCCCTGAGTCAAACAGAAATAAATGTTTATTATTTCAATTGTGATCCTAATAGCTGTCTAAAATTATCTTATTAACTTTGAAATGAAGCCAGAACTCTATTTGTTGAATATGTTAGGGCAACAAAGAGAAATAAGATCTCACCAAAAGACATTGTTATATATAATAACTGCAGCAAGACTGACTTATGCTTAACACTGGAAAGAAAGAAAATATATAGATGTAAGAGAATGGAAATTCAAAGTCCTGGATACGGTAGCGACAGAAAAGCTAATTTTTTCACTCAAAAATAAGCCAATCCAAGGCTTTGAAAGAGAATGGCGAGAGGTATTGAATTGGATAAAAGAATGAAATAGGGGAAAAGAAAGAAAGGCTGTGAGAAAGGTGGAAGACAAAATGAGGTGGTAAAAGATAAAATGTAAATAGTTAAATATAAGCTAAAAGTAATAGTTTATAATTGTTGTAAAATAGAGATAATGTACGGAATGGAATGTTAAACTCAGATTCAACTAGGAAAACGGATGTCTGGAAGCGGGGAGGGTTTTTTTTTATTGTTTTTCATTTAAAATTTTAATAAAAATTATTTTAAAAAAAATAAAATTATCTTATTGGTAAATTTGCCAATTACCATTGGTTAAAGGAAGGAGGCTTTTCTATTGTGATATTAATGTTAAAAAAACCTAATGCATACCTTTCTCTGCAACGCTGGAAATTATATTGACCCATAGGCATATCCTAAAAGAGAATTAAGAGCATATGTCATCCAGCTACTCAGTCTTATAAGAATATTCTTGATTCGGAATGCATAAGGTGTATTATATTACAAACCAAGAGCGAGGGTACAATTCCACTACCTCCCATGCAAAATTAAAACAAAACATATTGCATATGCCCCATTCATAATTTTAGGGAATCAGTGTGGTATCTAAGCAGTGCAGTCACATTTATGTCTAGGAAGTTGAGAACAGTAAGAACAGCAGTTGCATACGCTACATGAAAACAAACTACTCAGTTGACATAAACCTGACAAATTTATGAATTGAGGATCATATGAGAGTAAGAACAGCTCTTATAGATCAGATTAAAGATTCATACAGAGCAGCATTCTGCTTCTAACAATGACTAACAAGCTGTTTCCTTGCCTGCAGGACATGGAAGAAGAAATCACCCGCAGTTTCTCTTCCAGTAACCAGTATCCAGAAGTACAGGAGCTTTCAGCATCTAGCAGCACTGTTTGGACCTTAGGGAGACTATAAAGTTTTGGCAAGGGACAGTGGAAGGGAAAGGACATTTCTTTTTCTTTTCCCACTCTTATAGCAGGGGTGGGCAACTTTTCTTTTGTCCAGGGGTTAACTTCTGTACCTCCAGAACCCAGACCACACCCCCACTGCTGCACTGCTGATTTCTGCAGCAAACTGGAAAAAAATATTTAAAACATGCTTCTTTTGAAATGGAATATTCAGTTTACTGCCGATTTCAACAGGATAGTGTATGTGTGTAAGGGCAGTGGGGTCGGGGGGGGCGGGGAGGCTGAGGTCTGCAACAATAGTCCTGGAGATCTGCACACAGTTTGCAGGACACATGATTTCCATCCATGCTTCACTATAGAGTGCTAAAGAACTCAATACCAAAATCTGGTATGTTTATTATCGGATAGTTGTGGAGGCAATGAGGGAAGTTGGAGACCTGGAAAGAGAAGTGACATGGTTTTTCCCTTCCTTACTTCTGGAACTCAATGTACAATACAAGCATTTTGGGATACTATAAGCTGTCTAGAGCTTAGTCAGACCAGTTCTCTCCTTTGTATTTTTCCTCTTGCTGCTTCTCAACTGACACCCTCATTGATCTGCAACTTAGTTGCCCTTAAGATTTTATAGGTCCTGGAAACCAGTGATGTTTGATGCTTAAGAAAGACATTTTTTTCCTTAATGTACAAATAAAGAAACTTCTGCATATCTCAGGAGCCCCTAGGATATGCAAGAAATCACTGTTTTGGCAGCCATCCATTTTGCTTTCAAACTGCTAGGCCTGGATGGGACCATTTGATATTGGAGGAAAGAATGCTATCACAGCCAAAGTTTGCATCAGACTCCTATGAAGAGAAGCAAGCTAGCTGTTAATAGTACTGTAGCTTTCTATTGTCCGTGTATCTTGTGCCCCGGTGGGGTCCCAAAATGGGTCCCTAGAGGTACTTCCCACATATTAATTTTACGAAAACATTTGCAGACATAAATGAGGCCAATAGGACAAATGGTTTGGAATTTAGTAATAAAAATAAAACATCTTAATAAGAATGTTTGCTTCTCTTCAAAAATAATTCTGCAAACTGAAAAGATCTAGAAAGTCCATACCATGGTGCTGATCTTGCCATTTTCAGTAATCATGCTATCTCGATGGTGTAAGTGAGCAAATGGTTTGGCGGCTCCCCATGATTCCAAATACCTAGTCATACGAACAGATGCTCTCATTTTAGCTCCATCCAGTGTGTTACGAGGTCGGAAATGATGCTGTGGACTTCGTTTTTCTTCCTAGTTAGGATGTAAATTGGACACAAAATTGGTGGTGACACTGATTCTGCATCATGTTCACTATTTTGCATCAGTTTATTCCAGTTCTGCTCACTGCTGGTGGAGTGGTGGAAGACCTCAGTATTGAGAACCTTATTGAATCGTCTGTCTAACTCGTGATATTTCAAGGATACTTCAAATTTTTATTGGGGCTATAAACTAGGTCTTTAAAAAGGCCGCACAGAGATTCTTAGGAAGCTGAATTCTGAGATCAATATCCTTGTCTACATTGTTTCAAACATCTCCTTATAAATCCAGCATGTACCAAACTCAAACAAATACTGCAGAGCTATATAGCCTTGGTTTTGTAACAAAGAGATTCAAATAACCCAAATCAAAAAGGCTGCTGTATGTATACAGATATTCACTGTTATTATTTCTTGCAGAATCTAGGTAACAAAGGCAAAATGATCTAAACTATGCAAGAACGAAACCATTGCTCTTCAATGTTTGTAATATTTTGTATTTTTTAAATACAAGAGACTCTGTAGAAAATGAAAGAAGTATCACTAACCTTAGGATTGATTATAAAGTAGGTTTTCACATTATGTTCCTTGAGATATGGATCCCTTGCATCTCCATCCCCATCTTCCACTTTGTAAGCTCCATTCAAGTGAGCCAAGGTGACTGAAGTAATGTGAACACGGCTGAAATTATGGTTTATTTTAAAATGACCATTACACAACATTTAGAAGGCAACATCGCTTTTTGATTGTTTGCATTGGTACTGAAAACTATTTGCACCTTGCCACAATTGTAGATGCATAATGTACATAAAGAAAATGACAAACTATAAAAAAATGTGGTTTTTTTAAATGGATGCAGTTTGCTACTGCACAAAACAAAAGCAGAGAAGTATGCCTTATTTCTTTCTCTGTTTTTCCAGAAGAACACCAGAAAACTTGTATGTCCCAATCTCCTTAAGGGCAGGCAGGCTCCAATACACAGAAGAAGCTCTGCTGCCTCTAACAGCTTTCCAATGCAATGTAACCGTGGATAGCTCCACAGGCTGTTCCCTCTACTCATTTACTACACACATATCTACACATATATCCTTCTCCTCCTCAAAAAGAGGTGAAAGCAGCTTCCATCTTGCTTGCAGATGTTCCTGTGTCTCAGCAGCTTATGGGAATCAGATCTGTAAGCTCAGCAGTAGAACAGTTGGCATGTGCTTCCAAACATAATTTAGATTCTGTCATTCAGGAGAAATCTACGCGCTTATTGTGCTATTATACCATATATAAAATGATGGCTCAGAGCAACTCAGTAGGGAAACATATATGAATTTTGTTAGTGGACACAATTGAGCTATTGTCCTGTTGGTTTCAGCTGGAGATTTGAGCATGTGCTCAGCTCTCTCTCCCTCTTGATATCTGACTGAAAAGCAATGGTAGCTCATGAACCTAGTGGGTTCACTTAGGATTAGCAAAGTAAGATGATGTCCAGTATTAATGACAAGCATATCAACTAAAAATACAAAATTTCCCTGTAACCCATGAAAAGCAGATAGGCATCAGCATCACCTTGCCTGATGCTTACAGAGACCCGTAGCCTTATTCTTCCTTTTTGATTATCCCCTCTCCCCTGTCAGCACCACAACCTTCAGACATTATCTAGATGCTTATTTATACAGGGGAAGAAAATGGATTGAAATCCACGCCAAATGGAAACTGGTCTTACCCAGGAACTCCTCCAGCTTCCATGTGATTGGCCAGTGTAACATCATGTGACCATACGTCATACTGCCACTTCTGTAGTCCAATCACACCACAGAGGACATTTCCAGAGTGCACTCCTACTCGCATGTTAATATCAACTCCTGTTGCATCTCTGACCTTCCTATTATTAAGAAATAATTATCATAGGTGTTATTTTTGGACTTTTAAAGACCAAACAGAATTAATGTTGTCTTCACGTGATTATTTTATTTAATGCACTGCTTTGATTATATGCACTGCAAAAGTAGTACAGGTATACTTTCCATTTCTTTTTAAAATATTAGCTTTTAATATAGCAACTAAGATGAACTGTTTGCTAAATGATCAGTCTTACAAATACTAATAGAAAAGTAGGCAAGATAAAAATGCAATTCCAGGCGACGTACAAAGATTATTTAGAAAGAAAGTGATTGGTAATGCCAGTTGGTCCAAAATTCTGTGCCCAGTCTGTTGACCAGGGCAAGTTACAAGGATGCATAACACCCTTGTTGCAATAGCCTCAGTGGCTGCCAGTTGTCAAACATTTGGTATATAAAATACACTGTTTTGTGCAAAGAAATATGGTGCACTTTGTGCAAAACTTGACAATTCTTTTGACACATTGAGACACATTTTCTGAGAATGACAAGAAATGTTGTAAATATTTTTTAGCTCCATATACCACTGAGCCATCATCTTCATCACAAGATCAGAGTGCCCCAGACTAGTTAAACAGATGAATGTGCCTTGCCTTTTCCTTTTATTCTTTCCAAACAGGAGTTCTTTGCCATATACGTAATGGATTTGCCTGCACCAGATTCTTCATTGGTCCCCATTGTACCTGAAATTTCTGAACAGCTACCCATCCTTCAACCTGACAAATGTATTTTTTTCTACATATAATTTTAAGCAGTTTCTTCACTATTTCCAATATTATTTTCTCAATAGGAATTTATTTCAGAAAGTTATCCCAAGATCAGATAGAGATTACTTTTAAAAACACAAAGGAATGAACGAGGGGAAATGAGTAATAAAGGAAAACAAGGAAGATTGCATTTAAAAAACATGAGGACAATTTAACTGTTTTGCCTAATCCACAGAATTAAGATAAAATTGCTGACTGCAGAAGCATTGAGAATTCATATGACTTAATGAGCACCAAGAAAGCTGGAGCTGCTTTGGAACAGATAATAAAAGATGTTGCCCATTGTGTGCTTATCAGCGCATGCAGGGTGTCCAGCAATGTTTATAATTTTAATTAAGATTTTGAATTTCTCAGGAAGTTTAATGGAAACAACAGGTATTCTCGACTAAGGGGTAATCCTCGCATCACCTCTATCTGGCAGAGACATGTTTATTTACCACAGCCTGTCTTACACACATCCTCAAGGAGCAAAGGGAGATATATATGCAGGGTGTCTCATTTTCTCTTCCCAGGATATAAACTAGTTTGGGCTGAGAAACAGTAACTGACTATCAGCTTTGTGGCTAAGCAAGGCTTAAATTCAGCTTTTTTCTGTTGAACTCAAGCCCAAGTCCCTTAAGCTTTACATCTAACTGAGCCTCACAGTTAGGCATGAACTCGTGTAATCGCAAAATAGTTATCAGTGTGCTTGGAAGGTATTGTTGTTATTATCACTAAAGGCCGCCTCCCCCTTTAAAAGCAGGACAAAATGGCCTGAATCCTGTTATTAGACTAGAGTAGACCTGTTCAATAAATGGGATCTACCTATGTGTTGGCTCACCCTTCAACAAGGTAATTCTGTCTTCCTACTTTCTGTTATTGAGTTTCCTTTACATCATTGTACTCTGTTGCAATTACCTCCATCAAAATCTAGATTGTAAGCTATTTCCCTTCTCATTTTGTCATGTTACTCAAAAAAACACTGTATACATTCATGCTGCTGTCTAAATTGTCTTGTACATGTTTTAAAATACAATATTTTATCTGACTATGGGGTAAAAATATTTCATTCATTGTTTAGGACCAGGACTTTTAGACTAAGACTGTGGGAGATCAGTGTTTGAATACCTGTTCAGTCATGGTGACCTACTGAGTGAACTTGAGCAAGTTATACTTTCTCAGTCTATGAGGAAGGTAATGGCAAAGTCACTCTGAAGAAATCTTGCTGAGAACGCCCTGTGCCATAATGTCACCATAGATTGGAAAAGACTTGAAGGCACACAACAAACAAACAAACAAACAAACAAACAAACAAACAAAAACGAAACCCCTGAAAACAAAACAAAACAATCCTCCCATATGAATCTGTCCACAGTTAAAGATTTGCTTCTGCTTGCTCCTATACCACTATGAAGAGCTACCCTGTGAATATGGGACAGGGCTTTCTGTGTACTAGCATATTGGCTGTGGAATTCTTCCAAATCTTTGCTTATTTTTATATAAGTCATTAAAACCTTTTTTGTTCTGAATGGGTTTTCAGCTATTTTAAATGAACTCATGTCACTATTCTTAAGAGATTTAGATTATAAGCTTCTTTCTTATTTCTTAATTTTTTGTATTATGATGTTTTTAAAGTTTTTAAATTGGGAGCCTCCTTGGCGCCCTATATGAGCTGAACAGTGATCTGAAAATAATTTAATAAATCAGCCTTCTGAACCTGGTGGCCTCCAAATGCATAGGACCTTAACACCCATCTGTTCTGGCCAAAATGAGCAGTGATCGGGTATGCTGTGACACAGGGTTGGGGAAGTCTATTGTATTTTTCAGTATGAGACACACAGATTTAAACCAACTGCAGGGGGTTTTACTAGGGTGGTGGTGACAGACTAGAATAATTTAAAATGTCTATACCTACTTTATGGCTTCACACATGTCGAGTCCCATTTTCACACAATTCTTGGCATGATTCTGAAGAGATATAGGGAGGCCGGACACACAATAATAGCAATCTCCTAATATTTTAATTCTCATACATTCATTTTCCTAAAAGGGAGAAAAAAAGGGGGGAAAGGTAGGAAATGACCACAACGGCTAAATAACGGTTTACAGAAATGCTGTGGTAGCTGAATGTTTCCTGCAGCATCAGATATGCTCCACCTAAAGATAACTGGAGGAGGAAGATGATTGGGCTGGAATGTGCAGGCAGAGAAGAGCTGTGAGTGCTTTGTGCATCCCATTTCCACTGACCTACTTTCACTGATGTGTTCAATCAGAAGCACACATAGGCTACACAATATCCAGGGACCTAGGAAATTAAATAAAAACCTCATCCTGCATGGTACAAAAATAGAGAGGTCCTCTGGGAACAGGTTTGAAATTTTAAACACAGGATATTTGTTGTTGCATCTATTAGACCACTTGGAAGAACAATAATGCTTCCTAATTTTAGCCTTTGAAATTATATAGCTACTTCACTGAATAACTTTATGTCAGTAATAGCAGAGGTAACAGCTTTCCCTGAGTTAGGCACCCATTAATTCCTCCACCACTACCTGGTGCTCTTCATTCCTCTCTTTTTTGCCCCTTACCTCTTTTTTTTTCCTTCTTGCCCCCGTTTTTTCTTTTCCACTCCAGCACTCATTCAAGCCTGTACTAGCTTTGTCTGAGTTAGAAACCACTGAGTTCCCACTCAACCCCAGTGCTCTTCCTTCCTGCTTCTCTTTCTCACTGATATTTCTCTCCTTCCATCCCAGCACTTGTTTTAGCCTGTAACAATTTCATATAGATTAGAAAACCCTTAGAAACATCACACAGGCTAGAACATACCCAGGCTTTTTCTCTTTCCTCTTTTCTGCCACCCTTCCCTCCACTTTTGTTTCTTACTGATCTTTCTCTCCTTCTATCTTATTCAGTCTTTTCCCCAGCTAAGCCCCTCTCTCTTTACTAGACACCCAAAGCCACTCAGTCACCCAGCCTCTCTCTCTCTCACATTGCTCCTAGAGACCCTGTAGCAAAAAGAATCTTCAAGATCTCTCCTTGCTTGGGGGAGGTCTGGTAGCTAGTGTCTGGAGATGATACGTCACATTACAAACCGAATTTAATGAATGTAATGAATTAAGCTGTGAGGAAACACACAGCACTCAAGATGTTGTTGGACTCCCACCATCCTTCATTACTGGTTGTGCTGCCTCAGGCTGATGGAAGATGCTGTACAGCAACATCTGGACAGCTGCCAGTTGTCCACCTCTGAACTGAATCAAAAACTATGTAAGCCAGTTCAAGCCAAGAGAAAAGGACTATTCTAAGGCCCTTTCCGCACCTTACCTGCACCCTGCAATGTCCCAGTGTCATCCTGGCAGTGCCTTTGCCAGGATGGGAGTGTGCCCTGAAAGCCCCCCCTCCGCACCCAGCTGGCTGCCAGTGGATGGTAGCATTTGGGAAACACTTCCTCCTTCTGCAGTGCAGCTGGCCTCTTCCTATGCTGCACTGAGGAAGGAAATGCCTTGATAGCGCTTCCACCCTTCCCACATGGCCCCAGCCTACATGACTATCATGTGAAAGGGGCCTATTATTGAGTTTTTTTTCCAATAAGAGCATAACATGCAATCGCAATGGGTGGGGATGCAACAGGAGTAGGACTGCAACAGTGTCATGCAGTAGCATGCATCGCAGACCAGCTTCAACATGTCCCCATGCGGGGATGGGGCCATTGTGCGGAAATGCCCTAAGTGAGTTTCACAGCTCAATAAAGATTAAAACTTAGATCTCTTAAGCCCTAGCTTAACTTTTTAACTGCATTAGATCTCCCAACACTACAACCACTCTCATCACTATTAGTTTTCTCCTATGCAAGAAGATTTTTCTTCATACATTATTATTTTAATGTGCAGCATCCACCTAGAAATACAAAATGGCAAATCCAAGGAAAAGCTTCATTGCTTTATATCACTGAATTTAAACTCTGCATATGGTGAGAGACAAGGCAAGGCAAGACAGTCATGAATGAAGACTGCATTCTCAGCTATGTCCTAAAACCTTTGTAATGCATGAGTATTCTGCAGCCTACATGCGTGACTCTTGTATTATAAGAGCGGAGAGTATGAAAAGCATTCCTTTTAGCTCATTAAATTGAGTTTGAATCCAAATGTAATATACTATTCAGTGATGAGCAGTGATTCTGGAAGTCAAACATTTTGTCTTACAGCATTGTGCCAACTGCTTTCAGCACTACTATAACTTGAAAAAACTTACCTATAGAACTGAATAAAAAACCAATTAGAATGATGATATATCTGATAGAACAATGTGTTTTTGTGCCCAGTTCTCTGAGAGACTGCCAGATCTTTTTTCTTAGTGCTTTCCCAATTTGTTATTACGTAATAGGAAGGTAATAAAAATCCGTGAACTCCACAAATTTCTTCCACAAAGAGATTTTTGTATTATTCTTACAGAAAATTGCTGTTTTACCATCCCAGTTCTTAAGAACAAGCTTTGGTGACATGTTCCTGCCTTCTCCCAAGATTGTGACAAAATGAAAATGCAAAAGGAGATGCAAGGTTATCCTTGTGGCTGTGAAAACTGCTTTTGCATTTTTGGAAACTGTGAGGAAAACAGCCCAGGACAACTATCCCATTTTCATTTACTTGTTATCAATAATGATAATAAGATAGTAACTATAGTGAAACAGTAGCCATTATCAAATACCTCACAGATACTTACTTTTGCAATTTGATCAAATTTGCCAAAGAGCTCATTCAGCATGTGTACCAGTTCTCCAGGGGAACAATCACTAGCCAAGCGAGTGAATCCCACAATATCAGCGTATAAAATGCTGCAAGTAAAATAATTGGCATTTAAAAATTTTCCTAGCTCAAGAATGCAATATTTTCTTTACTGTAAGATTTTAAAAAGAAAAAAAAAAGAACCAAAAGTGCAAAGATTCACCCAGTGCCTCCACAGGACCAGATTCAACAGGATTATAATCCCATTTTGGAATGAAACCACCACTGAGCTCCAGTTCACATAGCTTTTTTTGGTGGCCTGGTGGAATGGTTTGCTGTGATCTGGTCTCCAGATCCCCCTGTTAGTGACATTTCAAACTATGGTCCTGAGATCATCTCCCAGAACTTCCAGAATATTTTGTGGCTCCCCCAAATCCACTTGAGATGGAACTACTAGAGGACCTCTCAGAAGAGGAGGAAAAGTTACCAGCTACAAAAGTAAGAAGTTAGTACTACAATCTGAAGCACAACTTGGAAAAATTACTGTTCGGGACAACAACAGTGGTCACGATGCTCAGAAATTCTGGGAACTGTAATCTAAAAAAAACTTATTTAAGCTCCAGTCTGAACTGAGCTATGCATCAGCCATGACAATCCACTATTTAATGGAAAAGGGGAGAATACACACTCAAAAGCAAGTCATTGCTGGCTAGAGTGGATGGGAGTTTCAGGTCAACTGTATCTGCAAGGCCAACCTTATTCTAGATATCGGAGGTAATTTCAACTAAGCACTGCAACATCTTCTGCCATTGGGATCTCTTGTTTTTGGTTCTCTCAAGTCTTGCAAAGTCTATTGCTATGAACCCTGTTGGTTCTCCAGAACTTTAATGGTGGACCTCTTAGTCTGGAATCTAACATCTGCTATTCAGCAACTATAGCACATAGTGACCTGTAAACTCTCATTTGGCCAAAGGAGGCCTGGGTCACTGTTCCATCACATTTCTATCTATATATCCTAACAAGCTTCAAAAATGAAGAACCAGACACTGTTGATTCCAACTAGATTCCAGCTATCATAACCAACAGCTATTGCCACCAAGATATCATTTTGTAAACTTCTTTGAGTTTCACATCTTGGGGAAAGGTGGGGTATAAAGTGGAGGAAGAGTGAGATAAAGCAGTCGTCATTCAATATCTAGAGGGAGGCTCAAGCTCCCCACCCCATTCTTGAGACTGTAACATATTTCAACCTTCCCACACTGAAATGTAGCTGAAAAAAGCTATGCCAATGAACATTGATTATAGCAGCACAACTAGTTATTGTATATTAACCACAGAGGGTTTTTTCTTGTTTCCCATATTTTCCAAGAAAAATTAAAGATGATTTGCTGAAGAAGTAACACTTCAGCCTCTTGATTGCCTTTAAACCTGACATGCCAAGTTAAATACAGCTGCCTTTCCAAAATAAATGGTTTGCAAGGTTTGCAGAAGTTATTCTTTCACAGTTCTGTGTAATCAGCTTACAATATCTGTAAGCCTGATTATTTTTATAGATAGAGACAGACAGAACAAACTTACCTTCTCCATCCAGATTCTGTACACTGATGAAGAAAATGATTTGCTACTGATACTAAGTAAAACTTTTTAGCATCAAGAACTGTTAAGTGTTAGTACCAAACAATACCTTACGTTGGTGTGCCTTTTGACATACAAATTGTGAAAGTTGTTTGTATTTTCCAGCTGGCCTGCTTTGGGACCTTGTAACCTCTGAATAATCTCTGCTTTCATCTCCATGGCTATGTGAGCAGGAAGCAGAGAAAGGAGGAGACGTTCCTGCATTTGAAGAAGGAAAGACAAGAAAGTCCAAAGCTGAGCTCATTTCCTGTGACTAACAGTAGCACAGATGTTGTCCCATAGAGACTTGGGACACAAACCATACAATATGCACTGTCATTTGTAGTATGTCCCCAAATTTTCTTTTTGAAATTTACAGAATTTGCAATCTTCAATGGAAGACTGGTACAGCAGGAGACAGACATCTTAATACTTTATAAGGCTTTTCCAAGGGAAGACAAGCAGCTGAGGGAGACAAGAGAAGGGATGAAGTGTGTGCTGTGAGCAGATATATGCAGATACACTCTGTTCACAATCATCCCTATCTTAAATCAATCAAACAAAAAAAGTCTCCAGGGCTTAGTTACATGTATTTCAAAATGTGTTTTCCATACTTAAAATACATACCTCTGCACAGGAAACATGTTTTCAGCACAGATAAACTGTATGTTTTTTTTCATAGAAAATTGTTTACTACACAGAAAACCAATATGTGTTTTCTGCACAGTAAAACCATTTGTATTTTTGCACACACAAAAAAAGTGTATATTTCTGCTCAGAAAGCATTTTTTCTGCACTGGAAAAAAATGTATTTCTGAACAGAGGAATATTTCCTGAATCTCAAAGAGATTGGGAGCCGCACAGAAATTTCCATGTTCTCTGTCCAGCAGGGAAAATCCTGCAGAACTTATTTGTTATTGACTGTGAGGACAACAAACACGAAGATTTAGTACAGGAGACAAACCACTAGTACAATACATAGTACTTGTCTGGGGAAAACCACAATACATATGGCAAGCAAGCAACCAAAAACAAGGTAGCTGAATCTGACTCCAGCACAGTTGCTGACCTCCATGGGTGGACCCTTACTGTGTGCCAATTTCTAACACCAGGATCAGCATGTATCCTCCGTTTCCAAGACATGTCTTCCTTTCCAGAGCTAAAATACCTGCCCTCCAGCTTCCCACACAAGTCCTTTTTCAGAGCTAAAATTTCTGTCCTGCAGTTTCCTGGACACATCCTCTTTTTCAAAGCTAACATTTCTGAGTGGGTAGATTTTTAAAATGTCCAAGTTTTCTTACAAGGTCCAGACCGGAGGAAGCAGGCAATCAGATTGTAGAGCTCAGAGGAGGAGGGGGGGAGGAGGAGGGGGGTGGGAGAGAGAAATGCCAGGTTAAAGCAGGATGAGGGAAGGCCCCCAAAACAGCCACCTTTGCCCTGTGGGGGCTACTGAGTTATTCACCAGCTTCCAACTGAGTCAGGGCTGCCTGCTGCCACCACTCTAATTTCCTGGATCACTGCCCTCCTCTGTCCTTAGGATAAGGTGCATCAGGGAGGAAGATCGTGGAGAGGAGAAAGGCACCACATTGCTGTAATGGTGCCAGCTGCAAGGAAGGTCTGCCCTGTCTGTTGGACTGACTCAAGTGAGGAGCAGAGGTTCCGCCCACAACTGCCCAGTGCTTATTGGCTAGTTAAAGCAAGAGTCATCATAGTGACTGGTGGTTTGCAGTACAGTAGTCAGTCAATAAATGTGTCCTCTTCTTTCCTGTTCAAAATATGGTAACCCCTATCTAACATACAAGCCAACGTGCAAGCAAAGGGCCATGTAACTTCTTGTCCACAGCACAAAATGGTACAGCAGGGATGGGAACCTTGTGGGCCTCCAGACATTTTTGGAATGAATCTCCTACCATCCCTCATCACCAGCTTAAGCTGCCTAGAGCTGATGGGTGTTGCAGACCAATGAGACTTGGAAGGCCATATGTTTGCCACCCTCACAGCAGTGGTTTTGGCAAAACCCCTCTTGTCAGAACTTTTCCACCTTATATCATCTCAGAAGTGAGTAGCTCAAGTAAAAAGGTAAGTGAAAACTTTTTGGTTCTGAGAAGCTTGCAGATAGAGATTGCAACATGTAGAGGTTTACTGACTTGTTATCTTTTGTCTATTACAGATTTGCTTAGATGGTTTAAATTCTATAGGCAGTTTAAATTGAGTAATTACTCTGAGTAAGTTTAATTTATGTCTTTGTTAGCCCTTTCATACTATATTTCTTTGAATTTTTATAAGCTAACTTGAATCCCAATTTAGAATAAGAGATGGGGTATGGATGTTGTTAGTCTTCAAATGTAACAGTTCAGCCCACTTCAAAATATGCTCCATGTTAAAAAAACGTTGTTTATGTGGTACTTATGTGTCACCTATAAGGCACAGCCATCACACACTTCCTCTAAATCCTTCCTCAGAAACCAACCTCACACTTCCTGCTGTGTTTAAGAGGAAGAGGTTCAAAAGACACAAGCATTCACTGTATTTGTCACAGCTGAAGCAGCTTTCTTCCCCTGAGGTTCTTTCAGTGCAAGAATTTTGTGCCTGTTCTAACGTGGGAAACACAGAACATGCTGCGTTTCCAACAGATACATGACAAGGCATTGCTATGCTTATTTATCCTCCATACCTTATGCAAAACATCTTTGAACCCTCAGGCACATCACTTTCTCAGAACCAAAGCACAGTTCTGATACAGAGGCCAACAAATTTCCATATATCAATGCTAATTCATTTGTCATCATTGTATAAATCACAAAGTTGGGGAAACAGCCCAGATAGCTTGGCATTGTCCCTCCCAAAGAAGTATTAGAAGAACAAAGTGAAGCATATTCTTTAACTAAAAACTTCCATCCTGCTTATTTCTCTGCCCTGTTAATGCCAACATGTCCCCATCTGCTTTGCTCCTTTAACTCTACCATTCCAGCCAGACGAGAATCCTACTTGCTTAAATAACTTCCTTTTCTCTTCCACTGATCCTTTTGCCTGGAGCTCCATCCCAGAAAATGTACTTGCTGCTGCTTCTCTCTCTGTCCTGTGAGATCTGTTAGATTACAGCCTCTGGTCTTTCTGACCACTGGCCATTCTCACTGGGAAGGACTCCTGAGAGCTGAATTCCAAAATATCCAGAAGTACCAGGCTGGGAAAGGCTGCCCTTAGATCTAGCCCTTCCTTCTTTCCATTTCGTTTCTTCCTTTCAAAATTTAGACCATATGTGTTCTGTCTATTTGCTTATAAAGGAAAACAAAAAGATAATGCTATAAAAATAAAACTTAAACGAGCCTATTTACTCCACTTTGACACAGCTTAATTTTATCAGCCTAGAATCTACAGTACAATCCTAAGCACAATTACGGAGAGACACACTTCTCAGAGCAGGGGGTTGAATGAGATTTGCTCCCTTGGAAGAGTGCTTAGGAAGCCACACAGTACAAAAAGTGGGGAAAAGAATGTTTCTGAGATGTGTTTATGAATGGAAATCATCTTATTGGAAAGGTAAAGCCATGACATTACCTCATCCATAGCCACAGCAACTCTGCAGATCCTGTCCTCACAAGTCCAGAGCTACAAATTAACTTGCTTTTCTAATGGGTTACATTTGTAACTAGTTAATTTTTGCAGTAATGAGCTGAAAGTGTGGGTTTGGCACAGGTTGCCTCTAATAGACAGGACTGTAAATCACTGCTTTTTAGTGAACGTTCTGATTTCTGCCTGTTAACTAATTACTTTGAGCAACAGGAGTGAGAAAAGGAAGGGTCATATAACAGGCTGCAACTGTTAGGCAGGGACACCTAACTAGGTGAATGACTCCTTGAGAAATGTGACAGCCCCATCCTATCTCTGATTTGATTGTATTGCTGATGGTGGGGGGGGGGGAGTTGTAGTTCAAGGCCTCTGAGTGGGAAGAATGTGATAGGGAAGGGTTGTTTTGTAATAACTGTTGCTCTTTTCACAGAATTTCCAAGATGAAATATCTGAATTCACCACCTGAGTGAATGAGCGAACACTTTCTTGTATCTTTCAATATCACATTAACAGATAGTTACGACTGACTTCACAAGCAACCTTCCAAGAGTGCTATAAAGTAATGAGTGATCAGAATAATGAGCAAAGTAACTAATTCTTTTTAAAGAACAATATTCTAAGCTCTACACAAGTTGATATTTTTCTGTCTATGCTTATTAAATACTTGAGGAGCATGACTTATAAGATGATAAGCTAGAAAGCACAAGTGCCTGGGGGAAACACCATTTTTGTTAAAATACGAAACGAATGCTATATTTATAGGCAGTAACATTCAATAGTGTTCTGAGTGCCCTGATCACTGTGAATGAATGAGTGAATGAATGAACAGTCAGGGACTTTGACACAAACACCTCCCTGCCACAAAAAATTGTTGCTGCTTCTTAATGACTATGGATGGCTCCTGAGTGGGTAATTCAACTTCAGGAAGGGCAGAGACCTTTGCTAGACGTTATATAAAGGTCATCTACAAAGATCAAACTATACCTCATAACATCCAAATGCATCACTGCCTCTCTAAAGATTGCAACCAAACAGAGGCTACAATGTAGATGAGAGTGTGTGTGTGTGTGAGAGAGAGAGAGAGAGAGAGAGCGTGCGAAAGAGAGAATGACTCTACCTCCATGCTGTTTTCCTGGTAAAAATTGCAACCTCCCACTCAAAATGTACCCTGGTATTTACCCTGGTAGCACAACACAGCTCTCTCAGGGATCTCCTGTTTCCATACGCAATGCCACATTGCCTCCAGTTACGCTCCATTTGTATATTTGTAAATAAAACAAATATATACCAAGTCTCTGGCAGTCTCTTATTCACAGGAAAATAAATCCTGTAGTGTCACCTCTGATTTCTCATTGCTCCAAAGTGGAAAGCACACTGCAGAGCAGTGTTTGAATTTTATGTAATAATTCATTGCGATAACTTTTTGCGAGTCATGAAAGCATTTTTTTTTTTTATTTGTCCTTCAAGCTGCCTGTCTTCGCTGGAATGAAACAGCATTTTCAACTTGCACATTCCAGTACGTTTAGAATGAAGATCTCACCTTTTGAAGATGTTTGGCAAAGCAAGTTGAAAACGTTCTTTCATTCTAGTAAAGAGAGGCACTGCTTCAGTTACACATCTAGCGTCCCACTCAGTTACTTTATTCATTCAAACCTGTCACAGCTTCTGAGCCCTGTTTCTAAGCCTGTTATTATTAGGATTTTGCCTCCTCCTTGGAAGTGACATTCAGTGAGTTCTCAGATAACAACACTGCCTCCTGCTAGAATCTTTCAAAACATCTTATAAGTCATAGGATGCAAAACACCTGAAATGTACAAGAGTAATTATGCTAACTGCTTGTCAATGTCAAAACTAGAAATGAAAGTTTCGAAATTGCTTTAGTGTATTTTCTGCAACAGCTTATCAGCCGGGCAAACAGTTTTATAGGGTAGTTGAAATATATGCGGTAAAGGAGGGGGCACATGCGCTGTCTTGCTTTCTCTCTTTCTGTACCATACAAAACAGAGAGAGCTGTGTATGTACTTTAAATTGATCACATAAACAATAAATGAGTCGAGAAGGCACAGGCATGTGCTCATTCTACATTCTAACAATGTGTCAAGAGAAAATCTTGCGGGCCACAACTGAGGGAAACCTGGACACCTGCGAAAAGATTTGTCTTTGCCATTCCTTCTCACTTCCCTTTCTAGTTGGACATACATCTTCAGATAGCCATCTCTAACCACTCTCCAGATATTTGGAAGGACAACTCCCACAACCCCTAACCTTTGCTCACACTGGCTGGGGCTGCTGGAAGTTGAAATCCACGACATTTAGAAAGCACAGACTGGGAAAGCTGCCCTAGAACATCATGGCGGGGGTGCTATCTTCTCCTGCATCCTCCTCCTGTTGTATATAGCATACAGCCATTCTGCATGCCACTTGCTACCCATTAATATTTTTAAAGTCCAGATTCTACTCCGGAGATAGGGAAACAGTGGTTTCTCAGGTGTTGGACTCTCAGCTCCTAGTTGGTCTAACTGACATGATCATTCATCAGTGGTGATGGAGCTGTAGTTCAACAAATCCAGGGGGCAAACCAACTCTAGTCTAGAATGAAGGAAACCTCAGCCCCACAAAACCAGCTACAACAGGTGGGAACTATTCCGAACGGGGGATAATTTCTGGGGGCATCTTGGCTTACTGGCTCATCTTTGAGAGTCCATCATTTGTCACTAAGACCCTGGGGTATTCATTTAATGCAAGGGTAGATAACATCAGAGGATCAATTTTCCATCACCAACATCTGTCAAACCATTTCCTCTTGATTAGATAGAGAGGCAGACACACAGACAGGTTTTTGTCCAAATCAAGATATAGGAGTGTTTCAGAAAATTTAATTCCTAGAGAATTCTAGAGGCTTGTAATGCAGTAGTCAAAAAAGCCAACACAATTCTAGGCTGTACCAGTGTCAGGATGTGCTTTCATCCTGCCACGCTAGGTACCTGTTCATGGTATTGTGTTCAAAATATAACAGCTGTCATGAGCCAGGCTGAGCATGCTGCCGACTCAGATGGGGACTCTGAGTTAGATTGGGAACCCCAGCCAGGGGTGGATCCCGGGGAGGCAGAGGGGGCTCCTGCAGGGACAAGGGAGGGGCCTGCCAGCGACCCCACAGCGGTCCCCGAGCCAGTACCTGCAGCAGATGAGACCAGTGCTTCAGGCTTGACAGAAGCTGCTGTTCCTGACTCCAGCCCGGAGTTTGCTGCAGATCCTCCCCCCACGTTCCCCCAGAGGCGGCTGGAGAAGAAGGCGGGGTGCAGATCGAAGCGGTTGCAAGAGAAGCGTCTGAAGTCTGAGGGCCTTCAGCTGTGAGCTGGGCCAACGGACGTTTGACCAGCCCCAGCTGGGCTAAGGACTATGTACTTAAGACAGACGCTGGGGGGAGTTGGGCACGGGGCAACAACTGTCTTCCATCCGGGAAATCTGCATTCTGTGCTTTCTGTTCCAGGCCGACCCTAGCTGTTGAGTTTGCTGCCTCTGTTCGTTTTGGGTGATGTAACCTCTTGTTTACTTCATCACTTTATTACTAAAAGCCATAAAACTCGGCTCCTGCCTCCGTTTTCTGCTTAAGCCGCCGCCTGACATTGACAGCAGGCTTTACAGCTTCTTACAGCAAAGTTTGAAAGTATTAACATGTATCCACTTTTGTACTGACAAAGCAACCATTTGCAGTGTATTTGTTTGGGACAATCAATACTTGTCACATCAACGGATAGGATGGGTGAATTTCCCCAGGCTCAGTCACCTTGCTGTAGCCATTACGAAGGGAGGTAACAACGGAAGAGTAAGAGAATTTTGTGAGAATGCCTGGATAAGCGATGTGCACATCATGGCTCCCAAGACGAAAAGTATGTGAATACGTATATACCTGAGAAATTGCAACAAATGGTGGGGTGATTTGATGTGCAAGATGATAACCAGTCTTTGGGACTTTCTGCACTATGCTGTTATAGTGCTATTATTCCACTTTCAAGATCCTCTGGAATCCTGGGGTTTGCAGTTTAGGGAGGGGCATTTAGAATTCTCAGCCAGAGAGCTCTTTGGCCTCAGTAAACTACAAATCCCAGAATTCCACAGGATGTTGAAAGTGGAATAACAGCACTGTAAGAGTGTAGCGCAGAAAGGCCCTCTGATATATGCACTAACTTTCAGATGAAAGGGTATAAAGCTTGTGCTCAATTGTAATGCTCCAGTCTCAGCAATGTTTTGGTAATGCCACTGTGTAGCTTGCTTTTATGAAATAAATACTTCTGTTTTAAACTCTGAGGGATCCTTATTCAGGTCAAGTTAGCCAAGACATGACAACCAACAAGAATATAGTGTTCAGACCAAGGGAAGTAGTTATTCCAACTCTTCTGCTTCGGTCAGACCTCACCTGGAGTACTGTGTCCCATTCTGGGCACCACAGTACACAGAGAATATTGACAAGTTGGGAAGTGTTCAGAGGAGGGTGACAAAGATGGTAACGGGCCTGGAAGTCAAGCCGTATGAGGAACAGCTTAGGGAAGTGAGTATGTTTAGTTTGGAGGAGAGAAGATCAAGAAGTGATAAAACAGCCATATTTAACACTGAAAGGGATGTCATGTTGAAGATGGAAGAAATTTGTTTTATGCTGCCCCAGAGACCAGATCGTGAACCAATGGATCTAAATTACAAAAAAGAGAGGTTCCACCTAAACATTAGGAAGATCTTCTTGACTGAAAGAGCAGTTCAACAGTAGAACAGACTGTTTTGGAAGGTAGTGGACTTTCCTCTGAAAGCCTTTAAGCAGAGGTTGAATGGTCACCTGATAGGAGTCCTTTAGCTGTATATTCCCGTGTGGCAGTGTCTTGGACTAGTTGGTACTTGAGGCCCTTTCTACCTCTATAATTTTATGATTCCCCCCTTCTCTGTAAAAAAAGAAACAAAGAAAGAAATCATAGGGAAGACTGGAGGCTCAAAATGGTCTTGAGCTTGATTTAATACATTTTTAATACATATAAGTGAAATTGTGGATTCGGGGTCACATTTTGCTTATGAATTTATAGTGCAGTCTTTTGCCTATTTGCTTAGATGTAAGTCTCACTAGGGCGAATTTCCAAATATATATGCAGATGATTACAATCTTAAGTATATTATACTTTGAATTTATGTACGGTCTATCACATTTCCACTATTCAGCTTGGGAGTATGGGAGCAATATAGTGTGGGATGAAGAAGGAGCCTTTGCTGCCTTAGCACCAGGGCTGCAGAATACCACTTCCCCCATAATGGTGGCTTCATTCCAGCATCAAGTAAAAACATGACTTTTCAGAAAAGCTTTTGGGGCTTCATCCAAATCAATACACATGCATCTTTTAAAACCTAAAGGTTTTAAGTGTTAAAACACTTATTTTAATTTGTTAAATTGTTGAATATGCTTTCAACTCTTTTTTTAAAAAAGAGGAGTCAAAGAATTACTGCCCAGTCACACCCTGACATTAATCCTAGGAAAAACTCTAGAGCAGATCATTAAACATACAGTTTGTAAGCACTTAGGAATGCCATGAGCACTAAAAGTCAACATGGGTTGCTCAAAAACAAGTCATGCCAGATTAATCTTATCTCTTTTTCTGATAGAGTTACTGCCTTGATAGATGAAGGGAATGCTGTGGATATAGTGTATCTTGACTTCAGCAAGGCCTCTTGTCATGTCTGCGGCAGTTACTCACAAACAGCACAGCTCCTATGCACAAGGTGAAAGTCAGAGAATGTCCAAACAGAAAGGCAGCTGAGAGCAAACAAATTCAAAGGGGCAAATCCAAACCATAGTCCAAACAGGCAGAGTTCCAAGACAACCAAATCAAAGAGAACAGCACAGGGTTTCAGGGCAAAAGAGACCAGTTGCTGACCCTGGGAGGAAAGGCCAGCTGGAGCCCTCTTTTATCTATGGCTGCTGCCGCCACAGGTGTTCCCTGTCAGTTATGTCTTCCTCTATTTGTTCCCCTGGCTCAGGCCCTTGTTGTTGTTGTGTATTAACTCGCTCTGGACCAGCTTCTGAGGACACTTCAGCCTGTGGGGAAGCCTCTGCCTCGGAGTCAGAATCCTCCTCCTCGCTGCCACACTCCCCAAGGCAGGACATGACACCTCTGACAAGGTCCCCTATGATATTCTTGTGAACAAGCTAGTAAAATTCAGGCTTGCCAATGCTACCGTTAGTTGGATTTGTAACTGGTTGACTGACTGAACCCAAAGGTACTCACCAATGGCTCCTCTTCATCTTGGAGAGAAGTAACTAGTGGGGTGCCACAGGTTTTGTCCTGAGCCAGTGCAATTCAACATCTTTATCAACAATTTGGATGAGGGAATAAAGAGCATTCTTATCAAATTTGCAGATGACACCAGGTTAGGAGGGGAAGTTAACACCCCAGAGGATAGGATCAGAATTCAAAATGATCTTAACAGGTTAGAGAGCTGGGCCAAAGCTAATAAAACTAATTTCAACAGGTAGAAGTGTAAGGTACTACCCTGGACAGAAAAAAATGCACAGATACAAGGTGGGTGATACCTGGCTTGACTGCAATATATGTGAAAAGGATCTAGGAGTCTCAGTAGACCACAAACTGAATATGAGTCAGCAGTATGATGCAGCAGATAAGAAAGTAAATATAATTTTGGCCTGCATTAACAGAAGCATAGTGCCTAGGTTGAGGAAAGTGATAGTACCATTCTATTCTGCTTTGGTCAGACCCCAGCTGGAATACTGCATCCGGTTCTGGGCACCACAATTCAGGAAGGATAGGGACAAGCTGGAACATGTCCAGAGGAGGGCAAACAAAATGGTGGAAGGCATGTCATATAAGGGAGCTGGGTATGTTTAGCCTAGGGAAGAGAAGGTTAACAGGAAACATGAGTGCCATGTTTATATATTTGAAGGGATGTTGTATGGAGAATGGAGCAAGCCTGTTTTCTGCTGCTCCAGAGCCCAGGTCATGGAGCAATGGCTTCAAACTTCAGGAAAACAAATTCCATCTAAACTTTAGGAAGAACTTCCTGACAGTAAGAGCAGTTCAATAGTGTAATAACATTATCTTGGGGTGTGGTGGAATCTCCTTCTTTGGACATTTTTTAAACAGAGGCTGTATGGTCATCTGTTGGGAATGCTTTGATGGTGTATTCCTGCATGGCAGGGGACTGGACTTGATGGCCCTTGTGGTCTCTTCCAACTCTATGATTCTCTGCTGTTTTAAATTTTGAATCATAGGAACACAGAGCTGGAAGAGACTACAATGGTTTTGAATCCAACCCCCTGCCATTCAGGAACGCACACTCAAAGCACCCACAGCAAATGGAAATTACTTTATATAGTTTAAATTGATTTTATTTGTGTATTCTTTTGAGATTCCATGACATAAAGCAGGATATAATTTTTTTATAAAAATAAAATAAACTTAACAACACAATAATCATAGAGGTACATACATATGTTGCTCTTCTGAGCCAGCACAGACAATGTGAAGAATATGGAATAGGTCACAGAACCAAGCTTTCTAAGACAAACAGGTTTCAAGTCTTTCTGCTTCCAAAACTACATAATGATCTACTTCTGCTGAACCCCCTCCCCAAAGTCACACAGGTGAATGGAAAAGGTTTCCTGCAGTCCGTGAATGACTTCTCAGCACCCTGTGTAACTCCTTGCTTCTTCCCCCATACAAGACAAATTAAAATGTACAAAGTAAGAGGACTCATTACAAATTTCTTGATTTGCATAAATTATCAACTCTCCCTTGGCAAACGTTATTGTATGCCATCTGATTACTGTGATAACTCTCTTGTGTTCCTGTCTTTTCGGGTTCTATCAAAAAGTATGATTATGGTCATAACCACATGCCTTGGGGGGTGGGGAGGTGATGTGGGATTGTGTAGAAAGGGACAGAATCTGGTATTCTCAGGTTCACAAGCAAGCTATAGATAAGGTAGTGTTACCCTGATTTCTGGGGTTCCTTGGGGGGACACCTCAATGTGCTCCACGTGATAGGAAATGGAAACTAGCCAGAGCACAAGCAATAGCAATGTGAGAGGTAGGGTAACCTAGCAAGGTCTTTTTACCCAGTTTTTCCGGGGCCAGGCCAAGCCAAAAACCAAACAAAAATGTCCAATAAATGATTTTATTGAAGGAAAGTCTTACACACCAACGCAATCACTCACACACTCATTCAAGACCTATTAAGAAGCAAAAGAAAGGAAACTGGACAGAGAATATTGAAGGGATGTAGCTGGGGTGATACTGCACCTTTGTCCTGAAGTCCTTGGTCCAGGAAAAACAGCGGAGAAGAGGGGCTCAGCACGGAGAGGGCTGAGGGGATCACTCAACAGATAGAGCAACGGTCTGCTGGGATGACTGGGGGTGATCCAAAGAACTGATCAAAAACTGGGACTATCTGTAGGGGGAAAGGTACCTGGAGGGCTAATCCTTTCCCGGGGAGAACAATCGGTGTTGGAGCGATAACAAAGCTCCACCATGGCAATTTCCTTGTATGATGGGATTGCCAGGTGTTGCCAAAGTCTCAGGATCTTCGGCTGTGTTAATTTGTGGTATGACTTCATGTAAATAGTCCTTGCCTGATGGAATGTTTGCTCAACTTGAGGCAGACACGCTAATCCCCTCAAGTCAGCGTCTTGGGGCTGAGGACCCTTTGTTTATTGTGGATTTGCACATCTTGAGGTCTCCTGGGGGTACGTGACTGGGGATTTTACTGGCCTGACCTGGTTTTCGATCTTTGACCATGCCTGCCTACGTGCCCATCTGGGAGACCTCTCTGGCACACAGAATCATATTTTAATATTAAAATTGTAGACCCCGGAATAGGATTTTCCAGTGAGATAACAGTAGACTCATAAGAGTGACAGCATAGGGCGAATGGCAAACTGGCAAGATGACCAAGCAGAGTAAGGGAGGGACAAGGCAGAGTAAGGTAAAAGAATCAAAACAGGCTGAGTTTAATAAACAGCCAAAGCTGGGCATGAGATTCTTCCTGCTTCTTTATGGAGAAGCTTCAACTGGCACAGAATTTACATTAGGAACAAAACCGTTTTTTAAAAAAGTATTATAATCTCCATAGTTCTGAATTTCTCTGAATAAGGGCTTTCATCTTCTCTTGTTACAAAAGACAGATAATCTTATTAAATTCCCTCAACGTTGCTATAATGATTGTTCTGTCCAAAAAACCTGGTTCATCTGCTAATAATGTATGTATATTAGTTTGGAAAATACTTGATAAAACTGCACAGCGCTGCTCTTTACCATAAAGAATGGGTGTTCACAGGAGTTTCAAAGCAATGGACCATACCAAAAGAAGAACAACAATGTCAAGAGTCTAATGTTTCTTTTATCTTCCAATTTCCTTTATTAGAAACCAAAGTACACACGGAAAAATAAAAGCAAAAAGACAGCAGAAGTAATTCCACCTCCTCTAGACCTGGGTGTAATTGCAACAAATAACAACCCTAAACAGATTTCTGCTGAGCTTTTTCCCCTCCAGCCTAATTGCTAATTCTTTTAATGTATCCAACAAGAGAAAACAGAGAATAGTAGGCAAGAGAATGGTACATGAAATGCTGACAAGTGTTTTACCTGCTGTCGCCTTTCAAACTCCAGCTTAATGCGCGACTTGATGCAATTGCAGGTATCCTGATAAGTTTGCTGCAGAGCAAGCTCCATCAATTGTTTGTGGTAGGCTCCTGCAAGGCTCCCACAGATGAAAATGATAACATTTGCCAAAATCTGCAAGAACAATGAAAAGGTCAAAGCTCCAGTTAGACAGTGAACATTATTCAAATGTATGCCTCCAGTTCTTGTTGAAAGTTTGTGTAGATTTTATAGTTTCCTGAACCCACACAGTTACTGCCACAAAAATATGTTATTTTTTGCTTAAAAGTGAACATTGATGATACTGTATTTGGTTGCTTTCTGGAGGTAATTTATCCCATTGGACAAGTTCAACTCACTCTCTGGTGCTAAATATTAATTATCTGTGTCCTCCTCAAGCATTTACTTATGCTGCAAAATGGTATTCCTGAGGATTGTCGAGGTGTTCCGAGAAATTCCCCCCAATAAAAACAGAACTACAGCAGGGTGTACAAAGCTAAAGACCTCTGCACAAGAAACCTAGCATGATGCAGAGAACGGTGATAAGTCTGATATACAAGGAGTTATTTTAGATCTAATAATGACATTTCAGATTCAATAAAATCATTGTGAAAGTGTCTTCCAGCACTTTTGGACAACTAATACAGCTGAGCATACTCTCTCTCATGATAGGCCGTCCTGTCATGGTTGTGTTTTTTACAGCCACAATGTCTGATAAACTGGGAAGCTACAGTATTGACACCCCCAAAATGTCAATTCAAAGCATTTAGCACTCCTGGTCCAATGGGCAAGAAGCCTATCTGATGTGAGAGTGAGCCCACAAGAGGGATGCTTTGTTGTAGATCTTCCCTACATCTTCCCAAATCTGCTTTATATAAGTGTCCCAATCTATCTGCTGGCAGCTGGGCCTCATTTAGGTACTCTTTGTGTTGTGGCTGTATGATTATGTGAAACCTAAATGAGACTAGACCATCTGTCTGTTGGGTGTAATAGCTGTTTTAGAAATGTTGTTAATGTTCTGTGTTCCTGTGAACATGTCTTATCTCATCTCCCTCTTCATAATGAATTGCCATCAGTGTCTCGTAGCACCTCAAAGATCAACAAAATTTATCACGGCATAAACTTTCATTATTATAGCACATTCCATCAGCTACACAAGCTTTTACTTGTAGGGTAACATATGGTGCAGGTGGCTGAGGAGAATATAGACACAGTGTGGTCAGAACAAATTAAATACAGAAAGTACAGAGAGTGAGAATCACATTATGAACAGCTGGATCCAACAGCACACTGAAGCAATACAAGAAGGTATACAACTAGGTTGTTTTTTTAAGGCTGCATTTCTTTGAAACTGCTGGAACACAGCTAAGCTGTAACTTTATAGAATATCCCTTTCCAAAACACAATCCTAATCATATCTATTAGGAAGCAAGTCCCACCAGATTCAGTGGGGCTTAGAACTTAGTAGTATGTTTTAAATTGCATGTTGTAGGCTGTCAGTCTTTGCTCCTGAATACTCCTATCTAACATATCCAAAGTGCTAGGCTTCCTTCTTCCTGTGATGGCCTCCTAGAAACTCATCTGAGGCACTTAACTCCTTCTTACCAGAAGCATATAGGCTAGAATAAATATTTCCTATCAGGCTCCTTAACCAGATGAAAAGGAATGGTCTTATTTCATCTTAATTTTTGGAACAACACCTTTTGTTAACATTTGCATCTTAATTTCCAACCAGAAAAATATTTTCACATTTGTTAGAATTTATATTTTTCATTTGAGTAACATGCTCAGAGCAAATGTGATAGATGCTTAATGTATATACTTAACGAAATCACAAAAGGATTTGCCTAAATCCTGGGTTTTGGCCCTAAATTTTCAGCACCTGGGAAGTTTCCTGATATGGTAGCCATAACCTCGATATGCACAGACAGAGCACTGATTGCCATATTCAGTCTTACCAGGTTATATTTTGCCTAAAGTAGACCACAGTGTGATTCTTCCAATAGCAAAAATTAAGAACCTGGAAAAATTACATGTTTATACTACAGCTCCTAGAATCCTTCACTGCCCCATGCTGGTTCAAGGGTTCTTGGAGTTATAGTTCAATACAGTAACTTTTCCAAGCCCTACTGAAATCTTACTACAGCAAAATGGGGATAGGGGAGTGCAAATGTTTCCTTTGACAGCACAAGAGATAATGTGCACCTGCCAGTTACAAGATAAAAGAAGGTCTTCCTCCCTCCCAAGATCTTTCTACTGCAGCCAGCTTTTGTGCTGTGGCTGATTTGGTACATGGAATTCTGGATAGAATGAAGATAAATAATGCACATATCTGCACACAGCACGCATCATGATGCTGCTCATTCAACTCAACATGTGTTTTGATGGCTGTTAAGGGGAAAACAGATTTCCAAACAAAACACTTGAATAGATCTTTGGAGTGTTCTTTTCAGGCACTCCAAAGGACTATTGTGGCACACAGAGGGATGGGAAAGTCACAAAAACAACAGACAAGAAATTAATTTCCTTAAAGCTGAAACAAAACAGTTGCACCTGTTGCTGTAAATTCTTGCTGAGACTGGGTTTGTATAATTAAATCTTCCACTGCATTTTTCTCAAATAGATCCTAGTTGTGTACAATGTAGCAAAAGCAGCTTACTGTAATAACTGACGGAATGACTGTGGAGGAAGGGCTTGTGATTATGGCAATAGTGCAACAACTGTGAATAAACAGCATCAGTTTCCTTTCTACTTCTAAGTAAGCACACTGGGAAAAGCGACAGCAGGTAAACAGTTCTCAGCATTGCAATCTGGATTATAATAATCACACACAAATTAGGAAGACATAAACTTATCCACGTGGTCAGTTATTTTCCCCTCTAAACTTGTATACTATTCCAGTGAACATGGGGACTAAATAGATAAATCAAAAAGACCTCCATGGTGCTAGTTTTGAGCACTGAATACATTTTGCCTTATATGAAGTTGCTTTCTATTGAATCAACCACGGATCTTCTAAGAAAAGAAAGTAATCAGCAGCCTTAAAAAAAAAGAAGTCCAGTCTGACTTATATCTTGTACATGGGGAGACCTGTATTTATTCAGTGATTGAAGGTAGCATAGGCAATCAAACGCAGCAACATTTAGAGCACTTTCTACCTCTTACCATCTTTTTGTGTCATCTTCAAATAGTGCCTAATGAAGAACAGGCGCACTGTTCGTCATTTAACAGAAAGATAAAACTAAATACAGCGCATTAGTCACCTGTAGAACTTTTACATGATAAAACCTCCCCGTTTAATAAAATTAACAGTTTTCTGTTTTGGGAATTAGCTTCTCCCACTTGCACTCTGAACAAGAATCTAGACAGAATAGTTTATCAGAGTTCAGAATGAAATAGATAATGTCTTTTAAACAAATGACCCATTATTTAATATGACTCTCATTGTTTTTAAAAGTTTGCCTCTCTTCAGAAAGCATTACTTTGTCATGCTGTTAACTGAAGTCTATGCACTGCATAGTGCTGCAAGTCATCAGTGTAGCTCTCCACATCTGTGAATAAAACTTTAGAAAGGTAAAGCAGTGGGAAATATTTGGAGCCAAACATTTTTGATGAAAAAAGAAAGGGCAGCGATAACGGGCACTTAGTTTTTGCTTATTTAACTTTTGTGGTACAGTTAAAAAAAAAAAATCTGCCTTCCCATTTTTGAGTATCTTGTAATGCCAATTAATGCCAATTAAGACCATCTCTATGGCACTGTGATTCTCCTTTGATTGTCATGGCTGCATCCTATGGAATTCTGGGATCTGTACACACAGTTTGCTGAGGCCTATTTAGAGCTCTCTGACTGAGAATTCTAAATGCCCCTCCCTAAACTGTGCACTCCAGGGCTCCATAGGAAGCAGTCATCGCAGTTAAAGTAGGATCACAGTGCTGTAATAGTGGAGTACAAAAGGACTCAAGGGAGGGTGGTGAATATTCTTGCAAAGCACTGTAATAATAGGTATTAGATCAAAAGCAACAACAAGAGAGAATATTGTGAGGCCTGGAGGGAGAAGAGGAAGAATGAGGCATGATGTATCTTTATTGAATAAAAGGCCAGAACTTTATTGGGTACGGCCTCAGTGCAGCTTTGGGTTCCACGTGGGGAATAGATCTCAGACATCAATTGACCTGCTTACCAATCCATTGCCTCCTCAATCTGCCTGTTCGAAACACTAGGTATGATAAATAGGGCTCCAATGCAGTGTTGGGTGCAGGAAAGTACCCCGCTCCACCTGATATCCAGGAGTAAAGCCAGTTTGCTGGGGGCTTCAAGCTGAGCTGATTCCTCTAGGTCTTGCTGCTGAAGTTCTTTGGAAAAAAACCCTGGTGGATTCCATAAGCCTATCCACCTATGAGACCAGGCATGACTCCACGCCTCCAAACACTAAGCCTTCTAATGAAGTTCTGGCAGTGATGATAAGGGATTTACAAAAGTCTTATATGAAAGCAACTGTTCCCACAGATGGGGCACATCTCTACAGAGTGAAGGCCAATCCATGTCTGAGTAAAATTTCTCCGCAGCCCCATCAACTGCCAGCGTCTTAGAGGCATAGCAGTGTCTCAAACTCTGACCTGTTGAAGGCCATTTTTACACAGGGAAAAGTGGGTGCAGAAATCTGTGTTGAGGATTCCGTGTGATCCCTCCTTCATACCCAGGGAGTGGACCTGAAGGAAGTTCATTCTGGGATGGCCCCTGGAACCACCAACCCCTTTGACTGGCTGGTTCAAATGGATAGATCCTGGTGCCTTTGAAAAGGTGCAGGTGCCAGGAGGAAGGAAAGAGCTGCCTGCCAGAACACAAGCCCGCTCCCACTGGGATCTCTATTCAGCATTCCTCTTCACAAGAAGAATCTTAGTATGTGGAGATCAATGGCTTCCCTGCTATAGAATGCTCCCCTGTCTAGAGGCCTACGTGACCCCAATGTTGACTTCATTTTGGTAGCAAGTTAAAGCACTGTTCCCTTCAGAGTTTAAGGATATTGTTTTTAATCTGTATTTACAAGCTGTTTAAACTTTTTTCCCCCTTAATGCTGCCTTGAGTTCTTCAGAGAGACAGCAGGGTATACCAGTCTAATGGAACAGGTTCAGATCAGCCAGTACTGCAAGTGCTCAGCTCTGTCTAAAGGGCTGAGATTTCAATTTTCAGATGCCTGTTAGAGAAGGAAAAGGTTTGGAAAATGGAGGTGAGGTTTTCTTTTCTTTTCTGTTTTTTTTTAAGAAGAAGCTCAGCAATGCCTTAGAGACTAAAGTAAACCTTCCACTACTAAGTAAAATTGTTTCTGCTAAATAGAATAATTAAATCCATCTATTTTATCCCCTTAATTAGATTTAAATTTTCTGAAAAATACTAATGTGTTTATCCCAGCTCCTAAATAGATACTTGCTTGGTTCCTAGCAGAGAGTGGGAACAGCATCTTTAAAAAACACACACACACACACACTGGGAAGTTTTTTAAGTCTGGCAGAAAATTGAGGGTTCCTTTCTTCTTGTTTCATACTCTTTTCCTTTTAGGCAGGCAGCATGCTACAAAGGTGTTCAATGGAGATTTGTGAACAAGAAAGGGTAGGAAATGTTTTGTGAGCTTGTGACTTATGTTCCTTTCTTTGTAAGGTCCCCTTGAGGTGTGTTTCATATTGCAGAAACAAATCTCTTGTATGCCCCTTACAGCAAGAAATGTGTCACTGGAAATATCACACAAGGAGCATATTACAACTCTCCTGAAATAACTGCACTGGACCCAATTACAACCCAAAAATTTGTGGCAGCTTAAAGAATTAACAGATTTATCATGTCATACGAATTCATTGACTTCATCAGCTGCATGGAAGGGTTACCCTCTGCATCTACAGTGTACATGTGGTAGACTGCATTTTTTGAAGGTTCCGTGTTTGTTGAAGGTTTTATTGGCTGAGATTGTGGCAAGCTCCCTTTTAGGAATGATACAGTAAACTGGATACACCTGTCAAAAATTAAATAAAACTAGTATGTTTCTATTATATTAAAATGGCATGCCGAGGAAGCAAAACAGGCTCTTCCAGACAAGATTTTTCAAACGAAGGGCATACTGTTCCAGTCTAACTGATATCTGTCACCTAAACAGAAAGTATGCCAGACTTCATATTGATTGCTGCTGGCTCAAACAATATATGTAACAAAAGCTAAAGAGCAAAAATGCTTGATGATTAGTCTTTTGTTATGGTCCATCTTTCCCTTGCTGCTGATTTAGTGCAACACTATAAACTGTGATTGATGCTGTAGTTTGGGCAAACCACAGGAGCCATAACATAACCAGTTGAGGTCCCCTCACCGGTAAAGCCCCACAAGCACATAAGGAAGCCCTGTTATAGAATGTAGCCTCTGTAAATGTTAGATCACCATCTGCTAGGAGCAGGGCTTTCTCTGCAGTGGCTCTGAAATTGTGCAATGCTCTTTCCCAAAAATTCTACTTGTCTTTCCCATTATTTCCTTTTGGAAAATACTGAAAAGATTTTTATTCCACCAAACACCTGGAAGTTAGTATTTTTCAGAAGGTATATTTAGGTTTTGCTTTTCTCTGATTCGTATTCTACATTTTGAATTATTTAAATGGCTGCCATAAGTTTTAACTGCAGTTAAATTTTAACACATGAAATGCCTCAAATAGTGACTTCCTCTATATATTGCATATTGCATCTTGGGTGCTGGTATTCAACCACATTGTTAGAACTTGAAGTTATGTTTTGTTTAACATCATAGATTTCCTAGTGCTTCTGATATTATTTTTGCTTCAGTTCTCACCAGAAGCTTCTTTAGGTCAAGTGGCTAATGGAAAACAACTGCAGGAGGCTTATAAATAGCTTTAGAGTAAATTACAGTAAATTAGCCATCAAGGAGTAACTTTCTTGGACTGACAAATGTGATAACTGGGATATGATGGATGAAAATCAACCCTCAAAGGCATACAGCTATCCCTAATTTTATTACCTTTTTTTTTTTTTGGGTAGAGGAAATGTATAATGGCGAACATGGCAACCTGATTGTTGTTATGCTCAAACCTAAGAAGCAGGTTGTGCTTTAGTTCCTAGTTTCTAGACATTATCACTGTTACATCTACATTTAATCCTGAATGTAATGCTATATATGATTTTTTAAAACTGTTTGCAGTGGCAGAAATTCCTGTTTAAATACATGTGAACACCACTGGGTTTACAAAACTGTAACACTCTTGTTATGCCTCATAGATAGGAAAGGAATCTGTGGATCCTGAAGGGATGACTAGTAGGATGAAGAGTGGTTGATGTTGTTCGCAAAGTAGTCCGACCTTTTTGCGCACCTATCGTGATCATGTCATCAATGTATCTCCACTATACAAGTGGTTTATATTTGGATTCCCTGAGGATGGTTTGTTCTAGTTTACCTATAAATAAATAAGCATATGATAGAGCCATGTGTGCATCCATTCCTGTGCCTTTGTTGCTGTTAAAAGTAAAATTATTGCATATGAGTGTCAATGTGTCAATGTAATGAAAGGAGTAGTAACTTTTACATAAGATATTTTCCGGGTTTTGAAGTTTAAGAATCCAATAAGAGTATGAATGACTTCATTATAAGATATATTGATATAAAGCAGGGGTAGGCAAAACACAGCCCCTGGGTTGCATGCATGGACCCCTAATGTCTGCCCCCTGAAGCATTCCTGAAACCCCCCAATGCTTCCAGATTAAAAGAAAAATAATAACATTTTTAGGCTGATTTTTAAGTGGTATTTCATTCAAAAACCACCCCGAATGTGCATAGCAGCTTTATTCCTTTGACCCTCCAAAAACTCTCAAACCTCCCCAAACACACAAAAATTTTAAAAATCAGGCAAAAATCGGCCAAAATGAGAGCCAGAAATGACATGATGTCACTTTAGGCTTGCCAAAACACACTAGTGTAGCCTGCCAGGCAGATTCAAGGTGCTACCACTCTCTGTACAGTTGCTCCCGCATGTTTTAAAGCAATGGGACTTTGTTGGATGTGGCTTAGAAGATCAATGTTTCCGTGTGAAGTAGGCTCTTTGTTTTAAAATATTGTACAGTTTTTGTGGGACACAGAAGAGGGTGATACTAGCCATGGTTCCTTCCAAAAATATTTTTGAATTCAGAAGGTGGCATGTTCCACATTCTTGGAGTTTTGAAACGCAGTCTGGATGGCCAACTGTCAGGGATAGGTTCCCCAGATCTCAAGGCTTGACCTCTCTTCTTTCAGCCTCAGGATGAAGAGATGAATCTTAGAGTAAAAGAGCAGCTCTGAGAGAAAAAATTGCACTGCCAGTTTTTGCTGTGGCAAGTGGCTTTAGAGTAGCTCCCGTGCACTCTCCAAGCGGGTGCCCGGGCAATATCATTCTCCTCTCACAGTTTCTCAAACTATTGCTGGCACTATGCTTCAGTGAGGAGGACTATCAGAGCAGAGAAATATTGAGCTGCCTCAGTACCACCACCTCAGGCATCACTAACACAGGACCTTTTGCTTTATAGCTTTTTATTAAGTTGCTGTTAATTTGTCCCATTTTACGTTCCTACGTTGCTCACTGTAGCCTAAATGGCTGAACTGCAGTATAATTTCATTTCATGGTCTGAGGTTATGTATGGCCCTTTCCGCACGAGGCTCTCATCCTGGCATGGGGGTGGGAGAGAAGTGGTACCACACAGATGCTTCCGCCAGACGTCGTTGTGGTCCTGTCCTTCTCCTGTCACCAGCTGATATAATTGCGGGTTAAATAATTGACAGATTTTCTCCATCAATGACCCGCAATCGTGTGAGTCTCCCATATTTACCTGCCTTGTAGAAGGCCTGGAAGTGTGATGGAGCGCTTCCTGCCCTAGCGCAGCATGGAAAAGTGCCCAGATGTTCTGCAAAGGAAAAGGTATATCTATTGTGCTCCCTTCCACAGGGAGCCAGTCCGGTGTGGAGGGGAGCCAGAATTGGGACCAGACACGACTGAGCCAGATAGAGTGTGGAAAGGATGTAAGTAACATTGTTAGCAAAAAGTGCCATAATTTCATTTTTCTTCAGTTTTTCCTGGGGATCTAATTTCTTCCCTTGTAAATTCTTGATTTCACGTTTCTTTCTCTATTTAGTCTCCCCTCCCTCATAACTCGGTTAAACATCTCCCACCCTTCTTTCTCTCATTATCCTTTCCCGCTCCCACAAATCTTACCTATACCCATCTTCTATTCCATTTCCTAGTGCCTCTTTTTCTCACTTTCAGTGATAGAAAGTGACTAATTAAACTAATTTCTGAATTAATGTTAAAATCTTCTGGTGAAAAGGGGAAACTTATTTAAATTTCTTTTTCAACTGAATTACTTTAAGTTGGAATTTCAGTGTGAATTCAATACTAGAATTAAATAAATAAATAAATAAATAAATAAATAAATGAGAGACAATAAAAATTACTCCTTAATTTTTGTTAGCCCCCTTCCTTCTTCTTCTCCTAGGTAAACCTACCATCTTGTTTCTCATTCCCTTCCTTTCTCTCTTTCAGTCCTCACAACTTTCTTCCCTGCTTCCTCCAGCCAAGAAAAGCTAGAAGCAATGACTTGGATATCTTAGATTCTGAGCACTTTTAAGTTGTGAATTTCATTAACAAGACATGCATAGAAAGGGTTGTCTTGTTGATTTCTATTGCCCTGGTCTATCATCATCCTCATCATCATCCCCACTAGCAACACCATTCCCCCCCCCAAAATATTTGGTGATTACTAATAATATGATTATGATGATGATCATTTGAATGATGAGAAAGGATTCTCCAACCTTCCTGTTAAAGAAAAGAAAAGAAATTGTGTCCAGTGAGTCACACTGCTTAATGGGATCAACCCAAAAACAGCTTTAAAAGACTTCCTTTTTGCTTGGAAAACTTTCTTTAGTTGGACTACAATTCACTTTCGTTGTTAACAGCAGTGCTTGCAAAGATATTAAAAATAGAACTATGGGTAGAAATTGAATTTGTCTCTACTAGGGAGAATTTCAGCAATAAAAATGAATGTCCTTTTAGAGATAATATTTTTTTTCTAAACAATTCCAATTTTAACCAAAGATACACTGTTTAAACAATGGCAAAAAGATTTGGAAAAATTTGTTTGGGGAGGAAATAAACCTAGAGTGAAATAGAAGGTTCCACAGGATTCAAAAGAACAATGAGGCCTTGGATTACCAAATTCACAAATTTGCTTTGCTGTCTCATGTATGACTTAAATTAAAAACGATTACTTTAAAAGATAATAAACCTTTGAATCTAGAAGGACATGACTTAAGATTTGGGTGGTGCACATCCTTACGGTATGATAAAGTTAAGGCTAACATTGCTTTCAATACCCATTGCACTAGATACGCCTTAATCAAATTCTGGAATAAATACAAAATGAAATTATGTCCAAAGACACCTTTTTGGATCTCTCCATAAAAAGCTTTTTATAGAATAGAAATGAGAGCTGATCAACATTGGCTAACATACTATGATCTATCAGAGAGAAGAGAAGAAGATTGTGTATTGAAGTCAATGCAACAATTACAAGAAGAAGGTATTACTATGCAATGGCTCTCATATAGACAACTTTAAGATTTAAAAAAAATAAAAAGAATAAAGAATTTGAGAAGAACAAATCAGATTTAGAACTACTATTGTGTACTGACAATGATCATTTGATTGCTAAAATGTATAAAATTCTGTTGAAGTTAAAAATGAAAGATGAACAAGTTAAAAAATATATGGTCAGAAGAGCAACAAACTTTGGACATAACATACATATGAACCAATGTGAAAAACTATGGACAAAGGATATTAAAAATGTACTTTACTATGATCTGCATAATTTTTACAAAACAATGTACCACTGGTATTTAACAACAGAAAGACTTGCAAAGATGTATAAAGATAACAAAGAATAAATGTTGGAAATGCCACAACCAGATTAGATCTTTGTACCATATGTGGTGGTCTTGTGAAAAAGATAAACAATTTTGGCTTAAGATACAGAATGTGATGCAAAAGATTCTGAAAGCTCAAATACCAAAGATTTCTGAGTTATATTTACTTGGAATCTGGGCAGATGATATAACTATTGACAAGAAACAACATAATTGATGCAATATATGCTATTGACAGCAAGATTATGATTAGTATATGCAAAGTACTAGAAAAAAGGGAATCCCATCAAAAGAAGAATGGTTTGATAGATTGATGGGAATAGCCAAAATGGACAATCTTACATATAGGTTAAAGGGCTGAACGGAATATTTTTCTTCTGAGTGGAAATGTCTGAGCGAGTATTTAAACAAAAATGAGGGTGAATTGGTGACAATATGTTTTTGAATTTGCACGTATTCTTAACAACAACAACAACAACAACACTAATACTAATACTAATAAAAAATTTGTTACCACCTCTTCTCCCCAAGGCTTGAGGAGGGGTACAGAATACAGAACTAAAAAAATTATAATTAAAGTGTACTAGAACATAAATCGATTAATACTATGATACACACACACACACACACACACACACTCAACATACTATGATATACTATGATTAAGCTCTGATTCTTGCTTTTATTGCTATATGAGAAGTGATATATGAAAATAGAAGATGATTCTCGTTTTGTTGCTATTTTAGATTTTTAATATCTATAATAGAGGTTTAAGTAATAATGTTCAAGATTTATCAATGATTTGTAAAAATGAACCATTACTTCATTTATTATTGCTTTCCACTGGTACTTATGGTTTGAATATTATGATGTTAATACTTGGGTCATGGCATTATACTAATGTTTAGAATCAAGTTAATTTAAAACAATAGATACATAGTAGTAATTGTGTATGATTGAAATATTTCTTTTTATTAATTTTTTTATTAACCAAGTAAATTTAGCTTCTGAATATAGAGATAAGATAACAAGGATTATTAGTGACAAAATTAATCTAGATTTTGAATAATGTTGTAATAGTTAAGTACAAGTATTTACTAAGAATTGTACGCAACAAGAGTGGAAACCGATTTTTAATTATTTGTAGTTTTGCTGTTGTTGTTTGCAGTTTTGATAGATGTTTGCAGTTTTGTTAGGTAGTTTTTGCTTTTTTATTTGTATTGTATCATTTATTGTTACGTGTTTGCAGTTTTATGTATTGTTCTGCAGTTTTGCTAATTTTTTGCTTCTTGTTTTGTGTCTCTAAAAATAAAACAAAATAGAACTGCAGAAAGTTTGAGTTCTATTGTCCTGTTCAGTGCAGGGCTTGAAAAACAACATTTCCAACCAGATAAATGCTTTCTCCCTTGCTAGATTTCAATGTTTTACTCAGATGCCATAATCGAGGCAATTGTAGTTGATACTTAATGTACGATGCTTATTGGCATCACCAGGGTCCATTCGTAGGTCTCAGGTGTGGGCGCTGAATTCTCAGGGCCTACGATTACCTTGATCTGGTAGAGTGCTTGAGCTGTGAATTCCTGATTGGAAGAGAATTTGACTAGATAACAATTGAGATTTCTCCGAAATATAAAATTTGATGATTCCATTATTCAGGGAAGTCGTAAATTCTTTTCAGCACATTGTTTGGCATGATGCAGAGGGTTACATCTGGAAACAAACATTAGTAAAATCCTGTGCTGCACTGAAATATATTAGGTACATGTACCAAACTCTCTGGATCTTTACCAGGGCATTTATCTATTTTATTGGAATTTGAGAAGGCAACCCAGAAATCAACCAATCAAAATGAGTTGAACGCTCTAGGCAAAATATGCTCCAAAACTGGGTTGCAATCTCCATTGAGATGCTCGTGTGAGTGTGTGAGTGTGTGTGTGTGTGTGTGTGAGAGAGAGAGAGAGAGAGAGAGAGAGAGAGAGAAACTAGCATATGAAAGAAGTAAAGAGAGAAATCAGTGAGAAATATTGTGGGTATTTTAAAACAGAGAGAGAGAGAGAAAATGAGAACAAAGTAAGAGATTCACAACAGAACTTCAGAAACTGTAAAAGGCAATGAAGAGAGGTAAAAAACCACCTGCTGTCCTCAAATGACTTGCTGGGAAGTCATTACTTCTTTGAAATAAGCAATAAGAGGTTACAGTTGAGGCTCTTCAGTATTCTGAAAACTGTTTGGGCAGTAATTTTTAAAAACTGTGAAGCAGGCACCTGATTTCAAAAAGCCAAAGCAGTGACAGACTCTGTAACACTGATAGATTAGAAACCTAAAAAGATCTAGAGAAAGAAAAATGCTTGCCACTTTGGTGCATATCCTTTACAAGGATGTAATTGACAATTTTCAGAGAGTGATGGGCCCTATAGCAAGCAACAGAAGTCAAAAAACCCTAACAAAACATGATTTAAGATCATGAAAACACCATCATTCTATTTTTATTCTAGAAGAACAAGATGGGAAAAACAGTGTGCATACAAACAGATAAATCCTTTGGAGAAGACAATTTATCATGTTAAAAAAACCAAATCAAATTCAACAGTCTAATAATTTTTCTAATGTTTTTGTGTAATCATCAGTTTAGACTACAATCCTGTAGTAACTCAGTAGGGTTCCAGGAGACAAAGGAATAAGTAAAATGCCCCCTGTCTAATTTGTCTTTGCAACTTGAGTGCCAAAAATCTCCAGTCTTCTTTCTAATTTTGGACCTGGGAGGAGGCTGGCAATTTGCTCATCTTTTTAGTATGGACAGTAAGTGTTTTTATTGAAGTCTTAGAATTTGGAGACATACATAGCGGCCTGTGTTATAGAAACGTTGCAAAGATTTTTGATATAATGTGCATCAAGGTAACTGAGCCACCAGGAAAAGGATTACATGATCCAACAAAGTAAAACACCCTTAGTCACTTTCATATCAATGGAAGAGTTCAGCATCTGATAAACATTTTTCCACACTTTAAAGCTTCAGAACTTACTAGAGCTGCATTGTCATCCTTGTATTAATAGTATGCACATACATTTTAAATACATACATAAATAAATGCAATTCATTAAATGAAAGTTGAATCTAAAAATAAAAACATAGGTATCATCCCAAGTCACAATTTAGTCTGTTTTTAATAGGTTATACAGTATCCTTGGTGTCTGTGTTAACTTTTACAGCCCTATTAAAGACAAACCAATTTGAACACCGTTGAAAGCAGACATTTGAGATGTATGTTACACTACAGTAAATACTAGAAAAATGGCAGATGTCCAAAATCAGTTTAATAAAGTGATTAAACTATACTCAAATCACAGCAGTTTGTCATTTCTTTTCACACTGATGGAAAGTCCAGGGCATACATAGCACTCCAATGAGTTTAGGAGCTCACTCTCCCGATGAAAAAAATATGTGAAACGTGTCATTTTTTTTCCACTATGAGAAGACATTCGGTTAAGTTCCTAACTACAGATCATATATATATATATACTACCCAAGATCAATGATCAAGCCATTCAGCACATAATGACCCATGCCACCAAAAACATACCTGCCAAACCAAGTGTTCCTTGATGATGTCTGTTGATGACAGACAGATGCTCAGCACAATGGTATGTGATGCAGCAGTAAGAACGCTGGCAATTACAGCATCTTGCATGTTGAAGGGCAGCATGGTATAGACCACAAAAATGATGAATAAGAAAAATGAAACCTGTGTACAGAAAGGCAAAGACAATTGTTGTCAAAAATAACTTGAAAATCCTTCCAACTGTATAAAAGCTAAAATTAAACTGGCCGAAATCCAGTGTAAGAGTTATTTTAAATCTTTCAAGTTTTAGATGTAATCAACAGAAACATATACTCTGACTTACTGTTTTTAAAGTCCCCTTTCCTTCAAAAAGGTTGCCATAAAGTATAGAGTGGGGAAACTTTAGCCCCTCAGACATCTTGGACATTAATTTCAAGAGGTCCTAATCACTGTGGCCAATAATAAGACACTGAACAAGTTAAGAGACTGTCCTTTGTGAATTTCAGAGGATAGCAGTAATGCCATTATTTGAACAACGACCAAAAAAAAAAAAAGAGCAGCAATGGGGTTTGAAGCAGAGAAAATGTAAACACATGTTATTCTTAGTTTCATGACTGTATTCTATAACTCATCCCTAAGTATGTCACTGTGGTCAACTCTTAATAAAAACGGCAATTCCATCCCTTGTTAAGGTTGGATCACAGCTCCTCTTTCTCTCCTTCACACCTGCTGATGTAGTGGCTTGAATCTCCCTCCCTCCATTATCCTGGCACCTCCTTTCTTCTCCATCCACACCAGAGCTTCTCATGTTGGCTAGATGACTGAGGGGACTGCAACATACAGCACTCCCATGCATCACCATCAACTCCAGGCCTTCTTTTTGGAGAAGAAGCAGCCATGCTGGATGAAGGTTCCTGAACCTTTGGTGGCATTCCCAGACCCTTCCATAACAGTTTAAATGCTGTAATTTTATGGGTAAGCATACTTCCTCATAGTTCCCAATCACACACTGATCAACTGTAGAAATATATGGGATAATTACCATGTTTAAACAAGCAGCATGTGGGATACCACTAAATTCCGGGTACCAATTTAGAACTGTTACGCCTAACAATATGTTGCATGGAACTGGTTGTTGAAAAAATTATCCTGTGAAACAACATTCAGAACATACTCAAATGAATCCATATGGACATATTCCCAACCATTTTTCAGATTCCTCCTACCCAAACTCATTTCTCCAGTGTTAACATCTAAGGAATAAATTATTTATGTCCAAAACCAAACAGTAAATTCCCAAATTTCTTTTGTACACCAAGAATTAGAAGATTTTTCATATGAAGTATAATCTATATTTAGTTCCTGAATATAACTCCTGATCTGTAAGTATTAGAAAGTTAAGGAGCACTTTTCTCACGGCAACTATAATTTGATCTGTCAATTTTTAAATCAGCCTTTGCACTCCCTTTTAGTATTCCTGTAAGTCAGGGGTGGGAATCATGTAGCATTCCAAATATTGTTGGCCCTCAGCTCCCATCATCCCTAGCCTGCACAGGCTATGGTGATGACTGCTAAGAACTGAAGTTCAGTAACATCTGGAGGGCCTCATGAGACCCCTGAATGGATTCCTCCACCCATGTAAATATTAAAGAAAGATGGCTGAGCATGGCTCACTCATTGTTTCATCTTCCTCCCTGATCCTCAAAATAAGCTATGTTCATTTTCCACTGAAATGAATACTGGTGAAAACAAATGTTGGAAATGTAAAGAAAATTTGGGTACATTTTACCACATATGGTGGACACGTCCATGTACAAGAAAATTTTGGTTAAAAATATATGAAACTATAAAAGAAATATATGAAGTGGCATTTCCTATGAAGCCCGAACTATTCTTGCTAAATATGGTGTTTATGTTTGATAGAACCTTCCAACTGAAAAATAAGAGAGTTTTATTATATTATAGTAACAGCAGCAAGAACGGTGTTCGCGAGATTATGGAAAACAACGGCAATCCCAGACATAGAGCAATGGACTCAAAAAATAGCAGAGTTCAAACAATTTGATTTATTTTCCCTTAGCCTGAAGGGGAAACAAACGGAGCAAGTAGAAAAAAATTGGAATTCAGTAACGACATACATGAAGGAAAACGGATATTGGTTTTAATAGGAATCATAGAAAATGTTTGAAAACAAATTATAACGATAATGTTTGGAGTATATAGGAGAAATGGCAATTAAAGTTGTAGAGCTCTTTCTAAAGATACAATTATTATGTTAAATAGACGGGAGAACATTTAAAGAGGTGGATGTATTTATAATACATAAGGATAAGATAAAAGTGAAAAATAACATAGAAAAAGTAAAGTCAATCTGAGATTTTGTATGTGTTTTTTGAGAAGACAGTAAGGTTACAAATAGTATATAAAAATTTGAATTGGGGAGTTTCTTTATAGATAAAATAGCATAAATAGCGACTTTTGGTAGGGGCAGGGAAGTCATGGTAATGTAAAAGGTATAAGTTATCGAAAAAGGTGCAAGATCAGATTAAAAATAGTTTTATTTTTTTAAATTACTAAGAAAAGAATGTATATATATATAACTGTATATATGGAGAACAATATTTGAAATGTACAATACCTATAATGAATTTTATTATTGTGTATGTATAATAAAAAGAAATTGAAAAAAAATAACCTATGTTCAATATTTTATATTTATAAATTGTAATAATTCTGTACTGTATACTTTTGTGTAAGTAGTTTGTTTTAAAGCGGTTCTAGGAGCTGTACAAGACATGTGGGGGCCAAAAGTTCCCCAACTCTTGCTACAACGTACGTTAGAGGGAATGCTGATATTTCAGGACTACAATCCTAAAGCTCTATTGGGCACACAGAAGTAGCTGTGTTGTTGGCAAGCCAACGATCCTGTCTTGTAAAAATCAGTTAGAAGCCCATCTTAAATTGTGCAGTGATACTCCAGTGGGCTACAATCTGAAGTTTTAAAGGGGTATGCATATTGCTTGCATAGTATTATTTGCTACTTAAAGACAGCATAAACTGTATAATGCACCCACAATCATCTAGAAAGGAATTGAAACACAAGTAAACACTCTGAAATGAAATAGTCACACTAAGCTTATTACATTTCAGCTCTGCAGCCTCAAATATCTGAAAACCAAAGAAATGTGCAGCAGAAAGGTTCAATCAGTATATCCCTTTCAAATTAAATGTTAAGCCCTGAACATGAGAAAACACTGATGAGCATGACTGTCATGCTTTATTAGAATTACTGATCTAGACGGATCAGAGTTTACATCTGAGCTACGTCTATCACAGAAAGCATTCAGAAACACGTAGAATATCTGTTCTCTCTCTTCCTTCCCAAAATTTAAAAGCAGTAATTGGAATGCTGAACGTCTTTTTTTTTCTTCTGATATTCAAACTGGCTTTTTTTCGTATCACCATTGACCTATAATTATCTCAGCGAGAGACTTCTTTCAGGTAACATATGCTACAAAATTAAAAGTGATTCACAAAGCAACACTAGACAGAAATACATTAAATTTCTATTTTTATCACCCTCTAGCCTTTCTCTACTAACTAAACATTCAATAAACTAAATTCTATTTTCCTCCCTAGAATTCCTGGCAACCAACATCCAGCTTGGGTTCCTGTCACAGAGCAAGAATCTTTCCACATTAGGTTTAGGACCTGAACCAGTTGGGGCAGGGCCTAAACTTTAGATGAAATTATGATTCTTGAGATAAAGGTTAGCACTATAAAGGATGTCCATTTTAGCTGGTCTTGGATTGTTTCAGTGGGTTTATGATCATTTGCTGGTTATTACAAAGCTCTTCTCCTAGGAGAAGCTTATCCAAGCTCTACAAAAGGAGGCAAATAGTACACTGTGGGTTTAAAAACCTGGCCTTCAAGGCTAAAACACTTATCCTTTAGGACAGGGCTTTCCAAATGGCATGCCACGACACATTAGTGTGTCACTTGAAGTGTGTAGGTGTGTCACCTACAATCTTGGAGATACATGTTATTATTTATAAATCATATATTTTAAAAAATACATGAAAAGTTTTCATGAGATATATTGTGTCCCCATACATTTTGTTATTACAATTTATGTATGTGTCTAGATGTCTTATAAGGGGTTAGTTTGACCTCCTGTTTGCTAGTAAAACCGAATTACTGTGTCGTAAAATGATGCATATCTAAAAAAATGTGTCACCACATGAAAAGTTTGGAAAGCTGTGCTTTAGGATGACAACTCCCACAGCTGCATTTCAAAAAAGTAACTTTTTCATGTTCTGGTAAAACTCTGTGGGGCTCTTACAAGAAGCTTTGAAATATTTCCTTTGGCTTCACACCCATTCCAGCACTCAGTTTAAAGATTTTCACAGTGGAAACTTATTCATGTCAATGGGGCATACCTCCAGGGTTATATAAAAATCTGCCCTTAAGCCCCAAAATGGACTGGCTGATTTGGTAACTGAGAGACCATTTCCCACTCACGTAAGTCTTATAAACATACCTGCCATAAACAACTCCCAGCATGTTCCCAGTAAAAGCATATGATAGGGCATTTTCTATGACAGTCCATGCCATGGAACTCTCTACCTAGCAAAAGCCATGGGGAAAACTCTTCAATTTTGTAGGCATATAGCCTAGCAAGAGAGCCAGTGTGGTATACTAGTGTGAGTGTTGAACTATGAATCTGGAGATCAGGGTTCAAATTCCTCTCTACATCCTTGCAGTTTGCATGTGTTCCTTTTTAACCTCTGTCATTATTGTATAACTACATATTACACACAAAGTCACAACACAAAAGTAGTTTAGCAAAAGGGATAAACCATGGAAAAGCAGTGTGTGCATGTTTGCGTGGCCAGATGTTAATTATTTTCCTGCTCAACATTTCTCCAGTAAAAATCACCCTGTCCGTATCTTCCCTTAATCAAAAGGACACAGAAAGTGTGCAGTTGTGATTCAAAATGCAGCTGTGGAATTTTATGGACTGGACAAGGAACTTTGGAGGCAACTGAGAGCAAAAGGAGCAGGGAGTGAGGTGGAAATGGCTTAAGTCTCCTCCCCCAGCACTTTCTCTTTCACACCATCAACCCTCCAAGGCTGTTTTTCCTTTTACAATATTACAGGGTCTTTAAATTATTTATTTATTAATTTAGCACACACAATTTAACTCATAATCAAAGTAAAATGCATTCAGAAAAAGAAAAAGAAGAAAAGAAGAAGAAGAAAAAAATATACAAAACAATAAAATTAAACTAACACTAAAACATAATACTGAAACACTAAACTCAAACACTGGATGCTAACAGAAACACTAGATTGAAGCTATTTCTGCACTAGCCTAACCTGCAAACCCCAGGATTCCATAGGATGTTGAAAATAGAATAATAGCACTACAACAGGCTAGTGTGGAAATGGCCTGAAACACAAAAGGACTCTGACCCCCAACCCAAACTGTCATGAAAGGGCGGAGGGAAGAAAAATACATTATTCTACCATAATATATTGTCCAACTAAACAATCCTACTAGAATTTCTAGTAACCATAGCCACAGCTAATTTCATTTTGTCAGATTTCTTATTTCTCAAAAAGTCCAATACGGTTTCCAATCGCTCCAAAAAAAATAAAAATAAAAATGTTCAATTGGCTTATTCTTTAAAACCCACATTAGTTTGGCAATTTGGGCTAACATACCAACTTTAACAATCCATTCTTCCACCATACATGTTTCAGTCCCTTTCCAGGTTTGAGCAAAGAATGTTCTTGTTGGTGCTATCATATATCAAAAAAGTAGTCCATATTTACTATCTAACTCTTTATTTACTATCCAGTTCATATTTACTATCCAATTTTTTATCTGTAACATCCAACAAAAACATTTCTAGTGACATTACAAAATCCACCTTTAAATTTTTTTGGATTTAACAATGTTACATGGTCTTCAGAAGATCACAGCATGGAAGTGAGAGTGTTTGTCTCACAAGATGTAAGATTATAATGGAAGAAAGTGTATTATAAAACCACATGACAAAAAAAAAAAGATGGGAAATGGCATTAGAACACATTTGTAGTGTATTTCCTTTCAAATTTCCTTTCCCTCTCACTGGCATTTTCTTGCTATAAAATATTGTATAATTTGTTGCTCAGAAGCAGAGATAGCCTAATTCCTGAACTTAAAACCGTTTTCGATATATCAAGCAGACAGCATGAAAAGAAAGCACTCTGGATTCTATTACACCCCAACACACATGAGTGAAGATATTCTGGAGAAATAACTATTCTACTATTGCTACTGCCATTTGACACAGACACACATTTATACAAGGAATGCAAGAGGAAAAACCAACAACCCAGAATTTTACCTCTACTCTTTACTGCCAGCAACACACAGGCACACACACACACACACACACACACACACACACACTGATTTCTGAAATCAGCTAAAAATGTCAGTTAAATTTTAATCGGCATTCAGCTGCTTCCTTCCAAATGATCCATTTTCATCAGCAGCAAAGAAACAACTGTTCTTCCATAACCAGCAGGATACTGTCACTGCCAATTATAGCACAAAAATGTGAATGTATTTGGTTTCATATTCCTCACACATATAGGTAGAACATCTTGGTAAGGAAAGATTAACTGGTCAGCTTTGGAGGTCTCTGTGAATGACTGGGCCACTTCCTTTCGAGGGACTCATTCTGGAATAAACACAAATAGACTGGAAAGCAGATTTATCCGCTCTTTTCCTTCCTCTCTATGCAGCACACCAAGGTCTGCTAAATAAAGCCCTTACCATCATGCCTTCACTCCAGCATGTCTTGCTGCAAGCTGAGATTTTCTATACTAGGGGCCAACCTAATGAAGGCTGCAATCTTATACCTACCTACCTGGGTGTAAGATAAATAAATTCTTGCTTTTGAGCAGACAGGTCTAAAACTGGACTGCTAGTTTGCAGAATACCTCCTCTATTCCCCTGAAACCAACAAGAGCTTTTCTGGATTTTTTCCATCACCTTTAGCATCTCCCCACCGCCTACCTCATCCGCCTTCTGGTGCCCAATTTCTAACACCCAGCCTGAAGAAGAGTTCTGGTAAACCCTCCCACTAACATGAAAGATTTTGCATCTGCTTTTGTTTAAATAAAAGCATTCGTTCTCTCCTAAATCTCAAGAAGCTGTCCAAGGAAAAACAAAGATAAAAAGATCAGTGGAAGTTTTCTTTCCCTCACATAAAGCGTGCAGCCCCACAAACTGTTGGAGCTCTCCCATCTCCACCTCAGCTCCAGAAACTAGCCAGGGCCCTGCCTTTACAGTCAAGTGACAGCTCAAGCCCCTCCTGGTCCTAACTGCCCAGTTCACAGCCATTTCCTGTGGGGAAGACACTGGTTTCCAGTATGGTAACCTTTATTGCCCTCAGATACTTGTAACAAAATCCTTATTGCTGTTATAAATCTTAGCAAAGGCAATAATGCTAAAAAGAACTGAAAGCAGGGAATAGAACAAACAATATAGAAAAACAGGAAGAATTCAAATTTAAATAAAATTTTAATCAGGAAGAAACCTGAAAGTGAAAACAATTCCAACGTATCTTCAGTCTTAAAAGGAATGTTTTTCCTTTCATGATTCCTTATATTCTGTCCATTTCCGCACTGGATAGTGCTATTATTCCACTTTCAACATCCTATGAAATCCTGAGGTTTGCAGTTTAGGGAGAGGCCTCTCTAAACTGCAAACCCCAGGATTCCATAGGATGTTGAAAGTGGAATAATAGCACTATAACAGTCTAGTGCAGAAATGGTCTCTTGTCATCATTCAAGCTTACTTTCTTTCTCCTTTTGCTACCTTAACTCTTTTAGTTGCTAAGTCCAAAGTTAGACATCCAACCTATTAAGATTTATGTTGCAGCTTTGCTTTATCATATAATGTTATTATCCCAAAGTGTGATGATTAATCTTTGAAGAGATAAAGAAATGTGTTTTTACTTCATTTTTCTTAAAATAACAGTAACTCATAGCAGCAATCTCAAGAACGCTGACTTCTAAATACACCACTCAGATCTTATGCATTTCAGCTAATCATATTCATATCCCATTTTATTTTTGGGTCTCAGGAAAACTAACCCAAGATGTGACTTGCATCCACGTGTCACAAGGGTTTCACAGTATGAGCAGACCACACAACTAGACCCAGGAGACAGTGAGGGAAGGGGTGAGGAGAGGAATTGTGATGTTTGAAATATAGTCTTTTTAAAAAATCATCTAAATACATGGATGTGATAATACTGTACATCATTCACACATGGATCATCTCTCTAAGAATAGCACAGGGCTATGTTCTTATAGTCACCCTCAGGCTGTCAAAAGCATGAAATTCCCTCTTTATGAAAAACACACACACACACACAGAAAGACATTTAATGTAATTCAGAAAAAAACATGGTTAGTTTACCCTATTTGCTGTCATATAAGACTCACTTCTTTTCCTGAAAAATAATGTTTGAAAATGGGGTGCGTCTTATACGCCAGTGCATCATATATACTGGAAAACAGTATTTGCCAGTGTATAAATGGGGTGTGTCTTATATGCTGGTGCATCTTAGATACCAGCAAATATGGTATTCAGTTACATTGCAGCTAAAGAAAAACATAGTTCTTCTTTTGTGAGGTACGCATATTAACATTAAAATAAATTTTAAATTTAAATTTGAATTACATATAAAAGTTTAAGAAGGAAAGCAAGGGGGAGAAGGAACCCAGCAGTACCTTTGATACTAAGCGGTATATTTCAGCACAAGCTTTGTGGGCTCCACTTTATCTGATGCAAAACTATTTCAGCTTTATTAACATGAGATGAAATGGACTGGAGTCCATGAAAGCTTACGCTTAAATATATCGGTAAATATCAAAGGTGCTAATACACACTTTCAATTCTTCTTACATTGAAACGGCCTAAGAAGGTTTCTAGGTTGAGTAAATGTTGGTGTTGGCTGTTACAGCTCTCATTTTTTGTTTTTTTTAAACAGCCAACATTGTTGTGGTCTCAGAGCCTTCAGTGGCAATTCCTAGCAGCAGCCACAACATTTTATTCCCACCCAGAAGGTGCTGCTGGTGTTGTCGTTTGAATTCCAGGATACATCATGAGGGGGGGGACTTTTATTGTTCAATACTTGCAATTAATTGTGGGTTCCTGGGAAGAGGGGGCAGAGATGATTCTGTCAGAAGATTAAGATTTTTAGAATTTTTTCCTTAAAAAAGAAGGCTCACTCATACTACTTTCACAGTATCCAGAGCCAATAGTGGACAAAGGCACTGAAGAGATTTGAGCGATGTTCGGCCTAATAGTCTGCAGTGTTGTGAGATCTGAATGATTACTGGCTAATAACTAAAGTGTCATACAGTTTCCTTTCTCCTCCCCTATTCTTGCTGGCTTCTACAGGAACTGGAAGGGCTGCAACTGGATACAAAAGTAGCATCAAGAGGTACCAAGGCTCTCTGTTGAAAGAGCTCTCACTTCTTTACACTAATTTGGAAGAGCCCTATCAGGGTTGTCTCCTTGAAAATGCCTTGCTCCCAAATGCACATAGCAGTTTTTAAGACATTCAACTTAGTGAAGAAAAAAATAAACTGTAGATAACTTGTACATGACATAGGCCTTTTCCACACAATGACAGTCTTCTGTGTTATCCTGTCACAATCCTAGCAGCACCTCTGCCAGGATGGGAGCATGTTCCCTACACTCCTCTCTGAATGTGCCCAGCTGTCTGTGGAAGGGAGCACGAGGGACACGCTCCGTCCTTTCGGACGGTAGCCATCCTTCTCCCCATGCTGCAGTAGGGGAGAACGCATGTCAACAGTTGGGCTGCCAACAGAAGGCTTGTGCAATCAGGGGTAATTGACAGAGTTTTTCCATCAGTGATATAGCCTGCAATCGTGCCAGCTGGTGATGTGAGAAGGATGGGACCACAATGACATCATGCAGAAGTGTTATTGTGGTCCTGTTCCTCTTGCCTCCCCATGCTGGGATGCCATCGTCAAGTGGAAAAGGCCCCATACTTGTTGACCAAACCCACTAACACACATACACATGTACACATGCACACACATGCACACACACACAATCAATATATTTTTTTTTGTTCATCCCCCTAAGAGCTCTGGTATATGGGGAAGCTAACATATTTTAGAAACAAATAAACAAAAGGTAGCATTCAAAAACTGACAAATATCCTTTCCTAATAGTCCCAATGAATTCTTACAATAATTTTCTATGTACAGGGGTATTCCAGAAACTGTCACAGTTTACTCAGATGTGTGTCCTATCACGTCTTTTAACAAACTCAAATTTCTATCTCAAACCAATTTTGTATAAACCTTATAAAACCTTGGATGCTTCTAGGTCATAGTAAACATCATAACAAACAAACATGTACCAAACAAACAATAGCAAGTGTCCAACATTTACATTAACATTTCCAACAATGCTAATGCCAATCACCTATGCAGATAACAAGCAAATCAAGTTAAATAACCACAAAATGCAGGTCTGGAATGGAATGCAGGAATGGAATCTAAAAAACTGTTGGATTACAAACAATCACAGAAAACAACTGCATGCAAATATAACGAGAAGGCCAACAACGTGACTTGACAATTTCTTTGTTATTGTCATCTTGGTATCATATATATACTTTGCCATCATGTTTATACTAGATACATATAGACCTTCTTTCTCTCTGTCTCTTATTTCAACGTGCTAAGATTGCATGTAGTTGTATTTTATTTGTGTTTCTAATATGTGTTATGAGAAGCTAGAATCCCATTCAGGCCTGCATTTTGTGATTATTTATTTTGGCTTATTTGTTATCTGCATGAGCTACTGGTATGCATGGCCAAGATGCTGCATCATCAATATAGCCACAGTGATGGAGCTCTGTCATCATAGTTACCTCTAATAATGCTACTCCTCCCTCCCACTCCAAAAAACCCACACTTGCAGCCTGGCAGCACCCCAACCAAAGTACTTCTGAGGTGCTGCAGATTGGGGCACTGGGGAATGATATCTGCAGTGCTCTCCCAGTAATGGCGTGTGTTGACAAGAGGCAGCTGGAGTGACCCCTTGAAGATCTGCCACAACTGCTCCTCTCAGTGCGCTGCCCAATTGGGAGAGCATTGCAGACGTCATTCCACAGCATCCTGACCAGCAGTGCCCCAGAAACACTTTCGACAGGGTGCTGACAGGCTCCAAACGTAGGTTTTTGGGGTCATATTCAGTCATTCATGACTGTAAACCTGAACCCCCAGCAGTTTCAAGATTGTAAATTCAGCTTACAATCTTAGAACTGCTAACAGGACATCAGCCTCTACTGTCTGTAATTTAATCTATGGTTTCAATCATTTGTTTTAAGCATGTTTGTTTATTCATTATCATCTTTGGTATGAATTGTGTTTGACTCTTCTTTTTTGTATTCGTTGGCCGAACTGCAACTCCCAGTCTTTTCATCACCGGATATGCTGTTGGAACTTGGGGTCCAGCATCTGGAAGGAAGCAGGATTTCCAATCCCTGTTGTAAATAAATGGTTCTTACTCCTGTCACAGGACCAGCACTTGAAATCATTACATCACAGGTAGAACCATCCTCCATAAGGCAGAGCATTAGTGCCATTGCTAGTGAGCTGAACTCTTCTTTTTCCCATCTCTCCCAAAGCTGCCGACATTATTTTCTCCTCCGCCCCCATTCCATTATTTATTAATGCACTTTTGCTTTCTACTTACAACGGAATTATAACAAGATATAATCAATTTACTATTTAGGGAACTGCCATTGCTCCCACAAAGGGCATATTTCAGATGAGTCAGGCAATTAATCAATAGAATTACAGGTAAACAGTTGGCTTATTTAATGGAATGATTCTGTAAATAAACTCTTATTTTTCAGAACCTTAAGAATTTTCTTCCTTTGGAACAGAAGGAAAAATGTTCTTACTGGTCCCCTCACTCCCAACCTTCCCACATGACTCAGATTCTGTGCACAGGGATATATACTCAATGAATGTAAATAATGGGAAAAATGAAGAGTGGAAAAAATGCAACCTGAAGAATGAAGAGTATTGAATACATAACCAGAGTTTATACATGTTGGAATGTATGGATGGATCAATACACAGATCGCAAGGGCATAAATTGCAGACATCAGCTGGCATCCCATTGGTTACTCTCAGCTGTTGAATGATGACTCAACACATAGGTAAATCCCATTAATTCAATGGGTCTAGTTTAGTCAAGATTAACAATAGGATTTTCAAGATTAACAATAGGATTTAGACCATAATCTTAATCTCTCTTTTTGACACATATTTTCTAGAAAATATGAAATATGAAAATATGAAAACTAGAAAAGCAAGATCCACAGCTGCTGTTAATATTTGGGAAGAAATACCAGCTCTCAGTAACAGCTGTCCCAACAAAGTGATTTCTGTCTCTTGACGTATTACTGGTTTCAGTATTTTCAGGAATTCATGAAAAAAAGCAGCAGCTTCAGGCTGTCTGAGCTTGGCTTCCTGAGCAATTTTCCTTCAATGCCAATACAGACCTGTGCCTTATTTCTCCAACTGAGTAAATAAACTGACAGCCTGAAATTATTTATTTTAATTATATCTAAACCTGTACTCTCAGTAAATCAACACTGGACTCTTTTATTCATGAAGGAGGAACAAAGCATATATAAATCTGCATTTTCTTGTCAAGAGTAGCAATGAACATTCAGTCCAGCAAGTTATCTTTCAGAAAATGCATACTGAATTTGGCCATAACATACACATTTATTGCTTTGTCACATCCACCATCTTCAACAAAATTTGAAGACTAAAAGTCTCATGACATACATCTTATGACCCAATCACTTGCAGGTGAAGACTGCTTATAACTTGCCATAAGACTCCACAGAAATTAGCAGTGGTGGCCAAAACCTTTGGCTTCTTCCCACAAAACCTCTAGTCGCAAGAGAGAGAAGAGAATAAAGGGGTGAGGGAGAGACCACTTTTTGGATGTGTGACCCAAGTGAAGTCAAAATCTGTCCTCTTCTGACATCTGCCGCTTGAGGTATCTTACAGAGGTCATTTGGGAAGCACTCTGCAGTAAGGGCACCATACTTCTCAGGCTCACTAAGGGATGCAGGTTATCTTCAAAGAGTTGACACTAAAAGGAATTTCTCTCTCTGGGGTCAGAGTTTCTTTGTGAAAGCAAGGGTTACAGTACTACTTTCTGTCAATATATTCTCCTGGTTTTTTAGGGCCTGACATCTAGGTATGTAGGGATCTTACACTGACAACAGGGGTATAAAGGATGTTACCAGGTTAGAGACAGTAGGGCACAAAATCAGTGCTCAGCAAAAGAGAAGGCAGATCTGTGAGAGTAGGAGATTGAGCTTGAGGGGTTACCTGAAACAGGAACTAGAATGTGTGACGTTAATTATTCAGGCTTATTGTCCCAGATTATTTACCTCCTTCTTTTTTTGTCATTTCTGCTCTCCTCTTTTTTTTTTTTTTGCAAGGCATGGAGAAGAATAGTTCTTCAGCAGATACCTGCTTAAAGGCTATAAACTACAATTCAAGGATCCTTAGTTGAAGGGACTACAGTCCAACAACCTCAGGCCAAGCCATGATTCTGGGACCGAAGTCTAAATCAGTACCTGCTTTGCTTTGTTGGTTCTGACATTTCACCTGTTTATAGCCTTTGCAAGAACTTTACTCCCATGTCATTCTTCTTGGTCAAGTAAACCTTCTCATAGCTTGCGACCTTGTTCTGGCCCAGAAAAGCTTGCCTTGTAACTCTTAGTTCTTGGTAAAGATCAATGCATAATTCACTCTAAAACTTTCAACCAACTTTCAACTTCACAGCTTTGGACTGTAATTCCATGTTAATTCTTTATTGTTTTAAGATTATCTTTGTTACTCTTAAAGTGGCTATCCCAAGAATCTATTCTATTTATGTTATCCATAAAAATTAGCTTAGACTATCTATATTAAATATTCAAAAGGTCTGACCTGAATTTTTTATAGCTGTGATTTCCATGCTTGGCAAAAAGCACTGGTAGAAAAAAACCTTTAGTAATGAGAATTTTGACCCGCTATTTAATTATTTTTTCATTAATTTTTTTCCAAGCTGCTTAGATTAAAATGGTTCAGCAACTTAATGTGCTGGCTATATGTCAAAAGGCTACAGAAGTCAATAAATCCCATAGCTCCATATACTTTTAATGTGGTCAGAAGGCTTAACCATCTTTTCCTGAAGGATCTCACAAAGGCTGCTGAAAGCCGAAATAGTGTTGCTATTCAACTTTCAATTTCAGACTCACCGTCTGATTCATGAGACAGAGTGCTGCACATGTTTGCACATTTAATCCACAAGCCAGATGAAAATCATCTTCAGAAGCAATTTCTGGTGTTGCTCGCTATCTAAAGCCCAGTAGTACTTGAATATTTTCTATAACTGAGGTTGGTGCAACTTTGGTTTTGCAGCTGTCTCTTCTGTGATGTTTTATTTTTCAGGAACCACTCCTGGTATGTCAGCAAATTATGACTCTTACTGACTGCTTCTTCAACCAAGATGACAAGGAGCCCTGAGGTCGTTCAGAATGGAACAAAACGGCCATGACTGCTGCTACAGCAAAAGGCTATGCGACACAAACGTAGACATGGATAGAATAAGAAACAACAAAAACAACAGGATACGACTTTGTGCTCATTAATACTGTATTTTGAACCTGGTGCTAATGTTGTTCAGTTGCTTAGCAAATACTTTAACTAAAAAGTATTTGCTTAAGAATGTCATAGGACATTCTTAAAGCAGCAGAATCCAATGGAAGTGTGTGCTCTCTCTTTCCTGCTTCTGTAGATATATACCTATACATGCCAAAAAACTACTCGCATGAGCTGAGAAACCCCACAGATACAGATTTTGTATAGGTGCAGTGGACTGGGGTCTTTATATATAACAAAAATTCCATATAAACAATATTATATAGTTTGATAAAATTTGTAAAAGTGGTTATCGCGACATGTTAATGATGTTTTGGCATACAAGCATATTACTTCAAAATGGGATTTTAGTTTTTGCTCTTCAGTGCACAAACAGAAACATACAGAAAGTTAAACAGCCCCATGTGTATTACATTTTACAGTCCTTCCTTCTAAAGTTGTTGTTGCTGTTGTATGCCTCCAAGTCATTTCTGACTTATGGCAACCCCAAGGTAAACCTATCATGGGGTTTTTTTGGGCTGAGAGCATGTGATGTGCCCAAGGTCACCAAGTGGGTTTCCATGACGGAGCAGGGAATTGAACCTTGGTCACCAGTGTCATAGGCTATTTCCGCACTAGCCTGTTATAGTGCTCTTATTCCACTTTCAACATCTTGTGGAATCCTGGGGTTTGCAGTTTAGGGAGGGGCCTCAAAGGCCCCTCCCTTAACTCAAACCTCAGGATTCCATAGGATGTTGAAAGTGAAATAATAGCGCTATAACAGGCTAGTGCGGAAATAGCCATAGTCTAACATTCAAACCACTATACCACGTCAGGCCTCTTCTTCTAAGGTACTACAATATAAAAGAAATATATACACGATGAAATACATTATACATTGCTATTTTTATGTAATGCATTTCATAATATATACATAAATACAATGGTTGTATTGAAAGTAATGCTTGTTAAAAGATCTAAAATAAACAACTCACCAGGGCCAGATGGATTCCCTGCAAGTTATTATAAACTTTTCAAAGAACTCTGTATTTATAAGAAAATTACTTTGAACAATATTTTTCAGGTCAAGAAACTTCCCAAATATTGAGAGACAGCTTTAATAACATTAATTCCTAAAGAAGGCAAAGATCTGACCAGACCTAACAAGTACTGACCCATTTCACTCCTAAACTCAGACTATAAAATATTTACTTCAATTTTGGCTGAAAGAGTTCAAATAATTTTAAAAGATATCATACATGAAGATCAGACAGGTTTTTTTTTTTTACAAAAAAGGAAGTTAAGAAATAATATAAGAAATGCAATCTATGCCACTGAATATTTGAACAGCCACAAACATAAGAGGGCAACTTTAATATTCCTTGATGCTGAGAAAGCATTTGACAATGTGAACTGGGACTACATGATGATGACACTGAAAAAATGGGACTGGGAATAAATTTATTGACTTGGCTTAAGGCAACCTATAGCTTGAAAAATGCCAAGATTTTAGCAAACAAAGTGTGACAAATCATGTAACATCAGAAGAAGACAGAGATGTCCACTTTCTCCAGTCTTGTTTATTCTAATTTTGGAAGCCTAATTAAGGAAAATAAGAACAGATGGTGAAATTAAAAGACTGAAAATAAAGAATGTAACTCTTAAATTAAAGGCTTTCACGGATGATCTTCTAATTGTTTTAGAACTTCTGAATTAATGCTAGCAGGAATACCTAACGAAGAAACAAAATCATTCCCTTATCATCCCGGAAGACAGTCACCATAATCTTCTGTGCTGAGCACTGACTTTTGAATTTCTTTGGTCTAGAAGATGTGGAGTGTCGCCACTCTATGGACTGATTCTTGGTCTCTCAGTCATATAGGTAAGCCCAGGTCTCATCACCAGAGCAAACATTCCTGGAAGAGGTGTCCCCATGGGCTTCAAATACTGTCAACAATTCCAAACACACATGTAGGCCCTTTCTGCACCCTACTTTTTTGTGAGGATGTTTGGTGGGAATCCTGGCAGCAGCTCTGCCAGGAGGGGAGCATGACAGGAGCACCCTCCTCTGCACCAGCTGGATCCCTGCAGAAGAGAGTGTGATGGCCATGCCTCTTCCTTCTGCAGTGCAGCTGGATACCTTCCCAGGCTGCACTGGGGCATGAAGCACATCCATTGTGTTCCCTGGGCTTCTGCAAGACAGGCAAATCCATGATGGTCATTGATGGAGAAAACCCATCAATGATTCAATTCGTGATTGTGCTGCCTGGGGACTGGAGAAGGACGGGACTGTGACGATATCATGCAGAAGCATTGTCAAGGTCAGAGACCTGGGCAGCGAGCCAGCCCAGAGAAGGGAGTGTGAGAGCCAGCAAAGTCCAGCCAGGAGGAGACAAGCAAGCACTTTACACAAGGGAGTTCATTTACCAGAGTGTCAAGCAAAAGCCATAGTCAGAGTTCCAAAAGCCAAGGGTCAAGAGTCCAGAGATCAATTCAAGGTAGCAGGAACCAGGTGCAACAAACAGGCAAGAGGAGGGCTTGAAAGAAGTTTGCCACAAGCAAAGGAAAGCTTCCAGGCAGGCAGTTATATAGCCCAAGACACAGGTGTGGCTAGTCACTGCTTCTTGAACTTAATCAAGGAAGCCTCCCTTTGCTCAGCTCCCTTGAGTTTCCGTCTTGTTTGTGGGCTGATTGGCACAGGCTCCAAAGCATCTTCAGAATCGGATCCCTGTTGCCCTAAAGGAGCAGGCAGAGGAACGTCCAAGCCTGCTTGGTCCATGGCAGCAGGGGGAGCTCTTGAGTTGCAGGATTCATCTCCAGCCAGAGCCACAGGGACCAACAGCTGCTGCTCGTCATCCCCACCCTGAGCCACAGGGACAAAACAGCTGCTGCTCGTCATCAGCAGCTCTGACAGGGGCTTCAGTTATCACAAGCGTCACGGTGGTCCTGTCCTTCTCCCATCCCCATGACAGGTTGGGAGAGTGGCACGGAAAAGACCGTAGTCTCTTATTTTTCAAATCAGTTGTTAAACGATGAGGAACCCACTTGGCACACACTTTGCCATATTCAAGGTTGTGGATTATCTGCTTGATAGCACTGTAACCACAGCCAAGTTCCTCAACAATCTCTTGGACAGTCATCTGTTAGTTTGCACAAATCATATCATCCACCCTGTTTTTGTTTTCATTGGTGACTGCTATTGATGAACTTCCGCTATGTGGTTTGCCTTCAACACTGATTTCACCTTCTTTTCACCAATCTTCACACATTACTCTCATCAACTGTCACCTCACCACACACACTTCTGAGTCTTCTATGGATGTCAGTAGAATATCCTTCTTTGGTCAAGAACTCAATGATTGCTCTTTGTTTCTGCTTCATATCCATAGTTATACAACACCGAAAAATACAGATATTGTGTCAGTCATGCTGTAAGAATTACTGGTGGTGTAACAGCATCACATTTGGATTAATAGTTTCAGAGAAAATAACACACTGGCATTACTTTCAGTACAATCCTTTACAGAAACAATTGCAAGCATCATGCTAATATTGCTTATACAAGGTATTTTAGCTAATCTGAGAGAGATCAAGAGAGAGAGAGAGTGAGAGAGAAAATCATTCATATAACATATATACATCACTCATATCATATCATATCTGGAAATTTTATTTCAAAATACAGAAGTCAATTATAAAAGTCTTCCTCAATATGGAACAGGAATTGTCAAATCAATAGCTTCTTAACTGTCCCTGAACTAAACCTACTTAACAGCAGTGGAAGCTGCAAAGAGAAAGCTATTAATAAAAGGCCTAGCCTTTCTGAAAGACTCCACAGAATTATAGACTCACAAAGTTGGACAAGACTTCTGTGGCTATCTAGCCCAACTCGCCCCATGCAAGGATATACAGCTAAAATGTCCTGAGAGATGGTCATCCAACTTTTGTTTAAAGACCTCAAGTGAACGAAAATCCAACACCTTCTACCACTTTCAAGAACAGGGCTCTTAAGTCTTGTATGGTGACTTCCTTTTTTTTATTTATTTATTTTTATTATACATACACATTAATAAAATCCATAATAGGTATTATACATTTCAAATATTGTTATCCATATATACAATTATACACACACACACACACACACACACACACATCTTTTCTTAGTAATTTAAAAAAAGAAACTATTTTTACCCTCAGTTTGCATCCTTTTTCATGATTTTATACCTTCCACATTACTGTGACTTCCTTGCCTCTACCAAGAGTCACTGTTAATGCTATTTTTATCTATATTGAAACTCCCCAATTCAAATCTTTATAAACAATTCCTAATGTATCACATACAAAATCACTGATTGACTTTACTTTTTTCTTGTGTTATTTTTCAGTCTTATTTTATCCTTATATGTTTTAACATACCTCCACATATTTAAGTATTCTTCCATCTATTTAACATATATTTGATTGCCATTTCTCCTATATATTCCAAATAGTATCATTAAAATTTATTGTCTAACATTTTCTATAACTCATATTAAAACCAATATCCATATTCCTTCATATACATTGTTACTAAATTCCAGTCGTTTTCTAATTGTTCCGTTTGCTTCCCCTTCAACCTAAAAGAAAATAAATCGAATTGTTTAAACTCTGCTATTTTTTGAGTCCATTGTTCTATGTCTGGGACTGCCGTTGTTTTCCATAATCTCGCAAACACCATTCTTGCTGCTGTTATTAAATATAGTAAAACTCTTTTGTTTTTCAACTGGAAGGTTCTATCAAACATAAACGTCATATTTAATAAGAATAGTTCAGGCATCATAGGAAATGTCACTTTAAATTTTTCTTTTATAATTTCATAAATCTATAGGCAGAATTTTTTTGTACATGGACATGTCCACCATATGTGATAAAATGTACCCAGATTTTCTTTACATTTCCAACGTTTATTTTCACCAGTATGGTACATTTTATCTATCTTTTCCGGTGTTAAGTAAGTTCTGTACATCATCTTAATGTAATTTTCTTTTAAATCTTGCGAGCTAGTAAATTCTGCTGTATTTTTCCATGACATTTCCCAATCATCCAAAAGAATATCATGCTGAACATTTCTTGCCCACTTAACCATAACTTCCTTGATAGTTTTATCTTCCAATTTACAAGTATTTAAATATCTATAAAAGAGCGAAATTTTTTGCTTTGATTTGAGAAATATTATTGTTTCTAATTCATTATATGACTTTTGTGTTGAAATTCCTTCTAATTTTGAGTCCATTTTAAATCTCTCTTTAAGTTGTAGATACGGAAACCAATTTATTTTTATATCTTCTCTTTCTAATTCTTCACAAGTCTTTAATCTAATTGTGTCTGGGCTGTCATACTTTATCAAATTTTTATATCTGAGCCAGTTGTGGTTCTTATCTGTCCATTGTCCATAGAAGGCCTCCTGGGGTGAAATCCAAAGTGGTATTTTATTATAAGTACTCTTTTTTATATTTTTCCAAATTCTAATCAATGATTTTCTTATATAGTGGTTAGTGAAGTCTCTATCAATCCTATCCTTCTCATACCACAAATAAGCGTGGAACCTGAATCTCATATTTGCGCCTTCTACTGTTAATGTTCTTATGTCTTTAAAAGTTATCCAGTCCTGGATCCACGTCATAGTATTAGCATAATAATACAGTTTGAGATCGGGTAATCCACATCCTCCTTTGTCTGTCCGCTCTGTCATCAGTTTCCACCTAATTCTCAGCTTTTTACCTGCCCATATAAATTTAGATAGTTCCTTTCCCCAAAGTTTAAAAGGTTTGTCATTTGTTAAGATTGGCAAGTTCTGGAACAAGAAATTCAATTTGGGTAAAACATTCATTTTGATAGTCGCTATTCTTCCTAATAAGGATAGGTTCAAATTCGTCCATCTTCTTAGATCATGGGTAGTTTCCTTCCACATTTTCTCATAGTTATTATCAAATAAATCTTTATTAAACTCCGTAAACCAAATTTCTAAATATTTTATCTTCTTCTCTATTTTAAATCCAGTCATTTTTACCATTTCTTCTTTTTCTTTTACTGTCATGTTTTTAAGCATGACATATGACTTATTTTTATTTACTTTTAGCCAGGCTGCTTCTCCAAAATTTTTCATTTCCTTCATAAGCTCTGTAATTCCTAATGTTGGCTCTTCCATAAAGAATATAAGGTCGTCCGCGAATGCTCTTAATTTGTATTCTTGGTCTTTGATTTTAATTCCTTTTATTGCAGAATTTTCTCTTATACTTATGTTTAATATTTCTAATATCGCTATGAAGAGCAGTAGAGATATCGGGCATCCTTGTCTTGTTCCTTTTGTAATTTGTATTTCTTCCGTTAGTTCTCCATTCACAATCAGTTTTGCATTTTGCTCTTTATAAATAGCTTGTATCCATCCGACAAAGTTATTGCCGTAGTTCATTTTTTCCAACGCTTCTAACATAAATGGCCATCTAACTTTGTCGAACGCCTTTTCAGCATCTAGAAACAATACCGCCAATTGTTTTTCATTTCTTTTTTCATAGTACTCTATCACATTTAATAGAACTCTGGTGTTGCTTCTCAAATGACGATTTGGCAAGAAGCCATTTTGATCTAGATGAATCATTTCATTTAAAACCTTTTTGAATCTCGATGCCAATATCATTGTAAACATTTTGTAATCTGTATTCAATAACGATATTGGTCTATAATTTTCTGGCAATGTATCATCCTTTCCCTCTTTCAGTATCTGTGCAATATTTGCATTTTTCCAGGAGTCTGGGATATCATTTAACTTAATTTCATTTAATTCCCGGGATGCCGGGAAAGCCGTCATTAGAGGTCATCTGATAAGTATGGGAGCATATAAAAAGAAGATAGAAAACCAACAATTACTAAATTTAATGAAAATACTAAAAGTGAAAGAAAAGGAGTTTCGAACTAATAGTACAAATCAGAAATTAAAATTGGAAATAAAGTCAATACAGGACCAAACAGTCGCAAAAAACACAGCTGATATAGAGAAGAAAATGCAATACTGTCAGTTGAACCAATTTGAACATGCAAACAAACCGGGAAAATGGTTATCCTATAAATGAAGACGGGAGAGAGAAAAAAGAAGAATCTTTAAAATGAAAAAGGGCCAAAAAGAAACCGTGGACCAAGACCAAATTAAAAAGATTTTTCAAAGATATTATGCTCATTTATATGAAAAAGATATGCCACAGGAGATAGAAGAGAAGAAAACAAAGAAATATTTGGAGAGACATGAAATACCAAAAGTAACAGATGAACAAAAGAAAGCCTTAAACCAAGATATTACAATGATGGAAATTAAAGAAGCAATCAGGAAATTGAAAAACCATAAAGTGCCCGGACCAGATGGCTATACAGCCCTTCTTTATAAAACTTTTGAAGCAGAAATTATACTTCCGTTAACAAAAACATTAAATGGTATGGTGACTTCCAAGCATGGTTTCCAACTGGCAAGGGGTCTGGAAAGGGGTCTGCATTTTATTATCCCAGCTGTTCAATGTACACACAAAACATATCATATGGAAAGTGGGATTAGACTCAGACAAAAGAGGTGTGAAACCGTCAGGAAGGAGCATCAATATTTTAAAATATGAAGATGACATACATTACTTGCAGAAAACAGCAAAAATTTAATATCACGTAACACAGATAATCTGAGCTGTTGGTGAATGGGGTTCATGTAGATCTCTCATTCACAGGGTTGCCATAAGCTAAAGCTGGTTTGATGGCTAATAATGAAAAAATATAGGTAACAAAGGCATTTACAGATCCTAATAGCAGCAGAAAAAGTATTTGTAAATGTACATCATTATGCTAGCTGTTCACATTGATTAAGAAACTGTCACTCAGAGGAAATGTTATGGGTAAATTGTAATATTTATATATCTTGAGAATATCAATTTACTGCAAATTCTGCAAACTTGAAAGTTATAGACTTCATAGCCTTCAGATATCTTTTCAAAAAACAAAAAAAATTACAGGCCAAGAAATACAAAGCCTCCTTGGAGACTATGATTAGATTCCTTTCAAATCCAGAAAAGTTTCCTTAATAAAATCTTTGAATCTTTCATTAGCCAGGACTAGCTCACAGTATCAAATAAATTCCAATATATTTGTGAAGTTCCATACAGTGTCAGTCTATATATAGTACCTCATAAGAACAGCCAGCGAAGATAACTTTGTCAAGCTGGACTGGCATTTATCTATATTCTCACATAAAAACCCAGTTCCCTTATGCACTCAAAAGCATGGCCACTACAGGTTAAGGTGCGTACCTTAACCTCCACGCCATGTAAGCAGAGAACATGTTGTGTGTCTTTGTATGTGCCTTCAAGTCAGCTGTCAGCTTACAGAGACCCCATTAATTTCACAGGGTTTTCTTAGACAAGGAATACTCAGAGGTGGCTCTTCCTCTGAAATATAGCCTACAGCAATGCTTCTTTACCTTTTCTTTACTAGAGGCTCCTGTAAATATAATTTTTTGCCCCAAGACTTTAGATTTAAATATGCAGTTATTTATTTAAATATTCTAATATTTATTTATTTATTTTTAATAAAGGCTTCTGGAGAGGCCTTTCTGCACTACACTGTTATAGTGCTATTATTCCACTTTCAACCTCCTGTGGCATTCTGGGGTTTGTAATTTCCTGAGGCCAAAGAGCTCTCTTGCTGAGAATTCTAAAGTCCCCTTTCTGAATTGCAAACCCCAGGATTCCATATGAGATTGAAAGTGGAATCATAGGTCCCCTCAAGAGGCCTTTTTTGGAAGATGGATCGAAACAGAAAAATGGCTATGATACGAGGATATAATAGAAAAAACAGCTCCAAATTTAATAAAGATCAAGACAAGAGAGAAATTGGAAGAAGAGGGGATAATATTGAACTGGTTCCCCTATAGACAACTAACTGAAAGATTTCAGATGGATTTAAAAACCTACGGAATTGAACAAAAGGAGAGAGAAGGAGTGATGAAATGGTTATTTGAAAATCCCCCACATTTACTATCTCATATATATAAGGAAATATTACAACAAGAGAGAGAAGAGGAAACAATAAAGAATACAATGATTTTATGGGCTCAAAATATAGGACATTCAATTCAGTTAGAGTTTTGGGAACAGAGTTGGAAAAGAACACAAAAATTTACAGTGGCCCAGAATTTAAAAGAAAACTATTATAAAATGTTTCATAGATGGTACATGACACCTGAAAAATTGGTGGAAATTTATAAAACAGGAACAGGGCAATGTTGGAAATGTCAAAAGGAGGTTGGTACGATGTTTCATATGTGGTGGTCATGTAATAGAGCAAAGAAATATTGGGGGGAAATACATAACAAGATCTGTACAATATTGAAGAAGCAATTTGATAAGACGCCTGAAATGTATTTGTTAAATATGACACATATGTTGGATGGTACTGTGTTAAAGCAATATTGGCGGATAATATTGTATATGGTCACGACAGCTCGTATAGAATTTGCAAGATTATGGAAAAACCAGCAAATACCTACAGTGGACCAATGGTGGGTAACTTTTATTGAAAACGGGAATGCAGATATAGTATCTCAGAGATTAAAGGGCAAATCTGATGAAGAGATAAAAAAAGAATGGAGAATAGTGTCGGATAATTTGCTGGGTACTTTCAGATAACAATGCTTGATATAAATGTATAACTTTTATCAAGAGGATGTGATCAGATGAATAATATGATATATAATTTAGTACAGATTTACTGTAGGAGCTATCATGAAATATTAGCGTATATTAGTGTGGTACATTTAATTTTAATTTTAACATGTTGATTAAATTGAAGAACATGAATCTAGGGAGGAGAGGAAGACTATCAGAAATATTTCAATGAATTGTACAAGTATATATATGTGTGTTTTATATGATGGAATTTCAATAAAATTATTAAAAAAAAAGAAAAAGAAAGTGGAATCATAGCACTATAACAGGGTAGTGCGGAAAGGCAAGATTCAAATGCCTACTCAGCCACAGGGTGACGTTTGGCAAATCACATTCTTTCAGCCTCAGAGGAAGGCAAAGGCAAACTCCTCTGAACAAATCTTGCCAACCCCCCCCCCCCGATAGGTTCACATTAGGGTTGCCATAAGTCACGAGTGACTTGAAGGCATACAACAATAAAGTGCCACTGGCAGGGGAAGGTTCTTTCTAGCCTTTATGTCTCTCCTCTTTGATAACTGACTTATGGCAACCCTAAGGCAAACCTATCATGGGAGTTTTCTTGGCAAGACTTGTTGCCTTTGCCTTTCTCTGAGGCTGAGAGAATGTGACTTGTCTGAAGTCATCCAGTGGGTTTCCATGGCTGAGTGGGGATTCAAACCCTTGTCTCCAGAGTCATAGTCTAGGTATATGCACATACCTGCCTTTCATCAGGGATGTGAAGGGGGCAGGTACAGAAGCTGCTCTATTTGCAAATGAGGGAAGAGTTTGGCCAGACGCACACTCCTGCCACTTGTCCCTTGGTGCTCACATTCCCTGCTGCTATGTCCCTGACAGAACAGACATGGTGACAGACGTGTGCTCATGCCCAAATTGCTCCCTTGTCTGCCAACAAGGCAGCAGTTCCAGCATCGACACTCATTCACCTGCTGCCGCATCCCTGTTGCTGCTCCTGTTGTTGGTATCCAGTAGTAGGGTTTCACAGATCCCCTGTGAGGGCTTCGCAGACCCCCAGGATTTGCTGGACCCCAGGTTAAGAACCACTGCCCCACAGCACCAAGTATTCATTGGTGCTCTTCCATCAACGTACTAACTAGGGCTGACATTGTTTAGCTTTCAAGATCAGATAGGATCTGGTGCTTTTAGGACATTTAGGCCACAGCACATAAACCGGGCTCATTCACAACTTAGTCTCCATGCAGCCACACTCTCCTTTGGTCTTTCAGACAGAGCAACAACTGCTACTCTCCGAAGTCAAGCTGAGAGAGGGTTCAGAAGCCTTTAGGGGAAAAAAAAAAAAAACTGGGGCCCCAGAAGTTTGCTTGTTCTGTCAAAACTCTTGAGTCTTTTTGGGGAGAGTTTAACACACAGGCATTGCCATTCACAACTGCCATCCTTGGTTATCCCATAACTTGAGTGACTGAGGAGTCCACCTACAATGCCAGTACCTCCATTCAAAGGTTGGGAATTATTAGCTTAACATTAAGAAGCCTGTAAGAGGAGGGTAACCTAACAAGATCTTTGACACCAAGGTTTACAGGGTCCTGTGCAGAGAAGAACCAGCCAGAGATCCAAATGTAAGGCCATTTCCCCACTAGACCGTTATAGTGCTATTATTCCACTTTCAACACCCTATGGAATCCTGGGGTTTGCAGTTTAGGGAGGGGCCCCTCCCTAAACTGCAAACCCCAGGATTCCATAGCATGTTGAAAGTGGAATAATAGCACTATAACGGTCTAATGGGGAAATGGCCTAAGTTAAATTGTGTTTTATTAGGCAAATTAATCACACACACATACACATGCAGATACGATCCAAACAGTCACACACTCATGCAAGGCTAACCAAAGGAAAAGGGAGGAAAGCTTTTAGGGAGAGGCATTGAGAATTCTCAGCCACAGGGCTCTTTGGCCTCAGTAAACTACAAACCCCAGAATTTCACAGGTTATTGAAAGCAGAACAATATCACTATAACAGTGTAGTGCAGAAATGCCCTTACATTAAACAGAATAGCATAGATTAGTAAAGGCATGATGTGTACACACTTGGGAGGAAAAGTGGTAGTTTGAAAATGTAGAAGATAGAATGAACATTGTGAATAGGCAAGCATTGGGGCAAGTGGATGTATCATCATTAGGGAACACACACTAGAAAGAGAAAGGAATTAAGTCCTGTATTTAGAAGTAAATGAACTGCATAGGATTGCTGTTTTCTGTATATTGGCTTTGCTTGAAAATCAATTAATCAAATGTTTCTAGGTTAGCAATCTGTGGGTCTGATAATGCCTGAATGATTGTGTTGCTGTTTTTCCTTTTGGGTGAACCGGCACAGGATTGTGCCTTGCAACTGCACTGCAACAAACTGGCTGTCAAAATTAAAACTGCAGACTTTAAAAAGGAGGTCATACACTGAAGAATGACATTGCTTCCGACCTGATAAATGAGTCCAGCTGTCAGCACCTAAAATCTTACTGTAAACCTAAGGAATTTGGATCCTATTATTTGGGGAAAGGCATTAAATTTCATTGTGGTTCTATAAAACCTGGCATTTGTATTACAGTTTTAAGATTTTTTAAAGCACTTCACATATACTATGTCAGTAATCTTTACATCAACTTTGTAAAGTAGGTGACTTCATAGTTCATGATTCAAAACAAGTGTTCTAAGAATAAAATACAGTTCATTGGTAATATTATCCCGTATTGCTTCGGGGCAGGGGGCTAAAATGAAACAATATAGCTTATGACAACTCAGGGAAGAAGTTCAATGCTGTTGTAAAATAGATGGAAAGTTCAGAAACCTCAGAGAATATCAATATATTCCATTTGTTTTATAAAGAATAGAACTAATCAACTTTTATGTACAGTCGTCCAAGGAAGAACCCTCGAAGTGGAGATTTCACAGTAAGATGCATTCATCCTTTTCAGGCAGTAATGGCTGCCTTAAAAGAGAAATGATAGTTCCAGAGGGGCATAGAAGTTCCAGAAATGTAATCATTGGGCAGCAGCAGTAATGAGAGGTGATGCTGGCAGAGGATTTTTCAAAGACAACAACAGTGGCACTTTAACTAACACTTTTTAGTACTGTGAAGAAGGCGGCAATGGTAAGCCACTCCTGAATGCCTTTTACTTCAAAAGCCCTATGACGATGACAGACTAGGAAAGAGCAGAGGAGTAGCATTGGGTCTAATGACTGGACTCAAGCTGAAAGGAGGTTCAACTGTTTGTATGTTCAGATGTTAAAGAGAAGTCCAAAGCTGTGCAGGTTATATAACAAAAGCATGGGATGCAAGAAGCCTGAATCAGCAGAAACCAGAAATTTTAAAACAAGAAGTGGTACATATCAACTTTGCAATACTTGGTGGGAGTGAATTACAATGGTCAAGCATGGGACACTTTCAACCACAAAATTACATAGTGGTTTACCCTGGAAATGACAATGTAAGAACAAACAAGATTGCATTAATACTGGAGTGTAACATAGCAAAAGGAAGCAGACGCTATAATGCAATATCTGTTTGAATAGTATCAATAAGACTGAATGGAAAACCTATCAATAAAGTCATAATCCAAGTTTATGCTCCAAGTACAGAGGCAGAAAAAGAAGGTATCCAGAAGATAACTGATCACATACCCAATCAGGAAATGCTGATAGTCATAGATGAAAAATACATAAAAAGTAGGAAACAGAGTAAAACTGAACACTCTTGGTGAATTTGGTGTAGGAACAAGAAATGAAGCAGGAGAGCGACTCTTCACAAAGCTTTTCAAATTTTGTGAAGTCAACCATTTGCGGGAAATATGTGCTTCAGGTGAAAGATTTATACAACCTGAAGAGAAACCAGAGTCATATAGGAAGGGCAATCTATCTTCAGTTCCAGAAGACTGGTTTCTCCTGAAGAAGAAATACAGAACTTTAATTAAAGAAAAAAAGAGACAAAGCTCAATTTGAAAATTGGGACTGCTTAATTTGTGCTTCTAAGTCACATGACTCCACTACATTCAGGAAGATAGTATCTGGGAATTTGCCCAAATCTAACTTACAGGCAGATTATTATATCTCAGCATCTACCTGGGAATCCTTTTTCCATAAAATTTTTACAGCAGAATAAATTGTGCATTACAATAATTTAGATGACAGAAGCGATTTACCTGTTTGGCCACCAGTCACAGATGCTGAGGTCCAAAAATTAATTTCTCAATTAAAATTAGGTAAGGCATCAGGGAGCAACAACATTCCTTCAGAACTTTTAAAAAGAAATTTAAAATGGTGGACCCCAATTATAGCCCAGCTATTTACGAAAAGACTGGGCCTTGGTGATAATTATTCCTATTTATAAGAAGGGTAACCACTCAGACTTGGTGAATTATAGACCAATCAGCTTGCTGAGTGTAGCAAGCAAACTGTATGCTAGACATTTGCAGTCCAAATTATTGGACTAAAACAAGGAAATATACTGGAAGAAGAACAAGCAATTTTTTTAGCGAGATGTCCAACAATAGACTAAGGGCCCATTTTACATTTAGCTGAAAAACGCTCTGCTTCATCAGGTGCAGCATATATGCAGCTTTTATTGACTTTAAATCTGCCTTTGATCTAATAGCTAGGGATAAACTATGGAGGAAATTACAGATACATCTATGGATAAAAGGCTATTAATTCTTAACAAAGGCCTGTACAAAAATAAGAGCCTTAGAGTAAGATGTAACAACATGGGTCATCTCACCAATTAAATTCCTACATCTAGAGGTGTCAAACAGGGTTGTATCCTGGTGTCTTTATTATTTAATATGTATATCAATTCTTTGGTTACATATTTAAAGGGGAAATCCTTCCAATCTCCACAACTGGCTCACCAGCCACTTTTAATTCTACATGCAGATGATGCTGTTTTGCTATCATACACTGTGATTGGTCTAAGAAGATTATTAAAGGAGCTGGCCATATATTGCGATAAAGAAACCTTAACCATAAACTACAATAAATCAAAGGTTCTAGTTTTTTCTAAGAGAAAAAAATTAGACATAAATGGCAAATAAATGGTATGTCTATCAAGCAGGTTTCTAGTTTTAAATATTTAGAAGTAGAGTTTCGTTCTTCAGGCTCATGGAAATTGCAGTCAAACTTGGTAATAAGAAGTGCACAAAGGAGCATAATAGCTCTGAGAAGATCCTTCTGTACCAAGGGAGGGTAATATATCCCTGCTGCAATTCAAGTGTTTGTAGCCAAACTCATTTCTGTCTTATTATGTGGGGCCCAACTGTGTACTTTCAACAACTATCATACGTTTGAGATAATTCAGACTAAATTTTTGAGGAGTATCTTCACAGTCCCATGCTGTGTTTCTAATGTAACCATACAACTTGAGGTGGGCCTAATTTCTATTGCAGCTCGGGCTTGGATCCTTATGTGCAATTATTGGCTGACACTCATGTTAATTCTTTGTGGGTTTGTCCCACTGACAATAGTAGATACTTTTCATTCTTCTTGGAAACAGACAACAAACAAAAAACCTCTATTCGTTATGTGGTTTTTCCCAGAATTTTTTTACACATGGGATGCAAGAGGGCCAAATCAGCCTTGAGGCAGCACATTTGGAACATCAAACTGTAAAAACACCAGACTTTAATTAGAAGCACCCCTGTTCTGGGTAGTACGGAGGTATCATTTGATTGGCCTACTTATCTCACTAAATTAATAGTTCCTAAATTTAGATTTGCTTTTACTGAAGCACATTTTAACATGCTTCCAACAGCCGTTTTGGAAGGCAAATACAAAAAGATTCTATATGAGAAGTGCACATGCCCACGCTCAAATGTAACAATAAAATCTCTTGATCATGTTTTATTGTACTGTCCATTTTATCAAGGTGTTCATTCCATTTATAATAATAATAATAAATCTTTATTTGTGTAGCCAAGGCTATTACAAAATATTTCAGATAAAAACAGCATTAAAACAATACAAAAAATATTGTACTTTATGGTTCCATCCATCATCTCTAGTATCTATTTATCCCTACTACTAAGTTCCCTTCTCAGAATTGATGCTTTAAAAGCAAAACAAGAAACTTTATTGGAAATATGTGGAGCTGAATCCCCCAGAAGAAATTTAATTAGAAATGAGCTAGACTTATTGGGTGTAGGGCCAAGTTCTTTAAACAAGGCCTTTCTTGAGCCTGGCCCTTTCTGCAACGTACCTTTTCACGGAGCTGGGCTGCAGGGATCGTGCGAGCAGCCTTTGGCGAGAGGCTCTCACGTCCCAGTTCATTCAGCTCCGCAGCTGCCGCCCGCTCGTGCGAGAGCCCCACCTCTTCCTTCTGCAGTGCAGCCTGTGAGTTTCCCAGGTTGCACTGGGACCGGAAGAGCGAGTGCCATGGCTCCAGAGCTCTGCATGCACAGCAAGTGCGCATGGGTCCCTGGAGCAATATGTGATCATGCACCATTTTCGACTCACAGCCAAAAATGAAAAAATGTGCGGTCGGCATCTGCCAGCCCCCGGAGCGTCGTGCGATTGTGAGTGTGTTGTGTGGACCGCTCCTCACATTTGCGCAATGCTCGAGGGGCCCTTTCGCATGGCAAATGCCGTGCGAAAAGGGCCTCTGTGTAAATTGGGCATACCAATAGATAATGTACTAGATCTTCAACTGTGTTGCTCCCACATGGGCAGACTCCGCCATCCCTAGGGATAGGATGGTACCTTCCATGAACTATTGCTGAATTCATTGAGTTACAACAGAGAGCTGTGAGAGCATATCTCCACTTAAAATTTGTTATACTATTTAAGTATTGAGGATGAGGCATTTGTATAGGTAATTTGGCATACCAGGGAGCAAATTTTGACAGACATATGGAAAGCACGATCAGCTTGGAAGTCCTTTTTTGAAATGTGTGCTTTCAGATGTCGAGCTGCTTGCTCAAAGTTTAAAGCATCTAAAGTCTCCAGTGAGAGACCAGAACCCTCCACTAGATGTAGAATCTACTGATTCCAGGATAAATATTTTCTACTATTGCAATTTGACATTTCTTTGAAGGCACTCAAAACTAAAGAAGAACCTATTCCTTTCCTCAGTTTCAGCCAGTGTTTGACTGCGCACATGTGAACAGCACTCTTCAGTGTATGGAGACCAGTCTCCAACCGCAAAATAGAGGTTTCAGTTCCTATAGGTAATCCTAAAATTGCCCTGAGGAAATAATTCTGCATTGTTTCCAGGTGTGTTTTCAAGGATGCTCCCCAAAGTTCAGTGCTGTAACCTATCTGAGTAACTACTTTAGCCTTATAAATTTTAATAGCAGGTGGGACCTGTTTACCACCTCTGCCCCAATAGAATATTAGTAGGGAGTTTATAGTGCTAATGGCAATTTTTTTGGTACTCTCATATTCATTCCATTTTAATAGCTCCAGTTTTACAAAATTTCCAGGGAGACCAGAAAGATTTTATCTATTTCTCCTGCTCGCAGATTCAGATTTACAAATCACAGAGAAGGTGGGTAGGTTTTGTGCCTCTGCCGTTACTACCCGTAGACAAATAACACAGGGGGATACATATTTTAGAAATTTAAGTAGTTTTCAATATTTAAATCATAAGTACTACACTCAGCCCTCCACATTTGCAGATTTGATTATTCATGGATTATTTGCTGTCATTTCTGCTGCCTCCCCTTGCCATTTTTAATAGGGACTGCAAGCCTCGTGAGACTGGGAAACTGCGAAAGAGGTTTGTAAGTCCCTATTAAACATGGTGTGGGGGCAACAGAGAAGGTGGCAGTAAGCCCCATCACTTCTGCCTTGCGAAGGAACCCTGATGCCTCAAAGGGATCCATGGTGGGTTTAATATGCTGATCATACATTTTGTGTATTAAATATGGTTTGGGAGGGCCTAGAGTTATTCATGTTTTTTGCACTTTCATGAAGTTCCTGTGCCCCTAGCCCTAGCGAATGTGGAGGGATGACTGTATATTCAATATTTTATCTATCTTAAATTTTATACTTTGACTTCTGATAGAAATCCAGTGTACCTGCATCTAATGTATGCATGTATGATGTATGAATTTTCACCGTTAACTATAATCTTGTACTAGTTTTATTTTATTATTTTATAGTAAATTTTTTACATATTTTTATTTGGTCCATGACTGTAAATAAATGAATTGAATTGAACTGCATTGAATTGAGACATTCTTCAGGCAACTGAAGAGACAACTGTTTACTTGGACATCACCCGATAACCAATACAGAAATTAAATTGACTATCGAACTGGTAGCAGAAGAAGGAGAAGCTCTATAATCTCACAGCATTTCTGTATGACGACATCCTTGCATGTTGTCTTGCGACAGTCCCATGAGGGAAGGAAGTGCGACAGGAACACTCCCCTCCGCACCTCACTGGCTCCCTGTGGAAGGGAGTGCAATGGTCCTGCCTCTTCCTTCTGCAGCACAGCCAGGGATTTTCCCATACTGCACTATAGAAGGAAGTGCCACCATCACGCTTCCCAGTCCTTCCTCATGATGGTAAGTACAGCAGTGCCACATGATCATAGGTGCAAAACGGTTTTTCCATTTTGCTAACACCACACGAGTGCAATGCTTGGGGCTGGGCTGGCAGTTGGCCGGCAACAACATTGTGCAGAATTAAGACCAAGTGACCACTGCCATCCTGTCCCCAAAGTGGCATGGCCCCACTGTGTAGAAACGGCCTCAAACGCAAGACCAGCAATGGGTTACAGCACCGATCATGAACTGCTGGTATCAAAAATTACAGTAAAACGAAAGGAGACCATTTAATTATTCACAGTGTGAAAATTCATTCTAAAGAATACCCCTGTAAAATTTAAAGAACATGTAAAAAGCAGATTTACACTACGAGACCTGACCAGTTGTGAACCAGAAAGACTGCGGACCAGAACCAGGGATATTATCAGGAAAGTACGGAAAAAGACTCTTATTTCTCATTTAAGCAGGCCTTCAGTTTTTAACTGGTTGGGGTAGTACAACAGGTACACTGCGTACTGATGCATAATAGGTTTTAATGTGCTTTTAAGTATTCTAACATAATGTTTTAAGTGGATTGTTGTTTAATGCCCCTTAAACTTTTGTATTACAGATTGTTTTAGCTATTTTGTTTTATTGTACAGTTTAAGTTACTCTGCGCCCCATATGAGAAAAAAGTAGGATATAAATTAAAAAAATAAACAAATGCTAAGTAAACTTTTTATGCTGAAAAGAAAGAAAAGCCTCACTGGATGATGGATGAAAATCTTTGAATAGTTAAGGATGCATGAGATGCTCTTTTCAGTTTTACAAGAGCAGTTTAAACTAACTATCAGCTAAATGGCAATGGCTAAAATTGAAACATTTGTTACAATCCAGACCTGGCCTTTCAGCTTTAAGTGCACCCGAGGCTTAATATTAATATTAGAGATACTAACTGAGGCCAACCAAGTATCCAAACCAACAATTCTTCTATATAAATCTCTGCTATCTATAAATAAATATGACACAAGAAGTTTACAAAAAGAATGGAATAAAGAAATAGAATATCCAGTTCTAACCAATCAATGTCCATTAGTTTTAATATCTGTAACTACTATGACTATAGATCTCTGACTATGTCTTACACAGCAGAAATTAGTCTTTGGGGTATATTGGCTGCCACATTGTCTATTTAAGAATGGGTTTTCTAAATCAGCAAATTGTTGGAGATGCACTAATGCTTCCTTAACACATACTTTTTGGAGTTGTCCCACAATAGCTACATTTTGAGAGGAAGCAATCACATAAGTAAATTTGATTTTTGGAAAAGTTCCTTGACATTCAGGGTCATGCATTTTTTAAAAATTATTTACCTGTTCCTTGGAAATTAAAACATGGCCAAAGGAAAAGGAAAAGGATCTGACCACTAAAAGGTTGATACTTCATTACTGGAAAGATAATTTTTCTTCATGTTTGATGGCGTAAAGAAGGTCTAACAGCACTTGCAACATTTTAAAGAATGATGTACAGATGAAATTTACAAATACACCTATATTTGGACTTTTGGTAAGCTTTTACTGAAACTTATAAATAATGTGGTTAGAAATAATGTGGTTCTTCCTCCTTTTGTTATACTGGAACATTACCATACATAACTGAGATTTTTTTTTAATGTAAATAAAAAAATTATTTAAAAAAAAAGATGAGAAGCAAAAACGAAAAGTGACAGAAATAGGATCAGCCCTGAAGCCAACTGTTTGGAAATGTGTACATAGGGACAAAGAGAACTATTATAATCTAATAGTGCAAAAACACAGATGATGACAAAAAAGCAGACCAAGGGACATCATCCACAAGATGAAAGAAAAGGGAAATCTGAATCAAGAGTGGGGAGGCTGAATGCTCAATAAGGGAACATATTAACAATCGGGACAAAAAATAAAATATAAAAAGGACAATGCAAGCAATTCACTAAGGAATTATACAAAAGAGATGGAAGAGTGTCAGATTCTCACAAAGTAGAACTTTTTGTTGAGGATCTGACAATTTTAGAAAATCAAATCAAAGTTATTCTCACAGCATTTGGGAGAAAAAAAAATCACCAGGAATCAATAGCGCAATGATAGAGCTGTTTCAAGCTATAGAGACATAATCCATTCAAATTCTAACAAAAATCTGCTGACAAATATAGACAACAAAACAAAGGCCTACAGACTGGAAATGCTTAATATACATTCCACATCTCAAGAAAGGGGACACCAGGAAGGATAGAAATTATTTGATCATTGCACTAATCTCCCACTCAAGCAATGTAATTTTCAAAATTATACAAAAAAACACTTTTAATATTTAGGGAGAAATGGCAGAAGTCCAAGCTGGGTTCAGGAAAGTAAGAGGCACAAGAGATCATATTGTAAGCATATGTTGGCTCTTAACACACATCAAAGAATTTCGGTAGAAAATGAGCCTGCGCTTTACAGATTATGGCAAAACCTTTGACTGTTAGATTATGAGAAACCATGAGGTATTCTGAAAGAAATGGGAGTGCCACATTTGAATGTCCTTACATGGAACCTATACACAAGACAAGAGGTCAATGCCACTACACAATATAGATTAACAGAACGGTTTCTCATTGGCAAGGGGGTCAGAGAAGTATGCATTTTATCATCCTATATATTTAGTTTATACAAAAAACCCATCATATGGAAAGCAAGATTAGACTCAAAGGGAAAAGATGTGAAAATTGGAACAAAACATTAATTTAAGATATACAGATGACATCATATTACTAGCAGAAAAGAAAAAAGACTTGGAATGACTACTGATGGAAGCTAAGGAAGAAGTGTAAAAGCAGAATTGCAGCTTAGTATAAGAAAGCAAAAATAATAACCATGGAAGATTTACATAACTTTAAAATAATCAAAATGGTGGAAGATTTTCTATACTTTGGCCCAGTGATTAATCAAACAGGAGACTCTAGTAAGGAGATCAAAAGAGGACTAAGGCCCTTTCCGCACAGCATTTGCCATGCGAAAGGGCACCTGGAGCGTCGCGTGATTGTTAGGAGCGATCTCCATGATGCACAGCCAATCGCGTGATGCTCCAGGGGCCAGCAGGTGCCAATCGTGCACCTTTTCATTTTCATGCACACAGGCGCCGCACACAGGCCCCGTGCACATTTACATGGTGTGCGGAGCCTCCGGAGCTGCGCTGGTTGTGCTTCCTGCACCAGTGCAGCCTGGGAAGCTCTCAGGCTGCACTGCAGAAGGAAGAGGCGGGGCTCTCGTGCAAACAGGCAGCTCATGCGGAGCTGAAGCAGCAGGGAAGCGAGAGCCTCTCGCTGGAGGCTGCTCGTGCAATCCCCGCATCCCAGCGCCGGAAAAAGGTAAGGTGTGGAAATGGCCTCTTGGAAGGGCCTCTTTGAAGAAACTAGGGTAAAATATTTATCTTGATATCAGTACCATCCATACCCTAATATTATTCATTTCTATCTATGCATGTGAAAGCTAGACAGTAAATAAAGCTGACAGAAAAAGAATTCAACTTACCTGAAATGTAGTGCTGGAGAAGAGTTCTAACTATAACATGGACCACCCAAAAGACAAATAAATGGTTCCAAGAGCAAATCAAGCCTTAACAGTCACTAGGAACCAAAATGACTAAACTGAGGCTATCTTGCTTTAGACAGATCATGAAATGACATGACTCACAGACTAAGACATTTATAGTCCATAAAGTTGAAGGCCACATGACAAGAGGCCAACTGTATTACTAGTAGACTGACTTGGCCCTCAGTTTGCAAAGCTTTAGCAGAGCTATTAACAACACAACCACTTAGAGCTCCCTCATTTATAAGATCTCCATAAGTTGAATAAAATTGACAATACGTAACAAGAGTCAACAATCAACATGTTTTCATAAATGTGTAAGCATTCCCAAAAGAAGACATTACTTAGATATTTCCAAATCAATGAAACTTACAATATAAAAGCAGATTTTTTTTAATATCTAACTTAGAGATCTAAACACAGTATATAAATTAAAAATGGCAAATACCCAATTCTAAATTCTAAAGTAGACTTCCGCAATTCATCACACTCTAGATATGATGGACTAGAAAACTCATATTCCCCAGCTCACACGCTTATTGACTATGTTGGTTGATGAGATCTCTACTACAGTGTTGAGGTTAAGAGATTGTTCTAAAGAGGGACATAGCATATAAGAAAGAGAATGGAAGGTGGAAGAGCTATGACAGAAGCATATTTGGCAGTGTGCCCTGGAATGCTGTCACACACAAATACATTTTTGCATGCACGCTATTATTGTTTAGTATATTCACGCCACACCATTTTTATCCAACTTTAGGAAAAAACTTGATTTAGTACACATAAGAGGCACTTTAGAAATAAAAGGCAATCTAACTGAGTCGTTAAAAAAACAAGACACTGAGAGCAGCAATTAAAGCAAAACTCAGAACTTGAACAAACAGATCTTAAGAGCATAGAATGAGCAGCCTTTCCTCCTTTTGAGAGAAGAAATTCCATAAACAGGGTTATTCTGTTGTTAACAAGCCTTTCCTGAATCTCAACAGCCACCTTAATTGAGATGGTGTGGCTTGGAATGGAATGAAGGAGACCCACTTTAGGGTGTGGTCTTAAGCAAGTCTCCCATAACCTCTATCATAAAGCTGTTACAAGTGTAAACTTCAAAAAGCATGAAAGGATCAAGTGAGAAACAAATGTATATGGCATCGTCGTCGTCGTCGTCGTCGTCATCATCATCAAGTATAAAACCAAAATGCTTCCATTCCTGTTGGAAAAATACCAAGATTTTTTTTTTTTTGTTTCCTCACAAATGCTGAAAGATCATTTGCTTGACTTTCCTAACACTTTTTAATTCTAAAATATGAGGTCTCAGCATAATGGCTTGTTGGTAGTATCAGTGGTTAGCTTTTTGCGTCACCATTTGACAAACAGCAGGTGACTCACCTTACTGAGGAAAGAAAATGCCTTCCCTCACTTTGAGCCTGTTTAGGTTTCATTTCAATTCTTTAAAACTGGACACATTTCATTTTTAATCCACTAATGTATGCTCATTCCAGTGAGTCACTGGAAAGCAGAGACAGAAAGTGAGAAAGAGAACAAGGAAAGAATGTGTGTGCCTTTGCTGTAGCTGGCAACAAATTACTTGGTGACTGCATGAAAAACCTTTTAAGATATTCTAATCGAATTCCAAAAATATCACTTCAAGAAGAGATACTTCACAATAGATAAGTTCCTCTCTGTCCAAATCTTCAACTACTGGACAAGGATAATAGCTTGAGTAGATTAACTCAACACTCCACCAGATCCCCAGATTTTGGAGCACTTCAGAATTTGGAAGCACTTCAGAAAGAACTCAGTTTTAACATACTTTAACCATCTACATGCCATACTTCTTCCTAGACAATAGATCCCTGTAGTTGGCTATGGGATGGCTATAGGATGAAACCCTATGTCCCTTGTACTACAGTCCCTTGTACCACAACCTCCTCCCCTTTACAAGGTGTCCTGGTCCTTCTACAGTACATCAGAGGGCTGGAAGAGCTGCTGTGGGAAGGAGAGAACAGGGAAAATCACTTTCAGCAGCAACTTGCCACATGCCTACATCTGGGTCTAATCCTATTAATTTTGCTGGCTGATGTTGTTCTTGTTTGTTTTTGAGACCACTCTCCTGTAACGACTTAGACATTCAAGTGTACAGGAAATTCCCCATCAAGGGATACCATTATGCTTGACGGCTACTTAGTTATCAATGGGGACAATTCATGAACTATATGAATTACATCTCAATCGGGTACATTTATTAATTATTCCATGGTGACTTGAAGTCAAGAGCCAACAGGTGACAACCCTTCTCCCATTGCTATGCTGAGTGATGTCTAGAAAACTGGCTATGGAGGGTTTCTCAACTCTCTGAAACAGATTTTTGAAGTGAAAAGAGGTCTGCAGTTGAGAGGAAGCCTCGCCCCTCCCAACACCACTGACAGAACCAGTTCCATCAGTGGATGTCTTCTGCTGGATTCTAACAGGGGACATGAGTTACAAGGCTTTTTCACCTTATGGTGACAAATACTTTCACAATGAAAAATGAACTGTGTGAATTCACCCTACCGTTCTTTAGGATCTCATAATTAGAAAAAATCATCAATTTCCAGCAATATTCTATTGTGAAAAATTAATCATGTAAACTCCCCTTATAGTTCTGCAGGATCTCTTGATTATGGAGATCTATTAATTTATGGAAGAGGTGAGTATCTTGGCATATTGTCTGGCCTGGCATCTCTATTAGTCACACTGACTACCCAAATGCTTAAAAAGGACCAAAAGTCAGTGGCTGGTTTTAAAAAACAAGCATGTTTTGATATTAAATAGCGCAGGGAGACTGTACCCTAATGAAAAGGCGAACTGCCTCTCATGGGCCCCCCATGTAGTTCACCCCCCAGGTTTTTTACCAGTATAAGGGAGAGCCCAGGGGTCAGAGGTCACAAAAACAGCTGGGGGGCACATGCAGCTCTAGAGCTGCACTTTGACTACCCCAGTCTTACAGTAATATTTCCCAGTGAAAAATGAATCCTATAAAAGTTTTCCTACTGGTTTTTAGCATCTCTTCTATTCGGTAGTTGCTACTTTATTTTCAAATACTTTTATGTGGAATTAAAGGAGTGGCAGTGCTAACAAAGCAAACAGTGATGCAGTCATGTGGGCAGCTGACTTTCCAGAGTATTCCATCACTGCAAGTTAGTCAACAGATCCAAAAGAAAACTAGCATACTTACCACTTCATCAGAGCTGCAATGACTGGCTCTTTACCCTGTTATGAGAAACCACTTAAATGGCAGACTCATGGTAAACCATCATTTGTTTAATGTGCTCTTAATGTGCTCTTGTGTGGCTCTAGTTAATTTCTAAGGGTTTGCGCAGAAGCATCTCCACTTCATTTTGCCCAGTCTCTTTACACACACACCGACACACCTGATTATGTTTTTAGTTGAAAATTCAGCCTGTTCAAAGTGTTCGTAGGTCCGTAGCCCTCTGTTCTGAAAACTTTCCAATACAGACTAAAGGATCTTACATAGTATTACAACATGTATGAGTTTCAGAGATTACCAAGAAATGTTTTTTGTTGGACCTTAAGAACTATTTGGGACAAAAACAAACAAAAACAAACAAACAAAATCTTCATCCCAAACTAGTAGGAATCAATCTTGTACTAAAAAGAAAAACAAAGTTTTTTTTTTTTTAAAAAAGAATAGCATCCCCTACCTGGTCCCACGGACAGATGATTCCTCCAAAACACATGAAGAGGTATCCCATGGCAACCAGACACACCCAGACTACCACAGAGAAAACACGAAGGAGCTTCTTGAACAACGGTTCTATGCAGGCAAGGATAAATACGGCAAAGAAAATTGCCAGGGCTGTTGGAACAGTTATCAAGAATGCCACGTGGTCCTCAGTTTCCTGAAAACGAGAAGGAAGGAATATTTTCAATTGGACCTATGCAACAGGAAACCAGTGTTTGCCTTCATTATGGTGAACTAAGAAATACTTGGTTAGCCAAATATTTTCAGTTCATTTGCTAACTTGGGTACAAACCCTAAAACACCTGGAGTTGTGTTTCAAGGGTCAAATGTTGTCTGTCTAAATTGGTTTTTACTCAATGTGAGCTAAAATTCTCCAAGAAAAGAGTTATACAATTCAAGCAAAAAATAGATGTAGTATGTCTCTTAACAGTTGCTAGAACAATTTAAACATACTATTTTGCCATTGAACTGTGCTTCTGTATTCTATAGGAGCACACCCTCAGACCTTTGGTCATGCAGCCCACTATCCTTTGGAACTACAGAACCAAAATATTATGCAGTGAATCAGTTTCTGTTTTTCTCTCTATACGTATTCAGTGCAAGGACACTAAGGTTGCAACGCTAAACACATTTACTAAAGATTATTAAATTCTATTGAATTCAGTGATAATCACTACTGTGTAAACATACCTAGGATTACACTACAAGCAAATGATCTTTATGAAGACTAAGGCTAGGATCCAAGGAGTAACAAAACTAATTACACAAGCTTAGGGATTCCCCCATAAAGCACAGAAACAGCTTGTGAAACTAATCTAAATTTCAAAAGCAGTTAATTATCGATCAGGATGATGAACTGTCAAAATTTCCACTGAGCTCTAACAAAAGCCCCTCACATAAGCCTAAGAAACTCTTTGATCGTGCCTGAAATATTTATTTAGGGAGCGCTTCTCAGGCTATCTGAAATAAAGGACCATCATTTCATTTTTCCTAATGTGCCAATAACCACTAATGTATTTTTGCCCAATGGTTGCAACGTATCTACCTTTCCCGGACACTGACCATGGACAGGCAGTGAATGTCTAATGGACCAGCAACAGTTCATAAACCACCGCACTGAGTAGCACTGATTTAAAGAACTGCTATTCAACATTTCCATTCATGGATTCCATAATGCAGTTTATAAGGAAATACTGAATAACGGCAATCAGAACATTCACATATAGCGCTAAACCATAGTTTAGTGTAACATGCATGAGCAAAAGAGAGCAAGTTGGAAGAGAAATAAAGCAAAACAATTTCATTTCAGCAGAGTTCCAACTTGTTGCTACATATGAACCAGAAACAGTGATAGAAAATAAATTCTAGTCAATTGTTAAACAACCTAATAACAAATCCTGATTTACTCTGATGACTAGTTTCATGAACTAGAGTTTATTCTGTTGCTGAAATACAATTGCTGCTTTGCACATAAAAAAAAAATCTCCTAGAACTAAACTGATTTTTTTTCTATTTCTCAACCACAGCACATGGGAGTGGGGAGGGAAGTGCGACACATTATAAAGATGGCTATCTTCTGCTTCTGTGTAAACCCTAATGCTTAAAGATCCAGAATGTTCAAAAAGTAATGTCAGAACAGTGGACATTGTCATACAGAAAGCAAATTGCTATTGGTTATGTCACAGGTACTCATAATTTTCCAGAATGCTAAGATGTTGGGTCACGTTCATAATGTCTGACCTCAAGATTTGGTCAACTTATATATATACATATATGAACCCCCTCCGTCAAAGTTAACATTCACATAGAACAGCAGAGCTTCACACAAATCCATTAAATTCAAGCCCACTCTTGAATATACAGCACCAATACACACACCCCAACACATACATAACTGTTCTCACAATGGGATCGTTAGATCTAAGCCTTTCCTTCCCACGTTTCCTGTAATGCTTCCACCAAAGATGTTTTAAAGTATCAGCTAACATCTTGTAAAAGTCAGCTATTAAATTATCTGAACCCAGAGCATAAGTAAATGTAAGTGCCTCTGTTGCATTAACCACCTCTTCCTGTGCATTAATAGAATCCATAAACTCCTTGACTTTAGCACTTGATTGTGGGATACATAATCCATTTACGAAATTATTAATATGACAACTCTCTGGGTTTTGTGAAGAATACAATGATTCATAATAATCAAATACCTCTGTAGATTTCTTTGTTAGCAATGGGTAATAAGTTAACTGTCTTTTTCTCCGGAAGATCAAAACTTACTTTTTTGCTCATTTACACGAAAGTAGTTTTTCTGGTCTACCTATACTTTTATTTAATCCACATTATGCTTCTATATTGAACTTGCCATATCCAGTTTGTTCTTCACCAGATTTAGCTTTTACAGTGCTTCTTAAAAATCATCTTATTTTGTCTTCTTTTCGAAATACAAACTCTGCTCTCATTCTTGAATTGAAACATGTTCAAACATGCAAATACACTCTAAATTAAACCTCAACTGTAAACCTCCAGATTTCCATAGAATTACCTTCCTTTCTCCTGAACTGAATTGTACTACACACACACACACACAATCATTTTTTTGAAAAAACAGAAAGCTGCTAGCAGGTTGTGACTGGACTACTGAAAACCAAGAGTTACAAGGTTTAATATCCATAACTGTTATGGGAGAGAAATAAACAAAGAAATATTAGAATAGAAAGTTTAGTCCTTTCCTTCTAAATGTTACATGCCTCCATGTATCTTGTGACTAAAACTTTTGCATTAACCTTCATGTCCCCGCCTCCTCAGCCTCTGCCAGTTGCTCTCATCTGAGGATATGACATTTGAAGAATTCAGCCTCACAACAAATCCACTTGTTAACTTTGGTAACAGGGGATAACTCAACCCTGGCAGTTAACAGCTGTGAGGAAGAGGTAAAACTCAATGGTTCAGCAAGTTTAGTGCTAAACAGGTTGTGGTAAGCCACAGGTCATATGCCTGTTATTCTGAAAGAGTCTTCAGGTCTTTCATGAAGAAACTATCTTCTCTAATGCTGGATTATATTGGTCATAGTAAACATCCAATTCTTCAGATCTTTTTTGCAAAAAGTATTTGAAGAGGTAGCAAAAAACACTGCAGGTTGTCTTAGATGAAGACAGTTATTGCAATTCATTTCAGTCTGGTTTCAGTCTTGTATTGGGTACTTAAGTCACATTTTTGCCTTTTCATGGGAAGGACAGGGAAAAAGGGGAATTGTTGATTCAGCTGGACCTCTGACCTGTATTCCATATCAATGGTCAGAATATTCTTCTGAACAGTATCTCAGAGGTAGGACACAATGTGTGGGTGATAGGAGTGGAAAGACTATTCAAAAATATTCAACAAGAAGTCAAAAAACATGTTTCTACAGTGTTAGAAACCCTGTTGAGGAGAACACTGATCTGATGAGAAACTTTGCAGTTCAATACTTTGTTGTTGTGTGCCTTCAAGTCAATTCCAACTTATGGCAACCCTAAGAAGAACTTATCACAGTGTTTTCTAGGGCTGAGAGTCTGTGATCCACCCAAAGTCATCTAGTGGGTTTGCATGGCCAAGGTGGAAACTGAACCCTGGTCTCGAGGGTCATAGTCCAATGCTCAGACAACTACACCACCAGGACTTACCCCATGCAAATTCACACATGCCCAGAAAGCAGTATTTTTCCAAAGGAAATAGCATTTGCTGTGCAGAAAATAATATTTCTCCAAAGAGATATTATTTTTGTGCAGAAAATGTTCCTCCCTCCACAAAAAAGTATGAATTTTGTGCAAAATTAGATCCTAACTATAGCATTTTCTTTGTAGGAAACAGCATTTCCAGCAAAGAAAAATAGTATTTCTACAGTTTTTGCAGTGGGAACATTACTTGCTGCATCTTTCAAGAATTAAATTAGTGAAAGATTACATGCCCGGGAGCAGGCCAGATTGTTGCAGAGTTTTCATTTCTTCCTGGAAGATATATTACAGAAGGTAGTGCTTGGAAGCTATTTTTCTTTCCTGTAGAAATTGTCCAGTGGGATTCTCTCTTTGGATGATTTTTTGATTGAATAAAACACTTGATTTGCAACTTACAATTCAAAAAGAATAGAAAGTCTAGTTTTCACTGAATCTCAATTACTTCCTTTTGGTATGGGAATACGAAATAAATAAATAAATAAATAAAAACAATTCTAATGATGAAATTCCACTGACTACTAAAAATTAAGTCTCACAGAGGTCAACATCACTTATTTCCAGTTACATGTGTATAAGACTGCAGCTCTACCATCAGTTTCAGAACTGATTTCATTACCAGATTTCTAGATCAAATATTCCCACACCGCTATATTCCTTGCAATTACTTCTCCTTGTAATCAGCTCTGAAATGATTCTACAGGAAATACCAGTTAAGTCTGGTTAATTAGAATCTGATTGAGCAACAGCCTTATTCAAATGTAGTGACTCTCACATAACCAAAAATATGATTTTTGTATACACATAGTACATAAAGCTAATAAATTAACAATTTAAAATGGGGGGGGGGAGGACACAGTTACATCTTTAAGCCAATGCTCTTTACGCTTTCTACACATTTGCAAACAATGTACTGTCTCTTTAACAACAGCAGTAGGTGAGCACGACAGGGCACAAGAGACTGAAAACTCGCTTAAATGGTATAATTTATACAGCACAAGCTTGTGAGGTTTATTTAGAATAAGTCCCACTAAGCTCCAAGGAATGTGTGCATAGGACTGCAGCTAAGCCAGCGAGGCCTTGACTCAGCTAAACTTCATGCAATGAATGTTCTGTGGTGAAAATAACGGAGAGAAATTATAGGCCCTCAGTATCTTATTTTGTTCAATTGTTTATGAATTGTATACAAAGCTTGTGGGACCAGCTACAGACACCTCAGTTTGGTTTACAACCTCCTGAGTCACGCCTATCAATTGCACTGAGGGGTAAAACTCTTCAATTTTACATTTGCTTGCCTCAGTTGCAACTGAGTTAACTGTTTGGGTTTTTATAGAAATTCATTAGCCTGGACTGTGCACCATAAGTTCTTAACCTATTCAGTGATCCCTAGATGTTCAGTGCCTCAATCTCTGGTTTGAGATAAGTGGGTGGGGGAGTTGGGTTGGCATGGAACTTGCAAAGATTTCAGGGCAGAGATATCCTGTGCATGCCTTGTCCATGAGCTTTCCCAGAATCATCAGGCTGGTCACTGTAGAACATCATCAGGCTGGTCACTGTAGAACAAAGCATCCTCATACTAGACTAGACAGCCCTACAGCCTCAGCAAGCAAGGCTCTGACAAATATGCCGTGGTCTGAGTACATTACAATGCAGAGCAGGAATGCAAGTCATGAACCCTTTCAGATGTTTCACTGTAACTCTGGCCACGACTACCCTAGCCTGCAAAGCCAGTGGTGAGGAATGCTGGGAGCTGCAATCAAACAGTATCTGGAAGGTTCCACAGCTTCTGCCCTTGACTAAGGGTTTTTCCCACAGGGACATTTTATAGGCCCAGAAAGTTATTATAACATTTTCAGTGGCAGTGGAGCTTTGTAAAAGAGAGAACAAATGAACAAGAAATATTCTAAAACCTTCTGCTGCCCTATCTTAAATTTAAGCCCCCTGTCCCCAGCAAAAATTGGTAGGATGTAATCCTGCCTCAAAAGTTAACTCACGGTTCATATTTCAAAAATGCTTCTGGAAGAGCAGCTTTTTTTTTAATGCTTCATTCAGTCTAGAGAATATACTTTCCTGCTACTCATCAAGTACAGAAAAATTCCAATTAGCATTACATTTCATCCAGGATTATTGATTCTGTGAATTACTTTGATGCAGGCAATAAACAGCATTTATTTCAAAAGACTTCATAAAGGTGAAGCAAAAAAAAAAAAGAGGAGATTTACTGCAACACAATAAAATAATTTCCTTTGTTGAAACTAGATTTGTTCACATATATCCTTTTTCTAGAAATGCAGAAATATATTCAGTAAATCATCTTGGATCACAATTTCAGTGCTGCATGCTGAAGCAAGCATCCTACATTTAAATCATAGAACAGAGGAATTTGCTTTGCACTGAGCCAGATCAATAATGTGCGTAACTCAGTGTTGTCTATTCTGGCAGCTAGCAGCTCTCCAGGGTTCCAGGTCTACCTGGAGATACCTGCAGTCGAATTAGAGACTTTTTGAATGCAAAGCATGTGTTCTACCATTGAGCTACTGCCTTTTCCCTCCCACGCAAACGTCTGTTCAACCACCCCAAGAAACCTATTCCAGCATAAAACTAAAGTTACAGCTAGGAACTACTTCGTAATATCTAACCTACAGGTGAAGAAAACAACTAAAAGGTACTAAGTAGAAGTCGTTCAAACAAAAGCACCTACTCATTGTCATTTACATGCAGAGCATCATATAAGCAGTGCCAAGTAACCCTGCTCCTGGTTACCGCACGTGATGAGTAGGGCCTTTCCCCAGTATCTGTGCATATGGTGCAAACAATCTGTAGGAAAAGGCCTTTGCCAGCACAACTATATCTGCTCAGCTTCCCTTCCTTCAAATATTTGGGCTGTACACATGGACAATGAGGAAAGGGCTTTTTGATGATTATGGAGGGGAGGCTAGTCAACATGCCAGAACAGAACCAGACAGGGTAAATGACAGACAGACAGACAGACAGACAGACAGACAGGACATAGTAGCTAGATAAAATATAATCTACTTTATCCATAACTGAAATCAGGGGGGTGGGGTGGAAGCATGCTAGATATATCTTCTATAACATATTCTGCATAATACTACCACAAGATATGTCAGCTGCGGCTCCCTTTCATCTATTTTGAGAGTTCTGGATCTCTGTGTTAAAAGTTAATTCCACAAATGATAGAGGCCATTTCCACACTAACCTGTTATAGTGCGATGATTCCACTTTCAACATCCTCTGGAATCCTGGGGTTTGCAGTTTCGGGAGGGGCCGGCCGGTCCCTCCCGAAACTGCAAACCCCAGGATTCCAGAGGATGTTGAAAGTGGAATCATCGCGCTATAACAGGTTAGTGCAGAAATGGCCTAAGTTATTAGGGTACAAAAATAAGTTCTGGCTTTCTTAGTATTCTGATACCCCCACCTGCATACAGTACAAGGTCCATGACGCTGCTGGCTACATAAATATAGAGATGAACAGAGAACAAGGTAATTCCTACCTGGGGGAGTGAAAATCACTATCTAATCATCATTTTTACTTCATTTGATAGTTTGGATCTCTTGGGTCTCATTATCATCCTAGGTTACAGATGAAGAAAGGAAGGGACAGGAGTCACATACAAACCCCACATCCTTTTTTATGCCCTCCGGATAGGTGAGTTACATGCTCTCGAGATAGGCGGGTTACATGTCACCTTGTGATGAAAAATAGGCTTCTCCTGAGCCTAAAATAGTCCAGAGAGGGATAAAAACACAGCGAAAGTACTCCCCCATGCCTCCTAGGGGGTATCCGGTGCTAGAAAAAAAGTCACTTTTAGGTACATAGAGTGGGGACAAAGCGGGCCCTGGATCCCTGAGAACTGACTGTCAGTGCCCAAGATGAACTGGGACTGCAGCCTAGAATACTTACCTTGTAGTTGGGAGTTGTACTGAAAAAATCAGTAATGACAATCAAGATGTCTTTCACATAGAGGTGTAGCAGGGTGTGGGGAGGGAGAATGAGGATGTTGCCCCAACTAAAGCCTTTTTCGCACAGCATTTGTGCCTCCAGAGCATTGCACGCTTGCGAGGAGTGTTCCACACGACGTCCTCGCAATGGCGTGATGCTGCCGGGGCCAGCAGGCGCGGATAGCGCGATATTTCATTTTTGGCTTTTGGCCAAAAATGATGCGCGATTGCGCATCGCTCCGGGGTCCCACATGCACTTACTGTCCGTGTGGAGCCTCCGGAGCTGCGGCCCTCACACTTCCTCCCCCAGCACAGCCTGGGAAAATACCCGGCTGGGCTGCGGAAGGAAGAGGTGGAGTCTTCATGCTGCCTACCAGCTGGCAGGCAGCTGCTGCAGAGCAGGAGCAGCGGGGACGTGAGTGCATCAAGGAAGAGGCTGCTCACATGATCCCCACGTGACTGCGCCAGACGGAGGTAAGCTATGGAAAGGGCCTAAGAATTCTGTCCCAACAAAATTTTTCTTCAGTTCTCAAATTTCTACCACTCCAGTAACTTAAAACTTCTAGGCCTCCAAAGAAACAGGGTAGGCAAAGGTACCAAGGGAATGCGAAGACATCCAATGCAAGAGTTTTCAGTGTGAAGGATTTTCAATGTCTTATGTTCCACAATGCTAGAAATTTGAGGGCTGAAGGAAAATTTCATTGGGGGACAAAATTCTTATTTGGGGGGTCAATGCCCTCATTCTGCCCCCATTGCTACACATTTGCTTTCAGGGAAGCACTGCTGATATTTTAATTGAGAAATCTCTATTTCTGTGGCACAGTATACATCGCCCTTGCCCAACAACAATAACATTCCCAATCTCTTGCAGATATGTGTTCTCCATTTTAACTCTATGTGAAGTTGCTAGGGAAGCAATGCAAGCAACTCAAAATGCCTTATTTTAAAAATGACGGATGATTGTTTTTGTTTCCATAGAAAAGTAGAATATTATAAAGATAACACTACTGAGAAATACCACACACAATAATTTATACAAGAATACTGTCCTCAGCAGGTTCACACATTGTGCATATATCTCTCTGTGGAAGCGTGTTTTAACTTTCAAGGTAAAAAAAAAAACAGCACACATAAAAAAGTGTGAAATTACAAAGTTCTATTTTAGTCTTAGATAAAGAAATAGAAACAAATGCTTGTTTCTTTAAATTTTATTAAACATTTTCTAATACAGTAAAAAAATCAAGATAAATACAAAGAAAGAAAAAAAGAAGAAAAAACAACAAAGATGGTAAAGAAAAAAACAGAGACAGTGAAGAATGAAAAAAAATACATTTGATTTCCAGCTTTCTGAAAGAAGATTATATGTGACTATAAAAAGTAACTTCTTCAATTGTAAATACCAATTGTATACTTCTACTGTTTATTTTTCCAGATAAACTAATTATCAAAACTTACAGTTAACATATTATTCTCTTTTTCTTGCAAAAAGCCTCTTAAAGATTCCCAGTCATTCAAGAAAGTCATCAACAATTTTTCTCTAATCAACACTGTTAATTTGTCCATTTTAGCTAAATCCATCAGCTTCATTAGCCAGTCCTCACTCACTGGTATTGCTGTAATTTATCAAGTTCTGCACATATAATAATTTTGCTGTACTGGTCATATATTGTAGAATCTTTCTGTATTTCTTCTTTGGTCACCCATCAATTCCAGAAAATTGGTTTTTATTGCACAATCACGTTCAGAATTTTTTGCACCATAACATGAATTTGATTCCAGATTTTTCTTGGCTTTTTCACAAGTCCACCATATGTGGTAGAAAGATTCCACCTGTTGCTCATATTTTCCAAACACATTAGAAACATCTTAATGCATTTTGGCCATTCTTTCTGGTGTCAAATACCAATGATGCAACCTCTTATAAAAGTTCTCTTTAAGATCATAACATAATGTAAATTTCATTCCCTTTTACCATTTTCTTCCATTGTTCCAGCTCTATTTTATATCCAAGACTTTGCACCACTTTATCATACAACCTTTCAAATTCTGATTTATCCAACTCAAAGTCATACAGATTTTTAAATCCATTTTAAATGTTTCCGTTATTTGTCTATCACATGGAAAACTGTAACCTTCTGGCAGTAACTCTTCATTTGACTGAATTTTATATTGTTCTTAGTCACGTTCCAAGAGATTTTATTAAGATGTGCACTTTTTCTTTGCTGTTGTCTCCTTCCTATAGAAAATCTCTTGCGATGAAACTCACAAAGGTATCTTAGGGCATATTTTTGGTTTGTATCCATTCCATACTCTTAACAGAGAACATTTCATGTAATGACTATTAAAATCTGCAGTCACTTTAGCTTCATCATACCATAAATAATCATACCACCCAAACTTCAGCTCATGCCCTGCTAAGTCAAGCAGTATCTTATTTGTCAACATAATCCACTCCTTTCAATCAGACTAAACAACATGTGGAAGAGTACAATTTCAAGTCTGGTAATCCCAGTTCCCCTCTTTGTTTTGCATCTTGTGAAATTTTATATTTAACTCTTGGCTTCTTCCCTTGCCATATAAATTTCCATAAGTCATTCTGCCATTATTTGAATAACGCATCTCTGGCCAAAATTCATACCGTCTGGAATAAAAATAGCATTCTCATCAAAACATGCATTTTTATCACCAAAATCACCCCAACAATGATAGCTTAAGTTTCACCCATCTTTGCAAATCCATCTTAATGCCTTTCCATATCTTAACATAGTTATTATTCAATAACATACAATTCATATTCACCATAGTAATACCTATGGAATTTGTCTTTTCTCATATTTTTTTATTCACATCATTGTTTTTTGCTTATTTATCTTACATCCAGCCAACTCTCCAAATTCTATCAGTGCCTACCACAACAATCATATCATGTCTGGAGGATTCTCTAACCCTATCACTAAATCATCTGGGAGTAAATATTCTTCTGTTTCTATTACTCTAGGCTGAGTGAGAAGCATGCAACCTGTTTGACAGCTTTCAAAGCCTTCCTGAAATTCCCCCCAAATATTGCAGTTTTTTTTTCCAACTAAAAAATACAACACAACAAAGCCACCACAAAACATGGTGGTTTATCTCCCACTGTTCTTCCCTAACCCCCCCCCCAATGCTTCTATCAGCCTGCCCCCAAACCCATGAAATGCAGTTAATTCCCAGAACTAGCTGTTACATTGCTTCCAGATGTGTTGGGAGCATCTCAGAGGGGCTGGGTGGGAATGGTCCTTTTCTCATCTGCAGCTGTTCACCACTGCTCTAAGCCAAAATGTATGGAGATCACTTATTGGATTGAATACATTCACTGTATTTGATTTAACAAAACTCTTCTCAAGGGGAAATCTTGGAAAGATACATTCTCTGGTGTCTGTTCATGATTGAAGATGTAAAAATGTCAAAAAGTAGGTTCCAGATGGTAGGATGAAGCACCTTATGCAAGCCAACTGCAAGCCTTAGAACATGCCCTAGAATCCTAACCAAAACAGACATTCAAAAATACCCAAGCCAATTTGAAAGAGTTCCTTGAAACATGCCAAGTATAAATACCATTAATCTAAGTGCTTTGGAGCGCTGGTGGCGCAGGGTCTAAATGCCGGTACTGCAGCCACAAGGTTGTGAGTTCGATCCTGCTGGGCTGCAGGTTGATTCAGCCTTCCATCCTTCCATAAGTTGGTAAAATGAGTACCCAGCTTGTTGTAGGCAATTAGCTAACATATTGTAAACCGCTTAGAGAGCACTTCACTGATAAGCGGTATAGAAATACACATGCTGTTGCTATTCCTTTGAGTCAGCATGATGTAGTGGTTTGACTGCTAGAGGAAGACTCCAGGAGACCAGGGTGTGAATCCTTTCTTAGGCATGGAAACCCACTGGGTGATACTGAGTAAGTCTCAGCCACAGACAACAGCAAATCCTCTCCAAGAAAACCCTGTAATAGATGTGCCTTAGGGTTGCCACAGTAAAAATGGGGAACAGTTCCAGTATTCTTAATGACTGTGTAGAAGGAACAATTTCAGCAGGTGTTGCTCACTATCTGGTTGCATGGCAAACACCACCTGCTGACATCACATCTATATTGCCTTTAAAAGTAAAGGAACCCTCTCTCAGCCTATCCTCAGTTAGAGTGGCTCTATTTGAAAGGCTGTATTGCCTGGCTCCAGTTTAAAGATGACCTCTAAGAAGGAAGAGCAGAGGCCTTGAAGGGGCCCGTCAATAATGAGCATCCAGACTGAACAGGCACACAGTCACAGTTTTTCCCACTACTGTGAAATGCACAGTATTTCTAATTAAATTATTTCTTTCTAAATTTGTATGTATGTATGCATGCAAATTTTATGCCAATCTTTATTCTGTTTTCATCCTCTTTTTCACTGATGCATTTTTTTCTTCCTTGGTGATAACAGCGTAGCTACCCTGTCTTTGGTGTATAAGGTGAGCCAATGCTCCTTCTCTTCTAAGCCCTTTTGAAATCATCCCTCCCAAATGAACATTTCTATTTATTACACTTGTGTGCAATTCTTTCACAGGAATTCAGGGTGACACATACAGAACTATTGCATGCTTTCTCACAATAGCAATGTGAACTAGATTAAACTGAGAGCCCTAGGTCAAAAGTAAACCTCATACTTGAGCAGAAATTTGATCTTAACCTTCCCATCAATCCAAGTTTAACACCTTGTCTACTAATCAACATTGGCTTTCTAAATCTGTGATGAATAGCATATATACAATGTGTTAGCCATATACTGTACAGCACAAGTCATGCTTATAAAGTATGTAGTGAATCTCAGGCCCTTTCCGCACAGCATTTTCCACGTGAAAGGGTACCTGGAGCATCACACGATTGTGAGGAGTGATCTGCATGATGCACTCACAATCGCGTGACGCTCCAGGGGCCGGCAGGTGCCAATTGCGCACCTTTTCGTTTTCGGCTAGAAGCCAAAAATGGTGTGCGATCACGCATTGCTCCCAGGCCCCACGCATACTTACCTGATGTGCGGAGCCTCTGGAGCTGCACTGGTCACGCTTCCTGCCCCAGTGCAGCCTGGGAAGGTCCCAGGCTGCACTGCGGAAGGAAGAGGCGGGGCTCTCGCGTGAGCAGGCAGCTCATGTGGAGCTGAAGCAGCAGGGACATGAGAGCCACTCGCCGGAGGCTGCTTACGCGATCCCTGCACCGCAGCGCTGGAAGAAGGTAAGGTGTGGAAAGGGCCTCAGTTCTTAACCAAAATGTGATATATGGGTCAGGGGCTCAAGATGAACAACTATGGGAGAAGGTTAGTCCTGTTATACATTAGTGATTACACAGGGGATGTCCTTTGCTCTTGGAGACCCAGGTGATCCTCTACCCACCCTTTCCATCTTTAGACATCAGATGAAAACAGGATTCTGCCCCTGCCGCACATGTTCCTCAAAACGTGGAGTACCTTAGCTGCTGTGCTAATGTACTGCTGCCTTCTGCTCTTATGCTCATTTATTGTTCTCATGTTGTTTTATTGAGATTCATGGCTTTATGAGCTGCCTTGGGGCTCCTATTATGGGACAATAAGGTGGGACATGAATATTTTAATAAATCATGCTGCTGACTCATGTTTGGCTTACAGATCACAATAACTCTTGAATCCACCTCTGGAGTATGATAGGCCCATTAGTCGTCCCCTTCCAACAGCTGTGTATGAGACTCTTTTTTTCCCATTTGTAAGATTCTACACTTGTTCTGTTCTTCTTCTTTTTTTTAATAGTTGAGATCTAACAAAAAAAGCAACAACTATCTCCTGTAATGCAAAATATTTAAGCAAAGTCTTAGGGTCTTAAAGATTAAGCAAATGATAAATGTTACCTTCACTGCTATGTATACCAGATATTCCACTGAACAGATGACTCCATTATCAGCTCTGACAGCTGTTTATGAGGCATGTGAGCCTGGATCCAAGCTCCCCTCTTCCCCACCATCTCTATTCTGCTCATCTATGTAACTCCCAGCTCAGTATTAAGAATCATGCACCGTGCCCCCAAAACAGGGAAACTCTGCTAGCCATCTCCAAAAGCCACGCAGCACCCTTGTGCTTCAAAGCAACCAATCCAGCAGAGATCAGGGTTATGAAATGTTTTGTTTTGAACAATCTGGTAAACACTGTCTATTATCATTATCTGAAATCAGTTATATTAACCTATAGGACAATGCAGTGTGTTACACACTAAAGTGAATACGTTTTTACAATATCTGGAAATGAAACCTTCTAGCTTTCACTCCTTTTGGTCAAAGGCACCTTTTTAAAATGTTGGGTTTTCTCTCCTTCAAAAAAAAAAATAGTATAACTATAGCAAGTTAAATAGTATAACTACAGCAAGTTAAATGAAGAGGGAAAAAGAAAGAACCAGAGCTAAAGCTGCACAGAATGCTAAAATAATCTTTAAATTTAAAAGATAGAAGTCCACAATTCTTTGAAGTACTGAGACCGTTATCCCACACCCACTTACCTGGGAATAAGCCTCACTGAACTCAGTCAGAACTCAATTACTTCTGAATAAACATGCATCCTTTTGTATATCTTAACTGTACTGTGCTTGTTTTAATTGGTAGGCCACACGGAGTCTCAGTTTTGGGGAAAAGCAGCCTATAAATAAAGGGAGGGGGAGGAAACAGTGCCAGCAATGCCCTTAATCCATTTAAAAAAGAATAACCTTTCCAATGGCAAAAGTAAAAGGCACAGGCAAAGAGCCTAGAGAGAGAGTTAACTGCAGCTGAGGACTGGTCCCAAAATACATAGGACTCTAATGGTATCAAAAAGCCAAAGGGTGTATTCGTTTGTTTGCCTATTAGACATCCCAATAACCAGTATTCACTGCGCTATGTACAGGCAAGTTAAATGTAAAACATGACACAGAAAATGACAATAGAACAATAAAACAGCACAAAATAAAATAATACAAAGTAAAATCAGCAATAGGTTTGGGGGTTAAAGACAAGGTAGCACACATCAAAACCAAAGTAAAACCACTAGCAAAAATTAAAACACTACAGAAGCACAGTTGATCCTCCACATTTGCAGAATTAACTTTCACAGATTTATTTGTGGATTTCTTCAACCTCTGCCCCCACCACATCTCAGGTGCTTCTTTTCCAGGGAAACTTTCCCTTTTGGTAGCTCCAACAGGGCCACATAGCCCTTTAAAACCCACCTCTGATCCTTCTCCTCCTCCTCCTCCTCCTGCACCAGCCACTACCTGGCCAGCTAAGGACGGCTCATAGCCCAATTTCTCAGCATCACAAACTCCCTCCCAATACCCCCCAACACCCAAGGAAGAAGATGGGTGAGAGGGGATTTACAGAGCTACCATGCTGATCCAGCCCTTTCTCTCTCCTTTGCCTGACCCTGGGTGCTTATCTCAGTCCTCTTCCCACCAACACACACATACATATTTTGATATCTGTGATTTTTCCAATTTTGTGAGGGTCCTGCCTCTCTAACCCTAGCAAATGTAAAGGGCCAACTGTATAGAAATATTAATGGATGGGAGAATAGAAAGATCTGGTGCCAAAAGAGCATATCACGTGGTTGCGCTGTGCAACCATCACTGAAAAGATCCTCCTTCTTGTAAGCCACCCAACTTGCTTCATTTGGCAGAAGCACCTTAAGCACTTCAGACTATGATCTAACAGGTATTCCTGAGCAAATGTGGGATAAATTTTCCTTCAGGTAATATGGTCCCAAACTGCCAACAGCTTTAAAGATTAAAAACAGCACTCTGAATTAGACCTAGCTGCTTCAAAAGACAGAAACTGAAATTCTGCTCTAACAGCTTCCATGACTCTTGCTACATATTTCTGAGAATGTTAGTGACGGTTGCACTCTCCATTTCTTCTACCCCCTCCCCTTTTCCTCCTGCAATCCACACCAGATGCCTTCTCTGATCTTTTCTTCAAGGAATGAGATGAGAGCTCAGACTGTCTCCTTTCGTACATCCAGCTTTAAGGTTTTGCCAAGTTGTTGGCACCTCCAAGTTATTGAGTCTGCCATGGGATCTTAGTTCTTAGATCTCGGTTGAACAAAGTAACATTCAAGACTCCTTAAAAAAATATACGTATTCCCTAAGCACCTGCTACATTACTCTTACATACATTGAATTAACCAGAAATGGTTGTTCGGTCTGGCACAGGGCCAGCACTGTAAGTGTATGTGTTTGTGTGTTACAGACAGAGATGCAGATATAAAATGACAGCCACACTTGATGGTAAGAACACACCGACTTACATATTTGAGCGAGATTGGCATATGGGTCTTGACTGATCATACGTACATGCTACAACTTCCCCTTAGAAGAAACGGACAACTTCTGGCCAAAGAATCACCAAATCTTAAGTTCTGCTAAGCTTGTGCTAGCTTGGGTTGGGAGTAAGGATTCTAGTTTTTTCTTGATCACAGAGTTGGCCTTTTTAATCTCCCCAGACATTGCTGTCGATGACAGAAGAAATAACTACACTAGGTTCATGAGAGATGCAATCTCTCTACCACTCCCATTTCAGAAGCATAGAGGTAGGCATCTTTTTTTTTGTTCCAAACACAAAAGAGCATCATGATGACTTTCCAGTGGTGGCTTCTGACAGCAGACCTTCTCTGTCACAAACAGACTCTTCCCCCAACCAGCAGTGTGCAAGGATCATCCTATTCTATGGTTTCTACATCATTCTTCCAGGGATCATAGGACTGTGGTCAAAATTAGCACCAAATTAAAAAAAAAAAAAGCGAGAGAGAGAGAGAGAGAGAGAGAGAGAGATGCAGCTCTTAAGCCTCTAAAGGATACTCACACATTTCTCATCTTCAAGGAGAAAAGATGTCTAAATACACTGAGACAACCCATTTAAAAAAAAAAGTTAAACTACCAGGTGATTATTTTCCATTTCATGACTTTGTGAAAAACTGATTAGTTCCAAAAACTTTTTTGTTCAGAAAACAGTTGTTCTGTGCAAAAACATAATTTTTGTGAAAATAATTTTTTGCCAAAAAATTTCTGAAATATGACACAGTCTTTTCAAATTGCTCAAAAATCTTGCCTAGCAGGGAGAAAACATTTGCATTTTTTTTGTCACTGTATGGAAGAATGAAAGAAGAAAAAAAAAATATCCCTAGGATCTCTCCTATTTGCTGGTGTACCTTGTTTTTAGCCTACCTTCCACCTTTTTCTTCACTCTTCCCCACTCTTGTGTGCTCTCTGTCTGTCTGTCTGTCTCTCTCTCTCTCACACACACACACACAGACCTGCCTTATAATTTAGTAGCAACATTCTGAATCTCCTAGGGCTGTTGCAACAATGCTTAGCTAGCTGTTCATTAGGCACTTCCAACTACCACTGCTACTACTACTACTACGTTGTATTTATTTATATCCTGTTTTCCCCTCCAAATTGGGACTCAAAGTGGCTTACAATTTAAAAAGAACAATACGATTAAAAATGTACAAAAAGGAACTATTAACTATCTACAGCATTAAAATAGTTATACCCCAAGAAAAGGAACAAAATGCAATTTCAAAAGATAAAAAGCTCTTGAAAATGACAATTAAAATCATATAGCTCCCACTAGCCTGTTCTTTAAAAACTTTCTGTTTAAAAGCCTGTCTGGATAAAAAGGTTTTATAAGTCTGCTGATGGAAAGACAAGAAGGAAGGGCCCATTCTGGCCTCCCTGGGAAGGGAGTTCCAGGGTCTAGAGGCAGCCACTGAGAAGGCCCTCTCTCCATTCCCCACCAACGGTGCTTGCAACAGTGACTAGCTTTTTCCTTTCGAAACATCCAATTTCTCTTCCACTGGCTCAGTATTCCCTGGCTGCTAAAAATGTTCAATCTGCACTGGACTGCTTCGGATTATTTCTCCTACTTTACCATTCACACCTAAATTTCGGAATTAACTGGAACATGTGAGACCTACAACAGAATGCAGCAACGTGAAGCTGTCTGCCAGGTAGCCCCATACCGTCACCCAGATTATTCCATTCCACCACCACTCCTATCTTTTATGCCCTAGTCAAAACTCATAGAGTCAAAGTTCTGTGTTCTATCGGCATTGAGCAGTCTCAGCCTTCCTTGGGTAGCTTGCAATTGTGATAAAAAAAACCTTTTATGTAAAGGCCAGTTTTATTAGATGATGCTCTGTTTTTACTTTTACCACTACCACCACCCTGTTGCTTATTTGACTTTGTGCCACTGTATTTTATGCTATATTACTACTTTATTGTGATTTTATAGATCATTTTTGAAATGTAATGTTCCTGCACACTGTCCAGAGAACCTGGGGAGGGGCCTTCAAAATTCTCAGCCAGAGAGCTCTTGGGCCTCGGTAAACTACAAACCCCAGAAATCCACAGGATGTTGAAAGTGGAATAATAGCACTGTACCAGTGTAGGGCAGAAAGGCCCTACTCCAAATTGCATAAATATTTGAATTTTTCCCATTTTTCCCTTCTCTCTCCTCCCTACCTTTATTAAATAAATTATTGCCAGCAAATATTCTGTGTTTCATTACCATCTTTATATATTAACGGTATTCAAAGCTTAATCCAGGAGCATTTGGTGCATGAATTTTAAAAAAATAATCTGCGCCTAGCTATAAAACTTAGATGTTCCAATGTTTAAAGAAGAACGAATAGCATTTCTACAGAGCACAATTCTACAACATACACTAGGATTTACATCTGTTTGGCTGAGCTTCAGAATTTCCACAAGCAATTCCTTGAATTAAAAAAAAATGTAACAAAACTGCTTGTATCTACTGGTTTACAAGAAGTTCGACTACGTCGACAATTTAAGGGTTTCAGTGTTTGGTCATGTTCTTCCCAATGAAGGAATGTCCTGGCAAAAGTATTCTCAGCTATTATTTAGAAATCGTTGACTAAATAGGGGTACACTCCATTATATGCATACAAATCTGCAATCTGTGCAAAGTGTATCAGATAAAGTTAAAACCTGAAAAACAGACCAGCAAAGATCAAGAAAGAAATGGAGCAGGGAAAGGGGAAATATTCTTTTTCTATTGTCTCATGTGTTTTAGAGTTAGACTGTAATTGCCATTCTCCGGGTGATTTTTGTAAAAGTTTTACAAATAGAGAACACGACAACATCGGGCATTTTACCTAGTTTCAAGCTCTCTACCCTTACTATTTAGATCTGGATTGGAAAGATTAAAGTATAGGTACATGGAAGACAAACTGTAAACTAGTATAGTTTGCGACCCTGTGACAGTATCATTCCTGTTCATGGGACACATCTGTTAAGGCATCAGGTTTAATCTCCAGTTTCTTGGCTTTGTGGCACTTGATATTGCACTTGATCTTAGCCAAAGGACAGATCCAACATGAGAGAGCCTTTAACCTTGTTTTTAAATTGACATGGTTCTTATTACTGTTGTTATAGAAAAGAAAGAAAGAAAGAAAGAAAGAAAGAAAGAAAGAAAGAACCAACAGCTGAGTTCATTGCCTAGTATCAGCAGTACTATACAACACAAGATTACAGTTCAGTTTATCTAACCCAGTCTTTACAACTGATATGAGAATAAATTTTAAGGGAGACTTCATTCCACATCCTATTTAACAAGCAGCTTTTTGAACTCTTCCCAAGCTGCCCTACAAGGGGGCCCTGCCATCTGAGAAGCACAAATTGAACACCCTGCTGGGAATGCATCAGACTGGGCTCATATTTTTCTGGATCATAGCTCTGGCCTGGGAAATGATCATCTCAGCAATATAAAAACATATGGAGAAATCCAACTTCTTTGGTTCTGGTATCCTGTCCCAAAAAAACTTGCTCTGAATTTCATGAGATTAAATGTTGCACTTGGAAACCAGCTGGATTCTAACTTCTTAGATGTCAGGATGATATACAAGGCATCTAGAAGAAAAGTTATTCGCTGTTATTTTCAATTACAAGGAGCAATGTGTTCAAAAAAATGAGTCAAGGAGGAAATAATGGATTTCCTCCTAATTTTTATGCATATATCCTAAGTACTTGCAAGCAGCTACTGAAAATAAGAGTAATTTAAGATTCTTTGTTAGCAAGAGCTTTTGAAGATGTGCCAGGGGAGGGAGGGGTGAGGGGATTTGCTAGCTTTAATTTAAAAAGAGGTATCAAATAGTGAAGCTTGATTTCTTCAGTTTACATTTTATTTGTGCTTTTCCCTCTTCTTCTTTCCATCAGGAATAAAGCGTAACAGGTACTTGGTTATGGAATAAGTAATAGGATGGTACAGAAAAAGAAAACACAAAGTTGTTATTTGAATGCACAGCACTTCTAACCTTCAATGTTTATCTCCAGAATGCTATGTTTAAATGCAAAGAAACTGTGTATCAAAAACCATACAACAAAATTACCTTCTTATCAGCCAAACAGATTTGGAAAACTTGTACAAACTTACTAACCAGGAAATCCTGAGCACTCTATTCATTTAGAGAAAAAGAATGAGCTTGGAGGAAAATTTTCATCTTTTAGTGTTGCTGGTGTAAAATGATGACACACTTCTAAGTATAAACTCTGTATAAACAAATGTGCTACTCCAACAAGATATTATGAATTAAACGGCCATTTATTTTTAAATGCTCTCCTATCAGCTCTGATTTTGTGAAAAATGGTATTTGTAATGGTCACTACTTATAATTTGTATTATTATTTGGAATACTCCAGCCAACTTGAAAATCCCTCCAGTTTTGAAGTGAGATTTAAAGCAAATCTAACTTTCACCAAATAATCAGTTTCTGCTCATTATTTGTAAGGTTCCACTTAGTGAAAAATTTAGACGAATGCCTTATTTGTTGTGAATCTATCAAGGCGGCATTTCTGAGAAAAGGAAATGCAGCCACAAATCACTGCATGTTTATCCAGTTTAACTCCTGTGCAAAACCTTCCTGCCAAGGAAAATGCTAGCCATTTCCTCCAAAATCAGGACAGTGATCTATTTACTGAATACTTATAGAAAGAGGGAGGGAGATAATACTCCTATTATGTTTAAATACTAAAAATGCTGAAAATGCACACAACAGCTGTAGAAATGCAGGCGTCCTATTACAAAACCATTAGAATAGGGAAATGACCATTGTATTCGTAAGTTTATATCTTTTATAGCTCCTAAGTATGAACTCCAGAAATTTAAATCTCATAGTAGGGGCATAATCACACAATTTACAGATAATTGCTTGTTCTTTAATCTTCCTGACTACCGAGCAGTAATTACAAATCGTTCTGCATACCAAAGGCAATGTGAACACTACGTTATAAACAAGTGCGCACACATCTTCAAGTCACCAGATGAGCTATGACCACATGAATTTCGTATGGTTTTCTTAGACAGAGAATATTCAGAGGTGGTTTTGTCAGTTCTTTCCTGTGAAATATAGCCTACAGCACCTTGTATTCACTGGTGGTCTCCTATCCAAGTAGTGACCCGGGTTGACCTTGCTTAACAGCCAAAATCAGCCAGGGTCCGATGCCTTTACCTGATAAAATGCTGGATCACAAATGGCATCAGGGCAAGAAAGACTGTTGGTTTTTTTTAACTAGCTTAAAAAAAAAAGTTTTAAGCAGCAAATATCCTGTGGCCTGAATCCTGTAGTTCCATACCAGAGGTACCTAAGGGCAACTGGTTTCTCTGCCTGCTAACAAAAATTGCCTCTACTTTCAAGGACAAAAGTTGTAATCATTTTTTTCCCTCCTTTTCCATGTAACATTTTTGTTTTTAACCACCATGAAACAAGGCCTCCTAAATACATAATAAGCAATCTCCCCCTCCCCACACACTAACCCGATATGGCATGCCTGGAATGCCAAAGACAAACTAAACTAAAAAAATTCACAGCATCTCTCTAAGCCTGTCCAGCTTCTGCCAAAGCATACAGTGGCTTATGTACCTTTCTACAGCCCTCTCAGTTCAGAACTGCAGCCAGAGAAATTTTCAAACTATCCTAAGAAGGTTTTAGATATAAGCGAAACTGTAATCAAGAAGATTACGCAATTTTCAACATCGGTTGCTTAAAAGCTTTTCGACATTTGCCTTGTGTTTTTCCAAGGAACCCTATTTGCCTACCCCCAATTATTTTATATCCTCAAACCTATACAGTATATTTAGAGGATGGAAATCCTATCAATTTAATTTGAACTGAAAGACTATTGCACTGGTTTACCTCTAGCCATTTTTCCAGCATTAGGTTTTGTTTTTTTTAAATTGCATCTCTTCTGAAGTATACACTACAAACATTTATAAATGTTAAAGGCCTATTAACCTCCCCGCCCCCAGTACAGAAGTTCTATAGGCTCACAGCTTGTCACGACCCAGGTGACCCAGTTTAGTAGAGTCCCGCATGACTAAAATCACTGCATGCTTAACCAGTTACCCTATGCAAAACCTTCCTGTACAAGGGTAGGGGAGTGTATGAAGATGCCCATCATTTCCTCCAACACAGGATGCTCCATAAAGGAAGTACAGTAGTTGGATTTTCAATTGTCAACAGACTGTACTCAGAGGCAAGCTACATTCTGGTTCATAAATTTATGCTTGTCAAATGGTGACACACACACATACTAATGATCATTATAGATCTCAGTTGACAGGTCTCTCATAAGATCATAAAAGTCCTGCTAGTTCAGGGAAAGAAAACTATCTCATCCACCATTCTTTTCATACAGTGGCCAACTAGTTGCCCATGGAAAGACTGCAAGCAAGAGGAGAATGCATAGCAGTCTCACATAATTCCAAATGCAATGCTTTTCCACCAGGTCAGCTTAAATAAATAATGGTCCCTAATCATTAAGTGCTCAGTAATCTACTCTAAACATGAAAGGTGCATGCACACAGTAAATGAGCCTTAACTAAGTTGCTGCCAGTATCCAAGATCTACAAATGCAAGAAACATATGTTTAATAGTATTTGCATTAAGGTCAGAAACACATGAAATATTGTTTCTTAAATGCCAAATGATAAGCAGGCCTGAAGTTACTGAAGGGTCACGATTCATTAATATGTTTCATGTTTTGTATGAAGCTATCTAAGATTCAGTTGCTGATAGTCTCAAGGTATGTTTGTAGAAATCCCTTGACTAAAACCCATGGGCAGTCACTGTAGAGGAGGGACAGGCAAAATACTGGCAAAGGGCTGCATTTGGCCCCCACAGCTATCTTTGAATATCCAAAGCCCCCCACATCAATACATCCAAGGGAAAAAAAGGGAAATTGGCAGGCATTTGTTAAGATGCTCTAGGTGGTATAGCAGGAAATTTCACCATGTTTGGATGCCCTCCTTGTGGAGTGTTTTAGGTTGAACACATGTCAATCTATCTGTGTACTTCATGGTTTTAAAAAGGTATCTCCTAGACCTAAAACAAACTTGATGACGGCCCTTGGGGGCTTCAGGTTTTGTTTTTTTAAAGCTTTTAAAATTCTGTAGTCTTATGGGAGTTCAGTGCAACCTCCTAACTGCTTGCAGTTTCCCAACTCTGTTGTAGCGTTTACAGCCATGGAAGCTCTTACATGGAAATGAGTCATGCCTCCTTGCCCAAGAAGCTGCTCTACTTCTGATTGGTGAAAACATGGGTAAGAATTATAACAGTCACAATGCAGTTCCCAAGACCACCCAAAAATTGGAATTTGGTTCTTGGATCAAGAAAGTTTCCCCACAGAAAATATTGAGCTTTAACGGATCAATTATCTCAGTACAAGCATCCTAGAACTATTAATCCACATTCACCTGGGATACTTTCCACCGAACACAATAAAATTTACTCTGACTAAATATGCACAGAATTCGGCTACATGAGTCATCCTTAGGTTGTAACCTTAAAAACTACAGCACACTTTTGAATTCCCTCTGAATCAACGGATGAAGTAGCCATGGCCTCTCCCATCTACACCCTTCCATCCTTTTGTCCATTCTCTGACAGCGTAAAGAAGACTCCAGATATGCTGTACATCAAGTGGGTGGGGAAGGATAAAACAGATCAAATAAGAGAAAAATTCTTAGTAGCTTCACATCTCAGATTAAGGTACCAGCTCAGTTCTCTGGCTTGAAAGCTAAGAATGCTCTTTATCTAAAATGCCAGGCAGCAGTCTATAGGGCTTGCACTCTGAACATGAAATCAGACAAGAATAATACCCTGATAGTTCCAGGGAAAATTCTGGCATTTTAGATCTATTTATTGGTTACATCCAGTTGCACAGCTTATCTTCCCAAACTACAGGCTTAGGGGTACAATCTTTAGCCTACCTACAGTGCAGGGCTAAATTGGACTAAGAAAGACAAGGCTGCTGAGCCACAAGCCAGCCAGGTTGCCAGATATTGCCTGCTTTGCTCCTAGTCTCTGCATCACCACACCTCTGCCAGTATTCTCCATCCCTAGCATTCCTTTGCAGTGGACCCAGGGCAGCTCTCAGGTGAGGGAAGTGCACAGCCACCTGGCCCTGTTAGTAGCAAGAAGTGCTAAGCAGAGAAGTTGCTACATCCCACCTTCAAAGCGCCAGAGAGAAAATTATGGAGAAAAAACACAGCCCAACAGGAAGATATCCAAAATGGAAGATCACTCTCCCTTTTGATCTAGGAGACTATCCTGGCTAATGGGAGAGGTTGCCTCCCCCCGCCGCATCCCTTCACTGGTTCACCCCAACTTCCCACTGAAGAAGGGAGGAGAGAGAGTGCAAAGGAAGGCCAAACTAGCTTGTATGTGCCCCTAGCCACTTTTGCCCCCATTCTCCAGGATGCCCATAGCCCAAGAGAGGAACAAAGAGGACTTTAACTCTTTAACTCTTGCTGCTTGCCTCTTGGCCTTGTGGCACCCGATTGTGGCACTGCCTATCTATGCCAACAGCAAAGACTCCCACTGATTTCAGTGTCAGAAGAAAAGGAGTGAACTAGCAGGGAATCCAATAAACACCAGCAACCTCCCCTCTGCTGGAAACAAGAGCCTTGTACTACATTCATTCTCGCATGTGGAGCAGATGGTCTGAGCAATAAATGGGTTTCTAATTATATTAAACAAATGGTGAATATATAAAAACAAATGGGACCTTCAACAAAGTGTTGCAGAGGAGAGCATTCCCACTTTTTTTCCCCAGTCAGTTAGCCATGCCGTCTTTCATAACATCAATTTTATTTCTTTCCCACCCAAAGTTTCAAGCCCTACCCCTGGTTGATTAACACCGAATACATTCCAGGCTTTACTGAGATGTTTTGAGGCCTTCCCTTCTACTGTAAATTCTAGGGTCCCCTCAAACAACTTGATGCAAGTGGTGTTCTGTTGGCTACCTAAGTATTCCTGCTGAATATCAGAAAGAAAAAAAAGATGGCTTCTTTAACGCCCTGCTTTGAATGAAAACATTCTAAAGGGTACCTAATGCACTTCTGTAGCTGTGAAACTTTGTTCTTTAAACAGCAAATGCCAGTAAGGTTAATCTGTGCACAGGAAGGAAACCAAGCAAATGAATTAGAGGAATTAAATTTGGACTGCAAGTCTAAGCACAGTTACTTGGCCATGAACTCCACTTAAATCTATGTGACTTATTTCCCTGGAACCTTGTTGTTGATGACTTAAGCATCAATGTGTTTTGTTCATTCCACTAACAGAATATTTAACTAAAAGAACCAAAGAGTGTGAAGGTGCCCCAAAACAAACCTTGGTGATGAAGCCTGTTAATTGCCTTCCCTGGCTGCTATGTATAGAAGTTACCCAAGAGATTGCACAAAGTAATTTGGTGCTTGGAGATCAAAAGGCAATTGCAGTTCAGATTTGATTTTAAGTGCAGTTAGAAAGCAAAGAGGGTCCTTGCCTCACCAAAGAGACCACAAAAGGGGACACAGCAGCAGCAGAGCTGCAATTAGCTGCATCCGCCATGCAGAAATAAGAGCCGAAATTATCTATCAGCCTAAAAATGAAGAGAGGAAATTTTGGGCAGCACAGGCTCTGGAGGACAAAAAAGCAGGGATAAATGCAGATCATGATAGGCTGGATAGCAATATGAGATATTTCACTAGAGAGCAGAACTATTAAAAAAAGAGCAGCTGGCATTAAAGTAAAGCTAAAAGCTACTGAAAGAAAAACTTTCCTGGGAGGAATAAGCCCCACCACATGAAATGGAACTTGATTCTGAGTAACATGCGTAGGATAAGAATAACCAGCTGAATAGCAATGGGATCAAGTGCCAAAACTAAACATGATCACAGTATTTCCATTAATTGGAAAGCAATAAAGGCATCAGGACTGAGAATGCTTTACATTATGATTATTATTGCCGCTGTTACTCCTACAAAAACTGAATTGTCCTACCGTTGCCTGAATTAGGGTATTCGAGCACACATCTGTGGGGATGCTGCACCAAAATCAAGAGGGGAGCCCTCTCATTTTTAAAGCACATTCAATAACTACAACAATGCTTCCCTTTCAGCAAAAATGCCGCGAACTAATAATACAACCCCAAATTAAAATCCAAACCACTCGTGAATAAAGCAAGAGACTCGTTAATTTTTTTAAAACAGTTAAGAAGGTGAAAAAGGGCACCCTACCTACGTCCAAAGGTTCCTTTCTATTTTTAGAAGTTTGAGATGGCCAGAGCCAATGCTCAAGAATCCCCTCTCAGCCGCCCCGGGATCAGCCTCAGGGGTTAAGCAGAGCGATGCCAAAGCCCCACAACTTATTCTGAACAACATGCCTAAATCCCGGAGGACCGACGCACGAGACTGTTACAGCGCTATGATTCCACTTTCAACATCCTACGGAAACCTGGGGTTTGCAGGATCGAGGCCCCCCCCTAAACTGCAAACCCCAGGGTTCCATAGGATGTTGAAAGCGGAATCATAGCGCTATAAAAGTCTAGTGTGAAAACAGTACAAACGGAGCGCAGTCCCGAAACCTGCGCTTGACAGCAAGGCGGGAGGACCTCAGCCAGAACTCCGCTCCAGCCCCCCACGTCGGAACTAGAGCGGAGCACAGAGTCGGGATTCGGCCCCGGAACCTCTTTGCGGTCGCTCCGCGAGTCTTTCGCGGGACTCCTCGACGGGCTCCCCCTTTCGTCTCAGGCCGGGGGGCTCCGTCGAGGCAAGGAAGGAAGGAAGGAAGGACAGGCTTCTCCGCCAGGGGAAGAGCGCACCCTGAGGGCAGGGAGCGGGCGACCGCCCCACTTACCAGCCCGGAGGCGAAGAAGAAGAGGGCGAGGAGAGCCAGGCAGGCGCCAATCACGATGAGCAGCAGGAAGACGAGGAGCGGGTGCTGCTGGCTCATGCAGTAGTAGGATTCGTAGAGCCAGTCGCGGCGGCGGCGGCGGCAGCACAGGCAGAGGGGGCCCCGCTCGGCGTCCTCTTTGGCCCCGCCGCCGCCCTCGCTCTCGCCCTCGGCGGCCACGGCGCCGCGCTCCAGCAAGTACCGGTGCCTCCTCATGGCCGGCGGGCGGGAACCGAAGCGAAGGAGAAATACGACCCAAACTCCTCAGGAGCAGCCCGCTGCCGCCGCCGCCGCCGCTGCCGCCGGACGCCCGAGCGCGGAGAGCAGCGGCAGCCGCCACCGCCGCCACCACCACCGCCGCCGCCTCCTCAGCGCGAACATGCTGCGTGCGCGGACGGAGGCGAGCGGGCGAGGCGGGCAGTGGCGCTCTCAGCCGCGCTCGACCCGAGGCGAGGGAGAGAGGAAGACGCGGCGGCGGCGGCGGCGGCGGGAGGGGGAGACACGCGCGCGCGCGCACCCCTCCCGCTCGGACGCGCGTTGCCCCCCCCCTCCTCCTCCCGTCCCGGATGGGAGGTGAGTAAGGCAGCAGCCTCCCGGCTCCGCCGACGTGTAGCGACGGCCTCGGGCGCCTGGAGAGCGTCGAGGAGGAGGCGGGCTCCCTCGCCCCGACCCCGAGCCAGAAGCTGGCCACCTGCCCGCCGACCGTTTTGAGAGCCCGCGCGAACAGCTTTCGGGAGACCTGGACCAGTTCCGCACGAGACTGTTAGAGCGCGATTATTCCACTTTCAACATCCTATAGAATCCTGGGGTTTGCAGTTTGAGGCTCCCCCCTAAACTGCAAACGCCAGGATTCCATAGCATGTTGACAGTGGAATAACGGAACTGTAACAGTCCAGTGCGGAGATGGCCAAAGTTTCTGGTTGTCTAAGGTGCTACAGAATTCACTGTTTTGTGTTTGTCTACAATCGGAGCAAAGCTGCTGTTCTTCGAGCAGCCGTCGGATCCTCTCCGCGTTTAAACATGATAGCCCCACTTCTTCTCTTCTCAGGCCATTTCCGCACTAGACTGTAATAGCGCTATGATTCCACTTTCAACATCCTGTGGAATCCTAGGGTTTTCAGTTTCGAGAGGGGCCGGCCCCTCCCGAAACTGCAAACCCCAGGATTCCATAGGATGTTGAAAATGGAATCATAGCGCTATTACAGTCTAGTGCGGAAAATAGGTGCCAACTGTTAATTGGGAGTTGCAAGGAACACCGTCCGCGCTCCGCTCTTTTATACCCGAGTAAGTCTGGCTGATGGTCTGGGCTTGTGTTTGGGACGTGAATGCTTCCCGAGGATTTTGATCAGACCATCAACCAACGCGGACTCTTCCAAGTGCCTTTGTTTGCCCTTTACCGCGATGCTCATGGAAACGGCTACGGAGCGCTCTGCAAACGCTCCTTGCGACTGCAGCAAAGGATCCTTTCATAAGAGCGATTGCTAAATAGCATTCCTGTGCTGGGGCCATAAAGCAGGGCACCTCCGCCGTTGCCAATGGCGCGGGGCCGGTCCGAGAGGTTTGGCTGCCAGAGGTGGAGCAGCAAACGCCTCCCCTTCCTCCAAGATGCGTACTATAGCAGACCTAGAACGACCTGCCAAATTATTTTGGCACCTGAGGCAGAAAATCCCATTAGCTCCTTTCCCCTTCCTTTACAGTAGATATACAAAAAATAAATTAAATCACTTAACAGTCTGCTGCCTTTTTGTGACATCCAAAATCTACCTGAGATGATCACCTAACCTTGACTAAGACAGAAAGTTGTACTACCTGCTTGTGCTAGGGAAAAAATTACACATATGGGAGCAAAGAAGGGATATGGTGTGTTTGTGAAGATGTGTGTGTGTTTGTGTGTGTCTTTGTCCCACAAGTTAGATTTTCTGTAAAAGCACTAATTGTATACAGTATTCTGCATTAATGCTCTCATTGCATTGCCTCTGAACTAAGTCCCTTTGATTTTAATGGAATTGACTTTTCAAGTAAGCATGCAAGCGTGTTTTACTTTCCAGGTTACCATTCAGTTATTTTTGAATTTATTTCCAAGTTACCATTCAATTATTATAAAAGCTGTCTTTCATTCACATAACCACTGAGGTACAGCTGCGTGTGTACACTGCTCATAATCTGACTTTTAAAAAGTTTTTTTTTAAAAAAAAATATTCAAACAGTAGAAGACAAATAATGGTATGTGGAAGATGGATGCTGTCATTTCACTCATCAGAACTGTAGGCATTGTGCAATGGATGTTTGTGATGTCACTGTAACACTAACTTATTTACATGGCAATCAGATGATTACAAGTTATTGCATTTATGTTTTGTTTGCTTGGCACTGTGGAACTCAAGGCAATATTCATGGCGCTCTGCATCCAACGTTTTATCCTCACAATAACCTGTAAGGTTGGTTTATTTCAGCTCAGAGAGAGTGGCTTAAGGTCACTCAGTGAGCATCATTGCTGAGTGAAGATTTGAAATACCTGGATCCCCCCATCAAAGCGCAGCACTGTAACTACTACACCACATGATATATATGCACATGGCCCCACCAACCATATATAGAAGTTCCAGTGCTGCAAAAAGGATGTCCCAGCAACAGAATCACTACCTTGAAAAAAGACTTGAAAGAAGAAGTGTGTTGCTCTTTCTCATCAGGGTCACCACTGGAGACAAACTCTTAGGGACAGACAGTTCTTCAGCCTGTGCAATGAGTGGACGGAGTCTTGGAGGGTGGGAAGAGGAGCCTTTGTTAGCCATTTAGGGTGCCTTTTAGGGACATTAGTCCATGCGTCTTTGTTTCAAATCACATATATTGACAGAGCTGTGTTCAGGTTGAAGCCAGACGGCGTCTGGCTTCAGCCTCCATGCCTCTGGTCCCACCTCTTCACTGCATGACCATATTGCAGCCCCCACAAGTAATTCTCCATTTCACATGGGCTCCTGGATTGTTTGGAGCAGCATGAAGACTGGCCCAAGGTCACCCCTCATAACCATCTGCTCAGTTGTGCTGCCTGCAAGTGTGACCAAGGAACTAGAATGCTGTACTTAGAGATTCTACACAGTCTTCATGCTGCAGTCAGTGAACCAGGGCAAAGCTTGGATAAGTTGGGGTTTTGGATTCCATCTTCTCAGGGACAAAGCAGCATAACTAAAACTGCCATGGGTGTGGTTCAACTAGGTTTTATCTCAGATTCTAGGTGTGCCACCTGGCCTAGAATCAAAGATTTCATTTTTAAAACAAAGGATTTCTCTAGCTCTTGTAGAAACTGAGATATGGGGCAAAATGTGGATGTACTCTGTGGACAAATTGTTTTGCATGAAACATGTCCACCTGGGAATTTCAGACTCAAGGGTACTGCAGTACAAGCAATGGAATGCAAGAAGCTAGAGCAGGGCACACTGTGAGGGTGCAAGGTGAGGTTAGAGTTGAAATAGGAGAGACCTGAGGGTGACCAGTGTGAGCCACATGGCAGCAGAGTGCAAGAAGCAAGGGAAGGATGCATTGTGCATGCAGTAACCCCTCAGTATCAGCTGGGGTTTGGTTCCAGGATCTCCCATGGATATCAGAATCCCTGGACAGTCCCATTAGATACAGTGGTATAGTAAAATGGCATCCCTTATGTGAAATGGTGAACAACTCAAAGGTTTCCTTTTTGGATTTTTAAATAGTATTTTGAAGCTGTGGTTGGTTGAATCTATGGATACAGAATCCATGGATATGGAGGGCCAACCGTATGTGAGATGAGGGCGAGAGTAGGAGAGATGGGAGAGCATGCAATTTGAGCAACAAGGTGCAAGTAGCAAACAAAGAGTGCACTGTGAGAGCATGAAGAGGGAGTAGGAGAGACGAGAGAGTAAGTGGCACAAGTGGTGGACTGGAAGAAGCAAAGAGAGGGGCACTGCAGGGGCATAACGAGATGCGAGAGGTGATGTTAATATGCATGAGGTGATGTTAATATGTCTGATTTGCATTATTAGAATGCAAATCAGATTAATTTGCACTGTGAGAATAACTTGCGTAATACACACATTAGATACTCAGATCTGAGGAAGTGAAATATGGCAACAAAGCCAATGTGTAACATGTACATCATACTTTGATTTCTGCTAATGTAGAATGAACCATTTCTCTCTGCCCCCCCCCCCGCCACCTCCTGGTGATTCAGTGCTACAGAACAAGAGATACATTCTGACCAACCTGCAGACAGTGGCCTCAATCCAACATCCCTTCAGTGTAGTGTAAATATCTATGTGTAGACCTATGTTACACTGAGCCATATACCTTCCTCCCAACTTACTGAAAAGACCCTGAAGTCAACCTGCACAGCCGTTCCATGCTTCTCAGTAAACAAGCAGCATCAGGGAAGTGTCTGGTTACATTCCAGTGGATAGATGCACAATGATTAGAGCAGCCTTGAAACTCCTAGTGGGATCTCAACACTGCTGTCATCATTTTGCATCTGACTGTGGGGATGTAGGCAGATGCTTCTTCAATCCTGCCTGCTCACACTAAGCCTGGAAAAGCTGTGTGGGGCAGCTTCAGGGGCTTTTCAGTAAATCTGGGGGAGGATATCAGTAGAGATATTCCCTCAGCGTAGAAGTGGCTTTGGGGGCCGTGAGGGGAGGGAGGAAATACCAACTTCCATAGTTCCTGAAAAAGGACATCTGGACATGTAATGGAACCTTATAGGTGAGTATGTCTATAATGAGCCAGTAGTTTGAGCATTGGACTCCAACTCAGGAGATCAAGGATTGAATTTCCACTCAGCCATAGAAACCCACTGGGTGAGCGTGAGTAAGTCACAGTCTCTCAGACTCAGCAGAAGGCAAAGACAGCCCCCCCCCAACAAATCTTGCCAAGAAAACCCCCAATAGGGTAGCTGTAAGTCAAAAACTACTTGAAGGGGCAGAACTGCAACCACATGTCTGTAGCAGAATGCCAGCCATTGTTCGTGCTTGTCTTTCTAAACCATGAGCAGAAGGCTGACACTCTATTTGAGGAACCGTGAGGGTAAGGCATTCCACATGTGTAGTGACACAGAAAAAGATACAGAGAAAGTGGGGGGAAAGAATAGAGGAAAAAGATGCTGCTGGAGGAATCCCAAATTGACAGTAGTCTTGGAGCGAGCATGCAATGGACCTCTTTGACACTTTCAGCTGAGCTGAAAGCAGCTTTCAGTGAGAGTTCATGGCCATGCAATTTCAGAGAAAGAAGCAGCAATCTCTCTCATCTAGATGCACTATTTCCAGCTTTGTCCTTTTTGGAAGGGAATGCAGCATGTCTCTCTTAAAGCTGAGTAGTGCTAAATGTCTGAAGCCTATGTTCATGGAGACGTGGTTGCAAAAGGATGTGTTTTGGCTCTGTCCAACAATTTGGTGCCAAAGGAAAATATTATTCAAAAAATTACTTCAGCACCTAAATTGCATTTTCACATGTGTACAGAATGCTAGGCTGTGGTGTGACATTTGATGCCTCAACAGCATTATTCTCTTCTTTCACATATCTCTATCATTCTCATAGACAAGTTAATGAGGGATGGCAAAGAGAAACCACTTACAAAAACATTGAAACCGCTGCTTTCCGTAACTAAATTTTGTGTTAAATTACACAAACCAGTAAAAGCATTATTTTTCTACACTTGAAAGTAGCCTAGAATGAAGACTTGTACCTCCTATTGCATGTGAGTAACAGCAAATTTGTATTACTCTACAGTCTGGATAGTGTACCTAGCCACGAACCCCTGTTACTGCCCTGGCTAGTCTGAGCTTTGGGAATATTAAAGATATCCTCTTGATATCATAATTCCGTTTCACTTCTCTATTTCTCTTCCACATGCTTGCGAGGCCACCGGACAAGCACGTAAACAAGCTCGGCCGTTAACAGCCGTAATATTCAAACTACAATACAGGCAGGCCAGAAAAAAGCTGACTCACTGCTTTAGGAGACCTCCAGGCAAGTACTCTAATTAAGTATGCACGCTACTTACAAAAGAGCCTCTGCCCCGCGATGGCAGCTTGATGGGTTAACTATACAATACCCAAGTACTCTGCGTTTGCATACTGGCTACTCTATTGGGAACCACTACGATAACTCAATCATTCAGATTCTGACCTTTCGGAGGCTTTGTCTCCAACTCCAAATCTATTGTTTTCCCCCAGGTACGGCATAGCCTGCAGTCACAATTCTCCTTATAAAAACCCTTGATTCCGAGACCTTCCTCAGATTGCTCCCGAGTTTCATCTCGCCTTGCTGCCGCTTTGCTTGGTGAGCCTCCGCTCAGCTCCACGTGCTGAGCTACATCGCACCCCAGCTTCACTCTCTATTTTTCTGGGCTTCAGGAGAGGTGAAGTATCACCCAAAGCAGCAATCCCTCTAAAAATCCCTCTATATCACTCCAACCTTTATTTTCTTTAGTTATCTTGTATGAGTGTGTCGCATACACTGTTTTGCTGTGTATTTAATAAAACATCATTTATTAGTTCAACTTTTGTGTGCTACTTGACTCGACCTGACCCCGTAGACATAGGGTTCAAGATCTCGCTATGTTACCCTGCCTCTCATAACACTAAGCAGTGCTCTGAGCTAATTTTCCCCACCTTTAGTTGCGCACATTTCGGTGTCCCTCCCGGGACCCCCAGTACACAGGGTAACACCCCATTCAGCTGTTCGCTGCTCACATGTAGGGCTGAACTAGAAGCAGGGACATGGATGCATGCACAACATTCAGTCCCCAAATACTGCTGCATGCTTCCTTCCTTTTAAGCATCAATGGCAAAAGCCTGTATGTGGCTCTGTAATTGTATTTGACTGAACATGCTTACAGAGGTCCCGTGAGTAGGTACTTGGCCTTATCAGAGTTCCCCATCATGGAAAAGCTATTGCCATGTTCAGTGTACAAAGATCTGGGAAGCTGCCAATCACATGGTAACAGTTGGGTGTAGTTTATAGACACAACCACATCACTAGCACTCATTTCTCCTTCTACACATTCAGATGAACATCTGAACAGGACTATGTTGAATGTTATATATGAACAGGGATGCATGTGTATAAAGATCAACAATCTCTATGTACATAAATTAAATCTAGCACGTAAACACATCTGTTTGTTCAGCTTCTCCATTGGGTTAACATGAAGATAAACAGGGAGAAGATGAGAATGCATAAGCTACCTTGAAGAGTTTTCTTGGGAAAGAAAGACGGTATAAAATTCTAATGCCTAGAAGGAGCTTAATGTGTGGATACCTGGCAGATTTGTTTTCATCTTCTGTTTATAGTTACTTCTTCATAAATATTTCTTTCAGATGAGCACAACCAGGAATTTTTCCCAGTTTTCTGACAGGGAACTGGTAGAATCAACACACGTGTACATAGCAAGGGAGGAAGCAAACAGCATCTGCTTCGTTTTTGATATTTTCAAGCAAACCATCATGGCAATTATACTGGCACAGGTGTTTCCCCAGAACATTGTGGAAATAAGCTTCCCATTTCAGAAACTAAGGAAGCTTAGTAATGAAAAAACCTGGCAGTTTAAGGCCAGAGCAAAGGTTAGTTCATGTTGACTTGGGCTCTGCAAAGCTGACAAACTGGAAATTTGTGGGAAATGATAGGTATCTTTACTTGCACCGCTTATTTTGTGTCTCTCAGGGGCAACTGAAGTAGAAGGTAGTAGTTAGGGTTCCCTGGTACATTCTTTCTTTGCATTGTCTGCTCTTTTCCTTCTTTAGCTATAGAATAATATTGGTAGGCTTGACTTCCTCTCCCTCCATTATGTTTATCCCTCTCCCATTTATTCATGCAGCCATTGGTAGCAGACCTCAACATTTATCTCTACCTGATTTACTTAATAAGCATTCCCTTCACTGAGGATGCTCCTTTGCTGATGTTCCCAGAATAACATTGGCTTCTATTTTAGCTGAAGATACTAACACAGAGATCCTACACATGTGCATAACTCTACACGTGCTGTTCAGTGTCCTTCTACTGTTCAGCAGTGGGAGACCTCTGGTGCTTTCACTTACTGATGGGGAAGGGGAGGAGGTAATTCAGACCATAGAGAAGGGGCTGGTCTCAACTCAGAAGGGAGTTGACCCCTAGGAGCTCAGCACAGGCAGATCTTCATGTCTGAATCACCTCTTTCTTCCCGTGCCTTTCCTACGGTTAAGAAGGAGCAGCCATGGCAGCAGCCCCTGCCAGGGCTTGACATCTGCCAGGCATGGAAAGTTTTTGGATAGAGTGCAAAGCCAAGAGAGCAGTCCTCTTTCCCATCCAAGAAGGAACATATGTGCACGTATGCTACAATAACATTTATGTAAGTCACTAACAGGATGGTGGCCATAGACTGATGTTTAATAGATAGTGTTACAAATTGCCTGTATACATCCACACTTTTCCTAAGTCTTTCAGGCCCGAATCCAAATGAAAAGAACGGAATGGCTGAGACTAGCAATGACATCCTATTTTGTCTTGATTCTGCATTGCTTTGTGAACCATCTGAGCCTTACTGTATGGATACTGGAACCTTCCTGTGGGTTGACCCATGCCCATTTGTTGTTTATTTTAGTAAATGATGTGATGACATGAACACCGCAGGAGGGTTTCTCTTCTAGCATTTCTTCTCCTAGTTATCCTTACGCTGACTCAACACAGGTGGGTTTTGTATTGCACTGTAGTAACGCTAAATGACAGAGATGTTAAAGGTTCTTGTTCTGGATTTTGAACTGGAATACGTTCATTCACTAGCACATTGTGATTTCCACTAGCATGTATGCTATGAAGACATCTTGCTTTGGAATCAGAGATGCCTAGAGGAGATAACATAGGATGGGTAACATGGTGTTAGAGGCTGGAGGTGGGGGAAGATACAAAGAAGGCTTAAGGGCACTCTGTCAGCACACTATGTTTTTACTTCAGATTGCATCCTCCCATCACCACTTGGCAGTGGAAAAGATCTGTTGGCTAAGGTTTGTGAGCCCAGTTGCTCAACTCGCTATTCTATGTAAGTCCTATGAGCACTTTTTAGAGCAGGTCAGGCACAAGCTTACAATTAAACTGAAATATAAGTGATTACAGTTGTACTTAAAAATCTCCAGATGGACCCTGAATTTCATGGTGTCTCATTTTTTATTTTTTATTTTTAAAAACAGATTTAGAAACAGACAAGAACACTCTCCATGTCCCATTGTTTCACCAAACCTGCCAAGCCACTGATATAAAGAACAAACAGGCATGGGTCAACTCACAGGAGCTTAAGCTGTAAGGAAGCTCATATTCTGACAATGCATAAGGCAGTCACTGATGATGGGGCAGGCCTGTTACAGCGTCAGCCTTAGCTTCCAATTTCCTTACTCTTTAGAGCTTGAGGCAACATTAGGAAGCTCTAAATCTGGTCTTACATTGGCAGATTAGTTTGTGGGTTTATTTTTAAAGAGTTTAGAACATTTTGCTTCATATGATATTGCCTCATATATCAGAGTCAGATCAGGGCAAGGACTGAACTTGGAACCTGCTAGGAACAGAAAGACATCAGCACATAGGAAATGAAGATAAAGATCAATCCTTCCTAACTGTTAGACATAGACAGATGGATCCTAAAGATTTCCAAATCACACGTTTTCCTGAATGCAAATCTTCTTATATAAAAAGATTACGAGAAAAGGGAAAGGAAAAAGAGAGAGAAGCAGAAGGCAAAGGAAGGAAGAAACACAAACAGTCATTCCATCATGCTTGCTAAAGTGCAGACCAGCCAGGCATTTAATCAGGAAAATAACAGAAATAGATTAGGTGACATCATTTTTTAATTATGGCTTTTAAAATTGATTTGTAAAATTTGGTTGTAATATGTTTTAAAACTATGTTTTATGTACTTATGAAGACATTTGATTCTGTCTGATCTTGAAAGTTATGCAGGGTCAGCCCTGGTTAGCACTTGGATGCAAGACTGCCAGGGATTGCCAAGGAATACTAGGTGCTGTAGGCAATGTTTCAGGGGAATTAACAGAACCACCTCTGAATATTCCTTGCTTTGGTGTAGGGTTTTGAGTGTTGGACCATCATCTTAGAGACTAGGATCCACTTGGCCATGGAAACCCCTTGGGCACATCACACATTCTCAGCCCCAGGAAATCCCATGACAGATTTGCCTTAGGGATGCCATAAGTTGGAAATGACTTGAAGGTGCATACCATTACCATTACCGCTACCACCACCACCACCACCACAAATAACACCCTATGAAATTCAGAAGACCACCATAAGTCAACAGGTGACTTGAAAGAGGCACATGTGCGCGCGCACGCATGCGCGCGCACACACACACACAGTATTACTATATATTGTTTGGAGCATGCTGGCAGACAGAAATTTTAGTATAGATTCATTTAACAACTTGTTCTGGTTCTTCTTTAGGTATTCCACGGTGAAGTCACCTTACTACCATGTACAAAAGGAGCCCTCAATTCTTGACAATCTATCATTAATATCTATATACTTTAAGATATACAGTCAATATACTGTATTATATTTCTGTTCTGTCTTGGTAACAATTGGTTGCACTCTTCTTCTTTTTTTTTAAGTTACTTCCTCTACAATATGAATACATATTTTTTTAAAAAATGGCTGAAATTCTTCATTGTTCGAGATAGCTACTATAACTGAGCTATGTCATTGTAACTACTTCCACCAATGTGTGTCTCCCCAAAACCTTACCTCTTGAGCCAGGCAACATCACAACCAAAAGATTCAAGGCACTACAGATCAGGGTGCTGGGCAGTGACTGCAGCACTCTCCCAGTCATGGAGCATATTGAGGCAAGGCAACTGGAGAGATCCTCTTGGGGTCCTGCAATAGCTGCTTGTCTCGATGTGCCCCACAATTGGGAGAGTGCTTCAATCATCACTTCCCAGTGCCCTGATCTGCAGTGCAGCACACACCCTTCAGGTGGGGTGCTGCTTGGATCAAGAGGTAGATTTTGGGGATCATGTTCAGTTATTAACGACTGTAAACGTGAATCTCGAAAATTATGAGATTGTACAGCAAGCTTACAATCTCAGAAATATCGAACAGGATGCCGGCAATTAAAGAATAAATAAATGGAAGAAACAAAAGTTTCTGTTTTGACAAGAAAGCCCAAGTATAATAATATTTGCCTTTTCATTCCCTCTTACAGTCACATACCACAACAAAATAACCACAGAAAAATGAACAAGTATGTACTTAATTGACAGTCCCATTGATTAAATATGTGCTCAATAGTTGAAATTGACTCATGTCAATTAATCAACTAGTGCTATATTCCTATACGCTTGTATTCGGGAGTAAGACATATCAAACTCAGAGGCACCTAATTCCAGGTTAATATGCTGACGGCTACAATGGTTAAAATGAGCAAGGCTTGCTCCTCTGTTTCAAAACCAAATTTCCTTTTAGACTACGTTTCCAACAAAACAACCACCCCAATCTTTTCATGCCAAGAAGAATTTTTTCATTTTTAACATTGTTCTTAATTTGAATATGGTTTCAAAGCATACTTAAGTTTAGTAAACGGCTTGGATTCACTAATAAATGTTTTAAAATTTCCATGTGCCATCTATCCTGATAACATGGCTAGACCATTAACTGTGGGTATCTAATGTAAACCTTGACTGAGAAAGAGCAGAAAATCCTGTGTTAATTCCGAAGACAAGTGAGTGGGAGGAAAGTAGCTGCTAGTGATGTTTTTTCAATGCCTGTGTTTGTGTTAGAGTCCATACGATGCCATAATAGGTAGGTTCTACGGCAGTTCTCATGTTTTCCCTTCCAAAAGAATTTCTCCAAGTAGAAGAAGGAACTTGAGATTTAGTTCCATGCTTTTCATACTGTGCTTTTGATCAGCCTTCTTCAACCTGTTGCCCTCACAGGATGTTGGACTGCAACTCCTAGCCAGCAGAGCTATGCTGGCTGAGGTAATAGGAGCTGTAAGTCAAAACCTCAGGAGGGGGCCTGGTCAGGAAGGCCGCTTTAGCGGATGGTGTAATTTCTGTGTGTGAAAGTGTACCTCCACATGCAGAGATTATTGAATTAAACTCCTCAAATGATATTGAAGTGGTACTAGAGTAGAGTTCTACAGTCAGATGTTTTGCTGCGTGTAAGCCACAGTACATGGATGGCAGGAAGCTCTGACAGATGCAACTGCTTCACAGAAGTTGAAATGAAAAGTGTTACTAATTGCTTGACACAGGCAGCTCCCACAGGCTGCATAAAATGAAGCATTTTTTCCACATACTATTTTAATATTCTTGCCATTTCTGAGCTGCTCGTGCTGTTCAACTCTTAGTGTAAAAGGCAAGATTTCACTAAGACCTTTTCCCACATTGCTTCTTTCATAAATGGAATGTGATTCTGGTTTTGATGCAAATCAGCATTAGAAAGAAAATTCTTATTGTAAAAGTAGGTTCAATTGGCAGCTGTACATGTAGGAGAATGAAGTGGGAGGAGGGGGGTAGAGTCTAAAGGTGACAGAATGAGCTGGTGGGGAAATAATGAATGTAGTAAAGAGCAAGCTTTCTCCTGGTGGGGCTTCTTGCAAGGACAGCTTTCTTTCACATGTTGGAAGTATTCCAGACAGGAGCAACTGGCAGCTTTAGTGTTAATGAGATAGTAAATCTATGCTGGATTTTAGGAGCCACACTTTTAAATGAAGGTTAAGAGGGGACATGATAGCCATGTTTAAATATTTGAAGGGATGCCATGTAGAGGAGGGAGAGGGCTTGTTTTCTGCCGCTCCAGAGACCAGGACAAGGAGCAATGGATTCAAGCTGCAGGAAAGGAGATTCCACCTGAACCTCAGGAAGAACTTCCTGACAGTCAGGGCTGTCCGGCAGTGGAATATGCTGCCTCGGAGTGTGGTGGAGTCTCCTTCTTTGGAGGTTTTTAAGCAGAGGCTGGATGGCCATCTGTCGGGAGTGCTTTGAGGGTGTTCCTGCATGGCAGGGGGTTGGACTGGATGGCCCGTGTGGTCTCTTCCAACTCTACATTTCTATGATTCTATGATTCTATGAGCAGTCCAAAGTGCGAAACCTATTCAGGACCTTGGATAGCTCCTTTAAAGTTTGGACCAAAAGCCAAAACAGATTCACTGCCCAACTGATATGGGTGACACCAATTTCCATATCAGTGATTCCAGAATGGTGCATAACTGACACTTGAAGTAATACAGTCTGCTTTACCATATGCCACAGGGCTCTTCAGCTTTGTTCTGTGGCTTATAAAAGAAATGACGTGGAGATTATTTGTTTGAAAAAAGGGAGAAAATGTGTGGATTGTCCACATGTCTCAGGTGGAGGGAAGTGTTGCAGTGAGGGAAGGGGCAAAGCTCCACATTAGAAAACATACTTTTCTGTGCAAGATCCCAATTTCAGTCCCTAGTATCTCTAGTTAAAAGGAAAACAAGTAGCAGTGCAACGAGGAGGAGACTCTGTCTGAGACCATAAACAGCTGCTATCACTCAGAACAGGCCTCAATACAAGGTAGTGATTTCAACGCATCATGCTCTAAAGCAGGGATGGGCAATATGTGACCCATGGGCTGTAAGCATCCCCTGTGGCTGTTTTGTGAGCAAGTTGAGCAAATATTCCATCAGGCGAGGACCATTTACATGAAGTCACACCACAACCCAATGCAGCCGAAGATCCTGAGACTTTGGCAACACCTTGTAATCTCATCACGCAAAGGAAGTTACCATTATGGAGCTTCTTTCTCGTTGAAACACCCATTGTTCTCCCCGGGAAAGGATTAGTCCTTCAGGTACTTTTTCCCCTACAAACAGTCCCAGTTTTTGAGCAGTTCTTTGGATCACCCCCCGTCATCCTAGCAGACTGTTGCTCCATCTGTTGAGTAATCCCCTCAGCCCTCTCCATGCTGAGCCCCACTTCTCCGCTGCCTTCCCGGACCCTGGACTTCAGGAAAAGGTGCAGTATTACCCCAACTGTACCCCTCCAATACTCCCTTATCCAATTTCCTCTCTTTTGTTTCTTGATAGCTCTTGGGTGTGTGTGTGCGTGAGTGCGTTGGTACGTGAGACTTTTATTCAATAAAACCATTTATTGGACATTCTTGTTTGGTTTTTGGCTTGGCCTGACCCCGTAAAAACTGGGTAAAAGACCCCACTAGGTTACCCTGCCTCTCACATTGCTATTGCTTGTGCTCTGGCTAGTTTCCATTCTCCATCACATGGAGCACGTTGAGGTGTCCCCCAAGGGACCCCAGAAATCAGTGTAACAATAAACAATCCTAATATTTTGCAAAATTCTTTTGTCTGTTCTCCATGAATATTCTGGGGTTTTTTAAAAGGTACATCTGTTTCTGTTTTTGCTTCACTGAGAAGTTGTGAGTTCACTGATAACATGAAAAAAGAGATTAAGCAATGTAAGTGAATTTATAGCATTTATGGTAGAATTTATTATGGTTGGAAAATGTTTTAGTTTCCTTGGCAAGGGCTACATGTGCCTTCTTTGCTAGGCTGTGCTGCACTGCCTCTCTCACTCTGGATTCTGGCTGCATGAATCTCTCACAGCTGTTCCTGGTCTCATGCAGAGCCAAGAGCAGAATGCTCAGTCCATTTCCACCCTACACTGTTACAGTGCTATTATTCCACTTTCAACATCCAGTGGAATTCTGGGGTTTGTAGTTTACTGAAGCCAAAGAGCTCTCTGGCTGAGAATTCTACATGCCCCTCCCTAAACTGCAAACCCCAGGATTCCATAGGATGTTGAAAGTGGAATAATAGCACTATAACAGTGTAGAGGAAAAAAAGGCTTCAGAGTTTACTCTCTCTGCCTTCTACCAGCTACACAGGGTGCTACTGAAGTTTCTTTCTTGTTTCTCTCTCTGATTTCCCACATATTTTGTCAGAAACTCCAGATGTCAATATTTTGGCATAGCATTCCTTTGTCAGCGAAACAATATGTTAGCCAACAGTTAAGTATGATAGTAAAATCATTAATTAATGATTAGGGAGAACTAGAGGGACCACTCTGGAATTTTGGTAGACAAGATCCATAGCAAAAAAGAAGACATACTCTTTTTGTTCAAACAAGGTCTCTCTACACAGAAGACAATGGAAACAGGGATGGAGTGATTAATTGGTCAGCACAGGTAGACAGAAAAACTATAGATTTTGAACTGAGTGTAAGAGATAGCAAGAACTAGAAGTTGTAGGCTAACATCAGTACAGATTGTAGAGATCCTGTCTGGACATCTAATGACAGAAACAGTGGCTTTGTTGTTTCTAGAAGAGCTCTGCTACCTGCCTCCAACTGTACTCAGTTTGTAAAATAAACCTCCCAGAAACCCAATGAATTTTCAGTAACCACCTTCTAAGAGAAACAAACTCAGATAAGGGTTCTGCCTGGGATGGTCTCCCCACTTAGAAAAGCATAACAGTGCTTTAAAACTCACAGTGATCCTCACCAGCTACAGCAATCTACATGTCAGATCAGGGGTGGGCAACTGTGGAAGACTAGGGGGCTTCATTAACCCTCCAGGAGGGCCACACCCAAACTGTACATGCTCCTGCAAGAAGAAATAATATTTTTTGCCTCTAGATGCCCTCTGCAGGACAGGGAGGCACATCTTTTGACCCTTCTTGACATTTGAGGAAAAGAATCAAGATTTTATGAAATATCGTTTTGACATCTGGAAGGTCCAAGGGGGATCCAGAGTGGTGAAAATGCCCTCCACTCCCCCTAGATATCATGTTGGGGTCATATGCGGCCCATGGGCTGTACTTTGCCCACCTCTGCACTAGATGGTAACTTAGGGCTATAGTGGCCATGTCTCTTTGTTCCTCCTGAGTCAACCACTGGTGCTTTGAGTGACCAGTAGCTCCCTGGTACCTTTAGATGACATCAGAAATGGATACTGAAAAGGGATAGGCTAGACATGTGTAGCATTTTATTTTCATACATATATAGCTAATTTTGCAGTTTCAAGTTAATACGCAAACTGAATCTCAGTTATCTTTTGAAATTTGTGCTTTCTGAAATTTTCAATTGTGTTCCTCAACTGAAAAAAAATGTGTGCACAAATATGTATATTACTGAAATGGGCCCTCAAAAAGCATATACTCATGAAATTAATGGTTAAAATACATTGCATTAGGAATATTGCTTACGAATGTGTATCTACCAGGTAAAATTGCAGAAAAATTACAAGAGCATGCACAAAATGTTATACAAATGTTCATGAAAGCTTTTATTTAAAAATCTCAAATGTCAGGATTCCTGCAGATTTAAAATCGCAAAACTGAGAAATCTAAACTGACCTGTTTGTCCATCCCATACGACTTGGAATTTAGTGATCTGACAGCCCGTTGGAAGCCACATCTTTCTGCAGCTGAGGCCCTATGCCCCCTCGCAGACTCACTGTGAGATAGTTATAGGGAAGAAGGGGGCAGTTTATTATCAAAGCTGGGCTCCCTTGAGAATAAAAAGTGTCAGCAGCTGCCCAGCAGATTTGTCCCTGGAGCATTAGGCCAACTCTTCACTCATTTGTAGAACCCACTTTGGGCCAACCATAATTCCTCAGGTAGCTTTCACCTACTTCAATTGATAAAATGCAGAGTATGGAGAACCATGTATACAGCCTGGAATTTCAGGGGGGAAATGTGGCATATAAATTAACTTCAGGGAAGAAATGTGGCACATAAATTAACATTAATGCTGAATCCGAATCTCCAGGCATATCTTAGTTAAAAAAGTATCTGACAAGGAACTCCTATTTACAAAAGTCGTTTTACCGGAGCTCAGCCCACTTCTGACTTTTCTTATCTTCTGTCTAGCTGTAAGTTTGTGTTTTGTTTTGCAGTACTGGCATTGGGAAGACGACGAAGGAAGGTCGAAGACAGACTTTCAGTGTTGGGTTGCAGCAGAAGGTCTGCAATAAACAATGCAGTGAAGCCTGACCTGGGAAAGAACGGGATCCTACTGCTGCTAGGCATGCTTATGTACAACAGGCAAGGTAAACAGCTGTCTTCAGAATCAGTTACTGAGCACGTCTGAAGAGCCAAATAGTAAGAAAAGGGGAAAGAGAGGAGCCTGCCTCACCAGCTACCCCTGGCATGTTGAAAAAGAATAGACCTGTAAGTTTTAACACTAAAATGGAGATCATAAGAAAAGTGGAGGCTGTTGAAAGGAAATAAAAGGAATCGAAGCATTGGATGTCTTTTGGAAGAAGCTTTCAAGTAGTCTCTGAAAGATTCAAAATATTTTTGCTTATTAATCCAAGGCTTACCTGACCTGGTTGTTTCATTTCACATGTGTATAATGTTAGTTTTGAATAAAAAGTTTACTGAAACATCTTGGATTGCTCTTTTCAGTGGTGTAAGAACCAATACCTATTCTTTCAACGTTAGTTCTGCCTCTGGTAACAAAGTTTCTGTGAAAGAAGTAAAGCCCAAGAACACATCTACTTCACTAACTGAGGTGCACCTGCACACAAAAATACAGCGTTAAATCAGAAATTACAAATACATAAAATCAGAAATTACAAATATCTACAATAATTACAAGTGTCTGCCAAAAACAATAAAAGATAAATAAACAGCAGTAGAAGACAGACCAAACATTTACTTACTTCCTGAAAGGTTGCAATTTTAACAGGTACTTTAAAGATTTAGAGTGCTAGGGATAACTGTACCTCTAATGGAAGTGAGGTCCATAATCAAGGTGCTACTGAAAAAACACCCCTATCAGTAGTGGTGCTACAAGTCCTAATTGGCTATTCTTTAATTCCAGTAGGTTACTAATGGGGAAGAAGGTCCATTAACTTATTCTGATCCACTTCAAGTTTTATAAACCAACACATTGAGCTAGATCTTTAATGTTACTTTTACAATTTACTTTAGGGTGCTTGCTGCAAATTAAAGCTTGAATTCTCTTATTTCTAACTTAAGTAGACCCACTAATCAATGAGGTTTATATATCTGTTGACTCTCTTTTCAGTAAGAGATTTAACAGTCTAAGGATTCAGGCCTAAGACTGGTATTTAGTCTAATTGCATTTTGGAGAAGACATTAAAAGATACAACTAACATCTCAACCATTTCAACATTCCTTTTTTCTCCATCATTATGTGGATACATAACTTTATGATAGATTTGCTCTAGCTATTTCTGTTATCACCTCCCAACCCACAAAGGTTCTCAAGACGATGAAGAAATAAAAAACAATTAAAACAATGCAGAGATAAAAAAACATTTTAACATTTTTATTAAACAGAGAAAAAAATCAAAGAAAACAAACAACAACACTATATAAAAACATTTTATAACACATTAAAATACTCTTTAAAAACTACTAAAAGCAATCTGAAACACAATCCTAGAATCCATAGTTAGAAGAGCAATTTCAAAAAGTGAATGCCATGTGGAACATCATTGATTTGGTTAGCCACAGGAAACTTAAAAGAAATGGGGCCAGACTAATTTCCCTGGGTACAGAGTTTCACAGTTGTTGTGCTGCTACTGAGAAAACCCTGTTACGTGCACCCACCAACTTGACTTCATGAGTTTTTGAGATACATAAGAGGGCCTCCTTTGAAGATCTCAAATGTCCAGCTGGCTTGTACATGAGGAAGTGGTCTTTCAGATATCCTGGCCCCAAGTCATTTAGGGCTTTGTAGGTCAACACTTATTGTTGGATGTCTTCAATTTCCAACTTATGGCAATCCTAAGGTGAACCTATCATTGGGTTTTAGAATTGGCTTTCCATTTGCTTCCAAGTTCAGTTCAAGATGCTAGTGTTGAGCAGTTCTTGCAAGACCAGGGTTATATGGTCTCTAAAATGTACACCTGATACCAGTCTTGCTGCTGCATTTTGCACTGGCTGCAAAGGCATCCTCACACACAGTGCATTACAGCACTCAAATTAGGAGGTAACAAAGACATGGACCTCTGTGGCCAGATCTGCCTTCCCCAAGAAAGGGCACAGTTGGCACACCAGCAAAGGCTGGACAAAGGTGCTCCTGGCCACTGCAGCAACCTGGCTTTCCAGGAGCAATGCTGGGCCCAAGAATACCCCCAAGCTGCAAATCTGATCTTTGAAAGGAAGAAGAACTCCATCCAGAACAGACTGCAATCTCAATCCCAGATTGATTTTCCTCCTGATCAGCAGAATTTCTGTATTCTGTGGATCCGTCTATTCACCTGCATCAAGTTCTTTACTGCATCCAGCCAACGATTCAGTGTTACCACAGCCTCCTTGGCAAGTTGTAAAGGAGAAACAGAGCTAGGTATCTTCAGCGTATTGATGACACCAACATCAAAACTCCAGATGACCTCTCCCAGCAGCTTCATGTAGATGTTGGAAAGCATAGGGGACATTATTGACCCCTGTGGAAAATGACAAGCTAATGGCCAAAAAGCTGAAGAACAGACCTCCAGCACCACCCTCTGGGAACATTAAGCTGAGAAAGACTGAAACCACTGCAAGGCAATGGCCCCAGTCACATATCAGCCAAATGACTCAGAAGGATGCCGTGCTTGATGGCATCAAATGCTACTGGAAGATGCAAGAGGACCAACAGGGATACACTCCTCCCCAAGCTTTAACCCAGATTGGAATGGATCCAGGTAATTTGTTTCATCCAAGAAAGTCTGAAGCTGTGTTGCCACCATTTGTTCTAGGACCTTACTTAGAAAGGGAGATTAGAAACTGGTCAATAGTTACCTAAGGAGGTAGATCCAATGGGGATTTTTTTTTAACAAAGGTCTTATGATTTCTTCTTTTAGAGAGGTTGGAATATAGCCCTCTTTCAAAGCAACATTTACAGTCTCCACTGACCAATGGGCCAGTCCTCCTCTAGCAGCTTTAATTAGCCAGAATGGACATGGGTTTAAGAGAGAAGTGGTTGGCCTCTCCTCTCCAAGCAATGATGTCCACATCATTATGTTAAACAAACTGGAACTCATCCATCAAAACTGCATAAGATCAGTCCTGGAACCATTTGCACTTAATTCAGGCTTAGATGGGCATTGTATACTTTCTGAAGAACAATGCATTCTCATTTTTTAAAAAGCGTCTGGTTCTTTTTAATTGGCTTCAGATGCATGCAGCACTTAAAAATAGGAAACATCTTTATGATATGGTTTAAGTATCTTGCAACCTGCTATAAATTGTTTGGAGTTAGAAAAGGACAAAAAAAAAACTTACTTCATCTTTCTATAGAACATAGTGTTATCATTGAATTCATTCAGTATTTTCTAAAGCAGGACATTTTTTATGCCCTTGCCAAGTGAATTAGCACCATACAGCCAGGGTGAGCAACCTGCCCCCCTATTTTGTTGGATTGTCAATCTGTCATCCCTCACCACTGACTGGAGATCATGGAAATTTCAGTCAACACACCCCTGACACAGCCACATCCAAACCTGCAGAATTTGTTTCCTGGAATATAATTCCATTTCTTTTAATTTTTCACATAGGAGTGAGAATGGCTGTACCTGGCAAAAACATCTTATTCTACATTTTAGGAAGAATGTTTAAATAATAAGATTCAAGGATCAGGGTCTATACAGAGCTGAAACATGGTCTTTAAAAGTGGGCAGTATCCTGTGCTTACAGCAATGACATCCAGTGTTATCAAGAGACTGTCGCTAACAAGTCCCAGATTGACTAGTAAAAGATGAGTGGCAGGAAGAGAGACATTGGCCAGCTGATGGAATGAACAAGACAATTCCTTTTACACTCGGAAGAAAGTGATGTCCTTATAATCACCAAGTGATATCAGTAGCCCAAAAGGAAAACATAGAACAAAATCCAATCATGCCATTATGTGCCCATTCACACACCCACATAGTGCTGTGATTCCCCATTAACTGCTATGGTTGGAATCCTGTGATTTCCAGGTTGGGGGTAATTTACATTCTTGGCCAGAAAGCTCCAGTGCCTGAACAAACAGCAACATAGGACCAAGCCATAGCAGTTAGTGAAACCACAGTTCTATAACTGCATAATGTGAAAGGGCTCCATAAGAAGTAGAAGCCTCTTGTGTTCTTCTTTCCTCACTCCTCTTGTCCATCTCAATCCAGTTCCTCATGACACTCAGAAAGCCTTTCTCTCTCATGACTAATTAGAGTTTGGTTTTCTACTTTCTCTTTTTGGTAAAAGTGCAAACAAAAATTTCAATGAAATGCAGACAGTTCTTTATGAGTTTTAGTAGAAACGATGAATTTTCTTGGTGTAGAGCTGAATGTTTGTCCAGCATCATCAGATCTCCTCCTAGCTACTCCCTACCGTTTCTACTTCACTTCTGTAACTTAACAAGAGAACTTGGGGTCTATGGAAAGATTTTTACAGGGAGGATGAAAGCATTGCACTACTATGCAATGTGCAAAACCTATTTTGATATTCTAATCTGCATGCCTTGCTTGGATGATTTACCATCTGCTCTTTAAATCATTATTCCTTCTCCTCCTTTGCATTGAGCCTGTAGATGCTCTATAAATGTCAGCGCTCATTTCTGCAATTATCCTGCAAGATATTTTCTCCTTCCTCATAATGATTTTTTGACTCTTTGCTAGAGCAACCCTGAAAACCTATTGAGTGGAGTTGTTTTTCCTCCACTAACAGTAAGGAAGGCTAGAATTTTCTTTCATAAAGGAGATACTTCAGAAAAAGAGCAGCCAAGAATAGGAAGCCAGGAATTTTAAAATGAAGAGTGAGTTACAATGAAGCAGAACAATTGTAGCAAGGATGTCAGAAGTACTGTCAAGGACTAATGGATTGGCAGAGGAAGAAGGGCAGCCGTGTGTGTAGAACTGGAGGATCAGCAAAAGCCTTTGAGGAGCCAAAGAACTTTGCGCCTGGCGGGACAGTATTAAGGGGCTCAAGAGAGTAGCAACCAATCCTGACTCTCTGATGAATATATTTATATATGATACATGAATTTAAACTCATCTTGGTCTAAGTGTCATGTTACATTTTTAAGTCTGCAGCTGAAAAGATGACATGTGAGAGTCAACAGTGCTTTGAAACCTTTCCAAGGATGTAAGTTAGGCCCAGACTCTGTGTTACGCCAGCAAATGTCACTTCTCTTGCTATATAATAATAAGAATACTGAGATGGGGAGCAGGACCAGGTCTACCATTAGGTAGTGTAGAGCAGATGCCCAGGCAGCACATTAATTGAGTCATAGTAGGGCATCAAATAGCCATATACTTTGATATAGTTATGTTGTTACTGCTAGAAATGATAAAAGGGGCTTGTGGAATTCTCTACTTCACATGCTTGAATAAGTTGACTAATATGTACAGGGACAGTGAAATTTATTCAGCCATCCCTGGCAGGGAACAGTTGCAAGGTAAGAGTGGTCAAGGGATCCTTTCTTCTGCCTGCTGCTTACCGTTTGTAACTTCCCTCCACCCTAAGCTAGGCTTGAAGACCACTGAGAAACTAGGATATTTCTGCAGGGGGTACAAGACCTGCAAAGACAAACTTGAGAATTAGACTGCTTACTGATCATTGTCAGCTTCTGGGGCTGTCGTTTTTACTATTGCCACAGCACATTTCTAACCCTGTCAAAACTGTTTCCTTTTAAAGCTTGGGATCATAATAAACTTAGGCACGAAAACACAAGTGGAGAAAGCCCCCGTCACACTCAGCCCTAGGGACACTCCGCTCGGCCCAGAAAAACCTGCCTGACTTTGAACGCGGGAGGCAATTCCAGTACTGGAGCTGGCAGAAGCACAGATGGCAAGATAAAAAATGCTCTGTCAGCAGCGTAGTTACATCAAACAAACATCAATCAAAGGTAATAACTCAAAAATATGATGCATAGAAACAAAGTGACCTAAGTGGAAGCTGCTTTGACATATTTGTCTGGTTTGTATTTGAGCTTATTTATCCGGATGCAGCTCTGATCCTTGACAGTTGTGTTGGTGCTGAGTGCCTCCCACTGTAAGCTTGTCCAGTGATAACCTCTGAAGAAAAGAACAGATGGCCTCACTCAGCAGCTGTGAACCAATCAGACTGCATTTGCTGGCCTCAGCAGTGGAAGCCCTGCAAGAATTAAGTCCTGGACTTGGTAGCAAATCTAAGCATCAAAAGTCACTTGAACCCATAGTCACTAGAAAGAGCATTTCAATATTTATGCATTAGTGTTTGGAAATTCCCCAAAGCCAGCTGCTACATTCTGCAGAAGGTTCTGGGAGCTGTAGCCCAACCCCCCTCACAACTTTTCCTAGCTCTGCACTTTAATTAAAACATAGCAAGGCTAGATAAGCCCCTATGGTATAGTGTTTTGAGTGCTGGACAAGGACTCCAGGGAAACAAGCTCAGCCATGGAAAGGTCATTGGGTGACCTTGCAAAAATCACACTCTCTTAGCCTCAAACAGAGGCAACAGCAAATTTCTGAAAAAGTCTTGCCAAGAAAATCGTATAGAAGGTTTGCCATAAGTCGGAATATACTTGAAGGCCCATAACAATGCTAGACAAGTGCAAAATTAAAAATAGATACAGAAATCAGAAATAGTTTACCTTCCACTACCTTCTGAAGTAAGTTAGCCAACTGACAAAAGGCCAAGGAGGCATTGATGTGGACATGAGTCTGCACATTTCATCTGTAAAGGGATACATTGGGAAGGTCTGGTTTTAGCATCAATGTTGTTGGAAAACTTTACAGTGTCACCAAGCCAAGAACGCTACACAACACCTTGTGCAATGATATCTCACACACACATTCTTCAGGGATTATATCTTTGAACGATAAGTAAGGGCAGGTGACTCACTCTCTTCAACACAGGAACTACTTACAGGTAGAGGGAGCAGCTGTAAATCCCACTGATCAGTCCCGAAAAAAAGTACAAACCTTGTTGCACTGGGGGAAATAGAAGAATTGATTTGCTGTTGTGTTCAGTGGTTTTTAAAACAGTTTTTTTTAATTGTCCAGAGCAAATGGAAGAAGGGTTCCGATAACTGATAATCTTTTGATGCTGGAGGAAACACATACATTGTTTTAATCAATTAAAATATAGTTTTGTACGTGCAGAAAGGCAATGTAGCCAGCCAGTTAAAATAGGGATTGTTTCAACATGAAAACTCTATAGAGAAAGCTCCTTTAGTATAAAGAAGATGTTGCATACATGTTAAAGGATTTTGTTTGGAATTGGCAGGCTTCTGCAATGACTGCTTCTTCTCCTAAGCCATGGTGCTCCTCTTCCAATCAGAGATTGCAGTTCCAAAGATAGTAGCTAAACTGTGAGGCTTGTTGAGAAAAATCGCCCTGCATTCTCAGCTGTTATTTGAGAAGCAAGACTAAAATATAAAAGGGGGAATATGATCAGATGCTGACAGCAGAACAAAATTTGTGGGTGGCAAATGTCTGGTGTGACAAAAGACTCTAGATATACCAACATGTCTTATGCATCTCTTACTACACAACTTCTACATATTTATAAGTAAGTTTCAATGAATTAAGTGAGGCTTTTTCCTATAAGTGGTTACAAAATTGCAGCCTTAATAGCATTTCTGTTTATCAGCTCATACCACATGCAAATACTTCACATATTTATTATTTTATTTATTGAATTTGTATCCCACCTTTCTCTTGAGATGGAATTCAAGGCAGTTTACAATAACTATAAAAAGATTCAGCTAAAATATTATTTTATAGAAGCTCAAAAAGCATTAAATTAACAATTAAAGCATTAAAAATATGGTTAATTAAAACAGTTAAAATACATTTAAAACATAATTACCATTAAAAGATTAAAAATACAGCACAACACTTCACATACACCTCTGCTCCATAATTAAAGTTCAATAGCCTACCTGAATAAGAATAGCTTCAGTTGCCAGCAAAAGGAGAGCCAACTGAACCTCCTATGGAAAGGAGTTTGACAGTTCAGAGCAGCCGCTGAGAAGGGTCTCTTCTGAGACTCACCAAATGCAGAAGAGGAGGAGAAAGACCTCCTCTGCAGATTTTAACACTTGAACTAATTTGCATAAGAAGGTATGGTCCTCGGTCAAGTGCTTTTGAAATTGTTACTGTGCAGTGGATAAGAATGTTGGACAATTACTCACTAACAGAAGTTTACAGCTTACTTCGCACTCCTAGAACAAAATTAGACATGGCTTTAACTCTGCAAATGCAATCAACTGGCATCTTTGTCATGTAAATAGCAACTGTACCTGGGATACTCAAATGGCCTAGTGACTATGGGGAGAGGAAAAGTATAATTCTTTCTCTTCCAGCATGATTCCGGTGCACAAAAGCTTTGTAAAACTGCTACTTGCCCAGTTGCGTAGGGACGGGATGTGTTTGATTCGCCCCAGGTGGCAATGTTTTTGGAGCATCCTGGAATGTAGCCATGCGCCCGTGCACCCTGGCCATGCCCCCATGCTCCATGGCCATGGCCCCATGCACCACGGCTATGCCCCCAAATGCCATGGCCACACCCCTCCCCCTCCCCCTCCCCCCCACCCCTCCACACATTCCAAGCTTTGATACCAGGCTGTCCCTGGTATCAAAATGCATCTCTGAAAATTCAGAACCTCTACAGGAGTGTAGTGGAGCACTCAGTCTGCTTGTGCAATGGTGAGAATCATAGGTGGCATTAAGGCTGTAGCAGATGTCATGCTACTTCGTAGTTAATAAAAGTAGTGGAGGAGGATATTTGCATGAGGAAAAGGAGGAAGAAGGAGACAAGGAGATTTGAGAGGGTGGGAGAGTGTGTGAGAGCCAGAGGCCTGCTCCCAGTATTTAATTATAGGTAAGAAGCTGAGAAAAATACCATTACTACATGGATGGCCAGCTATACAGGAGAAAATATTATCACCCAAAATGACACCATCAATTTGTGCCGACATTTGCAAGTGCCAATTCCTACATACAGATGCATGTTGATAAATAATTACTGTAACATAAGTAGAATTGCAATACATCCCACAATGGTGGGGAAGACTGTGACAAGTGATGCATCTGCTATCTGGGTGCTACCTATTGGTAGGCAGTTTCAAGGCATCTGCTATCTCTTCTTAGGCCATTTCCACACTAGACTGTTATAGCACTATTATTCCACTTTCAACATCCTATGGAATCCCGGGGTTTGCAGTTTAGGGAGGGGCCGGCTGGCCCTCCCTAAACTGCAAACCCCAGGATTTCATAGGCTGTTGAAAGTGGAATAATAGTGCTATAACAGTCTAGTGCTGAAATGGCCTTAGTAATTATCGTTTTTAAACCGGGCTTTTAGTGGACACTATCCTCTGGAAAATAATACAAGTGAATAGCTTGGCTACATGGCTTGTCCCACATGGATCTTTATACATGTTTTAGAATGAAAAGAGCACCAAGCATAACAGATATGAAGACATAAATCATAGCTTAAGATATATCTGCTAAAGCAACCTGATCGGATGGGAAGCCTCCAGCAGGAGTGCATATGCAGTTCATGAGGAAGCAATCCAGAAAGCAATACCATTCTCCCTCGGTTTCTGTCAGCTCAGGAAAATGGATGCAGCACAAACAGCTTCAGGATACAGCCTTGGAACCACTCTGACAAGTGGTTACAGGATAAGGAGCTAAATCAGGGATGGGATGGGTGTGTTAGAGACTCAAGGAACAGGCAAAACAACAAACAAACCAATAACAAGAATGTACCTGCAAAGACACAAAGGGTGATACTCTTCAGCTACCCAAGTCCACTATTTGCCTGGTCACCTTATCTGGCTTTCCCATTTGCAGAAGAGCTTGTTCCTAACTCCATTCAAGTCTCTCTGGGCTCTCAACTCTCTTGAATGACCTCCCCAGTCAGCCAGCCAAGAAAGGTCTCAGTCCAGCCATTGTTCAAGTCTTTTTCCACCACTCTTTATTCCTCCCCCCGCCCCCATTCAGGTCTAAAGGAAACACTCATAATCCTTCTCCTATCATGCAACTTGTGCCTTTCAGCTCCTTCTTCTCACAGCTATTCAGCATTCTCTTATTGGACTCCCTGCCACATCCCATTGCAGACGCTTCAAATGAGGCCACCAGCTGGCTCTCCTTTCTTCCTGAGGCCAGGGAACTGGGAACAGGGAAGGAGATACTTCTGATGAGTTCTGCTCTTCCACAATTGCCTATTTTTTTCTTTGTGCACCGAGAAAAGGAGGTCCTTTTTCTCCATGCACCAAGAGAAATGTAAGCAAGCTAGTAGACCCTGAAAAGGCCTGTGGATTGTAAATTACCTACAGCAAGGAGTGAACTACTCCTTCAGGAACTTCAACTTGAAGGCATTCCAGCCACCTTGAGGGGGTGAATCCCTATAGGCCAGGTAGCCTGCTCACATCAGGAAAGGTGAGACAGTGTTGCAAGCTTTCAGCAACAGCTGTTTCAAGGGGTTCCAGATAAGCTTGCAATGCAATCAGCTTCCATCTCCTCTTGGTCTTCTATGACAGACCAGGCTTCAGGGAGGGAGCAAAATGTCAGGCAGGGTTCAGTGGGCTATGCCAAAGGCTAGAAGTTCCCCCACTGTCCTTGCTACATAGACTTCGGTCTGTTATTAATTGATACAACTGTGTGTAAAATTGCAAGCATTATGGCATTCTTCAGTTCATGTCTATGCCAAACATCCATTATAGAAGTTTATGTGGTGCAGATCTGCTTTTAAATATAGGTATGTTCCAGGTATGTTTTACCTATTGGCACAGCTTCTTTGCATTCCAGCTACTGAAAACAATATTTTTAAATTGAGGCTCATTAACATACTGTGGACACAGTGAGCCAGTGTGGTGTGGTGGTTTGAGCACTGGAGACCAGGGTCTGAATCCTTGCTTGGCCATGGAAACGCACTGGGTGACCTTGGGTGAGTCATACTCTCCCAGCCTCAGAAGAAGGCAAAGGCAAAACACCCTCTGAAAAAATCTTGCCAAGAAAACCCCATTAGATTTAAGGTCAGCATAGGTTGAAAACTTTAGGGTCAGCATAATTTGAAAATGACATGAAGACACACAATAACATCATTGTGGACACAAACTAGAGCAATAATTCCTCCCAGCAATGGAATGGGATTTAATTTAATTTAATGGAGGGGATTCTCGGCATGAGTCTGTCTGGTGGCTCCTTGGGTCACTTAGCATCCTGCTCCTTCCCCTACTTCTATTTATTTCTGTTGGGGGACAGAGGATGGACTTTCTAGGGAAAGACAAGCAGGACAAGGGTGGCACTTCTGCATTTGGTTTCTGATGGCTAACCTGGTAATTGCCCGCAATCCATTGTAATGTCAGCAGAGAGCTGATGGCAGCAGTGTCAGAAGGTTATGTCCCCCATCAGTTGTCTAGGAATATAACAAGTTTCTTGGTATAACATGGAGAATGGGAGTAATGAGGTACAAGTAACAGTCACCTCCAACCAGTTACTCTTGGGGTAACAAGGGAACAATGAAGTTACGTTTCAAAAGTAATATGATAAATGAGACTGAATTTACTTTGTAAATATAATGCGTAATTCTTTCTAGTTATTTCGCGAGTAATTTTTAAAGGGCATTTTAAAAATACATTTTGACATGAAGGTTTCAAACTTTATGCTGTTCTCTTATTAATCTTTTTTATATACAAGTGCAATACATATAAGAGAAAAACTAAATTATGATCAAAGATCTTCCTTAAATCTTTCCTTTCCCTCCTCCAACACCCAATAGTACAAAACACTTCTTTGTCAATCCTCTTGCTCATGTGTTTTCCTCTATTGAATTGCTTGTTGTTATTAATAGTAATAATATCTTCTGCTAGTCATTTATTCAGAATTTCACTTGATCTGACAGTGGTTTGAATCTGCTATTGCTTTTAAATGGTTTCCATGTGGCCTGAAATAAGTTCTCTCTTATTTCTCCTTTCTCTAACCTTACTTTGTATGTTAATTTTTCAGAGAGAGTTATTGCCTATACTCTATTTAGCCAATTCTGAACTGAAAAAAATCTTTAATTTTTACCATGCTTTAACTATCTCCATCCTTGCAGCACAGATCATAAACCATATAATGTCAAATTCTCATTCCCGTTTTCAAACAGGGAGATAAGAAGTAATACTCTTCTGAAATGGACTTTTTCTCCTGTTACTCAACTTATTCAACTTAAGACCTCCTCCCAAAATTTTCTTTCTTTGGACATTATAGCTACATATGGTTCCAGTCTCCTAACTCCCCACATCCTCTCCAGCACAATAATTTATTAATCTTAAAGGTTTTTTTCTTCTCTCAGAACAAGAGAAAGTAATAAAAAAGTAAGCAGTACAACAGGCAATGTAACGTGTTACTTTGTGAACACTGCAATGATTATTGCAGGTACCTACTATAAAGTAACTATGCAAGGCTATAAGATAACACCGTCACTTTCCACACAATCAACCAGAAAGGCCTATCTCAATCCTAGAGTATGATTCCTCGTGTAAATGAAATGATGACGATTTCAAAGCATATGTCAGAATGGAACAGGGAATTACTCTCAGAGTTTACCCAAGACATCTCCATTGCCTCTAAAACCACATGTACAAAAGAAGTCCGTTTTGCTAATATAGTTTCAGCCTACTGGCATTCTGTTACAACCATCAGCCCTTGGAATTTTCAAGTTGCAAACTCGTATGACAACAAGGTTCAGAATAGCCTTCTTTGGGGAAAGGACAGTCCATTTTGAATTTAGGCCCATGGCCTCACCCTCCAAAAGCATGACCTTGCTGTCATACTCAGAAGATGAACCTCTCCATTACCCCAGCTTAGCAGCAGTTGAAAGTCCCTTTAGGAGACCAGCCAGCTCTTTGCAGAATGATGGTGCTATCTGCTATCTGTACTGTACCATGCTGCTGACAATACTGTGGATTATGGCTGCTTCCCCAAGAGGACTCAGGAGGACTTGTATAGCTTCTGTGGTACTTACCTTGACTGACTTCTGTTTTCTCAACACACTCATCCACCTAGACTTGATTGTTCTACCTGGGCTGGGTTTTCTCTTACTTAGCTCTGGCTTTGTCAGGAGACACTGGCTTCTACTGTGAACCTCAATTAACTGCATAATGGGACCGATTGCAGCTAAGAAGCCACAGTCTCCGCTATTTAAGATTTGGTATGGGCTTGCTACTCACTGGAGCAACATTTGAACCTAGTGTTACCTCACTGGAAAACCCTGACTCGGGGTCTACAATTTTGATATTAAAATATGATTCAACGTGCCTGAGAGGTCACTCGGATGAGCACGTAGGCAGCCACGGTCGAACGATTGAAAACCAGGTCAGGCCAGTACAATCCCCCATCACGTAGCCCCAGGAGACCTCAAGCTGTGCAAACCCACAGTAGACAAAGGATCCTCAACCCCTCAGAAGCCGGCCTGAGGGGATTAGCGTGTTTGCCCCAAGTTGAACATTGATAACCGTAAGATCCTATCAGGCAAGGACCATTTACATAAAGTCACACCACAACCCAATGCAACCGAAGATCCTGAAACTTTGGCAACACCTTGTAATCTCATCATGCAAAGGAAGTTGCTATCGTGGAGCTTCTTTTCCGTTGCAACACACATTGTTCTTCCCCGGGAAAGGATTAGCCCTCCAGGTACCTTTTTCCCTACAAATAGTCCCAGTTTTTCAGAGTTTCTTTGGATCACTCCCGGTCATCCCAGCTGACCATTTCTCTGTCCGTTGAGTAATCCCCTCAGCCCTCTCCATGCTGAGCTACACTTCTTCACTGTTTTTCCTGGACCAAGGACTTCAGGAAAAGGTGCAGTATTACCCCAGCTACAATCCCTTCAATATCTCCCTTATCCAGTTTCTTCTCTTTTGCTTCTTAATAGGTCTTGAGTGAGTGTGTGAGTGATTGCGTTGGTGTGTGAGACTTTCATTCAATAACATCATTTTACTGGACATCTTCGTTTGGTTTTTGGCTTGGCCTGACCCCGTAAAAACTGGGTAAAAAGACCCCGCTAGGTTACCCTGCCTCTCACATTGCTATTGCTTGTGCTCTGGCTAGTTTCCATTCCCTATCATGTGGAGCACATTAAGGCGTCCCCCAAGGGACCCCAGAAATCAGGGTAACACTAGAGAGTCCAAGGTGTTAAACCTGAATTCTGAACTCAGGCCATGCCCCAAATGGCTTGGTTTAACTTTAATTTGCTTGACTTTGTTTTGCTTTGTTGACACCTAGATTTTGCTTTGTTTGCCCCTTTTACCTGTAAACCCTCTATCCAGTTTGGACCTGCACCCACAAACCGCTGTGTCCACCACATAGAACAGAGAAGCCACTTAAGAATCTTGAGTGTAAAAGATTTCTGAAAAGCCTGAATTCTCCCCCTGCCCACAACAGCTACAATGCCTTCAAGATTTCACTTATGAAACATATGTCCAAGCAACATCAGAGTGTGGTCAAGATGGCAAAAGTTATCAATGAGGAAGAAAACACAAGCTAGGAAAGGCTGCAGCAGACAGCTCCCTCAATCTACTGGGAAGAGCAAGATTGCAACCCTTCTTCTCTTCTCCTCCTGCTCAGTCGACTGAATGCAAACTACTTTTGCATTTTGAACTCAGTTTGCATTAACTGAAGCAAGTAGAATACAAATGAGGAGAGGAAGACAGAGAAACTGGGGCCATTTCTGCACTGCATTGTTATAGTGCTATTATTCTACTTTCAACATCCTATGGAATCCAGGGGTTTACACTTTAGGGAGGGGTATTTAGAATTCTCAGCCAACGAGCTCTTTGGCCTCAGTAAACTACAAACTCCAAAGTACCACAGGATGTTGAAAGTGCGATAATAGCACTATAACAATGCAGTGTAGAAATGGCCTCAGACATTTTAAAAGCTGCTGAAAAAACTGGATGGCAAAGGATTAATTGAGACTGTCTCTGCCAAACTGGGACATTTGGAGGGTATGCAGCTAACAGAGCTGTACTCCATTCTTTTTCAAAGGTGGCTTGTTGCCTTTGCTGTATAAGGAAAGCAAATCTAATTTGTATGACTTAAAAAAAAAGTTTCGCTATGTTTTTTGTTTTGTTTTAAAGGCCCTAGGTGGCCAAACTCTTACACAACACTAGATGCCTAAAAGCGGACATAGATGTGACATCAAATATCTCTGTTCAGCTTAAAGATCCAAACAACAGCTGAAGGGCTGACAGTGTTCAAGGGCTCTTTCACACTAAACAATTGTAGCACCATGCTTCAACTTTAACTGAGATGGTAATACCCAATGGAATCTTGGGACTGGTAGTTGGTGGGTCATTTGAGTCCTCTGAGAATTCTGAATCTCTTTCCCTGAACTGCAAATCCCAGGATTCCATAGGATGGAATCATGGCAGTTAAAGTGAAATTGTAGTCCATAACTATGTATTGTGGAAGGTGCCATGGATAGTGGCAAGCAAAGGAGCCAGCATGGTGTAGTGGTTTGTTTGTTGGACTATGACTCTGGGAAATCAGGATCTGAAACACCACTCAGCCATGGAAAGCCACTGGGTGATCTTGTCCAAGTCACACTTTCTAAGCCCAAGAGGAAGGCAGTGACAAGCCTTCTCTGAATAAATCTTGCCAAGATAGAGTTACTATAAATTGGAGTCAACTTGGAGGCACATTGCATGTAACAACACTGGCAGGCAAGTGTGTGTGTGTGTGTGTGTGTGTGTGTGTGTGTGTGTTCACCCATCCCTTGTCTTGCTGTGGTCCTGAAAAAAACAACAACAGTGCCTTTGAAACTGCAATGAACTTCCTGTTGAAGCTAAGATACCCTATTAGTTCTTATGGCCCTTTTTGGTGGCTCTAAGCCAGTGATTCACCCACAATTTCAAGTCCCCATCTGCACATAATTATGGCATTTATGTTTTCAGTAATTTATTCTGACAATTGTACACCTCAAGGCTACTCAACAATATGTGCTGATGGCAGTAAGGAACCTTCCATCCCATGTAAAAAATGCTCTGCATACTTTCCAAAACTTTGACCTTGATGCAGACTACATTAGTTGCCCTTGGATCCCACTGAAATCACCGTGGAATAAAAAGGTAGACATGACTAATTCAAGTGTTTTTAATGTTTTTGAATTATTCCTGCTGTTCTCAATGGGAAATGTGTACAATTAACTTAGTGTGAGTATAATCCCTTGTAAAATTGAAAGATGAGAGCCATTATGTTAAAAACCCACTGTAACCTCCTTTCTGCACTTTTCCATGCAATCTTGTATTCTTCATGTTTTTTTGTAATGGATGACAAGAGAATTTCTTGAACTGAAATAAGTTGGTGTGGGAGGGGCAGAGTTTATCACAAATCAAATTTTTGGGTAATCAGCCTCTGCAGAGAACTATGGGGAGGCAGAAAGCAAACTGGGCCGAGGGGAATGATTTCTCAGTGGCAGCTCATTGACGAGCCTATTCAGGCATGCCAAATGTTGGAATGAATCCCAGGCCAGCTACAGGTGAAGCCGTCATAGTTATTCAGCTAATTAAACTGTCTCTTAGGTCTCAAGATGGTGTAATCAACACTCCTTTACATGCCCTGGGCCCATATTGCCACACTGTGTATGACCCCATTATGACAGAGAGGAATTTGCATAGCCATGAAATCCACACTGGGGTATTAAATGTCCTGATTTCCACGTAGGTACTGATATAACCAAAAGAACACAGAGGAATCATGAAAAAGAGCAACTATCTTCTACGTCCCTTTTTTAAAAAAATGTATTATTAAAACAGATCGTGCAATAGCAATTACATCCTTAAATAAAAGAGAAGAAAACTATCTCACGTACAGGCTTAAAATTAGCAATTTTCTAAAAATTGACCATAGCGAAGGTATAAGCCACAACATGTCTTGCTTTTTTTCGTACGAGGTAGAGAGTACAGCACTTCACAGATATGCGTGGGACCTCAAAGGAAAAACAGCATCAGAATTATTGCATATCCAACCTTTTAATTGGGGTTGTCACACTTCAGTCTGGTTCATTGAAGCAATTTAATGTTGAAAGATGACTCAAAACTTAATTCACGTAAAATATTTTTTTAAAAAAATCTTACCCTTTGCCAGTGAAGACAACTTGCAATGTTAAAAACACATAAAAACGTAAATAGAAGAGCTAAGCAGAAATAATACGCTCATCTTATTTTTGCCTCTGACTATGTCATGGTTTCTGCTGTGTACAGCCCCTTTCAAAGCCAGCCACCAAAGTCCTCACTTCCAGGAGGCACTGTCAGTTTTCAGCGTAGGGCAGGAACTAGGAGAAAATGTGCCACTTTAGGTTTGTGGGCAAAGAACATTTAAGCATTTAGGAAATCCAGAAACTGCTGTCCTGACATCCCTTTTGACACAGCAGTATTTCAAACTTTTGAAATAGGTAACAGCACAGCATGTGATATTTTCAACTCACGCTCATTCATTAAAACCTGCTAGGACATATAGTAACATCTTACTTCTAAAGACAAGTGACTACTTATATGAATCAGGCCCAGAATTATCCTGGTCTCTTAGTGACATCTTCCAGTTTTGTAAAAAGCTCTGTGGGAAATGTTTAGTTGTGACATCTACGCCTAGGATTTCAGTGAAGTGGGGGAGATGTGAGGCAATGCCATGGAATTATTGTACTATGAAAGTGGGGATATTCACATATACTGTTTATCCATTCCATAGTTAAGGTAAGCACAAGAATTCTGGCACTCATCCATGAGCATTTTTCCAAAATTAATTTCAAAAGGAATTTGTCTTCTACTACACTAAATGAGAATGATGAAAAATGAGGAAGAAATTTTCAGCACAGCACTAGCTACAATCATTCAGAAGGCCAGTGTGGGGGATCCAGATTAAGAAACAGAAGGGAAATTGGGCTGAAAGCCAAGAATTCTTCCCTTTGTTTACCGCTACATCCCCACAATCCCTTTGTCCATCCAAGTATTTTCATCTACAGCTGGGGACCTTATGCCAGAAGTAAAATCAGCTGAGAGAAACATGTTTGTGGAAGGAGGCTCTGGGGAGGTATCTTGTAGAGCAGGAATGGTGAGCATCTGCCCCATGGGAGTTCCCCCTTAAGCGTACAAGCTGCTGCCATTGCATCTGATCAGTGACCAGAGATAAAAAGGTATTTAAAAGTATTTAAACTAACTACCCTCCAGTTTTTTCCAACAATGTTTAATTAGGTTTATGAGGCATAGCGTATAATGGTTGCTGAAGCTAACATTCTACAATACACACTTGGTTATATAGGTATACACACTTTTACATGTGCACAATTCCCATCGGTGGATTCTCAGGGTCTTCATCTTTCCCAGAGTCCCAGAGGTTACGATGGGACCTTGTTTGTTCCCATACTTTGATCTTGACAACCCCCCAAACTTTCTCAGGTTTCTTGTCAGCACTCATGTTGTTTCCTAACGCATATCCAATATTTTCTCTATCTCAGCACTTTATGTATCCATCTAAACACTGACCAGACACATTGTGGTCGGCATCTCTCAACCTACCTCTTTGATCCCTCTCTACCAGGATGAGATGCAGTGACACTTTTCTTTGATATACAATACAATGTTGCCCATGGTCCTAACATAGATTCTATTACCATTATAAAGTATCCTAAAACTCATATATAGTAAATCATTTGTCAATTGCTATCACATCTAAGTAAACAGAGCCACACCTTCATGGCATGGCTGAACATGTACTTACAACAATAATTCCGATTTATTTGTTATATGTTAAACATATGATGGCCTGTAACACATGATGGTAATCCAAGTCTTTTGCTACACCAAGATGATAACTGACTACAACAATGTTTTATATCATCATACCATATGGGGGGGGCTCAGCAGGTATTCATTAACCTGGAGGAGTCACAGTATTAATCATGACATGGATGGCACACAACCGACATGACAGTCAGGTTGTTACACTGGGCCTTATTCCTGAGTAGACATGCTCAGAATTGAGCTACATTTTATATGCTTGGTGAGGGACGAGGTTGTCCAAATTGCTAAAAATTTGATATGTGGTCAACACAGGATGGGACCATAACAGTTAAAGTGGAATCATAGGCCCTGTCCGCACATGGATGTTAAAACGGACCAAGACGTCCTGGACTTAGTTCCGCACCTTAGTCCGATCCAAACTGCCCCCAAGTGGTCCTCCAGCACGCTAAGAAAAGACCGGAAAAATCTGGTCTTTCAATTTTCTGGAAGGCGCCATTGCGTTCCTGCTTACCTGTGCAGATGCGCAGGCTCACACCAATGCGAGCCTGCAATCAGTGGAGGGTGGGCTGTGGGCATGGCCAGTGTCAGTGGTTGGTCTGCACCCACGAAGCTGCCATTTTCAGCCGGAAGCCACAGGAAGCTGCCATTTTCAGCCGGAGCAGTGCGGATCTAAAGACCTCTAACTGCTCCGGTTCACTCTGGACTAATGGAGGAGCCCTGCGAAAGGTCTCAAGGGAAAGTCTGCGTTACTTTGGACCCAAGAAGAACCGGTAAGTAACGGCATGGAGCAATTCACTCGCCTCGTGCAGAAAGGGCCAAAGTGTTATAACTATGTAGTGTGAAAGGTCCCCTAGTCTCATCTGTTTTGTTTTGTTTTTTGTTTTGTTTTTGGCCACACTTACTTTGTCTTATCCACTGCTGAAATGCAGTCCCTGAGATCTTTCCCAAATTAGAATTTTGCATTCATGCCAAAAAACAAAACAAAATAAAACAAACAAATCCCCTCTTGTTTTCAATATATCTCCTATGGACTAAATATTTCAAAAAGGCTGAAATATGATCTGTTTCTTCCACACAGGAGATATGCGGACAGAGTAAATGTTGCAGTAGGCTGCTGCATTTATATTTCTCCTCCTTCTTGCTGGATCAGAGGGGAGAAAAATAAACAGTCACTTACCGCACTCAAATTTTGTAGAATACCGTTCTTTTTTAAAAGGAAGACATATCCATTATGGGTCTCACAACATCTAGAGCCAGTAGAGACTCAGGGCAATGGAGAGATTTTGATGATGATTGGATAGAATTGCCTACAGTAACATGAGTACTGGCCAAATTGCCAACTGCTTCTATAGGAACTGGAGGGTTCAATTTGATCCAAAAGCAGTATCAAGAGATCTGATCTGGTAATAAGCAACATCCTCTGTTGCAAGACCTCTTTCTTCTTTGCAGTAATCTGGAAGGGCCCATGTCATACTAATTTTACATCATTTAGGCTGCAATTTGGTACTATCATTGGCCAATCAAACACTACCAAGGTAACATTCCTGTTTAAAGCAATGCTTCCCCACCCATCTAAATAAGTAGGTCTTTAAATGGGACAATTAATGCCAATCTGAATGAGTAGGCCAGTAAAATAATGAGATATAACAGTAATTAGTAACTTTTACTGAAAAAAAATGCTTGTTCTGTTGAAATATAATAAAATGTTAGCACAAGGTGACAAAACAGATATATTCAGCATCTACTGAGATCAGAGATGAAAAACAAAGGGAGTCTGCTTCCATGACAATACTTTTCATTATGCTGAATGCATACATGCCATTAAAAATGCACAAAAAACAGCAGTGTTGAGGTACACTGTCTTTTCAAATGTTTTCACTAATCATAAAAATCACTGCATTATCATCTCCTACAAGAAAGGATTGAAAGTCTTATTCATCTTAAATCATTTTGCTTTTCATGGTATTGTATAACTTATTTTACCACTCATATCCAACCTTATACTTGCAAAGCAACTGTATGTTTAATACCCTGGCCATCCTTCCTCCATGGATATCTGGAGTAGAAATGTGTGGAAACTGGGACAAGCAGCTTTTTCAGACAACCCTTTGATAACCGGCAGAACAGACATGCTATTAAAAGGAGTTGCTGCAAGGCAATAGCTGATGTGATTCCACAATATCTTTTTCAGTATGTTGCAGTGGAAGAACTTGGCCGCAACCAGCAGAAGCAGTTGCCATGTTACAGCCACTCCAGATAGTAATAATGGCCCCCTTTTCAGGCCCATGTTCCTTGAATGGCATGGTTTCTGCATTTCCTGACTGACGAAACAAAAGTTAACAGAGCATTTATGAATCAGTCTACTGTTTTTTTTTCCAGGCATGATATGCTGAACTGTAGTTTTCATGTGAGGATGTCAAATATAGTCCTGTATTCCAAAATCAAAGGAACAAACAACATCAACAACAAATCCCTGATGATTCCCAAAGTTTTTCATCTTCTGCTCAAAAAGAAACAGCTTTATGAAATTTTCAGACAAAAATGATTCTGTGAGTGCAATAATTCTATAAATCCTTAGTGTTGAAAATGTGAAAGTCCATCCTCTCTTGATTGTGCAAAATCCTCACACCATGTATGCAGGATTAATCTTAATTGCTTTAACAGGAATATTTCAAAATGGGACCGGAGTGATAATGCTAAAGAAAAGCAGACAACTGAGGAAAAACTGCGGGTCAGTGGTTCTTACTCTTCCTTTGGGCCATGGAGTTCTTTGAGAATCTGATGACACCTATGGTTCTTCTTCCTAGAAAAAAAAACATAAATATAGGAACACTAAATGTTTTTAAAAATTAATTTTATTGCACTCAAAATTAGTTTCCTTCACAAAAACCTAGCCTAACACTTGAAAAAAAGAATGTGTTTTTTTTTAACCATGGAATTCTCCGTGAAAAAGACATTCAGGAAAACATGGAAATATTGAATGGGGGGAGGATAATTTTGTGCACCCAGTTCATGGATACCCCCACAAGCCCATCCATGGACTTCCTAGGGATCCACGTACCTCAGGTTGAGATCTCCTGATGTAGATGAAGTTTTGGATCATCCTATTCTGCTCAACGAATTTACACAGGCTTAAGATGATGCGTCTTCAGCTGAAAATCTTTCTGTGTTTTTCTACTATTCTTCCATCTTTTTTTCTTACCACAGAAAGTCTGTTAAGAAGAACAAGATCTACTGAATATACAATGTCTTTTGAATGGTATTTCTAGGAAACTGGCTGTCAAATGAAAGCACTCACTGGATGAGGAAAACACATGAGGAGAAAGATGTTCCACCGAAGATCTAGATTTCCTTTGAGGGCAATTTCTCTCATGCTCTTTTGAACACCTGGACAAGCATATCCTCCAAGTTTTGCTGGCTTTTCCAGTTGGGGAATAAAGTCAGTTTTCTGTAGTTTCAAACTAAGGTCTAATAGGTTTAGAACATGGGGTGAGGTTAGAATACAAGGTGAGGGAAAGGCCCATAGATAATTAATTAATTAAATAAAAATCTGGAATTATTCAGATCGCTACATCGAGTTAGTTTTTATTTGGTATTCTGCTAGCTAGTGTCTGCTAAATGTTTGGGGAAGATCTGGTCAGATTTCTATTAGGATACAAAAAAGGGTGCAACGAGGCAAAGATTTTTAGTGTGGGATATAGCTCATCAGTCTAGAAGTCTAAGGAGATAAGCATTTTTATTACAACAAGCTAAGATCTCTAACAATATTTATAACTAAAAAGGAAACATGAGAGCAAATTGAGCATGAAATGTGTGTTATGGCTGCTGTCACCCAACAGATGTAAGTACAGACACCATGGGAAATTACAGAGTTTTAGCCTTTAATAGGAGCTTTTTATAAAGTAGCTTTGAGTTTGCCAGCTGGCACTGCCACTGAATGACTTTCACACTCTGTATTGAATTTCCTCTGTGTTAGCTTCTGAACAAGCTTGCTTTTAGAGAAGGCTTTGCAGGAGTGTTTAGATGCAGAAACCTATTAATGGACTCTTTGCTTCCAACCCAAATGCGGGAGATGAGGCCAAGATTCACATCTGGTGGCTACTGGAGTATTTGCAAGAGTATGTGCTTTGAAGTTCTATGAATCTGTAATACTTAAGATAAAAGCAGATCTGAGAGGATGGAAGAGCCTTGTGAGTCTTTATGTCTCTCTATCTCTCTCCTTCTCCTTCTCCGCTTTTCTTTCACTGCATAAAAATGTTATACTTCAGAAAACATCCAGTACATAAAAGATAAAAGTCTATTTAAAATGCTCTCTTTCCCTTAATTATTATTTTTTTATGAAATGTCATAACCTTTAAAAATACGCACAGGCTCCTATGACTATCCCCTCAGATGGTTTTAATAGTGATGGGAATCATGTGGCTTTCAAGCATTACTTTGGCTATGTTAGCTAAGGCTGATGAAAGATGCAGTCCAACAACTTTTGGAGGTTCCCATGATTCCCACCCCTGGTGTATGGGTAACAGATTTGCCACTTGCAATCATCTTTCCATGGACAGGTTAAAAGATATACGAGAAGAGAGGAATGTACCTTCTGGAGCTTCCTTTAATACTGTTGCGAGCTGCTCTCCCCCACTTGGGATTTTAACAGGAGCACCACTAGGTCCATGCATAGCTATTTTCAATAATGTACTGCACAATTATAGCACTATGACACCACTTTAACTGCCATGGTTCCATCCCCTGGAATCCTGAGGTCTGCCATTTTAGAAGTGACATGTAAAATTCTCAACCAGACAGTTCCTACAGTCCCCAGGATTCCACAGGATGCAGCCGTGTGTTGTGTGAAAGGACCCCGGGAACTCTAATCACGTAGAACACCGCAATTGCACAGAGAGATCTAAGTGGGCATATGGCTGTTCACACATATTTAGGTATTCTTTCAGATTGCATCTGCTAATATGCCAAGATGATAGAAGGTGGGGGCTGCAAGTGCTGTTCCTGAAACTGCAAGAAGAGGTGGGCTGTTCCAGAAGTGGGAGATCTCACAGTATGGCTCCTTGGATATGGCTGGTATGTTGTTTATTTACTGATTGATTTGATTTATATCTTGGCTTTCATAGAACCCAAAGTAGCTTAAAGTATAAGTTAAAAAAGAATCTAAACAGTTGTGTAGGGATGGGGGGGGGAGCAGGGAGGTGGTTCGCTCTGGGCAGCAATTTTTTGGGGGGGCATCCCAGCCCATAGTCACGGCCCTGCACACCCTGGCCATGCCCCCATGCACCTCAGCCATGCCCCCACGCACAGTGGCCATGCCCCTCGTGCTGTAGCCCCACCCCTTCCCACCCCCCCTCCACACACTCCAAGGTCCACCACTGAATCTAAAACAATAGTTTAAAACAAACGTTTTAAAAGCATTAAACAATCCAATTAAAATATTAACATTAAGCACTATCTATCTATCTGTCTGTCTGTCTATCTACACACATACAAACATTTTAAAAGCACACATACTGCACATCATTTTATTCCAACAAATCTGTTTAAATAAGGTCTTTGCCTGCCAGTGAAAACAGAGGACAGAGAGTGGGTCAATCAAGCTTCCTTAGGAAAGGAGTTCCATAATCTGGGAATAGCTGCTGAGCAGACTCTTTCCTATTTCTTTCCTCTATGGCCACTCAGTCCATTCTTTTTGGAGGTTTTTGCAGGGATTTCTTAGATCTGCACTGCAGAAGTTACGAAGGGTCCCTCCACCGCAAAACCAGAGTCATGGATTTTTGAGGTGATTCTAGGGCAATTGTCCTTCCCGTTTCTTTTTAATTTTTCCCCTTACAGCTGTAGTGTTATATAACTCCACAAAGAATATTTAAAAAGAAAAAAAATGAGAAGAAAAAAAGCCATTTTGTTCCAATCTTTGAACATTTCCACACTACACTGTTAGCAGTGTTATTCTTCCACTTTCAATGTCCTATGGAATCCTGGAGTTTGGAGTTTAGGGAGGGGCATTTAGAATTCTCAGCCAGAGAACTCTTTGGCCTCGGTAAACTACAAGCCACAGAATTTCACAGAATGTTGAAAGTGGAATAATAGCACTGTAACAATGTAGTGCGGAAATGGCCTTGCAGATGCTCTAGGTTTTTTTAGCTGATATAAGTTTACCCTGTGGAGGTGTGCACATTTAACTTAATAAGCTATATGTGTGAGAAAACAGTTCAAACATGCCATATTCCAAAAGCAGCATACCATACTCACAAAACAAATAAATGTAGACTTTTTTGTTTTAAAGGACTTTGTGTGCATCCAACCTTTATAGTTGGATTTTGCATTTTAACTGCTATGGCTACCTCCCATGGGATTCTGAACTTTATATTTTGGTGGGGTACTAAGAGCTCTAGCCAAGAATTCCAAATATCTCTACCTAAAGAGCAAACTCCAAGATTCCATAGAACATATTTAAAAGTCAATTACGTAGTGTGAAAAGGCCCGCTATCTCTTTTTTTTAAGTAATTCTTTGGATCCATTTCACGTCAAGTATCTACTTTCATACATTTGTATCTACCTTCCTCTCGCCTTTTCCCAGCTGCCTCGCCTTTTCACAGTAGCATCATGAGGTGGCCAGCTTACAGAGCAAAGCACTGGAGCAATGAATGATACCAATGGTTCTCAGACTTTTTACTCCTGTGACCGCCTTTGCATCTACATATGGATATCATGTCCTCCCTGCTCAACATAGTATTTGAATAAAGATATTTTGATTGTTTAGTGTGTGTATTTTTGTTTGCAGATATATGTATATTCCTATTTTAACATTTTTATCTAATATTTTTTAAAATAAATTATCTAATTTGTTACCCTGTTTTCTGGGGGTCCCGGGAGGGACACCAAATTGCTATAAGTTGGGGAAATTAGTTCAGAGCACAAGCTGGCAAAAACGAGAGGCTGGGTAACTTAGCAGGATCTTGCAACCCAGTGTCTACAGGGTCAGGCCAAGTCAAGAAGCAAACCGGGTGTAAAATAATAAATGGTCTTTATTAAATACAGGCACACAATGTAAGCAACACAATCACATAGATAACTAAGGAAAATAAAGGTGTGAGTAAGATAGCGGGATTTTCAGAGGGATAGTTGGTTCGGGTGATACGAAACCTGTCCTGAAGTCCAGAAGAAAATGGAGAGCGAAGCTGGGGTTCGGTGTATCTCAGCACGTGGAGCTGAGGGGAAGCTCGCCAAGCGAAGAGGCAGCAAGGCGGTCTGGAACTTGAGAGCTATCTGAGGAAGGTGTCAGAATCAAGGGTTTTTATAAGGAGAATTGTGACCGCGGGCTAGGTCGGTCTTTGGGAAAACAATAGATTTGGAGTTGGAGACAAAGCCTCCAAAAGGTCAGAATTTGAATGATTGAATTAGAGCCGAATTTATCAATAGAGTAGCCGGTATGCAAACGCAGAATACTATAGCTCGATCATCAAGCTGCCAGCACGAGGCAGAGGATCTTTTGAGAGTTGCTCGCATACCTAATGGAGGTACTTGCCTTGAGGTCTCCTAAAGCGGCGAGTTGGCTGTTTTCTGGCCTGCTTGTATTGTCTAGGAATATTACGACGATTACGGCATATCGGCTGAGCCTGTATGCGTGCTTGTCCGGGGGCCTTGCAAGCACGTGGAAGGGATATGTGAAGCCGAATTAGTGATATCTGATCTGATAGATATCTTTTATATCCCCAAAGCTCGGGCTAGCAGGGCAGTAACAAATTTATCTAATTTTTTATCTATTTTTTAAAAATAAATTAAACAGCTAATTTTACACAATCACTTGTTTAATGTTTGCTGGTGTAATTTTTCTCTACTAATGTTTATATTTAATATGATGGATGTACTCGTTTCTGAGTGCAAAATTTACTAAAATGAGAAATAATATTAAAAGAGCAACTCTCAGTTCTTTGGTGACATCAAGTCTTGCACAATATTTACCCTTCATAGCCACAAGAGCTGAGAATCCAATTTCACAAAGGTAGATCATTGCAGATGGTACGAGCACTTTCATAGCCTTTTCATGTTATGTGGATATTCTTGTCAAACACTAATCCAAAACACTTGCAAAGAGCTCTTTTTAAATTTTGTTTTTTAAACAAGCATCAGTGTGAAGATCAATAAGTGATTCTTTCTACCATCATCCTCTCAAGGAAGTGTATTCCAAGTTGAAAATTATTTCTCTGTCTGGAAAGGCAGAGACAAGGTTCCACTTTTTTTTTTTAACAGTTTCAGAGTGTGACATACTTTAATATTTTCCATTCAAAATATGCATTGATACTGCAGACAGATGTTCTTGGAATAATAGCAACAAAGAAAATAGGCAGGAAATTAAGAAAGCGGGATACTAAAGCTTGCGATTTTAGTCATGCCTCTTTTCACATGTTGGAAGGAGACCACAAAAAACATCTAGTCCAACTCCCTGCCATGCATTGCAGAATGCCCCAGACAGTCGTGTAGGGATGTAGGGGTGGGGGTGGGCGATTTGCCCCAGGCAACAATGTTTCTGAGGCATCATGGCCTGTAGCCATGCCCCTGCGTGCCTGTCGCACACACGACCCTTCCTGGATTGGGTGGCCGTGCAAGGTTCGAAGTACGAGATGCTGGGAGGCAAGAACCAAGCCAGTTCTGGTATTTGAGGATACAGTTTATTAAGCAAAGAAGTGAGAAGAAAAATGAAAGGCACACAAGCATACATACACTCTGACTCTGTCGGAAAGGCAAAGCAGGCAACAGAGCAGGGTTCTCTTTGTTTCAACAGATTATATAGGCTTTTTGTACGTGAGTAGCAAAACAGGTTGTCCATCCATCAACCCGCCATGCCAAGACGGGCAGGAGCGGAGGGCTATCCCACCTCGAATGCCAATTACGGAGGCATCCATGGGCCAGGTGCATGATAGGCTCATGGCCAAGTCTCATTATCTGTCTGAGACGGCAGCGGACGGTCCCTAATCAGGCTTCACTCTCCCCTCCCCGTACTGCACGGGGAGTGAAGTACCCCTTGTTGACATTCCTTGACTATTCTCACAGGTCTGCAGCACACAGGGCAGCCTGACCTAGCAATGCAATAGCATGAGCTAACCCCCCAAATACGCTCGTTAGTGTGAAGGCAAGCTGAATTAAAATGTGTTAGTGTACAACACCAGGCCTGCCCAGAGGGCCTCCGGCCCAATAGTGCCCTGGCCATGCCCCTGCACACAGTGGCCACACCCCTTGCACCATAGCCCTGCCCCCTCCCACCCCCCCTCCACACACTCCAAGCTCCGCCACTGGCCCCAGATCAATAAATCAAGCAATGATAACATCACGAAAGCCATGAATTTCATTAAGCTTCTGCAAGCTTTTAGGGTTGTTGAAAACATTTTTGACAATGCAATTATTCTGGTCTTTAGAAGAGGAGTGACAGAGAAAGACAGAGAGAGCAAGCATTCATAATTGTTTAAAGAGACTTAAACAATCCTCACCAGCCTCTTAGTTTCTATGCACATTTACCTGGAACAAGAAGTCCCACTGAGCCAATCAAATCAGCTTCTCAGTTAGATATGGTCAGAATAAGAGTGAAAGGAGAACTTGGAAGGCACTTTAGTGCGGAGAAACACGTTCTCTCCACCCACCTTGCCTCAAGACTTCTGCCCAGAGAAGGGAGGGAATTAGGAATGTCCAGACTCCCTACCAGAGAGATGAGACAGCTTCATCCTCCTTAAGGATGAGGGCAGCTATTCCTGTTTGGCCATATATGTGGAAGATGGGTTTACTTTGGGCTTCTTCTGGACCTGAGTGGTTCCCCCTGCTACCCAAGCAGCAGCTCTAGGCTGTGCCACAACATGAATCAACTTCCAAGCACCACTGATTTTGCACAAGATAGAACCCCGGGGGACACAGGGACACTTTGTCACCTCCTAAGCTATCTCCCTCCTAGGAAATGTGTGTGTGTGTGTATGTATTTGAGGGGAGAGCTAGCATGTGCACCTCCCTGGGGGAAAGGAGGAGAGGAGAAAAGCACCATATTTACCCCCACAAACACCCAGGGGGAGGGACTCCTCTGTACAGTCCCCACATGGGGTCAGATAAAGCTCCAGCCCAGAAAGACACTTCAGACAACCCCCATCCCTTCTTCCTCCAGCAATTTGTGTGACTCTTTCTCCTCTCCTCATAATTTGAGGGTAACTTTTCTTGAGCAACTATTGTGTATCTCCTAAGGATCAGATCCCACAATTTAAGAACCACCAAATTACACCATTCTACTCCTCCTGGGGTACATCTGCTGCTGCTGGCTTTTCTTCTCTCTGTGCACCTAAGCAACTCCACTCCCATTCTTCCTCCTCCTTGGACCTCCCCCCCCCAGACTTCTCTTGTTCTTTGCACTCTGCCACTGCATCAGTTAACCCACTTCCCTCCTTCCCTTGCCTAGTGATCCTTGTGGCACACCCTTCACTTGCTTCTTGTATTCCTCTGCTCACATTGCTCACTCTCCTCTCTCTCCTAATCTCCTCCTCACCTCACTTCCTGCCCTTGCAGTGTGATCTTCCCTGGTGTCTTGCATTCTACCATTTGCATTACTTTCTGTTTCTTTCCTCACACCTGAAATTCCCAGGACTTGTTTTTTGGAGAATAACTTAACATGAAAGTGCATCTACATTTTGTCCCATATGTTGGCTTCTACAAGGGTTGGAAATTTACTTCTTCAAAAAACTGAAAGTTTAGACTCTGGGCCAAATGATGGTCCAAACTGGCACTTGGTAACATGACTAGAACCTAGTTAAAAGTTATCCAAGTGATATAGCAAGCTTAGCAAAATAGCAATGAAGTCCTTTTTCCCTCCTTGGAACAACCCTCACCAAATAAACCCAGAGCAAACAAAACACTTTAACCTTATTTCCAGCTACCAGTTAAAGCTGTGGGTCTGACTGGAACTTTCTTATTAATTAGATACTGACTTCAAGGACTCATTGGTCTTAAAGCAAATTAATCATATCAGTTCTAGTCTTGTTGTACTATTTTCTGCAAGATACTTTGGCCATTTCCACACGGGGTTTTTAAAACGGTGCAGTCCCTCCTCCAAGGAGGAGGTCTGCACCTGGAAGCAGACTGGGTTGGACCTACTTAACGTAGATCCGCACCTCAGCCTGCTCCGGAACAACCCCAAGTGGTCGTCCAGCGTGCTTTTGAAAGACCACTAAAAACAGGTCTTTCAAAAGCATGGACCGCGCCACTGCGAGCCTGCTCCCTTATGCAGATTCACAGGTTTGCCCCAGTGCGAGCCTGCAATCTGTCAGGGGCGGGCTTAGGCTGACGAGCTTTAGCGGTTGGTTGAGACCCTCAACCAACTGGAAGCCGCCATTTGGGATGCCGGAGCAGTGCGTATTGATGAACAAGCACTGCTCTGGAGCGGCGTGGACTGGACTGGGGAGCCGAAAAGTCCAGTAAGTAGCGGCGCGGAGCAATTCCCTCGCCCTGTGTGGAAATGGCCTTTATTTATGCAGTGCCACCACTGTGCATGTTTTTTTAGAGCAAGTATGGGTAAACTGCAGTCCAGAGGCTCCATACATCCCTGAGGGGCCTTTTTGTAGATTCCTAGACCTCCTACAATCTCCCTGAGCTCCAGCACTTGCAAATTATTTGGGAGGACAAGACCCCAAAGCGCTCCCCCCACCCTCTACTTTAGGGGGGACAATCATTCAAAACTGACCAAAAACCACTTCAGAAAGCTCCTGTTGTGATACATAGATACTTCAAAATACACCCCCTCCAAGAAAGAAAATCAGCCAAGAATGGCTAGAAACGGAAAGCAGAAATTGCTGTTAGTTTTGTTTTACGTTGGTCTTTGATCAATTTTTGGGATGGCCCAATCCGGAAACATGGGGACAAAAATGAGTGCCATGCCCTCTGCAGTTGCTGGCCCCTACTTTACTCTTCAGATTACAAGAAAATAAGTTCCTGCCTGTAGAGTAAAATTTGGAAAAGGAAACAAGAGAGGAAGCAGATATAGGTATAGATGGGTTTAAATGAAGCTGCAATATATATCATCATTTCAGGATTAGTTATGGACTCAGTTACAACAGAGCATGGAACCGACAGTCAGACCTCCAGATATGTGGATTTGACTTTCATGGATTTGATTATTTGTGAATTTCTTTAAGCCCTGCTCCCCTACCTCAGGCACTTCTTTTCTAGGGAACCCTTCCTTCTTGGCAGCTCCTTTCAACCCTTTTTAAAACTCAACTCTGGTCCTCCTCCTCCTTCACCAGCCCACTGCCTGGCCAGTTAGGGATGGCTTTTAAAGGGCAATTTCTCCACATCACAAACCCCCTCCCAATCCCCCCTCTCCACACCCAAGAATGGAGACAGGTGAAAGAGAAGTATGGAGTCACCATGATAATACTCTTCCATATCTCTCCTTTCTCTGACCTGGTTTGGACCCTGTGTGCCATTTCTCCCCACCATTTTCGCATGGCATTTCCAATGCGAAAGGGCCCCTTGAGCATCGCACACATGTGAGGAGCGGTCCACACGATGCACTCACATTTGGGCAACACTTAAGAGCCTGACGCGGACCGCGGACACATTTTTTCATTTTCGGCTTGAAAATGCTGCACGGTTGCGCATCGCTCCGGGGCCCCGCACGTACTTTCCTGGCGTGCGGAGCCTTGGGAGCCACGCCGGTTGTGCTTCCTGTCCAATGCAGGCTGGGAAGCCCCCCAGGCTGCACTGTGAAAGGAAGAGGTGGGGCTCTCGCACGAGCAGGAAGCTCGTGCAGAGCCGAAGGAGCATGGAAGCGAGAGCCTCTCTCCGGAGGCTGCTCTCGTGAGCCCCACACCCCAGCACCGTGAAAAGGTAAGGTGCGAAAAGTTGTGCCTTGCACCCCCCTTCCCACAGACATATTTTGGTATTTGTGATTTTTCCCCTTTTGTGAGGGTCCTAGGCTCCGAGCAAATGTGGAGGGCCAACTGTAGTGGATTAAGAAAAAGATATCTTAGAGAAGGTAGGTTTTCTGAGAGAGATTTGATGGCAGTCAGAGATGAGTCATTACACAAGTGTTCTGGGAAGCAGTTTGTAGTACATGGGATAGGAAGTCTTCAGGAGGTGGGTTCTGATAGAGCTGCAAGAGTGAAAATAACGGGCAGGAGAGTAGCATCTCAGTACCACAAGCTTATAGCCTTGACAGCACGCAGAGTGGGAGGATCCACCATCATCTAGGCCTCTTAGGTCTTCACTTGCCTGTTGACCTCTGCAAGAATGCTTGTGGTTAGCATATCTGATAACTTAAAGGAGGAACGGACAAGAAACCCCCAACTTTTGTTTTATAAGTTAAAAGTATTTTTACTAGAATGGTGTCAATCCATTAACAGATTTGTAGCTCACTAATGATTTTCTTTTAGCCATTTAAATAATCTCACCAAATCTACAATGTAGAGGCTTTTTTAAGATAACTTTCAGCTGTGCTGAAAAGAAATCCTACCACTGATTTTTTTTTCATTTGCTATCGCAGTAACACACCAAAACATGAAAATAATGAGGCACGTCATTAAATTGCAGCGCCACCACTCAACTAAAACTTGATTTCATTGACCAAATGATTAATTGCAGCTAAATATTGCAGTTTTTATCATTCGTTTTCAAATACATTTTATTTTTGAGAAGGCAAGGAAGAAAAAAATGTTTACATTCTGTTTCATGTCCCGCAACCCAAAAAATTCATTGGACTCACTTGACACATTTGAATGACTCTACACAACTCCTGTGGAAATTCTTACCAGTTTTTAGGCAGAAATCGTAATCAAAGGTCAAATGGCAGGTGAGCTTGAAGCTGTAGCTAGGTGATCTTTACTAGTCTATTTATAAAACAGGTTTTTTGCTCAGCTCCTTTTTTGTGTATGTGTATGTAAGCTACAATTATAATTTCATGATTTTGACACAGGCATCCTTAGTGTCATGCTGAGATAATCAAGTTTTCTGGCATATTCCTATTGAGGAGATCGGTTGATTGTGCTTTACAGAAGCAGTACAGAATGTTTTTTCCATTTTTTCCATTATTTGCTGGTTTGATGGGGTGGGGCGGATATTTAGTATAACATACCAACGTTTGTCATGCTGCTTTGAATAGCATTTCTGGGAAGTCATATGGCTAAATTCTGATTTGCCACATTGAAAGCATATCTCCCCACTCATTAAATGCAAGTAGCATTACTTCTTGGGATGCTATTTTGGACTTATCCAAATTTTAGCTGCATGTGGTAGTGGGCTAATAAGTTTATATTTCTTCCTATGTTACTATGCTTGGATCAAACCACAGGCACACCAAAATGAAATGAAATTCTAGAGCAAAAGCTTTAGACTTCAGACAATGTTTCTCAAGCTACCTCATGTGGTGGACCAGCAATTTGTTTTCAGAATTTGCCAGGTACTGGTACCATTTTTGTGACCATTAGCTATCACTGTTTCTTTCTTTCCTGTGGAAGAAAGAAACTGTCAGCTGATGGCTCAAGGACTAGCACTGGTCCATAGGCTGCCACTTTGAGTAGCTGTGCCTTAAGTGAAGATATGCAATCCTTACAAATTAAATCCCGCAATAAAGAGCATGGAAATTGCAATTTAAGTGGATCAGAACTGTACTCCTGTGCAGCATTAAACAGAAATCAAATTTTTCAGTCTCACATACTGTAGTCATTTGCAGCTCAGAGCACCTGAACTCTTCTCCAATCTGCCAGCCCCAGTCCATTACCAATGGGACAGCCACCTAACCCTACATTCATCTGCGATTTCTATATGTTTTCTCTTGGTTTGAGCTCAGCTCAGCAACCTGTAGGCCTCCATGTGGTTTTAGACTCCTATTCTTATCAGCTACAGACAGCCTGGCCACTGGTGTGTTTCCGTAGGAGGAGTAATTACCAACCTCTAGTGGGCCACATATTGTCTTTCTCTAGATTAGATACTTGGCTTATGTTATTTATAGACTGTATCTTCAGAGGATACAATATTGATAAATGCTGATGGTAAAAAACCTTGGGGCAGATATGCACTAGAAATTGTATCAACAGGAGGGAATGCATATTCAGCATTTCCAAGTAACCACATGAGTTGGCCTGGCCTTATCAATAGGCTGGCGGTATTTAAAGTGGATAGGCCATGCAATCTTACAGCCATGTTTTTTGCCAGGAGCATGTGGATATGTAGCATTTACAGGACATACATTGCATCCAAATTATCCTCACCTCAGGTGATCTGGGGTGTAGAGGAAACAGAGGAAAAGTCTAGAACGACAATGAAAATCTTTATCCTATCCCTTTCCCATTGTAGTCAATAGGAGAAGAATCACTTATGCAACTGCCACTTTCTATCTGTTTCTGCAGTGTTTTATGGCACATTTGGACAACAAAGAAAGCTAGAGATCATCACAGCTATGTTCTTCCTCCACCTTAGGAAAACCTACACTGCCCACAACTCTCCTCCATTTCCAGTGATGTACAGGTAGAACTCAGCCAACAGAGCAGCTTGGCCAGCATAGTCTGTCTGCAGCACTCATTGGCATCTGTGTGGGCATGTTTTTATGGGTGGCAGCCATTCTCCCCTTCCCATGGTGTCAGGAGTCTTCCAATTCATTCTAAGCTAGTGAGGCAGCAAGGGTAGAACTGCATCCTCATATTTAACATTTACAAGCAAAGCGAGTCTGCAACTCTGTTGTTCTGATAATGTTTAAATAGTTATTTTTCTGATTTTACTTTTGTTCAAACATGCACATGATTGCATGATGCAACGTAATAGATGCTTTGCTTGTTCTTAGTTGTGGGAATTAAACAGAGTTGAGAAGAATACATCTGATTGAAAATTAACACGCCACTGATAGTATCTTCATTGCTGCATTCAACATGTAGAAGGATGAAGTCTGGGATTATGATGCATCATAGATGCTAAGCTGTAGACTTGTCATAAAGTGATCTTTAAAACATGTTTACTATTTGCTGCCGTACGGGGAGAGGAATCATGCAGCCCTCCATATATTATCAGACTACAATTTCCAGCAGACCTAGACACCAGCATAGCTGATGGTGAGGAATTCTGAGCATGTTGCCATCCAACAAGATCTGAGTGCCATATAATGCTGACCCTTGCTGGAGGAATTAAGGTAAACATCTTCACAAAAAAAACTGCTGGACTATCATGAATGACTTTAACAATTGTCTTAAACCAAGTGTGGAAGTATTTGTATTAAATCCAAGGTTAAATACCCTTGGTGTGTGTCTGTGTACACACACACACACACATTATATATAAGCAACAAGATTCCAGCAAGATTATTCAGATCAAACAATACTCATGAAATAATAATTAAAAAAAACTCCAGGGAGACTGCTTAGATACCAATTTCTCCTACTGGCATTTAATTCAATTCTATACTAACTGGATCCATTTTCAAAGAAATCTTTTTAGCAAAACAGCCAGGTGAGTAGACAATTAAACATTCCAGAAAGAGAAATTTAAAGAATTGCCATACTGTATTTTCAATAATTACAACAGGATCTAACAGTGATAAGGATGAATGCCTCTCTACAACTGTAGCAGACCTCACAGATGGTAAATTATCTCATAATGAAATCAAACTGCTTCCGAAGAGACTAAACTTTTGCTCAACACCCAGATAGTTTGGTAGAGCCTGAATGAAAACTGGCATCAAAAGATTTGACAGAAGGTATATACTGACAAGGCAAGTCTCCTTCAGTTTGCTCCTCCAAAAAAAATAAACACCCAACATTAATAGAAGTCCTGTTCTATAAACTTTCCTTCACTTATTAATTTAACATAGACAGTCAAACAACTTTACCAGTTTGTGACAGTTTTTCAAAAAGAAGAAAGAACAGCACTGAGAAAACTGCAGATGGGAATGGACATTATTATTAAACCTGCAGGTAAAGTGGGGAACAATTATATTAAAAGCTGCTGATTGTATGTCTAGAAGCCTTAGGCAACTAAATGATGTTAAAACTTAAACACCTCATCAAAGACATCACAGCAGATCTCAACAGATATGTAAAAAAAAAAATAATCCCACAATATTTTAAATATTGACATGAAAACAGTTGATTTACTATTCAGTTTCGAACTATCAGTAACTCACAATCTGGGGTGTCCCGTTCCCTTTGGCAACAGTACAGTCACACAAAGCATCTCACTATATATTGAACTACAGCCTCTGGAACTAAATCTTCTAGCATATATTAAAGATATCAATATTTTAAAAATAAAATAGAATCCCCAGAAAATCATCATATATTCAATAATAGTACCAAGTTCCTAACATCTAATGTCACATCACTTTACACCAGCACAGTCATGGCAATCAGGTACTTACTAAATTTCTAAACTTCAAAAGTAACAGAACACCTTATACAGAAGTTCTTACTATTTTAACTCAATTGGTCCTCTAACACAATAATTTTATTTTTTAACAAAAACAACAAAAATACTTCAAATGGAAAGCACAACAATAGGGTAGACACATGGTTCCATCATATGCTCATTTATTTATGGGTAAACTAGAACAAACCACCTTCAGGGAATCCAAATAAAAAATACTTGTATGTGGGAGATACACTGATGAGAGAAATATACAGATACAGAAACTCTGGAATACTTTGCAGACTATATCAATATCTCTTCATACTACTAGTCATCTAAAACAGCACCCTTGAGGGAACATAGATCCCTTTTCTGAGTGTTCTTCTAACTGTCAGACATAACAAGATTGTTGTAGAATCTGTTTCTACACTAACTGATGCTCATATGTATTTTGAAATGGAGTTTCTGCTATCCCCAACATATCAGGATTAAATGTATATGTAGTCATGGTACTATCCACCAGCAAAGAATCCAGGACTGAAACAACATCTGCTTTGAAAAGGATATCCATCTCTTATCACCGAGTGCAATATCTATTAGATTGCTATTTTTGCCACAATAATCTCCTTTATAAAAAGAGGCAATAAAAATGGGCATGGTTTTGAGGTTGATTTGCACCCATCATCTCCCAATTATCACTAGGCAATCAAAGAAAGTTACTCCATGATAGCTAATTCACCGTATCTTGCTAAAGCTATTAATAAGCTCCTACTGTTGCTTTCCATCAGCCACCTACTTTAAAGAAGCTGTGAATGAAAGCTGAAATAAAAATACCAACTGAAACTCCTCAGTCACATCACTGTACATCCAAGTGTTGCATCACTTGTGCATATCTGCACAAAACAACAATTTTTTTGAAAACAAAAAACAATAACATTAAATAAAACATAATGTGCAATTCCATCAATATCATATACATGACTGAATGCCAGCACCCTAGATGCAACATGTGATATATGGGAAAAAAACACCACAAACCATAAATCAGCACCAAAATGTTAAAACAATCAGTTGCAAAGCATTTTAATTCTGAAGGATGCAGCCTTTTCAGCATGGCCTAATTTCTTATAGAGAAACCCTGTGATCCAACCATACTCAAGAAGAGAGAAAATGCCTAGGTCTACAGACTTGACATCTTGATGCCTTATGGTCTTAACTTAGGGGACAACACCACTCTTACTTTATCATCAACCTCTAGTTTCTGTGCCTAGACCCTGGGAATTCTGTAATGACCACTGGATGCCATTTATCGTGCCCACTGCAATGGGATATCTCTCAGGAAGATAGAAAGATTTGCATGTTAAAAACACCTTTCCAGCTACAGCTTTCTTCTGTCCCTTTGGGATCCAGATTCCACCTGAAAACAGCACAGTTCAGTACAGTTATTTTTTTCCTGCCCCCTTTATAGATACAATACACCAAATTCCACTCATGTGTGTTTCTCTTAGCTACAGCTAGTTCCCCCCAACCCTAGTTCAAGTGTATTGAAACTATATAATACACTTTACCTCAGTCCCATAAGATAGGCATTTTACATTTTTACTCTCCATATGGTCAATTTTTTAAAATCATGATGATGCTACAACCTACAAGCATAGCTTAAGGGCCTTTCTGCACTACATTATTATAGTGCTATTATTCTACATCTTATGGAATCCTGGGGTTTGTAGTTTAGGCAAGGGCATTTAGAATTCTCAGCCACAGAGCTCTTCAGCCTCAGTAAACTACAAGACCCAGAATTCCACAGGATGTTGAAAGTGGAATAATAGCACTATCAACAATGTAGGGAGGAAAGGCCCTTAGACTCTATATGAGGCAGCCCAACACAACCATATAGAGATCACATTCACAATGGCTATACTAACTGGGAGAAAATGATCTAAAATACTGTACTTTTGAGTCCTGTAGAACGTTCCAGCTACAGAATCACTACTTCTGGAGAAGATGAAGAGTTTCTTCACAACCAATGAGAATCATCTGTGCACTTTTACACAAAGCAAAAATGCCTTGTCATCTGAAATGGACCATTCTGAGCATGAGGTTATATCTCCTGAGTTGCATGCTTGACTATAAAGCAAGATACAAAGAATCCCTTATCAATGTATCTTTAAGAAAAACCTTGACTAAAATGTGTCCACTGCCTCATCATAGCCCACAGCAATCCTTTTCAAGATATATATAAGCACTGTGTACAGAAAAGTCACATTTTATTTTAAATCTGCTGCTTCAAATGCATTTACCTTTTTTTTTTTAAAAAAAATCCCTGTTAGCATACAGATTTCAGAGTGCTTGTATATAAATGGCACTTCCTGTTGCTATACAATCAGTATAATTAAAGAAAGCCATGCACAAATGTTATTGAAATGTTCTTGTGAAACGGAAGATGCATATTTATAAGATCTTTTTTTAACAAAACAAAACATGAAACTGCAGCAAAGTCAGACTAGCTCAGAACGGGTTGTGGATTACTGTGGGTTTTTTATAAGAGACACCTGCTTCTTCAGTCTTCTCAATCCAGAAAAAATCCCTATGCTCCATCTATCTCTGTTTTCTAGGGACAGGCCCTACTTTCTAGTACTTGTTCCTGAAAATAAACACACACAGACACACAGACACACCACACCCTATTTGTTCCTCATTTGCCTTTGGGAAAGGTAAGAATACAGAGCTTGGATGGATCCCTTTGGATTCCCTAGTCAAGACCAGAGTTCTGCCTTCTATCAACAGTTAGCCAGTTGTTTCTGAGAGTCAAATCAAACATTAAGACAGGGTTTTCCAAATGGTGTGCCATGACACGTTACTCTGTCTCCTGAAGTGTGTAGGTGTGTCTCCTACTATCTTGGAAATGTATGTTATTATTTGTAAATCATATATTTTTTAAAATACATGAAAGGTTTACATGAGGTATGTTGTGTCCCCATACATTTTGTTATTAGAATTTAGGTATGTGTCTGTATCTCTTAAAAGGGGCTAGTTTAACCTCTGGTTTGCTTGTAAAACTGAATTACTGTGTCACAAAATGATGCATGTCTAACAAAGTGTGTCACCAACATGAAAAGTTTGGAAAGCTCTGCATTAAGGGGAATGTGTGTCCCCTCTGATTAACTAGTCCTTCCTCTGAGGATTTTCTCAGAGATATGTGTCTAAGGCCATTTCCATCCTACACTGTTATAGTGCTATTATTCCACTTTCAACATCCTATGGAATCCTGGGGTTTGTAGCTTACTGAGGCCAAAGAGCTCTCCGGCTGAGAACCCCAAGTGCCCCTCCCTAAACTGCAAACCCCAGGATTCCATAGAATGCTGAAAGTGGAATAATAGCACTATAACAGTGTAGTGCAGAAATGACCTTAGACTGGCAAATGGAACTTGTGTTTACATTCAGTGACCAGTGATAAAAGAAAGCAAATGAAATGCAAAATACAAAGAAGAGGAAAATTGCATGCTATGACAAGCAAGCACTTTTTACCATTTGAAGGAGGACTCTTGGGGGGGGAAATGTGATAACCATATCAGCTGGCTTGTTTGGAGAAAGCCCTGTCCCAAACTGGGCTTCAAGGCAACAACTTTCCTCTGTGATACCAAAAGCAACTAATATCTAGTAGTCTGCTACTTCTGATCCTAAAGAAATCCATTAGTAATCATAGCTAACAGTAATTATTGGACATACCTTCCAGGGATGTGTTTGTGTTGGAGTGCATTTTTGGGAAAAAAAAAAGTTATTTCTTGCACCCTTATACTCACTTACCTGGTAGTAGACCTATCTCTATTAAGCTGAAAATAAGTCCATTGATCTCAGTGGGGCTTGCCTTAAAGCAGACATCTATAGTTTAGGAGTCCATTACAATTCTGTACCTGTGTGTGTGTTTGGGGAAAAAAAACAATTTTCTGCTCAGGTTCAAAAGCCATTGCAAGATAAGAAGCTCCCTGGAGTCTGAAGGAATGCAACACACAGCAAGTGCTAAAGAACCTTCAGGAATGGATAACAAAAGTGAGGTGGAGTGGAGGTTCATGCATAAATTGCTGGTGGAGAAAGAAGGGCCTTAGGAATACATAGGATTCTCCCTGCTTTGCCCTGTGAAGGTTGGAGATCAGACTCTTTTTCTGCCCCTTGGGATTAAATTTCTCATCACAGTTACCGAGTTGAAGGTAAATGAGATGTTCCATTAAAAATGCAGTGTCAGCCACTCCTCTACTTTTTATTTACTCACAAATAAGTGTTCTGTACATTGCGTGCGTGCGTGTGCATGTGTATGCGTGCATGCAAATCTTTCCCCAACCTACCCACTCCCCTCTTTTCTTGATATTCACTCTCCATTGGTTTTTTTAAAAGAAAAGATAATTCCATTCATACTAAAGGAGCTTACCTCACTTTTTTAAAATGTATGTGTGTGCAGAGTGAAAAGCAAGAGGGAAGCAGATGTTTACAATGGCTCTTATCTACAACAAGAATAGTTACTTGTGCATAATTACTTGCAAATAAACAGAAAGGATAAAGGTGCAGCTGCATAGTACATAATTGATAATAGCCAGAATTATGGTGCTAATGTAGGCATGTATCATCCCAGGTTACACATGTGTATGATCAATTACAGATGTTGTACAGAGGCATTCAATATCTCCTTGACCAATGGCCACCCCCTCCCTGGTGTTTCCACACCCCTGGAGCATGCTTTCAGGGCCATTTACTAGCCAGGGAGAGACAACAGTCAACACCCTCTGATATTTCCAGCTACTTTCTGGAGATACATGTAGGGAAAATAACTCTCTTCTCCCAGCTACAGTACTGCAGCTGGGTATTGCCATAGCACTTCTGCCTTTCCCTCCTCTGCCCAGCTAGATTGTACACCTAAGAATGCTTCCTGCTGTCTCTCCTCCCTGGCCAGTAAATGGCTGTCACAGTGCATCCTAGAGACAGAAGGGATGTGGAACTCTGCAGGCTGAACTTTACACTTTACGAGATCTCTGCAAATATGTACCTTTCTGGTCCGAAGTCATGAGGTTTGTGCATGTTCCTCTACTTCAGGGTCTATGGCAGCAAACCAACAAAGGGAATAAGAACAAGGCAGAGTCCTCAAAGAATTTTGCTTAGACCAGTCTTTTGGCTTAGGTTGATCCTAAATGTTCAGTCAGACAAGATGTGTAGCTGAGATGGCACCAAGTGCTGACTGCGGGATATCCCAGTTTGAAACTGACAGGGATATGAGCAGACACACATGTGCATGCACATTCCAACCATGTTATATTGATTTCTTTTTTTATTATTATTATTTTTAAGTTTTTATTAAATTCTTGATTAAAAACAGTTAACATACAACAACAATACATCACCATACCCACAACACCTTGACATCTTACATCATTATACAAATTTTATACATAAATTATACACTTAGGATTATAGACTATCTATACAAATTAATGTCTATCTAACATAACTTTTCTTTACATCCACATTCTCTTTATTATTTATTCATCAATGTCTATAACTTTTTGCTTCTTTCCCCCCACCCCAATTTATGTATACACACATCATAACAATTAACAACATTTAACATTTAACTATTGACAAAAGACAAACAATCTACCAAAAATCTATTACTAACTAACATACAAATAACAAAACATATAACAATTGGTTCCTCATACTTACTTACATACTTACTCTCATTCACACTCTTCCTTTCCATACAACTACATACATTCTCCTCTCCTATACGGTGACTTCTTTTATTTTCATCATTGGGTTGATCATATAGTTATTTTTATCATCCTGCTTTCTAGATATGCTTTCCTTAGTCCTTATAGCATTTCCTGTATTCTAATCTCTATATTTCCTTACCTGAATATCCAATACACATATATCATTATCTCTCTCTCTCTCTCTCTCTCTCTCTCTCTCTTACATATATGTAATACAACCTGTATAATACTTTAATTCTATAGATTACATTATATCATCGAAGCCTTATACTTTATATTGTCATCCACTTATTGATTCTTTTGTATTTTTCTCTTCTTGTTTCCTTATACTCCATAGTTTCTTTATTTCACTCTATACTGTTTCCCTGATCTTCACTCTCTTTCTTTTAATCTATGAATAATATATAAAGTCTGCTCTATAATACTGAAATTAATTATATAGTCCTAGAAGTGCGTGGTTTCCCCAGTACCTTTTCCATATAGGATTTAAGATTTCCCATTCTCTTTTAAATGTATTATTACTTTTATTATTTAAACTCAGTGTCAGTTTATCCATCTCTGCTAATTCATATAGTTTCATTATCCAATCATCTAGAGTTGGTATATTCACATCTTTCCATTTTTTTGCAAACACAATTCTTGCAGCATATACCATATAACATAAAATTCTCGAATATTTCTTTCTAATTGTCTTTTCTATCTTATCAAACATGTTTAATAAATATATTTCTGGTTGCATTGAAAACTTGATTTGGAAACATTTCATTATTTGATCATGTATTTGTGTCCAATAACTTCTCGCTTTATTATATCCCCACCAACAGTGAAAGAAAGAGCCAATTTTTTTTTTACATTTCCAACAACTAACTGCAAATTCCATCTTTTTCATCTTTGCAATTTGTATTGGTGTTAAATACCATCTATAGAACATTTTTACAAAATTTTCTTTCAAGTTTTGACTCCTTGTAAATTCCTGATTTATTTTCCAAGCATTCTCCCATTGTTGTAGAGTTATTGGATGACCTAAATCACGAGCCCAATTTATCATATTATTCTTTACTGTCTCTTTTTCCAATTCTAAATTTAATAGTACTCTGTAAATCTTACTTAGAGGGCGATTAACACCTGTTCGCATCACTTTATCTAGCTCTGTTTCTTCCAATGATATCCCCGTCAATTTATTATCTATTTTATATTTTTCCACCAATTGTCTGTATAAAAGCCAATGTGTTTTGTATCTCTCTTCAATTAATTCTTCCTTACTTTTAAGTTTAATATTATTTCTTTCTTTTTTCAATATGTCCTTATATGTTATCCATTCTTTCTTTTGAGTCTTTTCTAATCTATAAAAAGCTTCATGAGGTGACACCCAACCCGGTAATTTTATATATATTTTGTCTCTAATTTTTAACCAAATTTTTAAAATAGATTTCCTAATATAATGATCCTTGAATTCTTTATTAATTTTATATTTATTGTACCAAAGGTATGCATGCCATCCGAAATATATATTAAACCCCTCTAAATTTAATAATTTAGAGTTTTTCAGGGTAATCCATTCTTTTATCCGTACTAGTGTTGCTGCTTCATAATAAATTTTTAAATCTGGCAAAGTCAATCCTCCTCTCTCTTTGATATCTTTCAAATATTTCATTTTAATTCTTGGTTTTTTCCCCTTCCAAATAAATCTACTCAATTCTCGATCCCAATTCTTAAATGGTTTCTCATTAAATATTATAGGTAAGTTCTGAAATAGAAATATCATTTTGGGTAAGACATTCATTTTAATTGCCGATATTCTACCTAATAAAGAGAGGTGTAACTTATTCCATTTTTCCATTTCTTTTTTTATTTCACTCCATATTTTTTTGTAGTTGTTATCGTACAGTTCTGAATTATTTTTTGTTATTGTTATCCCCAAATATCTTACCTTCTTTGTTATTTTAAATCCTGAAACTTCTATTAACTCATTCTCTTGTTTTTGTGTAATATTTTTTGTCAACATTAATGATTTCTCCTTATTAATTTTAAATCCGGCTACCTCTCCGTAATGTTTTAATACTTCCATTACCTTTTTAATACTATTTATGGGTTCCTCTAATATTATTACCAGATCGTCCGCGTATGCTTGTACTTTAATTTCATGTTCTCTTATTCTAATTCCTTTTATTATCTTCTCATTTCTTATTTTGTTATTTAATACTTCTAAGCAAATTATAAAAAGCAGAGGAGAGAGAGGACATCCTTGTCGCGTACCCTTATGTATTTCAAATTGTTTCGTTTTTTCCCCATTTATAAGTAAGCAAGCCTTTTGTTCATTATATATTGCCTTTATCTGTTCCAAAAATCTATTTCCTATTCCCATCTTAATCAATACTGAGAACATAAAGGACCAATTTACATTACCAAATGCTTTTTCAGCATCCAAAAATAATAATGCCAATTGCTTTTGATTGTGTTTCTGATAGAACTCTATTGTATCCAAAACTATTCTTATATTGTTTTTCAGCTGTCTTCCAGGTAAAAATCCATTTTGATCCTCATGTATCCATATTTCCAAAACCTTCTTTAATCGATCTGATAAAATTTGAGCATATATTTTATAATCAATATTCAGTAATGAGATTGGTCTGTAATTTTTTTTATCCATTAAATCTTTCCCTTCTTTTGGAATCAGAGTTATATTTGATTCCTTCCAAGTATTTGGGAATGTATTACAGGTAATCGAATTCAATACTTGACCTAATATTGGTGCCAACTCTTCTTGAAATGTTTTATAATACAGCACCGTAAAACCATCAGGGCCGGGGGCTTTCTCTATTTTCAGTTTCTTAATCGCATTTGTAATTTCCTGAATTGTTATTGATCTCTCTAAATCCTCTCTTTGACTGTCTGACAGTCTGGTAATTTCTATCTGATCTAAATATTTCGTCACTTTATTTTTTTGTTCTTGTGTTTGGACTTTTTTTTTAAACAGTTCTTCAAAATACTTAACAAAAATCTTTTTAATCTTTACTTGTTGATAATAAATATCCTGATCTTCTCTTATCCCTTTGATACATCGTTTTTCCTTTTCTTTTCTAATTCTAAATGACAACCATCTCCCTATCTTATTCGCATACTCAAATTGTCTTTGTTTTGTAAACTTTATCTTATTTTCTATTTCTTCTAGTGTTAATAATGACAATTGCTTCTTTAATATTTGAACCTCCTTTAATGTTTTTATGTCTTTTGGATTCTTTTTTAAACCTAATTCTTTTTCCTGTAACATTTTATATATTCTATTTTCCTTTGCCTTTTTATTTTTTAATATCCAAGCTTGTTGATTTATAAAGAAACCTCTCATCACTGCTTTGCTTGTTTCCCATACTATTTGTTCTGTTTGTTCTTTTCCTAAGTTAGTATCAAAAAAATTTTTCAATTCTTTTTTTGCTTTTTCTATTACTGAATCATTTTTTAACAGGTTATCATTCAGCTTCCATCTATATTGTTCCTTTCCCTGTTGAATGGTTAACAGTATTGGACAGTGATCTGAGATTGTTCTGGGGAGGACCTCCAATTTTCCAATATTTTTTACTAGTTCTGTTGATAGAAAAAACATATCTATTCTTGACCATGACTTGAATCGATCTGAGAAATAGGTATACTCCTCTTTTTCCCCATTTACATATCTCCAAGCTTCCACCAGAGATAAATGTTCCAATAATTCAAAAAAAATTTTTGGGAGTTTCCCTTGATTATTACTACCAATATTTTTCTTATTTTTATTACTGGATCTATCTATTAATGGGTTCAATACTCCGTTCCAGTCTCCCATAATAATCATCTTATGATTTTCTAATTCTAAATCCAACAATTTTTCTAATAATTTTGAATAGAATTTGCTCTTATTTTCTAATGGCCCATATACCGCTATCACTATTAATTTTAAATTCCTTATGATTACCTCTACAGCTATCCAATGTCCTGTTTCATCACTGCACATTAATTTTGCTTCATGTTTATTGTTTACAAATATGGTTACCCCTTTCTTTTTCTTGTCTATTGAAGATGAAAATGATTGTCCTAATTTGGGGTTGTTAATATATTTTAAATCTTTATTTTTAATATGGGTTTCCTGTATTGAAGCTATATCCAAATTTAATTTTTCTAATTGATGAAAAACACACTTTCTTTTATATGATGAATTTATACCTCGAACGTTCCAGGACAATATTCTTAATTTCATATTATATCTTCTATAATTCCGTGTTTATTCTTCCGTTTCCTCTATCTCTTCTTCCAATTCCAGATCTATGGAGTTTGATTCTTCTTCTCTTTCTTCTCCCTCTTCTTCTATTTCCTCCTCTTGCTCTCCTTCTACTTCTTCTTCCTGTTTTTGACCTACAAGTCTTTCTCTTTCCTTCTGTTTCCCTTGGGAGTTTTCTGCTTCCTGTTGAGATTGTGAACTCGTTCTGACACTTTCTTCTTCTTGATCCTGCACTTCTTCATCTGTTTTATTCAGCTCCTTCTTATATTTTTTCCAAAAGTCTCTTGCTTTTGTAATTGTATTTAACACAAATTTTTTCTGTTTCCATATAAAAGAAACCCCTTCAGTTCTTTCCCACGTATATCGTATTCCTTGATTTCTTAAGGGCTGTGTTATAAAACTATATTCCCTTCTCCTCTTTAATAATGTTGGGTGCACATCTTTGAAAATTTTTAATTCTTCTCCATCCACCACCAGCTTTCTCGTGTAGCTTTGTTGTAGGACCAGGTCCTTCACTCTCTCCCGTAAAAAATAAATCACTATGTCTCTTGGTATCATTCTTCTTTTGGCTATCACCGAATTCACCCTGAAGATTCTGTCCAATTCCAAATCTAATTGCTCTGGCGCCCATCCTATAAATTGTGCCAACGGTCTAGTTAACCTTTCGTATAAATCCTCTTGTGCCGATTCACGTAACCCTCTTATTTTGATTGACTTGTTTCTATTTTTTATATCCATTAATAGTGTCGTTTTTTCTAATTGTTCAGTCCTTTCTTCTGTTTTCATTGACTGTGTTTCAGTTCTTGTAGTTCTTTCTTCTATTTCTTTTACCTTCTCATTCACATGTCTTAGCTCCTTTGTAATATTATCCAATTTAGTATTAAACGTCTCCAATTCTTTCTTTAAATCTGTTTTTATTTCTGTTCTCATTTGTTTCATTTTTACTCTTGTCTCTCTCATTTCATTCTTAAATGTCATAGTTAATTTTCTTATTTCATCCATGATATCTCCTCCACCACTCTGTGTCACTCTTTGACTTTCCAAAACTAATGTCTTCATTTCTGTGCTTGGTAGCTTAATTTCTGCAGAGTCTCTTCTTTGCAACAGTGTTTGTATTTGAGTTTGAGCTCCTGTTGCTGCCTTTCTTTTCCCTACTGCCATCATCTTCTTTGATTTTATTCCCTCTTTCCTTTGTTCTTATTATCTTTACTTATTACTCCTATTTTATATACTGCTTTATTCTTATTTTATTTATTTATTTATTTATTTATTTTTAACTTTAGGAGAAATTCCCTTTAACCTGGTTATTTTAGTTATCTATTTTATTGTTTGCTTTTCCCTTCCTTTCCCTCTTACTTTATATTTTTTTTCTCCCTTATAATACCTATACGCTTTCCTTATCAGTGGTGTCCTTGCATAGTTTCTCTTAGAACAACCTTGAATGTACTGTTCTGACACTCCCTCTCCTTTACCCTGTCTCTCTCTCTCTCTCTCTTTTTTTCCCCCCTTTCTCTCCCCTTCTTTCAATTTATAAACTTCTTTTTCCTACAGTCTTCCCATATATTATAATAAGTGTTGATACCTACAGATATTTCAGATCAATACTCTCCCTTTCAATTTGTCAAAAATCCCTCAAATAATATATATTTAATTGTGTAATTTAATCAATGTTTCAAATCAATTTTCAATGTTTCAATATTTTTACCTTTAACAAAATTTCCCCACTTGCCCTATGAACACTAACACAAACTATTATTTGTGTACCTTTTTTTTTTACTTTGTTATCTTCAACAATATATTCAATATATATTCAATATATTCAGATAGAACAATTTAAAACATATATTATAATTAGAATAACAGTCCCACTTTTTTGTTCTATTTCATAAATTGTTTGCACAGTTTCCATTCATTATATCCCCCCCACTCCAATCTTTCTCTCAAGTCTTCAAAGGTTGTTCCGTAGCTATTTTCAAATCTCTCTCTCTCTTATTCTTTCTGTCTTTCCTTGTCTTCCATTGTCCTTTTACCTTTATAAATCCTTACTTTATTTCTTCTTACGTATTTTATTTATCTATTTCAGTTCCTCCGTTTTGTCGCCTTGACTTTCCACACTGCTCCTACAGTTTATGTTTTGTTTTACAAACATCACCTCTTCTTTTTCCACCTCCGCAAAACACCTCCTTTTCCCACACAAAGGAAAAGGTTATGCCTTCTTTCCCAAGATAGTTCTTCTTTTATTTCAATTTACTGTCCTTCCTTTCCTTTGATTTAGTGATTATATATCATAATTATATATCAGCCAGACAGTTCTTCTCCGCTCCTCCTTGTCCTCCTTGTCCAAGTCTCCGTCTTTCACGTTCTTTTTCTTAGCTTACGTTTGTTTTTACTTAAACTTTGTTCAAGTCCTATTATCCAGATTAAAGTCTTTGTCTGGCTGGCTCAGACTGATTCAGGGAAAACCATATAACAGTTCTTCAACTAGGAGATTTATAATTACAATTATTAAATCTGAGAGGCACCCGACACCCGACTACTCCATGCCTCTGTGCCTCCACGTGTTCCTCTTCCTGCTTGTCTGTGAGTTTAACTCCAGACCATGTAGTCCCTTATAGATTAGGATCTTTACCTCCGATTCTCTCAACAAGGACACGTCGGACTCCACTTACCCCAATGATGATATTCCTTATTTCTGTCAGGTCCGATTCAACAAAAACGGTGGTGACATGGCATTAGCCCTAAAGACTGTCCGGCAGGTAATGGCGACTCTGCGATCCGTCAGTCCTCTCCGTGTGCAGATCCCTCTCTCTCACCTCTCTGCGCACTCCGGACTGATATCGGGTCCCCCTCGAGCCGCCTCCGTGATCCCCTTACCAGGGGGTCTCTTTCCCCTTCTACTCTCAATCTTTAAACTGGGGAATACCGACCTTGCCGAAACTCGGAACTCCGCGGCTCCGCGGATTCCGACCAGACGCCACGTCTCCCCCACCGGAAGTTGTTATATTGATTTCCACAGCTTACTGTTACCCTGATTTCTGGTATCCCTTGGGGGACACCTCAGTGTGCTCCACATGATGGGGAATGGAAACTAGCCAGAGCACGAGCTATAGCAATGCAAGAGGCAGGGTAACCTAGCGGGGTCTTTTTACCCAGTTTTTACAGGGTCAGGCCAAGCCAAAAACCAAACAAAAATGTCCAATAAATGATTTTATTGAAGGAAAGTCTCACGCACCAACGTAATCACTCACACACTCACTCAAGACCTATTAAGAAGCAAAAGAGAGGAAACTGCATAGGGGAATATTGAAGGGGTTGTAGCTGGGGTAATACTGCACCTTTTCCTGAAGTCCTTGGTCTGGGAAAAACAGTGAAGTGAGCTCAGCATAGAGAGGGCTGAGGGGATCACTCTACAAATGGAGCAATGGTCTGCTGGGATGACCAGGGGTGATCCAAAGAACTGCTCAAAAACTGGGGCTATTTGTAGGGGAAAAGTACCTGGAGGACTAATCCTTTTCCGGGGAGAACAATGGCTGTTGGAGTGATAATGAAGCTCCACCATGGTAATTTCTTTTGTGTGATGGGATTGCAAGGTGTTGCCAAGGTCTCAGGATCTTCAGCTGTGTTAGTTTGTGGTGTGACTTCATGTAAATGGTCCTCGTCTGATGGAATACTTGCTCAACTTGGGGGCAGACACGTTAATCTTGTCAAGTTGGCTTCTCAGGGGCTGAGGACCCTTTGTTTATTGTGGGTTTACACATCTTGAGGTCTCCTGGGGCTATGTGACTGGGGATTTTACTGGCCTGACCTATTTTTTGATCTTTGACCATTGCTACCTACGTGCCCATCCGGGTGTCCTTTCAGGCACATTGAATCATATTTTAATATCAAAATTGTAGACCCCAGGATAGGGTTTTTCCAGTGAGATAACATTACACTGTGATACTCCATTCATCTCCTCTCTCCATCCACGCCTTCTTGCCTGGCTGTGGCTATAGTTGCAGCCATGAAGTCTCTCCTGCTCCCCCTTAACTGAGTGCAGCTACTCACACAGAAGTGTGTTATTGCCCTGGCTAGCCCAAGCTTGGGGGATATATAAAGATATCTCTTGATATCAATAATTCGGCCTCATATACCCATTCCCCTCCATGTGCTTGCGAGGCCCCCGGACAAGCACGCATACAGGCTCGGCCGATAATCGCCGTAATATTCCAACACAATACAGGCAGGCCAGAAATAGCCGACTCACAGCTTTAGGAGACCTCAAGGCAAGTACTCAATTAGGTACACACGCAACTTTCAAAAGATCCTCTGCCCCTCGCTGGCAGCTTGACGATCGAACTATACAATGCTCAAGTACTCCGCGTTTGCGTACTGGCTATCCTACTGATAATTTGACTATAATTCAATCATTCAAATTCTGACCTTTTGGAGGCTTTGTCTCCAGCCCCAAATCCATTGTTTTTTCCAAGTCCGAACTAGCCTGCGGTCACAATTCTCCTTGTAAAAACCCCTGACTTTCTCGGATCACTCTTGGCTTCCATCCTGCCTTGCTGTCGCTTTGTCCAGCGAGCCTTCCCCTCAGCCCCACGTGCTGAGATCCACGCTCCCCAGCTTCTCTGCTTCCAACCGGGCTTCAGGACAAGTGAAGTATCACCCAAACCAACAACTCCTCTAAAAATCCCTCTATCCCACTCCAACCTTTATTTCTTTAGTTATCTGGTGTGAGTGTGCCACATACACTGTTTGATTGTGTTTTAATAAAATATCATTTATTATTTCAACTTCTGTGTGCTCCTTGACTCGGCCTGACCCCGTAAACATAGGGTTCAAGATCTCGCTACGTTACCCTGCCTCTCGTATTGCTCAGCAGTGCTCTTGACTAATTTTCCCAACTTATAACATTGACAGCGCATTTAGGTGTCCCTCCCAGGACCCCCAGGAATCAGGGTAACAAGTGTCCTTTCTGGAGAGGACACACTGGCTTAGCAAGCATTCTGATGAAGAGCTTGGATGCAATTTGTTACAAGTAGTGCAACAATATATAACAAGCTGTTTCTTTCTTTCTCTTTTCTTTTTGTGAGTAACAAGGTTATAAAGTAACATGTGGTAACAACTTTAATGGAGGGGAGTAATAATTTTTTTTTTTGCTTTGTTGTTAGGTGTCTTCAAGTACACTCTGGTTTATGGCAACCCTATCATGGGGTTTTCTTGGCAAGATTAATGCAGAAAGGATTTGCCTTCCTCTTAGTCTGAGAGAGTGCAACTTACTTACCCAAGGTCCTCCAATGGGTTTCCATGGCTGAATGGGGATTCAAACTTGTCTTCCAGAGTCCTAGTTCAACATTTGAACCATTATACAGCATTGGCTGTCATTCTCATTCTCTCTCTCTCTTTCTGTTCCAGTTACTTTTAAAAAGTATTTTTAAAGGACTTTGAAATGCCATTTGTTTAAAGAACCTGAGATTTTTTAAAAAGCAATGAAAAACAACATAAAACAATGTGTCATGTAATGAGTCACACAACTGTTGTTGTGTGCCGTCAAGTTGTTCCGAACTTATGGTGACCGTAAGATGAAGCTGTCATGGGAGGCTTGGGGGCTGAGAGTGTCTGATAGACCCAAGCCCACTCAGTGGGTTTCCATGGCCAAGTGGAGAATTGAACTCTGATCTCCAGGATCATAATCCAGTGTTCAAGTCACTGCACCACATTGGTTCTCTACTTTATAATGATAACAAAGTCTTTTTTTAATCTTTTCAAACAGTGTAAAAATAGCACAAATGAGTTAATTTTAAAAGTAATTTTCTAATATCTGTCTAAAGGCCAGGGCTACAAACCAGGAAGAAGTGGAAGAAGGTGGGAGGAAAGAATTAGGGGTTTTTTCGATCCTGTGCCATAATACAAGGCAGAGAAGAACTATAAGGTTGCTATATTCACTCATGTCATATTCTGAACCTACCAAAGCCAATTGAGTGGGAAGTGGAAGATGCAAGTGGAGAGCTGAAACATAAATCAGTTTCTGGTTCCTGCCTGACAGTCCACTGGCTCTCCCTTGACTGCCTGCACCCACATACATTTAAGACAGCCCTAGGCATTTTCTTGTGTCAGACAATCTTTCAGGCTTTGCTTGCCTATCTTACTGCCCTCTTCCAGTCACCTACACCAGGTTGTCAGTCACACTCCTGCTGCCTAATCCTTTTGGACAAACCCCTCAGTGCTAGCCTGTCAATAGACAACTCTGATGTGGACAACCTGAGGGCTTTTCAACACAGCCCCTTGGAATGCAGACAGACAGCTCCTCAAAATGTCAGGCAATACTAGCTCCTCATCCTCAAAATATGAAATTTTAGCAGTGCTGTGGTTACAGTGTCAGTTGGTGGCTTCCACGTAAGTGGACCAGTGAACTGGTTATGGGCTTTAATTAAGATTTAAATGACCTTTTCAAAATGCTAACTCTATTTGAGGGATAAGTTTCAACATCTTGGACAGCCTCTATATACAATTTGGACTACAGTGTAGAGCAGATTCATCATCCCCCTGACATGGATGTGGCCAGCTGCCACTACTTGGTTTACTGTAGTGGTCAGAAATGAGTTTCCTCTTGCCATATAAATAGAATGAAATGCATTTTTCAAGGCAGAAATAAGTGTTCAGAAATCCAAATCAGTGTACACAATCCTATCTTTATCTCCTACTAAAAGTATCTGCTCTGGGTTATCCATGTTCTGTTCGTAACAGTAAAAATCTTGGTTCATCATAAAGATGGCATTATGGATGGCAAACACAGTGTGGTCTGTCATCACATGTTTCAGACGAAATGTCCTTTGTTGTTTCTAAAATCTCTCAAAGCTAGAAGCTGGCTGTCTTGTGATTGATGCTCCCATTGTTCCAAAGTGTTCCAACACAAGTGTTCTTGTGGTACAAATTGGAGTATGGGAGTATGGGGTCTCTTCTTGGCCCATTGCCTTCTTACAAACGAGTGTTCTTGGCAACCTAAGAATGCCTCAGGACATAAGACTATGGTATTTATTTATATAAGAGGTTGATCACTAGGACTAATTTTAGTGGAAAAGAAACTCAGGTGATGTCAAAATTAGGTCTAAGGTCTGGTTTGCAAGCTACCCTTTGATTCAAATATAGTATTTCAGACATTGAGATATGAGCCAGATAATCATAATTTTTGACCCATAGGTACACATGGGACTTAATCAATCCAAGCAGCACCATTGTTTTTCATGGTGTTGTTGTGTGTCTCCAAGTCGTTTGCAACTTAGGACAACCCTGAGGTGAAGCCAATGTGCAGTTTTCTGGGGTTGAGTATGTGTGAGACAAACCCAAGGTCAGCCAGTGGGTTTCAATGGCCAAGTGGGGAATTAAACCCTAGTCTCCAAGATCGTAGTCTAATGCTCACACCACTACACCAGGCTGGCTCTCTAGAAGCACTTTGCCCCTGGCAAAATGAGCACAATAATAGTAGCCTACCTCACAAGGTTGCTGTATAAGTTTACTGAGATATGCACAGCCCACTGTGAATGGGACTTGGGACATACTATATAAGTTATCATACTGTTCTTTTAACTAAATCAGTCTTATGTGACACATATTTATTATTATTTTATTTATTTATGCTGTACCTTTTTCACAGTTCAGAAATTGAGATGGCTTACAATGGATTGCGTAAGTTAAAACAGATACAGATAAAAGTTCATATCACTAAAAACATAGAAAAGTTAAAATATAATTATGCTGGCCAGAATCCTCTATGCACTATGTAATTACATAACTGTGGTGTTTATGTAGCTACATAGTGAAACCTGCCCATAATTCCCACTTACCAGTCAGCAGCCACTGCAGTCGATGTGGGTCTGTTCCTCTGTCAGTCAAGAAGAGGCTGACTAATGTTTCCACCCTTTCATGCAAGCAATCTCCATTATGACAGGCAGAAACAGAATCCCTGTTGCAATACCTCCTGACAGGGGAGATCGCTCACACAAGTGGGTGTGAGAAAGTTAGACAGCTGCTTCCAGAGTGATAAAGGAATGGACCCCTGTCAATCAAAGCAGCTGCTGACCAGTAAATGGAGATTAGGGGACTTTCGTGGCTCTCATATATCTCCTAAACAAGGAGATATGTAGGAATAATGAATATGAAGCAGTCACAAATGTGTAATACTTGGGCCCTTTCCACAGGAGCCTCCCATCCCGACACGGAGACAGGAGAGGAGCAGGACCGCGACAATGCTTCTGCATGATGATATTGTGGTCCCTTCCTTCTTTTGTCGCCAGGTGGCGTGATCGCAGATTAAATCATTGACGGATTTTCCCTGTCAATGACCGGCAATTATGTGACCATTCCACACTTACCTGGCCTGTGGAGGTGCCAGAAGCATGATGGAGGCACTTCCTGCCCCAGCACAGCCTAGGAAAGTGCCCAGCTGTGCTGCAGAAGGAAGAGGTGTGTCCATCGTGCTTTCTTCAGCAGGGAACCAGCTGGTGCGGAGGGGGGTGCTCAAAATGAAATTTGTGAAATTTTAAAAAAATGCCTCAGAATGTCCTGAACTGTCCTGTAGGGGGTTAGGAAAGCCCCAAAACATACCCTATGTCCCCTAGAGAGTGTTGCCAGGGGAGCTGGTTTTTGCAGGAGCAGGTGCAAACATCTCCTGGAGGGCTAATGTGGCTCTCTAGTTTTCCACAGATGCCTCCTCTTGCTCTACATATTTCCATAATGCGCTGGTTGCATGCTTTGGATAGAAAACAAACAAAGGACACCATAAGTCTCTAATATTCTCTCTTATCCAGAGAGAAATTACTCTCCTGCAAGAGCTTCTGCCTGGTCTTCTCATTGATCAGGGACCAGTCACATAGGGACGTGAGGCGGCAATGTTTCTGGGGCATCCTGGCCTGTAGCCATGCCACTGTGCACAGTGGCCCTGCCCCTCGCGCCATAGCCCTGCCCCTCTCTCGCCCCCCTCCTCCACTCACTCCAAGCTCCATCACTGTCACGGACATGGTAAACAGATATCAGTTTGTCTTCTGTCCATTTTCTACACTGTTTTAAAATTGCTCCAGCCGTGGCTCACCAAGAAATCTCTAAAATTCTCTTCTGTTCTACTTCCCCTTCTCATTTATATCCTAAATCAGAGATGGGGAATGCACATCTTTTCACAGGTCATTGTATTCTTATCAGCCTCAGCCAGCATGGCCAACAGTCAGGGATTACAGGGGCTATAGCTCAGAAACACTCTGCCTTGGCAGAAGCAGGCTTGGATTCAGAGCTAGGTCACAGTCCTTCCATCCTTCCTCCATTTTAACCCCAGCCTCTGCTGTTGGGGAACTGCTATCTCCAACACCTTGTTTTGGGCTTTCTTCTTTTACTGCCATGTTGATATTTTCTCCTTCTGTGGAGGAACTGTTATGAAGAGAACTGGAGGGAAAGAAAGTGAGAGAAAAGGGAACAGCATCAGCATCAGACTAAAAATGCTCCCAAGCAAGCAGAAGAGACCAGGACATTGGCAATAAAAGTGACCTAGTTTCTTTGCTAACTGCTGATCCAGCAGCCACCTCTGCAGTTGTAATGAGAAAAACCCTGGATTCTAAACCCTTGACAACTGAGCTGATTCAGAATGGAATATTTCAGGAAATAGAAATAACTGCCTTAAGCATAACCTTCTGTTCTCTCAGCAGAAGGAATGGCCATAGCAAACAATGACAGGAGGAGAGGCTCTTACAGAAATTACGCCAGGAAACCCTGCTAAGGAAAATAAACACGCTGCTCTTAAAAAAAAGGAAAAGAGAGAGAGAGGGAGGGAAGGGAGAGAGGGAGAGGCTAATAGAAGTTGCCAAATAAGAATGTAAGGAAAACCATGCTAATACAAATCCAGTCTGTATCACAGCTACAACACTGAATATTTGAGGAAGATTCCCAGATTGGAGATTTTTTTTTTAAATTGAGGTTGCAAACACAAATTATGTAATGAACATTAGCTCTTACATGGCTCTCATTTGCTAAAGCTGCATGGTTCTAGGAGTGATTTCATGTGGTACCTTTTTATTCATTTTTTTTTTAATTTAAGAAAGACACAGTATGTGAAACAGTGGCACTTCATGGAACAAGGTGTGGGGGTCTTGTTGTGTGTCTTTAAGCCATTTCCAACTTATGGTAATGCTAAAGTGAACCTATCACAATTTTTTCATGGTAGGATTTGTTTAGCAAGGGATTTGCTTTTGGTTTCCTTTGAGACTGAGAGGGTGTGGTTTTCTATGGCTCTGCAGGGAACTGAACCCAAAAGCTGAAATCACACCAAAATGAAGGGGTAGCATCTGTCCCCCGTTTGTAAATCATCTGTGTCTTAAATGAGCACCCACAGTGGCTTCTTGTCCCATAGTATGAGTTTGGGATCAAACCATGAATCCGAGAAGTAGGTAGCAAAATTGTAAATGTTAGATCAGATTCTGGTCTTCTTGCCTCTCTCTCTCTCTCTCTCTCTCTCTCTCTCTCTCTCCTCTTTCTGCTTGTGAATCAGATGTTCTCTCAGTGAATCCATGTCAGAGAACTGTAGTGTTTCAAGGGGAGTACCATACATGGTTTGCACTGTCTCATTTTCATTTTATAAATCCACACCTATTTCCCACAAATCCAGCCTTTCTATGCCTTATAACCAACAGTAGTTTCATCTGAGAAAAACTGTGGAAATCTAAACTACTTCAAGGTGCTATGACTTCTTTTCTCAGTGCATTTTCAGATCCCACATGAATTTGCTTCTATCGTAGACATACTGTTTGTTATGTTGTTTTGCAGATGAGGGAAGTGAAAGGGCTCCTTATTCCTCAACCCCGTCTCTAATTCTCCCCCTGCCCCCCCCCACTCTTTCCTGCCTCATCAGTTGATTTCCAGTCTTCTGACAGAAATCATCCGATCATAAACATGGGAACAGACATTGACCGCATAATGTGTGCTAACTGTTCACTTCCATTTCTAAAAATACAAATCCAAACCAATGTTTGGCACAGAGAGCCTGTCTGAAAATATTTAACAATGTTTTTCCTTTGTTTTTAGCAATGGCAATGCAGTGTCATGAGGTACTTACCCACTGTATATATGTATATATATATACATAGACAGAGAGAAAGAGAGAGAGATTTATGATTATGAATATATTATGACTACATATACATATACACACGTACATGTACATGTGTATTCCAGCTTCCTTGGGGTGATATTGTAATGGCAGACAAGAAGATGCCACTCTTCACATCAGCTAAGCAGGAAAGATTAAACTTCCAAATACATCAAAACTCTTGTTGAAGAACAACAACAAAAAAGTCTGTAGAGCCATCAGATATTGCTTTTCACTGTCTCCTGGCTCCCTCTCATTCTCTAGCAGCTCAGAGCACCTTCTTTTCATTGGAAGCTTTGCAGTTATAGTTGGGTTGAGTCTTTGGCTACCAGCGGTTTAAGAATTTCTGTTTATCACTGGATATATACTGCATGAACACATGGACCAAGTACTTCTCCAAATCAGCGACCTAAGAATTTCCATCAACCACTGGAAGTTTATGGACAATTGTGAATGGGTTGGAGCTACATTTCTTTTTAGCTTTTTTAACCACATTTCCACCTTGGTTCTCCACATCTGTTCAAACTATTTACAAGTTGTACTGGATCCAGTCACCACTTCCCTTAAAAGATACAGAAACCATTCCTATCTCCTTTCCTCATCTTTTTGGTTGGTACAATGCTGTACATATAACTGTGCCACTGAGATTATAAAGAAGAGTATTTCAGTGGTCTTCGGTGTGTATGCCAACACACAAGGCACAATAATGTTTTCTGTTTCCTCCCTCAAACTAGCGAATGAAAAGCAACTGTTGTCTCTGCAGATATGAGACAAGAAAGGGGTGAAGGTATGGATTTGTGTCTGACAGCAAATGGTTGAGGGATTAAGAAAAGGACAGAGCTGCCAGAGCTGGCAAAGGTCCACCACTAACAGCAACCAAAAAAGCCATTAAAAGCAAACATTTGATGGAGGGTGTGAAGTGTTGACAGAGATACACAGTGGAAGTAAAGGGAACATCTGGAGAAGAGAGTGGGGGGGGGAGGCAGGCCATAATAAAATGGAAAGAAACAGTGGGAATATAAAGTATGCATTGATACAGTGCAGAAACAGATGTTTTAAAGTGATCTGTCTGAATTCCTCCTGTGTCTGAAACATGTCTGTGTGTGATTAGCTATTACCTCCGTAATTTACATAACACACACATACAGTTCTCAAACACTTTTAAAACTGCAAAATGATTTCAGGTAAGAGAGCAGGAGCAAGGTAGTGACATAATAGACACCAAAATGTATGATTGAAAAGCGGCAAAATATTTCAGTATTATTACAGCATATGATTCTTCTTGCCCTTTCTCTCACAGCTCCACCCCCATGCCTCCCTTTTAGGTATATAAACTCGGCATTTTGCTTTTTCCCAACAATGCAATGTGCAGTAGTCCTTCACTTGCTATTACTGTCCTATAGGGCTGATAAAATATTGGAAGCCTGCTTAAATTAGTTGCGGGTCTCGCAAATGAGGCCTTTTATGGTTGCCAGCTAGAACAGACCTTAATTAACCTCTACTCTACAGTATTGCTCTGCACAGAATAACTCTTACCAGCAGAGATCTGTGTACACTGTTATGTTCTTCAAACAATGTTGCTGGAGCAAAAAGAATGATGATTGCACAGTTAGGGACTAAATGGAGTTTCTTAGGTATGAAAGAGTGCATAAATACAGTCAGCAAGTGGTAACTTACCACAGCGAGCATGTAACTGCTTAGTAAACTATTCTCATCTGTGATGCCATATAAATATATAAGGATACCTAAGGATAATTGTGCTTTCTCCTTGCCTAGAATGGCCATGTGTTGTTCTTCTTAGCAGAGGACAGAATCTGCTATCGGAAAAGCAGTCAGAGGGACATGTTCTCTATTTCAGTCCAGTTAAGTCTGCTTTCAAGATAAAGAACCATAATAAGGAAGAACAGGGGCCCTGAAGATGCCTATCAACAGTCAGCAGCTGGACAGCAGATTGAACAGGCACACAGACCATCCTTTCTATTATACTGTCTATGCAGGCATAGAAAAGAACTAATTGATATCTATTAAGTTATCAATTAAGTTATGAACTTAATTAAATTAATTTTAACTTGGTTGTCATAAGTTGAACTTAGTCAAGTTATTCATTAAATATTTAATTAATTAAGTGGAATATGCTGCCTCAGAGTGCGGTGGAGTCTCCTTCTTTGGAGGTTTTTAGGCAGAGGCTGGATGGCCATTGGTCGAGAACGCTTTGATATGTGTTCCTGCATAGCAGAGGGTTGGACTGGATGGCCCCCTGTGATCTCTTCCAACTCTATGATTCTATGATTCTAAGTGACAGATTACACTAAAGAACCAACAAATATTACTTTTCCCAGCTGGTTCTTTAATAAATTCAAATGGCTATTGAAATTCTTGTTTAATTTTTGTTCATAGTTAGATTGTGATGGACAAGAAGTAAGGGCATTTTGGAAAGAGGATGGTCTTCTTTGCATCCAAGTAGTCCTTTTGTATTCTGCACTTGACACCACATAAGGACTCCTTACTGATTTCAGGAAACAAATTTTGAAATTCTTATCTCTTGGACTTTTGTTGGAACTCATGTGAGAATCAGTAAGCTGAAGAAAGGCGAGGAGTAAGGAGATGTGATTATAAAGGGTGAAAAGGGAAAGCAAAGGAAGGGCTTTTGGTTGTGCGGATGAGAAATGGGGCATTTGAAAATGCACACAGCTATTTCCTTCTTCCCTAAGCTGAAGACAGGGAAAAAAGAGAAAAGTGCTTGAGTAAAATCATCAGTAATTAGGGATGGGCCAACCGAATCCTCAAATCCTTGAATCCTCAGCAAAGATTCGAGATTTGTGAATCCGAATCCCTGCATCAAAATAGGCAAGATGAATCTTTCAAATCCACCAACCAAATAGTTTGTTGGAGACTGGGATGCCTGAAAACCTGGGAGACCAAACACACAAGGGGAGATGGCAAGTAGTTGAGTTTTTCCCTTAGAGTAATAGTGGCCTTTGCTAAGAATTTAACAACATTTAACAAACCACATGAGGCAGAAAGGAAAAATTGTTTTTAAAAATTGGTGCCTCTGGGACCTGCCAAAAGCCTGATTGGCCAGCGGGCCCTGGCCACATGAAAATCGCGGCATAAAGCTGTGTGCGTGCCGGAGGCTGCCTGTGCCTGGGGCTGCTGCCTGTGCCCACTTGGGCTGCCTTTGCTCGCTCGGGCTGTCTCCCTCTGCAAGGTAATAATCTCTATTCTTTTGACTTGAGACTGGAGGGCAAGGACTGGGAATTATTGAGACTGGACTAGAGAACTGACTTGAAAGTCCCTTGCAGGATTTGAGACTGGACTTGAGGGTAGAGAATTGAAACTGGACTAGAAGCTGTTTTTTTTTTTTTTTAAGTGCCGTGTTGCAGGACTTGAGACTTGACTTGAGGGTAGAGAATTGAAACTGGACTAGAGGCTGTTGTTGTTTTTTTAGGTGCCTTCCTTGTTGCAGGACTTGAGACTTGATTTGGGACTGCAGGGTACAGAATTGAGACTGAACTAGAGGCTGGTGGGGTTTTTTTTGTTTTGTTTTTTAAAGTGCCTTCCTTGTTGCAGGATTTGAGACTTGACTGGAAGGTACAGTCTTGAGATTTCAAGGACAGCTGAAAGACTCCTTTGCGTAGCTCCCTTGCAAAGCTCTTTCATACACAATTCTGAGCTTTGTAGTTTTACAAGGTGTCACAGCCTTCTCTGTTAAAGTGTGCTGGTGCATCATCAAACTACAAACCCCAGGATGCCATAAGGAGCTATGTAAAGAAAATCCAGTTTTGACCTGGATTATCTCTGTACTATAGTATGTGGCCCTGTTTACACAGGCAGGAAAATGTGGGATTAATCCACATTTTCCTGCCTGTGTAGAAAGGGCCTTCCTGTCATTTTCAATCTGGGGAGATCCTGAGGCAAAACTATGACAATTGTCCTGCCCAGATTTCTTCAGAGGGAGGTTTGCCTTTGCCTAGGCTTTTGCTAAGGCTGAGAGAGTGCGTCTTGCTCAAGATTATCCTTTTTTCCCTTGCTTTTTAAAAAAAGGATTCGAAAGATTCAAGATTTGTGGATTCCCAGAACTTTCAAGGGATTTGGATTCTGATTCGGATTCAGAAAATTCTGGATTTGTCCCATCTGTACCAATGATATTTCTAAGGCTTTATTCTGGTGAGGTTTTTAGTACAGGTTTTTAATTTAAACTCAAATGGCAAGTAAACATAAACATAATAGTTAAAAATTTCCACTTCTAATGGACAGGCAGCTAACTTTAGACTACAGTAGATCCCCTGTAACTGCATGACCAATATACACAATTTCAGTTACCTGTGATGAAGTGTGACCCAAAAATATGTACTTTGAATTTGATGATCAACCATGAAATAGTGAGAACTGACATAAAAATTGGGTAATAAGGGTCATTTTATTTAATCTGATCTATTTAAAATTATTTAAACTTACCTTGTGTGCGGAGGCTCCGGACGTGCGTCCATCGCACTTCCTCCCCCAGTGCAGCCTGGGAAAGTACCTGGCTGTGCTGCAGAAGGAAGGGGTGGAGCATTCACGCTTTCTTCTGGCCAGCGTGGAGCTGGTGCGGAGGGCAAGTGGAGGGGACACAAGTGCCTCTCACAAGAGGCTTCTCGCATGATCTCCTCGCGACGACACTGGGACAAGGTAAGGTGCGAAAAGGGCCATAGTCTCCCCCACCACCTGCCACAGACAAAGGACAAGCATCTGCTTAGTCCCTTTCCTCCACCAGGTCAGCCAATAAGGCTCTCATTCCCTGTTGCATGTCCTCCAGGAACAATGCATTCCCTTCATCCAACAGATGAACTTCATCAGCCCAGCAGAGCTCTGGACGTCAGAAGACAATATTGGGATGTTATAAAAATTGGCCCAACTCATAGCATTGTGAATTTCATTGTTTGCCATCCTTCTTGCATGATCAGTGCTCTTAGGGTTCCTCACCCCATGCCACACTTGATGCAGCAACATCATGGAGAACACCAGGGAAACTCCAGGCTAATGACTTTTAATAGCATGAAAATCATCCAGTACCTGCAGAACAAAGGCCTTGCCCTTCAGCAAGCCTAGGTCATTACCACCAAGATGAATGACCAAAACATTAGATGGAGGACTATGGTGCTCCAGGGCTTTGCCCTTCAGCAAGCATAGGTCATCTGCCAAGGTGAATGACCAAAACATCCAGTGGAGGCCCATGGCACTCCATGGCCTTGCTCATCAGCAGGCTTAGGTCATTACCACCGAGGTGAATGAAAGGTGGAGGTCCATGGCACTCCATAGTCTTGCCCTTCAGCAGACCTAGGTCATTACTACGAAGGTGAATGACCAAAACATCAGGCTGAGGCCCACAGTGCTCCAAGGCCTTGCTCAGGGTGTGCAGGATATGGGGAGGGAGATCAGGGTGGAAAACTGGCCCCAGGCTCCATAAAGTTGCCTATACCTGGGATGTGTGTGTGTGTGGGGGGGGCATCTTGTTCTATAATTACGGTGCATGACTTACAACATCATAATTATTGCAATTCACCTGGATGGTCATTGCAGAATTGCAACAACCAGAAGTACCACCAAAATCCTTTTTTTGAAACCTGAGAGAGCCCTCCAACACTGCCATTTCCAAGGTGCTGGAAACTGGGGTGAAGGGGTGACATATCCAGCCCTCTCCTGATTGCAGGGTGCATTGAGACAGACAGCTGCGATAGGATCCTGACAAGGCCCATAGAGGTCTCTGCAGCTGACTGCCTCAGCATGCCACATGACCAAACCCTTGGAAATGGGTGTGTTGGGAGGCTTGCGAGGCTTCAAGGCTCGGGTTTTGGAGGATAGCACGGGCAGACTTTGGAGATATCTCTCTGCAGCTGTCTATCAATGCAGGACCTCAACCAAACATTTGCAAATTTTATGTAAATTTATTTCTTCTTTGGTCACTGATTCATTTCCTCTGTTTTGACAGTGAGCAGATGGCCACCCTGTCTCCTCACCATTCAGTAAGACAATAGACATCCAGTTTATCTCATGGGGTGAATATCAAGAAAAATGGTTGTTTGTATTCACTTATATTAGTTTATTTACTTAGAGTATTTATACTCTGCCCTCCAATCCAAATGGTTCCCGGAGCAACTTACAATTTGTTGACAGTTCCCTGCCCCCAGGCTTACCATCTTATAGTTTTTACTTAGTTTATGTAATATTGGTGAATAGTATAGAGGGGGAGCTGGTGATATTGCTAGATAAGCAGGTTGAGGATGATGCAGACCCATTCATGTTATTTGATAGATGTGTGTACTTGCAGGCAACAATATGCTCCACTGCAGGAACCCTCCTGGGTTTTCCACCATGTTTTCCATCTTTCTCTCTCTCTCTCTCTCTCTCTGTCTCTCTCTCTCTCTCTCACACACACACACATCCGTTAAGGAGGGAAAGATGGGGTAGCTCTACAAGGCCATTTGTCTGGTAGTGGTACGAGGGTCTACATTGAATCCCTGGTGGGCTACCATATACAATCAGGCCTAGATTTGCTGTTAACATTTGCAACGAGTTGGGTCAATAGTCCACTTTATCACACGAGGCAGTAAATTGTACTTACAGCTGGATAATAGCATCTTTGGGGGGACTTATCACATGATGTTATTGTTGTTCTGTTGTTCTCCTATGGGAGACCACCTGGAAAACATTTCTTTTTATTAACACCAAAAATCCATTAATGACCTCCTCTCCTACTTGGGTTATGCTATGATTTCCTGTGTGAAAGTTCAATTGACTTTTTATGCCAATTTTGCCCACTGCCCCCCTTCTCCTTTTCCAGCTCCCCTCTAGAGGCCCTTTTCACATGTGTGGGGGGGAAACGGGCGAAAACACGCTAAAACGGAGCTTACCCGCAGCCGGGTAAGTCCGTCGCCATGCGGAGCAGTGCGACCTCGCTGCTCCACACTTCTCCGGCATCGCAGATGGCAGCTTCTGGTTGGTGGAGGCTCTCCACCAACTGGAGAAGCTCGCCAGCCGGAAGCCCGCCCCCAGCAAATCTGCAGGCACGCACTTGCGCGCACCTGCAGATCCACTTTAGAGCCGGGCGACGGAGCGGTGCGGGGCTGCGCGCTCCGTGCTTTTTAAAAACCTCTAAAAAGAGGTGTTTAAAAAACACGCAGTGCGGCTAGTTCCGGCTGCTCCTGAGTGGATTCTGGTGTGGAACTATGAAAAGTAGTCCACGCCAGTCCACTCTATGGTGTAGAAGACCTCAGTGAGAGGTCACTCTGCACCGTTTCAGAAGCCCAGTATGGAAATGGCCTGAGTCTCTCTTTCTCTCTCTCTTTCCCACACACCTACACACATATTCACATACCTGAAAAGGTAAGTGGAAAAGAGTCTTATCGTTTAAGGCAGCATTTATTTTAGTAATCCATTAATCCTTCCTTTCTTCTACTTTCAGATTTAACTTATCGCTGACAGATGAAAGCTGACATTGATGAGACATACAGATCAGTAGCTGCTGGCTTTCATCTGTCTGCGATTAGTTAAGTCTGAATCTTCTGCTGGTCTCCCCATTAGAAAGTCCTTACCCCAGGAATAAAAGACTGTTTTAATTTATATTTCAAGGGACCCTCTGTGTGTGTGTGTGTGTGTGTGTGTGTGCATGCACACGTGTGCAATGCATGCACATGCATGTTTGTAACAAACTAAGAAAAGGGACAGAGATGATATCCTGGATGAGGTGAGGAGGCAATCCCAAATGTTGTGTATGATAAGCTTTTAGCACAAACAAACATTGTAATCCCAGAATGGTTCTGAAGTTGCAAAACCAAATAGATCAATCCCAATTTAATGATGTTTTTACAATAACACTGTTTTACTGGGAGAAGAGCCTGGTATGATACAGGCCAGTGTAAAAGGAGGAGAACAAGAGAACTGTCAACTTGAAATAAACAAACACAAATATAAAACAGGAGGGAGAAAGTGGGAAAGATGAGGGAATTTTGGTATTGAAATCATTATATGAAGGGTCAGTTCACATAATTAGGTGAAAAATGCGGGGTAAAAGTAAAAGATAAACTAAACATGTTAAGGGTTAATCACTCCTTGTAATATTCAGCATTAACAACACAGTCAACCCAATCTACTGATGAAGTTTCTTGCAGAGAGAAGACATGGGATTCTCATGGGGAGGTGGCTGAAGCCCTGTGGGATTTTCACGGGCAGGCAAGAGATGAGGACCCTATCTGCAATTTTCTCCTCACCCATTCTTATCCTGATAGGAGTTTCTTCTGATCACAGAACTACACCAGGAAAAAAAAAAGGTGAAGTGAAGCAATGTTAGTACGGGAAAATGAAGATGGAGAAGAGGGGATATGAGGCCTTTCCATCCTACACTGTTATAATGCTATTCCACTTTCGACATCCTGTGGAATCCTGGGGTTTGTAATTTACTGAGGCCAAAGAACTCTCTGGCTGAGAATTTGAAAGGCCCCTCCCTAAACTGCAAACCCCAGGATTCCATAGGATGTTGAAAGTGGAATAATAGCACTGTGACTGTTTCCACACTACACTGTTATAATGTTCTTATCCCACTTTCTACACCCGATGGAATCCTGGGGTTTCCAGTTTAGGGAAGGATATTTAGAACTCTCAGCCAGAGAGCCCTTTGGCCTCAGGAAAGTACAAACCCCAGAATTCCACAGAATGTTGAAAGTGGAATAATAGCACTATAACAGGGTAGTGCGGAAATGGCCTGTAACAGTGTCATGCAGAAATGTCCATAGTTTCTCCATTTCATATTGTGCTTTAAATCTCCCTCTGCCCCCTCAGCTTTACAGGAGAATGGCAGAAATTTGACTTGACAGGCAGATTCCAGAAGCTCTTCTCTGTTCACTAGTTTTGTTTTTTCCTTGACAAACAACATTCTTACTATCGTCATGCAGTTTGGATGCCTTTTGATTCCTTGTTTGTGTGTTTCCCTACAAAACCCCAAACCTTGCATTGTGATTGAGCTAACGTTTGGTAATAGCGGTGCCATCACATGCTACTTTGTTTAAAGTAGCAGCCTTTGGGTGGGGTCACTCAGGCTCACCACACTTCCAAAGTCAATGCCAGGATAATAACCACAATTGTCCGTAAGCAAAGCGACTGTGGAATGACTCAGAAAGACGAGTCAGGGCAGCTCAATTCTCATCATGCTGGCTGGAGCCCATTCTAGGCCCTGCAGCAAGCTAATCACTCTGGGCTATTATCGGCCCAGTCTGCAATTATCATCCAAGGCTTCAGCAATATCATTAGTAACTTGGAAGCTGACCTTTGAAGGGGATCTCACTGTTGGAGGAGGCAAGTGGCATCCCTAATGGTTCCTTCATCAAGTCCATTAGAAATTCATGGTGAGAGCTATAACGAACAACAGTGCTGCCCTGTGTTCTTCCTTTTATGATTATCCTTCTGAAGTTGAAGCTCCTTCCTTTGAAAAATTTCACATCTGCCTTTACCAAGAAGCCAGCCACTGTCATTTGTGCCGGCCTGACGCATTTTGCTCTGGGAGGCAGGACAGCAAATCACGTCCCCAGTCCCACAAGATACACAATACCTCAAACTAGTGAAGTTATTTTGGCACCTGAAGCAAAAAGACTCACAAGCATCCCTCTCCCTACCTGATAGTAAAAATACAGAAATATTGCTATATTTTGCCCCGAGAAAAAGAACAGAGCAATGAAAATGAAAATAAATAACAAAATAAATGACATTTGCTGGTCTTTTATGACACTCCAAATCTACTGCTCAGAAGTCCTCACTCCAGTCTTCCTAGCATCAGGGCTGGCCCCTGTCTCTGGTGAGATGTTGCTTCAAGCTTCCTGCTGCTTTGGAGCAGAAGTCTGGAATCAGAATTGGCAAGGTTATTAAAAAATTTCAGGCATGAAATCACAAATAGGCATGTTGCCAAACAATCTACATGATACCAGCTAAAATAAAGACAGGAAAACTTTGTTCCACAGCAAGGCTGAATCTGCCAGAAATAAAGAAGTTGCAAACCATGGCAGTTTGTATAACACACCTGTCCCCAGGTCTAGAAGCAAGAGATCTCTGATATGCGCTGGGGAAGAAGGTAAGGAAGACGCTACAAAGATCAATTATGACTTACAACTTATCAGAACCTGATCCAGCTTCTGGAACTTACAGAAAATTGCTGGCAGCTCAGACACATTGAAGTGTCCTAAATTTAGAAAAAAAAGTACTCAGAAATGTTTTGTTTTCTGTGCTGCTGGCTGTTCAGGAGCTGGCAAGTATAACATTTCTATCAAAGGAGGCAATTTCTTTGGCCTGATAAGGGCTACAGATTTGTTTCTAGTGGCCCTAACAAACATTAAAGGGGCTATATGGCTGCTACAGAAGCATAGTCTCAAGTATTTGAAATCTTCTGCCTGCCCCCACCAAACGCTTGTGGAATTTTATGCCTGATTTCTTGGGAATACATCCCACAAGGAAGCATGGTTTACATCCAAGAAAGCCTTAAAAAAGAAATGCATGACTTCATTTCATTCAGTGTTTTCCTAACAATAGTGAATGGAATGAATTCATTTTTCTTTTATGATGTATTATCAGAGGAACAAATTGATGGAGAGGCTCATGAATTGATGGCAGTCGCATGTTTAATTAGGGCCTCTCTCTGGCCTAATTTACTGATAGACACTAATTGAGCATTGCTATGATCAACCAAATCGTAACATTTTAAAGGCTTTCAAAACAGTCCATTTTGGATGCTCATATAAAAGATGAGGCCAGGGCCAGTCCCACTTTAAGTAAAGTGAGGCAGCTTCCTCAGACAACAGAGGCCCTTTCCACAGGACAACACTCTTGAGCAACTTCCCATTTCAATCTCTGCAGTGCCTCTGCTGTGATGCATGTCCCCAGTGCTCCTCTCTGCCCCTACCAGCTACCTGCAGAAGGGAGTGCGAGCGACATAACCCTTCCATCTGCACTGTAGCTGGCCTTCTTCCAATGCTGCATTGGAGAACAAAGCACGTCATTGTGCCTTTCTGAATGGCTGGCTGAGATGGAAGGCTTGTGCAATCAGGGGTCATTGATGGACTTTTTCCGTCAATGATATACCCCGTGATTGCATTGGCTGGTGACATAGGAAGGGTGGGACCGCAACGACATCATGTGGAAGTGTCATTGCGGTTCCATTCCTCTTGCATCCCCATGCCAGGATGCCACCATCCTGCAGAGAGGGCCAGAATCTGAGTGTCAAGAAAGGCAAGAAACTTAGGCCCTTTACGCAACTCATCTATTTTCAGAACTGGGGTGTGGTGCTTGTGCTAGCAGCCTCTGGAGAGAGGCTCTCGCTTCCCTGCTTCTTCGGCTCTGCATGAGCTTCCTGCTCGCGCAAGAGCCCCACCTTTTCCTTTCGCAGTGCAGCCTGGGACCTTCCCAGGCTGCACTGGACAGGAAGCGTGACCGGCCCGACTCCCGAGGCTCCGCACGCAAGGTAAGTGCGCGCAGGGCCCTGAAGCGATGCTCGATTGCGCAGAATGAAAAAATGAATGAGTGGTCCCTGCCGGGCCCTGGAGGGTCACGCAATGTGAGTGTATCGTGTGGACCGCTCCTCACATGTGCGCAACACTCAAGGGGCCCTTTTGCATCAAAAATGCCGTGCGAAAAGGGCCTTAGTTTTCTACTTGGTTATTATTATATTTCTCCCGGTAGGGAGGAGGAGAAGTGCTCTGGCTCATAGACCAAAGTACAGTGGACCCTCCATATCTGTGGGCGTTCCATTTCAGGATCCCCCATGAATGATAAAAATGTAAATGCTCATGTCCCATATTATTAAATGGTGGCAATGTGCGCATGGACACTTCAGTGCATCTGTGTTCACAAAACCACTATTTTATGCATATAGGATGCAATGCTTTACTTATAAGTTGCTCAAACTTGCTCATCCAGAGACTGCAGATACAAAGGGTCCACTGTAGCTTGGTAGCCTCTGGACACTATGTATGTTGTGGTGAATGGGTGGGGTAATGTTTGCCTTTTGTCTTTTGACTGCAATGAACAGACCAGTCTATTTTTATCCCAAATCTCTTTTGCAGAATTTGAAAGTCCAAAACTTTGAAAAAAATTTATACCCCACTTTCACATTACTCTAGAGAATTATTTTAATAGCCTGCATGACAATAACTAGTTAAACCTCTGTATAAATAACATAATATAGGCCATTTCTGCACCAGACTGTTATAGTGCTATTATTCCACTTTCAACGTTGAGGTCCCTCCCTAAACTGCCAACCCCAGGATTCCATAGGATGTTGAAAATGGAATAATAGCACTTTAATAGTCTAGTACAGAGATGGCCATACATAAAAGACATATTGCCAAATATGTTGCTGATCCTTTGAAATATACATTTTTGAACACAAATTATAAAACATGCATTTGTACAGGCAGCCTTTGAGCCAATAACTGCAATACATAGTTCAGAGCATTGTAAAATGCAAAGGATAACTACATTCTAGTCTTCACAACAGTCCTGAAAGTGTGGATCACACCAGTGTCTATTGGAATATGCACACATATTTCTGAATGATCCCTACTCCTTTAGGTTGGCTGTTTTAACAAATAGTTCACAGTCCTAGGAACATAGAGGAGTGTTATAAGGCAGACCATTGGTCCATCTTTCTCTGTATTGTTCACAGTGATCCACAACATTTGATGTCTAGAGTTTTAGACATGATTTTTAATTGTTGGAGCCCTTTCTTGTTATTTTGTTAATTTATCAATCGAATACTTTGCCCATGAGTAATTTCACTGGTGTTCAGAAGCTATGAGTGATTTGGACTTATTGGTTCCTTAGGATATTGTTCAAACATTTAAACTGAATTTACTTGCTGAAATATCTCTGAGTCTGGATAGGTGAGCATCACTCAAATTAAGTATTTGGTTTAAGGTTAATATATTCAAGATCTATATTTGACAATGGATACTGTATGCCATCTCAGGTATCTCATTGCATATCATGCAGGTTTATTTAATACTATATATAATAAATCCTATGGGTGCCTTCACCAATTTGCATTTCAATCACAAAGATGCTGCTCTCATTTACAGAAGGTTCATTTTCCAGATTTGAATCATAAGGCATACAAATAACTGGCAAACATGGCCCTTTTCTGATACTTCTGCTTGGGCAATCTTGGAATCAAATTATTTGAAACTTCTTTTGGATGGAAGGAAGAAGGGACCAGTGGCCCTGGCAATTTCTGCTGCCAGGACAGCACGATGCACAGTCTCTTCTCAATTATAATTTGATCTATATGGTCATGCTAAACTAGCTGTATGGCATCAGGCCTGATTTGTAGATTGTAAGACAGACTTTTTATGGAAGAAATGCACTGACTGGGATTTATGCTTTGAGTCAACTGATAAGTCCAGAACCATGATTTATGCCATGCTCAGCATTGTAGTCTACTTACCTGTTACCCATGAATGCATTCCAGCAATATTTATAGTTGCAAGACCTTTTGGTGTCTGTACATGGATCTTGAGCTCTGAGTGCCTCAGCAACCCTTGGTGTATTAGAAGCATTTTATCCTCAGAGTAACTGAAATTAACAAATCAAGTTTATAAATAAATGTTGGAAAACATTAAATCTGAGGTTCATGAATTTATAGTATCCTGTGCAAAAGCACCAGTAGAAAACTATTCTAGTTTCAGTACCTAAAATTTCTTTAGATCTAAAAATGTGCTTGAACCAGCAAAAATTGATATTTTGGGTGTTATTGGACACAATATTCCCCTTTCAGAAAGAAACCGTCTACTTCAGCTAAATGCCAATGATGTAATACAGATAGTACTTCCTTGAGGTTACACTGAATAGCTATCCCTTTTTGCTCAAATATATGATTCTAATATATTAATTTTGTATTTGCATATGTAGATACACATCTTCTTTTGAATTATATTCCTGTGATGTAGAATCTGACTAAGGTCACCACGGCTGGATCCTACATGTTTTTGCTGTTGCTAAAATCCTTATACTTCAGTGCTAGAAAAATGAACACTCGCCATTTGTTGTTCAGTTGTCAGCAGAAACTATTGCTTTAGCTACTCTAAACTACTAAACTAAACCAAACTATACACTAAACTAAGGTGTAGTTTATAGATGCCAAATTCAAGAAAATGTATTTTTCAAAATAAGGTCAGCTTATATCAATGTATATGCTTAACCCATATTCATATCCTCTTTCCCCTTTCCCTTTTTTCTTTTTTCCTTCTTTGTTCTGTCTTTATTGTTTCCTTTCTTTCCAATCATACTTTAAAAATCCAATTTAAATATTATCCAAAAAAAGGAAGATCTTTTCCTTGCCCTACTTGAAGATGCTTGGAACTGAGTATGGGGCTTTCTTTAAGCCAATCACATAGGGATGGGGGGTGATGGGGGTGGTTCACCCTGGGCAACAATGTTTTTGGAGTGTCCCGGCCCGTAGCCATACCTCTGCACACCTTGGCCATATCCCCATGCACCACAGCCACACCCCACACACCGCAGCCACACCCCCTACTGCCCCCCTCCACACACTCTAAGCTCTGCCACTGCTTTGAGCAAAGCATGTGCTCTGTCAGTGAAGCACGCCCCTTTCCTATTACTATGGCCCTTTCCACAACTTACCTTTTCTCGGTGCAGGGGAGTGGGGATCACGCGAGCAGCCTCTTGCGAGAGGCTCTCACGTCCCCCTGCTTCAGCTTCACAGCTGTTGCCTGCTGGCTGGCAGACAACATGAGGGCTCCGCCTCTTCCTTCCTTCTGCAGCGCAGCCGGCATTTTCCCAGGCTGCGCTGCAGGAGGAAGCACAAGTGCCATGGCTCCGGAGGCTCCACACTCACGGTAAGTGCGCGCGGGGCCCTGGAGTGATACATGATCGAGCACCATTTTTGGCTACAAGCCAAAAATGAAATAGTGCACAGTCGGTGCCTGCAGCCCCAGCAGCGTCACGCGATTGCGAGGACATTGTCTGAAACGCTTCGTGCAATCGCGCAACACTCCGGAGGCTCTTTCGCATGGCAACTGCGAACTGCCATGCGAAAAGGGCCTATGAAGTATAATTCCCCTTCCATTCAAACTGAACTAGATCTAGTCATATTCTTCGTTATTATAGTTGTATACCTGTGGTATGAGAAGGCTAAAATAAATAAAGAGTTTAATAACCATTTTATTAGAAAATCTTTACTACGAATTTGGTTGTTATATAAGAATAAATTTTATATGAAATTGCCGTTATGGATATCACCTCATGAAGCCTTTTACAGGAGAGAGAAATCACAATTAAGAGAATGGATCACATACAAGGATATAGTAAAGTACCAAGGAGGTAATATCGAATTAAAAAATAAAGAAGAACTGATTGAAAGTGGAATTTCTACCCACTGGCTATTACAGAGACAATTGGCAGAAAAATTTAAGATGGACCAAAAAACAATAGGAATATAATCAAAAGAGAACGATTTTGACAAACCAATGAAATCAGGAACTGAACATCTGATTACAAAGACATATAAAATTCTATTGAATTTAGAATTAGAAAAGGAGACGGTAAAGGAAAACATGATACAATGGGCCCGGAATATCGGTCGCTCAATCCAATTGGAACACTGGGAAAGCTCATGGAAGATACCTTATAGTATATTAAAAAGCGTGCCATTAAGAGAGAATTATTATAAAGTTTTTTATAGGTGGTATTACACCTTGGTTCAGTTAGCAAAAATGACAAAATCAAATAAAAACAATTGTTGGAAGTGTAACTCTAAAGGAACCTTTTATCATCTTTGGTGGACCTGCCTAAAAGCAAAAAAGTTTTGGAAATTAATTCATAGTAATATAATAAAAATTATGCAACTGGAATTTCCAATGCTACCTGAGATATATCTATTAAACATATACGAAGAGATAAAACTGTTAAAAAATAGACCTCAGTGAAAGCTACTAACCCACATGATCGTAGCAGCAAGAATGGTATATGCAGGTAAATGGAAGCAAAAAGATGTACCAGAATTGGAAGAATGGTTAATTAAACTATATGACCTGATAGAAATGGATAAATTAACAACAATACTGCACCAAAACTCATTGGAACAATTTAAAAAAGATTGGGAACCGATTTTATTATTATTTAAAACTAAGTGGGGCAATTTGGCCATAAAAGGGATAGAAGAATAAATATTATTAATAATGACAAAAACTCTAAAGAAAGGTCAAATAATATGGATGCTGAGCTGGAAGGAAACATCAAAGCGAAATAGGAAAATACTAGATAATCAAAATACAAATTAAAAGATATATCTCGTAACGAAGAGACCGCTTATGGTAATCGATACTATAATGAAGAAATTGATGATCCTGGGACAAAATTAAAATACAAAAAAGCGTAATCTTAAAAAACATTAATAAGCAGAGGTATAAAGTAAGGAATAATAGGGTTTAATTATTGTTGGGAGTATAGAACTAGTGAATAACCAACACGCATAGGGAAAGAGAATAAGGGAAGTAATTTTTAAAAGGGAAAATTTAAAGAAGATGGGTATAAGAAATAAGGATATCATGTATATATGTGTAATATGTAATATGTAAATATTTATAGGACGAGAAAAATGATTTTGTAAAGAAGAATAGGGAATATTCTATAAGTTAGATATTCATGGGATAGAGTAATATAAAGAATAAGCAAAATAGATAAGAAAAGATAGATATGGAGTATAACTTGTTGATAGGTTTGGGTTCTAGTTATTGATTTCTCTGTAATTGATGGAAATGTAAAGATAAATTGTGTTGTTATGTTATTTTGTTTTAATAAAGAGATTTGAACACAAACTGAACTAGATCCCTTCCAGGGGCAAAAGACGGGATGGGAAAGCCAAAGCAGACACTGCCTTATTTCAGTGTTGACTGGGAATTTCTACATTATCTTTTGCTGGAGGCAAAAGCTCAGTGCCTCTACATACAATTTATTGGAGCACAAGGTTTCTGTATGCAACTAAGACTTGGTTTAGGAGGGGACCTGAGGGGTGTAATATAACTAGATTGACCTTTGCTGGAACCTGAGACACGTTTTGTACCAGGATTTATTTAGCCACTTATTTATTTATTTTCTCCTTTGTGCAGGGCAGACATCTGAAACAGCCACAAGCAGAAGCTGAGCAAGTGTGATGGGAGAGGAGAAAATCATACTCGCCACATATACTAAAGCGCCATTAGTGAGGATGAAACTACAGGTTTGTTTGTTTAGGAAAAGGAAAATGAAGGCTACAAGGCTGATCACAGTTACAGTGCTAGGGAAGGACGATTATCCCATTGTCTACAATTTTGTTATCAAAATTGCCACATCTGTCGTAAATATACATGTGTAAATAGGGAGATTTCTAAGAGCATGAAAGGAGGCAAGGATGACAATTTTGCTGACAAAAGTGACCTGAAGAAAAGGGACTTACTACCTCTCTCAGAGTGCTGGACTGCTATGATTTACTGTGTTGACTACCTTACTATAGTTTCCTTGGAAAGAAACAAACACGATAAACAAGCAAACAAACAAACAAACAAACAACTACATGGGAGACTAGATAAAAAAAATTAAATTATACTGTAGCCTTGTTGTAAAGAACACCTTTGAGTCTCAGCCTCAACCCCACATTTAATCTGCAATCTGAAAATAATTAACAATGGATTCTATTTGTATATTTACAATTGTTCTCTTAAATAACATTTTTTATTCAATATAAGATTTGATTTTTTTAAAAAAAATCTATTTCTTTGTTTCTGGAGACATGCTGCTCTTTAGTCACAGCTGTCCTTAAACTGTGGATTTTCCATTGTTTCCTATGGATGGTGTCACTGCATCCCTGAAGAGGTATGAGGTGTTAATCTTGTTTCCAGTAAATGACTCATTCTGTGTTGTTGTTGGGTTTTTTTCCTGCATTTATGATTACAAGAAGCGGCATCCTCTTGTTCCTCTGTCGTGTGAGCCTGCCTGATCTGGAAGTATAGAGACCAGATAATACCCTCTGATGTATTCTGTTGCTGAGAAGACAGTCTGGTGGATTCCTTTTACTTCCTTCCTTGGCCCTTGGCATTGGTGAACCAACCAGTCCACTGCATGAGTATACACGAGGTCCCTGTCACACTACAAAGCTATAGCACTTTGATTCCACTTTAACTGCCACAGCAATGCCCTATATCTTTGGATTTGAAGTTTAAGGAGGGGCCATTAGAATTCTCAGCCAGAGAACTCTTGTAGTGCCTCACTAACGATGAAGACAATAATTCCATAGGAAGTTCCCCTGGTAGTTAAAGTGGAATATAGCACTACATGAGAGGTTCCCAGGCCCTTTCTGCACCACCCTCCCAATCTACAAGGGGGATGAGAGGAGGACGGAACCACGGTGACAGTTCTGCATGATGTTGTTGTGGTCCCATCCTTTTCCCATCCCCAGGCGGTGCAATCACGGATTAAATCATTGATAGGTTTTCTCCATCAATGACCCATGATTGCACTACCACGCCGGACTTAGCTGGTCTGCGGAAGGCCTGGAAGTGCAATGGCTGCACTTCCTGCCCCAGTGCAGCCTGGGAAAGTACCCTGCTGTGCTGCGGAAGGAAGAGGGGGGCTTCCTTCATCATGGAGCCAGCCGGTGCAGAGGGGAGCCTGTCTCACTCCCCTCCCAGCACAACTGATGCCAGGGTCCCCACCGGATACCGCCATGAAAAAGTAGAGTGCAGAAAGGGGCCCAGTCTCAGGGCCAGGAAGCATGTTGGCTTAAATCTATGTATAACCCTTGTTTAAGAGCAAAACAACAGCAGTTGGAAAGGTGAATGGAATACTGTTGTGATGGAGAACCAAATGCACACATACCCCAGTGTTAACATGATAAAATAGATCTTTCGATTCCCAGCAGCAGAACAGAGATGATAAAGGGTTAGTCTTGTGGAGAGTAGTCCTAAATACATGGGGCAGAAGGATTGGTTTTTAGACACTATTCCTGATGAAATAAATTGATCAGATTGATACTACATACATATGAAGACAGGATGTCCAGAAAGGGATTAAAATGTATGTTGACAAGAGCAAAAAAATGACCTTTAGATCTGACAGAGAGGAAACTGGTGAAAATATAGCAGATCTTGATATCTTTGATGCTACAAATCTGAGGCCTCAATAGCCAAGTAAATCATATGACAATAGACATTTTAGGAGCCACTTCAGTTTTGTGAAAACCTTTCTCAATTAATCTTTGCATTTATGCCTGCCAAGTTCCAACAATTAAAGTTGAGCCTGCCTATCCTTCACATTCATAATTCAACCAGGCTTCCAGAAACTTTTCCCGCCTTAAGCTGTGGCTGTCGGATATATTATTAACAAGAAGCAAAAGTTCTCAGAATGTCCCAGAAGACTTCTTTGATCTTCTAGCCCATTGCTATTCAGTACACAATCCCAGCTTTATATATTTTCAAGGTTCCTTCGAATATTATTTCCCAAGAGTGTGTAGAGTATGAACAGAATGCATGGGACAATGAGCATGAATTGCTGTAATGTAATGTAATGTAATGTAATGTAATGTAATGTAATTCAGACCAGTTACACAGCAACAATGTTACATTTTGCCTAAAATGGCTAAAATTCCAAGTTCCAGCTGGGATTTCTATAGCAGATATGGAGCCAAAGAACATTGGAATCCATCAATACAGAAATAGCATGGGAGTAGCAGAGATGCTTACTATTAGGGGTCCTAATCTGGGGCTGGAGGTGTGTCAACCAGTTCTGGACGTGGTCACAATCCCCCTGAAAGACTGTATTCACAGTTTGGGAGTGTTCCTGGATCTATCCCTCCAAATGTCAACTCAGATAAATGTGATGGTCAGGAGTACTTATTATCAGCTTCAGCTGATATGCCAACTGCACCCCTTTGTAGAATTGGACAACCTACAGATGGTAGTGCACACACTGGTAGCCTCAAGGTTGGACTTCTGCAATGCAGAATTGGGCTACCTTTGTACCAAGTTTAGAAACCCCAACTGGTTCAAATTATGGCAACCAGATTGATTACAGGAACAGCGAGGAGTGAAAATTTAACACCAATATTAAAATCACTCCACTGGCTGTCAATTAGTTTCCAGGCAAAATACCAAGTGTTGGTTATTACTTTTAAAGCCCTACATGGTTGGGGTCCAAGTTAGCAGCAGGATTGCCTCCTCCCTTACAATCCACCTTGTACACTCAGGTCCTCTGGGGGCCATTTACTTAAACTGGCCAGGACTAGCCTGGCAGTAGTCACCCAGAGGACCTTCTCGTTGGTTGCGCCTAGACTGTGGAATGACCTGCCAGAAGAGATTTGACATCAAATACGCTGCCTGAATTTTAAAAAGTCTTAAAGACCTATATCTTCTGGCAGGCCTATCTAGCCAATTTTAATTATGAATTTTGAACTGATGTAATTTATTTTAATATACAATGTATATTTAATTGTATTTTAATTTATATTGCTCCCCAGTTCAAGTCTTAATGACAGGCGGGTAAGAAATATAACAATAACGATGATGATGATGATGATGATGATGATGATGATGATGATGCACCAGGCCTCATCTTGTATTAATGGAACCTTCCAAGATGATATAGAGTTGATATTGTTGCCATTGACCAATAAATATGTGGTATAATAGCATGCTGTTTGGAGCATATATTGCATTGTCTAACTCACCTTGAATTTCACAGTCCATCAAGATTTAGTGAACTAGAATTAGCTTATTCTAAGGCCATTTCCACAGTACACTGAGGCCAAAGAGGTCTCTGGCTGAAAAATTCTAAATGGCCCTCCCTAAACTACAAACCCCAGGATTCCATAGGATGTTGAAAGTGGAATAATAGCGCTATAACAGTGTAGGGCAGAAATGGCCTTAGATCCTATATGATTTTCCTTCGCCAAACTCATTGATTCTGCTTGTCCCAATTTTCTTTTTCAGTTTTTGGAAAGTTGTTCAAACCTTTAGTATAGAAACTACTTGCAGTTTTCATACATTATGGAAAGTATGTGTAGCTTTCATTCATTATAGAAACTACTTGTAGGCCATTTCTGCACTATATTGTTATAGTGCTATTATTCCACTTTCAACATCCTATGGAGTCCTGGAATTTGCAGTTTAGGGAGGGGGATTTAGAATTCTTAGCCAGAGAGCTCTTTGGCTTCAGTAAACTACAATTCCCAGAATTCCACAGGATGTTGAAAAGTGGAATAATAGCACTATAACAGTGTAGTGTGGAAATGGCCATCAATGTAACACGTCACACATACAGTATAAGCCCTCTTTGAATGTTCACTGTGGAATTCTTTCACATTAGCCTACGCTCAGGGCTGACAGAGGACTGTGGTGGCAAAACTACCAGGGACCAGTGGTCCAAAAGGAAGCCTGAGGCCTATGGTGCATAGTTTTGTCTTTGGGGCAAAGCAGCCCCAAATCTGATATTTTTTGAAGAGCAGGCACTAGCCTCATTCACAACAGACCAACTCCTGAGCATTTGGTATGCAATAAAATGATTTCAAATTACATATCAAATTCAGAAGGGGTCCATCTGTTGCTAGCACAACTGGCGCCCACTCTTTCTGTCCTCACCTCTGCAGGCCCAGGCGACTGAGGTGAGCTGCCTGCTGCATCAAGTCTGGAAAGATGGGCAGAGGGGCTCTTCCAAGAGTTCTGGGCTCCTGCAAGATCTCTAATCTTGTGGGATCCTGGAATTTTTGAATGAGGTCCTCCCCTTGTGAGACGCAAAGTGAGTATGCTTGTTTAAAAAGAAACCAGACAACCCTAACTGGTGGTCATGAAAAAAATATTTCACCAGTTCTCAAATGTGATCCTGGTGGCCCCACCTGTGCCAAACTGCTCAGAGTCTTTCAATGTGCCACAAAGATCTGCCATCTGCCAGAACAGCAGATTGCTTTAGTATTTTCCTCGTGATGGTGACAGTCTCTGAGAAGCTGGGACTCCAGTGTAATTCCTTGTCCCTTCCTGAAGGCTTAAAGCCCCATTTTTAGTCTGATGGGCTTTGGACAACTGACTGGCTAAAGACCAAGGGGCTTTTAATGGTGCAGAGTGGAATGCTTTACTTTTGCATTGATTTGCCTTTTAAGTGGCTTGTAAATCAGTCATGTTTTACTATTATAATTTGTATAATTCTACTGTTATAACATTGTGGTTTTATTTGTATCTTATTAAAAATCTTATCCTGAGTTGTCTTGAGTCCTAGTTTGCAGAGAAAGGCAAGATGTTTGTGCATGCATGTGTGGGTATGTGTGAAATAAACAAATAAAGGAAATTCACAACTCTCTTTTTTGGCATAAGGATTATATATTGCTTATTATAAGGTACATGGTCCTGCCATCAGCTTAGATTATTTACACATTGCCAGGAACAAGCAGAAAACAGGGCACAAACGAAATGTGCACATGCTAATTTTTATGTGTAAATTAACGCTTTGCAACCCTGTTTCCAATTTGGGCTGGCAGTTGGGTTGGACTCCAAATCAATTTGCACAAATTTGGACACTGAATCACATCATCCTTTGGACATTCAAGTCTTTCAGTCTCCTATTGAGTAGCATTCAGAGCCCAACATTTCTATAACGTTTTTGACTTGTCCTTTTCCTAAATGGAGATGCATAACATTTGGAGACATAATAGCCCTTGCCAAATCCCAGGCCCTTTTCGCACCTTACCTGGTGTTGCTGGAGTCACGCAGGGATCGCACGAAAAGCCTCCTCCAGGAGGGAATGGCATCCCCTGTGCTTCCCTCAGCACCTGCTCTACCTCTTCCTTCCGCAATGCAGCCGAGTACTTTCCCAGGCTGCGCTTTGGGAGGAAGCGCGGCCATCTCACTTCCTGAGGTTCCGCACGCCAGGTAAATGCAAGAGGGATGCGGGAGGAATGCGCAATCGCGTGTCATTTTTGGCAAAGAGCCAAAAATGATGTAATGTGTGATTGCTGTGGGATTGCTATAGGAACGACGCGTGATCGCAAGAACGTCAGGCGGAACCATCCTTGCGATTCCGCGTCACTCCTGTGGCCATTTTGCATTCGAAGTCACATGCGAAAAGGGCCCCAGACAAGCAGCTTCAGGAGCTGTAACATTAGCCACTATTAAACTTTGTTTTGAAAAAAAGAAAATATAGTTTCTTGAAAGCATATGCAGTAAAATGAGTGCTCTGTCCTACCATTTTAAGCTCTTTTCTTCTCTTTAGTGTCTATGATGTGTTACTTGGTCAGTGAGAGTTGTGTGTATGTGTGTATATGTATGATATGCACACAACACAGATAGACCCAAAAGAAAAAAAATAAAGAGACTGAAATCTCCCCCACCCCAAGGCTTACTTTCCATGTGGATACAACCCCGGTATTAGCAGCTTCCACATTAGGGCCCCTAAGATGAAAACCAGTATTACTTAATACATCCCTTGGAAAGGTGCCATGGTGGGCACGTAGCAACAGTTGACAGCGACAACCAGAGATCTACTGTTGTTGTTGTATGCCTTCAAGTTATTTCTGACTTATGGGGACCCTAAGGCCAAAAGGGTCTGTCATAGGGTTTCCTTGGTAAGATTTGTTTAGAGGGAGTTTGCCTTTGCCTTTCTCTAAGGCTGAGAGAGTGTGATTTGTCCAAGGTCCCCCAGTGAATTTCCATGGCTGAGTAGGGCTTTGAACCCTGTTCTCCTGGAGTCCTAATCCAGCACTCTAACCACTATACATCAGTGGCTCTCAGAGATCTACTGCAACTAGCTAACTCTAGCAGCTGATGATAAATTTCAGCTTATTTTCCTTACTTTCCCTTCTTACAGTGTTGTATCTTTAATACACTTGGCCTGAAGAGCTCTCTAGCTAGGGGACAGTCTTCTGATTGCCATTCAGATGGTGGACTTTCCTCTGTAAAGTAGAACACATAGTCAGTATGAGCTGCACCTTTCATTTCCTGGCTGGTGTATAATTTTATACATATGAATTGGGGAAATGTGTAAATCAAATATACATGTGTTATACACCAGACAGCCCACACAGAGAGAACCACATGTACTATATGCTTTTTGATTCTTCGAATGAAACCCAGAAACAGAAGCTTCTGAGTTTGGGACTTTAGTATTTTGTTCCCGTTTTGCCAGACATTCTATGGCAGGGTATGTGCAGTGGTATCATTCAAAATAATTGACAACCAGTTCCCATCCCTGGTTCTCCTTCGTGGCTCTGGAGGGTCCAGTCCTTCCTTCCCTCTGACCCCCTGGCCTCTCTGTCCTCCTCATCTGCTCCACTCTCTGTCTCCTCCTCTCCTTCACTACTTCTAGCTTCCCTTTTAACCTCCCTAGCCTTTGCCATCTTTTGACAATTTTAATGATGAGTTCTGGTAAACTGGTGCACATTGGCTGAATGACAATACTGGGTACATGATCTCTTGGGCTCTAGGAGCCAACTTCCTGACCCAGGATCCTTTGGGAAAGCACAGATCCTGCATTTTTTAAAAAAAACAAACTTGAAAATGATACCAGGAGGCTTTTTTTTAAGTTATAAAACAGTGCCAAGATGCAGTGCTACCTATTAAAGGTATACTGCCATTCCTGGAGGCTTCCATTGCCAAACTTCAAGGGATGAGGTCCAGGATCAGGAGAGCTCCCTTTCATCGCAGAGCAGTTGAGGGAGGAGGAGTGGTAAAATCAACAGGGGATTTGCCAGTGCCACTGTGATGGATCTTCTGGCTCCCCCTGCATGCTGTATAGGCTTTCTGTGCCAGTCCCATGAAGCCTGAAAAATAAAAACTCTTGAGAAACCCAACTTATAGCAGAGCCATGGATTGTCCCAGAACATAAGCAACTGTTAACTTTCAAACGCAGCCGCTTTCCCTCTAGACTTGCGTATGACCAGACTATGACCGTTTCTGCACTAGACTGTTATAGTGCTATTATTCCACTTTCAACATCCTATGGAATCCTGGGGTTTGCAGTTTAGAGAGGGGCCTCAAAGGCCCCAGGATTCCATTGGATGTTGAAAGTGGAATAATAGCACTCTAATAGTCTAGTGTGGAAATGGCCTATGAATTCCCAGTTAGGTACTCTGAACCTGAACTGTGTGCATTTGAAACCATTTGAAAGTTTAGTTATTATTGTTTCATCTTTCTTACAAAGCTCCTTCTGGATATTTTAAGCATTTTATGCTATTTGACTAAACTCCCCAGTTTTGTGAAAGTTTCTTTCTGGAAGCTAAACTGGAAAGTAACACTTCTCCTTAATAATTAAACATTAGCTACTGAATCTGATGACTGCATCTTAGGATAATTATAAGGTGTGACTGAAACGACATTACATTTTCTTCCTGAGTTTGTGTCATTAAAGTAGATTGAAATAAGAAACACACGGTGGAGATGATGTTCTCTTTCTACACCCAGCTCAAATTTAATCTTATTTTAGATTATGCTCAGTATGTGGCGTCTTAGCTCAGCAGTGTGTCAATATAAACTGCAGTAATTGAACTTAATCTGCCAAGCAGTACATTTCATCTGGCAAATTGAAGAATAGGTGCCAGAGGCTTCGCTGGCAGAGGAAACCATGTGAGTCTTCCCTCCAAACTATTTCAGCCATTGTGAAGGCACATCTTGCAGATTTCATTTATGAGCATTAACATAAGGCAGAATGCTTGAGCTACGAATGATGGATAGTAAAAGAAGAAAGAAAGGAAGGAAGGAAGGAGGGAGGGAGGGAGGGAGGGAGGGAGGGAGGAAGGAAGGAAGGAAGGAAGGAAGGAAGGAAGGAAGGAAGGAAGGAAAAAGGAGTCTCCAGAAAATAGTTAGGTAAGCTTGAAAGAGTAATCACTCAGTGAAATAAGGGAAAGAAAAGAGGACAGAAAATAACCAGAGGAGAATGATAGGTACACCAAACAATGGTTGGTGCAAAGAGAGCTGATTTCACATACTAATTTGAAAAAACCAGCCAGATGTTTGGTGGCATATCTCTAGTTTCCTATGACAGTGACTGCTATCTAGTGAGAATTTCTCAGCATTCAAACCACACCACTTTCAAAAAGTACAAATGTAAAGACATAACATGTAGTTTCAGGCATTGCTCCATCCCCAAGTGTTGAGTATTATGACTGTGGGTGTATTGTATTGCAATGTTATTATCAGACAGAAAGATGGGATAGAAATAAGCCTAAATAAAAATGCAACCATCTCTTTTACAAATATCTGTCTACGCAAAACACTCTCCCTTCAGCCACAATTCTCAAAGCCCATCACTACATTATCCTTCCTCTGTACCACTTGAACGGATAAGGATAGTATGACAAGAAAATCTCAACTGTCTGTCCAAATTTCTCACCTTCTAGAAGTTAGAGTAGATGGGCCATTCCTCAAAACCTCAACAATTTTCACATGAAAATAATGAATTTGAGCCAACTTTGATGTTTGTCTGGTAAAAAGTCCCAACTAACCATAATCCTACATTGGAAATTGGGCAGCAGAATCCTTCAGCACCAGCAAAGGACATAAAATGGCAGCAATCTCATTATTGGTAGGAATATCAAGGAATCATGTCTTACAAGATACAAATTTGAGCAATCCTGCTCAGACATGACACAGTCTCAATTTGGCCAGACAGGGAATGCATATCCCACCCTTTCCAGGTGTATTTTTCATGATAACCAGATAGCAGCTAAGAATTTGGCATTTTTCTCTTTGCTTGGGGTATTCTCTTTTTGTAGTGTATATATATTGCTATTTTTGACACAACCAAATGGGCAAGTAAAGAGACATTGAGGTACAAACTGGCAAAGCAACAAGGTTGGGCATGAGTGCTTCACCTGGGACTAATACCTGACAGATTTTGGCAAACTGCTGGGAAGATACAACTCTAACAAGACCAAACCTAGACACGTGGCTCAATCATGGCCTAGTAGTGTTATTGAGACCAGGTAACTGAAACCTCCTCCACTTTCTTTTGGTGACTGATTCTTCTGTACTTGTCATCTAATAAAGTTGTAGCCAGAACTTGTTAACCCAAAGACCATTGACTGTTCTTGGACACAAACCCTGAAGATTCTGTCAAAGATAGACCAGGGATGATGAGGAGGAGGGAAGCTGATACAGCTGGGACTTGACTATTCTGCATGTGTTTTTGTCTTTCTGGGCAGTATTATTATTCATTGCCTGTTTTTGACTAGGGATGCAATTGATTCTTCACTAATTTTCTTTTCAAAAGAAATAATGAGAAATTTTAGCATTCTATCCTGCCCTGCACAATTTTCAAAAATTATATGATTTGTAGTTTGGGACTTACTCTGGAAAAGAAAAAACACATGATTGTTTTGCACACTCACACACACACACAAAATGCTATTTCCTACACAGAGACTGTTGTCTTCTGTGCAGAAGATGCTGTACTTGGGGACTTATTCTGCACAAAATTTTTGTTAGGGGGGCACAGAAAACAGTATTTTTTGGAAAGATAATAGCATTTTCTGCACATGCTGTGCAAGAATACTATTTTCTGTGCATAAAAGGCTATGTTCTGCACAAAACAACTGTGTGAAAACTGCATGTAGAATAAGTCCCAAATTGTGTTCCAACCATGTGTGCACTGTGTCTAGAATAAGTTCCAAATTGTGAATAGTCATCAAACACTGTGCAGATTCTTGCTAGTCCAGCATTCTTTTCATCAGGATTTCTCAATATTCAAGAAGCACATTTTTCAACAATTTTTCCAACTTTTTTGAGTATTCTTTCCATTGTAAAAATCAATGAATATCAAAGAAAATAATAATGATATAAACACATGGACTGTCATGAAAAGGGTTTTAGATGGCCTGCCTGGGGTTTAAACTGTTCCCAGGCAGGTAAGGAAAGGAAGCGAGGCGTGACAGAACCCATTTTGAGGCTGGCCTCGCAGTTCCTAGCCTTAGATACCTGCCATGCTCACTTTGCCCTAAGGTCGCTGCTTAAATCCCCCCTTGGATTGGGTCATATAGGTGACCTTGGTGTGGACCGATTTATTTTACAAGTAGTTCCTGTAATGGTAAACTGGACACTCTTTGGTCCAGGCTTAAGGAAGCCAGTCAAAGGCCCTTTTCACACAGCTTTTGCCATGCGAAAGAGGGCCTGGAGCATTGCGCGATTGTGAGGAGCGATCTGCACGACGCACTCACAATCATACGATGCTCCAGGGGCCGGCAGAGGCCAATCGCACACCTTTTCATTTTCGGCTTGAAGCCGAAAATGGTGCATGATCACACATTGCTTCCAGGCCCCACATGCTCCTACCTGGCGTGTGGAGCCTCTGGAGCCGGGCCGGTTGTGCTTCCTGCCCCAGTGCAGCCTGGGAAGGTCCCAGGTTGCACTGTAGAAGGAAGAGGCGGGGCTCTCACGCAAGCAGGCAGCTCTTGCACAGCTGAAGCAGCAGGGAAGGGAGAGCCTTTCAGCAGAGGCTGCTCGCGCGATCCCTGCACCCCAGTGCCGGAACAAGGTAAGATGCGGAAAGCGCCAGAGTCAGGTTTAACAAAGTAACCAATAGTTAGCTTTATTTTCTTAACATACAAAATGGTTGCTTTTTCCAGTTCCAGCATTCAGTTCCAAACATATGATATTCAAACTGAGATATGTCACACATTTCCCTTCAATCAGTTCAGATATCCAGTACACATTCATTCCTCTATGACTCTCACAACTCACTTCTTCAAAAGTCTTCCTCCAACTCTCACCAATGAGCTCTCTTTGTTTTTTTATAATCCTCCTCTCCCTCACTGAAGCCCCTCTCTCCCTTCACAGAGGAATTGGCTACTTTACACTCTTTCACCCAGGAGTTCTTCAGTAACATTTTTTCATGTCTCTTCCTCTACATTTCCTGTTATAGGCCCTTTCCACACCTTACCTGTTCTCAAAGCCATTGCTTGGGGATCCAGGGAAAGCCTCTCTCAGGAGGGAAGGGTGACAGAAGCACTCCCCTCCACGCTGGCTGTCTGCTGGACAGGAGGAAGTGTGATGTCTTCACCCCTCCCTTCTACAGCACAGCTTAGCAGTTTCCCAGGCTGTGTCAGGTGAGGAAGCACAGCCGTTGCATTTCCTGCCATTCTGCACAATAGGTAAGTGCGGGAGGGAGCTAGGAGGACTATGTAATATAGTGTGTCATTAATGGGAGAAACCCATCAATGATTTAATCTGTGGTTGTGATGGGTGGCCACAAGATCGTGTTGACATCAAGCAGGGTTGGGGGTGGGGTGTAGAAAGGACCATAGTATCACACAAGACTTCTCAGAAGTTGCTCCTGTAGTGGCCAAGCAAAGCAATCTGACTGTGGTGGGAAAGGAGGAAAGACTGCCTCCAACTGAGTCACATTCCAGACTGCTGCAGGTGCTGAAGATTCTCCCTCACTTCTCCTCTTCCTTCCACACCTAATATTCCCCCTCCTCCCTTCCACCCCATCCACCCACCTTTGTCCGCTAGGAGGTCCCCCAGGCAGTATGCCCACTGAGTCTCTTCCTAACTCGTAAGAAACCAAGGAGTGAGTCAGGGACAGAGAAAGAGAAAATCATCTTCCTTGGATCTCTCCCCTTCATACAGAGCTGGCAACCTCTTTCTTGAATGGCCCAAAACCACTACTCCAAATCAGAGATGTTTACCTGGTCGGTCAACCAGCAGCCACCCACTGGCTGTCTCTACCTGTCATGTAGGTTTGCTGGGGAACATCTGGAAAGCCTGTCTGGGGGGAAAAAAAATCACCAGGGTTTGAACCCATTCTCAGCAGGCCTGGACAGACCTTGCAAAGGAGAAGAGACATCACCCCACATGTAAGTTGAGAGAACTAAAGAGGTTTTCGCACCTTACCTTTTAACACTGCTGGGTTGGGGTCCTCGTGCAAGAAGCCTGGGCAGGAAGGCTCTCACAAGCCTCCTGCTTCAGCTCTGCAGCTCCTTCCTGCTCGCGTGAGAGCCCTGCCCGCGCCCCGCCCCTTCCTTCCACAGTGCAGCCTGGGAGTTGGAGGCTGCACTGAGGAGAGGACGCTCGACCAGCCCGGCTCCAGAGGCTTCACGCGGCAGGTGAGTGCAGCCCAGGCCCGTGAGCATTGCGCAAGCGCGGGTCATTTTTGGCTAAAAGCTGAAAATAAAAAAATGCCTGTTCACTGTGCGTGAGGGCCTTGAGCATTGTGTAAATGGGAGTGCGTCATGCAGACCACTCCTCACATTTACGTGTTGTGTAAGGGCTCAGTTAGACAGTATTATTCTGGTGTTTTCAAAGCAACCTTTAATTTCTCTGATTTTTTTTTATCTGTTACCTTAATCAAATATTTGGAATTGGGAACCTAGAGTGACTAAGTGCTTATGCAGATGCTATCATTCACAGCTGATTGTTCTGCCTAGTTCAAATGATCAGTTATTGGAAAAAAGAGTTTACTTAACCCTGTCTCTTCCCCTAAGACACTGTGAAGTGTTAACATTCCGTATGTTGAGGAATATTATGGCTCTGCTCCAGAGGAGGTAACACAAAGAGTGTCTCTCAGCCTTTGTTATACCTTACAAGAATAAGAGAGCTCTCCAGGACAACAGCAGCTGTCTCCCTCCTTTTGGTTCTTAAAAATTTTTTCTTCACATTTACTTGCCATCTAATAGCATTGTGTTTCTGCAAGAATATGCAAAAGAAATCCACCGAAGAACGTATAATTAAATACAATGCCATACTTCAGCTCCCTTGTGCCAGCTCTGCTCTGCTTAGTATTACATTAGGAGACATGCATTTCAGTAGGTTATAAAGACAAGTAAATTGCAACTAACAAATTGACTGTGTGGAATTATAGTCCATTTTTCAAATTAGATGCAATTTCTGCCATATTTGGTACTCACCCATCATTAACCAGTGCTAACCAGCAATGCCACTGAGGAAATCCAGTGGACAAACATTCTTATCACTGAATGTGTTTAAATATACCTCTGTTGTTCAAAAAACACTAATTTCAAACTGATAAAAATATGTCTTTTTTATTTAATAACATTCAGAGATGATATTAAATAATAGTTGATGACACACACACATACACACACTATTATTTAACATTGTCTCTGAAAGTTATTTAAAAAGACACATTTTTATCAGTTTGAAATTAGTGCTTTTGGCCATATTTATTTATTTATTTATTTATTTATTTATTTATTTATTTATTAGTGCTTTTGGCCATACACACACACAAACATACATCTCCATCCAACTACTAATTAAAGATAATGTCTTTGAAGTATTTGATGAGTTGCAGGAGGAATGCCAGTTACCCTTAATGCTTCATGGCAATAACTGGAAATTAAGTATAGTCCTGTTGTAAAATTTGGTCCAGATACTATTAATCCTGCAGAATTTATTCAAATAGTCCAAAAAGAAGTTATTCTAAGTATAACAAATAATAACATTATTGGAAGATCCTTGGGCTCACAATTTGGTTTTATCAGATTTTACTGGGTTTTGCTGCTTATTCTTGCTTCTGCATCTACTTGTTCCATTTTTTTTAGCATGCTTTGTAATGATTTCTTGGATCTAAGCTACAGTTCTTCCATTTAAAAAAACAAAACAAAACAGGGACATGGTCTACTGAACTAGTCCTATGATTTGAAGGGCAATTTTTGTCCTGACTCTTTATTTGGATTCTATTAGAGACAGATGGAATATCAAATTGAGAAGCAAGTTGAAATCCCTTGTATTGAAATTGTTGTTGTTATGTGCCTTCAGGTGAACCATGACTCATGGCAACCCTATTATAGCATTTTCTTGGCAAAATTTATCCAGAGGAAGTTTGATATTGGCTTCCTCTCAGTGATTGTGATTTGCTCAAGGTCCTCCAGTGGGTTTCCATGGCTAAGCAGGGATTTGAACCTTGGTCTTCTAAAATTCTAGTCCAACACCCATTGTACTATACTTCATAGGCTATCAATACTGGAATATTCATTCACAATTTGTCAAATATTTTATATTAGATTTCTGGTTGAGGCTTATGCCATCAATCACAAAATTTACTTAGGATATATTGTATGTTGTTTTCAGTTATTGGGCCTGATTCTCGAAGATCGCTGCTGGAGATTTAAGCCTCTGGAATCAGTCTTGTATGTCCTTTACAATTATGTCAAACTATTATCCTTTTTGGAAAGAAGTCAAGACAAGGATGAATATGATTCTTGATAAAAGGTGCAGATTTTTTATTATGCCATATACCCAATTCCTGGGACTTGAAAGTGTGTCGAGGAACTGATAGAGTTAAACAAAATGTATAGTTTTGGAAAACTGGAAATCTAAAGGAAAAGCACAAGTTACCTTAGTGGCCCCTCCTTGACGAAGGAGGGTGTGGTTCTTGGAATTACTGAGTCTCTGCATGGAACATTTCAAATTCCTGATCAGACAGTACTTATTAGCTCAAGGCTAAGTTTGTCATCTAGTCGCAATATATCTCTGTCTCCAGGCATAAATATTGAAAGGAACATTTTACTTAAAAAGGGTCTTATACCAAAAGTGGTTGAGACAATAATAAATTCCAGACACAAGTTCACAAGAAGAATTTACGAATATATACTTCATATATTTATAAGGTGGACCAGAAGGAAAGACAGTAACAGTAACAGTTGGTCACAATCAACAGCTTACTTGTCCTGGTCTCCAATCTAATATGCTTAAAAGACAAGTTGTGGCAGTTAGCTCAGCATTATCAATGGCACAATCAAGGAAAATGTCATCACACTTGTATGTAAAATGCTTCCTTAGAGCAGCCACATTAATTAAAACCTCCTGTCATCCATAGGTATCCCACCTGGAATATACATGCAGTTTTGACAACACTATCAAAGGATATTTTCAAACCCTTTGGAGAGATCCCCCCTTACATTTTTGACTTGGAAGGTCTTTTTTTCTGGTGACAATAATATTGCCAAGAGGGTGATAGAATGGGGGCTGTTTCAGTGAGAGTAGAGTTGTGTATCTTTCACCAAGGCTCTGTGATTTTAAGAATGGATCCTATATTTATACCAAAGGTCAACTCTACTTTTCACAGGTCCCAAGAACTTGTATTGCCATCATTTTGTCCTCAACCACAGAGAGATCTAGAAAAGTCATGGGCACTTGAGGTTATATCAAGAATATTTAATGGTTTCAAGTTTCTGATTGAATGTTTGTCCCTTTCCAGCATTCTTCAATGGGAAAGAAGATGTCCAGACTGACTTTGGAAGGATGGAGTAAGGGCTGTAAACTGTTACAAGATGTCTAGATCTTCATTGCTGGGGCCAGTGATCACTCATTCTACTTGTAGTGTGGCTACCTTGGTAGCTCTTGTGGTGAATCTTCCTATTTTAGATATTTGTAGAGTAGCAACTTGGGCTTCTCCTTCTATCTTTGTATGCCACTACCAGTTGGATGCATTTGAATCAGCAGAAGCATCCTTTGGTAGACAAGTGCTGCAGTCTGTAGTTTCTAAATAGTTGCCGTACCTCATTCCACCCACCCTTGGGTCAGGGACCTTTGGCACATCCCATGACAGGATGTTTCTTCCTCCACTGCTGGAAAAAGGAATATGGCCTTGTCTGTGAGATGTTCCTTTTAAGTGGTGGAGACAGAAACATCTTCCCCGCCTTGACTTGAGAAATGTCCAGATCCTTGGGGAGGAGCTTTATGGTAAATTAAGTCTCATGGGGTTCTTGAGTTAATTCTATATCTGTTCCTATAGTACATTTATCTCCTTTACTGAGTGATTCAACAGCTTCTGGTAGTTTTTTGGCTGTAACATGGACCGAGGAACAGTGGGTGTTATTCTCCCTGTTGGCTGCTCCCTCCAAGTCTGCCTACAGGAGCAATGAGGAGGAGCAACCTCCAACAGGATGTTTGTGCTTCCACTGCTTAAAAAAATCTCTCAGGTTCATTTTTGGCAAAATTAAATGTGTTCTACTCTTTAATCAGTGCTTCAAACCTTTCAGAACCTTTCTGAATTGACTTGCTCTGTCCTCAGAGACATCAGCAAGTAGCCAAGTCTAACCAGCGATGTAGCAAAATACTCTCATATCATACCATTCACTTCCTAATTTATGATAAATTGCTGGCATTCCCCATGTTAACTAATTCAAGGAGAAAACATTTATACAGGAACCTCCCCATCTTTTGGCATCCCATTGTCTGACGACTTGCTCTTTTGATGCTTCCAAATTAAGGACAACTGCCATTAATTCACTGGGGCGTCCACTCTTCCATCAGTTCTTGTCTGTGGAGGCTCACTTGGAACCACTCACACACATGGACTGCTTGCAAAGCCAGCAGAGAGGGGAGAAAGGGTGCTAAGTTGGCCGAGGGACTTCACAAGCATTGCCTACGCAGTCAGTAACAAATGAACCTCTGTAAGTCCTTCAGTCTCTCTGCAGTATAGTACATGGATTCTGCTTTTCAACCAATCTATTTTCTGGTCTGGTCATTAATCTGTCAACTAAGTGGGGGAAGTCTGTAAATGGACCCACCTCCAAGATTAGAAGGAACAATGGCAGTGATCTGGACTGAAATAGAGATGAACTTTTCACAGCTGTTTTTTCCCACCAAAAGATATTTCTGCTTCAAACAAACCAATGCTGTTGATCCAAAATTGACATGGTTTGCATTGCGTCTTGCCCTGCGTTGCATCTTGCCCTGTATGAAGTCTAAGGTTGTGTAAGAAACTCTCCATACAGTGGACAAAGTTATTTAAGAGTGGAAATTAAAATTTCTACTTTATTTTGCCTCAAACACAATCTTGAAGTAAATTTGGAAGTTCATGTTTTGGCATGAGGCTTCTTATGAGAGATAAAAGGAGTCTTCATAAGACTAGCAAGATTTCATGATGGAAAGCATATGTATGCATGCACACAAATATATATCTGAAGAAGCACAAATATTTGTCTCATGTTCCTCCTTCCCAGGAATGCAAGAAGGTCAAAAGGACTATAGCATATGTTTCTGTAGACCTTTTCAAATTTATTGTTCTAGCTGAAAGCAGGGCTTGCTGTTACAGGACACTAGCAGACAGTGTGTTGGCAGAGAGGTGTGGAATTTTTGTGAAATGCTTATCTTCACCATGGAAGCTTCAGTGAATTCTCCCCAGTTTCATCTCTAGAGAGATAAAATTACTTATCCAAACACAAATAAAAGTGACAACTGGGTACAGAACTAATCATTCTTCCCTTTCAAATGCCCAACAAGATGTCTAATCTTGATTTAAGGAAGAAAATGGTTTAGAGTCAAAAGCTGAAAGGACCTTAAAGACTCTATTTTTATGACACAATTGTCTCATTTGAGACACAGGGAGCAGACAAAAGAGCATCTTTTACTTGACAGGCCAGTTTTAAAGGGTACAAGCTTTCAAAGTCATGTGTTTGTCTTCAGGCATGGGCTTTTGAATGCAAAACTCACAGAAATAGATTTTTTAGAGTTTAAAGAGCTTCAAATATTACTTTCAGAGTTATTGCTGGTAAATTTCAATACTGAATTGTCAGGCAATATGATGACAATATCTGCAAGACAGATACCTCACATTTTTAGTACTTGGAAGCTGGCACACAGTGACACTGGATGTTTCGTAATTTTCCTACAGTGTAGGAAGATATTTGAGCTGGCTCAGGAGAGTGGGCCTCAGTTTAAGGTCCTGCAACAATTTCTGTTTTCTCCTTTGCTTTTGTGGTTCAGCTTCAGTTCTAGCTACTCACTGCATTTCACATACATATGACTTGGTAATCTTCAGAATCACTTTTAAAGTCATATCAGTTTTCTGTAAATGTTGTAGATCAATGCCCAAAGGACCAGAGGAGTAAAACATGAAGGGTGGGTGAGCTAAATGTTACTACAGAGCATGGCAGATATAGGATTTGAACATGGAATGTCCCTGCTGTTAGCCTCTGTGCTACATTTTTGTTGGTAAAGAGCTTGATTTGCTGTAGAAACTTTTCTACTTTTGTATAATATCCAACAGCCCAGTGGAAATAGGAGCAATTTATATTTCAAATGAAAACATGCAGGCCCACTATTGTTATTACCATCAATAAACTGAAACTGCATTCAAACAAGAGCTCATTTGATGTGTGTGTGAGTGGGAGGGGGTATTTCAGACAGAAGCTTTCATCATTAGCCCATTAACTACTGGAAGCAAGGGGAAATCAATGAAATGGATTAAACGAGGGCTTTACAGTTCTCCTAGATGCTGTTAGGTTTCAGTGCATTTGTTCAAAATGCTTTGTTCTCTACAACCATTGATCTGTAAAGAAGTTCCAACCAAGGACAGACTATTCAACAGTCTATCAGGAAGGTGCCAGCCTTCATTTGCTTTCCTTGTGATGATGGGAAGGAGGTGCAATCCAGCTAACCTCAACGCACTGCACTATTTAAAAAGTTCCAAAGTGAGGTTAGAGTGACGATGGGATGCTACAGACATTTTTAGGTTAACAAATTGATTTGAGGAGGGATATGCTACTAAAAAATTTTGAAGACTGACTACACTTTCTGTAATCTCTGTTACTAACCATAGGGCAAGACTGTATATGTGTATACATGTGTCTTCAAGTCGCCTATTGGCTTATGGTGGCTCCATGAATTTCATAGGGGTTTCTTAGGTAGGGAATTCTCAAGACTATATATTGTAAACGTAATTCTATTAATCACTATAAAATACAGCATGCACATAATTGGTAGGAGTCAGATCTCGGTCAATATATAAATAATGTTACCTCCCATTAAGGGATTTTGTGATGGTACTGAAACTTCTAGCAGTGACTGCCTGCACTTTTCAAGACTTCAAATATACAGTAAAACAGAGTTGTGCAGAATTTGTGGATTTTCCATAGACACATGAATCCATTATCCCCTATGTGTTTATACTAAGCGCTGTCCTATTGTAATCAATGAGGTGTTGGCATGCTTGTGTTCAAACTACTAATTGCATTTTTTTTTTTTTTTGGAGCATGATGAGGACTGCCTGCTGAACTACCAGAAATCAGAGTTGTTGCTGAATAAGGTTTCCTGGGCTCAGAGAAAATAGGTCTTTGGTGGCTTCTGCTGCTTTTTGCTTTTCTTTATGGCAATCAGAAGTGGAATAAATTCTGTCAAATTAATCACCATTTGTATACACGTTGCTAAAATTAAGTTATTGTCACAAAGAGAGTTTGGAAGTAACATATTGCAGGTAATTACGCTACCTGTAACATTTTACTTATAAGCCAGTGTGGAGTAGTGCTTTGAACATTGGACTGCAACCCTGGAGACCAGGCTTTGATTCCTCACTTGGCCATGGAAACCTACTGGATCACCTCAGGTGCATCACACACACTCAGCTTTAGGATCGCTTTAAGATGGAAATGGTTTCAAGGCACACAAAACAACAGCATCACCACCATCACCACCACCACCACCACCACCAACATGTTATTTGTTGGTAAAAACATATTGCCAATATATATATTTTTTAATCACAAAATAAGTAGTAGCAGCATTACTTTTGAAAAGTATAATGAGTAACATGACAGCTGCCAAACTGAATAGAGGACAGGACTTCTGTAGCTTTAATTATTAACACATTCTGGCTCAGGAAGACATACCGTTAAGTTCTACTAGGAGAAACTACAGCATGTTTTCTCCTTCATCCCCAATCTACCTTAAAGATACTGCAGTCTCCCCTAAAACAAGTCTATTTACTGGTTACTGGAGAAGAGGAATGCAGAGAAGTATCCAGCTCTATTATTGTAACTGGACACATAGCAATACCGTCACTTTCAGCGCTATGCATTCAGCTATAAGAACATTGCTGAAACTTCTCCATGTCCTCTCTACCAGCCAATAAATAGCTGTGGGGGACTGCAACAGCTAAAAATGTAGGTGGATGGAGCTAAGGGAGGAAACAGGCTGTTGTTCTGCCTCTATGTTACCTCTTTCTAATCCAAGATTAAAGGTACAGGAGCCCCAGACTGTATTCAACCTGGCAACCCTAAGTAACATTTACTTACTGTTCCCAAAAGGTTGGGAGATTTTTGGCCATTTTTGGATTGAATTATAATAATTAGAAAATCGTTTAAATGGGATGAATAATTTTGGAGTAAGATCCATTTTAAATACATCCTCAGACTTTCTCACTCTTTCACATTTTTATAATACTTTGTTTTTAAAACTGTATTAATAAATGCACCATTTTCTTAATGGAAGTATCAACAGGTCTTGATGTTACTGAATTAGAGAACTGGCTTTGTAAGCCTTCCAGGCTGTACTCCATTGTTCTCCATCCACTTGTGATATCTCCTATTTCCATGTACTGAAGAGTTCAAGGCTCACTTTGGTTCATTTCCATCCTCTTAATTCAGGTAGAGCATGACCCCACATCTACCCAGCCATTTGCTAATTACATGCAGTTGCTGTGTGATTTTCTAGTGAAGCTCAATTGCTTTCACTAATGGATTTGTTTTTCATGCTGGTTGTTGTATTCTTCAAAGAGACAATGGCACTTGGTCATCCTAGAATATTTTGATGGTGTAGTGAAGGGAAAAATATGATATACAAGACAGCAAGAAAAAATGTACTAGAATTATATTCCCCACATAGATAAACGTCTGTGTACAGTCTGGGCCCATGTTTCTACATATTTGATTTCATTTCATGATTAAAATAAGCTTTACTTGGTAAAATTAGTAGATTAATCAATTAACATCTTAGTTGATTAATCTATTTGGGCAGTCTGAATTGTGAAGCTGATAGTTAAGAATACACTTCTTTATTTTAATTAAGGTCATTTTAGTTCTTCTGCCTTACTGTGATTAGACTGCAGGCAAATAGTTTGGGCTGGAGACAGCCCTGAAGTCAATCTTCCTTATTAGATGGGGCAGGCTTATTTCTTTGTGATGTTACTGCCCTGGCTAGTCCGAGCTTTGGGGATATTAAAGATATCCTCTTGATATCATAATTCGGTTTCACTTCTCTATTCCTCTTCACATGCTTGCGAGGCCACTGGACAAGCACGTAAACAAGCTCGGTCGTTAATTGCCGTAATATTCAAACTACAATACAGGCAGGCCAGAAATAGCTGACTCACTGCTTTAGGAGACCTCCAGGCAAGTACTCTAATTAAGTATGCACGCAACTTACAAAAGAGCCTCTGCCCCGAGATGGCAGCTTGATGGATAAACTATGCAATACCCAAGTACTCTGTGTCTGCATACTGGCTACTCTATTGAGAACCGCTACGATAACTCAATCATTCAGATTCTGACCTTTCGGAGGCTTTGTCTCCAACTCCAAATCTATTGTTTTCCCCCAGGTACGGCATAGCCTGCAGTCACAATTCTCCTTATAAAAACCCTTGATTCCGAGACCTTCCTCGGATCGCTCCCGAGTTTCATCCCGCCTTGCTGCTGCTTCGCTTGGCGAGCCTCTCTTCAGCTCCACGTGCTGAGCTACATCGCACCCCAGCTTCGCTCTCTATTTTTCTGGGCTTCAGGACAGGTGAAGTATCACCCAAACCAGCAATCCCTCTAAAAATCCCTCTATACCACTACAACCTTTATTTTCTTTAGTTATCTTGCGTGAGTGTGTCGCATACACTGTTTTGCTTGTATTTAATAAACATCATTTATTGTTTCAACTTTTGTGTGCTACTTGACTCGACCCGACCCTGTAGACGTAGGGTTCAAGATCTCGCTACGTTACCCTGCCTCTCGTAACGCTAAGCAGTGCTCTGAGCTAATTTTCCCCACCTTTTGTTGAGTACATTTTGGTGTCCCTCCCGGGACCCCCAGTACACAGGGTAACAGTGAGGCATTTAAGGGGAGTGCTTGGAGCCAATCAACCTTTCCCCTGCTGAAGGGAAAGATGACCTTTCCCTTCAGTCTTTTTCTGTGTGGAGAGTGTCTGAACTTGCATAATGTGCTATAGTCACATCATATCAACAGACATTTAGATAGGAACTCAAGAATTAAATGATTACTTTATTTTATAGTTTCATAAGAAAAAGAAAGCTAAGTAAACAGTGAACAAGTACATCCCAGAACATGTAAAAGAAACCAAAATACTTTTTGCTTTAACTTAGGACTTGGAAACTTGTGTGGCGTTTGTTTTCTCAAAAATTCCATTTTAATCTGCTATCGTGGCTATTTTTTTTTTAAAATCAGGTTTAGACACAAGAGTAAGATTACAAAGCGAGAGTTACAACACAACCAGCAGTAGTCAAACATTTTAACAGAGTGATGCTGACAGCAATATGCTTAACTCTCTTGTTGATGTCAATGAGAAATTTTTCCAAAATATTTACTGCGCAATAGGTGTCTTTCTTATAAACTCATAAAAATGCTTATGAGCATTCAGGAAAGCTTTCTAAATGGTAGTTTCACAACACAGCTTTTCAAAGAGAAAAAAATGCATTGTGCCTAAACATTATAGTTTGAGTTACTGTAATGCGTTCTATGAGGGGCTGCCTTTGAAAAATGCTTGAAAAATTTCCTTTATCCCAAAGATTATTGGGCTGTGGCAACTGGCAATTCCCACATCCGAGGGGCTATGGATCTACTCTGGGACTTAGTGTGAACTTCAAAGGAGCACCTTGGGGTGCTGAATCCTATTCCTAATGAAGATCCAGCACTATGGACAGCACTTTTAAAGTTCTCATTAAATCCCAGAGTGGGTTTAGAAGCCTGGCCTGTCGATTTATGGATGTATAAGGTACAACTCATGGTGCAACAGTTTATGGGTGTATAAGATACAACTCAAGGTGCAACTCATGGTATATAAGATCTTGTATGACTTGTGTCCAGGCTTTCTGAAGAATTATATTCTCCCATATGAGCCTGCCAGACTTTTGAGATCCTTGGGGAAAACCCTTCTCTCAGGTCTGCCATCCTCATCTGATGGGAATGCTGGAGAGGGTCTTCTCAGGGACTGCTCTCAGGTTCTGAAATTCCTTTCCTAGGGGAGGCAAGACTGGCTTCCTTTGTCCTTCTGTTGGAAGGCATTTTTTTTTTCCAGCAAGCTTATGAGGACTGACTGTTCATGAAGCTCTTATTATGTACTTTATTTCTGGCCTTTTAATGTTTTAAATCTTTTTAATTCTATAGCTACGTGGTCTGCATTTTAACAGTAAATTTTAAATGTTTCTACCTATATATGTTTTTCATTTATATCTGTATTAATTTTGGAAGCTGCCATGAGCCCCTCTGCTGGGGAGAAAGGAAGAATGTATTTTTTTTTAAAACAAAACAAAACCTTATACTTTAGAATTATACTTCAGTTGCAGTTTCTTTCACCCCAGTGTAAAATGTAATGTAATATAAATAGACAGACTTATCAGACTTAAGAATAACTTTCCATTTTCAAATACAAGAATGAACAAATCTGCTAAATACTGAAGAGTCGTGATAGTCTTTGCAGCTGATTGAAATTAGAGTGGAAAATGTTGACTCACAAATGGCTGTGCTGCAGGCAAAAGAAAATGTCTTAAAATTCCCTTGGGATGCTCTGTTTTTCTAAGAATTTTTCTAAGAAATGTTTTGCCATGGAAAAAATCTTCTCATTTGGGACTCAGATTTCTAGGCAGCTACGAGGATTGTTACTTGCTCAAAATTCAAGTCATCAGCAGATGCTGCTGCAGTGATCCTTCCACCATTTCCAGAATACATCGTGATCATCTTAAGGAAGATAGAGGTGATTTACAACAAACGATTTCCATTTTTTTCACTTTGTCTCATTTCTCAATAACTTTTTGTTGTTGTTAAAACATAGTTAATCCAATCTAGCTTTCCACTTACCCTCTTAAGTTTTTTTTATTGAGTTCTTTATTGTGGGCTCCTGCAGTTTTTTAAAAAACTGGAAGGACTCCATGGAAAGTATCTTTCTTTTCAAGTTCTTTAATTTTTGTACTACTGATTTTATAATGGCTAGAATTCTTCAGTCCTATTTGTTGGGCATGCCAGGCCTTATCAGCAGAGTTTACTACCTAAAGTACTTTTTTCAAGTTTTTATTTTTGAGCAAACTCAAGTTTTTTCATAACAGTAAATAGCTCTTCACATTGGGGAACATTGTCTCCATTAGAATTTCCAATCTCCATATTTTTTTTTAAAAAGATGCTTTTGTAATTTGTGCAAATGATGCTGGTAACTTCAAAAGCTTCTGCTGAATTAGAGTTTTCACTCTTCTTTTTCTGCCAGTCATGAGATTTGGGCCATTTCCATACTAGTGGTGCTATTAAAGTCAGCCCTTCACATTCACAAGGGATAGGGACAGAGGGCCCCCATGAAAGTCAAAAAATCGCAAATACTGAACCTGCAGAATAAAGCATATTTCATAAGCTGCTGTTGGCTGCAACAATGGCTAATCTGGCTTCTTGGCCACATTTCTCTTCTACTTCCTCATCTCCCATCTTCCAAAAAGATACTCACCTGAACATTACTTCCTACACACCTCAGAAAATAAACACATCTCCATGATTTTCAGAGGAGGGAAACACAGATCAGTATGAAAGATGCCAGCAGCAGTTATTGTGAACCAACATTTTCAGTTCTGCTGCTCAGTCCCTCCCCTTCTCCCCCCTCTTTGGAAAACCCACCTTCACTCCCCAACTCTGCTTCTCTCAGATCCTCCCTCTGAGGAAGCAATCTCAGACTTGCAGGAAAAGTTTCCCTAACAGCCATTGCGATTCAAAACACTTAGTCAAGATTTCCCCTCTCCAATTCCTCCCCTCTCCTTCCCTTCAGAAGGGCAACCAGATCGTCAAAGTAGATAAACATAGATTGTACTAAGGACACTGCAAGCAGCCACTGCAACGCAGTACAGGACTTTTCCCTTCTTCTGCTACCCCCTCCCTGCTTCTCCTCCCTCTTTGGAAAAGTCATCAAGCCCCCTTCACTCCCGACTCTGCTTCTCTCAGATCCTCCCTCCAAGGAAGAAATCTCAGACCTGCATGAAAAGTTTCCCTAAGAGCCATTGCGATCCAAGACACTTAGGTAAGATTTCCCCTTACCAATTCCTCCCCTCCCCTTCCCTTCAGAAGGGCAACTAGATCATCAAAGGAGATAGATGCAGATCAGTACTAAAGACACCGTGAGTGGCCACTGCGATCCAGTACAGGACTTCTCCCTTCTTCTGCTACCCCCTCCCTGTTTCTCCCCCCTCCTTTGAAAAGCCATCAAGCATCCTTCACTCCCCAACTTTGCTTGCTCAGATCCTCTGAGGAAGCCATCTATGACCAGTATTAAAGGTGCCACCAACAGTCATCATGAACCCCCTCCCTCCTGCTACCTATCCTGCCCAGTTTCTACTCAATTCCTCTCCATCTCCTTTCCTCCAAAGAAGCACCCACTTCACCTCATTTGCTCCACACCTTGACAAGTTCATACTTCTCCCAGATTTTGAGAGGCTATGTCCCTTCCATTTTGTATTTTAGAAGCAGCCAGTCAAAGCACTAGAAGCACCAAGCTCCTCCTTTCCTTCTCCTTCCTGCCAACAAAGCACATGAATGAGGCTGCCTAGCAGTGGAAGAACTTTACTCATGTTTTGCCCCTCAGCGTGCTGTGTGCTGTTCCTTGGCACCAACAAGAGTAGTAATCAGGGGTCCAAAGCATGCCTTTACTGCTTCTGAGAATGTTTCCAAGAGGCAAAAGACAGTGAAGAATTTACGATAAAAGGTTGAATGATTAGATAGGCTGCATACAAAGAAGTCAGCTTCTGCAGTTGCCCATCATTATGGTATCAATGAGTCAACAGTAAGGCATATTAAGAAGAAAGAATGAGAAATTTGTGCAGCTGTTGCTGCAGCTACACCTTTGGGTGCCAAAACCCTACATCAGGTACGAGATCCTTACATCTCTTATGTTGAAAGTGCTGCATTTATATGGGTACAGGACTGCTATAAAAAGGGCATTCCTCTAGATTCGAATATGGTAAGAGGGAAGGCAAAGTCCTTATATATTTTGATAAAGGAAAGGGAAGGTGAAGGGTCTGCCTCAACAGAATTTAATGCCAGCAAGGGCTTGTTTCATAATTTCAGGAAGAGGTTTTGCCTACACAATGTGAAAACAACTGGAGAACAGACCTCTGCTGACCATGAGGCAGCTGGCATGTTTCCTAATGCCTTAAGAGAACTTATTGAAGAGAAGGGATACGAACCTGAGCAAATATTCAGTGCAGATGAAATTGCTCAGTTTTGGAAAAGAATGCCACAGAGGACATTCATTAGTGAAGAAGAGAAGTGAGCACCAGGCTTTCAGGCAGCAAGGGACAGACTGACCATGTTGTTCTGTGCAAGTGCAGACGGGCATATGATAAAGCCTACCCTAATTTACAGAGCTTCTAATCCCCAAGCCTTGAGGGGAAAGGATAAATCCCAGCTGCCAGTTTTCTGGATGCATAATAAGAAGGCTTGGATAACAAGAACACTTTAGTTCTAGAGTCATTTCATCAGAGTTTTGTGCCAGAGGTCAGAAAATATCTTGCCAGTAACGGAAAGAATTTTCAGGTCCTGTTACTATTGGACAATGCCCCAGGACACCCAGAATCCTGTGAATTCCACACAGGAGGCATTGAAGTTGTCTACCTCCCCCTCAACAGAACATTTCTCATTCAGCCTCTCCATCAAGGAGTAATAAGGACATTTAAAGCACATTACACCTGTTACTCAATGGAAAGGATTGTGCAGTCCATGGAAGAAGACCCCAATGTAGACAACATTATGAAAATTAGGAAGGGGTACTATAGCTGATGCCATAACTGTCATTGGAAGAGCCACGGAAACTAGCAAGCCATAGACAATAACTCTGTGCTGGAAGAAACTGTGGCCAGAATGTGTGAAGAAGGTCACTAGCTCTACTGCAGAACCAGTCCGAGACATTATGGAAGATATTGTGGAGTTGGCAAAGAAGGTGGGTGGAGAAGGGTTTAAGTGTTACTGCCCTGGCTAGCCCGAGCTTGGGGGATATAAAAAGATATCTCTTGATATCAGTAATTCGGCCTCACATACCCATTCCCCTCCACGTGCTTGCGAGGCTCCCGGACAAGCACGCATACAGGCTCGGCTGATAATTGCCGTAATATTCCAACACAATACAGGCAGGCCAGAAATAACTGTCCCGCCGCTTCAGGAGACCTCAAAGGCAAGTACTCAATTATGTATGCACGCAACTTTCAAAAGATCCTCTGCCCCGCGCTGGCAGCTTGACGATCGAGCTATACAACGCTCAAGCACTCCGCATTTGCATACTGGCTACCCTATTGACAATTTGGCTATAACTCAATCACTCAAATTCTGACCTTTTGGAGGCTTTGTCTCCAGCCCCAAATCCACTGTTTTTCCCAAGTCCGAACTAGCCTGCGGTCACAATTCTCCTTATAAAAACCCCTGACTTTCAGCGCCTCCTTGGATCGCTCTTGGCTTCCATCCCGCCCTGCTGTCGCTTTGTCCAGCGAGCCTTCCCCTCAGCTCCACGTGCTGAGATCCACGCTCCCCAGCTTCTCCGCTTCCAACTGGGTTTCAGGACAGGTGAAGTATCACCCAAACCAACAACTCCTCTAAAAATCCCTTTATCCCACTCCAACCTTTATTTCCTTAGTTGTCTGTGTGAGTGTGCTGCATACACTGTTTGATTGTGTTTTAATAAAACTACATTTATTATTTCAACTTCTGTGTGCTCCTTGACTCGGCCTGACCCCGTAAACATAGGGTTCAAGATCTCGCTATGTTACCCTGCCTCTTGTATTGCTAGGCTGTGCTCTTGGCTAATTTCCCCAACTTATAACATTGAGAGTGCGTTTAGGTGTCCTTCCCGGGACCCCCAGGAATCAGGGTAACATAAGGATACTGATTTTCGGTAAGTTGAAGAATTAATCGACACCAGGCCCAATGAGTTAACAGAGGAAGACCAAATGGACTTCATTGTTCCAGAGGCAGAAGTGATACCAGATGAAAAAGAAGATGACAAAGAAGAAGTGATGGAAGACAAGTTTACACTGAACAGTATTGCAGAGGGTCTGTGTATATTCAGGGCACCAATAGATTATTTTTATGACATTGACCCATCTATGCTATGTTCTTTTTTTTTTTTAAATCATTTTATTCAAAATTCTCATTATAAAAAAAAACATACATATTCAATTGTCAGCTTCAATAGAAATATATCTGATCTTCCACATTGATCTAGATTCCATTTTCCAGATTTCTACAAACATAAGGTACTGTACAACATTATACTGTTAGTTTATCTGATAGTTCTTACATTTCATTCATCATATTTCCGCTTCATGATATATACCTGTCGCCCACGCGTAATATAACTTTAATCATGAATTACGTATTTCCAGCTGTTAAAACCCAGCAATTACCAGTTACAATTTGCCATTCTTTCTGTATCTCATCGTCTGATTTCCCCTTTAATCTCTGGGAGACCATGTCCGCATTTTTATTTTCGATAAGTGTAGCCCACCATTGTTCTATTGTAGGTATTTGCTGAATTTTCCATAACTTTGCATATTCAATACGAGCTGTTGTTATCATATACAGTAATATTCTCCAATGCTTCTTTATACCAGCACCCTCTATAATATCAGTCATATTTAACAAATACAATTCAGGTATCTTAGCAAACTGACATTTCAGTAATGTACAAATCACATTATGTACTTCATTCTAATATTTCTTAGCTTTTAGGCATGTCCACCACATATGATATATCGTACCAACCTCCCTTTGACATTTCCAACACTGTCCAGTACCTGTATTATAAATCCTTCTCAGTTTATCTGGTGTCATATACCATCTGTGAAATAGTTTGTAATAGTTCTCTCTCAAATTCTGGGCTACTGTAAACTTCTGCGTTTTTTTCCAACTCTGCTCCCAAGACTCTAATTGAATTGAATGACCAATATTTTGAGCCCATAAAATCATTGTTTCCTTTATTGTTTCTTCTTGTCTCTTCTGCTGTAATATCTCTTGATGGATTTGAGCAAGAAGGTGAGGCGGATTTTCAAAAATCCATTCAACTACTCCAACTTTTTCTTTTAGTTCAATTCCGTAAGTTTTTATGTCCATGTGAAACCTTTCGGTTAATTGTCTATAAGGGAACCAACTCAGTCTTATTCCCTCTTGTTCTAGTTTTTCCCTTGTTTTCATCTTAAAATTATTAGACGCTGATCTCTCAATTATATCATCATAGCGCAGCCATTTATCTGTATCACTCCATCTACCAAAAAAAGCCTCTTGCGGTGAGACCCATGTGGGGAACTGCCTCATGTTTTTGACTTTATAATCATCCCAAATTTTCAAAAGCGATTTTCTGATATAGTGATGAGAGAAGTCTTTATCTATTCTTGCTTTATCATAAAATATATAGGCATGCCACCCCATCCTCAAGTCTGCACCTTCCAATGCCAGCGTTTTCATATCTTGAAGGTCTATCCAGTCTTTTATCCACATAAAAGCCGCTGCTCTGTAATATAATTGCAAGTCTGGTGGACCCATTCCTCCTCTACTTTTTATATCTGTCATGATGTTCCATTTTATCCTAGGCTTCTTCCCCTGCCATATAAATTTAGTTAACTCTCTCTTCCATTGTAAGAAAGGTTTCATATTTGTTATTATAGGCAGGTTTTGGAACAAAAAGTTCATTTTTGGCAAAACATTCATCTTAACTGCTGCAATTCTCCCCATCAACAAAAGCCGCAAAGAAGACCAATTTTGCAGATCTTTTGTTATTTCCTTCCATTTTTTCTCATAATTATTTTATCTATCTATGCTATGTTCTTTGAAGGTGAAGGAATTGGTAGAAGAGGCAGTGTCTCACCAACATTTTTAAAGAAATGAAGACCAAAAAAAAAAAAAAAAGCTAAACTGAAATCGCAATGTATTTCAAGAAGGTAACACCAAGCATATCTGCTTCCCCTTCCAGACCTTCCACCTCTGCCACCCATACCACCCCAGAGGTACCCCCTTTACCTCCTCTGAAAAGGCAATATGTACAAGAGGAAAAGGATGAAGTCCCTGATGATAAACTTTCACTGGTCCAATAAAGGATACATTTATAATAAACACTGGTTACAGTACTGTACAGTATATGTGTGTGTCTTTACATTTACTGTAAGGCTTTTAACTTTCTGACAACAGCTGTGTGCCAGGAATATGGTCATCTTGGAGTGAGGAGATGATGGCTCTACTGGTTTCCAAGCCTTCGTCCTCTCTACCTCCTCCATGTTACCCACAGAACAGAGAGATGCCTGTTGCAGCTGTCTGAGATTTCTTCCTCAGAAGGAAGAAGAGTTGAAGAGTTGGGGAGTGAAGGGGGCTTGATGTCTTCTCCAAGGAGGGGGAAGAAGTGGGGAGGGGGAAGCAGAAGAAGGGAAAAGTCCTGTACTGGATCACAGTGGCTGCTCCCAGTGTCCTTATACTGATCTACATTTATCTCCTTTACTGATCTGGTTGCCCTTCTAAAGGGAAGAGGAGGGGAAGAACTGGAGAGGGGGAATCTCGGCTAAGTGTTTTGAATCACAATGGCTCTTAGGGAAACTTTTCCTGCAGATTGATTCCTTGGAGAGACCATCTGAAAGAAGCAGAGTTGGAGAGTGAAAGGAGCTTGATGGCTTTTCCAAGCAGGGGGGAGAAGTGGGGAGTGGATAGCAGAAGAAGGGAAAAGCCCTGTACTGGATCACAGTGGCTGCTCCCGGTGTCCTTAGTAGCAATGGCTCATAGGGAAACTTTTTATGCAGGTCTGAGATTGCTTCCTCGGAGGGAGAATCTGAGAAAAGCAGAACTGGGGAGTGGCAAGGCAGCTTCATGGTTTTTCTGAGGAGGAGGGAGAAAGGGGGGTGGGCAGCAGAAGAACAGAAAGGCACTGGATCGCAACGGCTGCTGTCTGCGTCTTTAGTACCCATGTGTATTTGCTTGCTTTGACGATCTGAGAGAGGTCCAATCATGGGGTGGGGCGAGGAGCCAGAAAGTCATGAATAATCAAATCTGCAAAAGTGAAACTGCAAATGTGAAGGACCAACTATATTCCTCTTTCAACATCCTACGGAATCTTGGGGTTTGCCATTTAGGGAGGGGCCTCAAAGACCCCTCCCTAAACTGCAAACCGCAGGATTCCATAGGATATTGAAAGTGGAATAATAGCACTATAACAGTCTAGTGCAGAAATTGCTTTGGAGGAAGTCTCCATCATAGTACATGCTCCACAAATGGGTTTAAAAGCTCCATCAATATCAGCTCTATGAGGGATGCAGCATCAAAAGGGGTGGTTACTGTGCATAACAAGGATTCAACAACTTTGCCATTTTTTCACAAACTGGATTCATAAGGCAACATTTTCATAACTCTTTTTGCATTTAATAGAATTTTTTAAAGGAACTTTTCCCATGCCATTCTCCTGGCATGGAACAAAAGGCAACTTGTTGTTCTTGTTGTTTGCCTTCTAGTCATTTCTGACTTAGGGCAACCCTATAGTTGACTCTATCACAGGGTTTTGTGGGGGCTGAGAGCGTGTGATGCACCCAAGGTTACCCACTGGGTTTCCACAGCTGACATGACAGAAAATCCATTCTCTCAACAGTCCATGGGACTTCCCATCAGAGAAAGGGGAGGTGACGCATGGTTCTGGTGGTGGATGAGTCTAGCTTGCATGGGCACAAGAAGCAGTTTGAACAGTTTTTAAGAAGAGCTCATCACAATACCAGCAGGACTGAAAGGCCCAAAATTCCTTAGCTGGCCAGGCAGCAGCTGCTGGAGGAGAGGAAGAACCTGAGGCACATTTTAAAGGCCTGCGTAGCCTGGTTGGAACCACCAATAGGGAAGGTTTTCCCCAGAAAAGAAGTGTGTGTGGGGGGGGGGGTCAGGGGGGTCAGCAAGTTGCAAATAATCAGATCTGTGAAAGTGAAACCCACAGATGTAGAGGGCCAACTGTACTTAATGAGAGAGGAGGCAGACAGCAGTGAACCTTCCATTTGCTCCCAAAGTCTGCACCTGAATGGCTGGCCTTCCTGTGGCTTCCCAGAGTCTGCAAAACCATCCAGGTTTCTGGGAAGGAGAACAAGACACCCTCAACATAGCACCTGTCTCCGCTGAACTCACTGGTGTGAGGCACAGATTGGTGCTCCTGGTAAGTCTGGTAATGCTCTTCAAGAACGTGCCACTGATGTATGAGACAGTTGTGTTTGGGGTTCTGACAAATAGGTTTTGCAACCTAACTTGTTTTTGAATTTCTGCTTGAAAATGAAAAAAAAATCAAATATGTCCTCACTCTCACCCGATTTGTTTTTTCAAAAAAACAGTTTTGAAAAAAATAATTGACACTTATCCACCTTATTGGGTCAGTAAATAACTATTTATTTATTTATTTATTTATTTATTTTCATATATATCCCATTTTTCTCCTGGCACAAGACTTAAAGTAGTGTACAATAATTTAAAACAGAAGTTTAGCCAAACTCTTTTTAAAAACAGTTACACAACAATTCTGTTATAAAGTGCATGGATCAGAAACAGTAAACATAACTGACAGAATATAAACAATATAACTGATGACAGTTCAATGAATTTTCACACAGCTTATGGAAATCTATTAGATTATTTAAACTAAAACAATTTTTTTAAAAAACAACAATTGCTTTTTCTTACATGTTAAATAGAAACACAATTAAAATCATTGCATAAAATAAAATTTTAAAAAAGTTTCCTTTCAACGAGCAACCAGGTCACCCAGCAGAGGAAATCTGAATTATTAAATTGAGGGGAAGGGTTCAATAATATACAGAAGATTTTCATTTGCTCAGAGGTGGGATTTGTACTTCTGCTCAAAGCAGAACAAGTATATTTTGGTTTTCTACAGCTATTTGTCCCTTCTACTCTTGCAGTGATACATCTGTGTGCACTCTTAGCCACTGTGCTACAGTGCATCAATTTCTATTGTTTCTTCATGGCATTTAACTATTTTAAATTGAGTGAGATTTTTTTTAAAAAAAGGCCCAGAGTCAAACCATCATGCATGGTTTCTCTCTTTGTGGCAGGATTTAAAAGTACAAATTGATTAGCAAGTATAAAAATATATGTGTCTCCTCAATCAATTTTGCTTACACTACACCATCACAATATGTTTCAGAATTTACTTCTCAAGGGTCTTCTTCAGAGCTGTCAACATCACTCAGATGCTGGAAGTTGTATTATCCCAAAAGAGCCAAATTGCTGGATTTTATATATTAAAAACCAGGAGAAACTCAGCATGGAATAGGTTGCTAATAGGTAACAAGGTTTTCACAGACATGCTTGGTGAATTTTCCACTTAGTGTTCGGAGAAGCTAATAGTTCATTGAGCTTCATAGTTGTACATTCCTTACCAATGCATCCTAATCTCTCTCTGGTGTATGTGACTAAGATATCCTCAAAGAGCACTAAATATTAGTAAAAAGTATAAGTGCCATTATGCTTTGGTGTGAGCACTGAGTGTAAACATTTGAAAATAAGCTTTCAGATTGAATAAATTCAGATTTGAATTGAAATCCAGACCATGGCAAAGACAGTGTAAAGGAGAATCACGTGTGTAAACCTCATAAGTCTCTGATTAATTAAGACAAAGATTTTAAAACTCTACCTTGCATTATTTACATAAACTCAGATTTAGCTACTTGAATGCTAAATGGTGTTGCGAGTAAACAAGCAGTTTCATAGCTGAAAAAAAAAGCAAAATGTTTCTGTCACAGACTGAATCTGAATAACAGAAGAAAGGGAATCCATAGAAAGAACTACCTTGGTACAAGCATTCCATATTTAGCACAATTTCCAAATAGAGCATTGTGGGGTACTTTATCTTTTCTTGCATAATCACAGAGTTGGATGGTGACGTGGGGGTGAAGTTTATAAATAAAGCCTGAAAATTATAACTAAAGCATGAAGATTATAAATAAAGCCTGAAAATTATTAATAAAGCACAGTACAGTACTTTGCACAGTACCAGTGCAAAGCTTGAATCCTTAGTAGTAGATTTCTTAAAAATTGCCTGTCATCATGGAAAGGGTAGATCAACCAGTAAAACCTTTGTTGAGGATTTGGCGGGGGGTTATTGCAATTGGTGAGAATCTATTTTATCTGTGTGGTTGTGAATGGAGGCCATGATATTTAGTGTTTTGGGGCTTTCAGTCCCACTATTCAGCCTTAAACAGGCCAGTCCTCCTGTGACAAAGTTGCTTTGGGGGTCAACTATTTGGAATGTAAGTGCAACTTGATGGTAGTTTGCTAGACAGCAAGGATAGTACCTTAAGAGTGAAACCCAGCATAGTGATGTTCATGAGAGGCTTATGGATGAGAGGAACTATATCTATAAAGCATAAAGTCCATGGAAAGACAGCCTTCAATGAGATCTTGGACAGAGAGGGTGGCTGGGTTGGGTTTAAGCAGCTGAGGAAAAGGCAGAGAAATCATATCTGTTGGCAGACATATCCATAGACTGTCAGAAGTTGAAACTGGTTAATGTAACAACACTGTACTTTATATGAGCCTTAATAGGATACTTTATTTCTAATTCTGCTATAATAAAAGATACAGTTTGTTTTATAAGCCCTGATTTAGCCTGCATTGTCTAAAGTCACTGATAATAAAGAAGAACACACCACCATAAACAAACTATTTGGTTCTGAGGGAACACATAAGTCCCTAGCTCTTTTACATATAGGTGATGTTTAAATGTTGGAGTAAGGGCAAAGTGAAGGCGCCACAGTACCTTGTTGGGTTGGAACTGCAAAATCAATCTGAGGAGAAGTAAGAGTCTGTCACATTTCCCCTCCAACAACTCTGTCAGAATTGTTACCCTGGCCCCTTAGTGGCTTTTTTCAAGAGAAAAATAAATTCTCTGGTGGAGTGGCATTAATAGCAATAACAATAGCACGTGTATTTCTATACCACTTAGCAGTGCTAAGCACTCCCTAAGCAGTTTACAGTGTTGTAAGCTAATTGCCCCCAACAAGCTGGGTGCTCATTTTATCAACCTATGGAAGGATGGAAGGCTGAGTCAACCTGGAGCCCCGCAGGATTGAACTCACAACCTTGTGGTTGCAGTACTGGTATTTAACCACTGCGCCACCAGGGTATTAAAATCTGTGGGTTTCACTCTGCACCCTTGTTTTAGTTTGACCTTAGAATTCAGATGTTTCATGAGGAAATATAGAATACATACAAAACTGGGCATGTTTTTAGCAGTACTTCAATTCCATCTGGATTTGGATAAAATCCAAATTTCCAAAACACATACAAACAAAATGGAGAAACAACAACAAATTACAGAGTACAACAAGTAAATATAATAGTCAAAAGTTCACTGCTGTTCTTCCCAAAATACTTCATACTGAATCCTACAGTCAATAAATTATACTCTTTTTCTTGTAATAAGCTTATTAAAGGTTTCCAGTCTTTCACAAAAGACACTACTGTTTTTTCTTTCTTTCTTATAAATATGCTCACTTTGTCCATTTCAACTAAGCCCAGCAATTTTATCAGCCCGGCCTCTTTCACTGGAATCTCTATATTCTTACCACTTCTTTGCATATAGCAGTCATGCTGTGATGAACATATAGTGTAATATCTTGCTGCACATCATCTCCAGTTGATCCTCTATTAATCCCAGTGAACACATCAACTTTCAAAATTTAAGACATCATGAAGTGTATTTGATTCCAGAATTTTTTGACCTTCTCACAAGACCACTATATATGATAAAACACTTGTTGTTTGCATTTCCAACATCTATTAGAAACCTCTTTATACATTTTGACACCATACAATTGGTCCATCATCTTATAAATGTTCTCTTTAAGATCATAACATAAGGTAAATTCAATTCCCTCAGACCACATTTTCTCATTGTTCTAACTGTATGTTATGACCAACATTTTGTGCCCATTTTATAATACAATATTTAAGCATCACTTCTTCCATCTCTAATTTTAACAAAAATGTATACATCTTACCAATCAAATATTCATCATCATCTGAGCACTACTGTTTCTCAAATTCAGTTTTTGTCAACTCAAAGACATACATTTTTATCCACTTTATGTCTCTCTACTATTTGTCTGTATAAGTACCATTGAAAAGTATACACTTCAGAAGTTAATTCTTCAATTAACGTAATTCTGCAATGTTCTTCATCAAATTCCAAAATATCTTGATACATCATCCATTTTTCTTTTCTCACCATCTCCTTTCTATAAAAAGCCTCTTGTGATAACACCCACAAAGATGTTTTAGGGTATAGCCTTGGTTTATATGCGTTCCATATTCTTAACAAAGCTTTTCTCACGTAATGATTATTAAACTGTACATTAATTTTAACTTTGTCATTCCATACATATCCATGCCACCCAAACATCTATTCACGCCCTTCTAAATCCAGTAATCTCTTATTTGTCAACAAAATCCAATCTTTCAACCAAACCAAACAACATGCTGAGAAGTATTGTTTAGTCTAGTAAACACAATCATCTTCTTTGTTTGGTATCTTGCAAAATTTTATATTTTACTCTTAAGTTTTCTGGCCATATAAATTTTGATATGTTTAAATAGGACATCACCAGCAAAACTGGTATAGTCTGAAACAAGAACAACATTCTCCATGAAACATTTGTTTTAATCACAGATATTCTACCAGATAATGATAGGTTCCACCCATCTTTGCAAATTTGGCTTAATATCATTCTACACTGTAATATAATTATTTTTCAACAGCATACAATTAATATTTGTCATAATAATACTCAGGTCTTTCACTTTTCTCTCAATTTTAAATCCTGACTTCTCCACAAGCTGCTACTTAACTCCTACTACATATCCCATTACTAAAATATGGAGGGCTACCCGACATCCTGCCCGTCCCGAAAAAAAAAAAAAAGGAAACAACAATTAGGAAATTGAATCAACATAGCAAATAATGAATAGGGGGTAAGGGGCAGGTTGGGTAATTTGGAAGAGAAAGGGAAAGGAGGAGACAATAATTGAAATGGAGTCATGAAAAACATTAGCTGAACAGGGAGCGGTGAAAGTGTTGATGAAGAAACAGAAGCACATGTAGTCGGGTCACTCTCCAAAGAAGAATTCGAAGGAGCTGGTTTCAGTAAGCTGGAATGAAAAACAGGATGAACAAGTTTGTAAGTGTCAGGTAAAGAAAGTTCAAAAGTGACATCATTAATGGCCTGTTTGACTGGGAAAGGACTAAGGTATTTCGGGGAGAGTTTTTTGGAGAGGCTACTGGTGGCAATGTTCTTGGAGGAGAGGTAGACTAGATCCCCAGGCTTGTAAGTAGGATTGGGGTGGTGTTTTTTGTCTGCAAAGCATTTGTGAGAAAACTTGGAAGACTCAAGAGCGAAGCATACAGAAGTCCAAATGGATGATAGTTTTTTAATCCAAGACGCAGGAGAGGGAGGTTGAGTCGTAGAGATGGCATTGGAGAGTGCTGGAAATGGCTTCGGGTCGATGCCGAAGACAACGTCAAACAGAGTTTTGCCAGTGGAGGAGAGTAGAGCTGAATTGTAAGCAAATTCAGCAAAAGGCAAAAGGGAGGTCCAGTTACTTTGATTGGAATTGACGAAGCAGTGTAGATATTGTTCAGGGGTTTGATTTGTACACTCGGTTTGTCCATCAGTTTGGAGATGATAGGAGCTGCTGAATTTTTGAGAAATGCTGAGGGATTTAAGGAGTGAAGTCCAGAATTTGGAGGTGAATATGGGTTCTAAATCTGAGATGATTGTGGAAGGGAGTCCACGTAGTTTCCAAATGTTATTGATAAAAAGGTCGGCTAGTTTCTCAGCAGTGGGCACTTTTTTAAGGAGAATGAAGTGAGATTGTTTGGAGAAATGGTCAGTGATGACCCAAATGGTATGGAAACCATGGAAGTTGGGTAAACCAACAATGAAGTCCCATGAAATAGTATCCTAAGGTGAGGAAAGAGCAGGAAGCTGTTGGAGAAGTCCATATGGTTTAGATGTAGATGATTTGCAGGTGTTGCAAACAGGACAGGTTTTTATGTGTTCTTAGATGTGTTTGGTGAGACCTGGCCAGTGGAAAAGCTTCCTGATTGAATGTAGAGTTTTAAGGAAACCAAAATGTCCAGCAGGTTTGGAGTCATGATATCTTTTCAACATTTCAGGTCGGCAAGCTAGGGGGACGTAGATTTTAGTTCCAATGAAAGCCAAGTCATTGAACCAGGCAACTGAGTCTTTGTGTGTTTGTAGCCAGGTGTCTGTCGGGTAGGCAGATTTTAGAGAATGCTGGAAAGCAGAGTCAAGCAGCGTTGAAGCTGATGCACGGGCTCGTTGTTGCGCTTGTGTAGTAACTTGTAATCCAAAAGTGTCTGGAGAAAAAAGAGTATTTTCTTTGGTAGAAGTAGAGAAGGAGGGCGGTTCGTGGTAAGGCAGTCTAGAGAGCGGATCCGCCGGAGTGTTCGTTTTTCCAGGTTTGAAAACAATTTTGAATCTAAAGCGTTGGAAAAATTCAGCCCAGTGGGTTTGTTTAGGGGTCAGCTTCTTGACGGTTTTTAGTGTTTCAAGATTACGATCGTCTGTCCATACTTGAAAAGGAATTTTAGCACCTTCAAGAAAGTTGCACCATGTGGAGAGCGCGAAATGGATGGGCGTGGCTTCTTTCTTCCAGATCAGCCAGTTGCATTGCAGGGCAGAGAATTTTTTGAAGATGAAGGCACATGGTTTGAGGTGGCCATCTGTGTCCTGTTGTAGGAGAATGGGTCCCATAGCGAAGTCGGAGGCATCAGTTTGAATTATAAATTCCTTGTTAGAGTCTGGGAATAAGAGTAGCGGTTCGGAGGTAAATTTTTTCTTGAGGATATCAAAGGCTGTTTGGCATTTTTCAGTCCAGTGGATGCGGTTGCATTGGTTAGGCTGGCCGCTGGGTGCTTTCTTCAATAGGTTGGTGAGAGGGAGTGCAATTGTGGCAAAGCCTTCTATGAAGTTATGATAAAAGTTTGCAGAACCAAGGAATTGTTGCAGTTGCCTTCTAGTTCTGGGGGCAGGCCAGTGCAAAATTGTAGAAATTTTGGAGGGGTCCATATTTAGGGTATTATTACAAACTCAATACCCTAAATAGTCAAAAGTTTGAGCATAGAACTCACATTTCGAAAGTTTAACAATAAGTTCATTGTCTATGAGTTTTTGTAATACAGTGCATACAAGTTTGGTGTGTTGTTCAAGGTCCTCTGAGTAGATCAAAAGGTCATCTAGGTAAACAACAACACCCTCATAGAGGAGGTCTTGTGACACAGAGTTGAGGAACATTTGGAATGTGGTGGGACCAGCTTGTAATCAAAAAGGGAGAACAGTCCATTGGTAGTTACCCAGGGGGGTTGAGAAGGTCCTCAACCATTCACTTTCAGGGTCCATACGTAGTCTACGGAAAGTTTCTCTGAGGTCTAATTTGGTAAAATATTTGCCTTTAACCAATTGGTTTAGGATATCCATAGTCAAGGGAATCGGGTACGCATTAGGCAATACCGCCTGATTCAGTTATAGTTCACAATGAGCCTCGGCTCTTCTCCATCTTTTTTCTTATGGAAAAATATGGGACTGGCTGTCAGAGCTGATGAGGGCTTAATGAATCCCCGTTGCAGGTTTTTGTTCAGGAATCTTTTTAGAGCTTCTAGTTCTTGGTTGTTCATAGCGTATATTTTGGGTTTGGGAATTTTAGCTCCATCTATCAATCTCAGTTTGCAATCAAAGTCTCTGTGTGGGGGCAGTTTGTCTGCTTCGTGGACTTCAAAAGCTTTCTGCAGATTCTGGTACTCTAGTTGGATTTTCTGCAGTTCCTCAGGACTCAAATTAAGGGAGATTAAGGGAGATTTTATTTCGGGCACTAGATTGACATCATGGGTACGCTTGAGTAATTCTTGGGTCCAGTCAATTTGGGGATTGTGCTTTTTCAACCACTCGTACCCAAGAACTATTTGGAACCCAATTTTGGTGGGCACTAGGAAACGTAATCACCCCTGTAAGTTTCCCACTTGAACAGGAATGGGTTTGGTCCCTTCCTGTACAGGGCCCCCTGCCATGGGTTAGCCGTCCATTTGAGATAAATGGACGGCCTTTTTTAGGGGTTCAAACTTTACTGCAAGTTCTTTGGCCACTGTGGGATTCAGTAAACTAGTGGTGCAGTCTGAATCAACTAAGGCCCTGTACATTCATAATTTCCCATCATTTCCTTGTAAAGTTACTGTAACATATACATGACGAGTTTTAGTTGTACTTACATTCACGGAGTGGTTAGGATCCCACTCATCACTGTCTGAGTTGGAGGTGGTCAGCGGGCTGCCCTTGCCATCGCAAGCTCCAGCAGAGGTTCCGCCAGTGGGACGTTTGGTTGGCAGTTTCAGAGTATCGGCTTTGTGGGATGCAGGCTGGGTAGTGGGGGTGCCTGACTTTTCTTCAGTGGGTTTCTTAGATCCTTGGCATTCACTGGTGATGTGGCCATTTTTTCCACATTGGAAACAGGTACCTTTTTGGAGTCATTTTTTCTTTTCTTCGCTGCTTAGGAAAGTAGGTTTTTTGGGTGCCGGGGTTCCGTGACCACTTTCTTGGGCTTGTCTCTGCTGGGTGAGTTGGACACTCTCCATGATGCTTTGCACTTCTCCAGCTAGTTTCATCCAGCCCAAGAGACTGGCAGGATCTCCTTATGTCAGGCAGTGATCTAGTATGGTGGGATTTAATCCATCTCGGAAAAATTGCTTGAGGGTGTCATCTTTCCATTCCGGTATTTTAGTGGCTAACTTTCTGAATTCATGAGTGTATTCCCTGACGATCCCTTTTCCTTGGCGTAGTTTCCTGAGTTGGGATCTGGCTTGTTCTTGGAAGAAAGAATCTTCAAACCTTTCTCTGAGGCGATGCATGAACATCTGCAGATCGGCTGTCTTTTCAGCTCGTGAGTCAAACAGGCTGGTGACCCACTCCACTGCTTCTCCTTTGAGGTGCTGGCTCAGGTATCTGACTCTGGTGGTATCGTCTGGGAAACTGTTCCCATAGTCAACCATATAATTAGAGGCCATGTTGAGGAAGTATATTAGGGTGGTGCCATCACCATTGTAAGTGGTCGTCAATTCCCAAAAAGGTCTTGGGCCCACTTGTAGGGCCGGTATCCTGGGAGGTGCGGGTGCTGCGGCTGCCGGAGCAACTGCTGCTGCTGCTGCTGGAATCTGGGGTGGCGCACACTCAACCTGAGGCACCAGAAGTCTCCAGTCGTGTAGCTGAGCTCTCAGTTTAGAAATTTCTTCTTGTTGTTTTTTCACCTCTTCTTCTCTGGCTAGAAGTTGTTCCATCAAGCAGGTCTCGACAACCGATGTGTCCCATCTTGTAGCCCAGTGACGTTGGCACTGAGTGGTTTCTTGTCTCCCCTCCCAGGCCCAGGTTTGACCTCCAGTCAGGGTGGTTGGAGCAATTGAGGGCTGTGTCTTGGGTTTCGCATCAGGAGGCCGGCTGGAGTCCGTCTCGTCTCTTCCGGCGATTCCATTGCCTGGAGGTTCAACGACTCTGCCGGATGATCCTTCTTCTTCAGGCTCTTCTTCAGTTCTTTGATACATATTGTAATATTTTTACAAGGAGTTCACTCACTCTGTCATGAACTGAATTCATGCACACAAATGGAACAGTGCTTAAACAATATTTATTAGGAGCATGATACGTCGTACATGAGTGAACTGGAGGCAATTAGCAAGATTCAAAACATAAAATACAAAGAGTACATCTGCCTGCCCGCAAGAGACCTTGAAGTCTTGGTTCAGCCTGGCTAAGCTTATCAGTGCATTCCTAGCTTTTGTTTATCTAACGGTCTCTGGTTCTCATACCTTGTTACAAGAAGCTGCTACTTAACTCCTACTACATATCCCATTACTAAAATATGGAGGGCTACCCAACAGGGACAGTTTTACTATGCTTGCTAAAGTGTGGCTTAGAAGAGATTTTTTTTTCCCCGAAACCAGAAGTGATCAGAAATCTCTTTGAAGTGTGATTACCCCCCCAACCAGACCTAAAAAAGCCCAGAGAGTCAAAAGAATACAGCAGAACTGCTCCCCTGAAAGACACAAGGGTCTCTTGTGGTATAAAATAATAAATCAAAGCCTTTCTTTCTTTCTTTCTTTCCTTCTTTCTTTCTTTTATAGCCCACCTTTTCCCTAGCAAGGGATCCAAAGTGGATCCATGTCACCTGCATGAAGGGGAATGCAGGGGACATAGAATGATAGAAACCCACACTGCACCCCCTACAGGCTGCATATGGTACCACAGGTCACACTTTACCCAATTCAGTTGTAGAACAACATTTCAGCCTTTGTGCACATTTGTGAAGTCATCAGCCTTAGCTTTAATTTCATGACCTCATGAAACTTCAGCCAAGATCTGACAGCCTTAACTGTAAACCAGCAGCTTTTTAAATAACTGGATTTATACACTATTTTGGAGTAGTTACAATAGCCCTGTGAGACTGTTATTTCCATAACGTAGACAAAGGGTCTATAGTCTAACTATTGTGGTGTTAAGATGTATTCGTGGTTTTTAAAAATGTAATACCAAGTATAGGAAACCCAATCCGGTTTGGGGCCACTGCTTTGTTTTCAGCCCTCACATCTGGAGCCATAACAGGGGGGTTAACTCTTCCCCTTCCTGCCACATCCTTGACAAAAATCACACATCTAAGTTGAAAATGGTGCTAGAAAAATATTATATTTACTTGATGAATGAGATGGGATCTATACCATCAGAGGTTTTCTAAACATTTTGTGTCTTTTTGGTTGACCCAAAAAATTATATCACAATACTGATTTTGAAATTTTTCATATGGTCACTACAGCTATCTCTGCTTTTTATTTGTGCATGCAATTCATCACTTGATGTCTTGCTCATCCAGTGATGACCATGTATGTTTATGCCACCTCTTTAAACCCAGACTAAGGGATATCTAATAGTTTGCCACAGAAAAAGACTTAAGTTGTCGGAAGCCTGGCTTTTGCCTGCCAAATCACGACATAGCCAAAAGTGAAGAACATTTCTGCAAAGTAAATGAAACCCATTAAATGAACATTTATTTCTATCATCTCCTCATTCATTTGGGATGCATCTGGTGCCAGGAATTCATTAGAAGATCTATATTTATTCTTAAACCTTCATCATTTTGCCCAGTTCAGTGATTTAGATAAAGTGCTATGCGATACCAATTTAGTCCCTGGAAGGGTTCATTTGTGACAGACATGGAGAGAATTCATTACAGCAAATGAACTCACAGGCAAAAGTAAAGTGAGAAATAGGTGGTCCAGATTCTTCTCTCTCCACCCTCAGATACTTGGTAAGAATCGACAAAAGGAGAAGTCCAGGCCCTGAAGTACATAAGAGTACATAAGTACCTGTGTTTTTGCAAATACTACCTTTAAAACAACACTTTCCACAATTACATTGACACTGTAGTGAAGTCTGAATTCATCAAAAGGAACAGAGATTTTTGTTGCTGGGAAAACTGTTACCCTCAAATCACATATGTCCTATTGTCTAAATTCATATAGGTGGGAAGACCCCAGAGAGAGATAAACAGGGCAGAAGGGGAAAATAAAAGATGTGTGTCTCTTTCTTCGTGGGCCTTCATTTGCAAGAATCACATGATGAGGACCACCAGACGCCAAAATGGGACTACTGAGAGAGGAGATGGAGGTATCAATGTGTTTGAGAGAATCCCGGGGTGTGCAGAAATACTAAAAATAAGTGAAATAAAATGAAATAAGATATTTAAAAATCCTGTCAAACCCAGGTTAGCACACTTATTAGCCACAAAATGCTGTGAGACAATTTGAAATGGTAAACTGACTAGCGGTTGTGAAAGAATGATGTATTCCATAAGAAAGCATGGTGGACACAGGGACATTCTTGTTAAGAGGTGAGGAGGATACAGAACAACATCTTCTTATTGGAAAGAACATTTGCATATCATATGAACATTTGCATATCATATGAGTGAATGCACCCCACACAGCTGAAAGGAGCAGGGCTTCCTTGCAGGACAGATGACCGGTCTCCCTGAGGCTCAGGAGACAGTATGGAAGACAAAACTCTTGGACCCTGGATTTCTAAAGGGCTTAGATTGCTGAGACCACTGATGGGGAAATAAGCAAATGGTACATTAGAAAGCAAATGTTGGTTTTTCATACCTCTCAGTTGTCCCCCTTTGAGATGGACAGCCCCAGTTAATCTTCTGCCATCATTCTCTGTTGCTTTTAAAATGCCCTGGATTTCCTCTCCTCCTCTCACTTCCCCCTTCATCCTCACGATACTTCAGTTGCTGCAAAGTGAGTTCAAAGTGCACCCCATTTTTGTTATAAAAACAATGCTGTGAAGTAGGAAACATATTCAGAGGTATTCCGGTTGGCCATGCAGCAAAATATAACACAATCCAAAATCCACACAAGCAAGTTACCTTTATTGGCCAATCAACGGGCACAAAACATATCATGCAAGCTTTTGAAACTCTACTGGCTTCTTCATAAGGAAAAAGAGGTTTTAAAAAATCATGTAGGAGAAGAAAAGTGATGACGTTAGACTCTCAGGCCTACATTTAGTATCTGATGATGTTTCTATTCTAGTTAAGTTGGTCTGGAGGAGTCTCAATGCAGGCAGAGGTTACTCCCCTTCTCTTCCATGTGGGAACGGAAAGAAAGGCCAGTAAAATTTAAACTCTGTTAGCTGCAGTAAAGTAACTTCTCTTGGGACCCAGGCTGTCTCTGTGAAGCCACAGGCCCCTTTCTAAGGCAGAGAACTTTAAGTTTCTCAAGATGACTATGAACAACTACACAGTAGCAGATATGCCCGTATTTGCTGGCATATAAGGTGCACCTGTGTATCAGATGCACCCCATTTATACGCTGGCAAATACTACTTGCTGGCATATAAGACACATTGTTTTGGGTGTTCTTGCTCCTTAATAACTTTTGTCCTCTTTTTTTCCTGGCCACATCCTTTTGACCACCCTCTGATTTTTCCTCAGCCACACATGTTCTAGTTTTCATCTCAGAGGTCTTGGAGGATGAAGTATTTTAACTGCCTACAGAAGCTATATGCTAAATATCCAAACCTTTTATAAGGAGCAGCATTTATCAATATAGATTGAGAAAAGGCAAAGCACAACATACATCTTGGGACCAGAATTAGGCCCTAGTAATATTTGATTTATTCTGTGGAGCAGGGCCCATTCATGGACTGAAAACTTCAGTGGTGCTGGGGCTGAAGAAGGGGGCAGAAATATGTTACTGGAGCTGGATGTTACTGGAGCAGGGCTGCCTGTTGTATTAGAGCCAAAGACATTCCCATCAGATATTTGTTTGTGTGCTGAACAGGTAGCTTTTATTAACCCACCTTCTGTGTAACAGCCAAGTGTCAGTACCAACTTCTGTTTGGATGCTAAACCACAATCTGTTGCAGAAATGTCACTGCTGGCCTCAGCCCTGATTGCAGTCAAGGGAAATTGACATCTATTAATAGCCATCTCACAGCTGCCTCTTGGGAGGACGCCACACCTAGGCAGGATGTAGAACGAGAGGATCCATGGTTCTCCTACTAGTCACCTCACCAGTCCTGAACCCTCAATCACCATCCTGATTTCAAGGATCCCAAGAAAAGAGACATCAATAAGTCTGGGCTAAAGACCAAAACCAAAAATGCTGTTCACACTTAGGCCGTTTCCTCACTACACTGTTATAGCACTATTGTTTCACTCTCAACATCCTGTGGAACTCTGGGGTTTGTAGTTTGCTGAGGCCAAAGACTTCTTTGGCTGAGAATTCTAAATGTCCCTCCCTGAACTGCAAACCCCAGGGTTCCATAGGATGTTGAAAGTAGAATAATAGCACTGTGACAGTGTAGGGTGAAAATGGCCTTAGTCTCCCATCTCTGTGCTTCACTTGGGAGGAGGAGACATGAACTCTCTAGTTTTATAACCCTCAGTTTTTGCCTGCGTAAATGGGGAAACTTGCCAAACATTTCAGGGTTGACAGGAATAGGTCTGTAACCCTTTGTCTTCCCCACTTTTGTGTGTGCCTCGTAAACACCCTGATCTGACTGTGTTGTATCCAGCAGTTCTTCTCTCAGCCATCACAATAAATGCTGTGCAGGCTATAACTCATAAGAGAGTTGGAAGCAACGTTGTTGAACTATCTTTTCCTGCAGATCATTTTCCTCCTTGTCACTGGCCTATTTCATGCATGCATGCTCGTTGTTTGATGACTGAAATCTTGGAGTGATGCTTATCACTTCCCAGCTGGCTTTTATTGTCAGAGGATAGCCTGCAGTAAAAGGAAAAATGGAGACAACTTAAGGGTATACAAAGCTGCCTGGTACTCTGTGAGATCATAAGTCTATCTAGTCTTGTGTGTTGCTTGCTCTAAGGAAGCAGTTCTGGATATTTCTGTAGTCTTGCTGGCCGAGTTCTGGGCCTCCTATATACCATGGATGTGTGATTCCTTCTCCAATCCACAGCTACCAATATTACATGGTATTGTGTGAATTAATTCTTTGGTGGAAAAGACACTTTGCCAAACTAGGTGAGTATCCCTTAAAAGCTGCAGTTTCTCAATTTAGCGATGGACACAAAGAAATGTGTTGCAAATTGAAATGTTGCACCTATTTGTAGTGAGAACATGGACACTTGTTGCAGGACTTAACCAAGATATTTTGGTGACTAAGTCAAAGGGCCTTTCCACACTAAACTAATATAGTGCTATTATTCTGCTTTCAACATCCTATGGAATCCTGGGGTTTGCCGTTTAGGGGGGTGGGCTTTCGAATTCTCAGCCAGAGGGTTCTTTGGCCTCAATAAAGTACAAGCCCCAGAATTCCACAGGATGTTGAAAGTGGAATAATAGCACTGTAACAATGTAGTCTGGAAATGGCCAAAGTAAGAGGTATCCATCCCCATCTCCCAAAGTTAAGGAGCATAGTATTGAATCCAGCCATGTTATTTTACTCGATGATGCAAACAAAAGCCATAAACATCTGTCCACATCTTTGGCAAGAAAAACACAACAATAATAAACTAACAATTAGTTGTGCTTTCATGACAACTAATATCCGCTGCCTGAAGGTGGCTATTTCACATTGACAGTCCTGGCATGTTGTATCTTCATACTATGACAAGATGTTGATGGTTTAGATTATGAATTTTTCTATTAGAATAAGAGGTCTATTTTGCCTACCCTGAAATTGTATTCTTAGTCTGTGGCAAGTATTCGATCAACTTTGTTAGATAAATATCAGAAAATTGCTGTTTCCTGCTCAGAAAATGCTGTTCTGTGGGGGGAAAAAGTGAATTTTGTGCAAAATACATTCTCAATTACAGCATTTTCTAGGCAGGAAACAACATTTTTTGTGCTGAAATTAACATATTTTTAATATTTTCTGTGCAGAGGATGCTTTTTTCCTGCATAAAACTGCACAGAAATTGGCACTTTTCAAAGATGTCATTGTAGTGGCAAGAAGACTGCTAAACTTGCTTATGGTTTTCTTCATGAATGAAATTAGTAAAGGATTACATGCCTCCATGGGCCACTGATTGATTTTGAGCGTATTTCTTGAAGTTGTCTAGATGCTGCTGCACATTATGGGAAGGAAGTACTGCTGTTGCTGTCTAACATAATAATGTTCCAGATGCCCAAGGATGAAATGGTATGCATTAATGCCTAGCCAGTCAGCAGCAAGGAGAAGTTGCACCCAGGAGTTAGTTTGGGCCATTTCTGCACTAGCCTGTTATAGCGCTGCTATTCCAACATCTTATGGAATCCTGGGGTTTGTAGTTATGGGAGGGGCCAGAGGCCCCTCCTAAAACTGCAAACCCCAGGATTCCATATGATGTTGAAAGTGGAATAATAGCGCTATAACAGGCTAGTGTGGAAACGGCCATGGTTTTCCTTATGCATGTGGGACAAAATGGATTGTGCCAGGAATTACAGGATACCTTCTTCCACTACATTTTAAAACTAGTTCATGCTGCCATAACCAGGAGTTATGTCAACATTAATTCACAAAGAGAACCCTAGGCAAGGTATGAATAAAATGGGCAAGGCAGGCTTTTTGCCCATGTGTTTGATGTGTAATATGCAAACACATAAATTCTCTCAGAACAATACAGACAGGAAACAATTTTCCTAAACAGCAAAATGTGGCAGGAGAAAAAAGCCTAATTTCCCTCTCTTTCCAGTCCGAGGTTGTCATTATGAGACAGAAGTTCCGAGAGCCTGACTTTCACTGTAAATGTTCCATGGCAGCCAAGCAGTATACAGACATTATACTTCTATTTCCTCCATCTTTCACCTTTCCCCCTCCCCAAGCATTGTATTAAGCAGCTCTTCAGTTTTATTCTGTAGCAAGTGATTAAGAAGAGTAGACTAGAGAGGACAGGTGAAGAAAGTATGTTTTGTGTGAAACAGTACTTTTTTCATCAGTTCTGAAACCAACTGCCTATCCATTTAATTCGTGTGATCTCAAGTTCTACCAGCAGGGAAGAGGGAGACAAAACAATTCTCTCACTCTCCAATCACAAATACAAAAATGCCTCATATTGCCAAGTGGGGGTTGTCATTTATACAAAGAACTGGTATGCCATTATTTCCCCTTTTGCAAAGAATCTAATATGATGCATTCTCAAAGCCTAAGGCAAACACAGCTCCATCAAATCGTGGTCACCTTCTGAAGAGTGGGTTGCCAATTTTACTTAATTTTGAATATTTAGATATTTTTTAATGCCAGAAGGTTAAGCAAGAAAAATACTCCGTAGAAAATGACAGTCATCTGCAATGGAAATTTGGCCCAGATGTACATGCAATTGGGTTTATTGAAGTCTCTTCTTCTTACCCCAGCTTCTTGCATGGTCTACTCTACCAAGATGCTGCTTCAGAATATCAAGAGACCCTCTATATTGATCAATGTTGATAAAGTACAGGGGGATACAGGTGAGAGGTAAACTTCATAGCATCCCTGTGGATATGTATGTCTCTTTGGACTCAAGGAATCCCTGTCAGGAAGAAGAGGCATAACTTGGCTTATAGTTATGAGCATACTAAGTAGGGAGCTAAGATTGAGAAAGCTGCTTTTTGGACTTCAGAAGCCAGAATCTGCTAGCCATTGGGTTTTGAAGTTGTAATCCAAAATATTCTGAAGAAATGTCAATTGGATTTGGTAACATTTAGGTCCCTGCACAGCTTGGAAAATTAGTTTTTGGATTATAATTCCCAGCATTCTCTCCCTCCCCAGTGCATGGGGTGGGAACAGTGGAACTTTCCTGCATGCTTTTCATTTCATCCTTTGCTTTAAAAAATGGTAAATGAGGACACTTTCTTCACTGTCACATTGTTACCCCGTGTACTGGGGGTCCCGGGAGGGACACCAAAATGTGCTCAACAAAAGGTGGGGAAAATTAGCTCAGAGCACTGCTTAGCGTTATGAGAGGCAGGGTAATGTAGCGAGATCTTGAACCCTATGTCTACGGTGTCGGGCCGAGTCAAGGAGCACACAAAAGTTGAAACAATAAATGATGTTTTATTAAATACACAAGCAAAACAGTGTATGCGACACACTCACACAAGGTAACTAAAGAAAATAAAGGTTGGAGTGGTATAGAGGGATTTTTAGAGGGGTTGCTGGTTTGGGTGATACTTCACCTGTCCTGAAGCCCAGAAAAATAGAGAGCGAGGCTGGGGTGCGATGTAGCTCAGCACGTGGAGCTGAGGGGAGGCTCGCCAAGCAAAGCGGCAGCAAGGCGGGACGAAACTCGGGAGCGTTCCGAGGAAGGTCTCGGAATCAAGGGTTTTTATAAGGAGAATCGTGACTGCAGGCTATGCCGTACTTGAGGGAAAACAATAGATTTGGAGTTGGAGATAAAGCCTCCGAAAGGTCAGAATCTGAATGATTGAGTTATCGCACAGGTTCTCAATAGAGTAGCCAGTATGCAAACGCAGAGTACTTGGGTACTGTATAGGCTATCCATCAAGCTGCCAGCGTGGGGCAGAGGCTCTTTGGTATGTTGTGTGCATACCTAATTAGAGCACTTGCCTGGAGGTCTACTAAAGCAGAGAGTCAGCTATTTTCTGGCCTGCCTGTATTGTCCAGGAATATTACGGCGATTAACGGCTGAGCTTGTTTACATACTTGTCTGGGGGCCTCGCAAGCTCATGGAGGGGAATAGAGAAGTGAAGCCGAATTGTGATATCAAAAGGATTTCTTTTTATATCCCCAAGGCTCGGACAAGCCAGGGCAGTAACAACATTTTAAAGGCACCAATAGGTCATTTTTTAAAGTCTTGACAATACATTCTTCTTATATTTTGTTCTTCTAGAGACATTAATTCCTAGGTGGCAGAGAATGTTTCTCGCAATTTAAGTTAGATGTTAGAAGAGGAGAGCTTGTCTCTGCAAAAATAGTTCAAGGTTAAAAAAAAAACAGCAAGAAAGGCAGAAATTTTCTACACAGGAAGAAGACTGCTCCCTGAAGTGAAATCATTTTGCCAGCATGTCACACCAAATTAAATGTTTGGTTATAGGTTTTCTGAGCAGCCAAAAAGTATGAAAGATTTTGCTGTGCTAAACCTCAAGTCTTCACTTCCCCCATCCCACCCTACATACGCCCTGCCAGGAAGGAGATTGATAAATGATTATTTTTTTTCAGCACACCTCTGAGCTGGGAAAAATGGCACCTGTTGGATCTCTGCCCACTTCATCACTATTAAGGCCTTGGGAAAAGGGAACACCTTTAAACGGACACATATTTCATTGTAGACTTAAACCCTTTTTGTGTCTTTTCCCCCAGCATACACCCAAACAGCCTTGTTTTCAATATGATCAGGGAAAATGGGATGTCAGGAACAAAAACCCACAAACCATCTGTCGTTCGATGTTTCTAACATTGCCAAAGTCAACAATTGGAAGGTGGCAACGTAAAGCAAAAAAAATTGCATTGCTTCTCAGTGAATCGGTCCTGTGGGAATGCAGTGCGCTGATACTCACATGTGGGCCTTTTCACGCCAAATTGCTGGCTTCCTGGCATAGAAAATGTTCTTCTTTGATCCTGGCCCTGTCTCTCTTGCTTCTTTAACCGCTCCTCTTTACATCTCTTCTTTTCTTTGCCTTATTTCCATGCTATCTTTGGCTTTCAAATGCTGGAAAAGAGAAGGCTAGATAGAAATAGGGAGACAAATGGGGTCTGTGTGGTAAATAAAGAGTGAGCTTTGGTAGAGAGTAAGCGAAGAGAGTGTTTGCATGAGATCAGCATGCCAGAGGTTAATGAGCTCTTGCCAAAGTGGTATTGCAAATATACTGGACTGAATCTCAACCGCACTATTAATAATCTTGAAAAATAAGGGAGAGGCATATGCTATTGATTCCTGGTAAACTAGCCTGGAATAAAAGCCTACAATTTCCTGAATGTCTCTTGAAGGAAATAATGATTGGGAGAGAGAACTGCAGAAGCTGAGGTAAGAAAATACCCTTAAAAAAAGAGAAAAGAATGCTGAATGTGTTTTCACAATTGCATTGTTCCTCACGTTGGCAACATTTTGAACTACTTCATGTGGCCTTAAACAGAAGCTTGATTGGCCAGTATAAGCAAATGATCTTCTTCTTCTCCACATTGGGAAAAAAGTTCATCTACTAATATCAGCAAATCAAATCACTGTTGAATTTGAAAACTGGATCATTGGTTGGTCAGCTTTAGACTAGTGAAATCTAAGCAGCTCTCCAGGAATGGAGGCCAATTAGCAGAGCTTTGAAAGTCACTATTTGGACTACAACTTCCAGAATCTTGCAGCTTGAATGTGGAGATGCCCTGGGCATACAGCACAAGTATCTCCCAGATGGATCTGATCAAACGCTAGTACAGCATGAAATGCCCCAGGTAATAACTCGCAGCAGGGCCTTCTGTGTTGTGTTGTGGCAACTACCTCATGAAATGTGCTCACAAGGGATGTTCTCAGGCCTTTTGGTCTTTCAGATATCAGGGAAAGCCTAGACCATTCTGGAAGACTAAGTAGAGTGTTCTCTTGGCCTTATTATTTTAATGATTCATACTTCCATATTGATTTTATTTTTAAAAAACATTGTTGTAAGATTCTCTTAAACTTGATACTGTGTTCATTGTATGATGTGCTTTGATATAAGCTACATTGAATTCACTTTACATGAAAAGTGGGATATAAGTTTCATAAATAAATAAACAAATGCCCAGGAGCAAATCAACTTGTTTTTGATCAGGTTGCGACCTTATGTATATAATTTTTCTTTTGTCCCACTTTTACTTCTAGCCAAACGAGTTTTTGCAACAAAACAAAACCTACAAAGCTTTCTTAACAGAGGCAAAAAAGCAGTCATATGTATACATCAGTTCTAATCCTTTCTTTAAGCCAGCTGCAAATTGCTAGCAAAAATTGTCCATTTTCCATTTCTGTTTGATAGATGATGCGAAAAGAATAATGTTGAAGTGCTACCTCAGGAATTATGAAAAAAAAAATCCCAGTAAAATCTTCTGTCCTGAGCTTAACCCTCCCCTTTCATCTCTGTCTTGTACTTAACCACTTAACTGGGAACCATAGGTGATGGGATATTCCATGTAGGTATGTGAGTTGGTTGGACCAAGAAAGAAATTATTTTCCTTCACAGATCAGTTCAGAAATACAGTCAGCTAGCAAGGGATGGGAACAGATCATTCCATGTCCAGCATATAAATGTAAGCCTGTGAGCAAGCCAATTAAAAATGGCAGGCTAGTAACTCTTCTACATTATTTTACAAAGATGTAAGACACTTATTGAAAAGAGGAGGCAAATCAGGAAAATGGCGACACATGATGTTTCCCTAATACTAAAAGAATCCTCCATGTGCCAATGTACCCACCCACTCTTCTGTGCATGGAGAGGGTTAAATATGAAAAGTTTTCTCGGCATTCTCAGAAATATACACTTCATAGGGAAATGGTGAGTAGAGAAATTAAAAAAAACACACTTTGATCCACAGGTGATTGCAATGCAAAAAAGTTGAAATATTGAATTTCCAATCACTCTTCCCTGTACTTAGTAACTCTTCCTACCCACTGGCCCATACACACATTAGGAAAAGTGCATTTAAGACTAATTTCCCCTTTTTTTACACACAGACACCAACACCAGGAAGGGAAGCTCACATGTGTTTTAAGTGGTCCATTTTATATTTGGAACATTTCTAATCTGAGACAGAAAGCAAGAAATTTTGAAATTTGACAACACTGAAAACTATCCACAAGTCTAAAGTTTCATTTCCATGAAGGTTTAAATTCTGGAAGCTAAACTTGAATTCTGTAAGCTTTAAAAAGCCAAATATAAATCAAAATTCCAAATTGGGTACATGTACTCACTTCATCTTCCTGAATTCCTGGCAGGATTCTTTTTGCTGGTATCGTCTAATTGGAAAGTAAATTAATAACTGACTCCCCATCAGGGTACCATCTGTGAAAAGCTAAAAACACTGGGAAGTTACCCAGGAAAGGATTTCCTCAGAGTTCTATAATCTGAGAGACAGATTTCTGACACCACTTTGAAAGTCCATCTGGGTTGAACGTCCTTTTTTGTGATAAGATGTGGAAATTGGGCAGCAAAGGGAAATAAGCAGAACAATATTCTCCCTCAGGTTATTGCACAGAACAGCCTTGGGCCAGATAGCATCCAGCATCTGGAAATTTTGAGCTCCAGATCTCTTGACGATCTTTTCTTGCTCATGCATTTGACCAACTGGTCTTTCTAAGGATTTGGTGCTGTTTACTATTAATTCCCCCCTTTCTTTGACCAGAGGAGGGGGAAGTAATGACTACTTAACTTATTTGGCATCTACCTTGTACCATGCAGATATTTTAAGCCAAAGAACCCAGAAGGTGAAAATTTCAACACTGTGAGAAACTTTCTTGTTTGTCCTTGTGAAGAGAAGGGAAGTTTCATAGCACAAAAAAAGCAAGATTCTGGGCTATGAAGTTGGGACTTTTGGATCCCATGCTGTGAGAAAGGCAAGATATTAATTAACTAACAGTTAATTGAAATTAAAATAAATTCTATGCCAGATTTGTAAGAGAAATTCTTGGAAAGTGAAAATGCAAAGAAGCATTCTGGTAAAGACTTCCAGGGGGGTCAGAAATATATTAGTAATGCCATATTCCTTATTCTTGAGGGCATCTAGATTTCAGACCAGGTACCAAACTGGGCTACATATTCAGAGAACAATTGTATGAAATGGCTAGTTTTTACCAAAGATATCTGGGATAGCAGTATCTCAGTGGGATACCAAACAGAACTCCAGAGGGCTCCTAATCTAAACAAGAGCACTGAAGTTATGAAAGAGCCATATTTACTATCTGGTAGCTTAGGCCCTTTCCGCATGTGTGTGTGTGGGGAAACGGCCGAAAACAGACCTTACCGGCTTTGTTTTCCAGCTGGCCGAGTCCGTCGCCACAAGGAGCAGCGCGAGCTCGCTGCTCCACAGTCCTCCGCGTCCCAAATGGCGGCTTCTGGTTGGTGGAGGCTCTCCACCAACTGGAGAAGCTCGCCAGCCGGAAGCCCGCCCCCGGCAGATCTGCAGGCATGCACTTGCGCGTGCCTGCAAATCTGCTCCGGAGCCGGGCGACGGAGTGGCATGGGCTTGCATGCTCCGTGATTTTTAAAAACCTCTAAAAAGAGGTTTTTAAAAAACATGCTGTGTGACCAGTTCTGGTCGCTCCGGAGTGGAAAGAGGTACGGAACTACAGAAAGTAGTCCACCCCAGTCAACTCTACGGTGCAGAAGACCTCTGTTAGAGGTCGCTCTGCAACGTTTTACTAGCCTGGTGCAGAAATGGCCTTACTCTGCAGTTGTTTCCATACACATAGAAACCTCTATACCACTGGCAGTGGTGCACAGATTTAGCACAGATGTACAGATGGGTAACTACTCATACTTGGGGCTCTTTCCCACTACATAATTATAGGGTTATGATTCCACATTAACTGCCTTTGTTCTATCCTATGGAGTCTTGGGATTGGCAGTGAAGGGAGGGGCATTTCGAATTCTCAGCCAGAGAACTGTTCTAATGCCTCTGCAACTACAAGCCCCATGATTCCATAGGATGTTGTTGTGGCAGTTAAAGTGGAAACAGAGCAGAATTGTGTGGTGTAACAGGAGTCCAGCAGTTAAAGGGTGCTGTGCTGATATTCCATATTTTTTTCTCATTTGTGGATTTTTTCCCCTTGTGGTAAGGAAAAAGACAGAACTGTTGAAAAAACATGGGAGGGCTATAAAAGGAGAAATATATTGTGTGAAGGCTCCCATAAAATTCAGTGAATGAGTCAGAGTAATGGTGTTTAAAGCATCATCTGAAACTGTTATTAAAGACTGACTGGTCCTTCTAAGAAAATATATAATTAAGGTAGGTGTACTTGCTACCATACAGGCTAACAGCTTGGCAATATCAAATAATAAATATGAAATGCTACAGATTTGTTCATATTCCAGAGCAGCTGTAATAAAACTGTACATCAGAGGTGGGAATTATGGAGTCCTCCAGATTTTGTTGTGTTGTAACTCATCATTATTGATTATAATGGTTGGGTTGTCGGTAGTTGCAATTCAACAGCATCTTGAAGGCTGCATGATTCCCATGCCTGATGTAAATTAGCATTAGCACAACTGTACTACTCTAGATGGAAAAGATGGATACGGGCAAGTCAGGTCTAATAAGAAGTCTTAGACCCTTTCAGTGTACCATGGTCTAGGTACACATTCTTCATCGATGAGTTGGCAAATGAAGTATTTTATTCACACTTCTCAAAGTGAGTAGAGGTGGAGTGGCTCAGCCTTAAATGAGCTTCCATGCTCTGCCCCTGGTCCCTTCATCATGACGGTGCTGTGCACCTTGACATCCACAAGTGGCCTCTCTTCATGTGAGGCCAGCAAAGGTACTTCCCCTCTGTGTCACTGGGTGACACAGGAGGGGGAGGTGAATTAGCAATTAAATGTTCCTAATCAACTCATAATTTTTCTTCAAATTCAGATTTAGACATTTCAAAACCATATAAATTCTTATCCATTTTAAACAGTTACGGCAATTGTCTATACCAAAATCAATCAGTCACGTAGGGACGTGGGACTGAGGGAGCCGATTCGCCCTGGACAGCAATGTTGCTGGGGCATCCCGGCCTGTAGCCATGCCCCTGCACGCCCTGGCTGTGGCCCCACACACAGTGGCCCCGCCCCCCCGCTCCCCTCCATGCACTCCAAGCTCCATCACTGAAACCAACTCATATCATAACTTTCCTGAATTAGTTCATCATTTGATCTCATTTTTAATTGAGACACGCACTTTCAGCACAGCAAGACAATAAAGTTGAGGCAACTAAGGGTGGCTGTACATGATCTCTACCAGGGTAGGGGTCAGTGGCTGAAAATGGCGTCACAAAAGCTAGTTATCCCTGTTACCAATAACATGTGGAATTACTTACATTACGTTGTAACAGTACTTTGTATCCTATTTTTACCAACGATGGCCATCACAATCTCATACATTACCTGGATCACTCAGAGATGTGTAGTGGCATCATAACCCCTCATATATTGCAAACAAAATGTTTTATTCTGTCCATGCCTGATGAAGTGCTAATTGAGATCTGGAAGATGATCTGCAAAATTATGCACTTCCAGTCTTGTACATCTGGTACTGCACATAGTCACTTATTGAGAATCTGCTGGACATGATAAATATTCAGAGTGTTTTGTAATAAAACAGCTAATTTAGTGAATGGGGAATTGTTCCTTATGAAGCATTAGCAGGACTGATTATCAGTGACACCTGTCTAAACATAATGAAGGCTGTGGCAGCCTAACTCACTGGTGGGCCAAATGGCAGAAAACAAGTAAAGTTCAGACTTACTCCTACGCATCCAATTGCATTTGATGGCCTGCCAAAAACTGAACTATGCAGAATATTCTTCACTCTCCATTTGTTCCTCCACCAAGTGCTGGTAGTTTGAATGTTGAACTAAATCACAAACATTCAGTGTCTTTGCTTTCCTCGCTTTAGCTGCTTCTGCAAATACAGCTATACCATTCCCACACCTGCCCCTGAAGAGCCAGGTATTCCTTCTTTCAAAACACAGCCACAAGTGATCCTAACCCCTGGTATACCGTGTATGGGATGATACCAGAATCCTCTGTAACAAATCCATTCTGTCTGTATAATGTCATCCCAAGGACTACTATGAATACAAGTAAGTGAAAGAAATGTCAATGGATGTGTAATTATATTTATTTATGTGCTGATCTGCAAACAGTGTTAAAATTATTTGGGTGAAAAGATGTGGCTGTTGAATACTATTGAGAAAGTTCATGAAGAAGAACAAGGAGTTTTGGGCTGGCTCTAGAATAATAATAATCCTTTTATTTAAGCAGACCACATTTGATATTGAACTCCATGATTGTGCACATAGAGGAGCAGGTAGAGAGGAAGGCAAATACACCTCCTTCCTGCTCCCTAGTAGCCTGAAGAAAAATGTTTCCACACCAAACACTTGCCATATTTTCCAACTAATTTTATCCTGCTACTTTGATATAAAAGACCCACTTAGAATCATGGGGCTTGGCCTTTCATTGCTAAGTCATTAATTGCTTCTATTCTGTGTGCCCTTTACCAGATGCTATCAAGCTTTTTGATGCTTTTAAAGTTTTCTATGGATAAATGGAATGTATAGCTACAAATGCACTTTGAAGCTATAGAGTCAGTTAATGTTTGTCAGGCATTAAAAGTATAAAATGTTGTTAATTGCCATTACTATTTTTGTATCGATATTAATTATAAACTCTATTCCTATATTTCTATAGTAGAGTCTACTTCATTTTGAGTTCTGTTCACTTTCAAATAGGTTCATAGATTTTTATCATGCTGTTTGGAGTATTAATGTATTAATGCCTTTCTTTTAAATCAGTACTAGAAGATATCATCAACAGACTTTTTTCCGGCATGTTACTTTGTTAGCTCCAGCCATTATATTAAATCCAGTACACATTCCATGGTTTATTATTACGGCAACTGGATGCAAAAGACAATACGGCTCTTTCATCTTTAATGGTTGTCCTGGACAAAGAGTTTCAACAAGTGTAGTTTGTTGTGCAAGTGTCACCTACTGAAAATCTCTCTTCTCTAGAACTTATGATGGGTGCATATTTGATCATAATTTACAATAATTTACCAGGCTAAAAATAAGACAACTCAAGTTTCTCTTCCTGTTCATCTTCCTAAGCCTGATTTCCAGGAGAGAGATGGTGCTTTCTTTACCCATTCATTGCACCAGATCAAGCCAGGGATCTGGAGAAATACACTTTGCTTTCTATCATTTCCAGCCAACATGATGTGGTGGGGATGCAAGATGAAATTTCATACCAAGGGAATACATTTCTAAGGTGCTTCTTATCAACTATCCAAATTTGCTTGTTTTTGCTTTATTTTTGCTTTGAGACTGAAGGTCTAACTACAATTCAGTTTTCCTTCTCTGAAACCTTTTGTCAGGCTTCTCTCTTGTTGTTTGTCTGTAACATAATAGTTTACTTAGCGTAATCACCACTCTATTGTTTGTTAGAAATCACCTTTTCTTCTTGTAGGTTAACCTCTGATACAAAGGTACCATATTCAAATTGGTCATACAGACCAACTCTTCCAGACCTTTAATTATAGAAAAAGAAAAGGAAAAGCTACTTTAGATTTGGCAGTCTGCAATCAAAGGGCGTGTCTTATAGAAATCCAGTTCCTATTGTATTATTATTGGTAGTATCACTAATTAAGCTACTGATGCAAGTGGTAAAGAGAACTTCTTAGTATGCAATGAATTTGGCTTTGAGAGCTCCATTGAAATGAGCTAGCACCCTCAATTGGATATAAGTTCAGCGACAATCAGAAAATCCTGGGAACAATAGTCTGATTTCTCTTTCATGCTTTTGAAATATTACATTTGTGAATAACAAAAATGTCCACTGACCATTGTTGTCTATAGAGTAGCTGATATTCTCATTTGAACAAGGAACTGAAATACATCATCTGTATAGGAAAACAACCTCAAAAAGTTACTTTTTTGGACTACAATTCCACTTGGCAATGTTGGCTAGGGAATTCTGGGAGCTATTTTTTTTAAAAAAAACCTCTGGTTTCCTAGTCTTCCTCCTGAGGCAGGCCTCACTGGTAGAATTATGGCAAATGGTTGATGGTTCCAGGTGTGCCTGGCAATTTGGATTGTATGAAGTAATGTGTTCTCTGTATTTGGTTCTCAAATTGCTACTTATTTTTTGACACAAATTATTTTTTTAATTTTAACACAAACAATCCAATTCATAATCCAAATAAAATACATTCAGGAAAAGAAAAAGCAGAAAGAAGAAAAGAAAGAAAAAAAACCCCTAAAACACACTACTAAAACACTTAACTAAAACACTGGATGCTAACTAACTGCAACATTCATTCATTGAAACACAAACAGGCTCTGCTCCCCCTCACCCCACCAAACTGTAATGAAAGAAGAAAAAAGAAAAAAATACTATTCCACTCTTACAGATCCACCTAAATAAACCTACTAGAATTACAGTCAGCTGTCCACATTCTCTAGAGTTAGGGGCACAGACCCCCATGAAAGTAAAAAAAAGTGAATAACCCTAGGCCCTCCCAAACCATATTTAGCACACAAAAAAAGTATGATCACCATATTTAACCCACTGTGGATTCCTCTGATGCACCAGGGTTCCTTCACAAGGCAGAAGTGGGTGGCTGTGGGGCTTACTGCCACCTCCACTGCTGCCCCACACCATTTTTAATAGGGACTTAGAAGCCTCGTTCTCAGTTTCTCAGCCTCAGAAGGCTTGCAGTCCCTATTAAAAATGGCATAGGGAGGCAGCAGAGGTGACAGCAAATAATCCGTGAATAATCAAATCCACAAATGTGGAAGGCTGACTGTACTAGTAACCATATGGTTGTTTTTGTGTGCCTTCAAGTTGTTTCCAACCTATGGCTACCCTAAGGTAGACCTATCATGGGGTTTTCTGGGGCTGAGAGTATGTGAGAAGGTCACAAAGGGGGTTTCCATGGCCAAGTGGGAAATTGGTCTCCAAGGTCATAGCCCAGTGCTGAAACCATTACACCACACCGGTTCCAATAGTAATCTTAGACACAGCTGCAGATTATTGCTCAAAAAGTCCATAAAACATTTCTAATCTTTCAAAAACTCTTCAGTTGGCTTATCCTTCAAAATCCACATTAATTTAGGGGCAGTGTCTCACTTTGTATCTCTTCCACACCTTTAGTATTGATCTTCTTATGAAATTTTTATATAATATTTATTAAATGATAAAATGAAAAAATAAACAAGACAAACATAGACAATAACACAAAACCAAAACTAGAAAAAAAAGTTGCAATGACCAATCAAAGTAAACTACACACAAACAAACTTCTAATCTGACTAAATATAACTAAAAATTGGTGACCACCTCTTCTTCAAGAGTGAATAGTAAACTAACCATAACACCAATTTTAGAGTCCAAAATAATAACAGTATAAAGTATAGTATAAAGTATATATAGTATAAAGATTAATGCTTGCTGCCTATTATTTACTTACTTGTTTTCATAAGTCTAAATCTATTTTATAGAATAATTTTATTCTAATCAATATAAAAGTTATTATTTCTTAAAACAATGATTTCTATACCCTGAATAACTTTTATAAGCAACAAATAAAGCATAGATTAATTAATACCCAATTACTCTTGTAACTGAGCTGTGCGATGGTTTAATTGGCAAAATATATTAATTGGCAGATACGTTTAATTGGCATAAAATATAAATAATGACTGGAACAATGTGGAAAAAGGAACCCTGGCTGCAAAACAGGGCAGAAAGGTGACCCTGGGATGGTTGTAAAGATAATCCTTTCAATGAGAACAACAGCCAAGCTTGGAGCAGAGCAAAGCCCCCTGCTGGGTGCATTTCTTATAGAACCTCCTATACTAAGGAAGGATCCTTAGTAAGTACTTGTCCACCCCTTTATCCTGTGTGCAAACAAAGACAAAGCAGACAAGACCCCTGCTATGTGAATTTCCCATCGAAACCTTCCTTCATAACACAACCTCTGCCACAATCCTGTCTTCAAACACAGACAGTAATCAAAACCTTTGCCACCTACATGTTAAAGTCATCAACATGTTTCCTTCATGCTTCAAAACTATCAACTCATTTCAGCCACTTTTGTCCATCCTGTAAACTTCACTGTTTGTCTAGGCAGAGAGTCAGCAACACCTCATGCCTTCAAGACAACTTTTTGCAAATAAGAGACTTCGAGTTTGAATGCCTTAGCACAGCATTTCGATTTCAGGGATCCACTTTGTCACACCGACATTTGATCAGTGTTGTCCTTGGGTGCAAGCCTAAGCTATTGCATCCTTCTCTGCTTCTCTGTAGATAGTAATTATGACCCAGTTCCTTCTATCCATTTTCCTCCCTTTCTTTTCAGTCAGCCTCATGTGATTGCTTGTGTGCGTGTGTGTGTGACTATTTTGTCTGTGTGTGCATGTGTATTTTCCCCCAAGAAAACACATTTAAATTGAACTATAAGTCTTCTGGCTGATCCCTTTAGCAGTGAAGCCATGAAACATTGGTGGAAAAGTCCTGCAATTCTCTTGCAATATTCTTAATTTGAGTTAATAAATTCCCCATTTTTGCATTTCACTGTGACTTCTGATAGAGGACCTCACAGGGTCCCATGCTTTTGGGGTAACAGTCTTCTTGAAATTGTAAAATTGATATCATTCAAGCACACTTTATAAGGAAGAAAGGAATATTTTTAGAAAGAATAAAAATAACATCAAATATTTTCTATTTCTTTCTGACAATTTCTTCTAGCAATTCATAGTCATAAATCTTTTTCATGTATCATAAACCATAATACATTTTTCCATTATAGTCAAAAACCATTATCCCATTATTATTCCATTTTAATCATAGCCAGTCTCTTAAGCTCTAATTCATAAGCTTTTTTATTTAATAAACATATTTTTACTAATTAATCTTTCTGCTTTCTTTTCCCCAAGGTTAAATCTTAATAAAATATTCCTAGTGAGCCTCTCATAATAATCATACATAGTCAATGTCTCTCAGCTTCGAAGATAAGAAACTGAACATTAAAGGTACCCCAGCAATAAAAGACATTTTTGTTAAGAAGTCTGTCCACCAATAAGTTCATCTTTAAATAGTTATTCTCTTTCTTTTCAAAAGAAGTTTTCTGTAGACTCATAAACCAGTTGTCAAGTATTTCCTTGAATGAAGGAAGTTCCCAGTCCACATTTTGATCCCCTAATTTGAGGATGTAACTTGCATTATAGCATCTCTTACATTCTTCACATTTCCCAGATCAGAAATATTAACTCCTTGTATCTCCTGTTTGACGTTTATCCCTTCTTGTGCAGATTTGATTTCCAGGACACAGTGTATCTCTTGTAAAAATTGTGCTCCATCTTCTTTTCTATCTTTTTGACAACCTGTCATTTCACCCATTTGTTGTTTATTAAAGTCCTCATTTTCCATTTCTTTGAATTTTGCATTAAGATTTTGTGACAATAATAACAGTTGCCCTGTAAGCCTGTTATACATTTCCTCAATAGATGCTATGACTTGTCTAAATTCAGCCAAAAAAAGTGAGAAATATTTAAGTATGTCCTTAGTACATCTTGAAGCACATTTTTAATTTGTGTGACACCATCCAAAAAAATAAGGCCAACATTCCTGTTCAAAATTTCCAAAACAGCAAAACTATGTTCTCAAAACTGCTGATAATAAAAAGTTTCACTGAGAGTTTGTCAAAGATGTCAAGGTCAACAAAGGCGGTCCAATAGAGAGGGAAAAAAAATATGTAGTAGATTCATTGGTCTCTTATTAATAAACATAAATTCTTATTCCATTACTAAAATCACTCAAATAAAAATGCAATTAATATTAAAAAAACACTAAAAAAAAACCCCGATCAGTAATCCAAACCAGATCAGGCAGTCAAAAGTCCAAAACAAACCCCTAGTCTTTCAAAGACCAAAGGAAAAAGAAGTAATTCAGAGTCCTGAACAAAATCCAAATATATGAAAATCAATACTTAAATCCTAAAAGACAATAACTAGAAGAAGAAAAAAAGAAAGAATCAAATATTTAAAACTTATTTCCAGAAGATTTCTGAAGGTATTCCAAGAGAGAGAGAGAAAAAAAGTATTGTCACTTTAAAATTAGCAAGAACACTTCAAAACTTATAGTAAAAGTTAATGCTGCTGAAGGCAGAGGGCTCCTTGTATATTATGGGTAAATAAACAAAGAAATCCACACTTGACAAGAGGGCTGGGCACCAAAAAAGCCTTCACCCCCCCCAGCTCCATCAAAGCACTTGATTCCTCAGAGCCTCTGGACCTTCTGTGGCTGCTCCATTCATGAGCCCCCATGAATCAGGAGATCCACTAGCTTGACAGGGAGAGCCTTCCCGGTCAGGTGCAGTGCTTCTGGGGACTGTGATCTAGTCGAGCTTGCTAGATCATGTCCACCATACATACTAGAACCCCTTATAAAATGTTTCTTAAAGCCTGTTTCCATGTTCTTTGCGATACAAAGGTAGGCACACCACCCAAATCATAAATCTTCTCCTTCAAGATTCAACTGTCTGATATTATTTAGTTTTATTCATTCTTTGGCCCAGTCAAGACAACTCACCTGTAATACCGTTTGAGATGTGGAAGACATAACCCTCCTCTTTTTTTAGCATTTGAAGTATTTTTAGTATTATTCTCATTTTTTCCCTTCCCATATAAACCCTGAAATATTGCTTTGCCATTTTTGAAGACTGTTTCATTATTTATCACTGGTATTGCTTGAAACAAAACAAAAAAGGTAATTTAGATAGCACACTCATTTTGATTGTTTATATTCTTCCTAGTAGAGATAATTTTAGGTTCTTCTAGTTCCTTGGTTCTTTCCTGATTTTGGATTTTTCCTGATTTCCTTCCATACTTTTTCATAATTGGTTTTAAATAACTCAAAATTCTTCTTTGTTAGATGAATGCCCAGATATTTCACTTTTCTATTTACATTATATCCTGATAACTGGCTTAACTCTTTTTCCTCTTCTTTTAGCACATTTCTCATCAAAATATTAGTCTTTTCCTCATTAACATTTAGCCTGGAAATCTTCCCAAATTCAGTTAACTTTTTTTTGAACTCATCGACATTTTTTCTTGGATTTTCTAAACATATCATAAGATCATCTGCAAATGCCCTAACCGTATTTTTTTTACTTCTTATTTTAATTCCTTTGCTCTTAGTGTTATTCCTTATATTATTCCTTATATTTCTCTTTAGTATGCTAATCATCATTAAGAACAGTAATAGAGAGCATGGACATTCCTGTCTTGTACCTCTCTGTATGTTGATTTTCATCATTTTATCTCCAGTTATAATCATTTAAGCTGCCTGGTTCATATAAATAGCTTTTAATCCTCTAATCAGTTGATTTCCTACATTCATTTTAAATATAACGTCCATCATGATACTCCAGTTCAAGCTATCAAAAGCTTTCTCTATGGCCATTTCTGCATGAGACTGTTACAGCGCTATCGTTCCATTTTCAACATCCTACGGAATCCTGGGGTTTGCAGTTCAGGGAGGATGTTGAAAGTGAAATGATAGCGCTATAACAGTCTAGTGTGGAAATGTCAAGAAAAACTAATGCCTTTTTTTTCTGAGTGTCTTTCAAAATGTTTAGCTACATTTATTATATTTCTCCTATTATCTTTTAAATGTCTACTAGGCAAAACCCCACATTGATCAGTATGAATTAGTTCTTTTAATACCTTTTAAAATCTATTTTCCAAAATAGAGGTAAAGATTTTTAGTCCACATCTAAAAGAGAAATAGATCTCTATATCTATTCGATCTATAGTTCTTGGTATAAAAGGGATCATGATCTTCTTTATGTGTTAGAATCATGTTAGCTTCCTCCCAAGATTTTAGATTTTTTTTATCTTAGGAAAACATCTCTGCTTGTATTTATACCAAATTCTACTCTTTCTAATACAATGTTTTTTTAAAAAAATTCAGCATGTGCCTTAACTTTATCATACCAAAGATAACCATGCCAAGCAAATCTTAAATCATGACCTTCAAGTTCCAATAATCTCTCATCTCTAGGCAATGTCCTTTCCTTCAACCATACAAAACAACAGGCCTCATAATATAATTTGATATTAGGAATTTCCAGACAGTCCCTTTCTTTAGCATCATACAATGTTTAAATTCTATTCTGGGTTTTCTTCCCTGCCAAGCAAATCAGAATGTTCTTTTCGCCATTGTACAAAGGGCACTCTATTTCTTATGAGAGGAATCAATTGGAAGTAGAATAAATATCCTGGCAAAATATTTGCTTTTATTACTGCAACGGTCCCCAAAAGGAATAAATTTATCTCTCCTCCAATGTTCTAAATCTCTTTCGATTTCTTTCCAGACTTTTCCATAATTGTTTTAAAACAATAGGCTATTATTTTCTGTAATCGTAACTCCCAGATATTTAATTTTTAATTAATTTCAGAATTAATTGTAATTAATTATATTTATAATATAGTAGTATTAGTCAGATTTAATAAACACAGTGGGTAGAATACTCAGGATGGAGAAGGGTGAAGATACTGTTACATATTTGCAGCTATAATGATCTCTGGCTTGCAATAGGTTATCTGTCTTGAGTGGAGAATGGAGAGAGCCACTTTCACTCTATCAGCCACTTCTGGACTGCAAAACTGGCTAAAAGACCCTTTTAACCTTATAATCACTCACCTGGATGTAAGCCTCACTAAATACATTGGGGCTTACTTCTGAAAAGTCATACCAGAGCTGGGTGAAGTTATTTTTTTATGGCTTCTATGTCCCAGAATCCTTCAACCAGCATGAGCAGTGACCATGCTGGCTAGGGAGGTTCTAGGGATTGTACCCCAAAAGCTATAACTTTATCCAGCTCTGTCTCATGCATAGGGTTGTGCTACTAACTGTGGTTTTTAAAAAGTCCAGGCAAAGCAGTGTTCTTTGTAAAGGGGCTGAAGCTACAGCATACTTTCTTTCTAGCATTTTGTACATACCCAACCTAAAGCAGAGTGTGACTGTAACAGTGAAAGCTTTCCCCCACCTCAGAAGCTGCAGGTCTGGGGCTGAGTGTGTTTGCACGTAAAAGAAATGAGGCTCTTTCTCTAGAGCCTCCATTGCAATGATTCAACTGTTATATGTATGCTGGGTTTTCCAGTGCAGTATGAATTTGTCTTGCTTTTTGTAGGATCTCTGATAAGGCCAAATTTCCTTAGACTTGTTGTAAGCAAATATTTGATGCACTACCTTTAATAAATATATATAAAAATTTAACAATGTATTTATAGTACTAAACATATATTTCATAAAGAGAAAGTGTCCAAGTTGTTTTTGTCCTGGTAGATTCCTTGCAGAGCAGGGAGTGCTACAAGACTGGGTGATAAGGTTGTGCCTTCTGGTTTTAGAATGGCTTCTTTCTCTTAAAGCCTTTCCACACTACACTGTTATAGTGCTATAATTCCACTTTCAATACCCTGTGCAGTTCTCAGGTTTGTGGTTTACTGAGGCCAAAGAGTCCTCTGGCCGAGAATTCTAAATGCCTCTCCTTAAACTGCAAACCCCAGGAATAAAGTGGAATAATAGCACTATAACAGTGCTGTTTGGAAAGACCCTTAGAGAAAAGCGCATCCACTCATAGCAGCTACTACAGCTGTGGTCTCTCACAGCAGCTTTCTTGCAAATACTGTCTCTATGTCCTGTGTGTTGAATAATACAGTTGCTTCCATTGCCTACCAACTCATAATAATAACAAAAATTATTTTGTTTAAGATATAGTGGTTTGGCATTTATTTCTTGGACTGTAAACAGTGAGGACTGTTGTTGAAGCAATTTAATCTTTTGTTGAATCTCTTTATCAAAATTCTTCTTGGGGTTTCTCTTCAGGTTTTGTATTTTGTCCACCAATTTACTGTTTTTTGCTTCTCTTTTTTCAGTCTGGATCCATATTTTATAAATTGTCCTCTCGTAAGCTTTGCTTGCAAACTACAGTGGGATTGCATGTTTAAATTATTTAAACTCAGTTCAAAGAATTTCCTCAATTCTTGTTTACACCGTAGTATTGCCATCTTCAGAAGTAGATATTCGTTAAGTCTCCATCTGAACGTCATTTGTGTCGTTTTCAGAAACAAAGTTTTGGATTATGGTCTGAAAATGTTTTTGCCAAAACGTCCATCCTCTTTACTAAGTTGGCTTTATTCTTAGATATCCAAAACACATCTATTCTAGAGAAAGATTCATAATGAATTTTTTTTTAAAAAAAGGTATGATCTCTGGAATTTTGCTGCCAATTAACCCAAAATACTTCATATATTAAAAAAAAGTTCTGGGTAGTCTCCCTTGATCTTTCATAATTTATTTTCTGGAACATTTATCTTCATTAGGACCAAGAACTCCATTCCAATTGCCTATTGCATCAAATTCCCTTAGAGTTATAAGAGATCTCCTGTTCGTGTTTATGTGCAATGACTGTGAGAGTTTGAACTGATCCCATTGTTTCTTTAAACTGTTTTCAGTAGATTATTTAAAATGGCTATTTTTCCTGCAATATCTAATCTTAACAAGTCCAATTTCTGTTCAAACTTTTGTTCTAAACTTGCATTACTCTCTGTCACACATTTTTTCAGACCTAAAACTTGGTTAGAGATTGCAAATACTGAGAGCTGATTTTTTGTGAGCACATGTTTACTTTCATCCGACTTTGCTCTGGATATTTTTCAAGTTATTATTTTTATGAAATACTTTATGATGTGTTATAAAACACTTTCTACTTGCGTTATGGCCTCAGAAACAATGTTTATTTCCCCTTTTCTAAAAATATGGCTTCCATATAAACCTTTTAATTATTTGATTCTGACAAATGCTGAGTCTATTTCTCATTTCCAGTCCAAGTTGCCACTTACAATACTTTTCAGTTCCTTCAAGTGTTATACTGCCTGTCTCTCTCTTTGTATTAGTTTCAATTTACAAGTAAATCATAAAGACTCAGCTTCAGATATTTATGATGCAAATTGTTTGTACTCAGTTGAACACAGAAAATCTCCATCCAAGAAGGGGGATTTTCCTTCCTTGTTCAGCATGGGCCACCAGAGATTCTGTTAAGTATATTGTAAATCCTTGTTTGGAGAAGTTTCTATCTAGCTGACCTTGATGAATCTTTTATGGTTCCTCAGCTTTGTTGTGGAGAAGCATTGTAATTTCCAAGCATGCATCTCAACCAGACAGGGCCCAGCTCATTCTTGAGTTGGCTGGGTTACCCAGAAGACTGCAATTCTGCCCTTGGGAATCCTTCTATATCTTTACAAATTTAAAGATAACAATAAATTCTGCAAAGATAGTGCAGCAAGCAAATTGTGCTACTAACAATTGTCCATCTTGGGCCCTTTTCGCATGGCATTTCCAATGCGAAAGGGCCCCCTGAGCATCACACAAATGTGAGGAGCAGTCCATACGATGCACTCACATTTGCGCAATGCTCCAGGGCCTGACACAGACCGCGCACGCATTTTTTCATTTTCAGCTTGAAACCAAAAATGCTGCATGGTCGCGCATCGCTCTGGGGCCCCACACACACTTACCTTGCGTGTGGAGCCTCAGGAGCCGGGCCGGTTGTGCTTCCTGTCTTAGTGCAGCCTGGGAAGGTCCCAGGCTGCACTGCGAAAGTAAGAGGCAGGGCTCTCGCATGAGCAGGAAGCTCATGCGGAGCCGAAGAAGCAGGGAAGCGAGAGCCTCTCTCTGGAGGCTGCTCGTGCGAGCACCGGACCCCAGCGCCAAAAATGGGTGAGTTGAGGAAAGGGTCTTGGTCTGAGTCCCATCAAATTACTATTTTTAACCACTTTTAAAAATTTTTAATACAAGGATATCGGTGCACAAAATCTCATAAAAACCAGGAAATATCAAAAACGTAGAATGCAAAGGCAGTGATGTATAAATGTCAGTTTCACCTCACATCACACTCACCATCATCTACCTCATCTGAGTTCAACTCTAAATAAATAGCATTTACATCTATTCACATTTTTTCCTGGTTATCTTTAGCTTATTTTTCTCTATACTACTTTCACTATGTTGTTAGAGATTAAATGGTAAAGCAGAACTGTCTTTTCAACTCTGGTGCTTTATAAAAGTGGCATGAGCAGTGCCAATCATAGTACAAATAAGAATAATTAACATACACACCAAAAATACAATAGTTCACAGCATTTGAAAAAGGTCATGAATTGAGGCCAATCTCAAAGCAAACACACAAAAAACACAATAGGGTCTTTCAGCACCAAACTTTCATGAAAAAATTTAGTATTACCAACCACAGTATAGGCCATTTTAATTATGAAGAACTAGTTATAGCAATGTTATGCAGAAATCTAGTATATTTCTGTTCCACAAAAATGGTTTGTCTCATTAAGGGTATCTGCATTCTGAAGTACAGCAAAATGTTGGCACTTTTTTTTCTGCCCTGTTTATTTGTCACAAAATCTATTCCATTAAATAGCTTTTTGTGGATGAGTACGCACCTCACATCACCCTCCAAAAAGCTGTCACTCCAAAGAGCTTTCAGAGTTTCTCTGGAATTTCACAGCTGTGGAATACTGATAAGAACTGAGAACAACAAGGTCCATATAATTGTAGATCACACAACACTTCAAAGAAAGATGAATTCTTTTCAGTAGAATGCCCACATTACTTTTTTATAAATTTTCAAAAGGCAGAATATCATTCTTTTATTTCAGAGTGCAACTTTCAGCATGGGATAGAATGGAAGTGCTAAAATGCGAGTCAACTAGTTTGCCTATTTCACATAACTAACAAAGTGCAACATTCAAACACATGTGCTGTTTTCTGGTATTGATATTAGTCCAAATTGCTTTAAAAATTTACATGCCAAGTGTCATTGAAAGATGATACCTCCATAAAGGTTTATTCCTTATTGTAAAATATTTTACTTTACTGGGCTCCTTGAAAATGCAGGACCCAATGCCCAGTCCTTCTTCACCATTATTTCCACGGCTGGATGCTCCTAAAAGGAGAACAAGGAGAAAAAGGGATGTTAGATGGGTATAAAAAAACTTTATAAAAAGTTGTGGTTTTGTCAGAGGCTTTGTTAACTGAAGCATGCCTGGATTTGTGTGGTGTGAAAGGCCTCTTGGTTAACTTCTTTGTTAGATAAAGACCTTTCCTGGGCCTAAAACAGTAGCTGGCCAGGGAATAGAAAAATTGCCATACCACTCATTAAATTGTATGCTCTTTTGAATCAATATTTTAATTTTAAAGCAAAAAATCCAAAGGTGAGGGGGAGTGGTCTTTCAAGGGGGCAGTGCAGCCCCCTGAAACTTGACAGTTGACCACTGCTGCAGTTGATGCAACAATTCAATAGGAATGTTAACATTTATGTACCTTTCATTGATTTAGTGGGTCTAACTCTAGTTGGGATTAACGTCTGATTTAGGCATGTGGCTACTAGGAGTATCCGGAAGGGAGAAGAAGATTTTCTACCAGTAAGCATATTCATTCATTGGATCCTGCATGCCCTCTTGCCTGGAAGGAGAAAGAGAGGGGAGAAAAAAGAGAAATTCAGCAGAGAAAACTCTCACCACCAAGCTCGACTTTTCTTTTTGCATTTTGATAAGGCAAAGTTTGGGCCTTAAAAAGAAAAAAAAAATCTTACTTCTGTTTTTTGAGCTCATAATAGAAGCCTAAACAGCAGGAGTTACCTCTGGAGTAATAGCTGATAGAATTGCTTCCAACACATCTCACCAGTGAATAGCTTGTATTTCGTTCTGTGCAGGTCCTGCGGAGCAGATAGGTTGTGCTTCATTACAACAGCTGCCTTCTTCCCTCTCCCTCTGCCCTGTTCACTTCATTTGAGCCTTGCCTCTCAAGTTCCCCCACAGAGAAGAGAAGAGCTCACTGGTGAGACTCTAATAAATGACATGCCATTTATATTTCAAAGAAACTATGCAGTCATTCAGTAACCGTTTTCAGGGTGGCTTATAAAATTACACTCTCTCTAAAATTTCAACTCCATTATTACTTGTCTTTTTATTTTATTTCTTGTCTTTTATTGCTCTTTGTCTCTAGTCCTTACATGGTCAATAATGGAAATGGCCTCTGCCTGCTTTGAAATCCCATCTTAACTGACAACATCCCAGACAGAATGTAGCCCTGTGAATCGTCACCCATTTTCTCCAAAATGATTTTCAACTATCTTTGCCTGGTGATGGAACCAGCGTGAAGCTTAGAAAGCTTGCATATTCCTTGTTATGCTTTGGATTGGCCCATTAAAGGTATCACTGCTTGTGGATTTTGTATTTTGTTGTATTTTGCTGCATGGCCAGCATGGCTACCTACTCCTGAATATTCTCTATGAAGAAAATATAAACTTTCTTTCTCTATGTATGTCTTATGTTGTATGGGTGTGTTTTCTACCACCGGCCAGCAACTTGTAACATTTAGATACTTGTTTTGAGCAGCTGAAATCCTTTTTAGCTATGTCCAAGAAATGGTTAATGTTTTTTTCATCTAGTTTATGGACTACTTTAGGAGATTTACGACTATAAAGATAACCAATTGATTACTAACTTTCTAAACTCTGTGTGCAAAGCGATCTTGTAGCACGTTTGAGACTGAGGGCCTTTCTGCCCTACACCGTTAATAGTGCTATTATTCCACTTTCAACATCCTGTGGAATTCTGGGGTTTGTCATTTACTGGGGCCAAAGAGCTCTCTGGCTGATAATTCTAAATGCCCCTCCCTAAACTCCTGGATTCCATAGGATGTTGAAAGTGGAATAGTAGCACTATAACAGTGTAGGGCAGAAATGGCCTAAACCTACTTCATCAGATGCATGGCTATTTCTCTGAATTTTTCTAAACTCTGGACACAGTTGTGACATGCTTTAGCACGATGTGGTTGGTTTACAGCAACCTATTTCTCTCCAGGACTTTATAGGTTGTCATTAGTTGTTATTATTGTTGTTTCAAATAAGCTTCTAACTGCCTTGGGTTCCTCCCTGAGCAGGCATGTGTCACAGTAGCTTCCTGGTAAGCATTCTTCAATATACCAAAAAAGATGCACAGCTGGGTCTTTTGCCTCATGTGGCCATGGCACTTGGCTGACTAATTTGCCCAGGAATGCATCAGTGCACTTAGCTGTGCTGACACCAGGAGTAAATAATCAATATCACTTACATCACATATTCCCATGGGCATTAGATTCAAACACATGGCTACCTGTTAAGCACAGGGAAAGAATGATCTCAGGGGATTATGTGTATACGCAAATCTGTGCAATGGAAACACATAAATATCTGTGCTCTTCCTTATTGTATAGAGCATTTCAACTGGTTGCTACACCTGTTTTCCAACTGAAGAAAAGAAAAAGAAAAAGACATGGTACAATAATCCAGCCCAGTAATAGTAGATAGGAACCAGAATAGATATGTTCTGGTACATTTCAAACATGGCCTAGTATTATATAAAGAAACACATCTCAGACTGGGGATATGAAGATAAGGGGTGAGTTATTTTGAACCTGTGAGCCAGCTTGGTATAGAAGTTTGACATTGGACCATGACCCTGGAGACCAGGGTTTGATTCCCAGCTCCGCCATGGAAACCAACTGTGTGAACTTGAGTGTGTCACTTACTCTCAGTCTCAGAAAACCCCATGACAGATTTATCTGAGGGTTGCCATAAGTCAGTAATGACTTGAAGGCACACATAACAAATAACAACAGTTGGAAGCTATGCTGCAGAAAGGATTCAACACATTGGCTCCTTTAAAGTTCCAAGTAAATCTAAAAATGGATTCACCATTTTATGGATATATAAACCACTCAGCAGCCACTTGAGTGGGTCAAGGAGAATAAGCAGATGTTGAGGATCTAGACCAATCAGATCTATAGTGCTGAGTACGGTAAAGAAGCAGCCAAGCTGTATGGACAGGTGGTCCAGGAGCAAAGCCCACTAAGGTCTTGGAACACAACACAGAAAAGGAGTAGACAAGAAGCAAAGTCAGAAACAGTCCAAGATCACTTATAGGTTTCAGGGTGCATCAGCAGTTGAGGAGCAAGGAAGAAGCTTAATGAAAGGGAGTCCTGGATCACACACAAAAGAATCAGTGAGGCTGGCTAGTGGTGAACTCTCCAGAGCTCTTAAAGACATACTTGTAGCAGCTCCTTCAGCCCAAGACTGGAACTGCTGCTCATGGTCTAACTGCAATGTATCAGAGACTTCTAGAAGATGTCCACATTCTACGGAGACACTTACACACAAGGAGCCTTTTACTCTCAAGGAATCTTCTGTGTAGTCCATCACTTCTTCTGGGCATGAGGGTTAATATGCTTGAGGGCTTGTTGGTAGCTATGCCTCAAAATCTGATACAGAGCTCCCTTCTTTTGGAGGGAGCAAACCCTAAATCATTTCTTCTAAGGGGTTCTCCTTGGCCCTAGGCTCAGCCAATTCTTGGGAGTCACTAGTTGCCTGGGGGTTCAAGGTCTTTTTCCAAAGAGGACTTCTCTAGCAGACATGTAACACTTTGGGACACTGTCCACAGTGGCAGCAACATCTGCCCCTTCCCCGTGCACAGGAGAGGGGCATATCCTCTACTGATTGGAACATTTCCAGGAAATGCACAATGTATCTCTGTGTGCAAAGAGTACACAGACTTTGCATGCCATTGGTGTATACGTTGTATGAGCCTCCTCTGCCTTGATGAGAGAGATTGGCCCTTTTAGTGGTGGCACCTAACCTCTGGAGCACACTTCCAAGAGAGACCTTCTTCACTTCATTATCGATGACTTGCTGGTGGAGGGCTTCCTCTTTAGGAACTCCAATTTTAATTTTTCTGTTTAAAATATTTATGTGCATAGACTGCTGTTATAGTTTTCCCTTCTGCTACTGTTTTTGTATTATAATGTTTGTTTTTTCAGTTTTAAGGATATTTTTAATACAGTGGCCCCTCCACTTTTGTGAGGGTTTGGGGTGCAGAAAGTGGGAAAAAAACGTGAATAACTCCTCCTGCTCCCCTCCAATTCCCTTCCGGGGCTCCTTGCTTCCTATTCCCATGCGAAATGCAAGGGAATGGGATGAGAGAAGGACTTAAAATGTACTTTGAATATTGGACTAAAAGAGAACTATTACAAAATGTTATATATTTGGTGTATGACACCTACTAAGCTGTCTCAAATATATTGAACAAAAGAAGAATATTGTTGGAAATGTAAAGAAAATAGAGGAACTTTCTTCCACATGGGGTCGTTTTATCCCATAGCCAAAAAATGTTGGAAACAAATAAATATGTTTAGTTCAAAAATTGTAGGAACAAAGTCTGAACTGAAGCCTGAGTTATACCTGGTGAATATGCTAGGTGATCACCCTATATTGAAAAATCATTGAAAATTAATTCTATCTATGGTAACGTCAGCCAGAATTATTTAGATGCAAAAGTGGAAATCAGATGAAAAACCTTTGATAGATTATTGGATAATAAAAACAATAGATATGATGGAAATGGAGAAACTGACAACTTTATTGAAAGAAACATATATTCAAAAATTTGAGAGAGAATAGGAACTGATTCTAGAATATATTAAAAAACAATGAGGAAAAGAAGCTATCAATAAAAATAATTGCAAAGATACTTAAAGTATCAAATTTTATAGAGTATAATATGTTTCATACCATGCAATTGAAATTTGGTGACATCGACACAAAAAGATCAAATTAGACGAACAATTATCATTTGTTATAGTAATAATTCCATGTGAAAAGCAAAATAGTAGAAGACAGAAGAGAAGTAAAAGAGGGTAGTGTAAAAATAAGGGAGGGAGGGACGTGAAGTTATGTATTTTAACATGAGAATATATCTGTAAAAAAAGTGGGGGGAAAAGAGTATGTGCTGAAGTGCATTTTGATGTATCTATTTTATTCTTTAATTTAAAAAAAAAACAAAAAAACAAAATGGAAGGGAATGGGGGTGGGGGTGGGGGAAGGCTCATGTGAGCCCTTCTTTCCCCCTCCAGAGCTCCTCCTGCCATTCTTATGCATTTTGTCCCGGCACTGAGAACTCAGGCAAGCCTTCACCCGCATTCTCTTCTGTTTTGCCTTGGTGTGAATTCGTTGTGGAGAGGCAGAATGCATGGGAATGGGACGCAGTGAATGAGGAGGGGGAGGCACACACGCTCTAGAATAAGCAAATTCATGAAGGTCAAACCCACCAATGTAGAGGGAGGACTGTCATTACCTTTATGGTTTTTATTGCTACTTTGATGTCCCGGGAGGACTTTTCTAAAAAAAGAAAAAGAAAAAAAATGGTTCATTTATTTATGAATGATGAGTTCAGACACTATATCTTTCTCAGGAACATCTGGTGGCTCTCCTGTCGTTGAGGCAGTGAATCTGCCCCACGTTTCAATGCAGATTTTAAAGGAGTTACTGACATTCATGAATCTTCTCCCTAAAATACATTCAGCACCTTGCACAGCTCATTTAAAGTTCAGAGGAAAACCTAGAGTGGATTCCCTGTCTCGATGATATAGGAGCCTCCAGCTGCCAATGCTCTTCTCCAAGATAACCATCCAAATGTGCCTTTCACCTTTCCACCCCCTTCTAGAAGCCTCTGCTTTTGCATTCTATTGTGATTCATTCATGGTCTGTTTTTCAATGAAGACTTTCAAAGACTTTTTTTTTTTCCTAATGAGCTCTAAAAGATTTCTGCAGAGAAACAGCAGTAGAGCAGTATGGCCTGCTCTGTCTTCATCAAGCAAATGCTTTCAGTCTGGAAGTAGACTCTCCACATTCTCTGGGGGATGTGGTTGAACATATTTTCTGTTGTGATAATTTCGAAAATTAATTTCTTCTTTTCAGACTAAGCAGTTAGGTGTTTATAGCACTGTTGAACATTAACAGGGACAGGCTAGAACAAAGGAGTTTCCAGAGGAGCCTCCGAAAAAGATATTTCTCTATGACATTTTTCATGTTTTTGAAGCTACACTGATAAATGAACAATTGTTTCTCCAAGGGAAGAAAAAACAGGATGACAAATGGAAACATCAAGGAATAACAAGGTAAATACAGGTCTGTATTCTTACTCATCTTTAGCATAAGCAGCAAAAAGAAACAAAGTACAACATAATATTGTCAGTATGAAATACCAGCACCAACACACACACACACACACAAAATTACCTTTTATAAAGAATGAACATGATCAGCCAAACTATGGAGCCTGCTCTTATGTATATATATTGAGCGAGTTTTTCCAGATTTATTCCCATATATGTATGCTGTTGCAGCTTTAGATTATAGGCAGATTGGCAAACAAGGCAAAACAGCTAACAACACCCCCCTGACTTCTCTCCATCCACAATAGAAATGCAATGATACTAAATATCTAAGAATTTGATACTATTTTATGACACCCCAAATCTACCACTTGAGGCAACTGCCTCATTTTGCCTAATAGTAGGGCTAGCCCTATTAAAGTGCTCCTGCTATCAGCTGCCGTAATACACACAGACTTAAGCCTCTTTCACATGAATAAAAGGCAAAGGGCCTAAAAACATTTGATTTCTGGTTAATACTGGTTAATCTCAATATGTCTTTAAATGATTTAGTAAAATAACACTGGTGGCTGGAACAGCTGGAATGCTGGGAAAGAGGAACTACCGTCATCATCATTGCTACCCAGCATTTCTCCTATTGCTGCCATTAATCTCATGAGGAGAAGAGATGAAGAAGACTGAGGTAAGCTATCTATCCCACTGGGATGCTGCTGCCTTCTCTGAACTGCATTCCAGACAGTCTGCTATGGTCCTTGGAGAGTAAGCAAGATTCATTCTAGCCAAGAAGGAATGAAGATCTGTATGTGTCTGTATTTTTGGTGTATTAATTTTTACTTTGTTCCATACGTATGCACTAATTTAAGTCTTGATAACTTCCTATGAAATATTCTATGCATGTGTCCTTCTCAACTCCTTCAAGTGTTATATTTTTACCAGTTATTTTTAAAATATCAATATCTTCCTGTATATCTATATATCTTCTTCTAAATAGATTGGTAGATGGCTGTGATTTTAAAGTGTGACTATAAGGAAAAGGAACAGAAAAAAATGTGAAAGAAAAAAAAAGAACCAGAAGTACACAAGATATGAACAAGCTCTAGGCATATACACTGATACAACTGGACCACATATCCAAAAATACATTGTGTTCAGGCATAGCTAAAGTAGTAAGATCTTCTGGCCATTCCAACATTAGATGGTAGATATTCACTGTTTGCTGATGTTCGTTGTGAGTCACTTTGGTCACTGCCCAGTGGCAGCGGCAGATTCCTTGGCAAGGACACATTTGCAGTGGTCTTTATCCCAGACATTAAAGGAGCTGTCCAAAGTGCTGAAACCTATTTCTATAGTAAGTTCAGCACTTTACAATTCCATTGCAGATTCACTTCACCCTTAACATAGAAGCCACCAGGTACCATTAGCATTGAAAAAAAATGGCATATCAATAACTTATAATTAAATAACAAGCTAAAGAAATAGCCTCCCATCAGTTTTGGTGGGAGGTCTAAAGAGGAGCAGTGTCATACCTTGCCTTGGGGACTGTGGCAGCGAGGAAGAGGATTCTGACTTTGAGGCAGAAGCTTCCCCACAGGCTGAAGTGTTCCCAGAAGTTGGTCCAGAGGGAGTTAATACACAACAACAAAGGCCTGAGCTGGGGAACAAATAGAGGAAGACATAGCTGACACACCTACCTTGCAGCAGAGACACCATGAAAGAGAGGACTTGTGTTGCTTGGCCCTTTTAAATAGTAAATGAGCCCTAATGAGGGAACACCTGTGGTGGCAGCAGCCATAGATTAAAAAAGGCTCCAGCTGGCTTTTCTTCTCAGGGTCAATAACTGGTCTCTTTAGCCCTGAGACCCTGTGTTGTTGGAGTTGGTTGTTTTGGAACTTGCCTGTTTGGACTATGGTTTGGATTTGCCCCTTTGGATTTGTTTGCTCTCAGCTGCCTTTCTGTTTGGACATTCTTTGACTCTCACCTTGTGCATAGGAGCTGTGCTGTTTATGAGTAACTGTCTGCACTGCTGCAGACATGACAGGCACTATACATCCAACATCTTAACAACAGAGATATACACCCTCCTGGGCATTTGTTCCTTGAGAAATACATGAACCTATGGACAATCTGAAGCTATCAAGGTTCCTCAAAGATGTTCAGCAAAGTAAGGAAGGCAAGGGACTTGAATAATGTGGAAGTTGCCTATTATTATATTTGCTAGGCAGTCTTATATTTGCTAGGTCTTCTCCCTCTCCAAGATATTACAAAGCTTTTGTTAAAATCAACAATGTTAGCAGTAGCCATACCTGCTAATTCTCTCAGTTTTATTTTTTTGATTTACAGATTGTGAGATCTTATGCCATAGGGAAACCCACTTGTTTGACAATTTTTGTGTGCTGTTTCAACTAGGCCATGAATTTGAAGAGAGATGAGCAAGGATGGGGGGGCAGCTGTCTTTGTGCAAGAGTCATCCACCAGTAGGGAGCAGATTGTGTCAAACCTGACAGAGCTCCAAGGGAAGATTGATATTGCTCCAACAATCAACCTGGCTCAATTGAGCACTTAAGCAGCCAAGTAGGCCTACTGAATGCCCAGACATCACCCACTAGCTTAGAGATAGAAAGAATGTAAAGGGAGTAGAACACTGATTTGGATCTTGTGATGGTGTTATTAAAGGCAGCTTCATTAAAAGAAATGGGCAGCTTTGACTCCTACCTACAACTGGCCCTACTATTAGGCAGGGTCAGGCAGCAGGTTTAGGGCCTCATGAAAAGGCAGAAAATGGTTAATTATCAATTGGGGATAGAGATTAAAAGAGGTGTTTGTTGCATTTTCTTCCTCAGGTTGGTTGGTACTCTCTATATACTGTCTTTAAGAGAAGGGGTGTCATATGTTATTTTGCTGTAAGTGGCAAAATATGTTGAGATAGCTCTGCTCATATCTGTGATGGGATCCCATACTATCATCAGTAAATTGAGAACTGGCAATACCCATGTGTCAATAATTTGCCTCCAATGGCTGCTGTAACTCCAGAAGAAGTATGATTGCAAGGTTAGGAATGGAGGGTAGCAATGCTCTGAGAGTCTGCACACACACACACACCCCTTTGTTGCTAATGTGTTAATGCTGTTCAGTTCTTCATTCGCCTACAATTTTTATGTAGCACTTTCAATTTGAGGCAGAATATATTTAGTTATTAACTTTTAAATAAATGTTCCCATGCCTGCTTGCACAGTAGCATATATTAATACCTGATGGAAAATGTCCAAAGAGGTTTTGAGTAGGAACCAGCAAATTTGCCATTTGCAGACAGTATTTTTGCACAATGATCTATAAAACTTGTATGAGAAAATGTTTACCACTCTAAAACATCATTAACTCCCTCCTGGTTAATAGATATTACTTCATAAGGAGTACCTATAAAAGTACTGGGTACTACATTAGCAGATGACTAATTGTTACTGGGTTGGGCAACATTTGTGCCCTTCCCCCCCCCTCATTTTTGTGGTCATACTTCCTTCCTACAGGACACCAATATTGGAGTGTTAGTAATATGCAAAAGTAGGCAGTAACCTGTAATGCATGAGTTTATTTTTAAATTGCCTTTTTGATATACACTCAAAGCAACACACAGGGCACAAAAAATGTACTCATCAATATACCTTCTCGTGATGAGTATGAGAAGCAAGACCACACATGAAGGTTGGCCTGACTGATTGAAGGAAGTGGAGGAAGAGGAAGAGATTTGACTGTGGACACATCTGTATGGAGAAGATGCATCCTTCTCTCTGATGTCTAGTATTCTTGTGGGAGGGGAAGGGGTTGAGGAACTTCCAGTCATGTGAATACTGCCCCAAGTAACTGGTACAGTTTGAAGTGGCATTATTCAGACAGACATTTATCACCTCATCTTGATGCTTATGAAAAGGAGAGTTATCACTACAAAGGCAGCAGTGTAAAGTCAAGTAGCTATCAATGTACTTTATGCCTTTTCATATTTTTTTCTAAAAAGAGACCCAAGGAAGCTGTATAAAACAATAAGCACAATTATGTCACATTCTTCCTACAAAGCCCAAGCAAAACTAAAACATTACATCAGAATGTTAGAGTCATCTGGAAGAAAAATGAATACAAATCTTCTCACAACAGCTAATAGCCAATCAGTTGAATTGATTGTCTTGGATTCCTTATAATGTAATATTGAATGTAAATGTGGTTTGCTCTCCTATTAAACACTGGCCTAAATCCCACTGTTAGATCCAACTAAAGTAGAGCTACTAAATCACTTGGATTTATCTCTGTGTTGGATAACTAATCAACAGTTGACTGAAGGGATCCACCAGCAGGACTGTAGCTACTGTTACCATTTCTTTCACAAATCCATTCCCACTTTTCTGAAATTCTGATTTCTCTTTTCATATGGCATAATTCTTATTGTTCAAAATAATTTTGGAGAGGGAGAATAAAATGAAGGATAAACCAAAGGATCCCTCTGTTTTTCAGGATCCATATGCTTACAAAGCAGGGCCCTCAGAGCTTTCTGCATTCATCTTTGGGTAGAATGTCAAGTATGACGTCAACAGAGATTAGACAGGGGCTATTTTTGCACTTGAAGGATGGGATTTTCAGTCAGGAGCATGTAGGATTTATGCTTCTGTCCTACATTCACAATAATGGCTTTGTTTGGTAAGCAGCACTATGAAAACTATTGCCACCTAGTTCCCTTCTTTTCCAGCTGGAACGAATGTAAGCTTTGAAATCTACTGCTACTGCAGAGACGGAACAGCAGTCAAAGGTTAGACCTGTTTACTGTTTTCCCCCCACCAACAGGGTGAGTGGCTTATCGTTTGCAGATTTCCAGGACTGGATATGAATGAAAACATTTCAGCTTTTGACAAAAGGCATTTAACAGTGCTCTCAAGTATATTTGTATAATATTGCCCCATGCTTTAACAATTCCACTCAAAGGAACCCACATTTGAATAAACCAAACATGAAGCATGTTGCACCAAATAATAAACAGAGCCAGCGCTGCCAAAATTTCAGGAAGGTATTAGTCTATCCCAGCAAAAACAAAGAAGCCTAGTGGTATCTTAAAGACTGCAGTCTACTTCTTCACACACATAGGCCCTTTCCGCACCTTACCTTTTTCTGGCACTGGGGTGCGGGGATTGCGCAAGCAGTCTCCGGCGAGAGGCTCTCGCATCCTTGCTGCTTCAGCTCTGCACGAGCTGCCTGCTCACACAAGAGCCCCGCCTCTTCCTTCTGCAGTGCAGGCTGGGACTTTCCCAGGCTGCGCTGGGGCAGGAAGCGCGACCGATGCAGCTCCGGAGGCTCCGCATGCCAGGTAATGCACGTGGGGCCTGGGAGCAATGCACGTTGCACACCATTTTCAGCTTCCAGCTGAAAATGAAAAGGTATGTGATCGGCGCCTGCCAGCCCCTGGAGCATCACGCGATTGTGAGTGCATCATGTAGATTGCTCCTCACAATCACGCAACACTCCAGGCACCCTTTCATATGGCAAATGCCATGCGGAAAGGGTCATAGACTGTTTGTTGGGATTCATGGAAAGAGGCACTGAAAAACTTCCATCAGGAGTGGAAAACACCTACCCCACTCTAAGCATACACAAGTCCAAGGAACAGATTCACAGTATAGACAATGTTGTGTGACTCCATAATGGGCAATAGATGTCATCTTACACTGGAAACCTAGAAATAGCTGAACTCTGAACACTCCACTCGGAACACACCATAAAATCCAATGTTTGCAACCAAGTTCACTCAGACTCATTTGCCACTATTAACATTATCTAATAATCTCATCCACAATTCTCAAACCTGATATATGTCATTATTTGTCAGCAATGTCCTACCATATTTTACATAGGCAAAATGCAAAGGAATGAATGGACAGAAACCTAACATCAAAAATGGCGGTATTGAAAAACAAGTAGGGGAAGGTGGTAGTCTCCCAGGATACACTCTCTCTCTCTCTGACCTCAGAGTATCCGTCCTTGAGCAAAATGGCTTCATAGACAAGTTCCAGTGGGAAGAAAGTGAACAAGGATTCATCAAGAGGTTCAGCTCTGTCTTCTCTGGCTTGAATATGGACAAGGGCTTTTGATCTCACCATGCATGTTAATCATCTTGTCTACAGGTTGCTCTCTGTACTGCTACCCTACTATTATTTGCTGAAGACCACTATTTAGACAATTTTTACTGTCTCTCCGTTTTGCATTTCTACTTCCTCTGGTCCTACTGATTAAAAATTCCTTACCCACAACAACTCATCTACAGCAGAGGTAAAATAGTGCATCTGCCCCCATAAGGCTGTACGCTCTCCCATTCCTTTAAAAATGGCCAGTGTAATGCCATTGTGAGATCTATATCTTTTGAGGAAGTGGTAGTTTTGTTAACAAAGGTAGCTAATTAGTAAATAGTTTTTTCCAATAGCTGGAGTGATCCTGGAAGTGAGGTGGGAAACTTCCCTATATCTTGCTAAAAATAATAGAAATGACTCTCACAGATTAACAATATCTTTTTCTGCTCTCTCTTGCTGTACTAAAAATCATGATGAATATAAGGGGCATCAATAGAGTTACATTGTTTCAAGATCAGAATGGGTGTGATAAGTATCCAGGCCATTAATCCTGGTTATTGTAACCTAAATGGAATCATTTTAATAGATAGCAATTTGTGTCACTTCTTAATCTAAACATTCTGGGGGTGTTTAATCAAAGACCAGTCCCCCTAATTATTCAAATTATAGCTGTCGCCTTGTTCTCGAGGTTCTCCTTGTGAGATAAATGATCTTCACATAGGAATCGTTATAAAAAGTAACCAAGGAAACATCCTTTCTTTTGAAGAATCTAAGCCACAGTGCCCAGGATCGCAAGATCTTACAATTAATCCCATGCACCCAAGGAGAGATTTACATTTCTCAAATGGAAGGCCCCTGTTTTCTAATGAAGGCTGCTTTTGAACCTAGGAGCAGCTTCAGAACAGTAATCAGCAAAAACAGATAGGCAAATTTCACTGGCACTGGATTTTCCAGTATCTTAATTTGCATATAATTAAAGATCCTAGTATTAGTATGCAACAATCCACCTTCACTGAAAGATGCAGACACTTTTGAAAACAGAAGTACGTCCTTCTTTTTTTGTTTGAAAGGGGAAGATTAGAATCTATTCCAGGCTAGGGGAGACACTACATAATTATATCCCTTTTATACCACCTTAACTGCTATGTCTCTGTACTAAGGACTCCTGGGATTTGTGGTTTTGTGAGGCACTTAAACATTCATTGCTAGAGACCTGTATTGCTGTAGTTAAGGGGAGTGAACTAGACCTCTACAGCAGAGAAGTAACTCACCAAACTACAAATCCCAGGATTCTGTTGGATGAAGCCATGACAGTTCTAGTGCAACCAAAGGAGGAGATGCTCACAGAGTGATCTTAAACCGCTCTAAAGCATGGGTGGGCAAAGTGCAGCCCTGGGGCCACATGTGGTCCCCAAGTCAGTTTTTCAGCTCCCTTCCCACTGCCCATTTCATCAGGCCCATTTTTCAGACAAAAGAAACAGATGCCTTTAGCTAGGCTGGTCCCACAGTTCCAAACCTAGGAGTCCTGATTCCCACGCTGCCCTTGTTTCTCTGCTTAATCCTTTCTTGGATTGGGACCTCTTAAATGTGGGCCTGTGGCTGTGTTCTTGTATGGGTTCTTTATGGGCGTGCATGGCCTGACTCCAATGCAGGCTTGATAGAGACGGCTAGAGGCAGAATAGAAACAAGAATAGGTTTTATAAACACAGTAGAACAATGTATTAACTTCTAATATTCAATTCTTTTATGCTTCCCAAAGCCATAGTTACTTTCTACTCAATCCAGCTCTGTCAAATTTACCTTTCTCTCTCAAATCCAAAACCTCGTCTGTCTGTGTCAAAGCAAAACCTGGTCGGACACTCACAGAAACACGCTTCTGCTTTTGTTACATCCTGTTTACCCACAGGCCCTCTTTACAGTCTCCCTGAACTGGGATTGGTTGTCTTCAAGCCAAGTCCTCCCAGCACCTCTTTCACACTTGCCTCTTCTGGAAGCCTCTTTAAAAGATGGTGGTTTACCTTTTAAATAATTTTCAGGAGCCCCCTGAAAAAACAGAAGTAGACTTCAGACAACTTCTGGGCCTTTCCCCCTCTTCTTGTTAGTATTTTTGACAGCCTGTGCAACCCCTAGAGGGTCACAGGGCAGAAAATTGGCTTCCACACCTGCCACATTGCCTACTCCTACTCTAAAGTTATCTGCTAGAGAGTTAGTCTTGACATGGAAGCAAAGGTCCCCCTCAGTTTGTTTCTGCTGATGAGGAGAAAATCTCCTGGTAGAATCCCCTTTCAGTGATTTTATACAGAGTCTTTATGGCAGCAACAAAGGTAGGATCTCAAATCAAGATATTTCAGGCCAGAGGAATGTTGGAAGCAAGTTCCACTGGAAGCATCTACTAGCAAAGATGCAACCTTTCAACTACACCAACTTGCATAGCTAGTTTCCCCAACGTTTTGCTTTCAGTGAGAGGGAAATTGAAAAAGTAAAGATCTGCTGGATTGAAAAACTCAGCAAATTGCCCCTTCCCGTAACTTCCAACTTCACCAAGACAAGTCTGAAGCACATTGGATGCAGCAGCTGATCTGCCACATTGTTCCCAACTCCACTTAGGACTGTAGGATTGTTTATAGAGCCCCATTAAAAAACAGTGAGATGCTTGTTATGGCTCGTCCAGTGGGCTGCTCTTACTAGTACAAACAATGCACTGACTTGCTTGTTCTTGCATAGTAGTGGTAGTTACTGCACAGCAGACTCGACTTATTTGTCCATCTTTTGCAACAAAACCCTCATTCTTTTTGTGGGGGATTGCCAAAACTGTTCAAAAATACCTTGAAGTTAAGATAGCAATTAAGCTCCTCCTCACAATTTACTGTACATCCTCATTGCACCAGGAAAGTGTATAGATTCCACTAATCTATTAACTATGGTGGTTTAGGAGGCCACATGAGTTAACAGAAAAGAAATAAAATAAAGATATGTTCAGAGCACCTGATGGTAATAAGACGCTTCTTCGTTCTCCCTGTGCCTCACACAGTTGGGTCACAGAGCCACACCATTACTCTGGAACTTTCCAAATGAGGTCTCTGTGCAGGTGGAAGACCCAGTTCAGTGTAGTTAGAGATGACCACTCAAAGAGCCGGTTACAGGTGAGCAAGCTGTTCTTCAGCAATTTCAAAGTTAATACTCTATAGAGTCAGACAGAGGTTTGGATCTATATTTTACTGTGTGCAACTTGACTGGCTGAATCCTGACTGGTGGAACAAACCCCTCCACAGCACAGCCACACCTCCAGGCTACCCAGAGAACTGAGGCCCCTGCTTAATGGGATAGGGTTGCATGAGAAGAGAGGTATCCCTAAAAATCAAGCATAGACACCTTCTGTAAGAGGAATGCTTTTTCCCATGGACAACAGACCCTGCATCCAGTTCACAGAACATACCGGGTCTTGCAGGTGCAATCTCAATACTTTTTGGGGAGGTGACAAAATGTATCCATTCTTATCTCACTTCTTATCTCACATCTAAGCTGTACATGAAAGTTTATCACTTTATAAATAATTACTTGTTAGATTCCAGCCAAATATATCATGGCTTCCATGGGCAATCATTGTGATTCAGATCCAGCTGAAGAGGAACTTCAAGTTAACATCTTATCAACTTCAACCTACCTGAGTAGCTACCTTTACCCAAAGCCATCTTCAGGCCCAAAAGGAGTGGAACATCCATCTTGATTGTTTATACCTGGTATAAACCAAGGATGGGGAAAGTGAGGCCCATGGGCTGCATGCAACCCCTAAGGATATTTTGAAGCCCTCTAAGGACTTCTCTTCCTTCAATTTTTGTTTTTGTTTTTAAAAAATATTTTAGTCAAAATGCCCCTGTTCGTAATGCCCTCCATGACATTATTGAGTGATGATGAATCAACTGCATCCAGTCAACAAAAGAGTTAATTTTATCATTTAGGGAACATAGTTATATAAGATCAGGAGAAACACCCTCTGCCAATGAAACTCGGTGGAAATTAGATGTCAAAACATCTTGAACATTTGAGGAATGCTTAAAAAAAAGTGGGAAAGTAGATCTGCTTCCGTTCACTCATTATTCCACTTACCAGATGAGAAAAGAGAAAGTACATGGGTAGAGTAGAAAGTGTTGGATTCCTGCATCTAGACTGCCCTTCCCTTGCTCAAGGGCAGGGACAAACAATTGTCTACAATGCTTGCATCCTATAGGTAACATGGATTTTACTTCCTGTTTTTTTTTTTTAAAAAAAACCTCTTAGGCCTAGGACAGCTGGGTGAGCCCCAAACCATGGCCAAATTGTCCCTCATACCAGAAGGGGCAAGACGTATTTTTGAATGATTCAGTGATTTAAGTAAGTAATTTGATTAATTTAAGTAAGATTTATTTATTTTTTTAGAAAAAGGAGAATGTGTGGGGGGTTGCAATTGTCCAGTTTCTGGTGAGGATTATGCGTAGTCTCCTAACCTCAGGTATTTGCCCACTCATGATATAAGCATTAGCCTTCTGTCAGGGCTTGGTCAACAAAACAGTATCTTTGGCCATTTTCTCACTAGCCTGTTATAGTGCTGTTATTCTGCTTTCAACATCCTATGGAATCCTGGGGTTTGCAGTTTAGGGAGGAGCCTCAAAGGCTCCTCCCTAAACTACAAACCCCAGGATTGCATAGGATGTTGAAAGTGGAATAATAGCACTATAACAGGCTAGTGCAGAAATAACCTTTGTCTTAATGCACATCAATATTCATTCACCCACACTTCAGTAACCTAGCTTAAGGGCCCTTCTCAAGGTCTGGATCTAGCTATTGCTACCCATTCCCAACAGCTACCTGCATCTGACACATTTAAAGTAATACAAAAGGTCTATCTATGGTACTTGGTCTGTAATGGCTGTTGAAAACATGCAGCTTACCACTTGCTATTGCCGGTATCAACCTAGAAACATGTGTGTGTGAATCAGCTCTCAGGTTCTGCTGACTTGAAATCTGTTTAGCCTTCTCTTAAAAAGAGGGACGAATGCAAGGACTGTTCTCCTCCAACAGGATTTAGGTTAATTAAAAATCAGTATCAGAAGTGCTTTGTTTCTCAAACAAATGCTTTGCATTGGTACTGCTCTATCATAACAGCTGTGATAAATTAGCCTGTCATTCCAGATATCTCAGTGTGTTGAGGGGAGGTAGTGCTAATGAAGTGTGAGCCATAAGACAGAACATCCATCTCTTTGGTACCTCTAGAATAAAACATCCAGTTCTAAAACTATTTAGAAGATATCTGAGGAATTCTTCCCCCATTTTACTTCAGAATAAAACAGTCATTTGCCATGACCATAAAAGTTCCATTACCATTATCCTGATTTCTGGGGTCCCTTGGGGGACACCTCAATGTGCTCCACTTGATGGGGAATGGAAACTAGCCAGAGCATGAGCAATAGCAATGCGAGAGGCAGGGTAACCTAGCGGGGTCTTTTTACCCAGTTTTTACGGGGTCAGGCCAAGCCAAAAACCAAATGAAGATGTCCAATAAAATGATTTTATTGCATGAAAGTCTCACGCACCAATGCAATCACTCACACACTCACTCAAGACCTATTAAGAAGCAAAAGAGAGGAAACTGGATAGGGGAATATTGAAGGGGTTGTAGCTGGAGTAATACTGAACCTTTTCCTGAAGTCCTTGGTCCGGGAAAAACAGCAGAAAAGTGGAGCTCAGCACGGAGAGGGCTGAGGGGATTAATTACTCGACGGATGGAGAAACAGTCTGCTGAGATGACCGTGAGTGATCCAAAGAACCGCTCGAAAACTGGGACTATTGTAGGGGGAAAAGTACCTGGAGGGCTAATCCTTTCCCAGGGAGAACAATGGGTGTTGCAACAAGAAAGAAGCTCCACAATGGTAACTTCCTTTGCGTGATGAGATTACAAGGTGTTTCTAAAGTCTCAGGATCTTCGGCTGCATTGGGTTGTTGTGTGACTTCATGTAAATGGTCCTTGCCTGATAGGATTTTGCTCAACTTGGGGCAAACACGCTAATCCCCTCAAGTTAGCTTCTCAGGGGCTGAGGACCCTTTGTCTTCTGTGGGTTTGCACAGCTTGAGGTCTCCTGGGGCTACGTGATGGGGGATTTTACTGGCCTGACCTGGTTTTTGATCGTTCAACTGTTGCTGCCTATGTGTCCATCCGGGTGACCTCTCAGGCACATGGAATTATATTTTAATATCAAAATTGTAGACCCCAGGACAGGGTTTTCCAGTGGGGTAGCAGTACTATCTTCATGCTACCAAAGCACTGTGAGCGATGAAGGTCTATTCTCCTCTTGGTTGGGACTCTCCTTCTTTGTATGAATTTAGAAGCAGGCACACCTTTAATACCAGGTGTGACCTAATTATTTAAACTGGGAAAGGGGATGCATCAACAAAAATTACAAGGTATTGTCAGGCAGAAGGGCTCCATACCCAAAGGAGAGTTTGCATAGAATCAAATGTCAAACCAAATCAAGTATTAAAGCAAAATGCAGAGCTAGAAAATGCAAGATGGAATAACAGTAAAATAAAACAAAACAAAATAAAAATATATATATATGTGTAGTTCTTGTTTTGTGTTTCTGGTCCCAGTGATTTCTAATATATCCTCAATGGAAGAAAATTCAGTTTCTCCCAAATGAGACCAACCTACTGGCAAATAGAATGTTACTTCTGCTCCATGGCATCACGGTCCCCCCCCCCCAAAAAAAAGCCATTAAAAACCCAATATGATATATGCATTGGGTCAAAAATTACCCCCAATGCAGCAACAGGCTTTTTTACAAAAATTACAGGCTTTTTTGTTTATGCGGTGACAGTGTATATGGCAAGAGGGAACATTATTGAGATCATTGTAAGTAAAAAAATAGGATAGAATGCCTACACTTTAGCAGTACTTCTGTATGAACTTGGCAATAAAACATGAATTGGGCAGTAAAACATACTATGGTAGTGTATGGAGAGCAGAAAGAGAAAAGATACAGGAGCATGTGGTTTTCTGAAAGCATCAAACAGTAAGCAAATCTGATGAACAGAACTTACAGGAGATATCTTAGATGTACAGGAGGATCTATGGAAGTGCAAGTGCTCCATCTCCCACATAAGAATGAGTTATGGTGGTCATCTTCACCAGCTGTTGCCTAAGAATGCTTACCTAAGTGCAAAAATATCTGACAGTGATTCCAGCTCTTTTATTGCACTCAATGCAACCTGAAAGAAGTTGGTCCTTGTATGCTCTTGTAACGAATGACATATAAACAAGTATGACCACACTGCCAGCCAGTGCAGGGCAAAACATAGTTCTGGTTGGGTTTGCTATAGCCTATCACACTACCCAGCCTACTCCTGTCCACTTTGTTTCATACAGTGACAGGAGATAATGACAGCCTCTTCTAGAGATTTATACTCAGTGGGATTTGTGGAAAAATAAAGTCTTTTAAACTTGTGGCCATCTTTAAATTTTACATGCCACATTTCTTTAAAGCAAAATTATTTACCGTTAAAGTACATGCTTCATGACATTTTTTAATTTCAGTGAATGTGTGTTTAATTATCTAAAACCTAAAATTAAAATGTTCCTTCTTGTTCTTTTTCAGTACTCTTTTGAATTTGTTTCCCAGTAAAAATCCCTTTTTAGAAAGCTCTGAAATACAGAACAAATATAAACAAGCAGAACAACAGCTAGAGCTGGAAATAAGACTACCTTCACTCCACTGCTTATAATTTATAATTTATGTGAAATGTGGCTGAAAACATTTTTTCGAATAGGTAAAAACCCCTTGGGTTCAACTGATACGTACATTTTGGCAGGAAGCAATCCATTGTGATAATGGCATTTCCACAGCTTTCCCCCAAGTATTTCAGCACACACACAGGCACACAAACATACACATAAACAGCACATGGGATATTTCTTTGAATTTGCAAATATTTACCCTTTTATATAGCGTACATTTGTCTTGCAGACTGAAATCATTCTGAAACTGGCACAAAGGACTACCAGCCACATGTTCAATAGCTCATCTGATATATGCCTGATTGTGGTGTCTTCTTAGACTCTATTTTCTAATCTAATCTTGTAGGAAGCAGGTTTCTGCAGTGCATTCTCTCCCATTGGGAAAATTCAAATCTCAGTATTAAAATATTTGAGGGCCAGGGCTACATGGGTTTTTTAAATTACTGTGCTGACCTCTGTAGTCTGTCAATGGCATGTTGTGAGTTCCATTTGAAATGTTATCAAGCTACAAGTTACAGTAGTTTCAAGGATTCCCACCACCTTAAAAATGTAAGCATATATGGGCCTTCCCCCGTCCTCTGGTTGCCCAAACACGGGGGACGGGATTGTTTGTATTTTGCTTGCACTGTGGCAAAGACCATCATTGAGGACATTTTAGATATCTGAATCACAGGGGCAGCTTAGTCTGTTTGCACAGTTACAGCCTGGTGATTTCCCTGCTGTCTTTACTTAGAGAGTACAGCAGATCTGAGAACTAGGAAGCCATGCTCAGTTAGATCCCTTGGATCCCTAGGGTGACTTGATTCTCAGGACAGTGAGGATTCCAGACTATGGTGTCGTGTGAATCTCTCATCTTGAGTACATTGCAGTGTTCTTCTCTAACTGGTGGCCTCAACAGTGTAACAAGCAAAGACTTTGTACCTGAAACAAGGTCATTCACCCAGGAGTCAATGAATTAGATTTCCTTTTCGAAAGCAAGGCAGTTGTAGAAAGAAGGGTTTGAAACACTATAGCACTTGCATGTGAAGAACAGTGAAAGAAAAACAACAACACTCTGAGGCAGATCTGAGACAGGATGATAGTGTCACATTTTATTCCTAGTAGACAGAGAGGGCATCTATTTTGGGTTGCTGCAGAACAGGGAGTGCTGAATTGATTCTATAGAATAATATTTGTCCCAAGATAATTTTCTAATTCCGCACTGTAACTTGAATTCATTCCTGCCTAGACACCCTGGGATGAATAATTAAATCCGCATTCAGTTTAATTTCCTAAAAGATGATTAAAAATGAGCTCAGTGCAGCTCATTTGTGGTGATGCAATTCACAATTTTTCCTGTTATTTTCACTGACAACCTTTAGAGGAGAAAAATGATTCCGAGATTTTACATAACAAAGTACGTAGCACATCATGGGAAAGTTAGTCAGAACAGAGTTTCGTTTTTCAACTCAGTAGAATTCCCTAAGCATCTACAGCCTATTTTTAAACTCTGATTTTATCTGAAGATATTATCTATTGTTTCAAAGACAAGCCGCAGGAAGAATGTATCTTCACTGAGGTGTGTAAAAGCTACTGTTAAATTTTGCAGGTAATGTTATCTATTTGCTAGCAAAAGCACAAAACTATTGTATAAGCCAGTTTGGATTTTAGGTGTCTGAAAAAAATATCAATGACAGATTAGCAGGCATCACAAAAATGTAGATTAAGTACTGGTCGTGCTTCATTAGCTCTGCTACAGATGAGTTTACTAACTTTATATAAGAAATGTCCCTTCCCAATATTCAATCATATGTTAATATATGATCAACAGAGAGAACCCAGAAGGGGACTATGCAGACAGCAATGATTAATTCTAAACTGATGAAGTTACCAGAGATGAGGTAGTTTTCATTCCTAGCTCAGTAGTGTTCCAGTATGTGACTGTGGAGTACACCCACTTTCCTTTCTTGGAAAATGCTGGATATTTTAAGTCAGTCTGCCTCTACCATTAAACACTCCATATTATCATCCACTCTTGTCCTTTTGCACTTTGTATATCTTTGGTGCCAATTAAGCAAACTTTATAAAGCCTTTAACTGTTTTTCATTCATTCCGACTCCCTACCTGCTGTACATATCCTCAAAATTTCCAGGAAAGTCTACTATTTTCATATCAATGGCCCCCAAAAAGTGGGGAGGAAGGAAGAAAGGACAAGCAAATCATACATGTATACGCACACATCAAATTAAAGATCCTCCTTGCACTCAAATCATCACATCCATTATTCTGAGATTTTTCTAGATTTTTATCAAAGGACACCAGTATGAGGTATGCCAAAAACATAAAAGGTATAAATTCTTTGTAACCGCTACGTTTTTGGAATATCTCACACAAGTATCCCTAGATAAGATACACCAAAAATACAGGGGTTACAAAGAATTCATAGGGAGTATAAATTCTTGAGAACCAGCGTGGTATAGTGGTGGACTATGACCCTGGAAACCAGGGTTCAATTCTGTGTTTGGCCATGGAAACCAAGTGGGTGAGCTTGGGTAAGTCACACTCAGCCCCAGAAGATCCCATGATAGGTTTGCCTTAGGGTCAGCATAAGTAGCAAGCAACTTGAGGATATACAACAACATCATAAATTTTGAGAGAGAGAGAGATTAAGAGAGAGAGGAAAGATACAAACAGTACAGCCTGGTCTCAAATGAACTGCATGCTTACTTGTAACTGTGGTCTTTGAATGGTCTTCTGTGTATCACGCAACTGACTTGCACCTATTCAAATAGTACTGGAGCTGAGTAGTTTTGGTGGGAACCCCTCTCTTCCTACCTACAGCTCATGCTCTAGCATACCAAAGCTGTTCCTCCCTCAGTTCCATGATCCAACATGGCAAAGCCTGAGCTGCAACAGAGGAATGGAGGGAGGTGTTGTTTGAATGCAAGACCACTCAACCTGTTCTCCTTCATTATGCTTCACCCAACCAGCTGATTAGCATGGTTACTTGTGGAATTTGACAAATCAAGACAGGACTTGCCAAAAGTTAAGTCTCCTCTTCTCTGCAACCCAGCAGGTAAAACTTAGTGAAAGTGGATAGGTGAGACCATACGGTTGCTCTACAAAAATCTGAAAGAGAGACCCCTGCAAGCCAAGTATACAAGGAAGTTAATGCCCTTGTAGAATTACTCTTAACAAAACTGGGCACTGGTTGTTAAGAAAACTGATAAGCCAGAGTAATGACTTGCACATTCCACTTTGCAAACCCCTGAGAGGAAACTGAAGTGTGTTTCTTCTTCTGTCCCTCATAACATAGGAATAAATGTGAGGATTATCAAAAGTCTTTCCTGCTGTGCAAGTAATATGTCAGGACACACGATACATCAAGGGATTGTAGAAGCCATGAGCTGAGAGAACACTAGAGACAATGTCCATGCAGGAGATGGATGAAGCAGAGAAGGATACATGTGAGACAGAGCCTTCAAAAAGTATTTCACAACTGAGTGATGAAAGAACACTGCTGAGAACGTAGTACGTGGTTGCTTTGCTACCTTCAGGGAGGACAAAGAAAGCTTTGATTGCTTTCTCCATGCTTGTGATATCTGGAATAATAGAGGATCTGTTATTAAGCAGATCTAGTGTTGCTTTGAATTTCAAGAATTTGTGGTTCACTAGGTACAGTTGCCTGAACCACTAAGAGATCATTAGACTGGAATTGGTTTCATCCTCTCACATAATGTCTCTATTGATTATCTTTGGATTGTTTTGCATTGCATATTAATGTATGATATACAGTTTCATCTAATATTACTTGGGGTGAACTGGAATGAATCCCCTTGCAGCCCTTTACTTTATTGCTCACAAACTACTAGACATTTGGAGAATGAAGTAAAAAGTTTTCTTCTACTCTTTCCCCCATTTTCTTCTCTTTTGGCTTCTCTTCTCCCTTCCCATCTCCTGATTTTGCTGTTTATTTACCCACTTCTTCACTTTATCTGGTCCCACAGTTTGAGAGGTTCGATAAGATTGGAATTTAGCCACAGTGGACCAGTAAGACCAGGCTGTCAGAGTAGGTGCTAGTCTGCTTTAATGATTATGTACCATATATGCACATATGTACCATATTCACCATTCTTTGGATTGCTTCCCTAACTTTTGCTGCAAACATTAGGCATGTGTCATGTGAAACAAAGATAGTTTAAAAAAAAACAGTGCAAATATTGCTTTATTTCGTTAGCTTCATAGGAGATTTCAACCAATAAATATTAAGTCAGGTGCAGAGAATAGTGAGATTGTGAGTTTCTAAGTAGAGATGCCATTAAATGACTTTGGGTTCTACACGCAAAGCGTGTGCTCTATCACCACTACTGACCCTCTGTGAGTTGGGACAATGTTTCTTGGTTGGCAGGGCAAACAGACACTGTGGGCCTCTCTGCACTACACTGTTATAGTGCTTTTATTCCACTTTCAACATCCTATGGAATCCTGGGGTTTGCAGTTTAGGGAGGGGCATTTAGAATTCTCAGCCAGAGAGCTCTTTGGCTTCAGTAAACTACAAACCCCAGAATTCCACAGGATGTTGAAAGTGGAATAAAAGCACTATAACAATTCAGTGTCAAAAGGCGCTGCAGCTCCAAGATCTTTGCAATCCTCCCTTCCCTCCACATATAAACAATGATAATGAGAGCTAATATCTTCTTGTGGCCAAGAGAGTGAGCTTTGAGATATCTCACTAACTGTAATCATAACACAATCCTATCACATTGTAACATGATCCTAATGTCCAGAATCACTGGTTGAAAGAGGTTAGGATGAGGAAGGTGAGCACCTCTTCTAGTGGAGAGGAGGGGAAAGCTTTGTAAGCATAGAGCTGAGCCAAGTGTAAATGTACATATGACAAGCTTGTGAGTAAACTATTTTCTTTACATCTTTGCTAAACAAGGCCTTGTTTCATAGTATCTGTCTAGGCCCTGTGCAGAGTGATCGTTATAGCTTATTCTGCTTTGCTGTTTTACTGCCCTAGAGATAAAGTGTCAAAGTAAGTCCCTCTCCTGCTCACCTTGAACAGTCCAGCAAGGCTTAGGTAAAGGTGAGTGATGTACAACTCTACTCCCCATCTCCCACAATTTGAATTGCTCTTCCTGCCATAATCTCACTTGCCAGCCATAGGAACAATATGATTCCCTCAGCTACCTCTTCCTGCAATCAATGGCAGAGCTTGGAGTGTGTGGAGGGAGGGCGGAAGGCGGGGGCTACAGCATGAGGGGCGTGGCCACTGTGTACAGGGGTGTGGTCATGGTGGGTGGGGGTGTGGCCAGGACATGCGGGGGCATGGGTACGGGCTGGGATGCACCCAAAACATTACCGTCCAGGGCAAATCACCCCACCTCCACCTCCACATCCCTATGCCACTACCTGCACTACAGGGAGGGTAATATAAATGTAGTTTATATACATGCTCTAATAATTAATTATAGAATAGGTGAAGTTCTACTGATGCCTTGCATGTGTTTACTACCACATACAGAGGTGCTGGATGTTTTTATCTGATGTACAATGCCCATAATCATTCAAGATCATGGAAGTGGAGTTGCACACGTGGTGCCTTGGTGCATGTGATGCAAATTCTATTGCACACTTGGTTGCATATTCTGTTGTGCATCTGGTTGCACATTCAGTTTCTCAGCCTTGCCATTCAGCGCAAGGGTTGTGTAACACAACATCTAGTTCCTCACAGGAAGATTTACGCTACATAACCCTGCTGAAGGATCTTGGCCAGTGTATGTGAACTGGTTTGATAAAATATCCAAATATAATATAAATGAGATTTATTGTTATAGTCTAGTTAATGGACAAATCACACAGAGACAGAGCCTTCCTTTCAGGAGAATGAGTAGAGAAAGCAGCCATTTAAAATGATGAATAACATTATTTCATTCTGCATTATTCTTCTTTAGCATGAAATTGCTTTTTCCTCTCTCTATAAACACTTTTACACTCTTTTGTCTAGGGGATAAGAGGAAGCTGATTATTTCAGCCTCTGAAAAGGGTCCTTAACTAATTGCACAGCAAAATGTAATACTGTATTGCTTTGGTTGTCCAAGCAAATTAGAACATCCGCCTGTAAAATTAAAGGATTTGATAAAGGGGGTAAAATTTCTCATTGACGAAAATGAACCCAGTAGTCGAAGCTCACAGTCTTTCTGACAACTGCTGTTCATGCTTCCTTCTGGTCAGATAAACCTCTGGTGCAATTTTAACCATAGCCCAATATTCTAAACCCTAACAGCTCTACAATTTTTTCTTCTCCTAAGACTTCTTTTTTCTTTTCTAAACCTTTCATTTGATTGAAAATGAGTGTTTGGCCATTTTGCTGAAATCGCCAAATGATGTTATTGGTGTGTGCCTTCAAATCATTTCTGACTTACAGTGACCTAAGGCAAACCTATCACAGGGTTTTCTGGGCTGAGGGTATGTGACAGTGAGTTCCCATGGCCAAGTGGGGAACCAAACCCTGGTCTCCAGGATCATTAGTCCAGTGCTCAGACCACTACACCACACTGGCTGTCCACCTAACATTACAATATTAAAATATTATGTTGGTATGTACATAGCAATGATGTATTTAAGTCTTTTACTCCAAGTCTCTAGTCAAGTCTCAAGTCTCTACCTTCAAGTCTCAAGTTGAGTCTTAAGTCCTTGCAAGATAATTTCAAGTCAAGTCTCAAGTCTGGAAGCCAACTTTATACCCCAACCTGTATTCCAGAACTTCCGGACAGGGTCGAATAAAGTCAGTTTTAGCAATTTAAGTACAGTTGTCCCTCCACTTTTATGATTTTTCCATCTGCAGCTTCGGAAGTGGGGAATAGGATCCTTTTTATTCCCCATTACTGAAGCTTCAAGAGCTTTGGAAGGAAGGATCCTTCCTTCTCAAGCCCATTGCCTAACACATTTTCTGTTCCCCTCTGAGATATGTGTCCTGCACTCTGGGCACAAGTCTTGCCTTCTGCTCTTAGAAACAGTTTTCGAAAGCTCATCCTATATGTAGTGGGGACAAGCTGCTGAGCAGATCTCAAGCCCACCCCAATCCCATTGCCTATCCCGTTTGAAGTTCCCTCTGAGAAATGTGTCCACACTTTGGGCTTGAGACAGAAAGTCATGTGACCAATAAGTTGTAAGGTTTCTGGATGAATGTGTTATATTACTGAACCCAGGGCAGCACGTCAGTCGTTAAAAATATGCAAGTCTCAAGTCGAGTCACCTCAGTGTGTAATTTTTGCCAAGTCAAGTCCCAGTTGAGTCACTGAAGTCTGACTTGAGTCCAGATCAATTGACTTGAGTCTACATCACTGGTACATAGTCTTTCAAGGTCTACCATATCCATTTATGATGGCCACAGATGAGGGTTTCTATATTGTACACAGTCTGAAAGCTTTCTATCCAGGGTCTTTCTGTGAAACTCCTGTTTTTAACCAGCAGATGTCCAGATGCAGTAACCTCTTTTTCCAAAATATGAAGGAAGATATTGCCTTCGTCTTACTAGAGCTCCCGTGTTTCCCTTTCACTATAGGACCACAAAGAAAGACCCCTCAGTCCACACCCTTTGTACCTTCTCTCTTGTATGCCTCAGTTAGCAATTTGTCTCTTACACTATAGTGACCCTAAGCAAAACTAAAGTTGTTAAAATCTCCTTCCCTATCACCTGTTTAAATCCCCTCATGTTCCGTCTTGCAACTGAGAATTTCTTCTTTTCATTTTCATTCTTGTTTTACTTATTTAATGGTTGACTAACATATTTCTTGGCTATTAGGTTATTTTAAAGGACCTCTAAATACGATCCTCAACGTTAAATTCAAATTTACATTTATGTTCTAATTAAGTTTAATTATGATTCATTATTCTTAATTAATTTTTATTTTCCAAATTATGCAGAGAATTTAGTTAGTATCTTAGTTTTAATTATAGGATTGCCCAAGTCAGCAATTCATCTGAAATACAGCTTTTGTTTTATCAGGCCTATTTTAACAATTTTTTTAATTAAATCCATAGGGCAGAAGTAAAAAAATCTCAACAGGTGCTGTTGTCACTGTCTCTGCTATTCCTATTTCCATCAGTTTTGCACTTATATAGAGTAAATGCTCCTTCCTCCATGCATACACACATTTTTCTAGCATGTAGTATGTGCAAGAATCATTTTTCTCCCAGCAAGATCAGCAAGCTTTTGAAGGACAAAGAATGAGAGTAAGCAGTCCCATTGTCTGGGTCCTGGTGGCTAACTCAGCAATGTGGGAATCACTCAAAAATGCTAGTCTGAAAGAGATGAATGTCTGTTAGTTGCAAATGAAACCTTCAAGGGAGCACAGGAAAGAGAACAGGAGGGGTGGCTTTTCTCTCACAGAAATCCATTTCTTTACTTCTGCCCTATGGATTTAACATTTTCTTCACTCCCCTTATTTACTGGGTAGTATTCATCCCACACCAGGGGCCTTATCATAAGCATGTGTATGCCCAGCTACTTGGGGAAAAATGTAGAGATACGCCATAATACAGTCATTACAAAGAAATGAGAAATGGACAGAAGGAAGACACGCACTTTTTTAGGCTTACAACATCTACAAGTCTGTTTATTTGCCTCATCTGGGTATGTTTAGGTCCCAGGTTGCTGCGAAGGTTTTGGTTGCTGGATGCTGTGTTCTTGGGGAAGTCCATCTGTAAGAATTCTAGGCAGAAAAATTTTAGAAGAGGGGGTAGAACTTTTTTTGTATGCATTAGGATATTGTGCATTTCTTTATTGTGAAAAAACCTCCATCTTCTAGGGTGTCTTGTGGTGACCTATATTGTGCTAAGTGCTGTTTCCCTTGGTGTGCCACCAGCAAAATGACCATGGGCAAATGCAAAGAGTGCATGACCTGAGGTCAGAGAGAGAGAGTCCCATGCCATCTGTTACTCCAAAACGTAGGTGCCACAAGGGCCACCTCGCAACGTCAGTAGCTCCTTACAATAGTGAGGAATTAATAAGCTCAAAATCAGGAAGCTAATAAGAGAGGGGCAACTTCGCAAAACCTTTCTACCAATGTTTACGGGCTCATGCAGGAAAAGAACCAGCCACAGATTCAAAGATACACTAAAAATGTGTTTTATTGAGGGGAATTCACTCATGCATGCACACACGATGGAAACAGTCAAACATTCACACAAGAGCTAAGTGAAGGATAAAGGGAGAAAAAATTATTGATAGAGAAGTTGAGGTTTTTGGATTATAATTACCATTCCACAAGAGTAGTGAAGAGGCAGTGGAGTGGCTTAGACTAGTGTCTAAGGGCAGACCAGATCAGGATTCAGGGGGACATAGTGGCACCCAGCATTTCATCTGACTGCACCTGACCTCTCAAAACAAAAGGTTTGTATACTTCATTTCCCTCCCTGAAGGGGTATGAGTTAATCGCTCTCCCAGCCTAGTGGACAATGGGAGTTGCAACACAGACAATGGGTCCAGATGATGCTAATGGTTTCAGTGTTTATATGACAAAGAGATAATGACTGTTGTAATAGCTCTGTATTGTGGGTAGGACAAGACAATAGGGAAAAACACCCAGGTATATGGGAACAGGATTGAAGCAATCTGTGCTCTGGTGGGAAACATTTCCCTTCTGACCATTATATTCACAAAAGAGATTCTGACTTCTGCTTAAGACTATTATTCTCTGGAACAGCAGTGATTTTCCTGATAAATGACCTAGGTTATACCTAAAGGATGGTTAAGGCTGACCTGCCTGCAACTTCATGCTTACAGTCAGAGTCCTTCCTCTTTCTGTTCACCTTCAGGTTTGATATCAGAGCCAATTAAAGCGTATTGCCAATTAAACATGATGCCAATTAGATATGGTGCCCATCTAAACCATACCATTACCAGACATGGATCCTAACACATCTGTTTTGTCACCTTATCCAGAGCATTCCTGAATGGGGTTTATATCCAGCTGGGAATATGCTGCTGTTAGCTGCTGGGTTGTGCTCTAGCTGTGTCATTTCAGGATAGCCATGGCTGTTGAGGGGCTGGAATTTTATTTTGGAGAGAAGGTCCTATGGAAGTTACTTAAGATGTTGCTAACCTAATGTTGTGCTAGCACTATGCTTGGGTCCCTAGGAAGAGTTTGGACCTGGCCTAATTGATCTCCTCTCTCTTCCTTGTATGACTTTTCTTCCAGCAGATTTTAGCTGGTAGAATATCTAAGATCAGCCTGAGGAAGAGCAATTCAGTGAGTACAAGAAGCTTCTGTCTCTTCCTAAACCCTCCATTTAGCACATCTTTGATAGCATTGTAAATGAACTACTTCACAGTTTTTTGGATGAGCATTTTCAGCAGTGCTGAAGTATCAGTTGTCTTTTCAGCAGTCCTTGTAAATACATTTTCTGGGTGCAGTTTTTCATTTGTACTGACCTTGTTTGCTTATAGCAATGCGGTAAAATCAGATTGGCTGTATTTGCACTGTAAAAATCATCCCTTTTCATGAATGACCCCAAGTTACAGTAAGAGGCAACACCCAATGTGTCAGGCAGGAGTGGGGGAAACTGACAGTGATGGAATAGCAGCCATAAGGAACAGTAGTGCTGAATGGTACTAAATGGTGCTGAACAAAGGTGAAGATTTACACAGTCTAATATGTTGAAATGGGTAGCTTCTGTCTGTAAATCAAAACTAGACAATATTTTAAAAATGGACATGATTGCAAGAAGCCATGAGGCATGTATGATCAAGCAGGCTGGCAGGTAGCTGACCACCCCACTGTTCTGAAATGTCAAACACACAGCTAAAAATAGAGATCAGCTGGGGCAATCACTGGCCACCCACCAAAAGAAGTCAGTGGGCTCCAAGCCTGGCAGTTTATTGTTACAGTAGCTGAAAGTGAAAAGAAAATCTTGCTACTGAGTATATTGATATGCAAGAGGACTGGACAATCAACAAAGTAGTAGAAATGGGGCAGCAGAAACTGAAAATGCAGTTTACTGACAACTTTACTCCAAAAAAATTAAAACTGACAAAAACCTGAGAATCCAATGCCTTCCCTCCATGCAATGATTTTATGAAGTGGCTGCAAGTTTTACCTTGCAGCCTAGGCAGCTAAAGTTCCAGGAAATGCAATCACAAATTCTAGTTAATTCAATTCAGAGGGAACATCATGCTATGGAAAGGCAATCCAATAGAAGGGTAATACAGAAGATTACTGTTAATGCAGTAAATTTGTCACTGTGGCAGCAATAGCACAGGGGAAACCCAATGCTTGTAGTGGAGAAAGTACAGAAAATGGTTATCATGATACCTTAAGCACTAAGGAGTATTATCAGTAGGCGTATACGATCTATTAGACAGTACCAGTTCAGACAAGTACCGAAAGACATTTTAAAATATTTGTTGCTGCTGCTGCTGCTGTTGTTGTGTGCCTTCAAGTCATTTCTGACTTAGGGTGACCCTAAGGCAAACCTATCATGGGGTTTTCTGGGGCTGAGAGTGTGTGACACACCCAAGGTCACCCAGTGGGTTTCCGTGGCTGAGTGGGGGATCGAACCCCTGGTCTTCAGGGTCCTTGTTCAATGCTCAAACCACTGCACCATGTTGGCTCTTTTTAAAATATTTACTTCCTCCCATTTCAAAACATTCAAACCAAAACCTCAACATATGTGAAAAGCTACACTGGTATTTGCATTTATAATGATTAGAGAAAAGCTGGTTTTTAGTGGCTAAAAGTGTAATTCTTTGCCCTTTTTTTTTTCACTGAAGGAAACAATGAGTAATTTGAGCAATTTTCCCCTCACTTGAGACAGTCTTTGAAAACTGTACAGGTTTTGATAACTATTCACAGTTCAGGACTTATTCTATACAAATATCTGGCTCTTTCTGTGCAAAACAACCCATTTTATGCTGTTTTCTGCACGAAACAACCTCATGCTGTTTTCTGCCCAGTATGTGAACTTTGAACAGAACAAGTACCTAAGTACAGATTTTCTATGCATGAAACATCTTTTATGCTCACAAATCAATATTTCTGGACAGAAATCATCAGTTTCTGTGCAGAACATACTATTTTCTGTGCCCATGCAAATTTTGCATATAATAAACCCTAAACTGTGAAAATTCTCATCAGTCAAGGATTCTTCTCATCATAGCACTTTTAAGAAACATATTTTTGTCCATTTATCAAATAGTTTTGAGTATTCTTCCCATCCCTGTTATTTAGTAACCAGATTTATATTTTACCTGTCTTCCAAAAAGGAGTCTCAAATTAGTTTATAAGAACAAACAGAAAATCTAAATGAAACAGTAAAAAGTATGAAACAAATACTAGCATAAAAGGTATTTTTCTTTTCAAAAAATACAATTAATGACATACCAATAAAAGAAAATGCAGCACTCAGTCAGTTAAGAACCCCTTCCATAGCAACCAAGGCCAGTTGCCAAATGCCCATTTGATTAAAAAGGTCACAATAAAAAAGCTGTGCAGGATGTGCCTGATAATGAGATTTCCTTTACACACCTAAACTCCCTGCTGAGATAGAATAGGTTTCTCCTACTTTTTTTGTTCCTTGAGTATGTTTTCTGTCCCATAACCCTCGTCCTGCCTCTGTCAGCAGTAGAGCTGCTGTTGCACTGCCCTGGACTACAGGCAAGGGATGGAAGTAGGTGACAGAGAGAGACTCCCAAAAACATTGTGGTTACTAGATTTCCTATTTCACTGGAGAATTTAAAGCAACAGAGTAGGAGTGAGCAAAATGCATTCCTGGGGTTTCATGTGGCATCCCAGGCTGTTTTTCCAGCCCTTTACCCCTCTAATTACTTCAAAAGGGGATGAATTACCTCTCCTCAGAGCGTCCAGGAATGTCAATTCGTCTTTGGCCCAAATTACCGCCATGCCTTGCACTGTTTGATATTTTGTTTACAAACCATTACAAAAACTAGAAGTGGACTTCTGGACATGTCTGACCAACATCCATCCATGCATTTATTTATTTAGTGATTTTTGTGGTCTGTACAGCCCACAGCTGGCCCCAGGGCAGAAAACTGACACTCTTCAACTCCTATTATAGACTTTGGCCATTTCCATCCTACATTGGTATAGTGTTATTATTCCACTTTCAACATCCTGTGGAATTCTGGAATTTGTCATCTCCTGGGAGCTATCTGGCTGAGAATTTTAAATGCCCCAAGATTCCATGGGTGTTGAAAGTGGAATAATAGCACTATGACAATATAGTCTGGAAATGGCCCTTGTATCACAACTGGAAGCTGGAAGCCCTGGGAAGTCATGAAATGTGGCGGAAATCCACAAAATAGACAAGAGTGCAAGTTCACTTCACAGTATAATGAAATTCCTCTCATGCATTTCAGTTTGGCAAAGAATAGATCTGATTACTTAGTAGTAGATAGCAGTGCAAAGCATGTGCTGGGAACCTGAAACATATGACTGCCCTGGAAGAGCTGTGGGCAGAAAGGTAAAATAATTTTGTCTTTGGGGGCTCCTTCCAAAATCCCAGCTGCACTGGGAAAATGACTTTTGACTAAACAAACCAAATTATGGGCTTTTGCCTCCCAAGTCATCCTATTAAATTAGTTCAAGGAGGAAATGATTGCTGATGAAAATATGCAGGAACTAATTACCTCTTTACTATTGCTGGTAGTTGCAGTTGCAAATGACTGGAAATCAAACTAAATCTCCTATAGTGAATTAGTAGAACATGGGGTTTAATGTGGAGAAACTATCAAATCAGTAATTCAATATTGCAGAATTAATCTGATCCGGATGAATTCCTAAGCACTCAGCAGCCTTTCCTTTCTTTGAGAGAACTTCAACAATACAAATCCCATTTGACTATTGAAAGAAAAATGGCCCAAATCCCCTATAGCAGTTATAAATTCTGAATCTAGTTATATGCTTGTGACTTATGTATTCACATGTATTATGTAGCCCCTAGTTTAGTTTAGGGGCTGCATAGAGACTGGGAAAGTTCACCAATACCTATTGACTACACAGCAGCCAATGCAATTATTCCCCGGTTGTTCGGGTAGCAGTTGGTTGGCAGTTCCCTCCCCATCATGCAAGTGATCTCCAGGGCAAGAGGGAATTGTGTCGAGGATCTCGCTTCTACCCGCCACACAAGAAATCACTTATAGGAGGAGTGGAAATGGCAGTCAGCTGCTTCCGGAGCAACAGGGAGACTAGTCCCTGTCAATTGCAGCAGCTGCTTCCCAGTAAATGGTGACGGGGGATTCACTGATAGCACCATAACTACAGTACTTATATGTACGTATCTCCTGTACAGGATTTCATACAGTGTTTAACTTTTTCATACAGTTCTTTAACTCAAATGAAGAAGTCAGATAAACACCAAAGGGACTAACAGACCAAAACAAAAACAAAAAGAAATAGCCAAAGCAGTATTTACTCTTTGCTACTGCAAACCTTTTTTAAAAATACATTGTTGTAACATAGGCCATTTCAGCACTAGACAGTTATAGGCCATTTCCACACGAGGCGAGGGAATCGCTCCGTGCTGTTACTCACCGGATTTTCTGGCTCCTCGGTCTCGTCCAGGGTGAATCGGAGCAGTGCGAGGTCTTAGATCCACACTGCTCCGGCTTCCAAAATGGCGGCTTCTGGTTGGTCGTGGGTCCCGACCAACCGCGAAGCTCGCCACGCCTAAAGCTCACTCTCTGCAGATCGCAGGCTCGCATTGGTGCGAGCCTGCGAATCTGCAGAAGAGAGCAGGTACATAATGGCGTGCTCCGGAAAAATGAGAAACCTCTTTTTTCCGGTCTTTAAAAAATGTGCTGGAGGACCAGCTGGGGGCGTTTCGGAGCGGACTGAGGTGCAGATCTCCGGTAAGTAGTCCAAACTTAGTCTGCTCCAAGGTGCAGACGTCCTCCATGGAGGACGCACTGCGCTGTTTTAATTCCCCTGTGCAGAAATGGCCATAGTGCTATTATTCCACTTTCAACATCCTATGGAATCCTAGGGTTTGCAGTTTAGGGAGGGGTCTCAAAGGTCCCTCCATAAATTGCAAACCCCAGGATTCCACAGAATGTTGAAAGTGGAATAATAGCACGATGACAGTTTAGCCTGGAAATGGTCATAGAGAAAATCCCCAGAACCATATTGTGAGCCATTGTGCTTGAACACCTTAGAATGTGGTTAGAACTTCCATTCAACATGGCCGACACAAGATCTTTGTCTCTTTCTTGAAGGGCTTCCATCATGCTTATCTGTTGCATGATCTACTTTATACCTCCCTTTCCACTTCTCAGATTAGGAAGAAGTTGCAGGGGCGGTATCACTGAATTCAGTTTCCTTTATAAAGGACACTATGGGGGGACAAATGATGGCAAGACAATACAGTCAGCCCTCCACGTCCACTGGGGTTAGGGTTGCAGGGCCCCCACGAAAGTGGAAAAAGTGCAAATATTGTAAGCCCCCTAAACTGTATTTGACACACACACAAAAACTACCTGTACTGGTAGGGTGGCTGGGCCCAGCTGCACATATGTTCCCTTGTTTGCTCACTCATTTGGGTGGAGGGGGGAAGAGGAGGGGATGAGAGAGCAGGGGAAGGGAGAAAGGGGAAACCCATCCCATCCCCCCCTCCTGCCCACATGAGTGACTGAGCAAACACACGTGCCCTCCCTCCTTCTTTCCCATCCCCTTCACTGCTCCCACCCACACAAGTGAGCAAATGTACACACCCTCCCTCCTTTCGTTGCATTCCCTCCCCCTGATCCATATGTGTGAATAAGGAAACATGTACATGCTCCCTTCTCTCATCCCATCCCCTTTCCCCCAGTAAACCATGAATAATCAAATCCACAAATGCTTAACCTCCAAATGTAGACAGCTGACTGTACATGCTTTCTCTGTAAATACAAAAAAACATGCTTAAGATAGGGTTAAGTATGTATTCCTGTAACATCTAGCAAATCTACTAACTCTGCCTGAGGGATACCCTGCTCCCCAAGCTTTTTCATTTTCAGCGAACTCAACTAATACAATTTCTTTCATTCTCTCTAAATTTAGATTACAAAATCGACTCCTACTAGACTCTTCTCCTCAGCCACAGCAGCATCACGTCCTCTTAGCTCTGCTGAGTATCACACTGGAAAAGCTACAGAGAGTTTCCCACTATCAAGACACCATCTCCTTTCCCTAGTTTGTTGATTATTTAAGTCATTTAAGCCAAGCATTATTAATGCTCTGTTTAATGTTCTGATAGGAAATACTATTGCCCATATGTGATCTCCCAAGACTGCAAACTAGCACTCTGAGAAACTCCTTTCAGGAAGAAAGGAGGGAAGGAAGGAGGGAAGGAGGGAAGGAAGGAAGGAAGGAAGGAGTCAGCACACATTATGTGTCAACATATTATCAGGCTAGAAATAGGTTTTCAGCCATGTAGATTAGCGCTATTGATAAAGTTTCCGTCATTTTTTCCCTATTTTTACCTAGCTTGCTCCCTCTCGCTCTAGCCCAAGTGTATACCTGTAAGTCTCCTAAAAACAGAAGTGCCCACCAACTTGGCCAATAACCGCTAAGGAGCCTTTGTAGTGATTTTGGCCCCATTAACCTTCTCACATCCAAGCTCCCTGTAACAAAATTATCTGGCAGATTTGGTGCTGGAGATAAGAAACTGTATGAAACCCTTCCCCATGACAGAATCAAGGAGGAGAAAGGCAGAATGCAGAAGCTCACTGACAGCCTCCAAAGATGAGGGATTCAATTTAAGCCTTTCCCTACCCCTATGTAGGCAATTAATTGCTTAGACGTAAGTCTACTTACGGACAGAAATGTGGGTAGGTATAAAAGCCCTGACCCAAATACCATCACACACTAGTGTGACCTGGTCAATACTATCTCAGACACTGAGGCTCTGGACCAAAACATAAGACTTCGGGACAACCCCTTGCAATGTCACAAGAGGTGGACCTTGACGGTGCTACTAAGCATTGTACATTAAGCATGAACCACAGCTGCACGGTATGCCATTGAAAAATTAGCAATAGCAATAGCATGTGTATTTCTATACAACTTATCACCTAAGTGCTCTCTAAGTGGTTTACAGTGTATTTAGCTAATTGCCCCCAACAAGCTGGGTACTCATTTTACTGACCTGCAGAAGAATGAAAGGCTGAGTCAACCTGGAGCCCGGTAGGATTGAATTCACAACCTTGTGGCTACAGTACTAGCATTTAACCACTGCGCCACCAGGGCTCAAGTCTAACAAATGAAGAAAATATGTATACACCTATCTTCAATACACTACTCTTTTCCCGAGATTCTTCCGCCTTGCTCTGAGTACTGGAGAAGAGCACCAAGCCCTGAGATCTGGGAACCCTATCATATACCTACAAGCACTCCAGAGATGTGACACTGAAGAGGGCTCTGTAACCTTGTAGCTCCAGAGCTTTCATGTTTGGGAGCCCTGATACCTGGGAACTCTGTACCTGTGTTCAGCTCCATACCGCTACAGAGCTTTATATAGACTTTCATGCTCAATATGCAAAGGGTCAGGGAGGCTGCTGGGACTGTGATATTTGGGGATGGAGCTGACATGTCTGCACCTATGGCCAAAAGTTTAGCCCTATGTGTGAGCAGGGAAACATCTGCGCAGAGTTCTTGTCTCACTCATACGTAGTTGTGTTACTCCTTAACTTACTTCAGGATTAGAGTTAGGGTAGTGAAGGATAGCAGCAAACTTTTTTCCTCTTGAGTATATGTTCTGTATATTGATAAATTATTCTTTATCATCAACCTTGCTTTTTGCCTGTGGATAAATAAGTTTTATTCTCAGTGTCTAGTGACAGTAGAATTTAAGAGATTCCTTCTTTGCCCTTAGGGTCCACGTTGATGATTTTGAAGAGTGTTGCTGGATATAGATTGAAGTTGGAGAGAAGGCAGTGGATATCATATTTAGATCTTTAAACATTGAAGAAAAGATCTCATCATTATTCATAATGAAAAAATGTTGATTGATTTAGCAAGGTCAATGTTCCTGACTGAGGCTTTTTTTTTTGTGCGTGTGTTTATGGATATCTGTACTGGTTATGTAATGTTATGTTTAAAATAAAATTGATCTAGGTTTTTTTTTTAAGATATTCTTTCTTTGCACTCCTCCTATACAATATTTTAAGCATGATCCTGTTTACTGTTTCCATATTTATAAAGGCAAGAGTTGTTCCTAGTCCAGCACAGCAAAAGAAAACTAAAGTTGTAGAAGTAACCCAACCAAGGAGACTTCATGTATAATTATTTCATCATCTTGGAGACATCCTATGTAATCTGAAGTCAGTGTTCATCACATTCCCCAAACTCACAACAATATAGGAAACTGAAATAATTTAACACATAGAAAATTCAACACACGATAAGAAAAACACAATAGGAAAAATGCAAAAGGCATGACACTGCCATCATAGATGAAGTACTATAGTGATTAACTCAAAAGAAAAGAGACAATTCAAAAATGACATACAATTTTAAAAAGAATTTCATTAATGTAGGGATTCGGAATGTTTGGCCTTTCAGATGGTGGACTGCACAGCCAAGAGTAAGAGCTGACAAGAGCTCTAGCTATACAATTCTTGGGAGACCACATATTCCCTATCTCTGCATTATTCTAGTATACTTATCGCTTCATCAGTCTATTTCATACTACTTTCATGAAATGGAGTAAGTGTTACTCAAACAGCTTGGTTCCTTTTTACTATTGGAGTCTATTGATATTTTACACCAGTTGCTTACAATGGCCTCTTGACTTTCACAGCAGTTCAGGAAAAAAAAAAAAAAGAAACAGAGAAAACACAAATAACTCCCCACCACCACCTGAGTGAGTGGTCTTCCTCCCATTCTCTTGCTTTTTGCCTGAGTGGTTGTGCTTTCCACACCCAGAAAGAAGGCAAGCAAATAGGAAAGGGCAGCCCCGTGGGTAGAGAAAGTGCACACTCACATCCCTCTTCCACTCTCATGCTTGTTGCCCTGATGTCCTGCCTTCTTTCTGTGTGGCTGGGTGAAAGGCAAGCAAAGGCATGGGGAAAGGCTTGCTTGCGCAAACCTTTCCCCTTCCCATTTGCTTGCTTTTTGCTGGGTGCAGAGAAAAAGGCAGCACACCCAGGAAAAAGGCTGTTGCAGATGCTGTCTGTCTGTGCTAGGTAACAGAGTGCAGGGTTAGCAGAAGGCCATTCACAGTCAAACAGAGACATTAACAGTCAGTACTGCATGCCTGTTCATGGTGGAAAGAAACATTACCCAGAAACAGTCCAAATGTCCAGGAATCCAGCAGGCAACATGGTCAGACAGTCCAGGGTCAGAAAATCCAGGCAGACAACAAGCAGGGAATCCAGATTACCCAAGGCAAGAGCTGGCAACACACGAATTGATTCTGGCATCAAGCTACTGCCTTGTGCCTTCCTTAAGAAGGCTGGAGCCATCTGGCTCTCATCCCAGGCTAATAGCTCCTAGTGCACCTGCTTCTGCATCTCCTCCTTCAAGGCTGCTGTTCACCTGGGGAAGCCGAGTCTTGGCCCTATGGCAAAGGCCATGGAATGGGAGGGGGAGAATCGAGGGCGGAGGCAAGCAGGCACCTCATAAATGATCAAATTCATGAAGGTCAAACCCCCAAATCTGAAAGGACGACTGTTTTTGGGGAATAAAAAGAACAAATTCACAACTCAGAATAATCCATAACCTTACCTACAATACTGTATTGATTTTTCACCTTTAAATGGAAAGGGAAATGGCTGCTATTTAGTTGACACAGAGGTCATCATCTAGAAAAAATAGTTCATCTACTGTACATTGAGTCTAAGACTGAAACATTAAAAAAACAGGGGAAAAATGAAATTTCTGTGTGGCTTTCTTATCAGGGCTGGCATGAATGTTAGACAAAGTGAGGTGACTGCTTTTGGCAAAATATGTTAGAGTGATTAATTTCTTCTTGAAAATGTTTCTGCTAGGCAGAAGAAACAAGTTTGATTAAGGAGACCCAGCTGTGATATACTAGCAGTCAGTTCCACTGACACAGAGAACGCAATTATTTAAAACTGTTTAAAATATGAAATAAAAGAAAATAGATTCCTCATGTCTCTCTAAGTCCCTTTTCATACTTTACCTGCATCCTGCAACATCTTGGAGTCATCCCGGCAGTAACTTTGCTGGGATGGGAGCATGTCTCAAACTTGCCCCTCCACACCTGGCTGGCTGCCAGCAGATGGTAGTGTTCGGGACATGTACCTTCCTTTTTCAGTGCAGCTGGCCTCTTCCTGTGCCACACTGAGGAAGGAAGTGCCTTGATAGCACTTCTACCCTTCTCATGCAGACCCAGCTGATGCAGTTATCACCTGAAAGGGGCCTATTGCTGGATTTTTTCCGGTAATAGTATAATGCAGGATCGCAACAGCTGGGGACACAACAGGAGTGGGACCGCAATGACATTGTGTGGTAGCACACATCATGGACTGGATTCAACATGTCCCCATGCCTGGATGGGGTCATAGGCCCTTTTCTCATGGCATTTTTGATGCAAAAGGGCCCCTGGAGCATCGCGCACATGTGAAGAGCGGTCCACACAATGCACTCACATTTGCGCGATGCTCCAGGGCCTGGCAGGGACTGCTCGCACATTTTTTCATTTTCAGCTTTAAGCTGAAAATGGTGCGCAGTCACGCATTGCTCCACGGCCCCGTGCGCACTTACCTTGCATGCGGAGCCTCGGGAGCCGGGCTGGTCATACTTCCTGTCCAGTGCAGCCTGGGAAGGTCCCAGGCTGCACTGCGAAACGAAGAGGCGGGGCTCTCGCGCAAGCAGGAAGCTCGTGCAGAGCCGAAGGACCCTGGACATGAGAGCCTCTCTCTGGAGGCTGCTCATGCGAGCACCACACCCCAGTGCCGAGAAAAGGTGAGTTGTGGAAAGGACCATAGTGTGGAAATGGCCTAAGTGGCTTCATATAGAACTGTAGATATAGAAAACATGGAAAGCAGAAGAAGCCTCACAGTACCATGCAGGCCAGTTCTCACAAGGCAGAACATGAATGTGCCAATGTTCTAAGAATGACCTTCCAGGAATGAGTGGAACCACCAAAAAACAGGGAACTGTAATCCCGTCTGTACAAGGTAACTCAGAAGGACACCAAAGACTGACAAGGCTATACTTGATTAACTTGATTAACTTGAACAATATTTCTGGTATGCTGAGACTCAGATACATATCCTAATCCTAGCTAGAGTGGATGGCATCAAAGAAGCCATGGTAATCTTTCAGAGAAATGCTAGAGACAAAAAAGGAAGGAAAGACCATTTTTGACAGGTACTGCAAAACCACTATGTATTGAAAGCTCTGGTGTAACCCAAGAGATAATTAGACATCTTGACATATCAAGGAAGTTAACTTGTTAAATGAGGTAATTAGAAGCATAACAAGTCACAAACTTTAATTATTCCTGTTTCCAAAACTTTGTGTCACATATATTTATTTATTTCAAGCTCTACATCTCATTTCCTCTTTAAAATGTTTTCAGAAAGTGGGAGCATGAAATGTTGGCTTTAATTGGCGGATTTAAATTCAGACAATAACTAACAGCAGCAGGCTGCTTCAAGCTGTCCCAAAAGACCCTCCCGGATGCTATTTTTATAGTGTGAGTTAATTAGTGATGTGATGCTGAAATAGTCAAAGCTCTAGAAGAAGAACCCAAAGGAACCGGATTCTTCATCATCGTCACCATGGTTAATATAAAAATCTGATATGTCCAGTGTGGTATGATTCAAAAACAGACACTGGAAAGAGCACAGAATTTATTGGACTGACAAATGGACACTTAGTATACAGGCTGGCTGAAATTCTGCAGGTTAGTCCCAACCAGAGTAGATCCATTGAATAAACTTGTTGAATGGTTAGTCAACACAGAAGTGAATCATATTGATTCAATGGCTCACTACTCTTCTCAAGACTGACAATAATATTTAGGCTACTAAGTCCACAGTCTAAAAGAACTCATTGAAATCAATGGACTCGAGTATCTGCTGGATTGTAGCTAACATGCAGAACCCTGTGCATGATGGAAGCAACTAACAGATTATTTTCCTTAATAAGAGTGAATGCAGCAAACTTTTGTAGAGAAAGATGGACTGATTTCACAATTAGTCCCCTTGCTGACTTCCAAAGCGTAGTGAAAGCAAAAATAAAAATAAAATTTTGTTGAATACCTTGTCAGTCCCAGTGTTTATGCCAGGTAGATATTAGCTGACTACTTAAAAAAACACCAAAAATGTTTTTTTTTTATCATTAAAACAGGTTGGCATAATTCAGAATAAACTTGAAAGCAAACAACAATAACAGTAGAGTAATAGATGTTTGTGATAAGGCTATGATCTGGAGGTTTTTAAAAATATAAGAAAGACAGGTATCTGTTGCATGTTACAAGCTACAGTATCACATTGCTCAATTTTTCTTAAGTGAAGCAAATGGGGTGCAAATATCCCCATTCTCTCACACAAGGCTCAGTATAATCTATATTGACACTCCAGATTTTCAGACAGGGAATCCCCTTAGAGAATCTCAGAAGGGTAAGGGTTTGCTCAGTCTTAGGGGCAGATGAGCTGGGCAGTCATCCTGACCACTGAAACAAAAGACTTAGCAAATTAAGGTCAGTGTGTGCACATGCTAAGGGAAGAAAAAAAGAAAAACAGCATATGTCTTTGCAGCCACTTCACCCAGCAGGTTCTACAACTGTATATGTTGTAGCTATGAACATTACCTTCTACCAGTTAGATTTAAAGTAGTTTCCTTTTCAAAAATCCAGTTTGATGTACAGTTTGATGTACTCTAGATAAAAATCAATGGAACACAGTTTTACCAGGTTTTGCAGTTCAGCAGAAACCACACAATTTGACAACACTGAGGGGGAAGGCATGGAAAACTATCTACATACAGCATTATTTACCTGAGGGCTGGCCCCAAAGCTAGATATTGAACGTGTGGTGCTTTGTGTACTTAACACATTGTGTACATAGCTGTACCTTCATTGAGATCTAAACCAGGGATTTCTTAGATTGAACTTACCTGCATAAAAGAACAAAAAAATTAAAAAACCCCAGGTTGCTCACTTGCAACTGTGATTCTTCAAGTGGTCAACGGTGCCTTCATACAAACGGCTTTCACGCCTGTGCAGAGCAACTCATGGAACGTCCTTGAATAGAGTAACTTTGGGGGGAACCCCATCCTCTCTGCTCTTTTGAACATGCTCCTGCATGCCAAAGCTACTCCTTTCTCTCAGGTCCACGATCTGTCTAGTCAACAGAAATGGACCTGCCACAGAAGAGGTGAGGAGGGAGGATTTCGTAAGGACATAGATGAACATTCAAAGAACCACAGTTACAAGTAGGCAATCTGTTCTTCCTGGTCTCTGTACCTCACACAAATGGGTTACTTTTGGGAGTAGGAAGGTCAAGTAAAAACTGAAGAAAGTTCTGTTCTGCCCAAGGAGATATCAATGGCATGTATCAATGCTGGGGTTAGTGGGCCTGACGCCTATCGGAAGTAGTGGGGCAGAGGACAAGGTCACACAATCTCATCCAGTGATTGCCACATGTAGGCCAGTGTACCTCCTTCCACAAGACCAGTGCCTTGTTGTAAACCTACAGCTAGAATAGGATGAGAAGTGAAATGTCTGTCATGGTTTCTCATGAGCCACATGACAAACCACATGTAACAGAAAGGAAAAATTGTATTTAAAAATTGGCACCTCTGAGGCCCACCAAAGGCCTGATTGACCAAAAGGTACAGTCTTCTTGAGATTTCAAGGACAGCTGAAAGATTCCTTTGCATAGCTCCCTTGCAAAGCTCTTTCAGACACAATTCTGGGCTTTGTAGTTTTACAAGGTGTCACAGCCTTCTCTGTCAAAGTGTGCTGGTGCATCATCAAACTGCAAACCCCAGGATGCCATAAGAAGCTATGCAAAGAAAATCCAGTTTCGACCTGGATTATCTCTCTACTGTAGTATGTGGCCCTGTTTACACGGGCAGGAAAATGTGGGATTAACCCACATTTTCCTGCCTGTGTAGAAAGAGCATTCCTGTCATTTTCAATTTGGGGAGATCCTGAGGCAAAACTATGACAATTGTCCTGGCCAGATTTCTTCAGAGGGAGGTTTGCCTTTGCCTAGGCCTTTGCTAAGGCTGAGAGGGTGTGTCTTGCCCAAGATTATTCTTCTTTCCCTTGCTTTTTAAACTCTTTTTTAAAAAAGGATTTGAAAGATTTGAGGTTCATGAGATTCGTGGATTCCCAGAACCTTCCAGGGATTCAGATTTGGATAATTCTGGATTTGTCCCATCCCTAGTCTTAACTCTGAATCTGAACACCTGGACATTTCCCTCTCCACAACACTCAGATATTATGATAGCCATATCCTTCTCTCACCTACATACTAAGACCATTAGCTCCATCTGGACTTCGTTGTTTGTGTTGTGTTGTGTTGTGTCTTCTTGGCTGGGAGACTGACTCACACTCATACCCGCAGGATATTTTTCAAGTATAAGTACCCCTGATTTCAGGCTGCCCAGTGCAGTTTCTCACCTTCCTGAATGCCACACTGTCCATTTGATTCCTGAATGAGAACTGTTCTTAGGTGTCTATCTAAGCCATGTTGCTACTTTCCTTGCTGTTCTCTGGACCAGTAATTATCGCCTCATCCCTGAAAGTTCTCTATCATGCTTTCCTCCCTTTTTCTTTGGCTAGTCATTGTATGCTTGTGTGAGTGTTTGGATTTTGTATGTGCTTGTGTGTATTTCTCTCAATAAAACATATTTTTAGTTTACAATTGAAACTCTCTAGCTGGTTTTTTCCTGCAAGGACCCCATAAACATAGGTGGAAAGATCTTGTTAAGACTTTGAGCTAATTAATTCCCCATTTTCAAATGGAGGTACTAGCATCACTGGTGGGCCCTCCTAGCATCCATGTTTTGGGGTAACAACAGAGACTACACCAGGATAGGTTCCCTAAAGGGCAGGTATGGATGAGACTCCTGATTAATCTCTTTACTGTCACATTAGTAACATAGTGAAGCAGGCAGATGATTTGATATTTGTCACAGTATAATTGCTGCAAGGTACACCTTCACTGAAGGAAAGAGAAAGTTCTTTTCTTTAAGATGAAGCATAAAGACTAGTACCATCTGTTCTGTTGGTAGAGTAAGAAAGAGCTGCACTTTCTGCAAAGCCACAAAAGATTCACCATTTATAGATAAAAGACTATAGAAGGCTTCCTGGCTATCTGTAAAACACATTGGATGCAGTCATCTCACTGATACTGCACCTCCATGCCATGAGATGAAGACAATGTAGGATGGGGTACCAAATCTGGGATGTTCTAGGGCTGAGCAGCTTGATAGGAACCATGCCCCCTTCTAGCTATTGTATCTGCCTCAGCCCACAAAGCTACTTTCCCCTCAGTTTTGAAGCCCATCCAAGTGTGAAAGAGGAACATCAAAAAGAGGAGAGGTGGGTGGGCTGTCTGAGGGCACAGATGACTACTTAAAGAACCACAGTTATAAACAAGTAATCAGTTCTTCTTTTTTATGATCTCTGTGTCTCACAGAAATGGGTGACTAACAGGTTTACCATTGGAGGTAGACCAGGTCACTGAAGAACAGAGGACATAACTGCTTGACCAAATTCAACATCTGCTCTAGCCCTGCAATCTAAATGTAGTACTGAACAAATGTAGAAGGTCAAGACCACGTTGCTGCCTTGTCCACATCTGGTAAAAAGATAGTGCACAACAACAGAATGGAGGAAGCAACAGCTCTAGTAGAATGTCCCTTAAGGTCATCAGGAACAGGCTGTCTAGCAAGAGAGTAGGAGAATCTTATAGCTTACACCTTCATTTGATGAAGACTCTTGGTGCTGTGGAGAGACCAAAGGGAAGGACCTTGTACTGCTGAATTTTTGTCTATGGAAAACCTGAGAAACTTGTGGTGTTGCGGCCTTATCCCAGTGTGGAAATAGGCATTCCTGAGATCTATGGAAGCAAACCTGTGAAGAAATGGAAGAAGGGTCTGTAAAGTTAGCACTTTGAATTTTTGAGGTTGAATGTATCAATTGATGCCCCAAAGATCCAAAACTGGGTGCAGTCCTCCATCTCTCTTTAGTACAATGAAGTACCTGGAGAAATAATCAGTGTCTCTGCATTGATCTGGAATCTTTCCACAGCATCCTGTTCCAGAAGAGCAGCAATCTAGTCTCTCACAACTCTGGAAGGAGAAGTAGGACAGAACACATCAACAGGTGGAATGGCATAACCTAGACAATGGTTCACACCCAAGAATCCTTTGTGATGTTCTGCCAAGTGTTAGAATGGCTGTAAAATCTGGGAGCCCAAGATGGTAAAGGGCTTGAGGCTAGAAGACTGATTATGCAGGCCTGGGGAAAGAGTCAACGTCAAGATTCTGGGGTACCTGAAGATATTTTGAAGAGGTAGACTGGTTATGATACTGTTTGTATCATGGAAGTTGTACCAGTTACTGAAAAGCAGGATCATCAGTCTGGATTGTAACAGTCATGTGAATAGGTCAAATTTCTGTACCAGTGTGGGTGAAGGAGGGGAATCGCTCCAGTAGTGACCATAAAGGTAGTGAAGGATCTTAGCAGGTGAATATAGAGAGCTAGAAATCAGAGAAGCTGATATGTAGACTGATGCCCTCCTCAGGAGCATTCTTCCCACCACATTTAGGGAGTCATGGTACACAACAGTGATTGGTTGCAGCAAGCAGCCATGTTCATGCATGATCTTTATGAGGAAGAAGAGTCTCAAACTCAGGTGAGGTTTGGTAAAGATTCCTCTACTGGTGACTCTGGGGGTAGTGGTCAAACGGTGGGTGGCAACAGCATAGTAGCCCTCCACAAAAGAGGACTTAAAAGTAACCAGTATGTAGGAAGGTGTGTGTAGGGTTTCTTGTACAATGCTTTGTAGCAGTTACAATGTCATCTCACAGTCAGTCTCATGAAACTCAAGAACAGAGAAGCCTCTGATATCATAGACAGAATAATTGTAGTAGGCTCTGTAGACAAAGCAGTCAGTTACCTCATCTACTTCCCTTTGTCTTTGTCTCAGGGATAGAGGAAAGCCACTGGTCTCTAAGCAGAAGGTAGAAAGACTGAAGTGAGATACCTCATCTGATTGCAGTATTTCAGACAGTGCCAAAGATGGTATCAGGGGCAATGTGGTAACTGGAGCTGATGTGAAAGCTGCAACATTGGATAGGGCCATTGTCACTCACAAAAGGCTTGAGAGTAACAATGAATTAGAGTGAAAATGAGGCAGTGTATAAAGCTTGATTGTTAGCTGCAGAGTCTACCACCTTGAGTAACTGCTTCCAAAAATGTAGGCAAGGATGGGGAAGTTTATATTACAGGCCCTGCGTGGTGAAACTCTTGCAAACCAAACAGGACTGGAGCAAGTACCCCTCTCCCAGGGAGAATAAATACTTGGGGTGGGTGTCTGAAGTGGAAATCTTGCCACTACAAGTGACATACTTTTTAAAAAAGAGCCTGAGATGCCATACCAAAAGAAAAAAACAACAAAAAACCTTGGTACCCCTTGACTGAAGTTAAGAGGAAATGAGGGAGGAAAAATATGAAACGGATAAACTAAGGGGTAGAAAAAGGAGCACCACCCATCTATCAGTGAAAACTATCTAAATGAAGTGAACTCTTCAGAACATAGAAAAGTGAACTCTACAGAACTGAACTCCACAAAACATAGAAAAGAACTAGAAAAGCAGTAGTCTTAGTATGCAGGAACATGAGGAAGGGCTGAGGTTTCTGACAAAGCTACTCTGCTAAAGAACTTTCCCTTTGTGGCTCTGCGAAAGTGCAAGACCCATTTGAATGAAGCACAGAGACAGTGAAGGACATGAGTTCTCTTCTGCGTGCTTGTAAGAATGAAGATGGATCTTTCCTGAATTTTTTTTTTTTTTTTTTGCTTTTTCAAGAAGAGGGAGAAGGAGGTCTACAGCATCCTATGGACCTTCAGCCACCCTGCCAGTGCCTAAGTTTTGCAAAACTCAAAATCTCACTTCATATAGTACTTTAAATTCTAAAAACTAAAGTTATGAAAACACACATCTGGAAAGAGTGAGGAGGCAAAAGTTCAGTAACAATTGTGGCAGATAAAGAATGTGTGCATGTCAGTGCTTAAACTTAAATAAAATGGGATGATGAATTTAAACATCAGTAAAATTAAAATTGTCTTAGTACATACTGTTGCATGTTACAAATGAAATCGCAACAGATTCTCCACTTTATTAAGAATAATGGTCACAGTTTTCTAAGCATACAATCTACTCTGCTCCCTTTACATGGTGTGCATGACTTAAGTGCTGTGGGTGAAGAAGGGAAAGTCTAATTCATATACTGAAGTAGAAGCCAGCCACTATCAATTGCCAGATCAATTTTCCTTCAGTGAAGAAATAAGTGTCATGGGATTAAGAACAAGAACAGAATCCCTGAATGATTACATGGAGCTAAGAAATTATGTCACTGCCATAGGTCACTGCTGACCATACACTGCTCTTTTACACAAAGCCTGGAACAATGATCTGTCTATGAGCTCTGTCATGGCCTTATTAAATCCCAATACATTTGGGAAGACAATGTCATTTTCTCATTTCCAGGAAAATATTGGTGGGGGAAGGGAGTGAGAATTTAAAAGTCTTTTTAAAGCAGGTGGGGGGTTGCTACTTGTAGCACTCCAAATGTTGCTGAACTGTACCTCCCATGATCTCCCTCTGTTGGCTATGCTGGCTAGGATGATGGAGTTGTAACTTCTTTAAAGGATCAAATTTATCAAGAGATAAACCTTTTCCTTGGGCTGTATCACTTTGCCTTGGAGGCACATATGTGTTGAGATGGAGTGGGGCGTCCATATGTGAACATTCTACGATGAAAATATTATTAGACATTAAGGAAAAACATGTTAAACAGGCTAATTTTCTGTGTCTAGAGGATAATGACCATGGTGATGAACCATTTAAGAATCCAGTCTTCCACCTGCTATCTGAAATGGTGCAGTCCATAAGGAGCTTCAACACTTGATTCTGGGAACGGAAACCAGGCTCTCTAGAGACATTTTCTCCAGGGTAGACACTGACTCATTCCTGGGGAAATACTTAAGCAGGAACAAATGCCTCCTGTATCTTTTTCATTTTTAGATTCTATCTGCTTTCAAGTTTTTATTGATCCCATTTCATGCTGCTTGACAGCATGTAGCAAGAGAACTAATGTAATACTCCAGCTTGTTAATGTGTCTGCCAAAAGATGGACAACCTCTGTAGTGGATGTGGGGTGTCTCTACTCTGACCACAAGCAATTGAGATACTACTACCTCCAAGTCAAGTTCTTTTCAGGGAAGACTTCGAGCAACCCTGTCTTCGAAGGAAATAACAGCTTTGCCATTTTCTTTTCTTCTTTTTCTCCCAATGGTGTTACCTTCAACATGAACAAAAGATGCTTTGTGACCATCTTTAGAGCAGGACTCTCACATTGAGGCTGAGTAATTGTGAAAAGCATTTCATCCTGAATCTGAAAGAAAACAGAAGTACAGCATATGATTCTCTTTAACTCCTTCCTGGCTTGACTGGGGTACACAGTTGAACCCATCTAACAGAGATAGTTGTCACAATACACATGAATGTACATAGCCCATCTTCTGTGTTCATTCAGCGCACATAAAAGAGAGGGCACTACACAGGAGTCGAAAGGTGGGCTAAAGGGGTCAGGGGAAGACTATATAGACAGACAACTGCACTCGGCAGAAGGTGGGGGGAAGATAGCAAAACTCTTGCCAGAAGGCTGCTCTTGGAGACAGGCTGAAAAAGCAAGTAATCTCCCAGCAATGAAGCTGTTGAAGTAGCTGAAGATCCCCAAATATTTCTGGGAAAAGGCAAGAGCTAGAGTATTAGGCCATTACCACCCTACACTGTTTCAGTGCTATTATTCTGCTTTCAACATCCTATGGAATCCTGGGATTTGCAGTTTATGGAGGGGCATTTAGAATTCTCAGCCAGAGAGCTCTTTGGTCTCAGTAAACTACAAACCCTAGAATTCCACAGGATGCTGAAAGTGGAATAATAGCGTTATAACAATATAGAGAAGAAATGGCCTTCATGTTAGGCCATCACTTTTCTGCAAATATGAGGCATGATTCTCAAAAGACAAATCTCTCAGCGTGGAGAAAATATATATTTATATAGGTAGAATATTAAGCAATGACTAGAAATGTAAATAATATTATTACTAAACAAAGTTATGTATGTGAATATGAAGTCAACCTATCTTTTAACATTTTCTGTTCTCTCTATTTATTCTATTATTTTGTTTCTGAGCTAGAAGGAAAATTAAGTCATAAACAATCAGATGATTGATGTAAATAAATAATAAAATGGTGAGAAAATAGAGGAAACTTTAAATTACAGATAGAAACCCAGCAATGGGAAGTAGGAAGTGTGTTCGTACAGTAGATGATTATAATGGAGGTTCTTTAACTGTTTAATAAATTGTAAGTTATGCTGAAAAGTAGTAAGATTGCACAGCATTTGTATAGATTTTACCTAAATAGATTGTGATGATGACTCCATTTATAATGCACTGAATATAGAAGTTTAATTAATTAATATGTTTATTAATGTTTTTATACTCTTATTTTGATATGCAAAGATAATCATGTAGTCTTTGGCTGTTCCTCTGGAAAGTCTGTAAGAAGCTGAGGATAGGTCAAAATTTCTAGTCTCGCTCCTCTCTACAGTAATATGCCCAAGCACTTCACCTGAATTTGAACCAATCATGCAGCAGCTGGGCCAGTGTAGTAACCTCACCTTTTTCATGCATTCTGAGCTCTCACCAGAACGTCTTTCATGGTTTCTACTGTCCTGTTTGTTTCCCTGCTGCATCTTTACACAGCTTTCCTCTATTCTCCCCATAACTAATTGTTGTGAACAGATGTCTTCCTCACCAATATACACACACCCCAAAACGATATACCTTATACAATACCTGTTTGGACTGAGAATCATCCAGCTTTCCAGACATTGTTGGACTGCAAGTCCTATCAGCCCTAACCATCACTGCTAATGGTGAGGAATACCAAGAGATGCAGTCTAACAACATCAGGAGGGACATGTAATTCTATCCTGATGTAACAGCTAAAGGTCAGACTAGGCCATAGGTTTAGCACGTTTTAGAAGAGGTGCTTTCTCAAGTGGTGAAAGACATGTGTCAGTCCTAGAACATCATTTCCCTCAACTTAGTGTTCAATGTTCTTTGTTCTGTGATTGTTCATGGAAAGGTGAACACAGGCTTAACTTGAAAGTCTCATTGCTGAGGTATATATGAGGAAATCGTAGAGGAGAAAGCAAAACAAGCACACTGGAATAAATCCCCTAGATGTCTCGTTTGACCTTCATATGACGTGAAAGAAACAAATACAGTTTTTCTTCTTTAGCTCCTCTTGCAACAAGGGCAAAACAGAGCAGATAATGAGCATCAATCCTCCACCCTATACTTTCTCTCAATTTCAGTACCCAGATGGCTTTATGCCACCATGTTTTCGTCTGCAAGTACTCTATATAATTGCCTAGGAAATGATTAACTAAATAATGCCAGATCAATGGATGTGGTAACATTCCAAGTGGCTGTCTTCCTTCTTTCACCGGTCATGCTCTTTGTTTTTCACAGAACCTTCTTCAAATCCATTCAAGGGCTTCATATCCATCTTCCATCTGCTGCATTCTTACTAGATCATTGTCCCTCACTCACTACTTTTATCACTGCATAGTTATCATTGATAATTAGCAGCTGAAACTCCACCTTTTGTAAAGCAAGAAATTCTGGAGATGGGAACAAAGCAATTGACCAAGATCATCTTCCATTTGATGTTGAAAAGTATAGACAATTAGGCAAGGACATTTGTATGTCTTGTTTGAAATGAGTCCTACACCTTTCCTCAGCAGCTTGCTTTCAAGCACTTTCCTGGTACCCTGCTTTACCCAACGTAATTTTCTCTGCCTTCACAGATAATAATGGATAGCATCTGGAGCAGGACTGAATATGACTAGAACAAACAGTCATACTGAGAATGCTAGTGGCGCAAATTCTATCATGGAATTCTGTGTACAAAGCCACCCCAGAAAGTGGTGTTTTCTTCCAACATGGGGGTTTCAGGATAGCAACTCTTTCATGACATTTCATTGTTGTACATCTCCTTCTAGAGTTTGCAGATGTTGCTACTGTTGAATTTAATGTTCAGTATTTTTGTTCTTGCCTTCCTGGAGTAGCGAACATTCACTTTTCTGAAAATTTATTCCTGGAGAACATCCTCAGGTTCATCATCCTCTAGTAGGAAGGGCAGAAAAGGATACAGAGGATGTGGAGAGAAATGAATGAAGCCTTCTATCTTCACAATAGGCAACACCTCTTGCCACCCAAGTCCACTTGGACTGAAGAATTGGTTTAGCATCATGATTATGAGACAGAACTATCACTCAAAAAGTCCCTACTTTCGATCTCGTTTCAAGGGAACTATAGGCAAAACACAGCACCTCAGCACCTCATCTGGAGATAAAAACTCTTAACATTGTCATAATGATTATCTTAAGGTTGTCTTCAGCATTACAAATTAAAATTATACAGACTGACTATCCTATCCCTCTCTCCCAACAATTCCCTGTGACCTCTAAGCATCTCACCACAGATTTCTGCTTTTTTCACTTGCTCCATACCCCATTGTTCTCCCATTGAAAATTCTCAGTTCCCCATGCTCTACTAAATCAATTTTCTTCACAGCTTACCCAGTGAATACATTTCTTTAATGTCCCTCACTGATCTGTTTTCATCTCACCTCTTCTTTTAGGGTCTACTGGCATGTCTTCTTCTTTCTTTTCGTATGAATGCACAGATCTACCATCTCTTGTTTTGCTTTCTCTGCCCCTTCAATTATCCGTTTGCTCCATGACTTCTACTAGCTTCATCAATTTCTGCTTGCACCATCAATTTCACTTGCCCCTTTCATTTGCTCTCATTAATTATCTCTTTAAGATCTGTTCTGAATCCACATTTTTTCCCAGATACTTTGGGTGTGGATGCTTTCCTCCATTTTTTTTTATATGAAAGTAACTTCTACCTTGTTTTTGTTCTTTTAATCCCCCCAACTTCTATTGGGATGTCTTTTGGTCATTCTTAACATATTGAAGATAAAATATTGAAGGTGTTGCTTAAAAGAGTGAAGGGGAAAGTGGGAGAAGAAACCTTATTATATTATGCTGCATGCAGTCTGGACTGTTTTCTCTCACAAGCAAATGATCATGGGCATATTGTAGAGAGATAGCCTGAATAATTCAGATAAAAACTGTTAACATACCTCATTTTAATTTTATGTATAAAAAATTCAAGGAGAAAAGAAATACATATAAAATATGCTACATGAAGATATTCATTACAGAGTAAATCACAGGTCTTGAACAGTGCATAGCAAGATAGCCAATCTACTGTGCGACCCAACTTTTCTGTAGTTTCACAAAGAAAAAGTTATGTTGCACCAGACACTACTTTCCTAACAATGATCAGCTCTCATTTCCATGTCTCCCAGAATACCATTCTCTTGTTTTTAATCTATCACTCTCTACATCTACAGAAATCATGTGGCATGCATTGAATGATGAGCATGCTAGCTTTTTACACCAACATTGGCTTGGTCCTTTCATTCTGCACTCCATCTATTTGTTCTGCTGACACAGGAATGGCTTTCCAGCCTCATTCCAGAGACTCTTGTATGGGTAGGGTTTGTCATAAAACTTTGCCAGTAGTTGGCTAGGAAAAGGTGAGTTGCTTACCTATAAATATAGTTCTTTCGGTGGTCATTTTTTTATTATTATTTTTATACAAAAAGAATGAAAAAAAGAAGAAACAAAAAAAGATAAAGAAAATACAACAAATAGCTATTTGTGGTACTTGTAGTATTGTAGTATTTATTTGTTGAGTGGTCATTTGTGAACTTGTATAAATGCAGTTTGCTTGGCTTGCACAGTGTATCATTTAAAACCTTCTAGAACTGTAATAAAAATGTTTTGGTGGTAAGTCCTCCTCCCCTGGTCCATGAGACCAGCCTGATTTCCACTTAGTTCCCTGGACAATGAAGCAGCAGCCAAGGAGCTAAGAAGAGAGAGCATGCCACAGAGGGTAGGATGGGAGGGTGCTGTGTGAGTTCCACTTGAAGAACTATGATTACAGGTAAGCAACCTGTCCTTCTTCATGATCTCTGTGACTCACACAAATTGGAGACTAGCTATTCACCACAGGAGGTGGGAGTGTCATGCCACGCAAGAAAATAGCACGGCTGCCCCAAAGGCAGCATCAGCCCTGGACCTGGCATCCAACTTATAATGTGTAACAAAGGTCAAGGCTGAGACCAAGTAGCTGCCCTGCAAATGTCTTCCAAAGACATGCTTTTCAAAAAGGCTGATGAAGTAGCCATAACCCTGGTAGAATGGCTATGGACATGAACAGGAGGGTCTTTCCTTGTCAGTTCATAGGCCAGATGGTTGGTGGAAGAGACCCACTTGGAAATGTGTTGAGAGATAGACCCTTCTTGTTCAAGGAGTAGCACACAAAGAGCCTCTGGGAGTGGCAACAGTCAACAGTGTTGTTGACATAAAAGACCAAAGCTTGTCTAACATCCAGACAGTGCAAGATATGGTCCAGGTCAGATAAGACAATGTCCTGGTTTAAATGAAAGGCAGGTATCACTCGCTCATATAAAAGAGCTTCAAGCCCAGTTTATTGATTTTTACAAACCTGAGGGATCATTGCCTTACAGAAAGCACATGACCCAACATTGTGGTCATCTGAGGCACAGGAGACAGTACAGATGCCCATCAATAATGGGAATTTTAGCCCCACAAGAGGTTCCCTTCTTAAATGAATCAGAGGGCAATTTAAACATTGAAGGAACCCTAACTGAGAACTGAAGCTAAAACATAGCCAAAGAACAGTCTGAGTCAAAGAGACAGAGGCCAAAGCCAAATCAAGAGCTGAAGAGAAGAAGCCAAAACACAGTCCAATAATCAAGAAACCAGAGAAACAGTAAAACAAGTGATACAACCAATCAACAGTTTCTCCGATGCTGCTGCTGTGGTAGATGAAAAAGAACTGAAGGTCTGAGTGGGAAACAGGGTGGTAACATGGACCAGAGAGAAGGGGCTACCACCAAAATGCTTACATGACAGCTCTAGAGGGTTCTGGTGCAGTAAACACCATTTGTGTGAGTTGCAGAAAACACAAGGAAGAACCTCTGCTTTCTAACATTCAAAGCCATTCAACCAGACAGATCTCAATGCCTACCACCTTTCTGAACAAAGCACACATTTATACTGCTGCTGAGTGGGCCTGTCCTTCAACATTTCTGAGATAATGAGGCTTAGTACCAGTTTTGGCAGAGTGGTTCTTTCACTCTGTCAGTGATATCTGTCCTACTTTGTGTAATCAGCTTGCTAATCATCATTTTGTGTGCATCACAGAAACTACAAAGAATAGGTTGGTTACCGGTAACTGTAGTTCTTGGAGTAAACTCATTCTCTCTCACAGACACGTCTTGATTGGCCATCACAGAAGGTTTTGTTTTTGTTTTACTTGGGTTCCCTTTCTATCCCTATGCTGCAGTGTACAAAGAAAAGAGTGGAAGCACCTGAGAAAAGTACAGTTGGAAGGGATGGGGCCCCCATGCAAATACTCTTACTCAGCTCTAGAAGTTTCTGACAGTCTCTGCACAAGTGAAGAGCAAACTCATTTGTGTGAACTCACAAATGACCACTTGAAGAATCCCAGTTACGCGTAGGCAACCTATCCTTCTTCTTTCTTAACACTGGAGCTCAAGATTATATAATTAGTTCAGTTGGCAGAAATTGTGCAATGAGGAAAAAGACACTACAGCACGTGCTACCCTAAGTTGCAATATGGTGATGGCCATTAACTTAGATGCACAATGTGCTTAAAAAATTTGTGGCAAATTTGTGGAGTTGTTCAATGGCAATTAGATATGATGGTTCCATGACATCTCCAAATTCCTCAGCTTCTGGTCATGTCCCCCAATGGAATAAGCTCAAATGCCCCCCCTTTCCAGGACCCTTTTCCAGGATTTTGACACCGGAATGGGACAAATGTTTTATTCCAGTGGAAGCTCAGGGAATTTTATGGTATCTCCTTCTGACATAGTGGGCAGGACCCAGAAATCTGAAGTGCTGTATCTCCAGTTACTGAAAAATGGATGTAACCTCTCCCAAAAATAAGAGTATAGAGAGAAACAATAAGAAAGATATGGATGGAGCCAAGCTGCTGTGATGTTTGCCAGAATGAAGTGTTCAACTGAGATTTTGAAGATGTTTTTCTGCCACAGTTTTTTTTCATGGAGTACATGATGAACATACACCAATCTTTTTTGCTGTCATACATATTTTATTATTGTTTTCAAAGTTTTCATCACTGTGGGAGTGAAAAAGACTTTCCTGTCAAATAGAAGGTCCTCCTCTATAGCTTTGGTTTCAGAAGCCAACCCTGAGAAGCACAGACATGCATGCCTTCTATGATCAACTGATCCTGCCAGCACCTTGGTCCCACACCTGTGAGGGCCTGGCTGTTGTAATTTGTAATATGCAAGACAATGAGCCTTTTCTTGAAAGATCTGGAATAGTTTCGGATAAGTCAGCAGAGTGCTTGCTTGTTCAGATGTTTTTATTTTACTTGTTTGTATCCTCCTGAAAATGGGACTCGGGGCAACTAATATTAAAACAGTACAAATTAAATCATAAATAGAAATATAAACTTTTTATATTTTAAAATAACCTGCCATTGGAAGGAGAGTAAGGATAGGGCCATCTTGGCCTCTCTATGGAAGGAATTCCAAAGTCTGGGAGCAGCCATTGAGAAGGTCCTCTCCCTTACTCCCACCAAAAATTCCTAAGATGGTTGTGAGACAAAGAGAAGGGCCTCTCCAAGTGATCTCAAGGCTCTAATGAGCTCATAAAGAGAGATACAGTCCTTCAAATAACCTGGGCCCAAGTTTGTTCAAAAGATGTACAATTTTCTTCCAGAGACCTTGCTGATAGGTCCCCATGGAAGTTGGTAGAAAATGAAAAAATCACAGTTAAATTCTTGTGAGTTTGCTAAATGCTTTACTACATAAGTCAAATGAAAACTCTGGTCTCTAGAGTTGTAGTTCAATGCCCACCACACTTGCTCTTGCTGCAGAAATTATCCCTCAGTATATAAGGTTTTTTGGTAGAAGTAAAATGAATGGTTCTTCATTCCCTTTGTGTTTGTGTTCCCATTTGGTCATCTAAAGAAGAGCAGAGCTAATATTCATAAGCAAATTTAAGACAATTTTTACTGCACTTAGCCAAAGACCATTACAGATAATGTTCATGGATATTTTTGCTGGAAAGAATATCATGTTGATATTTTGTTGTTTCTCAGAGTACATTGGTTGAATATTTAACAGCTGGCCCTAAGAAGGTAAACTATGAATTGGAAAATGTTTCAACTTATAGGCCCTTTCCACATGTGGGGAGGGGAAACGCCCGAAAACACCCAAAAACGGAGCTTACCAGCGGCCAGGCGAGTCCGTTGCCACGAGGAACAGTACGTGTTCGCTGCTCCGCAGTCCTCCGGCGTCCCAAATGGCGGCTTCCAGTTGGTGGAGGCTCTCCACCAACCGGAGAAGCTCGCCAGCCGGAAGCCCGCCCCCGGCAGATCTGCAGGCATGCACTTGCGCGAGCCTGCAAATCTGCTTCGGAGCCGGGCAACGGAGCGGCACGGAGTTGCGCGCTCCGTGCTTTTTAAAAACCTCAAAAAAGAGGTTTTTAAAAAACACGCCGCGCAACCAGTTCCAGTCGCTCCTGCTTGGATTGAGTTGTGGAACTACAAAAAGTAGTCCACCCCAGTCCACTCTATGGTGCAGAAGACCTCCATTGGAGGTCGCTCTGCACCATTTTAAAATACTAATGCGGAAATGGCCATAGCCAATAATGTATCCTTTTCCATGAGTTCAGAGAGTATGTTCCCCTCCCCTACTCAATTATTCCTAGTGAATTTAATTGCTCTTGGAAAAAAAGGGGGGATATGAAATTGCAGATGACCAATACTTTTCTTGATTAGAAGAAAAAGTCCCGAGTTTAATGAAATCAACTCAGAACTTCTTCAGTGAGATTCGAAAAGGGTTAGCTAAACCCTAAAAACAGGACATAAAAAAGCATGAATGGGAAGTGAACTCTTTCTTTCATTGGTTGCCAGAGATGCCCCTATTTAGTTTTTTTGCAAATATACCAGTCAGGAGAAAAAGAGCAAGAATTTGTCCAGATATGGCATATGGCTGCCTCCACGAGAAATCAGTTCCAGAAACTTTAGAAGACCATTCAGGGAGGACAATCCATTAAAATGTATCTTTACTGCCTGAGCCAGAAGCTGACTCATGCTCTGAAACATAAGAAATTGAATACCTTGTTTGCATTATTTATATTTTGTACTATTTCATATATATATATAAATACACACACACACACACACACAAACACACACACATACATACATATATGAAATTTCCTATATATATCAATGTCTAACATCTTCTGAATGGGAGACTTTTCATGTCTCTGCATGTGTAAATAGGTTTAAAATAACGTATTTTTATTCAGTTTAAAGAAACATTTTATTCTGTGTTTAATTTTGTAAAGATCAACTAACAACAAGTGAGTCCAGAAACTTATATACTGTGAAATACTGGCTTTAGTTGAAATTGGAGGAGGAATCCTATTTGTCAGACTAATATAGATCTATATATGTTATGATCCACCAGCCTTAAGGCACTGTGCCAGCTGTGCCTTGGTGGCTTAACAAAACCTGCATGGGAATGCAATAAATTGTTTCCAAATAACTTGTTAAAAATACATTTTACATTGAGGGGAACTGTGTGGCATACAGGCCACATGAAGCCCTTGGCGGAATCCCAGTTGGTCCATAGCCCTTGCTCCCCATCTCTCCATATAGAAATATTTGGTACTTGCATTAAGCAGAGTGAAGCAGAGCTAGTCTAATATGAGTTTATGGTAGAAACCAGAGTAATTACTCAGGATGCTCTTGCAAGAAGAAAATAAAGATCCTACACTTACTGTTTCAGGAAATACATCTTTGGGAAAGGAAAGGAAACAAATAAAAGATGTTGACTTATACTTGGGCCATTTTCGCATTACAGTGTTATAGTGTTATTATTCTACTTTCAACGTCCTATGGAATCCTGAGGTTTGCAGTTTATGAAGGGACATTTAGCCAGAGAGCTCTTTGGCCTCAGTAAAGTACAAATCCCAGAATTCCACAAGATGTTGATGGTGGAACAATAGCATTATAACTGTGTAGTGCGGAACTGGTCTTGGTTACTATAGCAACACCTAAAGGCTGGCTGTCATGTATGAGGGTAAGTTAGCAACCTTTATTGGGATTGGAGCCCCATGGCTGCTCCTTCCCACATAGAGAACAAACCAATGAACTTCTTGACGAAATGGAAAGTGATCTCAACAGGTAAGAAGGAAGGAAAAAGCTTGAGCACATAAACTAAGGAAGGATAGAGTAGGGGGAGCTGCAGGCATTATCTAGGTTCCCATTGTCCCCCCTCCACACACACACAACTGATCACTTCATAGAAGCATTGATACCTCTTTACTTCCTTTTTTTTTTCCAAAAGAAATTGCCCAGAAAATACTAAGAAAGTTTCTAAGGGTACCAAATGGTACATTTGGCCAATAAATACTGTTTCAGAATCCCCCTCCACTTGAAGCATCAAAAACTTGTGTCCAAATGACTGAATGTGACTTTCAGTCACCAGAAACATCACTTCTGTCATCACTAACCCTGCTAATGCTGCATGCTAAGGGTCAGGAAGTGCTGAAAATGGGTCCTCATCCCTCAGTGCCTCATACTTGGTTTATCAGAAACAGGCACTACAATTAAAAATTCAAAAAGAAAGCAACAAGCGACAGCGGGTATGTGGCTAAAGGAGGATCTTAGAGTATACATTTCCAGGAACATCAAATAATCAGCAGGGGAAGCATGTAGAGTAACTTTCTTAATAGCATACACAATAAAAAGAGACCATATGTTTACGCATGCACTGTTACTGTAATTCCAATTGTCTTCAATTGCCTTTTTTTCCAACCTCAATTGTTTTGCAATTGCTTAATTCTGATGATATAAGAATCTCTGAGACCAATCAAGGCAACCTTGAAAATGTGTCCTTTGGGATCCTTGCTGTGCACAGCTAATTCCATTCTAGCTGTCACAACTAAGATCTTAACAGAGATTCTATGACATAGTCCACTGTTTTCCCTCTCAAAGAGGGGAGAAATAATGACTTCTTGTCCCATTTTAATGTCTGATTTGTGATTCTGGCAGTGAAATAGATTACCTTATTCCCAAATGGGTATACCCTTGAACCCATAAAGAACCCATAAAGGAAGAAGCCCAAGTCTCCATACTGTTATCAACATATAGGCCCTTTTCACATGGCATTTACCATGCGAAAGGGTCCCTGGAGTGTCGTGCAACTCTGAGGAGCGGTCCACACGACACACTCACAATCACGCAACGTTCCATGGTCTGGCAGGCGCCGATCACTCACTATTTCATTTTCGGCTGCGAGTCGAAAATGGTGGGGGATTGCGTATCGCTCCAGGGCCCTGCGCGCACTTGCCATGCATGTGGAGCTCTGGAGCCATGGTGCTTGCGCTTCCTGTGCAGTGCAGCCTGGGAAAATCCCAGGTTGCACTGCAGAAGGAAGAGGAGGGGCTCTTGTGTGAGCAGACAGCAGCCGAGGAGCTGAAGGAACCAGGACACCAGAGCCCCTCGGAAGAGGCTGCTCACACGATCCCCGCACTCCAGTTCTGCCAAAAGGTGAGTTGCGGAAAAGGTCATAGCTTGTAGTTGTGTGCCTTCAAATTATTTCCAACTTATGGCAACTCAAAGATGAACCTATCATGTGGTTTTCTGGGGCTGAGAGTGTGTGATGTGCCTAAGGGCAGGGAATCAAACCCTGATCTCCAGGATCGTAGTCCAATGCTCAGACCACTACACAAAACTGTGATACTTGACTCTTAATAATAGTGATACTTGATTCTTAATTCCATTGGTTTGCTTAATACATAGATTTTTAAATATATGAAGACAGTGTGGTTCTTCATGTTTTGAAAAGCAGATTTTAAAAGAATCTGACTTTCCTGAAATCAGCAAGACCTTGGACTTTACCTGTCACCACCTCCCTACTTATTTTACGTTTCACAACCAAGCATTGCATCCTGTAAAGGCCACAATCTACTCCTATGATACAGAGAATATTTATCAGTGAACAATGCATACTCAAGAATTTGTAAGACAGAGGAAACTGGGATGGATCTACATATCCTTAAAGTCCCTTGCAAGGAGATTCTCTCACCTGTATATTTAGGAAGGAAATGAAATGATACTGTTGGTGCTGTGGACCTAAACCTTGGATCCCTAAGGACTTGTACTGGTACCTATGGAGACACGGGAACCCTACATTAGCTCAATAAATGGCTTTAATTGGAAAGTAGGGATGGGACGAATCCATAATTTTCTGAATCCGAATCCGGATCTGAATCCCTGGAAGATTCTGAAAATCTACGAATCTCGAATTTTTCAAATCCTTTTTTAAAAAAGGGTTTAAAAAGCAAGGGAAAGAAGAATAATCTTGGGCAAGACACACTCTCTCAGCCTTAGCAAAAGCCTAGGCAAAGGCAAACCTCCTTCTGAAGAAATCTGGCCAGGACAATTATAATAGTTTTGCCTCAGGATCTCCCCAAATTGAAAATGACATGAAGGCCCTTTCTACACAGGCAGGAATATGTGGATTAATCCCACATTTTCCTGCCTGTGCAAACAGGGCCACATACTACACTAGAGAGATAATCCAGGTCAAAACTGGATTTTCTTTGCATAGCCCCTTATGGAATCCTGGGGTTTGCAGTTTGATGATGCACCAGCACACTATGACAGAGAAGGCTGTGACACCTTGTAAAACTACAAAGCCCAGAATTGTGTCTGATAGAAGTTTGCAAGGGAGCCATGCAATGGAATCTTTCAGCTGTCCTTGAAATCTCAAGTCTGTACCTTCCAATCAAGTGCTGAACTGAAATATTAAATGTTCAATTTAAATATCTTGAAATAGAACCCCAGATGAATAGAATAGAATAAAATCTTTACTACGGTCATAGACCGGCACAGGTAAAAAGGGGTACAGAAAAGGATAAAAGGATAAAAACACAGGTTAAAAACAGGTTAAAGACAGCACTGAAATTCTCCTTCAGGTTACACAGCTCCCATATAACAAGACAAGCTTGGAACTAGTCTACTGCAGAGGTCAGTGCCTGATGAATTTTAACCGCTGCTGCATAGAATCTGGCAACATCATATGTTATATGAGGGTTGGTGTCTGAAAGTAACAAAGAAGTGTAGAATTCTCCAATGCGTCCTTGGTATTTACACAAGATAGGGGAAATAAGGCTGAGGCGGATGTTCCTGTAGTATGAGCACTGGAGAAGCACATGCTCTGTTGTTTCAATTTGGCCAGAGCCACAGGTGCACAGTCTGTCCGAGAAGGGGATCTTCTTGTATTGGCCTTCCAGGACAGTTGAGGGGAGGGCATGACATCATCCCAAAGTAAAGGCCCTCCAGTGTTTAGGTACTTCTAGTTTTGCTAAATATGCCATAGGTGAAGCTTGATATCTGTTGGGGTCAACAGCAATAAAGGTTGAGGTGCTAGCTAGATCCAGTTGTCGCACTGCATCTACCACCCATTGTTAGCTGGTTTGGCCTTATCATATCCCATGCTGAGCAGAAGCTCTGGGGAGAAACCCAGTGATGAGATTTTAGTCATCACTGTCTGTTTCCACATAGACTGGAAGTCATCTCTCAAGGTTAGTGGAGCCAGGCCAGTGGGACAGAAGGATAGTCTAAGCCAGTAGCTGAGTATAGTTACCCACACTCTGGCCTCCACTTTCATATAGCCTGACTTCAGTCTCAGAATTGTGTTGGAGAAGCATTTTGGAGCTTGGAAACCTGATCTTAAAAATTTGGATTGCACAAGTTCTAACAGTGCAGGGTTTGGGAAGCGTACCAATTGGGATCCATACAGGAGTTGTGCTACTGATTTGGCTTTGAAGAGTTTGAGCGCTGCGGGTATATATTGTTCTCCTCTTGTCTTAAGAAATTTGAGGATGGCTGATGAGCTCCTCTGTGTGTTACTGGTCACATACTCTCCATGTGCTTTCCTGCTACCAGTAGCATGAAAGATTTCCCCCAGATATTTGAAACAGGAAACCTATTCAATCTTTTGTCCATCTATACTCCAGGTATGATTCTTGGCTTTTTAGCAAATGGCATGATTGTAGTTTTTTGGTAATTGAGTACTAGCTGATCCTCTCTGCAGTACTGTGCTAGTGCTCTTAGCTCTCTTTTTAGGCCAATGAGTGTTCTTGAAAGTACTGCAGCATCATTGGCATAAAGTAGAACTGAAATGTGTCTTTCCTCAATTTTGGAGGGATGGAGGTTTATGTTGTCAAGAAGGCCCACCATGCAGTTGACGTAAAAGTTGAACAAGAGTTGGAGCTAGTATACTGTTACCCTGTTTTCTGGGGGTCCCGGGAGGGACACCAAAATGCTATTAAAATTATAGAAGTTGGGGAAATTAGTTCAGAGCACAAGTTGGCAAAACGAGAGGCAGGGTAACTCAGCAGGATCTTGCAGCCCAATGTCTACGGGGTCAGGCCAAGTCAAGAAGCAAACCAGTTGGAAAATAATGAATAGTCTTTATTAAATACAGGCACACAATGTATGCAACACAAACACAGAGATAACTAAGGAAAATAAGGGTGTGAGTAAGATAGAGGGATTTTTAGAGGGATAGTTGGTTTGGGTGATACGAAACCTGTCCTGAAGTCCGGAAGAAAATGGGGAGCGAAGCTGGGGTTCGATATATCTCAGCACATGGAGCTGAGGGGAAGATCGCCAAGCAAAGTGGCAGCAAGGTAGTCTGGAACTCGGGAGCAATCCGAGGAAGGTCTCGGAATCAAGGGTTTTTATAAGGAGAATTGTGACCGCAGGCTTGGTCGGACTTAGGGGAAAACAATAGATTTGGAGTTGGAGACAAACCTCTGAAAGGTCAGAGTTTGAATGATTGAATTAGAGCCGAAATTATCAATAGAGTAGCCGGTATGCAAACGCGGAATACTTGAGCGTTGTATAGCTCGATCATCAAGCTGCCAGCACGGGGCAGAGGATCTTTTGAGAGTTGCTCACATACCTAATGGAGTACTTGCCTTGAGGTCTCCTAAAGCTGCGAGTCGGCTATTTTCTGGCCTGCCTGTATTGTCTAGGAATATTACGGCGATTATCAGATGAGCCTGTATGCGTGCTTGTCCGGGGGCCTCGCAAGCATGTGGAAGGGATATGTGAAGCTGAATTTGAGATATCAAAGGATATCTTTTTATATCCCCAAAGCTCAGGCTAGCCAGAGCAGTAACAATACAACCTTGCTTGACACCCTTCTCAGTGTTGATGGCATTGGTGAGATGACCCTGGGGGTTATATCTTATTTTGAGTGAAGTCCCTTCATGCAGCATACTTATTAAGTGGAGTAGACACCAATCGATCAAGGAAGCTTCCAGTTTTTCCCACAGTTTGGTTCTAGATATAGATTCAAAAGCTGCTTTAAAGTCTTTAAAGGCAACATAGAGAGAGGCCGTGTTGCTGGAGGAATATTTTTCAATAAGGTGGTGGAGTACATGGAGATCTGTGGTGGACCGGCCTTCCCTAAAGCCAGCTTGCTCCTCTGCAAGTATGTTTTCTTGCTCCAGCCAGGCCTGGAGTTTCCACTGTAAGTGTCTTGCATATAGTTTGCTGATTGTATTGAGGAAACTGATTGGTCTATAGTTGGCAGGATCATTCTTCCTTCATTTTTTATATACGGGGACAATGATCACAAGCCCCCATGACCATAGTTGTCAATGCAGGTGAAAAGTGAGGCCAGGATAGGGGTCCACAATTCCAAATTGTTTTTGATGGCTTCTGGAGGGATTAAGTCTTTCCCTGGGGCTTTCCCCATTCTCAGTTGTACTACAAGGCTCTCAGTCTCTGACGCTGTCACTGGTGCCCACTTTGGGAGATTCTCTATATTTTGGCTGGCACCTTCCATTCCAAGATAGGTGTCCTCACAGAGTGCTTCAAAGTGATCCTCCCAGATCCCTGAGGGAATATGGCAGTCCACCGTAACTGTTGCATTACTTTGGGCACTTGATGTAATATGCCAGAATAGAGCTGAGTTATTAGATTTGATTGCTTGAATAAGTTGTGTCCAATTGTTCTTCATAGCTTCTTTTCTCTTATACACCAGCAGTTTTTTGTAATCTCTCTTTTGCTGGAGCAGTTTTAGTGCTACATCTGGTGTAGTATTGGATAGATAAACCTGGTAAGTAGAGGTGAGAGAGCATTGGCACATTCCTTGTCGAACCATGGCTTTGAGTGATGCTATTGTTGTTTCTGATGTGCACTATTCTGGTGGCTTAGATGCTGTTGCAGCTCTTGAATAAGACCGCTGTAGGTCTTCAGAAGTTCGTCTGGGGACTCAGACGATATCAGGGCAGTCCGAAGACGCTGTAAGCGGTCTGAGGCCAATGCTTCACTTATTGTTTGATTTAACCGGGGGGTCCATTTAACTCAGTAATAAGTCCTTCCTGGTGGCATTAAAGAGAGTTGATAGCGGTCCTTGATATGTGTCTCTCGAGTGAAGTCACTTGGGTGTAGCTGAATTGGAAAATGATAACTTTCAAATCTCTGCAGAACTTTTAAGTCCTTAGCGTAAGGGAGAAGGTCCCTACAAATGATTATGTAGTCAATGGCGCTCATTCTGGACCCAGAGAGGTAGGTGAATTCTGCTGGACAGTCGCTTTTCAGAGCATCGTTCAGGATATGAAGGTATAACCTGAAGACCGTCTGAGCCAGACAGAGGCCTGCAAAATTTGATTTCTTGTCTTTTGAGCAGCGGGTTAGGTGAGTTCCATCATCTTTGAAGTTAGGAAGAGGGCATTTGTGGTGGGCATATAGGGTATGATCATTGGGGCCCAATCTAGCATTCAAATCTCCCCCCAGGACTACATGCATTTGGATTCTGCAATATGAGATTAGCAGTGTATGATTCCATTTTGGCCCACAAAGTGCTGATTTGGGATTTCTTCTTCATTGGAGGCATGTAGACATTAATTATCAGCAGAGTGCAGTGGTTGATTTGGATTAGCACTGCCATGGCATATGTTTTAAATGTGGAGAGAGACCTTGTTGTAGCGTGTAGACTGGTGTAAACCAGGACTCCCAAGCCTCCCCTTGCTCTTCCATGCTTTCTCCCTGGCTCTGCCGCAACTGAAAATGAGTGGAAGCCATTTAGTAGGAGTTCCTTAGCAGTCCATGATTCCTGAATCAATATGATGTCATGTTGGGCAAGGAAGTCAGTGAAACAGGGGTCTCTGATAGATGTGTGCCAGCCCGCAATGTTCCATGTCATAAGGGTAACCTTCTGCTGGTCACCTGATTGTCAAGCGGTTGCACTGCAGGCTACAGGCCAGATGGGTAATTCATTCAGTCGCAGTTGGTTCACATTAGGTGATGGCTGTTGGTGTGGATGATGGTGTAGTGCATCACATTCCCTCTCTTCCTGCTCCATCTGTTCTGGTAGGGAAGTTGGAAGAATCAATGCAGTATGAGCTGAAAAATGAGGGTCACAAACGAGCAGGGATCCCATCTGTTTAGTGAGGGGATCATCCTTTGGCTTGTTCAGTGAAATAGGAGATGAAATAGGGGGAGTTGAGAGCTGTCTTTTCTGAAGGTAGGGTTCAAACTGCAACCCCAGATGTAATTTCTGAAATTGTTAGCAAAGGCCATTATTACTCCAAGGGAAAAACTCACCTACTTACCATCTGCCCTTGTATATCTGGTCTTCCAAGTTTTCAGGTGTCCTGGTCTCCCAGGTTTTCAGGCATCCTGGTCTCCAACAAACTATTTGGTTGGTGGATTCAAAAGATTCAGTTTGCCTATTTTGGCACAGGGATTCGGATTTGCAAATCTTGAATCCTTCCCCAGGATTCGAGGATTCAGTTGGCCCATCCCTACTGGAAAGCATTATGGTAGAGTGGAAAGCTGGGAATTATTAAACATCTTTTCTCTCGCTTTCAGTATAATAAAACTCGTAGAAATCTGTATTTATTTTTAATTTTTATTTTAAGCTATAAATATTTCTAACAGTCTCTGATACTCTGTAAACCTGTCATTAGATGGAGCACAACATCTGAAAGACAGAAAAGCCGAAAAACAAAATTCCAATCCAATTTCGAGATGATCTGAATTATGTTTATTTCCACTAAGAGCATATTTATTAATGCTAGATGTGATTTTTCATGAATAATTTTAATTCCTGCCTGCTTCTGAAAGTTATAATATTTTTCATAGTTAGGATCTGTTAAAAAAACAGCAAAATACCACTATAGAGACAAATGTATAAAACTGAGAGGCTTATCTGAGACAACTGTTGAGAATCTATACGAGAAACTAATCCCCATTTTAGCAGATTACTTGGGGATCCCTGTAGAGAGACTTCAACCAAGGATAGATAAGATTTTTAGGCTCAACTCACGTGTGACGAGAGAACAAAGTCTTCCCAGGGATATTGTTATCAGTTTAAACATGACAGAGATGAAAGAAATGATCTTGCACACTAGCTGCAATAAACAATTAAAAATTAATGATAAAGAGATGAAAATATTCAGACATCCCTTTTCAAATCCTTAGAAGGAGACAGTAATACAAACCACTGGCACAGCTTCTTTTGAAGAATCAAATTAATTACAGATGGCAGAAATGGGAAGGGCTGATTTTTTCTTATAGATAAAAAAGGCATAGAATTGATGCCCCAGCTAAGGCAAAGGAAATTATGGAAAAGCTTAAGAAAGATTTCAAAAAAGCCACACTAAATAAGAAGACAGATGCAAACAGAAAGGAATCCCAAGATGCACACATCTATCAAGACCATGGGGAGGAAATGAAAATTAATAATAAAAAGGAGAATAAGAGAATAATGGAGACAGCTGCACAAGATCCTGGTAAGGAAGGATCCGACAATTGTGGAGGAGGAGAATGAGAAAAAAAAGAATTAGTAGAAGTACTTGGAGAGTGAGATCTTGATTTTGAAGGAGAACAGGAAGAAGGAGAAGGAGAAGAGGAAAAGGAAGAGGAAGAGGAAGGGGAAGGAGAAGGAGAAGGAGAAGGAGAAGGAGAAGGAGAAGGAGAAGGAGAAGGAGAAGGAGAAGGAGAAGGAGAAGGAGAAGGAGATTTAAGGACCCAGAGACCCCTGGCAGGAGGGCAAATAAGTTACTATTAATTAATTTTTTAAAAATTATAATAATTATAACTAATTAATCATGAACATTAAACTGCAATCATGGAATGTTAAATGACTCAATTCAGAATACAAATGAGACAGATATTCCATATGTGAGAAAAAGCACATCTGGATATAATAAGCTTACAAGAAGTATGGTTAAGGAGCCAAGACTTAAAATGTATGAGGAACTCAAGGTTAGGTAACTGTTTCAGATCAAAAAACAGCAAGATACCACTCATTAACAAATTAATGAGACGCACTACAATAACTCTGCACTCTTTGGCATTCATGGACCAGTGTGGAGAAAAGTGTGACAGGTATTACAAAAAGCAGGTACAACAGTGGGCAGCCTCATTTTGTTTCCTTTTTAATTTTTATAAAAGAAGATTCCATGTTATTAATGCATGAAATGGCTTTGGATGGCCTGTACAGGTGTTGCATTGCAGTAAAGAAGCCCATGCCAAAAAATTCAAATTGACAAAAGTAGGGCCATTCAACACTATCAAAAACCTTCATGCCTCTCCAACAACAATAAAAAAGAGAAGCCTATATATTTTCACTATATGTTTTAATATTTAAGTCACTACAGATTGACTCTACCATTTGCCTAAAAGTTATAAAACCTTGTCAAGACTGATATAATCACTGATAAATTGAGATATTCTTGTAGTTAAGATAGATGTGAAAAATTGCAGCCAGATATAGAAAGACAGTGGAGCCTGATAGGCAAGCTGATTATCATCAGCTACAACCACTCATCAGCCCTGTGGCCAACTTTTCTTGTTGTGTGGAGCAGCCACAGTTTTAGATGGAGCATTTTAGGAGGTAAGGGGAATAGCAGCTACTGATATCACCCCCCACACATACTCACTAGGGGACAGAATGTGAGGATTAGGCCAGAGGAAGAGAAAGTCAGCTTCTTTCCCCCTCATTTTTCCCCTAATAGAAAGTTGGTTATCTTAAATAATGGACTAAGTAAAGATCAAAACAGAATTAAACAGTTATAGTTATCATTTTTTGTTTGTAGCATAAGAAAAAATAATGCTAGGACTATAGCGAACAACAGGATGCCAAAAAGTGAAAAACAAGATATGTGTATTTCATTTGTGTGTGTGTAAGTATAAATCTATACAAGGACTTTCTAAAAGAATAGTGTATATATAAGTGTTTCAAAACAGTACAGAGTAACTTAGGTTTTTTTTCCCCAGATCACTTTCAGTTATTTTATCATTTCACTTTATGAGCATCTAATTCTTTGCTACTCACCATAATAACTGCAGAATAAACAAATGTTTACCTCTCACTGGACAAACATGCTTCTTTACTGCTCACAGGATAAAACATACCACTGACATTGCAAAATAGATCAAGGGCAAATCTATGGGGTGGTGTCTAACCTTCAAGATTCATGTTGGGAAAAACAAGATTTTAAAGGTGAAAAATAACATAGAAAAACACGATTAAGCAGAAATATTACTTATTATTACAATGTCTCACTTTGAAGAAAAACAGAATAAGAAAGAAGAAAAAGAGCAAAAGAAAGAAAAAAAGAAAAAAAGAGAAAAAAGTTTATAAAAATAAATGAATAAATAGACACTTCCTCTTTACTCCTAATTAGAGTTATTCTCTCTCTCTCTTATTGTTTCAAATCCCCATAATTCTTAAGATTTCTATTACTCTTATTGACCCTATTATAAAATTCTTACCCTGTTATTACAAAAGCATATGGTGTGGTTTATCTAATGTTTAATTAATCTTGTTCTTATGTTTTCATTCTGTTATATCGTCACACCATATCATTCTATTATTATGTCCTGCCATTTCTGTTTGAGGAAATTTTTAACTGGAAATCACTCTTCCAATACCCTATCTGACTTCTCTTTGACTCGTAATGAGAACACATCGACCTCCATCATATCAAAGATTTTCAAGAACGATGTATGTGCATTTGGAACCTCTAAACATTTCCAACTTCTAGTCAAGATTATTCTAGCAGCTGTAATTAAATACAGAATAATTCTCCAATACCTCTTTATCAGTGTTTTCTCTAGACATTTTATAATATTAAAAAAAAAATTCCAGTTTTAATGTAATCTGAAACATTTCAGAGATTGATGCTCTTATATCTCCCCAAAATTTCTTAACTGCTGGGCATAAACACCACATATGGAAAAAAGATCCTGTCTCCTGATGGCATTTCCAACATTTATTATTACCTGTCTTATAAATTTTATCCAGTTTAACCAGGGTTAGGTACCATCGATACAACATTTTAAAATAGTTTTCTTTCAAATCTTGGGAGGTTGTAAAAGAATTTGTTTTTTACAATGAGTCTTCCCAATTTGCCAATTCAATTTCATAACCTATGTAATCATTGTTTCCCTGATTATGTCCTGTTATAGTTCCAGCTGAATTAACAGTTTATACATCTTAGAGGTCAAATGTCTAGGATCTCCAAATACACATTTTTCAAACTCATTATGCTGTTGGCTCAGTTCAAATCCTTCCAGTTTATAATCTTTTTAAAATCTTTCTATCAGCTGCATGTGTGGAAACTAATTACATTTATAGCCCTATTGTAAAAGTTCTTCTCTTGATTTTAATTGTAATTTATTTTGTTTTTCTTCAATAAGCAAAATTTTGTATGTTAACCATTCATCATCGTCATCAGCTCTTTTTATCAAAAAAGCTTCTTGTGGTGAAATCCACATAGGAATCTTACAGAAAGCTTTATTTTTAAAGATTAACCACACTCTAAGAATTGCTTTTCAAATAAAGTGATTTAAAAATTCTTTGTCAACTTTAGCCTTGTTATACCAGACATATGCATATGCATGTTGTGGTCAAATATTGTGGCTGCCCCCTCTATTGTCAGAATTCTGGAATTCTTAAGAGTTATCCAATCTGTAGCCCAAGTCAAGGCACTTGCATAAAAATACAATTTCTATCTGGTAGATTACAACCCCCTCGATTTTTAGTGTCAATCAAATATTTCCATCTTATTCTTGGTTTTTTTTCTTCTCCCATAAGAATTTTGTCAGATCTCTATGCCATTGTATGATGGGTTTATCATTTATAATAATTAGCAAATTTTGAAATAAAAAATTCGTTCTTGGTAGGATGTTCATTTTTAATACTGCCATTCTACCCAATAGAGATAGTTGTACTTTGGAACATTTCTCTAAATCCTGTTTTACTTCTTTTCATACTTTTATATAATTGTTTTCAAAAAGTTGTGTGTTCTGTTCTGTCCATATTCCTAAATATTTTATTTTTTTTTCTCAATTTTATGACTAGATTTGGCTATAACTTCTTTTTCCTCATTATTTCTCAAATTTTTTGTTTAAATCACTGTTTAGGAAAAAACAAGGTTGTTTTTTTTTCCCAGGAACATTAAAGCAATTAGACTGGCTGTGATTATGAGAAGTCCACCCTCAAGTCAGGGCAAGTCTTCAGCGAGCAAACCTCTGGGGCTCTTCTAAATGGTTCTTTTGTTGCACTGGGCACTGCAATTTGAGAATAAGCCCCACTGAAATCCCTAAGCCTTCTGAGGGAATGTGGTTGGAGATGGGTGTCAAAGAAGATGAGACCTTGAAGAAGCTTAACTACAGGGAGGTTGTATGTCCTACTTTTATAACGGACAGTTCTTGATCTGAACATGTTCTCTTTTGAACTGCAATCTAATCCAAGTCCAGTTTAAAAATAAAGAACTCCGGGAAGGAAATTGGCTGCTAACAGTTAGCACTTTGAGCTAACTCTAAGTGGAAATCCAGCTCATCTGTGGTGAGATGTATGATATGTCTATATTCTATTGGTTGTTTCATCCATACCTAGGAATCAGTGTATATAAATCTCTCTCTTTTGTCTTTTTGACTATACATTCCTTCTATTTTAGCAGTGCAAAAGTGGAAACCTTGTTTTAACCGGAAGACAATGACATCAACATTTTTGGCTTCTATCCAGCAAAAAGTTTTCTGGGACCACACGTCTACAATTTATTCTATTCTATTCGTTCATTCGTTTGCTTCATCTAATACAGATATTTTTCAAAGTAGTTTAGAAATAGAAAACTATTCAGGCAAGGGAAAAATAAATAGAAAATATGTAAGACAAGTTTTTAAAAAATAATGAAGGTAATAACTACAAAAAAAAAGTTAAAGCTCAAAAGAATAAACTTTAGCAGTATAGACTTAGGGCAGGCATTTCAAAGACAAAGCATAAATACCAACCTAACCTCTGGAGGCAGGATTGCTAAAGAAGGATTTATCTGCAGAATTTCAAAGGTCCCTGAGATAATACCAGGGGAGCCATAATACACCACACTCAATGCAACCTGCTAGGTTATGCTGCTGTTTTCAAGTTACTGAACTGTCTGCTTGGAATTGCATCATCAAATGGAGTTATCGGGGATCAGAAAGAAACAACACTTATTTAATATAGGCATTTTTACATACATGGTGGGCTGGTGGGTCATATTGTTGCTCTGATTGCTAAGTTTAAAGAAATAAATAATCCTGAAACTACTTGAACACCTTTTTAATTTCACAGAAAGAAATTATAATCTTATTTTTTCATGAAGGAAACTGAGATGCACGCCTTTCAATGCAAGCATCTAGAAAGATAGGGAAAGCCAGGGTAGTATAGTGGTTAGAATGTTGGACCACAACTCTGAAAACTAGGGTTTGTATCCCTGTACAGCTATGAAAACCCGCTGAGTGGTTATGGGTAAGTCACACTCTCTCAGCCTCAGAGGAAAGCAAAGGCAACCTCTCCCCTGAAAAAATCTTGCCAAGAAAACCCAATGATAGGGTTGCCATAAGTCAGAAATGACTTGAAGGCACAAGAACAACAATAACAACACATCCAGAAAAATATGTGCTGCAATGGCATCTTATTAATATCACTATTAGTCTATTTGCTTATATTTGCTCAAGTACTAGGAAGCCAAGAAGCCATTAGTTCAAACCATTCTGAACTAATGTAGCTTCTGATTCTCCAGATCTGAGCTTGTTTCATGGTTCACAAATTTACACATTGAAAGTCTCTACTGTATGTTGAAAAAGATACTGCATTTGCAGATAGTAGTTACATAAGAGACATTAACACTCATGTGCTTTAAGGTGTGTCTTATTTAATATACTTCACCATCCTGAGGTTTAATGAACTCTCTGGTTTCAGGAAATTGTAGACAAGACATCCAGTCATGACATTTAAAATTAGCTGTCAGGCTTCTGCCTCAAACTTAGACATGAAATCTGAAAATGTATGATTAAAAAAAGGTTAAATCATCATTCAGGTTTTTCATTCTCCAGCAGGTGAGACAAGGACTTGATCACATTCTAGTATACTATCTAAAACGCAATGGTTTGATACTGTTTTATTACATTTTATTTTTATTGTATTCCATTGTAAAAATTGCCTCACATGTTTTGATGATCTACTTTCAGGGTTTGCCAGTTTGTTCATTTCTTCTTCGATATTAACTTTTCCTTCAGTCAGAGTATTATGAAACTATATCTGTATTTTCTTTTTCAATAAGAAAACATTAAATTAATGAAGAACTGAAAGGGAGATGGAGAAATTCAGGCAAGGCTCCTCTGCTTCATGGTTAGCTTCACACTCAGAATCTATTCCTGGCAAAAGTGACCTTTACACCCAAAATTATGAAGAAATACAACAGATTTGTAAAATGGACAAAACATGCATATGGTTATCATAATTAAAAGCTATAATTTGTAAGATATGCAGCATGATCTACTGCAAATATCACAACCATATTTGTGACACAACATTCATACAATGGATGGAGAATGAAATTTATACCCATTTCCCAGAGACAATGACCTGCCTTCTTGATGATTTTTTTCTTGACTGTTTTTCTCTCACACAGGCTTCAGTCATCTTGCATTCTGGTTAGAAGAATCACTTTTCTTTGAGGATTTTTAGAGATGTTCTTCTCTGTCTTAGCAAGGTCAAGCAGAGCATGTTGAGACCAAATAATAAAATGACTGAAAGAAACCTCAGTGTGCATTTTCTGGTTTACTAATCCTTTAAGCTTCATCATCTTCTTAAATCTAGATGGGTGTTGCAATAGACAGGGGAACATCTTCAACATATCTCTGCACATGCAAGAAACTAAAGAACAGAGGAATGTAGAGTGTGGCCTCTTCTGGTGCGACCTCCACACACATGAATGTGAGCTCACACAAAGCTTCATGTCCCTTTATAGTCAATGGACATGATGGGCATGTACCCAAGCTGACATTGGCACGCACATGTTGGATCCATTGACAACAGTGGGATGTAACACTTGCATTTTTTGTTTTACACAGAGGTTCCTGGAATGGAACCCTTGCATATACAGTGAGCGCACTGTGTGTGTAGGAGGGTGTAAGTTCTTTCAAGTTGCCTCTTGACTTATGGCAGCCCCATGAATTTGATAGTTTTCGTAGACAAGGAATACTCAGAGGTGGTTTTACCAATTCCTTCCTCTGAATATAGCCTGCAACACGTGGTATTCACTGGCGGTCTCCCATACAAGCATTAACCAGGGCTGACCATGTTTAGTTTCCAAGATTGGGATCTGGTGTCTTTAGGGTATTTAGGCTTTTATAGGGCGCAATAAAATATAAAGAATAGCTCATTGGAGAAACGCTCAAATCATTAGGATAACTCATTCTATCTGTACTTGATTGCACTGACAGAAAACTAATTGAAAAAAAAAGATGACAATAAATGTGCAAAGCTAAATAATGACTAGCGGGGTGCCACAGGGTTCTCTCCTGGGCCCAGTGCTGTTCCATATCTTCATCAACGACTTGGATGAAGGAATAGAGGGCATGCTCATTAGATGACACCAAATTGAGAGGGGTTGCTAATACGCCAGAGGACAGGATCAAAATTCAAAATGACCTGGACAGATTGGAGAGCTGGGCCAAGGCTAACAAAATGAAATTCAACAGAGAGAAGTGTAAGGTCCTACACTTAGGTAGAAAAAATGGAATGCAGAAATATAGGATGGGGGACACGTGGCTGGATGGCAGTACGTGTGAAAGGGATCTAGAAGTCTTAATAGACCACAAGCTGAACATGAGTCAGCAATGTGATGCGGCAGCCAAGAAAGCCAACGCAATTCTGGGCTGCATCAATAGGAATATGGTGTCTAGATTGAGGGAGGTACTGGTACCACTCTACTCTGCTTTGGTTAGACCTCATCTTGAATACTGTGTCCAGTTCTGGGCACCCCAATTCAAGAAGGACATGGTCAAGCTGGAGCAGGTCCAGAGGTGGGCGACCAAAATGGTGAAGGGCCTGGAAGCCATGCCCTATGAGGATAGACTTAGAGAGCTGGGTATGTTCAGTCTGCAGAAGAGAAGGTTAAGAGGGGACATGATAGCTATGTTTAAATATTTGAAGGGATGCCATGTAGAGGAGGGAGAGACCTTGTTTTCTGCCACTCCAAAGACCAGGACAAGGAGCAATGGATTCAAGCTGCAGGAAAGGAGATTCCACCTGAACCTCAGGAAGAACTTCCTGACAGTCAGGGCTGTCCGGCAGTGGAATATGCTGCCTCGGAGTGTGGTGGAGTCTCCTTCTTTGGAGGTTTTTAAGCAGAGGCTGGATGGCCATCTGTCGGGAGTGCTTTGAGGGTGTTCCTGCATGGTAGGGGGTTGGACTGGATGGCCCGTGTGGTCTCTTCCAACTCTACATTTCTATGATTCTATGATTCTATGATTTCTATAACAGGTTATGGAGACAATAAGAGTGGATGGTGTGTGTGCATGTGTGTAAAAGTGATTAACAAAATAGAAACATGTGAACATTGTGGCAAGATGTAAAAGCAGAAGAAAGAATATTCCAAAGTGGCTGGATGGCCAGAAGTGCTAGGCCCTAGAATTCTGTCAGTCAGCCTGAAATAGAATAGACCCACAGAAGCAATTATTGGGCCTTTCCATACTATGCTGTTATAGCGCTGTTATTCCACTTTCAACATCCTGTGGAATCCTGGGGTTTGCAGTTTAGGGAGGGGCATTTAGAATTCTCAGCCAGAAAGCAATTTGGCTATTTAACCCCAGAATTCCACAGGATGTTGAAAGTGAAATAATAGCACTATAACAGTCTAGCACAGAAAAGGTCCACTGAGTCATGAATCAACAAATTAATAAATCTTATTGATTAATTGGCCTACTCTATTTCTAATTAGCAACAGAATTCAGGCCTTTGTACATTAAACTGACATTCAGATATTACGATACATCCTGCCTATCACTATGCACTTAACAGTGAACGTCCTCAGTGCCCCTCTTCAAAAGGGTGCAATCTGGCATTGGGGACTGTCCAGTTCTCCCTAACAATCTCCATAGATGAGGAAATTGGTGGTAAACTTTTGTAGGAAGCATGCTGATAGCCAACCCTGAATAGCTTGCTAAAGATATTGGACAGCTCTCCTTGTTTGCCATGTGCTAATTAATTGGCCTAAATACCCTAAAGGTACCAGATCTCATCTGATCCTGGAAGCCAAGTAGGTTCAGCCCTGGTTAGTACCGGGAGCCCTGGTTAGTACTTGGGAGACCACCAACAAATAGCAAGTCTTGTGGACTATATTTCAGAGGAAGTAACTGGCAAAACCACCTCTGAGTGTTGTTTGGCTAAGAAAACCCTATGAAATTAATGGAGTCATCATCAGTTGACAGGTAAGGCACACACACACACACACGTACAAAATTACGAGACACTAGATAGAAATCCACCATTTATGCAATATGATGTTCTTTGTTGCTTTGCATGGAGATTTTCGCTTGGAAAATGTGATTGTGCATTTGATGTCATGTTATAGCCAATTATATACAGGATATCCTCTATGAAGCAGATATTTCTTAAGTTCACTTGCGCTTTTATAGCTTTTTTTTTTCTGTGTTACAGTTTCACCTGATCTTTACTCAAACTTTAGTTAACATTTCTCTTTATATGTTTGTAGTGGTAGGATTTCCAGTATAGATAGTGTGGACATCAGTAGGCTTATTTCAAAGATCAGTGACAATTTTTGGTTCTCAGTGGTGAGGAGCACATCAAGCAAAAGGATAATGGATGTTTGGTGGTATGGCTAGATATAAACATGATCGTGGGATGAATACAGTTGATATAAACTAGACAACAATAGTGGCAGTTTTACACATGCAAATATGGAATTTCCTAATCATGTAAGAGGAAAGTGATGATCAAATAATTATGGCAAAAGAGGTGCAGGACATAGCAAATGCAAAGCTCCTTCCCTGCTGCAGTCTCTCTCCTCCATCACGTTCCTCCCAGATGGAATATGAATTCTAGGTGTAGCTCTGAAGAGAAGAAAGCTTTGGAGAAAAAGACTCTCTCTATGTAACAGATGTAATAGCAGATTTAAATACATGGAACTGTCGTCATAAAGTCTATCTTGGTTCTTTCTTGACACTTCAGGTTCATTGCAATGATAGAATATGTTATGATCTATGTGCTGGTGACCATGGCAGCAGGAACAAGCTTGATAACATATAGAGGGTAGTGGGAGTACAACAAAAACAAGCAACCATAATTGTTTTCTTACCTTTGCCTGCAGAATCTTAAGCTGTCTTGTTCTGAAAAGCTGCCAAAAATGTTCTCTTTCATACACCACTGTGGATCTGAAATGCACAAAACAGGGCACAGTTAACTCTAATTGTCATGTGGGAAGGAGCATGTGGAGGGAAGGAACAGATGGGGGAGATGGCTCAGTAAGAGAGTTGAGAGCAGAAAGGGGGTGGGTTGGCCTTGAAGCCTAGAGAGGAGAGCCCAAAGTTACTTTCTAGTCTTTACTGGACAACTCCTATCAGCCCTAGCCGAGCAACATCCAGAGGACCTCATGATTTCCATGCCTGGTCTCATGGGAAAATCTATGAAAAGAGTGTGAGATCACCTACTTCAGCCTGCAATGAAGCACAGGCAACATTATTTGTTTCCTTTACTTCTATTAATTGCTTAGCCGGTACATTATTGCTGCCCAGGAACTCCTTTGTCCCCTCAGTTCTGTGGCTCCACAATCAGGAATACCTCAGCGCCACTGTAGTGTTTTCTCTCCCTAGAAGCTTACAGCCATGCTGAATAACTTTACTCTCAATTTATTATTGCCACCGTGGACACAATAATATCTTCAGGGGTAGTACTAACATCTGAATTTAAAGCACCGCTAGTGTAGGCAGTCGAGAGGTGTGTGCTTTTAAACAATCGCTCTGCTGGAAAAGAAAAGAAATAAAGACATGGAGCTTGTTAGTATATAGAAGCATGTGGCTTCAAAAGAACATTTTCTTAATTGGTAAGGTTATTCAAGCATAATTAATACAACACCACCCTCAGTAGTTAATCAAGACAATAAATAATCCTGACCCTGCTATTGTTCTAACCTACCACAACCACAGCCTAATCATCACATTGAACTAATTTCAACTGCTAACCTCAAATCCTATTCTCAACCCATTCTCTGTACACCCACAGCAGCCTTCGAAAACACTCGCTTTCAAACTCTCAGGCCACACTCACACCGTTGTAGTGCTATTATTCAACTTTCAACATCCACTTTCAATAGTCGTTTACTGAGGCCCAAGAGCTCTCTGGCTGAGAATTCTAAATGCCCCTCCCTAAACTGCAAATCCCAGGATTCCAGAGGATGTTGAAAATGGAATAATAGCAGTATAACAGTGTAGTGCGGAAATGGCCACTGTCAATCACCCATCAGCTCCAACATTCTACACGCTCTCTCCTCCTCCCAGCAGGCCACTTACTATAGTCTATATCGCATACTTACATATACTGTACATCAACATCGTAACATATAACCATGCTTTCTCATAATTTCTATAATATAAAACAATAGATTTGTACCTAGCAGAGATGGACCATTTCCACACTAGCTTGTTATAGCGCGATGATTCCACTTTCAACATCCTCTGGAATCCTGGGGTTTGCAGTTTCGGGAGGGGCCGGCTGGCCCCTCCCGAAACTGCAAACCCCAAGATTCCAGAGGATGTTGAAAGTGGAATCATCGCGCTATAACAGGCTAGTGCGGAAATGGCCCATGACAAGGAGCAGTGGACTGAACACCTGACAAAACAAAGGAAATGAATATATGGTGGAAATGAATGCATGAAAGACGGCCGATGAGGTTGCAGAATGGAAGGCGGAATGAGAGTGTGGAATATGGAAGTAGAAGTAATTCAAGCCTGGTCTAGCAGCCAAAGGTAAGAAAGACAGAAGGTTAAGCTCAACAGAAGGAGTACTGAAAGAAGGTCCTTTGTCAGGGGAAAGAAAGCAGAAAGTAGTCCAAAGACTAAAGATTCGGTGGAACCTGAAACTTGGGCGAACAATATATACTTTAACTGTCTTTATTGGGACAGACCCAATTAATCTGTCAACCCATTTTTTTCAACTGCTTTTAAAATGTCCCAGTTTCTCTCTCAATCTCCCACTTTCCACTCTGTCTTCAGTTTACTTCCATTGCTGCAAATGAAGCTCGAAGTGCAAAAGTAGTTTCCATTCAAGTACCTCATCAGGGGTGAAAACTTGCCCTTTCCAATAGACTCAGGGAAAAACAAAAGGCTGCAACCTTCCCTACCTTGTGTGTTTTTCCTCATTAATATTTTTTGCTTTCTTGACCATATTCTGATGTTTCTTGGTCACACATGTCCTGGTTTTCACCTGAGAAATTTTGAGGGGTATGCAACAAGTTGATGCATGTGTGTTCTGTGGCATGCCTTCAAGTCATTTCCAACATAAGGGGACCCTAAGGTGAACCTATTAGAGGGTTTTCTTGGCAAAATTTGTTCAGAGAGGAATTGCCTTTGCCTTCCTTGGAGGCTGAGAGACTGTGACTTGCCCAAGGTCACCCAGTGTGTTTCCATGGCCAAGTGGGGATTCAAACCCTGATCTCCAGAGTCACAATCCAATGCTCAAACCACTACATCGTGCTAGCTTTCCAAGTTGATGCAATTCTCAATCTCCTCCGTCATTTTCAGGGGAAGTTGATTATGGAAGACTGTTTTAAAACTGTCCCTACAAGCCATGGGATGACACACTATTTTTCAAGGATACCACAAATTCAGTTCAAAAAGTACTAGACAGTACCGTTCTAGTGTCTTGATCTGGTTTCCTGTCTCTTGTTTGATGCCACAATGCTTGACCAAAGCAGGCATTCATTATCATAGTGCTAGTGCTGGCAGAACTAAGGCTAAACAACTGTCTTTCTAGCTGGCCTGCTGACACCTTAGTTCCAAACGTCCCTGTTTCTAAACAGTCAAGTGATGTCAGAGAAGCAATCTGATGCTACTGTCTGAGTTTACTAGATTTATACATGAGGTTTCTGCCATAGTGGGATGTGGTCAAAGAGGCTAACCACAGATATCATGTTAAGCATCAAAAACATGATGATAGCTTAACACATTTATAAAATATGTCAATAAATTCAAGCAACAAACAGCCAGTAGTTCAACAAACATATCACGATAGCCACATAACATCATAATTCAATTCACTGACCTAATCACAGTTAAAGTGTGTTAAGAGAAAAGCAAACTCACAATTCACAAAAATCTAAATGAACCCTTGCTGACAGTGCTCATCTCTGGACCTTAGAGGAAGAATGTTCTCACCAGATGGATCATCGACAGCGCACTGTTTCATCTCTCCTCAAAAGAGACATTAGCAGCAGCTGACTCTCTGTCCTACCTTTCCACACCTGAGTAGGTGCAGAGCTTTAATAGAAACTTTGAATCTGTCAGAAAAGAAACACACACACACAACTTATATAACCTTCATAAACAAGATTCTAGAACTCAGACTCAGTTATTCACAATCCAGCCAAAGAATGTTCAGGCAGGCTTTGTGGTTATATACTCCACTTATTCAACTAACAGTTCAAAATAACAAACAAACAAACAAACAAACAAACAAACAGCATGAAATGGTGCCAGGTACACAAAATAAAGGCACTGTTACTGCCCTGGCTAGTCCAAGCTTTGGGGATATTAAAAGATATCCTCTTGATATCACAATTCGGCTGCATTTCTCTATTCCCTTCCACGTACTTGCGAGGCCACCGGACAAGCATGTAAACAAGCTCGACCGTTAATTGCCGTAATATTCAAACAACAATACAGGCAGGCCAGAAATAGCTGACTCACTGCTTTAGGAGACCTCCAGGCAAGTACTCTAATTAGGTATGCACGCCACTTACAAAAGATCCTCTGCCCCATGCTGGCAGCTTGATGGGTAAACTATACAATACCCAAGTACTCTGCGTTTGCATACTGGCTACTCTATTGAGAACCGCTACGATAACTCAATCATTCAGATTCTGACCTTTCGGAGGCTTTATCTCCAACTCCAAATCTATTGTTTTCCTCCAAGTACGGCATAGCCTGCAGTCACAATTCTCCTTATAAAAACCCTTGATTCCGAGACCTTCCTCGGAACGCTCCCGAGTTTCGTCCCGCCTTGCTGCCACTTTGCTTGGCGAGCCTCCCCTCAGCTCCACGTGCTGAGCTACATCGCACCCCAGCCTCACTCTCTATTTTTCCGGGTTTCAGGACAGGTGAAGTATCACCCAAACCAGCAACCCCTCTAAAAATCCCTCTATACCACTCCAACCTTTATTTCTTTAGTTATCTTGTGTGAGTGTGTCGCATACACTGTTTTGCTGGTGTGTTTAATAAAACATCATTTATTGTTTCAACTTCTGTGTGCTCCTTGACTCGACTCGACCCCGTAGACATAGGGTTCAAGATCTCGCTACGTTCCCTGCCTCTCGTAATGCTAAGCAGTGCTCTGAGCTAATTTTCCCCACCTTTTGTTGAGCACATTTTGGTGTCCGTCCCAGGACCCCCAGTACACAGGGTAACAGCACCTTGGCTCTTCACAAACAGTAGTTTGAGGCTGACAAAAGAAATTTATGTGAGTTGTAATTACAGACTTCTTACCAGCTTCCCAAGTGTTCTAATTGTTAGCTCTTGTCTTGCTTCAGAGTACTTCTTCAACATGGGCACGTTTTTTCAGAGGAAACCCACCAGCTCGGTTGCATAGGGATGTGGGGGCAGGGGGAGATTCACCCTGGGCGGCAATATTTTTGAGGTGTCTCAGCCCATAGCCGTGCTCCCGTGCACCCTGGCCACACCCCCACGCACAGTGGCCCCACCTCTCACGCCGTAGCCCTGCCCCCTCCTCCCCCCGCTCCACACACTCCAAGCTCCGCCAGTGTACCAGCTGCACCTCTGCAATATGCACTGCCACACTATCACTCCTTGGTCTGTTGGACTTGATATTGTCTATCCATCCACTCAAGGGACTTCCATCCCTCCTTGGATCTAAGCATCTGACATGTACTGAATTGGCCAGTAGGGAGTAATTTTCTAGAGAATAAGGCAGAAGACCAGCCTTATTTTACACTGCCATAACCACGCCCATGCAAGCCCTCTTAGTTCTGCTAAGGAAGTCTCCCACACTCAGACATCTCTGCCCTTTGTAACTCCTGCTGTGTTGCTGGCTGGTCACCTATCAGTAGACCACACAAATACAATTAAACCAACCAAGACCATAAACATCATAGGAATAAAAATAAGAATAAGCAACAGCAATGAAAGAGGCAGCATTCAGTTCAGATAAAATAAAATACTTTTTAAAAAGTCTTTACATTTCCTATTAAGATTTTTATTATTTAAGTCTCACAATTTCTGGGGATGATTCTCTAAGCTCCTAAATCAATTGATTTAGAACTTGACAATGGAATGGGTAAGCTCTGTTCGGTGACAGATTGCATTATGTTAGTTCCAGGCCCTTTCATTTCACTTTATTGTGACAATTACAGCTGGGAGGAGGGGGAGAACATTATCTTCAGTGATTTAAAAGCTTATAATGTAATTACTCAAGTGATGTGATTTATTGGGCACAGTAAATTAATAAAAGTGCACTTTGGAGCAAATTCAAATTCTTCTCCTATGGGATCAACACTGAGAAAGAGTGATGATCTAAAAATTAGGCTTATCATTAATTCCCTGTAGAAACCTAATCGTTATTGCATCAGAAAGAATTACAAACATTTACCCAGGACAGCTTGATACCCACTCAATAGTTAAGATCAAGTCTACCAGGTCAGACACATTCCACCAAGAACAAATTACACTGTACAAATCCCACTGAAATAAATGAGTGCAATGTGTAATACCACGACAGTGCTCTAGTGCAACTCTCAGGCCATTTCTGCACTACACTCTTATAGTGCAATTATTCCACTTTCAACATCCTATTGTTACCCTGACTTCTAGGGGTAATCCCTGGATGACACCCTGATTTGTCTAAAATGCCAAAATTGGGGAAATTAGCAAAGCACTGGCATCTAGCAGCGGAGGACAGGGCAACAGCGAGACCTTGTACCCCAGTGTCTACGGAGTCAGATCGGGAAATGACCAGGCTATAAATTCACTAAAGATGTTTTATTAGAATATATGTCTGACACACTCTCTCAGACGCAAACTCTCATGCAAACACACAAGAATTATTGAAATGGAAACAGCTGAAAATTGATAGGGGAAAAGTGGAGGGAATTGGAGAGAGGGCAATACTGTACCGGTCCCAGTGTCTTTGGCTAGGAAAAGATGAGCGGGAAGCGGAACTCAGTGTATGGGAGGGGCTGAGGGGAGCCTCTACAGACAGAACGACAGCCTGCCAGTCAAGTCTGGGAGAGCTCCGAAAATGGAGTCCAAAATGGGGTCTAGGTATAAGGCTGACCATGTCCTGGGGGCAGACCCTCTTCCCAGAAAGAACAATGGCCAAATTACACGGGTGTGATAGTCGCCTGATGACTGCATAATGGTAGCACCAGGTAACTGGACCTGCTTTGATATGCCTTTCTTTGTTCCCGGCATTCCGGGGGGAATCAAGCAATCTCCCCCAGTGTATTGTTGTGCTGATGTCCCATTACCTATACCTACATGCCTTTCTGAGGTTTCCTATGGAGATATGATGGGGGAAGTTTCAAGTCTTTGATCTCTTGTCCATTCGCTATCCTGACTGTCAATGTGCCAACTCGGCTACCTCTGGCTTGCATGTATTTTTAATATAGAATTATTCTTCCGGGGATAGGGATAGGCTCACAGGGTAACACTATGGAATCCTGGGGTTTGCAGTTTAGGGAGGGGCTGGCCAGCCCCTCCCTAAACTGCAAACCCCAGGATTCCATAGGATGTTGAAAGTGGAATAATCGTGCTATAAGAGTGTAGTGTGGAAATGGCCTTAGTCATTTTGTGGCCCTTCTCTTCCAAAGCGAACAGCAGCTCCAGCATTTTGATCCAGCTTCCCAACCCACAACACTTATTTAATTTTCCTAGAAGGTGTACATTAGTTGTTTGCACACAGTTCATATCATGAGCTGTTTGGTAGGCTATACCACATAATCATGGTAAAAATTCTGAAATTTAGGATAATCTTTCAATTTAAAGAGGATGTGGCAATGTGAGGGTTCTTTTTTATTGTAAAGGAACTTCTATTAGTAATCATCTTGAAAATAATTAGGATTTGGTCAACAACTGTCTCATCCTACAGTGTAGTGTAGAAGCGTTCACCCCGACCCTTTTGACATTTCCACTTTTTGTTGTGTTGCAATCTGAAATTGAAGTGGATTCAGTCCACATTGCTGCCACTTGATCTACACAAGGTAGCAAAGCCCATGAAGGTACCAGATTCCCCATAGTAGGGTATGTCACATTCACTGGTGGAGCTTGGAGTGTGTGGAGAGGGGGTGGGAGGAGGTGGGGCTACGGCACAAGGGGTGTGGCCACTGTACAGGAGATGTGGCTGTGGTGCATGGCCAGGTTGTGCAGGGGCATGGCTATGGGCTGGGACTCCCCAAAAACCCGGGGTGAATCACCCCTACCACCCCCACGTCCCTATGTGATTGGTCACATTTGGCCCACACCTATCTAGTTTAGTTTTATCAGAAATATTTGATTTCGACAGCCAGGCCAAACCATGTCAGCATGAGCTCTACATGTACAGGGCCCATGAATCAGATCTGGGTTCATACACTCATCCAACTGTGTGTTGAACATGTTGCAGCAAAATACAATATACTTGTCTACATGGTAGGCAAATACACTGGTATGTGTATGTCTTCAACCTCATGATATGTCTTCCGCGAAAAAGAGGAGATTATTTTACTGCATATGTATATACAGTACACACGTATATGCAAGAAATATTCAAATGTGGACATGAATAACTGCCAATTTATACAAAGCATTAGATGTGCAGGATGGCTAGGGTTAGCTCATGACATTTCATAACAGGGCAAGGAGCACAATGGCACCTTCTCTCCATTCATATTCTGAAGGCAGCTGGACTGGCAGGTAAATGTTACTGAAACACTGGTACTGCCATAGCCTCCACTGCATGTGAGGGCATTTCTGCACTATACAGTTATAGTACTATTATTCCACTTTCAACATCCTGTGGAATTCTAGGGTTTATAGTTTACTGAGGCCAAAGAGCTCTCTGGCTCAGAATTCTAAATGCCCCTCCTTACACTGCAAACCCCAAGATTCCATAGCATGTTGAAAGTGGAATAATAGCACTATAACAGTGTAGTGCAGAAATAACCCAAGTCAGGGTGCAACGGCAGCTGGCCGGGCTCAGCACAGACAAAAGACAGAGCATCTCTTGGGCGAGAACAATGGAGAACAAAGTGCTGAGCGAAGGGGGGGAGGAGGTCAATCGGTTCGGTTGAAGCTCCTGCTGCTAGCCACATATATCACAGAGGAAAACAGGTCAGTTTCAGGAGCCTAGAACAAGCCACATGGCTTACACAGTTCTCTTCTTCAACAGAGAGAATAGGTAGGGCTGTCAATGCTCCTCCCACGTAGGCATCTGCCACCTGAAACCATCAGTGCACTCCCCGTCACAGTAGGATTGGGGTATACTTTCTTCATTCCTACCATGAAAGAAGACTATTTCCAAATCTTTTAGGCCCTCTCCACAACTCACCTTTTTGCGGAGCTGGGATGCAGGGATACGAGAGGTTCTCGTATCCCAGTTCCTTCAGCTCCACAGCTGCTGCCTGCTTGCGCAAGAGCCCCTCCTCTTCCTTCTGCAGAGCAGCCTTGGATTTTCCCAGGCTGCGCTGGGGCAGGAAGCGTGACTGCTGTGGTTCCAGAGCTCCGCACGCACAGCAAGTGTGCACGGGACCCCAGAGCGATGCGCAATCGTGCACCATTTTCGGCTCACAACCGAAAATGAAATAGTGCACGGTCAGTACCTGCCAGCCCCTGGAGCATCGCACGACTGTGAGTGCGTTGTGTGGACCGCTCCTCGCAGTTGTGCGATGCTCCAGGGGCCCTTTCACACGGCAAATGCCATGCAAAAAGGGCCTCTAAAACATTAACAAACACTCTGAAATATGATTGTATATTACTCACACAATTTGGAAGGACTGTTTTTATAATACCGTCTCTGTTCCCCCCCCATCCCACACTCTGGTGCATGCTTTATCAAAAATCATTTTTTAATTCTGTCCTTGGGCAAAGAATCCTGAATATATCTGTCTAAATCATAGAAAATGTGAGTGGTAGAAATCTAGGATAGAAACACTGTGAAATAAGGCTGCACATTCCTATATCAGTTTCACATACCAGGTTGCTGTGAGGAGATAAAATGACAGCTAGCCAGCAAAAGTAATTCCTAGCTTTGTCAAGATTTTTTTTAAAATCCCGTATTCAGTTCAATAAAATAAAAGGCAAACAGCACAGTTGCATAAAGCAGGAGATATATAACTCTATGCCACCCAAAAATGATCTGGGTAGTTAAAACTGCTGCACACAGTTAAGCAGTCTGTGTGGTGGATTCAGAGCCTGGAGGTAAAGTGTTAAAATTGATGACATTACTCATTTAAACAAACAAACAAAAAATGGTGATGTTTTTCAATGTCTTAACATCAACAATGCTAATCTAATATTAAAATATTTGCACAATGAGTAACGTTTATTTTTATTTCAGAAATATTACTTTGGGATGTTGAGGGCGATGTGGTAGTTTTTTATTTTGGGGGATAATTTTTACAAGTAACATTGAGAATAACATGTCAAAAAATGCCCAGTTATTTGTAAGTCAAGACTAACATATAACTCTTGGAAGATAAAGTGATTCACTGTTGGATTTTTGAGCAACAATTCCAAGCTCTGTCTAGACTACAATCAAAATACACTGTTTAGATTTCATTCCGAGTTTTCCTAGTGAAAGCTAGCATTTGAGCAATTTAGCATCTGGTGGGAGACTGCTGCTTTTGTACTTGTAAAAACAAGTAAAACCTGAACTAAAAAGGAGCTAGAGACTTTCTTCGTTCAAAATCCTGGGAATCAGGATGTTTTGCTATTATTATCTGTCTGGGACACTAAAAAGGAGGAAGAATGGCGAGGTGATAGTGGCAATACCTTTAAGACATAGAAACATAGAAACATAGAAATGTAGAGTTGGAAGAGACCACACGGGCCATCCAGTCCAACCCCCTACCATGCAGGAATACCCTCAAAGCACTCCCGACAGATGGCCATCCAGCCTCTGCTTAAAAACCTCCAAGGAAGGAGACTCCACTACACTCTGAGGCAGCATATTCCACTGCCGGACAGCCCTGACTGTCAGGAAGTTCTTCCTGAGGTTCAGGTGGAATCTCCTTTCCTGCAGCTTGAATCCATTGCTCCTTGTCCTGGTCTCTGGAGCGGCAGAAAACAAGGTCTCTCCCTCCTCTACATGGCATCCCTTCAAATATTTAAACATAGCTATCATGTCCCCTCTTAACCTTCTCTTCTGCAGACTGAACATACCCAGCTCTCTAAGTCTATCCTCATCGGGCTTGGCTTCCAGGCCCTTCACCATTTTGGTCGCCCTCCTCTGGACCTGCTCCAGCTTGACCATGTCCTTCTTGAATTGGGGTGCCCAGAACTGGACACAGTATTCAAGATGAGGTCTAACCAAAGCAGAGTAGAGTGGTACCAGTACCTCCCTCGATCTAGACACCATACTCCTATTGATGCAGCCAAGAATTGCGTTGGCTTTCTTGGTTGCCGCATCACACTGCTGACTCACGTTCAGCTTGTGGTCTATTAAGACTCCTAGATCCCTTTCACACGTACTGCCATCCAGCCACGTGTCCCCCATCCTATATTTCTGCATTCCATTTTTTCTAGCTAAGTGTAGGACCTTACACTTCTCTCTGTTGAATTTCATTTTGTTAGCCTTGGCCCAGCTCTCCAATCTGTCCAGGTCATTTTGAATTTTGATCCTGTCCTCTGGCATATTAGCAAGCCCTCCCAAGACATTTTTTTAAAAGAATTTGCATGAGCTTTTGTTCATACAAAGCCACTTCTTCGGATGCAGTACCGAGTGGTATTAAGGTTTCATATGTAAAGCATATTTATACAGTTGTGGGACTGCGATAGAACGTAATAGGATTGAGAAAGATGCAAATCATGACCCCTGCCCCAAATTTTCAAAAGGCTGCATAAAGTGATATAGTTCTTTCAAATCTTTATAGTGGTCAATTAGTGTTGATGTATGGGAAACTGTATAATATGCATTATTTTTAAAAAACCACAGGTAAATTAAAAAGAGAAATTCTTGTCCGAATTTCTTGGTTAATTTTTTTTGCAGTTTTACTACATGACTAACTTTAGGTCAAAAACTTGAAGAATATTTGTCAAACATTGTTCCAGCATGCCATGACTTACCTGTCATATCAAGGAGTTATGTAAATATCTTTTCTACTTATTTTAAAGCAAGTTTTAAAAAATAAGGTATCACAGTAAATACTGCAGTAAATATTTATATCCCATTTAAGTATGAGTTCCACCAAAAATTAACAAAACAGTGCTCTTTGTGGAAATATTAAGACAAATGCCTAGTACTCTCCATAAACATCCTCAGAACAAGTAATTTCCTGAATGTGCCCCCACTCAGCCTATTCCTTTTACGTTCCATTCTCTCTTATCTTCCCATCTGATAAGTGATCAAAATTCCACCCACCCCCAAGCTCCATTCCATACTTCATTGCTCCCAGTTATTTGAATGTTCCATACTTCAATTCAATACCACACATAAAAATTAAATGTTTTTTCATTACATTGGTTAGTATGCACACACACCCCTATTTATAGTCACTAGGTCTCATATTAGACATTGTTCTTTCTTCTAGGACAGTGTAGGAGAATTGGTTGTATTCCAGATGTTGTTGGTTTGCAACTCTTATTCATCATTGGCTATGCTGGCTTGGCTAATGAGAATAGTAATTTAGCAACATCTGGAGAGAAGCATGTGCTTCTGCTGCTATACCAGGGGATCCCTCTTCATTAGATATTTGTGCACTTTGAAGGTTGTGGAGCTGGGAATGAGCTGAGGTACAACCCTCAAGAAGTTCTCTCTCCAGTGAAATTGATGGAAGTTCTCTGTGATCACTAACCACTGTGTTCTTGTGCAACCCTCATTGATTTCAGGAGGGCTTAAGCACCAGAACTGTCTTGCTGTGTGTGCCCATCATTGTAACCCTAAGAAATACAACAGTCTATTAGTTATACAAGTGAGCAAATTAACCAGGTGAAAAGAATCAACCATGGCCATTTAGAATGCAAGCCAAACGACAATATAGGGTTAATTTTTGAAACATTTTTTCTGCTTGGGCAGAAATGTGAAGAGTTAATCGGATTGCATATCTGATTAGTGAAACCTTGACTCAGAAGCAAAATACAAAGAGCTTTTTGATTTTTTTTTTTAATGCAGTACAACTCAAACCAGGCCAGTTTATTATTATTATGTGAATCTTTCACAAAGAAATTAAATAGGGCCAAGGCTTTGCACTCTCTTTAGATGGGGGTGGGCGAGAGAATTACATTCTAGAGTACATTTAACAGAATGTTGTTTAGTTTTTTGACAATATAAGAGGAAATATTTCTGCTAAATCAGGGTCCTATATATGAGTAGCTGATTTCTTAAATTTCCCATTGGGAAATATGATTTGGAATACTAAGCACTGCAGAAGTATCCAAACCAAAAACCCTACATTTAGTGGCACACAAATCTAAAGATATAAAAGTATGGATACATTTCTTCTGGGCAGCTACTGTTGCACTTCTAAGAGCTGCGAGGGATGTTCATTTTCCAGAAAGTTGGTTCATATTTATGGTGGCCTTCATACAAACACCTAGCAAGTGGACAGGGGGCTGTTTCTGAGCCCACGGATGAGCAGCCATTGTGTGGAAGTATCCCTTGGGATAGCACCTGTGCTCATTTCCACACTACACTGTTATAGTGCTAATATTTGACTTTCAACATCCTATGGAATTTTGGGGTTTGTAGTTTATTGAGGCCAAAGAGCTCTCTCGCTGAGAGCTCTAAATGCCCCCCCAAACTACAAATCCCAGGATTCCATAGGATGTTGAAAGTCGAATAATAGCACTATAACAGTGTAGTACAGAAATGGCCTCTAAGGGCTGTTGTCAGATAACAGTATCATCACACAGTTGCTGTTGGGCTGGTCCCTCTATCCCATTTCACTCTTTTTTTCCCCCTATAACAATCTCTCTCGGCCACCTTTTTGAAACTGAGGTTGAGGGCTCTGTATCATAACATTTCTGATCTGATCTACAGGGCAGGATCCAGAAAATGAGTGAGGTGAGTGTTCTTTGGCCCTTTATTGTCTCCTATGTCACTATTTAACATGTACAAAGCTGATGGAGATTTAGGGCAAGATGTCACTGCAAGATTGGGCCAAAATTACGCATAGTTCTATTTCTCTACTACATCTCAATCAGGTGAGTCTGTGTGGCCCCTCCAATGATGCCAGAAACAGAGACTAGAAATAATGTGCTAGAAATAATTTGTTGTGCCTTTATTCTTTAATGTTTTAATGTAGTGTAATGAGTCTGGCATAGCATAAATGAGGTTTCATCTCATTATTAATCTGTCTCAGAGACCTCTAACTGGGCACTCTTCATTATTAAAAGGTTGTTTTGTTGTTTTGTTTTTTTGGTTTGTGTGTGTGTGTGCTAATTCCTCTAGTTTTTAACTGAAAAGGAGTAATTCCAAACAAGGACTGAAAAATCAATCAGGAATCAGGATTGAAAAGCTGGTGTTGTGAATAAAGTTGGGGAGTCAGACTTACATTCTCCTTAGACATGATTTGAGTTACATTTTGGCCCATCACAGAGCACCTGAATCTATATGTTTGAGACATTTCTTCTGCTGTTGGTCCTTCTTGCTTTCTTTGGAAGCATATTACCACATATAGAAACAGCTGCTTCCTGTTTTCTGAACATTTTCAATTTGTAGTTTTATTAATATCCTATTTTAAGATAATAAAAAATATTTCCATCTGCTGACCTTAGGAAAAAAAATAGTGCCCCCTAATTAAATCCCTGAAATACAGTGCCCAGCACCTATATGTTTATATGGGCATTTCTGCACTACACTGTTATAGTGCTATTATACCACTTCTAACATCCTGTGGAATTCTGGAGCTTGCAGTTTAATAAGGCCAAAGAGCATTCTGGCTGAAAATTCTAAAGGCTCCTCCCTAAACTGCAAATCCCAGGAATAGTAGCACTATAGCAATGTAGTGTGGAAATGCCCTCTGTCATATTTACATATTGGAAAAGAATACAATACTTGTCTCTTCCTATTTTTTTTCATTAAAAAAAATCTGTGAAAGTGCAACCCAAAATTATATACATGACTTCTTAGAAGTCCCACTGAATTCAGGGAATCTCACTCCAGGGTAAGTGACTATAGGGCTGCAGACTTCATTTCTATTTAAATCCATTTTCCCCCAGATTGTTAACAGAAAATGTCATAGATCTCTAAGGTATCCCTTCCTCTGCTCACCTAATCAGCCTAGTTGTTTTAGACCTAGGAGACGGAGGGAGAGTAGAAGAGACATCACGCTGTATGATAATAAGGAAGGCATTATGTAACTCTGGGAAGCTATATAAATACCTGATCCTTTAAACAGAAGATACTGGGGAGTGAAATTGGTATCTTGCCCTGGCCCCTGCGTGCAAACTCTGAGTGATCTTTGAAGGTTGTGCATCTTAATTCTGAGTGAGGAGGTGTGGGGTGCATTTATTTAGTAGCACAGAAAAATGTTCTGTATATGCTGTACACTCCACCTTATTCAACACTCTTGGTTCACCGGCTGATTTTTGTAGCCACCTGTTGGTGCACTTCAGTAAAGAAAAGTTTAAAGTAATAGTCAACTGGGTTTAAAAAAGGAAAGGTTTTAACAGTCTTGGTGGGACAGTGCTTTCAGAGGCTCTGTTTCTAGTACGCTTAAATAAAATTCGGAAGGAATTTTAACTCTGTAAAAACAGTTGGTTTTAGCATAAAGAATTTGGTTTTTTGGGGGGAGGGGAATAGAAAAAATTATAGGCAAGCATTCTTTTTCTAAATGGAATGGGCATATCCTTTCTTATTCACCTTTTTCAATCTCAACAAACAATCCAGGGCATTTGAAGTGTGAATGAGTATATATTGGTCAAGGTGGAAAAAAGAAAAATACAGATCAACATTTATCAAGATTAACTGAACAGTTTGTTAAATTCCATGCTTTAGGACAGCCCATCCCAAACTGGCAGCTTCCAGATTCAGCTCCTATCCTTATTCTTATTATATAAACTTGATTTATACCCTGTCTTTTTCCAAAGATTGGTACTCAAGACAACTTAAAAAATTAAAGTAATTGCAACATAGTTAAAAACATATAAAAAGTCAACATTAAAATATAATTGATACAATTAAACTACTAACAATATTAAAACAATTTAAAACAAACACTTTAAAAGGATGAAAAAGGAGTTCCAATAGTACAGCTTAAAACAATACAGCACCCTTTTAGGAGTGCTTTCCTTGAAAGCTTTCAGCCTGTCTGAATAAAATGGCTTTGCCTGGTGACAGAAAGACTGCAAGGAGGGAACAATTTCGACCTTTTTAGGGAGCAAACACCACACTCTAGGAGCAGCTACCAAGTAGGCACTATTTCATGTTCTCACCCAGGCCCTTTTCACGTGGCATTTTCCATGCAAAAGAGGGCCTGGAGCATCGCGTGATTGTGAGGAGTGATCTGCACAATGCACTCACAATCGTGCGAACCTCCAGGGGCCGGCAGGCGCCAATTACACACCCTTTCATTTTCAGCTAGAAGCCGAGAATGGTGCGCGATCGTGCATTGCTCCCAGGCCCCACATGCACTTACCTGGTGTGCGGAACCTCCGGAGCTGCACTGGTCACACTTCCTGCCCCAGTGCAGCCTGGGAAAGTCCCAGGCTTTACTGCGTAAGGAAGAGGCGGGGCTCTCACACGAGCAGGCAGCTTGTGTGGAGCCAAAGGACCCCGGACACGAGAGCCTCTCACTAGAGGTTGCTCACGCGATCCCTGCACCCCAGTGCTGGAAAACGGTAAGGTGCGGAAAGGGCCCAAGTCTGGATGAAAGTATGTATGACAGTGGTTGGGTTGAAAGACGGACCTCCCCTGTTGATCTCAGGGCCCACAGGCTCATAGGAGCTATGGTCAGTCAGATAATTTGGGCCTAAGCCCATATATTATATCATAGGTCATAAAATAGACCAACAAACAGGAAAAGTCATTTTCAAAGATGTAGTCATGTTAGTCTCTTGCAGCTTAATTAGACCAGCACCCATATTGTGGGCTCTATAGTGTCTGGAAAATGCCAGCCAGAGGAAGATAACTGTAAAAATAATGGCAAAAATATTTATTTTGAAAAATCTAATAAACATGTGTCAGCAACAGAATGGCTCACATAATTCTCCAGTATCCACCCAAATGCAGGCAAAGCCTGTTAAGATCTTTGTTCTACATGTGCAAAGATCTAAACAGCAGTTGGAGCAGGGCTTATGTATGGATCCATGTGCTTCTTCCCACTTTAGTTCTATCTGAATGCAAATAAGTGCCTGCAATAGGGCTCTCATGTTTCCAGATAAGAGCTATCGAGCCACAGCCCCACTTGAAGACCATTGTGCTGTTAATGATAACAATCTTAGCATGCCTTTACTCAGTAGTTGCAGGTTTGCATGTCTCACTAAAAGTTTAGCAGTAACATGTATTCATGGCCTTTTGTGACTTCATCCAGTGTTTTTAAAATTTAAGGCAACGGTAATGATTTGCATCTTTCTCGATTCTATTATATTCCACCCCACTCCTACTCCTGCATCTGTGTAAATATGCTTTATATGTTGTGGGCTGGATAGCACTCACTATTATATCTGAAGAAGTGGGTTTATATCCATGAAAGTCACACTAAAATGAAAACCATTTAGTCTAAAAGCTATATTCCTTTTTAACCTCCCTCTCTTCCTCCTATTTAAGCTGCAAGAGACTAACATGGCTACTTCTTTGAAAATGACTTTTCTTGTTTGTTGGTCTTAGACTTACCCTTTCTCTTTCTGCATTGATTAGAGTTCAGATAGTGTGAGCTTATTTGTCCATTTTGAGAGACTATTGTCAGCGGGCCAGTTTCCAATGGTTCTCTTATAAACAAAAAGTTGAAAGATTTATGATAGATAAAAAGATATACAGTTTTGACCAAAACAAATCTGAATCTGAGTTACAGTTATGCACTGATGATGATCATTTGATTGGAAAAATGTATATTTTTGTTAAAATTTGGTATAGAAGAGGAATAAGTTAAAGATTGTATGTTAAAATGGGCTCAGAATTTCAAATGTAACATACAGATGCAACGATAGGAAAATATGTGGTTAAAGGGATTGAAATTGACTTTGTGTTATGACCTTAAGGAGAATTTTTGCAAAATGATGTGTCAATAGCATATAACTTGGCTAGGATTACAAAGATGTTTCCATTATATATTTGAAAAGTGAACAGCATTTAGGGAATTTTATCAAATGTGGTGGACATGTGAAAAAGCTGAAAAATGTTGGGCTCAAATGCATACTTAAATGTAGAAGATTCTGAAGATTAATATTCAGTTTTGACCTGAACTGTTTTTATTGGAATTGACAGATGAAAAAATGGAAAGGAAATATGTAAAATTACTAAGATATATGACCATGGCAGCAAGATTATTGCATGCACAAAAATGGAAGAGTGAACTAATATCAATAAAAGAGGACTGGCTGTCAAAATCGAACAGCCAAAAGGGACACATCATCTGCTTTGATCAAAGAAAAATTGATGATATTTTTGAAAGATTGGGAATTCTTGATTGCCTTTTTACAGAAAAAAAGAAAATAATATAATAACTGTAGGTTTTGGTAATTAGTAGGTCTGAATTAATAGAAGAAGGGTATGAAGTATTTTTTTAGTTAGCCGGAGAAGTAAAATTTAAATATTAAGACCTATAACCACTATAAAGAAAGTTGGAAACTGTTGTAATTTTTCTTTTCTGTCTTTAGCTGTGCTTTTTTTCTTGCTTCTTTGTACTCTTTCTTTCATTTCTTTCTTTTTTTATATATACTTCTTAATGTAGTTGGATACTTTTAATAAAGATATATTAAAATGTTTAATAAAGATATATTAAAAATCTTTAGTAGATAAAAGTAGTTACTTCATATGTTATAGCAAAGATGTCTAAGCCCACTTTATTTCTCTGTTAGACTCTGTATGGGGGTGGAGTGGGATTAGTTGTTGCTCATTTTCTACTTGTGAATATTAATTAGTCTGCTTTTGAGATACACTACTATTATATTTCCCAGTATATGCCTGTCAACAGGTTTCCTGTTTAATGCTAGCTTCTAGATCAGGACTATAAAACATTTACACAATGCACCTTCTTTGATCTGTGTGGCAACTGTGGATACAAGGAATTGCTTCTGGATCCTGAAGACTCAATGCTGCTTCCCTGACAACCTTGTGTTCATTTTGTTGTAGTTGGCACTGATGCTATAAAAAGAATGCCAAAGAAGAAGAAAATGTGTTCTCTCTGGTTTCTAGAAGAGCTAGGATGCAATAATTATGTCACAACCCTGCTTCAGTTATACCACTTTGCACTGTGGTGAAACCTGCAATTTGGACTTCAGTGAGTGTCACATATGAATCCTTGAAATAGGTTAGGAAGTACACTTGGGGATCTTGATGCCTGTACCCATTGCTATCTGTGGTTTCCTAGGCACATCATAAGCTTCAACTTACCTTTCAAATAGTAACAGTCCCAAAAGACAGCAATGTCTGTATATGTCCAAAGTGCAAAAGAAGACAAAAGAGGGAGTGGACAGCAACTGGGAGCAGGAGTTGGAATTGTGAGTTGGGGTATGTAATTGCAAGATCACTTTCCCTCTTACTCCAGATCTCCAGGTATACTAAAATCCTGCCTGCCATACATAGCCTTAAAGGCCGTTCCTGTCTTCATCTGAGAGACTGCAACTGCTATTGCTTCCCACACAAAGAGCTTTGACATACATACAAAGAAAGGAAGAAAATGGATGCATAATGTAATGATAGATTAGTTGAAGATCACCACCATCTGAGACATGAAGTGCTCCTCGTTAGACTAATGTCCTCTCAGACAGATTTTCAGCCTAATGTCGCTTTTGAATGAGAGTTTTTAAAAAGTTTAACAGAAGTTCTGCCTGTACATTAAATGTCAAACAGTGAAGAGAATATCATTCTGCGCTGCAATGAAAGATTTAAAAACTGGAGAATCAAAAAAATTATCTTTGTGCAGTCACGTAGGGACAGGGGTGGGCAGTGGTTTGACCCGGGCAGAAATGTTTTGGGGGCATCCCAGCCTGTAGACATGCCCCCATGTGCCTTGGCCACACCCCTTGTGCCATAGCTCCACCCCCTCCCACCCACCCCTCCCTACACTCCAAGCTCCACCACTGTCTTTGCGTAGCTATAATCATGAGAAGACATAAATCTAAGCTGTATATGCATTGGAATCATACAGGAAACAACATTCCTTAATGATCTCTTTGTGACTAACAGCTGAACTAGATGTAATAGGGCAGTCACTTTTGTTTATTCATGTGACTGTGCCAGTCACATAGAACATGGAGTGGATTGTTGGCAGTTTGACAGAGTAATATAAGAAGATTGATAGCCTTGATGGACCAGAACACCTATAAGGTCACGGATTTGTTGAGGGTATCTTAGAACTTTGCAGCTTTTACAGCAACTGTGGGAATGTCCCAGTTTGTCATTAGCTCAAAACAATTTGCAGATCAAACCAGTCAGTGCATTCAATAGGCCTAGGAGATGATAATCTGGATGTGATGTATATTTCTGACTTCTTTGTCACAGATAAGAGCATTCCCTACTACCCTTTAGATCTCACTTGTCACCACCTCTTTGATGGGATGATGATGTACTTACTTCTTCTCCTCCTTCTGAAGCTGATGGAGTCTGAAGGATTCCTGGATACCCTGGGGAAGTTGCTAAGGGCCATAACTGACACTTGTGTTGATGCCCTAGTTGATCTGTGCAACAAAGAAATGACTTGACAGTGGATCAAATTTGCCCTCCTTCAGCCTGTCAGAGCCCATTTAGCTCTTTGGTTTTTCCAGAGAGCTGAAGGCAATTAAAGAAGTAACAAGACAGTCTGAATAGAGGTAGTACAGAATGTGTTGTGAATCTAACTAAAACAAGTAAGCTGATCAACTATACATTGTAGTGATAGCGGTGGTGGTCGTAAAGAAATATTATGTCTTTGCCTCCATGGTATCAATAAGGGGCTGCGCAGCAGAGCTCTTTGTTGCACCTTGCCCACAGCATATGAAAGAACACTCTGAGGTTTGGCATGAAAGATTTACTAAGGAAAGATAAAACTCATTTCCTAGCACTCTTGGATGAGACTGACTTAATCCATTTAAATCTGATTTCAGACTTCTCTCTTTCACACCACACTGTTTTAGCATTTGATACAACTTTAAATGCCATGTCTGCATCCTATAGAAATCTGGGATCTATAGTTTGACGAGGTGCTAGAGCAGTGCTTCTTAAGCTATCCGATATAGGAGACTATCACTTTTCCTCCCTCCAGTGTGACAGGGACCTGTACCAGATTTGAGCTCATTGGCTGCAGCTATTTCTTTCCTGAAACTTCTCCAGGGATCAGCAGTTGATGGGCTACGCATGCTCACTGGTCCTTAGACCACTGCTTTGAGTAACACAAAATATTACAGCTCCCTGAAATAAAATTCATAGAACTACAGGTCTCAGAATTGATAGGATGTCATTGTAGCTGTTAAAAGTGGTATAAAAGTGCTATAATTACGTAGCGTGAAACTAAAAAACTACCTTGATCACCCAAATGGATGGAGAAAGAGAAGGAGGAGAGGAATAATATGATCTCGTTTCCTGGACAACTTTGGTACCGTCAAAGGTGAGATTGTTCTGGACAGACTGTCTGGATTGGAAACTGTGGGCAGAGTTATCCCAGCCTACCTAGTTGGTTCCAGAAGACAGTGCTCAAACCCTTGGTACAAGTGTAATGGTGTTTTACAGGGATCCATCATATTCCCAATGCTTTTTAAACATCTATAAGAAACTGCTGAGTGAGGTCATTCAGGCTTTTGGTGTCATAATAGGCTAATCATACCCAGCACCCCCTCCTCTTTTTTTTCCATCTGATTTAGATGAGAAATTGGAAGTGCTAGATCAGCAGATGGGTTCAACAGTAAACTGGATGAGACTCAATAGACTGGAGTTCAGTTCTGCCAAGATGGCAGTAGTGTTAACAGGTGGCTTGTATGTAAAGGAAAGTGATATCTCTTTATTAAAACATTTATATCCTGCCATATGACACAAGATCTCATGATGTTGCTTAGATATAATCAACATAGAATGATTTAACGATTTAAAACAGTAAAAAATAATTGAACAGTAAATCCATATTATATACTTTAACCATTAAAACATGTTAAAATCACTTGTTTAGTCCCTTCTGAATGGAATTGCATTCACATGTAATGATCAGCTTCACAGATCTCACTTTGTTTAGCACAAGGGAGTTGTAGCCAACCATGGAAGCTTTTCTAAGTCAAAAGAAATTTTCTGAAACTCATTTTTAATGGACTGCTCAAATTTATCAATGCTCCTCATAGGCCACATTTTCTTAATTCACAGGCAGGTTCAGGAATTCCCCCCCTCCCCCCCACACACAGCCAAAATAATGATCATTTTCATCATAGTAATGCTATTAATAAACCCCAAATTTTGCAGGAGATGGAGATGGAGATGGAAGTGAAGCTGATGATCATGATCACCCATAGCATGATCATGATAAGCCAAAAGGGTAACAGAGACCAACAAGCCAACATGTTTTTGCATGACTATTTGGAAAGGAAGCCTTACTGAGTTATTAGCACAACTGTAATATGTTGATACTCTAACATATTCCAGTAATAGCTTCCATGTTTTCATCAGAGAAGGAACAAAGGAAAAAGAGGGAGGGAGAAAAAGAGGAAGGGACAGACAGGGATGGGAGGACGGGGGCGGTTCGCCTGGGGCAGCAATGTTTTGGGGGCATCTCAGCCCATAGCCATGCCCCCACATGCCCTGGCCCTGCACCCACACCCCACAGTCATGCCCCCACACAAGTGGCCATGTGCCTTGTGCCATAGCCCTGCCCCCTCTGCCCCCCTCCACACACTCCAAGCTCCACCACTGGGGAAAGAATAAGATTATGCACATGGCTAGGAGAAATGGGGGCAAAAGGAGGTAGTGGATGAGAGAGAGAAAAGAGGAGGAGGATGTCAGGATGCCCTCCATATTGTAGTAATGGGATATGTAGTAGGTCTTAAGATAGCTTCTTGCTTGAAACAAAGGTATGGGAACCAGAGACCATTAGATAAACGAAAGCTAGGAATGCACTGATAAGCACTGTCAGAGTCTCACTGCTTCAAAGTCTCTTGCAAGAGGGAGGGAAACATCTTGAGATTTGATGCATTTGAATTTGCTAATTGCTCTTAGTCCTCTCACTGAAGTCCTGAATGATGTATCGCACTCCCAATAAATAGTGTTCATGCACTGTACTATCTGCATGTGTGAATTCAGTTCCTGACAGATGGGGAAGGACGTAAAAGGCGGATGTACCCAGAAAAATTGGGAGTGAAGGAGGAAAAAGATAACAGAGAAGAATGGGGACTAAGAAAAGAGGGAAAAGATGGGTTCAAATAGGAGATGTATGGAGGGGAGAGAAAGAGAGGAGGAGAAAGAAAGTGGAAGAGAAGATGTTTAGCCAGACTTATGAGCAGGACATGGAAAGAGAAGAAAGAAGGGAGGAATAGAGAGGTAAAGGGAAAGGAAAGACATTTAACTAGCAATTGGGGAAAGGAGGAAGAAGCTCAGATGAAGAGGGGTTATGGAATGAGTGAAGAGGTAAGTGTAAACAAGAATTCAAAGTTTAAGGAATCCAGTGCCTAAACAGAACTGAAAAAGACACCTATGCAAGGTTTTGCACTAATGGTGCAAACCATGTTTGTCTCAGACCAAGAAAGCAGATTATACTGTGGCTTCAACCATTAAAGTAGCTTAAAAAAGGTTGGAACAGAACTAGAAAAGTTAGCAATAAAACAGAATGTTTTTACAAACAAAAAAAAATTACAGTAAAATAAAAAAAGACACAAAACAGCAATGTTCTGGTACCATATTCAATAACTCCTGAGGCAACTTGGCATTTTCGCACATTGACTGCTTCTTTCCACTGAGTCCCCAGTGCCAGTGGGGACTCAGGGAGAATTTGAAAATCTGAGAGGCAGAGGACAGAGGGGGAAAGTTGGCTGGGCCAGCCCCATAGACAAACCCTGAAGCAGCCTTTAGCAGCAGGAGGTGTTGTTTGTTTTCCTTGTCTGAGTTCTGGTTGTAAGAGGAAGGCACTGAGATACTGGAACCCTAAGTTGAGAGTTGCGTAATGGTTTGAGTGTTGGAGTACAACCCTGGAGACAAGAGTTCAACTATCCACTCAACAGTGGCAGAGCTTGGAGTGTATGGAGGGGGGGCAGGAGGGGGAGGGGCTACGGCACGAGGATCATGGTCACCGTGCACGGGGGCATGACTGTGGTGCACGGGGGCATGGCCGGGGCACATGGGCATGTGGCTATGGGCCGGGATGCCCCAGAGACCTTGCCCCCCGGGGCAAATCACCCACCCCCATCCCCATGTCCCTACGCGACTGACACTCAACCATAGAAACCCACTGGGTGACCTCAGATACATCACAGACTCTCAGCCCCAGAAAACCCCATGATAGGTTTGCCTTAGGGCTGCCATAAGTCAGTACTAACTTAAAATCACACAACAAGAAGTTCATGTGATATGTATTTGGAAGAAAGAAGGCTCCTTGTATCTAATTTATTTGGTCCCAGGTAAGCCAATTATATAGGATTTCACTTGTTAAAATACTGTTACTGTTCTTTTCTAAACAGGAAGGTAACATAGAAATCCCTTATCAACCGTGACTATATGGCGGCTAGAGCCATTAAACATGAGTATACTGTGAAAGAACAGAGTATGTTTCAGAGATCTATCTCAGTCATCCCTGACTATAAAGCCTCTGCTGCCTATAATACCATCCCCCCCCCCAACCAAGCAAACCCTTGGAAAGAGCAGTGTTTATAATTAAAGAGTCAAGTCCTGGTGATTCAGCTGGATTCATCACAGCAGTTCACTTCATTTCTGCCTCTCAAAAATAGCATTTCATTCCAAACTGGGGGGCAAGGGATTACATCCCAGCTCCCGAAATGTTCACATCAAGAACTCACAAAGGAACAAATTATTGGAGTTCAAAATATAATTCTGAAATTTTGGCAATGAAGTCTCATTTGAAAATCATTATTCCCTCATCTCCAGTGCAGTTTTAAACCATAAAGTTGCTGCCTATTGAACTGTGAACCGCTGCCCTGATTCTTCCGTGTCTGGCAAGTTATTTAGATTCTGAGTGATGCCGCTTTCAGCAATTTCAGTTTCATTAAAACTTTGATTAAATGGCTCACAAACATGCATATGCAGTGTGTTTAGAATCACCCAGATCCCAAACGTATTCAGCTTGTGGTGCAGTCTCTTAAAAATCATGGTATGTACCACAAAGCTATAAATGCTTTCTCGGAAGAAAGTCCTCCAAATTCAGTGGGACTTCTTATAAAGTAATGGTGCATAAGATTGTGACCATAGGCTTATAAATTGTGAAAGATCCTAAAAGCAGTTGAAGAATCATGAATAACAATGGTAAAAGAGATAAACATCATATCAGCTCATTGTGGGATATGTCCCTGTCTACCATCCAGCTGCCTAAATCAGAACATGACCAGTATTTACATGACTTGACTCTGCTCTTTCACATGAAATCTCCTGTGTTTTACTTTGCTGCCATCACCACCATTAAAGGTAATACATTAAATGGCACTGGCCACAGGATAATTAAAGGAACATCTGAGCCAAGTTAAATGAGTCATATGCTTTCTACTTGCCCACAAAATCCCACAATAACCACCAAAATGTTAACCAAAAAAAAAAAAAAATCCACAGCAGGAAACTTTGACAAATATTTTCCTTTCTTTCAACTATTTTCTGTCTTCTACCTCATAAGACAGTACAATGGCAAAATGGCAAGTTTAGGATGGAAACCAAGTTTTGTAAAGCAAAAACCTGTAAAATTCTCGATAGATTCCCCAAAGCAAGGGTGAAATCCAATGACTGCTTCTGTCAGCAGGTCCAGAAAGGAGCAATTCCTCCATCCTTGTAGAGCTCCTTTTGTATCCTCAAAATATCTTCTGGGGACTACCCAAAATAGATTAGGGGGGTTTGGTGGGCTGTAGTGAGAAGAGGAGGAAGAGATAGGCCTATTACATGAGCAGACTTCTGCTTGTACAGCATTGCCTTCTGCCCCATGTATCAAAGAATAAATGAGAACCATTTTTGTAATGTGGAAAATAAATGCTCCTCACCTATCATAAATGTGGAAATACACTGGCAGAGTGAGATGGAGGTTGTGACAGGAGTTGGTAAACCATTGTGGGTTCTTCTAGGTTCCCCTGCTATCTTACAAGTTCCAACTATTGAAGAAAATAAACAGTACTACTTTCAGGTTTCATCCACACATATAACCACATTACCCAGCTCTTGTTCTGAAAACAAGACCATACCCAGGTTTAATCTTTTCGCTGGCACTGTTTCTGAGATCCATGGCTGCTGTCCTCATATGCATTCAAATCCATGTAAGGAAGTAGGTGGAGATCCTTCTCTTTTCCAGCCATTGGTTTCAGATACATTTTTGTCACAGCAAGGGTTAAAGTAAGAAAAGCCTTCTCGAGATAGACATTTTAATTTTATTTTTCAGAACTGAGATAATCTGAAAACCACGGCAGAATTCTGTGTAGAGGACTGGTATGGCCCCAGACATGTCAGGACTCAACTCTTTTTTCAACTGTAAACCTTCCAGGTGAACCATTTCCTCTTAGAACCAAAGTGCATGCTAAATATAGTTGCATGCACAAAATTGCCACAGTTTCTTTTTTAAAAAAAAAAAATCAAGGACTAACAAACATAGGAAATGGCAATCATGACTTGAGGATTGGCGGGGCAGGAAAGATTGCATAACTCTTTCCCTGCTACTCAATTATCAACTCAAACCCAGGCATTTCTACAATTAGGAGTGGCTTCTTATGAGCCTCCAAAAAGAGGAAATGCATCATTCCCCCCACATAGAAGTCTGTATGTATAGATGAACACGTATGAATAATTTCCTACAACTGACATAAAAGCAGGGGTATTGCTTCAGGGGGTTTCAAAATGAGGACTTTGCTCCTCCCAAATAAGAATGCTGACCTTGCCAAATGAAATGCTCCTCCAGTCCCCAAATTACTAGAATTATAGTAACTTAAAACCTTGGTCAAGCATTCAGAAGTAGAGTTTAGGCATCCAAAGAAAAGGCATCCAAGTCACTAAGTAATGCAAATACAGAAAAGGTAGCATTCTAGATCTGAATAGTTTTCACTGGCCCACTCTTTGCAATGCTACAAATTTTGGAAACTAAAGGAAAATTTCACTGATGGGGGCAGAATGTTAATTTGGAAGAGCAATGCCCTTTCCCTCTATAGCTTCATTCCAGAATAAACATGCCCTACATCCCCATGCTATGGGGAATTTGTAATTTGTAGGTCTGTTCTGTCAAGGTGCTATTGTGGGTGGGCAACAATGTCAAGGCTTCTGCTATCCCTTCATATGATTCTGGATTTTCAAATGGTTCAAGCAGCCCCTCAAACAGAGGGCACCTTCAAAGACAGCTCTGAGAACTGGCCTCTGTAAAGTAAGCCACTTTACTCCAGTTTTCATTATAACCAACAGGTCTGCTGTTTGTAGTTAATGATTTTCAAGGTGCAAGACCAGGTCTCTCAAAGATCAAAGAATGCCAGTATTGCAAACACTCTAAATGCTGGCTAACTATACCTTTCAACCAGAAAACATTGATCTTCCTGAAGGACAATTTTGGAGAAGAGTGGAATGGGGTGCAGCAAAATGGTTGACGAGATTGGAAAAATCAGAGAGAGGTTTCTATTGACTGGGTGTGGAATTCTTCCCCAACTCTTCTTTGAATCCAGGCTGTGGCTCCAGTGGAATTATATGCAAAGCACCATATTATGATTCAATACTGTGCAAGAGGAGAGATTGAGAGAGAGATGAATTCACATACATTTGATATAGCTAGGCAAGTCTTGTAGGTCTGCTGTAGCTGAAAGATATTTCCATTTTCATCACTCTTGAGAGGAGAAAAAGAGCTGTTCTGTCAGCACCATGCTGTTTTATCCATAAGGGTGTTTCATATAAAAGAAAGAAAGAAAAAAGACTAATCATGACTGCATACTGACATAATTAGGATCCTGCGCACCCAAATTGCATTTGCGTAGTTAAGGGACTCTGAGACCTACAAGTAAGAAGTGGTGTTTTCTGGCTGAAAATTTGAAATGTTATCATTAGAAGCATTTCTAACACCAGCACCGTTCTTTCACTGAAGCATTAACTTTAATGGCAAACCACTAAGGTAGCTGCTCTAACATAAACAAATGTGGGGAACTGCTGAAGTCTGGGGAAAGAGAAAAGGAGTATTACCTGGAAAAGCACTTTTTCCTTTGATAAAATATTTCTTTCAGGGGTAAAGTGACAGTGAGTCCTCCCTTCCCTTCCAAAATAATTGCCATGGGGAGGAGAAAATTTGCTTCTTTTTGTTCTGAAGTAATCTCTGAAGGAAGATGTTTGTGTTCTCATCCTAAAGCCCACACTCTTTGTTTCGAAGAGAAAACGACAGGACCTCCCATTGACTCAGAAGCAAGAGAGGTCCAGTATAAACTCAATACAGCTAACCGAATTAAGCACCTCAGAAAAGCTCACACCTAGCATCTGTGTGCTGCCCACTATGTCAGCTGGCCTTCCATGGCCGCTCCTGGGTTTTTGATGTTGGGAGAAGGAGGGTTATAGACCAGAATATAGAATCCGCTCTGTTCAGTTCCTCCAAGGCCATTTCTGCACTACACTGTTACAGTGGTAATATTCTATTCTCAGCATCCTACCGAGTCCTGGGGTCTGCAGTTTGGGGAGGGGCATTTAGAATTCTCAACCAGAGAGCTCTTTGGCCTCAGTAAACACAAACCTCAGAATTCCAAAGGATGTTGAAAGTGGGATAATAGCAGTATCACAGTGCAGTGCAGAAATGGCCTAAGAGTCAGGTATCCTGCTTCCTCACCTTCACCATTCTTCTGGTTTCTCAAACTCAGTACACGTGTGCTTACTAGAGACAGCACATCTTTCAACTTTTTGCTTCCTGAAATTATTTTCGATTTTTAATAAATCAAAACTAGGCTCAGAGCCGGTGTAAAAGACAAACAAACAAACAAAAAAGCCAAGGACATGCTGCAAATTAACATTTGGAAAGGCACAGTATTTTTTTTTAAAAAAATGAATCAGAAAGGAAAACTAATACAAGAGTGCCCTCTTTCTGTAGTAATACAAGCTAATACAAGCTACACATAAGTTTGACTGATTTTATGAGAATATGCAAGAACATATATTATTTCAAAATACAGTTGAGCCCTCTTTGCCCATGAGCTCAGCATATGCAACTTCCAGGTCATGTTAAGCATCAAAGTGTCCACGCACACATCGCCACCACTGAATATAACGGGACGTGAACACTTGCCAATTTCACTGTTCATAGGGGTTCCTGGAATGGTACCTCCACGTACAAGGAGGGCCCACTGTAATTTAGAATTCTGCAGTTTACATAGACAACAGGTGTTTTGCTTCTTTGTAAAAATTATCTCATTCTATCCATAAAAGCCCATGCTGTTATTGGCTATGCAGTCAGTCAGCTCAAGTTTCAGACGTCTGCCATCATGGACACATCTTTGAGCTTAAGTTTTGGCTAAGCTTGGTTCTCATTTTCAGCAGTTGCCAAAGCTCTGTCCCAGTGCTTCCAGTTGCAAACATGTCTAACTTCACCTTCTAGGGGCCCTAACTCCTTCCCATTCCCTTTTCATTTTTTCCTACAAGTCAAGAGTTCTGATGGTTGTGAGTGACATAAAGTTACGTACGTAGCCCTATCTGAAATGGAAAAGCATGCTCATTCTCAGCTGCTGTAACTGTCATTCTTGACGGTAACCTCTGCAGTCACATATATGGGTTCTGCACCTTCAGAAAGCTTTGCTTACAACCTTTTAGATCTGAAAGTTTTTCTGGAAGCCACACCCTCCTCCACTGTGTACCTTCAGTGATGCAGCTCCCACTGTTCCTGTTCTGTTCCCACCAAACACATTGCAACAGAAACTCTAGGAGTCAGAGCATAACACTGTGTTCCTACATCAAATGGAATAGTAGGTTGTATGACTGTGCAGAACCACAGTTACAGGTAGGCAACCTGTCCTTCATTATGATCTCTGTGTATCCACACTTGGATGCTCCACTTGTTCTTAAAGTTTTTATCTGTAGGAGGCAAGTAGGCACATCACGCCAGGACTGAGGAAAGGGCTTCCCTGCCAAATGTCACACTGGCTTTAGATTACATGCCCAAGTGGCACTGGTGGACAAAATGGAAAGCTTATCCAGGTGACCTCCATCAATGGTGCCCTTCACAAATATGCTTGAATGAGGCAACAGCTCTTGTGCAATGACAGCAAGGGTGTTCAGGAGTAGGCAAGTTGTCAATCACATAGCAGAAAGATATAGACACTGTGATTCAGTGAGCGAAGTGCAGAAAGGAGAGATCCCTTTTTTTGTACCCAAGTGGGAGGTGAGATGGAACCCCCAAAGAAACATGAGATGGGCAGAAGGTGCTGCAACCTCGATCCTGTGCCCGCAGGAGATCAGTCTGTGGACAGGAAAGAATAATAAGCAAGAGTTTTCATGGGATGAAGAGAGAACTGGGAGTTAGCACCTGAGTATTGTATCAGTACTCATGCCTCAGATTTCTACCGTATCCACCCTAGTTGGAGGGAAGTTGACCTTACTATTTGGTATTGGTGTTCAGAGTCCCAAACCAGCATTCCTGTTGGGGTCCTAGTAGAGAGCTGAGCTCCAGTTGCCATCTGATGAATAGTAGATTTCATCTTCAGTACTGTGGCATAGTGGCATGACCACTGGGCTACAACCTTGAAGACCAGGGTTTGATTCCCTGCTTGAGTTGACCTTGGGTGCATCACACTCTCAGCCCCAGAAAAACCATGATAGGGTCACCTTAGCATTGCTGTAAGTCTAAAATGACTTGAAGGCACATAACAATAAAAACAACAACAACAATAGACTTATCTAGAAAGGATACCCAATCTACAGAGATAAAAATATATTCTGTCACTGAAGAGTCCCTTGAATAGAAGATCCTCAATGCAGGATCGAGATTCCTGATTCAAGCTGTCCTAAAACAGAGTTGCATGTTGACAAACAGCAATCATCCTAGCCAAGGCCTTGGTTCCATATTCAGCTGTGTGCTGTGACATATTAATTTGTTCTTTGGAAACAAACTTACTGAAGCAGGAAATGACCTTAATGGAGGGCTGAAGGGCCTGAGAGTCTTTCTAAAACAGGAACACAGCTGGAGCTGTACATACACCTACAGCCACCTGAGGCTCTTTCTGCCACAAGAATGCTCTTTGTCTCAATGACCCATATCCTCCTGGCTATTTGTGACAATAAGCTTGAAACACGAGAAATGTTCCAAGGCATAAGAACCAGTGGCCATGTTTCTCACTGGGGGCATTTTAACTCTAAAGCTGGCACACTTCTGAAAGTAAGCCATTAAAGCCTACTAGTCATTTGTACCAAGATGTGCAAACCAAACAAAAATAGAGGAATACTATGGGAAAGAGAGAAAATACAGGACATAACCAACAGGCAGAAAAGAGTGGGAGAAAGCAGGAATAGATTTTAGCCAGCTCTAACTAAGGTTAGCATTTTCCGTATACTGCCACTGGGGTGGTCAAAAAGAGAACTGAGAATAGAAGCTGAACTCATGAGTGCACACAGTCAGAGTGGGGAAGGTTTGACTTTTCTCCAAACTTGCAGCAATAGAATGTTCTGAGTGAAGCTGTTAGGTGCAGAACCTGTGTGCGTGTTACACAGAGAACCCAATGAAGAGTTTAGCTTGTAGGTGTAGAGAAAGAAAGAATATTTGAAAAAACGGTGGACGAACATGTTTTGTGAATGCCTGACAGTAAATTTCACAGTTTGGGGACTTTGTGCAAAAATTGTATATTATTGCAGAAAATGCTGTCTCTATGCAAATCAACAACATATAAATCTTGCACATAGTAAGTCCCCAGTTACTCCATTTTCTGCACTGCAAACAGATTTCTCTGTGCAGAAAAAATATTTCTGTAATTGGGAATTTATTCTGTGCAAAATCTGCATTTAGCTAATTTTCTGTGCAGGAAGGTGCTGGTTTCTTTTTTTTTATTTTTTGTGTAGAATAAATCCTGAATTGCAAAAGGCATAGTTTTCAAAAACCTTATTAGAGCAGAAAGAAAATTGCTAAAATAATTTGTTGCTTCTTTCAAGAACAAAATTAGTGAAGAACTGCATCCCTAATCACCTAAGGAAAAACCTGGAGAAAATATGAAAGTGAGAAGTAGAAAAATTCCGAAGCTTCTGGAAGGAGTTGAATCCAGAGTGACAGTGGGGTTATAAGAATCAGAAGTAATCAGTTGCTGGACCAAACCAAAGATGAGAGTGAAGTTTTGGGGGAGATATACACTGAAATCCCCTGGGTACAGCCAATGCCTACCATATGGAAGGCTGTAAACTAAGCTTACAGTACCAGATTGAGCTAACTGCTGCTTTAAGTGAACAGAGTGAACCCAGCTGTCATCTAACCACTTTTCTTGTTTGTGAGTGATCTTCTAAAAGAAACAATAACCTATAGTTAACAATAGTCATGTTTAAGCTTTGTAGTACAACTTTTACCTAAGTAACCACATTTTGTTAGTTATATTTTTTAACAGTGTATTGCAGCTTTGTTTCACTTACAAGGGACACTCTCATCCATCTTGCTGTACCCTTACACCCAGCTGCTATACAAATAAAGGTTAGTGCATAAATAAAAAAGCTCATGTCGAATGGTGTCAAAGGACCTGCATAACAGATTAGAGAAACGTATTATGATCTGCTTAATTATTGTTACAGTCTTTAACATGGTAGTTGCAGGTGGAACTACACTTTTGGTGGTGTCCAGCAGAGCAATACATTCCTTATCATTTTGCGTAGCATCAGCCTCATTTTTCTGAGAGGGACATGCTACTAGCACATCATGCTGTATAACAAAGAAAAAGAGCAAACCATCAGTCTGCTATAATAAAGCACTCTGTCTACTCCTGATGAGTGCTCCTTCAGCTGTTACTTACGGTTAACATATACAACAGTACTATTTATACTTTTCAATCTATCACCCCAACTTTATCCTAAATATACAGTAAGTGTTTTGCCATATATTTGTCATGCTGGGCTGTGACCTAATCGAGAGTTAAAGACATCCACAGGCTAAAGGCTAGCAATTTAGAAGACAAGGTGCTTTTTATCACCTACATAATAAAAAGCTCTGAGTCAGATAGTATTATAAAGGCAGTATGCTGTAGTTGCAAATATGTGAAATCTCAAAGGGAAAGAGTATTCCTTTGATACCTCTTGACTATTCTGCGCTAAACTGAATACAAATGTAAGAATAATGAAGAAAAGATTTCCTACAATTAGACTGATGTCAATGTGTTGTGACTTTCAACAGGATTTGATTTAAAAATGTAGAAAATAATTTACTAAAATGTAAAATAAAAATATAAGATAAAATATAAACAGATCATAAACTGTTTGCCATTCCTGCATTATTTATCCTCACTGAAAAAGCCTTGATGCCTACCTTCTTAGATGCTTCAACATAATCTGGTTTTCATTAGCTTTGTGTATACATTTTTTCAAATAACAAAACTGTCAAATAAGTGAACTGTCCATACATTCATTCAACTCCCTTTACAAGAATGAAAAATGGAACAAATTTACAAAAAGATGTAATTTTCTTTGACAGATATAGGAACTATTTTTCCTTAAATGAAATTAGAAATATAATACAATGCATACACACACATTTTGCACTATCTGTCCTGTAACGTTTCAGTGATGTGCTCATAACTTATTTCAATTCTTTGGCAAACTATTTCAGTAATCTGGAACTGTTTGGGGCCCAAACTATACAAGTTGTGAAAGTTATGGCCTTATACAAGCAAAATACAGGGCTGTTCCTTTTAAATACATCTAACTAAAAGACTGCATTCAATGTTGTGGAAAACGTTTAAATTCTAGGGCTGATAGTTGAGAGTTGTCACAAAATGCCACCATAATGGGCCTTGTCCCATTGCCTACAGCTGGACTTGAGAAAAGGACACAAAAACATACAAACTTTCCCTATGAAACATTCAGCTACCTTATGGATTTCATTATCTCAAATTAATATGATAGCCACAAGTTTTTATGGCTTTGAAAAAAAGCAGATCAATAAATGGAAGAAGTATAGGTACTGGCTATGAATGTCAGATGCTACCTTCAAGGTATGTATCTTAGTGAATAGCAGATATTGGGAATAACTAACATGGGATGACTATCATCAGCACACTCTGCTTCTGAGCTTTTCAAAAGTATTTTGCTGACCACTCTTAGAAATACAATGTTGGAACAGAACTCTGATTATAAAATAGCACTGTAATGACACAAATGTATGTTAAATGTCACAGTTAAAGATTACAAAAACTGCACCACATTCTCGTATCTGGCCTTGAAAATTTATTAAAAATCAAAGAATACAAAACTTCACATAAAAATATGTATTTTAGCTTCCCACATTGTTATACAGACAAAAAGAATAACATGATATTTTAATTAGCTATCCACAGTGGCATAGACACAACCAGAGTGATAGCCAGTGCAATTTATTGGTTCACCATGACTGAAATGGAACATGATATCTGCTTCTCTTAAGCCTATCCTGCTTTTAAACTGCCACTATTTAGGACATCAAGGTTTCCATAATGTAGGTTCATAGTCAATATTGCTAGCATGTAAGAGTGAGTATGGGTCAATAATCAGCCCTGGAATACTGGTTTTATTCAAGTTTAAATCCCTTTTTGTACCAGCATCTCTTAAAAACCTTTCAGAAGGTTCTAAAAGATGATCAAGCAGTGTCAAGCAGGGCTGCAATTTTGGCAATTCAAAACCCAAATGTTCTTTATTGATTATTTATAACATCTGCTCGGAGTAGCATTTGTAGCAACCAGGGCCCGGACCCTAAGAACTCTGTGCACTTCTGCTTGTGCACAGGGGGCAGACAACCAGTTCTGTTTGTACCCTCTGCGCTGCTGCAAATGCTGCTTAAAACCAAAAATTCCTCCAGAAGAAAGGGGGTTAAAAAGCCAGAGGGGGCAGGAAAGCCCTAATGTACGTGGGGATTCTGGCTCCAGTGTCCAAGTATTATCCACAGAGGATGTAATATACTGTTGTGTATGACTGACTCAAGGCTCACTAACTGTTCACCTCCAGCTGCAGGCTGCCAAACTGTCACAGTGTACATTTTCAAAGCCTCTGCCTTCTTCATGTTTATCTTGTCTTTGGCAAACTATATACACTTGCCAACAGACAGTGATTCAGTATGTCATACGTTTTATGCTTGTTTTTCTGAGTAACATATAGTGAATATGATTATGACTATTTATTAATAATAGGTCAAGATGCTAAGAACTTTTGTTTGTGATCGAGACGAACTGCATACAAAATGTGTGCTACTCTGTTTTGGAATGTCGCTCTCTTCTCTACCCAGAGGCCTCAGATTATTTTTTATACTTTTCTTTAATATGTGCCACACCCGCTTCCAAGGCAGACCTGCAGATATTAAAGCTTACTATTACTATTCCCTGTCAAACATTCAAATACCAGTTTTAAAAATATTTGCTTCTGCATACTATTAAGAGGTTTCTTTCTAAGCTCCCTGTTCAAGCAAAAAGTACTAACATAGTGTGCTGGAGACTTAACAACACTATTTAAAAAAAAAAGCATGAAAAGATGAAGCTACCAAAAATTAGAATATGGCACTTTTAAAAAAACAGAGGGTTATGCAAGCTGTACATGTTCTTACTTTTAAAAAGTTAACAGAGGTTGCTATGGCAATACACACTTGCATAGTATACCTGTATGCATCTTAAATCAACCGCTTGCCACATAAATATTGACCTAAATCCAATGTTGCCCTAAATGAAACCTGCTTGCGCAGTGCAACTTTCTTCTCCTCCCCTCTCCACAGACTTTCATGTTGTCCCCCCTCCTGCAAAACCTGCTTCATATGGTTTCCAGATAATCAGAGCACATTCTGTGACTGTTCAACAGGTTGCTTGGGAGAGGGGAAGGGAGAATTGCCCTTCTCCCAGTTTCACTGATGGAAGCAGTTTCCATCAGTATAACAACCCCATTAGAGTCGGCTCAGTCTTTGATAAGACATCACGCTAATACTTTAAAATGCACAGAGAAGCCAGAAGGTACATTTCAGGTAGCTGCTCTTAACAGAACTAATACACGCTGCCAATCAGATTCCTCAATGGAATCAATATACATTCCTTTCTCCACATTCCTTAAGTTGGATACTTTATCCAGAAACAATTCTTGGACCCAACCAATCAGAAGTAAATAAAACTGATGAACAGAATTTGCAGTTTGTAATTTAGAAGTCAGACTTAGCCATTTTTATCTTAAAAGACTGGAATTTTTAGGTCAATCTTTGTCCAAACTGTAAGGATAAACTGAAGCTTCTGATTCCCCTGCATGATTCCCACTGAAACAAATATGACCAATGCAAGAGGACTGGATTGTATTGAAAGACATTGACTAGTGCTGATTTAGGCTACATGCCAGACTAGTGAGATAAATAGAAGGATCAAAATACCTTTTAGCTCAATACATTTTATAAACATTTAAACCAGATCAGCAGTCAATCTGCAAATTAAGGAGCTTCCAATATTATTAGGGTGATGAGCTGAACACTGCTCACACAACCCATCAGAACCTCGAACCCAACTTAGAAAATGTAATTGGGGAAAGGATCTGCAAAAGAAAATACACACACACACATCTTCCATCCCTTAAATATAACTTACATGAAAACAATGTTTAAAACTTTCAGTTATTGCACAAAAGTTATGTTTGATATGAGTAAGGTAACAAAAATATTTTGGACAAAAAAATGGGAAGGCAGTTGGCAAAGTCACAGAAATCTGCAACAATAGAAAATAAAGTCCAAACTATCCATTACTTCTCTGACAGAACAAAACAATCTCCAATTAACAAACACGGCCACAGCAAACTGCTGCAGCATTTATGGTCCTTACAATATTCCTGCCAGAGCTGCTTCGGCACTGTAGTAATCATGGATAGGCAGAAGACAAACTTCCACATTTAATAAGGCTTCACAGATAAGCACAATTATTTCTTTTAAGATGGACTCAACCACCACACAAAGAAACATGCAAAGGTTGGATGTAGATATTTGGCAGCATCCACAAACTGACGTGCTCAGTGATGGTCTTAAGTCCTCCAGGACTATTGTCACATACACTGCAGGACTCAGAAGTGGACACCCTGAAGTTCGGCATTATCTGCTAAGGCTAATAGGCAAACTGTCTCTATACTTCTTTCTTCTCCAGATATTACGGTTATGTTGATGGTGTCCTCTGTTGCCAACTGGCTGCCTCATGGCTCCACTGGTGGCAGAATTGTATCCATTGCCTTGATTATGGTTATGAGGTCCTTTCACAGTAAATTTCATTCCATTGTGCTGCTGAAAATACAGGAAAGACTTAAGATTACTGTCAACTAAGTTACAAATTTACCAGATTCTATCATTAATTCTGCCTCCTATCAATTCATCAAGATATATATGTAGACGGTGATAAAGACATAATGCATTTAGACACCAAGAAACAGAAGAAGAATTTTAAGACAATCCCAAGTCATAAGAATGTCCTAAATTAGAACATCAAATTGCTCCATGCAGAGGATTCCTGGACAGAGATAGGCAGGTGAGGCAGACATCCAGGCAACTTCACCTCCTGGTCTACCTAACATTAACTGCTGTTTGGGAAAGATCCAGGACAGAGGAAGAGAGACATGGATAACACCAAGAACAGACTCCTTCCTCAACTGGACTCCCTCATCCCCCTCAGAGGGCCATTTACTAATACATGCCCTGCAGAAAGGATCCTGGTAACTTTTTGTTTGTTACAGTTTTTTCAATATATTGTGATGTTACTTGTAAACTGTCGTGGAAGGATTTGCATCTCTAGAAAGGACATAAATAACTGCAAGAAATAAAGGATTATGCTATTATCCACAATTTCCATTACCCAATTATTGGATAAATTCCATAACATAGTACATACCTGATAATTAGTTGCCACAATCAATGTTCTTGGAGGCACAGACTGATTTTTACCACTTGGCACAGACAATGCTGGTGGTAAACCAGCTGTAAGCTGAGATGGTGCTTGCAGATTGAAGTGGTAGATATTAGGAGTTGTGCAAGGTGGAGTATCTGAATCCTTGCAACACAGAAAAAGATGGAATGGAAAATTGGTTTTTAAAGAAAAGAAATACATGCCAACCAAGCACACCCACACAGTGAAAACCAACACTGTAAGCATTAGAGGATCTGAAAAATTGTGTGAAAAGGCATCTCTCAGTCCTCTGTCAAAATCTTAACAGTTGACGTTTTCGTCATAAAAAAAAGTTGGAAATGACACACAACAGTCCATTTCTGCTGCCATTTAGACTCATGGAAGCCTGTGTGATAAAGGCAGATGTGCTGCAAAAGACCCAGATGTAATCTAGTAATTGTGTAGTATGTAGGACAAAATACTACGCATATCTCCACAACACTGTATGTCTCTTCCGTATCAGCAATTCCTAGGTATTTTAGGAGATTACCAGACTTCATTAATATTTGAGAGACAGAAATCTAAGAAAAAGAGGGAGATGTTTTTGTTTGAAGCTAGATGACGCTGCACTGTAATCATGACATTACAACAATATCTCTGGACACGAAGCAGAACAAAATAAACTTGTGAAAATTAATGGTTCAGTTCCTATACCCTGTGCAGGTTACTTCCAGACAGAATACTCTGAACACTACATAGGTCTTGTTTTTCTGTTGTAATTTAGGAGCAGAACTGCTACTAACCACACTTCAAGAGTTATAGTGAAGTTTTGGCAAATACACTTGCTGCATTCTTTCCACACTAAAGTGCAAGTCATAATCACATGGATACAAATGGTACAATTCACCTGAACCATTCACACTTTGTTTTGCAATCTCTCTTTCTGTTTCACTGAATTATTTCACTGATGCTAATTAAGCACAGTTGAGTGATGTCTTCAAATTCTATTTGAAGCAAAAAAGTATTAGGTTAAATGATAGCGTGTTTTCAAAATAATTTTTAAAACTAGTGCTTTAACAACTTCCAGCCAAGATGGCACTCTAATTGGACTCACTTTCCATCTGCTCCCTCTACTCTTGCTTATTTAACTCTGATTGTTTCAATCCTTCTATTTTAGACTGGAAATCAGGCAAATATTTACTTATTTTGTATTTTATTTTGGCCTAACTAACCTAATTACTGTTTGTAAGTCCTAATGCTGGCAAGCACCAACTTTCTTCTTTTTTAACCAAAGATAACTCTCTGGCCTTGGAAAAATCCAAGCCCCTCCCTCCTGATGAGTATGAAGAACAAACACAACTGCAACAGGAAGAAGCAAAAGACCTGTATGCACTTCTTAAAACAGTGACTAGTGATATAAGGAATATGAAAACATCTGCTGCTGGTCTCCAGACATCCGCTGATCACATTCTTATCCCATCTGGATATCCCATCTGGACTGGAGAACAACAACATTGGAAGATCATACTGTATGTATTGATGCTGTCATATTACTACTGCAAAATATCTAAAAGAAACTGCAGGCTAGATGACCTCCTTGGAAGTTCTATCCTAATGCTAGAATCTGCATATTCTAGGGACAGACAAGAAAGCCAAGGTAGGTTGTCCTGTTGTTGCCTTTTTGGAAAGCCTATTAGGGAAGAAAATTGCTACCGGATTCCAGCTTTTCTCTCTCGCTCATCAGATAAACAACATCCTTGCTCATTTATTGTCCAACCTTTGAAGGCTTCATTTAAGAATGATCTGCTGCGTCTCCGTAAGAATGAGTGAGTTAAAATCCAGCAAAGATAACTGACACATCACACTATTTCTGATTTCCCTAAAGATATTGCTGATAAGAAGTGTGCACTTTCTAAGGCCCATAAATTGAAGGAAAAGAAGATAGAATATTTCATGCACCTTCTACCTTTGCCAATTTAATCTTTTTCATTTATTCAAATATACTGGCAGCTGCTGAAAGGTGTATTTTGATAGCAAACCAAACAGCCCCACTGGTCAGCCAAGAAGCAAAGTAAGAAGAAAGGGGAAGAACAGAGGCCTCCTACTGATCTTCATTAAGTTTTAAACTGCTTGGCATCCCCCACTTCCCTTTTCTCTTGCATCTTAGTTTAGTTTGTTTACTTTGGCTGTATAATTGTAGGTTTGATTATGAGTTATTTTTGGCAGAGAAGTTTTGATTTTCTTTCATTTTTATTAAATACTCACGCCTTGGTATATTTCCTCCCTGCTCAGATCAGTTTATTTCTGTACCACATGAGTCTTTAAATACTTGTTGATACCCACTGCTTCATACTCACAGCTTATTACTTTATTTTCATCTTTGTAAGCATATCCTATTTATTACTTTATTATTCACCTCCCATTTGCTTGTGAATAACATTGACTATGGAAATGTTACTGCATTCAAATGTTAATTGCCAAGGCTTATTATGGGTTTTAGTAAAGCAATATGTTCTACTTACAATAGATTAGATTGGAGGATGGGATATGACAGCAAACATGAAACACAATGGGTAGACAGCTATCTTGACTGGAAGCATTGCACTGCACAGTTTTTTCCCCCTTTTTTAAAAAAAATTCCATGTATTGATGTCGTTTTCTCCTGACTTTCACGCTAAACTGAACTGATTGAATACATACAGATAGGCAAGCTTTTTAGTCCTTAGCTATGGTTTCTCTTCCCCTACAATTTAACATCTATAAATTTCATTACATGAAATGTTAAGCATCTGTGGATCACCAACAAGTGAAAAGAGCAGGTTGTTTTTTATCTGTAAACTGTGGTTCCTTGAGTTCTCACCTATGAATTCATATGTATGAATTGTTTTGCATCTGCACAGAAACTTCTAGACCTAAGTTAAGCTATTTGTGGTAGTAACATGCAATGCATGATGTGCAGGCATTGACATTCTCACTACTTCCTCAGTTCCCATATGCCACACCACACAACAGACAGAGCAAAGGCAGCCACAGCAGGGAAGCAGGTGAGTAGTATGAGTTCACAGATGACCGCCTTAAAAAAAAAAACAACCACAGTTGAAGATAAGCAACCTGCTCTTCTTCTTAGTAACTGATACAACAGGATGAATAACAAGCTGATTGACCAGAAGGTAGAGTGATGTCAATGACAAATGGAAGAAAAGACCACTTCCCCAAAGTTGGAATCCTTGTGATCTCTGACATCTTGGCTACAGCATTTGATGGAAGTTAAAGGTTGCATCCCTGTTGCAACTTTACAAATGTCCAGCAGACACGCATCGGTGTGAAAAGTCTTTGAAACTGACATAGCCCTGATGAAGTGGTTCCTGACTGTAGAAGGTAAAGGCTTTTTGGCTAACTCATAATATAAGCATATTGTCAGGGCTATCCATTTGGAAATACACCGAGAAGATGTTGCACCCCAACAGCAAATGAACAGTCTCTTATTTGACCGCTGGCACCTGGTTCTATTTACGTAAAAGGCCCAAATCCTTTGAATATTCAGAGAGTGCCAGGCTGCTTTGGTTGGCATGTAAGATTCTGAGAAAATACTGGAAGTGGCATGTTATATAATGAAATATCCTGAGACAAATGAAAGTGGATATCAATAGCAACAGCACTTACATTTCTATATCACTTATCAGTGTTAAGCACTCCCTAAGCAGTTTACAATGTGTTTAGCTAATTGCCCTCAACAAGCTGGGTACCCATTTTACCAACCTACAGAAAGATGGAAGGCTGAGTCAACCCGGAGCCCTGCAGGATCAAACTCACAACACTGTGGCTGCAGTACCAGCATTTAACCACTGCGCTACCAGGGCTCCTGGTGAGTAGGAAAGTAGCACTTAGATAGAGCACCTCCTGAATTTTTATGGAGTAACAGGAAGTTTCCTGGCTCATCCACCTGACAGATGTGATTGCCACTAAAACCATGGTTTTAAGTATGAGGAGACATATGACACAAGTTACCATTGGCTCAAATATTTTGGCCATAGGGCATTTCAAGATAATCTGTAGGTTCTGTACAGATACTAGAGGAAAACATGATGGATACAGATTAGCGTGACCTTTAAAGAAAGGCTTCCACCTGTGCATAGACAAACTGAGAAGAGCCTGACAGAGATGAAGACTGTGCAACAACTGCTGCTGGGTAAACTTTAAGGGATGAATGCCCCAGACCTTTCACCAGCAAATGTGTGAGGACCTTAAGAAAATCTTCCACCTTAATGCTAAAAGAAAAAGAATCTCTACCATTCAGAAGGGCAAGAAAGTTCCTTCATTTGTACAGTAAGACTTTCTAGTGAACTGCTTCCTAGATGTTTTCAAAATGCTAAAGTTCCTACCAGTAAACTTGGTGTGTATGTGCATATGTGATCAATCATGCTGTGAGATGCATACTCTGAATGTCCAGATGTCTGACTTATCAGTGCTACTATGTCATTAGATCTTGGTGGAAAGGGAGGCGACAACAGGTACCTTTCTGCCAGCCAAGAATGGCATGAACCACACCTGATGAGACCACCAAGAGATCATTAAAATGCAGCATGCTTGATCATTTCACACATTTACTATTGTTCTCATCAATAATAGAAAGGAAGGAAATGGTGAAGTCTCTTCCCTTCCCACTTGTAGAGGAAAGCATTCCCCCAGAAACACTCTTATCCTTCAACAAAGCTTCTTGCACCGAGCATTTTCATCAGAACAAAGTGATCAGGAGTGGGGGGATAAGGGGAACAGAAGCTGGAATTGAGATGTTGTGGTGGAGCTTAATCTGTCTTTTCCTTTTGCAGAAATGTGGTCAGATCTTTGATAAACACAGTATTTGGATACCTTGTTCTCGTGGGTGGTTACAGTAATCTACTGCATAACCTTTAACACAATGGTGATCTGATGGTTTGCCACTCTTGGAAAAGAACACCAATGGGGAAAAAGAAGGCGAGGACTGTGATTACAGGAAGCAGGACTATGCTATGTCTTTTCGAAGAAGAGGATGTGATGCCACGTTAGTGCCATAGGCTGTATCCTACAGTATCCTACATGCCACCTTAGTGCCATAAGCTGTATCCTACAGTATCCTACAGTATCCTACAGTCTCAACCCCAACTTCTTGTCCGTAGACTCATCAAAAAGGCCTTTTTCTACTGTAGTTCATGCTTTAGATCCCAATCCCGATAACTTTAACCAGTCTCCATGATGCCTAGAAGCAACGGTCTGTTGTGCAATTATGGGTTTCTGCTTGATAACTCTAAGCAAGCTTACAGCCCTCTCCTCTAGTAACTTTGACAGAAGTGAGGCTATCTTTTCTCATAGCATATGCTAGCAGGCCTTCATATAAGCCTGGTTAATTTGTTGCAGTGGAGTAGAATTTCCTGCCCCAAATATGAAGCCTATGGTCTTTCTTGTGATCAGGGGTAGAACATGTTTTATTGCTACCTTTACTCTGTGCTGCTTCAACTTTCCTTTTTTGTGCCTTGTAAAAATTCTCAACCTGGCAAGATGTTGGTGGATTTAGCCTACTTCACAGTGCTTGTCAAAATCAGGCAAAGCACAGACAAAAGGGCACAGCAGGACAGAATAAACTTGTGAAGCTAAATCATCAGCTGTTTTCTGACAATGCTGCTCCTTGTCTTCTTTATCCTCCTCTTTCTTCTCATGAAGAGAAGTAACCTTTTGCTTCTTCATAGAAACATCTATCTGCATCTGGAATGGGTCATGAAAATGTATCAGGTCCTGGAGCTGACAAATCTGACTATATTGCCAATACTATCAAGTGGGGAGTTAAATGCAAGGTGGATGGTACTGAAGAGAGTACAGAGAACAGAGTTGTAGCGGGTCACTTATACTGTAACGTCTCCTGTCTGGATGGACCTAGCCAGGCAACCACAGAGGGGGCAATTCCCACCTGAAGAAACTTCTCTATCTCAGAAGTTTAAGACAGTAGAACCGATTCTTCAAAGCTTGCTTGGAGAATACTTTCACAGTGTTTGCAGACTTCTACTACACAGGAGTGAGCAAGTTTGGGGAATTTCATCCCCACACTGAACATGCTTCTTGAAAAGCATTTTAGAGACCATAACCACACACAATTGATGTCATGGGCTCCAAAGCCCATGTCAACACAAAAGAGAAAACAATATTTTACAGTAAGGAGAACAAAATAAAGATCAGAAGGAACTACAGTAATAAACACATAGGAAGCAGAAGAGAAAAACAGAGGAACTTTCCTTAGTCTCTATGACAGAGAGTTCCTCATGTGCTGCTGTAGCAGTGGTTGCTGAAAAAGAACTGAAAAAAAGAGTGGGAATGCTGACACATGAGCATTGGGAAAAGAGTGTCAAAAACTGCCTCATGTAGCTCTAGAAGTTTCTCAGAAGCTTCATATAGATGTAGAACAACTCAAATGTATAAGTCAGAAACCATGAAAAAGAACATGTTCTTAAGTTCCAAAAACTGAAGGTTGATGCAGTCTTCCTAAAGAGCACCCATCTTTTGATGTCTGGTAAAGATCAAATTTGTAGGGACAAAGTTAGTAAAAGCGGCATTTCCACCATAGCAAAAAAACATCGATATTCTTATTCTAAAAAACATGCTCCACTTTCAGTCATTCAAACTACCATAGGCAGGGATAAGCTTTAAAAGCGGGGGGTGTTGTTGGGTTAAATGTATATGCAGCAGATTTGGTTTCTCTTGTTATCCTTCATAAATGTTTAAGTAACCTGAAATTTCCATTAGTTATGATTATATGATAACTGGGGATATTTTAACAATATCCTTGATCCAACTGTAAGGAATATTGCCCCTTGTAAATTAAATTCTATGGTCCATGCTGTATGTTTGAGTTAAAATGGGTAAGTATCTGGTGTATGTTACATCCAACAGAGATAGGCTATATTTTTTTATCTGTACATAACAAAAAAAATAATTATTTGGATTGCTTTCTGATTTCTTCTGACTTACTCCAGTATGTGACCTCTCCTTATAATCATAAGATCTCCGTTTCAGACCATGATCTGACAGGTTTTCCTAATCTCTTCAATCCCTGCCAGGTTACAGTGAAAACATTAAAATGAAATTGGCCTCTGAATTCCAAGACTGTGTTAATAATTAAGCTTGTACCTTTTTATGCACTATTGAATGGGATGCATGTAAGGCCCTGTATGAGTAAAAAGATTATAACATATATTTCCCACAGTAAAAAATTAGAATTCAGAAGCAGGAAGATCTGGAAAATACAGTAAAGACCTTTTTAAAAACCCACCTTTCCTCATCTTAATCCTAAATCACAACATGCCAAGTATGACTTGATTGTCATATAAAGCAGAATTTGCATTAACATGTTTGCATGAGACCATGGGGAGCACTGGAACAAGCATGTTGCATCCACTGACTACAACAGGGCACAACATTCACACTTTTTGTTTTATGCAGGGATTCCTGTAGTCAAGCTCTTTTGAGTCAGGCTTTTTTCTTGCTTTTTTAAAAGTAAAGTCTATTTGTGTTATTCCCAAACCAGAAAAAAATCATGTTAGAGGTCTGTGAACTACAGACAAAACTCATTATTAAACACCAATGCTAAAAAATAAGTGCACTATTGGCTAATAGGCTTCAAAATATAACAACATTAATAAATCCAGCCTTTATATGGCTTATATTCATCACAGGCAGAGAGTTGATACTTTATAATCAGTTACCAAACTGATAGCTTTAAATACTAGAAAATCAAAGCTACTGTAATTATTTCACTTGGTACTCAAAAATAATTTGACAAAATTAATTAGTAGTTCATTTTTGTAACTGTAATTTGGTTTTCATGCAGAACTTGTAAAACAGAGTCAGATGTTTTACCTCTCTCAAGACTGTAAAAAGTGGAATAATTTCTGATCTTTTTACTCTAAAGAGGGGAACACAAGATAATGTCCTCTCTCCATCTTCTCCTCTGACCTGCTGTTATGTTTGGAACTGTTAGGACGTGCAAAATCTAGCAATCCCTAGGTTTATACTTGAAAAATATGACCAATAAGCAATTCTGTATGCTCATTTTCTTTTGTTCTCTACTTGTAGGACAGAATCATCCTTATAATAATCGATAAAATTAATAGCTTTAGGATTCTTTTTGGCTATTCTGTTAATTGGTTTCAAGCTGAGGCTATGCCTGCTGGGGCTAATACTCCTTCTGGGTTGTCTGCTAAGCAGCAAGTTCACTGGTGTCTAGAAACGATTAGGTTTTGGGGCATGTTGGATACTTGGGACAGTACTTAAAGAATTAAACTGAATTTGTCTACATCATTTGCTGTGGTACTCATCACTCAAATTAAATATTTGAGGTAAGATTAATATATCTAAAATGAGATTACCACACCTAAAATGGGTGTATTACAGTGGGTATTGCATGTTCTCTGAGCTCTCTCATTGTGTATCTGTGTATCTGATTTCAGAAATCAATCCTATTTTTGGAACTTTATATGGTGGTCTTTACTACAAAATTTTTCATTCAAACACCTGCAACAGTCATTTTCAGAAGGTGACTTTTATTTTCCAGACTTCAGTTTGTACCATAAGGCACATCTCCCAATTCATACAAATGACTGACAAACACAGCCTGATTATGACATTCCATCCACAGGCAGTGTTTAAATTAACTTACTTGTAACTTCTTTTTAGATCGACTGCCTTAGGTTTCCTGATTTAAGAAAGGGATAATGCCTCCTGCAATCTCAACTGCAGAACGCCTAGCACATAACATCGTCAGTTACAATTTGATCTATACCATCATGCCAAATTAGTTCTATCAGAAAACCCTAATTTGAAGATTGTTACCCCCTCCAAAACAAACCCCAAAACCCTTTTCCAGAAAAAACTGAGTGATGGGGGATATATACTTTGGCTTAGTCAATTGATGCAGACCATCCACCTTTTTCAGTATTGGAAGTCTACATATCAGTTACCCACAGGCTACATGTGAATGTGTATTTTATAGGCACCAATTTCTAGAGAAAGTATTTTAGGAACTATGGAAAGCTCACACCTAGCCTTTGTTCAAAGCCTATGTATTTCCCTCCTTATCTTTTTTTTCCCTGATTTTCTTTTTGTATTTTGAAAAAACAATTAAAAACTTGGTGCTCTCACATTTTAAGTTGGAGTGGGCAACCTTTGTAGGTTTGGTGGACAATCCTCCCTGGGCCTCTTGCAGGGCACCAAAATTCAGCAGCATTCTTTAAAAGAAGGGGTAGGGAGACCGTGCATCTCCCCAGAGGGTTGTTAGATTGTAACTCCTTGTGTTCCTCCTTACTGACTATGCTTACCAGGGCTGATAGGAATTGCATCTCAAAAACATCCTGAGGGCTGGATTTGCTTATTCCATCTTAAAGCAAGCAGGATTTTTCTTTTGCTTAAATCCAATTTTGGTGGCAATTTGGAGAGACACAGAAACAGCCTTGGTGGCTACATGTTGCCGACCCGAGTTAAATGCTATTGCGTGACTTTTTAAAAATTGAGAAAACTAAAGTTTTGGTAATTGAAGAGTTTTGAAGAGTTTAACATTTCCTTGTGATCATAGGTAGGTATTGTAGAGATAGTAGTCTGCATCATAATGTTTATCCCTGACATCACCATCTCAAGGCAGTAGTCCAAAAGTTCTAATTCAGTTCAAAACATTGACTTATCTCCGTCACAGCAGTTTAGTTACAAAGCCTTGTCACTAAGAACTTATTCTGAAGCATACCTAATCCTGAAATATTTTTTAATTATTTTAAACTACTAACAACATCCTGCGTGGCAGTGAATTACTCATGTAGCCATTCAAGAATGATCCTTCCACTAAGTACCTTTAGATGACTGCTTGAGCTATCCACACTCATGGGACATACCCAAGCCCACTCTCGTAGGTACATACTCTTACCTCTTTGTTGTCACTACCTGTAAGGCTGCCCAAGTAGACCCTTATTGTTCAATTTTGTAGTGCTTTAAGAAGGTAGAACACTCCTGCTCAGCTGCTTTGAGTACCTCCTTCGATGATGTCATAACTTCACATGCTCTCAATGTTCCCACAGACCTAGTAGGCTGTGCTTGTACATTCTTAGGGTTTGGAAATTACAAGCAGTCATAACATAAGATAATGCATGCTTTAGTCCATCTGGAGAACATAGTTCTTCATGCTTTGCTCCCTGAAGTGTTTGAGTGAAAGGAAACAAACAAGCCTTCTGTGTACCTACTCCTTTCTGTCCTTTCAACAAACTTTAAGAGCTCTCTTAATAGCCAAAGGGTATCATTTCTTCTCCTTTGGATGTGATGGATCTGGATGGGCTGGCAAATGTATTGCTCTTTCATGTCTACGCACATCCATTTTAATGTTAGCGTTACTCTGTTATCCTCGGCCCTACTTAACTAGTATTAGCTGAGAGCAGTTAGCTCTGATACTCTTTTGACTGATGTGATTGCCACCAGAAAAACCACTTGTAATAACAGAATTCTCTCTACATGGTTCAAATGGATATTTTATCAGTACATTTAGAATGACATTAAAATCTTATGATGGAATCTGTGAACTGAAGGAGAAGGTTTAAGAGTTGCTCTCCTTAAAAACTTTTCACATCAAGTTGGCTCAAAGAACCTGTCCGCTGGCAATGTTACTTGAAAGAGAAACAAGTATAAGAGGATGACAGAGAAGGTGGCCAGAGAAGAGGGTCTAGAAGGAGTGATAAGAAGTGAAAGAAAGTCATCTTCAAAAAAAAAAAAAAAACCACAAGAAAAATGATGATGCTGTCGGTATGGCTGCTGGCTGAAGCACATCTTTTTGGCAGTAAGTCTAGTCTTGGACAGATGCTTCATGGAATCATCGGTGGAAGAGTAAAACAGTCTTTGTCCATGAAAAGGGAGGGCCCTCTTCTCTTTTTCCTAGTGTCCTCCAGAAGACCTGCTGAGCGGAGCCAGGAGAAACTCCAGAGTGCCACTACACCTGCCATAACTTTTGCTGCACACTCCACTGGGTGGCACGAGGATTGTGCCTGCTATGAAACCCAAGCCTGGGCCTCTTAGTGGAAGTGGAATGCAGCAGCCCATTATTCCTTGGCCAAGTGAAGGATAAATGTCAGTATATTGTCTCAAAAGAAACACTGGTAGGCACACATGCACACTTACATATTAGAAACCCATACAGAAAGAGCAGCTCAGAAATAAAACCTTCTACCAAAGATGTCAAGATGCTTGCCTTCCCTGTCCAGCAAAGTAGAGTGGCTCTTTCGTCCTCCTTTATTCTGGGACATCTCTACCACGGTGGAATTTGGTGTGGGGTGCATAAAAAGGTAGGCGACCTCTTGTTGATATATCTTACAGAGTTGCTCCAAAAGCCTAGGTGTGGGTGGTAATGATGCTGGTTGCATCTATGCTTGTTTAATGACCTCCTGTGGAGCAAGCAGGAAAGGAATTGTGGCTAGAAATGGAGTGTGAGTGTCCACTATCTGAAAGACTAGATCCGATACTGGACCTGGAGGCACAGAAATGTCAACACTGATTGACTTGACCATATGTAATACAGTGTCAACAAACTGTATAACATCCTCAGAAGGGGCCTCAAAAGTGGTATCCTCAACTACCTTAGGAGGAGCTGGTGTATAAGGTCACGGACAACCTTGAGAGAAAGAATCAGAGTCATAGTGAGACAAGGAAGAACCTAACAAGGATGATGGTGGAGTTGGAGGATCAATGGAAGATGAGAACAGGACTCCTTGCTGGGATGGTACCGGAGGGAGGACAATATTGATTGCGGGTGCACCAAGGTAGAACTGAGCACAGACACAGTAATAACAAAAGGAGCAGATGGAGGTGGCCTCTACACTGTTGCAGTGGGCAGTGGGCAATGGAGATAGAGGACCTGTGGAAACCACTGGTGGTTGATACATGACATGGTGGAAGTGGAGAGGCAGGAGGGGAACCCTGAGCTGTGGGAAACTGACGACATTCAGGCAACCAAGTCTGTTAGTGGCATGGTGTGTGACAGCAGGACCGAGGAGTTCTACAAGGCCAAGTCCACAGAGATAAGGACTAAGACTGTGATCAGAATTAAGAATGCTATCAATTCACTGACCTCTGAGGTGTCTGGTAATGAAAATCATGGAAATGGTATCAATCCCTATATGATGGAGACTAGAAACAGTAAGTTCTTGGTGGCTCCCTCCACAAATGTTCCTTTCAGTACTGATTAAGGTATGATTCAGAGAGGTTGTGTACTCTATATGAAGGTCTGGACGAAGTGTACAATCACCCAGAGTACAAATGAGAATGGTCCCAACTGTGAGATCTGATGTGACCTGGAGTAGGAAGTGTTGCCAGGAAGCACGAAGTCTGAGGAGATCCTTGTTGGGGGATAGACTTGAGTACCAAAGAATCAGCTTGACTCAATGGTTCCATCTCAGTGTCCACCTCAGAAATCAAGGGAAGCAAACTGGAGGTCAAAACCAGGACCAGAGGTGATATCAATGATGTAATAGGTGATACCATGGCAGGGGTCAGTACAGAGACCAGTGCCAAAGAAGTCACTGGAAGATCAGTATACTTTGCCTATTTTTTCTTCTTCTTAGGCTTAGCATGTTAGTCTGCAAAGCAGAGCCCCTGCCAGTATGCCTCTTCCTGCCTGGCTTGTCCTTCAATGATTGGATCAAAGAGGAAGATTCTCCTACTAAAAAAGGGCACAGTGCACTGCAGGGCATGGGAGGCTTTCGATACAGGTAATGAAGGAGGCAGTAGCAACTTCGATGCCAAGGATGGCAGGCTCGGGAGTGATTCTATCAATGTCAAAGTGGTCCATTCCAGTGGCTTTTTCTAAGTCTCCCTGGGCCTTGTGACTGTGGTTGAAGTGTTGGAGAGCCTTGCAGTTTGCTCGTTCACCCATAATGACTTTCCCCAAAAATTCTAGACTTGCATCTATAAGCCTGGTTTTTGAGAGTTGGGTGTAAAACTGCCTGCAGATCTTGCAGTGGCAAATGTTGTTCTCCTCCCCTAAGCAATAAAGACACCTGCAATGAGCGCCTGACAAGGAAACCTACTGGCCACATGAAGAACACTGTTTGAAGAGAGAGGTAGCAGCCATAGAGGAAATAAGGAAGGGAAAGGAGAAGGGGGGAACTCTTTTCCCTTTTTAGGAAAAGAGGGGCAAGACTAGAGGAAACAGAACAAAAATAAGAATATGGCAAATCAAAAAAAATGTAGGAGGGAAATAAAAAAGTAAGCTATTCAACATGGAACATGCCAACAGAAGTGACTCATTAGGCAGAGAGACAGAAACTGAAGGGAAGGTAGCTTGGTGGCCTGGATCATGCGCAGGTTCCTGCCAAGCAACTCAGCTCCAGATCATTCTGACAGGGTCTCTGCGCAGGCACAAAAACTCATTGTGTGAGACACAGAGACCATAAAGAAAAATCACGCTCAATTTGACCAGTAAGCTGTAATAAATACAACCTGTGCCCTTTCCAAGCACACTTTTGACAGAATCCTCTGCAATACTGGCAAAGATGAAGAAACCTCAATGCATCTTGCTGTTCTGCATCTCCTTTTCCATTTTTAGATAAATCCTCTGCTTCTAAAATATCTTACATCCAGAGCAGTGCTGCTCTAGCAAACAATGAAGCAGCTACCAAAGACCTAATTGCTACTGTAGCCACATCATGATATTTCCTTAATGCAGGGTACGCCCTCCTTTCTTCTACCTTCTTTAGCACTGTGTCACGCTCCTTGGGGCAACCAACTGTGAAATCAATGCAAAAACTGGCACATCAATAACAGGCACTGAGAAAATTTCCATAATTTCCTTTTTGAAGATATACAGCTTCTGGGTATAACCTAAAAGTTTTTCCATATTTAGTGCTGACTTCCATTCCAAATTTATTAAATCTTAAAACATCTCTAGCATTGGTAATTCCACACCTTTTGGAACTGTTTTCTTTAACTCACTGGAAACCTCTTCTTCATTTATCTGGATCCTTAATAATTCCCAACTCATCTTTTGTTGGTTTTCCAGACCCAATGTTACCACCACTTTCTTCAATAAACTTTGAATGCAGTCTGAACTATTGCCTGCTTCTACGTCTTCTTCTGAGAATAGTTCACCCTTGGATCTTATTAACAGAATCTTCCATTTCATTAACTAATTGATGTTCCTCTTAACCCACATTAGAAGTCATCTGTGCTTCTACAATGGAGTTTATGTTTTTTGTTTGTCTATTTAAATGCTTAGAATTGCTCAAGCATTTCTTTGACTTGCACCCTCCATCAACACTATTATGTTCGTCAGTGTATGTATTTTCAGTAACCATCTAGTTTTCAAGAATTCCTTTTGAACAGACGTATCTTATACATTTACATTGTTTACTTGTCTTTAATACCCTAAATCATTTAAACAATTCCTTAACTGTACTGCTTGTTGAGGTACTGCATGCTTTAAAAATATTGAAGCTATTAAATTTGATTGCATTCTATTAAAATCTGAATTTAAACTAGGAATTAGTGTTTAACTTATCTAATATAACTAATTTAAATTAGGAAATGAATAAGTGGTTAAATTATTATCTGTACATTGATTTAAATTAGGGTTACTTAACATTGGTTAAAAACTGCAGTTTCCCTGTTTTGATTCATTATAAGCTTTAAATCTCTCAACTATTTGGCCATCATTTCCTCAATTCTATCCTCCATGTCATTTATGTCAGACTGAGGCTGCTGGACACTGACCTGTTGATTTTCTGTTCTTTTCTCCCTTACATCATTTTATTTCATAGCTGCCCATGTTGAGTTGTAAAGTGTTACTGTTGAGACTGCACCTGATTCTGCAGATATCCTGGAAATGTAAGTGGACCCACTGACATTACTATTTGTAAGTATGAGAAAAATGCATTCTGCACTTCTTGAGGGTGGATCATTGCTGTAGATGGAGCCTTCTCTCTGTTTAATTGTGGTGATGATGCATTTCATGAATTCTCTTTGTCTGGAGAGTTGTGCATCATCACATTCATATTTTTGCAACCTCTCACTGGAGGAATCACTGACCAATTAGAATTCTTGCATTCTGAATAGTCTGCCTTTTCAACATGGCAGTTTGAAGCAGTCCACTGACAATTTCATCTCCTTACTAACTCATTTTTCTTAACCCAACTGCACCATTAAGCCTTTAGATTTTGTTAAAGCCTTTCTTTTAACTTATTTGCTTTTAGTAGATACTTCTACACGTTTTTCCTTAAGTCTCTACCACCTCTTCTGCGCTCCACTTTCTTAATTTGCTGTTTTGCTACTGTTTTGTCTTCCCAGCCCCTTTGAGTCACTGTTACTTAGTGAAATAAAAGTAGTTTTTAATATTAACTTCAGACCTTGATCAAAGGCTTATTGGGCAGCAGTCAGCTGATCCATTAAATTTTTCTCCTTCCATTGCTTTGAAACTTGAAGCAATGCAGTTAACAGAGCAGTTTTGGAAACTAGCTCTGCGCTGGTTTGCCTCTTCTTTTCAGAGAGCAAATGCACATCTTTGTTTTCCATATCAAATTCAGTGACTTCCCTTTTCTTTAACGCATCGTCATTTAATGACGCTATCCTTAATTTTCTAAATTTATTGTCTTCTAAAGTAAAGAGAACTTTGGTTGACAGAAATTAGAAACCTCAACTAGCTAGCAAGGCAAGAAATAAAAAAAACTAGTGTGAGGAAGACTAGAATCAAGGTTTTCAAGTGAATTAGAATTTCTGAACTCCTGCCTCAGCATGCTGGCATGAGGGACAAACCCCATGAGTGCAGACTACTCAGGCAGTCATGCAAAGAAAGGTAATTCAATTTTAGTCAGTTTCAATGATATGGATGTTACAGAAGTATGACTGCAGTTTGAAATCTCATACTGATGCTGAATTAGACTAAGAATAAAGCAGTAGTTTAGAAAGAGGAAAATGAGACTTACAATATCACTCCCAGAAAGAGATGACACAGAAGAGGCAGATGAGCCTGATGACAACTGCTGTGTACCAGTAAATGACAAAGCCAAAGGTTGATTGTACAGCTGTTCAGTGTCTCTGTTCTGGACTATGCTGCATGGAGATGTGGGTTCTCTCTCGTTTATTTGGATATCTAGTAGATACATATTATTCTGTTAGTTTTGTACATATATAAAACTTTCTTCACTTAACACAGTAATTCCTCAGTTTTAGATATTATATTCAGCTCTAGTATACTATTGCACAGCTTAGGTTAACTATGATTCACCAACTCAGTTCAGACATCCCATCAAACTATGGTTAAGAAAATGTAAGTATAGTTTGCTGTGATGTTTGAATTGACAAGTCATAGGTTGTGAGAAAAGTTAACAAATCAGAATCGGAAAGAACAGGTTACCTACCTGTAACTGTGGCCTTTTGAGTGGTCACCTGTGAATTCACACAAATGGGTCATCTGCACCTGTGCAGTGCAATGTTTGGAACCTCCTAGAGCCTAGGGACAGGCGTTTTGGTGGGAACCCTGCCCCTGGTGCTTTGAAGTCACTTTCCTGCCTAAACCACCAGTTCCGTGGCCACCTAAGGCAGCAGCCAGAGGACCAACAGGTCAAGGACACAAATTGGGGAGGATGGGCAGGGTTGTATGAGCTCACAGATGACCACTCAAAGAACCACAGTTACAGGTAGGCAACCTATTCTTCTTTGTGGTCTCTGTGACTCACACAAATGGAAGAGTAGTGAGCTACTAACCAAGGAGGCAGGAGTGTCATGCCACAAAAGAATGCAACACTGCCCTTCCAAACACAGCATCAGTAAGTACCGTATTGTCCAGTCTATAGTGTGTGGTAAAGATAATGGGCTGTGACCAGATAGCACCTTGCAGATCTCATGGAGAGGAACGCCATGCAGGAAGGCTGTGGAGGCTGCCATAGCTCTGGTAGTATGATTTCTCACTTGTTGAGGAGGTTGTCTTCCAGCCAACTCACAGGTAGGAAGAATAGTCGAGGCCACCCACTTCGATAGTCTCTGAGATGAAACTACTTGTCCCTTTTTGGAAGAAGAGTAACAGACAAAAAGTCTATGCAAGTCGCTGTAAACAGCTCTGTGTTGAATATAAAAGGCCACAGCATGTCTGGCATCGAGAGAGTGAAGATTTCACTCCAAGTTTGATAATGGATTTGACATGAAGGAAGGTAGGATGATGTCCTGATTGATGTGGAATGAAGACATTACCATTGGAAGAAAGGTGATATCTGAGTAAAGCATCAACTTGTCTTTGTGGAAACAGAGGTAAGACACGTTGACCCTGAGGGCACAGATCTCACCTGCCCACTTGGCTGAGGTGATGACCATCAAGAACACTTTTTTCCAAGAAAGTAGGCATAGGTCACAAGTGGACATAGGTTCAAAAGGCCTCTTAGAGATTTGAGAGAGGACTAGCTGAACATCCCAGTTAGGAGCTGGAGGCATGACTGAAGGATACAGATGCTTGTATCCTTGAAGGAACTGTTTCACCAGAGTGTTGGAAAAGCAAGAAGGTCCACTACGTCATTGCAGATGCCAGGAAATGGCAGACAGGTAACATTTAACAGAAGAAAAAGAGAGGTTTTTAGTAGACAGAGAGCCAAGGAAGGTGAGGACATCCACAGCCCCAAAGATCTCCAGGTTGAGACGGCTGATTGCAGGAAGTGGCAGGACTTGGACTTGGATTTGTAAGCATAGGAACGTCTCAGAGGGCTTGTGAGTCACCTTGACAATATGCCTGATAGATGGAAGTAGTGCACTCAGTGAAGTAAGTTCCAGGCTGTTAGCCTGAGAAAATAAACATCTGGATTACTTATGGTACCACTGTGGATGGTGAGAAGGTTTGGTTTGTACAGAAACCTCCAATACTGTCCTTTGGATAGGGCCATTAGCGGAGCAAATCACATCTGCCTCAGACACCACAGTGTCACCAGAACTGCCTTGGCCTTGTCTTGACAGATCTTTGCCAGTACCTTCATTATCAGTGGGGAATAGACGAAAAACTTACACAGAGGTCCCTGTTTAACTGTAGAGGAAGGCACTTCCTAGTGATCTCTTGTCCATCCCATTCCTGCAGCAATACAGATCACACTGCTTGTTAAGCTGGGATGCGATCAGATCTACTGAAGCAGTGATCCACACATGGAAGATTTTCTTCAAAGATCCTGTGTGTAGTTTCCACTCATGACACGACAGGGGGGATACAACTGAGCATATGCGCTACAGAGTTCTTGTTGCTGGGTAGATGAATGGCCAGTGGAAAATTCTGCCGGTGTAGGTACCAATTCCAAAGGTGAATTAACAGGCTGGGTAAGGTCCTGGAGTGAGTACCTACCTCCTTGTTCATGTAGTACATGGTCATTGTGTTGTCTGTTATTATCTGTACTGACCTTCCCTGAAGATGCTGTTGGAAGGTGCAGAAGGCTTTGATTACTACCAGAAGCTGGAAGTGAAGAAGCATTTATGTGAAGGAACTTCTCCAATGCCAACCACCAACCTTTGACTATAAGCCTGCAAGTGTGTGCTCCACAGACATCTAGAAAAGCATCCGTGGTGACTGCTATGGTTGGAAAGGGCATGTCTGCCAGCATGTTTTTTGCATCCATCCACCACTCCAAAGACTAAAGGACAGGATGCGGTACCATAAGGAATTTCAATGGTCAGTGTCAAAGAGGATCAAAGCTGGTGGTGAACCATGCTTGAAGTGGACACATCCTGAGCTTGGTGAAGGGAGTGACTGCTGTGGTCGATGCCATGAGATTGAGGATGACCTGAATGTTCCTTGCCCTGACACACTGAAGCCTTGGACAGCAAGACACTATCTGAAGCATGGTTCTTCACCTGTTGTGGGGCAGGAATACACATTGTAGTTGTGAGTCCAAGAGAGCACCAATAAACTTGATCCTCTGGCATGGTATTAGCTTAGATTTCTAGAAGTTGATGACCAGGCCAAGGGAGCAAAGGAGCTTGATGGTCATGGTGAGGTCAGCTAGAAGATGGGCTCAACTAGCAGCCAATCATTGATGTAAGGGAAGAACAGGTTGCTTACCTGTAACTGTGGTTCTTCGAGTGGTCATCTGTGCCCTCACACACTAGGAGCTTTCGCGCATGCGCGGTACCGTCCGGAAATTTCTAGAGCTTAGTAGCTTGGCGGGAACCCCTCCCCCTCTGCCTGCACTGAGCATGCTCAGCCCGCCGAGCAACGGTCTCTCCTCAGTTCTAAAGTCCGCCGAAAAAAGGGACCTGAGAAAGAGGGGACGGTTGGGCGGGTGTGTGTGAGGGCACAGATGACCACTCGAAGAACCACAGTTACAGGTAAGCAACCTGTTCTTCTTCTTCGTGGTCTCTGTGCCTCACACACTAGGAGACTTTGTAGCTTACCAGAAGGACGGTGGGTCAGGTCCTAGAGTACGGAGGCCAGCACCGCTCGTCCAAACCGGGCATCCCTCCGGGACCGGCAGTCCAGTCGGTAGTGGCACACGAAGGTCGATGGCCTGGACCAGGTCGCCACCCGACATAGTTCTTGGAGGTCCACACCTCGCAGGAGAGCTGCCGAGGATGCCACGGCTCTGGTGGAATGAGCCCGGAGCAAGTCTGGCGGGGGCTGTTTTGCCAGTTCGTAGGCCAGTAGTATAGTCTGGGCCACCCACTTAGAAAAACGCTGGGTGGAAACCTTGTGGCCTCTACGGCGCCGACCGTAGCACACGAACAAGTGTGGGGTCTGCCTGAAAGACGCAGTCCGGCTGGTGTAGAACGCCAGGGCGCGGCGAACATCGAGGGAGTGCAGGGACCGTTCCAAGGGCGTCGTCGGATTCGGATGGAACGTCGGCAGAATAATGTCCTGATTAAGGTGGAAGTGTGACACCACCTTGGGCAGGAAGGAGATGTCAGGTCTGAGAACTACCTTGTCCCTGTGGAAAACAAGGAAGGGCTCGTCGGCTCGCAACGCGGTCAGCTCGCTGGCTCGCCTGGCTGAAGTGACAGCCACCAAAAAGGCAGTCTTAATAGTCAAGAGCCTGTCATCCGCCGTGGCCATGGGCTCGAACGGTGGTCGAGTCAGCTGCGACAGCACCAGAGAGAGCGACCAGGGCGGTAACGGTGGCGATACCGGCGGGTATAGATGCTGTAGGCCCTTCATGAACTGCTTCATGGTGGCGTCACGAAAGAGCGCCGCCGACGGAGAGCCGCGAGGTTGATACGCCACGATGGCGGCAAGGTAGACCTTTAAGGAGGAGAATGCCAGTCCCTGCTGTCGAAGATGGAGTAAGAAATGGAGGACGGTACCTTGGCCGACAAGCGATACCGGCTCCCCCCGTGTCTCAGCAAAAGCCACAAATTTTTGCCATTTGTAGGCGTAGTTACGGCGCGTCGAATCCTTCCTGGCCGCAGTCAGGACGTTCCGGATGACCGGGTCGTCTAAGGCGTTATCCGCCATGCGTGGAGGGCCAGGAGGGGCAGGTCGGGATGGAGAACGACACCGCCCGAGTGTGACAGAAGGTCCGGAGTCGAGCGGAACCGGAGGAGCCGACCCCGAGCGGCCTCGAACAGGGGGCCGAACCAATGTTGCCTCGGCCAGTACGGAGCCACGAGAACCACGTCCGCTCGGTCCGCCAGGATCTTGGCGACCACCCGACCGAGGAGGGGAAATGGAGGGAACGCATATAGAAGGCCGTCGCTCCATCGGAACTGGAAGGTGTCGCCGAGAGAGCCCGGGCCCCGACCGGCTCTCGAGCAGTACCGACGGCACTTCGCGTTCTCCTCGGTGGCAAAGAGGTCGATCGTGGGCTCGCCCCATCGGTCCCGAATCAGCCGGAACGCTTCCCTCGACAGGGACCACTCGTGGTGGCAGGAAGTGTCCCTGCTGAGGGTGTCCGCTGTGGTGTTGTCCTGGCCTGCCAGGTGTACGGCTATCGGGTGGACCCGGAGCGACACGCACCAGTCCCACAGTTGGAGCGCGATGGTCAGGAGCGTGGTCGAGTGGGTCCCCCCTTGTCTGTTGACGTAACAGACTGCCGTCGTGTTGTCCGTCAGAACCAGGACCGTGTGCCCAGTGACCAAGTTGCGAAACGCTCTCAGAGCTTTCCAGATAGCTAGAAGCTCGAGAGCGTTGATGTGGAGACCGGTCTCGTCGTCGGCCCAATGTCCTCGTACCCTGAGTCCACGGCAGTGCGCTCCCCAGCCGAACAGGGAGGCGTCGGTCGTTACCGTCAGTCGAGGAGTCGGCTCTCGGAACGGCATCCCGGAGAGCAGGTGACGGTAAGACAGCCACCAACGCAGGGAGCGGCGCACGTGCAGAGGAGGTCGTAGATGACACCTCTGGTCGTCCCGGAGCGGATTGAAGACCCGGACGAACCAGTGTTGGAGCGGGCGCGCGTGCAGCCGGGAGAGGTAGGTAACCGCTGTGGTGGAGGCCATGTACCCGAGGAGCTGCTGGATCCTCCTCGCCGACACCGTAGGCGCGTCGAAGGTGGTGGCTGCCGCCCGGCGAAGGGTACGTGCGCGCTCCAGCGGTAAGTAGGCCCTGGCAGACACCGAGTCCAGGGTCGCGCCGATGAAATCGAGCACCCTCGCCGGCTCGAGGTGCGACTTCTTCGGGTTGACCCGGAGACCAAGGCGAGTCAAAAGGGACAGTGTCCTGTGGATGTCCCTGTACAGTTTGTCTTTGCAGGACGCGACCAACAGCCAATCGTCGAGGTAAGGGTAAATGGAAACGTCCTTCGTCCGCAGGTAGGATACCACCGGGGCCATGCATTTGGTGAAGACCCTCGGGGTGGTAGACAGTCCGAAAGGCAGCACCCTGTATTGGTAACAGGTGCCGTCGATCGCGAACCGAAGGTACCGTCTGTGCTGCGGACGAATGGCGATGTGGAAGTACGCATCCCGAAGATCGATGGAAGCGAACCAGTCCCCTCGACGAAGGAAAGGCAGGATCGAAGGTAGAGTGACCATCTTGAACCGTCTGGGGCGGATGTACTCGTTCACCCCTCTGAGGTCCAAGATCGGTCGCAGGGTACCGTCCGACTTCGGTACCGTGAAGTACCGGGAGAAGAAGCCGGTGGTAGTGGCCGAGGGCGGTAACCTTTCGATCGCTCCCTTCTGCAAGAGAGACTGGATCTCTTCCAGCAAGACCGGACTGGCGGGGGTGGAATAGTAGACGCCTCGCGGTGGAATACTTGCAAACTCGATGGCGTAACCAAGACGGATGATGGAGAGAACCCAAGAGTCCGAAGTGATGTAGCACCAGTCGGCGAAGTGTCTGGTCAGTCCGGGATGATCTTCTAGGGATGCGGGCAGGTGGAAGAGAGGCTGTTGACGCGACCTGCAAGTCCCATCAAAAACGGGACTTCGTCCCTGAGGACGACTTCCTCGAAGAGGGCTGGCGTCTCCGAGGAGGCCTCCTGGAAGAAGACGAAGCCGTCAGCCGCGACAGTCCCGAGCGCGGGGAGCGCGATGGGAGCGTGGAGGAGGAGGACCTGCGCCATGAAGGTCGGGAGCCAAAGGCGCGGCGTGACTGCGAAGGCTGATGGATCCCCATCTTCTTGGCCGTTAGGCGTGCCTTGACGATGTGGTCCATCGCCTCGTCAGTAGTAGCACTAAACAGTCCGGTGCCATCGAATGGAAGGTCCTCGATGCGCCTTCTGGTGTCCTCCTGCAACCCGGATGATCGAAGCCACGCGTACCTCCACAGCGAAACCGATCCCACTAGCACTCGTGCAGCCACCTCGACGGAGTGCCTAGAGGAAATGATCTGCTGGTTCGCGAGCGCTACCGCCTCGTTGAAGAAGTCGGTAGCGCCCGCTCGGTTTTCCTCCGGGAGGCTCGCCAGAACCGGGTGGAACCTGTCCAGCAGGTTCCTCAGGTAGGCCGCGAGGCAGGCCTGAGTGTTCGAGACCCGTGCTATCAGTGAGGAGGCGGAGTAGAAACGCCGGCCAAACGTGTCGAGCCTCCGACCCTCTCTATCCGGCGGCGTGGTATGCGCCCTCGTGGCCCCCTTGGTCTGGGCAGACTCGACCACCACGGAGTTCGGCTGAGGATGGCTGAAGAGGAACTCAGTGTCCTCCCTCTGGGTCCGGTAGAGGTGCTCAAGCCTGTGCGGAATAGGCTGAGCAGAGGCCGGTTGGGCCCACGGCTGCTTCAGGGCTTCCATCAAGGCCAGCAAGAATGGTAGGGGAGCCGTTGATTGAGCGCGGGTGTCGACATATTGGAACACCGGATCCTGAACAGCCTGGGCCGGTTGCGCAATCTTCAGGCCCAAGGCTGCAGACATACGAAGGAGGATCGCCGAGAAACTCCGAACGTCCTTCGGGGCCGATTCCGGGGCAGGGTCTCCAAACGCCAAGGGGGGGGATTCGTGGGACGCTGGTGTTGACTCACTGGAGTCTGAGTCCGACTCGTAGGACTGAGAGGAGTCGGAGGGCGGCTTGTCGGGCGACCCCTCCCGTGACGGTTGACGCGAGGACACGGCGAGGGTCACAGTCGGAGCGGCGACGGTGGGAGGCCTCACTGGAGGAGAAGCAGCTGTGACCGGTGCCTGAGGAACCCGGGCGGCCGGAGGTAGCGCAGGTCTCGGACGCTCAGCAGTCTGAGTCACAGTCACCGAAGCCGGGGGCGGCGGCGCCTGAGTGGCCTCCGACGACGGGCGGGTCGCTGTGGAGGTAACCCGTGGCGGAGGTGAGACCGCACGGTAACGAGGCGAGCGGTCGCGCGAGCGTCGAGGAGCAGGTGACCTGGAGGTGGAACGCGGCGAGTCGTGGTACCGAGAGCGGTAGTCTCCGCGTGATGGAGAGCGGGACCGACGATACGGCGACCAGCGTCGTGCGTCAGGATGGTACCTGTCGCGGTACGCCGGGGAGTAGGATCGATAGGACCCCGGGTCCCTCCAGGTATGCTCTCTGCCGTATCTGGCCATGTAAGAGGCCGAAGAGTACGGAGAGTCCATCGGCGGTCTAGACCAGCCGGGGTGGGCCTCCCTCCGGTGCGGAGAGCGTTGTCGGATGCGCCGCTCCGGTGTCCGGGATCGACTCCGTCCGGAGGATCCACGCGGACGAGGTGAGGTCTGAGGTGAGGCGAGAGCATGCTCCGGGCGGGCCGCCATTTCAGGGCGTCCGGGCGGAGACACCGCTGCAGTCAAGAGAGGCGGGTCGGGGGGCGCCTCGAAGGCAGCGGACTCCTCCACGTCGGAGACCTCCAGGATCTCCTGGTGTTCCGAATCCTCCTCGGGTGCCTGCTGGGTCGGAGGAGGTGTGGGAGGAGCAGGTCTCTTTGATGGAGAGGCACGCTTTCCCTTCTCCTTCTTTCTCTTTTTCTTGTCCTTGTCCTTGTCCTTCCCCTTCTCCGGAAGAGCAGGCCTTTTTCGCTGGGCCAAGGTCAGCGGCCTCGTAGGTTTTGAAGCCGGCACCGAAGACTCCCCCGAGGTCGAAGCAGAAATCTTCGGTATCCTCGGCAGAGCAGCGATCGGGGTCCGTGGTGGCGGTACCGAGCCCGGTACCGCCGACGAGGTCGGGTCAGCAGCCGCCGACACCGACACGGGCGTGGTCGAAGAACGCCCCGATGCCGATGGTTTGGACATCGTAGCCACTGACGGTCGCGAAGGTCCTTCCTGAGCCTGCAGAGACTGCTCCCAGCAATGCGATTTCAGGCGAGCCAGACGATTTCTCAAAGTCTGGGAGGTGAAGTCTCTACAGATTGGGCAGGCCCTGGTGTTATGGGCCTCACCCAAACAGAAAAGGCACTCGCTGTGACCGTCGGTTAAGGCGACCTTACGACCACACACTCTGCACGGCTTAAACAGCGCCGACATAGAAGAAGGGAGAAGACGTCGGGGAAGGAGCGTGGAGAAGACAAGATGGCGGCGACGAAGAGAAACGACGAAGGAGACGAAGACGAAAGGGGGGAAAAAGAGGGGTGAAAATCCCGTAAACGGGAGCCGAAATCACCAAAAACCAAGTCCGAAATCCGAGGGGTAGTCCAAAATCCAATTCCGAGGTCAAAGCCAGTCAAACAAATACGCGAAGAGAAAAGCCAAGCAAGAACCAAACTCAGAACCTCCGTACGAGACGGCGGACGAGAAAGAACTGAGGAGAGACCGTTGCTCGGCGGGCTGAGCATGCTCAGTGCAGGCAGAGGGGGAGGGGTTCCCGCCAAGCTACTAAGCTCTAGAAATTTCCGAACGGTACCGCGCATGCGCGAAAGCTCCTAGTGTGTGAGGCACAGAGACCACGAAGAAGAACAATACAATACCGTATTGGTGCAATGAAGCTGCTACCACCGCCATGCACTTCGTGAAGGTTCTTGGAGCCATGCTGAGACCGAATGGGAGGATGCAGAAGTGGTAAGCTTTTTCAACCCAAGATGAAAGCCAGGAACCTTCTGTTAGTGGGCCTGATGGAGATGTGAAAATGGACATCCTTTATATCCAGCATGGTAAACCAGTCCCTCTTCTATAGAACAGGAAGGATGGATGCAAGAATCACCAAACGAAAATGTTTCAGTCAGATGTAATAGTTGACTCTGCGAAGATCCAGGATGGGGCGGAGACCACTGTTTTTCTTTGACATCAAGAGGTACCGGTATCTGGAGGAGAAGCTGTACTGGAGAAATGACAGGGATTGGCTCTATGGCACCTTTCTCAAGCAGCACACAAAAATTTCCTCATTGAGTACTGGAGGAAGATGAGTAATACAAACTCAACCCATTGAGGGAAGCTGGCAGAACTCTAACTATTATGATTATGGGGCAACATGCATGTTGACAGAGGGCACTGTAGAGAAAGTAGAGCCATCGAGGTCAAGAGACAACAGTACAGAGATGGTATAGAATGTGGTGGTATCAAAGGAAGTACCAAAGATGGAAGTAGCCAAAATGTCTTCAGTACTGATGGAAGAAGAGCGAGTGGTGGAGGGTGCATTGCAAGAAGCAGTATCATGGTCGGACCTGTCAAACCCAACACTTTTAAAAGTCAGACTGGTGCTTTTTGTATTGCAACGGATGGTACTGAGTTAATGGAAGTTTGCAGGTAGGCTGTTGTTGAGAGGATCTGTCTTGTTGGGACAAGGCTGGGCTGGCCTGTCATCTGAGAGGTTGGCAGTAGCAACTATACCCATACCTGGAGATCTGGTGAGGCTGCAGACTGAACTTCCATGTAGTAGATCTCATCTTTTGCATATGCTCCAGCTTGTAATCAGTGGCAGCACTGAATAGACTGGTGTCATCAAAAGGTAAGTCCTCAATCATTGTTTTTGCCTGCTGAGACAGTCCAGAGGATCGAAGCCAGGTGTGATGTTGAAGAATTCCGGCTTCATCTAGGCCCTAGGGTCTTGGCACTGCAATCTGTAATGTGCTTTGAAGTGGTAATCTATTGAGAGACTAGAGGGTAGGCCTCGCCATGGGGAACAGTGGCAATCTGTTTGTCTTCTTCCAGTAAATGGTCAAGGTATTGTAGGTGCCATACCTTGAAAAACTGTTGGCAAGTGCCCATACATGTTGAATAGTTTGAAATACAAAAAAGAAAGAATACATTTGAATAGAATTTCCTGCCAATAGTCAAGCTTCTTCCCCTCCTTACCGGAAAGAGAAGTGTGCAATCTCTGTGAGGTGCAGGATTGAGCTACATCTACAATTATCAAATTCAGCTTAAGGTGGTTAACTAGCCAGACAAAGTCCAAGTCAGCAAGATGATACAGAGCCTCCAGTTTTTTTGATGTTGACGGTACCAAAGATGGCGAAGCCCAGGCCTTTTTAAGGAGACACAGGAGGTAAAGCAGAGGAGGGGAGGACGCTGGAACTGGAACCTGATCCTGTGGTTCTTGAAAAATAGGGTCCTGTACATCCTCCCTCTGGCAATCCACCTGCAGATTCAGCAACCAGGCCATTCTCAACAGTTGGTCTGAAAAGGCCGTGACATCATCAATTGGAGAAATAGCATTGCAGGTGGCTGAGTCGGTGCCGGTTGGTCGTAGACAATCAAGGTAGATGACAAGACTGAGGGCAATCAACAGCAGTAAGTATGGTGTGCTGGGGAGGCAGAAGTAGTAGCATGGGACCTCTCAGGGGCCAATGTAGTGGCTGGTACTGAGGCCAACTCCAAATGAAGGTTAACAGTTGCACAGGTAACGAATAGGTGTTGAGCTGGTGGCTGTTAATTCGTATCCAGCCAAGGAGTCACTGCAGCACATCGAAGTCTCCAAGGCAGAGGAGGTGGCATGGGAGACAGAGAGGGTGAGTAGTATCAATAGTAACAAAGGTAATCAAGATGCAGCTGATGGTGCTGTCAGTGGTATTTGTAATAGTAATAGTCCTCCAAGTAAGGCAAAAGGAGAGTCGTAGGAAGATGTCTGATGGTGAGAGCAAGACCAATTGTGAGAGTCTCACCCTGAGCGACAGCTGGAACGGCAATCAGAAGATCAATGATGTGCCTAAGAAGAATGATTCCTTGACCTCAAGTGTTGAGAAGATGGTACCTGGGAGGATAAAGGGCAATGCTGCTGTGGCAATACCGGAGAATGGGACTCTCGTAAGGAAAGCTTGATTGCCTTGTGATGACAGGCAAGATGGAGGCTGATCAGATACCACTTGGAGTGGGTAAGTTACTACACTGACTGGAGTGGAATCAACAATCTCATCGTCAGAAGTACCATGAACCTCAAATAAGGCAGGAGAAGAGATCGAACCATGCTGAAGTGGAGACTATTCCAGCTGGGTAACAGTCACAGAGATTTCTTGAGGCGACTGGTGAGATGCCAATCAGTCAGAGGATGCTGCAGTTGGCAGGCGTTATTGCTCTGATCGCTCAGAGGATGTGGCAGTTGGTAGGAGTTGCTGATCCCTTGATGGTGGAGTAGGGGAATGAGGCGGTGGCTCCTTAGCCCTCTTTTTCTTGTTTTTTTTTTAGCAGATGGCACGGCAGAGGGCTTGCGCAGAGCTGCAGAAGTACACTTTCGATGCTTGCAAGAAATATAAGATGCTTCTCTTGGTGTTAATGGATGATGGTCTCAGTGCTTAGGTGAAGAGGATCAATGTGGATGAGTCAAGGTAGAAGGACGACTGGAGCCCAATCCTGAGGTGGAATGGGATCTATGTGACTCCCTCGACACCAGCGGTGGAGATTTCTGAAGTGGTACAAAAGGGCACAACCAAGCCCATTTGTACTGCCTCAGAACAGAGCCACAGTAACTGAGGCTGTACACAGGGGCTTATTTTGCACTGCCATGTCTGAGGCACTGAGGACCTTCCACAGGAGAGCCTTAAGGCGTGTGGCTCTATTGCGTCTTGTCTGTGGTATAAAGAGCTGACAGTGGGTGCAAGCTGCTACTTTATGGCCTTCTAGACAGAGAAGGCACTTGGAATGGCCGTCTTTGTGGGGATCTTACCACTGCACACAATGCAGCACCTTAAGACTGTTGAGGAGGCCATACAACAAACAAGGATACCAACCAAAGGTAAGTGCAATCCAAAGGCAGAAATGAAGAAACAGACTGAGTCAAACCAGAAGCCAAGATAAGACAAAGCCAAAACACCAAGAGAAGATTCTAAACTGTAACAGGAGTCCAAGCTGATTATTGAAAAGACAGACTGAAAGAAGATTCCAGCAACACTGTTGCCGCAAGGGAAGAAAAGGAATGGTTTAGGTAGGAACGTGACTTTATAGCCTCAGGGGAGGGTGGCAGTGTTCCCATCGAAATACCTATCACTAGAAGGTTCTGAGCATCACACTGTGCAGGCACAGATAACCCATTTGTTTGAATCACAGAGACCATGAAGAAGAACCATCAACTGAACATTGACATCATGATTTCCACTGCTCTGCTTCTGAATACCAGTGTACCTCAAGATACCAAGTTTTGAGCATATGGGAAAAGTCGACAAGCAGTCCTAAACTATTGCTTGAGGTCATGTCTGAGACAATCCACAGTATAAGAAAAGGGAGAAAATTCATTGCAAATTGTAATTTTGAAGTGGAATTTTAAAATCAACTTCTTTACTTACCAAGATCAGACGACAAGTTAGCTTTGCTTCCCCATTTCTTTTTAATCCAGGCTCTGTAATCAATCACTTCCTGTGTTACTTTGATAATTCTCCCTAAAGTGCTGGAAAAAAGTTGACCTGTATAAGATATCTAGGCACAACAATGAAGTAAAATTCTAAATTACACTTGTTAATGGATAGGTGGTTGCAATTAAGAAGCCTCTTTAGATAATAAGAAGCATTTGCCCATGGTTTAAACTTTGATAATTTACTGCCGTCCTCTTCTATGGTGCTATAAGATGCAGAGAGATTTTATAATGCTATTTGTATCACAGAATAAGAGGAGCTGCTCCGCAAAAAGAAGAAAAGCAATTGAAACCAAGGCTAGCTTCTTAAGTTAACAAATCACACAATTAGTCAAGAAACCAGTTTAGAGGAGCAATTGTACAAAGACAGATTTTAAAGAGCTGGCTATACAATGAACACAATCGCCAACAAGTTACCTTTCTGAATCTCTATTAGGATAGGATCTTGCAAGTGGAGAGACGGCATGGCTTAGAACAATGTAAGCATAATCAAAAACTTGCTTTACTTGCATGGCGCCATAACAACTTCTTCCAACATCGTTTCCTGTAACAGTTAAGTTTACAAATTAAAGGTAATTTATTTTCATCCATGTATTGCTTTCGCATCTGACCACAAATACAGATGTCTGAGTCCATGTTGCCTTTTGCTTGCATATTTGACCCTTAAACTCTTAAAAATGCTGTAGTTGCTCGGGAAGTTGACACCTTTGCATGTGTATTGATTGGAACGTGGCCTCTACAATATATCTGAGACTGTTCTTATACCAATCCTCCCATTGAGAAGTTACTAAATGCTTCCTGATTCCCTCTAAAAACACCGCAGTTACCCTTGCTCCAGCCCCTCCTTTTTCCATTTATATGCCTATTTCTACAGCAGAAAGAATGAGCAGTTCAGCCATGTTGCTTTTGTTTTGTCTCATTTTACCATACTTGGAAGCCTGTTGTTCTAAAGCAGGAATCTATACATCTGCTCACTGCCAATCAAATCTGTGCAACTTTTGTAGGGCTCACATCACATTCATTTCTTCAACTGCTGCCAAATTTGGAGAACACTTCTTACACAGCAAATGATTACTGTGAGCCAAGAAAACTATTTCAGGCCTTGAGTATACAAAGCCCTACATGGAGGTATGCTTGCTCACCACATCCTTAACAGCCCACTCATATTTCTTCATTCTGCAATAAAAGCAATTCTTATTACACTTTAATTGCTAGTACATGGGAAAATAGGAAGCTAGTTTATATTGAGTCAAACCATGGATCCATCTAGGTATTATTTACTCTGATTGGCAACAATTCTGTTTTCAAGTAGCACTTTTCCTAGCCCTATCTGCAGATCCCCGATGATCTCCCATTCAGGTACTAACTAGGCCTGACACTGCTTAGCTTCCAAAATCAGATGTGATTGATATGTCCAGGATAATATGGTGGTGATCACAGCTATCCTGACTATTTTGGAAAGAAAGAAAGAAAGAAAGAAAGAAAGAAAGAAAGAAAGAAAGAAAGAAAGAAAGAAAGACAGACAGACAGACAGAAAATAAATAAATGCAGCTTTGTGCAAGTAAGGTGCAAAGCCCAAGCTCCTCTATCAGAATTCACACAGAAAGTGGTATTGGTCTGTTCATGTGATCTACTCATCTGTGGTTCATCAGATACATTGACATAAACTTGTAGTTTCGCTAGAGTGATGTCATACATCCTCCTCAAATTTCTCTGTTGCCTAGAAAAACACGCTCTCTTTTGAGTACAGCCCCTCCTGGAATTAAAACATGAAAGCCCTCTTAAATCAAGGAGTCATCACCCTAAGCATAGGACCTACCACTACGAGACGGAAAGTCCCCAGAAGGTACTCTGCAATAACATCAATATTCATACGCATCAATGAGCAATCACTTAAGAGGTGATCATGTTCAGGATGCAGCTGGAGAAAAAGCTTGTTTTTTGTGAGAATTTCACAGAAACTGTTTCACCATTCCTAAACTGTATTTAAGTCAGGATCCCCTTTCTCAACCACAAAGTCTGCCCATTCTTCTGCCCTTGTGGTTAAAATTGTCAACCTTGTCCAGAATGCAGATAACAAACCGTTTTTGGAGTTGAAATCTCCACATGGTTCCCAATCTCCTTTGCCTGGGTTCTGGTTTCCCAGGTACCCCTTCCCCTATTCTTGTGGAACATTTCCCTAGTACCTAGTCTCCAAATAAGTGTCATCATTTTGCACCAAATAAGGTGAATACAAACAAAGCTGAAAAATGAAGAAGGCATAAAATCAGGCAGTACAGTCCTCATATGGAAATACTTGTAGCCAAGTACAAGGAGGATACAAACTTCTGATCCCAGACTTTCTAATATTATGCTTGGTATTAGCAAAATGTATTTAGCAGAATAACTTTAAAGATTGATACACAACAACCTATCACTGTTCCTAGAGTTTACATGTTGCCCCTGGTAAATACAGAGGAGAACATCACATAAAACCACTGATTATGCAAAAAAATCAAGAGACTGAGATGAAGTTAAGAGATTATTCTGGCTAATGAGGTAGGTAAAAGTGTCAAATATCCTTTGAACATTTTCTTCAGGTACCTTTACATTTTGTGCTAAACCTGCATTCTTAACAAAAAATAACATAAATAAAACAAACAAAACAAAACAAGTGGCTTCTGCCATCTTACCAGGCAGAAGAGGATCTTCAATACACAACATAGATGGTCGATATCCATTTGTCATAACTTTCATGATTTCTTCTTTGGCAACATAGGCACCTCCATTCTTTATTCTAATACCAGTTTTCAAGTAATTAAAATTTCTTCCATAGAGTTCAAAAAATTCTATCAGAAGCATTCCTAGATTTTCATCTAATCTCCTGGCATCAATTCGTGGGTGCAACTACAAAAGCAACGCAAAGCAAAGCAAAAAAAAACAAAAGGTTTCATTCTGTCTTTTGTATTTCCAGTAACTTTAGAGCAAAGTACAAAAATGGGCCAAAACAATCACCTCTCACTGCATGAAACTAAGGTGCTACTTTTCAGTCTTTAAAAGCAAGTAAAAGCTTTCTAAGCCTGGAAGGAGAGAAGATGAAATAGGCAGATATTATTCTGCATCTGAGATAGCTACACTACTCTAACACCATGTTCAGAACGTAGAAATACCAACTTCCATTCAGATAGCTTTGAGTCTCTGCAGAATTTTAGAAGTCCAAATTGAGCCTCTCATCTTGAAATCTGAAAATCTCAAAAAACTGAACATTTTTGCCACCAGGTGCATGTTTCTACCTTCAAGGAGGTGGCTGCAGTGCTCCTCGTTCATTTCTCAGATTCTCAGTCTCTCCCTTTTTGCCACCAGTCACCTGCTTCTGCCTTTGACTTAGAAGCGGTGGTACTCTTGCTCATTCTTTTCTCAGATCTGAGGAGTGCCACTGCTGCCACTCTGAAAGTGAAAGTGGCCAGCTGGGAGAAAAGAGAGAGACAGAAGAGTTGAGGGACAAACGAGCAGGAATGCCACAGCTGCCACCTTGAAGGTGGAAATGGGTGGCTGGTGGGAAAAGAAAGAGAGTAAGGATCTGTGAAATGGAGGGAGGCATGGATTCATGCCAAGTACTATGCTTGGATTCCCATTATTTTACAGATCCTCAATCTCTTTACAGTCTCATGTCTCATGGACAACACAAGTAGAAAACAAGTAAGATAAAAGGATATTCCAAAAGAAAGAAGATTCTTTAAATAATGGCATTTCAAAGGAAACCATCAAAGTAACCATAAGAAGTCCAGTTTCATAAATTACTGATATTTATTCATAGGGAACATCTTATCCTGCAAAATACGAACTGTTTAATCACTGCTGTGTGACAACTTAGGCACTACCATGCAGCATATATAAAACATTACAGAACTGCATAAACTTGATTCTTAACAGTGTACAGTTTGTGATAAGGAGAAGGTGTATAAAGAATCAAGAGTGTATTCTTCACTTGCCCCAAAATCACTCACTGATTTTATTATCTCAGCATAATTTCTAAATGGTTTAGAAATTTACAGAAACTACAACAGAATCATATATAGGTAGATAAACAGCAACAGCTCATCTCTGCATTCTTTGAAAAACTGCCATTCAGTGTCAAAGGACATACCTGTAAGAAGCTAATTGCCATTAAAATTAGGCTGTAGGAGCTAATTCCACCAGTAAAAACTTCATTCAAATCCCTTTGAAGGAGGAACTGTTTTAATACTAAAATCAAGTAAGGCAGCAAGGAGTATTTCTGCAAATGAGAAAAGTTATAGATGCTCTGATTAAGAGTACTTATTATGTCATACATAGGAACTCATATCAAGCTGATACACAAAGGAAAGTCAACAATCTTTACATGTTTCTGGACACACAACATCTAACAGGAAACAGTCTCTACTGACTGAGCCAAAATTTCGTCTTTACCTATATACTTACTACCTACAAGCATAAGAAGAAGTTTTACACATTAAGATATAATGAACTATTAACATAATAAAGAAGAAAATTTTCACAGACAGTAAGGACAGGTTGCTTACCTGTAACAGTAGTTTGAGTGGTTATCTATGAACTCACATAAATGGGGTTTTCTGCACCTGCACAGTGAATCATTTGGAACCTTCTGGAGCTGTCATGTAAGCATTTTCACAGTAGCCCCTCCTCCCCTCGTCCATGTGGCCAGCCTGATTTCTGCTCAAACCCTCTGTTCCCTGGATGCCACAGCTGCCACCAAGGAGCTAGGGAGGCAGCATAAGACACAGAGGGGAGGAAGGGCAGATATTGCGTAAATGATCACTCAAAGAACTATGGTTACAGGAAAGCAACTTGTCCTTCTTCATTGTCTCTGTGATGCACACAAATTAGAGACTAGTAAGCTACTCACCACCGGAGGTAGGAGTGTCATGCGACATGAGAACAACATAGATCTCCCAAAAGCACTGTCAGCTTTTGGAGCTAGCATCCAGCCTATAGTGAGTGATGGTCAGAGGCTGAGACCAGCCACCCTGCAAATGTCCTCCAGAGACACACCTTTCAGGAAAGGCAATGAAATAGCCATAGCTCTGGTAAAGCAGCTGCAGAGATGAACAGGAGAGTCTTTGCTAGTTTGTGGGCCAGATGGATGGCTGAAGAGACCTACTTGGAGAGGTATGACACAGGCAGACCCTTCTTGTTCAAGGGGTAGCAGACAAAGAGTCTTTAGGACTAGTGAAAGCTGGCAGACTTGTTAGCATAGAAGGCCAGTGCTCGCCAAACATTAAGAGAATGATGAGTGTAGTCTAAATCAGATGTAGAGTTTTGCATAAATGCAGGTAAGTATCATAAGCTGCCATTGGCTCAAAAGGTTTCTTAGAAAGCTGTGACAGAACCAGCTCCAAACTCCACTGAAGCGTAGACACAAACACAGGCTGGTGAAGATTCTTGTAGCCCTTCAGAAACTGGTTAACAAATAGGTTCTGGAAACAAGAAAGCTTGTCAATGATCTGGAAGTTGGTGGAAATTGCTATCAGGCAACATTTGATGGAAAAGAGAAAGAGAGAAACCTCTGTTGGACAGCAATAGAAGAATTTCAAGCACATGATGGACTTGTGTCTGATCTGACAAAAAAAGGACAAGAATTTGTTCCATTTATACACATAGGACTACTGGGTAGCAGGTCTATGTGCAAAGGCAATGATGGATTGAATTGTTTCAGAAAGAGAGTCTAGAGAAACACCCTCCAAGCTGTCAGCCTGAGGGTGTCCAGGTCTGGATGTCTCATTAGCCTGTTGCGTAGTGTCAGATGATCCAACCTCTCCAGCAGCCTAACACAGAAGCCCTGACTGAAGTAGACAAAGAAGGGCAAACCTAGGCTATGTGGTTCACCATGGAATAACTAGAGTGCACTTTGACTTGTCTCTTTGAATTTTGGCAGTCACCCTGATTATGAGGGGAAACAGCAGAAAAGGATACACAATGAGGCCTCCCCAATGAAAAAGGAAAGCATCACTGAGAGAAACGTATCTTGCTTTCCCCCGATGTGTCCTGGAGCAATAGGTCTTACACTGCCTGTTTTGTGCCAAGGGAAAGAGATCCACCTCTGGAATGTCCCATCTCCTGAAGATAGTCTGAAGAGTGTCTGGATGAAGTCTTCATTCATGGCAAAGTGTTGGCTTCCTGCTGAGATATAGTCCTCTCCTGGGAAATGGACTGCAGAAATGGAGATGCTTCTGTTGGTGCACCAATCCCACAGAAGCATGAGATGGAGCAGGGTACTCAATTTCATTCCTCCATTTGTTCAGGTAGTACACCACCACAGCGTTGTCAGAGACTACCTGAACAACCTTGCCACACAGGAGAAGTTCAAAGGCCTGGAAAGCTTTCAATAGTCAACATCACAAGAGTGCAAATATGGAGACCAGTCACTTTGGTTGTCCAATGCGCCTTCACTGAGAAGCCTTCTATGTGAGCCCCATTTTTCCATGGAAGCATCTATGTTCCTGGGATTGAGCCACCATGCCAGAAAGTGGTGGATGGCTCTTGATATGCAGAGGCACAGATGAGGGGAGTCAACAAGCAGGTTGCAACAAGACAGGAACCAGGCCTGCAGAGGATGCATCCGAAGTCTCATATGAGGTATTACCCACACTGTAGAATCCATGAACCTGGGCAGCAATTGAATGTCTTTGCCATATATCCTGTGCATGCTCTGGCACCTGAGAATAACCTTCACAAGCAACTTGAACATCTCATCTGGAAGATATGCAGCCAATACACCAGAATCCAGAATGATGCCCATGAATTTGTCAGTCTGAGATGGTTCCAGATAAATTTCTTGCAGTTCACAGTCAAACCCAATGGATCAAGGAGTAGAGTGTGAGGATGATATCACTGAGAAGACAAGACTTGGAATGGGCAATAAGGAGCCAACCATTGATGTAAAGGAACATAATGACACCTTCTTGCCTAAGCCAAGCTGCTACCACAGTCATACACTTCACAAAGACATGAAGAGCAGTGGAAAACCTGAACGGAAGGATATGAAAGCAACAGGCCCTTCTTCCCATGGTGAAACAGAAAATGCCTGCAGAATGGTCAGACGGTGATATGAATATATCTGCCCTTCAAATTCAATGTGACAAACTGATCTCACTCTTGCAAGAGGAGTAGGTACCAAGAGTGACCATCTCATATTGTCTAGGCTGGATGTAAAAGTAGACACCATTCAGATCTAGGATGAGACGAAGACTTCCATTTTTGTGGGACACAATGAAGTAGTGGAGGAAGAACCCAGTGGGGTCAATAGAGCTGGAATGGGCCCAACAGCACCTGTGAGGAGAAAAGTGTTCACTTCCTTGCCAAGCACATCAGAGAAGAGAATAATATGGACTACTCCTGCAAGAGCAGTAGCCCCTTTGCACAATGTATATGCCTTTTGCCCAATATCTAGAACCCATGTGTCCAAAGTTATAACAGCCCAGGCATGGTGATTATCTCATCATCTGTTGCCAATGAGTGGAGTGGTGGTGAGAAGAAAGCCAACACATGAGTCAAAGAGGTTGCTTGCCTTGTCACCAGAGTACTTCTGCTAAGAATGCAGGCAGTACTTGGCAGACGCATATTACTTACATGGAGAAGACAATGGGAGAGCTGAGTAGTGGGAGCGCCTGGAAGGCATTGAGCTGAAGAATCACTTAGGGCCTGAGGATTGCCGCTCGAGACCATCATAATAGGATTGGAACAACAACTGGGAATCAGGCTGGAATCCAAACTTGTGGGCAGTAGTACCCATTTTATGCATATGTTCCAGCTTGTTGTCTATATCCATATTAAAGAGGCTGCCCTCATCAAATGGAAGGTCTTCTACAGTGGTTTACGCTTGATGTAACAATCCAGATGAATACAACCACACATCTCCATAATGCAATAGCTCCTACCAGCATCTTCTCACTGCAATTAGCCAAATGTCATGCAGTCTTAAGCTGTTGAGCTAGACTATGGGCTTCTGTCCGCTCTGCCCCTGTCACCCACCTATTGTCCTCTGACAATTTGGCCAGAAATGGAGTCACTGTCTCCCAGCTCAAACTGTTGAGTCAGATGCAGGCTGTTTCAATCCATCCATTGTGCTGGAGTCTTGTAGAGACCTCTGAATGGCAAGACGGACTGAGGAGCTGGAGGCAATTAGAGCAGAAGAGGACTATGGTATAGATCCACATCCTGAATCCAAAGACTTACCAGCTGCTCACAAGACTTGCTTGTACAGGAGTGCTTTAAGCATGGATTGGTGGTTCTTATACACTAGAGGGGTGAATGCCTTTCACTGGTCTCAAGATCTCATATTGTGGCCCTCTTCTAGGCATAATAAACAGTACAAATGCCCATCTTTCCCTTGCAGGAGGTAAATTTTTTAAATGAATCAGAGGAGGCCATGATAGGCCACTGGGGCCAAACTGCTAATCAAGAACTGTGAGTCAAGTACATCACTGAGTCAAGCCAAAAAGAGAATCTGAAAGTTCAATAAGTCAAATCGAGGTTAAGACACTAAAGCTAAAACACAGTCCAAGAGTCAAAGGTAGAAAAAAGGACAAAAAGAAGTGATACAGCTCACCAACAATTTGGTTGATGCCGCTGGGATGACAGACAAAAAGAACTGAGGATCTAAGCAGCAATCAGGCTGGTCAAATGGACCAGAGGAGGAGGAACTACTGCCAAAATGCTTACATATCAACTCTAGAAGTTTCCAAATGATGTACTATGCAGGCACACTACACCCCATTTGTATGAGTCACAGAGACCAGGAAGAACTAGAAATGTCATGCCAGTTAAATCTTATGAAATAAAAGACATGAAAAAAATCGTAAACATCCATTTTCACTGTGCACTTCAGACCTACAAATTATAAAAATATGGAAGTTTCTAACTGCTTTTCCAACATAATAATGAGGAACTAGAAAGTCAGACCAGGCCATTCTGCTCATTCACTGTGAAAAACGCTTTATTTGATTTTATCCAAACAGCGTCACTTAATGGGAAAAAAAACCTCTAACAGGCACATAGAAATTTATTCAGCTCAAGATTCCTGAGATTAATGGGTGGTCTGAGAGTAAGGACTTGGCTTCAAGCAGAATGCCAAGATTAAATGAGAGTTTGCAATTAGTTACCACCCTAACCAACAAAGAAATCACAAAAAAAATAAGAAGATAACCAGATGCAACAGACAAATAGTTAAGCAGGGATATATATGACTGGCAGAAACCTCTTCAGCTTAGTGGAAAGAAGCTACTCCCTCTGCCAGTCAGAACATCTAAGACAGTCAGGTTCTTTCTACTAAATGGACAAATTAACCGTTCTGAAACAATGACTCCTACATGCAATTCTGTGCATCCAAGTCCTCATATTCTTCCTTCTCACTGGCAGAAGATCTGACTTTAAATGACAAAGTAGCATCAATTCTTCCTGAGAGGCTAACCTCCAGCTTGTGAACTGGCACTGATAGTTACCTTCAAGCAAATTATTCTATCTACACAGTAGTTTGCTAAGAAATATAATGCTGATAGTAGTTGGGTTTGAAACCAACTGAGAACTTTCATTAAGTTACTGTTGCTCAGTCTAGCCTGCTTCATAGGACAGTGCAAATAAAATGCTAAGATCCATGTGTGCTCCTCTGAGTTTCTCAGAGAAAAGACAGGATAGCTCATGCATAGTTCGGTTTCTGCGTGGGAGTGATTTTTTCCCATTGTCACCAAAATGTCATATCGGTGAAAAATTGAGTGAAAAGGTGTGAACAGCAGAAATTCCTGGGGTATGGTAGGTGAAGGGAAGGGAAAAGTAGACAGATGTAGGGAAACTTGTGGAAGCAGAGACAGGTTAAGGAAATAAAGCCTGGTATATGGGACAACACAATACTATACCCTAAAGCAGAAGTAAGAACTGCACAGCTGTCCAGATCTCATCAACTGTAACTTCCAGCAGCCTTAACTAGCTCTTGTGACAAATGCTAGGAGTTCGAGACCAACATCATCTATCACATACTCCGTTTCTGACAATCTTGACTCCAGAACCTACTAATGCTTAGTCTCTTTGGGCATGCAATCCAGGTTACAGCAGGGGTGAGGAAGAATCTGGGATGAGGCAGTGATCACAGAATAAAGATCTTCTAAAGTCCACTAGGTTTGATAACCATCGGGTCCAGAGCTATAATGAGGCCACTACTATCACATCTGCCCACACAGACTGCAAATTCACAGAGCGCTTGCTTGGGAATGGAAGAGGTGGGAAAGCCAATAGGAAACCACTCCAGTTTATTTAGTGAAGATTCCTTGGTAGCAACCATGCTGATAGAAAGCAAACAGGTTTAATGAATTCAGCAAAACAGAATGATCCTTCATTATTATTACAGATTCCCCACTCCCATGGGTGCCACAGATTTGAAGACAAGTGTAGCTATCAAGTCATTAGCCAAAGGAACTTCTAAAGCATCCACAACATCTGAAGAAAGGACATAGAATGCTTAACTGGATTATAACCTACACTGTGCCTGGTTGGATTGTTCCAGTTTGAAGGATATTGGAAATAGTGTGATTAGATGTTTGGAAATATGTCAGAGGATCCTTGTGAATGTTTTCTTAAGAGATTATGAAGTATATTTCCAATTAATCAATACCTGCTATGAGACATTCACAGTGACATTTAAACATAACACCCTGTTGGCAACTGGCTGCCAAACTGAATTGAATTGAAAGATTGAAATAAGAGAAAGAGAAAGCAAAGGCTTGACTGGTCAGCAAGGCAGCAGAAAGAAAACTGAGGGAAAGGGAGTGATTAATGACCTTAACGGATTTGGAATTTTCTGCTCTCCTGCATGGCTGGATTGACACAAGGAAGTAACCCAACAGTTCTGTGGATTGCTCCTTCAGCCTCTCTAGAATAACCATTCACCGTAGGTAAAAACCTCTCAATCTATTACTGAAATCCTAAAATAAAAAAAAATGCAATATTAGATTTTGTTTCACTGACTTTACCTTCATGTAGTCTTTGATAAGTCGAGCTGCCTTCACACCAGTTTCCACATTAAAACTAATGTCAACTTTAACTTCTGTTTCCTGGTCAGTAAGTTTTATTATTGGTACCTGCAACAGTAGTGAAACAGGTTAGTCAACCAGTTACAACAAGTTGTCTGACATTTTTCAGTAGCTGATCAATCAATTTATCAAGTCATTTAATTTATCCAAGCATACATAATATAAATAATCCAATACAGGATAAACACAGAGATGGGAAACTTGTGTCCCTCCAGATTTTGTTGGACTCTAACTCTAATTAACCTCAGCCTGCATGGTCAATAGTCAGGAACAACAGGAGCAACATTCAAAGGTCTACAGGTTCCCCACCCTAGATTCAAGAGCAGATGAATCTTATTCCATGTTAATCTAGATCATTTTTGTAAATAACCAGATGGAAGCAGCACTTGGTTCTGCACTGTGCCTCTATCTGCACTGCTCCTTCCTTCTTTTCCGGTGCGAGTGTCATTGTGACCACCATGTCTTCTTCCCCACGGAACTGTATTTTGAAATGGCAGCAAAACTGCTTCATGAGTGTATATTTCAACATACTATGATGCATTTATCATAGCACAGGGAAATGGCAGCTGCATGTGCAAACTTTTGTTGTTATTCTTCTGACCTGAAAGGGCTACTGACAGTTTAGAGCTTAAAATAACTAACTAACTAAAAAAAAAAAGAATCAATGTTGAAAACCACACTGCTCTACTCTGTGTACAGACTGGATGTCTCACCTTAGGTGAGATGATGTAGTCACCATCAAATTTAGTTCAAATTGAAATTTTGCCATTTCTGTCTTATTTACCAGGCCCTGGCAGCAGCTGCAACCATGAGTGTTTCTGCCAAACATAGCCTATTGTGCACATTCATCTGCTTGTGGAGAATCTTGTCTATTTACTTAGATTAAGATGCATCTAATGAAGTTGGTGCCAAATAAAAACATCCTAGCCATTAAAAGTTCCACAAAATGCAGTTGTCCCTGCTATAGAACCTAACACAGCTACTCCCTTCAAAGTTCTGATCATCGTTTATTTTATTGTTATAATATGATTTACACTGATGTGTCAAAATGTGTTAGAAAACTTCTGCTAGTCCAAAATGCAGTAGCTACACTTCTAATCAGAGACACTTTCGCAGAGCATACCACTCCAACTATTATCCCCTTTGCGTTGGCTTTGGATTCATTTGGGAACTCAATTCAAAGTGCAGGTTTTTACTTCTAAAATGCTGAATTGCCTGGTGCCAGAATACTTGAAGGATACTCTCTGTCATGATCCTACCTACCTGTTCCAATCTTTGGGGCCACCTGAACCCCTCTATTTTCATAAACACACTTAGCAGGGATGTTAGAGAGTACTTCCTCTGTCCTGGCACCCAGGCTGTGGCACTCCATGTCTTGGTAGAACAAATTAGTGCCTCCATCATGGTCTTTAACTGCCAAACCAAAACCTCCTTCTAAAAGAAGGAATATGTACTAACATGCTCCTTAACGTTTCAGTCACAAACGGAATTATGTTGTCGGTTACCTTATGTGTCATTTCAACATACCTCATTATATGATTACTTGCAACTTATGTTGCTACCAGCTATCTTGAGCACCTTAACCAACTGGAAAGCTAAAATGAATTTATTTTACTTTTTAAAGTGTTTTTTTTGCTTCTGCCATGGGAGGGGGTAGGAAAGAAACAGAAATAGATCTTGAAGTCTTGCCACATTCTGACAAGGGAAAGTGACAAGATAAGATCTAACTTCTTGGTCACTCTCTCTAATAAAGCAAGAATGTAACAAACACAGCCTGCCTTCTTAGAAACAAATTCTGATATTCTAAAGCCAGTGGAAATCTAGGATCAGTTCATTTACATCAATGGAATTCACCTCCAAGTGCACTGAAGTTCAGGGAGTTAAAACGCCACCTCCTATTCTACAGCAGCATCTAAAATCTAAAAACAGCATTTGCATCTGTTTACTGAGGATTCAAGTGACCAGCTGAACCTTTGAACTCTTGAAGGTAGTGAAACACCCAAGATTTAAAGCAGAAGAGAAACATGTTATCTTAACTCCTTAATAAGAAAGGAAAATGACAGGGTAAAAAAGCAAGAACTGAATCATCAAGGATACTAGTAAAACAAATGTAGTCTGTCAATTACATATCTTTGCAGTATGGTATCTAATGTAAGACCTCATCAGAAGCTATGACTCACAAGCTAAAGCAGCCTAATGGGTGCCAAGAGGAATTTTCAAATGTCAGCACCAGCAAACCTAGAGACAGCATAGAGACACAACATCATTTGTCAGGGATGTTGTCAGAATCTTAACTCAGTGACTTAAAAAAAAAAAAAGGAAATAAACTGCAAAGTTTGTAGTACCACTGAAGATTCCACACAAGGATATCCATTTGGCTCTCGAATTAGTACCAAGAAAATCTAAATCACGCAAATCCATAATAATAATTCTTGGTTTGCTGTTAACAGTGGCAGCTGTTCACAACATTTGGAGGCCACAGACTGCCTAGACCACTGTATCAGGACACATTTATGTACCAGGTGATTTTGAACATAATGAGATGAACTAATTTGACTCAACACTTAACAGCAGAGCTCTGAAAAGTTACTTTGTGGACTATAGTTCCCAATCCTCCACCAACATGACCACTGCCTATGCCTGGCTGGAGGATTCTTGGAATTATACTCCAAAAAAGTAACCTTTTCAAGCTCTACTAACAGGTAAGAAAGAATGAACTCAGAATATCAAAGCCACCAACAATTCAGGAGAACATATTAATGAACAGCGAAACTTAGTAACCCATGATTACCAGCAACTCAAGGAACTAGTAAAAGTCTACTAGGATTTAAAAAAAAAGTTAAATTTCCCAGAAGGCAGGAAAAGCTCTAGTGAAATATGGAAGATGTAAATGGAAGCTATTTTGTAGAACTGTAAGATAATGAAAGAAAAGTGGCTATTTAAAAGTGCTGTAAATAAGAGAAAAGTGTAACTGAATACTACAATGTGAAGCAGTAGTGCTGCTGGAAAAATTTACAAGTTTCTAGAATTTTATTGGGTAGTGATGGACTCTTCCACTTGATCTGATGTTCACATAAATTATATGAGGTGAGTGAAAAAGTTGAACATCATATTTGATATTTCTCACACATCAAGAATTGCAGAATCAATGTTCTACAATTCATACTATGGTTAACAACTTCATTAGGCAAACCAAAAACTGTGTGCAAGTTCTGAGATATTTAGACGACTTCATTGATTACAAAAATCAGGAAAGAAATGGAAAAGATTTGGTAATGAACAATCAATAGGAACATGGTGCGTTCCACTGATACGACGAATCTACTCTATTTCAGACTAATAACTTGATTTATACACTGATACCTTGAGTCATGTTTATGTCATATATGTATGTTGCTATCTTGAGATGCAATGAGGACGAAATGTCTCAAGACTTACTATGGGGTTCATTGGGTGGACAGATAGCATGAGATTTCAACTAGAATCATCCATGCTGGCTGGGAGGTGGAAAGCAGTAAAGTTGGAGTCTCCATTTTGAAAATACAAGGGTTTTTTTTTGTAAACTCAGAACCACTGGACTCTACCCATTGCACTAATGTTCACTCAGCTGCTCCTCAAACATATCTAGAAAAATCTGGAGAATTGTACTGAAATTATCTAAATACATAGGATGGGAAGAATCCATACCAGCATGTAAGAAATACTTTTATTCCATTTAGAAAGATTAGGGTTCAAATGCTACTGTTATAAAATGATATAAAGCAGATTAACTTTACTGTTGATATACTAGAATAATAAAAATACAGTCAGCCCTCTACATTTGCAGGTTTCACTTTCACGGATTTGATTATTTGTGAGTTTCTTCTCCCCTGACCCCCTTACTTCACACACTTCTTTTCTGAGGGAACCCTTCTTCTTGGTGGCTCCAATCAGGCCAGGCATCCCTTTAAAAACCCGCCTCATCTTCCTCCTCCACCAACCAATGCCTGGCCAGCTAAGGATGGATCATAGCCTCATTTCCAGAATCACAAACGCTCTCCCAATACCCCCTATGCATCCAAAGAAGGAGATGGGCAAATGTGAGGAAGTATAGGGCCACGATGCTAACCCATCTCTTTTTTGCTCTCCTTTCCCTTATCCGGTTTGGATTCTAGGTGCTCGCTTTCCCCACCATGCCTTGGCACCCTTCCCGTAGACAAACACATTGCCAGTTTTCCACTTTCGCGGGAGCCCTGTGCCACTAACCCTAGCAAATGTGGGGGGTTGACTATAGCAGCATTTTAGAATGGTTTATACTAAACATAAGCAATATTTTTTTCTACTGCTACTTTCTGATTTTTGTTTACTTTAAATCAAGTATAATTTGTTTCAGTTACTTACTGTAGCTTTGTCAAGTACTTTAATTGAATATGGCTCAGCCACATTGTGTTTCCTTAGTGCTTGTTCCAGCAGCTGTAGAGGGGGACTTTCCCATTTTCCAAAAACCACTAAATCAATATCACTATAGATAATAAAAATAAACAGAAAGTTTTTTAGTAGCTTAGGTGGTATAGTCCAGATGAAACAATGCTTGCATGTATTGCAGGTTACTAAACAGAAGAGTTAAGCTCAGGTTAATACAAGTATTCAGCGTTTTTCTAATTAATGTTTTGGAAACAACTGAGTAATGTCACATCCTTTTGTGGTATTTCGTGCTCCATGTTCACACAGTTCTTGCTTTAAATTACTAGAAAGTTCCCTATGTATCTATAGGGAGGTGGGATGAAGTACAGCTCACACCAGATCTGCTTCATCTCCCATTCAAATGTAGTGAGTTGTCTCACCCACTTTAACCCCTGCCTATAACACTGTGCCATGCCATCCCTCCCTCTCCCTGAGCTTTCAGGGAGGCACCATGGAGGAAGCAGTGATGAACACACTGGATATGGAAGCTTTATAAAGGCAATTTCCTATATAGAATACAAAAGAGGAGCAATTTAGGAGAGCCAGAAAGACAGGACACTAGGTCCCCCAGTCGTGCCAGGCAGCATGACAGATCATTCCTGGTAGTATGGAACCAATGAAACGAAACACTAAAGTATTACAATTCGTAAAAATGAGGAAATCTATTAAAATACGCTTCATGGGACACATAGTTAAAGAATCACTATCATCAGAGATACCCACTCTCAAGTGAGAGTGAAGCACAATGCCCATCACACCAAGAGACACTCCCTCACCTCATCCCAATCAGGAAGAAGGCAAAGAGCAACTGTGGTTGCAGTTGGTTCACCACCCAGCTGCTGCCAAAGCAACCTCCCATGCCATATAGAAAGGAAGACAATAACAATGACGGAAACAGCCGAAGGAAGGACAAAAGTGGAAACAGAAACATCCGAAGTCTTCGCACTGCCACCAACAACTTCCAGAAAGACTGGCTAATATTCAGCAAGATGGCACAGGGGCCTGCGCTCTGCCTTTGCCACTGAGGGCTCTGCCTCTAGCTCCTCCTTTCTGCTTTCTTCTGTGGCGATCAAAAATGGCAAATGATGAAGGTTGAAGTCCTCATGATGAGGTGTGAGAGGAGTCTGTCACCAATGACATACCACCAACTGATATATCAGGCAAGCAAAAATAAAGGAATGGCCACTAAATCAGACGCTTCCAATGTATCTCACCACTTGAGAAACACCAGTGCAGAACATCACACTAAATTCTGACCAGTCCCAGAATGAAATAGATGCTGAATGTGAAAACAGCTAAAAGGATTTGCACTCAATTTTGCAGGATGTTTGGGGTGGTCTGACTGAATATCTACAGACCGTGTGGTAATAAAGAAATGGGGGGAGGCTGGTGAAGCACAGCCATTATTTTTCATTCAGACAGAAGAGCATATCATTTATTAATTTCTGTCATAACTACATAAACAAAAATACATTTCTGTCCATTGGTTACCATACCACATGCAAACAGCCAGACGGATTTGGAGGGGACGTTTGGGATGGTTTGAGTCAACATTTAGGGTAAGTGGCATATACTGGTGGAAACTGACTGAGGAGCAACCCAGTTCTTTATTCATTCATGTATAATCATGACTTTGGGAGCTGACAGGGAGAGGCATGCTCTCTCAAGGACAACTGAAAATGATACACAATGTGGGGAATATCTGAGCACCCAAAGAGTTAGGCACTCATCCTTCAGAGCAACTGGAGCAGAATGATAAGTAACAAAAATTAATTATTCTTCCAAGCAACACTAAGTACTATCGCCAGTGTATGTGGCAAGAATGCCATCTACCTATCATATCCCACACTGGCAATTTGTTCATTTATTTTAAGGAGGTTTAATTTAACATCGTATAACTCAGACTGCATAGTATTTTATATTCTTTTTTCTGGGTGTATTAAAAAACACTGTTAAAGTTTTTAAAGCAACAATGGTTAAGATAAGTTTATTTTGAGCGCATGTGTATACACACAGACACATAGACACACAGCCACACAAAGGATCAAACAGACAAATCTGTTCTGGCCCCAGAAAAATGCAGTTAATCACATAGAACATATATTCACTAGACAGACTAGCAAAAGAGGACTATTAAAATGCTACAGCAAGATTCCTTTTGGCTTCTGCCTTCTCCAGCTTTTCTGCACCTGCAAGTGGCAGATATAGAATACAGAGGATAGAAAACTCCAAGGGGGATCAATGATCCTAGATATTAATCTTCTGTGCTGAGGCCATTCAGAGTTACTTACCTATGGATAGTTGGAGACACTGGATGGAAATCAACCACAAATGGGATGCATATAACTCTGAACATGTTGCTAAACCAATCTAAATTAAATTTCCTATTAGAGCTTTCTGGCGGTCTCGGTATCCACTGACAGTGAGAACTGTCCTTTAATCACAAACCAATATTTCTGGATCATGCCCCTGTGAATCTAAGCACTGCATCAACTCTGCTTATTTCAAGAAAATGGTCATATTTAGGACCCCTGTGATCAACATGGCACAACTTACATAAAAGGGAACATCACAATTTACATAAAAAGGAACATCATGTAATCTTTATTTATGTCACTGAATGCAAACTACCAGGACATCATCTCCAGTAAGTGGGTAAAGCAACAACTGATCTATGTGCATGCTTTAGGAAAGTCTGCAGTGTTGATATAGATTAGAATCAGTGGCTATGCATTTTAATTCAGAACACATAGTCAAAGTGATTTATCAGTGACTGGAACAAAAACACCAGGAAATTCAAAGACATTAGGAAAAAGGGAAACTGTTGGACACCTAACATAGCATCCTAACTTAGCATGGCCTTAATCATGAAGGTAACATCCAGCATCATCTATTCACTGTGGAAAATTTCATCATCTGTTTTCTGTGACTGCCATCCCAGGTAAACCTCACTTACAGTTCAAGAGAAGCTGAAGAAGATGGAGATTAAAACATCCTATTATAACATTCTAATATTATTGTTTTGTTTCATGTGATTTTCTATACGATCATATTGCTGTATGTAAAACTGTCCATCTGAAAAGTCAGAAACATTAACAAACTTAATGGTGCAATACTATTATTATTCTAAATGACCTAAAACATCTTAACATTTGCTTAGTATTTTCAGAAATTCATATTTACTGTTAAACTTGAAGAATCAGTAGCCCACATAATTCAGATTAAATCAAACATAACCTCTCCACCTACAAGAAATTTAAGCACAGAGATAGTGAGGATATGTTTATATGCCCCTATTACATACTGTACTATGATTAAGTTTAAATTCATATAAGTGAAATAACTGTATTCTTCATTTATTTAACCTGCCTCTATTTCCATTCCTTATCTCCTTTATATCTATTTCACGAATGAGGCAGGGATTGCCTTCTTGTCCTTTGTAAAGCTCTATATACATAGGTTGTAACTGTAACAACAATATATCCCCTTCTCAATAAACTATCACTATAATAATCATGACAACTGTAAATGTCAGTCAAGATTACAGGACTCACCTAGTTGGTAGATATAGTCCTGTACTAAAGCTTCCAAATATCTGAACCTGGAAAAGAAAAACAAAATCAGTGCTTGATTCCCTACTGAGAATACCAAACTGATAAATGTCTGAAAGAAATATAGATTGCCTTTTCTTCAGAGACCATTTCCACACTATATTGTTATTGTACTTTCAACATCCTATGGAATCCTGGGGCTTGCCGTTTAGGGAGGGGCCTTTAGAATTCTCAGCCAGAATGCTCTTTGGTCTCAGTAAACTATAAACCCCAGAATTCCACAGGATGTTGAAAGTAGGATAATAGCACTACAACAGTGTAGGGCAAAAATGGCCAGAAATTTATGCAAGGCAGCTGCTGATATCTAATAGTTCAAAGGAAACAGTTTTATCTTCCATGCACAAGAGACCACACTGGCCAGATTCACAGGTAAGACTATCTGACTTGCAAACTGTGGATTGCTGATGAGAAATGCTCCATGCATTGCCTCTCCCCTTTCTTCTTGTGCATGAATCAGTCTTTCTCGTTCTTAGTTTCTCCTAATCATAATTTGCTCAATTTAACTGTCATGACAAACTATCCTAGAGGAAACAAGGAAGAAAGGGCAAGATCCCTTTACATTAGAGGGGACAAGGAAACCCGCAGCATATTCCTAATCTTCAATTCATAAAACTGAATTATGAACAGATAACTAGTACACAAGCTTGCTAGTATCTGATAACAAGCCTGAAACCATTCATGTGATTTTTCTGGCAGGCCCCTCACCTGTAACTAAGATGAAAGCCAAACAGATTCCTGAAAAGGAGACACACAACAATAGTGGCTTCAGTGTTTACGAAGAGAACCTTTAAGAGAGCTTTAAACAGAAATAATTTTATTTGACAAGCATGAAATTTTAATTTTGGTATATTTTTGGTGTAAAGGTAATTGTGTGATTTAATGCTGCTGAGCTGGGAAGAGAATAATCCCTCAGCATGATGGATACGTAGCTGCAGATGGCTTCGGCAGAGTCTGAAGTCAGATACAACTCCTCTGATTATGATAATAAGGATAAGAATTTAGCTTATCACACCACATTGATCAAAATAAAGTACTGTGATGTTTTCATCTTGAATATTTCAATGGGATAATAAGTGGACTTTAATAACTGTGGAAAGCACTTAATTGCAGACATGTAATTTAGCAATTTGCCTGGTTGTGGGGGAGAGTGAAAATTTTGGTAACAAATGGGAGTGTTCTGCAACCCTTGTACATTTGCTCTCTCCTTTCCTAACTCTTGCCTAGTTGTGACACAGACAGTGTCCCAATTAGAGGGACAGTGCATTGCTGCATATTCCTAGAAGGCAAATACATGGAACACTGACTACAGGCTCTCTATACCACTCCACACACTTCAGTTTTAAGGACAAAAGACATAAAGGCAGAAAAAAGAAATGGTTTAAGGCTTTCCTTGGACCGTCATAAACTATAAATATATTTATAAGGCTGATGGAGAGGAATAAAGATATAAGGTCTGTTCAAATATTTTCATAAACATTTTAATATTCATGCAAGGAGGAATAGAGTGTTTTGGGTCTTCAGAGGTATACATTTTACTTCAAATTAAAAAGGGTCAAGAGGCGCTGAAGAACAAATGGGACGTATCAGATTAGTACAATACTGAGGCAGAAACAAGTTCCCTGCATTCCAAAAAACAGAAATGCTAGTTTGGGATGCACTCACATCAGCAGTAGGCCAAAGATCTTTGATGACTGTTTCTATTCTTTTCACTACTTCCTTTCTCATAACTGCTTCTTCAGGACGAGGGGACATAAAGTCATAAAAATCCATTATTTCTTCATGGAGCCTATTGGGAAGAATAAAAAGGTCAGCAGAAACAGAGAAAATCCTTAAAGTGTTAACTTAGTATCTCTCCTGGGATTCAAATTTGGATTTCCAAAGAAAAACACTCTAGTTATTGTATTCAATTAGGGTTTCATTTTCAAATAAACACTTTGTAACAGGCTTAGCAAAAACTGGTGATAGGCCCTACAATAATAAAGTTCACTGAAACATGAAGGATATCACTACTATGTACATAGTCACACGATTAACACCCTAAAGGCACCAGAGCCTATCTGATCTTGGAAGCTAAACAGGATCAGCCTTGATGGAAGACTGCTAATTAATACCAGGTGTTACAGGCTGTATTTCAGAGGAATGAATTAGTAAAACCACCTCTGAATATTCCTTGCTTAAGAAAATCCTATGAAATTCATGGGGTTTACCATATGCCTACAGGAAACTTGAAGGCATACACAGAAACACACAATTCTGCAATTTCTACTTCCCACAATGGGAACAGCACAGCCCCAAACACATTTACTCAAGATTAGGTACCACTGACCATAGTAAAATTTGTTTCTGAGTAAGTATACTCAGAATCATACCACCCATTTATGCAAGTAGCTTCGCTCACATTCATCCTGTCTTACTTTGTCTTCTGACCCTCTTTCTTGACTCCCTTACTTTCAAACTTTAGTTATAAACTCCTTGTGCCCACAGCTTTCTGTTGTTGGACATATTACTTTGTAAAATACCATACAGCACCATTGGTGCTACACAATTAAATAAATATACACTGAAACAATATGTTGCAATGCAGAGTCTTCTCCATGAGTGGTCCAGTCAGCCTACAACACCCTTTTCCCACAATACCACATACACCCCCACCTCTCAAACCATGGAATATAAGTTGTATTTCATGGCCATTGAGAATACCTAAACTTAGCCATATTGTTTTAGAGGACCCCTTCCCTTCTGTCTTTCCCCCTACCAGACACTTTGTTGCTTTGACAAACTTTAGTGTCCCCACAAAGTTCTCCCTCTTGGTTATGAGATTTGCCAACATAAAGATCTACGCTCACCTCCTTGCTTCAGAAGCAGGGAAAGCATGAATTTATCAATTAGTACAAAAAACTCTTCAAACTAAACTGGATGTAAAATATTGTGATTCAGTTTGAAAATTTTAGGTTGAAAGAAATAATAGAGTAACTGACGAAGAGGAAATAATAGAATCGAACAAATTTAGGATATAAGGAAAATATAATCTGTTTTATATCATTTGGATTATATATTTAACCTGGAGGGAAGTGCTGATGTGTGTGAGTTATGTTAAGTTTTAAGATCTACTATAAGTCACCAAATTGAGTAAGGAAACTGTCAAGTGCTTCTTCTTTTTTAATACCAATTAAAAAAACTAAACTAAAGAAACCTTTGGTACAGAAAGTTCTATGAAAAGCCTGACCATATACTTCTTCCCAACCGTGATGATTATGTACTGTGGCTCCTCCATATATGCAAGAGTTCTGTTGCAGAAAACCCTGCAAATATTGAAAATCATTTAAAAAAAAAAAGACATAACGTTTTGTGTGAACTGGAATTCACATACATGGAGGTCTCAGGTATGGAAGGCACTTCGGAGAAAGTGCACCTCCCAAAAAACAGCTTGTGTGCAGTCAGTAAAATAAACAAACTGAATTGAATTTAAGCACTTAAGTGAACCTGAACAATTACAATGAACAAACAGAATATTACAAATGCTAATTACTTTGTAATTAAATATTTGAACTTGGCATTAATAAACTTACATCCAGACCTTTTAGATTCCTCAGGGCATTAAAAGAGTCACAATATTAAACTCCTTTTTTATTCATAAACATAAATACTAAATGTTAAAACCCCAAACTATTTTATAGTAGGAATCAACAACACAACTAAGCCTCAAAATACAGATATATGAGTGAAAGAACCAAGGGCTACTGCAGTTGACTGAGCTAAGGTGCTGACCACAGGCCACTGTAAATTTTCTCTCCCTTCACTCCCTTCACCATAAGGATCCTATATTACATCATTCCTTATGTGTAATACACTTCCATGTAGAAAATAGTGTTCAAACTGTGCATAATCAGTGACATGTACAACTGAATGGCTACAGGGAGATGTGTAATTCTGCATCATGGATACGCTGTTGTTAACATCTGCATGTTCCAAAATTGTAAGACAGACGCATTTTTAGAAAAAAAATCTGAATAAAATTTTAGTAATAAAAACTGAATCAAACTTCCCAACATGCACTGGAACATGCTGGACAACCACAAATTAATTGTCACTTCCAACACAGAGATGCTTTCCAAATTGCAAAAACACAACTAATGGAGATATGCAAAAGAGAAAATGGTGTAATTGTATGCATGCAACCATATATCAGGTTCAATCATCAAAAAGCAGCCAGTAAAATTAAGTAAAATTTCAGTCTTCCAAGCTTCATCTCTGGGTCATTTTGCAAATTATACAGCAAAGCAAGCTCAGATCTGCCATCAGATACACTTCAAATTACAGATAATTGTGGCTTCTTGATGAATGTACTAGGATAGTACATGTGCTTTCAAATATGTCTGTGAAATTCACGCTGCACAGATTGAAGCGTATCATTAAAACATATACATTTAAAAAGCACTTGGAACGTCCAACTACTTCTAATAGCAAAGACAGGAGTTGAATGCCTGTCAATTGTTGATGTGGTCATAATATCTAATCAAAAAGTACAACAAGAACCAAGAAACATAATATTATGTACAAACTGTCCTTAAGGAGTACAAGTTATCTACAGAAAGCTAATTCTATGGAGAACAGATGGACAGCTCCTAGTGCTACCAGTCAAAAGCCACTATGTGGCTATTCCATTCTTCATTCTCCAACACTTTTTTTATTTTAAAAAGACAGAAAAAGATGTACAAAAATCAGTGAAGGGCTAAAAACAGAAGACAGCAATGTCCTGGAGATCATAAAATTCTCTGCTCAAGAAAGAGTGGCTGCAGAATAAAGGTGTTATTTGGAAGCACCCAAAACCATCCAAGAAAAGTCTACTTCAAGAATTTTAAGAAAATAAATCAATAGAACACTATCTTGTCTTACTACATAAGATTTCTGAGGTATATTTTTCTGATAAAGTTTTTCCAGGATTCGCTACACTGACTTTTGGTATGTGGCTTGTACTTTCTGGACACCTTCTAAATGTTATTAAATTGTTTCTGAACTCACAGTTGTATCATATGTCTGTCTGTTTGAAAACATTCTAGTTTAAAACTACTTAGCACGCAATAACTTTCTGAAGCAAAGACATCATATGATAATTGGAAGAGAATGGTCCAGAGTACACACAGTAATTCTGAATTATAGTGAAGTGCTGGAAAGACAAACAGACTAACAAATGAACACAATGCTAAGTTTTCTGTGTTTCTCAAATTTTGTTGCTTCTGAAAAACAATTCCAAGCGCAGTTATTGAAGACGCTGAAGTATGATAAAGGCACTTTTGTTCACTGAATCATAGGTAAAGCCATTCTCTAGTTTAGGAAAATATGGTTCAAGTATTTGTGATAGAGATTTGCCGGAATTTGAAATATAACCAATGCATAGTGATTTTAGAGACAGTGCAACAAAACTGGCAGCAGTACAATAAGTTCACTGGAAAAGGGTTAAACTACTGAGTAGGCAACCATGATATACCATGCACGGTTCACTTGGGTCGTCAATTAGACTGTCAACAGTTTTCAGGACTTTCATATTCTCTCCTCAAATTTAAGCAATGTAGGAGAAATGTTGTTGTCTTTAATGTTTAATACACATTCTAAAGAAATAACTTCCATTAAAAGCTTTGGATCTCTTATTATAACATTCAGAGCTCTGAGTATTTTCCATTTTTTCCTATCAAATACTCAACTTCAAATATTTATGGCTAACGGAGCATAGAATTAACAAAGGGCACTGTTTTATTTCTTAACTATAAAATCAAATAAGCATGCTGGCAGAACCAGAATGGTGTTACCCTGTGAACTGGGGGTCCCGGGAGGGACACCAAAATGTGCTCAACAAAAGGTGGGGAAAATCAGCTCAGAGCACTGCTTAGCATTACGAGAGGCAGGGTAACTTAGCGAGATCTTGAACCCTATGTCTACGGGGTCGGGTCGAGTCAAGGAGAACACAGAAGTTGAAATAATAAATGATGTTTATTAAATACAAGCAAAACAGTGTATGCGACACACTCATACAACATAACTAAGCAAAATAAAGGTTGGAGTGGTATAGAGGGATTTTTAGAGGGGTTGCTGGTTTGGGTGATACTTCACCTGTCCTGAAGCCTGGAAAAATAGAGAGCGAGGCTGGGGTGCGATGTAGCTCAGCACGTGGAGCTGAGGGGAGGCTCGCCAAGCAAAGCGGCAGCAAGGCGGGATGAAACTCGGGAGCGTTCCGAGGGAGGTCTCGGAATCAAGGGTTTTTATAAGGAGAATTGTGACTGCAGGCTATGCCGTACTTGTGGGAAAACAATAGATTTGGAGTTGGAGACAAAGCCTCCGAAAGGTCAGAATCTGAATGATTGAGTTATCGTAGCGGTTCTCAATAGAGTAGCCAGTATGCAGACGCAGAGTACTTGGGTATTGCATAGTTTACCCATCAAGCTGCCATCGCGGGGCAGAGGCTCTTTGTAAGTAGCGTGCATACTTAGGGTACTTGCCTGGAGGTCTCCTAAAGCAGTGAGTCAGCTATTTCTGGCCTGCCTGTATTGTAGTTTGAATATTACGGCTATTAACGGCCGAGCTTGTTTACGTGCTTGTCCGGTGGCCTCGCAAGCACGTGGAGAGGAATAAGAGAAGTGCAGCCGAATTGTGATATCAAGGGATATCTTTTAATATCCCCAAAGCTCAGACTAGCCAGGGCAGTAACAATCCCCCCCCCAAAAAATGGGTGATGTTGGGGACAATATCAGACATTTTCCAATTAAAAGCAAAAATCAATTTAGAGCCAAATAGGGCTTGCAGGTTGGTAGCCATATCACTCCTCAGGAAAGGGAATGCAGGAAGAGCAAAGGATTACCATCTTATAAAGACATTCCTGACTAAAAACCTAAACCTAAACACACACACACCAATGTAGCGCAATAATAAACAATTAAACAATAAACAATGTCCAATGTCCCGTCAATAGGGAAATGTCAAATCATGAGCAAATAGCAGTAAAATAGCAAATGCAAAATGAAGCAGTCAATGAAATACGGTAAGTCCAATGCATGGTCTGGCAATGAAGGCAATCCAAGGAGCAAACAGTTCAGTGAGGATCAAAGTTCGTAGTCCGGGGGAGGTGAGGTGCAAGCAAACGTCTTGGCACCCCGCCCCCCGCAACAGGAAAAGTCTTTTAACTGGAACGGGCGAGCAAAACATAATTCCATCCAGGCAACGGAACGAGAACAACAACAAAATGTCCAAGTCGGTGCAGCTTGACTTGCTGCAAGTTCAGGAGCAAAGGAGCTTTTGCAGAATCTGGAGCCTGGAATAGTCCATAGGTTTTCTTGGGCTGGCAAACAGTCGCAGGAATGGCAACTTTCTTCGTTACCCCCCCCCCCATGATGCTCGGGGGCGATGGTACAACCGCAGGATCTTCCCAGTCTTCTGGAGCAATAGACCTATTAGAATTTTAACAGAAGAACTGACATGTTTACTATCCAAAGATACCATTAATGCAAATGGCCGGCTCAAAGCCTACTGGGCATTCGAATTGAAACTGGGTCATCATGACTGAAAAGACTAAAAGTCTACGTGGATATAAATAGCAATTGAGATTAAGGCTGTATTGGCTGGAGGACGGCCGTTGGTCAGGACAGTGAGGCTGCTGGTTCGGGTCCCGCACTGGCTCATGAGTCTAGAGACGCCCATGTTAACCTCCCAGCCGCACAAGCAGAACCTCCAGCTATGAAGATCCCACTTGCAATCCGGTCCGTATAACATGGACTTGCACGCTCGCACCCTCCCCGGTCAGACCGAAGCCGAAGCTCCAGGCCTGATGATGTTAACGAGGGCTTGGGGCAGCTAACAACCTAGTACCGATGGTTTGATGCTGGCCCCGAACGAGCAGTATCACCATCCATAGATATAGCTGAACTCCGAAGGCAGACCTGAAGACTGGCCGCCTTCGGAATAGGCTTTTGGAACCCGACGGGACATCCAATTTCAGTATTAGAAATAACACCACTTCCCAAACACTCAAATATAACTAAGAACTATATACGTAAGCGGGAGGTTGGAGAGTTGGCCATCTCTCTCCGTCCCATGCAGACAATGTCAATTTACTCATTGTGATATGCTTCGTAAACTGACGCAAACGTCTCTGACAAGTTAATTTCAGGAACTTCCTTATAATTTAAAGACACTTGAGGAGCAATTACATTAATGGGAGTCTTCCCAGTAGCTTCCTCAAGCGAGTCCATCTCAGTAATGCCTTTCAGGTCGACTAGCTGACCCTTCCACTCTTTCAGTTGAGAGACGTGGAAGAACTTCAGCCAGTCTCCCTTTTTCCTGGGGATTCTTACCTGGTATACAGCAGGGGAGATCCTCTTCACAATGGGGACAGGGCCAACCCACTTGGCAGCGAGGGAGTGCTTATCCTTGTAGAAGTTTCTATATAAGACTAGCTGCCCCTCCTCCCACTGGCAAGGGTGGTGGACCCATCCCAATCTCTTGTCCATCCTCTGGAGGTTTTTGCCCAGCTGGGCAGCTACCTGCCTACTTGTCCTATGTGCTGCACTAGGTTCCTCACCCACTCGTTGTTCAGAACCAACGGCTCTAAATCAGAGGGCAGGCTAGTGTTTATCCAAAAGGCCTCGGGCAGCATCATCTTCCGCCCAGTCATCACCATGTGCGGCGTGAAGCCGTGAGAGGCTACCGTGCCTCGGAAAGCCATCAAAATAATGGGCAACTTATTGTCCCAATCCTTGCCGGAGGAACGTACCATCTTCCCAAGCGCTGGCGAATGCTCAGTGCCTTGCACAACTCCTGGGTAACTTCACCAATGAAGTGTACCCCTAAGTCTGAGTCCAGGTCACGTGACACTCCCCATCTCGCCCAGACGTTGAAGAGCAAGCGTGCTGCCGTGCTTGCTGTGTTATCTCTGCATGGGAAAGCCTCGATCCACTTGCTGAAGGAATCGATGACAGTGAGACAGTATTTGTTCCCCCGCAGGGTGGTAGGGAGGCCTATGAAGTCTATTTGAATGCGCGACCAGGGACCAGGGACCCTCGATGCATTGGTGCTGGATGGGCGCCTTGGGGCCGGAGGTGTCAGCGTTGACCATGGCGCACGCCAAGCAGTTGTCGACTCATTGGTCTACGTCCTGCTTGACCTGCGGCCACCACCCGGCTTCCCTCACCCTGTTCAGAGTCACACTTCGCCCTCGATGTACCTGCTCGTGCACAAACTGGATGATGTCACTGCGGAGGTCTTGGGGCACGATCCAGTGGCGTTGGCCGCTAGCATCGATAGCCCAATATACTCCTTCTAATTGGGAGATCTTGAATTGACCGGACTCATCCGAGCCCTTCTTGGCCAAGTCCAAGATCTCAGAATCTCCCTTCTGCAACGCTTCCAGGTCGAACATGGGAGGTACCATGGGTTCCTTTGGATTGACATTTATGGTGGCGATGGGAGCCCCATCGTCCTGTAAAGCGGTATCCCGAGCAATGGCGTCTGCCCTGGTGTTCCAAATACATGTAGCCGTGTTCTTTTTCTGGTGTCCTTGGACGTGAGCAACCCATGTGGGGGCAGTCCGTTCCTCAATCTGGGCCGCGATCCTGACCCATTTATCAAGATGGGCAATGGGCTTCCCATCCAATGTTTTGAGGTCATTTTTGGAGCCAGATTGGTAACCAAACACTGGCTGCTTTGGCAGTCCAATCAGAATCAGTATAGATGGCCAGGGGGCAGTCAAGTGGTTCGTGCTCCAGGATAGTCCTCAGAGCTTCTACTTCCGCCGCCTGGCTGGAGTGTGGCCGGGCTTTCCCCTGTAGGGTGAAGGAGTCTGTGACTCAGATTGCTCCATAGCCTGTCCGTGGGCTACCGTCCACGTGCATGGATGAACCGTCACAGAACCAGCAGACAAAGCCCTGTAACTGAGCTTCCTCGAGGGAGGCTCCCCATTCCACTGGCCATTGACTCACAGTCATTGGTGGTAAAGGGCACTCATGCGTGGCTCCGGTCACAACTAGACCATAGGGAGCTGGTGGTTCCTGTGGTTGCTTCTGAAAATCCACCCCACATGACACCAAGGAAACAGTCCACTTGGCAATCCAGGCGTTGGATACCTGACCATTCTGGACTTTTCCAGACAGGATATACTTAAGCGGCATGTGGGGGGTCTGGACAATCACACGGACGCCTCCAATCATAAATTCCCAGTGCGTAATAGCCCAGATGAGTGCGAGGCATGTCTTCTCGCATGGAGTAAATTTAGTCTCGTGTGGGTCCAAATTCCTGGAGGCGTATGCTATCACACGCTGAGTACCGTTTTGCTGTTGCGACAGAACTGCTCCCATACTCCTGTCCGAGGTGGCTAGTTGTATGAGGAACGGCTTGGCCATATTCGGGTGTGCAAGAGCTAGTGCTTTCATTAAGTCCTCCTTAAGTTGGGCAAATGCCTGTTGTTGTGCCAGTCCCCATTCCCACTGGGCATTCTTCTTCAACAGGGCATACAGAGGCTTCGCCTTGGCTGCGAAAGACTCTATAAAGTCCCTGGAAAAGTTGAATGTCCCAAGCAGAGAACGCAAGGAGTGCACATCAGTGGGGGCTGGTAACTTCGAGATCACTTCTACCCGCTGTGCATCAGGAGTGTGACCTTCAGTGCCTAAACACAGTCCTAAATATTTCACTTCAGTAGATACCAATTGTGCCTTTTCCCAGTTGGCTTTAAAGCTGGTGTCACGGAGGATTCCTAACACCTCATGGGTGATCTCCCGGGTCGTTTCCTCCGAACTGGAATGAATCAGGATATCATCCACGTAGGACAAGACATGGGACCTGGAAGCTGGCTGCAGCTTGTTCCACATCTTTACCATGTGGGCATGGCAAATGCTTGGGCTGGAATGGAAGCCCTGGGGGGTGCGTTTAAACACATACTGTTGCCCCTGGAACGTGAAAGCAAATTTATACCAACACACCTCGTGCAAAGGGATGGAATGAAACGCATTCGCCAAGTCCAGAACACTGTAAAATTTGGCTCCTGCCGCAATGGCGGACAGATTTCATTATATTTAGCCACGACCGGCGCAACAGGCGGGGGGACGGAGTTCAATGCTCTAAAGTCTACCGTCATCCTCCATGTCTTGCCGTCGGATTTTAGCACTGGCCATAAGGGCGCATTGCATATGGACTGCATCAGGGTGACTACATCCCACTTGATGAGTCCCTCAATGGTTTTCCCGATGCCTTCCTCCACTTCAGCCGAGTATTTGTATTGTTTCTGAGGTGGGGGGTCCTGGCCTTCTATCAAGACGCAGGCTCCTTTTATGGTCCCACACTCTATCTTATCCTTTATCCACACCTCGGGGAATGCTTTCACCCATTGGTCACTGGTCACACAATGAACAGGGGCAGGAGCTTTAATGGCAGCACAATGGTGCATGGTCGAAATTTCTACTGGTCCCTGATCTAACTGCCATAGAAACCCGTTTGCGTAGTCAACTGTGAGCCTGTTTCCCCGGAGAAAGCCAATGCCTAAAAGGCCGTCGTCTTCTCCTCAGTTCTCGCATGCCCACAGCTTAAAACGAAACATCTCTATGGACACTGGGATGCCTGTCCATGCTTGGTGACCCCCTCCCACCATATCCAGAAAGCTGGACATGCTCGGACGTGGGTTCACCGTGCCTCGCAAGTTTGGGGTGCAGCATGTTTACTGCCGCACCAGAGTCCACAAGAAGAGTGGCAGGAGTCTTATCCCTCTCGGTCCCAATGCCTGCTTTCACCCAGAACCTTCCCCACCTGTCAGGCTTCAACCTAGCCACAACATTGCGGGGAAGCTTCCTGGACCGAGGGCACCCCTATGCTTGCAGATCCAGGTTAGGGTAGTATCCAGCCGGAGGTGGGCCGTCGGCCACGGCCTGGACCAGCTGTTTACTTCCCACCTGAAGCTGCTTATCTAGTGCTTCCAGAAGCTCTGATGTTGGCCGCTTATCGAACTGGCTCATGTCCAGCCCGAACCTTCTGAGCATGCCCCAGACTTTTACTCTATTCAAGGAGTACGTCTGGGCCATGGGATCGTACCCACCAGATGTCTCCCGGGGAGAGCCCGAGTCAGAGAGCTGTTTGGGGGCAGTGGGCTGCTGTGGGGGACTTCCAGCCTTGCCGGGTTGGCTGCGGAAATCTCTTCCCTGCCACTGCCTGTTGTCCTGCCTGGGAGCTGGGTGCGGATTCCAGTTCCCTCGGGGAACCGAATTTGGCGCAGTTTTCCGGTGTTGGGAATGGGGCCCATAATTCGAGTACGTGACCTCGGATATGGGTTCCCAATTCCCGGGTTCCTTTCTATGTGTCTTGGGGGGAGGTTTAAGGGATCCTGCCTCGCGCAGCAGGTCAGAGACCCGTCAGAGGTTGTTCCCAAATTCCTCCCAGCTAGTCGTGGCTGGATCCACCAAACCCAGGGCCATATTTGTCTCGTGGTTCAAGCCTCCGTACAACAGAGTCTTGAATTCCACGTGGTCAAAGCTGTACCCGTGGGCCGTCAGGGCGACCTTCTCGGCCAGAATGGCGAGGAGCTGCTTCCGTGCAACATAAGCCTCAAGGTTCTCACGAGGACCCTGTTGCTCCATGACACAGAGCACACCTGCACTCTGTCCGGGCCACAAAATCCTCACTACCTCTCTCATCCAGTCGTGTGCCTCGAGCCTAACCATGCCTCGAGCCGCCACGGCTGACTCAAGAGTAGGGAGTTCGGAGGGGGACATACAAAGTCTGGCCAGTTGGGTCCGGTCCTGACCATTGGCTGTCGGGTGAGAGTGAATCACCGTGTTCAGCCACATGATGCCGGCGGACCGGTTTAAAGGACTCAATTGGTCTGCAATTGCTTTTGCCTCAGTAGTACGCCAGGGGACCATAGTCTCGGTGACCTGCGTCTCCTACGTCTCTTGCCTATCAGAACTGCCTTCTCCAAGGGGGGTGGTCCGTCTCGTCATGGACCTAGTCTCAGCCGGGTGGACTGAGACCTTAGGGTCACTCCAGTCTGGATTGTGGGGAAGGGTTGCCTGAGCATCCTCGGGCAGTGCCTCCCCAGAAAAGTCCTCTGCAAACGTTGGGAGCAGCTTCGGGCACACAGCCGAAATTAGGGCTTTGCGCATTTGGAGCTGGCTCTCCAGAGCAGCTGTTTCTGGCAAGCTACATGGCTAACAGCCTCCTGCTGTTCTCTCACTTGCCCCACCATAAACTTGGCCGCAGACCGGGCATGATCCAGCTCAGCCTCTAAGGCGTGGGCTTTCTCCTCCCATGTTTGCGCCACTACCTGGATGTTATTCAGTTTCTGGGCAGACGTCTGCACTACGGACGCAAAAGTAACCTTGTCCGCACACAGCGTCTCGAACTTGGCCTGAAGCCAGGCATTCTCCTTCTCTATACTAGCCAATTTTTCTCTGGTCTCTACCAGGGCACTACTAGCATCTCTGGCCGTAAGCCAAAGTCCCCAAGCAGCCAAAGCGTCCTTAGATGGTCTGAAAGGGTTCTTTGATTTACGCGCCAGGGTATACGCTTCCCGGAGTGTGGTAAAGGGATCGGCCGTCTGGAAGATGGTGTCCTTCCAAGGGCATTTCCCCTTACTCAACACCCACCTTTCTAGTTTACCTCAGATCTTTTCCTCTAACATGAGGTCCTTGATGGTGACCTTGCTACTCTCCGCCATTTTCCTGCACAAACCACAACTTCCTAACACTACCAACAACTCACAACCTACAAACTGCAAACTACAAACGGGACCAGGAACTGGAGTGACAGGAAGGATCACCTAGACCCCTGGGGGACTGAAGGGAAACGAACTCTGCGGAACTTCTCTAGGAAAGAGGGATGGGAACCTATCTCCAGCCTGCCCAAACAAAGTCACTTTGGTACTCCCAAGCCCGGTTTTCCACCTCGACAGCACTGGGGACCAAAGGATGAGGTAACGGTTTGGGGACAGGGAGGTCACCTAGACCCAGGGAACCCTCAGGAGTACTCCGCCTACCTGAAGGGGGGAAACAAACTCAGTGGAACTTACAACACCGCCTGGCCAAGCAGCGGGGGAAGAGGGATGGGAACCTAAGCCAAAACCGTTCCTAACAGTTTTTCAGGTGAGGGGCGCCTACCTCTACCTCAGGACAAACTTCTTAAAACCCTAGGCTAGGTCGGGACTCACCACCCACACCTAGTTGGCTAGCCACTCGGGACGCACCCGCGCTTCACAACTACTAACGGGACGCACCTGCACTCTCAAAGCCACCCAACAACAACTGACGGGACACACCCATATATTACTCTAAGGGGGGGGGATTTCTTCCCTAAGTGCTATTTTGCCTTGCCACTAGGGTGTTGGATAACTATAGACTGTTCCTACTGTGCTAACACTCTAACACTTCGGATCCCAGCCCACAATAGACCCCAAGTTAGGGATGTGATTCCCAGGACAGCTTGTGCACACCCCTTGCTATCGGACAATGGTTCACCGCCTAGTGTTAGTGACCATGCCGGGGCGGCTGACATACACAAACCAAGCAAGAAAGGGGAATAGATTTCCACCCAAACAGAATAGCTCTAGAGCTCAAATGCACAGAATTCTCACACACACATGTTCCTGCCTGACTGCGCTCTAACGACTTGACCGACTGTCACCTAAGTCAGTACCAGCCTGATTTCAGGAGGTTCGCAACTCCTTCTCAAATTAGGGGTACCGGGGCTGCCCGCGTTGCTCCACCACTCTGTTACCCTGTGAACTGGGAGTCCCGGGAGGGACATCAAAATGTGCTCAACAAAAGGTGGGGAAAATCAGCTCAGAGCACTGCTTAGCATTACGAGAGGCAGGGTAACTTAGCGAGATCTTGAACCCTATGTCTACGGGGTCGGGTCGAGTCAAGGAGAACACAGAAGTTGAAATAATAAATGATGTTTATTAAATACAAGCAAAACAGTGTATGCGACACACTCATACAACATAACTAAACAAAATAAAGGTTGGAGTGGTATAGAGGGATTTTTAGAGGGGTTGCTGGTTTGGGTGATACTTCACCTGTCCTGAAGCCTGGAAAAATAGAGAGCGAGGCTGGGGTGCGATGTAGCTCAGCACGTGGAGCTGAGGGGAGGCTCGCCAAGCAAAGCGGCAGCAAGGCGGGATGAAACTCGGGAGCGTTCCGAGGAAGGTCTCGGAATCAAGGGTTTTTATAAGGAGAATTGTGACTGCAGGCTATGCCGTACTTGCGGGAAAACAATAGATTTGGAGTTGGAGACAAAGCCTCCGAAAGGTCAGAATCTGAATGATTGAGTTATCGTAGCGGTTCTCAATAGAGTAGCCAGTATGCAGACGCAGAGTACTTGGGTATTGCATAGTTTACCCACCAAGCTGCCATCGCGGGGCAGAGGCTCTTTTGTAAGTAGCGTGCATACTTAGAGTACTTGCCTGGAGGTCTCCTAAAGCAGTGAGTCAGCTATTTCTGGCCTGCCTGTATTGTAGTTTGAATATTACGGCTATTAACGGCCGAGCTTGTTTATGTGCTTGTCCGGTGGCCTCGCAAGCACGTGGAGAGGAATAGAGAAGTACAGCCGAGTTGTGATATCAAGGGATATCTTTTAATATCCCCAAAGCTCAGACTAGCCAGGGCAGTAACAATGGTGTAGCAGCTTGAGCACTGGGCTTTGTCTCCGGAGACCAGAGTTCAAATCCCCAGTAAGCCATGGACACTCAACTGGGTGACCCCAATCAGGTCACATTCTATCAGTCACAGAGGAAGGCAAAGACACCCCCCCCCCAGAATAATCTTGCCACAAAAACCCCATAATAGGTTTGCCTTAGGGTCAACATAAACTAAAAATGACTTGAGGGCACAGAACAAGAAGCAACGAACACTTCTCAATTCATTTTTTCTTTAGAAAACCATATCCCTGGCAATTATACTATACCAGGTCAAAAAAAAAAGAGCATTTTTAGGCATTTAATCTAAAACTTATACACAAACAGGTTCTTTTGGGTGATAGGCTCCATGAAGCACTCACACAACATACTTCCTCTCCGTGTTTTCCTTGAATAAAACATCTCAGTGAAGTAAAGCCACTGCTTTTCATGGAACATAGACCCTACATAAAATATGCACTGGCAATTTCATATGAATTCCAAATGCAAAGTCTTGCATTAAGAGGTAGGCCACCTCTGATGCCGCATACCACATAAAAGCCTCATTTGCCCACATTGGCTAACTTTGAAAACTAAAGTTTCATTATGCAAATTGTTGCATGCATTTACCATTAACTCACTGGTCACTTTTGTGTGTGCCTTCATATCATGTCAACTTATGGCAACCCCACGAATTCATAAGGTTTTCCTAGTCAAGGTATACTTGGAGATGGTTCTGCCAGTTCCTTCCTCTGAAATATAGCTTACAGTACCTGGTATTCATGGTGGTCTCCCAAATACACACAGCAAGAGGCTTGTGCAAGGTTTGTTAAAACATTACTTAAATACAGCTAGTGGGAGTGAGAAACTAAGGGGAATGAGGATCAATGGCCATTTCCGCACTACACTCTTATAGCGCAATTATTCCACTTTCAACATCCTATGGAATCCTGGAGTTTGCAGTTTAGGGAGGGCCGGCCCTTCCCTAAACTGCAAACCCCAGGATTCCATAGGATGTTGAAAGTGGAATAAATGCGCTATAAGAGTGTAGTGCAGAAATGGCCAAAGAAAAGACTATACAAATCAGGACTCCATGATTGGGGAAGAGCAATATTCCAACAATTCAGCTCCTCAGTTGCTATTCCATTCCTCCCTCCCCTCACAAGGTTTAAGTAGAGTGATTTATATAAAGGAAAAAAAACGGGAATCTTAACCAAGGATGGCTTAAGATGGTGGGGTCTTGGAGCAGTTACAAACACAGGGGGCCTGTTGTGCCAGATAGCTGGGTCATTTTAGCAGGGGTGGTGTTGAAAATGCAATAAAACAATGCAAAAAAACAGGAGATTTGAGGAGCAACTGGAGAAGGGGAAGCAAGTGATATCCCCCCCCCCCTTCAGCACTGGGCCCTGGAACCAGTATGGGGCCTGGAGCAATCACATCAACAGAATCATTGGTACTAGAGCCCTGGGGTTAACCTTCTCCCTTCACCCACCCAGCCCATTTCATGGTCCCAATTCAAACTTTTTGTTTGTTTGTTTAAAGAGCAGCAGCAGATGAATCTGTTCAAGGAAGTCATCCCACACGCACAAAGACCAATTCCGCACTAGAATGTTACAATGCTGTTATTCCACTTTCAACATCCTACGGAATCCTGGGGTTTGCAGTTTAGAGAGGGGCCTGGCCCCTCCTTAGACTGCAAACCCCAGGATTCCATAGGATGCTGAAAGTGGAATAACAGCACTATAACATCCTAGCGCGGAAACGGCCATAGTTTGGCCCTCAACTTCGAAATGGCAGGCGCCGGCTCGCTCCCCGGCTTACCTGAACGCACGGCTAGCCCACACAAGGACCACGCACGCCAGATCCGCGGACGGCCCCCCCCCGCCCCCCATGAAGCGCAACCCACCCCAAGACTCACCCTTGTATTCCCGGACTGTACTGCTGGCTTTTCCAAGGCGTGCCTTGGAAGGCGAGGTTGCACATAGGGTTGCAGCCCGGAGAGCAAAGGCCGCCGCCGCCGCCCGTGTGGGCGAGCCCTTCGTGGCCCACGCCGCCGCCAGAGAGCAGGTAGTTCATGCCATACGTGCTGGCCTTGTTCTCCCGTTTCCTGCGGCCCGGGTGGTACTGGTGGTGGTAGTGGTGGTGGTGGTGGTGGTAGTAATGACGGGCGGGGGCGGGGGGAGCTGCGCCCGGGGCCCGCTGGCTCTGCCTCCCTCCCTCCTCTTCCTCCTTCGCCTCCTCCTGCGGTTCTCCCACTCGCTTCACGGGACTCTCTTCGGCCGAGGCGTCCACGGCTTTGCAAGCGGCGGGCGGGGAAGGCGGCTGTGGGGGCGGCCCAGGTCCGGCCCGGCCGCAGGACGAAGAGCCGCCGCCGCCGCCGCCGCCGCCGGGGCTATCAGCCCCGGACTCTGAGGAGGAGAAGGAAGAGAAGGACGACGACGACACTGAAGGAGATTTTTGCAGGAGCAGCAGCCGCGGCGCCCGCCTCTCCCCCGTCTGGGCAGCGGGGAGAAGGCGGCGGGGGGAAGGCGTGGAGACCGGCGGAGGCGACGGAGGTCCGGCCGAGGCGGCCTCGGAGCGAGGCGGGGGCGTCGTGCTACCAAAGCGGCAGAGGGAGTAACGGGCCGGGGCTGTTGGCGGGAAGGGGGACGGCGAGGAGGAGGAGGAGGAGGAGGGGGGCGGCGAGGAAGACGAGCCGCCGCTGCCCCCACCGCCGCCGGCCCGGCCCTGCGAGGTCTCCCAGATCTGCATCCAGAGCGCATTGGCGGGGCCTTTCTGTTCGGGCTGGATCCAGGCCACGCGGGGATCCATCCATCCGCCCGTCCCTCCTCAGGCTCCTTCCAGCCGGCTCCGACGGGCCTGTCAGACACGCGCTCGCAGGGGGAGGGTCCGGGGCGGAGGCGGCGACAGCGACATCTGAGGCGGGTGGACTGGCTTGGAAGGAGGAAGGGGCGGGAAAGAAAAAGGAGGCGGTGCCAACGACAAGAATATCCTACAACGGGCTGCGCTAAGCCACGCCCCTCCGCCGCGCCTGCGCAGTGGTGCACGCCAGACACAGCTGCTACGCCTCCTTGCCCAGAAGAAAAATGGGAGAGTGCGAGGAGCGGGTAGCGGCTCTCCGATGCCTTTGAAGTCTGTTTCTTAAAAGCCGAAGTGGGAGCACACCACGCGTTACCACACAGGGAGCCAAAATTTTAGATGGGCAGTGATTGGAAAGCAGCGCCAGAAAAAAGAGGGGGAAGGAGAGGAGTCTTTTTAATGCTTAAAACATTGTCCTGCAAAATAATAGTTTACATGGGGGGGGGGTCTAAATATTTTCGTAAGAAAAATGGTACATAACGTAGATCGTTCTTAATATTGCACTTGAGAAGCGGGGCTGACTTTTAGCATACGTATTCCCCTTAGAAGGCCTTCCCCCCATTATATATTAAAAATCAGTTTAGTTTCGTTCGCTCCCTCGCCGGCCAGATCTAGTGCTCCATTGCTTGGTGTGCAGCTGCTTGATGGAGAGGTGATTCCTGCTTATCTGGAGAGGAGGCTCCTATCCTGTTCTCAGCTTTCTTTGTTTATTACTTGGTTTCCATCCTGGCTTTTCCCGAAGACTGGGACCCAAGGTAGCTCACGAAATATTAACATAGGCCATTTCCACACTGTACTGTTATAGTGCTATTATTCCACTTTCAACATCCTATGGAATCCTGGGATTTGCAGTTCAGGGAGGGGCATATGGAATTCTCAGCCAGAGAGCTCTTTGGCCTCAGTAAACTACAAATCCCAGAATTCCACAGGATGTCAAAAGTGGCATAATAGCACTGTTAACAGTGTATTGTGGAAATGGCCTAAATGTATGTGTGCGTGTGTGTGCATAGCACACAAATAGTGAAGGGAAACAAAGCAAATTACACAATTAGAATTCGATTAAAAGTGCACTAAAAATATGTAGCACATACCCACTAAAAAGTACTGCTTCAGCAACCAGTCACTAAAACCCTGCCTGAATGAAAAGACTTGTTTTCAGGTGGAAGACCAACAGGCCAGCCAATCTCTCTTTGAAAAAAATTCTTTTGCCTAGAAGCAGACACCTGGAAGGACCTTCCTTGCATCCTCATAAAACATGTCCCTGAAGCGGATGGGAAACAAAGAAGAAGAAGAGGAAGAGGAAGAGGAAGAGGAAGAGGAAGAAAACATTCTAGTTATTTGATCTGGTTCAAGTCTAAAACACGTACTGCTTTTAGCCCTGGGCTGCTAGAAATGGTACAAAATGGAACAGAATACAATAAAATGTCTACTGACATATACCCAAACATGAATGAATGATTTACTTATTTATTATATTTCTAGGCCGCCTTTCTCCTGGAATTGGGACCCAAGGCGGCTTCCAACAATAAATACACATTAAAAAACATTAAATACATTCAAAACAGTTAAAAACAGTAAACAGATAAAAAATCGTAAAAACACTTAGAAGGATATTCCCATACAATCAATAAATAAAGCTGCCCAGCTTACATGAAAACCTGTTTGAATAGAAAAGTTTTTGCCCAGCTTACATGAAAACCTGTTTGAAGAGAAAAGTTTTTGCCTGTCAACGAAAGGGGAGCAGGGAGGGGGCCTGCCTAGCCTCCTGTGGAAGAGCGTTCCGCAGACTGGGAGCTACCACTGAGAAGGCTCTCTCTCGTGTCTTGACCAGGCAATCCTGGGATGGTGGTGGGACAGAGAGAAAGCCTTGCTCAGCAGATCTTAAGGTTCTAGCTGACTTGTACAGGGACGTACGGTCTTTCAAATAGCCTGGACCTAAGCCATTTAGGGCTTTATAGGTCATAACCAGCACTTTGCATTGTGCCTGGAAACAAACAGGTAGCCAGTGGAGCTGTTTTAGCAAGGGAGTTATATACTCCCTGTAACAGTCGGCTGCCACGTTTTGAGCCCGCTGAAGTTTCCGAATAGTTTCCAAAGGCAGACCCACATAGAACCGCTGCTAAACAAGTGGGAAAGATATGTGTTTTTTCAGTAAGGCGGAATAAGGAATATTTGAAATGACTCTGTTTTTAAAAAACTAATTTATCAAAACTCGATCTAGTGTCATCTGATTCAAGATTCTCAATTCTTATTTTCTTTGCTTGCAATATGTTGATGATCATCAGATGGAAGTAGGTAATGATGCTATCTATTGGCCAGCCACCACATTATTTCACAAAATGAGATAATAGGACAGGAATGAATGAACAATAGGGCAGTGCACTAAATCATCTTTATAGCCATTTCTGCAGATGCCCAGTTTGTTAAAGGGATGTGAAGATACTTATTCCCTAAGTAGAAGTTAGCATCTGTTGAAATCTTAATTTTGTAAAGGTCTTCCCACTCTGTATATAATTATGGTGAAGTTACACTCCTCCAGCACCCCTGAAGCAAGTAATATGTAAAAATGTTGTTCATTGGACTCTAAAATTCAACATCATTGCATTTTAAAAAAATGCCTCATAACAATTTTGATCCTCATTACTTCCAGGAAGTAATTCATTACAAGTAACAGTTAATATCGTAACAAATTACCTCTAAGATCTGGTCTTGGAACTTGTAATCCCAAGTGTCCTAATCATATCTGTTAGGAATGCTTTGATGTGGGTTCCTGCATGGTAGGGGGTTGGACTGGATGGCCCTTGTGGTCTCTTCCAAGTCTATGATTCTATAGTTCTATATACAGGTCACCTACCATCAAAATGTACAACATAATTTGGAGAAACTTTTCTAGAAATAGTACAAGCACCAAGGGTGTTTCTTCCATCTAGGCATCATTCTAGAGGTGCTAGTGTTCCTGAAGCAAGGCCTTGGCACAACACTTGGATCTAGTACTCTTAAACTGCATCTTGGGGGGTTAAGCATGCTCCTCACAATTAACCACCCTAAAAAGTTGTCTTGCTCATGGTCAATGTCTGCAATATCCATAGATACCTGACTGTTGAAAGTAATCTCAGGTCCTGTTACCCTGCTGGCATAACCTATCCCAGAGACTATAAATTTGATATCAAATATGCCCACCATGCCAGAGAGGTTGCCCAAACGGGTATGTAGACAAAGAGGTTGCACAACTAAAAATAGGTCAGGCCAGGAAAATCCCCAGTCACGTTTCCCTAGGGGACCTCAGGCTAAACGTGTCTGCACAAACTAAAGGTTTTCAGCCAGCCTGAGTGGATTATTGGATTTTCTCCAGGTTGAACAACTCCGACGTTAGTAAACCCTGCACTGGATCTGCATAAGCCAATCATGCAAACTACCAAGTTGCTATTGTGCATCATTTCTCCCTTTGTTTTGGCCATTGTTCTTTCCAGGAAAGGGCCTGCCCACGAGGTACGTTCTGCCTTATAAGTAGTCCCAGTTTTTGAGGGTCTCTTTCAAAAGCTCCCCACCACACTAGCAGACCAGTTCTCTGTTAGTTGAGTGATTCCCTCAGCCTTCTCTCTTTGCTGAGCTCCATTGATGTTGCTACTTCCCAGACTGAAGACTTCAGGATAGGTGCCGTATCACTGCCTTTACACCCTCTCTGCTGAATCCCCTATCAATTTTCACTTCTTTCCTTTCTCAATAGGCCTTGTGTGCATGAGTGAGTGAGTGTGTTGGTACGTGAGAACACATTCATTAATAAAATCCAGTTATTGGTACAATTGTCTGGCTTTTCGCTTGGTTGGACCCCGTAAAAATTGGGTAAAAGGTTCTGCTGGGTTACCTCACCCCTCATTTGGATACAGCCAGTGCTCCACTAATTTCCCCAACCTTTACATTTTGGAGTGAATCAAGATGTCCCCCAAGAGACCCCCAGAAGTCAGGGTAACAGTCCCTCCTTTGACCCCCCCCCGGAAAAGTGTCTCAAGGATCCCATTTTTATAGAGATTTCGCTAATGGTACACCAGCCAGACACGTGGGAGAATCAGGTATTTTATCTGTCAGAAAGGAGCAATGCATCTTTGAATTTATTCTGTATTTTTTAAACTGATTTAATATTAATTCCCAAGATTGATTCTTTATTCCTCAGGAATCAGCAGGCATCGCTTCTGAATTTGCATCATAGTCTCTCCATCCCCGTTCATCTGGGAAAGGTCTGGCGCAAACCTCCAACCATCTTGTGACTCAGAGTCCAAAGCCTAGTGGATCATGTCATGGCGATGCATGGTGATCTCCGATCAGAAGATGTGTAACAGTTCATCCTTGTGTACAAAGTTGTTACCATACCTTATACCACCCACCCTGCTGGATAACAATATTAGTGAGAAATAGCATTTTCCTATAAACTGGCCACTTATGGCTGGAAAGCATGTAGTAGCAGGACTCTGGCTGTAAGTGTGTGCTACATCAGGATGATCTCAGCATGACTAGGTCATAAGTTCCAAAGGATTGGATGGAAACTTCGACGTTAATGGGTTTGTCAAGGTCAAGGCGACGGCGAAGCAGATGCGGAGTTAGAAGCTGGATTTAGCAGCTTTACTAGTAATAACTCAAAGAGGTTACTTCACCAAATGTCAGCATAAACAAAAAGCAAGTCCCCGGAACGGCAAACTCAAAGCAGCTAGGTCCGGCTGGAACCAAGAGCCCACAATACGGGGCGCGGATTCAAGGTTGGTAGACGGTTGTTGCCCCGTGCCCACCCCCCACAGCGTCCGACTTAAATAATCCATTGTAGCCCAGCTGAAGCCGATCACCTGTCCGTTGGCCCAGCTCACAGTTGGAGCCCCTCAAACTGTTGGGGCCGAGTCATCAATCGCTTTTCCCATAGCCGCTGAGACCTCCGGACCACCCCCTTCTCCAGTTGCCTCTGGAGGAACGTGGGGGGAGGGTCCACTGCAAACTCCGGACTAGAGTCAGAAACACCGGTCTCTGCCCCTGGAGCGCAAATGTCTGCGGCAGGTGCTGGCCCGGGCTCCGCGCCAGGGACCGCTGTGGAGTCACAGGCAGACTCCTCCCTAGGCTCTGAAGGAGACCCCCCTCCCGAGGGCCCCTCCAAGGGATCCCCCCCAGGCGCGGAGTCCAAGTCTGAATCAGGGGCAACATCAGCCTGGCTCATGACAGGGTTTGGGATAATCCTCTCAACAAGCTGACCTCCAAATACAATAGAAGAGGAAACTGCCTAGGTATAGCAGGCAAGCATCCCTGCTGTGCACATTTCCTATAGAGACCTTCTTCATTCACTTTTACCTGGCCAAGACATTAAGACGCTGTCAGGACTCCCATCAATGTTTTGTCACCTAAAGTTAAGACGGTCAGCTTGTTCGGACCCCTTTGTTTGCTCTGCAGGAAGACAATTAACATACACCCCTTCAGGGTAGGAAATAAGAGTATAAAAACCCAGTTTCCAGCCCAGGTAATCTGTAATACACTAGTATGTTAGGGGTTGTGCTGCGTCTTAGACTCCTGTTCCTCTGCGTTGTGCTCAAACTCCTGTTTGAGCCACTCCACTTTGATCTTCGGCTTCAGGACCAGTAAATATCACCCCTTTCATCCAAAATCTCTCTCTGACCAAGCCTCCTTACCTTTTCTTCAGTAGCCTTGTATGGTTAGTGAGGTTGCTTGATTTCTTGTGTGCATGTATCAATCTCCAATAAAATACTCTTTTAACTTTTAACTGGAGTCATCTCCGCATTTAGTACCGATATACACAGGTGAAAAGATCCTGCCATTATCCTCCTCTTGCAGGCCTCCTTTGAGCTAATAATTCCCCAGTCTTAAGGAGGTACTGGCACTGCTGGTGGACCTCAAGGTCCCCTATCTTTTAGGATAACAAAACAAAGTGCAGAATACTGCCAACGGGCTTCTTGTTCCACTTTGGGATTCCACAGGAAACAGAGTTGATAGTACTAGTTATTCTTACTTGAGAAGATTATTGATGCACTTGTGTGAGCCATTACAAAGTGGCTGTAGTTAAAGTATCTCCCATGGTTACCTCAGGGAGACAGGTCCTCCAGTAGTTTCAGTAATTCAGAGTTTAGGCATTTCACATAGATGCACACACTAGTGTTAAACATACCTTTCCTGCCTGTTTTCTGTTTTTGCTGAACAAATGCAGCTAGTTAGGTTTGGTTGCTGGGCATTTTTTAAAACTGCATTATTGTGCTCTGGTCTGGAAAGGAAGCAGTAATACACAATTTATCTAGAACAGTGGGCAGGCTTATTGACCCCTAAACCAACACTACTTAAACTGATGATCTGTGGAACAGTGCTGGTATGTAAGCTATTGGCTGCTGATCCATGGTGAGTTCCCAGACAGAAAGAAACAGTTGTAGGCAATGAGTACACGTATGGTGCCAGTCACTGACAGATTAGATTAAAACTCCCACCATTCCATGTGAGATAGTTTAAGAAGCAGTGTCCTGCAGTGTGGATTTCTAATTCTATTATTTCATGGTGTCAGGTTAAAAGCTGGTTGTGGCTAATAAGGTTAAATTAGGCGATACTTAAGGCTGCAACCCTACATACATTGTTGTTCTTGTGTTCCTTCAGTTCAGTTCTGACTTACGGCACCTCAAGGCAAAACTATTGTGGGGTTTTCTTGGCAAGATTTCTTCAGAGGCTGTGTGCTTTTGCCTTCCTCTGAAGCTAAGAGAGTACGACTATCACACAGTGCATTTCCATGGCTGAGCAGTGAGCTGAACCCCGGTCTTGAGTTGTAATCCAACACACAAGCCACTGAACCATGCTGGATCTCCCTATAGGTATACTGTGGAAAGTTATTCCCCTTGTAAACAAGAAGATTTCTGCAAAGACGTGTAGGATCATGTGGCAAATCACAGTATCTGGATTTTATTTTATTTACTTTTAAAAACTCAGCTGCTGGATCTTCTTATGGTGTATGACTTTTCGATGTTATTAAGTTGTATTGTCAAAACTTGCTTTGAACACTACAGACTTCCTTTCCTAACATAGCTCCAACTTATTTTTCAACCCTCATTTAATATAGAAAAGTCAAAGTTTGTTTGTCTGTGTCAGGTAAAGACCTCATATGATTCACTGCCTATGAAGATTCTATGGAGGGAGGGGCCTTTAGAATTCTCAGCCAGAGAGCTCTTGGGTCTGGCTGGTTGCTATGGAGATGAGGCCTAGCAGCAAGGAGGGGGGCAGTAAATTCCCCTCAGGAACCTAACCTCTATATGTTGATAACTCTGAATATAGATTGAATTGGGGAATATGGGGAAAAATTACTGAAACTGGACAAGATAGTTTGGGGAATCAGAGGTGCAGGATCTCAAATCTTTCTGACAAATGTTACCTATGAGAAAATAAAATCCTGGGCAATACCAGGTATATACGTTAGTTTTTCATATTTTCCATCTTTGTGTTACCTTCCTTTCTTTTGCCAAATATATTCCCCACAGAAGAAAACCATTTTATTTTTGGTAAGATTTAAACTAAATACAGAATCAAAAAGAGGCCAAATCATAATTACCAAAATCTGTAGTATAGTCTACAAAGTAGGTTGTGGACCGTGGTGACCCAGTCTTCAAATATACCTGCCAGAGGAAATTGGAAGTAGGCTGCAAATGTTTCTTTTGCTTCTTGGTTTTCATTTTTCCAAATACCATTTACCTGTCAGTTATTCACACCCTGCTTTGGAGGCACTTCCCGGATGCCGTGTGGTTGCCTAACTGTTCTCACTGGGATTTTTAAAATAGAAATGCAGTTTCCATAGGAGAAAAGCAGGAAAATATTTTTAACACAGAAAGAAGTGAAAGTATTTATTTTCCCCAGAAAAACTGCACTGCTTCAGCATATTGTTCAGGTACTTTAGGGCATGTTCTACAATTCCAGCTCCAAACTCATATACCAGCACTGCAAATTAGCTTCCTAAACTGACCATACTACAATAAATATTTACTACTTGGCTTGCCTGCTTTCATAGTGCTTTTTGATGTGGTGGTATTGATTCTTGTAGTGCCACAGTACTAGAAACTGTGGGTGAAGATGCAGAACTTAACTCTTCCCCCTCACCTCACTTCTATCTCCCAAAACAATGGATTTGGTAGATATTTTGTACTGGCCTGATCTTGTTATTTTCAGTTGAGTGTACTCTCTGTTATTTGAGTTGTGTTTTGATTATCCTGAGGCTCCATGTTTGTGCATACTTGCCAATGAGTACACTCAGCTGAGGTATAGCTTCCAATAAACATGCTTTGTATCTCACTGCACATGATTTCACTGGCAATTTCCTAACTTATCCTTCCAAAACTATTTCCTGATCTTGTATATTTCAGCTGAATAAACCACTAAGAATTATGCTAATGACAATCATAATTCCTTTCTAGTGATCTTTAAAGTAGCCATGTTTGTTTCTTGCGATATTAAAAGGAAGAAGGAAGGGGAAGAACAAAGGGAATGTGGCAGCACTTTTAAGGCTAACTGGTTTTTGTTTTAGCATGAGCTTTCATGGATTTAAACCCACTTCTTCAAATGCAGTACAGTATGATTTTAAAGCCTTGGGTTATAGAGCATATTTACACAGTGGTGGGAGTAGGTTAGAATGTAATAGGATCCAGCAAGATGCAAATTTTCCTTGCCCTAAAGATCCTTGCCCTAAATTTTCAAAGGGCTGGGTAAGGTGATACAGTGGTCAATTAATGTTGATGTGTGAAAGCAATAAATCTGCTTATCAAAAATTAGTTTCTCTAGGTTCAAAACTCTCTCTGAGAAGATTCCTTTTGTTACACATGCTGTAGCAAGGACTGTTGCATTGATATATGTAATGTGCCATGAAGCAGTTTGTCAAGGTCAGAGACCTGGGCGGCGAGCCAGCCCAGAGAAGGGAGTGTGAGAGCCCACAAAGGCCAGCCGGGAGGAGACAAGCAAGCACTTTACACAAGGGAGTTCATTTACCAGAGTGTCAAGCAAAAGCCATAGTCAGAGTTCCAAAAGCCAAGGGTCAAGAGTTCAGAGATCAATTCAAGGTAGCAGGAACCGGGTGCTGGGAGCAAAGAACAGGTAAGAGGAGGGCTTAAAAGAAGTTTGCCACAAGCAAAAGAAAGCTTCCAGGCAGGCAGTTATATAGCCCAAGACACAGGCGTGGCTAGTCACTGCTTCTTGAACTTAATCAAGGAAGCCTCCCTTTGCTCAGCTCTCTTGAGTCTCCGCCTTGTTTGTGGGCTGATTGGCACAGGCTCCAAAGCATCTTCAGAATCGGATCCCTGTGCCCTAAAGGAGCAGGCAGAGGAACGTCCAAACCTGCTTGGTCCATGACAGCAGGGGGAGCTCTTGAGCTGCAGGACTCATCTCCAGCCAGAGCCACAGGGACCAACAGCTGCTGCTCGTCATCAGCAGCTCTGACGGGGCTTCAGTTATCACACAGTTGTCTTTGTTCATACCTCTGCTAATGGACTGGAATTTGTGAATATAATTTAATTCAGCTGTTTCTCTTTCTAGTCTTCTGTTGTAATTTCCTTGTTCAAGGACTGTGACCTGTAAACCCCTTACTACATGTCCAGGAAGGTGGAAATGTTCTGCAATTGGTTTTTGGGTATTGCCATTTCTAATGTCAGATTTGTGTACATTCAAGCTTTTCTGTAGAGAATGTCCTATTGTCTAATGTAAAATGTAGAGGGGCATTGTTGGCATAGAACGGCATATATCACATTGGAGAAAAAGCAAGTAAATAGACCTCTATGTTGTGATGATGTTATTGACCCTTTGTAATATTGCTCCCAGAGTAGATGTGGAGGGAGCTGGCATCCGAGTTTGTGACAGGGTCTTGTTCCTGTATTACCATTAATGTTATACATCCTGTTGCAGGCGAATAGTTAAGATTTTGAACCTGTCTGTAGGACAATAAAAGCCTGCCTTCCAGAGCTTGTGAGAAGGCTGTGCAATTCTCCAGAACTGATTGTAGCTTGGGGATGATGCATTTGACTGGTCTCAGCTGGGGACTGCGGGAGAGAACTAGGGGTGTTCTGTCATTTTGTATTTTTGGTTTGTCTTGTAGTAGATAGTTCCTGGGTATTGATCTTGCCTTGTTGATTTGTTTGTTCATCTCACCAGGTTAATACCCAGAAACCATGAAGAAAAAGGAAGGGAAGGAGAAGAAGGTTCATATCCATGAAAGCTCATACTAAAATAAAAACCAGTTAGTCTTAAACATGCTTCCACATTTCCTTTTTTTCTCCCCCACCCTCCCTCTTCACAATTCCTTTGCCTCTCACAGTACATTGAATATAGCAGGTTCTCAATCATTTTTTGGGAAATACTGATTGTGGAGGAGAAATTGTGTAAAATTCCGGAGGATGAAGCATGTTTGATGCTTGTCTTAATATTCTAAGACAGTTGAGGATGGTGTGTGTGTGTGTTTCTTATGTTACAATCTCTCTTTTGTTCCTGTTATATATCATATGTCCTTCAAACCTATATCCAAACACCCATGCTGGTTTCAGGCTTTTTTGAGCCACAAACTCAAAGTCTGTGTCACTAACCAAAAGCGTGTACTGAAACATAACAGGTAGAATCATAGTTAACATGCAGAAAACCATGGGAGTACCTTATCTTATGATGTCCTCCTCTGGGTGAGGGAAGCCAGGGTACCTGCTTCTTGAGTGCTTGAGAAAGTGCCCTCATTGTTTGTTTGTTTGTTTATGTTTAATGGAAGTATTTTATTTTTTTTTTTTATTATAGTGCTCTCCAGGTACTTTAGGTACTTTACTGCTGTGACATTGACAGCTGGCCTTATTTTATTTACCATGTTTTGTATTGTGCAATTTTAATTTTGATTACCAATTTGTGATGTTAAAATATGTCCACCAGATGTCACCTTGACATAGCACCCTAAATTATGATTCAGTACTTGTGCAATACATGTGCAGCATTGACAAATACGCTTCATTTGTTAATCAGTTGCCTTACATTCAGCTGTCATTTGGTGACATTTTCTGTTAGGCAATAATCTTTTTGAGAATTCATTTATGCATGCTTTATAAAAATTTTTATTCATTGTTGTCGCTGCTGCTGTTATGTTCTTTCAAGTTGATTCTAAGTTATAACAAGCCTATCGTGCAGTTTTCTTGGCAAGATTTATCCACTGGAGGTTTGCCATTACCTTTCTCTTAAGAGAGTGTGATTTGTCTAGGGCTTCCCAGTAAGTTTCCATGGCTGAGTGAGGATTTGAACTCTGATCTTCCAGAGTTCTAATCCAAAATGCAAATCATTCGTTTAGTAATTCTGAAAGCAAAAAAATGATAGCAGAAAGCTTTCAAAAATATCAATAAAACCATCACAACTTTGCATCCTATATTTTGCTATGTAGATTAGCTGGTTGTAGTGGTGGATAGACTCCTTTCCATACTTGGCATTTCAGGAAGATTATTTTCCTCCAGCTTTGCACAGTCTGAGAACCATTGCTTTTAATAGAAAAAAATCTAAGACTTACTGACAGTGTTATTCTTTTCTCTTACATGAATCTTGAGACTGTAAATTTCCCAGTAGCAGGATTTTACTATTGTCTTGTAATGTATAGGAGTATTGTTCCATAATTATAAAAATAAAGGAGCTTATCACATCATGTCATTATGTTGGGTTATACCATTGAAAAATGATTGCAGATGTACTTGCAATGATAGCTGATTGTTGACAATATGTATTGTACTCTTGCCACATTTGTGCTATAACAGTGTGATTTGCACATTTTTTCATCTGCACTAATGCTGTTATCATCACTTTGTTTTCCCCAACTTGTGCTTCATGATTTGCTTGCCTCATCTAAAAAAAATATACATGTTCCTCGGCATTTGCGGATTTGACCTTTGTGAATTTGATTATTCCTACATGCCTTCCCTCTGTTCTTCTCCTCTCATTCCCTTGCCTTTTGCCCAGATGTGCTGTGCCCAGGCAAAAGTCAGGGGGAAGAAATGGGAGGAGGAACCACCACACACGAAGGAAGGCATGTGCATTCCTTTGCCTTTTGCCTGGGCACAAAGAAGGCAGGTGTGCCTACGCAAAAGACAAGGGAATGGCCGGGGAACTTGGGGGGGTTATTATCAGTTTTTTCACTTTCACAGGGGTTCTGCACCCCAAATCCTCACAAGAGTGGATATAGCAGTATAGCAGTAGTAACATTATTACAGCATGACATTATTATGGCACACTCATCACAATCTCTTATTGTGAGAGGTGGCACAGGAAGAGAAATGGGTTATACCATCCCCCACCATTTTTGGTCTCTTTCTCCTGTGAAAAACAAAAGTTCTTACCACACTAATCAGATGTTTTAGGTTGTCCTGTTCAAAACCACTTCACTCAAACTCATTAAGCCATATTAACAATATTACAGTACAGTATCATTACAGCACAACCATCACTGCTCAGATCTTTCTCCTGTGAAGAATGAAATTGCTAATCACACCAGCCGATTGGTTCACATTGCAGGGTTTACCTGTACTCGTTAAGCTGTAATGATACTATTATGGCATGACAGCATAGAGCTATTATATTATTACCTTAAAAAAATAATTTTTAAAAACCTTACTCTGTGGTGGTAATACTGTGGTGCATGGTATTCCAGGAAAGCAGTGAAGAGATCTTTGGAAAACACTCCCGTGTGATAAAGGCATCTGAATAGTGATTTAATAGTGAATAGTGAATAGTGGCTGGATGGCAGTACGTGTGAAAGGGATCTAGGAGTCTTAATAGACCACAAGCTGAACATGAGTCAGCAATGTGATGCGGCAGCCAAGAAAGCCAATGCAATTCTCGGCTGCATCAATAGGAGTATGGTGTCTAGATCGAGGGAGGTACTGGTACCACTCTACTCTGCTTTGGTTAGACCTCATCTTGAATACTGTGTCCAGTTCTGGGCACCCCAATTCAAGAAGGACATGGTCAAGCTGGAGCAGGTCCAGAGGAGAGCGACCAAAATGGTGAAGGGCCTGGAAGCCATGCCCTATGAGGATAGACTTAGAGAGCTGGGTATGTTCAGTCTGCAGAAGAGAAGGTTAAGAGGGGACATGATGGCTATGTTTAAATATTTGAAGGGATGCCATGTAGAGGAAGGAGAGGGCTTGTTTTCTGCTGCTCCAGAGACCAGAACAAGGAGCAATGGATTCAAGCTGCGGGAAAGGAGATTCCACCTGAACCTCAGGAAGAACTTCCTGACGGTCAGGGCTGTCCGGCAGTGGAATATGCTGCCTCGGAGTGTGGTGGAGTCTCCTTCTTTGGAGGTTTTTAAGCAGAGGCTGGATGGCCATCTGTCGGGAGTGCTTTGAGGGTGTTCCTGCATGGCAGGGGGTTGGACTGGATGGCCCGTGTGGTCTCTTCCAACTCTACATTTCTGTGATTCTGTGTGATTTTAATGGTTAATAGTTCATGGTTAATGGTTAATAACAGCAAACCGTTTATATATTAAAAAATAGAAAAAGTCTGAAAAGGGTTTAAAGGCATAGCGCGTAGAAAACATAGCTGTTCTCTCAGGAAGTCTTGTCTGCCCTACCCAAGCACAGAAAGCAGTCTGAGGTCTCCCTGTTTGAGATTTCCTTCGGTATCTCCAAAGGAGGAACAACAAGACCACACTCACTAATTGATCATTCTCACAGTGAAATGGAATGAGACATCCTCACTCAAACTACCTACTGAATTGTTAGCAAGAAAAGGGGGTCATTAATGGATTGTTTCCAGCAAAAAAAAAAATTGCATTCCCAATGCCTTGCAGCACAAGTGCACTGGGAGAGCCACAACATTGTGCAATAAGACTGAGACAAAGGCAGGACTGAACCACTGTTATGACAATATAATGATGTCATGTGACAGATTCGAAGGCAGATTGCTTGAGTCATTCATTTCATGTAGACTGACAATTTGATATGTTTCATCTAAGAGGATGGAACACTTCTGGCTGGATACTTTACAGGATCAGCTCAATCCCCTCTACTAGTGGATCTGTCACTGAGAGGAACTGCATGATAGATGATCACCAAGCTCAACAGAACATCACCCTAGTGGAATCACAGCACCAGCAAAATTCCTTCAGAAGAGGGACCAGAAAGCGGGCAGGGGCATTGCACCTTACTGATCTAAATTTCCTTATCTGGCCAGTATAATGAGTTGTCAAAAGAGGTGATATTGTTACCTTGATTTCTGGGGGTTCCGGGAGGGACACCTAAATGTGCTCAAAGAATGGGGAGGGAATTAGCACAGAGCACTAGTTAGCAATGCGAGAGGCAGGGTAACGTAGCGAGATTTTGAACCCAGTGTCTACGGGGTCAGGCCGAGTCAATGATCAAGGAGAAGTTAATAATAATAATTGTTTTACTGAGATACAGTCAAACATGCGTATGCAACACACTCACACAAAGAACTATAGAAATAAAGGTAGGAGGTGGATAGAGGGATTTTGAGAGGAGGTTTGGTATGGGAAATACTACACCTGTCCTGAAGCCCAGTAGTAGCAAAGAAGCTGGGGAGCGTAGGTTCTCAGCACATGGGGCTGAGGGGAGGCTCGTCAAACGGAGAAGCGGCAAGTCAGGAGGCAAGTCACGAGCAATCCCATGAGACGCTCAAAGTCAGGGGTTCTTATAGGGAAAATTGTGGCTGCAGGCTAGTCCGTACTTGGGGATAACAATGAGTTTCGGGCTGGAGACAAAGCCTCCGAATGGTCAGTACTTTAGATGATTGAATTATGACCCGATTGTCAATAGAGCAGCCACTATGCAAACGCGGAGTGCTTGAGAGTTGTATAGTCCGCTCATCAAGCTGCCTGCGTGGGGCAGGGGATCTTTTGTAAGTAGCGCGCATACATAATGTGGTACTTGCCTTGAGGTCTCCTGAAGCTGCATTCGGCAATGACTGGCCTGCCTGGATTGGGATTTGAATGGTTCGGCTATTGTTGGCCGCGCCTGTGTGCGTGCTTGTCCGGGGGCCTCGCAAGCACGTGGAGAGGAATGGGTAGAGAAGGCCACATTATTGATATCAAATGATATCTTAATATCCCATAAGCTCGGGCTAGAAACAGCGGTAACAATGTACATTAAAATACTTCAAATGATATTGAGACCCCACTACCTCAAACTGCTGCATCTCTTTTCTTACACCATCCAGGTGGTTGCCATGGAATGTCAGTATGGGATTCTGCTGCAATTGCAGCACACCTACAGCAAGATATCCCTGACAGAGTGTCCATTCCTCAGATTATAGGGCATGCAGTGTGAGCTCTATTCCTTTGACCTCCTCATGCACAGTTCCAGCACACATGGCAGCACTTTGGTGAGGGGATCTGTGCAGAAACGGGATTTTGCACAAACAGAATATAGGACAATTAGATTGCTAACATCTGTCTTCTGACAAACTTCCTATGTAATCCTTTGTCAAGTCTCAAGGCACAAAGCAGCCAGCAGGAAATTTTACTCCATTTTGCCACTTGGGCATGTTAGAAGAATATATGTCTCATACTTGTAAACAAGAAGGTTGGCCTCACATCAGTGAGATGGCTGCCTGGGAAGGCAAAACATGGGTGTATATTGAAAGGGCAGAACATTTTTTTTTATTTTAATTTTTAAATGAATGCATTTTTACTGCCAAGAAAGAGAAAGATTTTCTGTTTTAATTTCCAAAATGACTTACCTTGCCTAAGATGTTGTTATGGGGTGGGTTGCATCTCCGCCTTTGGCAGCAAAATGTACTGGGCTGGTTCTGGTGAGGAAACAGTAGTAGACAATATCATGGTATTTTCACTTTGCTGAAGCAAAACAAGCTAGGTCACAGCTGAGAATACAGAGGTATATCACCTTGCATTCCATAGGAAATATAGGATATAAATGTAAATAAAGAAATAAATATTGATGCCTGTGTATGGCAAGGTACCCAGACATATATGACCTGCAAGTCAGATTTCTCCCTGGACATGGCCTGGTGGGATGGATGATATTAGTAGCATTAGAAGCACAACAACACATAGCCCTGAAGAGTCAAGAATGCCTCAAAGAAGGCAGTTATAGTAGGGTTAGATAGTTTAAGTGACCAAAAAAGTGATGTCCTCCCTTCTTGTCTACCTATCCTGACCCCTCTGTGATGTAAGCGAATACTTTTAATGGTGTTTTCCCACTTCTTATCTTCCCACTAATCCTCTCTCAGCTCTTACCTAGAATGAAGCTAGATTACGATTGTACTGATTAAACAATTCTTATTTTCTTGCCAAGAAGTAGCACTGTCTCTTATGTGAGTCTGAACAGTACAGCAAGTGTGGGGGCGGGCGGGCTGGTGGCCATGTATTCCCAAATGGAGATGAGTCTCTGCAACAACTGTTGCTTTCATTCGTTGTACTTTTTGCATAGCTGGATCACAACTTGGATAGCAGAACACTCCCTGCACACACAATTCCTGTGTAACTTTGTATAGGAAACTCTTCTGACATCTACATGAAATCACTGGGGAAGGATTATAGGATTAAAAAGAAAATTGTAGCCTATATTGAATTGTTAACCTGTTCCAGGTGAGGTGGTACCTTCCTTTCAACACTGAGATGAAATGCAGGAGGATGAATTACCTGGAGTTCACTCCAAACAAAATTGAAGTAGATAAGGAACACGGTTAGCATTCTCCTCCTCATGTTTATCATAACGACATTCCAAATGACTGAATACACCTTTAGATTTTATGGTCTAAGTAAGTGTGAATGAAATTGATAAATAGATGTATCACTTTGACTGAATTAGAAAGCAACCATTTCTACACTACACTGTTATGGTGCTATTATTCCACTTTCAACCTCGCATGGAATCCTGGGGTTTGCAGTTTAGGGAGGGGCATCTAACATTCTCAGCCCGGGAGCTCTTTGGTGTCAGTAAACTACAAACCCCAGAATTCCACAGGATGTTGAAAGTGGAATAATAGCAGTATTACAGGGTAGTGCAGAAATCTTCTTGAGTATTCGTGATTTCAGGAGGCCCCACACCACTGTATTTCCAGAAGTGTAAAGCCACTCCCTTGTCCATTTTAATAGAGAGTTTCAGAAGGAAGTTGCAAGTATATTTTATCCTCCTTTGCTCAAATTCTTTAGCCAGCTCTTCCAGAAAAAATGTTGGTGGCTTGAACTAATGTAGTTCTTCTAATAGTGGATCAACACTTTGTCCACAGTTAAATGATTAAAGAAGACTTAATACCCTAATGGCACCATATCCCATCTGTTGTTGGAAGCTAAGCAGGCCATCTCTGGTTAATTCTTGGATGAGAGACTACCGATGAGTACCAGGTGCTGTAGACTATACTTCACAGGAAGTGGCCAAATTACCTCTGAGTATTCCTTTCCTATGAAAGGAATGGAAAACCCTATGAAAGAAAGGAAGGAAGGAAGGAAGGAAGAAAGAAAGAAAGAAAGCCCTATGAAATTCATGGGATTGCCATAACTTGACAAGTAACTTGAAGACACATATACACACAAAAGGAATGCATCCTCCCCAGCTGCCGTAAGCATTTTTTTTTTTTTTACAGCTGTCATAAGCATTCAGAGCCTGTCAGGAGCAAGTATGTTTCTCCTGAGAAATGCCTTTCCTCATAAGTGAGGCAGGGGCTGACAGTCAAACTCCTTTTCCCTTGATAGTTAAGCCCCAAACCCTATGCTCCCTTTTACTTTTCTGTAGCTCCATTCCTTTCATAGGAAAGTTCATAGGAAAGGAATACTCAGAGGTAATTTGGCCACTTCCTCTGAAGTTAAGGTGCCTTCAGTGGTCTAGGTAAATGGAAAAAGAAGCACTTCTTGGATTTATCAAACTTCAATCAAGTACAAATGAGAAAATGCTGACTAAAAAGAATGCAGTAAAAAATAAAAAGGAAAATAAGTGTTGTTTTTTTTTAATGACTAACCTATGCTAAATGCTTGAAAATAAAATGATCACAATTCTGGGGCTGTCTGAGGAGTTTCAAAACACTATTGGCAGATATCATGAATTGTACTGGCAGACTAAAATTCTATTAGTGTAGTTATACCTTATCCCCAATCCCTGCTCTCTCAGCCTGGTTTCTGGTTTGGCACCCCTCCTGATAGCCATTCAGTGTCCAGAGAAGGTTTTAACAGCCCCATGCACGCCTCAAGATTGATATGGTTTGATTGGCAAATATTATTTAATTGGCAACTACATTAATTGGCATTGATACAAAATGGAACCTGAGGTGATTGGAAGGTCAAGCTGGACAGAGAAAAATTACTGACTGAAAATGTGTGATTGTAAGGCAAGTCAGCCAACATCCCCTCTAAGCATAACCGAAGTCATTGTCAGGCAGATTACCAAACAGCTCTGGAGAGAATAGGCTTAAGCTGAAAGTGGAACAACACTATGCAGAAAAGGGAATTTCTCACCAAACAGTGATTATTTCAACCCTGTCCCCTCACACCTGGATGTTTCCCTGCTTTGTCCCCCAAACCTCTCCACAATTGGTCCTACATAATTGCTCCAAGTCTGCTAAGATTACCCTAAGATTATTCACAGTCAGGAACCAGAAATCCAGTGACTGGAAGTGCACATATATCCTTGAGTCCTCTTTGTGGCAAGAACACATGTTGTCAACCATGGTTTTAATGACGAGTCAGGAAAGGTTGGGGCAACATTATCTGAAGGCTGCTCAGTTGGAGCTTCATCCTTGCTAAAGCACTCTCTTGTATGCTTTGTATTGGACAGCTCCCCTAATAAATTGTCTTTCCTTATTTTTTGGCCCACAGGAATGCTCCTGGTCAGGAAGAAAAATGACCTCCATGTTAGGGACAATTGGAAAAGGATACACAGATCATTTGGCTAGAAGAGATTACCAGAGTGACAAAGGCATACAAATATCAGAGTTCAATTCCCTGCCTCTGCCTCACTGCCAGCAAGGGGGAGGAGGTGAGAATATTTGCTGCGAGGAGGAGGCAGTGAGGAATGTCCGTTACAAACAACTATTAAGGAAACCACAGAGCTGAGCCAGGTCAAAGTCCAGTCCAACAATCTAGAAAGCAGAGGTCCATCCGGAGGGGTCAAGGGAGCCAGAACACAAGGGTCATGAGGCTTGCAAGTAATTTGCTACAGGCAAAGAGCAAGCCACACTGACAGACTTAAATAGCCACAGAGAACAGGTGTTACTTGTCATTGCTTTCTTAATCTAGCCAACGCAGCTTCCCTCTGAACTGCCTATTTCAGCCTCCTTCATGACTGGTGGCCAAGGGGCTCAGGTGACTGTAATTCTTCCAAATCACTGCTGGTTCCTTCTCCCTCTGGAGCTGGTTGGGGTGACTCTGTCTCCACTTGTCCTTCAACTGCTGGAAATGTTTGCAAGTTGATTTGGTCAGTCACTGGCTCTGTTCCTGGCACAATCAGTTGTTCCTCAGTCTCAGAGCCATCATCTATCACAACAAGTATCCATTCATTTTTATGGTGTTTAAGCTAGTGTGGAGAGAATGGGGGACTACGCATCCCAGGGAAACAAGTTTACGCAAGCCAGCGGCTGACTTGTAGCAAGAACACTCTTTTCATTCTTGTGCATCTAGTAGATTGGCTAGGAAAGTTTTATCACCGTTTGACTAAGAATTGGGCCTAGGAAAGAGTCTTTAAATTTTGAGGTTTGGAGACTGTGTCAAACTATTTTTATTTTGATTCATGTTATGTAAACCATTAAGTCGAATTGCTGAAGTTTTGTTAATAATACAATCCAGTCATCATGAGTAGGAAAAAAATAGTTTTATTTCATCAATAATAAGACAAAGTACATTAAGTACAAATGACCATTTTAGGCAAAAACAAACAAACAAAAAAGGACCCACAACTGTAGATCAGTATTTGCTCCCCGTGAGTAATATTTGAAGAATTGCTGTCAATGCATCACTATACTTGGCAAATGCAAATCTGCATTTCAACTTATTAAATATGATTTAATCTTCAAATTATAAATAAGTGGAAGTTTTCTTCCAAATTGTGCTAATCCAGGGTAGAGTTAAAATGTAAGAAAGGCGTGCTTCACTATTGCAGTAGATTTTGCTGAAGGGGTTGAAAATAATGGTGAACATTGACTGCAAGCTTACCTGTAAATGTCACTGAACACAGCAGGATGGTTTCCAAATAAACATGTATTGGATGCACCTACACTTTTCTTAGGAATATTTGGTGAACAGTATAAGTGTATTTGAGCAATCAATGTTAGTTGAGAAATACTGAAAATATTTTATCTTATTAGAAATACACAGCTCTCCCAGACAAGTTATTGCTACATTTCATTTTTCAAGGCCTCCTGTCAGCATCCAGTGACAAATACTGCTGCTAGACCGAGGCCCCTAATGCTGTCCACTCGTTGCTCTTCCACTATAAGGTGCAAACAGAATTTCAATTGACTTTCCAGACTATTGGGGATGCTTCCCTTTTTTGTTAGTGCACATCCCTTCATGTTTCACCTGCACTAATGGGAAAACAGGTGGAGAAAGTCCATGCCACCATGCCAGAAATTGCCCGTTGACTACACTTATTTTCAAAAAAATGGTAAGTTCTGATATACCACTTGATCATCAGACAATGTTGGGGCAGGTGCTGCTGCTGCTGCTGCTGGTTTTAATTTTGCCGTAAAAGCACAGATGTACTACTCATACAGATTTGCAATGTTCCCTAGTTTGTCTTTCGCAGCCGTCACAAGGCAGGGATTTCTTGCCATATTTACAAAATAGAAAGGAGAAGGCAATTAACAGCCTTAGTCATCCACTCTCTGGCAACCAACTGAAGGCAGCTAACTACTGTTGTTCTTCTTCCAGAGGGAAGAAACTCAGAAGTTTAACTTACCGGTAGTTATTTCTTTTCGTGTTCAGAGTTAGCAAGCCGATTCCATAACAAGATTTCATAATGAGATAAAACAACATTACTTTATTACAGCCTACAGACCGTTAAAACAGCATGTTAAATACATTTTAAAACAGCACATTAGGATATTGACATTAAAATATAAATACAGTTGTAATGAGTCAATAGTTATAAAAATATAATGTGTCAAATATTGTAATAAGACATAGACAAGAATAGTCTGTTTAAATAACCAAATTTAAAAATTTAGCCATTTGCTGAGTAAACAGTTTGCAGAGCCATGGAGCAGGATAACCACAAGAAACTTGGAGGAATACCAGGGAAATGTTGCATGATGGGATATAGTAGGGCTTCCTTGGCCTTCTGGTAAAAACTGCAGCGGAAAAGTACACTTGATACAGTCTGCAAAATATAAATTGAATAAAGTGGTGGTGAGAACACGTGCCTTTTTTACGCCTTGGGTGGGGGCAATCTTGTTTGTAAGATGCTCTTGACTAGTACAGCAACCCTGGACAGATGTATTGTAGTACAGAGACTGAATTTAGAATAAAAGCACCTATCAATTAAGTTTTGTTCCACTTTACTCCAGAAACAGTCATGAGGAATTTAATCAAACACTGATTTTAAATCAACAAATGTAGTAAAAAGCTTTGGCCCCTTTTGGTGCAATGCAGGATGGTCCAGCACCCAGCAAGGGTCAACAGTGGAGCGGCTCACTTTGAAGCAAATCTGCTCCATCCCTCTGAATGTCATTGATCCATGCTTTTAATTTAAGTCCTAGATAACTGGCATACATCTTCCTGGTGGCAGATAACAAGCTATTGGTTTGGTAATTATGAGGATCATCTTTAGGACCCTCCTTATAAACAAGAATAACAAAAGCTGTTAACTAGGCTGCAGGGATTATACCAGGTTTTTTAATTAGAGAGAAAAAGAGAAGCCAGCATAGGTGCCAGCCAACTGTTACATTTCAGCAGCTTCAGGGGAATATCACCAAAATCAGCAGCCTTGCTGGACTTAAGCTGACCTAATAGTGCCTCAACTGTATCCACATTCACATCGGGCCGTTCTGGGACATTCAGGGGTAAAGAAGGGAGCATTTTAAATTTAGATATGAAAGAATAATTAAAAATGGCACGAAAATTATCTTCCCGTACACCAGCTGAGATATAACACTCTGAGATTCCATTATGGTGACTTAAAGTAGTGGTTCTTAACCTGGGGTCTCCGGAGTCCTCACAGGGGGTCTACCAAGCTCTACTGATGGACACCAACAGCAGCTTTAGCAACAGGAACATGGCAGCATGGTGTTTGTGGGGGTGCCAAAACTACTTCCTTGTTAGTAAATGAAAGAGAAGTTTGGGTGCATGCAGACAACTGCCACCATGTCCCTTGGCACCCACAATCCCTGCTGCCATGTCCCTGATGAAGGGGACACCAAGTCAGGTGTATGCAGGCACCCAAACTATGTCCCTTGTTTGCAAACGAGGGAGCAATTTTATAGCGTGTTCATGCCTGCCGCCATGTCCCTCAGTACCTACACCCCTGCTGCAGCGTTCTTGACGAAAGGGACATGGTGGCAGCCATGTGTATATGCCCAAGCAGTTTCCTTGTTTGCAAAGGAAGGAGTAGTTTAAACACCCGTGCACGTGCGCACACACACACACACACACACACTACTGCCTTGTCCCTGACGAAAGGGACATAATAGCAGACATGTGAGCATACCCAGACTATGACCATTTCTGTACTAGCCTGTTGTAGTGCTATGATTCCACGTTCAACATCCTATGGAATCTTGGGGTTTGCAGTTTCGGGTGCAGCCACCCGGCCGCTCCAGAAACTGCAAACCCCAGGATTCCATAGGATGTTGAAAGTGGAATCATAGCACTACAACAGGCTAGTGTGGAAATGACCTATGACTCTGGAGACCAGGGTTTGAATCTCCATGGATCTCCTATACTGTTTGAATCTCCTATGCTGGCCATGGAAATCCAAAGAGTGACCTCAGGCAAGTCACATTCTTAGCCTCAGAGAAAGGCAAAGGCAACAAATCTTGCCAAGAAAACGCTTATGATAGGTTTGTCTTCAAGTTCCTATAAATCAGTTTTCAAAGAGAAGAGACGCGATGGCAAGAAGGAACCTCCTCCTGTCAGTGGCACTTTGTTGTTATGGACCTTCAAGTCACGTCTGACTTATGGCAGCCCTAAGGTGAACCTATCACAGGGACTTTGTTTGGCAAGATTTGTTCAGAGGAGGTTTCCCTTGGCCTTCCTCTGAGTCTGGGAGAATGTGACTTGCTCAAGGTCACCTAGTGTCTGAACAGGGATTTGAATCCTAGTCTTCAGAAGCCATGAATAAATGTTTGAATATTTGAATATTTAAATAAATATTTAAATCTAAATTTGAATATTTAACTATTTACATCTAAATTTAAATATTTAAATCTTGAGTTAAGTCTTGGGGGCCCCCAAGAACAAATCATATTTATAGGGGATCCCCACTAAAGAAAAGATTAAGAACCACTGACTTAGAGTACTTGAAACTATCTGCCAAAATGTTCTACTACTATGTGTAATAGAAGCTGCTATTAGCATTTGCCAATTTTCTCTTGTTGCCTCATTTTTTTTTTTTCTGAGACAAAGCCTCTTGTGTTGTTTTCTTAGCTCATAATATGAGTAAGGTAACTGGTGCTCATCAGTTGCTCAATAAGTACAGTAAATTATATGGATTTTTCTCCTAAGATTGGCACACTCCCTGTCAAACCACTTATTAGCATGGGCTTTGAGGTGTTTTGTAGTGTTAGCACTGACCTGTAGAGAGGAGTGCAAATCCTATATAACGTTCTCGTATGGGGTTCTGGCAGCTGGCTGCATCAATGGCGGACACAGTCTAGTGAGCTGCACTAGATCGTGGTCCCCAGAAGCATAGTGCCTGATGCGGGGGGGCTCCCCCTGTCAAACTAATGGACTCTCTGACTCACTGGGAGTACAAAGACTCAGTTGAGCCAAGATCAGGACCAGCAATGTGCCCTCTTAGGAATGGAGCGGCCACAGCAGGTCCTGAGGGTCTGGAAGAATCTCATACTTCACTGGAGCCAGGGGATGAAGACTGTACCCCCATAAGAAAACTACATTCTCTCTGGCCAGACCTCTTGTTAAGTATGCAATTCTATCTTTATTGCTTTTGCTTTTAGAAGACAGGAATCCCTTTGCATGCGACAGTTTGAATCTTTGCCTATTTGCTTTGAAGTCTTCTTGCATACTATTTAAAGGGACAATACTGCTTTCTGAATTGACATTGGAACCATGTATGATTTAATCTCAAATACTAATTCCTTCCCCTTTTTTACTTCTGTGATCATTGTTGTTGTTTTTGGGATTTAACTATTTTGTTTTTTTAAAGTTTAGATGTGGATGTGGATTTTGAAACTTTTTTTCTTTTGAAATTTTAAAGGACTGCTTACTTTTGATCTTGAAGTGTCAGTGTTATTTGATTAGCAAATGAATTTGCTTCTTCCTCTGACTTGAACTCTGAATAAGATTCTGTTTTTACTAACAGGACAATCATGCTGCACAATGTTCATTTCTCTGTTTTTCTGAACTGGAACAGAAACCAGTGATTTTGCATTTAGTGTCTTGCTAGCTGATGCAACATCCTCTATCAGAGGAGCCAAACCCAATTGTTTGTACCTTCCTCTTGTGAGAAGTATCATACCCTAGAGATACTAATTAAATTTTAAATATTAGATATGAAATTAGAATCTGAGGGATTGGATTTAGTTAAATAGTTCAGACTTAGACAGTCTCCTCAGCCAGGGTCTGTCATGGCTATCAAGGTACAGGGAGGAGAACTAAAACTAAAACTGATTTTAAAAAGAGGGAGGAGGGCAGAGAGAGAAACCAGACTGTGGCCCTTTTCGCACGCCGTTTCTAAAGCGAAAGGGCCCCTTGAGCGTCGCGTAAATGGGAGGAGCGGTCTGTACAATGCACTCCCATTTACGCAACGCTCAAGAGCTGGATACAGAGCGGACATGCACCTTTTTATTTTCGGCTCTAAGCCGAAAATGGTGCGCAGTCGCACAATGCTCTCGGGGCCCATGCGCACTTTCCTGCTGTGCAGTGCATCAGGAGCTGGGCCGGTCGCGCTTCCTGCCTCAGCGCTAGTCTGCAATTCCCAGGTTGCGCTGCGGTAGGAAGGGGCGGGGCAGTCGCGCAACATTTGCGCGACCAGGAAGCCGATGCAGAACTCAAGCAGCAGGTAAACGGCAGCGTTTCTGCTGAGGCTTTTCGCGTAACCGTCACCCCCCACCTCCGCAAAAAGGTAAGGTGCAGAAAGAGTGTGTATTAGTTATCGGTATAAACTGTAAGATAGCTGACAGTTAGGAGAATCTCTTAAAATTCATTGTACACATACAGTAATAATAATAATAGTTAGGAGCATTTTCTATTAAGAAACTACTTGAAACACAAGTGTCAGGACTTACTTCACATGAAGCATCAGCTTTGAGGAGATTGTTTCAAAAGTTATCTTGAGCTTCAATAACAACTCAGAAGTGTATGAACTTCCTCCTATAAGAGAGTAATTATTAGTCCTAGCACCTCAGCCATGAAAAGCTATAAATTCCAGATGGGGAAATTCAAACGTTAGGTGTTTTTGATATTGAAATCCAAGAGGGGAGCTTCTCTGTGATAGCAGTTATAGTAGTTGTATTCGTCGTCACCCTAGTAGTGTCCTATCTCAGTCCTGGCACAGCTGATAAACAAAACAAACTGAGTTATCTCCCAGCTTGTTACTTACTTCCAGGCAGTAAGCAAGGAATCATAAACAAAGTCCAACATAAAGTCCAGCAGGGTTTCACAGCAAGGGAGTGTCCAAGGTCAATCAAAGCATCCAGCAAGATAGCAGGTCAAATAAGTTCTGACAACTCTTGGAGGGGAAGGACATCAGCTAAATAGGTTCCGAGCCTAGCGCAGCTGAGACTTGATTGATTGTTGCCGGTTATAAATCTTGAGAGAGTGACACTGGCTCTCTCTTTGTTGCCTGTGCACTGCAAAGCTAGGTCAAGGTAAGTGTTCCTTTATATCTAAAGAGGCAAGACTCTCTTTTGGAGCTGGCACCGTCCCCTGTTCTGTTTCCAGCACTGTAACCTCTCTCTGTACAGCAGGCCCTAGCAGGCCTTCTGTTTCAGACACTGCTCTGGAAGAAGGGCATGACAAGTAGTAGTAGTTGTTGTTATATCCCTGCTCCTCCTTCCACACACTCCTGCCCATAGTTGGCAGATGGAAGAAACTGAGAAAATATATTCTAGTTGGTAAGTTATTTGCAGCACCCACACTTCATTTAACCTTCTTGAGAAACCAGTTCTTTGGATTCTGACATCATCTTTATAGCATAAATCATCAGCTCTCAACATTCTATCTGCTGCTGCTCCTCATATCCACCTTCTGTCCACAATGAGGTAAGTAGAAGAACAGCTGGTGGAATAGCTGATCCCACAGACCCCTCCTCCATCTATCCATCATTTCTATCCTCCTACAGTATCATTCTCCTCCCCAGTCCTGACCAGGTTTACCTAAAACTATCCAGGAAGATGAGGAGGGAACACAGCTGTAGCATTTCTGGAATTTTCTCTCCAGTTCATTAGAAAAAAAAAATGGGAGGGGATGTGTTATATTCCCCCCCCTGCCAACTCCTTAGAGAATTATGATCACCTTACTACTTTAGAAACTTATCTTAAATTTATGTTTTGATACAATACATTTAAAAGTACAGTTTATTCAAACAACTGTCAATTTATTAATTGTATTTCCTTTTTTTTTTGCTTTTCCACTTTATTTATTTGAAAAGTTAATCAAAAGTACAAATTATCAACATTCAAATTCATCAACAATTACAGATGGATCATCTTGTAATACATCTTTCTGCAATCCCAAGTAAGGTACTGAGGGTCTTAATTGTGGTTTGTCATTGACATACTCAATAAAGCAAAACCGTTTCTCAGTAAACAGTGCTTATCTCATTTGTTCTTTTGACTTTCTCATGTTGTCTGTAAATTTTTCCATTAACCATGTCCCACACTCTCTTCCACCAGTTTTCTAAAGTCTGCCATTTTCTTGGCCATTTGTAACCAAGTGGCAGTTATTTAAAAAGCTAATTAGTCTTTTATGGTTCAGTGTTTTGTTCTCTGCTAAATATATGGAAAGCAATAGAACACCAGGCCAAAATCTTACTTTTTTGTTTTGTAATCATGGAAACTATGTTACTTATCATTGACCAAAACTGAACTATTTTTGGACATTCTATCCACATATGTGTATAAGTCCCTTTACAATCTCTCCAACACTTTGATGTTACATTTTTTGTAATCCTTGTTCATTGAACAGGAATGAGATACCATTTGTATATTAGTTTTAATATGCATTCTTTTAGAAAGGCTGATTTTTATTTAAACAGAGGTGAACTCCATATCCTCAACCAATCAGATTCCGAAATTTTCATTTTCAGTTCTGATTCCCATCCCGCTCTATGATTAAGATTTCTTCTGTGAATTTCCTCTGTCTACCTACCTACGTATCTATCTTTGCTGGTTGATCTCTATTAGACTGTTCTGTCTTAATACACATATTCTCATATAGTGTCAGTGAGGATAAAGCTTCTTCTATTTATATCAGCTGTGCTGTAAAAGAAAAAATTTGGTGACAATGTAACAAATTAGAGATAACACGTACTAAAATTAAGACCTTCTTTAGTCTTGGTTCTAACTCTGTTAAATATGTCTTGTGTAGTATATAACTCTCTATCTTTCCACACTTTAAACTAAGTAAACTTGTCCAGTTTGCAGAAAAGTGGGTGTAGAAGAAAGGATCTGATGGGAGAGGGATTAGAAGCTACTGTATGTTTCCATTTTCTCCAAATTAGTAGGGACAGCTTCCAAACAAAAACGGGGTGTGTGTGTGTGTGTGTGATCTCTCTAAGTAGTTCAGGTGTAATGTTTGAAAATAATAGACCCATTTCTGCAGAAGTCACATTTCTCACTTTCAAATCCACCCAGTTGCTTTATGTGTCCCTTGTTATTATTTGTATGAGTTGGTTTAATTGGAAAGCTGCAAATTGACATTCTATATTTGGTATGGCAAGTCCCCCATTTTGAGGCCCAGTGTATCTAATATTCTTTAAGAATCTGGATCTTTTATTGTTTAATGTAAAATTATTAATTATTGTTTGCCAAGATTTAAAGTATGAGGTAGGCAGCAAAGTAAAAGAAATAGAAATAGAGACAGCAGCTGTGGGAGTAGGAACATTTTCAACAAAGCAATCCTTCCCAAAAAAGATAATCTAAATGTTCTCCATAAACCCATTTTTTAAAATTATTTCATCCATTTGGTGAGCAGTCTATAATTTCATGGCATTATCTGGGCTAGATCTTAGGAAACCCAGATATAAAAATCCAGATGGCTGCAATTGTAAGTTGGTTATCTCTTGCCATCTCTTTTGAAAAGTTAAAGGGGCGTTTAGGCATAGCATTTTCAACTTTTGGAAATTTACACAGAGGCCGGCTAATTTGCCAAAGGTATGTAATAGTTTTGCAAGTTCTGTGAAGGAGGTTTCTGGATTTTTTAAGAAAATATGTTGTCTGCATATAGATTAATATTTTGTTCATGTTGGTTAACACTAACATCTATTATTTTTAGATTTTTCCTAATGAAATCTACCAGTGGTTCTACTACTAAAGCAAATAACAGCAGTGAAAGAGGGCAGCTCTCTTTGGTGCCTCTATTCAGTTTAAATGGAGAGAGTTCTCTTCTATTAACAAGAGCTTCTGAACTGTCATATAATTTTTAATAAGTCCGATAAAACTATCCCCAAAGTTCATGTCCTCTAAAATTGCAAACAAATATCTCCATCAGATGAAATGAACACCAACTGGAGGAGCCCAATATGCACCCTGGTATAAAGACTACTTAGTCACTATTTATATATTCCACAATACAGGTGTTGATTCTGTTAGTTAGAATGGATGTCAGTATTTTAATAACTTGATTTATGAATGTTGTGGATCTGAATGATTTTACCAGTGGGTTTTCTTCTGTAGTTTTAGATATGGCAACAATCCTTGATGTCTTCCAACTTATTGGTGGAGGGGGCATGATTTATCCACTACATAATTTAATCATATGTGGAATCAGTTAATTAAGTGCTTGTAAAATCTCCCTGGCAGTCTATCAGGACCAGGAGATTTACCTGGTTTTAAATTTTGTATTGCCAATTTAATCTTGTTCTCTTCTATAGGCTTGTTAAGAATGGATTTATGGATTCTACTAAATTCTTTAAGATTTAATGATTTAACAAATTCATTAATGTTTAATTCATCGGATAGTTCAGAGGAATAAAAATTTGAATAAAAATCTTGAAGCTTGTATAAAATTTTATGTAATTGAATTTTAATGTTCCCTTTCGTAGCAGTAATGTTCAGCTTCTTTTCTGCTTTTCTTTTAACTAATCTAGCTACTAACTTTGAATTTTTGTTGTTTTCAGAAGTGTAATGGAGTGTGGATTTTTTTTATATATATAATCTTTCAATTACTGCCTTTTTCTTAATCAGTGTGCTAAGTATGTTTGAATCTTGAGATAATCTGTGGGAATGTGTTCATGTAACAAGTTCAGCTAGTAGTGATGCTCTTTTGGCTTCCTTTATTCTTTTTTGTTTTGCTCCCTCCTGAATAAAAAGTCCCTTCAGTACAGACTTCAGTGTGTTCCATATTAAAGCCTCAGAAGTAGTGGAAGTTTTGTTTTCATTATAAAAAAAATTGGTAGACTCTTGAATAGTTTTTTTTAAATTGCTCATTTAACAATAAATGATGACTGAAGCACCAGATTTTGGCGTGCTGCATATCTGTGTCTAGAATCCAACTGATGATTAAAAGTAAATGATCTGAATATAAAATTGCATCTTGTATCTGTGGCCGGAGTGATTTCTGGATTAAAAAAATGATCATTTCTTGAATATGAGCAGTGGGTAGATGAGTAAAAGGTATAATCTTTTTCTTTGGGTGTACCAATCCCATCATGTTTATGCTCTCTAAGAGCAATGAAGATGTCACCATTTTTTTTCCTTTAGGGCAATATGATTTATACAAATAGGGATGTAACATGTCCTTATAATCTACCCCAATAATTATTTCTTCTACTTGCCATGTCACTTATGATCTGGAGGAAAACATTCATGAGTTTGTTTTGTTCCTTGTTGGTGGCATAAAAGCTTCCTAATGTAACTAAATAGACCTGTAATTTCCCCTGTAAAATTAAGAATTTACCTTCTGTATCTTGTCAAGTTGAAACGGGCTTCTTTTATCAACAACAATATAAATTCTTTTTGCCTTTCGCAGACCCCCTACCTTAAGCTATTCCCCAAATTGTTCTGCACGTAACACTGGTTTTGGTCTTCTGTTGTGGGTTTCTTGTAGAAATACTGTTTGTACACAATCTTTGAATCCATTTTAAAATTTTTGCTCATTTAAGGGCTGACCCTAGTTGCCTAACATTAATTAGGCAATTCTGTTCTTATTCTCTATTCTGTTCTGTTCTGATTCTGTTCATATTATCATTCTAATGACAATATACATGTGATCCCATAGGCTCCTTTTCCACTTCCAAGCATGAAGAGCTTAGACAGAAAAGGAATGGTCTTTTCTTGAAATATTGCAAATTTGAATAGACCTTAAGACATTTATATTATCACATCCACTTACAGTAAAAGTTGCAAACATATTCAAACCAACATAATAATAACCACCCCCACCCAACTTTTTGGTTCCAAGATGGGGAGAGCTCTGCTAGAGGTCCATCACATCACAGTAGTCTGATCTCTTCCAGATAATCAGTATTAGGCAGGTTTATTGCATTTCAAAACCACTTTTTAATAGCCTCTTCTGTTCAGTAAGATACATGAGTTGGACAGAAAATCTATCTATCTATCTATCTATCTATCTATCTATCTATCTATCCATCATCTATCTATCTATCTATCTATCTATCTATCTATCTATCTATCTATCTATCTATCTATACATAGTCTCACTTGATCTTAGCTAAAAGGCTGAGAAGTGAAGGAGGAAGGAAAATGGGTGATACTAAAGAATAGGAAAGTAGAATAGATCTGACGTGGTGACTTCTACATTAAGGGTGGAATGTTGAATGAGAAAATAATAAATGAAAAATACACGTTACTAGGTAGCACAACAGAGTAAGAAAACAACAACAAAAAGATATCTCAAATAAAACAGGTTCAGTCTAAGACAAGATGGAGATTGGATTGGGAGAAAATGCGCAATAAGGATAGTAGAGTAGGGAGGGAGAGGGAAGGATATGGAGAGAAGGAGGGAGGGAAAGTGATGAATTGATGGTAAAAATACAGAATATGGATATTGAGGGATTTTAAAAGGTTGGGGAAGGAGGGGGAAGACGCAGTATGAGTATATAAAAATTGTACCTACAGAAATAAAAAAAATATATATTCATAGAAAATCTTTTCCAAATCTTGTATATATTTTGGACTAACATTGCCTATATAGTTGTTTGATATGTAAAAATTTATAATTGCCCTGAGATGTGAATAGTCTCTTTACTAGTAATTGTCCTGAGATGTGAAGAATTTGTTCAAAAGCCAATATTAGCAGAATAAGTGACATTTCTTGTTCTATATATGCACTCAATGTCAGTTTTCTCTATAGCAAGCTCTGGGCACAGGTCATTCAGCCAGGTGATCATAAAATGCAACAGGTCTCCCTGGTCCACATTCTCCAGGACTCTCCTAAAGTGAACATTAAGGCACCTTACCCTATTTTCAAGATCTTCAATCTTGTTATTGAGAAAATCATTCATTTCCTCTAAGTACTTTATTCTGTCATCATGCAAAGTGTTTTGGAGAGCCTCGTTGGCAGCATCCTCAATATCACTAATACACTTCACAACTGCTATAAGTTTTACATCTACAGGTTCCAGCACCAAGGACCAATCTTGGAGGAGGTTCTCAACCTTTGAGGAGGTTCTCAATTAAGTTCTCAGTTTTTCTGATAATTACAGGAATGGACACAATTCCATTTTTACCTGGGGTCCATTTTTCCTTCCCTTCCCTATTCTATTCGGCCTACATGCTATGCCTAAATCCAAAGTATCATCCTCATCTTCTACTGGCAATTTGAGTTCTTTGGCTGAAGCATAAAAGTCCATGATGGATTGATCTGTAGTTTTCTTAGTCCCAAGTAACTGAAACTGCTGTTATAATCTTGTTTCTTCATTATGTTCCCCCCCAACTTCAGAAAACTGCAAGACTCTACACATCTGCCATGTTGGATAGTCAGCCAACTGAATTTACATTTAAACATTTTAAATATTTGTTACAAATGGAGCTACTTGCTCAGACTAAGAACACCAAGAAATTCAGCATCTCTAGTTTATGAAACGTAAAACATAATGTGACTTGTTGTGAACATAGTGTTCTCTACATTGCCAAGTAGACAAAAAAAATTCATATTCAGAAGAAGAACTGAGAAAAAAAGTGGGAAAAACTAGTTTTATTGAATATTAATTTTACTATATGCAACTTTTTCTGATCTGTTTCTTTTCTATGTATATCTGTCAGTATTTTTGAATATTTCATTTATATTATAGTTTTTCACTTCTAAAAATGGAAGGTTTACATAAGATAATCTTCTTTGCCCTTTCACATATCACTCATTTTTTTTAATACGGTGTAACTGTTTTCAAAGACAGAGGAATTTAAAGGAATTAAGAAACAAGAAGAGACAGCTACATCATAAATGGCATTGAGATCATGTTGGATACGCTTGGCAGAATTTTATATTTCTAGATCAAATCCCAGAAGATGTTCTGTATAGTATAATAATTGAAACTTCTTTTCCAATATCCTTGACTAAATTCAAAATTAGTCTTATCCCTGAGTAGATTCATATAACTGTGAGAGGTCCCATCCATTTCAATACATCTGTTTTAGACAGAATTCTCTTAAGAAGCTGAAACTTAGTTGCACAACACAAAATGGTCATAGGAACACAAAATGTACAACAAGCAGCAAAGAAATGTTCTTCATCAGTCATGAATAAAAAATTGGCACTATTGAAATAAGTAGTCAAAGGCACTCAAACTGGGACACAGTAGTTGGGAACAAAGATGCCCCTATATTAGGGTCTCAAAAGGTTTGGATACTATATGTTCACTTTAGAGCAAAGAAAAAAAATCCTTGCTAGTTATATTGGAAAATTATGGTTGAGTTTGACCTTAGGAAGTGTGTTTCCTAAAGGAGTGTGGTCTCTGAGATCAATTTACTCATTTGCAAACATCCTGTGAGGGCTGTTCTGGTTGCTTCTCCATTCAGAGACTAGGTTGTCATTCAAGCCTTCACACTCCATCCCCAGATTCGTTCAGTTTGCACAAATTTTATTTTTTAGTCAAGTGTGAGTGTGTCTGTGTGTGGTCTGATGTTACTGTCCAGATATTATGAAAATTGTTTTTGATATATTTAGTCCTTCTCTTTTAGTAGATGTTTATTTCCCTTTACTTTTATTTTCAATTTTTTTAGAAAGATGGCATACAAACATATAATTAAAATAATGGTTGAGTCTCTTTTCTTTGAGAGGTTTTACAGAAGAGAATGTTAAAGTTATAAAGTATCAAAGTCTATGTAGCAGGTGTTATTTAAGAATATCTTAAATTAATATTCTTTTCTAATTATTTATCTGGGCCTAAATCCAATTGCTAGACCTAACTACAGCAGATCCATTGAACCAACTGGGAAGTCAACACTCCTATAAGTCCCTTTGATTCAGTGGATCTATTCTAGCATACCATATGCACATCATATGCAAGAAAAAGTCAGGTTCCTGTTCAAAAGAGCTTACAGTCTCAAACATGTATACATATAAATGGGTTGAAAACAAACACATGTGGAAGCAAAATCTTCTATTTTCTGTATGAGGTATCCTTTGCAGCAAGTTTGTTGCTTAATGTTCTTTTTCAATTCAATGCAAAACTTTAAATAAATAGCAGAAAAAGGAATGTGTCATCTCCTCAGCAGCACAATATTTAGGCCTTTTTCGCACGCCAGTCCTGAGGCGAAATGGCCTTGGGAGTGTTGCGCGATTGCGAGGATTGTTCCACATGATGTCCTTGCAATCGTGCAATGCTCCTGAGGCCATTAGGGGGCAATTGCGCATTATATCATTTTCGGCTCATTGCCAAAAATGATGCACGATCGTGCATCCCTCCTGTGCCCCACACGCACTTACCTTGCGTGTGGAGGCTCCAGACACGAGGCCATCACACTTCCTCCCCCAGCGCAGCCTGGAAAAGTACCCGGCAGTGCTGTGGAAGGAAGGGGTGGAGTGCTCACACTTTCTTCCGGCCAGCACGGAGCTGGTGTGGAGAGGAAGCGGAGGGGACAGGAGTGCCTCCCAGATGAGGCTTTTCACATGATCCCCATGCGATGCCAGTGGCACCAGGTAAGGTGCGAAAAGGGCCATTTAGACTCCAAAAATTTTGTATCAGAAACCATTTAGCCACCTTCTCTTTCACAATTGCAGAACTCATTTAACCAACATTTATTTTTCACAATAGCACCAGAGTTTATTTAGACAATTTCTTCTTCCATAGCAGCAGTTATTAATCAGAAGCTGCAGAGAGTGTGAGGTGGAATTCAGAATAGATAGGGAATAATTATTTTCCTGTTCTTTGGGTAGTTTTCAAACTTCTTCTGGTACCACCTGAAGAAGAAGAAGAAGTAGTAGTAGTAGTGAGCAATATCATCGCGCTCAAATTATATACATTTATACTAAATTTAGATGTATCCCAATAGTTCAGAAATACCAATTAATGGTAGCCAAGCACACCATTTCACGAGTCAAGAGACTGTAGTTATAGCGGAGCGTTTGTTCTGTTTGACTACCATAAGCGTCAGCATTCCACAACTTAATTGCTTCAATAAGATCATAAAAGGCCCATTTTGCATATAACAGATAATAAAATATGCATTTTGGAAACAGTTGACAGTCAATGCAATGATTTGTGTAATTATTAAATATCTATACTGTATATGTAGATTTGCAACTACCTACAAAGTTAAAAATATCAAATTAAAAATCAAAATATTGATATATAAATATAAACACAGAAGCCTAAATCCAACTTCTAGCCCCTACCAGAATCAACTGAATTTACATAAATGTTGATTTAACATTTAGTAGCTGATCCAATGCCTCTATTCTAGTTACAACTAGCAATAGGATGTAGGTGAAAATATACCAGCATAAAAGTATCAGACAGAAACACACATAAAAGTCAAGAATGTAGACTTATAAAGATGTTTAAAATTCTACGTCACATAAAAACTGCTTTGCCTGGCTCCTAGAATATAACAAAGCTGGCATCAAGTGAAAATCCATAACTGGAGCACCCTCCCAGGCATTGGAAAAAATTAACAAGGATTTCTTAAAAATAAATCCGGACTAACCTTAGTTCTTTTTCAGCTGGATTATTATTTTAGTTGATTATGAGAATCACTGTGGAGGTAAGAACAGGTTGCTCACCTGTAACTGTGGTTTTTTGAGCGGTCATCTGTGAACTCACGCAGATAGGTTTACTATGCCTGTGTAGTGCACCATTTGGAAACTTCTATAGCTGTTGTGCAAGGATTTTGGTGGTAGCTCCTTTTCCACTGATACCATATGATCAGCCACGCTCAAATCCTCAGTTCCAGGGCCACCAAAGCAGCAGCCCAGGAGCTAAGCATATTGAGCATGACAGAAGTAGGGAGAAAGGGAGAGTGTTGTGTGAGTTCAGAGATGACCACTGGAAGAACCAGTTACAAGTAAGCAATCTGTTCTTCCTCATGGTCTCTGTGATTCACACAAATGGGAGACTAGCAAGCTACTAACCCAGGTGGTGAGTGAGTCATGGGACACAGGAATACAACACTGCTCTCCCAAAGGCAGCATCAGCCTTTGACCATGAATACAGTCTGCAGTGTGTACTAAAGGTTAGAGGCTGAGACCAGGTAGCTGCCCTGCAAATATCCTCAAAGCGGACACCCTTTAGAAAGGTCAAAGAGGCAAGCACAGCTCTTGTGGAATGGCTGCATACAGTGACAGGAGGATCTTTCTTGGCTAGTTCATATGCCAGATGAATCACAGATGAGATCCATTTGGAGAGACTCTAGGCAGATACTGGTAGTCTCCTCGTGTGTCTAGAGTAACCAACAAAAAGCCTTTGAGATTGTCAAATGTCAGCTGTCCTGTTAATCATCAGTTTGAATGGTTTCCAGGAGAGCTGCAAAAGAACCAGTTTCAGACTCCAGATTCCATTAGGCTGTGGGAGCCTGAACAGGAAGATGTAGGTTTCTTCAGCCCTTTAAGAAATGTTTAACTAAAGGGCACTGGAAACAAGGTTTGCCCATTAAGTAGAAGTGATGGGATATAGCAGCAAGACAAAGACAGCAGGAATTCTAAGACATGCTAGATCTGGGCCACATCCAGAGGTATGTGAGGGAGAAAAAGAAAGAGAAAAATTTGACCCTCGTATGGGAGACACCACTCTTCAATATGCCAGTACTGACAACAGGATTGGATGCGGGATGCTTGCCACTTTTGGCTGCAGGAGTCTCGGTGGAAGGTTGCTTGGACACAACTCATGAGGTGGAATGAGGAATTGGAACCAAGGAAGCGCGTGGACCAAAGGTTGACTGGACATTGAAGGAGCATCTGAGCAAGTCACGGCCTGCTCATACAAGAGGGCCTTTAGGAACAAAGAGCAGTTTTTGTGGGCCTGTAGAGTCACTGCCTTACAGTGCAAACAGGACCTGATACTGTGATTTTCTCCCAGGCACAAAAGGCAACGGGAGTGGTTATCAGTGTTCAGGATCTTTGTTCCACAAGTGGAACACTTTTTAAAAAATCTGGATAGCATGACGACCAGAGAACCAGAGGTAGACAGGGTAGCTGCAAGAGTGTGAACTGAGACAGAAATGAAGAGATAGTCCAACTGAGTGATCCAAGTTATATGAAAAAGTCTTGAGGTCACTGTCAAATACAAGTCCAGTGCACAAAATGATTTGAATGATTTAAATCAGAGCTTTCCAAACTGTGTGTAGCGACATGGTGTGTCGCCTATAGTGTGTTGCGCGAACATAACAGGTGGAGGGGATGCCTCTTCCACCACTGCTGCAGGCCAGGTCCAGGTGAAGGGGCTGCATCTGCCGCCACCACAGCCTGAGGAAGACCCTGGAGAGGGCAGCAGCAGCAGGGGATGCCTCTCCCACCACCACCACAGCTGCCCTGGGCTGAGGAAGACCCTGGCGAGGGCAGAGGGCCAGGCTTGGGTGGAGAGGCTGCCTCTCTTGCTGCTGCCACAGCCCTGGGCCAAGGAAGATTCCAGTGAAGGTGGTGTCGCACCAAGCTCGGGTGGAGGTGTTGCCTCCACTTACTGAATTACTTACTGATTTACTGTATCACAAAATGATTGAACATCTAAAAATGCATGTCACCAACATGAAAAATTTGGAAAGCTCTGATTTAAATGATTTGAAGTTGCATTAACAAAACCAGTTTCCAGGTCATGAGAAGCAAAAGTACGATTTTGTTCTATACAATTCACATCTCATCTGGAGTGACTGTGCAACTCTTGGTGCTGCACTTTATGGATTCCAAGGAATTATGACATTTTCAGTGTATTACAGTGAAGAAGGTCAAGGATATGGGGGGAAAGCCCTATAAGAAAAGAATGATGGAGCTGGCAGAAAACTCATGCCAAACCTAGACATTAACTAGGAGGTCTAAGTAATTCCTATAAGGACTTTCTTAAAAAAAAAAACTCTTAGGAAAAGGCACTCATGTCAAACTGCTGTGACTTTTTGATTAGAAGGGACCTTCTGTGCTCAGCTTAGCTGCAACTCCCTCTGAGTCCTAGAAAATGTTATGCTATTTGAGGATATGTCTTGCCTTTCTTTCCTGATTCCCCACAGAATCGGACAGACACATGAAACTAGACGGTTATATATTAAAAAATATTTGTCTTATTATATCAACTCAAATGAAAATTCAAGAGGAAATAGAATTTCTAAAAACTTACTCATGATGCTTATATGACCGTAATGATAATATCAGAAATGTGGTGATGGCAAAAGCAGCACTTTCTATGGTACAACAGGCAAGAGCAAATCCAAACCATTCAAGAACTTCTCCAAAGTAATTTGCTGCAGTTACATATTCAAACATTCCTCCTAAAGAACAAAAACAAAACGATGACTTAACCATCAAGTAAACAAAACGATGACTTAACCATCAAGTAAACCTGATAGGTCTGGAATTACTTTAAGCATAGCTATTGAAAGTATGCATTATGAATACAGTTAACAACCTAAGAGATACTTCACATTTAAATCATGGTGTTTCCAGCTATGTGTGACCATGTTGGCTAGGAGCTGGAACCCTGATAAAACAAAGTTATTTTATAGAAACAAAGTACTTTCTGTGTAATTTTGAGTGTGATTGACCAGGGACAATGTCACAGCTGACAGACAGCTTCAGAGTTGCTAAGCACTATGTGGGAGTAGTTGTTGCAAACATTTTCCCTGAATGCTATTGTATTACTGCCTGCGGTGGAGAAGAACCACTTGCCACACGCCAACCTTTTCCCTTCAGCACACCTCATCAACTCCCTCATGTTTAAAAGAACTGTCTAGTCCTGCTTGCTGTGTATGCAGACATAGCAATTAATCTGAGTAACTGGCACGTCTCTATGGAAGGGGGGGGTAGAGAGGAGGCAGAGGGACAACTGGATGGGTGAGCAGAAATAACAAGGAGGAAGTAAGTTGCCATGACTGCTCATCCATCACAAATGAGCAAAGGAAAGAGGAAGATGGATGGGGCAGCATAGCACAGTGATAAGATGAAGAGGGTGGATCTGGGAAGGTTACTTCTCATGGGCAACATGAGACAATTTGGTGCTCCTAGCAGGTCAGCCATCTTAAGTGAGCTCTTAAAAAGACGGCTGCCTTGGACTGAGTTGTGAAAACTGCAGCTGCAGTGATCATTTTGCCAAGAGTAAGATCTGGGTAACCATATGTTTTACCTGCTACCTATTTACATGTTTTTAACTCCCAGGAAAAAAATGGGACTTGGAAACAAGACTGCATGCTTTTAGTGCCAAGAAGAAGAAGGTCTAGAGTGTTTGAGAGAAGACTGGTGAGAGGAAGAAGATCTTTGTCTATTTTAGGGTTCAGGCTGCATGAAAATGGGCTTATGGGGACCAGAACATTTAACAATCATAACAAAAACACTTTCAAAGTGCAATTCATTTGGAAGTAAGACACTGATTTCAATGGGACCTATTCTCAGGTTAGCAGATACAAGATTACAGCTTCAATCAACTCTTGCAACAGAATTCACAAGAAAATCGTGGTCTTACCTACTAGTAAGCACTTTTAAAATTAGAATGTTTCAAAGCAAAGTACTTAGACTTCAGTGAAGTATTTGAGCATTAGCTTTCTATGGTGCATTACTTACCTCTTGGTATTTTATAGCCTGTTTCACCTGGTTTCCTGAGATTTCTCAAAATATGATCGGAGTGCATATTAATTGCCAGACCACTTATCCACGCTGTAAGACCTGGTTTGAAAGGAGAATCTTTTTTTCAAAAAATGAACAAATAGCACACACCTGTGCTATAGAAAGCTTTCCTTCATTTCTTGGCATAGCGCTACCCCAGTGCCTACCAACGTACCAGTTTGATCTTATCAGTGTTAAAGATAGATATAAGTAATGCTGGGTTTTATATTTTCAATGGGAGAGCAGCCATTGCTGCTTTTTCCTAGCATGATTTAATAATTAGAGATCTTTTGTACCTAGCACAAACTAACAATTAATCTGCAAAGAGTGTCTGGAACTAGAAGTTTAAAACCTGCTCTTCTACAAATCTCTGTCATTGATTGTACCTGAAACATCAGTTCAATGTCTGCTGGATCACTACTGTCCATGTGTACTGAAACTCGCAAAAACTCTTGACAAGCTAGTGAGACCTTTAGTTAGGTTGTTTTGTTAGGCAGAAAACCCACGTTCTGAGTTGGGCATTTTGTGAGGAGTGAGGGAAGCACATAAAGCCAGTCAATCCCACTTTTCCTTTCACACATAGTGGTGGAGAGGAAGACCAGGGGAGAGGAAAAGCTTCCCTCTCATTCCTTCTCCAATGTAAAGTAACTTTATGTAATTTACATAATGGCCTACATACTGGTCAATCTACAGTCAACTTTATATGAACACCAGGAATTAAATGATTGGCCTATTTAGTGTTTCATGAGAAAAAAAAAAGATGCTAAACATACAGTGAACAAGGGGATACCAGAAAGTATACTACAAATTAATATAGCTTATGTTATAAGAAGTTAAAAATGTGGGTCTTGTTTTCTCAAAACTTTAATCTTGTATTATGAAAACACCATACAACTCCACCCCCCACCACGTACCACAGTTTAGACAGACAGAATAAAAATACATTACAGCTCAACTGAGAATAATATATGTTTCTTTCTTGGTGAAGACAATGAAACTGAGAACTTAACTTAGTTAAATGTATACTGTGTAACAGATTTCCTTTTGTAATTTTATAAAAAGTGCAACAGATTCACTAGAAAGCATTTTGAATGGTAGGTTCAGAACAATATCTTTGCAAAAATGGAGAAAATGCTTAGGACCTAAAACTCACACTTTAGAATGGTGCAGCTTCTGATTCATCCTAGAATCAAAGTAATGCAAAAAGGTATCAGATTAAAAGTTAGCTGTGCTTTCTTTTTTCACATGTAAGAAAATCTAGATTTATTAAATGCTTTGAGAGACACTAAACGTTTGTGCTCCCAACTGATCCAATTGAAAACAGCAGCCAGAAGTTGACATGCATTTGCAAAAGGCCACTCTGCTGGTACATTTCCTGCAACATATTTTTTGTCCTGTTTCTCTCTTTCTCTCTTTTTTCAGTATGACTATACACAAAACAAACAGAAAAGAAGAAGACCAGGGAAAAAGACAAAAGGGGGAAGGTAAATGCATAGGCTAGGAACAAAGGCTAGGCATGTGCATAATCTGACAACTTTTTCCAAAAATGTATTTTCTTGTCCTTGTCCAGGACAGAAACAGCCTTCATTTCAAGGGAGGTTACTTTTTCCATTGCTAATAGAGTTTTAATTTTATTGTCTAGATTTTACAATTCTTTGTCTCTCAGAGCCCGCATGTCCAGAGAGGAATTGCTTCTGCCTGCATAGATGTCCCTCCACACCATCTTAACTGACAACATCAAAAACAACATCTTGACAAAAGGTAGGCCTGTAACTCTATCATACTTTTTCCCCTCTCTTATATATGCTTTTTCACTTTTGCCTGAAGAAGCAGCCAGTAGAGCTTTGAAAGCTTGCATGACGTATTTTGGGCATTTTTGGCTAGTCCAATAAAGGACCACCATTTTGTGGATTTTGGATATTGTATTTTCTTAAAATTGATATTCTTGAACAGCTAAAGCAGTTAGCCTCTTTGAGGCTACGATGATATTAGTGAACTTTAACCAGCCTGGATCTGGATGCAGAACATGCTGTTGTAACAAGTCCTTCACCCCTTGTACATGATATGGATCCTTTACTGATAGACTCCTCAGTCAAGGAAACCACATCCTGCGCAGCCACTAAGGAGCAATCCATACTACCTGTGGTTTCTCCAAGTTGATTTTATTCAAAACCCTCTGGAATATTGGCAGGGGTGGCAAGGCATACAGCAGGCCCTTTGGCCACTTTACCAATAATGCATCTTGATCTTCAATGCCTAGACTACCGAAATGAATCTTTTAAATTTGAAATTCATGCCAGAGGTGAATAGGTCCCTCACAAAATTTCTGTATCTTTCCTGCAAGTTCTGAAAAATTGAACTCTTCAGACTCCATTCTCCTGGTAGTATTTCACGCCTGCTGAGGAAATCTGCTGTCTCACTCAGAGATCCTTTGAGGTATACCACAGACAATGACTTCAGATGTTTCTTGGCCTGTTTTAATATTCTGTTTGACTCTTTCATCAACCTTTGTCAATGGGAGCCACCTTTATTGCATTAATAGGATTTCATCGGCACATTGCCTGGGCATACCTGCACACTGGGGGGAAAGGTATCAAGGCTAGTCCGACAGCCCTCATTTCTAATAGATGGTCAAAGGTTTTTCCATCATTGACCACTAGTCCTGAACTGAATAGCCACTGCTGTGGGCCTCCCAGTCGTATAAACTGGCATTTGTTATAATCAGAATCTTTGTTTGTGGAACATAGTTGCTCTTGTTTAGTAGTTTGGCACTGATCCACTACCTCTGATCTTTGAGGACCTGTTCTGATAGAGTCAAAATGTAACGTCTCCTCTGAATTTTTGACAATTGATGAGATCTGAGGAATAGTTGAAGAGGTCTCATATGAAACCTTGCTCAAGGAATTAGTTGGATTGTTGAGGTTATTATATCTAAAACCCAGTTAAGTGCATCACATCTGCTTTCCTTTCCTGTATTAAAGTCCTCCCTCCATATTTGTGGGTTTGACCTTCATGAATTTGATTATTTGTGAGGAGTATGCATGCCTTCTTCCCTTATTCTCCTCCTCTTATTCCCTTGCATTTTGCTGGGTGAAGAGAAGGAAGACAGGTGCCTGAATGAAAAGAAATGGGTGTGTGTGTGTGTGCACGCCTTCCTTCTTTCCTGCAGATTTCCCCCTCTCATTCCCTTGCCTCTGGCCCCCAGGCTGAGGCAAAAGGCAAAGGAATGGGGGAATGGATTGTGCAAATCTTCCTTCTTCCCTGCAGAGCTCCCCTGGCATTCCCTTGCATCTGGCCATAGCATGCAAAAGGCAAGGGAATGGGAGGGTATCATGGGGGGAGCTATTTGTGGTTTTTCCACTTTCACAAGAGTTCTGTGCCCTGAACCCTCACAAAAGTGGAAGGGCCACTATAAGTCTGTGACTATCTGTTTTAACTTTGCCTTCCTCTCAACCAAGAGGAAAACACAACCTAGTTCCATTTTTATCTGTGCCCCCAGGTGTGTTAAATCCCTGGTAAACTCTATATGACTTTTCTTGTAGTTCACCATGAATCCCAGACCGTCTAGACACTCCAAAGATGTTTTGAGATCTTTCTCCACTTTGACCTATTGTCTGAATAAGGATAGGGCAAAATTTCCTGTTGTCTCAGATATACTATTATTGGGACTAGTGTCTTGGTAAAAATTCTCAGAGCTCATGCCAGGCCAAAGGGGAAAGCTTTGAACTGATAATGTTGGGAGCTGTAGTTGAAGTGGAAATAACACCTGTGTGATGGATTCACTGGAATGCACAAGTGATAGAAAGCAAGAAGTCATCCAACTCCAGGTCGTCCAATATTGTTTGTAAGGTTTCCATTTTGAAATACCTGTATTGGACAAACTGGTTTAGGTACTTCAAGTCTAAGACTAGTCCAGGGTACTGTAAAGAACGGAGTAGAACCCCTTGACTCTTTCCTCCTGAAGCACTTTCTCTGCCGCTATCTGTATTAAATCATTTATTTCCTGCTGTACAATTCCCCTCTTCACCACATTCGATACTGGTGAAAGAAGAAAACTTCCCTTTCGCTGTCTCTGCAATTGTATGTTATGTCCCTTGGTCACTACTTCTAGGACCCACTGGTCTGTTGTTATCACATTCCAGACATGACCAAAAGAGAGAGAGAGAATGAGAGCAAGAGAAAGAAAGAAAGAAAGAGAGAGAGAGAGAGAGAGAGAGAGAGAGAGAGAGAGAGATGTCTTCCCACCACCACTATTGATTTTGAGTCAATGTTGAGTTTTCCACCCCTGTTGGAGTAGTTGGCTCCTTTTTTGTTCTACTGCATTCTTCCTGCTTGAACTAGAATCTTGACCTGTTCCACTGAGATCTATAAAGGTCTGAACTTCCTTTGACTTTGAAAGTTTCTTTCTCTATGAAAGAAGAAAGTTAGTCCTGTAATATGTTCTATTTTCCTTTTTCTTCCTGTTTTTTAATCTTTGCTATCTACCAGCACTCTTTCCAGCACCTTTTTGGCAAAAAGCTGTTTACCCCTGTAGTTGTATTCACTAGATTAGTCCTGGATTTTTGATCCACATTCCAATGCTTCAGCCATAGTGAATGTCTACCTCTGGCTGTTGATGCAATAACTCTACCTATAAAGGCCATTGTGTCATAACTATTATCAGCCACATATTGCAGTATTCTATCCAGTCTGTGTAATATTTCCTGCATTGTGCGAGGACTGACATCCTTCAAGGTTTCTTGAACCCAAAGCATCCATGCTCTAGCAAAAATTGAGGTTGCTATAAGTATTTTTACTGCTAATGCTGATGCCTCGTGTGCCCCTTTTAAGGCTGCCTCTGTTCTTTTTCCATCCATGTGTTTTAAAGTCATGTCTCCTTCCCTAAGGAGAACTGAGTTTGAAACATGAGCTGAAATTGGGGCATTGACCAGTGGAATAGTTAACTGTTCCATCAGCTTTCTCATACATGCATAACTTCCAGCCGTCGGTGGTAAACTGACATCCTTCTCTTATTTACTGGATTTTTCCTTTCAGAATCAAACATGTTTTAGAACATTTCTGGTAGGGGAATCTGAGTGTCTTGTGTTGGCACTTGCTGCATTATTGCTGCCAATTTGCTAGGTTTTTGCTGACCTTTCTGAGTATCTTGATCTGCATTGCCACTTGTATTTAAACTAAATGCCATTAGAACCTTTTAAAATAAGTCTCTGAAATGTTCTACCTGAAATAATCTTCCTTTATTACTTTCCTTTCCTGTTTCCCCTCAGAATATGATTCACTTTGACTGTCTAGATCCTCATCATCCTCTTCAGAATCAGAGTCTAATTTTAGTAAGGACATGTTATAGACAGATAAATCTTTCCTAACCTGCCTTCCTGCAACCACATGCTTAGTCTTATCCTTGCATTTCACAGCTTTAGCAGAAGCAGCAATGGCAACATTCTGTTCCTTATCTTTAACAGTTTCTGTTCACAAAGATGTATTTAATTGAATATTATTAATTTCATTATTATTAAAATTAGAGTGGAAATGGGAATTAGAATCAGAAGAATTCATTTCTAAATATGTGCATTCAAATTTATCAATGGATTTAAGGAATCAAATTGACCCAATGAATTCATTAAATGGTTTAAATTAATTAAGGTATTTAAATTACTTAAATACTTTGACCAAAACAATATATTGTATCTAATATATTCTGACTATTCATTGTTGCTTGATTTTCTGCGTTTTCTTTAGCCCTTACTAGTTCTCTTATATTATTAGTAGTTGCAGCATTACTGAACTGATAAACTTGTGTTGCTTGGTTTGGCTTCACTTGGGTATTTCTATTTCGTTGTGGTTATGCTGATCTATCCACTAATAAACACGCCAGACAGTTCATAATTGATTTCGCATGTTTACATTTAAGAGGTCTCCTTGCCTCTTCAGTTAACGTATTCTGATTTGCTGACATGTCCTGGCCACCAATCACTGCACACAACTTCACACTTTCTGTCTTGGCAGTCCCTGACTGGGCACTAATCTTCCTCAGTTCTGCCCCTCCCTTCTGGGTGGAATCTGATTTTTCAAAATGGTGACATATAGTCATGGTTAAGTTTTCAAGCTCTGCAGACCCCCTGCCGGTCTGAAAAGACTTACTTAGTAAGCTCTTTAATGTCAATTTCTGCCTACTTTTTTCCCCCCCAATCTTACTGCTCTGTTCTTGTACTGTCTCTCTCTTCTTTTCTGGTGCTACTTGCTGCCACAGAGATCAGCTTCCTAAATCATTCTCATTAGAACTAATAAATATTTTCTTTAACAGCTATTCTGCTTCAGAATCAGAGATCTGTCACTGACTAGTCATAACATTTTTAGTGCTAATTAGATCACACTGCTTTCCTTCTGAGACTCACTCCCATGGGAGAGCTTAATACCGGCAAGTCTCCTTCAGTCTCCCTCTGTATCTTTTCCACAGTGAATAGCCTTTTGAATTGCTGGAATTGGTTTGGGTTTTTTCCTTCATATTCAATAAATCTATAGCTATTCTGACTATAAGTAGTGATCATCTATCTAATTTAATTTAATTTTAAGTTATTTAAAGACGGGGGGCGAAAAGAAATTTGCAACCGGTTGTCAAGGCAGGATCTGGAAGACTGAGAGGAGAATGTACAGAAGGTAATGGATCCAACAGAAAAGAACTTTGGGAAAATCCTGCCCCATCAGGTTGGCATGAGGGGTTAACCCACATGTAATGGATTGCTCCTTCAGCCTACCTGAGAATGTTTAACCTTCCAATCTTGGAGTGTAAGTCTTTTTGCAACAGTAAACCATGCAGGATTCAATGCTGACCCTCAGTTAAATTCCACATCAGAGGAATGTAATTTAAAAAAACATGTGAATCTACAAACACAAAAGATTTTTTGAATACATAACAAATATGTTGCAGCACATCCAACCAAAAAGGAGTAATCACTGAACATGCCTAGATCATATCTCACAAGGAAGTATTATCTGCATTATATTGCCAATATGTAGCTGAAGTAGACTGTTTGTGGTTTCCAATACACCTGAAACATCAGTTTTTACTGGACCAAATGGAGTTCCTCTATTGCTCCGCTTTTCTAAAAAGTTTTGGCCACAGAAGACTTGTCTTTTGCCATGACTGTGATTCCAAGGAAGTGGACTTATTGCTCAAAATTCAAGTCATCAATAGATGAAATTGCATTGTTTGTTTCATCATTTTCAGAAAACTTCATATTTATTAAAATAACAGTTACTTCAAAATAGATTCCTTGCACTTGTTTGCCTTCTGTCTCATTTTTTTGCCATATTCAATTTCCATTAAAACATACTCTTTTAGTTATGCTTAAATCTTTTGGGAAAAGTTTTTCCATTGTTGAGATCCTGCAGTTTTTTTATATATATTCCTGAACGACTTCATGGAAAATATCATGTTTCGAAATGGTTTGATTCTCTGTATTACTGCATCGATAATGGCTATAGAGAACCTTAGACCTTTCTCTAGAGTTTGCAAAATCTTATCTGGAGAGTTGAGCATCCAAATCAATTCCTGAGTGCTAAACAAAAACAGAATTCAAGTCATGACAACAAGCATGCTTTCATTTGGGGCAACATTGTTTCATTCAAGTTTCCAGATATTTTTGTGCATTGCAGAAATAATTCTAGTATATTCCAAATGAATGAACAAACGATGTTTCAAAGCCTGAGGTAAGCTTTCATCTTCATATGAACAGGCAACAAGCTTTCATCTTCATATGAACAGGCAACTTTTCCATCTTTTAAAAGTATATAATGTATCACATTGGTGAAAATATTTTTCAACAGGTATTATAGTTCTATAGCTTTTACAACAGTCAGACGGAGACAGTGATATGTGATTTTCTTTGATGCTTCCTATTAAATGTGCACTTGTCCTTTTCTACAACTCATAACATTTGGTCCATTTATAATATTGGCTTAACAACTTAGATGAATCTGGACTGTTTTGGTCAATCAGCTTGTGAGCTACCTTGTAAAGGGTATAGCATCAAAAGAGGTGGTGCTTATTATGTCATTTTGCACATGGTGGATTCCTAAAGCAACATTTTCACATTTGCTTTTGTTTTTAGAAGAATCTCCTAGCAACATTACCATACAACATCTTAAGCTTTTATGTTTAGCATATGTCATCTTAGCTACCCATACTATACTGTATATTATTTCATTTTGTACTTCTGGAGATTGATAATTGTCATAATCTGGAACATGTTTAGTGCATTTGGCCAGTTTTTTTCATCCTTTCTGAGTGTACATTCAAATGAATTTACAAATTCTTTTCTTTCTCTTCAGTATAATAGGTTCTTTCCATAGCTAGCATACTGGTGACTAAAAACTGACTACTGTTGCCTTCTGCAACTGTTGTAAACACAGAAGTGGCAGTTAAGAGTCACTTTTCTTTTCCATAAGACATTGCTGAAAAATAAATCATAAATGTAGCATGTTTGTGAAACTCTCAATTTTTAAGTGCTTTCTTCCAGTCCTTGAAACCTCTTCAAGACATTGTGTTTCGGCATAGTTGGTTGAAAAATCTGGCAAGAATACCAGAAAGCTGCATCAGCTGGTGGAGAAAATTCTAATCTTTCATAGTTCTGGAACTATTCTTCTTGGAAACTGGCCTTCACAGTTCTTCAGGTATAAGTAAGGTTTAATTTCTTGAATTGTCTCAACCTGTTTGGAGAGATCCCCAGGAAAATAGAACTTTGACTGCACCTGTAGAGCTACACAGTCCTCTCTCACCTCTCTGTGTCCTGGTTTTTTTGTTTTTGGTGTACTTTGATAATGATTGTGAGTTTCTGAGCTTGGCATTGGTGCTAGATTAGATATCTCAGTTTTGGATCCTGCCCGTCCTCTAAAAAAAATTGCACTAAAGTTTAAGGGATAAAAGAGGGGGAAAAGTGCTTTATGGTATGTTTGTGACTTCTTCTATGAGGATTTGCCTATGCTTTTTCCTTGCTTTACTTCTCCTTATTCTTTTCTATTTTATTCTTTTTTTCTGTTTCTTGTAATCATACTTTAAAAATCAAATAAAAATAAATTAAAAATATTATAAAAATAGTCCTGTTCCTCACCTTTAGATTTTCCTTCCTCTCATACAATAAAGAAGAACATTTTTACTAGTTGCTATATAAGGGACATACAAAGCAACTGAAAACTAATTGAGCAGAACATTTTAACTGGCTGTTGAATTAGGGTTTTTTTTTGGCTCGGAAAATCTGAAAGGGCTGGGCTGACCAGACTGAAAAAGCAGAAATTAGGCCTTAGTTGCAGTCTACGTGGCCCGCCAGCCAACTACTGTAATTGTAGAATAACAGTGTTTCTGTTGTCTTATGACTGTTTTCATCTGTTGCCATACAGTATTCAAGAAGAAAAAATAGCCATGACATTTCTGAGTATAGTACGTGCTTTAAAAAAGTAAAGAGTGGATTGGGATAGATTTTTTCCTCCAGCTCACTTTGAGTTACCTCTTTATTTCACTCTTTAGGAATAGATACTCAATCCTTCTCTATTCATCTTAGTAAGTGCAGAATAAACAAAGCTCTTGCTTCTCACTGCAGGCAGACAAGCCTGTGTCTTCATTGCTTGCTGAGTAAAGAACAAGTGTTATTGGAAAGCACAGCAAAGGAAAATCCAAGCAGTGTACTCTAAGTCTAGCCCATAATATAGTTTTACTACTCAATCCTTCAAGCGAGATTGTCAGGGAATTCTTTTTCTGGATCACTTAACTAATTAGGGTGACTGTGATCATGAAAAATCAATTTTTAGTCAGGGAAAGTCTTGACTGAGCAAACTTTTGGTTTGTACTGTCACTCTGTTTTAGTCATTAATATTTTTTCCTAAGGGAAAAGGGGACTTCCTCCTGTCCTTAAAACAAGCTGTCATTCTTTAAAAGGGAGCTATAATTGCCTGACATGTCATATATTTAAAATGAATTTTTTAAAAAAATGGGGTGGATGAAGCACAGCTCCTGGGATGTGGTATATGCATTTGTTCCACCCAGGCTAAAAGGCAGGGCAGAATATATCTGTCCTATGCTTAAAAGCAGAAAGTGCCAGGGAAGTCAGCCTCTCATAGGATTAGTTAGCGACAGGGGAGTTAGGGCAGTCCAGGTCATAAATGTCTAGAAGGTTATCCAGGAATGAGGGGAGGCATAGTAGCAAGGCCTCAAACATCCCAAGTCAATCACTGCTACAAGCAATCACAGAAAACAAAGCCAAAGAAGGAGAAAGGTAAGATGTATAACTTGACAGCTAGTCTTGGGGTAAGAAATCTAAAAGAACATGAGAGCATTCACCATTTTGTTGTACTAGAAGTCCCTTCTGACACTGGGAGATTTATAGCTCTTTGACCTGGACAGTGATGTGGCTAATTGCTCAGCATTTTTCATTTAAACTTTTGCATGATGTACTGGCTACTCATATAGTTCTATTTGCTTTGTGCTCTGACTGAAACGGGGCCTCATCATCCAGAGAGTCTGCACTAACCACATGTGTCCTGGATTATTTAGGTACTGGGAAGAAGCCATCTTCTAGAGCAGGAGTCTCCTCCAGGTCTGAATCCTCTGAATCTGTTCCTTCAGGGTGAATCATGACACCTTTGAGAAGGTGTGTTGATTTCTTTTTCAGGAGGGCTTGCCCTTTTACATGTTTGAAAGCTTTATATTTAATAAAGCTTTCCACCAATTTACCTGAAAGAGTTCAGATAACTCATACTTTGGCCTCTTCAGTTCAGCTTACTTACTTAGTAGTATGTTTCTCACAGCATTTCATCAAATATTCTTTCCCAAAGGTTTCCATTTGTAGATAGCCTACTGCTGTGACCCGCATATTGTGTCAGGTATAATTCTTGCAATCACTCTAGCATTACATACTTTCAAAAAGGAGCTGTCACTACAGCATGACTTCTTCTTGCTTATGCTATGCCACTTTACTGGTGGACCAGAGCTCACTGAAGCCCTTCCTTGCCTGGAACATTGTTTAGCTGCTTCACACAGGTGACAAAAGACAAAATTAAAACTAAGACATTAGACAGGAGCAAGCAAATACAACAACAGTGCTTCCATGTAAGACAGGAGAGGGCAACTATGAAAGATAAGGGGGCCACATTAGCCCTCTGGGAGACCCTGAAGGGTTATACACACCCTGGACCAATCCCACTCCACAAAAGCACCCAAATGCCCTTCAGGAGATGTGAGGGTATATTTGGGGTTCTTCTTACCCCCCTAGAGAGCATTTTAGGGCATTTTCAGGAAAAAAAAATTGTTTTTGCAACATTTAATTTTGACTGCTGGGGGGTCCACGGGGCTCCAAACATGGTGGAAATGCCCCCCACAACTCCTTAGACATCATTGTTGGACATTCTGGAGCAAAAAAAAAAAAAAAAAGTTTGCTCCCTGGGGAATCCTAGGGGCCACAAAAACGGCCCTGGTGGGTGGCATGCAGGCTGCTTTTTGCCCAGCCTGATGTAAGAGGTATCAAAGAAGGGGAATTAGGGGGGGAGCGCTCACTCAGGTGGGGGGAAGTTGTTATACAGGGGCCCCTGTATAAACTTCTTAGAAGCTGGGGAAAATTATTGTTGCTGACAACCATTAATCAAACTAGGATATGATCTAGGATTCCCTACCACTAGGGAATCCCTACCTAGGGAATCCCTAGGATTCCCTACCACTCCACCAGCTTAAGTTGGTTATCTTGTCCTTTCCTTTTTCTTTTGATTAATGTGACTGCCCGTTTTCATGGCTGGGTTTGGAAGAGGTGAGACCTCTTTTCATCTTGGAGAACAATCTAGACAACATATGCATGATATGGACTTGCTTGACTCACCTGTGACTACTTCACCCCAATAAAGTCTTTTTTTTCCCCCTGGCACTTGCTGACTCTAGGCATAGGACAAGATGCAAATGAGACAATGCCAGGAGCTCAAATGGTTTCAACATCCACTGAGAGAGGACAAGAAATAGAAACTAAGTGATTAACAGCAGAAACACAGAATAAAGACATGAGAGATGATAGCTATATTTGTAAACATTACTGATGCTGCAGATTCTAGAGGATGGTTAGCTGCTACAGCACAATCCTAAAGTTGAAGAGAAGAAAAGTCTAACTGTGTTCTCACTGAGAAAATAGAAAATGAAGTTCCATGGATATTTCCATAGGCCTGCACTGAGCTCCCAGGGAAGGCACAAAGGTACAAAAATGTTTCCCCCTTTGATTAGAAGATATATGCATACACAACTTCTGTAACACTTCCAAGACTTTAGCCAACTCTAGTACTATACAGGCCTAATACTCCATGCTGTCAGATAGAATGATTGGAGAGCAAAGTGGCACTCTTCACCATGAGTGCAAATCAGAAGATCTGCCACCTGAGGTAGGTGATGAACTGTATTTGCTATGGCCAACATGGGAATGCAATCTGTGTTGTCTCCTTGAAATTTTACCAGTAATTTCAATATTAGTGGAAATTGAGAAAATGCATAGAGGAACTTACTGGATGGGTGAAAGAAGCTCCAAGAGAACAGGTTTCTATGCTTGCTTTGTTGAAGTAGAGGCAATACATCCTGTTCTGTTGTGATATGAATAAGTCTTTGCATGGAATGCCCCACCTGTGACATATTTTCACGAACACTTTTTGAAAGAGTCCATTTGTGCATCATTGGCTGTGAGGGGCAGAGGGCATCTGCTATGTACACAGTGGTGTAGTATGTCACTGTGCAATACTAAGCGTACTGCCAACAGAAAAATCCTATTCCCGGAATTGGAGTGTCAGATGCAAGAATGATGTGGAATGTGTATTCCCTTGTTTGTTGGTGTAAAACACCACTACGTTGTTTACTGTCACTGTCACTCTTTTCCCACATAGATGAGGAGAAAGCCAAGAGTACTGCCAAAAGTTCTAGACAGTTGATGTGATACTGTCTTCCTATCAGTTCCAAGTTACTATGCACTCTCAGACCCTCACAATGAGTTCCCTAATCTATTATGGTGGCATTTATTGTTACAACATGTTGAGTTGGGAGGCTTCAGCAGTAAGTAAAGATTTGAGCTTCCTAGACACTAGATCAGAGTTTGTCAAATATGCTATGTAAGAAACAATTTCTTAAGCTAGGAATTCCATTGAGGACTGAAATAATGAAAGAACCAACAATGCAGGCAGTAGAACTGTAAGTGCACAAAGTGAATGACTATTGTGGTTGCTGCCATCATACCTAACAGTCTTTGAATTTCTCTGAATTGCATGCAGACATCTTGATCTGCCGTTTCAATTTTTTGTCCACTTATTCTCATGGCAGAAAAGCTCGAGCATAATGAGAATAAACTATGTACCTATGAAATGCATCATACAAGTAGTCTGTGGTGGTAACTTGCCTAGATTGAGCTAAAGTTCTAGGTCACTAAGAAGAAACAGAGTTTGATCTACATTGTGGTGAAGCTTCTTTTTGAAAGGATCCAAATGTCTATGTAAGGAAACACCTTGACACCTAGAGTTCTAAAACCAGACGTGACAGCTGCCATACACTTTGTGAAGACACAAGCAGTGGTGGAGATACGGAAGGAAGCACCCCGTATTCCCCACTGTGAAGTGAAGAAATTTGAAGATGGTGCTCCATTGTTCTGAAGCACTGTCAAAATTTCTTCTCTCAGAACTTGCACTGGAATAGATCAGAAAGCTTCTACCAAGGGAGAGTGTTGAACTTGACAGCAGATTCTAGATGAACAATCCTAAGTGAACAATAGTCCGTGGTGATATCCCACCAGGCGTTGTAATTGTGGTGTATGTAATTTTAAGGATTTTTAGTGTAATGAGCCCTAAAAAGTGACCTGATTTTGAAGCTGTCAGATAGCCAAAAGCTGTGTTTACAGACAGATTAAGGTAGAAAAGAAAAGCCAGTGGTGCGGCAACAAGAGCATGTGGCAACCCTGTTGGTTCAATGAATTCTGAGAGGACCAATGAGGTCATTGTGCCCAGACTCCAAAGCCCATCTTCTTTGCCATGGATCTAGCCTTGAATAGACGGCAATCAATTTTAACATTGAATAATCCATCTCCATCATATGGGTGACCTACAGTCCTCTATTTAGTGCTTTCTATTACTCCAGCAGAAACACTCAAGCATACCATCTTAGGGCAAGCTATGTATAAGTTGTCACTTTTGACAGACTCTCAGCTTCACAGTGAACCATCTTAATCTGCTGGCCCACTAGATAGTGAGCCTCTTGTTGGAAAAGGATGGTGACATTCTTCTGATCATCTGGAAAATAACCATGAACAATTTCTTACAATGGAATTGTTAGTAAGCAGACATGAAAGCCTTCATGTTTGCAACCCTAATCCCAAGAGCAGCAGAACAGAAACAGACACTCAAAAGGGACATCCCTCTTTTTCTGCTGGAATGGACTCAGCTTTCCTTCTTCTGTTTGCTTGGGGGGCCTCAATTACTATTCAACTAGGAACCAGGTGGTTTAACAGAAAGGAGGCTTTCTTTTGTCCAATCTAGTATAAGCTCCCAAGTTTCCAAGATATTGATGCAAAGAAGATTTCTTATAAGATTGTTTCATTAAATCAGACAGAGCCAGCAAGACTTGTTGCTGATATCAATTTGGAGCAAGCATAAATGTTCAGGAAATGGGAATAGTATTTCTCATATAGGACTACCTTTTTATTTGGAAGTATGATGCACTCAGCTACAGGATCTCAGAAAGAGGCATCTCAACCTGAACAGAATAGAACACGAAGCCCAACAGCTTCCACTGTAGCATAATAAAATAGTTACTCAGAGTAGTAAATGTTGCACAGAAACAATGGTCAATTATTAGACATATCTGAAAACCTCTTATATATTTAGAGCTAATGTAACTCACCTAAAATGAAACGTGGATCTGTCAGCCAGTCTGAAGGGTAATCCGCATAGTTACTCAAACTCCGGCCTTGCAAATATCCATTATATGAACAAAATGTAAAAGCTAGCAAACAAGTGATTAAAGGTGTTGGTTTTCCTCCACGGATAAAGAAAGGAAAGATGAATGACCTAGAATAAATATGAAATGTAAGCTTTTCATATTGTTCCAGTTTAAATTAGTAACACCATATATAATACTTTAACACACAATTCTAAGGCATATTTAAAACATACATTTTCATGAAAACTGTTTTTTAAAATTGTATAAGATTTTAGTGTAGAGCAGATTCCATTCTAAGCTACTTAGAAGTGAGGTATAGAAGTTTGCATAAACGGCATGCATGATGAAGGGGAGTATTGTAGTGCTGAAGCATGAGACTGTGGATTATGGATTGGGTTAAGAGGCACTGGTTTGTATTTAAAAAAAAAGGATTTGTAAAACATGTTGCAATGTACTTTAAATAAAGTTATGTTATTTGTTCAACATAATACTGCCTACTGCATAATCACTATAGCAGTGATTAAGGCCTAAAAGGCAGAAGATATGAAAGGAATAGCCTTATAAAGATTCTAGAGGAATCAGACCCAGAAAGGGATTCTGGCATCAGCACACTCTGAGGAAGAATATGGGGTTTTCATGTAAAATCTTGCCAGGAATGAGGTGGTACTGGAAAACAGCACAACAACTTGAGCATGACAAGCTAGATTTCTACAGAGTTCCAGCTTGTGGTGATGTGGGGGATCCAGTCAGTGTCTGTATAGGACATTTCAAATACTCAAAGCACTTTAGGCACATTGTTTCACTATGTTTCACAACAGCCTTGTAATGTAGACAGGGGATGTAACTAGACTAGCCTTGGGCCAAGTGTTACTCTGGGGCAACAGGCAACCCTTATAAAGGTTGTGGTCCAGATTCCCCAACCACCCTTTTTTGACCAAAAAAAGGGGTAAATTGGTTCTCAAGGAAGCTTCTACAGTCAGTGACATGCCTTTTAAATTGGCTGGAGGGTCCCATATGGTTGAGCATTTTAAACCCCCCACTACTTTTCAAAAACAAAAGTGGACTTATAGCCACTTCCAGTATTGTGTGGCATTTTTGCCAGCCCACACAGCCTCTGGGAGGTGGGATCCAGGGGTAGAAAATTCTCCCCCCCACAAGTCAGTGAAGTTGCCCACTCCCGCAGTAGATGCAGCAGTGGCTTGAAAATCTACGGCACAGGTGAGCAGGGTATCATTGCTTTCCAGGGATTCAGCACTGATAACACATTTTGTTTCAACGGTCAAGGTGAAATATCAGCTTATTGCTGGGTGTCTCAGAATCCAACAAGGAAAATAAGCATATTTTTACTCACTACTTGTAAAATCATGATTGAATATGATACCATTTTAACAGTTCCCAAGGAGTGGTTAATGGATTTGGTTCCTGCAACAGGTGACTTTGAACCAAGGAGCTTAAGATCACTGATATGAGTGGTAGGGTGGGGTGCAGAATTATCTGCCTCCTGATAAGATCCAGTATTGCTCCACTGCAAACAGAGCTAGGTCTCCTTAATGAAGAGAGACCTGACTGAATCTCATCTATGTGGTAAGACGAATGCAGTCTAGTTGCAGGGCACCTGCAAAAAATTCTAATGAACCTATGTCCCTTCGTAAACTTAGGCAGCAAGTGTGAGGATCTGCTTCTGCAAACGAATACAGAAAAAGTAGCAATCAACCTAATGTAAAATACACTGCTGATATCAACTTCACATATACCCTTCTTTTATTCTGTGAAATTGCCCTGATAAACCTACAACACTCTACAAGGGCAGGGGGCATTGGTGGGATCACACAATGATTTTCACACCTTCGGATCTGCTGCACTCTCAGTAAAATAATGTTGTCATTTGTACCTATAACTTCAGTTTCTGTTTTCCCACAAAATTACAAAACCAATATACAGGAACAGCTAATGTTTCAGAGGTACATATAAAACTTTTCTAGCAAATGACTTATGACTAACATATAAATAACGTAACATGTGAAGATCAATTTTCAGATGTGCACAAATAAATGCCTGCAAAATAAAGACAGCATATAAACAGTATTCCACTATTTAATCATTCATTTATTTGATTTATATCACATCTTTCTCCTGGAACTGGAATCCAAGGAGGTGCACAAAAGAATTTTAAAAGATACAGCTAAAAACAAATGTTAAAGATACAGCTAAAAACAAACAACAAGTTATCATGTTAAAAAAGCCAAACTATAGTGTCAAAACAAAGCAATTTGAAAAGTCACAAATAAACATACATAAGACCAATCCATTAAAACCTCTTTCCTCCCATTACTGAAAGCCTGATGGAGTAGAAAGGTCTTTGTCTGCTGATGCAAGGGGAATGTGGAGAAGAGCAGTCTGACCTCCCTTGATAGGGACTTCAGAGCCTGAGAGCAGCCACCAAGGCAGCCCTCTCTAATGGCTGCACCAAATGGTCTGTGAGAGTGGCCGAACAAAAGAAGGGTCTCCATTGAAGATCTTGACTCTGGATATGTTTGTTATGGCCAAGTATGGTCCTTTATACATTATAATCAGCTCATTAATTGTAATTGAAACAGATTGGCAGTCAATAGTGAAGGTGTCATGTGCTCCCTGTAGCTCACACCAGTTCTTTGGGCCTTCTAAGGCTTCAGAACTCTTTTCTAAGGCAGCTCCATATAGAGTTAATTACAGGAAGCCACGTATATGTCAAAAGCATTACAGAAAACAGGCTGTAATTAAAGCATGTGTTACTGTGACAGATCACATGTATCCAGGAATGACATGACAAAATCCAAAATCAACTAAGGAGTGATACCTTTATTGACCAGCCAGAATAAATCATGCAGGCTTTTGAAGTTCCAGTGGCTTCTCCATCACAAAAGGTGTTAAAAAATCACACGAGGGAAGAAAAGTCACAGGCCTACATTTGGAATCAGATATTGTTTCTGTTACAGTTCATTTGGTTTGAAGGAATATCCGTGCAGGCAAGGGCCACGTTGGGACTGAGACAAAGAATGGTAAAATTTAAACTCCAGTAGCAGTAGGTGTGATAGATGATGGCTCTGAGGTTGAGGAACAACTGATTGTGCCAGGAACAGAGCCAGTGACTGACCAAACCAACTTGCAAACATTTCCAGCAGTTGAAGGACAAGTGGAGACAGAGTTGCCCCAACTAGCTCCAGAGGGAGAAGGAACCAGCAGTGATTTAGAAGAATTACAGTCACCTGAGCCCCTTGGCCACCAGTCATGAAGGAGGCTGAAACAGGCAGTTCAGAGGGAAGCTGAGTTGGCCAGATTAAGGAAGCAATGACAAGTAACACCTGTTCTCCGTGCCTATTTAGGTCTGTCAGTGTGGCTTGCTCTTTGCTTGTAGCAAATTACTTGTAAGTCTCACGACCCTCGTGTTCTGGCTCCCTTGACCCCTATGGAGGGACCTCTGCTTTCTAGACTGTTGGACTGGACTTCGACCTGGCTCGGCTCTGTGGTTTCCTTAATAGTTGTTTGTATTGGACATTCCTCACTGCCTCCTTCTCCTCCTTGCAGCACGTATTCTCACCGCCTCCCCCTTGCTGGCAGTGAGGTACAGCCAGGCAGTTGGACTCTGACAGTAGTAAAGTAACTCCTCTTGGAATTCGGGTCATCTCATCACTTTTCTTCTCCTTGGTGACTTTTTAATACCTTTTGCCTGATGAAAAGGACAGTAGACCTTTAAAAGCTTGCAAGATGTATTTGTTAATTTCAGTTGGCCAATACAGGTACTGCTCTTTTGTGCATTTTGAATTTTGCATGGCCAACATGGCTACCCCTGAATACGTATTCAGGAATGAGCGTAGATGGCATAGTAACTTAACTGTGAAAATGAACTCCTAACCACCAACAACACCAGGACATTCGAATTCAAGGCTGAAACCAGGAATACACCCAAGCTGTGAATTTGACTCTTCAGATACCACTTTAACTCCCACGACTGCATCCTAGAGAATCTTAGGATTTGTAGTTTGTTGAGGCAGTAGGGCTCTCCAATACCTCAAGAAACTACAAATCCAGGATTCCATTACATGGTAGCTGAAGTGATATCAAAGTGCTTAAATGTAGTGTGAAAGACACCTTAGTGTTAGTATCATAATTTCATCAATTGCATATTCAACAAGTAGACAACAAAGAATAGTTGCTGCAGCTATTACATTTGTTAGAAAGATGTACTTTAAAGATTAAAGAAAATGGCTGACAGGTTTTTTAAAAATTGAGTTTATTAGTTTTCAGGGTTAGAAATTCATTACAAAACTTAACAAAATCAAAAAGTACAATGACAATACATTAAAAATTATGGCATTACTGATTACTTGGAGAATTTTTGAAAAATACAGACAAAAAAAAAAGCAGTGGTTGCCCAATGTCTTTCTGAAAATGCAAATAGTTGGAGAATTGATTATCCACTATTTGGGTTACCATTGGTCATCAATGGATTCCATGTTTATCAGATGCTGTGTCCATCTATTGCTTTTTCACCTTGCTTTCACTCTCTCCTGCCCCCTGCTTCTCTGTACATGAATAAGTTTGCTGTCAATTTCTTAAGATGAACAACCTTGAATATTTTAGGTGATAAGGAGATGAGAGTTGAGCATGCTGGAATCTGGAGTTCCCCAAGAGTAGTGGGCACTGTCCAAGTCATATGGCATCAGTTTTGTGTTTTCTTGCAGGTACGATATAGTCCAGATATTTCACTGATTTCTGAAGCAGCTTACATTTACAATGTGCTAGTCTCATTCTATTATCAGTAAGGAGGCTATCACACCATGCTATTATAGTGCTTTACTTTTAACTGCCATGGCAACAATCTGTGGAATTCTAGGGTTTATAGTTCAGTGACGCCCAAGCATTCTCTGGCTAAGAATTCTGAATGCCTCACCCTAAACAGCAATCCCAGGATTCCATACAATGTTGCCATGATAGTTAAAGTGGAATATAATGCTATAACAGTTTTGTATGTTAGGGCCCTGGGTCTCCTCAGTAGCAACACAGTTGAAAAGATAATCAAAGCATCTAAAAATTCTATTAAATGTAAACATGCATGACATTTATCAAAATTTCTTGAAAAAGTTGCTGGAGCAATTTTTTCACACCTCAAATTGTAGTAAAATGTGCTGTTTGCCACAATCTGACTAGGCCTTGAAAATATCCACTCTTGAAATCCAAGACCGAATACCATTTATTGTACTCCAGAAAAGAAAAACAAATTAAAATATCCATTAATCTGCCAATGAAAATGAGCTGTGCGGTTTATTGATGAAGTTTGATAGTAAACTAATAAATGCATTGATATAGCTCAATTGACTAATCACGTCAGTTCCCTTGTCAGCTATTAATGCAACAAAATCCGTGGTTTTGCAAGTACGTCAAAGCATTTCCCCATCAACTGGAACATACGACTATTTATTTTGCTGCTTTTGCTGCCACTGCTATGGCCATTTCCGCTCTTGACTGTTATAGTGCTATTATTCTACTTTCAACATCCTATGGAATCCTGGGGTTTGCAGTTTTGGGAGAGGCTTCAAAGGGGGGCCGAAACTGCAAACCCCAGGATTCCATAGGATGTTGAAAGTGGAATAATAGCGCTTGAACAGTCCAGTGCAGAAATGGCCTGTGTTTGTCCTATCAAATCAAATCAAACTCGATTTTATTGTCCATAGACCCAACATAGTGAACCATCCAATGGTATGGTATAGATAAAATACACCTACTAAAAATAGGATATAAATATATAAATAGGATAGACTATAAACAAGAGATAAAAGCATAAAATAGGACATAAATGCATAAAATAGTATAAAAATAAATGAAGTAAATTAAAATTATAGACAATATGGATTACTGGGTAAAATATAAACAGGCGTTCATTAATTCCATCTCATTAAACAATAGAATTGGGTTGATTTTTAAAGTGCATTGCCAGGATCCCGGTATAGTTTTGATACTTTTCTCTCTCTCTGATCTTAATAGCTGATGACAGAAATTTAGCAACTGATAAGGTTACATTTGGACATGTGTCCTCCAACAGGACTTTTACATAGAATTCTTCCAAACAGCCCAGCATACAGCTCGATAAGGGAGATACCAGATGGTGGCGACTTTGACAGTAGAAAATACAAGATAGCAAAATATGCAACATTGGTTCAACATCTTGTGACCCACAAGGACAAAGCCTTGAGGAAGTGGGCAACCCAAAAATCTGCCAAAAAGTAATTCTGAGGGGCTTCCGGTTGCATGGCCGGCGCAAGTGGCAGCTCAGATTGAAGCTGCGCAATGGCGCAGCTCCGAGCAGCCACCCGCTGGATTCCAGCTGCCTCTTTTGCCATCACAGAGGCGGCAGAACACCCCTCCGGTACGAGGGGTGCGGAATGGGTCCGATGGGGACCCCAAAACCGGCGTTTAGCTCTGCCCGGCTGGGAGAGCAGAAAGCGCCAGAAGGGGTCGAAGGACCAAGACGGAGCCAGCAGGATCGCCGCCTGAGCGGCACAAGCGCCGCCGTCAACTTTTAAAAGAAGACATCAAATAACATGTAAGAATTTAATAAGAAGTCATCTAACCTGTTCTGGTCGCGATTCTGGTAGTATCGCAGCAGTTCTGGCATGCAATGGCGTGCAGAAGTGAAAGAATGGAGGGGACCCTGAGCCTGAGTGAGTTCGTTATGGCTGGGAGTTTTTCTTAAAGGGGGGCTGGAATTTTAAGAAAAGGCTAGCTCGGTGTGCTGCTTACTCACGAGGATTGAAGAAAATATTTTTAAAGAAAAAAGAAAGACTTATGAATCACAATTGGGACTTACAGTATAAGATGGCATATAATTGATCATTTGGACTAATGGATTACAAATGAGTTATAATCTCCATTTGGACACTAAATTTTCTACAGTATAATACTTCGATATTTTGGCTGGACTGTGAAGATCTGGAATTTGATTCATTGATTAGGGGTTTGGATTTTGGATTTTGGAGGAATATTTCGGGATTGAAAGCTATTGAGCTGCACATCTCCCTTTTTTTTTATTCCTGCGGAGTGATTCTTGTTTCTTGATTCTCTTGGATTGTTGAGACTATGAGACTGTGCTGAAGGTTATCTAATCCAAAACATCCTCATTCCCACGGATGGAGCAGCTTGGAACTTAAGCAACAATGAAAATGCAATGAATCTTCTGGAATGAATTCTGGGCAGCTTCGAGAGGGGAGGAGGGAATATAAAGCGGATAAAGGCACAGGGTTCTGAATTTGAGAAGGGGCAATGTATTTCAGCAATGTCAAATTAGTTTACCATAAGTGATATATTGTCAGTAACATAAACAATGTGATGTCAAGGGTTGAAGGGGGATGACTGTGAAACCTGTGATGGAAGAGACTTGATTGGAAGATCCTTCCTCCCATGGACTGAGCTGCTTGGAATTTAAGCGACAAAGAAATTACAGATAATCTTTAGAAATGAATTCTGGGTGGCAAAGTCCATGATGGGAGGGGGGAACGGGGAGATCGTGATGGAAGTTAGCCAAGTAAAGACCCTCACTCTCCTGGACGGAGCGGCTCGGAACTTAAGCGACTAGGAGGATACAGTAAAAATTCAGAAACAGATTCCGGACCGCAAAGTCTAGGAAAGGAGGGAGGAAAAGGAGTGGATATAGTCACAGGATTCTGATTAGATAAGTGGAGTAAAATACCCTCTCTCTTAGGCGTGGTGCAGCTTGGAACATAAGCGACTTAACGAGTACAGAGAATTTGCAAATGAATATCCGGGCTGCAGAGCACCAGATGAGAGAGGGGAATGGGAAGATGACGATTGCACAGGCTTCTGAATTATACAAATGGATTTTTATTTTGACATTGTTAATTAAGCTTGCAATTGATGATATATCGATATATTTCATGAATATGAACATGATATTGCTGAACGGGAGAAGGAGTTTAAAAAGTACTTAAGGAGAAACAAGACATTTTAGTACAATGGAATTTAGGGTAAGAAGATGGGGGATCGTTGCAGTAATAACTGCTCAGACTGTCAGATATACAATGACAGAAATAATTAAAAACTTTAAGATTTTGGGCTGTAGGCAATGGAGAGTTAAGGGGGAAAAAAATATATATATATAAGGAGAAAACAGAAGCTTCAAGAGATAAGTGATATGGAAATATTTTGGAACAGGACGATTTGAGTTAAGCAGAAGAGAGTGATGGTTGGGAACTGTCTAGCCAGAACGACTATATTATGATTGTTAGGAGAGGGAAATGTGTGTTCGAACAGATGAGATAATCAATATATTGTGATGCATTAATGTAACAAGTGGACTAAGCTGCGGGAAATGTTGACCAGAACAGTGTGGAAGAACAGAAGAAAATTCATGTAACAAGTACAAGTTAAATAATCTTTTTTTATATTTGTGAAATTTAATAAAATTATATATATATATATAAAAAAAGTAATTCTGAGGGAAAAGTATTGCATCTGGCCCTAGTGAATAATATACGATAATAATATGTGATAGTTTGGCACAATCTAGTTATTTAAATAAAGTCATTCCATGACCAAAAGCTCGATGGGCTGGCTGTTTGAACCTTTTTTCAATGCAGGTGTTGGAATGAGGTTCTCAACCATACCTGAAGGCCACAACCTCATTAGAAGTTGCAGTTGGAGTTGCGTGTCTGTTTATCTCCCACAACTTTTCTCTCATTTTATGTCTATCCTGTCTTTTGCTGCTGAAGTCAATTATAGCTGACAAATTACTGAGGACGGAACAAGACTGACTGAAGACTCAAGGCAAAATACTCAAGGCAGAAGAGCTAAGGAAACTATTAAGTAAAATTAATTATGTGTCTGTGCTACTCTATTACAGCAAACTGATTTAAAGTTCACATTTTATAAACATGATTTAACATTAAAAATATTTTATAATGATGTAAAATTGATAATGAATTTATTCTATACAGAATTAATTTAATGCCAAACAAATAAAAACCAATACAAATAAATTGTCCCCCTCCCCCCCCCCCAAATAACTGCTAATTCTTAATAGGCCTTGGAGAGGCTTTACTTTTAATACTATTTTTAATGTAAGAAAATAAGTATTTTTGTGGTCTCTCAAACTCTTCAATAAGGAGGAGGAAGAGGAGGATAAAAAATGCTGGCAATCCTAGCCACAGTAGCAGTAAGGGGTCACTGGCTACCTCCCAGTTAGACCACTGTGATGTCCTCTTCATGAGACTGCCTGTGAAGATGAATTAGAAGCTACAGTTTGTTACATACATAGTAGGTAGAGTATGTAACCAGGTAGAATATGCTGAACTCTTTTTGGTTTAGAAGGTACACTTATTATGCATTTCAGTATTTGTTCCAGCAACGGCCAACACTTTTTGTTTGTCTGCTGATCAGGGTGCTGAAAAAGTTAGAGTCTCCTTCATACTTTTATCATCATGTGGAGCCCATAGCTCTAAAATTACAAATCTTTTATAAGACACTAGCTGTGTACTAGCCTCAAATATCTGTATGTCACAAATAGATTGCAATTTTTGGTAAAATAAGCGATTTTTGTGAAAGAGTTCACACATACACATTACTTTGGATCTACCATCAGTTAAACGGCAACTGTTTAGTCCGTTCAAACACACATTGCATTCAGGTCCTAACAACTGTTGCTGCATTTCCCTTTCACATTTGGTTAAGTTTCTCTTTTCATAGGCCCACTAATTAGATATATAAGCCATTGATTTCTCCTGTTTCTGATTCCCTGGATTATTCACTAAATTCCTATAACCTAGAGGTGAGTGAAGTACATTATGCAATCTCTCTTAAAGCATTATTTTAACCCACAGCTGAAACACTTTAATTCCCTGTTATGTTCCCTAGGTGGTCCTGATACAAACACTGTTGAGAAAAATAAAATCTGATCTAATCTTGTGAGCTAACCAAGGGTCAGCCTTGGTTAATACTTGGATGGGAGACCACCAACAAATACCAGGGGCTGGAGGCTATATTCCAGAGGAAGGAGCTAGCAAAATCCCCCTATTCCTTGTATGAAACCAATGGGGTCATCATAAGTCAAAGGCAACTTGAAGGCATGCATGCACACACACACCCCTTAAACTGCTGAGCTCTGTTTGCTAAGCAAACAGTTTGAGCGTAGCTGCTTTTTTTCCCCTCATCTTCTAAATATTTGGTCTTTCAGTCTACTTTACTTTCAGAACTGTCCTTTGAACTCTTTCTGCAACTCTCTCTGTGTGCCCAACACCTTCATTCAAAGGCCTTTCTTTGCCATCCAGTTTTTCCCTGCTGATCAAAGACTTCCTTCTCTAGAAAGCTCACTGCAGAGAGAAGTTCTACATAAGGAATTCCCTTTGGATAGCTGTCACAATACATGCCTTTAACTTTGAGGGCAGATAAATAAATCTTTGTGTCAGTGACACCTGAAGAATTGCTCTTGTAGATACCTACCAAGAATGATCATTCTAAGAAGGCTGAAGGAGCAATCCACAACCAGCGGCTTACTCTGTTGCACCAGATGATTGAGGTTGGAATTCTCAAAGTTCCAAATCTGTGTAATTGTTGGCATCTCTCTCCCACTTCAGTTTAACTACATAGACTTGCTGACTGTTAGGTATCAAGTATTAAAAAAACAGGTAGAATTTGAATCACTGTCCCCCCTACTCCTTTTTCATATCCCCTGGTTAAGAGTGGATTGTTTCTTCAGACTTTTGAGAAAGATCATTCATAGCAAGTATCAACCTCTCATTCTTAGGCATTCTTAGGTGTAATATACAACCAGTGGGAAACACCTAAGCAAGGGCAGGACTGACTGCTATTCTCTCTTATCACTATCTGCAGAACATGCTGCTAAACTTGTCTTCTGCTTGTTGACCATACAATGCATTACAAAGGAAGACTGCTCTTTCCAACTTGCTACTTTACAGATCTGCTGCTACCTTGGTTGTTGCCATGGTCTATGTAAAATGTGCCCAGACATGCTGAGGCCTTGACAAGTTAGCACAGTCATAGCACAAATAAACGCAATCTTTCATCCATCTGGATAACACTGATTCAGTTGCCTTATGACCAAAAGCTTCCATACGTCTGATTATTATTTTTTATTTATTTTTATAAAAACAGCATCAATATACACATAGAAAATCATCATGTCATGTTCATAATTTAGATTGTATAAAACACTTATTTACATAGGATATATTCTTACATTTTACATGTTTCTTCCCCCCCCCCATATTATTATATGCTGAGGATCTTCTAGTTAGATTTAAATTATTCTAATTTGAATCGTTCATATCAAATAATTCATCTTACTTTAAACAATCTCTTCCATTCAATTCAAGTTTCAATCATTACTTCTCAAAATTTATATTTGAAAATTTCAAAATCAGATCCTTCTCTATTTTCTCTACAGTTTCCACTTCCTACTTTCTCTTGTTTGGATATTAATCCTTCCTTCTGTCTGATACCTCCAACCTGATTCTATTATTGCTGACTTGCCTGATTCTAGGCATTATTTAGATTTATTTGACTGATTTAGCTTACTGACCGTCTTTGTTTCACCTTAGTTTCATTCTTCCTTGCTTTCTTGGCACAGTCGTGTCCAATTAGTTTCAATATATTTCCTCACTGCTACCATTTCTCTTTCTTTCTTCCCTCTCTTCTCACCCTCCATTGCGTGGGTTAAATCATTGTATGTTACAAATTCTAACAGTTTGTTTAGCCATTCTTCCAACTTTGGTATCTCATTATTTTTCCAATATTTTGCGTATATTATCCTAGCTGCTGTCACCATATATAGGATTGTATTCTTATATTTATTATAGTCTTTATCAACTTGGTGCAGCATGTTCAGTAAAAAAATCTCCAGTGACAATGGTATATTTATTTGTAAGACTTCCATCATTGCTTTATGAATCCTTTTCCAATATTTTCTTGCTTTTGAACATTGCCACCACATGTGATAGAACGTACCATTTTCATCTTGACATTTCCAGCATTTTTTCTCATTTGTCTTATATATCTTGCTCAACTTATCTGGGTCCAGATACCATCTGTACAGCATTTTGAGATGATTCTCTTTCAGGTTTTGTGCCGGGGTAAATTTTTGGGTATTTCCCCAGCTTTTTTCCCAGTGTTCCAACTTAATTTCGTGACCGATATCTCGAGCCCAGATGATCATTGTATCTTTTATCACTTCGGTTTCTAATTCTCTCTCTAGCATGAACTTGTATAGCTGTGATGTTTGATGTTCTTTTTTCTCAAATATTATTTTTTCAAATTCATTTAATTATGTGTTTATTTCAAAGCCTTCAACTTTTTGATCCATTTTAAATCTTTCTTTCAGTTGAATATGCAGAAACCATTGACAATTCCGACCCTCATTTGCCAATTCTTCTCTTGTTTTTATTTGTAGACCATCTTTCCCTTCATCGACTACTATATCTCTATAAGTAATCCAACTTTCTTTTTGGTCTTTCCATTTTCTGTATAGAACCTTGTGAGGTGAAACCCAAAGTGGGATTCTAGACTACAATTTCCGTTTCCATATCTTCCAAATTTCTAATAATGATCTTCTTATATAGGCCATTTCCACACGGGGCGAGGGAATGGTCCCATGCCGGTACTTACCGGACTTCTTGGCTCCACACTTGGGTCCAGGCTTGGCTCCACACTTGGGTCCAGCCGTGGCCGCCACTCCGCACTGCTCCGGGGACGAAAATGGCGGCTTCCGGTTGGTCGAGGCTCTCCACCAACCGCTGAAGCTCGCCAGCCTAAAGCCCGCCCCCAGCAGATCACAGGCTCGCACTGGTGCGAGCCTGCAAATCTGCACCAGAGTGCAGGAATGGAGTGGCGCGCTCCATGCTTTTGAAAGACCTATTTCAAGCGGTCTTTCAAAAGCATGCTGGATGACCACTTAGGGTCGTTTGGGAGTGGGCTGAGGTGCAGAACTACAGTAAGTAGTTCCCTGGAGGACGCTCTTCACCGTTTCTTTAAGCCCGTGTGGAAATAGCCATAGTGATTTGAAAAATCTTTGTCTATCTTCGCTTTATTGTACCATAGGTACCCATGCCATCCAAATCGGAGGTCTGCGCCTTCTAAATTCAGTATTCTTTCATTTCTGAGCATTATCCAATCCTTTATCCATGTCATACCATTTGCGTAAAAGTATAGTTTCAAATCAGGTAATCCACAACCTACTCTTTCTTTTTTATCTGTCAAAATTTTCCATTTTATTCTTGGCTTTTTTCCTCCCCAGATATATTTTGAGAGGTCTTTCTGCCATTCTCAAAAACATCTTGTGTTAATTATTACTGGTAAATTCTGGAACAAATAATTCATCTTGGGTAGTAGCATCATCTTTATAGCCGACATTCTTCCCAACAGAGATAATTTCAATTTTGTCCAATTCTGTAAGTCTCTTTTAATTTCCTTCCACTTTGCCATGTAATTGTTTTCATACAATTCATTGTTCTGTTTGGTAATTACTATTCCCAAATATTTTATCTTCTTTTCTTCTTTAAATCCTGTCATCCAGATCAATTCCTCAATTTCTTCTTTTCTCATATTTTTAGTTAATATCCTTGTTTTTTCTGTATTAATTTTAAAGCCAGTCAGTTCACCAAACTCATTACAGACTTCCATCAATTTCTTCACACTTTATTCAGATTCTTCCAGAAAAATTACTAAATCATCTGCATAAGCTTTTAATTTATATTCTTGTCCTCTTATTTTTGTTCCTTTAATTTCAATTTATGTTCTTATTGCTCTTAGAAAATTTCCAAAGTCATTATGAAAAGTAAAGGTGATAGTGGGCAACCCTGTCGGGTACCCTTTTTCACTTCCATGGGTGCTGTCTTCTCTCCGTTTACTATTATTTGTGCCTTACAATTTTTAAATATTTGTCTTATCCAAATTATAAATTTATGTCCACAGCCCATTCTATCTATTAGTGCTATCATAAATTCATGCTCCAGGTTATCAAATGCTTTTTCTGCATCCACAAAGACCATCGCACATCTCTTCTTGTTATGTTTCTCATAATGTTCAATCATATTTATCACTGTTTGTGTGTTGTCTCTACTATGTCTTCTCGGCAAGAAACCGCTTTGGTCCTCATGGATTATTTTTTGTAATATTCTCTTCATTCTTTCTGCGATTATGTTTGTAAATATTTTATAGTCTATGTTTAATAATGCAATCGGTCTGTAGTTATTTGGTTCTTTCAGATCTTTCCCTTCTTTTAATATCAGCGTTATGTTCGCTTCATTCCATGAGTCTGGTTTCCCATTTGTCACAATTTCGTTGAACATTTTTTGCATCGGTATACTTAATTCTTCTCAAAATTCTTTGTAATATAATGCCAAGAAACTGTCTGGGCCTGGGGACTTTGCTATCTTTAATTTCTTGATGGCCTCTGTGATTTCCATTATTGTTACATTTGCATTCAAACTATTTTTTTGTTCATCTGTCAGTACAGGAACATCTTGTCTTCCCAAATATTCTTCTATTTTTTTCTTCAATTTTATATTCGCCACATTATTGTATGGATCTTTATAATATTTTCTAAAGACACTCATTATTGTCTTTTGATCTATAACCACTCTTTTCTCCTTCTTAGCTTGCAATATTAAATTCCTCTCTCTTTTCTTCCTTAATCTATATGCAAGCCACTTCCCAGGTTTATCTGCGTTTTCAAAATGTTTTTGTTTTAGTGTTCTTAATTTCTTCTCCATTTCTAATATATTTTCTGCACGGATTTCTTCCTGCAGTCTTTTAATCTCCTTTCTTACTTTTTTATTTGTTGGCTTTTTCCATAATTCTTCCTCTTTTCTTTTGATTGTTATTTCTAGATTCTCCATCTTTTCCAGTCTTTGCTTCCTCATTTCTGTGTTTTATTTTATAAACAGCCCTCTCATTACCACTTTCCCAGCATCCCATATTATTCTTGATGAAATTCCTTCCATTGTGTTATCTTTGAAGTAATTCTTCAATTCTTCTTTTGCTTTTTTCAAGTACTCTTCATTTCTCAATAGCGTGTCATTAATTCACCAGTTTGTGTAATTACTTTTCTTTTTTGTGCGTAGTTTAATTTGAATTGGATTATGATCTGATATTAGCCTGGGAAGTATTTCCATATTTATCACTTTTACATGTAATATCTTGGAAATTAAGAACATGTCGATTCTGGACATTGTTTGATGACTGTCAGAATAATATGTAAAGCCATTTTCATTTCTGTTTTTGAATCTCCACATATCTATCAGCGACAGGTCTTTCATTAGTCTGAAGAAAGTCCTTGGTAGCTTCCCTGCGTTCTTTTTATGATTTTTGTTTATTGATCTATCCTTCTCAGGATCCAGTACCCCGTTCATATCTCCCATTATTAGAATATTTTCTTGGTTTGTCTCTGTAACGTATTTCTGTAATTGTTCTCCAATTTTCTCATAAAATTTGCTTTTATTTTCCAATGGGGTGTAGATTCCCACCAGTAATGCTGTTAGTTCTGGGAATTGAGCTTGTACTCCTATAAAATGTCCATGTTCATCCCTAAATATTTCTTCTGTAGGGTATTCTGAATTAACGTATATTGCTATTTCTCTTTTCTTCTTTTGGAAGGCAGAGATATAACATTTTCCTAGTTTGGGATTCTTTAGATATTTTACATCTCTCTCCCGTATCTTCGTCTCTTGTAGGCATATAACATCCGAGTTTGTTTTGCCTAGATAATGGAAGACCTGTCTACATTTATAATTAGAGTTAAGGCCTTTTACGTTCCACAAAACCATTTAATATTCATTTTCTTAGACTTCTTCTTCTGTTATTGACTTCTCTTCTGTCTCTAAGCTTCGTTGTTCTTGTTCAGAGTCTTCTTTTTGTTCTTCTTCAATGTCAATTTCCCCTTCTGATTTGTCTTGTTTTTCTATAGTCTCTTTATCTTCCTTTTCTTTAACTATTTTCTTTCTTCTTTTCTCTTCTTTTGTGTCTTTCCTTTTATTCTCAAGCATCCCTTTTATTTTCTCCAAGATTTCAGTGGTCTGTGCCAGTGTAGTACATTTGTATCTTCTCGAATTGAGAGTGAAAGAGACCCCGTCAATTCTCTCCCATTTGTATCTTATGTTTCTTTGTAAGAATAATGTTAGATTGTTGTAGTCGTGTCTTCTTTTAAGTATTTGGAACGGTACATCTTTGAAGACTTTCACTTCTTTTCCTTCCAGCATAAATTTTTCTTCATAGTTTTTCTGCAGTAACTTCTCTTTCAATCTTGTCCATGTAAAACAAACGATGACATCTCTTGGGTAGTTCTTTTCTCTTGCTAATTTAGAGCTTATTTGAAATATCCGGTCAATTTCTGTTTCCATTGTTTCTTCTGACATTTCCATATAGACAGCTAGCTCAGGGATTAACCTTTTGTAAATATTTTCCCTGGCTTTCTCTTCTATCCCTCTAAATTTAAGGCATCTGTTCCGGTATCTCATTTCATGTGCCTCTATCTCAATCTCATGTCTTTTTTGGTTTTCCATCATTTCCTTCCTCTCATCTTCTGCTTTCTTTGTTCCTTCATCAATGTCTTTTAATTCTGATTGTACAGTCTTCATCTCCTTATTTATCTTGTCAATTTCCTTGTTAAATACTTCCAATTCCTTTTTTATGTCTGTTTTAATCTCTGCCCTAGTGTCTTTGAGTTCCTGTCTGATCTCCTGTTTAAAATTTCTTAGTTCTTCTAATATCTGTAATCTGATCTCTGGGGTCTGCAATGGTTGTTCCAATGTTGTATCACTTATTCCCACTAGGTGCAGCTCAATTACCACTCTCTTCCAATTTCCTTCAAAAATGTATTAATGTTCTAATCTCTGTTCAAGGTCGGTTTACTGAACACTGTTCTCTGATGGACCTTGAGATTTAGCCTCCCTTCTCCCTTTCCCCAGCTACAAACAATTCTTTCAATATTCACTGTACAGTTAATTTAGTTAATGCATTTATAAAATAGAACAGTCAATAATATATATTCAATTAATTTAAGGGTTATTAATCACAATTAATTTTAGACAGACCCAGTCTTTTCAGCTTTTCTCTTATTCATTCAATAAAGTCTGTTTCTCTTCTCCTGCAGTCGATCCTCTCTAATACATGGTTTTCGTCAGCGCTTCTGTGGCATATCCAGTCTGTTACGCTCGTTTTCTATTATCCCTTCCAGTTTTAAACAACGTCTGTTTAGACTGAGCAAAGTTCAATTTATAATTAAACAAGTATTTGATAAATTCTACAAAGTCCTGTCCCTTTTTTTTTTAATCAGTTCATGTAGTAGCAATCCGTGATATTCTTAAGTTCAAGAAGATTGTCCCTTAAAGCAAATTAAGTCGCTCCTGTTTCTTCTTCTGTCTCTCACTGTCTCTGCAATCCTTATCTTGTCTTTCTCCATGCCGCTTTTGTTTTATTTTATACACTCCATAAAGATGAAAGGCAAAGTTCATTAAGTATTTTCCAAGTAAAGAAAATTTCACTGTTTCACTGTTCTTAAGTTCATTTAACTCAGTTCCTAAAGTATGATTACCAAGATCAGCAATGTCTTATCAATGCTCAGTAACTTAAGTTTATAAATCGAAGTACAGTTAACGTTTTAATCCATTAAAGTCGTCCTTTTACCTTGTGGTGTTTCTTTAATTATTGGCAAAGTCTATTTAAACGTTGAGGTCAATTCCAATCCTAACAAGAGTCAGTTTTGTATGCTTCCCCTTCTTTTACATTATTACTCACAAAATCTTTAAAAGGTTTCAGCGTCCCTTCTGCCGGTCTCCAATCGGCTGCCCAGCGTGGACGTGGGTTCTCTCCGGCTCTTCACCCGTCTCTGCTTCTCCGACCCAGCAATCAAACAAACCGCTGGACCTTCACGTCCAACAGGTTTTTCTTGAGCCCCCTTCGAGACCCTCTGAACCCCCTTTACCGGGGGGGGGGGTTTGGCCGGCTCTGATTGTTCTTTTCTTCCTGGCTGATCCACGCTGGGCGATTGTGTTTGGCAAGAAGCCGCTACACAACCGCTCAGTCCGCCATTAAACCCGGAAGTCCCCATACATCTAATTATTTTTGTTATCTGAAGATAAACTTTTTCTGCCCTCTGAACATCCAGTGGGTACCAGCTCTTTTTCCCTACAGGATGCACAGACTTCAGACAGAAAGTGGGCAGATCCAAATCTTGACTCCTAGCTCTCATAAACAAAAAGTTAGGAACAAAAGAGAGATCAACAGTTAGTGTCAGTTGCTCTTCTTTCAATGTGCAAAAGTTAGGATTGATTGAAAAGGGCCCTAATTCTGAAACTCTCCCTTGCAAAGGTTATTGCTACTAGAAAATGCACTTTAAAAGACAGCAATCTTAGTGAAGTTTTTTTTAGTGGTTCAAATGGGGATTTCGTCAAAACATTCCAAACAAGGTTCAGACCCCAAGTTGGAAATCTGTGGAACACTGGTGGAGCCCGCAAAGTAGCACCTCTGAGAAATCATTTAGGCCATTTCCGCACAAGACTGTTATAGCGCGATTATCCCTAAACTGCAAACCCCAGGATTCCATACGATGTTGAAAGTGATCACGCTATAACAGTCTAGTGTGGAAATGGTCTTAACGTGAGGGTGAAACAATAGCAACTCCCTTTTGCTGGAAAGTATTGCAGAAAAAGCCACTGCTTGTCTTTTTAACATATTGAGTCTCAGGTCTATAACAGCCCAGGCTGTAAAAACACCAAGACATGCTTTATCTCCACTCTCATGCAGAATTCAATTTTCTAAACATTATGTTTGAAAGTCTTTTCATGTTTTTTCATTTACACGCAGAGTAGACTTGCTTCTGGATGCCAAAACTGTGTTAGCTACTGACTCTGAATAGATTTGATGAACCTTGATACAATAACTCTGCCATCTGCAGCAAGACACATGGTTTCTCTACCAACATTTTTAGTAGAAGAGGAAACTGGTCTGCCACGCCAATGCAGAGCAATTAAGAGTACCTTTGTTCTCTCCAGTGTGATTTTCATCAGAATGTTTTGACTTATTGGCAATAGTAGAAATGCATACAGAAGCTCTGTCTACCAATTCATTGCCAGAGGATCATGATATTTGGCATTTATATATCCACCTACTGAAAAAAAAAACCTTTTTATTTTGAAATTGTTTCCAGAGGCAAATAGGTCTACTGGAAATACTCTGTATTGAGTCTACAACCATTTGACTCTTTGAGCACCATTTCCCTGGTGCTATTCTGGGCCTGCTTAAAAAAAATCTGCTGCTAAGTTCAGATTCCCTTTCAGATAAACTGTTGACAGTGATTCTAGCCTTTTCTCAGTCCAGTTCAGAAATTTGATTCTTTTATTAGCTGTTATGAATGGGATCCCTCTTGGTTGGATAGGTATGCCTTTACTGAAATGTTGTCTGTACATATCTGCACATCCTGTTTCTCCACCATTGCAGTAAACAGCATTAATGCTAATCTGACTGCTCTCATTTGTAGAAGATTGATACTGAAAAACTTTTCCAATACTATCCAGACTCCTTAAACTGACTCGCCATCATGATGTACTCCCCAGCCAGATCAGCTCACATCTGTTGTTACTATTGTTTTCCTTCGTGTAATAAAAGAATTGCTATTGTCCAATGCATTGTCCCTGATCCACTAATTTAAATCTCTCCTTACTTACCACAGCAAAATTGGATTGTAATTTTTTTCATTCTAGAGTTCTGATAAAATCTTAGGAAAAATTGTAGTGCCATTGTATGGAACCTTGTCCAAGGCACTACCTGTATTTTGGAAGTCACCATTCCTACCACTTTCACTAGAGACATTACATCTGCCTCTTTCACTTGAAGAAAATCTGTTATTTTTCTAATTTTTTTTCTTCTCTTTCCTCCAAATATCTATTGTATCTATTTTTGTTCCCAAATGAATCAAACTCTTTGTTGACTAAAGGTTACTCTTTTTGTAGTTCACCAAATACATGGTGTTCCAGACAATCCAAAGTCCTTCTGAAATTTTCCGCCTTGGTTTGGTTCCCCGCCCTCACCAAAATGTACAGAAAAAGTTGACCTCTCTGTTTTTTCAGAAAGGCTATTATTAGAACTAACACTTGATGAAAACTCTGGGAGCCAATGCCAAGCCAAATGGAAGTGCATTGAATGGCTGTGAAGAACAGGGAATAAATGCTCCTGAACCTTTGACTCTAAGGCACCTGCTCTATTGCTTCTATTTCTAGGAAATGATGTCTCTCTTGCTGGATTATCTCCCTTGTTGCAATATTTTTTGAAACAGGAGAGGGAAGAAATCTTCATTTTGGTCCATTATGAAATTGGATGGTATACTCCTTTATTACAACCTGCAGATCCCAAATGTCTCATGTTACCAAGCTCCACAAACGACCAAAATGAAAGAATCTTCCTTCCACTGGAATTTCCCTTGAGTCAATATTGAGACCAACCCTTTTGGAGAGGTTGGCTCCTCTTCTTGGCTGTTGTTGACCCTGCTGCTGCCTAAACTAGAATCTAGGCTTGTTCCAGTGAGATTTATAATTCCTGTAGTCTTGGAAACCCTCTTCTTCCTCAAAAGAAATAGGTTTCACTCCTGAAATACTTTCTATCCACCTTTCTTTTTTGAATTGTTGGAAGAACCTACTTATCATTTCCTTTCACCACCACTTTCTTCAGTGCTTTTTCATTGAAAAGCAACTTCCCCATAAAAGTGTATTTACTAAACTGGCCCTAGACTTTTGGTCTATCTCTTAGTGTTTACACGATAAAGATCTTCCCAGTGTTGTAGCTGTTATTGATCTGATTGCAAAAGCTGTTGAATCAAAACCAGCATCTGCTACAAATTGTAACACTTTGTCTAATTTCTGCAATTCTTTTTTTAACCATGCATGTACACTTATGTCCTGTGCATCCAAGATCTCCTGAACCCACAGCTTTTGTTTTGGTTCAGCCTGTGTTGCTGGAGGAAGTTTGCATTTTTTGTGATGAAGTGAGACATGGCAACAGACAAAGCCCTCAGTTTTGACAAACTGAACGATACCAATTACCAGACTTGACGTCTGATGGTGCAAAGTCTTTTGGTGAGGGAGAATCTCTGGAATGTAGTTGAAACCCCTCCAGCTCCTGACAGTGGAGCTGGCCGGTTGGCTGACTGACAAGTGAAGGCCACTATCATTCTCAGCCTAGAACCCAGCCAGCTTATTTATGTGAGAGATAAGCAGACAGCGGCTGCAGTTTGGCAACCTCTCAGGTATGTGTATCAGAAAGACTCTGGCCTGTCCAGGATTATTTGGACGAAGAGGCTGTATAATATGAAGCTCCCAGAGGGGGGAGATGTAAAGTCTCACCTTGATACTATGAGAGCTTTTTCTGGAGCTTGAGGTGAGAGGCATGGTGTTTGAAGAGGTGCAGAAGTGCTACATAGTCCTGAGCAGTTTGAACTGGGAATGGGACTTTCTGCAGTACAGCCTTCAGGGCGTGGCAGAGAGGGAGTTAAGTTTTGACCTGGTGACATCGCAAGCGCTCAAGGAACAGGAGAGATGAGCCTTTGAAGCAAGCTGCAGTGATTCACGGAGTGCTGTGACAGCTACTTCAAAGTAGGCAGACAAGAGCCATGTGCAGCCTACATGTGGACAAGAAATGGCATCATGCAGTTTTGTGAGGCGCTGTTTTCGTTGTGGGAAGCCGGGGCACCTGAAGAAGGACTGCAAGGCGACCCTGTCCAGAGAAAAGGAAAACCAGGCATGCAGAGTCCAGGGGAAGAAGAAGGCTGGTAGCTGTCTTGTAGCAGCCACAGAGGAAGCTACAGATGTCTGTCGGAACTGGCTGTTAGACAGTGGGGCGACACATCATATCATCAACTGTCTAAGTCTTTTGAAAAACACCAGGCAGGCTCCTGTACATAGTGTGAGCCTGGCTGATGGAGCACACAGTGCAGTTAAGAAGATGGGAACTGCATTTGTGCCCTGCCTGGGGAAAAGCTGTGATAATGTGTTAAGTGTTGAGAACCTTGAGAATTGTTTACTGAGTGTTTCATGCCTAACAAATGGTGGTTATGAAATTCTATTCAAGGGGAATTCCTGCACAGTGAGCTTGGGTGGTAAAGTCTATGCCAGGGGTGTAAGGAAAAACAGACTATACGACATGTTGCCAACTGCTGGGAGTCCTAATGTGTCAAATGTATTGACTAATGTTCCATTGCATGACAAGTGTGCTCACTACTTGCACAGGGTAATGGGACATGCAAATTTTTATGGGTTGGCACAATTGGCAAAAGTGTGTCCTAACCTCAAAGTGAACAGGTGTAACAAATTCCTGGACTGCTCTGTGTGTAAAAGGGTAAAGGTAAAAATGTTTCCTGTGGCTAAGGAAAGTAGCATAATCACCAACAGGCCATTCCAAGTTGTGCACGCTGACTTGGAGGGTCCTTTTCCAGAAAGTTAAGGTCAGTCTAAATATATCTTTGTGACTATTGACAGGCATACATGGTATAGCTATGTATTTTTGCTGAAGACAAAAAATGAGGCATTTGACAAATTTAAAAATTGGGTCAGTATGGTGGAGAGAGAGTTTCCATACAAGATTGTATGCCTCAGTACCAACCGGAGTGGTGAATTTTGTGGTACCAAATTCCAAAACTGGCTACAACAGAGGGGCATACAGCATAAGACCACAAATCCATATGCTCTTGCTGAGAATGGACCGGCAGAGAGACAGATTGGAGTCTTACAGTACATGAAAGATTGCATGCTGTTAGATTCCAAATCCCCACCTGGTTTGTGGGCTGAGGCTCTACTGGCTGCAAAGCATGTGGTGAACGTGATGTGGAGTTCTAGTGTCAACCAGACTCCATACTATATGCTGTATGACCGCCCACCTAATTTGGCTTATTTGAAAATATTTGGCCAGTTCGCTAATGTGCTAATTCCCAGTCAACTGAGGAGGAAAGGGCAGCCGAAATGGAGAAGCTTGCAGTTCGTTGGCTACATTGGGAATAAGTACAGGTTCCACCTGGGAAATGGAAAATTGGTGTACTGAAGGAGTGCCAGTTTTGAGTCTCATAGTGGTTGGGAGAATGTGCATTGTAACCAGGAAGTTTTTGTACAACCACTTGAGCCAGAGCAGGACCAAAGCCCCAGAACAAGAGGGGTAAGACCACCTGACACCACACCATAAACACCCAAAGCATCCCCAAGCAAGACATCTGATACATTCTGTGCGCATGACATACCCACACCCAGGTTCCAAGTGAAGATGGAGCCGGAAATGGAGGGGGTAGCTGGCAGTTCTAGTGATGATGACTTGAGCAGATCAGAGGTCATCATACCTAGAAGGACCAGGAGGGTACGGAAGGGTCCTGACCGGTTTGTGGTGTAGGAAGCTAGAGTATGCACAGTTGCAGGTGAGGAACCTGAGAGTTTTGAAGAAATGCTGAAGTGTTCTGAGGAGGAACAAGAGCATTGGAATGAAGCCATGGATGCTGAGTTCGAGTTCATGGTGGACAAGAAAGTGTTTGAGGTGGTGGAGAGACCAAAGGATCAGAAAGTTGTTGGATGCAGGTGGGTGTATAAGAAGAAGAGCTTGCCAGATGGCACCACGAAACATAAGGCAAGGTTGGTGGTGAGAGGTTTTTCTAAGGAAAGGTTTGAGAATTTTGACAAGACCTATTCCCCAACAGCGAAGCCAGAGAGTCTGAGGTTGGTGTTGGCACTGGCGGTGACAAGGCAGGGTAGTTTGGGGTCAGAGCTAATGCTGTATGTTCACACTCTGCTACCGCTCACGCTTGTGGCTGTATTTTGATACTCCACTGTGTGTTTATTGCTTGCCTCTGAGCCACGTTTTTGTTCAGAGCACAGCGGTTCCAGGGAGGATTTTGTGCTAGGTGCTTAAATCCATCCCCTGTCACCCACAGCTTCTCTAATCTCCAAACACTGATGATGCCACTGAAGCTCTAATTGCTAATGCTGCAGCTTCATGTGCCTTCATGTACACTGCATCTATTTTTATTCATCTGTGTCCCCTAATACAGCATCACCATCTTTCAAGAGTATTGATTTCTAAATCAGAGCAGAAACGGGATCATCAACCAAAGACAGGCCATTTCTGCATGGGGTATTTGAAATGGTGCAGTCCGTACTCCAGGGAGGACGTCTGCACCTGGGAGCCGACTGGGTTGGGACTATTTAATGTAGATCTGCACCCCAGCCCGCTCCGGAACGACCCCAAGTGGTTGTCCAGTGTGCTTGTGAAAAACCTGTTTCTTTCCGTTTTTCAAAAGCACGGAGTGCGCCAGTGTGAGCTGGCTCCCTTGTGCAGATTTGCAGGCTCGCACCAATGTGAGCCTGCGATCTGCCGGGGGCGGGCTTTAGGCTGGCGAGCTTCAGCGGTTGGTCGAGACCCTCGACCAACCGGAAGCCTCCATTTTCGACACCGGAGCCGTGCAGAGAGACGAGCACGCACTGCTCCGGAGCAGCCTGGACCGGACCAGGGAGCCATGAGACCCGGTAAGTAGCGGCACAGGGCAATTCCCTCACCCCGTGCGGAAATGGCCACAATTAGTCCATCATATTCTTGTCATACATGTACAATTTTTTACTACAACCAGTGAATCTCTTAGTATTAAAATGAGTTTCCCGTTCAGAATTAAGTCTTTAAACATTTCTAGGACAGCAATCTGAGTGTCCTGAGATGTTGCTTTTTGCAGTACTACAGCCAACCTACTATCTCTCTGCTTCTCTACTAAGTCCTCCTAGCATGAATTTAGATCTGATTCTAGACCTAAAGTAACCAGAACCTTCTTAAGTAACCTGTTTAAATGATCAGCCTCTAACAATATGTTTTTACTGCCCTCTCTTTCTTCTTCTAAATCTGACTCTGATTTGATCCTATCATCATGAGAATTTGAATCCAGATCAGAAAAATTAGCTCTAGAATCCAAGAAATTTTTGTCTTTGGATTCTCAGCATTTTATACATGTCTTGTCTTTTTCTTTGCATTTCTCAAGTATTTCCATAGATGCATTACTTTTGTTCTCCCAAGAGATAGTTTTATTTTGACTATTTAAAGCACTCAATGGAGCATCAACATTTAAACACTACGAATTCATTGTAATTTTATTTTTATTAATATTAGATAATTGATTTAACAGATTCAGCTGATAAATAAAATTCATTCAATATATTACTTAACTTACATAAATTATTTAATGATTATAAATTAGGAAAATTCATTAATGCTATTAAAATTTGAACATTTACCAATGACTGGAGTCCTGCTTGCACTTTCATATTCACTAGGTCTCTCACAGTGTTTGTTAATTAGAGACACATTCAAATTGAGGGTTTTGTTTTGCTGCCTCTGGTTCGTGAATATTAATCGGACTGTCTAGTATCAGTGAGGAATTCTCAGCCAGCAGGCATGAAAGGTATCACAGACATTTATCTTATGTATTTAAGGCCGCTTCCACACCAAACTTCATTGCTGCGATGATCTGTGGCAAACCCAGCATCACCAGTGCCAGGATGGGAGCAGTTTTGCACTACTCTCTCCTGTACGTGTCCCTCAGCAGCGGAGGGGTAGCTGCATTAACACCACTGTGCCTTCCGCATTACAATGTCCATAGTGACACCTTCTCCCTGCCCTTTTCTTGCCCCCACAGTGCCTGATTGGTCAACGTTTTCCGGGGCCTTTTCTCGAACTGGGCAGCATTGGATGTGTCCATGTGTCAGGGCTCCTGGATTGACAATGGGAGCTGGCATGATTGGGAATTGCACGCCATCAGGTAATGGGCTGGTTGTGCTAACGGGAGTCAATATCAGACTTCTTCTGGTGTTGATACAGTGCACGATATGGGCGGGGTAGGGGCAGTTGGTGGTGGAATAGCGATGGGTTGCCCACAACGCTGTGCAATAGCACAGCTCCTGGGATCATCTGTTGTTGTGGCAGGTTGAGACTGCCATGCAGAAATGACCCAAGTCTCAGCTTGGGTTTAAAAAGACATTTTTTTTCCTCTGTACCACACTGGTTTTGTTTTGCTCTGCTGGTTTGAACATCAATCATTAAGTGTGAGTGCACATTTGATTGAAATGCCTTTCCAGATTGGGCAACTGCTCTCTTAGCTTCAGGCCTGGTGCTTTGTTCAGAATCTGCAATTTCAAGATAGCAGCTGGGATGTACAACTGTTCTTATGATCTCCATGTACCCTTTCCTGTGTGGCCAACCTTACCAGGTACAGCTTTAGTTTTTAATTTAAGTTTAACCTTATCTTCACTAGATTTTCCACAGTGGCCTGTACCATTTCCTTTTGGTCTTACTGTACTTTCCACTACACTTTTGCAAGAAGAAAATTTTCTTTAATATTAATTCTGTTGCTGGTTCATAGGTGCGATGCTCAAAAGCCAACTGAACCCTGGTGGTACTTTGTGCATTTCTCTCACCCTCTAAAACCAGCATACTGCAGTCTTGGAGAGGGGGTCTGGCAGTACATTGTGCATCTCTCACTCTCTATGACCAGCATACTTGTGGTCTGGGGGGGGCATCTGGAGGTACTTTGTGCATTTCTTTCACTTTCTATGACAAGCATACTTGTGATCTTAAAGGATTCTTTAAGGATTCCCTCTGCATGCCATTCCTTGTCAAGGAAGCAATGATGCTAAAATCTTTACCTGTCTTCTCCCTTTTACTGCAACATTTCACTCCCATGAACATTTACAAACTGACCTATCTAATCAGAAGGAATTAGTAAGAGTCCATATTGGGAAACGTAGATTTCTTAAGAATATGGTCTTCACGGTTGTTGGATACTATAGGTGGGCTCAGAGACTGCAGAGATTGGAGAGAAACCTGCAGTATGCTTGAATACACAGCTCAGCACAATATTGGGCTTTCATGCAATGGGGATGGAAAAGTGCCGGAATTCCCCTGTGGCATTAGAGGAGGCGAAGGACATTAAATGCTGGTTTTAATTTTGGGCCAAAGCAGAATCATCTACCACTGGTGATGTAATCAACTTGTGTTGCTCAGTCACAGCACCAATTTAGAGACTAAATTAAACCCTTCAGACCTTTTGTAAAAAGTCCATAGCCATGGAACACAAGTCACTGGACATGCATAGAAGCCCACAGGCATCCTATGTTCATAGCATAGGCCAGCAACTCTACTTTACCCACCACTACAAAGTCAAAACCAGCTTTGTTGTTGTGCGCCTTCAAATTGTTTTCTAGTTATGGCAACCCTAATGCGGCCCTATCATGGGGTTTTCTTGGCAAGGTTTGTTCAGAGGCCTTTGCCTTCCTCTGAGACTGAGAAAGTACAATTTGCCCAAGATCACCCAGTGGGTTTCCATGGTTGAGCAGGGATCTGAACCCTCTTCTCCTGAGTTGCAGTTTAATGCTCAAACCACTAGTCCATGATGGCTAGAAAAAACAGCTAAGCAATCCTAAATATGTCCTCCCAAATAACCTTGGAGGGTAATGTAAAGAAAAACACTGCATGTCCAAAATTGACAGCACATGAAAAAAAGTGGGGGAGGAGGGCTGTCAGAATTTAGCTGTCTACAACATGTTGTGTTATTTAACAGTTTTCCAGCAGGAAATCCAAAGGGCTGCCCTCAGACAGTGAACACAGTAGGAGGGTTGTTAAGGTGAGGGATGAGAGGCTTTAATGAAAGGGTAGAATTTCAGGAGATGAACCAGCCTGCACAAAGGGAGTCAAACACTCTGAGCCTATCTCCTCCATTGCCACATAAATCACATAAGCTTGTGTCTTCTCCTGTCCAGAAGACAGCAAGTCCACTATGGAGAATCAATCAGAGAGAATGTCTGCTTCATAAGCAGTGCTTCAATGCATTGTCAAGTACAGCCAGATCACCAATGAGATAGAGTGCTGACTGCAGTCCCAAGTACTGCAGTTGAATCTGTGCAGCTCCAACGCATCTCTAAATCTGTTGTAGTGGTAACAACATAGCAGAAGGAAGAGAACATTTGGATGGACATAAGAGATAGATGTTCAAAAGAAGAAGGTTCCAGTCTCATACATCCATTAACTGGATATAACTGGAGGCTCAAGTGACTTCTGTCTAATATTAAACATCTTCTGGTAATCTCTAGATGAGACTACTACAATGTGTTGTATGTGAGATTGTTCGGAAACTTCAGTTAGTTCAAAATATATTTGGTTTTTCTGTTCCTATAGGAACATCTATAACCAGTTCTTAAGCAATTTCATTTCACTGGTTCATTTCCAGTACCAACTTGAAATGTTTTAAAGGCCTACATAACTTGGAAACCTGGTCAATAAAATCATGATAAACATATCTGAAAGATGACCTACTCATTTGAAAATTTCTTGTTACCCCTCTCTTGCTGTCAGAACTCTAAAAGAAAAACTGCATTGGGCATGCTTAGTTTGTATGATAAGAACATCCTACCGACTTAAATAACACTTTACCCTTCAAGTCTAACATTGAAATAGGAGCAGGTATACTACATTTTGCAATGTTCTTTATCTAATATTGGCTTAAATAGAAGTGAATATAAAATCAGCCTAACATCATATTCAGAAATAAATTCTTTGTATTTATTTCAGGGAATGTACATGTATGCAATCAGGATTATAATGTGATACTACTGAGAAACTGTGAATGACCCAGATGGATCAGCATACAGTATTAATCTTATGCTGTAAGGAAGGCCAACCAGAATGGAGAAAGGTTGCTACAAATTACTGGAGCCTAGTGGCCCAGAAGGAGGACCAGGACCCAATTATGTTGCATACATTTTTGTCTTTCTCAGTAGTAAAGTATTTGGTAATTTATGTATATAGTCAGCCCTCCACATTTGTGAGTTTCACTTTTGTGGATCTGATTATTTACGGATTGTTTGCTGTCACCTCTGCTGCCTCCCTATGCCATTTTTAATAGAGACTGCAAGCCATTTGAGACTGAAAAACTGAAAACGAGGCTTGCAAGTCCCTACTATAAATGGTGTGGGGCAGCAGTGGAGGTGGCAATAAGCCCCACCAGTCACCTACTTCTGCCTTGAGAAGGAACCCTGATGCTTCAACGGAATCCACAGTGGATTGAATATGGTGATCATACTTTTTTGTGTGTTAAATACAGTTTGGGAGGGCCTATGCCCCCAACTCTAGTGAATGTGGAGGAATGTCCGTATATATACATACACACACACACACACACACTCTCATATATACATATATATATTTATATTTGTATATATTTATATACATACATACACACATACACATTATGCAGACACACACACATTCATGGTGAAAAGAATACATTTCAAAGAAAATAATTATGATATCCAAAACTGGAAATCCTGTGTAAAGATTCTTAGCCAGGCTCACCAGGCCAGGAAATGAACCTGGAATCCTCAGGGGTTATTCCCATAGGCGCCAAGCAAAGTGGTCTGACCATGGGACCAAAGGAGGAAAGCCCTCTCATTTTGAGCTGAGCCTGTGTCTAGATTGGCCCAGGTGCTGGAGACCATTTCTCCCTCCCACTTGCCATACCAAACAGCTCCTATCCTCTACCCATCCTCCCCCTACAATTGCCACTGGAAATGCTGCAGCTGTGGCCACTAGGAGGCCCTTTGGGCAGCAGGTCTCTCGAGTCCCTTCCTGGCCTGCAAGGAGTTAGTGAAGGAGAGGAGAGAACTGCTCTTTCTTTCACATGCTTTGCCTACAAGCACAGCTGGGAGCTGCTTTTCTACTTGGCCCAAAGTCATTCCAGTCCAGAGGTAGTTATCCACCCGACTGGCCAATTATCATCTGGCAGCAGCCCTAGCCAGTCATACAGACCTGCTTGGGGACACAAACATACCCCAAAAAATTCATCCAGGCTTAAACTTGCTCTCAGAGGCCCTGGCTGTCATAGTCTTTGATAACACTTCATTTGCACTAAATTATGTTGCAAATAGCAGCCTCTAAGATTCTGTTCTTAACAGTAAGAGGGGATAATATCATTCCAATAGTTGAGTAAGAAAGAATAACTGAGGAGAATAATACAGTGGTTCTTAACTGGAGGTCCGCAAAGCCCTGCTGCTAGACATCAACAGCAGCACCAGGGACACGACAGCAGGGGGGCATGAGTGCCAAAACTGCTCCCTCCTTTGCAAATGAGGGAGCAGTTTAGACATGCACACATGCCTGCTGCTGTCTCCCTTTCATTAGGGGCATGGCAGCAGGGAGTGTTGGTGCTGAGAGACATAGTGGCAGGTGTGTGTGTGCGTACCCAAACTGCTCCCTCACTTGCAAAGGAGGGAGCAGTTTCAGCACCTCCACACACACACACACTGTCATGTCTCTGACAAAAGGGACATTGTGGCAGGCATGTGCACATGCCCAAACTACAACTGTGGAGACCAGAGTTTGAATCCCTACTCAGCCAATGAAACCCACTGGGTGACCTAAGGCAAGCAACATTCCCTCACCCTCAGAGAAAGGCAAAGACAACAAATCTTGCCAAGAAAACGCCCACAATGGGTCTGTCTTAGGGTTGCCATAAATCAGTTTTCAAAGGGAAGAGACATGATGGCTAGAAAGAACCTCCCCATGTCAGTGGCACTTTGTTGTTGTATGCCTCCAAGTTACTTCTGATTCATGGTAACCCTAAGGTAAAACTATCACAGGGTTTTTTGGGGTTGTTTTTGGCAAGATTTGTTCAGAGGGGGTTTGTCATTGCCTTCCTCTGAAGCTGAGAGAATGTGATTTGCCCAGGGTCATCCAGTGTCTCAGCATGGATTTGAATCCTAGTCTCCAGAAACATTTAATAATTAAATATTTGAATATTTATATCTAAATTTTAATTATTTAAATCTTGAGTTAAGTCTTGGGAGTCACAAGCAACAAATTATATTTACAGGGGATCCCCAGTAATAAAAAGGTTAAGAACCACTGGGATAATGCAGTATCTTTCTCCATCTTATGTATACCACACGAAAAAGTTCATTGAAGGAGAGGGAAAGACACATACTAGAGATGCAAAGAAGGAAGGAGGAGTTATTAGTTCAAATTGCGATGATGATGGTAAAAAGATTTTCTAGATATGATCAACTTTTTTTTCAATGGCACGATCAGACATGATCAGACAACTCCATACCTGCTGAAACGGTATCTTCAACCTAAAGTATTACTGCTACACGTATCTACTGATCAGCTGGGTTCAGTGTGAGACTTCCTAGTTAGTATGCTTAGTCACACAGGCTATACCCACCATTAAGTGCCAATCAAACTCTTATTGCCCAATCGTCCCATGACGAACTTTTAAACAGAGGTAAACCCTACTGTGTTCAGTTTAGCTCCAAAATGCAGTCAGCTCATTATTAGAGGCCCATTAGAAGCTATCCAAACAATGGTAATAGCAGAATTCCGATTCTTTCTAGCACCAACTGGGATTTAGAAAGTAGTGAATAGGCTCTCCAGTTTCGCAGACCTCTTCCATCATGATAGACTCTAGACCAAAAAACAGAGTCAGGAAGAACAGTTGCTGCTATTAGGTGGCTGCTACTTTTACTCAGTTATAAATGACTCAGTAAAAATATTTACAGGACTTAAAATGGTGCCCTGGCTAGATGACTTGAACAACCAAATATTTTCCATACAATCCTTATAAAATAGAAGATTGCAAATGCTATCTTAGAAAAGACTATTCGACCTTTTTTTTTCAAATAGGACAGAAAGTTCAGTACGTTCCTTATATCCGTGAGGGATACGTTCCTAGACTGAACATGGATGGTAAAAAATGCAGATAACACCAAATGCTATATTTTGACCTCAAGGTTGAGCAAGGTGGTGAGGGAGCGAGGTAGCTCCATCACTTGGCTCCTTCTCCCTTCCTTCCCTGCGGGGCTTGGAGAGCAGCCCTCTCCTGGGAGTCAAAGCCTGCGGGAAGCCGGGCCACTCAAGAGTTGTGTGCCCTGCTCAGCTGAGAATGGAGTGTCTGTCACTTTCCTTGGCCAGGAGAGACACATGGTTTCGTGGAGACAGGTTTCCTGTGCCTCTCTTAGCCAAGGAATGAGCCTGTCTCTCAGCCAAGGAAGGAGTGTCTTTCCCCTTCCTCAGCTGGGAGCGCTGTGTAGTTACACTGAGTGGTTCTTCCCTTGCCTCTCTCAGCCAAGGAAGAAGTGTCTGTCTCCCTCTTCAACCAAGAGACATGTGGGGGAATCTCCGCTAGACTTCCTGTACCCCTCTCAGCCAAGGAAGGAATGTCCCTCTCCTTCCTCAGCCAAGAGAGGCCATGGAAAACCCAGGCCATTTCCGCACTACACTGTTATAGTGCTATTATTCCACTTTCAACATCCTATGGAATCCTCTGGTGCACAGCTATGCCTTTCTTATACCCTTATACTGAAGCATATGTTTTTATATACACCCTTTTTGTGAGATTTCCAGGCCAAAATGGTGATCAGAAATGATGTCATGTCACCTCCAGTCACCATTTTGACCAGGAAATAGCCAAAAAAAAAAAAGAAGGATGAGAGAGGCGGGTTCGTATGATTTTCAGGCAAATTTGACTGGAAATTGACCAACACCAAAAAACTGGGGGGAGAGGAGAGCTTAAGGGGCTTTGTGGGGACTGATCAGGGTCTGCAAAAGTCAACCCGAGGGGCTGCATCTGGCCAAGGGTCTATATTTTCTACATCCCTGCTCTTGCTCCTGCAAGTCAGAGGAAGGACTCACATGGCCAGACCCATTCTTGACCCCCCAACTGATAACTGCATGGCAAAAATTGTTATTCCTGGAAGCCTTCAAAAGTAGTGATTCTTCATTAGAACAAGGTACCACCACATGGACACCCTCTTATCTTGTCTCTCCTCCAAGCAGAACTATAGAACCAAAAGTGGGCTTCCATGCTACTTACAGGTTTATTTGGGGGGAAAGATGTACCCCATGGTGGGACTTGGGAGAAGAAAAATAGACTATAGATCCCCAGAGGTTGTTAAGTTTACTGAAACATATTAAGAGAGCAGTTCTCATCCCCTCCCCATATCCTGCCATCAATAAATTCCCAAATATCTTGATCAAATTAAGCAGAGTAGTCTGAAGGGTAGATGGCATGCAATTCAGACAGCTTTAAACTAGTGAGTCCTAGCACTCTTCATAGGAATTAAGCCCTGCCTGTCCTGTGAAGCTATGAAGATTTTTTTTTTCTTATGATGCTTTGCAAACAGATTGGTGGTTTGTAAAAAACGTTAAGAATTATTGTGCAATATGCCTCTTTGTTCCTACTGTTCAGTTGCACTGAAATGTCATGTCTCTGCTCAGTGTTTCAGCAACTTCTAATCTAAATTTGTGCTCTTGATTCCTCAATTCTGTTTACATTTAGTTTCACCGAAATTACATGCCTCTAGTGAGTATTTCAGTAACTTCGAAGCTGAATTTGTGTTTTTGGTTCATCTATTAAGCTATTAAGCATCCCCACTGGATGTCCAAAAGCTAGAGCCAGGTGTTAATTTCAACACACAACTATTACTTTAGAAAATTCTTTCTTTAATCAGGAATATTTCTTTTATTATTTATTTATTTATTTGAATACAAGCAACCTAATTCAAAATCAAAATAATTTACATTCAGGAAGAGAAAAGGCAGAAAAATAAAAGAAAAAAAAAGCTAAAATTAAACTAAACCACAATATTAAAACACTAAACTAAAACATTGTACATTAATTAATTAAAACATTAAATTACTAAAGTACAAAAGGGCTTTGACACCCCCCCCGTTAAACTGTAATGAGAGAAAGAAAAAAAATACATTATTCAACTATTACAGATTCAAATAAATAATCCTACTAGAATTACTAGTAACCATTGCCACATGTAAATTTTACAACAATAACCCTTCGTCTTCTTACAAGTCCACCACATATGGAAAAAGAAGCCTTTGTTCTGATATCCCCAGCACCGATTTGAAACATTCTTAGATATTTTTTAACAGCTATTTGGAATTAGATACCATCTATACATCAGCTTACATTTCCTGTGGTGAGGTAGCTAATATTATCATAGGAAAAAGCTAACATTTGTATGTATCCCAAACTCATAGAACAGCCTTTCTAATGCAATGATTTTTAAATTTAGCAGGTGCCTTAACTTTATCATTCCAAAGATAACCATGTTACCTAAATCTTAAATCATGACCTTCAAGTGCCAAGAGTCTCTCATATTTGAACAATATCTATTATTTCAACCATACAAAACAACAGCCTCATAATTCAAGTTACTGTTAGGAATTCCCAAACCACCTCTTTCTTTAGCATCATACAATGTTTTAAATTTTATTTGGGGTTTCCTCGCCTGCCAAATAAATCTGGAAGTTTTTTTGTGCCATTGTATAAAGGGTATTTCACTTCTTATGACAGGGTCTGCATTTGCTTTCCTCTTCTGAAGCCATTTTTTTTTTTTTTGGTAGACAGTTTTGTTTTATCACAGCTGACTTTAAACTCAGAACATAGCTCAGACTATTAAGTGTTAGGCTGCCAGATCCCTGCCTAAAGGGTTAAATGTCTTGTTCCTCTGCTGTGCTCATTGTCATGGTAACTGGACTGATAAAGAGCGTCTGGTATGTTCCTGTGGGAAACAAACGGGTTGTTTTGGGAAACAAACCTGCTGCCTGGACTTTCCCATGGCTTGCTAACTCTTACTTAGTAACTACTCTCTGTCCCGCTTGCTTGTCTTCACAGTCTCCTCTGTCATGCTGTGAGAGACGCAGAAAATGGATTTCACCTAGCTTTGCTTTTCTATGTACTGAAGCTGCAACAAAGCCTAGTTTAGTTTATTTTTAGCCTCACTCTGGTATTTTTTAAAACCTGTGCTGATATTCGTCTGCCTGTTTTGAAGCACTGGCGTTCTGTGGGACATGCTGGCGTTCAGCATGCCCCCTGGAGTCCCCCAACACAGACATCTTACTTTTTTTCAAAAGAACCTTCATTTAGTCCAGTGGATTTTATGTCATTATCACAAGATCATCCACATAAGCCAACGAATTATTCTGTTCTTTTTTTAATCCTCACTCCACAAATTCTGTTACCTGATTTGGTATCTCTCAGTAAAGTCCCCAAAGCCAAAATAAATGGTAAAAGTGAGAGTGAGAACCTTGCCTGGTTCCCTTTGTATCTCAATCAGTCTTGTTGTGTTGAATCACGTACATTTCTAAAGAGTATGCAAATTTTATACCATGCAACTGCTTCCTTATCCAAAGTCTACTTCTTTTCAATTTTTGTAAAACTATTTTTTTTTCTTTTTGCTAATTTTTCATGGTAGGGAACTACAAGGTTTAAGTTACAAAGCTCAAACTTTTTAGCCAAGAGTAGTTCCAGTAGGATTAATTGGGTTCAAGGGGCGTTTGAGGTTTGCAGCCTCAGCACTGATTTACCCTCTCCCTTGTTGTTGTGTGCCTTCAAGTCATTTCTGACTTGTGGCAAACTTATAAATGGCTTTTCCGGGAGCGTGAGGTGCCCAAGATCACCCAGTGGGTTACCATGCCCAAGCAGGGAAATGAATCCTGATCTAAAGCATTTACTCAGGAAAGGAGAACATGTTCTCCCTCTTAACCTAAACATATTTGTATCTTAACTATTGGCTTCAGAAGCATACATGGTCTTCTCAGTAAGAGTGGGAATCATGTCATTACCCTGCTCTTGTTGGACAGCAACTCCCAGCTGACATAGCCAATAGTGAGGGGTGAGGGCAGTTAACAGGGCAAGAGCATTTGGAGAGATGAGTGATTCACATGCCTGTTTCTAAATCTTACAATTTAACTGCCAGTTCCTAATAGTTTTGCCAGCCCAGGAGTGAAATAATAGATGGGAGTTTAACCTTTATCCTGGAAAAATTTTAACAAACCAGCGTAAGACAAATCCAGATGCCAACGGAAAACTTGTATAATCGCAAGAACGCCCCAATGAGAATGCGCTCCAATTGGGAGGCCAGCACAGTGCTAAACAGACTCAGGTCGGATTAGTAATTCGAAAGGGGACGCCAGGGAATATCTGGTGCTATAGGCTCTATTTTCGAGGAAGCAACTGGCAAAATCAGCCTATGAAATTCTGGGGATCGCCCTGAGTTGACAGCCGACCCGCCATTTCCGCACTGGAATGTTACAGCGCTACAATTCCACCTTCAACATCCTATGGCATCCTGGGGTTTTCCGTTTCAAAGGCCCCTCTCTAAACTGCAAACCCCAGGATTCCACAGGATGTTGAAAGTGGAATAATAGCGCTCTAACAGTCTAGTGCGGAAACGGCACCCTGGTTCAACGTGTCACCCCTCCTTCCCCTCTAACTTTCTCATCTCCGATTTTTCCCCGGGAAAAGGTACTTCTACCTTTAGAGAGGCGAAAGGAGAAGGACCCTCTGGCTTCATAAAAGAAAACCAGCGAGGCTCCCCGGGCGCCCTCCGTCCCCGCCATCCCTCGCAGCCCCGCGAACCTGTAGGCGTAGTGGAAAAGGAAGAGCCCCAGGAGGATCCGGTTGGGCCAGAAGCCGAGGCGAGCGCCGTCGCTGCAGAGGACGAACAGCAAAGGAAGGAGGAAGGCGGGCGCTTCTTGCACGACCCAGGCCACGGTGGCGGGAATCGGGCAGCCGAAGTAGGGCGAGGTGTAGCGCCCGTACGGCATCCCCACGTAACTGGCCAGCGGCAACGTCAGCGCTATGGAGCCCACCAGCGCGTAACTGAGCAGCTCCAGCAGCCGCGCCTCCTCGGGGCCGGAGAGGCGCCGCCAGAAGTCCGCGCTGCAAAGCGAGCCGCTCGGCGCCGCCACCGAGCCCATCGCGGCCGAGAAGCAAGGGGACGAGCGCTGGCGGGGAGGCCGGGCCGCTCCTTTATTTAACCCCGGGGAGATGGGGCGGGGGAGGCGGCGCCGTAAAAAGCGGGAAGCGCGGGCTGGCTTGGATTCTTGGCGGCCGCGACCCAACACGCCCAGGGCAAACTCCCCGGGAACTGTGATGTGTTCCGGACGTCCCTTTGACGTGTGGCGCCCGGGCGGCCCGAGGCGAGGGATCACGGGGCGTCACAAGGCAGGCGGATGAACCCCCGGCCGGCTCGCCCGCGGGGGAGAGAGGCCGCGACGGGTGGCGACGGAGAAGAGCGAGCGATCGCGGGCTTGCCGGCTGGCAGGGAGCCGGGAGCCACGTTCACGCCGGTGGCAGCAGAGAAGGGCGGCGGGGAGAGGAGGGGCGCCGCGCCGCACGCGATGGCCCTCACGCTGGGGCCAGGGGGGAGAAGGAAGGTGCGCGCGTTCTCCCTTTTGCCCAAGCACTTGTCTTCCTTCTCCATGCTTGGCAAAACACAAGGGAATGAGAGGAGGACGGGGGGGGAGCCTGCGCGTAGGTGCCTCACAAATAATGAGGTCTGTGAGGGTCAAGCCTGCAAATGTGGAGGGACGATTGTCGTTTAAATCGTACAGAAAGTCAACATGACAACAGAAATAAGCTGTTGACAATAGTAAAACAATTTAAAACATACACTTTAAAAAGAGTAAGAAAGAAAAGAAGTACAATTTGAGACAATACAGCACCTTCAGACAAGCCTCCAGTTCTTAAAGCTTGGGTGAATAAAGATGTCTTTGCCTGTGGATGAAAGGACAGCAAGGGGGGGGGATACTTCTAGCCTCCTTTGGGAGGAGGAGCAGCCACCAAGAAGCCCCTATCTTGTGTCTCCACCAAGCATACCTTTGAAGTTAGTGGAACTGAGAGAACATCCTCTCCTGTGCATCTCAGGATCTAGGGAGGCTCACAGGGGACATGTGGTCTGTCAGCCTGGACTTAAGCCATATAGGGCTTAGAATCATACAATCGGAAGAGACCACAATGGCCGTCCAGTCCAACCCCTGCCATGCAGGAACCCACATCAAAGCACTCCCGACAGATGGCCATCCAGCCTCTGCTTAAAAACTTCCAATGAAGGAGACTCCACCACACTCCGAGGCAGTATATTCCACTGCTGGACAGCTCTGACCGTCAGGAAGTTCTTCCTGAGGTTTAAGTGGGATCTCCTTTCCTGTCATATGAATCCATTGCTCCTTCTTCCAGTCTCTGGAGCAGTGGAAAACAAGCCCGCTCCCTCCTCGACATGACATCCCTTCAAATATTTAAATATGGCTATCATGTTCCCTCTTAGCCTTCTCTTCTGCAAACTAAACACACCCAGCTCCCTAAGCCACTCCTCATAGGGCATGGGTTCCAAACCCTTCACCATTTTGGTCGCCCTCCTCTGAACACTCTCCAGTTTGTCTGGTAATCCAGTACTGGAATATTCCAGTATTCCAGATGAGGTCTAACCAAAGCAGAATAGAATGGTACTGCTTTATAGGTCATAACGAGCAATTTGAACTGGGCAGATGATATGGGTGGACTACAGGGAGATGTAAGGCTAGGTGCGAGGGAGAAATGTGGGGCTAGTATGGAAATGATGGAAGCTGAAAATCACAGAGAATCAAAATTACAGAGACACAAATTCAAGTTGAGCTAATGGAAGGATTAGCCATTGAAATTGAGATGAGGGGCCAAGAAGTTTTGGTTTGTGAAATAGAGACTATAGCCCAAGGGGGGTGGGGGGAGAATATAGTGAATGATTAGCCTGCAAGACCAAAAGGGGTAAGAGACAGATGAAAAAGAAAAGTACTCTGTCTCAGGACAAATACATTAAAACAAGGGACATGAAACAAAGGAAGAGAATCTGAGAAGATTGCAGGGAGGGATAGGATGGATGAAAAGGGAAAAGAGAGACAAATTTAAAATGAAATAGAGAAAAAGGGGGGTGTTAGTTGAAACAAATTGATATGATTTGATGTTGAACAGTGTGAGGGGGCCTGAAATGGATTTAAAACAGAAATTACCACTCTTGGATACTTGTGGATGAGGCTATTCATCCCTTTTACTTTTCACCAGAAAAAGGACACTCCAGGGGTGTAGGGGTGAGGAACACAAAAATAGCCTTTGGGCTACATGTGGCCCCAGGGCCATACTTAGCTCAGTAGTCTCCATACAAGAGCATGTTGGCATTAGGATAATCCACCAAAGGGCTCTCAAAACATTTCTGCAGTTGATCAATATTTTTGTGTGTGTATGTGTAGGGGAGTCTTGTAAACTTTTAGGCAGGCTATCAAACCTATCTCCTAAGTGTGTAAGAGCTATGTTTGTATTTATCGATTGGTTAAGCAAGCAATTACTAGAATTTCTACTACAAAGTATTATGACATCAGAGTATTAAGTCCTCCAGAGTACAAGTTGCTTTGCTTCAACTAGCCTAGTCCCTTATTAAAAACCATCATATGATTGTAAAAGCTTATGAAAAATAATCATCCCATATTTTACTCTTTAAGGCTGTGCTGTTCTAGGACAAGATATCTTCCTTTGCTCATCAAGTGCTCATGGGTCTAGTCAATCTCTGTAGGAGTTGACATGGTTCCAGTCATCCTAGATGCTTTCCCTCTGTCTGCACTGAATGGGGGTAGGGGTTGCAGATGGAAATCTACAGAAGCTAGATCGATTATAATTTTCAGATGTTAAAGTCTTGAATGCCACGCAGAAGATGGAGCAAGATTGTTTCTGCTGCTCTGGACACTAGAACATAAACCAATGGAGTCAAATTACAAGAAAATATATTCTGCCTAAACATTATAAAGAACTTCCTGACAGAACTGCTTCTCACTGGGACAGATTGCCTCAGAGAGAGTGTGTGTGTGTGTGTGTGTGTGTGTGTGTGGACTCTTTCTCTTGGAGGTCTTTAAGCAAAGGTTGGGTGGCTATCTTATTGAAGTGCATGGCAGGGAGTGATCTGGATGGCCCTTGACACCCCTTCCAACTCTTATAATTCTATGAATAGTCTAGACCAAAGCCACAGCAAAACAGGACATGGAAAACAAATTATCTTGAGCTAACTGACAGAATCAACCAGCAAAAAGGGTATGGTCCTCCAGTCACTTAAATTCCTTGAAATCACCTAATTCAGGAGTAGAACCCTCCCAGGGCTACTAGGAAGGAAAGTGAGACAAAACAACTTTTAAAATATATATAAGTTTTTACCCAAAATAACAAAAACTCTAACTAAGATTTTTAACGTAGACAGAAATTGAAACACTGTACCAAAACAATGAAAAATACCATTAAACACTAACTTCCTAGAATATTAACTTACTGACTAAACACTAACATGATATAACACAAAGGACTCTCACTGCCCCCCAAAAAAACTAATGAGAAAAACAGAAAAATATGAAGTATGAAGTACCATTATAGATCCAGCTAAAGTAACTACAAATAACCATACCCATAAATTATTGCATTGTTTGATTTTTTATTGATCAAAAAGTCAATAAATAAATAATAAATAAAAACAACTTTTTATCCTCAGGAAACAATGCTTAACCCTGAAGTCCATTTCTGTTGTTCCATAAAGAACTCTTTGGAGGTCTACAAAATCTCCCAGTTCCCAATGTCATCTCAGATGTGACTTCTCATCAGCAATTACCTTTTTAAACATTCCAAAGCAGAAAGTCTTGGAAAGACTCATGCATCAATAATTATAATTAATTGATACTTATGATTTAATTATGATACATGTGTATTGAATTGTTTTATGTTTTAGTGTATTTTAATTATAATGTGTTTTTAATTGGTATGCTGGTTTTAATTGTATTTTAAACTTTGTTGTATCCCGCCTCGAGCTTTGAGGAGAGGCGGGTAACAAAATAAAAAATATAATTTTATTATTATTAATAACACCCTTCACACACAAAAGGCTGGCTAAGCACATCACTGGGATGTACTGCACTGTAATAGTCTGCTCTTTGCATTTCCTACTTCTTATTGTCATTTGCACTGTTCTTCCCTCCGCATTACAGCATCACTGCCAAGATCTATCCCCTGCCCTATATCTCATGATTGGTCTGTTGCATATTGGTCAGGCATCTCCTTGGAAGAAGCTGAAGGAGAGACAATCTGAAAACACCTATACCACACCCACTACTGGATCAGCTATGGAAGGAAGTGCATTCCCACAGTAACTGGATTGTTGCTATAAAGCAGGTCATTAACGGATTATTTACAGCATGCAAAAGGGCACATTTCAAATGGATTACAACATAGTAACTGCTGGTAAGCAACAATGTCATACAATAGGACTGATCCTGAACCAGGAATAACATATTGCTCTAGTGGTATGACACTTTCACGTGACAAGACCCTTATCTATGAAGGAACTAAATAAGATCACCAAGTGGAAAGATATATCATTGGATATCAAAGTTAGGTTCATGCCATACTATTTCCAGTATCTATGTCTGTAGATGAAACCTTGCCAGTGAAGAAAATGGGAAAATCATTTGAAATGTGGTGCTGGAGCACCAGGTGCTGGTTCACCCAAATTCACTTGATATGTGGTACAGTGCATTTTATTTGAAATGTAGTACTGAAATGTAGTTCTATGGATACCATGGACAAGTAAGACACACACCCACACTAAGTAATGGGACCAAGAGCAAATTAAGCTTGAAGTTTCACTAGAAACCAAAATAAATAAAGTGAGTCTGCCATACTTTGGACATTTCATGAGACAACTCATTGGAAAAGGCTGCATTCAGTACAGCCAAAAGCAGCAAAAGAAGAGAAAGACCAAATTTCAGTTGAATTGACTCAGTCAAGAAAGCCGTGGGCATGGATCTGCAAAACCTGAGTAGGACGGTTAATAACAGGGTCTCTTAGAGTTGTCATAAGTTCAAGCCAACTGGACAGAATGTAACAAGAACTGCATTGAAAACAATTTAATACAGTTCCAGTGCACTAATAGAGTACAATCAGTTTTCTAGAATATGTTGGAATAAAAAGGTTTTCACCTATCAGCAGAAGAACAACAGCGAGGGAACCAGTTTAGTCTCCCTATGAAAAGAGGATACTCTAAATCTGGGGAGCATTCACGGGGAAGTCCCTATGGCTTCCCCATTCCAAACTGTCTCCCAGCTGCTCCTCCATTTGTGGCAGCACCAAAACAAAAGAAAACAAAACTGGAAGGAGCACAGCAGGAGCAGAGTATATTTTTTTATGTGTGTTAGCCATGTCCCACATCAGCAAGTAACACTGATGAAGTTACAGTGAAAGGTAACTTAAAAGAAAGAAAGTGAGGGGTCCCCAAAAAAACACGGTTTAGGGGAATGCACTTTGCCTATCCCAACGTACCGGGCTGATGCATGCATGAATGCATTTGTATATTTGAAAACTGCCTTTCCTTCAAACAATGGCATGAATCCAGGAATGGCAGGGCAAGTGGTAGGATGAGCTCTATATTGGGGAGGGGTACTTACTCCCCCTGCCTCCCCTGAGGTTGCTTTTACACACACTCTCCAGCATCCCAACAGAGCTCCAGACGCATACTGAGCAGTAGCTGGTCCCATTGCCTCATGGCCCAGTCCGGTGCCCTGAAGAGAACTGAAGGAACACGTGCCATCTAATAAGGAGAAGCACGGTGATGATGGCAGAACCCCAGCTTGTAGGGATTGATTGCATTTCAGTTTCCCCTCCTCCTTGACTTGGACTGTATGACAGGACCTATATACTAAACAAGCAGTTGACTGAAAAGTAGCATTATTTCCTAAAGAACGCTGCTTGGACCACTTCCGCACTACACTGTTATAGTGCCATTATTCCACTTTCAACCCCCTGTGCAATCCTAGGGTTTGCAGTTTAGGGCGGGGCCTTTAGGATTCTCAGCCAGAGCGTTCTTGGGCCTCAGTGAACGACGAACCTCAGAACTCCACAGAATGTTGAAACCGGAATAATACCGCTATAACAGTGCAGTGCAGAAAAGCCTTCGTTCCACCACTGCCTAGTTCAAGTGGGGAAATTTTTAGATTTAGCCTTTTTAGACTTCTGTTTTCGTTGGGTTGTTTTGGGTTTTTTTGGTTGCTGTGAGGTAATTTTTGCCCTGCTGCTTCAGTCCACGTTTATTACAACGACTCTTCAGTGCCAGGTACATAAGACATAAAGCTCGAGGGAAGGGAGCGGAGGGAGAAGACAAGAACTGAAGCTGTAAAAACGGGCCGCGCTTCTCTAGGCAAAGCAATATTACTCTCCCGTGGGCGAGCGAACAGCAGCTTCACTTGAGGCATTTGGTTACACAAGCCGCGAACACTATGTGCTGTCGATATTGCACGGTGAAGGTGTGGCTGAGACTGACCTGGCTTCTTGCAAACCGCCTCCCCTCGGAAGATACCCATCAGGGTGCAACAGGTGCTCTTACTTAAAATCACTCCCATGAAGTGTAAAATTCTGCGGCCCAAAGTATGGAGAATGTTTGGCCTTAACTGTTGGGACACCCTGCGAACCACCGGCAAGCACGCTAAAACCAGCGTTTTTCTACAGGCAACGGCGAAGGACGACTTCATCCCACGTGACCCCGTAGTCTCGGCGCCCTCCGTGGCATCTATTTCCCACCGGTCTGCGTTCTCTCCCGCCCCCGGTTCGCCAGGCGCCTGCGCCGGCTCCGTACTCACACACACACGCGCGCGCGGCGCCGAGCGAGCGTGTCTCGGTGAGGGCGCTCGGCGCGGCTGTGGAAAATTGGGCTCGGCGGTGGTCGTTGGGGCCTCTTTCGGGTCGGGGCCTCGTGGCTTAAGGGCGCTGCCGGTCCTTGGGGCGCGATGGGCCGGAGGCAGCGCCAGAGACAGCAGCAAAGCCGAGAAAGGGGCCCTGGGGTGAGTTGAGGCCTAGCCCGGGAGCGGCGAGAGGTGGGGAGGCAAGGGGGTGGCCGGGCCCGGCGGAGGTTTCGTTGGCGGCCGCCTGACCGACACACCCGAGCCTTTCGGGGAAGGCCTCGAGGGATGATGGCTTCCTTGCTGAGAGAGAGATTTATTACCAAGGGAGCAGGGTTGTTAAGAATCCGCTCTCACAGGAAATCTTGCTTAATTTGCAGGGAGCAGCATTCAATCCCACTTGTTGTCTGTGTGTCTTTTTTTTTCTTTCCCTAAAGACGTATAGGCCACGTCAGAGATTAGAAGTAACTCCCTGAAAATCGCGAGTCACGTGTAATTGACTGATTTGTTGTTGTTGTTGTTTTGTTTGTGATAACTCAGGGAAACCTAAGTTTTCCTGCTGTCGTATCTTGATGACGAATAATCTCTCTATTTTTCTGGTTTAACTGGTTTTTAAATACGTTTTGTTTATTTCCTCGCAGTCATTAGTTTAAATTACAGGGTTGTGTATGTGGTATGTGGTATGTAGGTGTGTTTTGTGTCACAGGCCAGTGCCTTTTAGCTTTTTATGTTTCTGAAAAATAGGTAAAATTATTAGGTACTTTCAAATAATAAAATATTTGTTAAAGTTGTAATTATAGTTGCAGTTACAATTGGCCCTTCACATTCCCAAGGGTTAGGGGTGCAGGAGCCTTGCAAAAGTGGAAAAATAAAAAACATCAAAATGTGTGTGTGTGTGTGTGTGTGTGTCTCCATGTTGGGGAGAAAGGGCACCCAGAGTCCAAAGTGGGTTGTGGAAGGAAAGTTTCGGAAAGTAGTGGATCAGCATGGTGGCTGTATACGTCCTTTCTCTTACCCATTTCCTTCCCTGGGTCTGGAGGGGCAACGGGAGAGGGTTTGTGGTGCTGGGAAACGTGGTTGTGATCTGTCGTTTTCTTACCAGGCAGCAGCTAGTGGAAGAGAAGGAGGACCAGAGGCAAGTTTTTAAAGTGTTGTTCAGCCTGATTGGAGCTGCTGAGACAAGGTTCTCCCAGAAAAAGGAGCACCTGTGAGGACTGAAGAAACTTTCAGATATTCAAATCTGTGAAAGTCAGACCCAGAAATGTGGGTGGCTGACTACTTTGGCACAGCAGCTCATTACTTTGAAAAGGAAGTTTTCCAACCTTGGGGCCCAGATATAGTTTAGTGCAACCACTAAACAGCAGGCTGGCCTGAGGCAAAATAACAAACTAGAAAAGCGTGTCGCTGAAGATAAATGAGAGCAAATTTAAACAAATACACATATGTGGTAAGACAGTTGATCTAATATAGTAAAGAAAAGCAATTTGTGAGTACAATTGTGTTATGAATAATGTACAGAAAAGGACAAAAGTCTGTATATAAAGATGCTGCTCAACCTGTGAGACCAGTGGTAATAAATACATAGTAAAGTCCTCATAACCTGTGTTCTCCATACTTGTTCAAAAATGAACAACTGGTGGTTGGTGAATGGTCCCTTGTTTCTTTTCTGGAAAACTCTCCTTAGATGTTACTTTCAAATGATGGATTAGAATCATCTGTAAGTCTTATAAATAATCCAGCCTTTATCAAAAATGTGGAGAATTTTCAGTTGGAGCAATAGCTATTCCTCAAAGAAATTGTAGTTCAGTTTGTGTCCAAGAATGGAGACACTTTACCTGTGACCAACAAACAACAGTAAGGCCTGCGGAATCGCCCCTGTTTTGTGGAAGCTTCTTCAGGCTTAATTAATCAATACTTAATTTTGTTTATTAACATTAGTTCATTTCTCATCATATATGTGTATTTGTTTAAGCTTGTTCTCATTTATCTTTAGCTACAGGTTTTTCACAGATACAGTTTAATCATTGCCTTAGAGATGGTATTAATTGATTCTTTTCTTTGTCTTTTCCATAGGGTTGGCCTGAAGGTGGTTATCCAGAGATTGTGAAGGAGAATGCATTGTTTGAGCATTACTATGGTACTCTGGGCATCGTGCCTGAGGGGGAGTGGGAGAGCTTCATGGCTGCTCTGCGGGAGCCACTTCCTGCTACTCTCCGCATAACAGGATACAAGAGGTGAGAGCTGCTGGTGTGGTTATCTGTTATTAATTTGGTATTTATTCTTAGTATTGTATTTATTTATATACCACCCTTTCCTCAGCTTGTGAGCCAAGACAGCAGTTAAAACAAACATAGTTAAAAATCGATAGGATGAAGCAAGTATCCAATTATCAAATATCAAAAGAATAAATAAGTAAAACCAGGTAGAAATATAAGTCGTTAAACAACAACAACAAATAAGAGCCTAACACATTATACAAGGCCTGGTTCCTCCCAAAAAATTAAATCTGAAAGGCCTACCACAACAAAAAGGTTTTTACCTGCCTATAGAAAGACAATGACAGTTTCACTCTAGTCCTTTTGAAAAGGAAATTTGAGAGCCTGGGAGCAGCTACTGAGAAGTCTCTCTCCCTTGTATCTACCAAAAGTATCTCTGAGGTTGGTAGGACACAGAGAAGGGTCTCTCAGTGAGATCTCAAAATAAATAATAAGTAGTGGGAATGCAGCTGAGAGAGAGCGAGAGCGCATGGTTTGTTTAAGATCACTTTTTTATGAGTTCACTGTAGAGATGAGATTCAAACCACAACTTTGATGATTAATAGCTTAGGCTCTTGGCCAGTTCTGTGTTATCAAGATGTGAAAGGGTGAGAAGAACTTCAAATTAAAATATACACACACTGAAGAAAATTTTACAGCCCTTGAGTGCTTTAGAACCTAAGAAGTACATTCATTGTATATTCATTCATTCGGAAATAAAATATTGTTTCAAATACGAAATTTCTTACACTTACGCAACTTGTTCAGATCTTTGCAGACACGTGTGTGTGTATATTCAGTGGGCCCTCCACTTTTGTGGTTCAGCACTCACGGATTTGATTAATTGCTTATTATTTTATTTATTAATTTATTAAATCATTCTTACTCTATATCCCTCTGCCATGGGAAAAATATGTTCTCCCTAGGAATCTCTAATTCCTCTGGCATGATTCTGTGGTCTGCTTCCACTGCAGGTGGATCATAGAGTTGTGCCGAAGGACCTAGAGATTACAAGAGAGGACATTTCTCTAGGCGTTGCTAGATCCTCCAGCATGATTCTGTGGACCGCTTCCACTGGAAATTGACCATAGAATTGTGCCAGAGGAGCTAGAGATTCCTAGAGAAGTGCTCTCAGGTTGAAAAAAAGGGTGTGTGTGTGACTTTTACTTTTATTCTTGTTTTTCCATTTTCATGGGGATCCTGCGCTCCTAACCCGAGCAAAAGTAGAGGGCTCAGTGCATGTGGGTGTGTGTATGTATAGATATGTATGTTTTTGTGTGTTTATCTATATAAACACACAATACATAGATACATAGATATAGATCTTGATTTTAACTGTGAGTTGCAAAATGCCTTACCCCTGAGTACTGAGGCAGTTGGAGAAGCTAACAGAAGGCTGGCTGGCAGAAACTGTCATTGAATTTTGATGCTATATCAAAATGTAATTAATGGTCCTGCATCACAGACTGTTTCATTCACATATTATTTCATTTTGCTTTGCTTTTGTAGCCATGCCAAGGAAATTCTCCACTGTCTGAAGAACAAATATTTCAAGGAGTTAGAGAATCAAATGGTAGATGGTCAAAAAATTGAAATGCCACAACCTTTAAATTGGTAAGATTATTTTCTATATTGTCCATCGATATATATCTCTTGATCCTGATTTTGTTGTATAATTGTAATTGTTAGCAGTATAATAGATTGTTTTTAAATGTGTTGTCTCACTGACTGCGATTTTGATAGTTTGTCTTGTGTAGATTGGCAATGGTAAAACAGATTTGCTGTCTATCATTCATTTGCAGCCTGCTTGGTGTACTGCCTAACTGTCACCACTGCTGACCGCTTAAATTCTCCTAGTGGTAGGAATGGGTAGATGAAACAGAACTGAACAAAGAACCAGTAGCTTCCTGTTACCTCAGAAAGTAATTCTTTAAAAAAAAACCTTATGTTTTCTTTTGTGTGTTTATGTTCATTAGTTTCCTTATTCATAGTTAACATGTTCTGTACACAAGTGGAATCCACGTGTAGACAATTTGAAATGTAATTGTACGTTGCCTTACACTTGTTGAGAGAGTCTGGAAGCACTGTATTTCAGAGATACTGTTATCTCACTAGGTATCCAGAAGAGTTAGCATGGCAGACCAACCTAAGCAGAAAAGTCCTGCGGAAATCGCCAGAGCTAGAAAAATTTCATCATTTTCTTGTCAGTGAAACAGAATGTGTAAGTATCAATACTGATTGCTTTTTAAATTTTAATTTTTAAGCCTCATTATCTTCTTTTGTCTAAGCAGTCTCTCCCCTGTTCTCTTATGTTGTTGCGGACCACCAAGACTTAACTGAAGATTTAGAACCCTAAAGTGCATCAAATACTTGTTTAAAGTTGCTCATCAAGGGTCTTCAGATTTGGAGAGAAGGGTGAAATAAGTAAATGTACACACTCCTGTAATAATAATAAACTATCTGGCAGGCACAGTGGAAGCCTTTGCTCTTACCAGAAAGCAGGCTTCTCCTCCCTACACACACAGAGGCAAACGCAGGTACTTCAGAGAGAATATCTCATTGATCATGGGCAGAACTGAGGTGCAAGAACAGTTAGTTAGGACATAGGCCCTTTCCACACCTTACCTTCTTCCAGCCCTGGGATATGGGGATCGCGCGAGCAGCCTCTGGCGAGAGGCTCTCGTGTCTGGGGTCCTTCAGCTCTGCACAAGCTGCCTGCTCGTGCGAGAGCCCCACCTCTTCCTTCCGCAGCGCAGCCTGGGACCGGAAGCGCGGCTCCGGAGGCTCCGCATGCCAGGTAGGTGCACGCGGGGCCCGGGAGCAATGCACGATTGCACACCATTTTCGGCTTCTGGCAGAAAATGAAAGGGTGTGTGATCGGTGCCTGACAGCGCCTGGAGCATTGCACAATTGTGAGCGCGTTGTGCAGATCACTCCTCACGATTATGCAACGCTCCAGGCACTTTTTCGCAAGGCAAATGCTGTGCGGAAAGGTCCTAAGTTTCATGGAAACCAACGAGGTGTGATAATTGTGGGAACAATGCAAGCATCTTTTTTCAAATGGAGGAGAAACAAATCATCCCAGCGGGATTATTTCATAATTCGTTGAGACTTGGACTGTGTCCAAGCTTGGGTGTGTTTTTTTGGAGGCTTCTTAAATGTTTTCCAGCTTGCTCCTGACTGTATGTGTATGAGAGAAAGATTCTGTGTGTGTGTGTGTGTGTGTGTGTGTGTGTGTGTGTGTGTGTGAGAGAGAGAGAGAGAGAGAGAGAGTGTGAGTGTGAGTGTGGGGGGGAGGAGGAGGAGTAGAGAGGGAGAGACTTTCACTCCTCAGCGAGAAACTGCCTGCACACAATCAGATGCCTGGCTCTGATTCTTCCCCTGCTTTGCTGGGAGTGTTGAAGGGCCTCAGGGAAAAGTGCTCAGCTCAGCACATTGCTGGCGGTTCCCACTCTCCTTCCCTCCATTGGGCAACTGACAACTACAGTGTTCCCACCTGCTGGTGGCAGCAAAGTGAGGCAAACAATGGTGCATCCCCTTCTATTCCATTCACCCCTCTCTGTACACAGTCCCCCTGTGAGGACATTGCAGACTACAGGTTAAGATCTGCTGCCTTAGAGAGTAGAAAAGTTTACAGTATAGTGAATAGTATGTTCTGGATGTGCATAACTTATATCCATGTGATACTTCTTGTGAACAGTGTGTGAATGTTGACTATGAAGGGGAGAAGCAACCCTGTCATGCTTCTGATTAGGTTGACTCTCAGTCCATGGATCATTGCCAATGAGCCATTTTATTGGTACCAGTGCAGACTTTTAGTATGGGCTTGATCTTTTAAAGTCATCCATGGTCCCTTCTTTATTTTTTTTAAATTGTGAGCTTTGTTGTCCCTCTTGTTCCCTGTGTTTAAGCTCTTCATATTTCTGATTTGTTCGTCTGTATGTGTAGCTGGAGATGGCAGTGTAGTATATTTATGTGGTATCTTTGCATACTGTACTCAATAAAGTCCCTCTGAACATTATTCTCTAGCACTAAAGCTAGTGTTGCTTTTTGCATTTTACATATTGAACTTCTTGAAGACCAAACACTTTACTTATGTACTTGCATATCATTTATAGTTCTCCCCACCCAGGCAAAATGACAGAAAGGGGGGTTAAAGGAGTGCTAGTGTCCTTTTGCCCCCTGCCTTTCCTATGCATTTTGTCTCCGTGGGAAGTTCTCTCCACCCAGGCAAAACAGAAGAGAAGGGTGAGGAAACCCTGCCAAGGCAAAACAGAAGTGGGGTGGGTGGGGAAACCTTGTGTGACCCCTCGTTTCACTTCCCCTCCTTTTCCTATGCATTTTGCCCTGGCCAGATACTAAAAAAAAATTTCCTGAAAAATACAGTGCATCTTGTACTACAGTACATCTAATACATTGGCAAATACGGTAATATTTCCAAGATGTGTAAACTGGGTCTTGTCAAACATGTCCCTTGAAGTGCTGCATTCCCTTTTGAGCTCAAGTCAGAAAGAAGGTATTGAAAGGGGTAGAGACAACTCCCTGGTCTCTCTCTTCTTCCTCACATTTTTTTCTCTCTCTTCTTTCCCACATAACAGACTGCTGGGGAAAGATAGAAATAATTTTTCCAAAGAGCAAATCGTTCACTTGCTAAGGGCCTCATGAGTTCAGATGAATCACTGCTGCTTTATCATACTCAACCATCCATTTATGTGTGTGTTGTGTGTGTAGCTTGTGAATATTTATTAAGGCCTAACACAGAACTCTGGCTTCATTCAGAGTTCTTTCTCTCTTCAAACAAATTCATTTTTTTCAATGTATGTGATAAGATAGAATTGGTCATTTAATTCTGTTTATGTTCCATCAGGGAAATATTAGTCGTCAAGAAGCTGTCAGTATGATTCCTCCCCTTCTTCTGAATGTCCAGCCTCATCATAAGGTATGCTTGTCTTATAGAGGGAGATTGAAACTTTGGTGGTTTAAAAATTAGCTCAGTGAAGTTTTTATGCCGATGCTTTGTGTTACATGTTCCCTGCATATTCTGTTTTAGGTAGCTTGTCAGTGAGTTTTCTCTGTAGGCATTAAAAATGTAAAATATAGATGTTCTTCCAGTTATCTGAGAGTAATATAGTATAGTATTTCACTTCTATATTGCCCAAGTGGTAGCATGATTTCTGACTCCCAAAAATCCAAATTTGGTATTGGTCCTTTTCTTACTTTCTCATCTGTGTCAAAATTTTTCAATGTGATCTTCATTGCCCAGGTTCAGGAACATCTTCCCACTCTGTCCTGCGTGTTCCTTTTCTTCCATATAGAGTAGGGTTCTGTGTTCTGTTCAGATTTAAAATCAGTGATATTTTGTAGGGCTTGTCTTCTACTTCATTCTCCCTTAACAACCATCTCACATCTTACTGCCAATTACAGCAGTGAGAAAAAAGTACCCTATTAGAATGTGCATACTTTATTTTCTCTACCTCATACTCAGTGTTTAACTGTTGCTAACTTTTATGCTGCAGTAAGGTGGAAAAGGGGACAGGGCCATCTTTACTTTCTAGGTTTCTGACTACATAGGCATGATACAGTGGCCACAGATATTGTGCACTCTTTCTCTCCCATCCTCCCTGGTATTAAAAAAAAAATTCTCTATGAACAGCAAGAATTACCTCAGCACACAATACACATTGCCAATAGAATGGCAGTTTCTCACTCCTGTGGTTGTTCATGAGATTGGATTAGATTAGTCCATCTTCCTTTCCTTAATTGCTCCTTAGTTTCATATGTGCAGAATGAACATGATTTTGAAGTCTTGGTTAAGTATTTCAGAATATATTTGAATTTTGGCGTTTTTTTCTCTTAAGAATAAGCTTGGTCAACTTTGTGGCCAGATCTGAATTAGCATTCCAGTCTTGATTTTTTAATGTATGTGTGTATGTATAGAGAGAGAACTTAGGTCAACACGATAAATGAAATAATGTTATTTGAGTTAAATCTGCAGACATCCTTCACACATATTACTACAGTAATTGTATTTACAAGCAGATAGCATGTTACACAGTTTTAAAATAATGTTAGGAAACTCTTTGTATTTTCTTTTCATGACAATTTGTTCTGGTTAGATTCTAGATATGTGTGCTGCACCTGGGTCTAAGACTGCCCAGTTGATTGAAATGCTGCATGCAGATATGAATGTTCCTTTTCCAGGTGAGCGTGTGTATTTAAACAGGGATTAAAATAAGGAGTTTTATTGAAAATATGGTTTCTCATAAAATAGGTGTTACAGGTTGACCTCCCTACAAAATAATACCTTTCTGAGTTGAGTTCAGACTGTTTGTGTCTCTATTCTTGGTTTCATTCTCTTAGTGCCATCAATTTGTCTTCACATTCTCTTTTAGCCCCTGTCATTATTATTTTATACCACTTTCAATATTAACACAATACTTTTCCTTTTATACTCTTCATCTTGCCTTGTATGTCTTGCTCCAGGCTTCTTTCCATTCTATAATCTTCTTTGACATGGGCATAATGTATATTGTGGCTTGATATGTAAAATTTTTTAGAGATTGTTTCTTGTTTGTTAGATAATTTAAAAGGAAAATTATAGCATGCTCTTTTTTCAATATAGCTTAAAAATTATTTCAGTGTTACTCATTTTTGTATTACTTTCTTAATATATTAGAATTCAGCTTGTATAATGTTAAAATTGTTTGCACATTCTGTATTGCATGTGTTCTGTCTTGACATTTGTGATGATTTTAATTATGCTTCATTAAAGTTTTTACTACTGTTTTGAGCCCATCTAGACTGATAATTACTGAGCAGTTCCTTATTGCCTCCACAATGATTCTTCCATTAATCTGAAATCTTGACATTTTTTCTAGAGGGATTTGTAATAGCAAATGATGTTGACAACAAGCGTTGCTATTTGCTAGTCCATCAGGCAAAGAGGTTAAACAGCCCATCCATCTTGGTTGTAAATCATGATGCCTCCAGCATCCCTAATTTACAAATCACCACAAATGGGAAAAAAGAGATCCTCTTCTATGACAGGATATTATGTGATGTCCCTTGCAGGTATGTTACATTTATCTTTAATATTTCATGCCTGATAGTGTTTTTAGTGTGTGTGTGTATGTGCCTTCAAGTTGCCTGTCAGCTTACGGTGTATGTATGTATATATATTTATATTTATACTGATAGATTTTTCATATCACATCAAGAGGACTTAATATAGTTTTAAAAATGTGTGTCTCCTCCCTGTTCTGGAGAGAAAAGATACAAATACACTTGGGCAGAGTACCTACATTGCTAAAATGAGTTGAAAAATTACTTTTTCTCAACCGTAACTGCTTGTCATAGTAGCTGTTCATTTATCTAGACATATGTCATATTTTGTCTTTTGAATCCTCGTAAATATGACTTTATGTACTCTGAACACAGAAAACATTGCCTCACTGTATACCTTGGTATTTCAGATACCCTAGATTTGAAAAACTGAGCAATTTTTTTTTAATTAGGAGTAAGACTTCAGCTGTGCTAAAAAGGAATCTGAAAGGAAAGAACATCTTCCAGTTCCTTATTTGAATATTGAAAAACATTTTTAAAATTGCTATTTTCATTTTTTTATCCCTTACGCTTTTTGATTAATGAATTTTATATGCAAAAGATAGACTCCAATTATGTTTGTTTGATGTTTTCCTGAATCTAGAGAAACACATACATGCTGATGCTGATGTAACCCAGTGCTTAACTGGTCGAGTTTGAAGCTTTTCTGTCAAGAGAAATATATGCTGATATTTTCATATTTCTATTTGAAAACACATGAAGTTTGGACATGTTTTCAAGAAAATATTGTGGTAACTGACTTGGAATGTAACTTGATATTTCCTTGTACTTAAAGTTCAAATGTGTCTTAACAGTGGAGATGGGACTATGAGGAAAAACATTGATGTATGGAAAAAGTGGACCACTCAAAATAGCTTGCAGTTACATGGGTAAGAAAACATTTTATTATTAATGTCACATTGTTTTTAAACTTAAGTGTGGAATAAAACTAATTTTTTTTTAAAAAAATTCTTATAGTCCAAATATTTCTTATCAGTAGCAACTTAGAACACTTAGAAAAATTGTTCTCTACTGGCAATAAGGTCTTCTCTGTGGGTACATAGAAAAATCATACATCTCTCCTGTGGATAATTCTAGTACTTACACAGTCATGCATTGATGCATAGTATTTATCCATCACACACAAACGCACAGACATCTCTTCTTTCTCCTCTGCACTGGGCCGCCACTGTGCCCTCCTTCCAAGGTTGCTCTTTTTCCCTTCTTGGCATCCTGTAGCTTCCCTCACAAGTTTCCTGAATTCTCTTTGAGTCACCTACAGCCTTTCTGTCAGACTTTTCAGGTGCCAGCAAATGCCCCTTTTTTCCTTTTCCTTTTCTTCTTTCTTTGCTTTTTTTAATCCAAAGTTTGAGGTGGTGGACTGTTACCCTGTGAACAAAGTTAGAGACTAAATGTGGATGCTGCATTGACAAATCCGTTGTTAATCAGTTTACAAATTGGTACAAACTTAGAACCAGCATGTAAATTGCAACAAAACCGTTCTTGACTTGATCGACAGAATGAGAAAGCAGAAGGGAAAAAAAAGTGGGTAGTGTGCTATTGCAAAATTAGGAAGTGGCAAAACCATAGGAATCTGGCAAAAATTATGGGAGTCCTAGTCATAATGGAGTGAGTTTTAGATACAGATGTTAAGGTTTCCTGAGAGTAGGAGCAGAATTAGTATAAGGAAACCAGGAGATGTATGGGGATTATGATTGGAACACAGATGTTTCTATATTGCAGACGGGACAGGTTCAGTCTTAGAGATTCACAGTGATCCAGGAGTGGATTGGGAAGATCAGATTGGAAAGCTATATGGCTGCCTCTTCAAATGGTTTGACTGGATGTTCACCTTGCCTCTGTAAAAGCAAGGTGTGGGCTGTTTTTGCTGCCTTGCAAACAAGGGCGATGAAATGAAAATGAAGATAGTCCTTAGCATATCCGTGGTGTTTTAGCTTTCCAAGATTTTGACTGACCATTTAAAATGGACGCATCCACAATTGCCTAGAAAGAGCTAGGGTTAAAAGGATTAGCGTGTACCTGGTGTCATTGCATCTGTCTCTTATTCAGTATTGTTCATAGCAAACACTGTAAACTGAAAGGAATCAGACACATGTTGAATCATCTGGTCTGGCTTATAGAATGCCAGGAAGGGTTGCTTCACTACCTTTCCTGAATAAAACACAGCTAGCTGTTCCTAGCATTTTGCTTTTATTTATTTGTTTAGTTATTTAATTAATTAGTCACTATCCTGCCATTCTCGAAAAGCTTAAGATAAAGATACAGTGCAGCCCATTGAAAGACCATTCCATTTACTTCAAATGGCAGTGGAGCCAAGATCCTGAGTTACAGTACCCATACATCCCCTGTTAATGTGTTTGTTCTTGCTCTCACGCAATAGATTTCTGGAGTTGAGCCAAACAGGCCTGTTTTTCAGGAGAGACCACGCATTTATTTATCCATTTCTTTATTTGCATAGATCTTCATGTCTTACCTTTCTGATGTTTATGCACTGCTTCAGATAGCAAACAATGGTCAATGCCAATCTTACAATACCACAGGATACAGTACATGTTGGAATATACTACAGTTATCCTGTATAGGCATTCAGTAATTATATCTATGGAGGGAAATGGCAATGTGCTTTTCTACCTTGTTCTCTCAGCATTTATTGTGTAGATCTAAAAGGAAGATGCAGTTTTCACTCAAACATGATTGCTCCATATCTTCGGGAACCCTGCCTTATCTGTTTCAAATCCCATAGTCCTCTTTAATTGTGTTTACCTTAATGTTGTTTCATTTTCTCTTTCAAACTTCCCAGTAAACATAGGAAAGCTGTGGGTGGGGTGGGATGGGCTACACCACATAGTTACCCCTCCATATATACAGTTACTTGAACCCCCTAAACATAGCTGGTGACTCTTACAGACTCGTTCATGATGGTTATGAAAGAGAAATAGTGCTGAGTGATGGTATTGCAGTTAGTCATTTCAGTATTTATTTAGGTCAGTTGGATTGATCTTTTAGATTCTATATTTCACATCACAAGTTATAGAATAGAATAGAATCTTTATTACGGTCATAGACCAGCATGGGTAAAAACGGGATACAGAACACAGTTTAAAAACAGTATTTAAAACATCCCTTCAGGTTACACAGCTCCAATATAACATGACAAGATTGGTGCTAGTTTACTGGGAGATAAATGCTTAACAAACTGTAACCGCTGCTGCAACGAATCTGGCAACATTATATGTTACATCAGGGTTGGTGTCTGAAAGCAACAGGGAAATATAGAATTGCCCGGTGCATCCTTGGTGGTCACACAACAGAGGCGAAATAAGGCTACGGCGAATGTCCCTGTAGCATGAGCACTGGAGTTATACATGTTCTGTTGTTTCTATTTGGCCAGAGTTGCAGGGACGTAGTTTGTCTGAGAAGGGGATCTTCATGTACGCCTGAGGGGAAGGCATGATATCGTGCCAGAGTAAAAGCCCTCCAGTGTTTTAAGTATTTCTAGTTTTGCTAAATATGGCATAGATGAAGCCAGATATCTGTTGGAGTCACTAGCAATAAAGGTTGGAGCACTAGCTAGATCTAGTTGTCACTCTATATTTACTACTTGTTGCTTGATAGCTGCTTTAGTCTTATTGTATCCCATGCTAGCAGAAGATCTGGAGAAAAGCCCAGTAATGAAATTTTGGGCATCACTGTCTGTTTCCACCTAGACTGGAAATCGTCACTCAAGGTTAGTGGAGCAAGACCTGTGGGAAAAAAGGATAGTCTGGGCCAATAGCTGAGTACGGTCACCCACACTCTGGCCTTCAGTTTTGTGAAGCCTAACTCCAGTCTCAGAGTTGTGTTCGAGACACATTTTGGAACTTGGAAAGCTGACCTTAAGAATTTGGATTGCACAAGTTCTAATGATGCAGATCTCAGCTGGGATGTATAAAGCAGTTGTTCTACCGATTTGGCTTTGAAAAGTTTGAGCACCAGAGATATATAATGGCCACCCCTTGTCTTAAGAAATTTGAGGATGGCTATTGAGCTCCTCTGTGTGTTACCAGCAACATAGTCCACATGTCCTTTCCTACTTAAGAGTAGTGTGAAAGATTCCTCCCAGGTATTTGAAGCAGGAGACTTGTTCAGTCTTGTGACCATCTATACTCCAAGTATGGTTCTTGGGCCTTTTAGCAAATGCCATGATTTTAGTTTTTGATAATTGAGTACTGCCTGATCTTCTCTGCAGTATTATGTTAGTGCTCTTCGTGCTCTTGAAGCCAGTGGGTGTTCTTGAAAGATCAGAAGTTACCTCAGATTTGCTCTGACAGTGAGATTTCCAAACAGTGTTTAGTGTGACTAAGGCCAGTCAGCTGATTAGCCAGATATTCCTAGAATGCCACAATGTAGATTATTCCTTTTATTTCATTGTAGTACTTTTCCCCAACATGCATTAAGTATTTAAACAACAGCAGTATTAGTGCTGATGGTGGTGACAGTTTCTGTTGTTATGTCAGGAACATATGTTATCAAATCCCCATGCAGCTATGAAGATCACTAGATGATGGGCCAGCCACACAATCGTTGCATAATCTCCTTTATAAGATTCTTGTGAAGATAAAATGGGGTAGAGGGATGGGATAGGAAAAAGGATGATCTCCTGTGTGATCTCCTCTTGAGGGAAGAGTAGAATAAAAATGTGTTGAAAAGGGTGTGGTTTTTTTGAAATGAAGATCATTTTGCCACATTAACAGCTATCTAACTTGTGTTAGGTTAAACATCAGCCGTGTAGATGATTATATTTGTTTCCTAACCTTAATACTTAAATCCTTGGCTAGTATTTGAAAATACTTTTCAGGTCATTTGAACAAATCTATTTTGACCAGTCATATGCACAACTCTAAGTGAAATTGGTAAACATCAATTCAGATTTCCTCCATTATTTCCTCTACATTTTTATATCTTTCTCTTCAGTGTTCTCTGACTGTTTATTCCATATGTTGTCCACTTCAAAGACAACTTGCATAACTGCTTTGTATTGGAAACAGTGCCTAAACTAATTAACCTGGTTGAATTGGTTGGAAAATTGAGCTTTTAGCACTACAGAATTTATCTTGGTATAGCAAGCAGTTTTAGTATAGTTTGATTGTCAGAGTTGATTTAAAGTCCTATGGAAACTTGTCATTTGCACAGTGAATGGATAACAAGTTTGTGAACAATACTGTTTGTGCAGGTTACAGTTAAGGATTGCAACCCGTGGAGCTGAGCAGCTGGCAGAAGGAGGTAGGATGGTGTACTCTACCTGTTCATTGAATCCTATTGAAAATGAAGCTGTCATTGCCTCTCTGCTAGAGAAGAGTGAAGGTTTGTAAAATTACTCCTGTTTATGTAGTGAAAAAAGCAAATAACACTGCAATCATATTCAGATTGATGCACGAGTGAAAAACTTTTGACTGAGCCTACATTCTGGTTACCTTTTTGAACAGAATCCCAGTTTCAGCTTTGATGCTGCTATCTCGTTTTGTAAAGGTTTCTCATAATAAACACAGGCTATACTGTTGTTTTTTAATGTAGTGTTCATTAATATATAAAAGGAGATCACATACAAAGAATATAAGTGCCAAGCGTAAAAAATTCAGTGTCTCATATAAGTCATTTTATAAGCCTCCCTCACTTTAAAGCTCATGTCAAACATTTTAAATGTAGTTGCTTTTTCCAGTATTCACTAAACTAGGTTCCATTGCATTTGAATGAATCTTTCCAGATATGTTTTCAAGGGTCAGTATATGTAGGTATGTGATACTTTTATTTTTAATTTGTTCTCTCTAACATTTAACTATTCTACCCATCGTTAATCAGTTTTTTTAAATTAAATGTCTGTGTGCAAACTGTATTTAAACTGAACAAAATAAATTTTTTTAAAAAAACTATAATAAAATCATTGCTGTTAGAAATACCTGTTTTTTTACTTAATATGCTTTTAAACTGTTCAGTAACCAACATTTTTTGACTGGTTACACAAGTACATTTTTGTTATTGTTAATTAATTATTATTCACATTAATTATTATTTCTGGTGTGTGGTGGGGGTAGGATTGCAGCCCTCCAAGGTCTCCTGGGGGGCCAGCATGGCCCCTGGCCTCTGATAGTTGCCCACCCCTGGTCTAGCCTTTACCTGCATGTGTCATCTGTCCAGATATTGTCATCTTCTCCTTATGCCTTGCTTTGATTGGTCAGATCTGCTTTTAAAAACCTGCTGTTTGAACACAGTCCTGAGTAGACGTGCCCATGCATTTCTCCGTGTTTCCTTTGTTTCTGGAGCCACTTGTTCATTATTGAAGAAATTATGGTTAGGTGTTGTTTCCTATTTCACTGTGGTAGTGACATTTAAATGACAGATGCAGTTCAAATGTGATTTATTTGTGCTGCTGTGAGTACTTCAGGTGAATTACAGTGGGGTGGGGGGACCCTCTGTTTTCAATGAGCAGCAGTTGCAGTTTGAAAGTAATTTCTATGTGGGAAGGAAATAGAGGAATAGTTTAGTTAAAAGAAAAGTCTGTATCTTGCTTCCTGGAATGTAGATTTGAATACCACTGCTTATGAGCTGAGGAGTCCCATTTGTAACAACCCTGCTCCCTTTGTCTCTGACCCCTCCTGCCCATGGAATGCAGTCTTGGGCTGAAAAAATTTCCTCTACTCCTATATCATACAAATACTTTAACTAATTCCCAGTCTTTAGTGTTTGCACATTTAATGTGTGCATGTTTAAATAACTCTGTTTGAAACTTGTTATGTTACGTTGCTTGGCAATTCAGCTATTTTTCACTGTTTTGAAGTTACCATTTCCAGGTTACTCAGAACAGTATAACTTTGGCAGACATTTCTTCTTTACTGTAGGTTTTTTTTCCCCCCCAAAGGTGCTTTAGAACTTGCTGATGTCTTTTCTGAGCTGCCGGGTCTAAAGAGAATGCCTGGGATTACAAAATGGAAGGTAATTTTATTGAAAAAGATATTGCAATACAATCATACTTCAACCAAGAAGGTAAAAAAGGAAGTACAAGTTCTTCGTAATGATCTCTGTGGTTCACACGCATGGGTCTGTGTCTGCTCAGATCATCCTCAGAATCTTCTGGAAAGCTGAGCATTTTGGTGATTGACTTGCCCTGCTCCCCAATAGATGCTCTACTTGACATCCTTTTAAGTTCTGCTTGACTGCAGCGTATGTAGGAACATGTGAAACTACTTTACAGATTGGATCATTTGGCCCATTTAGACCACAGTTTATGTAATGTTGACCCACCAGAGATTCCGTAATATTTCTGTTTCTACCACCAGTTTGGGGCGCAAAGCCAAGGGAGAAGTGCGATTCCCATGCCAAGCCTCAGCATATTGATGGGCTGAACTGGTGGGTCACAAGTAATTCTACATGCCCACTATGAACTCATAATTTCAGAATTTGGAGCCGCAGTTGTTCTTCCCAGACCAGTATATGTAGTGTAATGACTGTTCTTAAAAACTTCACCTGCCCTTCTAGTTGAGAAGGTGTATGTTGAGTTCTGTCTTGCAGGCACCTTCATTCTGCAGTAGTGGTGCAATCTTTACATTTGGGAGATATTTCTTCTTGATTTGAGAAACAGTACTTCCAGCCATAATTGCAATAAGGAGAGTGGATTCCCTTCTGTTCCCAAACCAGTCATGCCTGCTTAGCAGCAGCACATTTCTAGCATCACTCATATCCAGATTGTTGCAAATCATTTGAACTGCTGGACTTCATGTGCACTCACTTGATTTTTTATTACATTCCAGGTCATATAGGGAAAGGAAGAGTCAACTGCTTTATTACATGAGTCACTAATTGCAGATCATAAGGTATCTACATTTTTCCGCCTAGGTAATGACAAAAGATGGCCAGTGGTTTGAAGACTGGAATGAAGTGCCTTCCAATAGGCAAACTCAGATCAGGCCTACCATGTTCCCCTTAAAAGATAAAGAAAAACTTAAAGCATTAAATTTGGAGCGCTGGTATGTATTCTTGCTGTGTTTGAAGGTTACGTCACTCTGCACATCTTTGTGCTGTACACTTAATGCAATTAGAAGTTTTCCTCTTCCAGGGTCATTTGTTTGAGTTCTTCATCTTTGGCAAGTATGGGCAACTGCCAGCCTAGGTTTTTCTCATTGTCAGCATCCATTTCTAAACAGCAAACTGAGGGGGACAGAATCAATCATGAAGCAGAATTATGAAGAACTGAAGCAGTAATAGAAAATTTTTAAAGTATGAATTACACTAAATTAAGTGATACAGTCATTCCTAGTTTGGTTCTAAAGTCTCTTACGTTAAACAGGTAGTATCCAAAGTAATAAGCTGAATTTGCATACAGGCAGATCTTGTTGTTGGTTGATCTGGATTTCATGTGACAGGAATGAATCCAAGAGCCTTGCAATTATACATGCTTCCTTCTACTCCACTGCTTTACATTAAGAAATGAAAACACCGGAAATATTATTGATCATGTGGATATAAAAATTCAGTTTATATATAACCAAGGGATGTAGACTGTAGAAACCCTTGGTTATATATAAACTGAATTTTTATATCCACATGCTCAATAATATTTCTGGTGTTTTTATTCCTTAATGTAAAGCATCCGGCAAAAGAGAAGATTCTGAGAACTTTTCATTGTTGTGAATTACTTCATTTTGAATTTTATAGTTCAAATAAATTTGCAGAAGAAAACCAGACAGTTCAGTTTTTATTTGGCTAGAGTCTTCTTTTCAAAAATTGTATTTCAGACCCAGCTTAGATACAGCCAGAAATATGCATACTGAAATAAAATATGCATACTGATACAAAATGTGTTTTTATCTAGCCTTAGAATTTTGCCCCATCATCAGAATACTGGAGGCTTCTTTGTAGCTGTATTAATTAAAAAATCTCATATGCCATGGAATAAGCGGCAACCAAAGGTAATGTTTAGTTTGTGTAAGTACATTCTTTATAATTTTTATTCCCTGGTTGCATTGCGACTGTAGGCAATTTGTGTGAATCCCCTCTCATGCTGAGATCCAGAATCATTGTCTAGATTCTCCATAATCAGATTAAACCATAACCCAGCAGTTCTTAACCTGCGGTCTGCAGACTCCTGGGGGAGCACAATATCCTCACAGGGGTCTGCAGTTGTCTGATGGTCATACATTGATTTAAAAGAGCAAGTCATTTTGCAATGATAAACGTCATTTGTATGTCATTTCATTACAATATCTCAAACTGTTCAAAAGTTATAAAGATAACTGCTTGATAGCAAAAAAAAAAAATGTACTCAACACTTGCTATTTCTGCATACAGTGAAAACATGGAAGTGAATGATGCAGAACGTCTGTCTGAGAGAAAGCACATATCATTTCTTGGTATCACACATGCAGCCAGAAGCCACTTCTGTAGCTGCACAGAACTCTAGTGTTGTCAGCATTGCGCCACACTTTCTTGAACCATCTGTTGCATCCCAGAATTCTGTTGCTGTGTCCAGAATGTTTTCAGATAATTTCATGTATAAAAAGAAGGCTGTGTTCGCAGGAAGAGAAAGTTGAAGTCAGTGTTTGGATAGACTTCATAATGATAACTGTAGGTTACTGAAAATGACAGAAGAAAAATGTTTCTTCTTTTATTTCTGCAGATAAAAGCATTTGTTTATTGTCAGGTAAAGTGACTTTTTGACGTTATTGGAGTGAATTTCATAACAGTGGGTCACTGGCTAAATGTGAAATGTAAAATTATTGATGAGGGTGGATCCTGATCAAAGCTAAATGAACTTCTTCCTGTCATCTTAAAAAGTGCTACCGTTACAGCAAGGAATTTCTGTCAGGTGGCTTCAGGCATTCAGTCTGGGAAGACAAACAGCTACCACAATATGTATTATGTTACAATGTATTGTCCAGTGAGGTCATGAAATCATCAGAATTGTGAAGACATCTTGATACTAAACAAAGAACCTGCCACAAAAAGCATTTTTTCAAAAGTAACGAGCAGGAGCTTTGGGAAAGTATGAAAATGGTTTAAAAGACTGCCACCGGTTGTAACAGTGAAAAGGCAGAGCCCAACTTGAAGTTTCTCAGCTAATAGCAAAAACTGGAAAATTGCACACAATAGTTGAACAGTTTACATACCGACAATCATGGTCTCTGCATTGGTCAACAAGAAAGCTATCCTTAATTGTTCCTTAATACCTTTGTTAAATGACACACTTAAAAGCAAATCAATGGTTTCTCAGTCAGTATCAAGGAACTGTTACTAGAATTTGCATGTCCCCCTGTTTTCCTCTGCATCTAGGTGAAAGCAAATACATAACAAACAAAGCTATGTTACTGTGGTATGTTAGATATGAACATGAGCAATATTTTCAAAGTATTGGTGTTCATCTCATTGGTACATACAACAACTGAAGAAATATTTAACAGCTTAAACAAGTTTATAACATCTCATGATAGTGTTTGGTTGAAATACAATGGAATTAACAGGGCACAAGCAATGTCTGGAAAGTTTACTGGACTGATTAAAGAAATCATACTGTTGATAATTTGGTGCTATTGCTGCTTACATAAGGAAGCTTTAGTTGCTAAGAAGATACCAGAAAAAATAAATGAATGTAAAATTTGAGTCCATGGTAAAGAAAAGGTTAAGAATCGCTGGAGTAAGCAATTCTAGAGAAAAGCAATCATATATAATTATCAAAGCAATCATATTTTAAGAAAATTAGGCTCTGTGAGGTGCCATGTTTCTCTGGTGTTCTGAAGAACAGGAAAAACCAGGGGTAAAAAAAAACCTTGTTTAGCACTTGCTGAAAACTACAGAAGGAAAACTATATTTTGTTGGGTTTCATTTTCAAGCTTGGCTTGAGACATCTGTGGACACTTAGTGGTCATTCTCATAATACAGACTCATTCTGGCAGACTGTAAATTGCCCTAAAGCTACTGTTAGATAATTGTGTGAGAAAATAAAAGGAAAATGTTGGAGTTCAGGATATGAATAATTTTTTGGATGAACTCCTTGCTATCATGTTGAAACTGAGAACTCATAATCCTCACTTATCTTAAATGAGAAAGTAGAATATTATTGATGTTTCATGTCGTCAGTTGAAGCTGAAAAATATTTTCAAAACAAGCAGAAAATATTTTGGCTTAATTTATTTTCTGTATTGAAAATAGTATAAAGGTATCTACAATGCATATTTTATAATTTATGCATTCATATACATTTTAGGGGTGTTGAAATACTGATAAATCCATTGTTAGGTAGTAGTATTTCTGTTAAGTTTTCTGGACATTCTGTCTGACAGTTAGGTTATGGCAGTTCCTATAAAATTATACAATGTAAATGAAGTGTATGCAGGAGTGCTGTCTTTAAACATTTTTCATTATGATAGGATGGTTGAGCTTAAGCTGTTCTCCAACTTCAGTTTACATTTTAAGAGAAGACAAATTGATAAGATAATTTTTTTTCTAATTCTCCTAGAAAAAATATCATAGAGTTTTATCATGGACAAATTAATTCATGTCTTTGATATTCTAGTATCCTAAATCTAAATATGACAAGCACTTGTTTCAGAGTCTCAAACTCATAGTGCCAGTGGTTTGCGATGGAAACATATTATATGAAAGTTTGATTTAGTTGCTTAAGACAGGTTTGTATTTTGAGATGTAAAACAAGAAGTATTTATTAAATGCTTTACCAAGGCAGCGAGCAGTTTTCTGAAAAAACACTGTCATGATAATTAAGTATTTTTTTTTTAATGAGTTGCAACTTGATCCTTTTCTTTGGAATAGTTCCAGCACAAGCAGCAACAGAAGACAGGAGATGTAGTGTCTGTAGTTACAAAAGAGGGGTCTTCAGAAACTGTTGAAGTGACTGTGACCACAGAAGCAAAAGATGGAGATTCCTTGGGGATTGAGAGTACTGAAGTCAAGAAGGATGGAGTTTGTGGGTAAGAAGCTGAATAATTAAGGCTACTGGTTTTAAAGGCAGTTAAGTTATACTACTGATCTGTGTTAATGCTTGTGATGATTCTTCCAGTGGAAAATCTCTCACACAGTCTTTGGTAATGTATTTTACTTTCTGATAAAAGGGAAAATACACTAATGCAGGCTTGAGGTTTGACACGGATAATACACTGATAGATTGAGTAAAAGGGTAGGGATTGTCTTAGTGTTGCACTATAACTCTAGTTGACAATATAACTGAAAGAGCAGAGAAACTCAGTTTACACTGAAGAGAAGTAGCTTTTGGAGTATATGAGCAAGGAGTTGAAGAGCTGATATAAGTCTATAAAATTCAAAGATTGCTGTAAAACAAAATCTATTTGGCTGAGTTATTCATTGGTTAATTTGTGTTTCTACATAGTTTGTCATTACATTTGTTCCTGAAGTCCAGACTATTGTATTTATTGACCAACAATAAGTATTTATAAATAAAAGTTCTTGAATTCTTTTTTTGCATGGACTTAGTGAGCATTTCCAAAAGCAGAAGAAACTGAGGCACTCGGTGCTGAGAGCTATAGCTAGACACCGCCATACGTTGTAGTTGGATAAACTAAATTTCTGCAGATGTGTGCATATCCTGTCTTACCATTAATCCAGCTAATTGGAAACATCATCAGAACAAATCAGTTGATTTAGACTAAGAATTGTTCCACAAGCCTGAAATTTCAGTTTTCAAATCTGAATTATCCCATGAAGTTAATGGAGCATGTGAAAATGGATCAAAATACAACTCTTATAGACTCATCTGGAAAGATGGATCAGACAAGAGGATTGGGGTACAGCCATTGATGGAGATTCACCGTGGGTGAAAAATCCTAATAGTTAGTAGACATCAATAAGCAGTCCTAATTATACAGCTAAAGATTTGGAAAACCAAATTCACCTTCCTTAAATGGAAGCTGCATCCTCTTTGAGGAAATCTATGGTTATCAGAAACTCCAGATAAATTTCCAGAAGATAGTACTAATCTTGTGAAGATGTTTGCAGCATATATAGAGAGGGATTCCTTGTAAGGTATATACTTGAATGTGTTAATTTTTCCTCAAAAGGCCAAATATATCAGTAATCAGTTTGTTCACATGTAATGCAGAAATCACTTTGTCTATTTGTATTTCTAGATAAATAGTTGTATCCAGGTTCATCTGAAATTACTGATTAACAGATATATTTTCTGGATGGTGCAGAGGAGCAATCCACAGCCCTTTGTGTTATATCACCTCATGACAGTTCCAGAGGCAGGAGCTATGTGACCTTGTTTATTTCACTGAATCTGTTGACTCCCTCTCCCTTTTCATTCTCCCTCTTTTTTAAAAAAATCCTGCCTTCCCATTGACAGCATTTTTCACAGTGTCTCCCTTCATTTACTAATCTTAACTTGCCTTTTCTGGTGAGACATCATTGTAGACTTAACCTACTTAATATAATAACTGGATAGTTTATCAGAATCATATCATCAGTAATGCCAGAACAGAAGAATGAGACCTAAAGATAATAAAATAGAATCTGTGTGAAAAATGTTTCTAAAGAATCATGCACAAAATCATGAATATGAGGTTTTTGTTCAGTAGCATTAAGCCAGAGTTTCCAAATATAAATCAGATGTCAAAGGGGAAAGTGGCCATTCCTGTCTAATACCTTTCCCAAGAACAAAAGGTGCAGGAAGTTCCAAATCTTAAAAAGACAAGCAAGGAAACATAAAGGATATCAGATAGGTATAGCTGAAAATGTTAGAAAAGGATATAAAACCCAATCTAATTCAAAAATAGTGATTGCCCTGAAAAAAGATATTAGAACTGCAAGTGAAAATTTATGTTTGGCAATTATAACTCTAAGCAGAAGCTGTTGGTATAGTTACATGTGCCGTACCAATCCAGTTCAAGATAGCCAGGCATTTGTTTTTACACTAACACGAGAGTGTGGGTATCACTTTCTGCCAAGTGTGATGGGATACCAGCCTTCCCTCTAACTTCGAAACTGCAGAGATGAGCAAGGATTACCCTAGGGATGCTTTCTGTCCAGTTCTAACATTAGAAGTTCTAACATGCTCAAGAGTCATTTAGCTATTGAGGGGAAGTGCCTGGGATGCCTCACCACCAAGCATCAGGTCATTTCCTCTGCAAAGAAGATACGAGGTTCTCTGTTGCCTATTTTGAAGGGAGGGGACCCATATATCTCTGCCTGAGCATCCAAACCTCTCAGCAGTGCCCAAGTTGGTAAATTCCTGTATTGGGGCAAAGCAGAGACTTTACTGGTGGGGCAAAGACAGAAACATGATGACTATAGATTTGGGTTTAATGATGCCAGCCAAACATTGTGGATGTGGATAAATAGCTCTTCTTTTTTTTTCTTTACTTCCAGGCCTCCACCTTCTAAAAAAATGAAACTTTTTGGGTTTAAAGAAGATCCATTTGTATTTCTTTCTGAAGAAGACTCCCTGTTTCCGACCATTCAGTAAGATAAGATCTTTTCTTTTTTTGTGTGTGTGAAAGGGGGAGTCCATGCTAAATCGTGGTACCTGTTTTTAGTTGATGTTAATGCCTTATAGATACTTTTAGTTATCATGAGCTCGTAAATGTCAGGTAGTTCAGCTCTGCTCAGTTCAGACTTTGGAGTGGAGGATGCACCTTCAATATCCTTGACAGACAGCTGTCCAGCCGCTGCTTTAAATACTTCCAGTGAAACAGAACCCACCACTTCCCAAGTCAGTCAGTTGCATTGTTTCACTCCATAAAACAATCTTTGCTGCAGAACTGACCTCTGATTAGCCCTGGTTGTGGACTGACATGCAGTCCTGATTTTAAAATGGAGTTTGAGTGTGAGCTGATATTTTGGAGACATGTGCTACATGGGCATATAATGAAGAGAGTTTGATTATGTCCTAATATGTACTGATTTTAAATCTCCCCATTTGGCATTTATCTGACTTTTTTGTAGTCTGAATTTAAGGTATAATAGGGGAAAATATTTTTTGAGATAATAGGCTTCCTTTCCCAAGAGCTTATTTTGCTTACAGAAAGGCTGCCTGTAATTTAGCAGAAGAGGAAAATCAGAGAACAGCCTATTTGCGTTAGCTTTCGTAAGACCTTTTTGTAGTCTACAGCTTTCTGCTTCAGTGTGTGTTTTTCTTGTTCACCATATTCTTATAGTGTTGCCTGTGCAGCTACCTTGCACATGATGGAATATTACATTTTTTCCCTTCTTCTCTTTAAATTTAGAACGTGGGATCTACCCATGCCTCCTAAATGCCATTGAAATCAGTATTTATATTTTGCTTCTTTAAAAAAAAAAAAGAGATCCAGAACTTTTAAAATGTAGTTTCTAAACAATGTAATATAATCAAATACATTTAACTTCCTGTTTTCAGGACTTTTTACGCATTGGATCCTTCATTCCCCAAACTGAATTTATTGACTCGTACTCAGGAAGGAAAGAAGAGACAGCTGTACATGGTTTCCAAGGAGATAAGGAATGTACTGCTGAATAACAGTGAAAAGCTTAAGGTTTGACTTGCATTTTGGTTTTGAGCAGCAGAGCCCAAGTGTTTGATAGCACTGAAGTGTGTTTGTATGTGATCTGTGTGTGTGTTATTCCTCTGTCTGTAGAAGGTATCTTCTGATCTTTCATTTGATCCACATATAACACAGTAACAGACATGGTTTCTTAAAATACAATAAAAGGAGTATGTCCCACAGATACTTCTTACAAACCTAGGCATGCCACATTGATACAATAAAAGGAGTGTGTCCCACAGATACTCATGGATGGTTCCTTCTGAAGCAAAAGGAGGAGAGCAGTGGATTTTATGTCATGATTAGGAAAGGGATCCATTCATTTAGCCTATGCAGTGCCCTTCTCTATTGTGATTTTTTTCCCTATCTTTTCAATTTCTTTTCCCTCTTCATGCTCACTTTTGGTGAATGCTGTCACTAGTCTCCAGTTTTAATAGTTCCTTATGCAGATTCTTCCACACACAAGTAGATATTTTGTGCTTGGACAGGCATTTGATGAGTGACTGTATAAGGCCTGCCCCAGCTAAACGGTATGCTGGATCCTGCTGATTGTTGTCCTGGTGTGTATGTGTGCAGAATGATGTATGTTTCAATCAGTTTTTAATGGCTTTTATTGTTTAATCTTGTTTTAACTTCTGTATCTTGTGAATTTTTAACTGTATGAGTTTTTTTTAAACTTGTTCTAAGCTGCTTTTTGAGTCTCATACCGGGAATAAGGCAGGATTATTATTATTAAAAATGTTCATCATACACCTACTTACTTATTTATTCCAATTGGACTATTATACCCTGTATGTGTGCCCAGAACCAGTCCCTTAGTGAGAGTCTGAAGTAAGCTCTACCTATCTGAGATGCCTTATGGCAAATCTCTGTCTCCTTCACTGTGTTTCGCAATGCCTGTTGAGAGCAGATAGTCAGAGTAGATATGGCTGCTGTGACATTTTATTAAATGTGTCATGATACTCAGTAAGGCAAGTGCTGACACTTACTAAGCTGTCTCAGATAATTTTTCAGTACTGGAAATTTTAAATATGTTTAAAGTTCTGTTCATTTAAAAAACATTTTTAGGTTATTAACACAGGAATAAAAGTGTGGTGCCGCAACAGTGATGGAGAACAGTTTGGCTGTGCCTTCAGATTAGCACAAGAGGTAACAGTAAAGCTGCTATTGCATTTCTGCTATGCTGGTTATGCTTTGGAAGAAGAATTGTGATATTTATATTATTATTATTTGAGCATTTTTATGTATCTGTAATGGCTGACAAGTTTATTATGGCATGCACTCACAGGTAGGGCAAAAATATAAAGAGGAGGCGAATGTGGCCATAAAATGTAAGAGTACAATATGTGAGAGGTCAAAATAAGCTTAAACGTATGCAAGGAAAGGGCAGTAGCCATTGGCAGCAGTAATAATAGATGATAATTTAGCTAATATGGCTTTGCTAATTAAAAACCTATGAAGGGAGGAAGCCATTCCCTGGTTTTGAGGCTAAATGAGCAAATACGCTGACTTTCAAGGGAAGCAAAAATTTTGTAAGCAAAAGGGAAAGAACACATCTGTTTTTAAAGTCAGCATTCACAGATGAGTAGGGGAACATGTCGGTCTCCTGGTGCACTGCTGCAAACCTGAAATTATTCAACAAATGAACATCCAAGAGAAATTCCAGTATTACATTGCTAAACTAGAATTTCTCCTTACTGGATTTGGAGCTAGCAGTTGTCACAAAATGCACCTTTTACATTTCATGACAGTTGCCACCACTGTTAATGGTGCTAGTTGAAAATAACTTCGTATCTCAACCCCCCAACCAAAAATCTGTCACAGTACCTCGTATCTCAACCCCCTCCAACCAAAAATCTGTCACAATACCTCTATCTGTCTTTACAGTGCCATGTTTCATTGGTATATGGTTGGAATTCTGATCGTGTCAGATATAATTGGTTGACTGACTTGAGGATAGAGGAAGTGGAAGTTGTAACAGTCTTGTTTATCGCTTGTAATGGTCAGACATTGAAAGCATTAATAAAGAGATATGCTTTTGTTGTGTTCTGTTTTGTTTTTGGATTAGTCCATTGACAGAATATCCTCTGGTAAGAAAGCAATTTAAGAGAGGTTTTATATTTCATATTTCCAGGGAATATATACACTTTATTCTTTCATTAATGCAAGGATTGTAAATGCCAGTATAGAAGATGTTAAAGTGCTGCTGACAGAAGAGAACCCATTCTTAAGTAAATTCAGTAAAGACACATGCAGCCAATTAAAAGGGATAGGTAAGTGTTCACTTCTTATTTCCAGTAGTAGTATCTCAGAAAATTAAAAAAGGAATATTGCTTACTATTTTCGACTTAGTATTAAAGGCCACACTGCTACTAGTTTGGGGAAAATACATATAAATATAAAAAGTAGTTTTGTAAGGCAGCATGTCCCTTTAAATATTTCGGTAGTAGTAACTCCCTGATTTCAGTTTTGTCATATATCCTAAGAGAGATTGGAAGAATACTGTCTCCAAATAAGTTTTATTAGGTGTAAGGACAAAATTTGCAATGTTGTAAGTAGATTTTTTTGGAAGTGATTGCAGCAAAGTTTTTTGAAAGCTGATATTGTGGTATTGCTCACAACTGGCTGCAGTGTGAACGACTGATACACCATATACAGATAGAAAATCATAAAAATACCGATGCATTCCTGCTTACAGAGAAAGGGCCTTTCTGATTCTGTTTTTGCAAATGTGGCAAGAACCAAAGCAACAATTCAAAGGTGGTTGTTCTCCCGTATGTAGGGAAGACTACTCATGTAAGCGTAATTTTCATCTGTAATTTTTACTGTTGTACTACCTATCTCCCACAGAACCTTGTTCATTTTGGAAACTGGAAAGTGGATTGCCTCATCTGAAGAGGCCTCAGTGAATGGCAGAACTTCAAAGTTAAATTATCCTCTTCCCAACAACACAAATGAATATCATTATATCCCTGTTGCTAATAGCAAGTGCAGGAATAGTGATATTGCGCTGCTAGCCAGCGAAGAAGCTGGAGGAAATGAGTGGGCTTCTGCAGGACTCTTGGAGCTGCATGGCACGTGGCCAAAGTCTGCATGCAGGCTTCAAGGGCAGGTTGTCCACCTGTGGATTAGTTTAACATATGTGTAGTAAGAATTGCATTTTGCAGATTTGCTGTTATAATTTGCAATATGTCCCCTTTTTGCAGCTATGGGAAGCATAGTCTTGAAGTATGAACCAGATTCAAAGTAAGTGACCGTACTGTTAATTGTCCATGTGGGCACATGGGCATGAATGGGTGTAGGTGTAGAAACAAACTTAGAGAAAATGTGGAGAGAATTCATGTAATAGCTTCCAGCGGAGTAACATTTCGGAATCGTAAATCTGTTCGTGCAGGGCTTGTGTTCTTAAATGTTGTCTGCGTAGAGGCACACTGTTATCAAAACAAAGCCTTTCTGAAGTTTTATCTATTTCAGTGAGAAAGTTATTCATGAGCCTAAATCTTCTCTTGTTGAAATGAACTGGACATAAAAATGGTTAACTTTGGCTGAACTGAGACTCTGCATTTTTTTTTACTGTCATCTAAGCAAATAAGGCATTTTAATCCCCAGAAACATGTTTTGTTGTGGAGTTCACTCAGAACTAAAACTCTAAACAATATTGTCTACAATTTTTCTTGTGACAATGTCTCTTGGTTTCAGCCAGATGATACGTTTTCGACAGACAAAAAGCAGTAGCATTTTTGGCACGGAAATGCCCACCCCCCCTTTGTTGCCCCCCAAAAAACAAGGGCTGACCACTACATGAAACAAGTATTCTGCCTCATGTGAATAAATGTTTGCTGGCATTTGAGTATGGTGGAATACAATTGGTTTTGTATCCATATAACTCCTGTGGCTATGGGGCATTTTTATATGCTGTAAAACACTGGAATTCGCATGAGGTCAGAGAATACCTCAGATTATGTCACATACAGCAAGTTTTTCTATCTGCCTGAAAGGCTGAAGTGGTCAGAGCATAACTGCTGTTTTTGTTTTGTTAGACAGTAGCTGCAACGATGATAACAAGCACTGCTGCAGTCATCACTGCCACCAAATAGACTTTGGAAAAAGACGAGAACACTTAAGTGATGTGCATTTTCTGATATCTGCCTTATAAAAATTGTGAAGAGTAGATCTTAATGATACTTGTCGCTGAGGAAAAAGCTGATGACTGAGAATATGTCTAGGCTTGAAAGTGGTGTGGTATTTCGAATCCACATGCCATGCTGCATTCCTTGTGGGAACTCAGACCTACAAGAATCTGGTCTGAACATGTTCCTCCTACCCAGTACTTCTTGTTATGTGCCTTCAAGTTGTTTCCAACTTATGGCAACCCTAAGGCGAGCTTATCATGGTTTTTTCTGGGGACTTGCAGTGTGTGTGTGACAAGCCCATAGTCACCCAGTGGGTTTCCATGGCTGAACGGGTAATCGAACCCTGGTCTCCAAAGTCATAGTACAGGACTCAAAGCATTATGCCATACTGGCTCTCCCAGCACTTACATCTACTAAATAGGTTGTTATGTGGATGTTTGTGCATTGATGGATGGTGTTTAATGAGGCAGTGCAAAAGGAAAAGTAGCTGTTCACAGGAGACTAGAAACTGTGCTTTGTAGGCAAACTGAAGCTTCGGGTTCCCCAGCAGATGCTTCCACTACCTGTATTTTGTTCGTGGTATCTATATTAGTTGTATTATTTATTTAATTTTTTTTTTCAAAAGGTGGCAGGATACTTACATTGTAGCAGGTCTGCAGTTGCCAGTCTTTTCAGAGGAAACCCAGTAGCGAAGGCTTAAGATTTGTTTAAGACATTCCTGCTGCAACTGCCCCAGAAATTGTTCTGAATTAGCATTTATTGTAAAATTACTTGTCACAGGATAAGCCTGGCATTATAAATTTCATGATAAGTTTCTTCTCAAATGTTGAAGATGAGTTTTATATGTATGGATTTTTATTCCCTAAGAACACACACAAAACTTACACTGAGTCAGACTCTTGGGCCTTTGGACTATCTGGCTTTGTATTGTCTGTTCTTAACTGGCAGCAGCTCTCCAGTATCCCAGATGGAGAGTTCTCTCAGCCTCACTAGTTGGGATTTGTTTTCACTTGGGGGTCCTGGGAGTTGACTTGGAGCCTTCTTCATAATAAAATATGTATTCTGTTTCAGAACTATGACAGTGTCTCAATTACAGCACATTTAAAATGAGTAGCAAAATTACTGAAAACTACTAATAAAACATGGCAACAGAATTCTACATGCAAAACAATAGCATACAAAAATATGTGTGTCTATTAAAATAGATTTTCAATTGTTTCTATATTTGTAGCAAACCAGACACTCTTCAGTGTCCTATTGTGCTTTGTGGATGGCTTGGCAAGACTTCCCTCCGTGCCTTTGTGCCCAAGAATGAGAGATTACATTACCTGAGAATGATGGGAGTTGAGGTATTTAAAGCAAAGAGGAAAGAAGAAAATATAGAAGGCAAAACAGCAGCAGAATCCATAGATGCTGTGGACCAAATACCGGAAGAAATGGACTTGGAATGTGAAGCCAAGGCAAATAATCAGTTATCTGTACAGATAGAAGATGAATTGAATGGGCAGCCTGTTGATGAGCTCATGGAATCAAGTACAGCACAAAATCTTTCTTCCAGTAACAAAAATGAGAGCACCAAAAATACAGAAGTCAAAGACAATGAAGATGTTGGTGATCAAGAAGACCTGAGAAGTTAACTCTTGTTGACTGTGTGTGCGCGTTATTTTACATCATTATGCAACTAAGCATCTGAAAACAAATTTTAATAAAAATCTATATCAGTTTATCGAGAAGATGTGGTATGAGGACATTTTAAAAGAGTTTCTTGTTTTAAAATTTATTTTACACACACACACACACACACACACACACACGCTGTTCTCTGTGAGGCTTATTTAACTTCAGTGGATCTGTTGCCAGAAATAATTATTGACTACAAAAATGACACTTCTCAATGTCAAGGTTGATTAAATCATTGTTTCGTGTATTTAATTTATAAAAAAATTGAGCTAATATGCTTTGTCATTTTAAACAGTATTGTTGACTGAGAATCATGTCAACTTTTATACACACCTAAAGATAATTTTTCTGTTGTGTATTTAAAATGGATCCATGCTTTGAAAGTGAAATGAAAGTCTGGATGTTAACCATAAATATGACCTTAGCTTTGTGATACTGTCTGTTTACAGTACGCTGTATCATGGTTCAGCCTTGTAACTTGGGCTTGAACAATATCTCATCTCTCCCCCTTTCTTCTCCCCTTAAAATGGAAAATTTTGGTCCCAAAAGGCTCGCAGAAGCGCATCTCACTTCTCAGAATAAGGGATGTTAAATCCAACATGCAATGGAAGTGAAAAAACAGAATAACTACCATGTATTGAACAAATTGTGTGGTATTTCCTAATCCCAATGAGAATTCCTGTTAATTAAAGGCTAGGGTCAAGGTTAATGTCCACTTACATTTCCTGACCGTGGTGAAAATGATGAAAGAAATGTCCAAGTGCCCTGAGGGACTTAGCTAATGACAGCCAAAACACATCATTTTTACTTTGTTGTATATGAAAAAAAGCATTCTGATCCCTAGACATTCTCCTTGGGTTAGACAAAGTATCGTAATGGCAAAAAGCATAGACTTATTGCAGTACTTTTTCAGGGACAGGGACCTTGGCTGGTCTTTTTTCATAGCCCTGTGCACGTGTTGTGCAGGCCTACAAGGCTCATCACAGGCTACCATAAAAGAAATCTGCATTCCTGAACATCCAGTCTGAGGAGGTCTTTCACATGGCTTCCTGTGTCCCGCTGGATATCTTGCACAAGGCTGTCAATAGGAACAACAGTTGGTATGCTCTTCTGGCTGTATTTATCATGTGTGTTCAGAGACTGCCAGAGTGGGACTTGCATTAGTGGGTTTTGTATTTCTGCATTGAATACTTACGTCAGTGTCTGCTCTTTAGGCAAATTTCCATACAAGGGAACTTCAGCAACTTTTGGGGCCCTGAGTGTTGGTACTGCTTCCCTGCCCTGGCAAATGTGGCCCTGCTTTTGTTTGCCCCAGGATTTGAACCACAGGTAGGAAGAATGCTTATTAACAGGGTCCTCTTCTGTGTGAAATAATGATCCAGCACCAGCCTTGAAGCTTTTGTTCGGGTTTTACTTTTTTACTTTATGTCGGCAATAGTTCAATTCATTAATCTTCAGTTGCTTTAGAGAGTTAAGGCCGTATTAATAATAAGTGGTGTATTGAGTGCCTTCCAGTTAAACCCCTAAAATATTCTTCCTTGGGAATGCCAAGGGGATTGCCACACTCTTAAGGCAGACTGCTATTTGAAAGGGAAATAAAAGAATTTACAGGTAAGCAGATTTTCAGCAACTGGAAAAAAATGGAAACCCTATTGTGTCTACTGTTTAAGTATTTCTGTACCAACAACAGTGACAGGAACACCTTAGCATACACTAATGCATGTTTGAATCCTGCTTTTATCTTCCAGCTTTAGGAAAAATTCTGAAGCACATTAAATTATGTATATATGCATGTACAGAAGTTTACTGAACTGATAAATTCCTTTCAACTGTAGAACTTTGCTTTCTGTGGCAGAGTACATACAGTGTTGCTCACTATTGTCATTTGACCCCTTCTCTGATCTCTCTTCCCTGTTCACATTCTATTCAGATTATATTTCCTGTGAGATGATAAAGCCCATGAACAGCATTATTTGATTGCCTCTTCAAAAACTGGCAAAGGAGTTCAACATTACACAAACAAAAAATGGTATAGATTTTTTTAGAACAGGGTATTTGAAGCGTTCTCTAGGAAATTGATTTCCAGAGGAGTAGTTATGTTGGTCTGCAGCAGCAAAAAAAATTAAAAAAATGAGGGTTTACTGGCACCTTGAAGATACTTACAGAGGTATTCACACATTCTTTGTTTTTTTACATTTTGCTGTGCACAATTTTGAGTTGAAATGGATGTAATTGACATTGCTGCCAGTTGGGTACATAATCCTGTACTGTGCGGTGTAGAGACACTGTATTCTGAAACAACCTGTTATAAACTAAAGTTTCTTTCATTGTATGCAGGGAGTATTTTACAAAGGCAAATCTTAACAAGAAAACCCCACGATAGGTTCACCATAGGGTCACTGTAAGTCAGAGATGATTTGAAGGCACACAAGAATTGTTAGCCTCAGTGATTGACTGTAGTAATTGGAAAAGCTATGAAAAACACCATTCACTAAAATGCAGCTGCAGTGGAGCTTTGTATATATTTCCCCCATCATTTAATTTAATAGTTGTTTTTTTGCAAATTAGTATTTTATACGTTGGTAATTTCGTCGTCATCCTGCAATCTTCCCAGTATGGGACTCAAGGTGGCTGTCAAAATAGATAGAGATACATTCAAAGATTTTCCCCCCAAGACCTAACAGTAGGGTTCTTGCCCAGGACTGTCTTCTAGATGGATATTCTATAGCTTTAGCATCAGATGTCTCAATCTTATAAAAGTGCTGTCGCAAAAAACAAATGGCTGATGAGTTTGGCTATCATATATAAGATATAGTGTTATGCCAACATAATTTGCTCTATAGGGACCAAGATGGAAAAGGTTTTCCAGTTGATGGATTGTCCCACTTTCCACATGGAAGCTGAAACTGTTTCAATTCGTTCCAGTATGCTTGTGTCCCTTGGTGATTATCTTCTGAGGTAGCTACATTGATCCGTGAGAAATGTCCACTGTGATATCCTGCAGTGCACTGTAAACAGCATACGACTGCAGCATGTAGTGGGTGTTGCTTCCCATCTCTCATATTTCTTTGCAAGCACGTTGATTTCTGAGGTTAGGACACAGAGTTCTCCATGATCTTTCCCATAGGGGCAACAATAATATAAGAAAATGGTAATGAGGCAACAGAACTATGAGAAAAAGATTTGATTGAATGTGCTGTTTTATACTACTGTCTTTAATAATTTATTTTTATTCTACACACACACAGGAGAATACTTTCCACATGACATATTAAAGCTCCAGGAAAAAATATTCAGGAGTTGTGTTGGGCATGCAGCAAAATACAACAATATCCAAAATCCACAGGCAGTGATAGCTTTATTGGGCCAGCTCCAAAGCATAAAATACATTATGCAAGCTTTTAAAGTGAAAATGGGGGTGCTGTTAGAGTCAAAGACATTCTTTCTGCTGGAGATACTGTCTGCTAAGATGGTATTGAGGGATTTCAGTGCAGCCAGAAGCCACTGTTATTGGCCACGTACGGACAAGGGATAAAGAGCGATAAAAGACAGGTAATAAAATTTCCATTCCATTAGCTACCAAAAAGTAACTAATCCTGAGATCCAGATGTCCCTGTCTTGTGTGAAGCTAACTGCTTGTTTCTTCACAAAATGGTGACACCTTTATTGGGCCAACCAAAAATGCACAAAATACATCATGTGCCCTTTTGAAGTTCCACTGGTGGCTTCATTAGGAGAAGAAAAAAGGATGACATCAGAGTTGCAGGTCTACATTTTGTCAAGATGCCATTTATGTTGTTGTCAGTTAAGATGGTCTGGAGGGATATCAGTGGAAGCGGAGATCACTCCCCTCTTTGGCTGTGTGTGCACTGGGAGGCAAAAGGTCACAAAATCTAAGCAATAACATTTCAACTGCATCAGCATCAGAAAAAGTAACTTCCATTGATTCCCTTATGCTCCTAAACAAGAAGGGACCAAAGAACTGGGCCTTAAGTCTTTGAGGTTCTCTCCCTCCAACAAAGGTAAAACTCTCTCACTGGACTACATTTAGGGGCTGCAATTCGGCAAGTTTTACCTATACAGCATCTACAAGTTTCTCCAGATAGCACAGAGACTCCTTGAGAAATTCAGTATTCTCTGCCTAAGAAGCAGGGACATGTGGATCATAAGATAAATTACTTTTCTGTTGCTAATGGGAGTGGAAATTTTATTACCTTTTATTTCTCTTTGTCTCTGGTCCTCACACAGCCAATAAAGGCAGTAGCCTCTGCCTACAATGAAGTTCCTCAACACCATCTTAACTGCCAACATCTCAGGCAGCAGTCAGTCTGTAAGTTGTCACCATTTTTCTGTATGGTTTTAACATCTTTTGCCTGATGAAGAAGCCAGTGAAACTTCAAAAGCTTGCACAGTGTATTTCATATTTTGGAGCTGGCCTACTGAAGATCAAAGCTCTTGGATATATTTTAGGGCCCATGCTCATTTTCCTCAAGGCAATGACGGTGGCTAATGGATACAAACTAAGCACCACAATTGAGACAGTGAAGGATTCTCTTATTTATGCAGCTGTTCCTTGGTAGATGACTCATGGTGGAAATATGGAAACTGTTTAATGCAGGATATTTCAAAGCGTCTGTCTCTATGTGCTAAGCAAATTTAAAATGCACTTTATAGCTCAAAACTTTACTGATGCTTATTGATAAATGTGGATGCATGTTTGCTGAATACAAAAAATATTTTCTTGCATGTAAAAAACAAGATTAGTGAGGAAGAGAGCTCTAGCTAACCTTACCTCTGGTACATAACTTTGCCATGTGAAAATTTGTCGTCATTGTTTGCCTTCAAATAATTTCTGACTTATGGCAACCCTAAGGGGAACCTATCACGGAGTTTTCTGGGGCTGAGAGTGTGTGATGCACCCAAGGTAGTGGTTTTCCATGGCCAACCAGAAAATCAAACCCTGGTCTCCAAGGTCATCGTCCAATGCTCAGACCACTATACCATGCTGGCTCTATGTGATTAAGGATCTTTAATTTATACAAGATCATAGCGGTAATTTGAATGTGTTATTTTGTTGTTCTTAAGAAATAAAGTGGAGCAGCAGGGGGCAGAAAAGGGTAAGGTAGAAATGCTATATTTTGAAATGTTTGCTGGATGATATACACTGCCGGTCTGTCTGGCTAGCGGAACGCAAGGCTAGAAGTAGCAATTCATAACATGAACGTTGGGACCCAAGTAAGCATGTGACAGTTTGATCATTGTTAGGGCCCAGATAACACCCTGTCTGCCTCCTATTTGTACAGTTCTGTTCTGATTATTTGCAATATTAAAAAAATTACAACCGTCGATAGACAAACAGGAGGGAGCTGTTTTGGTTATTTCCTGCATGGGCTTTCCAAAGTCATTTGGTTGCAAATAAAATGCTGGACTTGCTGAGTCATGGCTCTTTCATGCATGATCATTCAAACCCTCCACCTGGGTTGTGGTGTAGTTTGCCACCTAATAAGCTATTTTTTGAGACTAGTACCAGATACGTAAAATTTCCAGAAAATGGGGAAAATGTGAAGAGCCAACTGGGGGGAGAACATGATATTAGAATCCTTTATAGTCTGAAAATCACTTTGTTACCTTTTTGTTGTTGTCCTAGTTCATCTTCAAGTCATTTCTGACTTATGGTGACCCTAAGGTGACCCTGTTGGCTGAAAATATACATGAGGGATGTTAGAAGATTCTTAATTGCCCTCTCATTAGTATGATTAACAAGAATATTGATTAACTGCTTCTATTGACCAATTATATGAATAACCTCTGTTTTGTTAACTCCTGTATGAAACTATTATTGCTGAAATCGGGAGTACATTTGGTACATCAGTGACAGACTTGTTTGTGAACATTATGATAGTTACAGATAGTTACACACTACTCTGTTCTTCCAAACAGCTGATGGAAGAGTTAGACAAGAAATAACAAGTAGTCAGTCTTAAGTGAAATACTAATCTTGCTGATGCATGTTTTATTCGGCTTTCCTAATCAAGAAAATAGTATAAAAACATGAAGCTTGAAGAATAAAGTTATGCTTCTGGGTCACTACTGCTAGTAGGTTGGACTGAACACAGTTCTAATTATCAGCAGGATCCTTTGGCCAAAGAAACTCTTTTGTTTGTTTTATTGTATTGCATACTTTGCATTCTGTGTTGCTGCCTCACTTCCTACCCAGTTTCAGAGCTCGTCCCAGCTCTGTGTCCAACCCGTTTGGATACGGTGGGTATGAGATTTCGACCTGCTCACAACCTTATTGCACGGTTTTCATGGCAAGATTTGTTCAGAGAGGGGTTGCCATTGCCTTCCTCTTCGGCTGAAACAGTATGACTCGCCCAGTGTGACCCAATGGGTTTCCATGGCCAAGCAGGGATTCAAATTCTGGTCTCCCGGAGTCGTAGTCCTAGACCCTAAATACCTTGAAAGCATCAAATCCCATCTCATCTTGGAAGCGAACCAGGGTCAGGTTTGATTATTCCTTGACTATCGAGGAATACCAAGTACAGTTGACTAGTATTTCAGACAGCAGCAATGGCAAACTACTCCTCAGTATGTTGACAAAATCCTGTGAAATTCATGGAACCACCATAAGTTGAAAGGTAAATTGAAGGTGTGTATGTGCATGAGTATGTGTGTGCCTGAAAACACACACACACACACACGTGCTTGAAGACAGAGATTGAGAAGGAGAGGTAGGAATCATGGTGCTGGAGGAAGAAACTCCACATGTAAGGATGAGTAAGGGGCCTGTATTCATTTTGTAGTGCAGAACATCTTCAGAAGGATTAGGATGACAATATTGGAAGTATGAAGGAGGATTCAGACAGGCATCTATTGGATCTGAATGCTAACACCCAGATGCCACAAGAGAATTGAATACTAGACCTAAGTGCTGTATAATGATCCACCCACATTTGGCCTCAAGGCCAGCTGCTTCTTACACTATCGGATTGACAGGCTTAAACAAAATGGTAGCGACAAGGGACAGGTTTTCCCTGGAGCGCAATGAAGCCAATAAGTTCATAAGGATATGGCAATTTGATCATTACTGGGGCCCAGATAACACTTTGCCTGCCATGCATTTCATAAACATGCATGTAGAAAGAGGCTGCCTCAGAGTGAGAGAACTCTCTCTCTGGGGACTTGGATAAGCATTTTGGAAGAATTTTGTAAGACTTTGTCTTCATGGGTTGACGCTTGGGCAGCAGTCACAATACAGAGCATGGGTCTGTCATATATCCTGTTCAGTGAACTTCACCTTTCACAGTTCAGATCCTATTTGGCTTATCCAAATAAATTCTAAAGCAACAGTTTTCAAGCTCAACACCTCAAAAGTTAATCATTCTTAAGAAGAGGATCAATAATAGCAGATGAGTTTCCCAGCTCATTTTCTGGCTTCTAATGATATTTCCTGGCAACATGCCGTCATAAGGCAGTGCTGTATGTGAACATGCTAAACTCACATGGGGCATCGGTGAGGCCTTTGTGAACCGTGTCTGCACATTCTGTATTTTTGTTGTTTCTATTACTGTAGTTACTATTGTTTCTGTGATTATACTCGTTATTCAATCACACAACTAGCTTACCAGTAGCCCAGAAAGATGTATAACAATACATTTAAAACTTCTCAGAAAATGATGGCATGCAAGGAACACAGAGGATCCCTTCCCCGATACAATACATTTTGAGAGAGATAAAAATGTATAAGGAGGAGGTCATCATGGTTAAAATGCAATTACTATTTAAACGTATTGAACGTATTTAAAAATACTATTTAAATGATAATGAAATGGATACTTTAAACTGCATCAGTTATTTAACGAATGGAAGTAATTTATACGTTTATTAAAAGTCCTTTCATTAAAACAGGCGGTCAGTTGCAAAAAGCTTGTGAGTATAAACACATCTCTGCAATCTGGCAAAAGGACAGTAGGGAAGGGGCCAGCATAGCCTTCACCGGAAAAGAGTTCAAGGACCTGGGGGCTGCCAGCCAAGAAAGCTCTCTCATTCAAAGTGCATGTGAGAGTGGGAAAGACTGAGGCCATTTCCGTATGACGTCGCTATAACATTATAACAGCAGGTTATTAATGGTCCAGGAGTTGTGCTTCTGCACGACGTCATCGCTATCCAGTTGGTATCTTGTCCCCAAGCGTTGCCAAAGCTCACTTTTCTATTTCCAGAATAAAACGGTTAAGTGCTTCCTTTAGCGCTTCAATCCCATCAGCCAGCTCACTGCAGAACCATCGTAGTGCTTGATCGCACTTCCTGTAATCATGGATCCAGCAGTGGGTGTGCTGTGGGCATGCCAAGCTTGTTCCTCCCTCAGTGATTCCCATGGCTGATAACTTCAAAAGCTATCATCTCTCCCTGTTTATTTTAAAGTTCTCCTTTGAGTCAAAACTGCATTTTTTTACTACATTTTTAGGCATTATTGTGTGCAAATGCAATAGTGTACTGGCATTTTTAGTACAGCTTCCAAAGAAAAACAAATCCCCTGACCAATCAGGATGGTGGGGCAAGGTGAAGTGAGGGAAAGGGAGTGGCCAAGGAAGCTGTTGTGCAGAAGGAACACTGGTGGCACTGGCTTAAGGTGGAAGGGTACAGAAATCAGCATTCCCAATCTGCCACCATTGCGAGAGTAGCAATGCTAGGATTGTAACAGTATATTGCACTATTGATGTCTAGTGCGGAAATGGCCTGAAAGTGGGGCCACCTCCTAAGATTTTGGAGTGTTGTATGGGATGGCTCTGAATAGAGTCCTTCAAACAGCCTGCATCCAGGACGTGTATGACTTTGTAGGTTGTGACCAGCAGTGTGACCTGTGTTGAGAAATAAACCGACAGCCAGTGGAGCTGTTGTACCAAGGGAGTCATGTGTTTCTACAACCTGCCCAACATTTGCAGCTCATTGCACCAGCTGAAATTTTGAAATTTAGGAAAGATACACCAAAGTAACCAAAGATGCCTTTTTCCCCTCTGGCCTGAAGCCAGATTGAAGTAGATGTAGACTAATCTATCTTGTCCAGGAGTCTTTGGAACAGGAGCACCAGAACACATTCCAGTACCATGCCCCAAAAATGGAATATTGGAAATTGGTCATTAGTTACCCAGTAAGGATGCAGGGAGATCTTTTTCAGCAAATACTGTGCAACTGTGCAACTGTGTCTGTTATGCACATTGGAATACTCTCGTAAAGAAGCATCAATCACTTTACCCTCTTAGCCCTTTGTATGAGCCAGAATTTTTATACAGCATTTAAGGTCATTTACTTCCCATCTAAAACAGTATGTGGAAGAACTAATCTCATTGCCTTCAGGAGCGATTTCAGTATTTTGGATGAAGCCACCCAAAGATCTTGCTTCAAGTGTCCATCAGCTTAGCCTTTGTAAGTTAGGTCATAACAGGCTGTGCACCATTCTGGTCTTATCTGGCAGATATTCCTTAGCAGGCAACTTGAAGTGGAACGGATTCCTTGTGGACATATAATCTGAGGGGGAAAATTGCTCAAAAGCAGATGCCAGCCCAAGGTCTTGCCATCTTAGTGGTGTGCTACCCATTATACAGCTACAAAGACCACCAGCGGTGGACAATTTAATTAGGAAAAGGTCTATTCATGTCACAGGTTGTGCTAACCACATGCACATGATAGCTGACCTCTCAAAGGTTCAAGAGCTCATCTTGCCTATTCACGACAATAGCTGGAAAAACATATAGCTCTCTGGAGGAGAGCTCTCAAGTGGGACAAAAAGGCAACAGTTGTGCCCTGTTGTCTCTCCTTCAAATCTCATACTTGGTGGTTGCATCTAGCTCTCCTGGCCAACAGCTGTTTGTAGGCCTGTATCATTTACCAACAGACTGTTGATGGCAACTGCTAGTGACAGCCTGACTGATTTTGATGCCGCTCTTCTCATCATCCCTACCAGCATCAAGTGTTGGGAGTGGCAACCTTTGCATGCTTAATTAACTGGCTAGTTTGTTTGCATGGTTATTCTAGGCATAGAGAGATAGCCTAGAGAAAACTTCTTGTTTGTTTTGGTCAACACCTCTTCCTCCAGCACATACACATTCTTTGGTCTTAAAAAGGTTCTCATGCCATTTACTCCTTCCTTTTTTGTCTTCGCCTTTTGTCCTGAAAGCATGTCCTGAGATCTCCTAACAGGGATTATTTTCAGCAAGCATGTGAGTGCTTCATTTTCTTCCGACCTTCTTCAAGAATTGAACCTGTGTAGACTATGCACAAGATTTTGTGAGTAAATTCTTTTATATTTTTAACCAAATTGTTTTTTGTGTTTATTTCGAGCTAGGTTAAGTGTGTTTGGGGTGGAGTGATAGAAGTGGGACTGGTAATCTGTTCAACTTCTGTTTTTGTACAATTACTAAGATACTCTGCTGATTGAGAGTCTCATTACCAAAAATCTCTCAATTCCCCAACATCAAGAAAGGTTTGTTCCTCCTTCCTTGTCATTTATTTTCTCAGTGCTGGCTGCTTTTCTCCTAAGAACAGCTACCATGATTCTGTCTTACCATTCCATCCCACCCCATGAGCTGGATGAGGCAGATGGAGGAGAGATCATATAGACAGGAATAATCAGGGTATACATCTGTGCTTCTCAGACAATCTGATGTGAGGGACTGGCAACTGTTTTCTCCCAGTGTGCTAAGGACCAGCACTATATTTGTTCCCACTGACTACAATTGTTCCTTTCTTTCTTGGAAACTCACTGGGGATTGACACCATTCCAGGGACCACAACTTTAAGCGCAAGCAGGTGAAACTACCAAATCAGAACACTTGGGTATCTTGTACAGCAGAGCTTTCCAAAGTTTTCAGGTTGGTGACACGCTTTTTTTAGACATGCATCATTTTGCAACACAGTAATTCAGTTTTACTAGCAAACCGGAGGTTAAATTAATCCCTTATAAGAGATAGAGACGCATATATAAATTGTAATAACAAAATGTATGGGGACACAACGTATCTCATGAGAACCTTTCATATATTTTTAAAAATATGTGATTTATAAATAATAACATACATTTCCAAGATTGTAGGCGACACACCTACACACTTCAGGCGACACATTAACGTGTTGCGGCAGACCATTTGGAAAATTCTGGTTGTACAGTGACTTCCTGATCTCTGGCTGAGGTCTGTCCCCTGATTAGCCAGCCATGAAAAGATGCCAAAATCAAATTGAGAGCTTTGTGCATGCAGAACATGCATTTTGCCACTGAGTTATGGTCTTTTATACTGCTAGCATACCTGACAGAGCTGGATATCAGTAAATGGAACGATAATATAAACCATGGCTACCTTAGGTATCAAAATAAATTTTTTCTTTGCTTGGGAGGTAGTGACCCAAAGATTCCCCTTGCCTCTCTCCTCTTAATTCTGCATGACTGAGTTCGTTAAAAAAAAAAAAAACCTCTGTCATTAATAAAGCACTGCATGCTTGTGTGCCAAGGCATTCCTTGCCAAGGGAAGAAGCAATGCGGCACGACCACCCTCCCCAGCTTTATTTAGCGCAGCAGTTTCTGCATGACGAAAGGTCACAATGCAGCCTTTCATTTTCCCCTCATAGTAACTGAACATCTATTTATAAACAATGATTAAATGAAAGCATTTGTGGGGCAGCAGCAGGGAAAACATTGCCCTGAGGCTTTAACTGTATAATAGTGGGCTAGTATTTGGGGATCGAAAAAGGCTTGGAGGGTTCCATATCAGTTACTGGTCCAAGTTAATCAGAGACCAAGGGTGAAAAACACAGATATAGGAAGAGACAGATGAATGAGGAGGGGTGGGGAATCAAGTCTGTACCAAGTTGTAGGCTGGGCTGAAGACGGAAGGGTAGTGATTTGGATAATCCAGATTAGGAACATAGGAAGCTACTTTAAATTGCATCTTTCCATTGGTCTATCCAGCTCAGTCCTGTCAACTCTTCCAGTCCCTGGCAGGATTTCTTTTTCCTGCTCCAACCTGAGGCTCTTTCATATTACACAATTGCAGTGTTATATTCCACTTTAATTGCCATGGCAACAGTGGAAGAGCTCGGAGTGTGTGGAGGGTGGCAGGAGGGGGCGGGGCTACAGCACAAGGGGTGTGGCCACTATGTGCAGAGGTGTGACTGCAGTGCATGGGGGCATGGCCAGGGTGTGGCCAGGGGGCATGGGGGCATGGCTGTGGGCCAGAACGCCCCAGAAACATTGCCGCACAGGGCAAATCACCCTCCCACACCCCCGCATCCCTACGTGACTGCATGGCAACATCCTAAGGAATCCTGGGACTGGCAGTTTAGCGAAGGGCATTTAGAATGCTCAGCCAGGGAGTTCTAGTGCCTTGTGAAACTACAAACCCCAGGATTCCGTAGGATGGAGCCATGGCATTTAAACTGGAATCATAGTGCTATAGTTGTATGGAGTGAATGGGTGCCTGAAGATCTCTAGTACTGCGAAGTGGCTTCCCATCCCAGTACTATCAAATGCAAACTTGCTTAGCTTCCAAAATCAGATGAGATCTGGTGCCTCTGGTGTGGAAGGGTGTTTGCAGAGTTGTGCTGGTAAGCAAGCACGGGGACATTATGTTGCAGATATAGAAAAATTATTCACAGTACCATTTCAGGTCATCCTCAAGAGCACAGAAGAAATAAGAACAAAATGCTGAATAAATACAAATGAAGACCAGAGTAAAACTTGACACTCCAGTGCAGAGGCACTGAGCGTGCAGAGGAATGGGGAAGAAAGTAAGTAGGCACTTCAAAGTGGCCATATATTCTGTGAACAGGGGGTTTTCTTTACCGACAGGCATCTCTGAGGTAAGAACCTGGGGACAACTGGCAGTATGTACAAAATGCCAAGAATAATTCTGAATATGATATTGTTCAGTATACTTCTGCCTCCTCTCTGGGCCAAATTAGATGGGACAGTGGCCGTTTTGTGTGCTTGAATTTTCACATCATGAATCAAAGCAGAAATGAAGAACATCCATTTTGATAAGCAGACAGTAAGTTTCTGTTGATCTCTCTCTGCACTCTCTCTCTCACCAAGCACTATCTTATAAAGCTGAGGTTTGGCATCACAGCTCTACTGAGGAGCAAAGCCATGGTTGGGCAGGTCTATGTTCCTTTTTCGCTGCATGGACACAGGAAAAAAAATGCCCTGCCTTTTTCTTTTTCAATTCATCTGTTTCATTTCAACACTATTTGTGCAGGAAAAAGAAAAAGAATGTAGGAAGGGAAATACTGAAATTTTTACCTAGATCTGATCTATGACCATATCTCCCTATAAGAGGCTCTTTGAACTTAAGATGTTTGGGGGCAGCACTTTCCTTGGTCGCAGTACCTTCCCAGACTCCTTTGGTGGGAAAAAAGGAAAGAGGCCTCCTTGGTGGCTGCTCCCAGACTTTGGAACTCTCTCCCTATGGAGAATGGGAAGGCTCCATCTTTGCTTTTTTCCCAGTAAGTGCAAACATTTCCATTCGAGCAGGCTTCTAGAAATGGGCTGTGACAGGCTTTTAATGGTGTGCTGTGCTGTTTTGTTGAATTTTTTAAAAATGAATTTTAAATGGTTTTAATTCTACAGATTGCTTTTAAAATAACTTCTCTATTTCTATTTTAACTGATTTTTGTATAGTTTTAAATCTGTACTTGTGATACTGCCATTTCCGCACTAGACTGTTATAGTGCTATTCTTCCACTTTCTAGTTTCAGTAGGTACAAATTGGATAGTTCCTTTCTTTGGCCATTCTTTTCCCTTAGATCACTGACACCAATGGGCTGGCTCTTGAGTTCATAGAAGTTGTTGCTGTTCAGTGAGAGAATAGTCTCCAAGTCAATGTCGGCCACGATCCCAGACTCTGGGAGCACAGAGTTGAGGCTCCACCTCGTCCTCCTCACCACCAGCTGGACTTTTTTGCCAGGTTTGCCGCCACACGCGTTTGTGTGCCTGCCTGCGCTGTGTGGGGAACCGGCGTCTGGGGGGAAATTGGGCACGCGTGTGTGGCTCTGGATCCCTCCCCTGAGGCCCTCCTTGCCTCTGGGCTGGCTCCGGGCTCCCTGGGAGGTGATCTCTTTCACTTTCATGATCCTATGAAATCCTGGGGTTTGCAGTTTAGGGAGGGGCCTCAAAGGCCCCTCCCTAAACTGCAAACCCCAGGATTCCATAGGATCTTGAAAATGGAAGAATAGCACTGTAACAGTCCAGCACAGAGAAATGATCTCAATGAAGAGGAAGAACATCTGATAAAATGTTATCTAAGAACACCTCGGTACAAAGGTGCGGCGTGACTAACTGAGTATAGCCAATCCCAATACACAGAATTATGTGAGGAGTGGCAGGGACTGTATGGTGGGAGTTGGAAACGCTGTTAGAGAAGCCAGTTGAGAGTCTGAGGGAAGTTACTGGGTATTGAGTGCCTGAGCAATTCAAGGCACAGGTCTGACATAATTCAACTGTAATAGTGTTAATAAACTCAAGCAAGAAATTATTCCATATGTTTAAGTCAAACTATTTTATTTTTTGTACAACTGACTCTCGACAGCATTCTTAATCCTAAATCAAAGAAGACAAAGCCAACACACATAGGAGTCCATAGCGAAGTCACCTGAGGAACTAGGACTCCAGATTCAAGGAGGGATGTTAAAGGAAGACCTGTTTCCATACCCTACCACCCCACCTATGAGATAAGCAATTTCATAAATTGGACTTATTAATGACCAGAGAACATGATCGGGGTCATGCTGGCTGAAGAACATGTTCAGAGTTACTCTGTCCAGAGTTCAGGGCCATAAGAGTTCAGACAGGATTATGCGGAAAACCTGATACTGATGGGTTTGTGCTCATCCCTTCAGCATTTCAGGCTCTTGATATTTTTGAATACAATGAAAGATGAACTGCCCAGATTGGTGAGCCATCAGAGACCATCCCTCAATCTTACCCTACAGAGCTCTTCCCTATACACCCTACCTGACTGAACATTTAAGAGCTCATGAGGAGTCCAATCAATGTTTTGTCTTTCCGGAATTAAGCAATCAGCCCATTCTGGACCCCCTTTGTCAAAACTGTGGGAAAGCCATCATGACTTTGTCAAAGCACCCCTTCAGGATGTGGAATAAAAACCCTAGCTTTGATCCCAACCAACTGTAGTACGTAGTGCCCCATACTGCTGTTCCTTTGCGCTACACTCAGAGGCAGTCTGAGCCCCTCCACTGTGACTCCTTCTTCAGAACTAGTAACCATCACCCTTTCCTCCCAATTTCTCTCTATCCAGCCTTTCTTGCCTCACTTTCCAATAGTCTTGTATGGTTCTTAAGAGTGTCTGATTTCTCATATGTTTATCAATTCGAATAAAATACTGTGTTTATCTTTAATGGGTGTTACCCTGTTTACTGGGGGTCCCGTGAGGGACACCAAAATGTGCTGAACAATAGGGGGGGAAGATTAGCTCTGAGCACTGCTTTAGTGCTACGAGAGGCAGGGTAACTTAGCAGGATCTTGTAACCCAGTGTCTATGGGGTCAGGCCAAGTCAAGAAGCAGACCGGTTTGAGAATAATGAATGATCTTTATTAAAGACAGGCACATGATGTAAGCAACACGCGCACACAGATAACTAAAGAAAATAAAGGTGTGAGTAAGATAGCGGGATTTTCAGAGGGATAGTTGATTCGAGTGATACGAAACCTGTCCTGAAGTCTGGAAGAAGATGGAGAGCGATGCTGGGGTTCGATATATCTCAGCACGTGGAGCTGAGGGGAAGCTTGTCAAGCGATGCGACAGCAAGGCGGTCTGGAACTCAGAGGTGATCCAAGGAAGCGCTCAAAGTCAGGGTTTTTTATAAGGAGAATTGTGACCACAGGCTAGGTCGGACTTTGGGAAAACAATAGATTTGGAGCTGGAGACAAAGCCTCCGAAAGGTCAGAATTTGAATGATTGAGTTACAGCCAAGTTATCAATAGGATAGCCGGTATGCAAACAAGGAGTACTTGAGCATTGTATAGTCCGATCATCAAGCTGCCAGCATGGGGCAGAGGATCTTTTGAAAGCTGCGTGCATACCTAATTGAGGTACTTGCCTTGAGGTCTCCTAAAGCGGCGAGTCGGCTGTTTCTGGCCTGCCTATATTGTCTCGGAATATTACAGCGATTATCGGCCGAGCCTGTATGTGTGCTTGTCCGGGGCCTCGCAAGCACATGGAAGGGATATGTGAAGCCGAATTATTGATATCAGTAGATATTTTTTATATCCCCAAAGCTTGGGCTAGCCAGGGCAGTAACACGGGAGTCCTCTGTACAGTTAATACTGGTATACACATATGAAGAGATCCTGCTGTTGCCCTCTTCTTGCAGGCCTCCTTTGAGTTATAATTCCCCCCAAAGTCTAAGGAGATGGTATTGTGGGTAGACCTAAGGAGATGGCATTGTGGATAGACCCCAAAGTCTGCAACCTTTTAAGGTAACAGACCAAAAGGCAAGGTGACAGTACCAGGTTCATCAGGTTTGGAAATGAGGAGCCAACCTGAGAAGGAAATCTTTCACAGTACAATTTTGACTAAGTTGTAAACTGTCTTTTATTGGGGAAAAGACAGGATATAAATGGTGGAGGAGGAAGTGGTGGTGTTACATGTTGGGTGAGGGAGGGCATAGAATTCCCCTTGGTCACTCTGGGTTCTAGGGGCTGCTGGGAGTTATAGTCCAAGAGTTAACTTTTCTGAATTCTGCATATGAATGGAGGAGAGAGCAGAAGAAAAAGGCCATGTGATGGAAGTCACCACTAGGAGTGCTCAGGGCCAAACATTTCTCATTGAAGAGCTTCAGCCACCCTTTCCCTCCGGGTGTAAGAAACTGTTCCATGTGACAGTTACACTGACAATCGGTAAAAGAATCTCTCTGCTCTCCCCTGCTTCTTGCCTAGTGCTTGTAACAGTGGGAAATAATAAATTGTTCTCCTTTAACCTTGGGAGAAGAAGCAAGTTCGGCCTCTAGAAATGCTGTGCTTAATTAGGCTGCCTCGGCCCTTCCAGCGAAGCAGTGGAGCTTAGCAGGGGAAAGGCCTGTGATGTCGAACAGGCTGACCAGACTTTGCTGAAGGGATGAAAGCAGCTTGCAGAGAGTTGCAAAAGTGCCTTAAAAGCCCTACACACACACATAAAGGAGGAAGGGGAGTGAAAGCTGCTGTTAAGCCCACTCTTGTGACTGACAGGTCCCCAAATCTTCCCGCTCTGTGTAGCCTGAAGGCAAAAGAAAGAAAACAGAAAGGACTTTCTAACAGGTGTGAGAAGCTGATCTCTGCAGATAGAAAACATCAAACACCACTGGGAGGGAGACAGGAGACATCTGTTCCACTCTTGGATGTCCTTGCAGATTTCTTGTATCACCTTAGGCAGATATCTGGGGGGCTGTGCTGCAGCCTCTTTAACATGCTGATAGGGAAACAGATCAAGTTATATATGCACTCAAAGAAGGAAAATCAAAATTCTGCACCAATCAACTATAGCCCCTCTTCTCCATTAGGAAACACTGAAATCCATGACCTGTGTCTCCCTCCCTTTTAAAAAACTGCTTCTGCTAGTCAATGGGGAGAAGTGAGAAGTTTTACAAGGACAACGGTGTCCTATTTTTTGGCCACCTAAAAATCTTCTTTAACCATTTGAATTTCTCAGATTTGCTAGGCATTGCCCTTCCAAAGGAACTATAAAACTGCTTTCCTTTTATTTTTAATGCAAAACAACAGAAGGCCATAAAGACAACCTTTGCTGTAATAATGCACAGAATGGCTATCCTCTTTCTTTATTCCGTTTATATCCTCCTTTCTCTCAATATGAGACCCGAAGTGCCTTCTAATGTAAGTTAAAGCAAAAGAACTAAAATATTATGTGGTACCCAAGTTACATTGAAAAATCAATCCAGTTAAAATATTAATTTAAAAGCAATTACACATCAAATATGTATTACATATTTACAAAAACCAGCACCCATTATGCCCACTGTACATCCTCCTGTCCAAACCAGTTAAAAACTGAAGATCTGTTTGGATAAGAAGGTCTTTGCCTACTGGTGAAAAGAGAGCAGAGGGAGGGCCAACCAAGCCTCCCTTGGGAGGGAGTTCCATAGCCTAGGAGCAGCTTCTAAGCCCTCTTCTGTGTCCTCCTAGGTGAGTCTGTGGGGGCGGTTGGATGGAAAGAAACTCCTCCCCAAAGATCCTAAGATTATGGCAAGCTTATAATAGGGTTTGCTGCCCACGTATGTCAATGTCCAAGGCCTGCTTGTCCTTTCCACTCGCTCTGGAACGGACTATATCTTCTCTATGCTCTAGTTCTCCTGCAAGCATCCCATACCTTCTACTTGTCCCAATTTGGCAAGGACAGTCCTGATTAGTCCTCTGTCATCTTACTGTTTCAGCTGCTTTTAAAATTTCTTCCCCCCTATCCTACTTCTTCCTTTGTCCTCTGCTTACTTCAACTGCCGCAAACTAAGTCCAAAGTGCAAAAGTAGTTTGTACTCAACTAACTCAGCAGGGGGAGAGGAGAAGAGGGGACACAGTATTCCCCTCCCCCCTAGGCTCAAGCAAAAGCAAACTGCTGCAACCTGTTTTAGCTTGTGTGTTCTTTCTTACTCATAACTTTTGCTGTCCTGACCTCACTCTGATCTTGTTTGGCCATACATATCCTGCTTTTTATCTGTGAAATGCTGGAGGGTATCACATCAAGTGGCATAATTGAATGCACAAAGGGGAATTACGTGAGTTACTGACCCATTGGATGTTTCTCTTGGGACAGCAAGGGATGAAGGGAAAAAGAAGTGCGTGGCTGCTGAGGGAACACAACACACCTTTCAGGTCTGACCTCAGTGAGAGTGCTAAGGCTTCTTGAGTCATCCAGAAGGTCTGACTCATTTGGTTTGTTCTATGGCCTCTTTTAGAGTTTGGCCATTTAACTGCAAACACAGACTCTGCATTTGTGGAGTTTGGTATTGAGTGTACATGTTCTGGAAACTCCTTTGCAAGCTGAACCAAAATGTATTGCAGTATTTCATTCCTTCCCTCCCTTCGTTCTTTCTCATTCTGTCTTTCTTTCCGATTGTCCAGAATCTCGCAGAAAAATTACTTTGAGTTTTGTGAGCAGCTCCTGGTAAAACAGCCAAAGACATTATGCTTGAACCCATTTGCAAGAAAAATGTTCAGTAAGAATTCACTTAAGAGCCTATTTGAGTCCCTCAACTAATAATCAGCTCACTTTAACTTTTCTTGTGGGACTCCAGCAGCCTTTGTGAGTGACATTTTTTATTGCAAACTGGGATTGTATAAATGCTCCACAAATGGTTGGCTGAAATTAAACTTCTAAACATGATAATAGAGGGAAAATACCAGGCATCCCTGGGAGAAGTAAAGAAAATGCATATTAATGAGTAAATCATGGCTTGTCCCTTCTGAAGTGTCTTCTTTCTAAAATCCATTCCCTTGGCAGAGTGCTAACACATAGCAATCATAATAAAGTGGTGTATGTGTCTGATAGTTGAGTATGGTGCTTTGTGGAAGAGCACCGGCAAAGACAATCCCAATGATTTAAAACCAAATGTGTGCCAGGGATAGGGTTTCCAGATCCAGGGCCAGACTCCTTTCCTTGGGGCCTCAGGGCAAGGGAAGGAATCTTAGGATGAAAGGACTGTTTCGAAAAGGAAAAAAAAAAAAGATTAACTGTGCTACTGGTACGTGCTACTACTGCTTACCTCAGAATGGTTGGTGTAAACTCTCCAGAGAGTCCACATGGTCACCTCTTTCCTTTCTTCCTCCACCTCTCAATGTTGCTTCAACTATGGGCAGCAACCAGGGCTCAGTCAAGGAAGCAGTCAATATGGAAAAAAATTCAGGTACCCCAGTATTCACTGCCTCAGGAGTCACTCAGGTTATTTCCTCACTAGCCTGTTATAGCGCGACAATTCCACTTTCAACATCCTATGGAATCCTGGAGTTTGCAGTTTCGGGAGGGGCCGCCTGGCCCCTCCCGAAACTGCAAACCCCAGGATTCCAGAGGATGTTGAGAGTGGAATCGTCGCGCTATAACAGGCTAGTGCGGAAATGGCCTCAGTGTGGTATATCCTTTTTCCTTGAGTCTTTTCCAGTCTTTCTGCTAATTTTCCCAATTCTATTCTTGCTTTCCTCTGCCTAACTTAAATGGTTGAAATCACAGTACAATTTTCTTTCCTGGTCCTGAGGTGCTCGAGGGTTGCACTGCTGTTCTTACAAAGCCTACTATGGATTGTTTTCTTATTTGGCTCTGCTTAGGCACTTGATTACTTTTTTCTTTTGTTTTTTAAAAAAATCTTTTCCTTTTAATCCTTGATTTCACTTCTCTCTCTCTCTCCTTCCCACTCCTTCTTCCCCTCAACTCCTACCTAAACTTATCTTCTCCTTCATTCCTGAGTCCCTCTCTCCCCCTGCCCTCTTTGTCCTCTTCTCCGTTCTCCTCTCCCAGCTAAACATCTTCTCCTTGCCTTCGCTCTCTCTTTCTCTCCACTTCTCTTACATTCCTCCCCACAAATCCTAGTTGCACTTCTGCCCTCCCTCCTCCCCTAGCCCCTTCCCTTTCTCACATCCTCTTTCTCCCTATCTACATTTTTCTTAGATGTTCTTTACCTCTCTTTTTCTCTCTCTCATCCCTCTCTATTTTTTTTATCTTTCTGTACCCCCATTTCTACTAGCTGCACTCATCATCTTCCTTTTCTTTTTCTATCTGTCAAGGTCAGAGACCCAGGCAGCAAGCCAGCCTGGAGAAGGGAGTGGAAGAACTAGCAGAGTCCTGCCAGGAGGAGTCAAGCAAGCAACTAGTCAAAGGAAGTCCATTTACCTAAGCCAGAGCAGCAAGCAAAAGCCATAGTCAGAGTTCTAAAAGCCAGGGGTCTGGAGCCAAGAGATCAATCCAAGGTATCAGGAGCCAGGTGCTGGAAGCAAGGGGAGACCTTGTAAGAAGTTTGCCACAAGCAAAGGGAAGCTTCCAAGCAGGCAGTTATATAGCCCAAGGCACAGGTGTGCCCAGTCACTGCTTCTTAAACTTAGCCAAGGAGGCCTCCCTTTGCACAGCTCTCTTGAGTCTCCGCCTTGATTGGGGGCTGATTGAAGCAGGCTCCCGAGCATCTTCAGAATCGGATCCCTGTTGCTGTAAAGGAGCAGGCAGAGGGAAGTCCGAGCCTGCTTGGTCCATGGCAGCAGGGGAAGCTCCTGAGCTGCAGGACTCATCTCCAGCCAGAGCCACAGGGACCAGTGGCTGCTGCTCGTCATCATCAGCTCTGACAGGGGCTTCAGTTGTCACACACTCCTTCCCCCCTCTCCAACTCTTCCTCCTTTGCACTCCACACAAGAAAGCCTTAAAACTAGAATTAACATAGTGAATTCCCAGCATTTTGAAATTATATGTCCCATTAATTTCAACAGCGTTTGCTTTTGAAAGGACATACACTGGGGGCATGTACCCTCCTCCTTCTCCTCTTACTTCATCATCAATCTCCCCCAGATATTTGGTGTTCATTTGTAGCATTTTTGTGACTATTGGCGTGCTTTTATTGGGGGATGAGAGAGGATTTCAGATACTGACTGGAGAGGGAAAGCAAGGGAGAGAATGGATATAATCAGTGAGGGGCACAGGTTTAGAAGAATCCTGTTAAAAGCAGAGTTTGGAAAACTTTTTGCTTGGAAAAAATTCTTTGGATGGACTGCAGCTCGTATGAGTTATTTAAAGCAGTGGTTATAAAGCTGTTAAATGAAAATGATTTTTGGTTGCTGTTAAATGTAGAGCTTGGAAAACTTAGGCCATTTCCACACTAGACTGTTATAGCGCTATCATTCCGCTTTCAACATCCTATGGAATCCTGGGGTTTGAAGTTTAGGAAGGGGCAGCTGGCACCTCCCGAAACTGCAAACCCCAGGATACCAAAGGATGTTGAAAGTGGAATAATAGCACTATAACAGTCTAGTGCAAAAATGGTCTTAATTTCAAAGTAGAGAAATATTATTGTTAAACTTTGTTGTTTTTATTTAATGACACACTCTGGAGAACTGTAGTTGATGGTTAATGTCTTGTGTTTAATAACATCACTGGGGTCATCCATAGATTCCACATTTTGGCCTGATTGGGCAATGCTAAAATTGAGAGTAGATATAATAGGATAGTAATCATTATTTTCTTTTTGAAATCCAGATTCTGTCTTTACTTCAAATGTGAAACTTGTGTGACAAACTCTTGTATATGTCTATATGTCTAATAATATTTCTCTGTTTTCCTCTTTTCATATTCATTCCTTTCTTCTCTATAGAGAGAGAAAAAGCATGAACTTGCCTATGTTTCAATCAACATGAGTTTTTCTACTGCCAAAAACATACAAACAAAAAACAAAAACTGTATTTTCAACCAACAAGTGCTTCAGCAGTAAATGTTTAGTATGGAATTGTTATCCAAGCCATTCCTTACCTTTCCTCTTAGGCCTTCTGTCTTTTTTTATGGTTCAGGAAGCACAACCTTTTTAGTGGAATAGAACAGTAGAACAGTCTTTGTAGTGACTAGACTAAGGGACTTCTACAGATGTGCCCAAGGATCTGGCTGTACAGTTGTATTTGATGCTTTTCCCTGCATGGCAGATTCCATCTGCCCATGCCTTATCAGAAATTGTTTTTGCAAATTGGATTTCAAGACAGACATTGTGTTTGTGTGTCCATACACACACAGTGTAAGAATAAAGTTTTCTTGGCTTCATAGATCTAATCAGGACTTTCAAATCTGAAATGGAATTAAGACATACATGGCAATTGCACCAATGTGTTTACCATTCTCTCTCTCATTCTCTCCCTCTCTTTTGTTATACTGACTTGACCTGCATTAATTTAATTGCAATAGTTAATTTGCCCTGAAACTCTGAGTTTGGTTTTATTTTCCCATTTAGTCTCAAATACTTCTAACAGTGGGCTTTTACTCTTTTATTCTTACTGGGTTCCAGTTTCCAGCTGGGTTAATGGAGGATGCAATCTAGTGAATGCTCGCTGGATCATGAACACCGAAGCATTGTGCTTGACAGGGGTGGGTGGGTGCAATCCTCCTGTCAAGCTTGTGGATTTTCTGATACATGGAGGGTCCAGAGACTCTGAACCTGCCGAGCTCAGGACCAGCAGGATCTCCACTCAGGAAAGAAGTGGCCGCAGCAGATCCTGAGGCTGAGGAGACAATCATGCGCTTCAGAAAAGTTGTGAGGGGGAGTGATTTCCACCCTGCATAAGGACATTACATTAACTTTTGTCTGGACCTCTTCTATGTACATATTCTGACCTTATTAGCATGGTTGCTTAAGGAAGACATGAAGCCCTTGATTGTAACTGTAAAACTGTTTCCCTAATGTTTAAGAGCCTTTCAGTCGAATGGAGGATTTCAAGTGACAGTACCTATTTTTTTGGCTGCCATGGGAATGATTGCTAAACAAGTTAAATAAATCAACACCTGTTTTGTCTTTTCTTGTTCACTTTGGGATTAGTTTTGGAGGCCATGATTACTAGCTCTGTACCTGTGGACTTTGATTTTGATTCTTAGGGCCCTTTATGCAGGATGTTGTCATCGCACATTGGGGACAGGAGAAGTATGGGACCCAGACGATGGTTCTGCATGACATCATCCATGTCCCATCCTTCTCCCATCCCCAAGCGGTGTGATTGTGCCGCCAAACATTGGTGGGTTCTTTCCGTCAATGCTGGCAATCACACTGCCCTCCTGCCACCCTCCTGCACTTACCTGAGCTGCAGAGGGTCAGGAAGTGCCAAGGCCACTCTTCCTGCCCCAGTACAGCCTGGGACAGTGCCTGGCTGTACTACGCTGTGCTGTGGAAAAAGTGTGGCCATCGCACCTCCTCCATTCCTGCAAGCAGCTGGTGTGGAGGGGGGCACTCCTGTCATGCTCCCCTCCCGGGACGGGCTCTAGCAGGATCCCTGCAGGATGCCACCAGGATCCAGTAACCTGTGGAAAAGGCCTTAGAGGAGAAAGTATTTTTCTTTTTTTCTTTCTGAATGAACTGTTATATTTGGTTTGGTTAATTGGATTATGATTTGGACTATGATTTATCCAGATAGCTTATATAAATAACTGAATAGGACTTTGTTGATACGTATAAGATCATCATATTTGGAATAATAAAGACAATTAGGGCAATTTTGTTAGTTGGCTTACTGGTTGGTACTGTGCCAATTTCTATTGTCCTGACAAAGTTTATGCAAGAATTGTCTTTATCTATGTTTGGGAATACAAGCTGCTTTGTTTGAGGATATACTGAACAGTTGATGGTTATGAAATAACCACATTGGAGAAAAATGATATTGACTCAACTGACACCTTTTATTTTTTTATAAAATAAATACGACTCTAGCCTTGGAAAATGACAAACAAATTGGAAAAGACTTAGTTGAGGAGGACAACGTGCCTGAGTACTTCATGAGATTCCTGGCAGAATTCAGTCAATTCACAGTTTCTATTGAGAACCAGCTTGATGCATTTATAGAGTAGTTGACAGAACTTCAATATAGGACAGGTGAAGTTATAAAACCTCAACAAATACTTGAAAAAAATTCTGTGCAAGTACAAGAGAATGAAGAAGTAACCAGAATCCTGCGAGAAATAATTCAAGACTCTGAAGTCAAGATTACTCAAACTGAGGCAAGTATTCAGCAAGAACTGGAAAGAGCCAATACAGTTTATGCAAGAAAGATGAAAGTTCCAAGTGATGTAATAACCCATTTTTCAGCTAAAAAGTGGAAAGACCAAATTTTAGAGTTTGATTAGAAGATATTATGGATAACTCATAACAACTTGTATGTATTTTTAAAAGCTCTCAGAAAAAGGGAAAAGTACAAATCTTTGGTGGACAAATTCATCAGAAAGATTATTTTTTCCAGCTGGGACTGACTTGAAAATTTGATCTTTACTTATACAAATGAAAGACATAGGTTGAGCATGATTGACCTGATAAATGGCCATTTAAGAATATTTAGGAAAGAAAGAAAGAAAGAAAGAAAGAAAGAAAGAAAGAAAGAAAGAAAGAAAGAAAGATTTTGATGAAGAAAGCATCAGGAAAAGATCCCAAGGATGCTGAGAAAAAAATGGACTTATTAATACTGATTATTTGAAAGGGAATGAGGGTGATATGAGGTTGATAATGATAGGCTTTTCTATAAATATTTGTTTTAGATTAATCTTTATTACTACATGAGAAGTGTAACTGGAATTTGCAGTTTTACTCTATTTATTGCTTTAAAATGTTATTTCCTTGAAACTAATTTGATATATAGAATAAGTTGTTTAGTGATGACAACTGATTATAAGTGATTTTTACTAACTAATCTTTCAGTTATATAGTTAGGACAATAAGAGTGATTAGCAACAAGTATTAATTTCTGGTATAAATTTAGGATTGAACAGTTAGGTGTAACTGCCTGATTAATATGTGTTGGGCAGGAACCAATTTTTAGATATTCGTAGGGTTTTTTTAGTTAGTTGTAGTTTTGTTAGATATTTGTATCTTTGTTGTGTATTGTTTGTTTTTTCATTTGTATTTTATCTTTTCAGGTTTTTTGTATTGTTTTGTAGTTTTGTAGCGTTGTTTGTTTTTATTCAATAGTTTTTTTTTAAAATGTTAAAAAAAAAAGATGGATCATGAAGCACTAGTTGAAGACAAGGTGTAAGGCATTCATTAACTGTAATTCTCCCCCTGTCCTTTTGGAGCAACAACATGCTACTTGCTAACTTCTTGTGACAGGAGCTTCAGCAATAATTTAGTACAGTGGTATACTGCAGTCAACTTTGTAACAAGTGGCTAGAGGCAAAGGTTATTCTGCGGTAATAATATGAATTTTTATGCAATATGGAGTGCTGGAAACTCTATGCCCAGGGGCTAGATGTAACCAGATGTGTCTTATCCTTATATGACCTAAAAAGATGAATATGACTCTTAGTTACATTTACAATGCAGATTCTTTCGAGCAACTCCTTGCTGCACATTTTTTAAAAAACCCTCTCACTTTCTTCTAGAGTACTCTGGATGTGTGTAGTTTTGTCTGCTGTTCACGGTCTATCGCAGTGATCTGGAAATGTCAACATTTCTGGAAATCTGGTTCTGTTACCTGTTCTAATGCATGTGTATACTTTCTTTGTCAAGTATGATATATGTAAGAAGACTTGTAACTGGAAAAAAAGGTGATGATTTAACCATCTTCAACTTTCAAGGCATGTGTTCTGTTACTAAGATTTAACCCTCTTCCAAATATAGGTACATGTTAGTTAATTGATAAAATATAGATTTGCTGTGCATATTAAGCACCAGGCAGTCTACCCACCCTCTTTCTTCATGTGCTGTAACAGATGAAGTTGATAGTATAATGAGATCTAGTGCTGGTCTAAACTGCAATGGAGTAGGCATGGAGAATGTGTGGCCTTCTGGGTGTTGCTGATCCAAGCTTCCAATTTTGTTGCTAATTGCTGCCAAGTTGACTTCAACTTATGGTGACCGCATGGTTGAGAAACCTCCAGGACACCCTATCATCAACAGCCCTGCTCAGATCTTGCAGACTCATGGATGTGGCTTCCTTGTGTCCAAAGCATGACAGTCTCAGTTTAGTCATCTTGGATTCTAAGGAGAGTTCAGGCTTGATTTGTTCTAGGACCCATTCACTTGTCTTTCTAGCAGTGCATGGTACCTGTAGGACTCTTCTCCAGCACCACATTTCAGATGAATTGTTTCTCCTCATACCAGCTTTATTCACTGTCTGGCTTTCACAACTACACATAGAAATTGGAAATACAATGGCATAGATGATCCTAATTTTAGTATTCAACGCTATATTTTTGTATTTCAGAATCCTGTCTATTTGCCTCATAGTTGCCCTTCCAAGGAAGTCCTAGTCGTCTTCTGATTTCTTGACTACAGTCTCCATTCTGATTTATAACTGCTTAGTGAGTAATGAAGGTATGGAAAATCTTTCACTATTTCAACGTCTTCCTCACTGGCTTTAAAGTTATGTAAATGTCTCCATTAGTTGCTTAGTTTTTCTATTCTCAAATGACAGAAATATGTCAAGTCTCGCACCAGCTTTTCCTCTCAGAACCATTCAAGCATGAGTCCAAAGATGTTCTCTTGGATCGTTATGCACAGAATTCTACGCATGCTTTGAACACTAAGAGTTTACTCCAGTAAGGAAAATGTATTGGCTGAATTAAATTATTTGTTTGTTTGTTTTGTTTCGTTATTATGTTTTGTTTATCTGCCAGTTTGTGTGTGGTTTGGTACCTTACTTCTCCTTTTCCATCTCCACCCCTCCCTGAATCACCTTTTTATACCTTCCAAAGTTTTAGGAAGGAATTTCTCATTAAAATCCTTCCCATGTACTAAGATTACATGGGTGTTAAGCTGCCCTTGATTTTCAAGAATGATTCATAAGATTAGGTAAGGTCTCATCTTCTCTGGGCTCTGAGGAAAGTGTTTTTATATTTTTTTCCCCAACAATGCTGAGATACTTTTAGAAAGAGAAACTTCCCAAACAGTGAGACAGACCCTACCAGGTAATTCATTTTGGGGGCAGGAACCCTTACAAAAAGCCTGGACAGTAATCTGCCTCTATTCATGATCCATCACAGACATTCTGAATAAACCAATGTATGCCTTTTTACTCCAGCCTACTAAGGTTTAATGTCAGGCCACTTTTGAATTAAGTCAGTATTATATTGCTGGTTCTACATGATATTTCCATTATGGTAACCCGTACTTATTTCTTAATGTGTATGTGAGTGTGAGTGTATATTCATAAAAAACAATAAAAGAAAAGAAATATTAAATTGCCTTTCTTTTCAGAGATTATTCCACTTTCAACCTCCTGTTGAATTTTGGGGTTTGTAGTTTACTAAGGCCAAAAAACTCTCTGGCTGAGAATTCTAAAGGCCCCTCCCTAAACTGCAAAACCCAGGATTCCATAGGATGTCAAAAGGGGAATAATAGCACTATAACAGTGTAGTGTGGAAATGGCCTTTGATTGGCATGAAGAATGATGGCCTCATGCATGTACCAAGATGAACGTTTTCTTCTTGATTTTAAAAAAGTCACTACAAAGAGCAAAGGGAAAGGGTGTGTTTCAGGCTGATGGGCATTAAGGTTTTCTCATGGCATGTCACCTCCATTCCAGCCAACTTCAGTCAGTATTGTGACGTAGCAGAGTCTGATGATGCTACTGCTTAGATAGATGTGGGCAATGTTTTCCTGTTAAGGGATACATTATCTTGAGGCAACCTATTGGTGACTTTGTGTTGATGGTATGTAGGGGCAGATCTTCTTTCTACCATTCCTTCTCCCTTTTCAGCACATGCTTCTCTCTCTTTCTCCCTCTCCTTCCCTTTCCCTTTCTCCTTGTTCAGTAGGTTGCTGGGGGAAGGACAGGTTGTTCTTCCCAGAGGTGTGAACACACAGCTTGCAGAAAGAATTTTCCATAATGCCAACAGCTGTCCAAAATTAGACTGAAGACCTCATGTGGCCAATGGCTGGGGATAAATAATGGCTTTCCAGGTCAGCTATGGTGCAGTATCTATGTACAAAGGAGGTTATGATGGTGACATGGTGCTCATGACATCATAGTGGTGCATGAGTAAGCTATTCAGATGACCTTTACTTCAATGTAATTTGTACATTAGTGAAAGGCCAGTTTGCTAAAACTCCTGAATTGTATTTGTTAAATATGACTGATATACTAGAGGGTATTGGTATTAAGAAACATTGGAGAATATTATTGTACATGATAACAACAGCTCGTATTGAATATGCAAAGTTATGGAAAACTCAGCAAATACCCACAATAGAACAATGGTGGGCTACACTTATTGAAAATAAAAATGCGGACATGGTCTCCCAGAGATTAAAGGGGAAATCAGACGATGAGATACAGAAAGAATGGCAAATTGTAACGGGTAATTGCTGGGTTTTAACAGCTGGAAATACATAATTCATTATTAAAGTTATATTACGTGGGGGCGACAGGATATATATCATGAAGCGGAAATATGAAGAATGAAATGTAAGAACTATCAGATACACTAACAGTATAATGTTGTACAGTACCTAAAGCTGTAGAAATCTGGAAAATGAAATCTAGATCAATGTGAAAGATCAGATATATTTCAATGAAGCTGACAATCAAATATGTATGTTTTATAATGAGAATTTTTGAATAAAATGATTTTTAAAAAAATGACCTTTACTTCAAATATTGTAAAAAGGTCCCATGAGGTCAAGAATGCCTTTCTGTAAGTGGCAGCCTACGTCCTTCACCAGATTATAGTGGATTCTGATTCTGATTGTCTTTTAAGGCTTTGTAGAGGGAAGATGCAAAATCTGAAAAGGGTGAGACTATTATCTGTTTAGCTTGAATATATTTACAACACACTCTGTATCCTTCCGTCCCATACCTTCCAACATTTTACAGATTAAAACCGGGACACACGTGGCCAAGTAGTGTGGTCAAGCTGATAAAAATTATTAATAAGAAAGCACCAACAAGCTAGGAAAGGCTGCAACAGTTTGCGTTTGTTTCAGTCTATTCGAAGGTCAGGATTCTGCCCCCTTCTTTCCTCTCCCAGCTGCTGAATTAACTGAGTGAAAACTACTTTTGCATTTTCAGCTCACTTTGCAGAACCTGAAGTAAGCTGAGGACAAAGGGGGAAAGTGGAAAGAGGAGAGAGAAACTGAGACCTCTTAAAAATATTTTAAAAAGTGGGATGACCCAAGATTCATTGGAACTGTCCCCACCAAATGAGAACAGTTGGAGGGTGTACCATCCTGCATGTCCACCATTACAACAGAGGATGGCAACTTACAGTCCATGGTCTACCTGTACCCCATCAGTCATTTGTGAGGATCTTGCTGCCCAAGCAGAACTGAGGCAATGAACTTCGTGGTGGTCTTGCTACCACTGACAAACCATGCTGTTGAAAACCATTGGCAGCAGATATTTCTTTTTCCATGCTTTTCCTTCTTTTCTGAAAAGACAAGTGATGATTTGCCCTGCACACTGGCAGGTCTTTATGGTGTTTGGAGAGGTGGGATGAGGAGGGGGTCAACATGACAGATGGTAGATCTGGGAAACAGAGGTAGGTCAATTGCCTCGTGTTTCTCTGTGTCATTCTTGTTAGTGAGAATCAGCGTTATAGATTCTGTAAGATGGGTCGCCAATCTTGCCACAAACTGGTAAGTTTCCATCATGTTAAATTTGCTGGTGATCAGCCCCTAAGAATCATGGGGCAAAGACTGGAACAGAATATGCTGGTTTTTGTATGTGCAGAGGGATACAATTTGTGAGGTCAGGCAAAGAGGCTGATGATGTCTGCTACTTCAGGAATGGAGCCTGAGGAACAGAGTGGGAAGAGAGCAGAAATGCTACGTTTGGTGAATTATCCCTTTTGAAAACCCACAGTATGTGGATTTGGGAGAGATAATCCAACTCTCCCCCAACTTCTGACAGATAGCAGTCGCGCAGGAATGTGGGGGCGGAGGAGGCGATTTGCCCTGGGCGGCAATCTTTCTGGGGCCTCCTGGCCCGTAGCCACGCCCCTGCGTGCCCTGGCCATGCCTCCACGTGCCCTGGCCACGACTCCGCACAGTGGCCATGCCCATCGTGCTGTAGGCCCCCTCCCACACACACACACTCCAAGTTCTTTCGCTGGCAGATAGAATAATAAAACTCACTCAAATCAGCATCAAGCCCACTCCCTTAATTCTGGGGTCTCATGCCAATATTTTACGTTTTTCCCCTGCTGAACCTAGGAAGAGGAGTAGATCTGCAAGAACAAAGGCCTAGCCCAGTTCCTGGCAACTAGGCATGACACTGATTTCTTCTCTTATGACACATTGTGATTGAGGTTTTTAGTATTCCCCATGCCCGTTTTTAAAAGTTACTTATTTAATCCTTTTGTGTTAACAATATTCAATTAGGTTTTTGTTGTATTCCAGAATCTGGAAGAGAAAGGATTCATTACTAAACAACTCTACAAATCTTTTTTAATGCCGTCATAATCTGAAGGGGAAAGGGCTTCTAAATCATGGAGACACTTAATTAGAATTGGAACCGTTACATTTCAGCGAGTTAAAAACAGCAACAAACACAACCTGTTTCAAAAGCTTTATTCATCAAGAGCTTCATGGACAGTTCTAAGACATGATAATCGTAGAGTGCCTTATGTTCTTGGTATTTGTTTAGAAAAATTAAGACTTTGTAGTAACTGCCAAAAATGCTAAAAGGACTAGCAAATTTATTAGGCAGCTCTGTAGACCTAAGGATGACACTTATTACTTGCTGGCACAATGTGGAACATTCATGCTGTGCTGTTCACCCCCTTTTTTTGTTGTTGTTGTAGTAGCGTTAACAATTTACTGTCATTTGACATTCCCTCAGGGAATTCACTGTAGGATTCTTTGGATAGTATTATCATTAATACCATTAATCCGAGCTATTATTATAAATTATTATAAATAAGTGAGAGGGCAGATGCCAGAGAGAAGAGAACAAAGCATCTTGGGTTTTCTGCTTTTTGCTTCTGCTCCTACTCCCATTTATACACTGAACCAGGCTTTGTTTTGATTAAGTGGTATGAAGAATTGATTAGCGTAAGCTTCCCTGTGTCATAAGCAAAGTAGATAGTTAACAGGGTGAAAATTAGGCTGATGACCTAATAAGCTAAGGGTGCTTCCGGAAAGTAGGAAATAGTCTCTGGAAGTATTGAGAGTTTCCAATTGTTTTTTGAGTGTACCTGCATATTCATGAGATGGCTGAAATCTTTCTTGAAAAATACCAGGTATTCCTCTCTCCCTGTTACCTGGTGTCCTTCTTTTTCCTCTTGCACTGATCACATTTCACATCCGGTCTCATGCAACATTTCAGAAATAGGGATTTTCACCTATTTCCACTAAGACTTTTGTATTATTATTCAGGATAGTTGAACTGCTGAAGTGCTTTAGCAAGATTACAGTAGTTAAGCCTTAGGATCACTTTGCTTTATTGCTAGCATTCCTCTTTCTCTCCCTTCATCTCTATTGACTCTGTATCCTGGAAACAATAGCTGTGTACTGACGATGGCCATCTTAGCTGCTTTTGAAAAGGTAGGAACACACAAGGCAAGTACAGATCATAAAATACTGGTTTAATTTAAACTGATCAGGGGAATAGGAATGAAAAGTCTTGGTAATTTTGGGAGAAAATGTCATGCGGACCTCCATATAAAATCGGAAAGCACAGGTACAAAACCTGGGGCTTCCAGGGTTTTTAAAATCCATCTCAAGGTGGTCTAAGTAAACATGTTTAAGGAATGACATTTAGAGAGGGTTGTAGTGTTTCCCTCCTCTGTTTTAAAAAGCATGAGGTGCACGTAAATTTGTGTATTGCGAAGTGTAGAGTATATTTTAAAGCAATTTAATATTGAATACATCTAAGAATGAGCCTTTGAAATATGTTGTGAATCACACATATAGATATGCACATACATCATACACATTGGACATCAGGTGTTTTGCTCTGTTGGAGGACAGACCTGTGTGTGCTACATGGCCATAGAGCCTGCCCTGGGCTTGATGACCTCAGGTGCCCTGGAGCAGGCTGGCCTGTAAACTGAAGTGAGATTCAACAAGTCCAGTCTGCTTCTGCTTGTGGAATAGTGGAGGAGAGCTTCAGGCAGCAAACTGTCTTGGGATGCATGAACACTATTGATCATGAAATGGTATTTCTCAGCATACTATTCAGACCATTTCTGCACTACACTGGTATAGTGCTATTATTCCTCTTTCAACATCCCATGGAATCCTGGGGTTTGCAGTTGAGGGAGGGGCCTTTAGAATTCTCAGTCAGAATTTGCTCTTTGGCCTCAGTAAACTACAAAGCCCAGAATTCCACGGGATGTAGAAAAGTTGAATAACAACACCATAACAGTGTAGGGCAGAAATGCCCTCAGTTTCTAACGTCTACCAGAAAATCATTTGGTGAACTTAAGCTTCAAGATTTAGCCCTCCAATATTCAACTGAAGTCGTCCTTGATCAGTTGGTAATGGATCAGAAAATAAGTTATGAATAAGCACAGGTTTGTTTTTTGTGGATAATTTTGTTCTGATATTCCCTGTAATAGCAAATTGAAAAAAGGAAGTATTTAGGGCTGTATTAACCTTAGAGTGGTTGTTTATAAAACAGTTTCCCAACAATGCCTTCATTACAAGAAACTTCTGCCTTTTGATGCCCCTTTTGAAGCTTTCAAATTAAGGATGAGTTCCATTATTTTGATGGGGATTCTGCTCGTTTGTTGGCTCTTCTTGCCTATGGAGGCTTGCTTGGGCCACTCACATGCATGTGCTGCTTACAAAGCAAGGTGAGAAGGGGAAAAAGGCACCAAGCCACCTGTGAGACTTTGCAAGCAGCCTGTGTGCAATCAGTCCCAAATGACCCTCCTTAAGTCCTTCAGGCTCCCTACAGTGCAGTGCATGGGTTCTGCTTTTCAACCAATTCCTTTTTCTGACAGTGCTTTGGTCTCTAAACTGTCAGATAAGTGGGTGAAGCCTGTATTTGAAAGGAACTACCTTTCAAATGAACTGGAACAGGCATGTAGAGACGGAGGGGCGGAGGGGGTGATTCGCCCGAGGTGGCAATGTTTTTCGGACATCCTGGCTTGTAGCCATGCCCCCATGCACCCTGGCCACGTCCCCGCACACCCTGGCCACACCCCACGTGTCGTAGCCATGCCTGCATGCACAGTGGCTATGCCCCTCATGCCGTAGCCCTGCCCCCTTCCACCCCCCTCCACACATTCCAAGCTCCGCCACTGACTGGAACTCTCAATACAGCAAAATAAATATGATATAATAGTTATCACTGAAACCTGGTGGGATGAATCTCATGACTGTGTTACCCTGATTTCTGGGGGTCCTGGGAGGGACACCTAAATGTGCTCACAACAATGGGGAGGGAATTAGCACGGAGCACAAGTTTGCAATGCGAGAGGCAGGGTAACGTAGCCAGATCTTGAACCCTATGTCTACGGGGTCAGGCCGAGTTAATGATAAGGTAGATGTTGAAATAATAATAATTGTTTTATTGAAACACAATCAAACACGTGTATGCAACACGCTCACACAAGGAACTATAGAAATAAAGGTAGGAGTGGAATAGAGGGATTTTTAGAGGAGGTTTGGTATGGGAAATACTATACCTGTCCTGAAGCCTGGAAAGAAGCAAAGAAGCTGGGAAGCGTGGATTCTCAGCATGTGGGGCTGAGGGAAGGCTCACTGGACAAAGTGACAGCAAGGCGGGATGGAAGCCAAGAGTGATCCGAGGAAGCGCTCCAAGTCAAGGGTTCTTGTAGGGAAAATCGTGGCTAGAGGCTAGTCCGTACTTGGGGAAAACAATGAGTTTGAGGCTGGAGACAAAGCCTCCGAAAGGTCAGTACTTTAGATGATTGAGTTATATCCAGATTGTCAATAGAGCAGCCAGTATGCAAACGTGGAGTGCTTGAGCGTTGTGCAGTCCGCTCATCAAGCTGCCTGCGCGGGGCAGGGGATCTTTTGTAAGTAGCGTGCATACATAATGTGGTACTTGCCTTGAGGTCTCCTGAAGCTGCATTCGGCAATGACTGGCCTGCCTAGATCGGGGTTTGAATGGTTCGGCTATTGTCGGCCGCGCCTGTGTGCGTGCTTGTCTGGGGGCCTCGCAAGCACGTGGAGAGGAATGGGTACAGAAGGCCGAATTATTGATATCAAATGATATCTTAATATCCCACAAGCTCGGGCTAGAAACAGCGGTAACAACTGGAATGTAGTAATTGAGGGGGTATAACCTAGTTTGGAGAAATAGGCCAAACAAAAAAGGAGGAGGAGTAGCTTTATATGTCAAGGATGTTTACACCTGTGAAGAGATCCATGACTTCAATCCAGAAAGTCAGGTTGACAGCATCTGGGTAAGAATTAAGGAGGTGAGAAACAATAGGGATGTCATTGTTGGGGTCTACTACAGACCCACAAGACAGCCTGAGGATTTGGATGATGCCTTCCTGGAGCAGATGGCCACACATTTAAAAAGGAGAGATGCAGTAAAAATGGGAGATTTCAACTATCCTGATATATGTTGGCTATCAAACTCTGCCAAGAGCCTAAGGTCCAACACATTCTTCATTCACCTTGCAGACAATTTCATTGTCCAGAAGGTGGAAGAGGCAACAAGAGGATCATTATTTTAGATCTGATCCTAACTAACAGGGATGACATTTTTAATAGGGTGGAAGTGGTGGGATCCCTAGGTGGGAATGACCATGCTCTTTGGAATTTGTTATTCAGTGGGAATGGGAAGCCAAGTGTAGCCAGTCATGCATTCTAGACTTTGAGAAAGCTGATTTCTCTAAACTTAAGGAATTACTGGCTGAAATTCTGTGATCAAAAATATTGAAAGAGAAGGGAGTTCATGATGGATGTGAGATAATGAAGACACAATGTAAAACTGTTCCAATAAGGAAGAAAAATGGGAGGTGTCTAAAGGAACCAGAATGGTCGACTAAAGAACTCTCAACTGAGCTAAGTATTAAAAGAAACATGTACAAGAAATGGGAGAATGGGGAAATCACCAAAAAAGAATTCAAACAAATAGCCAGGATAGGTAGGGGGATGGTCAGAAAACCTAAAGCACAGAATGAACGCAGACTTTCCAGAGAGATTAAAAACAATAAAAAGGGTTTTTTTTAGATACGTCTGCAGCCAATGGAAAAACAAGGAAATGACAGGGTTGCTGCATGGAGAAGATGGCCAAGTATTAACAGGGGGAAGAGAAAAGGCAGAACTACTCAACACTTTCTTTGTCTCCGTTTTCTCCCAAAGGAAAAAAGTACTCAACCTGGGGGGTGAGGAACAGGTGGGGAAGTGGGGAAAATGCAGCACGGTATAGGTAGAGAAATAGTACAGGACTACCTGGCTACTATAAATGAATTCAAGTCTCCAGGGCCAGATGAACTACATCCAAGGATATTAAAAGAACTGGCAATAGTTTTTGAGAATTCTTGGAGAACAGATGCCCCAGCAGATTGGATGAGGACAAATGTTGTCCCCATCTTCAAAAAGGGACAAAAAGAGGACCCAAATAATTATTGCCCAGTCTGCCTGACATCAATACCCAGAAAGATTCTACAGCAGATCATTCAGCAGACAGTTTGTAACTACTTAGAAAGCAATACTGTGGTCACTAAAAGTCAATATGGGTTTCTGAAAAACAATGCCAGACTAATCTAATCTCTTTTTATGATAGAATCACGAGCTTGATAGATGGAAGGGAACACTGTAGATGTAGCATATCTTGATTTCAGTAAGGCCTTTGACAAAGTTCTCCATGATATTCTTGCAAAGAAGCTAGTAAAATGTGGACTAGACAGTGCTACTGTTAGGTGGATTTGTAACTGTTTGACTGACCATACCCAAAGGGTGCTCACCAATGGCTACTTTTCATCCTGGAGAGAAGTGACTAGTGGGATGCCACGGTTCTGTCCTCAGCCCAGTTGTGTTCAACATCTTTATCAATGACTTGGATGAAGGAATAGAAAGCATGCTGAACAAATTTGCAGATGATACAAAATCGGGAAGGGTTGCTAATACACATAGGACAGGATCAAAATTCAAAATGACCTTAATAGATTGGAGCGCTGAGCAAAAGCTAACAAAATTAATTTCAACAGAGAGAAATATAAGGTCCTACATTTGGCCAGGAAGCTGGACAACAGTACATATGAAAGGGATCTAAGAGTCTTAGTAGACAAGCTGATGTGATGCAGCAGTCAAGAAGCCAACACGATTCTTGGTTGCATCAATAGGAGTATGGTGTCTAGATTGAGGAAAGTACCACTCTATTCTGCTTTGGTTAGACCTCATCTGGAATACTGTGACCAGTTCTGGAGACCTCATTTCAAGAAGGATGTTGACAAGCTGGAACATGCCCAGAGGAGGGCGACCAAAATGGTGAAGGGTCTGAAAGCCATACCCTATGAGGAGAGGCTCGGACTGGCTATGTTTAGTCTGCAGAAGAGGTTAAGAGGGGACATCATAGCCATGTTTAAATATTTGAAAGGATGTCATATTGAAGAGGGAACAGGCTTGTTTTCCACTGCTCTAGAGATTAGGACAAGGAGCACTGGATTCAAATTACAGGAAAAGAGATTCCACCTACATCTCAGAAAGAACTTCCAGATGGTCACAGCTGTCCTGCAGTGGAATATGATGCCTTGGAGTGTACTGGAGTCTCCTTCTTTGTAGGTTTTTAAACAGAGGCTGAATGGCCATCTGTTGGGAGTGCTTTGATGTATGTTCCTACGTGGCAGGGAGTTGGACTGGATGGCCCCTGTGGTCTCTCCCAACTCTATATTATTCTATAAATAGAATTATTCTATAATTCTATGAATCTGGACTGAGGTTTTGTGCTAATTTTTTTTTTAATGGCACAAACCATATTTGAAACTTATCCCTCACCAATGAATCTTGTGATAAATATGTTGTGTGAATTAAAGTTGGCAATAAAAGAAGTGATAAGGTGATAGAGTTATGCTACAGTAGTTGAAACGATTCAGAGTAAGTTTCTGAAGGAATGGCTGGCACTTCCTGCAGCAGAACCCTCCTCATTGCAAAGGCTAGAAGCTGATTTTCCTTTTATCAAGACAAGAAATCATAAATCACCTATAGTTTATGGGAAAAGACTGACAAATTTGGAGGAAAGTAATCTAGCAAAACAACGCTTTATTGAACGAAGTGTTCAAGACAGATGGGCCTCTTATTGTTCAACACAGTCATAATCTTATTTCAAGGATGTGCAGATTTCTTTAACATATAAGGACAGTTTCTCTTACCAGGGACAGAACTTTTGAGGTAGATTCACGTGCAAATGTACTTCCAAGCCAACTTCAAGCATTCTTCCATAGTTTAGCTTTTGAAGAGAGGAGTATTTTCTACAGTACTTCTGAGATATAACCTGTGCTGCTCTCAGAAAACCTTCCACTGCCTTCGGATTCCAAACAATGCTTTCAGCTCATTTGGAGGTATATAGGATTTCCCAATAAGATATATTTGTAGCTCTGGGGAGCTGGAAGATGTAGTTCATTATTTACTATGCTGTCCATTATACAGTGATGGGATGTAGAGAAGAGACAAACTCTTGAGGTGATAGTAAAGATGATTTTATTCTTGGAGTCAATCCAATGTGTTTCAGCTTAGTAATGTTTCATGGCCTTCTCCAGGGGCTGTTAAAAGGTGAAACAAACAAAAGGGACAATATGTAAATAACAAATTATAACAGGAGACAATCTGCAGTATTAACTTGTGCATATATAGCTAGCATCAAGATGCATGTAAAATGATTCAGTTTTTAAAATGCCTCCTAAGCAAAATAAATTTGTACAATTACAAAATATTACTTACCTGCAATATTAAAACTGCCTGCAGCGATTCCAAGAAGAGTATTTCCAAAGCTTATGCCTGGCAACTGATAGTTTGAGAAGTAGGAGGCAGAGCATTATTTATTCAACTTGTATCGAGGACATCTTTATCGTAGCAATTCTACGGCAGAGTGGAAATTTAGGGGATATGTGAAAACCTGAGATTTAATGTAGGTGGATGTACTCTAATGTTAACCAATGTTAGTCTTCCATTGTCCAATTGTGGACTTAAGAGTCCCTATCCCCTAAATTTCCACCCTGCTGTAGAATTGCTATGATAAAAATGTTGAAAAAGGAGCAGTGTAATACTCTGCCTCCTGCTTCTCAAACTATTAGTTGCCAGGCATAACTTTTGGAAACACTCTTTTTGGAATCCCTGCAGGTGCTTTTAAAATTGCACAGCAGGTAATATTTTGTGTAAGTTTAGTTGGGTTAATAGGCATTTTAAAAACTGAGACATTTTACATACATCTGGATGCAAGATACATGCACACAAATTGATACTGCAAATTGTAATTTGTTTCCTGTTATAAAATTTGGTAACTATGCGTTGTCCCTTTTTGTTATCTTTTAACACTCCCTGAAGAAGGCCATTAAATATTACTAAGTTGAAATGTATTTGGCTAGTTACAAGAATAAAATCATATTTTTCAGTATCCTGAGCCTTTGTCTCCTTCTCTACGTCCCTTCTATTGGGCGTTATGAGTGCTCTTTGCTTTTCATTATACAGTGAGGCAAGGACTCATTTCATGCGAGGAGATCTGGGTGAAAGAGCCAGTAGGTTGCTGCCTGATATTACTTGTGTCTTGTTGTTAGCTCATACTAAAATCTGTTATAGTCAAGATTACTACCTTTACGGTAACAGCCAAAATTTCTAAACACACTGGCAGCAGACTGCAGAGATGACTTGTCTTCCTTTAAAAAAAAAACATTGCCTTTCATGCGATTGTTCTTATGAAAGTTAATGTTCTGGTTGTCACAGATTAGCAGACATACTGTATTATCATAGGCTGGCATCCTATTAGTCAGGCATGACATTGCAGGTTACACTTAAGGTCATATAACTGTTGTCTATTCACATTTACATTTAGGCAAGAAAAATGAAAAATACACATATAGTGGTTTAATTCCTGCTTGGCCAGGGGTTGGACTAAATGGCCACTGTGGTCCTTGGAATTGGAAATTCTAAGATTCTCTAATTCCTCTTATGGCGGCCTAAGTCACTAACAGGATGCCAATTATTATTTAGTAATATAATGGGGAAAAAAATAAGAATTTTGGGATAGGTATTTTCCATACAGTTACTTTGATAACATGTATTCTGCTTCTATGCCTGATTAATCATAGGCATGTTACCCATACATACACACAATTCCCCCCCCACACACATCCACATCTCAGCCATCATTTGTCTGTGCACACACCTTAACAGCATCCATCCATTTGTGTGTGTTCACACGCACCCATACACACATGCAAGTCACTTCCTTCCTCCCCTTATCCTCTGCTGCTGGACAGGGTTAACATACGACTGCATGAATTGCACTGACCAATTAGTCCACAATGCAACAGAGGCTGGGGCATGCTGCTACATCACCATCTACTGATAGCCAACCCAAATGTCATGCACCGCTCCAGGTGCTTCTGCCAATATAGATCTGTATGATTGGTAGTGCTACAAAGTTGTTTTTCGAAAAGAAAGACTTCGATCTTGAGACAGTCACATGGTTTGGTTGACTTTATTTAGAATGTGTCCAACACAATTCTTCACTTGGGTTCCACGTTCACCTTTTGTATTCTTAGGAACATCAGATGAAATCTTAAAAATCTGTTTCAATAGAAGAGGGAATGTGAATCCTTAGCGATCTTGCTGGACATTTACTTATACTAACTGATTCTCTCTGACATCGGGCTCAATGTACTTTGTCGGTTATGTGGGGGCAGGGGGATGGGAAAATTCAGGCATGCAAATAGTCACGAAAATGCCTCAAAATCTGACATAGGTTTTGTAACTGGTTCATCATTCTGAACGACAAATTCTTCTGCATTTTATTTAACTTTGGCTGCTGCAGAAGTGGACAGGTAAATATACTCTTCTAGTGTACCTCATTCAACTGGGAAGATATGGAAGTATTTGGCCACAAACCTCTTACAGTCCCTTAGCATGGGTTCATCTGGTACCTAAGCCTCCTTCAACTCACCCTTGTATGATCACATTAGATTTATTGGTGAACCACAGCACACCACAATATCACCGTAGCTAGCACATTTTGCCCAACTGGATGCTTTTTTTTAGAAAAAAACATTAGAGCTGGTGTCTTTCCTAGAATTCTGTTTTTTGTTATGAACCAAAGGTCATATTACAGAGCACAAATGAGGTCTAAAATTTAGCAACAGCAGACCACAGCTCCACAGGAAAAAAAAAAACATCTTCAAGGTAAGTTGACCTGCTTGAAAACATAGATTAAAAACAGTACAGCAAACATGGATCTGCAATGCACTGTTTCCTATTTAAATATTAACGGCTTCATTTTACATTTAAATGAACTAAGCAACAATGGATGGACTTTCCAGTACTGCTGGTTGGTGTTGCTGTGCCATGGGAAAAAGCAGGCGACAATGTGTGGTTCAGATGGAGAAGCTGGGCAGGGGTTGGTGGGGGCAAGTGATACAATCTCAACACCTCCTCTAAAGTGACTTAAAGATGATCAATTGATCATTCACCAGTTTCAAAATATAATCGTATACAGCATTTCCCTCCCTCCCTCCCTCTCTCCCTCCCTCTGCAAACAGATCTGTTCATAAATAATTTGGATGTCTCCATGACATTCATGATATCTAACAGAAGCTGAAGTAGAAAAAGGATGGATGTGGTATACAGCATTGAGGAAATGTCAAAGAGTCCTTCATTTCTGTTGTCGTTTTGTTTAGCGTCTGAGGTGTAGGTTGCAACTGGTATCAGCCATCAGACACAGGGGGAGTGACCCACCCATATTTTTCGTGGGTCTTCACCAAGCTCTTAAAAGTTGCTTCAGCTTCCTTACGACTGAAGGACTTTTTTGATTTCCCAGCTTTTCTGCAGATGCGGCCCTGAAAAGAAAAGAAATCAATAAATGAAAATCTTCATTCAGCATCTAGGGATGTACAGAGGCTATCAATTCCCTATTAATTCATAGTGACCATAGCAGAAACTCTAATGGAATTCTTCAACCCAGTGAAGAAACCTTGCTTCAATTAGAGACCTGTTGTCCCCCATGTTCTTGTCTTTCAGGTGCTCATTAAAAACAGATTTGTGCCTCTGCCATGTAGCTAGGTTTATGCAAAGTTATGTTACATAAACGATCATATAGGATTCCAGTGACTCTCCTTGCCAGGGCCAACACCATAAAGAGGCTGAATATTTTTTTTATATATATTTTAAAAAAAATATATCTCCATGAGGTCCCAGTGAGAAAACTGCATGTATCACAAGCAATGCCCCTCCTTTCAAATTTTTCCAGTTCTCTTGCAATAAAATAATGCTCATCTCCACACTAACCAAATGATATTTGATTGTACATGTCTACAAAACACAGGAGTTGAAATTACAAGATACGGTAGAATGCTTAGTACAGATTTCAAACAGCTACCAGAACTATTATGAATGAGTACAGCATTATCATCCAGCCTGAACAATGGGTTGCCATGCTTCCATATCTGACCGGAAGTGAACAGAAGAATCCAGAAGAATCATTAAACTTCCAGGTCTGACCTGGGCCAATAATTGGAGATGTGCAGGATATAATGGGTGGGGGAGCAGGAGTCAGCAAAGAGAAGGTGAAAACCAATAGAAACTGTCAGGAATCACAGGGCAGAAAAAGTGAGTGTTCAGGAATATACCTGGATAGATGTAGATAAGCATAATGCAGCTGCCTTCTGAGACAGGCATTGCTGCACTATGCTACTTGGTCATATGATTTTTCTTAAGTTTTAACAAAATAATTCAAATAACTACAGTTAGTGCTGATAGTGTTATACATTAAGAAAAAAAGAGAATATCTTTGTATAGTTTTAATAACGAATGGTGCAATGAAGATACATAAAAAAAATGGCTTAAGTCACTTAACAGTATGAAGGAAGAAAAAGCAGTAAGAAGTCATGCTGAAAGCATAAAATGCAAGTAATGAGAAGAACAACAAAAAAGAACGGCATAAATTTCATCAATTTGTTTTAGCAGCAACAAAAAAATCCTCATTCAAATTAATTCATGCAAAATAAATGAAAGGAGGCAGGTTTACTACAACATCTCCCACCATGTAAACTAAGCCAAGGCTGAGCAAACAAAATACTTCCAAGAGTACTACCCCACATTCTGAAGTGGCAATTGGTTTTTCCAGTGTTACTGAGAAAAGTGACAAATGCTATAACACAGATCTTCAATGTCCTACAGAAGAATTATCTTGGCATTAACAATGTTACGTGGCTGGTAATGCCTCTGCAAATTTTGGAAAACATTGTTAATGTATCAGAAATTATAACAGTTAAAAAAATGACCCCTGATACAAATAGGATGCAAAAATCATATAATCCTCAAATTCCACAAATACGGGATGAAGACTTTGAGTTTTGATACAGAAACATATATGTATTCAGTCAATTCAGATTCTCAGCCAAGAATTTTTTCTTTTTTTAATTTGTAGAAACAGAAGACAAAAAAGTGTTTTGCCATGTACTACAAATGTGGCTATTTCTACCCGTTAGTGAATGCATATTACAATGTTGGCCTACACTGAGGGAATACTTTTTTCTCCCAGTGGACAAAGAAGAACGTATGAATATCGTGTGGGGAGGTTTCATTGGACAAGACAACTTCACAGTTATCTTTCAAGATGCTGTGATACAACTGCAGTGTAACAACAGCAATTCCAGAGAACTCCACAGTGTCATGGACACAGTGTAATGGACACTATTCAAAACTAAGGACAGGAGAAATTCTATGGAAATCAGCTTAAGACATCTTGGACACTGTGTCCAAGACTAAAACAATTCAGAGGATGATTATATGACTCTGGTATGGTGCACTTAATACGTGGAGAAATAGTATGAGGCTGGAAGATCACTATATTTTAAAAATAAATGCCAGAGCTCTAGATTGACACTGTTGTGAAATAGGCAGATTTACACATCCTTGCTACGGCATTCCACCTTGAGACAGATGCTGACAAGCTATATGACTACTGAATATTAAAACGAGTAAGAGAGCAGAAGGCGTAGAGGTTTTCAAACAGTCAGAGGAGGTATGCATGAGCCTTCAAGCTGCCTTTCAACTTACAGTGATCTCATGAATTTCATAGGATTTTCTTAGGCAAGGAATCCTCAGAGGTGGTTTTGCCAATTCCTTCCTCTGAAATATAGCCTACTGTACCTGGTACTCATTGGCAATCTCCTATCCAAGTACTAACCAGGGCTGGCCCTGCTCAGCTTCCAAAATCAGATGGGATATGATGCCTTTACGTTATTTAGCACCTGTCAGAGGCTTGTCACAGTCAAATAAAATAACTGGTCACACTTCCTACTCCTATGTTTAGTATCTACTGTGAGAGAATTTACAGTGACACAACAATTGCACAACTGTGGACTTTGGACAGAAAAATGCTGAGTGATCTCCCTCTGAAGGCTGAACATTAACATGACATGTATAAAGTTTTTAGACTTCCTTAAAAACACTCTGGGTCTGCTAAAAACAAACAGAAGCCATTTCCAAAATAAATTTGAAAATCAGGGAACTAAAGTCACGTAAACCAAGCTATAAGTGGAAAATATCACATTGCATTTCAAATACATTAGTATGAAAGTATCATGGCAGCCGGAGCTACAGAGAGAGAAGCCAGAAGAAACTTAAGAGGGTGACAGAAACTGCCTCTTGCTAACGGTTGTCTTTGGAGACAACAACATGGACTTTATATATATATTTTTAAAATATATATAAATGGTTTTCATATTTTTATGGAATAAAAACAAAAGCAACACACAGAAGGAAAACTGTACACTGAAAGGAGAAAACACAAAAGAGAACAAAAATAATAAACAAAATAAATACAAACATGTGTGCTTCCTGCCCTCTAAAAGGCTTGCTTTCTAAGTCTGGCTTTAAACAAGACATGCAAATATAAAAGAGGTGAAATCGGATCCATAAAATGTAGTCAGACAGAGCAACATGTAAAGATCTGACTGCACTTTGGAAAAAAAAAAATTTCCAGAAATTTCCTCAGCCAACGTTAGCAACCCTTCTTAAAAAGCATTTCACCATTTTTTCATAAGAGAAACAATATTTCATAAGGTTTTATCCCTCAAATTTTTTTTTTTTTTCTGTTGGGAGTAAAAAAAGACCTGCATATACATACATACTCTCCTATCGTCTGTCCTTCTCCCACTCACTTCTCCATCTGCCTTGTGGCCAGACATGAAATAATTACACCTTCCCTCTCCCTCCTGCAGATACAGTTTGGGCCACAGAGGGTAAGTACTGAGAAGACATTTATGCCCTTCGTCCTCCCTGCACTAGCAGTTCTGGTGTGTGTAGGTCAAGGTAGGAGAGGAAGTTTCTCCAACTAATACGTTGGCCATTTTTGACGATGTATGACAGTCCTTTTAAAATCTTCTTTTGCCCGTTCTTCCTCAGGCAATGATGAACTGCAGAAATCTGAAAAGAACACACAGTGATTCACCACTCCATTACCCAGCAGGCATATGGGTTTGTTTTTATTCTTGACTAAATGGGAGACTTCATGCAAAAGACCCATGACTGGATGGATGCCTGAAGAGGCTTTTGTCCTTCATATCTCCGTTACTCATGACGCCTCAGTAGATATACTAAAGCCCTAAGTGAGGTAACATGGCTTTTTCTGCAGGGGAAAATAGAGCTAAACCAGGAACCAGCTTCAAGGAATGTATGCTATGAGTTTCGAAAGTATAATTCTTTCTTGCAAACTTGCCACTGATTGGAAGCTCATGAACCAGCACCAACCCACAGACCACCATTTTGAGTGGCACTTTTATGAAAAACGCTGTCTGCCCTTCAAATGGGTTTCCTTAGTGGCACAGTCGGATATGTTAGGAAAAGAGAAAGTCAGCCGGCAGGCAAAGACCAATTCAGAGCTTGTTCCTGGTGGATTGTCCCTCTCTTCCCCGACAGGTTCTTCCACCCTCAACTGCCTTGTGGGATACAAATAAATGATAACCACAAGTAATTAAAATAAACAAATGCCTATGTAGTGCAGTGACGTTATTATTTTTGATACCCGACAGCATACTACCACTAGTATATAAATCTCACTAGGGAAGGTGCAACTCATGTTTGACCCCATGGTGTGTATCCTTACAACTCAAAAGGGGAAAGTTTGGTGCTGGGGAAGTATGAGGAAAGAATATGTGCACTTTGCAGAGAACAGCCTATATCCAGAACAAACACAGGAATTGAAGGACACTGCTAACATTTCTCATTTTGGAATCCTAACATGGGCCATTCCTGCACTACACTGTTATAGTGCTATTATTCCACTTTCAACATGCTGTGGAATCCTGTGCTTTGCAGTTTAGGGAGGGACATTTAGAATTCTCAGCCTGCGAGCTCTTTGGTCTCATTAAAACTGCAAACCCCAGAATTCCACAGGATGTTGAAAGTGGAATAATAGCACTATAACAGTGTAGTGCGGAAATGGCCATGTATTCTGGCTTAGACCAAATACTACCAAATGCCACCCCCCTGCAACAGCACAACACTGTGTTGTATGGCTGCCTTAACTCTGTTAGACTGACTTTTATTTATTTCAGCCTGCTACAGTCTTTCTCATTTTTAGTGCAACATTTTGTTTATTTTACTTAGATTGGACTTCTATATTACTTGTATTCTTTGATATCATCTGAGAGTACAGACATTTAGAAAGGCAACTAATAAAACCCTATCATAGTTCTGCCCTTTAGTTCTGTACAGTTTTCTGTTTTTCTGCCATATGGTCTCAGATATTGGTGGAAATTATGCAGTGTATGTAACATACCCCTGTTTTGAGGAACTGCACAAACACTGCCTTGAATGGCATGATACATGACCCCATTTTTAGAATATACACATCCAGACATGTATGTTGCTGCTGTTTTCCGACAGAAAATAAAGAGGCTTAGGAAGGTTCAGGATTCAGTATAAAATCCTGCTGCAACAAACTGCAGTGAATTCTCTACCATGGTATATGTTGCGCAATTTTATGTACAATGTACATAAGCAATGTAACAGAGGTGCCTTCTACTGGATTGCAAAAATGAGTATCAGGGGACCAGAACCAGTGTCCTGATGTGTATATGGCTCTACCAGTGGACACTGGGACTCCCTACCTGGTGTCCTGATGAGCAACAGTAGTGCCCAGTGCACACTGGTCCTCGTCTATGAAAGTCACTTTGCTAGCTCCCCTGTGTAGTAATGTAACAGCAGCCCTTTGCTGAGTATGGATGTTGTGAAAACTGCTCTTAATTTTAATTTTATTTCCTGCAAACGCAAGTCCACTTTTGAAGATGCAAGCCCCCAAGTGAATTCTGGCCATTATCTATGGGCCTTTCCACACTACACTGTTATAGTGCTATTATTTCACTTCCAACATCCTATGGAATCTTGGGGTTTGCAGTTTAGGGAGGAGCATTTAGAATTCTCAGCCAGAGAGCTCTTTGGCCTCAGTAAACTACAAACCCCATGATTCCACAGGATATTGTAAGTGGAATAATAGCATTATAACAGTATAGCATGGAAAGGGCCTATGTTGGAATTGTCTGGGTTGCTGTGTTCCTGTAATGTACCTTCCAGTTGACCTCAACTGCTGGTGACCCTACTATGGAGTTTTCTTGGCAAGATTTATACCCTGGCTGTTTACCAATTGCCATCTTCTTAAGGCTGAGAGTGACTTGTGTGGATTACAGTGACAATAATACTACTATCATTTTAAGCAGAAATTTTAAGCAGAGGCTGGATGGCCATCTGTCGGGAGTGCTTTGAGGGTGTTCCTGCATGGCAGGGGGTTGGACTGGATGGCCCATGTGGTCTCTTCCAACTCTACCTTTCTATGATTCTATGATTCTATGATCAGCAATACTGCTATTATTATCAGTTAAATCACATTCACACTGGTGAAGGCCTAAGAATTTAATCACTTGTTTCAAATGACTGATGTTTTTAACTCTTGTTCCATCCCCCCCCCACCCCCGGGAACTTTATTTTGCATTGAAATCAAGTTAGAAATACAAATAACAAGAAAAAAACAATACAGCTCCTTAGCCCATCTACTAATGGGTTCTTGCCCATCTACTACTTAGCCAATCCTACAAATGTTGTGGGAAAAAAAAACCTGATTAAAATAGCCTAATGGAAATTTGAAAGATTAGATACTGCGATGTTTGGAAGGTTACTTTCAAGAAGAATAACTATAATCACAGGCTGAAGCCATCCATAAGCAAGCTATGGTAAGAATGATAGACTCGTGCACGACACTGTTATAGTACTATTATTCCACTTTCAACATCCTGTGGAATTCTGGGGTTCTAAATGCCCCTTCCTAAACTGCAAACCCCAGGGTTCTATAGGATCTTGAAAGTGGAATGATAGCACTATAACAGTGTAAAGCGGGAATGGCCCATATCCCTATGTGATACTTCAGTGGTCCACTGATAGACCCCTTGCTGAACTCTGTATCACTGTGTCCCAAGAGTACAAGATATACTCTGGAGGATATACAGTGTATACCACAACTTCCTGAGATTTGGACGTTGCATTTGTCTTCCCACACCAGCCCATGCAAGTCCACAACTCCCTCAATGCCTCCCTCAATTTTACCGTACTGTTTTTTATGGGAAATGACTTTGCATGCCCTCTAGTGGCTATGGGAATCAATTTCACTATGCTCCCTCATTATTTATGGTAGCTGGGTGTTGTTTTTTTTCCATTGTTTTTTTTTAAACTTTCCCTAAGACTAGAACTGTTTAAAGGGAAGGGAAATATAATGAAATTGGTCCCCACACGCACTAGAGTGGTTCTATTCAAAGTGGTGCTCTGTGGATTGATGTCAATCCATGAGCCAATAGCTGCTGGTCCATGAGAAAGAAATTCATAGCCAGTGGGCACAAATGTGGGGCCAGAACATGGCCGGGGGGGCGGGTGGAATTACTGATCACTTCCCATAGTATTGAGTCCGAGAAGCTCTGCCCTAGAGGGCATGCAGGGCCTTCCCCTCTTTTCCTGTGTATGGAATCGGCAAGCTGTATAGCTTAGGAGAACAGCAGTGTTAACCTGTTATTCAAGTTTCCAGACTGATCTGCCAGCTGTAAAAAAACTCTGGACACTGGAGTGTGCAGTTCATACTTGGTGCTGATAACACATGTTCGGACTAGGTGTTGCTCTGTGCACGGAGCGAATGTGCTAACATGTCCAATAACCCCTTGTGGATGTGTGTATTTCCTGGATAGATCAACAATGACAGAAATCAAAATTAGGTTTTTCAGTCACAAAACAAAGCATAACAAAAACTTACCATTTGCATTTAGCAGGAAAGAACACTTCTGCACTGATATATGGATGTTTTCCCAAGATCAGAAAGAATGAGCATATATATCTTTTACTGTGAAAGCCAGAAATTTGAAGAAACGATACAAAGTTCAGTTGTACTTCCCCTTTCCTAACTTTTTTTTTAATATCTAAGGCAGTTCCTTTTGTGGTTTGCATATTACTTTCAAAAATGGTGATTTGCATCAGATATATCTTTGAAATAAGAGACCCAGCCTAGATCTGACCCTGCGATGGGCAATCAGGTTTGTGTCCACTCGTGTGTGCCTTTGCATGTAAAATAGGAACACAGGAGAGCATGCTTTTCATACCAAAGAGGGCGCATAGGCAGTGGTGGCTGGGGGCTTCCATTTTAGTGGTGAACCGAATCTGTTTGAGTTTTCAGCCCAAACTGTAAAGGAGTTATCCAAGGTGTGGAACTTTAGCTTCAGCACCTTGGGTAGCTTTTTTTAAAGCTTCCTAAATCTGAAACTGGATTCACTGTCCTGCTGACATGGAACATACAAACCACTGTTGCACACAGGCAAGAACAGCTGAACTCTTAGCTCCCTCTGTTCACAGAAGTGTCCTATCATGGCTTACCTCCAGTATAGGAGTGAATGTGGAAGAAGCAGGGCTGGGAAGATGAATCACAGAGAAATGGGCAGGTTGAAGATAAAATTCCCCTCATGATGTAAATTGCGCTCATGATGTAAAAACCAGACCTTCAACACCCATTTTATGCCTGAACAGGTTAGACAGAAGAACAAAAGACAAACAATCTGACTGTTCGATGTAAAGTCGAATCTGACTGTTGCCATCATATGTAGCTTGGGGCCTTTCCGTACTACACTGTCATAGTGCTATTATTCCACTTTCAACATCCTGTGGAATTCTGGGGTTTGTAGTTTGCTGAGGCCAAAGAGCTCTCCAGCTGAGAATTCTAAATGCCCCCACCCCAAAAGGATGCTTTTGTTAAAGCTTTTGTTAAACAAATAAGAGACTACTAGTTATTCCTGTATAATTATACATGAAAAAAGAATTCATAAGAAGATCCATCATAAATGTTATCTCTGAAATTCATTCCATGCTTTCCCCACAAAGTTATTTGCAGGAAAACAACTATGGTTACTTTATGACTTACCATGGTTTACGCTGGCTTTGTCAAAACTGTGTTTGTGAGTTAACAGATAAATATGAAACTGGCAATGGAAAATTCTTGTTTTGAAGCTTAAGGTCAGAGGTGGAATTAAGAAATTTGTAATGCCTGCTGGAAAGCCTACATTTTTGCCATTTAAACAGGAAAAAAAGACATCCCTAATTACATTCACTGGAAAATAACACATTACCAACTTATTTTTTAATAGAAACTTTTTTTTTCAAAAAGGAAGGGAAAGAACTTTTCTCATCTTTCTTATAAACCACAGCTCAAATGCATTTAAATGTAGCAAGAGCATGCCAAAGGTTCCCTGCTTCCACCATTGTACATTTAAATAAAATGAAATAAACATTTAGAGGGCCTTTATCGATTGGAGGTTCTATACAGGAAGAGATCTGTTTTGACAGTTATCTGGTGTACAAACTGAAAAATCACTTATCTTAGATCAGAAGCAGGACCAATTGCTTATCTACTCTAACATTGCTGTCTCCACAAGAGCCAAAGCTGTCCCTGTCAAGCTCACAAGCAGAGCAAGACAAGGCTCATCATTCTCCGTTGTCTGCCCTGAGTTCTGGTAATCTGAAGTATATAACATCTGAATACAGAGGTTGCATTCAACTACCATAGCTAATAGCAGCTGACAGACCTATCATCCAAAAATATGTCTTCTGAAGGAAGTGAGTCCCCTGATTTGATCTATACTTTTATTTGATCTCTTTGCAATGTGGGTTATGTGGCCAAAGTAAAATTTGAGGTTACATCCCACCCCCTCTAGCTGTTGTACAAAGTGAGAGTCCAGGAAACATCCTTACTGCTTGATTCTGTTGGTCATACAAACTCACTGTGTGACCAGACAATCTCATTCAGGCATTGATCAAGAAGGAAATGTGTGGTAAGGGGAGAAAATTATATGTACTGGTGCATGTGGATGAGGAAACACTTCTACAAATTATGTCTGTGACTGTGAAAACGAATGTCAGGACTCAACTTGTTTGTAGTTCTTGCTCAACCTTCCTGCGTAAGAAAAATAACTCTTCTGAATGTACAAGAAATTCTCTGGATGACAGCCTAAGGAATTTCTCTCTATCATTCTTGATACGGATGTTTACCTATTTTCTCCCTTCCTTTTCTCTTCATGAGATTATTTGGTTTGCACCGTACAGAGCTACTATAAGACAAGATTTTTGCACCCTACTGAGTTACTGGAAAAATATAGTGGTTTGTCTGAACCCTGCTGATAGCAGAAGATAGCACTTTGCATCCTGCTGAGTGACTATGGAAGCAGTGTCTTCTAGAAAGTTTCATAATCATGAAATCTACAATGTGAGCTTTATATTGTGTAATTTTTGTAAGAAGATGAATGGGGCCATTTCTGCACTAGACTATTAGAGAGCTATGATTCCACTTTCAATATTCTATGGAATCCCCCCTCCCAAAACTGCAAACCCCAGGATTCCATAGGATGTTGAAAGTGGAATCACAGCGCTATAATAGTGTAGTGCAGAAATGGCCTGGGATTTTCTGCATTACTCTTGTTGCTGACAACCATTTCATATTAAAAGACAAACTACAGGTGAAAAGGCCTAACTACCTATTTTCCTTTTAATCCAGATCACCTTCCCTCTACATCACGAGCACAGGAACATTTCATTCTGGGGACTGTCATGGTAACCTTCTTGGGCTCAGATCCCACCAGTGGCTGGTACCCCCTATAGTCTTATAGCCCTCACCATTCTGTACACAAACATAAACTCATACTTTTTCTCTCACATACATCCATTCTTTCTCTCTTTCACACACAGAGCCATCTTCTCTTTTGGTTTTTATCAGACACTCAAAAGCTAATAAGAGGTTAACTGCTGCAAATGGAGGGAATTTGAGGGGGGAGTCATGACTAATGGGTGAGAGGATGGTCTGAAATGTGAAACCCACTGGAACCCAAGGAAGGCAGCTCTTCCCTCCCATCCATATTCACAGCAGCTAAAGTCAAAGAGGCAAAGAATGAGATAGTGGCGACTGATCCAATTAGGAGTAGTTTGAAGTACAGAATATACTTTTGGGGGTTGCATGTACCTCTCACTGAGTATCTGATGGGGATGGATCTACTTCCCTGCTATGGAGTGGTATGCTATTCCCCTCTGCCTAGGCTCAAATTGTGTGCGTATGATTAAAAAGCTATGTAACAGGACTTTCCCCAAATTTCTCCTAGATCCCAGAGGGATGCCGTTAATCTACATCTGTATCGAGAGAGAGAGAGAGAGAGAGGGGCAATTAACAAAAGGACCTGAAAAATATAACATGACCAAAATGTTTTAGTTTCTGCCTTCTTCAGTTGTTAAAGATGAAACTGGGCTGTACACAAGGTGGCAGTTTAGAACACTTTGTTCTTTGATGATGGTGTTATCCTCTGAGGCTATATGGTGTTAGGATCTTAAGTCCGTATGTTCAAAATTTTCCATTTTGTCCAAAATGTCTGAAGGAGAAGGGACCTCAACACCAAACACAGACAAATTGAAGACGCTGTGGTGTTCTGAGTTGAAAGGTCTAGTCGCTGGTTGCTCTGGCTTCCTGGCCAGGATTGCATGTTCTAATCCTGTGTGCAGCTCAGTTTCTATCTTTAGCCACCAAAGAAGACGGAAGGTAAAGCATTTTGCTTATGTTATATTTTCAGGGTTTTTTTTAAAATTAATCTCTTCTACACACACACATACACACACACACACACACACCAAGTCTAAAATCACACAGATTTCCAGTGATCTCTCTTTCCAAAGGAAGATAAACTCTGCTATGCGCTGCCTCCAAAACCTTATGCTACTGGAAAAATAAGAGAATGGGTAACATTGCCTCTCATTTTGGGATGGAGTCCTAAACAGATTAATTTAGAAGCAAGGCCTATCAAGTTCACTGGGAGCTGGTCCCCTCTAAGTGTTCTTAGGAATTATCCATCTTAGTATATTTGTTGTGTGCTTTCAAGTCATTTTCAATTTATGACAACCAGAAGGCAAGCCTATCACAGAATTTTTGGGGAACTGAGAGTGTCTGACATGGCCAAGCAGAGAATCAAACCCTGCTCTCCAAGGTCTTAGTATGTAAAAAACACTGAAATGTTTCCTAATAATACTATATTATGAACATATGAATGTTTTTTTGTAGAGAACTATCTGCAGTTAAATCCAGAGAAAATGGACTGACCATGCACAGGTGTCCTTAGTAGAGATGTGAAAGTTTGTAGCAGTGGGGTAGGGGACAGAGAAAGGAAACATTCAGTAGATTTTAATTCCTGGATTTCTTTCCCCTGAATACTCTTTTTTCCTGGAAAAATTAGAAAAAAATGGAGGATGTAATGTATTCTTCCAAAATGACGAATGTGTTAGACAAGATGTTCATACATTTACCCCTGCAAAAGTATTCCTAAAATACATGCGACAAGATGAATTTTATATAAGACTATGTATAGCAGGGATGGATAACTGCACAGGGGCTGGGGACCCTTTTGTCTCCCAGTGCCCATTTGGTGACCTGCACCAGCAAGTTTCAGCACACATGAAATGACAAGATATCACTTCTGGCTGCCATTCTCTCTTTCCCTCTCTCTTTTAACCTTATATTTTGGGAAGATTTGGGGGGCTTTGCAGGGTTAAGAGAACACTGCATTTTTTAGGAAATTCTGGCATGTTCGGGGACAAAAAAACTGCTGCCAAATTGCTCCACAAGTTAAAAAAGAGATTTTGGTATGGGGCTGGAGAGGGAGGGATCCCAAGGTCTTCAACTTAGGGGTCACAAGGGCCACATCTGTCCTGCTGACCACACTTTGCTCACCTCTGATGTACAGTATCAGACCATACAATTCCTAGCCTTGGTTTCCTTTACTCAGTTCTTTTGATAGGAATGATTGCTTTTTGCCCACTAGACAATATGGAGAACCAGAATAGATACAACTGTTTTGTTTTTTTCACTAACACGGATGATTTCTTCTGGCAAATCCAAATAGGTTCCTTGAAGTTCAGGTGTTCCTTATACTTCAGGATCTTGTAGCACCATTTGGAACAAAACAAGTCAGTTCAAGTTATTACCATCAGCATAAACTGTATTTTTCATACAACAAGCATGATAATTTTAGGCAACGTGAATTATATATAATGTATGGTCTGTTCCTAATGTAACAGCATGACTTTCAATCTGTAAAGGATGCTAATATTGCATTTTTTCCACAAATTTTACAAAAATGCGTATTCCTCCTAGGAAAAAAAAGGCTTCTAAATTTCCAGAAATTTTACATCACCATTTCTTACTATACAGAGGGTACATCTCTCTCTCTCTCAAAGTTCTGTCTCATTCGATTCCTCACACTTATGCCCCTGAGGTGCTTCAATATCAATTTCCATGCTTTTTTCTTCAATGGTTTCATCTGAAGAGAAAAATGCTGCCTTTCCTCTTTTTCCACACGATTGGCTTCAGTCAATCATGTTCTCTTAAGAACAAGGCTGCATTTCTATCATGCTATCAGCAGTAAACTGCTCTTGATTATGTTGCTCTTCTCCACTCATCTATCCCTAAATTTTATTTTAAAGATTTCTTAAAAGTTCATAACAGTGATAACCAAAATAATATTGCCTATGCCTGTTTCCCAGGCTTATAACAGAGAAAATTAAAGTCCAGATCTTATTTATATTTGGTTATTTATACAACTCATCCATATCACCATGAGAATACAAATGATCTCTGAATCTGTATAATTTTTTCCATTCCAACTAGAATAAAGTCACTGAATCAACAGAACTTACATGCATGTTGACTTGCCAAGTTCCCACTTATTCAGAGGATCTACTCTAGTAGAGGCTAACAATGGGATTACAGTCATGTGAACTCCCACACATCATTGGATTGCAACTCCCATGTTGCCTCACCACTGGCATTCCTGGCTAAGGCTACTGACAGTTGCAGTCCAACATTATCTGGACATGAATCCAATTCAAGATTAGGTACTGCTGCCAACATTGTAGGATAAAACATGAAGCTTAATGTCACCAGCTGGCTTCACTTTTTTTTCTTTGAGACTGGAAATAATTTTCTAAAAAAATAATCTTTAAAGTTTTGGTAAGCAGAGACTTTGATCTGTATACATATCCTAGCTATAATGAGCAGGTTCCAGATACTGTCAAAATAAATCTTGACAGAAAGAGACTGTATAATGACATTTCCAAGATAAGAAGCTTCTTAGCAGTGAACAGTGATCCTATCAGATCTCTGCAGCACATGCTTCAGATCTGCTCAGGATCAAAATTCACAGCAATACCACTTCCTGATTCTTCTGAATCTGAAATTGACATATGGCCATTTCCATACTACCTTGTTATAGTGCTATTATTCCACTTTCAATATTCCAGGATTCCATAGGATGTTGAAAGTGGAATAATAGCACTAGAACAGGCTAGTGCAGAAATGGCAATATGTTAGAGTGCAGTGCCCTGTCTCCTGGTACAGGTCCTAGGATGCAGAAGCCAAGATATGAATATGGACCTATAAAACCACTTCTTCCCTGTAGTTCCTCATCCCTCATTAGGTTATGATTTGATGTTACATTATTAAACTTACTCCTCTTGACTCATGCTCTCTAAGAGTGATCAAGAGTACCTTCTTGGATCTAGTACCAAGGTGGCAGGACATAAAACAAGGATACACAGAATAATTCCTGGTGGCCACTTCACAACTATGTTATAACATCCTGTGAAATCCCACTGGGGTTGGCTGCCCCTGGGACAAGGGGGGGTGTTTAGAAAGTAAACTTCATTTTCCTACAGCTGACAAAGGTTTAATCTTGGTACTTGATACATATAATCCAATGTTTATTTTTGTTTTTAAAGAGCAAAGTAGTAAAGCAAGATTGTAAAATCTTTTACTAATTTGCTTCTATGTTTTCAACAATGGTCTTCACAAAAATGTAACACATATGCACGGATAGGCACAAAGATGCGTATGTGCAGATGCATGTAAGTGTATCTTACAAATTCAAATCCAAATTCTCTCGCTACTGGGCTACTCCTTCAGATATTTAGTGTAAACACGTCACACATGTTTCCTTGGGATCTGCTATGGACTGTAATAACCAAATTTTCTTTCTTCCTTAATTACTGATTTTGCATTTTAAACTTCTTTCAAAAATAAACAAATAAATAAATTGACAGCTGGCATCATATTTGTGAATTATGATACTGTAAGTTGGACTTACTAGTTTGAAACTCGTAGAGAAACTCTGTTTACAAATCCATAACCCCCATAGCTAGAAACAGAATATTGAAATGCCAGACATACGTCTTGTTTTGGCCTGGTAACATGGCTAGACTCTTGTGAAATCAGTGAAGGCTATATGGCTGCAATCTTATATAAACCCATATGTTCTGTAGATACAGGCCATACTACTCATGTTTATGCAAAAGTAAATACATTTACTTCAAGTACTCACAAAGAAGCACACATAATATTGCCGTAATTCGAGTACGTATTTGTTTACCACGATGCAAGTGCAATTTGAGATGAAACTGCAGCCGATAATCTTTCAAGTGTTTATAAATATGGATTTTGAAAAATTCAATATCTTACAATGTTGATACAGCCCACTGATTTTCTACCACTCAGTTTCCCAAACTGCCATCGATACAAAACTGAGAGCAGAAGACCCACATATTTAAGTTCCTCATTGAATATGTAACTGAATTAAAAAAATAGACAGTTTCTGAATAACTGCATGGACAATTTAAAAGGCACTTAAGGAGAGCTTTCTGAGCAGTAGTGCCACACAGATGTGGAATGCCTTCCCTCAGAAGGTCCACTCTGCTGCATCATAGAGAACAAAAGATATGAGGAGAGGCTGAGGGAGCAAGGCATGTTCATCTTGGTAAAGAGAAAACAGAGTGACACAATCACACTCTTTAAATACCTCAATGGTTGCCACAACGAGGAGGGTGCAGGCTTGTTCTCTGCTGCCTCAGAGGGCAGAACTAAGTCTAATGGTTTTAAGTTATAGGTGAGTAGATTTTGATTGAACATTAGAAGGAACATCTTGACAGTGACAGCAGTTTGGCAATGGAACCAGCTGCCTAGAAATGTGGTGGGGTCTCCTTCTCTGAATGTCTTTTCTTTAAAAAAAGAACAAAAGCTGGATGGCTACCTGCTAGGGATGCTCTAGCTGGAAATCATGCATTGAGGAATATGTTGGACCCGATGGCCCATAAGGCCCCTTCCAACTCTATGACTCTATGATTACTTAGACGGATGAAAAGAGCCACAACTTATTAACTATGCCACCCCTTTGTGTGGGTGGAGTTGCAATAGAATACAAGAATTTAAGTCACATTATACTATTTTAGAGCCAGGGTGGTACAGAGTTTTGAATGCTGAATCATGACTCTGGGAGACCTGGGTTTGAATCCATGCTCAACTATGAAAACCCACTGGGTGATCTTGGGCAATTCACACTCTATCTGACTCAGAGGAAGACAACAGCAAACTCCTTGAAATAAATCGTACCAAGAAAATCCTACGATGGACTTGTTGTAAGTCAGAATAGACCTGAAGGCACATAACAACTGACATTTTAGCTTGAGATTGTGCAACCTGATTTCAATGTAGTCTGACTTGAGCCTAAATACAATGCCACCTGAGCAGCCACCCATTCACATGAAGGGATCTCCTCCTCTTCAATTTCTCTTTGTTCTCCTCTCCTCATTTCTGCCTTGTCTTCAGAATGGAAGATACCACTGCCCTTCTCCTCCAAGTTCCGCTGACAGAGCAGTTTTAGCAGCGCAGCACCCTACCAGACCTTGGTTTTAAATATTTTACCATCACCAGACACTCTTGAAAATGGAGGGAAGGCAAATAATACATTTTAAAAAGATCAGAGTTCTAATACTGACCAACGCGATAAACAATAGACGACACAGTAAACATAAAATGTGGGACATAAATTATCTGAGTCTAGATGTGACACTGAAACAGCTGTTGTTGCAGTTGGAGCTACTTAACAGTGGAATTAAGAGCAAAACTACACGTATGGCTGCAGCTCAAGGAACATGCCTCTTCAAGGCAAAATTAAGCCAAAGGGACAAATTTGTGGCACAACGTGACAGGAAGGAGTGATTGCTTATCTTTTACCACATCCCTTGCTTAACTTATCTTTTACCACATCCTTTCCCCTGAAACCACCCCCCACCCCTTGCAGTATTTTCTGCTATGCAGGCTTGTGGACATGAATTTGGCCAAGGGCAAGGGAAACTGATTAGGAATAGGGGACCACATATACTTTCTCTCCTTCCCATCCATACCTTGTCAGCTGAAGTTCATCTCTTTGCAGCTGTTTGGTGCTTGCCAGAATCCAAGCCCCAAGAGATAATCACTAAATGTGTAGTTCTCATTTATCAAAAATGTTGAAGAGCGGGCAAATGTTGGACTGAGGCCCTTGCTGCATCACACCTCAATAGTACATTACAATCTCATTACAATCCCATTACAATCTCAGCGTTGCCATTTTCTTGATGGTATCAAGTTATGAACATTCTCTACCACAGCCCTTTGACTTTAAGCGGACGAATAGTGATATCGCCGCTGCTGTTCCCACCGCATTACAGCATCATTGGTGAGTCCTTTTCCCTGTGTTTTCCCTGCTCCACAGCTCGTGATTAGTCCTTTTTTTTTTTTAAACCATACCAGTGCAGCAACACTGTAATGTCACGACACACCAGTACCTTGTGTTTTTGCTATAAGGCTAAAAAATGTATTTAAAAAATTTAAAGGAGGAAAAATTTCTCGAAGGAGAAATTTAAAATAAACATAGAAGAGTGATAGATTTCGAACTTAACACACCATGGGAGCGACTGAGGGAGGGACAATCTGGGAATACCCACATCCCACTTACTCCTATCCAGCGCTATCAAGTGCTACTGAGAAGCTGCACTCACTCAGCCGACAGGATTGTGGTGGGAAAGGAGGCCATTACTGGATTTTTTCTGGTAATGAAAAAAGGCCGATGTGCAATGCATGGGAACAGAAAAGCAGCCGGTTAGCAATGACATCATGTGACAGCACAGATCCTGGACCAGGAACGATGCATAGCTTTGGCGGGATGACAACTTTGCGCGATAAGGGCCTGAGTCTGCCTAGCTCATAACCTTTTACAAAGCAGAAAGGGGAAGCAGAAGTCCTCTGCTTTTATAGAATATGTGAGAAAAGACAAGAAAGGCTGTAATGGAAACAGCATTTAGGGATAGTTTTCTGCAGGATTAAATCCTGAGAATGACCGAAAAACAAACCAGTTTCACAGTAAGGAGGGCTGAAATCAAGCCTGGATCTAATCAATCAAAAATCAACCTACAGACCTGTCAAACTACACAAATATAATTCTATCATTCTACTACAACTGCCACGGCAAAGAATTCTCAGCCAGAGATCTCCCTGAGGGCCCCTGACCAAACAGCAAACCCCATGGTTCCACAGGATGCACCCATGGCAGTTAAAGGGGAAATCACATGTTCAGGGTGAAAAGACCTCTACAAAACTGAAATCTTTGGATGCTAGTTTTCAGTCCACTAGGCATATATAATGGTCCCAGTGACTGGAACAGGGAACTGTTCACAACTAACTAAAGGAAAGATTTTTTGTAGGCTTACATTCTCCCTGTCATAACATATTTCCAAAACCACAGTTTTACAACAGTTTCTTCTAGGAAACAATGACTACGAAATGTAAATGGCGCATAACCACCAGGGGAAGATGTGTCTTCAACATCTTGGAGATACTTTCTGATGTACCTTGTAGATACACTTCAATGACGTGCATATTTGAACAAATTCAGTTAGCCTGCAAAGGCTTTAATACAAAGCCACATTTTTAATTGCAATAACACTAGTGTTGACACTAACTAGCACCAAAAAAGGCCTTCTCCCATATCCTCTCAGTATGTTGCCCCCACTGGTGGGACACAGAAGAGGGCCCCTCCAGCAGAGTATGTATGTGTGTGTATAAGTATGTATGTACATACATATATATATATAGGGAGAGGTACTCTTTCCCTATTCTTCAGGTATATAGGTCTCAAGCAATTTAAGGCTTTGAATATCATCACTAGTACCCTGAAGTCAGACCCGAAGCATGTATCTTCCTCAGTCTCCTATCCTTAATATCTAGCCAAGGATTATTTGTCCATTATAATTATCACATATGGAAGCCAGCCCTTAATTTAATTTAGCTTTATAATGCCCATTATGGTAACAGACATTGTGCCCATGCCTCAATCCATCTGCATATGGAAGGTTTGTATATTGCAAGTGGTGTGCTATGTCATTGCTCTTCGCTGATGGATCAAGGCTACCAAGGATGGGCCACCAGCTCCCAAATGTTGGCCTACAACAAATATCTTCAAGTGCAGCGTTTTAGCCTTCTTCATGCAGGAATCAATTACGGCCATTCATTTATGTGTGGGAAAGTAAAATTGGGAGGGCACATAGGAGGAACACTGTTGGAATGAGTGCTAGGTCTGCCTTCTCTCTCTGATGGCTATGGAGACTAAGAATGAATTCTGCTTCTGTCCCCACATCATTCCTGGGTATTGTGTGTTGACCACACTTGAGAGTCCTGGAAGGGAGACTGACTTGTATATTAAAATACACAATTCTTAGAAATTATTTTTGGCCTACCTCTTTGAATGGCTAAAAATTCCTTCCTGCACCCCAAAGTTATTCACCACTGCACAACAAATTTCTCAATGGTATTGCTCTGCTTAGGTAAAAATATTCCACTCTCTTTTCAAATGACAGAAATCACTCGGGGATTAACGTGGTAACATACTTCTGGATAGGAGTGCTTATCTGTTTGAGCACTGATGCTGATCTGATGCATTACAATGCTGATACAAAGTAAATAAGAGCTATAAGGTTTCCCCCAGAAGAAGGAATCCAACTAGGGAGATAGTTGGACTGTTGAATGAGAAGGCTATTAAAGGTGTGCTCAGAGAGAAAAAGGACACGGTAAAAAACTTCGGAGGAATTCTCTGCACTTGTTCTCACTTTGTAAGATCTAAGGTACATACTGAGTTGGAAGAGACTTTTTCCAGGAAGCTGGTGTGAAGAACATAAGGGAAAGAGACATGAAATTCTATGCCTTATTGACAATACCAACTAGACATGGCTTTCCAAAATTTTTCCCATCCCAACCTGCAAATTTCATCGATTTAACTGAAAATTGTCTTTACATGCAAAGCACGTAGTCTGTCATGAACTATGGCACAACGCTTGGACTCTATACCACAGAACTGCAAGTAACCAATGCAGTATCTTTTTCAAAAAAAGATTGGGGTAGCTTTGGGAAATTGTTGTTATTGTATGCCTTCAAGTCATTTCTGACTCATGGCAACCCTACGGCAAACATATCATGGGCTTTTGGGGGGCTTAAAGTATGTGATGCACCTAAGGTCACCCAGTGGATTTCCACGGCTGAGCAGGAAATTGAACCCCGGTCTCCAAAATCATAGCCCAACACTTAGGCCATCTATTCCCAGACAAACTGGTTGAAAGCAAAGTTAAATATAAAATTGTCAAGCACGCTGAAGAACAAGTCTTGCTGAAGAAATGCATTTGGGAGTGGGGTGGGTGAGAATGAGGTATGTGTGTCTGTGAATATGAATGAATGTGTTTGAGAATGTGTGAGAGAAGGAGAAATGCCTCTTGCCTTCTGCTGGTGTCCAACTCTCACTATCTCAGGCCAGGGTCAAGTTGGCCCTCTGGCCAAAAGAAGATTATTCACTCTTGCAGTAGTGATCATATTGGATCACAACTTAATCAAGAGTTGCCTGGCTGGAATCAGTGGGACTTGACTGCATAAGTACCTTAGGTTCTACTAATATCAGCTGGTCTCCTTTAAATATGACTTGGTCAGGATTCAAACAATTGTGTACTATGACTTTCAAGAAGCTTCTGACAGAGCACCTTACCAAAAATTCCTGAGCAAAGTTAGCTGTCATGGGAAGAGGTTTTCTTTTTCTTTTAATGAATCAATAAAGAATTTGGCCTGAACACCCAGAAGGCACTTGAACTTGGAAGTTAAGCAGGATCATACCTGGTTAATACCTGAAAGGGAGACCACCAGGACTACCAAGTGTTGTAGGTTTTATTCAGAGAAAAACAATAGCAAATTACCTCTGAATAAATCTTCCAAAGAAACCCTGTGATGGAACTACCATAAGTTGGGGTTGATCAATGGCACATAATAACAACAAAAACAGCTGAAGAGCAGAGAGTAGGAATAAATTCTATGAATGGAAGGATTAGGTAAATTCTCTGAATGGAAGGACTGCACCACTGGTAAACAGTAAGGCCACTTATTTAAAGCAAACAAGATAAAGCAAAATCCCAAACAAAACCAAACATAAGGCCAGGATCCAAGAAGTATTATTCTGCTAATGAAAAAGATTCTGTCAGCAAAAACAGGAGCAGGGACTATATTCTTTCCTCTCTGCCACCCACACCTCTTCAGAATGGAAAGTTGCCAAACTGAAAAAAAGAGAGGGCTTCTATACCTTTAATGGTTGGGTAGAAAAAGGCATTTCAGCAGATATTGTTGTCATGCAACCAGGCACAGGAGCCCTTACCAGTGTTCACTCTGGCAACCCTATCAGAATATGTTCTAGAGAGCTGGGAAACCTTCCAAAGCAGAAATTTAGATAGTAGAGCTAAGAAAAGAAGAGAGAAACAGAAAAACCTATTATACTACCAGATGCATGGACATAACCCTGTATCAGAATTGGCTAATTAAATGGATAATGAGAGCTGGGAATTTTACCAAATGGTACAAGATGAAAATAATGCTGATTTTTCAGGGTTTCACAAGATCAGTCACTGTATTTCCAAACCTTCTTTGGCAGATGGAAATACTTCTTTTCTCAATACAGTACTTCTCTTAAACTAACTGTTGGCTAAGTCTGCAAATGGAATCAGGATTCTCAAGTGTCTCTAGCAGTCAGAGGTTCTGTACACCCTGCTTATGCAACAGAATCATCCAGGTTATATAATGCAACTTGTACTGCACAGTAGTGGATCTGACTGCTAGATGGCAGCTACTCAGATTAACAAGCAGACAGTGACCACACTGTACTATTAATACTGTCTTTCGCTTTCCCTTGGGCATTATCTTCATTTTTTAAAAAATTAAAATAAGTATTATGAAAACTGTTGACAGTAATTTACTCCTCTTTTTTCTTTTGCTTTTCAGGATGGGTATCATCTTTTCTGCTACATACATGATCTACAAGACAACATTAATCCCAAGGAAAACATTGCACTGTGAACAAATAACAGGTGTGCAGGGCAAGATTATGTCTATTTTCTCAAGGGCAAGTCCCACTTTCTTCAATGAGCTCTGCTCCTTAGTCTGTACCACCGCATCTTTAAAAACCCTCTGGCTAAAAGGATATTTTTCTCTGGTAATTATTCTGTAGCACTCTGGTCCCTTCTCTGTCAATTAAAGAAGGAAGGGTTAAAGGAATACAATGTGCTCAGAAACAAATGTTCAAAAAGTTATTGACTTTAGTTCTAAATTTTAAAATAGTACCTAAAACAGTATTATCTTTTTGAGGGTGTAGTTTGAACTGGCTTCATAGATGTTATACACCTCATTTTTTATTTATATACATGCAAAAAATGAACCTCTTTTAGGAGATGGAGCAACGCTGAAAGAGGAAAACAACCCACTACACTTTATTATACCATGAGCCTACTACTTAAATCTCTTTTTCAGTGATAGCTGTTTGCTTAAATCCCAGGTACTCAAGGGAACTTGACGTCTCTGGGCAACACAGAACAGAGCGCAATTTGATTAAACAGAAGGTGGAAGGTGAAAGCCACACAGTGACACTCAGATAAAGGAGATAAAGCTATTTCATCTTTAAGACACCAAAGATTCTTTGTCTCTGGCTAGAAGAGCCACTGCTGAATCATATAAAACAATTAAGTAAAACTGAGTTTTATAAACTGCAAGGAGGTACAAGAACACTAATGTATACAGTCAATCACGCTAGGTTTAAAGTGACATGAACATTTCATGAATAATGACATATCATATGAATGGGAACGTATTTCTACAATCTACATCTAAAAAATTAAACAATACACTTTTTTTTAATTTTAAATAAATGTGCAATGAACTTTCCCCAACTTCAAATCCTAAAACCAATATTTACAAGATATATTTCAAGAGGGCGGGGAAAATTACTGTACATCAATTACTGGCAGATTTTTAGGAGCACTGAGGAAAGGTGAAAGAAAAGGAAGTACTTGGATTGCACAAATCATTATGACAAGTATCAGAAACCAGTTTTTACTCTGAAATTGCATCTTTCTCTGAAATTTCACTCTCTATTATATATGAATGATTGCTTTTCTAAGGGTTTTCTGGGAAACTGGGAAAAAACACATAAACTTGTTTCCCTTGCTCCCTGTCCATGATAAAATGAACTGTCAATCACTTTGACATCTGAGATGTCCATTTCATTTATCCATCACCAGACAAGTATTTTATTTTTCAGTCAAACTGCTCTCAGCCTAATAAACAAAAGACAATGTGGCTATATGTTCGTAAACAATCAACTTAAGACACCTCCTGATGCTTTTAAGCAGGAAATGTGGATTCACCCAAATGCAGGCAATGTGAGTCTTTGGATAGAAAAATCCGATGAAGCACCATGTGACTGATCTGAATAAATAACAGAACTGGTCTTCTTCTTGACCATTTAAATGGTCTAAGATATAAACATATAGATATACATATATCAATTATGTATCTCCTAGACATGTGTGTGCATGTGCTTCAAGCTGCCTGTCAACTTAGGTGACCCCATAAATTTCAGAGGGTTTTCTTAGGCAAGGAACACTCAGAGGTGGTTGTCCCAGTTCCTTCCTTTGAAATACAGCCTACACTATCTGGTATGCATTGTCTGTCACCCATCCAAGTACTAATCAGGCTGACCCTGCTTTTCTTCCAGTATCAGATGAGATCTGGTGCCTTTATGGCATTTAGCCCCCGCTATAATATATAACAAGGAGTTAATCTGAACATTAAAATACCCTAGTGTATAACTAAATCAAACATTTAGACTCTCTATGAAGATTACAGTATTCATTTGTGTAATTTATTTATTTACATATATAAATGATGGCTGATGGCATTGTCAGACATAACTATGATGATGGCACTCCAATTGTTGTAATTAAGTCTGATAATGCTACCAAGCCCTAATCTTTTCAGTCTGGCTATGCCCCAACTGAAGGGTTTCCAAGGCCGGAAAATCAGAATGCCGGAAAATGTTTTTAGTGCTTTCCTGGTTGTGTTGAGAACAGGCAGCTGGAGACATCCTTTGTGGTCCTACAGCAATTGATTCTCTCCAGGTGATCCACGACCAGGAGAGCACTGCAGACATCAGCTGAGATCCTAAATCAGCTACCAAGTTAAATGGACACACTAAGTAATTTAGTTACTTAGTTAACTGACATCTCTTGGTCTGACCTCCCTCAACCAAGCCTGCTTTACTGAGTAGTAGTCACTGCAAGCAAAAGAGGACTTTTCTCCTATCCATTGGGGCACAGCGTATTGACCTTTCAACCTCTTCTCTTCAGCAGTCTCCAGTGCAACAATCAGAAGCAGGATCCCTGTGGCAATTCCTCATGGCACCAGGGATCGCTGGCAGGTGGGGGTGGAAATGTCAGCATGCTATGCCCTGATCCACAGGAGAACAGACCTCCACCACTTGCACTTGCTGTTGCTCAGTAAAACAGGATGAGGGACTTTTATAATTGTGGCAATAGTGCTACGACCATGAATACATAGAAGCCATGAATACGAATCTGTTATGGATGCGCAACTCTAGGCTACACATCTGTAACTGTGACAGTGAATTCCAGCTGTAATTTCTGAGTGCCTCAGTCCACAGCGCTTCAAAAACCCTTCAGCTGGGGCACTGCCAGACTGAAAATGTAGGTTTTTGAGGTCACATTTAGTGGTTAAGAACCATAAACACAAATCCTCACCAGTTACAAACTGTAAGTTCAGCTGATGGTCTCGCATCTATTGATCAGGATTCTTGCTGTTTCTGACTTAATAGTGACCTTAAGATAAGCCTACTAGGCTTTTCTTGTAAGATTTTTTCAGAGGGGGTTTGCCACTGCCTTCCTCGAAGACTGAAAGAGATTGACCTGCCCAGGTAAATCCAGAGGTTTACCATGGCTGAGAGGGGTTTGAACCCTGGTAGTTATAGTCCAGCAATCAAACCACTACATGATGTTGGCTCTCCACTGAACAGGATGCCTGCTGCTTTTTTTTTTTTTACTAATTTTGCAAAATGTTACATGGTATGCTATTTTTAACAGGTAACTGTTTGTATAGTGTCAAGCTGTTATGTATTTGTAATGTTGACCAGCTTTAAAGAATCAAACATACTTTAGTGGGCAATTATAAACGTGCAAAGTTTATGTAGCATCCTATTTTAATCAAATAAATTATTACAACAAACAACTTTAACATCAACATATTTAAACATAAATACATTCCCCCACCAAAGTCCAGTGTAGTGAATGTGAAAGACCCCTTTGCTCTAACTGTCTGATGCCTCAGGCCTAAAGAGCTACAGGAAAGCAACATCTGGGTCCCTGCTGCACAGGGAACCAAAGGCAAAAGAGAGGCTGTGTCCCCACGCCCACTGCATACCATCCCTGAAGATAACCAGGGCAAGTGGAAGACCAATTTGGCCCTATGCACTAGCCAGAGACGGAGTTTCCCTTCTCTGTGTCAGAATAACCACTTGTTTCCTACTACTAGTTGCCTGCAAAACGGAAGGGAGGCATATCTGCCAAACACAGAACTTGAGGTTCCTGGGTTTTTATGAGTTTTGTTGGGTATCATTACAATATGTTGCACGTCATCCTGATGATCAACCCAATGAGATGAAAAAAAAATCTCCTAAATAGGTAAATAAACAGAGTGGGCACAGCACTGAAATTTATGTTACATAAACTTCTCACGTTTACCAGATGGACCTGCTGAGTTCCCTAAGAGAACTTTAAACCTCTAAACAATGGCAAATATTCATAATTTTTAAATTAAGCAATCTTTAACTTTCGTATTTTGTTGTCATTTTGCTCTCAAAATGTATTTTTCTAAGGTTTTCTTTTTTTATCTACATTGAAAAGCAGTCTTGAACTCAATGTTGATAAATAGGACACTGATTCACCTTTAAGACATTACACTTATAGGCTTGTATTTATTTATTCTATTTATTTTAACCAGGCTTTTTTTTTAAAAAAAAAGGAAAAGAAATATTTAGAAGGTCTAAAAATTTAAAATCCAGAATGCATACGTTATAAACCATCTATTTATATCCATTTTGCAAATCAGAGATGAAAGCTGAGTAGTAACTTTTCCAAGCTTTACATTGGTGGTACTGGCAAACAAAGGGCTAAATTCAGCTGTTAGTCTCAGCTAAAGTAGATCTGTTAAATTAATAGGAATTTGGAAATCAATACTTATGTAACCCCTTTTGTGTCAATGGATCTACTTCACACCAGATTCAGTCCAAAGAGTACAACCTAACAACAACAATAACACCCCCTCCCCACTGAAATAAATGGGAACTGTCTACAAGAGTATTGCATTCACTTGAGCACAGTTAGAGCAGGCTGGAGAACCAGCATGGTTTTATAATATTATTATTACTATTATTATTACTACTACTATTATTATTATTACCACCACTACTACTACTACTATTATTCAAGTACTGGGACTATGACTCTGGGAGATGAAGGTTCAATTTCCTGCTCAGCCACAGAAACCCACTGGGTGATCTTGGACATATCACAGCCTTAGAGGAAGGCAACGGTAAACCTTCTCCTAATAAATCTTGCCAAGAAAACCATATGATAGGGTCACCACAGGCTGGAGTCAACTTGAAGGCACATCACAACAGTGCAGTTCACTGGTTTATGCTCCAGATCTCTAAGAATGTACTAATCAGCATTCTCCACTCCATTTTTTTTTCTTGCTATTACAGTCAGCTCTCCACATTCACTGGGGGTAGTCAGGGCTCCCCCCCCACATGGAAAACCTGCAAATATCAAATATGTGTGTGTGTTTCTGTGGGAAAGGGACTGAGGCATGGTGGGGAAAAGTGGGTACCCAGGATCCAAACCAGATTAGGGGAGGGAGGGGGAGAGGGGGTGGGTTGGCATGGTGGCCCTATACTTCCTCATTCTTGCCCATCTCTTTCCTTGGGGGTGGGGGGCAGCAGGAGAGAGTTTGTGGTACTGAGAAATTAGGGTGCAAGCTGTCCTTAGCTGGCAAGGCAGTGGCTGGTGGAGGAGGACTAGGGGTGGGTTTTTAAAGGGCTGCATAAGGATACTATAGTATACTGTAGGTTAAAATGAGCCCTGCAAATATGGGACGCAAAGGTTAGTATTAAAGAAGGTGTGAAGTTCTAACTTGAAAAAAGCACAATCTGATCTCAGCTGACATTTGCAGGACAAAAAGGGACATACTACCTATTAAGATCTCAATGCCATTTTCTGTATAGAACTGACAGTCAGCCCACACAGGTACACCAAGCTGAGTAACATAAACAAATGTCTGTGTGGGAAGAATAGATGTACTTCCTATATTATTCACTCTATACCAAAACAGAGAAATAAACTGGAGAGACAATTTAAGCACTACCATCTACATTTGGAAGGTGTACATACAATTCCATGACAACTTACTTCAGTATAACCCCCACTGAAGACATCTGAGCAAATATGCATAGGACTTAGCCACCACAAATAGACATGGGGCAGATGTATGCAATTTTAGATAAATATATGTAACAATGAGGGTGTCTCTCTAGATTCCTAATTTAATGACGACTTCAGGGTCAGAAGGCAATAGGTAAGATTGGAATGGGTTGCTTGGATCTGCGGCAGAAGTAAACACTGTGGGCATACTTGGTTTAGGCTCCAAGTTTGCTAACTGTTCCAGTGATTTCAGCAGGACTTTGAATTTATACATAGCAGTTTTTCTACCCTCTCTCTCCCTATTCTTGTAAATTTGCATGATGCATTTGCATGATGTAAAGATGCAGATGGCTTCCTTTTAAACCACAAGCTTCATTTCATAATGTTTCAATGCCACACAACAGCACAATATAAAAACCATTATGCCAGAACTGAAGGCGCTCTAGAACATTAGAACTGATCTGCTGTATCGGTCCATGGATGCCTCTAAAGCAGCACTGTGTCTCCAGAAGTACTCAGTCAACTGCCCACATTAACCAGTGTCTGCTGACGTTGCCTCTTAGTCACTCATATGCGTGGTATCCCTGAATATGTTAGTTAGCTAGCTAGCTAGCCAGCCAGCCAGATTCTATTCATCATACATCGTTGCTTTCACTACATCTTGTGGCAAAGAACAGGATGCATCATTATTATCTTTGAAGAAATACTGCTGCCAACAATCAATACTTCGCTGGATGACTCTTAAATTCTAGCGACCTGAGAGAGGGAGAATAACCAGTCTCTTATTTGTGCTTTCTAGACCATTTATCATTTTATAAAAACTTCGTTCTGTCTGTGCTCCACAAATTTGTGTTATCATTAAACCAGAGACATGAAAAGTTAAGTTTTTTGTCAGACTCCCTCAAGAAGCGTGGCCACTTATTTTGGTGGTCCCCCTCCCCCACTTTGTGAAGCTCTCTGTTAATTTCTAAAGTTTATATGGAGTCCCTTGAGACTAGGAACACCCCTTCCCACTCCACAGACTACTGTAAAACAAAAATCCTCTTATTCTCTTTGTACAAAAATTTATGGACCACAATAACCTCCCTCGCCATTGCAAACAATCCTTCCTTTTCAAGGCCAGGCATCGCAAACCATTTTCCTTCTATGGCCAGAGAAAGCACCAACAAGGCCCTGCTACTCAATGGAGAGGATTCCTTGGTAGATTATAGCAGTCCATTCCAAAGTAGGCTGCCTCCACTGGCAGACAAACTTTTTTTTTCAGGTAGGTCTTTGTTGGTTAAAGACAGACTGCTGGAGAAGGGGACTTTTTAAAAGAGAAACAATTGTTTTTAATTGCGCAAAATTTCTTTTAAAATCTTTCTTCTAAAATTATTTGGTACTTCAATTAGTATTTGAAATGTCTACCTGTTTTATTCATGCGACTAATAGGTGTCACAGGGTCCATTTTTGGGTGGGGGAGATGAGGTAGAAATCTAATAAATAAATATCTTGTTTGGGAAAATGGGAAGACCTCATGTAAGGTGCAGAAATAATTTTATAAGCACTAATGAAACAGCGTGTTGCCCAGCATCACCTGCAACACTGCAACAAAGCATGCCACAACATGATCCAAGAGATGTCTCCCAGGATCCTTTGTGATTTTGCCTTGGACCCCAAGATACATCTCTAGGGTAGTGCAACTCAGTCATCACCTGGGCTAAGGCAATTTAGAATCAACACAGGAGACATATATTTGAAAAAAATAGGCAGGACACAGACGTCTAAACTATTAAAAATTAAAATAATAATAATAATAAAAACCTGATGTAAGAAAGTCCAAATTTGCTTGGATCAGTGGTATTCCTCTGACCCAATCCAGAACCAGGGGGCGGTATGTTGGGGGTAATTGGAAAATCTGGCCACAGATACTTCTCACATGCCATGTGTTGCCTGGTTTTCAGTCAACTGGATAATGCAACACAGCAGAATATTACAGTCCACTACCACCCCCTGCATGGAGCCGGTGGATCTGAGCCCATCTTCTGGGATTTGGCCTAGAACAACATTTCAGTATCAAGGCTTAACCACAACGTACACAAACCAGCAGAAACCGGCAAGCGCTTCCAAGCCTGTCGCCCTCCCTCGTCACAGACTTGGAAAGTCGATCAGATATTAGCCCTGCCGAAAAGCCCCCTCGTCAGTGACTCCATCAAGTCAGGTTGGAGTCCCACCTCAAGTTCAATCCCGTTAAATTCACACCTGAAGCTCAGGAAAGTGACTCCCCTGATCCCCCCGGGGGGGGGGAGACCACCCCCGCCCAGCGCCAAGGGTTGCCCGCCAGGGGCCTTCCTCCTTACCTGGCCCTTGACAAGGCTGGCAGCAAACTGGCGCATGACCGCCTCGACAGTATAAGCGCTGGACCAGCCCCGAGGGGTGAGCAGCTCCATGCAGATGGCTCCCCCGTCCAGGACGTAGCCATTCTCCAGGCGCGGGCTGAGCACCCGCATGAAGGGCGGCGCGAAGGGGAAGTTGTCCGGGAAGGTGAGGTTGAGGAGGATGTACTCGGTGTTGGTCTCCTTCATGTCCTGCCACAGCACCGAGTCCTTGTCCACCTGGTGAAGCTTCACATTCCAGTCGAAGAGGCTCTCGTCCACCAGGTCCACCGAGATGAAGCGGTCGCTCAGGCGGGCGATGTCCTGCAGCTCTTTCATCAGCCGTCGGGTGCGCACTTGCGTGCAGTGCGCCTGGCGGCTGGCCGGCACCAGCGAGGAGGGCACCAGGGTCGAGCCGGACCGGCTCCCGCCGCCGCCGCCGCCGGGCGGCTGCTCTTTGCCCGAGCCCGCCTCTTTCCCGCCGCCGCCGCCGCCGCCGTGCGGCTGCGCCTTCTCCTTCCCGCCGTCGGGGCCCGCGTGGTTCTGCTGCTGCTGGTGCTGCTTGGCCAGCTCCAACACCTTCTTGGGCTTGTTGCGCGCGGGGCTGTTGCCGCGGCTGCTGCAGTTGCTCTCTTTGCTGGGGCTGCCACAGCCGCTGGCCGGGGTCCCTTGCAACTGCTTGTTCTTCTGGTTGCTTTTGCCGCGCAAGGACGAGCCCTGCTGGCTGCTGCCCCGGTGGTGGTGGTGGTGGTGGTGGTGGTGGTGATGCTTGGGATCTTCCGTGTCCCGGTTGTGGATTCGGATGAGCCCGATCTTCCGGAGGAGGGTAGCCATGCCGCTCCGCACGGCCTGGGGCAGTCGGACGCCGAAGAAAGAGGAGGACGGAGGGGCGGGAGCGGCGAGAGGGCGGTCAGTCCAACGCTACCTGGCCGTCCGTCCGTCAGTCCGAGGGCGCCAAGCCTGGCCACCCACGCCTCCCCTCGAGGGGCACAGAAGGCCGCCGTGGGGAGGAGGCGAAAAAGAAAAAAGGCGGCGAGAGGGGGAAAAGCAAAGCCGACGCAGCGGCGTGGATGAGGCTTCGCGGTCGGTTTGCAGCACCCGCCGCCTCCCCTTTTCTTTCGCCGCCGCGGAGGCTGCTCAGATGCCTCTTTTCACCGTCGATGGGGACGCTGCTGCTGCTGGAAGCATTGCAGCATCCAAGGCGGCCTCTCCCGGCGTCCTCACGGCTCCCCGGCCGTGGCCATTTAATCCCACGTTGGAAAGGAGGGGAAACACCAGCACCGCCGGCCGCCAGCCCCCGCTCCCTCCGCCCACTCGCGCAGACACGCTGCCCGGTGCGGCAGAAGGCCACTGGCTTCCCGGATAACCTTGACAAAAAATTAAGGTCCTTGTGGGGTTTTTTTTGGAAAAAATAAAATCGGATCCCGCGTAGGCGTTACTTCTCCGGGGAGGGACGGGAAAAAAAACCCCTCCCTCTCTGCCCCCTACCACGAGGTGCGAAGCTGCCGATGGCTCGCCGACCCGCACCACCTCCGTCTGTAATTTATGTCTCTCCTCGGGCGAAATTCCCTCCAAAGAAGCCGCGGCGCCGGTTCTTCCCGTCCGACCAGGGCGACCCGGCTTGCGGCAAGCAGGGATTCCCTCTTTCTCTCTCTCTCTCTCTCCTTTGGCCGTCCTTTGTTCCGCAGCGCGCTTCTTCAGGCTGGAAGCCGGCAGCAGACGGGGCTATTTCGGACCGGAGAGATTCACGCACACGGGAGGGAGGGGGAGAGGGAAAGGAAAAAAAAAAAAAAAAAGGAGGCGGGGGCGCGGGAGGAGAGCGAAAGAGAGAGAGAAACCCCCGTCCCTGAACCGCGGGGAAGGGAGCTTCTCGTCCCCCGTCCCGACCTTTACCTCTCCTCCTCCTCGTCGAGCTGAGTTTTGGGGAGCCCCAGCCCGCCGCGCGCGGCGCCTCCTCCAGCCTCGCAGGCTCCCCCGCGCTTCTGCAGCGGGTCTGACATTACCCGGGGAGGGGCGGAGAAAAACCCGGCGCGAGCCCGCCTCCTGCTCTGCATGCGCAAGGGGGGCGGGGCCAAGGCGAGGTTCACGTGGTGATAACCTGGGTCCCTACTGGCTGGAGGGGAAGCGGCGGCGGCGGCGGCGCGGGGCGGGGGGGGGAGCGAGGAGAGGGGCAGCGGAGTGGAATTGTGTGGTTCCTCCGGGATGCTGGAGAGATGGCTGCTCCGCTCGCCACAGCCCCCGCCTCCGCCTCCGCCTCCGCCTCCTCCTCCTCCTCCTCCAAGCATCGTCTGCCTCCTGCCTCCCCTGACACGGACAATTACAGGTGCTGCGTGAGCGAGAAACCCGCAAACACCGCGCCCACCTGACGGAGAACGTGGAGAGCTTATCCAATTATCACTGTGTTTTAAGAAACTCTGCCTTTCAAACCAAGGTTAATTGCCTGTGTTGATGTAGTCTGATCAGACCCATTACGTATGCGCCCCCGCACGTGTGCGTGTATGCGTGAGCGCCAGCTTCTGGATGCCCAGAGACTCTCCCCCTCCGCCCCCCCCCTTTCATTATTTGAAGGGAACAAATGCTCGAATTGAATTCTTGGCTCTGTATCCCGAAAGCTGCTTTTTTTTTTCCCCCTTGCAGACGCCACTTTACATCGCCTGTATGACGATACCTTTGAGTTAAAGCATCAAGATTGCCCGTGGTAACGGAGAGACTGAAAGGGATGGTGTCATATGCCACAATCGTCGTTAGTCCTTGAAGCGCTACAGGACTTTTGCTTGTTTTGACCACAAAAGGCTAATCGTGCAGCTTCCCCTTTGGGAGGTACATCAAGGATGCCTGTTCCTTTTTTGCCAAGGGCTGAGCAGCACTACGCGCGTTGAGATCAGCTTAGGAGCTTCCCCAGGCCCCTTCCCTGCTACTGATAACTCAACTTTTGGGGAGCTTCTTCACAGCTAACATGTTGTGGGAGCTTCTTCTCGGAAAGGTGGACAGCGTGGTGCAAAAATAACATCCTCTCATACAGGGCTTGGAAAGGCAGGAGGGAATGGAAGTGGATGACTGACAGATCTACCTGTGAATCCTCAGGCACCTTTTACAAGAAGCATTCCAGTTTGGTATTGTAAGGGAAAGATTGTGACAGTTAAAATATCCAGGACCTTCCATTCACTGTGGGCTTATCCACACTGACTGCTTATTCTGTCAACACATTGTGCAACCTGTTACCCATCACAAAAGAGTATAGCAAACTACTGTGTTTACCTACACATACTGCCGGCTGATCACTCTGTCTCTGAGAATGTACCAACTGCATACCATTTTTGCCTGTAACACATTGGTTGTATTTGGAAATAATCTGGGCAACTTTGGACATGTATGGATCTTTTTGCTTTTTAAAAAACCTTCGCTAGAAGTGCACAAGCCAGCATTTTACAATTTTGAACACTCCAGCATTTTACACTGAAGAATAGCATCTTCTCTGTTGTGCTTGTTAAAACTGCTTCCACTGTCTCTTTCTCATTACTTGCTTTCTTTTCTTGCATTGATTTTAATGGCACACACGCAACATCTCACCATTTCAAGAAACAGTGTGGACAGACACTTTGGAGTTATGATCAGTGATGCAATCAACCATAGAATGAAATGGAACAAGTCATAGCTCTTCTTCTCCGGGTTGATATGCTGCTGATTATGCTAATTTTGACTATTATGAGCTTCCTCACCCATGGGCTGAGGCAATGGGAAAAGGTAAGGATATAAATAACAGAAAACACACATAAAAGACAAGGCAGAGTGTTGTCTGGGGCTGCTGCTGGGGCAGCTGTTTTGAAAGTGTACCATTGTCCAAAAGACTTTTAAAAAAAAGCAGCATACAACAGTCCACTGAGGGAGCTTCGGTGCACATAGGTAGAGGCAGTGACCTGCCTGTGAATACTAGTATCCATCATCACAAGCCATCCTTTGGCATTTCCACTCTGCCTCCTCAAGTAGAAATAAAATGAGAAGAACCGGTGGAACACAAGGTGTGTATTTCTTGGTAAAGCACAACAAATCTAGTCCATGTTTCATGATCCCAAATGCATGACCAGGAGCAAATAATGGGTTTTTGGAGAGAAAAGACATCTGTTTCAATCATAGGACATGAGGGTTTGTTGCAAGACAGACACAATGTTGTAGCATAGCTCCAATAAGTTTGTGACTTTTTCACACATCCCTGTGTGGAAAACCCCTATTCTGTTCTACAGCAACAAGAACTGTTTTTCATTGATGTTGGGTTGTGTGTGAGGTACCACATTCCTTCGAAGCCTGTCCTCCCTTTCTTCATTCATTGGGACAGTTAGAGGGTATGCATGGAGTGGCTAGAAGTAACAAAACTTTGCAGGTTTGTTACTTCTAGCCACTCCATGCATACCCTCTAACTGTCCCAATTTGGCAGGTCAGTCCTGATTAATTCTCTGTTGTCCCATTTTTTCAACTCATTTTTAAAAGTGTCAGTTTCTCTCTCCTCCCACTTTCCCCCTTTGTCCTCAGGCTACTTCCATTGCTACAAACTGAGTTCAAAGTGCACAAGTATTTTGTACTCACTTAACTTGTTACCCTAGGAGGTGGGGGACACTGAGGTCCATTTGCCATGCCAGTGTCTCCTTAGAATTTGGGGGAATTATAGGTCAAAGGAGGCCTGCAAGAGGAGCGTAACAGTAGGATCTTTTCACCTATGTATACGAATACTAGCTGTAGAGAGGACTCCAGTCAAACAAAGAATTTTATTTGAATTGACATACGAGAAATCAGACATTCTTAGGAACCATACAAGGCTATCAGAAAGTGAGGTGAGAAAAGTCAGAGAGAAATTAGGTATGGAAAGGGTGATAGTAACCCATCTTGAATTGGAAAATCACATCAGAGGAGCTTAGACAGGTTTGAGGGTAGCAGGAAGGACTGGCAGTCTGGAGCTTTATGTATTATGTACTACAATTAGCTGGGGTTGAAGCTAGGATGTTTATACCCTATTTCACACCCTGAAGGGGTGCATTGACAAAGCTGTGATGGCTTTCCGATGGGACTGACAAAGGAGTCTGGAAGGGGCTGATTGCTTTAACTCTGGAGTGACAAAACATTGATGGGACTCATGACAACCTCTTAATGCTCAGTTAGGTAGGGTGTACGGGAAAGATCACCATGGGGTAAGATTGAGCGATGGTCTCTGATTGCTCACCAATCTGGTTAGTTCACCTTTCACTGTATTCAAAAATACCAAGAGACTGAAGTGGTGAAGGGATTAGCACAAGCCCATCAGCATTGGGGTCTTCCGCATAATCTTATATGAACTTTCATGACCCCAAACACATTTCTGGTCAGCAAGACCCTGATCATGGTCTCCAGTCACTGATAAGTCCATTTATGAAAATTGCATATCTCATAGGTGGGGTGGTAGGGTATGGTAACAAACTCTGCAGTGGGGTGAGGACAGAATGAGGCAGAATCTATTCGGTAGAGGCAAAAGCAAATTGCTACAATTTCTCTTGTGTGTATGTGCCATCAAGTCCCCTGTCAACTTATGGGGACCCGCATGAACTTCTTAGGGTTTTCTTAGGCAAGGAATACCCAGAGGTGTTTTTACAGCATCTTTTAGCATACATTTCCTCTCCTTAATAACTTTTGCCATTTTGACCATTCTCTGATGTTGTTTGGCCAGATGCCTATCAGTGTTCATCTCAAAAATGTTGGAAGATATGCCCATATTTTTTGTTATTTTCATAGCAGTGCATCCATTTTTGATATCTTCAAAACTGAAATGCTGATCTTGTACCAACCCTTTGTGCCTGTTTGTCTGGGATTGGAAAACATAATCCTCTCCTCCAGAGGACACTAAATTTGCAAATGTCTTCCAGTTGTGCTGTGAAGTAAAATAAAATTATTGACAGCTCCATTTTATTGTTTAAAGCCACTTAGTGTCAAACTCCTACAACCTGGTTGTTCACAATTTTGAAAATGTAATCCATCTCTAAAGGGCTGCTAAACTACAGTGGTGACAAAGAAAAAAGGCTATCTTGCCAGCAAAGAGGGGGGAAAAGTTACAGTCATGTATTTTGAATTAATTTCCAATTTAATTTTCAACTAAATTTCTAGTAGGAAGAACAAAGCTTTGGATTTCCAAATCTCTATGGGTTCAAGGCATGAGTCAAAGTGGAGTTGTTCCAAAAGAGTCTAGTAGACCACTTCAGACATGCTGAATAAGGAGCAAATTTAATCTGAGAGTCTGTGCATATCCTTTATACATATTGTAGCACTAATAGTAGCAAGAAGAGAAAGAGGAGGAACAGTGGTAGTAGGAGTAATAATAATATTTTTTATATCGTGCCATCAATTTACACTTTAAATTTTCCAATCTGGTTTGCATATATAAAAAAAGAAAGCAGTCTGTGTTTTATCTCTATCTTATTTCCTTGAGATGACTGGGATGGGGAAGTTAATCACTGTACTTAGGTTTTAAAGTTATGATCTCTATCATGTGCACAGTGGAGCTACTTCAGCGATACACAAAGCATCTACAGTAACTCTGAATGATAGCATTTTCATATGTACAGCTAACATCCATTTCTGCTTTAATCAGCCTATAATTTACTGTACTATAAATACTGTAGTAGATTGGCTGGAGTACATAAATTAGATTTGTCTACTGTCATCTGTTCTACATCAGGTGCCCTTTACATGTTACAGCATCATAATTGAAGGTTGTTTTTCGTGCCATGGAGCCAGTTCTGTAGGAACAGTGCACATGACTGGCCCCAGCCACACAATTGTGTGGGTGTTTAAACATTACAGGAGGTGCATGGTATGAGCTCAAGCCTACTGGAACACACAAAGGAAATTTTATGTTAGTAGTTACATGTGGCACAATGATCATGAAAGAAGAGGGGGGACCGGGTGTGTAACTATGCCCTTTAGAAGCAATCCATCCATGCACCTACTTTTTACCCCTCAGTGATATATAAGTTAATTATTCATAACAGATCAATCAGCACAGCAAACTTTTATACCTGAGATCAACGTGAACACAATACAGAGAGATTTAAACAGAATCTATTTAAATAATTGATTTAAGACACACTTCCCATTTTGACATTAACATTTTCCATAATCAGTCATGCACATAAGCTAATTGTGTAAACAATTAAATAGAGGCTTTATGCAGCCCAAACCTGTAATCTATGTGCTGTTTGTATCACAGAATTATATCAGCATAGAGGCAACTGACAGTATTTTGCTTGACTTTCTTTCTCTGCAAGGATGCTAAGTGCAGGAGCACTTACCTGAAGACAAACGGCCACTCTGCATACATTTATTTGAAAGTAAGTTTCAGGGTAGAAAGTGGCACTTAACATCCAAATAAACATGCACTAAATGGGGCTGTAAATGTCTTGTTTTTTCTATAAGTAAAGTCTGAAAGTTACTGGTCAAAACAGCATTCACAATAAGATTGAAATAAATGGTCTATCCTTTTAAGTGAGTGAAATCATTAATATTCATAATTTGAGAACTGAACTCATTGCCAAGTGTATGCAGCTGAAGTGCATGAAAAAGGAATGCAAGAATCACTAGTCTAAGTTCTGTGTGGGTGATCATGATGACAGTAAGATATGGGATGACATCTCAGCTCTTAATACCTATGACACTCACAACTTCTTTAGGAAGCCCACACTTAAGGCATGATTTGGTATTTCATTTGCCTTGCTCAGCTTGAGAAATCAAATATTTTTCTCCCTCTTTAAAATATAGCAAACCAGCTTTTATTTAGTCTGTTTGACGGATGGTCCACACTTAGTTTCATTGTATTATAGAAACTGACTTTACCATGTTTGTGTTAAATTCGAGTTTTATTTTGACCAGTTTTTTAAAAATTGAATCTAGTTTACTGACCATTGATTGGCCTAGGGACACTTACAGCACTGCTGAAGTTAAGCAACTGTGGAGCAGCGCAGTTTCCTTGTGAGGCAACTGCTTGAAAATACATGTACGACAAGTATATTCAGTATGAGAACTCCCCGAGGCAGAACAGGCCCTCGGAGTGACCGTCCGACAATGCGCGTTTGCCACCACAGGACTCATAAAGTTTAAATAAAGAAGACATAGAAGAAAGGGGGAAGAGTTCTTACAGACTTTCTCTAAAGAAACACGAACAACGAAGAAAAAAGAGGCGAAGCAAACTGCTCGGCTAGGAAAATCCCTTCTGAGCTGCTAACAGGTTGGCGGATGAAAAGAAACTGAGGAGAGACCGTTAGCTTGGCGGGACTGAGCATGCTCAGTACCGGATGGGGGAGGGGTTCCCACGAAGCTGCTTAGCTCTGGAACTTTCTGAAAAGCTACTGCTCATGCGCGAAGATTCCCATTGTGTGAGACACAGAGACCACGAAGAAGAACTAGTAATAATTAACAATCTGATTTAAATTTATAAATGCTGTTTTGAAATAAGGAAAGCAAGCAAGCAAGCAAGCAAGCAGGCAAGGTAGCCAGCCCTTTTCTATCCACACCTTTACCAGGGGTGGCTCACACAATAGTTGTGACTCATCAATATGAACCTGTTTGCAACTATGTTCTCTTCAGCTGAATTACCCAGAGTCATCTGAAGGCTGGTCTGATCCAAGAATTTGACCCCCATCAGAGGAAAGGATTAAGAACACACAAAAAGGCATCATCCCAAGAAAGACTCTAGAGGAGGGACAACTTTCACAAGCAAATCTTGTGAAATAACCCTCCCTGTTCTCACAGAACTTTTAGGGGTGCAGATGGCACTCAGCTATTACAACATCTCTAGGACAGGACTTCTCTGGCTATCTGATAGACAATACTTTTTCCTGTAACATACCAGAGATCTATCATATCTATTTGTGCCCTTTCGTTACAATGATTTCTTTCCTTCCTGGAAACTCTCTGTGGACCATCACAAATAGGTACCAGTCCTGAGGCCATGACTTTGAGTGGCACTGTTCTAGCAGCTGTAGGAGATGCCCTAGATTCAGCTGTGCCAATGTTACAGTCCAGATTATTCAGTTGCCAACTTTGTGATCTGGGCATATAACTTTAAAGTACAGAATGTAACCTAGTGTAACCTATAGAATGTAAAATATACGGTATAAGAACTAATATGATCAGTTAAATCGGTAAGTGTGTGTGTGTCTGTACCATTCAGAATCATTATGAAACAGGCTTTGACTCCAGTCTGGGAAAAATGCCAGGCCACTGGAATATAAATAAGGAAAGAAAACTCCTGCACAATTTTAGCCAAGAGAAGATCATATACACTAGCTTGACTGTAAATAGATCTCCTTGTAGGTGTCTGAGGTAAGTAGGATGGTTACAGTTCCTACTGAACCCCAGACAGGTTAGGGATATGAACTTTGCTTTAACTGGACAGAGATAAGCAAGAGGTAGTTAACTCCTTTGGACAACTGATTAGCTAAGTGGGTGAAAGAGTGAATAGAGGGAGTTAAGATAGACCTCAAAAATTAGACCACCTGTTAGGCCTGTCTCCAACATACGAAGATATCTGTTTGTTCCTGATAAACTAATAGGCTGATAGACTGCCCTACAGTGCTGGAAAATGGTGGTACTGGTAAGGCTAGGCTAAGAATAGATATATGTTTATGTGGTAATAAATGCTGCTAAGGTTTAACAATGCCCAAAGAGATTAACTTTTGAATGCCTGTGTAGTCACAGAAGCTGTTAGAGATGTGCATTATCTCAACAGATAAGATTAAATACTTGAATGAATACAATACCAGAAGTATTATTAAGACGGCTATTAATATGATACAAGAGACAGGAGTCTGTACAGGTAAGAGCCTGCCAACTTATGGTACCTTTAGGAAGCCATTAGAAAGCCATTAGAAATGACAATAATGCTTGGTAAGGTAGAACACAGTAGGAAAAGAGGAAGTCCGCATTACAGATGGATAGACTCAATTAAGACACATCCCTGAATCTGCAAGACCTGAGTAGGGTGGTTGATAATAGGGTAACCTGGAGGTCTCTCATCTATAAAGTTGTCATAAGTTGAAGGTGACTTGACGACAGTTAACAACAACAAAAGCCTGTATGAATTGTCTGAAAAAAATGCCTTAATAGATGGTATGAAAAGTACAGTCAGCCCTCCACATTTGCCAGTTTCACTTTTGCAGATTTGATTATTCATGGTATTTTCTGTCAGTTCTGGTGCTGCCCTATGCCATTTTTAATAGGGACTGCAAGCCTTGTGAGACTGAGAAACTGGGAATGAGGCTTGTAAGTCTCTCTTTAAAATGGTGTGGGGCAGCAATGGAGGTGGCAGTAAGCCACACCAGCCAGCCACTTCTGCCTTGTGAAGGAACCCTGATGCCTCAAAGGAATCCACGGTGGGTTGAATATGGTGATCATGCTTTTTTTGGTGTTAAATATGGTTTTGGAAGGCCTAGAGTTATTCATGTTTTTTTCACTTTCATGGGGGTCCTGTGCCCCTAACCCTAGCAAACGTGGAGGGATGACTGTATGAATGATGATGCTGATGGAGAAATGCCTAAAGTAAATGGCTTAAAAGGGTCATGCTCATACACGTGTTAACTATTACAAAGCCTGTTAATGAGACACAGAAAGATAAAAGCAATCCTAGGAAAGTTCTTACGAAAAGGTAGCATCTGGGGAGTCATATGATGTGAAGATATGATGCCTTGCCTGTAATGTAATGTAATGAAGCTAAGTGCCCAGAAAATGACATGTCTGTATTTCTCCCTAAAGGGGGATGTGTATGTTTATATATCTGTGTATATGCATATAATAAATAGCCTAAAATAGTAGCACAAAGTCTGCTTATTTCCCATGTAAATAACCTGAGATACCAATACTTAACAATGCTTGAGTGGAGTGTCCATGTTAACTTGGCCTGTCTGGTTTAACCACCATCATGAGCCAGGCACTCAGACCAGAATTTGATAAAGGTGACCGCCAGAAGAATCAGGACTATGTGACAGGTGGCAAGGACTCTCAGTCCCTCAGTCTCGGATGGGTTACCATCTCTGGAGCCAGCACCAGAGACATATGGTATAGTTTGTTTGAACATCCACAGAGTTCTTGAATGGGATGGAGTAAAAAACAACAGTTTGAATGCAAGACTACTTCAGCTTACAGTTGGTTTCAGGATGATTGCAAAGACAACAGATTAGCATGCTGCTTTTGACCATGGTTTTCCTTTCCTTTCCTTTCCTTTCCTTTCCTTTCCTTTCCTTTCCTTTCCTTTCCTTTCCTTTCCTTTCCTTTCCTTTCCTTTCCTTTCCTTTCCTTTCCTTTCCTTTCCTATGCCTTATGTTTTGAACTCCTCCTAGAAGCATGGTCTTCTGAGATCTGAATTACTGAGATTCCTAATTCCCTAACTTGCCACTTTGGGGTCAAGAATAAAGGGGCAGACTCTATACATGAAGGTGCAGAGGAGAATCTTAAGCTGCATTGCTCTTCAGCATTCTTAGAAATCTTTTGCTTTCAGGCAGCATGTCTGTACATGATACTAGCATGCAGTGTTTCTCTCTCCCTTCAGACCTCTTCTGTAAAGTGATGTTTTTTAAATTAATCTTGAAAACCGATCCTTGATTGCACCTGACTAGTCATTCCCAACCAAGTGCCTTTCAGCTGTGTTTTTTGACAACCTGCATCATCTCCAAACAGAATAGATTACGGTGGTTCTAATTCATCACATTCAAAAGTGACCAGGTTAGAGTAGGCTACAATTTACTTTCATCTTTACAACCCCTCCTTCTTCTATTTTCATCTCTTAGGCAGAAAATGCTTTTGCTTATCTGAAGCTAAAGTTCTTTTGTTTATCTGAAGCAAAAGTTCTTTTGCTTATCTTGTGTACTGATGGTATTAAGAAAAGTAGAAAGGAGGTAGTGTCACTGACTAAAAAGTAGAGATGGTTCCTGTACCTTTGATGATTGTGTAGAAGAAGGAATTTCAGAAAATGTCGCTTGTTACCTGATTTGCATGACAAGCAACACTTTCTGAAGTTCCCTCTCCATCTCCAGTTTTCATTCTGGCAGTCCTAGTAGCATTGAGACATCTATTATTTAGACTTGTACATGTAAATGCTATTCAACCACCTAAAAGTTCAAGTAGGAGCTCATTCCCAGAAATGGTAATATCAGCCAGAACCAGATGAGAAAAATGATGCTAGTAATAGGTTTCACAGGGCATATTAAGAGGGCCTGCTGTACCTACTTTTCTCCATGAAAACCTGATGAAAAGAAATCTTACCAACACCATGTTCAGGAGGAACTGGGTCAGTGCCACCTACCTTCCACTCAAAGTGCAGATAAGAACATAAAGTGCCTGTTGTCACTTCAGCCCAAGCTGTCATTTGGTGTCCTCATTCTACTCTCCTTTGCTTTCGTTCCTTGTTAGGACCTACCATTTCATTTTTGCCCGCAGTCAGAACGCATCCTTTCTGGTTCCCATGGCAACTTCCATCTTATTCTGTTTGTTCCCTGCGGCCTCCTCCTTGCAGCCGTTGAGTCTCCTCTCTCCTCGCTGAAGCCATTTTCTCTTGCTTAGATGGACCTTACTGCCATTCTCCTTTACCTAGATGCAGTTGCAAATGATCTGCATCCCCTAAGTTTGGCTGTACATGCTTCTGTTTAAAATGTAGGTCACATGCCTTGTCCATGTGTGGCATTACGATTGTTTTCACTTATTCCTGTCACTGATTTCAACAGAATTTTGGTTTGTTCACAGGCTTAGTGCCATAAAACACAAACCATGAGAAACAGAATTTCCTCACATACCTATACCAACATATACCAGTACATGTACAAAACTACTACTACTACTACTACTTCCTCTTCTTCTTCCTCCTTCTCCTCTATACCATTTGTACCACACTTCTTTAGTGTTTGAAAAATTTCACATAAGATGATCGCAGTAATCCTTGCAACTAGATAAGGTAAATCAGTAGTAACTGTTATCCTCATATTGCAGATGAGGCCAAGGAGCTGAAGCCAAAGAGCTCTCTGGCTGAGAATTCTACGTGCTCCTCCCTAAACTGCAAACCCCAGGATTCCACAGGATGTTGAAAGTGGAATAATAGCACTATAACAGTAGAGTGTGGAAAGGCCCTAAGAAATGCTAGTTTGTCCAAAATCACATAAATAACTTCTCACCAAAGGCAACATTTGAACCAGGCAGATCTTGGTTTATATGGTCTGGACCACCGTTTGTAGACACTATCATCTGGTGCTTGCATTTCTAAATTATCATTATAATGATAAACGATTGCTATGCTCCATTTATGAAGAGCTGTCAGTGAGTTTGAGAACCTGTGGTGTAATGGTTAGAGTGTTGGAAAGCGACTCGGGACATCCAGTTATCAGTCCTCACTTTGCCATGAAACTTATTGGGTGACCTTGGGCCAGACACTCTCTTGCTCAGACTAAGGCCATTTCTGCACTTTGAGGTCCCGCCCTAAACTGCAAACCCCAGGATTCCGTAGGACATTGAAAGTGGAAAAATAGCGCTATAACCGTCTAGTGCAGAAATGGCCTGACCTACCTCTCTGGGATGTTATGAGCGTGAAGTAGGAAGGAAAGGAGCTGTGCATGGTACCTTGAGCTCACCGAGGAAAGACAGGATATAAATTTAAATAATAGTAAACAGGAACATTTCTGTCCTATTGAAAGCTGTGTGTGTGTGTGTGTGTGTGTGTGTAAAAATTCCCTGCACATGAGAAATTGGATGTTAAAGGGGAAAAAAAAGGTCCTGGCCTATCCGTCTCCCTGACCTACGTGTGGGCCTGGTGCTGGTCAGGTGTTCTCCTTTCACATCAAGCTGAAAGAGGCCTTGCTTGTTCACTGAGGCTGCAGTACAGGGATCGCTCTGTCTCCTCAGTACCCCATACGAAGGCTTTCATGCCCTGTCAGCAACTTCCGGTTCCTGTTACCAAGACAACAGCGAGTGCTGGGCCAAGGTTCAGTCTGCGCTTCTCACAGAAGGCAGCTTCAGCTCCTCCGCCTCAGAACCATGCCAGATTATACCCTTTGTCGGCTGTCTCCGAATGAAATCTGAATATGCTCAGAAACTTAGATGAACACGGGCTGCACATAGGGTAGCAATGAGATGCTGAATCTAACATTGGTATTCTAAAATTTAAATTCACACGTAATTTATTTAGCCAAGGTTCCACTGAACTAATTTGGAATTTAATGGAGGATAGATGGTCCAAGCACAGAATTTTCCTTGTAGGCATTCCATGTATCGTACCTTATAGGATTGCTGTAAGAATTAGAATTAAGGCCATAGAGGTAAACGCTCTAAAAATGATACGTGAATGTAAAACAACTGAGGGACACACACAATGCTTTTTCACAGATTCTGCGATTAAGTTAAGGAATATGTTACCACATGATGTGGTAACTAGATAATTTTATAAAGAGATCAGATAAATTCATGAAGAATAAGGTTATCCCTTGGCCTATTAGCAAGGATAACTAAAGGAAGCAGCAGAAGTGAGTGCTCTTGAGAGATAAGTTTCAGGAAGACAGAGAGCAGTGGAGGGCTGTTTGTTTGTCTGTTTAGTTTATACTCCAGTTTTTAGTATTACCACATTGGAATGGTTTATAGCATTTAAAAAACACAATTTTAACATCTTCCTATGTTCCCACTGTCCTTCCCAAACCGGGATGGAATATGTGTGTGATAGATCGGCTGCATCACTAGGCAGAATGAGACCAGTCAGGTGGTAGATGGAAGAAGCTGGAAGCAGCGATGTAGAGTGACTTGGACTCGAATTGGACTTAAGGCACTTCAGTGACTTGACTCGGACTCGACAATAAAGGATGCACTGACTCAACTCGACTCGAGACTTGTATATTTTTAGTGACTGACTTGCTGCCCTTAGTTCGGTCGCCTAACACATTCATCCAGAAACCTGATGACTTTGAACAATGCTTCCATCTCTTTTTGCCTACTGGTCACATGACAATCTGTCTCAAGCCCAAAGCGTGGGTGCATTTCTCAGAGGGGAACAGCAAACAGGTTAGACAATGGGCTTGAGGCAGGGTTGAGGTCTGCTCAGCAGCCTGTGTCTGCTGCATATCGGAGGAGCCTTCTAAAACTTTTCCTAAGAGCAGAAGATAAGACTCTGGGGAGTGCAGGGTGCATTTCTCAGAGGGCAACAACAAACAGGTTAGACAATGGGCTTGAGGAGGAAGGATTCTTGCTTCTAAAGCTTTCGGAGCTTCAGTAATGGGGAGTAAGAAGGATCCTATTCCCCACTTCTGAAAAATTCTCCAGCTTCTGAAATGGGAAGAAGGACCCTATTCCCCGTATCTGAAGCTGCAGATGGCAAAATCACAAATGTGGAGGGCTGACTGCGCTTAAATCGTTAAAACTGACTTCATTCAACTTTGTCCTAAAATTCTGGAATACAGGTCAGGGTATAAAGTTGGCTCCCAGACTTGAGACTTGACTTGAAAGTCTCTTCAAAGGCTTGAGACTCGACTTGAGACTTGAAGATAGAGAGCTGAGACTTGACTTGAGGCTTGGAGTAAAATACTTAAATATATCACTGGCTGGAAGTGGTAGCAAGGAATTGAGGACAGACTTGTACTGGCCACATAAAGCTGTACTGCACCTCCTAAGTTAGGCTACTGCCTTCAGGAGAATGCTGTCTTATTACTTACCTCTGTCAAAATGGCAGGAAGGCAGAGGTGCTAAGTGAGGCAAGTGGTGGATGGAAAGAAGAAAGAGTGGCAAGTGTAGTAGTGGGTGGAAGGGTGGGAAGCAAGGCACAAGCACAACCTGGGAGAGAGGAAGGAGGCCAAGAGATGTGGTGACAGACACTAGAGAAGAAAGGTGCAGAAGCATGAGGAGAGACAATGAGAGAGAAGGAAGAAAGAGAGAGTGAGAGGTACATGTGAAGGAGTGCAGGAAGGAAGGGGGAAAAGGCCTGGCAAAGGTGCAAAGTGAGGCAGGAGGAGCTGTGGTAGAATCCCAAGGGAGAGGGAAAGGTGAGAGGTTCATTGAGAGCGTGCAAGAAGCAAGATAAGTTAGGCACCACCTGAAGGAAAGTATAAGGGAGGGAAGTGTGGCTGTGCAAGGTGAGAAAGATGAAGCAGAAGAATACAAGGAGCAAGGGGTTAAGGCATGGCAATGACATCAGGGAAGGGAAGGGAAGGGAAGAGAAGGGAGGGATGGAGGCAGGGCAAACAGCAACAGCAGCAGGAGAGGCCGCAACAGCAGAGTTCCTCCAGGAAGAGTGGAGCTGTGTAATCCGTTGCTCCTGGTGTTCTGCTACCTGAGGCAGCCACTTGGTGGGTTCTACCCTGAGGAATGAAGTTGCTGGAAAAACACAAAAGGAGAGCATAGCAGAACTGTATGGAATTAGATGGTTTACGTGCATCATATATTTTGGGGGAGTAGATTCAAACGGCGATTTTTTTTTTTAAAAAAGATAAATTTCTATTTGAAAGACTCCACGTGGAAGTTTGAACTGTTTGCTCACACGTATGTCCTGTTAGAATAAATGAGTCTTATACCTTCATGAATGTCCATAGGAGACTTTGCACTGTATATTTGCATTTATTAGGACTACAGTTTCCTTCAGCAGGAAGTGGAAAATAATTGACGTTATGAATCTAAGAATGTAGAAAGGACTGATACAAATGAAAGTGAGAAGGAAAATTAAGAGGATGGTATTGTGAGGTGTGTGTGAACAAATGTGCACTTGCTTTGAATATTTTTTTTTTTATTCAAATGAATATTTTTCAAAGTTTTCAGGGTACCAGCAGTGTCTAGTGGGACCTTGAAGACTAACAAGATTTACTGGGCATGAAATTTTGTGGCCTGCAGCTCACCTCAGGAGAGGTATGGAACGTTGCCTCACTTGGCACATTATGTGGTTGGGTGGAAGAATGTAATTAGTGAGGTGAGAAGGAATAGAAATGTAAAAGGGACGAATGTTAACTGGTCATTAAAAAACAATAATTGAGTGGTAGCACAGCTACCCTAGCAGCATGAGCTGATTAGCATAAGTATTTGATGAAAAGTTTAATAGGATGAAGAAAATAAAACCAAATTATTTATTTTTTTAACCTATATCTCTGAAGGAAACCATGCCTTGCTTTCCTCTTGAAATTATTGCATTATGTCCATCCTATCCTCTGCATTTTGCCCTGTGAATCCAGTAGTGCCTACTTTCTGGGCTTTCCTGTGATACGCTCATGGATCTGTAGTGTCTTGCCATTACTAACAAATCTGCAGTAATCTGATGGGAATAACTATGAGAGTAGCAGTGCATAACAAAACATGACTGTTTTATTTGTACCACACCAGGAATTTGTATGGCCATCTGCCATGCTCACTCATCACTCCCTATTAATTGCGACAACAACACTATAAGGCAGGTTTGTTGAGAGGTGATAATGCCCAAGCTCAAAAGGTAAATCCTATATCCAAGCAGGGATCTGAACTATACATGACCTTTAGTCTCAATGCTTCTTGTTCTTCTTCCACTGAATATGGGTAACAATTGTTCTCTGACATGTTGGTGACACTGTATTAAATATGAGATGCATGCTAACACCGTTTCCTGTGTTTCCCACATAGACTTCTCTTATGTGCCCCAAAGTTTAGCCTCATACAAAATTTCAGTTTGTTGGTTGAGTGAGCATGTTGTCAGCACCCCAACCCCTTTTTGATAATAATTAGCCAGCTATGGAAATCTGAAAAATCTACAGCAAGGAGCATGCGTGAGCAATTTCCAATGTTCTTTCCATCTTGGAGCCCTTTTAAACAGCTCACTACTAATTCTGTTCATGACAACTTTTAACTGAACAGGTCAGGCCATACCAAATAGAAGAGGAGGAAGACAATTTGAAAAAAAATAAAGAATAGTAATTTTGGGGTGAAAAAGAAAAAGGAAAGGAAAAGCTTATACAGAGGCACAGGAACAGGATGAGAGTTGTGCTGCTAGTACCTAAGCATGTTTCTTGTCTTTCTTTCTTTTTTTGTATATTTTTTTATTATAAAAACAGTTGAAAAAACTTGTACATTATATAACATGTAATAGTTATATCTTTCACATTACATAAAATTATATTAAATCTGCAATATTCAAGTGATACGCAGGTAAATGAGTCCATAGCCAGTTAAGTGATGAATACAGGAGGAAGTATAGAAAGCACACTATGCTGCTATAAAAACACAATACCTTTTCTGTTAGAAGTCTCTAAGTGGCATTAATGGAACTGTGCTGCAGTAAGTGACATCTAGCTGCGGAAGAGCAGTAAAAACATTTGCAATGCAGTAAATGGACATACACAATCCCAGTCATTTACTGAATTAAGTATTTTGGTTGTCTATTTACATGGCACGACCCTGTCAGTCCGCCAAGGGCGGGCAAGGCTCAGCCTTCCAAAAGAGACTGAACTGTGGTTCCCAGCATTCTTTACCATTGAGTGTTGTTACCCTGATTTCTGGGGGTCCCGGGAGGGACATCTAAATGTGCTCAAACAGTGGGGAGGGAATTAGCACAGAGCACAAGTTTGCAGTGCGAGAGGCAGGGTAACATAGCAAGATCTTGAACCCTATGTCTACGGGGTCAGGCCGAGTCAATGATAAGGCAGATATTGAAATAATAATAATTGTTTTATTGAAACACAATCAAACAAGTGTATGCAACACACTCACACAAGGAACTATAGAAATAAAGGTAGGAGTGGGATAGAGGGATTTTAGAGGCGGTTTGGTTTGGGAAATACTATACCTGTCCTGAAGCCCGGTAAGAAGCAAAGAAGCTGGGGAGCGTGGATTCTCAGCACGTGGGGCTGAGGGGAAGGCTCGCTGGATAAAGCGACAGCAAGGCGGGATGGAAGCCAAGAGCGATCCGAGGAAGCGCTCAAAGTCAGGGGTTGTTATAGGGAAAATTGTGGCCACAGGCTAGTCCGTACTTGGGGAAAACAATGAGTTTGGGGCTGGAGACAAAGCCTCCGAAAGGTCAGTACTTTAGATGATTGAATTATGACCAGATTGTCAATAGAGTAGCCAGTATGCAAATGCGGAGTGCTTGAGAGTTGTATAGTCCGCTCATCAAGCTGCCTGCGCGGGGCAGGGGATCTTTTGTAAGTAGCGTGCATACATAATATGGTACTTGCCTTGAGGTCTCCTGAAGCTGCATTCGGCAATGACTGGCCTGCCTAGATTGGGGTTTGAATGGTTCGGCTTTTGTCAGTCGCGCCTGTGTGCGTGCTTGTCCAGGGGCCTCGCAAGCACGTGGAGAGGAATGGGTACAGAAGGCCAAATTATTGATATCAAATGATATCTTATATCCCACAAGCTTGGGCTAGAAACAGCGGTAACAGTGTCCTTGCTAGGGAATTCTAGGTCAGCAACATACACTCGTATAGGGATGAGGGGCGATGGGAGCGGTTCACCCCGTGGCAATTTTTTGGGGGCATCCTAGCTCCTTGCTTGCCCTCTCCCATGTGCTGCAGTCCTGCCATGTCCGTTGTAGCCCCGCCCCATCCATCGTAGCCATGCCCCAATGCATTGTAGTTCCACCCCCACATGCTGTAGCCCCACCCCGTGCCATAGCCATTACCCCACACACCATAGTCACATCCCCTCCCGCTCTCCCTCCACGCACTTCAAGCTCCGCCACTGGCAACCTCTGAATGGCCACAGTTGGCCAGCCTCTGGGAGAAGACTGTACAGATAGACACAGAGAATAATTTGTCTAAGTGCCATTCAGAGGCAGGTTTATCTGAAACTGTTTGGGCTGCTTTTGCATCTTGAATTCTGGAGCAAAGCCCTCACATAGTGTAGTAAGTATTATTGTTGAAAATAATACCAGGAAAGTACTTGCCTAAGTGCATATTTGAAACAGGTTTGTGGAAAGCAATTTTTCCCCCAGTTCCCAAGTGTTAAAAAGTTCTGTAGAAGAAATATGATTCCAAGAGCGGCAAGGATCTACTAAGCAGCAACAAGAAATAAATATGATTTACAGGCCTAGTTGAAAATAATCAAGTTGTCTCATTGAATTTGGACTTGAGAACACTGATTTATCTGTTTAGATTTCCATCCTGTTCTCTTAAGACTTTCACATTGCCAAGGTTATTTTGCAATTAATTTAAAATGCATTTGAGATGAACTCAAACTCTAGAGGCAATCTACCACAAAGTGACAAAATGTGCTACCTGCATTGCTTTTTATAATTTAAGTTCACCAGAATTTACCTGTAAGGAAATCTGTTTAGGGCTATCGCTCTCACCATTCAAATGAATATTAGAGACAATGGACACAATCCTTTCAGCCTCCAAGTTTTCTAGCACAAGACATGCCAATGTGAACAAGAACAGGGCAAGAATTTTTAGTACCACCTCCACCAACAGGATTTGTGCAAGAGATTTTTGGGAGGATTATGCATAATGTAGGTAGGCATGGGCATTCATTTTTCATTTAATGTCATGATTTCTTGGTAAGAATATGCATACATTTGAGTTTAGTATCATTCTTAATCATATAGCATGAGGAACTAACTCGGCTTCTTCTTGTTGTGTGCCTTCATGTCGCTTTTGTTTTATGGTGACCACAAGGTGAACTTAATCACAGGGTTTTCTGGGACTGAGAGTGTGTGACATGTCCAAGGTCTCGCAGTGGGTTTCCATGGCCAAATGGGGAATCAAACCCCTGTCTCCAGGGTCATAGTCTAACACTCAAACCATTACACCATGTTGGCTCTCAACTCAGCTTAGAACACAAAAATGTTGTGTTATAATTTCAAATATTTTTCCTTGGAAGTAAGCCCCACAGATTCAAATGAAATTTAGGGATGATTTCTACAAATGGGTGGAAAATATGTTCTGAATTGTGGCCCTTAATGATTTGTGAACCAGCCTTTCAGGAAGGTAACCATCCATCCTCCTTTTCAAGAGTGAACTTGGATGACTGCCTGCCTGTCAGTTTAGAAACGAAAACAGAGATACCCCCAGAACCCCAAAGTAATTGAGGGACTCCACAGATCCCTAGGTCTGGAAAAAGTACATAAGCTAGTAAATTAAAAAAAGATATTTGGAATGGCCACATAAACTTTCTGTTCTTCACAACTTGCAATCATCTATCACCTTCTAACAAGCAGTATGGTTGCCACCCTTTTTACCACAACTTATTCAGAATTTAATGGAGATGCATCAACCAGATACATTTGCTTTAGGGCTAAATTCAGCCTGAAGGTTACCAGTTGGCCACTAAAACCTTTGAAGTTCCAGCTCAGTACACAGTTTAGTTAGATAGTTTCTTTCATTTTTTAAATCTTTATTAGTTTAATCCATACAGGAAAAAAAGGGGAAAAGAAAAAAAAAAAGAAAAGGAAAGGAAAATAAGAAAAAAACAACAGTAATAATGACAACAACAGCAATGTCTAATAAAGTGATAAAAGATGTACAAGATAAGGGAGGTAGAATGTCATAACTTTATAACACCCACTCATTCATTCATTCATTCACACACACACACACACACACACATATAAAAAAATACCTCTTAAGACATATTACCATTACAAGGAAAAAGAAGAAAAGAAAAAAGAAGAAAGGCACAAAAGGAATCCTAACAAGTAATATTTGTGTTCCTTCCTGACTTCTTCAATGGTTGGTTTTTAGTTCTAGTTCCAGTTCTAGTTCCAAACCTCTTCTAAATATAAATAAATAAATACATAAATATAAATATAAAAACTCTAAATGTAATCTATTTTGCTCTCCAGATTATCCTACTAAATCAATTTTATCATTTATTAATCAAATCCACTAATCATTAGGTCTCCTTTTTTATTTCTTACATGATCCGTGAAAGGTCTCAATATTCTTAAAAAGGGTTCTATTGAATTTTTCCTCAGTAATGTTGTTAATTTATCCACTTTAGCAAACTCTGTTACTTTATTCAACCATTCACTCAGCTTTGGAGTTCCCTTATTTTTCCAGTATTTCACATATAGAATCCTAGCAGCTGTCACCATATATCTTATCAAATTTCTAGGTTGTCTTTCCCTAGCATCTGTCCTAGCTATCATATTAAGAAGAAAATGTTCTGGTCTAAACACAATTTCAATCTTTAGAATCTTTTGAATATATTTACAAATTGTTAACCAAAATTTCTTTGCTTTCTGACACTGCCACCACATATGATAAAAGTTTACATTTTCAGCATTTATTATTCTTTTATTTATAAATTTTAGCAAGTTTGCTTGGGGTCGAATACCACTTATATATCATTTTATAGAGATTTTCTTTAAGATTGTTGCACCTGGTAAATTTCAGTCATTTTCTCCAAACTTCCTCCCACTGGTCTAACTCTCTAGTTAGATAGTATCTAGTTCTTCCCCTTTACCCTACCTCAGGGCTTATCCCCACTGGTCAAATGTGTCAAGAGATGGCACTTTTCACCACTGTACTTTTGCTTTCAATGTTTCTCCTGTCCTGGTATATTTCCTAGTAAAGACAATAACTTTTTACGCCTTGGCCAGATGAGACACTTTTTCCTATCCAAATATATTTTGGTACGTTTAGTACCTTGGTACTTTCTGAATTTCAAATCTTTTTGTGAATCAATCGTCACAGTTCATTTTGCTTTGCTTTTGGGCAGAGACTTCTTTGTGCAGTGAATAGGATGTTAACTTGTCATGCTCCACCTACAAACCAGTTTTCAAGCTCCATTTTGGAGTGTAAACTGAGACATTCAGAAAACTGACCAGGGAAAAAGACGGAGTGCCTGTTGTGTGTGTTGTTGGACAGAGATCGTGGTCTTCAGTAGCATCTTTGCAGTTTATCATTTTAGTGCTATACCTCTAGGGATTAAAAAAAATAAAGAATGAAGAAGCATATGGAGAGAAAAAAGAAGAATACCATATGAGGATTGCAGCTCATTTGGAAACACATCTTGGGAGATCTGACACACTTATATCTAACATCAGAACCCATGTCTCAAACAGGAGGCCCACAGATAAATCAAAATGTGCTTTCTTACCAAGTTCTCTCTCAAAATATAATAAATGCCTCCTCTTCTTTCGGACTGGAATTGCTTAGCAGATATATTGAAATTGTTGATGGGATTTTGATTGTTTGTCAGCTGCTTTAGAATGGTTTGAGTTCAAGGTAACAAGCTAGTCTGAGTTTAATGCAACAGAGAGGTTTAGATTTCAGTTTTGATTCACTGAAGAAAAATAAACTCTTTCATGAACTTGTTTTTGAGCTTGTGTTCACGTTGGATGAGAAATTGTAGGAAACAAGAATTTCTGATGGTAAGTCGAGACTGTACATTATCAATATCAGTGAAATCCTCAACAACAGTACTACTCAAAGTGATGGTCCATAGCCTTGTGTCAGTCTGTGAGCCATTGACTGTGGCCATTTCTGCAGTACACTCTTATAGCGCGATTATTTCACTTTCAACATCCTACGGAATCCTGGGGTTTGCGGAAATGGCCTGTGAATCTGTGGCAAGTTTGTTGGAAACAAACACACAAAAATTGTAGCCAGTGGGCAAAAAAAAATATTTTTTTGTCCCTGGCACATTAGGAAAAGAAAGCCAGAACCCATGATATCAGACAGCCTGAGTAGCACTGCTCTAGAACAACAATGAAATTTTATAACGTATAGCATTTTAAGGAACTGATAGTGCTCAATGATTCTTTTCCATATAGTTCGTTACCTAGTCTTCAACAAGAGCAGAACATCTTGGTACTTCTGACAGCTATACTCCCTTGTCAAACTGTCAGCTCTCAGGATGATTGTGACATGTCCTATTATATACCTGGTATAATGATAGGACTCAGTATCACAGACTGAAATATAAAATGATAGAAATATGTGATTAGCAAAGCTGCACTGACTAGTTCCCATGTAATACAAGTGTTTTCTGTGTTAATGGATGCTTCCCCATAAAAAGCTGTCACCTGCACTGCTAAGAAAGGTTCAGGCAGTAAGCTTTACACTGCAAAGGTAATGCCCCTTTTTCTGGCAATTATCATCTCCTGTGCTGCCTGACAAATTCCCCTCACCAAGTCCGAGGTCATTTCTGCACTACGCTATTATAGTGCTATTATTCCACTTTCAACCTCCTACGGAATCCCGGGGTTTGCAGTTTAGGGAGGGGCCTTTAGAATTCTCAGCCAGAGAGCTCTTTGGCCTCAAGAAACTACAAACCCCAGAATTCTACAGGATGTTGAAAGTGGAATAATAGCACTATAACAGTGTAGAGAGGAAATGGCCTGAGAAGCAGCATCTGATATACAGGGTGAGGAGTTGTTGCAAGGGGAAAAAAATAAGCAGAGTAACTGAGATGCATGCAACAGCAATCACCGCACCTTAAAAGGCTCTTTGGACTGCATCCAGACATATGTATTAGAAATATGAATGGTTAATTTACGGTGTATGCAAAGACAGGGCAGCTCTTCCTTTGGAGCTGTGAAGCACTTTCTCAAGCATTTCTTTCCTTCCTTCCTTTGAAAGGAGAGTGAGTTTTCTTTCTCACTCACCACTTACCTGGTGACTTGAAGAGCATGCCTGGGGAAGAGTTTTATAACTAGAAACGTTTTGGTCTTTTAAGAATAAATCAGTATTTAATTTCTGCTGAAGAATATGCTGGGGACAAGCTTGAATATGTATGGAAACAAGAACACCATTTTACCTAATGTGTTTCCAAATGCTGTGAAGCATAGGTGTAGGTTTTTTTTTAAAGTGTGTGTGTGTGTGTGTGTGTGAGAGAGAGAGCCAAACCCAAGATCAGAGAGAGACAACCTAGGGCCAGAGGCAAAACTATATTAGGACCTTCCTCTGCCCCCCATATACTGTTGGTAGAAAAAATTATTTGCACCATTTTCTGGTTTGGATTCCCATCATTCAGTTTTAAGGCAGTCCAGACCTTTCAGAAACAAAGATATGAGGCAAAATATGCCGTTACTATTCTACCTCATTCATTCTCAAGAAATAGCCCACTGTTGCTTCTCAGGCCATTTCCGCACTAGACTGTTATAGTGCTATTATTCCACAAAGGCCCCTCTCTAAACTGCAAACCCCAGGATTCTATAGGATATTGAAAGTGGAATAATAGCACTGTAACAATCTAGAGTGGAAATGGCCTCAGTGTGTTTACCCAAACACCTAGGTATGACTAACGTTTTCAGGGCCTTAGCTGTAGACTGATGAATCAGTTTTTGAGCTATATGCATGGACAGTCATGCTGAGTAGTATTGCTATAGATCTATTTCTGGGTGCACACAATTCCAAATGCCAGTTATTACTAAACCACTTACACAGTTTGATTCTAGGCTATCTGAGGGACCATATTTTCCCAGAGGAGGAGGAGGATAGTGATGATGTGGGAAAACACAAAGAACTGGAAAGGGTAGTCACTGTGTACCCCAAGATGTTTTCCCACACACAACCACTCTTTTTACCTATTAGAAGCACATTGGTACTGACAAATGGCAATGATATATTTAAGTCTTTTACTCAACGTCTCAAGTCAAGTCTCAAGTCTCTACCTTCAAGTCTCAAGTCAAGTCTCAAGTCCCTGAAGATACTTTCAAGTTAAGTCTCAAGTCTGGAAGCCAACTTTGTACCTCAACCAAAATTTCAGAATTAATAGACAGAGTGAAATAAATTCAGTTTTAACAATTTAAGCAGAGTCGGCTCTCCAAATTTGCAATTTTGCCATCTGCAGCTTCAGAAGTGAGGAATAGGATCCTATCTTACTCCCCATTACTGAAGATTCAAAAGCTTTAAAAGGAAGGATCCTTTTTCCTCAAGCCCATTGCCTAACACATTTGCTGTTCCCTTCTGAGAAATGCACCCTGCACACTGGGGCGAGTCTTGTCTTTTGCTCTTAGGAAACATTTTAGAAGGCTCCTCCAATATGCGGCAGGGGCCTGCCTGCCTGAGAAATGCACCCACACTTTGGGCTTGAGAGAGATTGTCATGTGATTAGTAGGCAAAAAGAAAGGGAGGCGTTGTTCAAAGTAGTAAGGTTTCTGGATGAATGCATTATGTTACTGAACCAAGGCCATCAAGTCTGTTACTGCCCTGGCTAGCCCGAGCTTTGGGGGATATAAAAAGATATCTATTGATATCAATAATTCGGCTTCACATACCCATTCCCCTCCACATGCTTGCGAGGCCCCCGGACAAGCACGCATACAGGCTCACCCGATAATCGCCGTAATATTCCAACACAATACAGGCAGGCCAGAAATAGCCGACTCGCAGCTTTAGGAGACCTCAAGGCAAGTACCTTCATTAGGTATGCACACAGCTTTCAAAAGATCCTCTGCCCCGCGCTGGCAGCTTGATGGTCTGACTATACAACACTCAAGTGCCCCTCGTTTGCATACCGGCTATCCTACTGACAATTTGGCTCTAACTCAATCATTCAAATTCTGACCTTTTGGAGGCTTTGTCTCCAGCCCCAAACTCATTGTTTTACCTAAGTCCGACCTAGCCTGCGGTCACAATTCTTCTTATAAAAACCCCTGACTTTGAGCGCTTCCTTGGATCGCTCTTGGCTTCCATCCCGCCTTGCTGTCGCTTTGTCCAGCGAGCCTTCCCTCAGCTCCACGTGCTGAGATCCACGCTCCTCAGCTTCTCCGCTTCCAAACAGGCTTCAGGACAGGTGAAGTATCACCCAAACCAGCAATTCCTCTAAAAACTCCTCTATCCCACTCCAACCTTTATTTCTTTAGTTATCTTGTGTGAGTGTGCCGCATACACTATTTCGATTGGGTTTTAATAAAACATCATTTATTAGTTCAACTTCTGTGTGCTCCTTGACTCGGCCTGACCCCGTAGACATAGGGCTCAAGATCCTGCTAAGTTACCCTGCCTCTCGTAATGCTAAAGTAGTGCTCAGAGCTAGTCTTCCCTACCTATTGTTGAGCACATTTTGGTGTCCCTCACGGGACCCCCAGTAAACAGGGTAACAAGTCAGTCATTAAAAATATACAAGTCTCAAGTTGAGTCAAGTCAGTGCATCATTTATGGTTGAGTCGAATCCGAGTCAAGTCACTGAAGCAACTTAAGTCCAACTTGAGTCCAAGTCAGTCGACTTGAGTCTACATCACTGACAAATGGTGCTGCTTATACATTTGAAAGAGGCAGATACTCTTCCTTCCAAGGCAGAAACACTGTTTAGTAAAAATCCAGCCCCGCATCCAGCAATATTTTTGGTCCCTTGCATTTATCTAGCACTGCATTTACTGGGCCATTTATTTCAGTGGAGGGATCTGCTCTTGTTGTCCGGTTGTTCAACCTGCATATTTTTTATCAAGATGTTGTAGTTCATTAACTCCTCTCCTCTTCTGCTCCCCAACACTGATAGCATGCTTCAGTGCCTGTCTGGAGGGCAAGGTGAAAGAGCCAGCAGCAGTAAGACATTCATTGGCTCAGCCACAAATTTGGACTTTATATCTGATGTTTGTAGTTGTGCAGGGAACATAAACAGGCAGATCTCACATGTACAGGGATAGTATTTTGTTAATCTCTCAAGACATAAATATCTTAACATATCATAGTGCTGGATTAAAATTAGATGTTTTTGAAAAATAAGTGTTTCTTAAAAGGTTATACATATATCTAGCTGCTGGCTCCTAGCCCTCCTACAGCTTTAAAATGGGATTGCTCCCTGGGATTCAAAATGTGTTTGCCTTCACAAGCACTCCACAGATCAAATGCTCTGGGAGGACAATCTGGAGAGGAGAAGCAGCTATCAGCAGTGGAAGCTCTAAGGATCAGAAGGAACTAGGGAGAATTATGGCCAGAGTATGCAGGGATGCTGAGAGTGATAAAGGTGAAGATGGGATATAATGGAAAATTATGGCAGGCAAGGGAACGGAATTATATAAAATACAGAATGGGACTGGATGACAGTACAGAGATTTGGGAAGAGGCAACAGGAATGTCTACATTCTGAGAGAACTACTGATGCCGTATGGTAAATTTACCAATCAAATAATTCAAAATGGAGAAGGACAGCATCACCTCCACCACCCCAGGAGAGATGTCTGCTTGCTGCCTGCCTGATGCTCTGCATCTCTCCTGGTGGACTGCTGCCTACTCCAGACACCTGCACTCCCTGTAGAACCAGACCCTAGCACTCACCAAGCTACTGGCTAATAAGCCAGAAAACCACCTGTTCCTCTGCAAGGGGATAAGATCTGTGTGCTTACTGTGGCAAGCCCACTGATGAAGTGTTCACTGATGAAGGGGATGACATTAAAGGAGAGTCCCCTCTTTGGGGGAGCTGCTTTAGGGATGGAGAGAGGGACAGTCACTTTTTTGGGGGAAAGGGAGGAATGCATGAGTTTTATAACTTTTTTTTCTTAAATAACCTGCCTTCTGGCAAATGCAAATGTATTACACAGATAACATAGGAGGGGAAGCAGCCCAGGAAGCAGCCATTATGACAGTAATATGGTGTGGGGAGTCAGTCCTATTAGCAAGGGTAAAAGGGAGAGCCATAGGGTGCTGGTTATGCCCAAACTGTCCCCTACTTCAACTAATCTGGATAGTCTTGCCAACAGGCCCCCAGGCTGAAAATGCTGCTACTCAAAGCCAGATTGGTGAATGGAAAAAGATCTTTGATCCAGGACTTGATCGTGGATGAGCATGCCAACCTGGCCTGTATTACAGAGACCTTGTTGGATGAAGCTGGGGGTATCAAGCTCTTCCTATTTGTTCACTTGGACTCTCTGTATAGCAGCAGGTGAAGGTGGGGAGAAAGAGTTGCAGGGTTCTATTGGGATTCCATCTTCTTCACCAGGTGTCCTGTCCCACAGTTTGCTGGGTTCAAGTGTGTGTTTTTGAAGGTGGGTGGCCAGGACAGGATAGGGATTCTGTTGGTGTTGAGAATCCTGCTGCTCAACAGTCACCCTTCCTGAACTGGCTGAGTTTGTCTCAGTGACAGTGCTGGAGTACCCAAAGCTTGTTGTACTGGGAGATTGCAACATCTGTGTGGAGACGGCTCTGTCAGGAGCAGTACAGGACTTCATGTCTGCTATGACAACCATAGGGCTGTCCCAATACCTGGTGCCATCCATGCTGCAGGACACACTCTGAATCTGTTTTTCTGTTATGGGTGGGATAATGGTGATCTGGAAGTAGATGAACTTTCTGCAGTTCCGTTGTCATAAGACTGATTACTGCTTGGTGGGTTTTAGACTCACTGGAACTTGGAGTCTCTGCAGTGGTGCGGGCTGATGAAAATGATCAACCCCAGAACTTATGACTCCAGATAGATTCCTGACAGCTTTTGGAGAGTTTCTTCTTGCTTTGGCAGGTGATCCTGTCAAAGTCCTGGCTGATCTTTGGAACAGGGAAATGACCAGGGCAGTGGACATGCCCTAAGGGTCCCCTCCCACAAAGTGGAGCCAAGCAAGTCCCCTCATTCACTTGGGAGTTCGTGATGATTAAAAAAAGTGGAATGGAGAATAAAATGACAGTGGCGGAATATTTGGAGTGAGTCCAACTGAACATGGGGTAGAGCTCATTGGAAGGTCTATACTATGGCAATGGTGGCAGTGAGGAGATTATGCTTCTGTGCCACCATTGCATCTGCACAGCTCATCCAACAGAGCTATCTTGAGTGTCAGGAACCTTTTACTCTCTGGCCCATAAGAAGAAAACAAAGACCACTCAATAGCCCACTGTGATAAATTTGCAAGACACTTTGCAAATAAAATTACTCAGATCTGCTCTGACTTGGATGCTGTAGTTGAGACAGGTCCAGTGAATGTAATCTTGGCACCTGCTTGTCCTGTATTATTGGATGCATTTCAATTTGTGAAGCCTGAGGATGCGGAAAGGATCCTTGGAGAGTTGAAAGCCACTACATGTATACTGGATCCTTGCCCTTTCTGGCTTCTGAAAGAAGCTAGAGGGGAACTGGCTGAGTGAGTAAGGGGAATGGTGAATACCTCTCTGTCACAAAGGAAGTTTCCACCCTGCCTAAAAGAGGCTGTGATGAGGCTGTTACTAAAAAAAGGCCTCCCTGTCTTCCAGCATTCTGAATAATTATTGGCCAGTGTCTAACATTCCATTTTGGGGCAATGTTCTGGAGCATGTGGTGGCCTCCTAGCTCCAGGGATTTCAGGATGAGATGGGTTATCTAGGTCCATTTCAATCTGACTTCAGGACTGGTTATGTGATGGAAACAGCTGGGATTGCTTGGTGGATGACCTACATAGGGAACTGGAAGGGGAAATGTGTCTCTGTTGATTCTGCTGGACCTCTCAGTGGCTTTCAATAACACTGACTGTGGTATCTTTCTGGGACACCTCTCTGGGATAGAACTTGGGGGCACTTTTCTGCAGTGGTTCTGGTCTTCCTTGGAGGGGTGAACTCTGAAGGTGGTGCTGGGGGACCCCCATTCAGTGCCTGCCCATTGACCTGTGGAGTCTTTCAGGGTTTTCTTTTGTTCCTCCATGCTGTTTAACATCTACACAAAATGGCTGGGAGAGATCATCCAAAGTTCTGAGGTTTGGTATCACCAATATGCTGATAACACCCAACTCTATCTCTCTTTCCTATCTGATTCCAAGGAAGCTGTCTCAGTATTGAAACAATATCTGTTGTCAGTAATGGACAGGATGAGGGCAAACAAATTGAATCTTAATCCAGACAAGACAGAAGTGCTCTTGGTGAGTTGAAAGGCAGACCTCAGGGGATAGGGACTCTGCCTGTGCTGGATGGGGTTACATTCCTCCTTAAATCTCAGACATGCAGCTTGCGTATTATCCTGGATTCAGCTCTGAACCTGGATGCCCCACATTTCAGCAGTGGCCAGGAGTGCATTTGCACAGCTAAAACTAATGTGCCAGCTGTTCCTGTTCCTTGAGACATCAGATCTGGGTACAGTGACACACGCCAAGATTACATCCCCTTTGGACTACTGTAACACACTCTATGTGGGGCTGCTTCTGGAAACTGGAAACTTCAGCCGGTCCAAAATGCTGCCACCAAAATGCTGACGGTAGCTAGTTATAGGGATTATCTAACCCCTTTGTAAAAACAGCTTCACTGGTTTGTCTCTGGGCCCAAATCAAAGTGCTGCTCATGACCTACAAATGGCTATATGGCTTAGGTCCAGATCATCTGAAAAACCATATCTTCCCATACGAACCTGCCAGAGTCCTAAGATCTACTGAGGAAGGCTTTCTCTTGGTCCTGCTACCATCACAGGCTCACTTGGTGAGGACATAGGAGAGAGCCTTCTTAGCAGCTGCTCCCACGCTTTTGGAATTCCCTTCCATGGGAGAATAAACAGAGCCCCCCCTCCCCGACTTTCCTTTCGCTGGCAGGCATACAAAAGGACCTTTTTTTAAAGTAGGCTATTAGTGTGTAAGCAGGGGAACTACTTACGGGGATGTTTTATTTGTCTTTCTAAATTTTGGCATGTTTTAAAAACAATTTTGTACAGTTTTGTGTGGTGATTTTAATTGTTTTTAAAAAATTTTGTGAAGGATTTTTTTTGTTTTTGTTTTTAATTGACAGTCTTTGGGAGCAGCCTTGGGACCCACACTGGGACAAAGACAGCATATGAATTATTCATTTAAGAGTTGTGAGTCTAAAATACCCAGTCACAGAAGAGGTTTTACCTTCTCTTCAAATTTGCTTTGCTTCTGCAGGGTTTTCCTTGTCTCCTTCCTATGACTTTCTGTCTAAGGCAGCGATTCCCAACCTGGAGTATACCTACCCGCAAGGGTACAAACTAGGACATTTAGGGGTACACGAAAAAAATTAATAATGGTAGAAAAAGGTACATACATCAACAGTGTAAGACAAGGTACAAGTTGTGAAATTAATTGAATATTATGATGTGGTAGAGTGGGTTTCCTTTGTCATTTTACCTCAAGAAAAGCCCCATTCCCCTGCTTTGTTATTTTGACAAATGGTGGGGAGTCCCTCCATAAACAATGTGTTGCAAACATGCCACTAAAGTGCACATACTCAGTGGCATGACCCTCACAGGGTCAGGTTTCAGTCTTCTCTGCTTTGCAAACATTTGAGTGCTGTTGCGCTGGTACCAGTGTACATATAAATGGGCATCTCAGTGGGCAGCGTTCTTCTGGGTCTTCTCTACATCTCTTCTCTTTGTCATCATTTTAAATTTTAAATTAATTTTTCAATCCATGTATTCTCAGATATGGATCAGTGGTTGAAAAATGGCACAGTAAAAAAGGTGAAACATAATGTGGAGACTGACCAATCACCAAGAATCTCTCAGGAGATGTCTAGCACTTTAGTCAAGGTGATCTAGTCATTTATGGAAATAGGCTGCCAAGAGGCATGCAAGTGAAAAAAGCTTGGGAACCACTGGTCTAAGGGATAGGGAGCCATTTTGCTTTGGTAGAAGGGTGGTCTATGCCCTTGAGTCCAAAGCCCAGTTCTCTCTTACTGTAACAGTCAATGTGAAATGCAAAATAGTAGTAGTAGTAGTAGTAATAATAAGTAGTAGTAGTAGTAGTAGTAGTAGTAGTAGTGGTAGTAGTAGTGGTAGTAGTGGCTGGAAGTCCACTCCCTTTTTAAAAAAAATGTTAAATAATGTAAGAGAGGCTTGCAACCTAGGCTCCTAACTCCCTCCAGAAAGAAGCAAGACTGGCACCATCCTTACTATCTTTCTGCAAGCAGGTTCAAACCTTTTTATATCGAGCAGCCTTTGAGAACTGATTTTTCTGACAAAACAGGCCTTGTATAATGTGCTGGACTTTTATTTGTTGTTGTTGCTGCTTTTGTTTTAATTTGTTTTAACTGGTTTCCATTTTATGATGCTTTAATTGCTTTCTAACTTTTATGGGCTGTTAATTTTTAACTATGCTTGTTTTAATTGTTGTAAGCTGCCTCGAGTCCCACACTGGGAGAAAGGCAAGGCAACTGTTTGGGCTTGCACACCTCCAGGGAAGGCAATTCACCCTTTTTGGTCAGAAAATGGCAGACTGAGGAGTGTGGTGGGTCTGGGGGAGTCAAAACAGCCTTGAGAGGGCAGATGAGGCCCCACACTGTCCACTGCAGCTTTACCATAAGATTTGACTGAACTATTAATTATTCAATTTACATGCAGAAATTGCAGCTTTACCTCCTCCAAGAAAGTGGTTCAGATTGCATTTTTGTCTGACCCACTTTTCTGCCCACTGGTCTAAGATTTTCTTCTAAGTATTGCTCCAAGACAGACTTAAGACAGTGGTAATAAGGGAAGGGGTCTCTTTGGTTAAAGCCCCTCACCTAAGTGCTCTGTCCAGTGAGGGCAACCATTCTCATACTTCCAGCACAAGGTTAAGTCTTCTGTCTGTTCCCAGGTATTTAATAGGATCTGATTGGGTGATTTTTTTTTTAAAAAATATCAGTCTTAGGCAAACTGTTTATCCCTATACAGGGCAGTTATGTTCCTGAGTATTACTTCTTTAACAGAAAATTTGGTGCCAGAGGTAGAAATGTCCCATGCTGAACAAGGATAGGTTCCTGCAGCACAAGAAGAAGGGTAAGTTCTTGCAGAACAAGAACAAGGATAGGTTCCTGCAGCACAAAAAGAGCAGTTCAACATATTCAGCAATTTTTTTTTGTCCAAAGCTGACAGTATGCACATCTGAAAGGAAACAACTAGGTCATGTAAGCCTTACATAAATAAACAGAAGTATCTTGAACCTTCTAGAGACCATTTGAAAGCTGTTTCTAAAATGTGTACAGGGGTGAATTTTTTTCTTTCAACAGCCTCCACTTTTCATATGATTTCCATTTTGGTGGTCAAACTTATAGATGCATTCCTCTTTAATATGCTGGGGTTGCTTGTGTGGGAGGCTTATCAACTTTTCCGTTTTCTTCTTGTTTTGCTGCACACGTACTTGGTAAAGAATTTTGGAGGCAGCTGATGTTATAGGCAGACATACACGGCTACAGTAGGATCAGCTAGAACAGAATCCTACTGCTTCCCAGGTCAGGCTTTGCTTATTGCATTCTTTACTACAGGCATGCCACTGTAACCTGACACCAGATGTCTGTGTTTCTCCAGCCCTCTTTCACCATCCTCCCAGTGCTGATGCTGTTAAAAAGCTTTCAGCTCGACAAAGGATGTGGAAGAAAGACGGCTGGGCAGGTGTAAAAAGACTCTGTAAAAAGGAGCTTCTTTGTCAAGGGATTTGTTAACTCTGGTATGCCTGTAATTTATTTTATTTTTTATAAAGTCTGTATATTGCAATTATAAAGCACCTTCGTATTTTTAAGCATTAACCATCCAATAAATGTGACAAATGTTGCTGCTGTTCAGCTATCTAGCTCCTTTACACTGCACAAGTAGATAGTTGTAATTTTGCTGAATTCTGAGAGAAAACGTTTTCGGTTCAAGACTGAAATGTTCTTCCAAATTTAATTCAGAAAAAAACTCAATACGTGTGTCTCAGCCATTAAATTGGGTAAACTTCACATAAGTGTACATAAGTTCATAGTGAAATGCTATGCTGCTTTTAACTTCAAAGAACTATACAAAGCCAAATTCATGAATCCAGTAAAGATAATCTAATTAAGCCTTAGCACAAACTGAATTTTGACAATTGGCTTTCCCATACTGGATGACAGATGCTTTAATTGATCTACATTTGGCAATGGCTGGGTGCCAAATTGTCTTGAAGCCAGAAGTAATCAGAATGAACAAAGAGATCCAAGGAGATAGAAATCATAAGTGATTTCCAATACTTAGCATATATACCCAGGGTGAGCAATATGTGAGCTGTACATGGCCCTATTCCCATTTTGCACCCATCACCATAGCTGCTGAATTGGAAGTATGCTGACAAAGTTTGGGTGATACAGCAAAAATGTTTTGCTTCAAACATGCCCTCCAACATTTTATAGCTTGTATGGTCTAGCAACATTAGAGTGTGGCCAAAATGGCAAAAGTTATTAATGAGGAAAAAGGGACAAAGTAGGAGAAACTGTAGCACAGGGTGTTACTGCCCTGGCTAGCCTGAGCTTGTGGGATATAAAGATATCTCTTGATATCAATAATTCGGCCTCACATACCCATTCCCTTCCACGTGCTTGCAAGGCCCCCGGACAAGCACGCATACAGGCTCAGCCGATAATCGCTGTGATATTCCAAAACAATACAGGCAGGCCAGAAACAGCCGACTCGCAGCTTTAGGAGACCTCAAGGCAAGTACCTTCATTAGGTATGCACGCAGCTTTCAAAAGATCCTATGCTCCTCGCTGGCAGCTTGATGATCTGACTACACAATGCTCAAGTATTCCGCGTTTGCATACCGGCAATTTGGCTCTAACTCAGTCATTCAAATTCTGACCTTTTGGAGGTTTTGTCTCCAGCCCCAAACTCATTGTTTTCCCCAAGTCCGACTTAGCCTGCGGTCACAATTCTCCTTATAAAACCCTCTGACTTTGAGCGCTTCCTTGGATCACTCTTGGCTTCCATCCCACCTTGCTGTCGCTTTGTCCAGCGAGCCTTCCCCTCAGCTCCACGTGCTGAGATCCACGCTCCCCAGCTTCTCCGCTTCCAACTGGGCTTCAGGACAGGTGAAGTATCACCCAAACCAACAACTCCTCTAAAAACCCCTCTATCCCACTCCAACCTTTATTTCTTTAGTTATCTTGTGTGAGTGTGCCGCATACTTTGTTTGATTGTGTTTTTAATAAAACATCATTTATTATTTCAACTTCTGGGTGCTCCTTGACTCGGCCTGACCCCGTAGACATAGGACTCAAGATCCTGCTAAGTTACCCTGCCTCTCATAACGCTAAAGCAATGCTCAGAGCTAATCTTCCCTACCTATTGTTGAGCACATTTTGGTGTCCCTCACGGGACCCCCAGTAAACAGGGTAACAAGGGCTTTCCAAATGGTGTGCCGCGACATGTTAGTGTGTTGCCTGAAATGTGTAGGTGTGTCACATACAATCTTGGAAATGTATGTTATTATTTATAAATCATATATTTTTAAAAATATATGAAAGGTTTTCATGAGATATGTTGTTTCCCCATACCTTTTGTTATTACAATTTATGTATGTGTCTGTATCTCTTATAAGGGGTTAATTTAACCTCCGGTTTGCTAGTAAAACTGAAATCACTGTGGTGTGAAATGATGCATGTCTAAAAAAGTGTGTCACCAACATGAAAAGTTTGGAAAGCTCTGCTATAGCAGTTTGCTTTTACCTACTGGGAAGGGCAAGATAATGCCCCCTCCTCTCCCTCCTGCTGAGTTAATTAAGTACAAATTACTTTTGTATTTGAACTCCATTTACAGCAATTGAAGTAAATCCAGGGGAAAAGGGGAAGGTGGGAGGAAGAGAGAAAAACTAGGGCATTTAAAAGCAGCTGAAAAAGTGGGACAGCAGAAGATTAATTGGGACAGTCCCTGCTAAATCAGCACAGTTGGAGGATACATTTAAAACAATCTGTGCAGAGAATACATGCTTTATGTTAAAGCAGCTTTGTGACCTTCCAGAAATGTGAACTTGATTTTTCAAATAAATATGTTGTCCTCATGTATCCTTTTTTTTTAAAAAAAATATTTATTGTGAACTTTAGTATTACAAAACATGCCTTTTATGTTATCACAGCAACAGATTTCAGAGGTGATGATGGGGTGTAGCCCCCATTGCCTGGGTAGGGGAATAGTCTCTAAGATCAGCAGAAATTGTCCACCTTTATTGAATATACTGCTTTCGTGTACTCAAAATGTTTCACATCATTATCATTATCAGACTCCATAAACAGTGCCCTATTGGTAAATTTTAAAGTACGGGCACTCATCGTTATAGTCTTCATAACCATTCCCCAAGGAGAGTCAGGAAATGTAAGCAGCAGTGTTGATCCATTTGTGCTAGTTTTTGTCTCCATCAGGAGCAAGGCTTTTTGTATAAAAAATTTTAAGCATTTCAGGATACTTCCTTACATGGTCTGGAAGCCAGTTCTTTGGGGCAACCAGGTCTAAGTTTGAGAAAGGGTGGAAAGAAACTGTTATATAAGAAGCAGAAAACTAAAACCAGCTGCCAACTAAAAATAATTGCACAGTGGAATTTTTATTGATCACTATTTAGTTTCATTCATTATCTCCATATTCTGTGTGAAGGACTTATAATACAATCTTTAAATGTTCCCTTGTAAGAAAAGGAGGATTTTTAGATGAGTTTTCATCACCTCCAGAGTGTTTACACTTGAAGACTGATTATCATGTAATGATTTTCATGCCACACGAAGGCCTAAAGATGTTAGAGTATATAATGATATTCAAATTTTGAAGAAGCAACTTACTTTACTAGAAACAGAAGAAATGGAAAGAAAATTGAAGTATATAAAACAAAGACATTTTGAACATGCTAATAAACCAGGGAGATGGCTTTCATACAGATTAAAAAAAGAAAGGGAAAAAAGTAGTATTACGGAAATAAGGGAAGGACAGACTATACATTATCAACAAAATAAAATTAAGAATATATTAGTAAATTATTTTGAGGAACTATTTAAAGAGAGGGGACAATTAAAAGAACAAAAAACTAAAATAGGGGATTATTTACGTCAAGAAGGTATTATTGGTTTGACAGAAATACAAAGAGAAGAATTGGATAAACCGATTACATTAGAGGAAGTTAAGGACGCAATCAAGAATTTAAAAGAAGGGAAAGCTCCGGGTCCAGATGGATTTATAGCGATGTATTATAAAATATTTCAAGAATTATTAGCCCCCCTATTAGTTCAAGTAATAAATTCTATCAATAACAAAGATTTTCCAAATTCATGGAAAGATTCAAATATTGTGTTAATCCTGAAAGAAGGAAAGGATAAACAAGATAAGAGAAATTATAGGCCAATTTCATTACTAAATATTGATTATAAAATTTTTACTTCAATTTTAGCGAATAGATTAAAAAGAATACTAGTGGGATGGATACATGAAGATCAAAATGGATTTTTACCAGGTAGGCATTTGAAAAATAATATAAGCGTAATTATAGATATAATAGAATATTATCAAAAGATGAATCAAAAGGAATTAGCTTTAGTATTGTTAGACGCAGAAAAGGCCTTTGATAGTGTGAATTGGAATTTCTTATTTGAAATGATGATTAAATTAGGAATGGGAAGAAGATATAGAGATTGGATTCAAGCGATTTATAGGGAGCAAAAAGCCTGTTTAATAATCAATGGAGAGAAATCGAAATTGTTTAAGATAAATAAAGGTACGAGGCAGGGATGTCCACTTTCCCCATTGTTATTTATCATGTGTCTAGAAGTGCTACTTATTAAAATTAGAAATAATAAGGAGATAAGAGGAACAAGGATTAAAGGATATGAATTTAAAATCCAAGCATTTGCAGATGATATGGCAATAATCTTAGAAGACCCAAATAAAAGTATCAAACCACTCATGGAAACATTAAAAGAATTCGGTCAAGTAGCTGGTTTACGGATCAATAAAGACAAATCATTAATGATTACAAAAAATATGGCGCAATCTCAAGAAGCAGAATTAATAGAGGCTACAGGATTTAAAATAGTAAAAAAAGCAAGATATCTGGGTATAACAATAACGACAAATAATTCAGAACTATTTGAAAATAATTATAAAAAAATCTGGAAAGAAATACAAGATGAATTGAAAAAATGGGAGAAATTAAACCTATCCCTACTGGGGAGAATATCCGCTATAAAAATGAACACTTTACCAAAGATAATGTTTTTATTTCAAAATCTACCAATATTAGTAAATGATAAAGTTTTTAAAAGATGGGAACAAGATCTTAGCAATTTTGTGTGGAATGGAAGGAACTTAGAATCAAATGGAAATATTTAAAAGAATCAAAAGAGAAAGGTGGTTTAAGCATGCCGGATTTAAAATTATATTACGAAGCTTCTACGTTAGTTTGGATGAAGGAATGGATTTCATTGGAAAATGTAAAGTTACTAAATTTGGAAGGATTTAATTTGTATTATGGCTGGCATGCATATGTTTGGTATGATAAATATAAGAGTAATAAGGAATTCACAGACCATTATGTCAGAAATGCAATCTTAAGAATTTGGTTAAAATTTAGGAAAAAATTATATCTAAATTTACCATATTGGACCTCTCCACACGAAGCATTTTACAAGTTTGAGAAAGTAAGAATAAAAGAATGGGTAACATATAAGGATATACTTAAAAAAGAAGGGGTTAATATTAAATTAAAATCTAGGAAAGAATTAATAGCAGAAGGTTTCTCAACACATTGGCTATTGCATAGACAGCTGGCGGGAAAATATAAAGAAGATGTGAAAGATAAAGGAATAACCCTAGAAGAAAATGAATTTGATAAAATAATGAAATCAGGGGTAAAAAGGCCCTTAAGTAAGATTTATAAACTGCTGTTAAATCTAGAATTAGAACAACAGATAGTTAAAACAAATATGATAAAATGGGCAAATGATATAGGACATCCAATAACTTTAAATCAATGGCAAAAAGTTTGGAAAATAAATCAAGAATTTACTAGAAGCTATGATGTAAAGGAAAATTTTTATAAGATGTATTATAGATGGTACTTAACCCCAGTTAGAATATCTAAAATGAATAAAAATAAAAAAATAATTACGTGTTGGAATTGTCAGGAAGTAGGATCCTTCTTCCACATGTGGCGGAAATGTAAAAAAGCTAAAAAATTTTGGTTGCAGATACATAAACAAAGTGTTTAAGATCAAATTTATAATCTCTCCAGAAATATATCTCTTAAATATTTTAGAAGGGATAGATAAGAAAGTTAGAGACAAATATTCAAGAATTATATGTTATATGATATATGCGGCAAGCATTACATACCCAAAATATTGGAAGACAGAGAATACACCAAAGATAGAAGAGTGGATACAGAAAATATATGAATTTGCTGAAATGGATAAATTAATTTTATATTTACAGAATAAGTCGAAGGAAACATTTAATCGAGAATGGGAAATATTAAAGCCTATGTGGGAAGAGAATTGGGGTAAAAATGCGCTGATAGGTATGTATGATTAATTTGATTGAAGGAAGAACTGAGATGTGATGAAGATGAAATAAAGGAAGATTAGACAAAAAAAAAGAATTAAGATTAGAAAAAGAATTATTAAAGATTAGAAATATAGTCTAAAATGATAAGCATAGTTAAGTATTAAATAATTAAATAATAATTATAATAAAAGGAAATGTCAAAGAATAATAAATGATAAATTAGAAAATAAATAAATAATTAATAATATTAGGAGAGAGGTATGATAGATATAAAGATAAAGTAGGTTTAGAAGAGAGATAGAGGATAGCAGAGTAGAAGGAAGGAAATGCAGTAACTGGAAAAATGAAAATAAAGTTGAGCACGAGGAAGAAAAGAGGAAGGTCGCGCCCAATGGATAGTTAAAAAGAAGTCAAGGTATGTATGATAGAAGAAGAATGGGTTATGTATGAAGGAATAAATGGAAGGTAAGATAGTAATTATTTAAAGTTTGAGAAGATGATGCATGATACAGGAGAAATAAGAAGGATGCATCATCTAGAAGGATAAATGAAGAAGTGTAATTAGGTTTGATCAGGTATTAGTATTTGTATTTGTGTTTGTATGTGAGGTTTTATTGTATGTTTGTATGTAAATGTAAATCTTTTGTATGTATTGTTTTGTGTTTTGTGATTTGAAAGAATTTGTTGTATAATAAAATTTATTTTTTAATAATAAAAAAAAATTAAAAAAAAGATGTTCATGCCACACACAGTATCTAAGGGGGGAAAATGATAAGGTCAAAATGTTAAAAAAGCAAGGAATTGCTAAAGCTACTCTACTGGTCTAAACAAATTTGGCAGATGTGGGAAACCATAGGAATGTTTTTTAGAGGGGTGGGGAGATGGTGGATGGGCATATCTGTCTGTCTGTTTGTCTGTGTCTGTCCATCCCATCCATCCATCCATCCATCCACACACACACACAACTAGTATCAGTGTCCATTTCTGATTCAGATGGTGACAAGACATGGACATCAGGACTATTGGGCTGGTACGTCAGGTCTCTAATAATACTGGAATTATTTACCTGTTTGCATCTATAGCCTGTTTACAGGGACAGCAGGGGAGGCTGTGGGATGCAGGACAACGTAACACACAAAATCGCATGTGTCATTTTCTTTGAGGGGGAAGGTACTTTCTGCTTTAAGTTTTCTTTAAAAAATGAATTAATGCAATTTTAAAAAGTTTATTTGAATTTTAAAATATAACTTAAGGAGGAGAGAAGAAAATGAAAAAAAAAAAAAGGGTGGGTGGGTGGGAAGGTACATACGATATGAGCACAGACCAAGCATACAGATTTATATCAGTTGACCATATATTGGTGTCTATAAAATACACATTCATGCATACATAGCTGAAGCAGTAAGATCTTCTGAATATCGAACCTAAAATGGTGAATATTTATCTTCCAACCTTGAAGTATATGTCTTTTTGCACCTGTAAAAGCATGCAGGATCTACCCACAGGGACCATCAATCAGATTCCATGTCACAGGGAAAAGAACATGTGCATCTGCATATGCCAAAGATTTTTTAATGCAAAATTAATACACTGTAATACACCCAGCCAAAAAGGGATGCCCAATGAATATGCTCACATCTTGTGCCACAATTTTTATTACAAAACCATCCTAAACACCCTGAAACTACCAGATCCCACCTAATCTTGGAAGCTAAGCTGGGTTAGCCCTGGTTAGCACTTGGATGGGAAACCACTAATGAATAATAGGTGCTGTAGGCTATGTTTCGGAGGAAGGAACTGGCAAAATCACCTCTGAGTATTCCTTGCCTCAGAAAACCCTATGATCTTCATGGAATCACCATAAATCAACAGGTGACATGAAGTTATATATACGTACAAAACTACCATCGAGTCGAAGTAGATATTTCCTTGTTAGAAAGGGGCAATAGTGTCCAATATATCTGAAACCTTGTTTTTTGCTGGACCAAATGTAGTTTGAGGCCTAAGGAGAGTTTATATATTGAAGCTAGAGCAATTTTCCCCTTGGTTGATTTGCATAGGACAATCTAACTCTTCACTCAGTTCTAATGCCATTAAAATCCAATTTAATGTTTTCCAACAAACATCTATATGCTAAATATTTTTGTTTCAAATTCTCTAGGGTTATAATTAACACTTCTAACACTGTAGGAGTGGCTGAGGCACTCAGAACAGATGATACATGTATAGATTCCTAATAGTTTTGAAATTATAAATATTGCCATATTGCATTTGTGGGTAACTGGTAAGCACACTGCAATATTGGAAGTGGCAAAAATTCTTGATCTGTATTCATCAATTGATCCAAACTACACAATCAACCCATTTCTTCCATTAAAAAGGGAAGAAGTCTTATAATCATCAAGTTACAATTAGCCATAGATTTAATGTAGCAAGAGGCGAGCAACTGTTAGAGATTAGGGGTGTCGGTCAATAATTATGGCAGCCCACAACACTTCCTGAAATACCCAGAGCACTGCAGTGCTATAATATATGCTGATTCTTAATGATGTGGACAGCTGCCAACAGGATCCCATCCTGAATGGTGCAAGACAAAGCACCAAATTGAGAAACGACCCCTCCTTGGCCTTTTTATATAGCGAAAGTAAGTACTAACATTGCATCTGTTTCCCTCCTCCCCAAGAGTCACATAATGGCATCTTAACAAGCAATTTAACACTTTGTTTTTTGAGCCCTGAAACAGCAAAGATAATGAATGGCTGTTTGGGGGCTTTAAGAAGCAAAAGAATGTATTACTTTTCCAAAGTGGCATTCCAGTCCTGGCAAAAACCAATCTTCTCTTCAACAAAGGAAATAGTTGAGATATTAATATCATAAACAAGGTACTGAGAGTATTCTGGTGTTGAGATAATTTGTTAATTAGTTCTTGGTCGTGACTAAGGCCATTTCCACACGAGACGCTGTTAGCGCATTGTAGCATTTACAATCCTGACATTGCCATTTACACGATGCTGGCAGGTTAGGAACATTGTTTTCCGCACCCTTCTGCCTTAAGCGGATGGATAGTGGTATCGCCACCGGTGTTCCTTCTGCATTACAGCATCCTTGACCACTTCCTTCCCCCCCTTTCGCCCTGCCCCACTGCCCCGATTGGGCATTTTTTTGAAAGCCATACTAATTCAGCAATGTTGTAATGGCATGACATGACACTATTTCACTTTTGCCCTATAATGCTTAAAAATATCTTTAAAAAAAGTTTTGACTCAAAGGAGAAATTTAAAATAAACACAGAGAGGTGATAGAAAGTAACCACGCCATGGGAGTAGCTGAGGGAGGGACAAGCTGGGCATGTCCATAGCCTAACCACTGCTAGATCTGCAATAACAGGAAGTGATATCAAGCGCGATACTGCTACTGCGCTAAGATGGCTGATGGGATTGAAACACTAAAAGGATTTTTTTGGAAATAGAATACAGTAGTTTGGCAATGCTTGGGGGTGGAATAGCAGCTGGATAGTGATGTCATTGTGCGGTAGCACGGCTCCTGGACTGGAAACAACCTGTTGTTGTTGCACTATAGTGACGTTGTACAGAAATGGCCAGACTCCAATCTGATGAGATGTGCTTAGTCAAAAGTAAATTCCATAATGTTCAGCAGGGCTTATTCTCAAAACTATAAGGAACTATTTTCTTGTCAATCAAATTTTGAGAAGATTACTATTTTGAACTTAGAGGCAGCAGTAACTAAGGGTGCAATCTTACTTAATTGGGAGTATTTCCACTTAATTGGGAGTAACTCTCATCTATATAATTCTTTTATTAAAAAAAAAAAGTAACAACAACATTTTCAAGAACCTAAGTTTGGCAGGACTTATTCCAGAGGAACTTTGGATAGGATCACACTGAAATTTCCATTGCTTTAAATGGGAGTGGTACACCCATTCTGTGTATGTCCCATTGCCTACAAAATGAATTTACTTCCAAATTCCAAGTTAGGATGTTTGAGATTTTGGTCAGAAATTGACCAAATTTCAATCGCTTTGGGTTCAGTCAATTTTATTCCCATCTAAGACTGAAATCTATTTTATCCCCCAGCTCCACCCCATCACAAAAAACATGTTAAATCAACAAATCTGGGAAGAAAGACACAACAGTTACAGCTATACAATTACATAATGATGAAATTCAATAAAATTACAAGAATTAGAAGGTCTGCAACAGGGGGATAACTTAACAAGATCTTTCCACCAATGTTTATGAGGTCATGCAGGAAAGAACCTGACAGAAATTGAAAAGTAAACAAAAATGTGTTTTACTGAAATATTCACACACACACAAAAGATCCAAGCACTCATGCACTCACACAAGATTTAACTAAAGGATAAAGGGAAGAAAATTGTAGATAGAGGAATGTTAGGGTTTGGGTGAAAATAACCAGTCTGGAGAGAAGTGAGGAAAGTGGCAAGGTGGCTTAGGTTGGCACCTAAGGACAGTTCTTGTTCAGAAACGTGGAGACAGCATGGCATTCAGTAAAGTGAGAGACTGCGCTGAGTAGCTAAAAAATGAAGGTTTTCATACCCCAAAACTACACGCAGGTATGGGTGTGAATGACTCTCTCAGCCAAGTAGCCCATGGGAGTTGCAATGCAAACAATGAGGTCCAGATGGAGTTAATGGTCTTAGTGTTTAGGGGAGAAAGAGGTAATGGCTGTTGTAATAGTTTTGTGTTGTGGAGAGCTTTGGGAGACAATGCAGGAAAACATCCAGGTATGAGAGAACAGGGTTGAAACAATCACTGTTTGGTAAGAACTTCCCTTTTCTGCACAGAGATGTTCCAGCTTCAGCTTAAGCCTATTATCTCTGCAGTTGTTTGGCAATCTGCCTGACAATGATTTCAGCTATGCCTAGAGGCGCTGATCTGTCTTGCAATCACATCTTTTCACTCAGTAATTTTCCTTTATCCAGCTTGACCTTCTATTCACCTCAGGTTCCATTTTATATCAATGTCAATTACTGTAGTTAGTAGATATTATTTGCCAATTAAAGCATATCAATTTCGGTGTGTGTGTGTGCAGGGCTGTAACATTGGGATGTGATCCCAGGCAGATGGATATAGAGGTTATAATTTCAACCTTACTGTTAGTGAGAGTGCCTGCTCAGAAATAAGTTTCACTGAGAGGATCAGCACTATGATTTCTGCACCAAGTGGACAAAAGCCTTTTGGCAATAGTGGATCTCCCCCAAGGGGAAAAAAGGCACGGGTGGGAGGGAGATTGAACAAATGAGAGAAAGGATTATGGTGGAAAGAAACAGGTAGCACTGATGGACTGCATGATCATACACCAATTTTAAAAAAGTGGCCAAAAAGATTACTGGGGAAACAGGGGGAGGCAGAACTTTGCTAACAAGGTAGAATGTCACCAATACAGTAGGGAACAAAAAGAACAGGATGGCAAAACACATGCTCCCAAGAAGTGACTGCAGTCACTTCAAATTTAAATTGTCTCTTATATTGTGCAAAGGAACAGATGATTCTCATGTCCCTAGGCCACAGGAATAGTGACTGATGGCTTTCGATGGTTCTGTGACTCATGTGAATTACACATTTAAATGTGGGAACATGCATATGTTAGCAGGCACAGATTTATGGGACTTTCGCCCCACCCCCCAATGCTTTCCCAAAACAGTTCTTGCATTATTATTCACCTCACCCTCCTCCACTCTCCCTGGTGTTGTCCTGCTTCCTTTCTCCTCCCACAGCCCCAAGCCTTCTAGAGAGTTTTAGAGATGCCACTGTGATGATAGCACTACAATTTGAAGACTGAGCAGAATGGTATTATTGCATCATTTGTTGTGAAGGCATGTGGTTTCTGACATGGTTAATTACAAAGCAGAGCTCCCTCTCTGAATTACCAGATTTTCCACCATTAATTGCTCTAAAATACCTCACCTCTATACAGACAGAAAAATGTAGAGATGCATTTCAAACTCCTAACTTAGATTTCTGATATAAATTTGAACTGTTTGACCACCACAACATTTTTGACATGAAGATGCCAAAGGAAAAGTTAACACCACTGTGTGCCCGTAAAAATTCATAGCATTTTTACTAGATGTTCAGGTGTGTATCACTGTAACATTTTCTTCTCTGTTATACTGTTCACTTTCCCTTTTTTTTTTAACAGTATGTCTTTCTTTCTGTATAGCATACATTCATATGCATTTTCTTGCAACTTTCAAAGAGGCTGGGAAATTGTTCCAGACCACCCCCAACAATAAACCACTCACTGCCCAGTTCCACGTTTTTTTTTCAAAAACAGTACTTTAAAAACAAACAAACAAACAAACAGTGCCTTCAGAACCATGGCAGTCCAGTTGTGGAATGCCCTTCTCTTGGAGGCCAGACTGGCATCAATACTCATGTCATTTAGGTGCCAAGTTAAAATCTGGCTTTTCATCAAGCCTTTGGACCTCATTAACATCCCAAATATGGTGTACATAGTTTTAAATTTTTTAAAAATCTTTTAACTCTGCTTTTAACTTATTACTGGAGTTTAATATGTTTTTATTTCATTTAATTATTTTTTGTTTTAAACTATATAACTTGTTTTAATGCTTTTCATAAGCTCTCCTGAGATCTTTGATATAGGGTGGGGTATATCTATTTTAATAACTAACTAACTAAATAAACACTTGTGAGATCGATGTTATGGAGCTTAAAGGAAATACAGCTGAATGAGTATATGCAAAAAAAAAAAAAAATTAAGAGCAACTAAATTAAATGTAGTGTAGTTGTTTGAGCATTGGACTGTGACCTTGGAGACCAGGGTTTAATTCCCTGCTCCACCACAGTAACACACTCTCAGCCCAGAAAATCCTGTGATAGGTTCACTTTAGGGTCGCTGTAAGTCAGAAACAACTTGAAGGCACAAGGCAACAACAAATCAAATGAAGAGATTCGGGAAATATTTCTTTTTTTTTTTTTTTAATAATTTTATTAAGTTTCACAAATAAAAAACATCATCTCAAATTGTACTTTTACATGTAATGTTTTTGTTCTTCCACTCTGATCTAGTTTTCATTTTCTAGATATCTACTCACATATAAAAAATTATGCCTCACAATTCCATGTTCATCTTACATGCTTGATCTTGCATTTCTCTCATCAACTCCTGTTATGTTACAGTTATTCCTCTTTAATTTCAACCATAATTCAGACATTTTCACTTGACAGTTCCCAGCAATTACCCATTACAATTTGCCATTCTGTTTTTATCTGATCGTCCGATTTCCCCTTTAATCTTTGTGAGACAATATCTGCATTTCTATTCTCAATAAATGTCCCCCACCATTGTTCGATTGTGGGTATTTGCTGAGACTTCCACAATTTGACATATTCAGTTTGAGCTGTCGTTATCATGTACAATATTAATCTCCAATGCCTCTTAATGTTAGTATTCTCAAGAACATTTGTCATGTTTAACAAATAAAATTCAGGTTTTTTTACAAATTGAACCTTCAGTATTTCACACATCTTTTTATGTATTTCACTCCAATACTTTTTTTGGCTTGGGACATGACCACCACATATGAAATATTGTTCCCACCTCTTTCTGACATTTCCAACACATTCCCGTACTTGTATTATAAATCTTTTTTAACTTGTCTGGTGTCATGTACCATCTATGAAACATTTTAAAATAGCTCTCTTTAAGATTCTGGGCCATTGTAAATTTTTGTGTCCTTTTCCAGCTCTGTTCCCATTCATCTAATTGAATTGAATGCCCAATATTCTGTGCCCACAAAATCATTGCAGATTTCACAGTCTCCTCCTGTTTCTCCTGTGTTAATATTTCTTGATATATATGGGCTAACAGATGCGGTGGATTGTCAAAGATCCATTTAATCACTCCTGTCCTTTCTTTGGATTCTATTCCATAAGTTTTCAAGTCCATCTGGAATCTCTCATTTAGCTGCCTGTACGGAAACCAACTTAATGGCAATCCTTCCTGTTCCAATTTTTCTCTTGATTTGATCTTATAAGCTTTTGTCATTGTTTTCTCTAATATATCCTCATATATCCAGTACTCCCATTCCTCCCCGTAGTATTTGATCTGTCATAATATTCCATTTAATTCTTGGTTTTTTCCCTTGCCATATAAATTTGGTCAGGTCTTTTTTCCACTGTATGAAAGGTTTACTGTTTGTTATTATGGGGAGATTCTGAAACAAAAAATTCATCTTTGGAAGAACATTCATTTTGATAGTCGCTATTCTCCCCAACATAGACAATTTCATGGAAGTCCACCTTTCCAACTCTTTAATTATCTCTTCCCATTTTTTCTCATAGTTATTTTGAAACAGCTCATTATTCCTTTTTGCTATCCAGACACCTAGATATTTTGCTTTTTGTACTTTATTAAATCCAGTTGCAAGTGCTAATTCGTTCTCCTCCTTGTCTGTCATGTTTTTCATTAACAAAGCTGTTTTTTCTTTATTTACCTTGAATCCTGAAAATTCTCCATATTCTTGTATTATTCCAATAAGATTTTATATGCTTCTCTTAGGATCTTCAAGAAACAGAACCAAATCATCAGCAAATTCTTTAAGTTTGTATTTATAATTCTTGATTTGGACTCCTCTTATAGCATTATCTTCTCTTATGTTGTTATTTAATATCTCCATTGTCAATATGTATAACAAAAGGGACAGAGGACATCCCTGTCTTGTTCCTCTGTTCAATTCAATCTGCTTAGTTCTATCTCCGTTAATACCCAATCAAGCTCTTTGTTGGTTATATATTGCTTCAATCCATAAAAGAAATCTATCTCCAGCTTGCATTTGCTTCATTACCATTTTCAAAAACAGCCAACTGATCATATCAAAAGCCTCCTCTGCATCAACAAATATCATGGCTATTTTCTTCTCATTATGTTTTTCATGATATTCAATTATATTCAATACTGTTCTTATATTATTTTTTAAATATCTTTTTGGTATAAAACCATTCTGATCTTCATGAATAAGCTCAGCCAAAATCTTTTTAAGTCTCATTGCAAGGATTGAAGCAAAAATCTTATAATCTATATTCAAAAGTGAGATTGGTCTATAATTTTTGACATCTGTTAAGTCTCTGCCTTCTTTAGGAATTAGCACCACATTTGCCTCTCTCCAGGTGTCCAGTACTCCTTCTTTTATAATCTCATTTATAGTACTTTGCAATGGAATTGAAATCTCATGTTGTAGAGTCTTGTAATATCTTGCCGTAAAGCCATCTGGACCCGGAGCTTTATCATTCTTAAGGTTCTTAATAGCTTCCATTACTTCCATCATAGAAACTGATTTATTCAGGATCAATCTGTGATCTTCAGTAAATCTTATTTGTTCTATGCAAGTATTCTTCCAGTTCCTGTTGTTTTTTCACTTTTGAAATCTTGCTCATCAGTTTCTCATAATACTTATAAAATGCCTGCTTTATTCCTTCATGTTTAGTAATTCTCTCTTCTCCAGTCTTTATCTCTGATATAATATTCTTAGTCCATCTTCTCCGCAACAGATTGGAGAGAAGCTTTGAGGGTTTATTTGCTTGCTCAAAATAATTGTGTCTTGTTCTCCGTACTTGTTGTTCTATTTCTTTCAAGTTAAGTTGATTCAGTTCAGCTTGGCAAACTTTCATCTGTAGTCTGATTTTCTCATCAAAAGGATATTTCCTCATCCGTTTCTCAACTTCTTTCATTTTGTCCAATATTTGCTGCTCAGCATTTCTCCTTTCTTTCCCAATTTCTGCAAACCATCTGATACAGTTGCCTCGCATCATTGCTTTACTTGCATCCCAAATAGTCCTCATCGTCAAATCGGGTGTCATATTTTCACTGAAATAGTTAATCAACTCCTTCTTCGCTTCATTTATGTATTTCTCTTTATTAAAGATCTCATCATTTAATATCCATATCCTTTCCCTTTCCTTAATCTTCATCTTAAGAAGCAGTGGGTTGTGATCTGAACATAAATTTGGAAAAATGTCTATATCTGTAGCCTTCAACAATAACGCTTTAGATACCAGTATCATATCAATTCTGGACATTGATTTGTGTGAGATTCGGGAAATATTTCAACCCGTGGTTAAGTACTGGCATAGCATTCTGTTCCTGTCAGTCTCTCTCAAAGTATTAAATACAATATACATAAAAAAACTTGTTGATTGTATATTAGATATGTCACTGTGGTTTGGGCTGGTTGATTTCTGTACTTTGGTCACAGTACCTATTTATCAACATGTGGCTATAGCTTGTCAAATGTTTGCTTTCTGATATGCATAAAATAGCCCGTGACGACAAGTAACAATCACCTGTGATTGATCTTGGGCTTCTGAGCGTATCTTCTATCATTTCAAGTTCTATTGAACTGCAATTCTCATCAGTATAAGAAAGTATTGGTTTATTGACAGAGCTGTTTTTGTTTTTTTTTACCAACGTTAGGATACTTAAAGAGCCTAGGTTTGAAACATCCCTTGAGCTTAAGCATAAGACACGCTTTTCATAATGTGGTCCCATTGCACATTGAAACAAAACACCCTGTAATCTAAAGCAATTACTCCCATTTATTTTGTTCAGAAGCAGTGTTCTGCTGTAGTGGGAAAAAAAAAAAGGACAATCACCTTGAAGCCTCATTTGTGGTTTGATACTAGCTGTGCATTGCACAGATCCATTTTAGATAATCTTCTATAAAATAATACAAATCCACAAGCAAGCAATGCCTCCTACGGGCCCTGATATCCTCTTGTTCAAAGTCTCTTCTCAGTTTCAGCTTGCACTGGCCACTAACAGTGAACACTAATTAATAAGCCACCAGAACTTGCTAGGATTGTTACACCTAGCTGCCTCTTAGAAACTAAAACAGGTCTGAAGAAAAATGGTCAGGTCTGAATACGGGTAGGTAAAAAGTTTTTCTGTGTCTGTTTTTGAGAAATTGAGTAGCAAGAGGTGAAGAGAGAATGTATTTTGCTGTTATTTTGGGAGATATGAAGGGTTACAGTTGCCCACCCTGGGCCCAAATCTTCCTGCGCAGTAAAAGAAAAAAGCCTTGTTTGCTTCCCAGTTTTGTTGTCAAGACTTCCCGCTCACCTGGTGTGCCAAGCAGGTCTCCAGGTATGTTGCAGAACAGGTAAAAACAAGGGAAGGATGACAGTGCCTGGGAGCAAACAAGTGGATACAGCCACAGCAACTTTTTCTTTCAACCACAGGGGAAGATATAATTTGTGGTTTAATTTGTTGATTTTTTCTGGCTATGTAATGGCAACCTTGGATGTTGTTGCTTAATTACTAGCACTGCTGGTCTGTAGACACGCTTCTCACATGCTCTACCAGTTCCCTCCTCCCGACCCCAGGAATAAAAAGTATCAGCAATCTTTAGTACTTTGTCATTACAAAGGATGTGATTTAGGTTTCCCAGCTCCCAGGACCTTGCATCTTTTCAGGGTCTTAAGGCAAGGGGAGGAATCTCGGGAACAGAGTGATGCTGAAAAGTGAGTTAGTAGCCCTCACCGCTACAGGATGACTGAACAGCATTCTCATGAAAAAGAAAAGAAAAATAAACCCCATTCCCTCCTTTCTCCTGCTCTCAGAGTTTTTCAAACCATGACCACCACCAGGGCTCAGTGGGAAAGAGCAGGCAGTGTGGGGAAATAGTGAGTTGCCTCACCATTTACTGTCTCAAAAGTCACTGAATACAGGGTTGCAGTTGTATAGCTTTTCCTAAATTATTGTCACGGTGCCTGAAGCTGCAATGAAGTTTTCTTTCTTGATCTCGGGTGCACATGAGTTGTACCGCTGTAAGGAAAAAAGTATGATATGAATGTTTTTCTTCATAAGTTTAGGTACTTGATTCTTTTCTTATTTAATTCTTGATTTAACTTCTCTGTCTGTCTACTTTTTCTTGTCCCCTTTTCTCTCTCCCCGAATATCTGGCTTAAAATCTTCTCATTCCCTTTTTCATTTTCTCTCATTTCTCTTTTTGTCATCTTCTTCCCTTTGCCACAATTCTACTTCTCCCTCATGCCCTTGTCCCTCACTTTCCTGTCCTTTTACCTTCTCCCCAACAACTCTTGCCTCGCTAAATATCTTCCTCTTTCCTTTTCATTCTTTCTCTTATTCCCTCCTTTTTTGTCTTCTTCCCACTCTGGCGCACAACTCCTGCATTCTCACTTCCTCCTCCACTTCTTCTTTTCCCTCACATCCAGCTGCACTTGTCTCCCTCTTCTCCACTCTGACTTGCCATTCTCATTCCTTTTCTCCTTTACCCCATTTTTCTTAGGCCATTTCCACACTAGCCTGTTATAGCGCTATGATTCCACTTTCAACATCCTATGGAATCCTGGGCCCCTCCCGAAACTGCAAACCCCAGGATTCCATAGGATGTTGAAAGTGGAATCATAGTGCTATAACAGGCTAGTGCGGAAATGGCCTTAGCTTTACTCATCATGTTCCTTCCTGTTTTTTCCATATCTGCCTATATGACCTCTAACCTTTGCCCTCTTCCAAGTTAGAATATGGTAGATTCTCAGTATTTTAAAGGTGTCTCATTGCAAGAAGGCATGATTCTGAAAAAATAGGCATCAATAGGATTGTCCTGTTGTTCTGTCATCATCATTATTATTAGCAGCAGCAGCATCACCATTTCCCACTCCCCAAAATATATAACATTATTATGATTATTTTGGCAAGGTGGGAGGAATTTACAACTTGACTGTAAAAGGTGGGGGGGGGGGGAGAAGAAAAGGTGGTCATGAAAGGTACTGATTAATGGAGCAACTCAGAATCCAGAAAATTTATTTTTTATTGGAAATGTTATTTTGACAGAACTATATTTCCTACATGTTGTTAAAAAGCTGTGTTATTAAAGGTGCTTTAAAAAGCTGGAAAAATTTTCTTTTCCCCTGTTCAAAACAGAGTTTAGAAAACTTTCTCTTACTGGATTACAGCTCCCATCTGCCCAATGCTTGGGAAAGTTACTTTTTGGATTGCAACTCCTGTAATTTTCCAGCCAGCACAGCCAATGGTCATTTCCAGTGTTTTTTCCCCCCAAGCTCTGGACAAGCCTAAGAGGTATATCTTGTTTGCTTCTGTTCTAAAGAAGAACAGTATTTCAGGAAGAGCAGGGTAGGTGAGCTGAATTCTTTCACTGACAACAGGTTTTCTCACCAAATTCCCACCATACACAGTTTCTTTCCCATACAGCCTGATATTGGATAATGATTTGCTTTTCTAAACATGTATTCAGAATTCCTTTCAGAAAGAAGCTGCAGCTTCAGGTGGTTTTGAGCTCAAAAAACGGATGGCAACTTGATGAAGTACTTTCTTGAGGCTGTTCTTTTTTATTATTTTTTTAAAAAAAGCAAGATATTGATTTCTTTTACTTGCTTATGACTTTTAATTTCCTTCTGAGAGTGTGAAATGTAAGCTAGGGAGCCTTTTTAAAATAATACTTTCCTTTTAATTTACCACCTAGTGGCTAAGTGGACCAAGGCCATTTGAGTACCAAAACTAGATCTAAGTCCAGATTGACACGGACTCTGTTTCATCCCAAAGGCCATGGAGTTTAACTGCCACCACTTCCTTTGAAGTCTAAAAGAAGACCTTAGCAGCTGGATAATAATTACCAAGATCTCCCAGAAAGAAGATTTAAGTTGTTACTTCTTTCAAAGCAGCAAGGATCAGTCTTTCATGGAAAGAGGTATCAACTGAACCCAACCAGTGATCCCCTCCCTAGGTAGATGTTAATATACCAAAAGGACAAGGGTGAAGAATATAGGTGGTTGGCTTTAGCATTCCAATCATTTTGGTCTACATCCTAAGGTCACATCAATTAAAACGAATCCCACTTAAATAGACTAAATGGCACTAAGACAATTTCATATTCAAGGCAAGTGTGAATGACACTATTTTTAGTGTGCCTTGCAAACAAGTGGTATCAGGGCTCTGAAGGTTCTAATACAATCCCAATGGGGGCAAGTTTTACTAGCCTGTTCACCACTTGGAAAAGTCTTGCTGTCCAGCTATTTAAGAAATCAGTTAGTGGGTCTGAGGCCCTTTCCTCACGAGGCAAGGGAATCGCTCCGTGCCATTACTCACCGCTTCTTCTAGGGTCCGAAGCAACGCGGACTGTCCCTGAAGCCCTTCTGCAGGGCTCCTCCTTGGTCCAGGGCGACTCGGAGCAGTGCGAGGCCTGTAAATCCGCACTGCTCCGGCTTCCAAAATGGTGGCTCCGGCTTCCAAAATGGCGGCTCCGGCTTCCAAAATGGCAGCTTCCGGCTTCCAAAATGGCGGCTTCTGGTTGGTCGTGGGTCCTGACCAATCGCTGAAGCTCGCCACGCCTAAAGCCCGCCCTCCACAGATGGCAGGCTCGCATTGGTGTGAGCCTGCGAATCTGCACAAGAGAGCAGGAACGCAATAGCACGTTCCAGCAAAATAAAGACCTGTTTTTTCCGGTCTTTCAAAAACACGCTGGAAGACCACTTGGGGTTGTCTTGGAGCAGACTGAGGTGCGGATCTCCGGTAAGTGGTCCGCTCCTAGTCACTCCAAGGTGTAGACGACCTCCGTGCGAGGACGCACTGCCCTGTTCTAATTGCCTGGTGTGGAAAGGGCCTGGGTTTTGATTGCTTCATCACCACCACCACCCTAAAAGAAGCACAGCAATACAGTCAGCCCTTCACATGTGCTAGGGTTGGGGACGCAGGACCCCCACAAAATTGGAAAATTCACAAATACCAAAATGTATGTGTGTGTCTGTGGAAACAGGGCTGAGGCACAGTGGAGAGAATGGATGCCCAGAATCCAAACCAGGTCACGAAAAGGAGAGGGAAGGGGGATGGGTTGGCATGGTGGACCTATACTTCCTCTCTCTGTCACCCAGCTCCTCTCTTGGGTGTGGGGGAGGCATCGGGGGGAACTTTTGTGGTGCTGAGAAATCAGACTGCAAGCCATTCTTAGCTGTCCAGGCAGCTGCTGGTGGAGGAGGAGGAGGAAGAGGACCGCCAGAGATGAGTTTTTAACGGGCTGGAGGTCTGATCGGAGCCACTGAGAGAGAAGGTCCCCCGGGAACAGAAGCACCTGAGGGGAGGAGCAGGGGTTGGAGAAACTTGCAAATGATCAAATCTGTGAAAATCAAATGCACAAATATGGAGGCCTGACATATGCCTGCCTGCCTGCCTGCCTGCCTTCCTTCCTTCCTTTCGTTCGTTCTATTTTTGGTGCATTTGGCCATGCTCATTATGAGATGTGTGTGATCTGTGTTCTAGTCATGAAACATCCTATCTATTTCATTGCTCACAGTTTCCCAATAGACCAGTGAGGTGCCTTGGCTGGGAAACACTGAGAGGCATGTTCAGGAGTGATTGTGTTGATAGCCCATTCCATCCGACTACTCCACAGTGAAACAATGGTTTGAACAAGAGTGCCAGTCAAGTCAGCTGGAAACTTTCTCCCCCCCTCACAATGGGGGAGTCTGGATCCTACAAATCCAACTTCAGACAGACTATCATAATTGGTCTTCTACCTCTGGGAATCTTGAATGCCCAACCAGTTCTGTGCCCTGTCTATTGCTAAGAACTGCAATTCCCAGTGCTGAGACAGGAGAGAATCCTTGCCTAGAGCCCTTGAATTTCCAATCCAGTTCTGAGTCAAGCATAAGGGACTTTCCTACCACTCCTTTTCATACGTCCTTGTTTGTTTCTCTTTAAATCTGTCCATGGTCAAACATACCCACATAGAACTGGCAATATCATGTGACTGATGTGTTATATGGTTAAAAGACTTTTATTTAGGCTTACTTTTCATGAGTGTGTATGTGTATGCCTTCAGGACACTGTTGATTTATGGCAAACCTGTGAAGTTTCATAGGGTTTTCTTAGGCAAGGAATACTCGGAGGTGATTTTGCCAGTTCCTTCCTCTGAAATACAGCCTACACTACCTGGTATTCTTTGGCAGTCTCTGTCAAAGTACTACTAATCAATCTGACTGTACTTAACTTCCAAGATCAGATGGGACCTAGTGTTTCAGGATATTTGCATTAAAAGTAATTGCATTTTTTAAATCTATTGCCTGATTAATCAAGGGCAAGTAATTGTTTTAACTAATTAATTAGCAAACTTGGACTCTCAAAGCACAGTATCTGGGTTTCTGTCTTGAAATGCTTTTGATTATAATATATTGATTCATTCATTTAATTAATTAATTAATCTTTATTTACCTCCTCTCCAGTTTGCACCAGTTCCTAAGCTTGCATCAAAAACTAAAATAACATAGAAAGTTAAACATCAGAGATCCACACAACAGAGATTCACATTATGCTGAAGAGTTACAAGACTGCTGAAAACCTAGGCAATTTCAGGGTCTTTTGGGAAGTAATAACTGATGTAAAGCAGGGACCAGCAAATTAGAGGATCCATTTTGAAACATGCTCTGGGGAGTATAATCCATGCCATGGAGAACAGAGAACTGATGGTTTATTATTTTCAGCAATGTTTGCTGAAGATCAGCTTTGTCACCTGGCTTTTTAATGTCGGCAAATTTATTCAGCTTCCTTTTCAACTTTTCAGCTAAATAAAACATTGAATAAAAATGTGTGGTTTAAGCACTCTTTCTGTGTGCAGGAAGATACTGCTCACAATCACTGTACTAGGACTACTGTGGTTCCCTGGTTCATTGTGTCCTTTGAACATAATTCAGGTGAAAGCTGTTTTTTTTTAACCTTTTTGATGGCAAACTCATGCATTATTTCCCCAAAGTCCATTTCTTTTGTAAGTTCATATTTAATAGGGAAAATATCTGGTTGGCCAATCTATTCTTCTCTAGAAAACCTGCACTTTTTGATGCGTGCTAATTTGTTGACATTTCTTTTGAGTTTCCGACGCAGTTGTTTTCGGTAGGCAAAGAACCACACTTCACTGGAAATTAATTGTAGTTGCACTTGAAAAGTTACTTTTACAAAGAATTTTGATCCCATTCATTAGATTTTAAAAAGTAATCTATGTAATTTTTCATTGCACTGTTTAAGAAGTAACTTGTGTTACTCCTTGCATTGCTCATTACCTTTCATTACTTTCCGTCATTTTTGTGGGGGAAGCCTTAGGATTAATAAGAAAATGTTGTACATATTAAACAAGATGCCTAGCAAGCTTGCTCAAAAATGCATAAAAATGACCTTTAAAAGTAATATTTAAAAAGTAACTAGACAACGTTATCATACTACAAGTAAGATTTCATGCCCATCCATTACATTGCTCTAACTTCATTGGCCTAACTCTACGAGCTTCATTTGAAAGCTGGTCCCAAACAGAGTAGTCCCAGTGAATCAATGAAATTTACATAAGTGGTGATTTACAAGTTGCTACTGATTCAGTGGACTACCAGATGGATTAAGCCATTATATCTTTGTTGTATCTCTTCGCCAACCCTCATAGCTTGTTAAAGGTACCAGTGTTGGGTAATTTATTACTTCCAAACTCTGGCTCTTCCTGCCAGCTTTTCCTCCTTATATACAAAGCTTTCTGGATATGTAACAACCAGGGTTAATGGTGCGGCAAGCTCAGCTGTGCTGTGCTTGTGTATCTCATAAAATGCACCCTCCTTCTGTGCTTGGATGCTCTGCACAGCCTCCATGAGCTTGCACCCTAATTTCCAGCATACCCCAGCTAGAAACACTCAGCTGCTCCTTTCAAAATCATTGCAAAGCCTGACTCCACTTTACCTACTTCTTGGTATGGCTGGTGGCTTCCATACCAGTGGGTCTATAAACCTACCCTGGGTTTCAGTCCAAACTTTATGAGAGCTATCCAAATTGCTCAGCTGATTTCGAGGCAGGGTTCAGCACCTTGAATAGTTCTTGTAAATTTCAGACTAAAGACCAGAGCAGACCCACTGCCTCACTGGAAACCACCACTGGTGTCATTTTTCTGAAGGAATGATATTATACTCCAACATCTGGGAAATGATTCCAAACTATTACGAAGTGTTATCACACTTTTGTTATGTCCCTAGCCACTTGCTGGCAGTAATCAAATGGCAAAACTCACAACAATACTTTCAGAGACGTATGTGCTGCCTTAAATAACTTTAGATTTTTGTCTTTAAATGTGTTATATTTAAATCTGCTGCTGAGTAATACATTTGGAGCTTCCTCCACTTTCCACTTTCCACAAAGGCCCCCGAAAGTTCTGAAAGAAAGCACTGTGCATGAGTTCTTCTTAGGCAAGGGTGGCTCATGCTCTGCGTAAAAAAAATAGTGAAGGCAGACTACATCCTTACCAAAGATCAGCAAATGCCATGAGTTTTTGTCCTTTTGCACAATACATAGAATTCCAACTGAGTGATATAAATGTATGATGTCTGCAGTCTGGTGTAACATTCCAGTTTTTCTTTGAAATTTTAAAATATAAATAAGGGAGATGGAAAACAGAGAGGATGGTGATATCCCTAAACTCTTTAATGACAGACCCTTTTCTTTCCTGCTGTTCTCAGGGAGATAGTGTACTGTGGGGGCTATGTTTAATGGAAAAGGTCACAGGTTTCCTGGATTCAGTCTACAGAATCCCCATCCCCTAGCTTCCTGACAGTATCTCTCTTGCCTGTACAAGTGAATCATAGAATCATAGAATCATAGAAATGTAGAGTTGGAAGAGGCCACACGGGCCATCCAGTCCAACCCCCTACCATGCAGGAGTACCCTCAAAGCACTCCCGACAGATGGCCATCCAGCCTCTGCTTAAAAACCTCCAAAGAAGGAGACTCCACCACACTCCGAGGCAGCCTATTCCACTGCCAGACAGCCCTGACTGTCAGGAAGTTCTTCCTGAGGTTCAGGTGGAATCTCCTTTCCTGCAGCTTGAATCCATTGCTCCTTGTTCTGGTCTCTAGAGCAGCAGAAAGCAAGCCCTCTCCTTCCTCTACATGGCATCCCTTCAAATATTTAAACATGGCTATCATGTCCCCTCTTAACCTTCTCTTCTGCAGACTAAACATACCCAGCTCTCTAAGTCTATCCTCATAGGGCATGGCTTCCAGGCCTCTCCCCATTTTGGTTGCCCTCCTCTGGACCTGCTCCAGCCTGACCATGTCCTTCTTGAATTGGGGTGCCCAGAACTGGACACAGTATTCAAGATGAGGTCTAACCAAAGCAGAGTAGAGTGGTACCAGTACCTCCCTCGATCTAGACACCATACTCCTATTGATGCAGCCGAGAATTGCGTTGACTTTCTTGGCTGCCGCATCACACTGCCGACTCATGTTCAGCTTGTGGTCTATTAAGACTCCTAGATCCCTTTCACACGTACTGCTATCCAGCCACGTGTCCCCCATCCTATATTTCTGTATTCCATTTTTTCTATCTAAGTGTAGGACCTTAAACTTCTCTCTGTTGATTTTCATTTTGTTAGCTTTGGCCCAGCTCTCCAATCTATCCAGGTCATTTTGAATTTTGATCCTGTCCTCTGGCGTATTAGCAACCCCTCCCAATTTGGTGTCATCTGCAAATTTGATGAGCATGCCCTCTATTCCTTCATCCAAGTCGTTGATGAAGATATTGAACAGCACTGGGCCCAGGACAGAACCCTGTGGCACCCCGCTAGTCACTTCTCTCCAGGATGAAAAGCAGCCATTCATGATCACCCTTTGGGTTCGGTCGGTCAACCAATTACAAATCCAACTAACAGTAGCCCTGTCCAGCCTGCATTTTACTAGCTTCTTTGCAAGAGTGTTTTTTTTTTCTGATTAGAAAGTTCCCTTCAGAATCTTCCATATAGTCCTGATTCCTGTTTCCTCAACTCCCCACGGGCAAACACTTCTGTGCCGCTGCCTTCGGCCCCCTCACACAGCAACCCCCAACAGCACGGATCCCTCAAGTGAAGTAGTCTGAGAATCCATGGACAGATGTGTGCATTGTTGCCAGATATCTAGGTAATAAATCCAAGTTCTTATTTTCATATTGCTATTGCAGTGCTAACAATTCACATGGAGGTTTATAGGACAGTGCCTGAGATCCTACATCAGTGCATAACTCCACAGTTCTGCAGCCTCTCATCACCAGACAGCTGTCAAGCCCAAGGAAGGGTCCCTTCTGCTCTTGCTTACAGCTGAAGAAGGAGTGGGCGATTCAGACCATGGAGAGAGGCAGCTGATCACAGCCCAATAGTGAGGGTAAGAAATGAGGGTGCACTCTCAAATAGAGTGCATCTGCCATTTGCTTCCCCAGGAAGCTCAGAGTCACCTCCCTTCCTTCTCTTGCTGCAAGCAACAGCAGCAGGAGTACCTCCTGGCAGCTGACAGCTGCTGGACAGTGGCAGATTTTTGGATGGAGCAAATGGATCGGTGAATAGCACTCCACTCCACATCCAAAATAGGATTTATGCATGCAGAAGCACTTACACGCATGTAAGTCACTAGCAAGATGCTGGCCAGTGTAAGCAAACAAATAAAACAAAAAAAGACGTCTTTAACCTGAATTACATTTCAAAAGTGGGGAGCTCAGGGAAGGGACAAAAGTAACAAAATGGTGAAGAATAGGGGAATGGGAGAAGCAAAATTATCAAGGGACAAATGTGAGAAGATGTGTGTGGGACAGAGAAGCTGGAGTCCATTTTTTGCAGACATGGACCTACACAACCCACAGACGCCATTGCTGAAATTCCCTTTTCTACACACCCATTAAAGGTACAGGAGTCCTGTCCTCTATTTCACCTGGTAATCCTAGCAGGGACATCTGTAAGGAAGAGAATTCAGCACTTACCGTAGTCCAGAAAACTGGTGGTGTTCATCAAGGTAGTGGTATTCCACATTGTGCGTTTTGAGCAATTGACTCTTTCATGCTCATTAATATTTCTCAGATAACATACTGAGGAAAGTACAGGAGAGCCTTGGAAAACAGATGGGAGTGTGTGTTCCAGCACTGCATCCTCCAAATCTCCTGTGCCTTTTTTACCGTACACAACTATAAATTACAAGACATGCAACTGCCATCTTACCTGCTGAAAAACCTCCAGTTCTAGTCTAAAGAATTTGCAGCAAGAGTGTTCTTTTTTTTTTCCTGTTGTCCCAGTTTTTCCAGATGCCTGTGAGAACAAAAAGTGTTACTAGTTATTAATATACAGATTTTGTATTCCCCACACCCTTCATGTTTTTGGCACAGTGAAAATCACATGCCTTGTACTTCTTTGCAGGTTTCTCCTTCTGAGGCTGTGACATCTTAGAGTGAGATTTATGAATTACTCCTTTGGTTTTTAGCATTTGAAGCCTGAGGAAATATTTGTTATTTGATCACAATTGTATTGCACCTTTTCTATAGTGAACATCTGTTAGCAGTGTACATTAACAATATTGCTCTGTGAATTCTCTTAACTTGAGAGAGAGTGGTAGCATGTCCTTACTGAACCCAACTCTCCTCAATTAATCCAGTTCTTCACTCAGTATCCCAAACTGCCCTCACAATAAAGTTGTCTGCTAAAATATCTGCAACACTGCATATCTGCATGAGCATCTTAAAATGAAATCTGTATCATCCAAGAGTAAGCATTTTTAACAGCAGAAACAATGGTCTCTAATCAATGGGATAATCAGACTTTAAACGTTGATGCCTTTGGAGTAATTCTCATTCTGTTTGTTAAACTTGATCAGAAAGTTTTCATTACGAAAGCACTGAGAGATGGTGGTCTAGTGCAATTACTTCCATGAACACTAGGTCTGGTGCAATTATTTCCATGAACACCTTTTTTTTAGGTTTACATTATAATGGGTTACAGTGAGTTGTCTTTTCTCAGCTTCCCATGCTGTATGATGCATAGCATAACCAAGATCAAATCTGATCAAAGATCTTATCAAAGCGAAATAAATGAGTCTTTAGACTCAGACCTACATCAGGCCATCAGTCACAATTTATGACAACTGGATCAAACACAGTTTATCCATGGCCTGCCAGATATTTCTCAGGTTTTGCTATGGCAGCCTGAGGCAGGCAGGAAAACAAACAAACATAGAAGGAGATTGGACTTGTAATGGACTGTCATCTGTAGCTTAGGACAGCCCCCTCCAACTGTCCCAGTTTGACCGGGGGCCGGGCAGTTAATCTGCTGCTGTCTCACTTTCTCCAGAAGCTGCTTTTAAAATGTCCCAGTTTTTCTCTCTTCATCTCACTTTTCCCCTTCATCCTTGGCTTGCTTCAGTTACTGCAAACTGAGTTAAAAGAGCAAATGCAGATTGCACTCAGAAGGGAGGAGAAGGGGGAAGAATCTTCCCTTTTCCGCTAGGCTAAGGTAAAAGCAAGCATCTGCATTTTCTCCTAGCTTTGGAACAGAATATCCAGTATTGTGTGATTCCTAACTGATTTTTCAATTAAGCAAAAGGAATAAAAACATCTTGCCAAAGGCACAGGAAAGGAAGGACCCTGACAGTTAAGAGGGGCCTTCCTTGAGTAAATCCACTTTGAATTGCAGCACCCTAGAACTGCACACCAGATATCCTCTAAGTCTTTCTTTCTTACATACACATAGATTTTCCCCATCTCTGATTTTCTTAAAATAGGATCAATAACACTGAGAAGCATTCCTGATTTGATTTGTTCCCCCTCTCTTCAGTCCTGATTCTTGTTTTTGAGATTTGCATAAACTTTGCATTTTAAGGCTTAGTTTTATTGGTTCTCTTTGGTCCGCTCTGCTTCCTTTTGAATTACGCATTCCCTGTGTGTGCCAGGGCTGCATGGTCCCACAGGAAAGAAAATGTAACTTGTGGAACATTGAGAGAGACTTTACTGTCTCCTTTTAATACATGTATTGTATTTATTAATGTGGGCTTTTTTCCCAGGCTTTCCTAAATACAGTACCTAAATTCCAAGGATGCTCTGCTTAAAATAGTAGTGTTGTGTGTCTTCATCAGTTCATCACTTTTGTTCTTCTTATGTGTGGCAGCACTCTTTTGGCCATACTCTGATGTTGTATGCGTCCCAGTTTTCATCTATGAAATGATAAAGTTTTCATCTATGAAATGATAAAGTATGTAGTACTTTTGTGTGGAGTTTCTCATTGTTGTCAGGCACACCCTTTTGGCCACACTCTGATGCTGCTCAGTCACACATGTCCCGATTTTTGTCTGTGAAACACTGAGGGGTATGTAGTGACCTGAATTTGCCCCAGTGGGTCACATGTGTGGCGACCTGCTGTAAGGATCATTCCAAAATAAAAAGCTGTTGTGAATGCAAGACAGCGTGTCCTCAACTAACCATGCACGTGCAGTTTGGACTGCACAGGTGACACTGTCTGTGAAACACAGTAATCATATTGGTCACCTGTTGGTAGGAAGTAAGGACTAAATCCATCCCTCCTGCCACTCCTCACAAGCAGCTAAGGAATACAAATACACTTTTAAAAATAGGATACTATTCACTCAGCTCATTTACAGGACTGGGGAAGAAAAGACTGCTTAGATGCCTTTCAACATTTCATAGATGAAAACTGGGAGAGGCATAGGTAAGCATTATCAGCCTGTGGTCAATATGGCAGATGTGGAAGCCCAGACAAGCTAGGAGATACTTCAGCAGCTTGCTTTTGCCTGAGCCTACTGCGAAGGGCAAGATCCTATCCCGTCCTCTCTCTGCTGCTGAGTTAATGGAGTGGAAACTACTTTTGCACTTTGAATTCAGTGTGTGGCAATTGAAATAAACTGAGGAGAAAGGGGGAAAGGAGACTGAAACAGAGATATTTTAAAAACAGCTGAAAAGAGACACAACTGAGGATTAATTGGGACTGTATCTGTCAATTTGGAAACGTTGAAGGGTATGTGTTGTTCCTTGTCCAACCAAGCCTTTGGACTCAGAGGAGGACATACACTGGAGAAGGTCGTAAACTAGGAAGCTGTGCTTGGTGACATTAAGCTGTCAGCTGTGATCTGCACAGTCACCTCCAAAAAACTCTCATTTTCCCTTATGTTATAGGAAGGTTCTGGGATGTGAGAAATTGGACTTTGCCAATATGAAAAACATTTTCAGATATAATCATTTCAGATGAAGCGCTGTCAAAGCTTTATTGCAAAGCATCCAGAAAACACATATCCTGCTTATGATTGACTCAAGATGGCAGAAACACAGACGCTGTGAAAAACTTAAAATAAAAAGTAATAAAGCTTACCAAAGGTACAAAGGCAGCAGGAAAGATAACAGAAAGTGTTCCTGTGCTGTTCATAGAAAAGAAGGAAAAAACCCAAGGAAGTATTGTAAAACCATAAGCACCTGGCATTTGTAAATGATGCCTGTTATTATAAAGTATTGATTTATCTTCAGGAAAATAAAGTACTTCTGCATATTAACATTATTTGTTTGATAGATATGGCAGGCTTGAAGTTCCTGCAATTGGTAGAATATAAGATTTATATCTCCTGCTATTGTCCAAAGCTGTTTTTGCATCTGTTATTGCAAGCTCAGCACTTCTTAGGCTTCAGAAGGTGCAGGGATGATAATTAATCACAAATGCTGGCTTGTTCTTTCATGTTGCATAACAAAAACAAGACTAAGCTCTATACACATTAAAACATTTTAAAATTAATTATCTAGCAGTTATATTAAACAAACTCTGGGCAGATGAAGTTAGAAACTTGCTTTGAGAATATGTAGTTTAACATCTGAGGCCATCTGTGTACATTGTGAATCTGGGGTGAATCTGCATACATTATGAATTTGGGGTACACATCTAATTTTTTGTGTGTGCATCCCAAGGATATAAATTAGATGTGCCTTATTTGTGAAAAAGATGTGTTTCACAATGTCATACAGGCACGCTCATCAGAAAATTGGCATTGGCCACAGCTCCATGTTAAATGTACATATTTTGCTAAATATGTGTTCACAGATCCAAGGGGGAATCCTTGCTCATCAGACTATCATTGCAACAAAATACATCAGGGCATAAAAGCTGGAGAAAATAAAGGCCCAAACTTTTATTGATTACAGCTGCATGTAAAGTTGGTATAATCATGGGATCAGATCCAGCCATCAGCCAACCCACTTTTTTGATTGATGAGCCTATACCCCAGGATGACAGCTATGGAATTCCACATGCGTGGACAGCACTGTGTGGCTTCCCTGGATACTTGGAAGGTGTGGCACACCAGGCATGTCTCCTGAGCTGAGTGTGCCTACTGCTCTGCACACCTCCAGAGTCCTTCAAGAGGCCCCCTCCAATGTGTGTCGGATTTTCTAACTTAAACATTCATGCAATCCTTAGATGATCCTCCAAGTGCTGGCCCCAATCCTTCCTGGATACATAACTTTCAGCCCAGCAGATGATGCTGTAGCACAAATACATACAGTCCTGTGAACCATGTAGTCTCTGGAACTTAACGGAAATATCAAACATTAACACTCAGATCAGGATGGATGCAGGTTTTGGAAGCCCGGGCTCCACCTCCCTATTTGTTGTATTCTGCGGCATTCCACCACAGCAGTGGCTATTTCTGTCCTAAAAGAGTGACAGCCAAATTCAGCTGCTGAAAGCCCCAAATTTTTGTGGATTGTGTGTCTTTAGAGTTCGGGCACCCACCTGCATGCACTCCCAGCTAGCACCAGGACTGACTGGCTTAGCACAGAGATGTTTGCACTTACAATACAGTAGTACACAAACAAACAGAAGTAACAACAAAAACAAAAATAGAAATGAAGGAGAAAGTCTAAGGAGGTAAATGGTTGGTGTGCATACTTGGGGTGAACATTCAGGGAGTAGAGGGCCAGCATGAGAAACATGGAGTTTAATCCTAAACCGGAAAGAGGTTTATGCAGTCATGGTAGGGTATGGGCGTATTTTGAAAGGAGTGAGTCCTGTGAGAAATAAAACATGTACCTGAGTTCTAGGTTACAGTTCGGTGGTCTCTCAGAAGTGGGAACCATGCGGCCCTCCAGATGGTCCTAGACAGCATATTCCAGCCGTCCTAGTCACATTCGCCAGCGGCAAAGAGCGCTAGGAGCTGCAGTCCAACAGGATTCATAAAAAGGATGGAGCTCTGCAAAAAGCCTAAGGCATTTGGTGGTCTTCAATGTGATGCTGTGGTTGGAGTGTTGGACTAGGAAGCTTTCCGCCCTACACCGGCCATTTCCGCACTAGACTGTTATAGCGCTATTATTCCACTTTCAACATCCCATGGAATCCTGCCCCCCCCAAACTGCAAACCCCAGGATTTCATAGGATGTTGAAAGTGGAATAATAGCGCTATAAGTCTAGTGCAGAAATGACCACTGTGATAGTGCCAGTATTCCACTTTCAGCCTCCTGTGGAATTCTGGGGTTTGTAGTTTACTGAGGCCAAAGAGCTCTCTGGCTGAGAATTCGAAAGGCCCCTCCCTAAACTGCAGACCCCAGGATTCCATAGGAGGTTGAAAGTGGAACGATAGCGCTATAACAGTGTAGGGCGGAAAGGCCCTAAGTCTCTGGAAAACTGAATCCCCGGTCTGCCACGGAACCTACTAGGTGAGCTTGGGCAAATTACACTCTTTCAGCCCCAGAGGAAGGCAAAGGCAAATCCCTCTGGACAAGTCTTGCCAAGAAAACCCCGTGACAGGCTCCCCTAAGTGGGAAACGACTCCCGAGCCCACAAGGACAACAACGTGTCATCCAAGCAAAGCGTGGGTGCGAGCTGGACGTGCACTCCGGAGCAAAACCAGCATTAAGGGAGCCCGCGAGCCCTTGATCCGACTCAACAGGGGCCGCAATGCTTCGCCCCACTCCGCCCGGCTTTAAAAGCAAGGATCGAGTAACGGACGTCAAAGAACCGAGTAGAGCTGTCCGCGCATGCGCACGGGAGCGGACGAGTCATTGCGGAGAAATAGGAGAATGAGAGAACTGGGGCGGGGGGGGGGAGGAGAGAAAGCGGTCGCTGAGCCGGAAGCGGAAATGGGGCTCTCGGTATCTATGGCGGCGCCCGTAGCGACGGAGGAAGCGAGGGGGCTTTAAGAAGAGGGCGGGGACGCCAACTCGGGTGGGTCGCTGGCCGGAGGGATGGCGGAGAAGTTCGACTCGCTGGAGGAGCACCTCGAGAAGTTCGTGGAGAACATCCGGCAGCTGGGCATCATCGTCAGCGACTTCCAGCCCAGCAGCCAGGCGGGCCTCAACCAGAAACTGTGAGCGCCTCTTCCGCGCCCGGACCCCGGCCTTCTCAGCTCTTTTTTCCCGCTCCGTCGTTCCTCCAGGCTCCGCTCTCGAAGGGAGGAGGGAAGGAGGGAGGGACGGAGGGCCGGGCGCTGCCGAATTTCCCTTAAAGTTTAGATATATAGCTGCTTCATAGTGTAAGCCCATTCCGCAGGTAGTCGAATGGCTCTGCTTTTCCGACGACAGAAATATTTTCTGATCTTGCTGAAGGTCTAAAGAAGCAATGTGCAAAAACGCTATCCTTGTTCAGTGATTTTAGGAATCGATTTTGGGGGGAACTTAGAGTCTGACCTGGCAAATGGCTTATGGAGACTAAGTTAAGGGGCTGTGTTGCCTTCCTTCGTCTAGTTGCTCTAACAAGTACCATCTTGGCGTTTTTAAAACAATTCTACAAGTTAGCTAGTCTCAAATGGCCAGGGTGCCATGTTGTTGGATGACTTCTGTGTAAAAACAACCTGCGCAAATAAACACTCTTATTTACTTTACATATACATTGCTTTTCTTACCAAGCACGCATGTTGCCTTGCTATGTAAAGTAATGGTTTGCAGTGTAAAAATAGGTATTGGAAGAAAGAAGGAACATAAACATCTTCATGCACCAATTGTATATAGTGTTGTTGGGGAGAGTTGCCCAGGGTGTAGACTAGCGCAACATAGAGTGCCATCTCAAGATTTGCTTTCTGATACTTACATTTAATGGAGTCGTCACATATGCTGCTGAAGTGATGTACTTCCATTTGGTTGCGCTCTGTTACTCTGCTTATTCCGTATGTAATTAGTACTGTGACTGCTTACTGTCGTAAGTTACTTTTGTTTGTGCACTTTTGAAGTAGCTATCCATATCGGACCAAAGGCCTGTGTAGTTTGTTGCACTGGTTTGAACAACTGGATGCTTTTGGATTGTTTCAAACAGGCGTCATCTCTCCGTCCCTCCCTGTTTCCGTAACACCTGCTACGTAGAGGTTATTACTTCTAATAAGTAATCTGCTGGTTTGGCATTCACGGATTAGATTATTTGTGAGTTTCTCCAACCCCTGGCCACCCACCTCAGGTGCTTCTTTTTGGGGGGAACCTTCCCTCTTGGGGGCTCCAATCAGGCTGCATAGCCCTTTACGGACCCACCTCTGGTCCTCTTCTTTCTCTACCAGTCTCTGCCTTGCCAGCTAAAGATGGTTCTCTGCCCAAATTCTCAGCACCACAAACCCTGTACCCATGCCCCAAACACACAAGGGAGGAGATGGGCAAGAGAGAGGAAGTACAGAATCACTATGCCAATCATCTCCTTTTCCTGACCTGGTTTAGACCCTGGATGCCCACTGTCCCGACCCATACCTCAGCCCCCTTCCTACAGACACACAAATTTTGTTATTTGAATTTTTTTTAATTTTGCAAGGGTCCTGTGTTCCTAACCCTAGCGAATGTGGAGGGCCAAGTGTATAATTAATATTATACCGTGTAAAATGAAAACACTAAAAGCACACAATAACAGAGAAATAAGCAGAAAAATACACTAGAACATATAACCAATTAAATTCAACCAGTCAAACCAATTAAAATGCCTAGGTGAATTTTTCCTAGGTTTTGAGTGGGCACTTAAACATTCCAGTGTTGGTGCAAGCCCCACCTCCCCAGGGGAGGGTATTTTGTAGAAGGACACCAGGACCAAGAAGAAATCCCTGTGATGATTGTAGATAACATGCACCTTCATAGGAGACAGGCTCATAACAGAAGTGTTCTTGGATGTATATCTTCCATTTGGCTTAGGAACAAATAGGCAGGTTATTGTAGCTCCTTCAGAATCAGTGTGTCATATAACTCTGCCTGCCTGTATTGATTACAATTCTGATCATTGCATTAGTTGAAGCTTCTGGGCAGGCGTCAAAAGCAGCGTTCTGTTCAATATATCAAAGTAATACAACTGGAAGATTATTGGAGGGTGAACCAGTTTGGCAAAGCTAATCTCATCCAAGAGTGGTGGTAGCTGAAGCTTGTAAAAGGCATTTATACTCACCATGGCCACCTGAGCCTCTTTTAATGAATCAAGAAATATCCTCAAGCTGTAAACCTGGTTTTTTAGGAGTGAATGCCCAATTTAGCCACCATATCCAATTTGGGGACATGGAAGCCACCTGCCCAAAGGGTCTGTCTCTTACTGGGATTCAGTTTCAGTTTATGGGCCTTCAGACAATTACCACCACCATACTTATCACCAGCAGTTTCTTACATGACCTAGATGTCATGTAGAAATAGACCTATGGGTAGTGAGATGATTACAGTTTAATGGTATTCAAGTTGGTAATGACAAACTACAATTAGCTTAAATCTCATTGGTTTCAGTGAGCATGCTGTGGTTAAGTTTGGAATTCCTTAATTTGTTCTGTTAAAAAGGCATGTGAGCTAGCAATTTCTGATCAGTTTTGACAGAAAAGAGGAAATCTGCCAATCCTTGTTTTCTGAGCTTCTGTTTAGTGTCACTTCTGTTTGGTGCTTTTTCTGGGGCAGAACGAATTCAACTCTTGTCTAATGGTGCATTGTCCCCATAATCTATCTCATTTGTTTCTGCCTAGGAATTTTATGGTTACAGGCTTACAAGATATTGACAAGTGCCGGCAGCAGCTTCATGAAATCACTGTACCTTTGGAAGTTTTTGAGTAAGTGCTTCTCTTTCATTGTCACAGATGATATCTTGCTCTAATGCCTGTTGATGTTGTTAACAAAAGAACAGTTTTGCATTACTTTATGTTGAATAAGTGATGCTGAGGAGTGCATGTGTGTGAATGGTAGGAATAGGTTTTTAATACTTTGTGGAAGCAAATAGTTGCATTTTCTTGGAGTTATGGAGTTGATAAGAAAGACTTTTCAAGAATCATACTATAGAATTATTTAATGTGAATGCCTTTTCCTAGTTCTCTTTATTCTGACCTTAGGGCTCCTTCTGGGAATGGCTGTATTTTTTTTAAAGGTTTTAGCATTTACTTTAAATGACAGTACTTATTTCTGGATGCCAAAAATGCACTGAACACATTGTATTGATTCTTAGTAGTCTGTGTATGCAGTCAGATGCTCAGTGATGTAAGAATAGGTTAGCCAGATTTTCTTAACTGTAGGTCCAAGATGTATTCCAGCATTTCAGAAAATATGGATAGATGTATTATATTTAATACATTTTATATTTAATACATTATATTTAATACATTTACATTTACATCATATGTATGCCCATTATCAAATTTGATTTATGAAACTTATTTCTTTAGATACATAGATCAAGGCCGGAATCCTCAGCTCTATACTAAAGAGTGCTTAGAGAGAGCTCTAGCTAAAAATGAACAGGTAAAAGGCAAAATTGATACAATGAAGGTAAGATTTAAGCATTTCTTACAAATCTCTTGTTACTTAATAACTAAGCATTTTAAATGGGCTATTTGGGTAAATTTGCCATGAAGTTATCAGGCTTGATTTAGTTATATTGCAATCCTATACATATCTACTTAGTAGGTATTTCATTGGACACCAGTGCCGGTGGAAGATATTTAAAAGCCTGATTATAGTGGTGGTGGGAAGTGGTGTGTGTGTGTGTGTGTGTGTGTGTGAGAGAGAGAGAGAGAGAGAGGAAAAAAGTTAATGAGTGGGGTCTAAGGAATCACTGTGGGGTTTCGTACTACAAGTGAGTGATGCTTACCCATTTTGGGATGTAGCCTTGCCTCCTTCTGGCCTGTGACTCCTGATATGTTTGCCTAGAACGAATATACATCTTAAACCAAATAAACCTCCCCACCCCAAATTAAGTGGTAGGTTATAAATTGGAAGAATATATAAAGAGTTGCAATTAAGGGCTAAAGCTCTGTTAGTTCGGTTTTGGTGGCCAAGATCCAAAGAGCTCTGTGGCTAGTTTGTATTTGACAGGGTTCTTTGGACTCTCTTCCTCAGAACAGGAGTTCTGTGTACTACTGTGGCAAATCCCTTTAAAAACTGAAAGGAGTTCTGAAAGAAGTTTATGGCATGATTTTTTAGGAATCACAGGCCTCACTGAGAGTTCCTTAGTCATCTTCTTATATCTCAGTACATCTCATTTTTTGTATATCCCAGTTTAGGAAACAACTGAGATGCTGTAACGTAGATTAGTAGTTTGTTTCATGGTTTACAGTTGGAGAAATCATTTTTTTCTCTATTGAGACTATGAAGTCTTTGCTTAACAAGTGTTGCAATTAGTTGTTGGGTTCTGTTGTTTTCAGATTTAATGGAAACCTTGTATGATTTTTGTTTTCTTTCTTAGAAATTCAAAAGTCTATTGATCCAAGAGCTGACTAAAGTGTTCCCAGAGGATATGGCAAAGTACAAAGCTATTCGGGGTGAAGATCCTTCTCCTTAACTATACTATTCCTGTCCTGTCTTCTTCTCCAATCATCACCAATAGGCTGTTGTGACAGTGTTTGCCTTCATCTGGGAAATAAAGTTGTATCTGATACAGGGATTTATTAAGAACTGTGTTCCTTGGCCAGAATGGGAGCTGATTCTGCTATGCTACCCGTATGGCTATTAAGAGTTCCTCAGACTTTCAGTAAGAAGTTAATCTTGTATTTAATGTGACTTCAAGCCCATCTGTGAGCCAGAAGCAAGTAGCTTTGCTTTTTGTAAGATATTGCTTGAATTATTCAGCTTCTCTGTCTCATGCAAAGTAAGATGGAATCAGGGAAGTGACTCCTACTGAGGCACTGCAGCTTACAAATGAAGTGAAATAAAACTGTTGTATCGCTCTCTCTGAGTTAGATTTTGGACTTGTTTCTTTCTCATTCTTTGATCTGTTGGGCAGCAGAAGATGCCTTGAAGAACAATGTTGGTTTGCATGGGTAATGAAAAACCCTGTGTTCTGAGATTTTGCATTTGAATTATTTTACACTTTTCATAATGCAAAAGGCTTTGACTTCTCTTGTAAAGGCCTTGAAATACATTTTTCCTCATCTGTGATCTGGGGTGCTCACTAGTACCGGAAATGGCAGGACTCATAGTCATGGGAACTGGACACCTAAATATTAAGCATAAAAGGACTTTACATTTTGTACTTTATTTAAAAAAAATACAGATATGTTCACTGCAGCAGTTACTGCTGAGGTGCATGGAAATAAACCTCCATGAATAAACAGAACATGCAAAGTACTTTTAAGCCAGCATTTTTCAGTGGTGTGAATTCATACACTAAAGGAGATGTGTGAAAACACCATCTCTTTTTGAGACATATGCAAAACACTGTTCCTGAAGGGAAGGGGTAGGTTTTACATATGAGAGTAAATAACTGTGAATTAGACTCTTGTTGTGTGTGATGTGCCAGTCAGAATGAGGAAGGGTCAGGCAATTTGGCTTGGACAGCACCTCCCACAGTCTCTGTGAAAGATGCACAGCTATACCAGTTTCCTGAGTTATGGGGAGTGTGTTCTACATAGCTCCAGACCTTTTTTGTCATGCGCTTTTAGTCGTTTCTCTTTTGCTATCCTCATGCAGTTATTATGTTGTAGACAAGCTCCCAACTTCACCCCAGGGGTGTAGTTCTGATTTTTCCTTTTTTCCTCCTAATGCTCCACTAATCAGTGTCTGGATTTGTTTTAATATGTGGGCACAGAGGCCTTGTGAAGTTGCAGGGTGCCACGTTTCCTAAGCAAGTTAATGCCTACCATTTTATCTGCTATCCTGAAAATGTGTTTACTCCAAAGTGGAGGAAATGACATACATGGATGTGTCATAACAATTATAATTTTCACTGTATTATTAACATGTCCTTTTTGTCAGTTCTTGCTGGTCAGTTAGCTCCATAACTCCACCCTAGTTACTGCAGTTCCCGTTATCCTGAGCCTTAGGCATACTAGTAGGCACTGATGACAACTGAAGTCCAAAGTGTCTGAAGGGTGCTAAATGGTTTATTACTGCATTGCCACATCCCCAGTGTGTGCATCTCAAGTAATAGTTTGACATTGGTGAATGGTTTCCGTTTAGGGAGTAATTCTGTGGCTTTGTTTTAACTCCTTGGTCACTGAATATGTTTGTTACAGTTGCCTCTGAAAAATGGTTTTTACAACTCCACTTCTACAAAGTGTCCCTGGCACTGAATGTGGACATCAATAAGCCTGGCTTGAATAAGAGATGGAGCTGTGTTTTCAACAAGAATAAAAATATTGCATACACTAAACTGCAGTATACTCCAGAAAGCATTTAAAATGTAATAGGTTGGGTAAGCAAATTATTAATACAGCATAAAATTAGATTATTTCCACTTATATTATTTTACAAAGTATCAGAGGCTGCTACTTTAGTATAAATGATTGACAACCTCCATTTCCTTTGAGCAGCCTTCTGTTCTTACAGTGAACTTTCTTTCTCTCCTTTTATGCCTCTTATGTGCTCTGGAGGACCTTCCAGCCTTATCCTGTAGATTTATAGGGCTGCTGAGGATCAACTACACTGACTGCATCGATCTTGTTGGCAGATGGACACCAATGGATACAGTCCTATAACTACTAGAGAATATTTATGTTAGGACTTGATGGTATCTTATTAAAGGCTGTGTTATCTCAGCAGTCTGCTCTCTTATCTACTGTGCCTGCTCTCTTTCATTGTTTTTGTTATGTCCAGATGTCCAGATTTTACAATCAGTTTTGTAACTATTGTATATTGCAATTGCAGCAGAAGGGGAAGGTATAAATTGTGTTTATCACAAATTAAATTCCTATTCCTTGCACTGTTGTTGGCCTCTTACTCCTATCATAAAGGTTGTATCTTTTAGAAATAATATCTTAAAGCAGGGTTGTCATTCAAAAACGAGGAGGCATCCAAGGAAGATTTTGTAGAGGCAGAAATGCAGTGTCCTAGACATGTATACAAGCTACTAAAGGACTTAGTTCTGATCTGGCTGATTGCAGGTTCATTTATTGAAGTCATATTCTGATGAAAAGAGTCCTGCTGGAGCAGACCACCAACTGAGGATCTTGTTTCATGTGGTCAGGCAGATCCCTCCAGGAAGCCAAGAAACAGGATCTTTAGGCTATAGCTTGTTCCCAGTGTGATCTACCAACTGGTATTCAGTGGCATATAATCTCTTAGTCTCAAGAGTACATATGACTGTGACTAGTAGCTTTTGAAATTCATGCCCTATGATCTGTGATTTCAAGGTACACCAGGCCATCACAAGTAATTTCTGGTGGTAGTGGTGGAAGGAGAGTCACTGTCACCCTGGTGAAATTGGGCACCAATAATAAGGGCCACTAAGACTCCTGTGTAATTGAGCCCCCTGAGGAACTACCAATCAGAAGAGTCTTCGTTTATAGTCATCTTAGCATTTATTTAAAAGGATTTTATATATTTTCCTCTTTTGATATATACATTTTATGCTTAAAATAATTTTATAGTATTTTATCATTGTCATTCTCTTCATGACAGTCACATTGTTAGCTATTTTAGTATTAGTCACTCTATTCTGTGTTTTGTAACAATATGCATGCAAATATGTAAAACTCAATGACCTGCCTGCCCATCTTGAGCCCCTTCCTCCCAAAAACAGTTCCAGGTTAACTGAACATAGGATGTTCAAAACTGACTGTGTAGGACCTATAGTTCTGTGTTCCTACACCTTACTGCTCTGCCTCATTCTACAAATCTACTGTATAACATACAGACCCGTTAAATAAATATATAAAAAACCAGCATGCAACTGAGTGCTCCATTTAAAGCAATCCATAATTAGATTAAAGCACATTTTCCCAAGTGGGAGCTTATTTTCCAGCTGTAGCCTGTGATAAAAAAGAACTGCACACAGTTTCTTTGATTTGTTTTAATGATGCAAGTGCGTAAGGCACTTCATTGCCATGAACAGCACTGGCAATACTGAGTGCAGTTAATATTTGTATTCAGCGAGATTGACCAGATTATCATTACTATAGAAAGGTCTGAGACTGAGAGAATGGTGACTTATATAAACTTACTGTGTGAGAAGGTTCACATTTCTCCTGATTCTCAAAGCATGCAGGAAGTAGAAAATGGAATCTTGAGGTGCTGGTTGTGAAAGCTTCCCTCTCCCAATGAATCTGACCTAGAGTGCTGTTTCCTTGTTGGTCTTAGCTTCAGGGAAGGAGTTCTTTTTGACTGCTTTTAAATTGTTAGTATGAACGTATGTGAAGAAACTAGGAAAACCACCTCTGCATATTCCTTGCTTGAGAAAACTATGAAATTCACGGGATTGCCATAAATGGACGGGTGACTTGAAGGCCCATACACACACACACACGTGAGATCAAACCTCATCTCCTTATGATTACTGTCCTACTGATGGTGTTAGTACAATTATTTTTTCCCTGCTCCGAAGCTGATTAAAGGGAAGCACAGTCTAGTGGATGAACACCCTGGAACTCCAGCAAGCCACATGGAAAATGACCAAGGGCTGCATGTCAGTCCCAGGTTGTCTACTTGTGTTTGGGCTTCTGATCATTTTTAAATTTCCGTTTCATTTTTGATACCTTGTTCAGATCTCAGGTCTCCTTTCTGAGATAGGGTGACTTGGACTGGGTATTCTAGGTGTAACATTTACAAACATTTATCTTCATAGCCTGCATTATATGTACCTATTGGCTCTATATGATAAATAGAACATTCTCCACTGATGAGGCTACAACTCTATGCAGTAAGGAACAAGTCCTATTGATTTTGTGGAGACTGATATCGAAGTAAACATGCCTAGGATTGAACTTGCAATCTGACTCCTTTGTTACTCTGGGACCAAATTGATCCATGATTCCACAGCTACAGTGACAACTTTAGGAAATGTTCCATTTAAAGTAATCCCCAGTCATCTTCCTGTCTGTATATACCTTGTTTAAAGTGTAAATGACTTTCCCTTGACCAATATTTACCCTCTCCCTTTTTTTAAAAAAAATAAGGTATCAAAGCTGGAGGGAATTCCAGATTCAGACTTCTGCCATTAGCTATCAAGATGGCCCCCATCCATATATTCACTAAACATATTTTACAGGGGTACATGATCATGCCTGCCAGATCTGACAGCCACTTGCCAAGAAGCCTGGCTCAGAACACCATGTATACATTCTATGGTGTGAAAGGGTTACACACAAAGGATTCCTGTGAAATCACTCTCCCAAGTCATGTAGAGAATGCATGTGCAAAACCTCCAAGTATGCAGAAATCTCTTTCACATTATATGCTACATCACAAGTGGTTAAAATGCAGCTGTGGTGGTCAGATGCCAGGTATGGCTAAAGAACTAGAATGTGGATTCTGGAGCCAAGCACAACCTCACCTTTGCCCTGTTATTAGGTACCAAGCTTTTTGGTCAGTGACTAGACTCAGTACTCACAGATATCAAAGACAAGAAGAAGGTGCTCATCCATGATAAAGAGTATAGGAGGCCCACCAGGCAAGGCCAATCCTCCTTTTCTTTGTCAGGGCCAAGCTACTCCCCAGATTTTTCTTCCTCCTCAATACATGTGGGGCATTAAAAGACACGTAATAGAATTTCAACTCCATTAGCAACACAAAAATAGGTTCTCTTGAGATCCAGCTGTCCTTGTCGGTGTGGAGCGAACTGCCCCTTTCTTAGGCAGAGAACATTGAATTTCTCAGGGAGTTTCTGTACTGTTAACATCTGGAAAAATTTTTGGATGCTGTATAGGTAAAACTTGCCAACTGTAGTCTAATTAAAAAGTTTTACCGTTGTTCAAGGTGGAAAATCTCAAAGAGTTAAGTCCTAGTCATTTGACTCCCTCTTGTTTTAAGGTTCTTCTGTTGTGGCTAAGCTGGATGTCTTCAAATGCAGGAAACACATTCAAGGGCAGGCATGTTGGCCATGCAGCAAAATACAACAAATATAAAAATACAACAAAATTTAAAGCAGCAATACCTTTGTTGGGACAAGCATCAAATGGTCAGAGCCACCCCTTAACAATATAAATAGTATATATAAGATATTGCAAATACTGTACAGTGGCTATATTCAGAGGTATGCAATTTATATGTAAATATGTGTGAGAGGGAGAGAGAGAGGAGGAGTGAAAATAGGAGTAAATAAGAAACAGTCTCTATGCAATAGTACAAAATTTCTGTAAAGTTTGTTTACCAAAGCACTTCTTTAGGTACTCTAGAAAACAGATTCTTCTAAAAAAAATGGATGAATCAGCCAATCAATATGTAACGTCAGGAATAACAAACAACATTGATCTCAAAGGATTTAAATTGGAAAAGGCACAAAACCACTGTTGACCAAATAGAACCAGATAGGACTAATCCTCAATAGAAACAAGCAACGTGCTGTATCCTTGCTCCCTTCCCTTGTTAACAGAGAGCCAGTGTGGAGTAATGGTTTGAACCTTGGTCTATGACCCTGGAGACCAGGGTTTGATTCCCTGCTTGGCCTACTGGGTGACCTTGGGCACATCACACACTCTCAGCCTCAGAAAACCCTGTGATACGTTTGTCTTAGAGTTGTCGTAAGTTAAAAATGACTTGAAGACACACAACAACAATTATATGAAGTTTCCTGTACCTGCGCTCATCTGGGACAAAAAGGACAGTACAGAAACCACTTCTACAATATATGTGAATGATTTATTTTTTTTAAAAAAAAATGATTAGTTTTGTTGTCTTCTGTAATGCCATGGGGAGTCAGACTGAACCAAGTTATTTCTAGTAATATTTGATTTCTAGAATGTAATCAGATTTTTTTGCCATCATCCCTGTTAAGCAAAAAAGTCCTGGTGCTTTGATTCTGGGATCCTTCACTCCACTACCCCCCGCCCCACTTCTAGTCTGAATTGTCTGATTTTTGCGTTTCTTCTTTCTTTGTTGCAGATGTCTTTTTAAAGCTCTCCCTCTCTGTTGATTTGCTGTTAGTTTTTACAATGGTTAATTTGTATAGTTGTGTGAAGATGAAAGAGGGGAGTTATACTTACAAAATATAAAAGGTGACAAAGGACAAAAGGAAAATGTAAGACCGTAACTCCTTATATGAACTTGCCAGAGCCCTGAGATCTGCAGGGGAAGGCTTTCTCTCGGTCTCGCTATCATCCCAGGCTTGCCTGATGAACACAGGAGGGGCAGCCTTCTCAGTGGTTGCTCCTGCTCTTTGGAGCTCTCTTCCCTGGGAGGCTAGGCTGGCCCTCTCCCTGCTCTCCTTTTGCCAGCAGGCAAAAACTTTTCTTTTCAAGCAGGCTTTTAATAAGTGACTAGGGGAGCTTTTACTTATTTATTAAGTTTTTTCTAAAAAATGAAAGTTTTATAATTTTATATATTTGTAATGTTTTTAATTGTTTTAAACGTTTTAAATATTTTTTTAACTTTTGGAAGCTGCTTTGGGTCCCACTTTGGGACAAAGGCAGCGTACAAATGCAATCAATCAATCAGTGATAAAGGAGAGGAAAAGGAAGCTAAAAGAAAAAAAGAAAATATAAGATTAGGCTCAGAGTCTTGAATCCTGTTGGTGCCATATATGGGTGTAACTATGGCCATTTCCGCACTGGGCTAGTAAAACGGTGCAGAGCGACCTCCAACGGAGGTCTTCTGCACCGTAGAGTGGACTGGGGTGGACAACTTTCTGTAGTTCCATACCTCAGTCCACTCCGGAGCAACCGGAACTGGTCGCGCGGCGTGTTTTTTAAAAACCTCTTTTTAGAGGTTTTTAAAAATCACGGAGCACGCAACCCCTTGCCGTTCCGTCACCCGGCTCCGGAGCAGATTTGCAGGCGCGCGCAAGTGCGTGCCTGCAGATCTGCCGGGGGCGGGCTTCCGACTGGTGAGCTTCTCCGGTTGGTGGAGAGCCTCCACCAACCGGAAGCCGCCATTTGGGATGCTGGAGGACTGCGGAGCAGCGAACTCGCGCTGCTCCTTGTGGTGATGGACTCGGCCGGCCGGAAAGCAAAACCGGTAAGCTCTGTTTCGGCCATTTCCCCACCCACATGCGGAAAGGGCCTATATCATCTTAGGTAGTGGCAGAAGGAAGAAAAAGGACACAGGGAATCGGGCATTGGAGAAACAGGCTGCGAGTTGAAGCTGGCAGATTTTCTCTCTCTACTGCTGCATGACTTTGAGAGAAGTGCCTGCTAGTGTAGCATGCCAAATTCTGGTGAGAATTTGTCATTTGTGGAGAGAAAGACATTTTTCATCCGTGGAAAAGGTCTGATCCAGTGGAGCCTTTCTCCTGGCAGAACAGGGAAAGAGTCATTTTTCATGGATTTCGCTATACTCCTGGAGTCCCTTGTGTCCTCCAAATCTGCACCACAGCACTGTAGGGATCCTCTGGAGCAGCCTGGCGGTGTATAGCCTTGAGAGCTGCAAGGAAAGAGTGCAGTTAAGGAGAATGGACTCCCCTCTTCCATTCCCACCAGCTGAAGCATCCCGGTGGAAGTCCACTGGTAGGAACAAACACTAGATCAAAGTTTCGAATCTTATAGACAGGAAAAAAAGATGTGTGGTTGTACGATAATCTGATATGAGATTGTTCCAGGAGTTAACAAGTAGAGACTATCTCTCTAGAAATGTATCTGTTGTAGAGCCTACCTAGGATAACATAAAATAAATTAATAATGCTGTTTCTCAGAATTTCATGAGCCAATCCAAAATTTGTGGAAGAAGTGAGTGTGATTGAGGGTGGGGAGCGGGAAAGGTCTGTTGAAATACTAAAGCCTGGCTAACCATTCTGTGACTTAAACACATTCAGACTGTCTGAGTTTTCTTGGACACGTTCCTTTGTTAGCTTGATGGGTCCCCTTTGTCTGTCAATATTATTGTAGTTACTTTCTCATCACTGCTCTCCATCTCTGTAGAGTCAGGCAAAAAGGGTAGGTATTGAACAGTTCAACCTTTTGTATATGGTCTGTCTGCCTTTGTCCTTGAATTGTACTTGAGCCTTGTGTTCCATCTGTCTCTGTTGCCTGCATAACGTTTGTCTGATGGTTTTTAGAACCTTAATAAGATTCCTGAAGCAAGTGGATGAGGCTTTAATTAATCTCATTCTTGTTTTGCATAGATCTATCACGTAACCGTGAGTCCATTATTATTTTCACTATTGTTATATGGCTTAGTATATATAGCATTGACATATTATTGATAGAGTTATTTAATTAATATATTTTTGGCCTGCTTTTCAGAGAAAAAGGCTACTGAAGCAATTTACAACCGTCAGAAGTAAGACAGTTGCTGCCTGAAAGTTTATCATCTAAAAGGTGCAACAGTGAAGGAAAGTGAACTAGGAAGGAAGAGAGGGAACAGCAAAACCTTAGCACTAATTTCTCAGTTAGAAAGTTCAGTGGGTCACAGAGTTTGATCTAAGCACAACTGAGGATACTGCTTCATCTTCCTCTCATGGCCTTAGCAAGAAGGAGTGCAACTAACGATGACTGTGGTATTTTAATGGGAACATTGTGAGCCAATACCTTCCCACCAGAGAGACAGTGTGATGTGGTGTTTTGAGCATTGGAATATGACTCTGGAGATCAAGGTTTGAATTCCCACTCAGCTATGGACATTCACTGGGTGACCTTGGGGAAGCCAGACTCTCAGCCTCAGAGGGAGGCAAAGGCAAGCTCCCTCTGGTCAAGAATACCCTGTGATAGGTTCACCTTGGGGTTGCCATAAGTCTGAAACACCTTGAAGGCACACAACAACAAACTTTCCCACCTCTTTATTTGGATAGTCCCCTCTCCTTCTGTCTATCAGTAGTTTTGGTTATGACTGATGACGGTGATGATTTATTTACTTAATATTCCACCTTTCTCGTAATATGAGAGACCCAAGCTAGCAGATAGCACAGTTTGAAACAACATGATGATACAATGATCTATTAGAATTTTTTTTAAAAAACTCCTTTTGGCTAGGATTTATATACTGAGCAAACTTGGGGTTAGTGAGTCTAATGTCTGGTCTACACTGTCTCATCTAGGGCTTGTGTACTTTCCCCAGTGTAACCACATCTTATTCACAGACATGAAAGCCATGGATCTGCCATGCAGGCAGAATGTAAGTATGTCTGTGGATAAGATTTGGGTCATATATTCAGGGTTGCAATATGGGTTAGTTTCCAGGTTATGCTGAATTCTGAGCATACAGGCTACTGCCTATTTGGGTCATACATTAAAGGAGGCAGATCCTAGGGGAAGGAAGACCACATTCTGTGTGCATGTGTGCACCAGCATGCACATGCACACAGAGTCTTTGGAACTACAGTATTCTCTGTGAGAGTGGTGCTTCATTCAAAGACAGCCAGGGATGATGACGGGCTGCAACTCAACATGGTTCCTGGATGCTTTTACTTCATCTCATGTCCAGAAATAGTGATGTAGCTACATTAAGCATTGACTGACAGCCAGGAAGAGAATTGCAAAAGACCTACAGAGCTGCGTATGGTACATGTGAGAGTGTACTAGGGTTCCCAGTTCTCAGTTCCTGGGCCAAAGTCTCAAGGCCTGGACTCTTTTCCAGTTTTTAATATATGTGCTATGTGTTTTCTGGTGTCTGCTGTTTTGAGATGCTTCGGAGCAGCTGTTGTAGACTCTCTGAAGTCTGCCTGGGCCCCTCCTCCCCTCCCTCCTCCCCTTCTCAGACTTTCTCAAACTGTCTGGCACCAGGACCCAGTGAGAAGAAATGGTTAGCCTGAGAAGTACTTCCTGGCTCAAGGATTGCTGAATGTGGTACTGCAGGAGTCCTGGTTTCTGGCCTTTCCTACCTTCTTTTCCTTATGCCAAGTGCTGCAGGACAATTTCCTTTCTTGGACTAAGATACACACTGGTTGCACCATTGCTAGTGTGTGTGTGCATGCGCGTGCACACACACACACTTCTCTTTAGGTCATTGGTGGATACTGAATGTGTCATTCTCACTGATATCACCAGAGTCCCTTACTCTCAGGTTTTGATTTTGAAATTTCAGGGCTCAGAATGTTCCTGATGTGGCAACACCAGCGCATACCTAGAGGAAACATTTCTTGTGACATGCTGATTCAGTGTACATCTTAACACACTGAAGCAATTGGGTGGGTGCAAAGAACATGTGGCCTTCCAGATGTTACTGGGGTCATTCCGAGCCAACATAGTGAATGTGAAGAAAGGTGGGAGCTGAAGTCCAACATCATCTGGAGGGCTATGCATTCTACATCCCTGTCGTGCTTGAAGTTATATGCATTTTTATGCTGATAATTGCTTGTGTGAATGGCATTTCCACAAGTAGCAGGAGTAAGGTGGTTCAAGACTTTGCTATAGTTAAGCCTTTCTCTCCCCTTACCACCTGCTGTTTCAGTGTTATACCACTAAACCCAGCTGTGGGAGAATCTGTCATCTAGAAGAGTCAAGTCATGAAGTGGGTCTTTCTGGCTGGTGAGAGATAATTAGTGTGGATAACTCAGCAGCACCATTTCAAATACAGATGACTTTCAGTTGGATAATACATACTTGGCAGGGGACCATAACCTACAGAGTGCTACATGTTCAAAATTGTACTCATAATGCACTCTCTCAATTTCAGCAACATTTAAGCAGAAAATATATACGTTATGGTAAGTGTCAGAAATTTGTTGAATGTTGATATGTATTGGTGAGATTTTCTTTTTAGAAACCAGTAAATAAACTGTAGACAGATATTAATGTTTTAGAAGCTTCTTTATTTACAGACTACACATGCTTTCGGTTGCTTTGGCAATTTGCCATTGCTTCTGCTGATCTCAGTTGTGTAGGGGTGGGGGGGCGAGAGGGGGCGGTACACTCTGGGCGGTATTTTTTTGGGGTGCCACCACCCCTTGCCTGCTTCCCCCTGCACCGTAGTTCTATCCCCATGCACTGTAGCTCTTCCCCTGCACACCTTAGCCACACCCCAGCACGCTGTAGCTCCTCCTCCATGCCCTGTCGCCCCGCCGATGTGTGCTGTAGCCACACCAACACACAACATAGCCATGCACACTGTAGCCCTTCCCCATGCCTACGCCACTGGCTGATCTTCCGTAAGCTGCACAGATAAACCTATTGCCTGAAGTGCGGAATACAAGTGTTTAAAACACAGTAACTAAACATAGTTCTAACATGTACTAACATAATTTAAGACAAGCTCAATGTCTTTAGTCAAGGAAAAAGGCCTAAGTCCAATTGTCTAGCCATTGTCTTAATTGCTGAAAGGTAGATTGACGCTTTAGTAAACCCAGCTGAATATTTTTCCTTGTTAGGCCTATGAAGTGGATTTAAATCAACATTTCATTCTTGTGCTACATTATTCATACAACTTGGATATTTAACAAGACACCCCATTGGTCTGGAAAACTACCAGAATATGTCAGAAATGTTTGTATCACAAAAATAGTTGGAGACATTTATGTGAAATACGGTTACTAACAAATTATACAAAGTCATGGGAATGAAATATCATTGTTTACTGAATGTGTTTACTTAGTGTTAAGTAGTTAGCTTCAATTTTTTGTGGAATTCAGGTGTCCAGATATCAGTCATTTCCTCCTCTCCTATTTCATCTACCCTTCCACCATAATGGGCCTTTTGTACTCCCATGTTAAAGCAAATATGGCCAGTGCTTTTGCTGTTCCCCTTCACTGTCAAGATAGTTGGAACAACAGAACCACACTTCAGCATTCTTCCACCACAGAATGGGAGATCTTTCTTGAGCATCTGAAGTGATTTACGTGTGAACGGGATGTAGGAGTCCTAATAGACCACAAGCTGAACATGAGTCAGCAGTGTGATGCGGCAGCCAAGAAAGCCAACGCAATTCTCGGCTGCATCAATAGGAGTATGGTGTCTAGATCGAGGGAGGTACTGGTACCACTCTACTCTGCTTTGCTTAGACCTCATCTTGAATCCTGTGTCCAGTTCTGGGCACCCCAATTCAAGAAGGACATGGTCAGGCTGGAGCAGGTCCAGAGGAGGGCGACCAAAATGATGAAGGGCCTGGAAGCCAAGCCCTGTGAGGATAGACTTAGAGAGCTGGGTATGTTCAGTCTGCAGAAGAGAAGGTTAAGAGGGGACATGATAGCCATGTTTAAATATTTGAAGGGATGCCATGTAGAGGAGGGAGAGGGCTTGTTTTCTGCTGCTCCAGAGACCAGGACAAGGAGCAATGGATTCAAGCTGCAGGAAAGGAGATTCCACCTGAACCTCAGGAAGAACTTCCTGACAGTCAGGGCTGTCGGGCAGTGGAATATGCTGCCTCGGAGTGTGGTGGAGTCTCCTTCTTTGGAGGTTTTTAAGCAGAGGCTGGATGGCCATCTGTCGGGAGTGCTTTGAGGGTGTTCCTGCATGGCAGGAGGTTGGACTGGATGGCCCGTGTGGTCTTTTCCAACTCTACATTTCTATGATTCTATGATTCTATGATTTCCCAGTAGGAGGGGTACCAGGGAATGGCTGCCTATTTTTCAGAAAGTGGGAAGTATTTAATTATAAAACGTGTTTTTAGGTATCATTGATTCTACAGCATTTAAAAATAAATGTATAGGGTTTGATAGTTGTACTTGTGCCTTTACACTCAGAACACTGCAAAGTTAGAGCAGGTTTAATTCTTACTAAGCAATAGAGTGTATGGGATGCACAGCACATGCATTCCCTTACATCTCCACAAGTTAGATTAAGGATGCTTGAGGGACGACTTGATCCATTTCCAGAGCCAACAGAAGACATTCCACTGTCTGAGACAAGAATAAGATGGCACTCACACTCCTCTTCCCTCCTCCTACTGACTGGACTGGTACTTGCATCTTACATCCACACTGGAAATGGGACAATATTCTTCACTTTATAGGCAAGCTTGGAACCATACAGAACTGTGTTCTTTAACAGAAGGAAACAACCTGGGGTCTTGAAAATTATAGCCAGGAAGATTGCAGCCACCCCTCGCCCTACTCTGATTCCAGCTCACTCTGATGTGTGTATATCCCAGACTAGTGTGCTCATTGAAACTTAACAACATATCAGATTTTAGACTTTGCTGAATACAGCAGTATGATATTAAACTTTTCAAAATTTGTTTAAAATGCATATTTTGAAGATAGTACCTTTTAAAATGTGTGTTTCTGAAAGAAAATACATTCTAAAATACTTAAACACATATTTCAGTTAAATGTTAAACAGATATGTTTAGCCTGGAGAAAAGAAGATTAACAGAAAATTAAGATTAAGATTAAACCACGTTTAAATATTTGAAGAATGTCATACGAAAGATGGAGTGAGCTTGTTTTTGGCTCTTCCAGAGACTGGGACACAGAGCAGTGGCTTCCAAACTTCAGGAAAATAGATTCTATCTAAACGTTAGGAAGAACATCCTGACCATAAGAGCAGTTTGCTGCCTCAGAGTGTGATAGAGCCTCCTTCTTTGGAGGTTTTTTAAATAAATGGATGGCCATCTGTTGGGAATGCTTTGATGGTATATTCCTGCATGGCAAAAGGTTGGACTGGATGGCCCTTGTGGTCTCTTCCAACTCTATGTTTCTATTATTTTTTTAAAACTGCAAATTTATGAAAGGAAGATAACTGGGAGGAATGAGTGAATGCACAGGACATTGTCTTAGGCCAAAAACAGATTTATTTCCCTGCCTCAACAAGAGGTGTACTTTTTCAGAAAAGAATGGGTGGCTCAGATAAGAGGCTCTGTCCACATCTAGCTTACATGCAGTAGGGATGGAATTCTTTGCTAATTCAATTTTTGAAGAAGGCAATGAGTGATTTTAGCAATTTTCTTCCTATTACAAGAATATCTTCCAGGACTTTGCAGTTTTTGAAGACTGTTTGCAGTTCAGGACTTAGTATGAAATTCACACTCATTTGCACAGGAAAGCTGCCTTTTATATGTAAGAAGCAACATTTTCTATGTAGAAAATAATACATGTGTAGAAAACTTATTTTCTGTGCAGAAAAACCACAGGTGAATTTTGGACAGAATAGCTGGGACGATTGTTGTCAGCCCACCGTTTTTCTCAACTTGGTTTCCTGACAGTCAATATTCTTTCTATCCCTAACATGCAGTATTTATCTGTTCATTTTTCACTTTCCAATCCTCCCCCATCAATCTCTCTTCTCCTCCAGCTTAGTCCTTTAAGCTGTTCTTTTTTTTCAACTAGTCATCCTTCCTGTCAAACCAATACCATCACTATCAAGGCCACCACATTCTGCACCAGCTGATGATTGGCTAGAGGGTGTGGGAAGGGGAAAAGAACTCCTGACTAAGATGTTTTGCAGCTTCTAAATTTGAATAGAGTGATGTCTGCAGCGTCTTCTTGATCATGCTGAAAGAGTACAGGCTGTAGCTAGCTGGCATCCCTGGGTGGCTGCCCCACGTGGCTCTTGCTCAGCAGAATGCCTCATCCAGGCAAGCCAAGGTGACATGAACAGCAGAATCTCACTTTTGCTGTCATCTCTGCCAGTATTATTGTATAATTAATAGTTTAGCTCTATTTTAATGTTGATGTTTTGTATGTTTTTAATTATATTGGAAATATTTTAATTTGTGTCCCAATCTTGGAGAAAAGGTGCGATCTTCATCAACATCATCATCATCATCACTGTTGTCATCCACACTCAAACCACTATGCCGTGTTGGCTCTCATGCTGGCTCTCTTTTCTCCTATGTAATATTTTGGTGGTGTATATATATAGATTATCCATGGCCGAGAAACTAATTTATAATAATAAGAACAGATGGCCGGGGTATGTCTGTCTTTCTGTACCATAGCTCTAAGAACATGAAAACTGCTCATCTGAAATTTGGCGTGCTTTTTAGGAGAATCTGGAAGACATGTATCTTAATAGTTATTTTTTAAAAAGAAAATGCATTAATTGTTCAGAATAAATGTGCATAAATAAATGTAAATGTGCATGTGATTTTTCAAGCCTAAATCCAAACAGTGGGCTCTCTGTGGAAGTGAGTGTTCCATTCTGGAATCATCCCCCTGCAAAAGAAAAAAAACCCACGAATGCTAATGTCTCATAATACTAATGGCAATAATGTATGCATCTGTATGCACATTGCCACCATTTTAAGTATACGATGTGATATGTTTGCTTACAATCACATATCTGGAGACCATGAGTAAGGATGGTTCACTGTAGTTAATCCTGAATAGAGTACACCTCTTGAAGCAAGGGGATTTCCCTGCATGTCGACTCTGCGGTTAATTGAATATGCCTACTCTAGTTGGGACTAATCAATAGGAATGCAGCCTGAGTCATCAGGTAGAATATATAAGGTTTTTGAAGCATAAGAGATCTCAAAAATAAGAGGTCTCATTAGTAGTAGGAGTTTCTTCGAGAGCAGGTTGGGCTCTGGAGGACCAGGTTAATTAAATCTCTAATTTAGGCCTCTCCACAGCTGAACAACACAAGTTGTACTTATGTGTAAGTCATCTGCTTGGGGCAACTTGCTTGTCCCTGATTCCAAGAGAGAGAGAGAGAGAGAGAGAGAGAGAGAGAGAGAGAGAGAGCTTTCTCTAGAGACCTGAGGGGTAGGGAAAGCATTTGAATAGGACAAAAGCAAGTTCTTCTCCCTCAAGGATGTTATAATCTATATGTCTGATGAGAAGAAAGGAGACAGACTGCAATGTTAAGTGAGATGAAGACAGACTGACAGAAACAGTAGGATACCTGTTTCACAGAACATAAAATTCTCATTCCACAGGTTGCAAACTCTTCCTTTGCCAGCCAGCTCTTCCCCAAATCAGTATATGCGTGTATGTGTAAGTCAATCTGTGTGAAGTAGAGAAGAAAAATAAACTCACATCATCAATTCTTTTGTGCTATCCAGCTTTCTTCTTCATTTCTCTCCTCCTTCTCCCTACCCAATGGCTTTAATATCCTTCTCTTTCCCTACTCGTGGCCTCATGCATTCCATTTTCCATCTTATAACCCCTGGTTTCTTTTCCTCTTTGAGTACTTCCTTTATTTCCTTTATATTTCCTTTATTTCCCCTGAAACATCTCTCTGTAGGCCTGTCCACCCCCTTTCCTACCTTTTGCAGACCATTCCTCCTTCAGTCCATAGGAGACACAGGCACAGTTCTGCTATCATGGGTCTTCTCTTTCCCCTGCAGCTGGTCCACAGTCCTGCTGTCTAACTGGAATAGAAGTGGCCATAAGGATCCAGTGAAAGAATAGCAGGCAAGTGGGGAGATCCAAGGGCATGCAGCCTAGTCTGCCCACCCAAATGACCTGTCAAAAGGGCAGTGGCAATCTGTCTGTAATCACTTGAGCCAAAATGAGCACGCCAAAACCCACCAGAACTGATGCAGCATCATTTCTCCTTGTTTCCCCCCCCAAAGATTAGTACAGTCATCCCTCCACATTCACTACGATTAGGGGCACAAGACCCTCGTGAAAGTGAAAAAACCGTGAATAACTCTATCCCCCCCCCCAAGCCATAATTAACACACACAAAAAGTATGATGACCATATTCAACCCACTGTGGATTCCTTTGAGGTATCAGAGTTCCTTCATAAGGCGGAAGTGGTGGCCGGTGAGTCTTACTGCCACCTCCACGGCTGCCCCACACCATTTTTAAGAGGGACTTACTAGCCTTGTTCACAGTTTCTCAGTCTCACAAGGCTTGCAGTCCATATTAAAAATGGCATAGGGAGGCAGCAGACATGACAGCAACTAATTAATGAATAATCAAATCCGCAAAAGTGAAACCTGCAAATGTGGAGGGCTAACAGTATCATACATGATTATGGATGCTCATTTTCAATTTTAAAACATATTATCCTTTTCTGTGATAAGTTAGTGCTTCCTCCTGAATGAATATTCTTTAACAACAAGATAAAAGAAACCAATTTTATGTTTTTCCTTGTCATGAAGCTCCCTTGATGAATGAAGTGAGTTTAAGACATGAAACTCTACATAATGCTCAGAAATTTTTTCTGATATCAGGCTATGGGGAGAAGAGGAGAACTAATTATGTGCTTCACAGCTGAAGTAATAGAAATGGCCATTTAAATGGGTCAGCTCATAAGAACAGTCAGTAAAGGCTCAAAACTTTACTTAGCTGCAGCTCTAGCTGATATGGAAAGAATGCTCCAGTTCCCCCCACCCACAAAAGTGGGGAGACAGCCACCCGGGACCGCTGAAGGTCAAAGTTTTGGCACAGCCTATCAGCAGTTCCTCAGTCCCCAAGGTTTCTTCCCTATCCGAGCTCTGTTTCTGATAGGTAAAAATGAGTCACTGGGGAAAGTATTCTTTGTACATATTGATTGAGGACAATAAAGAAAAGATTTACTGTGGCATATACTTTCATGGATATGACATAATAAATCTAGTCGTTAAGGTGCCACAAGCATTTTATTGGTTTTGTGGCTACAGATTAACATGGCCGCCTACCACCTCTTTGAAAGCAGCAGCACACTTTGAATGGAAAGCGCTTTTCCTTCAGGTTGTCACAGGAATCCAGCCATAGGAGTAAGGTGGTCTTGGAGATAGTGGTGGATTACTTCTTGGTGCAGGGTGTCTGCTGCTTCTGGCTGGTTGCCTTGAGTCTGGATTGGTACAGCACTCTAAAATGTACAGAAACACTAGAATAAGGTGGCTCACCCCCCAGAATACTTCTTTCAGAGAGGCAAACAAATGCTGGAAATTTCTAGAGACTTTTCTGTAGAAATTACAAATCTAGTATTGCTGATATTTTGATCTGAAAGGCTGGTCTGGTTCCAATAATAAACTTGAACTGTTTCTCAATGTGTTCCAGGAACGAAGAGACCTGAGGGAAAAGAAGTCCCTTCCTACACATTTTTGTGAAAGAGCATCATCTCAATTAGTGTGAAAATGCTGTAGAACCATAAGAACTCCCTTGCTGAAGGCTAGGATCCCATACTGGGAAAAAGGTGCAATATATGATTGATTGATAAACAGACAGACAGATAGGCTAAAGGTTTATCAGATGTAGAGTTTTGTTTCCATCAGCTATGGGGCCAATTTACAAGCATGGCATGGCAACCACCTCTGCATTGCCTTCCCCTCCCCTTTTTTTAAAAAATAAATCCCCCAGCATGTGAGACTATATCTAATATACACGTATATAACAGCTCTTAACTGTAGTGTCTTCATTTTGTTCAACAGATCTTTCAGAAACAAAAACCAACACACATAGAGCTTGGGAAAACTACTTTTTGGTTCACAGTCCCCAGAATTATCCAGTGAGCATGGATAGTGGCTGGAAGGTTCCACAACTTGTAGTAAAAAATGGTAATTTTTCCAAGTTCTGGCCAAAAGACATTTAAGTAAACAGCTGACACTGCATTTTAGATACTAAACACCATACGCATAGTGTGGAAAAACAGTTAATTTTGTTCAGAAGCCAATGGCCATGAAATTCAAAGGCTAGCATGATGAGAGAAGCAGGAAAAAAGATCTTGTGTTTAGCTAATCATAATTTTATATACTTCTGTCATCTCCTGCCCCAATTATATTTTGGGGTTTTTTCCCCTAAATTAAAAAAATGCACCCTCACATGCTTTCCTTGTAGAAAAGCACTCTAAGCCTGTAAACATTGTAGAATGCAATGCTATCACATTTACTTGGAAGTAAGCTCCTTTGAACAAAATGGGAGCTACTTTTGATTAAATTTGTTTAAGCTGCAAGGTACTACCCTATTTTCCTCCCTCCCTCTGTGCCTGCCTATCCTGAAGATGACATAACTGCAGTTACACTCTATGGGCTTTATCAGACCAGCCTGTTGTCTTACAGCAATTGCTTTGTTTAAACAAATGGAAACCTTTAAGCAAGTGGAAACGTACCTGTATGGAAACAGTCACTTTCGCAACTTCTTTGCAATAATGTTATGGTGCAGCTTTGGTGATGCATATCCCTACAGTCTTCCACAATACCTTGCTGACTCCACCTTCCTACCTGTGTCCAGGCTACACAGCACTTGCACACTGTTTATTTTTTATTTATTTATTTTTGCCACAGTTGTGCAATTTCAGTTCCCTCATACGTATTTCTTTTTCAGTTTGTTTTTGCTGTATTTACAGCATGTTGACCACTACAATGGCATTACAACTGTGGCAAAACAAATAATAAAAAAATACATACCAGGAAGGGAACATTGTTCCTATTTATTTATTTATGGCTGAAATTGTGGAATTTTGGTTCCCCCTTGATATGCATTTTTTTTTTTTTTTTGGTAGTGTAGAGCTTGGACTACAACCCTGGAGAGCAGGGTTTGATTTCCTGTTCAGCTGTAGAAGTCCACGGGCTGACTTTGAACATGTCACACATTCTCAGCTCCAGAAAACCCCTTGATTGATCCACCTTAGGGCAGAAATGACTGAAGGCGCACGACATCACCACCAACAACAAATTAACAGCATGCTGGCAACTGCCATGGTAGCACAATTGCACAATTATAGCACAACAAATAAAAGACATAGTTACTTGGGAATGGAGCAAATACAGCATTGTTCCTGTGCATTGTGATGTCCTCTTTGTCCAGACAATGGAAGTAGAGTGACTTCACCCTGCTTGAGGATAGGAAGGGAGAGAAGAGGAGAACCATGCCCACTCACACCACATGATTGCAAGAATATCGGAACTGCAGCAGAGCGAAACAACTTCAACAAGAAGCAATAGTTGAACAAAAACCTACCGGAGCCTTTAACGGATTTTTCCCATTAACAAAAAGGCACAGTCCAATAATAATGGAAATGCAATGCAACAATGGGAGAGTCACTGCACTGTATGATAAGGAAAGATCAAACACAGAACTAAGGCAATGCAACTGTGCAACAACCTGTCACATGACAAAGTCCTATGTTCTAAACATGGCTTTGCAGCTGGTTACTGTAATGGCATTTATACTTGCTATTTCTTCTTCCTTTCAGACGTGATTTCAGGCATTAAGAAAAACAGCTACAACCTTAAAATTGTATTTCCTATTCCCACTCTACTAGTTAATACAAAAAAGAATATTGAAGATGGAATTTTTCATCTGTCAAGTCCAGTCAGTTTTCAGGCATGGCTAACGTATTCTGGAGAATTTGATTCTAGTATTTACACTGTATTGCTTAAACTTCGGGTACATGAAAATAGGAACATTCTTAAAAGAATGACTTATTATGTATTTATTTCATAGGGGTTAAGGGGCAAAGGTTTACCTTAATTAGACCACATACAGTTTAGAGGATTTACATGAATCATACCATCATAGAGTTGGAAGGACCTCCAGGCTCATCAAGGCTAACCTCTGGCTATCGTGCAGGAAGCCTCTGCTAAAGCTTTCATCAGAGGTGTGTACCCAACCTGTATCTAAAGACCTTCAAAGAAGGAAAGTTCAACATCTTCTGTGGCAGTCTTTTCCACCATGGAACAGCGCTTACCATCAGGAAGAGTTCTTTCGACTGTTTAGATTGATTCTTTTTTGTAACTCAAATCCATTTCTTGATGTCCTAGTCCTCAAAGCAGAAATCAAGCTTGCTCCATCTTCTACGCAACTTCCCTTCACATATTTAAGAATGGCTATCATATCATTTCTAAGGCCATTTCTGCATGGCATTGCAGTCCTGGGTTAGGGATGCAATGGCAGCAATCTGCAAGTCATGCTTTTGCATGATGTTGTTGCGGTCCCACTGCCATCCCACCCCACCTGTCGCAATCGTGGGATATTTGCTTTATAGAATAAATTCGTTAACTACTCATAATTGTGTTATGTTCCCATCCTTCCCTGCCGTGCTTCCTTCCACAGCGCGGCATGAGAAATATGGCCCAACTGCACTGTACAAGGCTGGCACATGTCCCTCGTGCTCCTTCCCACAGGGAGCTGGCCGGGTGCAGAGGGGAGCATTGCCATCACACTTCCTTCCCGGCAAAGGCACTGCCAGATCATGATGGGAAGACAACAGGATCAGGTACAGAAATGGCCAAAGTCTCCAAGGTAAACATTCTGGCCTCTCTAAGCTGCTCTGCATAGGTCTTGGTTTCCAGACCCTTTACCATCTTGATCACGAGCTTCTGGACCTGTTCCAGATTGTCAATATTCTTTTTGAACTGTAATGGTTAGAAGTGGTCATAGGCCCTTTCCGCACAAGGCTGGTGAATCGGTTTGTGCCGTTTCTTACCAGATTTTCTGGGCTCGAAACAAGGCAGACTTTCCCTCATTTCCTTCCACACAGCTACTGTGTACGTTCCATTCTGATTCGGAGCAGTGTGAGTTCATGAATCCACACTGCCTCCACCGTGGCCACTCCCGCTACTCCCCTTACTCTGCCCTATCGGCTGTGATTGGCCCCCCCTTTTTTTTTTTTGCATGGTTTAGTACGTCATTGCGTACACGCGTAAGTCCATACTACCTCCTGGCCCCTCCCATGAGCCCTCCCCTGACCACCAATTCATGGTGCGAATATGCGTGTCTGCACCACTGTGAAAGTATGAATCGGATTGATCTGGAAAATTGGAAAACCAATTTCTTCCGGTTTTCAAATAGCTCGCTTTACCATCACATGGGGGCGCATTTAGTCGGAATTACGTGCGGAACAAAGGTAAATAAACTGAACCTAGTCTGCTCCAATGTGCAGAAGACCTCTGTGGCAAGACTCATTGGCCCGCCTTAATAACTGTGTGCGGAAAGGGACATAGTATTCTCCATGAGGTCTGACCAAAGCAGAATAGAGTGATACTATTACTCCCCTTGATCTGGACCCTATATTCATGTATACAAGTACCTTACCCGGCTTAATCTGGTTCAAAGTTGCTGAGCTGTTTTCCAAACATAAACAAGAAAAGGAAAGAAGAACAAGAAAAATCTTAACTGAGAGCAAACCAAAGCTTATTTTTTTTTTAAAAAAAGTGATGATCCTGATAAGGAGCAAAAGCCCAGCTTTGAGTGGATTTTGGATACTTGTTTTTCACTTTGTTTTATAAAACTGATTTTTTTTTCCTTTTCTTTTGCTTTTGGAAATAGGTTGACAAAATCTGTTCAGCCTTTCTCTGTGATGTTATGTTTGCAGGGAGGATAACCACTAGTCCCTTCATGGAGACTTAGGTAGAGCTATGCCTAAACTATGAACATTTCCATATGACACTCTTATAGCACGATGATTCCACTTTCAACCTCCTATGGAATCCTGGGGTTTGCAGTTCCGGAAGGGACTGGCCGGCCCCTCCTGAAGCTGCAAACTCCAGGATTCCATAGGAGGTTGAAAGTGGAATCTATAAGAGTGCTATAAGAGTGTCGTGCAGAAATGGCCTATGTCAACTATAAAACAGCCAGGAAAGGTGCTGTTGCAGTTCAGGTGCTGGCCTTGTCGAGCACTGGAAAGAAAAAACAGCTTTGCCTGTATTAATTACAGGCTGAGCCAAATATATGTTATTGTGAGTTTAGCCAGCTTTGTTAATGAGAATGGGTGGTCAGAGAGCTGACAAAAGAACATTATTGTTTCATAACGCTGGCGCATTGTTTACTGAACTGACAATTCACCTGCAGGGTGAGGTCTGAGACCAATGTTCTGGCTGCATGGATATCTTTGAAAACAACCATTCTGCAGTTTGCAGTTAGAGAGAAAATGGAAAGTGAAATTTTCTAGCTGATATAGTTAGAAACTGGGGTGCATCTCTTTTTTTTTTTTTTTTTGTGGAGTGGGAGATGGGCTGGAAAAGTTGCATTCTGTGATCTGATGCCAAATGTACTATCTGCTTGTGGGGCCATCTGTCTCCACTTATGCTATGCAATGATGCTATAAATAGCAAATACTACAAATATGTTATAAGATTCTAGTTCTCTCTATCCTAAAGAAAAATGAAGCAGTTCAGTGATGCCTAAGGAAGCTGGAAACATATATATATATATCTCAACAGTATTCCACTTTCAAATTGCTCACTGTGCTTGTAGATGCATCTGCGGTTGAAACCAATCCCAGCCTTCCTCTTGCGACCCATCCAAATACAGTACAAAATTTGAAGTTGGTGATACTTTGCTAGTATCCTCTGCATAAATGAAAATGCATTCATGATGATTGAATGACTATCATGTCAAATGTTGCTTTAGTCTTTGGAGTGATTTATAAAATTTGTTCTTTCTAGACAATTTACAATAAGGGTGGGAACTGTGCAGCTTTCAAGATGTTATTGGACTGCAACTTCCAGCATTCCTCACCCATTGTCTATGTTAGCTAGTTGTGCCTGGAGTCACAGCCCAATAGCATCTGAAAAACAATATGTTTCCCACAGTGATTTACATAAACCACAACATACTATGAGCTGGATCCAAACGTTCATCCTAAGGAAAAAAAAGAGCAACATTTTTGTAGCTGCTTTGTGTTTTTAGATGCTGGGTTGGTAGAAGCAAGGGTGCTGCAACACAGGCCATTTCCGCACCGGGCTAGTAAAACGGTGCAGAGCGACCTCTAACGGAGGTCTTCTACACTGTAGAGTGGACTGGGGTGGACTACTTTCTGTAGTTCCGTACCTCAGTCCACTCCGGAGCAACTGGAACTGGTTGCGCGGCGTGTTTTTTAAAAACCTCTTTTTAGAGGTTTTTAAAAATCACGGAGCGCGCAACCCCGTGCCGCTCCGTCACCCAGCTCTGGAGCAGATTTGCAGGCGCGCGCAAGCGCGTCCCTGCAGATCTGCCAGGGGCGGGCTTCCAGCTGGCGAGTTTCTCCGGTTGGTGGAAGCCGCCATTTGGGACGTGGAGGACTGCGGAGCAGCGAACTCGCGGTGCTCCTCATGGTGATGGACTCGGCCGGCCGGAAAACAAAGCCGGTAAGCTCTGTTTTCGGCCGTTCCACCCCCCCCCCACATGCGGAAAGGGCCTCAGTGTCTGTTCAGTTGAAAGTAGCACAGCTAGAAAGAGAATGTAAGCTTGGAAATGTTCCTTTTCTGAGTACAACTTGCAAAATCCTTTAGTCAGGATGGTCTTTGCGTATGACATTTGTACAACAGCACTCCACGCAACAATAGTAATAGAGGCACTAGTGGCAACAGTGGGAGGAAGTAGTTGAGAAAATGTCTTTTCCCTAGCCTCAAAACACTGACATTTGAGGGCTGGGGAAAATGCCATAGATCTGCCACAGTAGGAAGCTTTCCTTTGAGAGAAGGTATTGGCAACTGTCTATGCAACACGTGTGAATGAGTCATTGTCACAGATCAAATACAATTTTCTGTCACCTCCTGTCCAACACAATGCTTCTCAATGGAGCCTGTTCACACATTCAGCTGTGAGTCATCAAGTGTTATCAAGTGATACTGAGGCATTTGGGAGGCAGCCCTTAGTCATACTATAAACACTTGTGAAGTGTAGGACTAGAATAGATGTGACAAACACTTTTGAATGCTGTCAAAAACAGCAATCTGTTCTTAAGCCTCCTCTCTTGACACCAATAGGATGACCATGTGTACAACTTTAGAGTTGATAGCCCATATCCTCTATTTGAGGGCTCTTTGATTCAGCTCCAACCGAATGATAAAACATGAGTGATTTCAAGGCCTCTGCTTTGCTTTCTTATCTTTGTCTTTAAACAGGATGTAGACAGGATAACTGTTCAAACAGAAGATTGTCCTCTGCAGAGTAGGAAACATGGTCACTTTGGCCCATGTGCTACTAATGGCTCTTGAGCATCCCCAAGGAAAGCCAGGCTGAAGTAAGCTCCAAACCACTTAGAAAAGTTATGCTGCATAACATCCTAAGGGTGCTTGAGGCATTGTTTGTTCACTGCCACTGCACTCACAGATGAAGCCTGATAATGTGGTTTCGCCTGTGTTTGGTAACAATCACATCAAATTTTATGTCACTTATGATCTAGCCATCCCTCAGCCTCTTTCACTGTGCTCAGCTCCTTAGAAAAATGGGATTGACTGAGCTCCCTTGGCAATTGTGTCCATCTAGTATCCCACAGAAGATCCATGTTTCAAGACAAGCACTGGCTGTGCTTGTTAGGTTCACCATTGTATCTGCTTGAACACAGAAAGTGTGTGCGTGTGTGCGTGTGCGCGCGCGTGCATTTCATATAATCTGAGAGCAAGTACATGCATGATATATGGCATCAGAATCCATTGCATGTATGTATGGTATCACAAACTGGAAGAAGAATCTTAATAAATTGAATGAAGGAAGCCTGCCTGCCTCTTTTTATAATCATGGGGTCAAAGGAATGGATTTTATTCAGCAAAGAAGAGTTTTTTTTTAAAATGCTCCTTTCTTTCCTATGCTTACATTTTAATACGTTCCACTCTCAACAAAAGGATCTTTTTTCCTCCTTCATTTGATTAGAGCGTAGACTCACTGATGCAGCAGCAAATTAGATTTTTCTCTTGGCTGTAACACTCTGTAATAATGAAATCCATGACTTTCAACCCCACAAGTTGACATTACCTGCATATTGGCTTTTCAGTCTGGAGGCTGGGAGCTCATTTGTCTTACTCAAGCTGGTTTTCTTTCCCATGAAAGAGCCCGCTAGGAACAATATATTTGCCATGCTTCCTATTTTGTGCTATCTGAGCTGAGAGATTCGAGGCTTTAAAAAAACAAACAAGAACATCCACAAACACCAAGCACAAGCATGTGCTTGAAACAAATAAAAACAGGTAACAATTTCATGTTCGTGATCACTACTTAAGTCATGATTTTCACACTATTGTCACAATCATAACTTATCCCCCCTACCTACTTTACTGGGCACCAGCTCCATGAGGAGAAGGAAGGCCATTCTGCCAACCGTCAGAGCACTGAGAAATGGTATTTCCACTGGGTTTTTCTGAGGGGGGTGAGTGGGGCTAGAAGTTACTTAGTTAAGTATTTAGATCAATATAAGCTGATACACCGGATTCTGGCCAAAGGTTTTTATACTTTAATATTATACTTTAATCTTCACCTAAAACTGGCTGCAAACACTGCGGACCAAGGCCATTTCTGCACCAGAGGGTTATAGCGCTATCATTCCACTTGCAACATCCTATGGAATCCTGGGGTTTGCAGTTTAGGGAGGGAACGGCTGGCCCCTCCCTAAACCGCAAACCCCAGGATTCCATAGGATGTTGCAAGTGGAATGATAGTGCTATAATGGTCTAGTGTGGAAATGGCCCGAGTCGCAAGGCTTCTCACTCTTGAGGAGACCCCTTACCCTTGAGAGTTTTCTTAATTCTGAGGTGGCCCCTTGATCCTGAGCAACCTAGTGCTTGCTGCCTAGTGACTGTGTTGGCTAGTGATTCAACATGGTACTGCAGGCAACAGACAAATTTTAGGTAATTTATCCTTTTAAAATATAAAATAGCCTGACATGCACACACTTATGATCCCCTAAAAACTTAGTACTGTACTACAGAATACAGAAAAAACAACAACTCCAAATTGTTAAAAAAAAAACGTCCCACATAACCCTAAGATGCATTTCCCCGATGACTTATGCCAAGTTTTAGGTGCCCAGGTTTCATAGTTTTGGACAGACAGACAGAGAGACTCTTCATATTGTATCATGCTGTAATTAGAAATCTTATGAGGTGGTATACATAATATTTTAAAATGCAATAAAACATAAAAAGGCAACAGCAACTATAGCAATTACAGTTTAATTACAGTTAAAACTAGCAGCACAAAAATACAGTTGAGGAAAAAACAATGAAAACAGTAGGGTCTCCAAAGCCTACTCGTAAGTATGCAAATAAAGGGCTCGTTCCACTTCTCATATACAGTTCTCGTTCCCTGTTTCAATTAAAAGATATATAACTGCTTTGATTTTAGATCTTTCTAGTAACTGGGGAGTATTATACTACATACAGATGAAATTAAAGATTCCTTGGTGGAGGAATAAAGGTGCTTTCCAGAACTTGGAAGTAACATGACACAACGTAAAACAGTAATTTTGATTGTAATAACCACCTAACCTTCACTATTCTTCCTCAATAACATAACAAAGTGCTGGATCTTTTTTCTCCCTACAACATATACAGCAAGATATGATGTTATTCACTGCATGGCTACCCCACAAAACTGACTTCTGCTTTGTTTACAGCAAAATTGTGTTTTTAAAATAAATAAATACACACACACACACACACACACACACACACATACATACATACACATACATACATACATACCCAAGCTGTACAGGGCACGCGTGGCTTTTCCAGAAGGTCACTAAACACTAGAAAGACTTAATAATGATGTAATTTTTGGAAATGTGCTCTGTGGTGCCATAGCATTGAGTGTTTCAGTGCTAGCACTCTAGTGCGCTGTGCAATGCTCTATAAAGAGTAATCCTGGAACATGCAGCATTACTGCTTCTGGGAGTGCTAGTCCCTAATGGCTAGCATTTTTTTTTAAATTTAAGAGACAGAAGAATTGGCTACATGAGTGAAGGTGATCTCTTGCAGCCCTAGATGGGTTCAGATCAGAGACTGTGGGACTTTTCTAAAGCAGGAATAGTAATGATTTGGCTGTCTCTTCAAACAAGATGTAATGTAAAAAATTCCATTTTGTAAGTAATGTTCCAGCCTTTGGTGCTTTCAGATTATGGTGCAAATCATTCTGCTTTCCTCATGATATTTTAGGGAGATCCATATACACGCATATTTCATTTGCCAGACTCCTTTTTCACTTTGCTTTTTCTGTCTTTTTAATTACTATAGAAAATCTGTTAATCAGGGAAGAGTAGAATAGCATCACAATGACGTGCCAACAAAGAACACTTTGGTGACATAAATTAGGTCATCAACATGGTTTTGGGGCTGCAATCCTATATGGATGTGTGTGTGTGTGTGTTGAGTTTATTTCTGCATATACAAGTACTGGGTTACACTGTTGGTGTAATCTGGGGCCCTTTCTGCACCTTACCTTTTTCTGGCGCTGGGGTGTGGGGATTGCGCGAGCAGGCTCCAGCGAAAGGCTCTCGCGTCCCTGCTGCTTTAGCTCCGCACAAGCTGCCTGCTTGCGCGAGAGCCCCACCTCTTCCTTTTGCAGTTCAGCCTGGGACTTTCCCAGGCTGTGCTGGGGCAGGAAGTGCAACCGGCGCGGCTCCGGAGGCTCCACATGCCAGGTAAGTGCTCGTGGGGCCCAGGAGCAATGTGCATTTGTACACCATTTTCGGCTCCTGGCAGAAAATGAAAAGGTGCGCGATCGGCGCCTGCCAGCCCCTGGAGTGTCTTGCGATTGTGAGTGCATTGTGCAGATTGCTCCTCACAATCATGTGATGCTCCAGGTGCCCTTTCGCATGGCAAATGCCGTGCGGAAAGGGCCTCGGTTGCAGTAGTGTTGATGTCATGAAATGCCAGCTCTCTCATAAACAGAAATGGATTTTGCTAAAAGCATAATTATCCAAACTCACATACATGATTACAATTATTTAAATGATATCACTGCAGATGTGTGATAGTAATTATGGAAAAAGTACTTATACTGAGGCATAGAGATTTGGTGTTACAAATAACAGCACCTGCTTTTATTGAAACAATGTAATTAACATAACTTGTTGTATATCTGATCACACTAAGGTGAAATAATGTTCACCAGACTTAAAACATGTGGTTTCATTTTTGACGCACCAAGAAAGAGATCCAGGGCTGTGGGGAACAGTTTGATGAAAGTGTTGGCCCAATGTTTGACTTCTGTAAAGAAAGCAAAATCTCTTTTGGGAACCATTAGAAAAGTGATCAAAAATAAACTGCCAGTATCATAATGCTTCTCTACAGAATCATATATAGCTCTGTATTCTGTTGGCCAGACCTGGAAAAGGATATTATAGAAATGGAAAAGGTTCAGAAAAAGGCAAACAAGAGGCTAGAACCACTATTTGGTGAAGAAAGTTTACAATGTTTGGAGCTGTTTAGTTTACAAAAATGGCAAATAAGGAAACATGCGGCAGAAGTGTATAAAATTCACCTAATGAAGTAGAATGGTGCAAGGTTCAGCTAAAAGCGTGCTTCTTTACATAGCACAGCACAAGGACCTTGTTGCCACAAGATGTAGTTCTGGACACCCGTTCAGATGGTTTTAAAGAGGCAACTAGGTAAATTCTTGGAGCATAAGATATTAATAGCTTCTGCTCATAATGGCTGCATATTAACCTCCAGTGCTGGGGGTAGGATGCTTCTAAATGAGAGCCAACATGGTATAGTTATTTGAGGATTGGACTAGGATCATTTCTGCACTACAGTGTTATAGTGCTCTTATTCCACTTTCAACATCCTGTGGAATTCTGAGGCCATTTCTGCACAACACTCTTATAGTGCGATGATCCCACTTTCAACCTCCTATGGAATCCTGGGGTTTGCAGTTCCGGGAGGGGCTGGCTGGCCCCTCCCGGAACTGCAAACCCCAGGATTCCATAGGAGGTTGAAAGTGGGATCATCACGCTATAAGAGTGTTGTGCGGAAATGTTCTGAGATTTGTAGTCTCCTGAGGCCAAAGAGCTCCAAACTGCAAACCCCAGGATTCCACTGGAGGTTGAAAGTGGAATAAGAGCACTATGACAGTGTAGTGCAGAAATGGCCTAGGACTCTGGAAGACCAGAGTCATTGCTCAGATCATTGCTCAGCCATGAAAACCTTCTGGATGACCTTGAACAAGTAACACTCTTTCAGCCTAAGAGGAAGGCAATGACAAACTTCCTCCTAACAAATTTTTCCAAGGAAACCCCATGGTAGGGTTGCCATTAGCCAGAGTCATCTTGAAGACACATAACAACCAATAACATGCCTCTAAATACCAATCACTAAGGCCCACAGGGTTTAAAGTGAATCTGCTTGTAAACAGAAAGTAAGAGAAGCAATCACCTTGCATCAAAGGAAAAGAAGGCCTTCCTAATGGCATTTTTTTTTTTGCCACTGTTTTCTTTTTCTGGCAGAAGGAAAGGGAAACTTCAGGTGCAGAAATGGATGAGGCGCCGCAAGCAGTTGATGGTTACATATTGCCCCTTCTTGCTCTTCTTCCACTAGAAAGAAAGTGATTTGTCCAGCTGAATGTCCAGAAGACATTTTAAGAACTCACAGATGGACTTAAAACAAGTACAGAAATCACAGTTATCTTCATTTTTATATAGCACTTCAAAAAAAAAAAAATCTGGTTTCACTTGAACATGACTATGAAGGCGAAGAGTCAACGGAGCATTGTCAAAACATCCAAGTGTAGTGCTTTTCTAATCATTAAAGCTGCAGTTAACAGGAGGAGGAAGGCTCTAGTGCAATATAGCTGAGAAGGGCTCTCATGTAATTAAAGCAATTACTTCACTTTGGCATATCTGGAAAATTGCCATTTCCAGTATTTAATAAGGAAGGGATGTAGGTTGACAAGATCTATGCCCCTATGTGCCATAAAACAAACTGCTGAGCCGTCTATTACTCAGGCAACACAAACCTGTTTGTCATGCTGTTTTGTCAGGTCTAATCTCTCCCAGGGGTCCAGATTGCATTAGTAGTCATCATCCTTAGGAGGAAGGGATATTTTTATTATTTTAAGTGATGCATTCATTTTTCTTTCCCTCCTGACTGAAAAAACAACAACAGCTTCATGGTTTATTTCCGTAAATAGTATATTCTTAAAGATATGCTCCATGTGTTTTCTTCCAAATATTCCTGCAGAAGTCATGTGTGGAAATCAGCGAGTGTAAATTTGAAACACTCATTTATGCCATACAACTTGGAAAACTTTAGAGAGCCTAAATTCTGTTTAAAAATGCCCAGTAGCACTGGAACAAGTCCAAAATAGTGAGGAAGCCTGCCCTGGAAATCAAACTGAGGAGGAATTATATTAACAGTTATTGAAAGAAGTGATTTTTTTTCCCTTTTCAGTGTGGAATAGTTACGCGCGCTTTCAAGGCAAGGATCAGCTGAGCTGCCCTCCTGTCTGCCGCAGGCAGGCAGTTGTATTGCTGCCATTGTCTGAGTCGCTGCAATGACCAGAAGAAACACAGCAGGCAGAAGAATTTAGGAGCAGAGGGGAACAAAACAGGATCCACTGGGGCTTTAGAAGCAGGTTGTCTAACACCTGTGAACAATTGTGTACCAGATGAAATTTTTATTAATTTAACAACTTGCACAGAAGTCAGAATTTCAGCAGGTATGCTGTGCCCTGCTTGTACCTAGTGTGTTGTGCAAGCTGCAATAGCAGAAACTCCTCCTTCTATACCACAAGCACTGGAGTCCTGTCCCCTTCTGCATTTTGTCTTGTCACCTTACTTAGAAGGCTGCAGGAAACACCAGTGATGTATTTAAGTCTTTTACTCCAAGTCTCAAGTCAAGTCTCAAGTCTCTACTTTCAAGTCTCAAGTCGAGTCTCAAGTCCTTGCAAGATACTTTCAAGTCAAGTCTCAAGTCAGGTGTCAAGTCTGGGAGTCAACTTTATACCCCAACCTGTATTCCAGAATTTTTGGACAGAGTCTAATAAAGTCACTTTTAACAATTTAAGTAGACACGGCCCTCCACTTTTGTCATTTTGCCATCTGGAGCTTCAGAAGTGGAGAATAGGATCCTTCTTACTTCCCATTTGCAAAGCTTGCCTTCTGCTCCTAGGAAAATTTTTAGAAAGCTCCTCCTATATGAAGCAGGGACAGGCTGCTGAGCAGACCTCAACCCCACCTCAAGCCCATTTGCCTGACCCATTTGCTGTTCCCCTCTGAGAAATGCATCCACAGTTTGGGCTTGAGACAGATTGTCATGTGACCAGTAAGTTGTAAGGTTTCTGGATGAATGTGTTATGTTACTGAACCAAGGGCAGCAAGTCAGTCACTAAAAATATACAAGTCTCGAGTTGAGTTGAATCAGTGTGTAATTTTTACCAAGTCAAGTCCGAGTCAAGTCACTGAAGTGACTTAAATCTAACTCGAGTTCCAATCAATCGACTCGAGTCTACATCACTGGGAAACACTGAGAAGTTAAGATAGGTTTTGGGACTTGGACAAGACAACAGGCAGAAACATGAGGAAATGGGACACCTTCAGAATGTAAGCCAAAGGCTGTGTAGATGTGTAGAGTGTAGAATGGAGACTGTACTCTAGAAATCAGAAAAAGCCTAGGACTTGGAAGGGTAGCTATGAAGGCACTAGATAAGATCCTCAGGTGCAAAGATATATAATTGAATGCTAAGTTAGGTTTGTCCATGCCATCATTTTTCAAATTTCTGTTTATGGTTGTGAAACTGGACAGTGAAGAAAGCTGATAGGAAGAAAATCAACTCATTTGAAATGTGGTGCTGGAGGAGAGTTCTGTGGATGCCATGTACCATTAAAAAGACAAATAAATGGGTATTGGAGCAAATCGAGCCTGAACTTTCCCAGGAAGCCAAGATGACTAAACTGAAACTGTTGTATTTTGGACATATCATGAAAAGAGATGCTTCACTAGAAAAGAGAATAATGCTTGGTAAGATAGAAGCAGTAGGAAAAGAAGACTACATTGCAGATGGATAGATTCAATCAAGGAAGCCATGGCCATTAATCTATAAGACCTGAATAGGGATGTTAATGATACATAGGGCTACCGTAAGTTGAAGTCAAATTTATGCCAGTTAATGACAACAATGAAAACCAAATCCAACTGTACACACATCTATTGTGGTAGTGCTATTTGTACCACTTAGAGCTATTTTTCAATTTCTCTGCATACTGTTTGAAGTGCAATTCTTTGTTAATTTTGTTCTTGAAAAGAACAGCGAGTAATTTCAGCAATTTTATTCCTACTGAGAGAAAATGCACAGTTTTTAAAGATTATTCACAGTTTAAGATTTACTCTGTACAAAATCTGCACATTGCTTTTTTCTGTAGAAAACAGCATTTTCTGTGCAACAATATTTCTGCACAGAAATATTAATTTCTGCGTAAAAAAATGTTGTTTTCTGCACATCAAATGCAGTTGGAGATTTATTCTGCCCAAACTTGCACATAGGCTTCTTGTGCAGAATATATTGCTTCCTCAGCAGAAAATTTTGTTTTCTGCACACACACACACACACACACACACACACACAACCCTATGTGAAATGTTTTTGCAGAATAAGTCCTACACTGCAAAGGCTCTCATCAGATCAGGATTCTCAATTTTCAGGAACATACTTTTGGACCATTTTTCAAATATTTTCAAATAGTCCTTCTATCTGAGTGCTACACAATCTGTGCAATCCAGCTAATCTGGTATTAATCTAACACAGCAAAAATGCTGGCAAAAAGCTAGCCTTTAACAACTAAATTTTTTATTTTGGCATAAGCTTTTGCAGACTGCAGCCTACTTTATCAGATGTGTTGAGGGCTGCCTCAAATAGCAGTCATATATATGGCTGGGAGGGAGAGGGATGTGGACATAAATGAAATGGAAAACCACATCCTGTCATGATTATTTTAACAGTGGTTGTTAACAAACAGTAGTTGGGAGGTAAGGAGAATATCCTCACATAGGTAAGCAAATTAACACATGCTTGTTGATGAAAAGCCATTGTCATATGATATCAAGGTTTCTATAGAAAGAGTTTAACCTCAGATGAATTCTTGTGGTGTGTTGATTGTAATCAGTAGGACTGCAGGGAACAGAGATGCAAAAAATACAAACAGTGAACATTGCCTAAACTGTAACCAGTAACTAGCAGTAGTTGGGTTGTAATAAAAATGTTCTGTATGCATGAGCTGGTTAACATATATGATGAAATTTTTCAGACATTATGTCTTTTTAGCTTAGGACATATAGATACTCTCTATCAGTGCATAAAGGGGCCAGAGAAGAGGGAGACCAGACTAGCCTCTTCCTCTTTCACTCACTTGCCCTCATCTGTCATTTAGGAACATAGACATCTAAAGCAGGAACATCTAAAATCAGCTGTTGAATTAAGGGATTCCTTGAACCAGCACATTCTGCAATAGATTCTACTGTCATCTATCATAAGAGAATCAATGCAAAGAGATCCCTTCCGTGAAGTAATATTACCTCTCTGACAAATACTCTCTTGCAGCATAACCTTGGCAATTTGGAAGAAAATGTACTTCATGTGATTTGCATGGTTCACTACTTTCTTTGTTCTTTCCTCAGATTAGCTATTTTAAAAAATCACTGGTGGTTCACTCCCACACACAAAAACCTAATTCATCACTGTAGCAGAGGTCATATCTTTAAAAGTTTTCTGCTGTTTAGAGAACCAAATGTAATTAGCTGTTTTGTGATTCATTCACAGTGGCAGCATTAATTGGCATAATTGATAGGCTGATTAATGAATAAATCACATATTTAAAACTGAGTTTTTAATCAGCACTGTCCCTCTTGAAAGGATGCTCCTGTGCCAATCATAATGTTCTAAATTATTTCCATGCACCATGTGCTGCAGTTTATTCAGCAATTATTTTAGAAATGCAGCTGCCTTGAAACTACCCTGCCAAATTACCCCAAATTTATTTATGGTATGTTGATACAGAAAGAGTTAATCACTAAAAAAATAAATTTGATTGTGCTACTGCTCTGAGTTCTGTTAAGAGTAAGCCAGCTGTTACGAACAACAATTATTTATTTTTAGAACAAATGTACAGAGTACCGCTGGCCAGACACAGACAGTGACCATACCAACTTCTGCATTTCTCATTCTGGATTCATTTATAACTTTATAGTCTTTGGCATAATGGGATTGGATTCTGCCTCATTTGGGCCATCTAATTTTTATCTTGGTGCAAGGGCTCCGTCACAGCATCATCCTCTTTACCTGCAGAATAGTAAATCCAGCAAGGAACTGGGAAGAGTTGCTGCTAGTGAGGATTATTTAATAAGTATCATGAGCCGATGAGGCCATGGGGGAGAAAGCAGCTGTGAGTTTACAGGGGTCAGTGTCAGCCCCATCAGTCTTTATTCATGGTATCTGCAGGGCTGGGACTATTGCATCATTCAAGAGATGAGAGGTGAGGTGCTGAAATGGTCACTAGAGGGGCAGGCTATGGCCAGGATCTCTTCTCTTTAATACAAGGAAGTGCTAAGACTCTAGTTTCACTGGTACAAACTTCTTTGCATCAGTTATGGTGCCATGATTCCCCCTTAACTCCCATGGTACCATCTTCCCGCATCCTGGGGTTTATACTTTGGTGGAACAGTAGATCCCTCTGGCTGAGAATTCTAACTATCCCTCTCTAAAATGAAAAGCCCAGAATTCCGTAGGAGGCAGACGTGGTAGTTAAGGTGGAATCATGGCACTATAATTGCATTGTAGGAAAAAGCCCTGAGTTTTCCTTTCCCTCTTTCATCTCCCCTCTTCCTTTTATATCCCTTCCCGATCCCACCTGTCCACTCACCCCACGTCTTTGAGGAAGATGTGAGAACAGCTCAGAGAAATCCAGTGATTTCAAATAGCTGAGTGTGCTGTAGTTCCTTCCTCTGCTCCAACTCCCTTTAAAAAGTAGCCGCAAAAGGTATATAAGCGAGGTAGTTATGTCTCTAGATGAGGTGAGTGACTTGATAATTTCTTATACATCTGGTATTAATTCCTGTTGATAGTTTGTAAATCCTGAAAGCTCACAAGTCCTTCTGTGGTTGTCTGGGGTTTTTAAGTTTTATTTCTTTAGAAATATATAACACTTCTGTGTACCTAGGGAGTCTCCTGAGTATATAGAAATCACTATGTTAAGATGGTTCCATTGTGCTTCCAAACAAATAGGCATTCAGCCATCTGAGTTTGCTATTTGAGGGAATTAATATTCTTACAATACTTTGAAACTGCCCTGATTGTAATGTTCCTGTAATGTAAAATTTAACCTGTGAAAATTGCTGTGCAGTCCATTTCATATGCCATTTTGCATACATTTCATCTTTATGAAGTAAAATAAAATTCATCTAAGATTTGTTTTTCCAAAGTTATTTGATAATACACAGAGACACACAAATACACTCTCACCTGCTTGCTTTCAAGTTCATTGATGATTTACCATATAACTCATAATAAACTTCAAAGTTCAGATTGCTATTTGTGGTTTTCTTTGTAGATAATTGTGAGTCATAGCCATTTGAGGAGGCTGCTGAAATGGCACAGGATGGCAATCGTGAGATAAATGAAAAAGTTCTCATAACCTTGACAGTAAAATGCCAGCTGTCATGACCTGAATTGTTAAAAGAGCTTAATCAAAGATTTTAAACCCATCTTCATTTCTGTGATTCAGATCTATTTGCCTGCATGTGTAGAAAGCAATGTCGAAGTGCTCCCCTAATGCTACTCTTTGTCTTAATAGCAGCAAAGTGCTTGTCAATGATAGAGACACAGTGAGGCTAGCATGCAGTTAGTGACATAAGAAAGTATTAATGCCACTTAAGACTTCTGTATGTTTCTCTCTCTCTTTAAAGTCACTGCGGAGGTTGGTATTCTCTTCCACCCTCTGCAGTGACCAGAGCCTCCCCAGGGCTCTCCATTGCACTGCAATCGTCTCTCTTGTGAAGAGAGAAGCTAAGCAAGCCTGGTTGGTACCAACCAATCACAGTGAATAAGCTGCGGACAGCTACAGGTGGTGGGGGAGAGAAAGATACAAAACTGAAGGATATGGTTGGAGGGGGAGGATAAAAATACCATTTCTGCGCTACACTGTTATAGTGCTATTATTCCACTTTCAACACCCTATGGAATCCTGGGGTTTGCAGTTTAGGGAGGGGCCTTTCGAATTCTCAGCCAGAGAGCTCTTTGGCCTCAGTAAACTACAAACCCCAGAATTCCACAGGGTATCGAAAGTGGAATAATAGCACTGTAACAGTGTAGTGTGGAAATGGCCAAAACTGAGGCTTGTCAGTTTGGCAGGCCAAAACTGAGGCAATTTGAAGTCACACAATAACAACAACAAAGTCAGACTTCAGCTATCACAACTCACTTTTATGGTCATTGCATAGCTCAGAATTCTGTTCTGACTACCCAGCAACCAAAATCCACTCCCAAACTCACCTTATAAGCCACATAGCCCCCCTTCACACAGCTATTTCCACGTTGTCAGAGTGCGTGGGGATGAGCAGCAACACGTCCAGCTATTTTCTTGTAGCTAAGCATGCTGCAAGGATGTCCTCTGCAGAGAGCTCTCAAGGACCCCTGGATGTCACTGCAGATGCCTATCTCAGTGTGTCCAGCTAGAAGAAAATAGCTGGATGCATTCCCTACTAATCCTCCTGTTCTCTGGCCATGTTGGTTGGGATGGGGGCTCCATAACTTACAAGGTGAATGATGGAGACAACATTGGGAAATGTTGCTATGGAGATGTAGCTACAGGAGATGATAGATGTACATCTCCTGATGCAGGATCTCGGATGATAATTGTATTCTTATATATTATTTAGCAACAATGGTGTCAATCATTTGCTGCAGTCCTATTAGGAGAGTTCCTCCTACATTCCTTTGTGCCAGCGTTATAACCACCAGGAAGACTGATCACCCAGCAGCAAAAATTCATACAATTAGCTGCTATAGGAGTAAAGTATAGACTTAATCAATCCCTGTGAGCATCGGGCTTACAAAAAGCATCAAAGGGCGAATCTACATTGCAAACCCTCTTGTACATGAGATACCACTCTGCCAATATTTTTTGATAAAAAAAATTGCCTTCTTGGCTTCACATACCAGTACTGACTGCACAGTCTGTTACATGTTTCTCGAGTAAGCTTAGAAACCTTACTTTTTAGACTATAGCTTCTGGAAGCCTACAGGGAATTCTGGGAGTTATAATCCAAAAAGGAACTTTTCCAAGTTTTGGTCATGATGTCTTTCTTTGCCATACGCAAATGTATAGAGCTGCAATTATAAGGGAAATGAATGATGCCTGTTCAACCACCTGGATGCAGCTGTATCTTTTTGTAATGCAAATTTATGCTATGTGCCCCTTCCATTGTGCTTCCACTGTGTTAGAGGTGTGAGGGGTGGTTGCAAGATGAGTCCTCTTGCCTCAGGGCTTTTCAAAATATTGATTCATATAAAGGCACCAATGAAAGTCTGCATTACATTAAGCAGAGCAAAGAGGGAGCCACCTAATGCTCCTCTCCCTTCCTCCATCAAAAAGTATTCTACAACCCACGCCTGCAAAACAACAGGAAAGCGCATCTATTCCTTTCCTACTCTGTCCCATTGTTGTCTTAAGCTTCTGTGCAGCATTCTATACTCACTTCCCCAGGAAGCGTAAATACCACTGAAGTCAACCTGACTTCCTACGAGGTAGACATGCATACTGTCATGTTGTCACCTAGGAGGTTTTGTGGAGGCACAGATCTGAAAGTATAAAAAGTAATGTTGGGGAAGGACTAGAAAAGACATTTGAGATTTACTTTTCTTCAGAGGAATATGGAGGCGGTGGGGAGCAGTACTGATTTAATGTTTTATTGAGCAAAGTGGAAAAAGAAGGGGAGGTCTTTCAGAGGCAAGCAGGCAGGAACTGCCAAGGAAGGCTGATCCACCCCCACCCCCGGTCGGCACTGCTGCTGTTATAAGATTAATGTAGGATTCATAGAATCATAGAATCATAGAAATGTAGAGTTGGAAGAGACCACACGGGCCATCCAGTCCAACCCCCTGCCATGCAGGAACACCCTCAAAGCACTCCCGACAGATGGCCATTCAGCCTCTGCTTAAAAACCTCCAAAGAAGGAGACTCTACCACACTCCGAGGCAGCATATTCCACTGCCGGACAGCCCTGACTGTCAGGAAGTTCTTCCTGAGGTTCAGGTGGAATCTCCTTTCCTGCAGCTTGAATCCATTGCTCCTTGTCCTGGTCTCTGGAGCAGCAGAAAACAAGCCCTTTCCCTCCTCTACATAGCATCCCATGGATTACGCTAGAACATAAGAGTCTCTAAATGCCAACCTTCTTTCCCATCTCCTGAAGAGAAAAGAACAATTGGGTTCCTCTGTTACTTGAATGCAGCTATAAAGCCACCATGGTGTAGTGGTTTGAGCATTGGGCTACGACCTTGGAGACTGAGGTTCGATTCCCCGCTCGGCCACAGAAACCTATTGGGTGACCGTGGGCATGTTACACACTCTCAGCCCCAGGAAGCCCTGTGATAAGTTTGCCTTAGGGTCACCACAGATCAGAAATGACTGGAAGGCACACAAGGTTGTAGCTGAACATGGATTCTTAGGATGTGCATATAGAATCTCCCTTCAGGACACAATCACTGTATAAAGAGGAAAAGAACAATATTTGGATGCTGTATTGCTGGATTTCTAGTTTGTAATCTCTAAATACACCAAAAATTAATTCCCTAGGAATCAGGTTAATGTTACAACACATTAGGGAAGATATCTGTTTGCAACAAAAAAAATTTAAAACACCAAAATAAAGAAAATACCATAATTGCATCTAACTAAACATCCCAAGCTATTTATAACTCTGTAGATTTGGATCGGTTGTATATGTTTCTGGTAGCCTGCATCTGTTAAACTGTTAAAACTGCTGCATTTTTGGCTTGTTGAAATTTCCCAGCAATCCTGAAAAGCAGCTGCACAGACAATACGTTAGATTTAGCCTAATTAGGGTAAAAGAAAAAAGAGCAGAAGTAATCACTTTGGCTTACTGAACACAATGGTTTGAATATTATTGTTAATCCCAACTAGGGTAGACTCACTAAGGGCCTTTCCGCCCTACGCTGTTGTAGTGCTATTATTCCACTTCCAACATCCTGTGGAATAATGGGGTTTGTAGTTTACTGAGGCCAACGAGCTCTCTGGCTGAGAATTCTGAAGGCCCCCCCTCCCTAAACTGCAACCCCCAGGATTCCATAGGATGTTGAAAGTGGAATAATGGCACTATAATGCGGAAAGGCCCTCAGTCAATGGGATTTAGCTGCATATTAGCAACAATAGATTCGACGGGTCTACTCTAGTTGGGACTAACCAATGAGATTCAAGCTACAATTACTGAAGGACTAGACTGAGAAACATAATAGTAAATATCAAACTATGTTAAGAGTCCAGAAATATTAATATAATATATTCCTACCAACCCTCTTCCCTCAAAAGGGTATACTTAACTAGCACTTTGTCTCAAAAAACCAGTCTGGAGACTAGTTTGTAGTATGTGAAATTATTTTTTTTAAAAGTGAGTTTTGCCTTTATGACAGAACCCTTACCATTATGATAGAAAGTACATGCCTTTTACACAATGAACATGTTGCCCATTGAACTGAGCAAACTCATCAATCTCTCTCAACCAGCCAAAATGGATAAGGGTTGAGAGGGCACCTTGTGGGAAGGACTGATTCCAAAATCTTGTTGCCATCCTCAAATGGAATTCATCAGTCTGTTCTAAAAATAGTTAATGGTTTGCAGATTCAAGCTTGCTTGGCCACAGCTAATGATAAATTATAGTACAGCTGCACTAGCTAAACAATGAACATACAAACATAATCACATTTACTTTTTATTGAGTAGAGGAACCAGAGATGGAACAGAATCTTAGATAAGAAAAATTATTTCTTTATCAGACCAAACCAAATAGCTATAATGTACAATAAATAAACCTTGCTTCTGATGGTCCATGAAAAGCTTATACAGGCAACCAATTGCCATGTACTTGGAGTCATAAACTGTAAAAGAAGACTCCATAACCTCCCTGTGTGGGCTATTCTATCAGTGGATTGCTCTTTCAGTTACAACATTTTGCATAAGCATACATCCTAAAATTATGTAATTGAGGTTTGAGATGCAGAACAATGGCATCCCATATGTTCTTGAACTACAATTCCCACACCTCACCATCAGCCAGCCTGTTTGGGGCTGATAACAACGAGTTCAGCAACAAGGAAGCGGGGCGAGTGGGTGGGTGTTATCCACAGATTCCTAAGCTGTGCTGTAGTTCCTTTTCATTCTATACAAAGGACTTAAGACTACAATGGATCTCAAACTGGTGGCCTAAGATGTCAGGCATGGATGCACTATATGCCATTCACTCAGCTCAAATGGAAGAACTGCAAAGACTAGCGAATTCTCCATACATTGATAGGATGTAACAAATCCCAGTCAATTAGCAAAATTTCCACACCAGACTTCATCTCTGTGGACTGCCACTGCTCCATTGGAATTAAAACCTGAGAGTAAAGAGGACGAACAACTGTCCCTTTCAATCCACTTTAATCCTTTTTAGAAATCTAGTATTTGTGATGGATCTATCCCTTGACCCACTGAATCCTTTCTGAATGTTCTGGGTCAATTATAGTTTAGTCTCTCCCTGGACTGGTAGACGAAGGAGGATTCTTGGAAGAAAGAGAACAATCTGCTGGTAGTAAATATTAAGCTTAGTTTAAATCCTGAGTCACATTTCCAAGTATCTAGGCCTCCGAACCCAGCAGTAAACTAATTGAGCACACTCCTATCAGCCTGTTTCACAGGATTTGTCTTCTAGAACTGTCTGTATCATTAGGTTTGTTAATTTGTTGGAAAGCAATCAGTCTGGTTTATTTGGGAGTATCTAGTTCCCCCATCCTGGAATGGAAAGTGAAAAGCTGATTCTCTTACCCTTTCTTTGGGCATTCTGTGGACCCTCTGTGTGTGTGTATGTGTCTTTAAGTTTCCTGTTGACTTATGGCGACCCCATGAATTTTGTTGGCATTGCTTAATCTAAATAGATAAATACATACATACATACATACATACATACTTTGCACATTTATGCATTGTGTATCTATGTATACTGAATGCTATGTATCAGGTGAATCTAGAAAATAGTGTACTTTGCACCAAGCCAATCCACTGGCAATGAAAAATGCAGACTCAGTTTTTTACTCAGTTGTGGGCATAGGCGCAAGGCACTACAGCTAGCCCAGTTGATGAATGCTAGCAGGCTGGCTCCATCAGTGATCAGTTCCTCCAGATGCAAATAGGCAGTGATAGTGACCTGGGACTGGGAGGAGAAAATGATAGAGGCAAGAGAAGCATTATGAGTGGCTTAAATCCCTGATGACAGAGGCTTTTCCTGCAGGACACTGTTGTCCCAGCTTGGGATGGGAGAGGAGTGGGAGTGTGATGACACTTCTGCATAATGTCATTGCGGTCCCACTCATTTCCTGTTACCAGGCAGTGTGATAGTGGATTAAATCATTGATGAGTTTTACTGTCAATGATATGCAATTGTACCATCATCCCACACTAACCTGGCCTACAGAGGTTTTAGAAGTGCAATGGAGGTGCTTCCTGCCCCAGTGCAGCCTGGGGAAGTGACCGGCTGCACTGCAGAAGGAAGAGGCATGCCCATTGCGCTCCCTTCAGCAGGGATCCAGTCTGGTGCAGAGGGGAACACTTCCATTCTGCTTCTGTCTCGATAGAGCTGCTGCAGGGATCGCCGCCGGAGCATGACAGGACAAGGTAGGGTGCGGAAAGGGCCAGAATGTGCAATGTGGCTTGAAGACCTCTAGTGTGTGCCATATTGGCTCCCTTTCTTGATCATGAGTTTTGATTTCTTTGCCATTACTTCATTGATGGTCCATTTGACAAGAAGCATTATGTTCAGTTAGCTTAATTCCATCTTAATATGTTACCAATCTAAATACATGGAACTTGATGTGTAGCCTGCAATCAGACTCACTTGACTGAGTTACTTTTAGGTTTTGTTTTGTGCTTGAAGTATAGTTGTATAAATTGTTAGTATGATCTGTCATGGTTTGTGTGGCATTCTTGGTTAGTTGGTTCAGGGGTCTTCTGAACTCATGTAGGACCTCATGGTCTGAAATGAACAAGAATGTTTGTTGTTATGTGCAAGACTACATCTTAAACCCTAAAGGGCTTTCCTAGGGCTCTGTTTGGATGCCAGAATTTTGTTTTTCAGGTGACAAGGGATGGGGAATCTGCTCTTCAAATGTTTGGATTTCCATTCTCTAAAGCCCCAGCCAGCATATAGTAAAGGATTCTGGAAGCTGTAGTGCAGAATATCCAGAAAACCAACATTTCCTCACTGCTGTCCTATACTAACAACTTATGGTCCATTGAGGCTATTGTTTGAAACAGGGAGGTTCATCTGGTTCCCAAGACTGTCCAACTATTTTTTAGTCAAGATGGTTTAAAAGTATTTCACTCATAAAGAAACAGAAACAAAAAATTATTTCAAGTTGTAAGAAACAGAATATTATCCACTTTAACTGGACAAGCAAATTATAGCCTTTGATTTAACTTGCCCTTTTGCTATGTTGTTTTGCTTGGTTGCTTGTAAATCTACTGAATATTAAGATAGTAGAATGAAATTTAGCCTATGTATTCCAGGCACAATTTGAAATATGTTACTTCCTCCTACAGAAACACTACTAATCCCCAGGGAAACATGTTGCTGGCACCAATCTCTGACATGGCTGCCTTTCTTCAAATATTTGGATTTGTGTGGGATCAGTTACCTTACAGGAGCTTTGTATCATTGCAGGAAATCCTCTATGGTACACACATGTGTATGCACAGAAAGATGGCAGAGAGAGAGAGCCATAGTTATTTTCCATTTTTTCCATATTTCTTGCATTTTAGACCATCCCTTATGTTAGAGAGTCTTGTATTCATTGCACCAACAGAACATAAGCAGTGGGGTTCTTCTGGAAGAAACTACATTAATCAAATGCTCCTGAGAGCATTTGTACAGGTAAAACCATGTATGGCACGAATTCAAAACAATGAGATGAATGGTGATAATTTTTAAAAGATAGTAAAATATTGCTTACGGCAACAGGCAAGGTAGGGTTATAAATCTTAATCTAGTTATGTGAGTCTGCTTGTGAGAGTGCTCTTACACATGCAGAGTGTGTGAAGGGGCTGAGAATAGGGCCTCTCCTGAAGGTTTTAGGGACCTCAGTTCTGTGCAGTGGCCTTCTTGGCCTGAAAAACAAAACTCATGTAAAAGCTTACCAGTCTATAAAACACAACTAGCTTTATGCTATATCATCTAAGCTTCCCAAGCTTGGTATTGTGCAGGACACTGTACCTTTAAATATCTGCTTAACTTCAAACTAATCTGTGATTGGAAATAAATGCAGACGAAGCTGGCCTCAAGATGGGTAGTTCCTGGAGCATCTGGCCCCATGGGTTGGAGGGTTCCTATATCTGCTTCAGACATTTGTAGCATTCCAGGAGCAGTAGTGTTTAAGAGACTGCCAATGAATACCAGGTGCTGAGAACTATATTTTAGAGGATGGAACTGGCAAAATCACCTCTGAGGATTCCTTAAGAAAATCCTATAAAATTCATGAGGCCACCATAAGCTGAGAGGCAACTTGAAGGCATATATACTCACACATCGTTTCTACAGTTCCTGCACTGGAACAAGAATGAGAAGAAAAGGGGAAAACATTTTCTCTTCTGTTCCTGAATTAACCCCTAAGTCTCATACTAATCACCAAACTGTGAAAACTTCTCTTCCAAAATACTGCTTGTTGCTCTAATTCATTCCTCTTTACTTATAATTATGGCTGAAGTAGAAGAACTCCACTATGATAATGATTTGACTCTATAGGACAGTGATAAGAATATGGCCTTTAATTTCTCATTAGCCCATGTGACAAATGACTTGCAGGGAGAAATTTTGTTGTACTGTTTCTCTATCTGACAACACAGTGACATTGATCGGCTGATTATGGATGTCCTCTTGGATACTGGCCAGATCTGCAAGAAATGGACCTGGAGAGATTTTAGGAACAGACTGTCCTCCAAGCACCTGGAGCTATTCTTCAGCACAACAACTTTCCTTCAAGCATCATCCTCATTAAGAGCAACTCAGGTGAATGAAGGTTTGTCAGGATTGGACAACTGGGCCACTGAAAAGAACAGAGGTAGCGGCATGCTCAGAATGAACCCAATTAGAGCCTTCCATTTTCCAGCCTTAATTTGTGGATCGTTAAAAGGAGTCATAACATTTCTTTTAGCTCATTAATAATTGCATCTACAATGCTTTCATTTTGTGAGGAACAAGAATAATTCTGTGTAACCTAAACTTGCTGTTAAAGTCAAGGTTATATAATAGCTAGAAGGTGTGATTTCATTAGAACTCAGAAACAAAGCACGGATGTCTCTGATGTCTGTTGGCACAGGAAACTTCATATCCCCACACATCTAGGGTGACTTCACCATTAGTTGGCACTAGCACTGAAAGAGTACCTGTGTTTTCTTATGAATTAGGGTACTATGGTGCTGTTACAGTTGTGGAAGTAGCATTCTTTACCAGTTTTATTTATCTTTCTGGTTTTTTCAAGACCACCAAAGATAACAATGATTTTTGCTTTTCTGAAGGAAAAAAAGTCCCCTGAGTGCTTAAATTTCTGAAGTATTTAAATTTCAAGACTACTTTAAATACTCGTGTAAGAAGAATACTGCTAGAGGAGATCAAAAGCTGATCTAGCCCAGTATTATCCTGTGCTAGATTCAGCAAGTGATTGGGTGATTGTAAGGCAAAGAGCTGTAGGAAGTCGTCCAGTTCAAGGCCCTTTCCGCACCTTACCTTCTTCTGGTGCTGGAGTGTGGGGATTGCGCGAGCAGCCTCTGGTGAGAGGCTTTCATGTCTGGAGTCCTTCGGTTCTGCACGAGCTCCCTGCTCGTGCGAGAGTCCCGCCTCTTCCTTCTGCAGTGCAGCCTGGGATCTTCCCATGCTGTGCTGGGGCAGGAAGCGGGACCAGCGTGGCTCCAGAGGCTCCGCACGCTAGGTAAGTGCGCATGGGGCCCGGGAGCAATGCGCACTCGTGCACCGTTTTTGGCTTCTAGCTGGCTTCTGGAGCATTGCGCGATTGTGAGTGCGTCATGCAGATCGCTCCTCCCAATCGCTTGACGCTCCAGGCGCCCTTTTGCATTGAAAATGCCATGTGGAAAGGGCCCAAGTCATTCACAGGTAATCCAGCAAGATGAAGGGAGGAACAGGAGCAAGGTTTTCACCTGGCCCAGGATTCATTAAATCAAGCCAGTAGTCCAGAGAAATGAAGGCAAAAAGAGCAGTAAGGCAAAGAATTGTGAATTGTAGCCAGTCCCAAGATCAAGGTCACACAAACAGAAGACACACTTGCAGAAAAAGAATGGATGCAAGCAACAAAGATGCAAGGGAGCTGCTGGAAGATTTATAGGTAGCTGCCTCTGGATGCTGGGTGCTTGGTGAGGCAGCATTTCCTATTTAACAGATGCTGGAACCTGTGAAGTCTCTCTTTATCTCTTCAGCAAACTTCGTAGGGTGGATATGCATCCTTGGACCATTTCTGCACCACACTGTTGTAGTGCTATTACTCCACTTTTAACATCTTATGGAATCCTGAGGTTTGCAGTTTAGGAAGCAGCCTTTAGAATTCTCGGCCAGAGAGCTCTTTGGCCTCAGTAAACTACAAACCCCAGAATTTGACAGGATGTTGAAAGTGGAATAATAGCACTATAACAGTGTAGAGAGGAAATGGCCTTGGTGTCTGCCAAGTCCTGCTGAGGAAGGGGTGCCTCAACTATTTCGGCCTCCAGCTCCCTGGATTCAGAGGTCACCACTTTCTGGAGCCATTAGTGTAAATGATACCTTACACAAGCAGTTTAGAACTGAGACATGACACACAACGAAAAGGGGATGACACTGGGGGAGAAGATTAAGTTTCAGAGATTCTAGCTGCTCTTCTCTCCCTCAGGGGCTGCAGCAATAGCAGCTGAGATGGATGGAGGCCCTTTTATCAGCTACTGAAGCCTAGTCATGATAGAGCTGTGCCTGCCTGTTCTTTTCTCCCTCTAGAGGCCATAGCAGTGGCAGTTAGGAGGGAGGGAGGGTCTTTCCTCTGCTGCTGGACCTACTTGTGATGGAGCTATGCTTCTCTGTTCTTCTCTCCATCTGAGATCACAGAGTGACAATTGGAATGGGGGAGTGCCTTTCATCAACCTCTGGGCCCAGGCATGATGGAACAGTGCCTGCCTGATCTTTTTTACGTCTAGAGGTCACATCTTTATCTTTAGTAATATTTGACACCAATTTTCTGGAATAGATATTAAGTTAATTTAGCTTTAATTTTTGGTCCCCCCCCAACCTCTTTATAAAGGCTGATTATACATGCGGTATGATGTTCTCCAGTTCTTTGCTACAGAGGCCAGAACAGATCTGATGACTTGCCAAATTTTGGTTTGTTAATAAAGTCTACAGCTTCATCTCTTGTGGCACTGTTTGGCTTATTTCTTTAGACTTCCTCGCTGAGAAAGCCTGCTCAGGCATGAGTAACCGTCTTAGATCTTCTGCAGTGAAGAGAGAGGCAAGTATTTGTTCAACTGTTCTACAGTCTCCTTATCCTCCTTTAGCATGCCTTTAGACTTTCTGTCACCTAATATTTTAGCTGTCCTTTGATTTAATTTGATGTACACCTTGCCTTTCTCCCAACCCTGGAGCTCAAGCACCATAACAGCAAGGCTAAAATAAGTAGAGATGAAAGCACAAGAAGTGCAGACAATTTTGATTTTGCCCCCCCCCCTACTCTTTCCATATGGCCTTTTCTCCAGGCACAGGAATTTGACATCTCTTGTGCTCTGCTACCTGAAGTGCATCCATCACTTTGTCTATTGGAGAGCTATCCCTGCTAAATCTGTTTCCTTTGTTAGTGAATAGTTGCATCATTTGATGTTTTCCTACCTTTAGTTTCTGAACTTTGAGAACATAAGAAGCTTTTCTTATTACACCAAGTCACTATCACTAATTCGTAGGGCCCAGAAATCTGACTAGCAATGATCAACCAAAGCCTCATACATTGTTTTTTCCAAGCATTTCTTCCTGAACTCAGTGGCAGAGCTTGGAGTGTGGAGGGGTGGGTGGGAGAGGAGCAGGGCAATGGCGCGAGGGGCATGGCCACTGAGCATGGAGGCAGGGCTGCAGTGCATGGGAGCATGGCTAGGGCATGCAGGGGCATGACCAGGGCATGTAGGGGCATGGCTGTAGGCTGGGACACCCCCAAAAACAGTGCCACCTGGGGCAAATTCCCCCCCCGCCCCCCTGTCCCTACATGACTGTCTGAACTCCTTTTAGCAGATGGGCAGGTACTCCACAAGAGGCCTCTGCATGAAACCATGTGCTCCACCATTTAGAAATAGCTGTTTTGCTTGTACTCATTCATTTCAGTGAGGCATCAGCTTAACGTCTTCAAAGAGATGGAGCAAGTATTCACTATTCTTTATGTCTAGTTTTAACAAGGAAAACCTGAAACCTGCAAAGTGGCAAAAGCATTGTGAGGCTTTTCCTTCTCCCTGCTGGCTCACAGATATAATCAGATTAAAAGACACTTTCTTTGTGTGTGAGGCATGTCTTGTGAAAATAACAACTACTTGCTCATCATTCTAAGGGCTTGAATGGGAAGAAGAAACCAGCCCCTGCAAAGAGTCTGGAAACAGCTTTGACCTGACACCCCCTTTCTCTCTTATTCTGGTTTTCTTGAAAAGCTACCTCAGGTGCATTTCTGAAATGAAGGAAGAGTGATCCTGAGCAAAGCCTTTGGTTCTTATAAATCATCCAGCAACAGGGGAAGGCTTTGTGTAAAGCTTGCTGAAAAACAACCCAATTCCAGCAATATAGTAGTGTGATTTCCATAAAAGAAGTCTTGCTTTTATGGAAGACATGGGCAAAGGTAACCTCTACTTGGGACAATAATTTGTTCCTTGAAGGAAAGGCCTGTGATCTTGACTGATGTATCACATTTGCAAAGTGTCTCCTACTCTATCTATTTATGTAGCTCGCTCTTCTTATCTAAACTATAATATTTCTGTTTGTTTGTTATTTACTGGTCATCTGCTTCCCTGTGCTCAAGAGGTTTCTTTATATCATGGAGTTACCCTGCAAGAGAATGGGGGTTGGTAGACTTGAACCATAAAAATTCATGATGATGGGCCTGCAAGGTCAAGTACTGTACTGTCAATGAGTTTAATTATTCATGGTCAGCTTTGAAAGATATGTTCTTCTTTTTACAAATACTGGAGTTACATAAAATAGATAGAAATCGACTTAACCATTGCCCCTCCCATGTTATGCATTCTGAAATGAACTGGTGACATTTGGTGTAAACAAACATCAGGGCAGCTACACTGTCTTGAGCAGAGATTTATTGATTGCCTCTAGGGAGACATATCTTGTACATCATTTAATTATGCTGAGTCCCCAAAGATGGATAGATGACTCTTTGTTATGGCTGAAATCTACATGAAGTACAGATTAATAGGACAGAGTGACCTGGGCTTCACATGAAATGGTTTTGTTCCCTGCCTTCCAGGAAAATATTTTTTTCCTCCACTTAAGTGCAAGATAGTATTAGGTGTATGTTCAGTGAAGGACATTTGTGTGAAGCTTTAACTGCATTGACTGAAATCAAATGCCAGAACCACGGGTGGCTAGCAGGCTCACCTCTACCCTCCACATCGATCACAATGCATTTCAAGAGGGCTTAATTAGGCATCCTACATAAAACAAATTACAACAGACACCGGTACTGTCCTCAGGCTTACGGGTTAGGCCCAAACTAGATGAGCCACAGCTGCCCCAGTCACTCAAGAAGTGTCTCTGATGTTTCTGGTTTTCAGAGCAAAAGAAGTCAGGGGTGCTATGTCTCCTTTGTGCTCACAGTTTATCTCCCTTCAGTCGCTTTCTCAGGGCTATCCTTGCCGTTAAGCCGAGTGAGGACTCTTCCTTAGGCAACAGAGCCTGGCAATCGTAGGCAGGTTTTGTAGAAAAGAATTACACGTGTCCCATGGTTTATCTTGCATCTCCTAAGCCCTGGCCTAAGATGCAGCGGAGCATGCTTTCCAGCATTTCACAAACTGGGACCCATGCAGCCAAGCAATAATCAACATGTGTGATCAACATGGAAAAAGTTATTACAGTCCTCCCTCCATATTCACAGGTTTCACCTTCACAAATTTGATTATTTGTGAGTCACCCACTTGCCTCCTCCCCGATCTCCCCCTTTCCTTTGCCTGCATTTTGCCTGGGAGCGTGTGCCTTCCTTACATGCACCTGGGCTTGGGCTTGCCCCTCCCATTCACCTGCCTTTGTCCAGATACCTGGAAGGAAGGCAATGTGCCTGGGCAAAACACAAACGAAGGTTGGGGGAAGACACACATGCTTTCTCCAGGCATGGGGCTGCCCCGTCCCATTTGCCAGCATTTTGCCCGGATGCCTGGAGGGAAGGCAGTGACCCAAGCAGAACACAAGTGAATGGCAGGAGGAGCCCTGGAAGGGAATGGGAGAGGGAGCGCTCATTTGGGCAAAGGGGAGTTATTTGGTTTTTTAAAAAAACGTTCATGAGGGTTCGGCACCCCAAACCCTCACAAAAGCCGAGGGGTCACTGTAATGAGAAAGATCACTCAAGCTAGGAGAAACTGTAACAGTTTATTTTTGTCTGAGCCTCCAGAAGAGAAAGATTTCATCTCCTCCTCTCATTGCTGCTGAATTGATTGAGTGCAAACTCCTTTTGCACGTTAAGGACAAAACGGTAAAGAGGTGAGAAAGAGAGAGGGAAAATGAGCCTTTTAACAGCAACTGAAAAAGCAGGACAACAGAGGATTAATCAGGACTGTCCCTGTCAAACTGGGGCAGTGGGAGGGCATGACGGAGGACACAGTCTTGTTGCTACTACTGAAATAAAATTTGGTTGTCATCCTGGACAGCTTCTGTATATAGGAGTTAGGAGCTATCTTGTTATTTGTCTCAGGCAGGAAAAAAAAATCAGGCCAGGCTTGTCCTCTTTCCTCCCACTTTCTTCCCAGTTAACCTCTGTTCCAGAATTGGATCTCAACAGAAGAGATGAATACTTGGGAAGAAAAGCTATGGGGAGGTATGGGTGGGAAGAAGATTCTGCCTTCCTCATTTGTTTACACTGTTGACATTAGACTCCCAGCCTCTCTGTCTGTGCAGTTGGGAAGCTCTCTGTTTGAAAACACAAAACTGCTACTCTTACAAATGGTTTCATCCACAAAAGCAGGGCATGTAAAGAAAAGTAAGCACAGGGGAAAGGCTAAGGAAAGAGATCATTTTGAGAATGATAGAGTGAGGAAGTAAGTCTTTAAAACACATAGGAAAGGAGTGGAAAGCAAATTCCATGCAGCCACTGGAACTTCAACCAGTGGTCAAACTGATCTTTTGTATAGTCTTATTCTCTTGGGGGCCAGGAGAGATGTACTTTCCACAAACAAAGGTTCTCGTGACAATGGAGGAAGACAGGACTTCAAGATTTGGCCACTGGATAATGAAGGGGACAAGTTCTGGATGCTCAGAGACAGTAATGTAGACTCAAGTCAGATTAAGTCACTCCAGTGACTCGACTCGGACTCAACTGGGCAATAAATGATGCACTGACTCGACTTGAGACTTGTATATTTCTAGTGACTGACTTGCTGCCCTTGGTTCAGTAATATAATATATTCATCCAGAAACTTTACAACTTTGAACAATGCTTCCATCTCTTTTTGTCTACTGGTCACATGACAATCTGTCTCAAGCCCAAAGTGCGGGTGCATTTCTCAGAGGGGAACAGCAAATGGGTTAGGCAATGGGCTTGAGGTGGGCATGAGCTCTGCTCAGCAGCCTGTCCCTGATGCATATCGGAGGTGCCTTCTAAATGTTTTCTAAAAGCAGAAGACAAGATTCACCCCCAGAGTGCAGGGTGCATTTCTCAGAGGGGAACAGCAAATGTGTTAGGCAACAGGCTTGAGGAGGAAAGATCTTTCTAAAGCTTTTGAAGCTTCAGTAATGGGGAGTAAGAATGATCCCATTCCCCACTTCTAAAACTGCATACTCTTTTATGTCCATTGGCATAAGATCCTCCAGTTTTGGGAAGGGAGAGTAAGAAGGATCCTATTTCCCACTTCTGAAGCTGTAGATGGCAAAATCGCAAAAGTGGAGGACCAACTCTGCTTAAATTTTTAAAACTGACTTTCTTTGACTCTGTCCAGAAATTCTGGATTATAAGTTGAGGATAAAGTGGACTCCCAGACTTGAGACTTGACTTGAAAGTATCTTCAAGGACTTGAGACTTGACTTGAGATTTGGAATAAAGGACTTAAATACATCACTGCTCAGAGACAGGCAACTGCCTTACATAACTCTCTGTATTAGTCATCTCTTTTCCAACCATACCCTTGAACTTGCCATTATCTGATTGTTCCATGCATGTATATTTAATTTTTCCTTGGGTGTCTGTTTATAAATCTCTTAATGCTAAAATAAATCAGGTAATTCAAACTACGAGCTAAAGTAGTCAAGGTCCCCCCCCCCTTTTTTTTTTTAAAAAGACACTAAACGATAACATCAAATCAACACAACCAGAAAAGGAAAGGAAACAACCAAAATGACAGAAACAAATACCAACACAGCTAACTAACCATCACAAACACTGATTTGAAATTTAGCTTTGCCCCAAAATTATTAAATGATATCTCTTTAATAGCATAGCATTATATTGGTGAAAATTTGGGGTCTCATCTCCTTAAAATGATTAAGAATCTGAACTGTTTCAAAGTTCATTCCTCTTTCTTAATGTCTTCTGAACACTATTTCTGTTTTCTTCTGTCAGAACAATGAACAACAATTACTGGGCACTTCGTCAAAGTTGGTGTAATTGTTTCTCACCCTCCAAGTATGTTTCAGCATTTTTCATCATTGTTATTGTGTGCCTTCAAGTCGTTTCTTATTTATGTGATAATAAAGTTAAACTTATCACCATGTTTTCTCAGCAGAATTTGTTGGAGGGAATTTGCTCTTGTCTCCCTCTGAGGCTGAGAAAGTGTTGCTTGGCCAAGGTCACCCAATAGGTTTCCATGACCGAGCAGAGATTCAAATCCTGGACTCTCAGGATTGTAGTCAAACATTCAAACTGCTACCTCATGTTGGCTCTCAACCTTTTCTTTCCTCTCATAATGGCAGAAATTTGGTAGCATTACTTCAGCTGGATTTTTCTTCCTGCAAGTATTTGGCTAAAACAACTCTGTTGGACTTTCAGAGACAAGAGTCCCAAAGACAAAGTCCAGAGCTTCAAAGTAATGTATTACAAGTGATGGTAACCTGCAATGTATTGCTTTTGAAGCTTGTTTGGGCTTGGATTCGAGGATTTGTGGATTCAGTTGGCCCATCTCTTAATTTTAGAAAAACTGGATACTACAGCAATAAATGCCACAACCTCCTGATGCATTTGCTGTATCTGGAAGTCCCTGAAACTGAAAAATAGTCATGTTCCAAGTTATGACATTGTGGTTCTATTTTAAAAAAAATGTAGTGACTGGGAGCATCGTTACTTTTGAAGTTCAACAAAAATTTTCTTGTTATTCCTGAACATTGCTCTTGTGAGTTCATTCTGGGGGAATTTGGAATCATTTTTGTGTTACTTAAACTTAGAAAGTAACTAAAAAGTAATATGCTAGTTAGTGGCTTATTAATATATTACTTTTGTATCAATGAACAACAAGGAATGTCAGCCTGTTTTCTTAAAAAAGAAAAAACTAACACCATATTTAAGATTCCATGTGATATCATAGTCCACAACAAGGGTTCCAGTGAATGTGGAAATACATCTGCAGTCTGAAAGTTCTGCAATTGTGCCAGTACAGTGATTCCACCAGAGCTCCTTGATTGTTGTCAGAATGGTTGTTTTTCACTGTTTTTACTCCCTTCTTCCATATGCTATTACAAGGTTCAACTTCTTCATTTTCTTAGCTTATGGAAACTCTTTATTGATGAATTGTTCTCCTACTTCTCCTACATGGACATCATTCTGGCCTCTCTCTGCATCTGCCATGATTGAGTAAGTGGCTGTCTCCTGATACCAGCACAGACATTTGCCCAGCTTTGAAGAAGATTCACCAAGAATTACATGACATCCTCTTCTTTTTCATTTATAGAACATTAAAGGACACTGAAAAATTCTGACAAATCTCCTTCATATCAGTGAAGATAACTTGTATCTGACATCTGTAAATAGATACATAAAATCTGAACATTTACAGGTAAGTACTGGGTGTCACCAACTGTCTTTGGCTAATGAACAAAGTTCATCACTGTTTCTTCATATATCAATAACTACCAAGGCATGCTAATAAATATCCTAAACAAAACTTAGTATAATAACTGCTGGCGTTTACTGATAAATTTCCCAAATGAAATGAAATGGCTATATTGTTTTTCTGCTCAAATGTTACATCTTTTTCAGTACAGTAGCACTGATATATGTTTTAGTCGACTGTATGATTTTTTTCTTTGTAACCTTGATAAAGTACCGCATTGTGAGAAGTGCTTTATAAATCTGTTAAACAAACAACCATATGAGCAAACTTGCAAGGGCATCCAATTTCATCTGCACCCATAGATTCTTAAAAGCTGGTCATTTTATACCAGCACGACCAAAGAGTTGAACCCAGGTAGAAGCAAATTTAATTCTCACTGGCTGAGATCACTAAGGGTAAATGTTTGTCACTAACTCCACTGTGATGCTCCTTCAGTACTATGACAAGATGCAAAACACTATTATGGAGAAAAAGACAAGCTTCCTTGGATCCCATTTTAAGATAAGTAACATTCAAAATTTATTTCAAAATTTCAATAAATATGTAAAATAAATAAGGGTAATATTTTCACTTAATGTTGGATAAGCAGGTCATCCGTTAAATATATAATATAGTCTCCTTTGAGGACATTCCTTTCACACTTACTCTTACATATTGACATACAATGGGCATTCTGCTCATTTCTACTGCTTTGTACTGATCATTGACAATGTATATTTTCTTCCTATGGTGCCAGCCACACTGTCTTGATTTCTGAGCTTGTATAGGGTAATATTGCCTGTTCTATTACATTGGGCCTAAAGCCAGGGAAGAAACAGGCAAACAACTTCTGTTCCACTTCAAAATGGCCAGCATGCTCTCACTGGATCACTGGCTGGCATAATACTGCACCAAGGAATATTTTGATTCAAGGAGAAATGAATGTTAAATTCAGCTGTAGGTGCAGGATCCTTAGAGATTTGTATAAAGATCTATCTCTCCATATAAGCAAAGAAAACAAAAACAAAATCACTATCAAGGGATCACTTGGAAATGTTTTGCAACAGCAACAAACCTTGAACCAACAAGGAATCAAAGAGGATGTTAATGGACAGCTGAGAGTTTTCTGTCCTTTCTGACTCTTTAGAAATAACATTTGCACATTTGCTGTTCTGTACTTCCTTAAGATTTAGAAAATTCCAAGGGTAGTATTTTACAGGGTCAGATCTTTTGCAATCAAAGAGTAAGAGAGACGTCTCATCCTTTTGTAATAACTATCAGAGGTAGGAAACATTACTTTTTACGACTACAACTCCCAGAATCCCCCAGACACCAAGTTCTGGTCTTTACTTACAATTCTGAACATTGTCCCTGAAGAACAGGTAAAGATCTCAGTGGGCTACACTAGCTATGTCATTTTCTGCCAAAGTAAAGAAAATACACTCAAAAATCCCAGCCAGATTTTTCCCCCCACCTTGGACATGTTCCAGCTGCCTGACTGTCTCCATTTGCTCTCAACCAAATCATTAGCTATTAAAAGTCAATGAAGAACCATCTTAAGCTATTAGTTATAAGAAAGCCTTGAGACAATGATCTCTTCACTTGACACAACACAGTACTTATACAGTTCACTTATAGGTAGCTATGATGTGACCTTCCTTATCAAAAGGTCATTTTGAGTTGCCTGCCTATAACTAAAGCTTGGCTGAATTTGGGCTAATCATGTGACCTAGTGATATGTTACCACACCATACACTCATGTGCTCTTTTCATAATTGAACCATATTTATGGCTGAAAAACATGTTTGAAAGCGTGCTGGCTGGAAGCCTGTTGCCAGTTCAGGATGACCTCAGACATGGTCAGGTCACAGGTTCAGTGAGGATTAGGTAGGAAAACCTGATGCTAATGGGTTTGTGATAATCCTTTCAAGACTGTAGGCTATGTGCACACTATCTGTGTACAAGGGAAGGTGAAACTGGCCAGGTGAAACAATCAGAGACCACCGCGTGATATCACTCTATGGAAATTTTTCCTTGTCCTCCTGCCCAACCAGAGGTTAAGAGATTGTCATGACTCCCATCAATGTTTTGTCCCCTGGATTTAAGACAATCAGTCTATTCTGGACTCCTTTGTCAACCCGTCAGAAAGCAATTACCACTTTGTTTGTGCACCTGCCTTCAGGATAGGAAATAGAGTATAAAAACAGCAGCTTTGGTCCCAGCAAATTGTAATACATTGTATTATGCTGCAGATGGTACCCCAAAGTCCTGTTCATCCATGCTACCCTCAGGTGCTGGCTGGCCAACTCCCCTTTGACCTTCTGCTTCAGGACTGGTAATTATCACCATTTCCCCCCAATCTCTATCTAGCCAACCTTTCTTGCTCCACTTTCCGATTGCCTTGCACAGTTCTTGCATGGCCTCCTTTGAGTTATAATTCCTCAAATCCTAAGAAGACGCTGGCATTGTGGGCGGACCTAAATTTGCCCTACCTCTTAGGGTAACAGATACAGAGTGGACAAGAGAAGCTGACACACAGCAACAGGAAGTAGCACGGACAGGAGCTGGATGGAGCATAGTGAAAGCATGGCCTTAAGCAGGGATGTGAATTACATAGCCCTCTGGGACTATAACTTCCAGAATTTTTTGCATAGGTAGAATGCTTCAGCAACATCTGGAAGGCCATATGAATCCCAGCCCTGGTCTTAAAGGAAAGGGGCCCAGGCAAGTCCCTTTCTACAAAGTCTAACAGACACACATACATTTTGCCCTCAAAAACGCAGGAGCATCTCTATGGGGAGAAGTTTGTTGAGCCATTAGAGGCCATGGGGAGAAAAGAGCAACAGGGAAGAAAGATTTACCAGTCTAATCAATGGTTTCTTATGGAATATCTGACCAAACAGGGATTCAAGGGGGCAACAGGGGCCTCTGGCTCAGACCAATTTGTTAATGTGCTACTGCTGATTTCAGCTTAGTATTGAAAACAGTCCTTCTGGTGCAGCCCCATGGTGGAAGCAAGCAAAAAAGCAAAGTTTGGTTTGTTCATTTTTCATCAAGTTTAAGAAGGAAAGCAACTGTGAAGACCAACTCTTTACCACTGTATTCTGTTTAATTTATTAAGCTATGTGGGCAGAGATGAAGGTGACAGGAGTGTGGGACTATGTTTGTGGTGCTTGATCTTTTTGTTTCCCTTGGACCTCATGCTTAGGAAGCGTAGATGGAGCAATAGTTAGGAGACACATTAATCCTATGGAAGGGAATTTTGTGTGGCATGGGAAGGTGGTGGGCCTGAGAGGGCTGTGCAGAGAGATTGTAGCAGTTGAGAGACAGTGCAGCAGACTTGCACCATGGTGATTTTACTGCTGAGTAAATCTACAGGGAATGAGGCTGCTCTGTCTGTAATTTAATCAAATGAAGAAGATGGGAGAGCTTTAAACAAGTGAAGGACATGGTAGAGTTGAAAGCAAACACGAGTCTGAAAAGTAGTTTAGCATGTCTTCCTTTTCTGTTGATTGAGACACAGATATACATGTGTATATGTACACATGTGTGTGTATGTGCCTTCAATTCGCCTGTTGCCATATGGCAACCCCATGAATTTCAAAAGGTTTTCTTAGGCAAGAAATCCTCATAGGTAGTTTTGCCCACTCCTTCCTCTGAAATATAGCCTATGCCACCTGGTATTCATCAGTGATCTCCCGTCCAAGTACGAACCAGGGCTGACCCTGCTCAGCTTCCAAGATCAGATGGGATCTGTTACCTTTAGGGTATTTTGGCCTGTGTATGTGTGTACATAATGTTCCTGCCTTTTTAACAGAAGGTGTATCGAATTGTAGAAAAAGGCAGATCCTATAGAGCTCTTTTAGATTGATCTAATGATGTATGAGTTATGAGATACAGCGTCTTGGCTTTTACCAGTTGTTGTCACCTCCAAGTCCACATATTCTTTTCTGGCTGTAGCAATTTCTTGGAACTTTCTTCCAAAGGTTTTTTTTTAATCATCAAGACTTAGGCCCTTTTCACATGTGGGGGGGGAAACGGTCTAGAGCGACCTCTCACGGAGGTCGTCTACACCGTAGAGTGGACTGGTGTGGACTACTTTTTGTAGTTCCACACCAGAATCCACTCAGGAGCGGCCGTAACTAGCTGGGCTGCGTGTTTTTTAAAAACCTCTTTTTAGAGGTTTTTAAAAAGCACGGAGCGCGCAGCCCCGTGCCGCTCCGTCGCCCGGCTTTAAAGTGGATCTGCAGGCGCACGCAAGTGCGTGCCTGCAGATCTGCCGGGGGCGGGCTTCCGGCTGGTGAGCTTCTCCGGTTGGTGGAGAGCCTCCACCGACCGGAAGCTGCCATCTGCGACACCGGAAGAGTGTGGAGCAGCGAGCTTGCGCTGCTCCACGCGGCGACGGACTTACCCGGCTGGAGGTAAGCTCCATTTTTGGGCGTTTTCGCCCGTTCCCCCCCCCCCACATGTGAAAAGGGCCTTAGTTTGCTGAGGTGGTTGTATGGTTTTAAGGACAATTTTTTTTTCTTTTTTGATTTTTTGTTAAAAAACTATTGTTAAAATTATAGTGCCATAGTACAAAAGTGCCATTTCACTGAAGCACTGTATGTCTGGGGAGAAAAGGGAAAAAAGAAGAGAAGGATACTATTTTGTTCCAATATGTCTCAGCATTAATAAGCAACCCGTTCAAACATCAGAAAAAAATGTTACAGTTGGAGCTGGGAATTGTCGGAAAATAGCCAGGGACAACAGATATGTCATCTGGATTTTTTTTTTTTTAAACCCAAACCTGATGACTCCAGAAACAAATATCACAACCTCCCATCTGGACAAGCCCCTAGGAGAGTCTCTTTTGGTGTTGTTGTAACTGTAGTAGCTCTTGTAGCTTCCTGCCAAGTTGTTGAATTTTGCTTGACTCACCCTCAGCTAGAGTGTAAAATGAGAATGAACTGTGTGATAGTGATGGACTCCTGTTGTATGTGTGTGTTTTTAACAGGCTGAGTCTGCAAGAGATGTGATTTAGTTCTGAGTAAAATCACATACGGCTGCTGCTTTCTGTATTTTAATTAAACTGTTTTGGATGGGATGGATTTTTCATTACCTCTCAGCTAGTTTTGGTTAGATAAGTCACCCTCTTCCACGTGACACATTCAGTCTTTTGAAAGCAACTTCCTTGTAGGTAAATATTTTACCATCTCCTCCCCCTCCCCCCTGCCATTACACGGTAACTATTTCAATATTGCTTTTACATCAGGATTTCAGGTTTTCTGAATCGTCAAACCTACACTTAGAACTAATTATCTAAACAACCTTCCTGTGAATGGAAGGCATTTAAAATTGGAGTTGAGAGATTGTATTGATTTGTGCTGGCTGACTTAAGCCTAATAGAATTAATGTTTGCATAGTCTTTTATCCCAAGCAATATTTACAACTTGTTCTCTCCTTGAACTGTTTTCTGTACCTTTTAGACAGAGCCAGTAGGTTTTTCCAAGTGTGCCAATTTACTTTTAGCAATTCAGTGGGCAAACAATACACAAGCCATTTCCACACTGGAGGCCAGTAGCGTGATATACTATTATAATCCCGGCATTGCCTTCACACAGTGCCGTTGGGTTAGGAATGCTGCTTTCCACACCCTTGTGCCTTCAGCAGATGAGTAGTGATATTGCCAACAGTGTTCTTTCTCCACCACAGCATCCTCGGCCACTCACTGTCCCTACCTTCATCCTGCCCCACTGCCCCAATTGATCTTTTTTTTTTTCCCTTTGGGAGTTTACTAAACATGGTAGTATACTATTGCATTTCCACACTATAATGCCTAAAAATGTATGTTAAAAAAAGTTTTGACTCAAAGGAGAACTTTTAAATAAACATGGGGAAGTGATAGATTTCAAAGTTATCACCCCTGGGAGTCACTGAGGGAGGGACAAACTCTGCACACCTACAGCCCACCCACTGCTAGATTCATGATGGAAGTGCTATAACAGTACCACACTGAGCTGGCTGATGGAATTAAAGGCTAATGGAGGCTCTACAAGGATTTTTTTCTGGAAATAGAATATGGCAGTTTTGCTATACTTGGGGATGGGATAATAGCTGGATAGCAATGATGTCATGTGGCAGCATAGCTCCTGACCTGGAAACAACCTGCTGCTATGACAGTATAGCGATGCCGTGTGGAAATGGCCACAGTCTCTGCAGATGTCTTTTATTTCCCTTTGTGCTTTCAATTGTTTATAGGTAGAAACAAATAATTTTTTTTAAAAAAAAAATACCTAGTGAAGTGTGCACAAAGTTATTCTTTTCTTGACCACAAGTTCATGAATTTTTAAGAGGCTTCCAGCACAAATTAAAAAAATGTCCTCATAAGAACAGTTTAATTCCTAGAAAAAAGGGATGCCCAGCTTTGAAGATTAATTTGGAAGTTGGGTAGAAATAGAACATCAGATCTACTTGGCTCCACCTCTGTTGAACTCTTGGCTCTGTCTCTGACTCACCCAACTTAGTGGACATAAAGTGCCATTGGTAGCCATGGGGTCCCCAACATTGTGTCTTCCCCTGGCCCCATAAGCTGTCTGGGGGACTTCCATAGGAAACCACCTGTTCTGGTGCAGTTAACCATTGCCTTTGGGGTGGTAATTATTAAAAACTAGGAATTTTTTGTACAACAGTCTCACACTTTAGTCTGGTGTCTTCAAGTAGCAGGCACCAAAGGATCATGGGCCTTTTAAAAATATATATTTAGATACATCCATCAATTCTAAAGAAAGAAGAATGGACAGTTAAGAAAAACCTGGAACTATAGTGGTTCAATGGGAAGTAAGTCTAAAAGAGGTACAATAAAAGGGAGGCAGAGACCGAGCTGATAATTTTGTTATCTGTCTAGATTTAAAAAGCTTCCCTGGTATATGAAGTTGAAGGATTGTGGTATTGGACTTTAATAAATGATCTCACAACTTGGACCAGGACATAATGACAGGGTGGGCAAATTTGACTGGTATGGGACCCAATTTCATCCCTACAAACTTATTAGGATTTGTCTAGTCTTCTGCTGCTTCAGTGTAGTGGCAGCTGCAATAATCCCCTTCTGCATTAAAACAAGATATGTGGGGAGCATGCATCTTGCTTTGGAGCAAAAATGTAGGGTTTTTTTTTATTTCCGCTGCCACTGAACTGCTAGATTTGACAGTAGAAACTGCCCGGCCCTGACATAATGATACACATGACTCAATGCACCCATAAGGACATAACATAAGAACTGCATTCATTGAATAGAGTGCCTACCTAGGCCAAGCACTCTGTCCCCAATGGTATAAACATCCTTCAATAATGTTCCTGTGAAGCTTAAAAACGTGTCTTACGTGAAGCTACCCAGAGGTTGCTCCAGCACCAACAAATTAAAAGTATGCCCTGATAGTGAAGGACCTGTGCTTTCCCCATCTCCTCTCCCTCTACTTGTTGCTGTTTTGTTACAGGGATAGGTGACAGATACTATTTGAAAGAAAGAATTCCAAAGGTGTGGTAAATGTGCAGCATAAATTGCATGATTCTTTTGTGTACCATGTTATGAGTGCTATGACTGGTTAATACAGTGCCTTCCATATTACTTAGATGCCGGAGCGTTGTAGATTTAAGAGCCATTGCCATACCCTGAGAAACCCTGGGAATTGCATTTATGTGTGCATGATGGAGGTGGAGCTGTTGTAACAAAATTTTAGCACCTGCAGTAAGCTATGCTTCCTAGGATTTATTTAGGGAGGCATAATAGCTTAGTATAGAACCCAAGTATGTATAGGTAGTTCAGGTATTTCCCTGTTACTGTATTAAAGAGCAATGCATTTACTACAAAATACTCCTCTAATCAAAACAGCCTTTACTGATATTAAATAGCTATTATTTCTCCCAAACCTTGCATTTCAATAGCACTTACTTTGGAGCCTATTTGTAGTTATGAGTACTGGCAACAGCAAAGAGTTAGGGAAATAATTCTCACCGGGGTGCTATTAAATTTCAGGGTGGTATATTTTCACAGACATTTCTGATTCATGACCATTACCCAGTGTTGTGCTCACAGTAGACCTATGTAGAGGTTCTGTCTCTAGTTGAATTATTTATTTGTCCCTGGTTTTCTTGATCCAAATGCATCTTACAAAGAGAGGTCTGTAAACCTCAGCCAATGAAATACGTTTTCTGGGCAATGATGATGGAAAGCCAGTGCTGTTTTGCTATCTGAGGCAGAACAGCATGGCATCTCATCCACCATGCCCAGATCAAGGTGAATAGTCTCCAAAGCTGGCAAAATATTTTGGCATCTGAGGCAGAAGCACCTCTCCACCCCCTGCAGCAGTGAAAATGCATTAGATTAAACAGCTTAGGAATTTTCTGCTCTTTCATGACATCCAAAATGGCCCCATACAGAAGAAAGAGAATGAAATGTTAGCCTGATCTTTGGATCTGCCATATATGTAGCTGAACATAAGCTGTCTGTTTTATCTCAAAAAGTGTTGGGGAAAATTTCAAATCTTTTGTGGATTTACACCTAATGAATGGTTGATCACTGAAGGACACTTTTTTATGCCATCTGAAGATAAGCATGGAAACTTTGGCCCTTTCCGCATGGGGGGGGGAGACGCCCGAAAACGGAGCTTACCGGCTTTGTTTTCCAGCGACCGAGTCCGTCGCCACAAGGAGCAGCATGTGTTCGCTGCTCCGCAATCCTCCGGCATCCCAAAGGCGGCTTCCGGTTGGTGGAGCCTCTCCACCAACCGGAGAAGCTCGCCAGCTGAAAGCCCACCCCCGGAAGATCTGCAGGCACACACTTCTGTGCGCCTGCAAATCTGCTCCGGAGCCGGGCGACAGAGCTACATGGCTTTGCTTGCTCCTTGCTTTTAAAAAACCTCAAAAAAGAGGTTTTTAAAAACCACGCTGTGCGACCACTTCTGGTCGCGTAGAACTGGACTGAGGTGTGGATCTACAGAAAGTAGTCCACCCCAGTCCACTCTACGGTGCAGAAGACCTCCGTTGGAGGTTGCTCTGCACCATTTTAAATTCCCAGTGCGGAAATGGCCTTAATTAGACAGCCCAGACATATTCACAGATAATAGGCACATCAACAGCAATTCATCTTGGTCATAAAGTGAACTTTCACACTATAAGGGAATGTATCTCTGATGCTGGGTACCAATGGTTGGTTGGTTAATTGAATTCATATCCCACTTTTCTCCCAAATGCTGACAAATGAATTCTTATGAATTACATAGAACTATCCAGTTTCCCACTGCTGGAAAGACTGGATTCTGAATTAAATGCCTATTTCTTGGATTCAGCAAGGCAAGCCTGGTATTAGCTCTCAAACGATATAATGGAAATATAAAAGTCTTAGATATGGTAGAGATAGAAAAAATATAATTTTCTTTGAAAAACAAATCTATTCAAAATGTTGAAAGGGAATGGAGAGTCGTTCTGGGCTGGATAAAGATTTAAAGGTAGAAGAAATGAAAAACAAACTATGGCCCTTTCTGCACAAGGTGAGGGAATCGCTCCATGCCGTTACTCACCGCTTCTTCTGGGGTCTGAAGCAACACGGACTGTCCCTGAAGCCCTTCTGCAGGGCTCCTCCTTGGTCCAGGGCGAATCGGAACAGTGCGAGGTCTGTAGATCTGCACTGCTCCGGCTTCCAAAATGGCGGCTTCCAGCTTCCAAAATGGCGGCTCTGGCTTCCAAAATGGCAGCTTGTGGCTTCCAAAATGGTGGCTTCCGGCTTCCAAAATGGCGGCTTCCGTTTGGTCATGGGTCCTGACCAACCACTGAAGCTTGCCACGCCTAAAGCCCGCCCTCCGCAGATGGCAGGCTCGCATTGGTGCGAGCCTGCAAATCTGCACAAGAGAGCAGAAATGCAATGGTGTGTTCCAGGAAAATAAAGGCCCTTTCCGCACCAGGCAATTAGAACAGGGCAGTGCATCCTCGCACGGAGGTCGTCCGCACCTTGGAGTGGACTAGGAGCGGACTACGTACCGGAGATCTGCACCTCAGTCTGCTCCAAGACAACCCCAAGTGATCTTCCAGTGTGTTTTTGAAAGACCGGAAAAAACAGGTCTTTATTTTCCTGGAACACGCCATTGCGTTCCCACTCTCTTGTGCAAATTTGCAGGCTCGCACCAATGCGAGCCTGCCATCTGCAGAGAGTGGGCTTTAGGCGTGGCAAGCTTCAGTGGTTGGTCAGGACCCATGACCAACCGGAAGCCATCATTTTGGAAGCCGGAAGCCGTCATTTTGGAAGCCGGAAGCCACCATTTTGGAAGCCGGAAGCCGCCATTTTGGAAGCCGGAAGCTGCCATTTTGGAAGCTGGAGCAGTGCGGATCTACAGACCTCGCACTGTTCTGATTCACCCTGGACCACGGAGGAGCCCTGCAGAAGGGTTTCAGGGACAGTCCGCGTTGCTTCGGACCCCAGAAGAAGCGGTGAGTAATGGCATGGAGCGATTCTCTTGCCCCGTGCGGAAAGGGCCAAAGACCTGTTTTTTCCAGTCTTTCAAAAACACACTGAAAGACCACTTGGGGTCATCTTGGAGCAGACTGAGGTGCGGATCTCCGGTAAGTAGTCCACTCCTAGTCCACTCCAAGGTGCAGACGACCTCCGTGCGAGGACGCACTGCCCTATTCTAATTGCCTGGTGTGGAAAGGGCCTATGCAATTGTTTTTCCCATATGTTAAGTAGAAATTATGCATATATGAATGTATGTAAAGAAAATATGTAGATTCAACTGGTAATATAAATTTGGAAACGGGGAGGGGGGATTTTATTTTCAAATTAAATGATACACACACACACACACACACACACACACACATATATATATATATATATATATATATATATATATAAAAGATGTAATGGAAATAGGGGACATGAAACATATACACTCTGGGGCAACCCCACTGTCTCTTCTCCCAGTGAAAAAATCCAATCCTTTTTATCTAACTAACATATTTGGTGTGTGTGTGTGTGTGTGTGTGCAAGGGAGGAGATATTAACTCACCATTTTTTTTTGACAATAAATTCTTTCTTTCTTTCTTTCTCTCTCTCTCTCTCTCTCTCTCTTTCTCTCTTTCTAAGTGGGAACAATCAAGCTTGTACTCTCTGCCTAATGGACCTGAAAGCTGCATGAAGCTGGGGGTAATGGATATGTCCTTTGCCTGGCAATAAAAATTCCTTCTTAACTCCATACTTGAAAATTATCTTGCTTCCAGTATGGGGAGTGACAGCTTGGAAATCTAAATAAGGTTATACATAGTTAATGGAAGAAATGTAATTATTTCCTATCCTGTAAAGCTGTGTGGAATTTTAACTTCAGTGCCAGCAAGTGATGTTTGAATGAGATGCCAGATTGTAAGTTACCATTAGGTGCCATTCCAAATATGTTGTTTTTGAAGCTATTTTTTTTTCCAGGGGTCTTGGTAAAAGCATGCTTCCACTATTTCTGCTACAATGATATGAAAAATAAACAGAGTTAGCCAGTCTTGATAAAAGTAAACAGAAAGAAGAGTTCTGCTGGAAAAATCTGAATTGGAGAAAGCTCCGTCCCTTTCAGACTTCCCCATGGGCCATAGAAGTATGTGCATGGGGGGATGGATGATTTCAGTGATCTTTCTCAAGGAATGGGAGAAATTCTCAACGTTTTCAGAAAGCAGCAATGGCACTGTCTTTTTTTCCCTCCCCCAGCCAAAGCTTCTTTCTCAGACTTAGGGCTGTTTTAGATTAGTTTAAAGACTCATGCATTCTTGCTGTATATGCCTTTGGGTTTGGACAGTTGTTGGATCTGGGTCCAATCATTCCATTCATTTTGGGGACTGTCTGTAGCAATGGCCCTTTCCGCAGCTTACCTTTTTGCAGTGTCGTTTGGTGGCGATCCTTGCTGTGGCTCTGGCAGGAAGGAAGCAAGATGACAGCTCTCCTCTTTGCATGGGACTGCCTCCCTGAGGAAGGGAGCACAATGTACACACCGCTTCCTTCCACAGTGCGGCTGGGTACTTTCCCAGGCTGTGCCGGGACAGGAAGAGCTGCCATCAGACTTCCTGCCCTTCCACAGGACAGGTTAAGTGTGGGATCATGGGGCGATCTTGGGTCATTGATCAGGAAACCTGCCAATGACTTAACCTGCAATCATACTGCCTGGGGATGGGAGATGATCAAGACCACAATGACGTCATACAGAAACATCATCATGGTCCTTTTTCCATCCCCATGGTGGGATGGGAAGGTGCTGAGGAAAGGGCCAATGTCCTGGATCTGCAGTAGGGCTCTTTCAAAGTTCCTTCCTTCCTTCCTTCCTTCCTTCCTTCCCTCCCTCCCTCCCTCCCTCCTTCCCTCCTTCCTTCCTTCCTTCCTTCCCTCCTTCTCCTCCTCTTCTTCTTCTTCTTAAAAAGAGAGCATGGTTTGCTGGGCTAGTCCCATGTTCTGAAGGACAATTTTTTTCTCTCTGTTTTCTTTTTTAAAAATAGGAGTTATAGTTCAAAAGTGCCATTTCACTGACGCACTGTGACTCTTTAAAAAAAAAAAGGATACAAAGGAATAGAGGGGATATTTTTATTTTATCTCAGAATTGAAAAGAAGTCCATCTGAGGGAGGGAATAAAATGTTGCACCAGTTGCCAGAAAATAGTCCAGGACAACAGAAATGTCATTTGGATATTTTTTTTTTAATCCAAACAGCTACAGCAACAAACGTAACAACTTCCAGGAACATTCTGACATATTTGCCCCATCTGGGGGAATCCTATAGTTCCTCTCTTATTCCAAGTGGCAACAAAATTGAAAGAAGCAGCAGCCACAAAGACTGGTCAGTGAGGATGCTGTCTCCTTTTTATGTTCAAAAAGGATCTAGGCAAGAAGACATTTTGAGTGGATGCTTTGGCCTTGTTTAATCCTTGCTTTGCTGTGGTTCTTGTAGCTCTAATGCTGCTTGTGGTGGCAGAGCAACTAAGTTTGTGAGAGAAGTTCCCCTCCCAGAGGGGAAAAAAAGACTGGTGCAGAACTTTTTTCTTGAATAAGCTCGGCACCCCACTCGAATTTTAAACATTTCTTTTTGCCTTTGCCTTCAATTTTTTCCTTAGTCTCCCATGTCTTTTCCTAAGAGCAAAACCTCCCTGAAAAAATGTAGAGTCTTTACTACTTCTGGATCTTGTCCAACATCTTGTTTCCAGATGTTGCCAACCAGATACTTCTGAGAAGGCTCAAAAGCGAGATTCAAGAGCTTAAAAAACATTATTTGGGGGCTATAGTTCCCAGAATCCTCTACCACCATGGCCTAGCCATTTTGGTTGAGAGATTCTGGGAATTATAATCCAAAAAGGTATTAATTCCAAGGTCTGTTAGTATGTGAAGGTATCATCCTTTCTCTGCTCTTTCCTCCCTCCCTCAGAATCTGGTACTTCATGCAGTATCATCCTTGAGTGTGGAGGTTTCCTTTTTAACTATCATGTATACTTTGTTGTTAACAGAACCTGAATTTGTCTGACTGAATTTTAAAATAGCAAGTGGTCGTCACCACACCTTGTGACACTGAATTCTGTATTGCATTTTTATGCACTGAATCTATTGCTGGTCAAGTTCACAGAGTGACCCCAAGTTTTAGCAATTAAAGAAAGTGATCTTTCCCCATGTCCCCATCCTCTTATTCCCATACATAATTTTGTAAGCTTCTTTCATCTTTTCTCTATTCCAAAGAGTGTTGAATGCTTTAGCCTTATCTCATAGGCAATGGGCACTAAGCTTTTCATCATTCAAATTGCCCTTTTCTGCATTTTTCCTAGGGTACATTTTCTTTTATTTTGGTGAAATAATGACCAGAAGTGTAAGTAGTATTCCTAACACAATTGTGTTATAATACATGTTAAGGTGCCAGGGAAATGTGCAACCATACATTGAGTTCCACATCCTCTTGTGCAAGCTGTAATATAGGGGTGGGGGATTGCTACTAGACTACAACTTCTACCAGCTTCACTCAGCATAGCCAATGGTAAAAGATGATAGGATCTGTCATTCAACAAGATCTGGAGGCCCACAGGTACTTTTGCCTTGCTTCATTAGAACTTAGCTTTCACAATGTTCTGGATTTCAATAATCTTCCAGGCCTTTTTCTGCTCATGGGTAGGGCTAAAATGCAGGCAGGGATTTGGATACACATATAAGGCCAACCCATGGAATCTCCTGCACATTAAATTGCATTCAAACCTTTGTATGTTTGGTGCAAAGATATGTATAGGGTTCTGTATCATTACCCTCATTATCAACAGCAACAAAACCAGGATGCACACTTGTGGGATGGTTACCTCAAAGACAGGTAAAGGAGATGAGCTTGAAGGAAGTGGAATGCTTTCATTCCTTCCAAAACAGCATCCCTTAGATATACGTTTGGCAGCCTTAGAAACAAACCCATCTCAAGCATAAAAAAATAATATGGAGGGGTTCCCCTAAAATAAATTACTTCAGCAGCAAAGAACATATTTATTTGTATTAGAGCAGATGACAGGGGGAGAAAGGGGAACAAATCCATTTAATATTGATTTTATTATTGCATTATTGTTGAAACAAAAATGTGAGAGTTGCATAATTAATAGGAGATCTAATATACTCTCAAAATAATGTAAAAATAGATGAATATGTCTGTGCATGTAATAGATTTATGCTGTATCATCGTACATGCAACACAAACCAGTTTTCCTGAGACCTTTTAAATTTTTATTCAGCCTATGGCTCTCAGTGGTATTCTCAAATAAATGTTCTTGTCAAGGAACTAGACTTGATATAGCCCACGAAACAGCCCTGGAAATAAATATCTGATGCAGAGCTGCCTTTGAAAACACTTGCCCCATATTGACGTCTCTGTCTGCTTCTTCTTTAGACTTACATGCAGACTTACTTATTTTGGCCCCTAGCTTAGTGGGACCCATGCTGCTAGCAGCAAGGGAGGACTATCATATAAATGTCTGACAACTACCATCCCCTGCCATTCCTAAACTGTAAAATCAATTAACAGATTAGGCAGATGTTATCAGTTAGATCTGGCTATTACACTTTTCCTTTCCCGCTCAATACTCTTTGAAAAAATTGCAGCCATTTGCTCTGTGGTACTATGAGCCAAATGTTATGGTTTCAGTTTCTCTTCGAAGGATTTAAAAAAATAAAAATAAAAATCGTTGCTTATTAATGCTACGAGATCTCCTTTCTCCCCAGAGAAAGTTTCAACAACATAGGGATGCACTACTGTGTTATATTACAAGACATAAAGCCATTTTGCAGTTTTATTTAAACACACACAGACATTTCATTGTAGATGCTATCTGTCCCATCACCTATGCTTTGAAAGATAAAATGGAACTTTTAAAGCCAGGGCAAAACTAAACCAAACACATAAATAGTAATAGTGGAAGGCCTAATCAATTTAATTGAGAAGCAACGGAGTCTTTATAGAGACAGATCTCTGATCTTGTATGACTCAAATTGGTATTTAAGGCCACTTTGTTACTGTGACCTAAGTAGTATGGGGACTGAGGCTCACTATGCACTGGTGAGTAGAAGCGTGCCCCTCTGTGCCTCTCTTAATAGTTAGCATGGAAAACACTTCCTAAGAACTGCCTTCCTCAATGAGATCAGTTTCTGGATCCAGTGCCAGTACAACCTTTGCACATCTCACAGTTCCACGCGCATTTGCGCATTTTCCAAACTTGGTCAAGATGGAATCCTATACTTCTGTGTGACAACAGTAGTTGTCATTATAGATAGGTTGGATAGTGTCACAGGCCAGGTGACATGACCCAAGCTCAGCAAATTGTTGGATATATGATTTATTACTGCCTGGAAGGGGAAGAAGAGCTTAGGGAAATTTGTATATCAGGCATCAAAATAACTTGACCAGCACCACATGTGGTGCTGGTACACATAAAGCTCCACTCGTGTACTTCTGCTGGACTTCCCCCTCCATCTTAACCACAGCAGGCGAAGTGCACCTTCAAAGTCAATTAGTGGCTGGGAGAGGTTGCTCAGGCAGCACCCACAGGCAATTCTGCAGCCTGGAGGGAAGAACAAATGTCAACCTAATTAGCAATGGTAGGATGCTCTGGTGTTGAAAAGGCCCATTGCACTTGGAAGCATGAGTGCACAAGGAGGTATTGACTATTTTCTTCCACAGTGACTGAAAAGTACATGGGCTTAAGAAGAGGTTATGCCTGTGTATGTCACCAGTAAAATCTAGCCTTTCACTTTTTGTACCTCAGGCAGTAAAAATGTCTTAGGCCCTTTCTGCAACTCACCTTTTTGTAGAGCTGGGGTGCGGGGATCGCGCGAGCAGCCTCTAGCGAGAGGGTCTCGTGTCCCAGTTCCTTCAGCTCCACAGCTGCTGTCTGCTTGCGCGAGAGCCCCTCCTCTTCCTTCTGCAGTGCAGCCTGGGATTTTCCCAGGCTGTGCTGGGGCAGGAAGCACAAGCGCTGTGGCTCTGGAGCTCCGCACACACTGCAAGTGCACGAGGGGCCCCGGAGTGATGCATGATTGCGCACCATTTTTGGCTCACAGCCGAAAATGAAATAGTGTGTGATCGGTGCCTGCCAGGCCCTGGAGCATCGCGCGATTGTGAGTGCATCGTGTGGACCGCTCCTCACAGTCACACGATGCTCCAGGGGCCCTTTTGCATGGCAAATGCTATGCAAAAAAGGCCTTAGGCTGGTAGCAGAAGAAGCCAAGTTAAAAGTGAAAATGGAGAGGGCCAGTTTAATATACTGGCTGCCTGCACGGTGTAACTGTATATTTTTGGCTAAGACATAGATTGCATTTATCTTCTTGTTTGATGAAAATATTATTCAAGAATTTTAGGTAAACTGATCTGGCTTTTTTGTGTTGAACTGAATCCATGTTTATAGATGTGATGTTTCATGTTATTCTCACATATTGCACACACATACAAGTCATGTTTGGTTTAAAAGGAATGGCCTGTCTTCAAGATCTACAAGTTAAATCAACAGCAGAAGTCCCTAGTATTCTGGGAACCACCTTATAACAAAACACAGCTCAGAAGCATAGCTAAGCACTGAGCACATGGAACAGCACTGATTGGAAGTGTTGCTTATATGAGTATTAGAGTGTCATAGAAAAGTGGCTTAAAGGAGGACGGAAAAGTGGTGGCACTGGGACAGGCACAAAGAGTGGTGCTGCCAGGGGTAGATCTTCAGAGCTGAAATCTAGAGCTCCCCCTCTGTCAGCCAAATGAGCAAGAGGGGCCCCAAAGGCGTCAAGATTAACTTACCACACTTTGAGGTATTAATTCACCTAGAGAGACCAGAGGATGGTGGTGGTTCAGATACTTAAGTACAGAGTCTAAAATTATTTGATTTCACCACCAGAAAGTAATTCTAAGGCTAGGACAATGGCAGCAAAGAGAAGTAGGTGAAGCAAGAGACCTGCAAGGCATTATTTCAGTTGCATTAGTAGAAAACAATTACTACTGACATCGGAAATAACCAACTGAGATTATGGAATGAATGGAGTTCTGGGGCAAGGGAAAAGAAACTTTATTAATGTTAGACATTTTAGACACCCTGAATGTTCTTTACAGGAGCACAGTTCTCTGTTTCAGAATTCAATATTATTTATTAGCTGTTCAGCAATATAGTCTCCTGCCTAGCCTGTGTACTTATAGCATTTAAAAACTCATGTTGACTTCTCAAAAAGATGCAGGAAAATACACAGTAGACAGGGAAGTACAAAATTGCATGACCTTCAATTGGAGAGCTAGCCTGATAGCTCCCTTAGAAGAAGCACTGAGAATATCATTCTTCCTGCATCAGCAAGACTTAGGGTTAAAGTAAACGGCATGCAGTGTGCAAGACAATTTTTTTCACTTGCAAATAAATGGAAATCCACCATGCAGTGAGCATACCCCTCATTGTTAACCAAGTGGGAATAATGTCCAGCACCATGGATAGCTCCTTTGAAGTTCATATTAGAAACTGAAGTGCATACCTCACTGCTTTAAACCTTCACCAACTATTGTACTCCATATATTTATCTCATTGCATGGGATCTATCTATCTATCTATCTATCTATCTATCTATCTATCTATCTATCTATCGACTAGGGATTAGGACAAGGACTAGAGATTAGGACAAGGAGCAATGGATTCAAACTACAGGAACCTAAACCTCAGGAAGAACTTCCTGATGGCGGAATAAGCTGCCTTGGAATGTAGTGGAGTCTCCTTCTTTGAAGGTCTTTAAGCAGAGACTGGATGGCCTTCTGTCAGGAGTGCTTTGATGTGGGTTCCTGTATGGACGGGGTTGGACTGGATGGCCCCTGTGGTCTCTTCCAACTCTATGATTCTATTATCTATCTATCTATCTATCTATCTATCTATCTATCTATCTAACTATGATTTGATGATCAAGCTATCTATCTATGATTTGATTATCTATCTATCTATCTATCTAGATTTGTGAATGTATGTATATGTTATTTGAAGGATCATATTCTTCTATATAAACCTGCCCGTGTTTTGAGATCTGCTAGGGAGGCCCTTCTCTCTGTCCTACACAAGCACATCTGATGAAACATAGAAAAGGGTCTTCTCAGTGGCTACCTCCTCACAGCTCTGGAATTCTCTTCTGAGAATTGTTAGACTAGTATCCTCCCTATTCTCTTTCTGCAGACAGGGAAGACCTCTGTGTTTCAGCCAGCTTCTGAGTCATTCCAGGCTTGTCATGAATGGTTGGAAGGCCCTATTGTTAATTTTTTATTAGATTTTTTTAAAAGTATGATTGTAACTGAGAGAATAGAGAGACAATGTGATGAAATGGGTTTGAATGTTGGTCTATGACCCAGGGTTCAATTCCCCACTCAGCCATGGAAAGCCAGTGGGGGACCTTGGGTGTCTGGCACACTCACAGCCCCCAGAAAATCCCAAGATATCGCAACCCTAAGGCAAACCCAAGTGAGAAATAATTTAAAGGCACACAACAATAACTGCAAAGGAAATGGGGGGGGGGGAGGAGGAGGAGAGAGAGAGAGAGAAGAAAAAAAGGAGGAGGAAGTATATTGGATGTGAACATGGACTAGGAGTCTACATTCATAATGACCATATTTCCAAACGCACATTTTCTTGAATTGAAATGAGCAGCTAAAGAAGTGAGACCTTTGACCATTGAACAATAGATGGTGAATGTTGACCTTTCTCTCCTTGCAGTATTTGTCTTTTAGCAATAGTAGGATCCCGCATGATCTAGCCATGTTGACAATCAGTTAAATTCCGTGTTGCAGGGATACAGTTTAATAGAATATGTGTGTCTACAAATGCCAAGGATTTTTCCAATATAAAACTGATATGTTGCAGCATATCCAAGGAAAAACACACCCATTTCATATGTCATTTCATATGACACCCGTTTCATATGACATGAGAAATTACATCAACAACACTTAATTGAAGTAGACAGTTTCTTCCTAAAAACGCATAATGATGCCCAGTACATCTCAAGCATCAATTTGGCAGAACCAAATGTAGCTTTAAATCTAAACAAATTTTAGATATTAGAGTTCGGGCAATTTCCATTGCTTCATCTGCGCAGGATAATCTGCATTCCACTCAGCTCTCATTTCAACTACAGTAGCCTCCCATATTTGTGAGGGTTAGGGGCACAGAACCCTCATGAAAGCAGAAAAATCAGGAATAACTCTCACTCTCGTGATTCCCCTCCAGAGCTTCCCCATCCCATTCCTTTGCCTCTGGCCCCAGCATTGGGAAGACAAAAGATACAGTAAAGGGCTTACCAGTACTTTTCCTTCAAAGGGAGATAAACACAGTACTTCCTTCTAGTGACTTCTGGTGGCCATCTTAAAAAAGGAGTGGTAGGAGCAAAGAGAGCACCTGACTAATAAGCAGCGGTTACACAGCAGAAAGTGCTGCCACATGGGAGAGAGGACACACCTCCAGCAGGGAGAGGGGGCTTTGCTCACCCTAAAAAAGAAGCATCCATTTTAAACAGAAGCCTCACAAGCCTGGGGTGAGGAATGCAAGGGATGAGAAGAGGAAAATTGTGGGAAGGAGGCAAGCAGGTGCCTCACAAATAATCAAATTTGAGAAGGTCAAACCCGTGATTGTAGAGGGAGGATTGTAATATCAAATTTGGTACTTAATAACAAATATTTATAAACTAGACTTGTTGGTTTCTGTTTCTGCAAGGATATAATTGATGCCTCCAGTGCAGCAGGAGTGACTGAAACACTTGGAGCTGATAGCCCAAAATAGAGACACCAAAATGTATTGTAATTGTATGTATTGCCATAGTGCACTGATGGATAGCTGCTGAGGACACTCCAATATTGAAAATGGCAATCATCATCATCATCATCATCATCATCATCATCTTCATCTTCTGGGTCTGGACCTGTCCTCAGTATAAATTCCACAGTCAACCCAATTTCTTCCATAAGAAGGACTGTTCAGTCTTCAATTTAAGATTATTCCGTTAGGCTGCAAGTCACTGCCACTTTTGCCTTTCACCACAGCAGTTATGAACATGAATTACTACAATGAAACAGAGTTGTAATGCAAAGTTAGTTAACTTACAAGTGTTATCATCAAATTAATGTCCATATAAGCATATAAGATTTTTTTAAAAAATGTCCCACCTAGTCTTATAGGATTCACTCCTGTGTAAGAGCAGAAGTTCTGTAACTTTAGCAAGCAAGCTGTGTTACTGATTTCATCCACCTTTGCAAGTTTGTTTTGATATATTAAGGTTCCAAAACTCATTTGCAGCACAATCCTATGTTGATGTGCTCAGAAGGAAGCCCTAATTAAGCCTTGCTTAATTCCTTTTGCAGTGGCTGAAAATGGTGAAATTCTTACCATGTGGTTAGTGTTTTTACCTACTTATGAGGTGGAAGGGGATTTAATTTTATCTGCTTGCAGTTTCCTCCTACTGTCCTTTTGATAGGGAAGGATCAATACATTTCTTGTCCACCTTCCTGACTGTTGTGTCCTCTAAGATATCTGTGACACCTGACTGTGTGCATTCTAAACATGTTAGTTATCCATCAAAAGTGATAGCTTTACATGATTTTTTTTCCAACTGTCAAGAGTGACAGACTGAAACATTTTCTTTTTTTAGAATCAGGGCTGTACCTATGCAGCCGTCAAAATATGTAATAAAATGTCTTAAAGATGGGATCGACACACTGAACAGGAAAATCCTCCTTGGAAACTTAATGTCACAGATTCTTTGACTTCAAATTATTCTGTGAGGTAGATAGGAATAACCTAAAACCATTTCTCATTAATAAATTACCCTTTCATTCACCCAACAACTTTTGAGATGAGATTGTTGCAGCAGGAAGTTCCCAACGCATTTTTCAGAGTGGATGGATGGAACTGGATTAAAAGTATAACTGGGGATCTGTGAAGACATTTTGGGGTTATCTCCAGTGACTGCAAGAGCAGAATGAAGATCGTGGAAAAGATACCTTTGGAGGACTATAGCTCCCAGAATCCCTCAGCCAGCATAGCTTCCTAGGGGATTCTGGGAGTTGTGGTTCAAAAAGTGACTTTCCTAAGCTCTCAGCTTTTGTAATCACTCCCTTTCTTTTCTTCCTCCCCACTACAAACTAACTAGCTCTGTTCCTACTGCCCATTGTGAGGCATTCTGGATTCTTCAGTGCTCAGCGTTGTACTCCTAACACTAAGACTGTCCTTGCAATGAGTATAGCTAGGCAGGGGAATGAGGGAATTGCCGATAAGAATTCTGTCCTACCAAATGGAGTTCTTCTCCAGTCTCTAAATTTCTAGCGATATCCAGACTGACACTGTGGAAATCGTTCACATCTAGAACTCTTAAATTTGCTCTGTTCACATTCCCTATGTAAGTTTGCCTCTCCCTTTTCCTCAGATGCCTAAATTGCATTCTAAATGTTCTAGTGAAGTTTTAGGTTTACTGCAACACTAGAAATCTGGGGGGCTAAAGGAAATGTTTGTTTTTTTTTGAAGTAGAATTCTTAGTTATGGGTCAAGTCCCTCTTTAAAAATGCACAGAGAAAATGAGCTGCACCAAACCATTGTCATTTTAATTTCCTAAAATATTTTGGAATGGAAATAGTACTAATTATGATAGGAATGAAGGGTGGATCAACTGAAGCAAGGGGTGCACTGTGTGAATTCTGAATAAGAAAATCATTCCTTCAAATGCCACAGTTCTCCAGTCCAAATTCCAACCCATCCTACTGAACTTCCTTAGGACATTATTTTTAGGTTAAAGTGGAGATGAGAAGAATCTACTGAAGGAAATCTAGGTAAGTTGGTCGCAGTGTGCCCACTCAGTTCATGCAAGACACTGACCAAGCCAGTTGGGTCTAACAGTGGCCCATCTTACAATGCTCACTTCCCCATCCAGTTGTGCATTTCAAAATAAGATTAACAGGCCACAAGCAAACTCTCTTTCAGGGAAGGCTGTCTGCCATTACTGGTATTCTCAGCAATGAGCAACCTTGGAGTTCCCTGGGACACAGTTTGCACACCAATGATGTAAACGATAGAGTGACCTCCAGCTTGAGGACTGGCAGGAAATTCAAGCACACCAATTTCTCTTTGAGATGAGATATTTGCAAATTTTGTAGAGATCAAGCCACTTGCCTCTGATTCATATCATATGTTATGATCTCAGTTTGACTAAATCATTATCACACATGGTTGACACGCATTGTAAAGGACATTTCAGTCTCACATTCCACAAAGAACTTTTAATGCATCCATTATAGATTGCTTCACAAGTCAATTCTCCTAGCAGTTGCTCTGAGTTATGACTCTTAGCAGCTGACACCATCTGCATACTAGACGGGAAAGGGGGCGGAGTAAGGCTGTGGGGAGAAACTCCTTAGCTCACAGTCATACATCATTTTGAAAGCAGGTCAGGGAATATGCCTACCTTTGCATCTCTGTTTCATTACAGCTGATTCTGACTTTTTTTTTTTTTTAAGAAAAGCAAAATCAGAAAAAGAGAGAAACCATTCACTCATTCAGGGACATAATATTAAAAGCCCTCTTCAGAAGCAGTTGGAGATGGTGTCATAAGGCTGACTCATTTTCAAAAGTAGAGATAATGTTCTCGCCTTGATATTACAATGACAATCACAATTTTGCTCTCTCCTCCAAAAGAAGGGGAGGTGGATGCTTGTTTTATTTGATGAAGGGCAAATACTGTTTTGATTTGAAGTGTTGATATGAGTCAGTTTGCCAAAATATTGGCTAATAGCAACTTTTATCTAGAACCTTTATATTTGAAATAACTAACCACAATGAAGTGCACGAGTTGCTGTGACTATTAACCATGATGGGTATTTCACCTGCTTTATGAATGAACACTATGACTAGATAAGCAGTCACCAGACAGCAGATAATATGCATGTAGACACATTTCTGGCTCCCACAGCTCACCCCTTCCTCCAACACTCCTTTCAAGTCTGTGAGGGAGACACAAATCTCTTGAAGTCTACCCTTCTGTCTTTGCTTTGTCCTCCAGTACACGCCATTTTGAAGTTTTAAAGGATATATTTTTACCAATTGTTGGGGTTTGGTGCCTTTATCAGTAAGCAAACAGATTTAACTGGATGGATTTATTATTTATTTTTCATTTGTTAAATTTCTATTCCACCTTTCCTTCAGTGAGCTCAAGGCAGAATATTTATTTATTTATCTGGATTATTTATACCCTGCTCTTCAGCCATTGGAGCTATCAGAGCAGCTTGCTGTTCAAGTTGCCTTCAAGACCCCCTACTACGCTATGGCTACGTAGCAGGGGGTTGGACTCGATGGCCCCTGGGGTATCTTCCAACTCTATGATTCTATGATTCTAAGTTATTTCCAACTTATAGTGACCCTAAGAAGAACCTATCCCGAGGTTCTTGGAGGCTGAGAGTGTGTGACGCACTCAAGGTCACCCATGGCCAAGTAGGGGAATTGAACCCTGGTCTCCAGGTTCGTCATTCAACATTCAAACCATTACATTACGCTGGTTTTCTCAGAGTGGCTTACAAACTGTTAATTTGGCAGGTCCATGCCACAATCTAAATAAGACAAGACACACAAGGAAAGGGGGATAGCACTGGGGGAAGGGATTAACTCCAGCAGAAATTGCTTCTTCCTCTTCCTCTCCAAGGCCAGGGCAGTAGCAGCCAGGATGGAGGGAAGGGCCAATCTGCAAATATTACTTTCCTTCTGCCCACTTTGTACTCCCAACAACCCTGAAGGGTAGGTCAGGATGAAAGAAAGGGACTGGCTGAAGGTCACTCAATAAGTTTTTTGGCTCAGGGTGAATCTTCCAGGTCCTAGTCCAATGCTTTTAACCACTGCACTGCACTGACTCTGTAATGTTTGACACAGATATAGAGTGCCTAAATAGAGAGACTATATTTGTTTGACACTAAGCACATCACTTAAAGTAGGATGAAGTGAGATGCTGGGAAACTAGGTTCTGGCACTTGCTGGCACTACTTGCTTAGGTTGGGTTTAGGGCCATGTGGTGCTGAGGTATAGCCTAAACCATGCTAAAACCTTGAATTAAGGTGAAGTTTCCTTTAGATTTTCTTATGATTATACAGCATTTGGGCAAAGGGGAGTGACATCCATGGAATAAAATGACAAGCTTTCTCTGCATTTGTGCTCTGTGTACCTCTGTACTTTTACATAAATTAATAAATAAATAAAATGGTGTACCTAGGCAATCCAAATTCTGCACTCAGAAAAACTGGATTCTGTATTCTGCAACTGATCTAAATTGTGCACCTTGAGTAAATTTCACTTAATTTTTTTCTTTTATATAGTTTGTTCTGCATTGTTTACTATTGTTGCTTTTTGGGGTTTTCCAGCTGCTGTCACCTCAGTGTCTACTTGTTCCATTCTGTTTTGGTGATGTTTGTAGTAATTTCTTGGATCTTCTCAAAGGATTTCTACTTCATTTTCTTTTTAAAAATGAGGGTATAATTTACTAAGACAATCTTATACTGTTTGGAACAAATTTTCTCCTTTCAGGTGTTTTTTTTTTTTTGTTATAGTGCAAAAGTATTATTTCACAGATGAACTCTAGCACCGTAACTCTTTTTTAAAAAAGAAACGAAGAAAAGTGAAGTGAACATGCTATTTCACCATGTCTTGGAATTAAAAAGAAAACCACTCAAGGATGGGAATAAATTGTTGTTGCCAGTTTCAAGAGTAGCCAGAAAATAATGTGGGACAACAAAAATGTAATTTGGATAGTTTTAAAATAAAAATAGAAAATCAAATCAAAGAACTACACAAACAAATTCCACAGCCTCATGATACATTTATCCTGTCTGGAGGTGCCTTCATTCAGTTCTGTTGGCCACAGGAAAAGACAAGAAATGGAAGCCCAGCACTCAAAACACAGAAAATCTCTTTCAACCTCTTTTGTGGGCTGTGGGATTTCAGCAGACATAAATGTCTCAAGCCTATTACTGCAGTCATAGGGGCTAGAAACTCCTTTTTAACACAAGCAAGCAAGCAAGCAAGCATGCAAATAAGCAAGGAAGTTTTCCCTGGAACTCAGTTCTGCACCAGATTCCCACTTTCTGAGTTTTTTCTAAAAAATCCACATTGAAAGCTTAGGTAAAAAGTCATGACTCACCTGTTTTAATTTTGTTACTCATTTCCCCACATGTAACAGTCAAAAGAGGTCTGAGGAAGCTTCTATTTCCAGGCATTTCTATGACTGAAAAAGAGAACAATATCATTTGAGCCCTATCAGTACAATGCCTCTGATAACTTTGTCCAAGTGAACAGAGGACACAGACTTTCCATTATTAGACCTAGGGAGAGACTAGGCCTGTGACAGAAATAGCTGCTCTACATCTTGTTGGCATATCTGATTTGATATTTAAATGTGCTAAACTCTCTTAGAACAGCATAAAAAGGAGAAACAGCAGGGGGGGGGGAGAGGGAGTCTAGCATCCCTTTTGAGACTGGTTTTTATTTTAGCATGATCTTTTTGTGGATATCAATCCACTTTTTCTTTTCTTAAAACAGATGCTCTGCTAAAGAAAAATAAAAAACTCAACCCACCTGTCATTTGTCTTCACTTCCATCTATCTTTTAAATCTTTTGCCTTCATTCTGTTCTAAAGGACAATGCAAGGGCTTGTATTTTTAGTGTGGCAACAGTGGGATGACGTGGTTAGTTGACACATGTCCTTTTCAGGAATTCTGTTTCTGGAGGTATTGTAATAGATGAGGGCAAGTGCAAAGACCAACACGCTCTGGCCCTTGTTGTCTTCCTTCCAACCCACTGCTGGGAGATAACTGGTGCGGTGAGAGGAAAGCCCCTTCTGCCCACTCAGGCTCTCTGTGCACCGGGGAGCAGACATAGTATGCTCAATCAGTTTTATCCCCTAGCGTATTTGTTCAGTGCAAAAACCACAACACCTGAAGAAGCTTCCAGTTAAAATCAGTTTCTAAAAGATATGAATAAGGACTATACATTTTGTAGACTACTTGCTAGCACTTTTACTCTGGTGCCCTTCTCCTCTACCTCTGTTTTCTCAACACATACAAATCCATTGTAATTCCTTTGGGCCAAGAATCTCTCCTTTGCCCCAGTATTATAAAGAACTTCCTTCATAAGGATAGGGAAAGAATTAAACATTTGTGTCTGCTGCCTTTTTTGAAAAAAACACAAGCAGAAAATCTTGACAGTTTATTTTTTTAAAAAAATTGGAAGAAATAATTTTGAAACTCTGGGTACAGTACATTTTAAGCTGCAGAATAATTGTTTCCTCAGTAAAAGCATTTTTCTTTGAAGAAAAAAAAAGACTGCTGAAAAGCCTTGTGGTCTGAAGGACAGTTTGGTTGCAGCATGAAAGCGTGTAGGCTGTATTGCGAACACTGCCTCTGCCTAAAAAGATTTCTTTTCTGCCCTTCTTCACTTTTTGTTACTTTGCTTCTGAATTTTGTTTTAATGAGCCAACAACTTTTCCTCAGGTCAATGCATTGTTTCCCTTTCTTTGAGAACTGTAGCAGCATGGAGAATATTGGTCAATCTGTATGGCAAAGAGCTGGACAAAAAATAACTTGCAAGGTGTAATTGCTGTGGAAGAAAAAAGAATGCTATACAGTGGATTTAAAGTAGATTCCTCATGGCCACAAGACCTTTGCTAATGTCCAGTGGATTCCTTGGTGTTTTATGTGATCAAGAACACTGCATTACCTTCAACTTTGCTACAAATGTATTAGCAGTACACATTGCACTTGTATTTAAACAGAACTGGCTTCTTCATCTGAGTGATGCTTTAAGATGCATTTTCATTCTACATTCATCTACTGAGGACCAGGACTACAAGTTCTGGGCAGGACAATCCTACACTTATATTGAAGCAGTTAGAGGTAGTGTTTGGAAATCTTGCTTTTTTTTTTTTTTGGAGTACATTCCCACAATTTCCAAGATTGCATGGTCACTGGTCATGCTTACTGGGGATGTGGGGGCTATAGTCCTGAAACATACTCTACTCAGAGAGTGGAGAACTCCAAGATATCCAAAGCCTTACTAGGCTCCAGATGTCAGGGAAAACTGAATGGGAACCAACATTTCTTACTCTGTATTGGTCTTCAGATCAATACCTGTTCAAACAGGGCATTATGTAATAGGTGTCCAGTAAGCATCTGGCAAAGCTTGTTGTAATTTCCAGTTTGTGGGGTGAGTAAAAGGATCTGCTGGAGGCATCCATCAGGGGCATCTTTAAATGATGTCATTTATCCTGCTATATGCTCTATTAAGTACATGTCTTTCAATGCAGCAGTTAGTGTGATTTGGGGTTTAGGGCCAGGTGTGCTACTGGCAAAATACAGTATAAAATCCACATTCCATTTACTCCATCCTGATGATTTTGATCTATTGGGCTACCCTTTTGATGGCATCTTCTATTACTATAAAGCCATACCTCTGGGATGCACTATATAGTGTTATACATTTGAACAATTTAGCACCTTTCTCATATGGTGTGCTTTCAAGAAGTGTAAAAATCCAGCCATAAATCACAACCCCAATGATTTCTTTTATTTGCTGGGCATGCCTCTTCTTCCACATGCACTGGCACCATAGGAGTGTTTCAAGACCTTGCTCTGGAACTTTGGTCTCCCTTGCCCATGACAAGATGGAGGGCCCTTCCACCATCCTAACATTTCCTTTGCCCTTTCAACTCATGCGTCTTACCAGCAGCTTCCAGGAGGTAAGGGGAGAACCCACAAGATTGCCTGTAGGAACTGGGGATGTGCTGTGCACCTCAGGGAGTCTGGACCAACTCCTGCAACTATCAGAGGTCTCCTGGCAGCTTTGGCCTTTTATTCCAAAGCAGCAAGATTCCAGGACCCCGTGGCCAACTTCCAAATCTGTTGTATCCTGGAGGGCTAGGCAAGAAAGACCCCACAGCCTCCTGATGCTCAACTTCCCATATCTGAGGTTATCCTCCCATGCCCTCTTGGAGCCCTCCCAACTGTCTGCTCATTGTTTGATGAGGTGTTACTATTCAAAACTGCCTTTACCCTCGCATTCTTTGTAGTCACACAGATCAGTGAGCTCCTCCCTAGAGCCAAACGAGACATCTCAGGATAGGTACCTGTTAGTCTCCAACCTCCATTACCACCAGAGTGTCTTGTGAATTCATTTTAGGCGATCCAAGAGAGACCAGCTGGGAAGGGGGCAGATTACTGCTTTGGGAAGGGCCCCACCTGAACAAATTTGCCTGGTCCAGACCATGCTGGACTACTTATTGTTATGCCCATGGGTACCAGGGATCTTATTTCTTACTTCTGATCTCCCTCTCACCCAATACCAGTTTGGATCAGTCCTGAAGCAGGCCATCTCAGTGACTGGGTTCCTACCTCACCACTGATTTTTTTCTGTAAAATGTGACATCCACTGCTACTGTGGCTGCCAAGTGTGGATTGTCTAGCCCTAGTATTCAGAAGGTGGGGTGCTGGTGCCTCACAGCTTTTAGGACTTATGTGAGGACTCAGGCTGGCCAGCAGCTGGATGCATACTTTGGAGGCAGGCCACTGCTCCCACTTCCACTTCTTTACTCTTTATATTTCTTAAGCAGGTCATCCCATTAAGTCTGGATAGTGGGACATAGTTTAGTTTTGTGGATAGAGCAGCATGTGGGCTTCTCAGGAAGAGATCTTGGGACAGTGCACCTGGCTAATGTCAAGTCATATTAAAAAAAACACACATTTAATCAAACAACAGCCCTTTAATCATTTGGCTGCTTAAGCCCCAGGCCTTATTTACTGCATAGAATGTATACTTTGGACTGCTGCCCAAGTCAGAAATGTGTTCTTAAAATAAGACGGCAGTAAGAGGGACAATCCTGATGAACTGCCTGCTCCAAATCTCCTATTTTAAAAGTATTTCAATGATGCCAGTCATTTCACTTCACAAGAGTAACTGGAAAGTGTTCTTTTTCAGGAAGCGCTTTGGGCAGGTGAATGCATTTTCAAAATCCTTTCAAAGCACTCTGGTCCATTGAAGAATGGCTAAGTATATCAGCAATGACCTGCTTTGTGATCACAAGTGCCTTTTTAAAATGCTGAGCAAATGGATTGTGCAGACACCGACCACAAACTGGTTCATCTGCCCTTTTCACCCTTCTCCCTTCCCCCTTCCCCATCCCCTTTTCTTTGCTTCATGGCTATTATCACAGCAGCCGGTGGACACTCCCCTTTTTCGTGTGATGGTAGTGATCCACCTAAGTACTTAGTGAATTGCACCAAGTGGGGAGGCCAGGGCGTTCAGTAAAGAAGAAGCACATGGCTCATTAATCATGCCGTCCCCCCTTTGCTGGGTTCTGAATTGCTTGCCACGCATGCATTGAGCCCGGCTTCTGCATCTGTCAACTCCACCAGATGCCAGTCTTGTCTTCCCAGCATTTGTGCAATACCTATTATTTTCTTTTGTAGCAAAGACCCTAATTAGGTAACCCTCCCCCTGCAAAGAGAGTGAAAAGGTAAATCTCCATAGAGAGAGCAGTTAAGCGATCACGTGTTCTTTGAGACCAATTAGAATGGTGTTTTACTGGTCATTAAGAAGCAATCACAATTCGTATATTCCTTTATCTGCATTAATCATCTTGCACAATGGTGGAAGGCAAGAGCATGCAGTCATAAAGGGAAATCTAGAAATCCCTTGTCGCTTTCTTGAGATTGGCTATACTAGTCAGCATGCATCTGTTTCCTAGATAAAAATGCAAGATACAGTATGGTGCCTCTGCGAGAAGCCAGCTGCCTTTGAATCTGGCTGGACTGCTTTAATAACAGTGTGAAAAGCTGTATACTTCTCCTTCATGGTGAAAAGTCCCAAGGGCAGGGCTATGGGATTTAGTGTCTTTTGGATGAGGGAGCACCAGACACTTATGGTGCCTCTGTGATATCTTGCTGATAAATACTAAGGAGCAATTGGGAAGCAAGCATCTCGGATGGTCAAGTTCTCCCTTTGTATCTAAACTAAACATTGGGGAGAGAAAATTTTGCTTTTGGAGAATCTACCAACGAGGCAGAAATCATTTTGCAGGCTGGGATGAAGATAGCATCTCTTCATCACCATGTACAGAAGCAGAACTGCTTGGCAGTCAAAGTTTAGTTCAGTGCTGCCAATAGGGCAGTATGCTTAGCAGCACACTAGAGGGAAGAATGCCAGCTTAGGGGCACAAGGCAGGAAATACATCAGTGGCCATTGTGGAAAACTGAGATGATAATCTCTCCATTATTGCTAGATCAGTCTAGTCAGCTTTTCTTACAGCTTAGAACTCCAAATAGTTTTGTTTTCTTCATTCACTTTCTTTGCTCTCTCCTGCCTTCCCCTCCTCACTGTCCCATCATGCTCAACTGCACAGGCAGGCTAGGAGAGCTATTTAATCTGGGTGAGACTTTTAAAAAATTATTCATTTCTGAAGAAGCACTGTAAATTTGAAATAGTGTAAATTGAGGAAACGCAAATTGTGATTCACCTGTAGGTCATCTTCTGTTCCACCTAGGAAGAGCAAAAGCTCATGACAGAAGCAAATCTAGGCAAACTTACCTCTGTGCAACAGACTTCTTAACTGAATACTAGAATTGTATGTTTTTGTAATTGAAAGCAGAGAAGTTCACATCAGTGCCTGATTCTTTAGTACCAAGGTGGGTTGTTCCAGAGTCAGTGAGGTTGTGAATCCATCCTGGGTTTTAGATTAAAGCTTATTGGAACTACCCAAGGTACTGAATTTTAACTTCCCAATAGATTCAGAACTTTGGACAGCACCTTCAAAGTTCAGATGTTGGAGTCACCCATCTCCCTAACTAAATTGTGCTAAGATGCTGCTCTGTTTCATCTATCCATGTGCAGTATGAGACGTGAAACAACCTAATTAGATTATTTGTACATACAGCACCTACATATGCATGTGCACATACAGACCCACACACCCTACAGTAGTCTATTTTGGCAGAAAGTAATGGAAATTGTAGTGCAGCACATCTCTAGAGTTGAGTAATGCTCCTACAGAGAGTGGTAATCTCCAATCATTACAGATGCATTGCCCACCTACAGTCTCAAATCTTTAATGTGATTTGAAGGCTGATTTTTTCTATATACATTCCACTGTCTTTCTCTTTCTAAGAGTCAGCACAAAGAATGACAGGGCTTGTTATAAGAGAAGGAATTTGAAGATAATGGAAGCTGGACATGGTAAACTTCTTTCTTCTAATTTTAAATGATACAGAAACACTGTGAAGGTCATTCTTTCTGTTTTTCTCCTTCTTTTTCCTCTTTTTCTCTTACTCCTTTTGTCTTTTTCTTTTTATGGAATAACAACTAGCAACAACAACAGCACTGGTCTTGGTACTGAAGGCACTTTTCAGCGTGTTTTGAGGCTCTTGACTAACCTGCTGAAAGCTAATGATAATCACCCCTTCCCTTCCTGGAGCAGGTTGTATGACACCATAACTCCTATCATCCCCAGAAAAGATGGCCAAGGGCTGGAGGATGATGAGAGTTGTAGTACAATGCAGCTGGAGAGCTGTAGGTTGAAGAAGGCTGATCTGCCAATTGCTTAGCCCTCTTATGAGAACTTTCATCTCAGCACTATGCAAGTCATGCAGAGACATGGGAGTTTTAAAATATGAAATTATGTTAATTTTCACAGCACGCTAGCTGTTCTCTTACAGAACACTAGTTAGGAATTACTGTCATTGAGTATCTAGCTAACTTGCTTTTGACCACCTCTAGTGATTCTGATTTAAAGACATTTTGTAGTTCTCTTTTTCAACAGTTTAATTGGCCATTATGCTTGATCGTTGATGCTTCCACAAGTTTTGTTTTTGGTTTTTAGTCCATTTCTCATTATATTTCCTGCTGTCAGTGCTGGAAAACACCCTCTTTTGCCTCCAATTAACATGGCTGAGGTGCTCCTGCAAAGTGATCAGAACTTCTCTTTGATCTGTGGCAGCTGATGTTTTGCTCATCATGCCACAGCCAACCTCTTCATCATTTTAATTACCCACTGCTTAACTTGCTCTATAGTCCAGCTATGGACATGCTTTTTTTGGGAAAAAATGCCTAAAAGACTTTAAACTTGTCAAAACATTTATTGCTTATTTTGAATGTGATCAAACCATGCTAGAGTTGATAGAAGTGATGACACTATTTTTTGGTGCTTTTTGCCCCCTGTCACTTGGGCTGCCACTCTTTCTGAATGGGAGTGTATGAAGCTGCTCCTGTGCCATTCCCAGCAGCTCCCAAACCACAAATTAGGCAGTCAAGCTTTCTTTATCATTTTATCTCTGTATTTTAACCTATTTATGCATTTAACTGATTTATTTTAGTTTTTAAATTTTGTAAGTCACTTTGGTGTCTATGTTGGGAGGAAGGCAAACAAACAAACAAACAAACAAATAAATAGTTTCTGGACATCAGACTGCTACTAAAGAACAGGATCAAGACCATAGAAAAGATGGTGGAACTCGTTTCTGACATAAGATACTGTGAGAAAAGAGAAGGCATTAGAAAGGCATCTGTGTTTGAATTAGGGAGGTGTTACCCTGATTTCTGGGGTCCCGTGAAGGGCACCACAAAATAATGGGGAATGGTAATTAGCTAGAGTACTAGTTAGCAATGCGAGAGGCAGGGCAACATAACGAGATCTTTTACCCAATGTTTACGGGGTCAGACCGAGTCAGGACCAAGACACAAGAAAGCTCATATTATGTTCTTTTATTTATGAAGTCACAGCAAACTTACGCACTCACTCACTCGGAATTAAGAAATACTGCACAATTGCACAGTCATGCACGCAGTCCTAAGAAAATAAAGAGAGGAAAATAGATAGGGGATTTTCAGGAGGATTTTTGGGGAAATACTACACCTGATCCTGTAGCCCAGTAGGCGGAAAGAAGCTTGGGAGCGTAGATTCTCAGCACGTGGAGGCTGAGGGGAGGCTCGTCAAATGGAGCTGGAGCAAGTCAGAAGGCAAGTCATGAGCGATCCGAAGAGACGCTCAAAATCAGGGGGTCTTATAGGGGAAAATGTGCCTGTAGGCTAGTCCGTTCCCGGGGAAATCAATGGGTTTCAGGCTGGAGACAAAGCCTCTGAAACGTCAGTACTTTAAATGATTGAGTTATAACAGCGTTGTCAATAGCGTAGACAGTATGCAAACACGGAGTGCTTGAGAGTTGGATATTCCGCTCATCAAGCTGCCTGCTCGGGGCCGGGGATCTTTTGTAAACAGCGTGCATACATAATGTGATCTTAAGAAGGTACTTGCCTGGAGGTCTCCTAAAGCTGAAGTCTGGGAATTACTGGCCTGCCTGGATTTTGTTTTGAATAGTTCAGCTATTTTTGGCCGTGCCTGTGTGCGTGCTTGTCTGGGGGCCTCGCAAGCACATGGAGAGGAATGGGTAGTGAAGGCCAAATTCTTGATATCAAATGATATCTAAAATGCCTCAAGTTCGGACTAGCAACTACAGTAACAGAGGGGAAAATGGGGGGGGGGTCTCAGCAAAACTCCCCATCCCCTAATAACATTCCCATCAGTTTGAGCTGTCCAGTGGTAAAAGTGGTAAGTTCTTAAATACAAGTGCTCAGCGTGATATTCCCTTGTAGCCACAGTGACAAGGAGACTCAAAAATGTTGGCATCTGTGTTGATCCATATAAACAGGCCTGTCCTTGTGGTTTTAATTTCTAACAGGAATATGTTTTTTTGAAAATCTAATGAGTCTTAATTGCACATTTAAGGCCATACCACCCAAAGTTGGCCTATCCTTTAAGCATGGTGGCTGGTTCAGCTGGCAGAGCATGAGGTTTAGCAAATTACTCTGCCTCCCCACCCCCTCCCAGCACGAGAGGCCTCTGCTACTGCTGCTCCGAGGGCCCTCCAGAGCCAGCCAGGCTCCAGTGCTGGACTCAGGAGGTCAGAAGGGAGGAAATTGAATGAGGTGAGGAAGTGAGTGTGAGAGGAGGCTGTGAGCAGAGCAGAGGATCAGTGGTAATAATGAAGGCCCCCATGAGCTTGCAACAACAATGGTGCCTTTCATCTGGGTTCAGGCAGTGGAAGACCTTAGTCCCTCATTCAGGCCACCCTAAAATACTATATCATATAAACCTTACTAGTACCAAATACTGTAGAATTACCACACAGTGGTTCACAAGAACATAATACCAATATGACAGTATTATGTCACTGTGCAAAATCCCAAAGCTGATTCGAAGATTGCGGCTAGGCTCAGAGAGAACATGAAAGCCTGAATATGTGCATGGCAGAGGAAAGAATTATCACTAGTTACAGATAAGTAGTAACTTGGAATTAATCATTTTTCTCGGATAAGAAAGGTACAACTACATTATATTAGGATTGCTAGTTAGCAAGGGATACCATCACTGCTTTTGCTTTGTAACAACTTTTTGCAATTACTTTCATAGTTCTGGAGGCGTAACTTCACTAACTATGGAGGAGGAATGTCACATGGTTCAAGTATTGTTTTGTGCTGTGGCTTAAGCTGTTGCCTCACACACTGTTATGGATGTTGAGGCATCAACAAAGTAGTCAGGGTAAAAGTGTACAAAGGGATTTTGTAGCACCTTTGAGAAAAATAAATTTGTAGCATAAGCTTTTGTAGACTTAGGGCCTTTCTGCACTACACTGTTATAGTGCTATTATTCCACTTTCAACATCCTGTGGAATTCTGGGATTTGTAGTTTACTGAGGCCAAAGAGCTCTCTGGCTGAGAATTCTAAAAGCCCCTCCCTAAACTGCAAACCCCAGGATTCCACAGGATGTTGAAAGTGGAATGATAGCACTATAACAGTGTAATGTGGAAATGGCTTTGGTCTACATCAAATGCATCTGATGAAGTAGACTGAGGCCATTTCTGCACTAGCCTGTTATAGCGCTATGATTCCACTTTCAACATCCTATGGAATCCTGGGGTTTGCAGTTTAGGGAGGGCCCGCAAACCGCAGGATTCCATAGGATGTTGAAAGTGGAGTCATAGCGCTATAACAGGCTAGTGTGGAAATGGCCTGAGTTTACGAAGGCTTATACTACAAACTTCTTTTAGTTGGTCTCAATGTTACAAGATTCCTTTGTATATTGATACAGATTAACATGGCTATTATATTTTTGAATATGACTTAAAAGTGTAAAAGTGTGTTTTACACGGATGGCTGGTAGCGTTTAGATTTTTTTTTTTAAAAAAAGTAATTAAATTATTTTGTTATATTTCAGAAGTGAGAAAGCAAACAGCTACTTTCAAATATTAAAGCCATAGCAAAACTAACTACTCTTTAAAAGTTAACATTGCAAAGTCTGCACAATCCCTATTAATCCAACAGTATTGCCTTGCTGACCATGCAAGCCCTGGCACTACGGCTACGCCCCTGGGGCCAGAACTATGTCAGGGGCCAGATTGTTCCTGGACCCCAGTAATTCAAGCATAGCAATTCGGCTGCTGGATAGTGAGGCCGATTGTCTAGTAGATAGCTGCTGCAGCAGCTTCCCTCTTCCTTCCAGTACTCCTGTAGATCATTTCTTGGCCTGGCAAACAGCATCTCCTTAACAACAAAAGAGTTGCCTTTGTTGGATTGGACTGACTGTTTCCTAGTGATAAACCATCCCCCATAAATTAGTCTGATCTTTTAAAAAACAACATTAGAAACACACCGGTGGTAATCACATAGGGTGGTACTGTGTTACATAGTTTAATTATGCAATAGAGTAATAGATACTTACGAGGTTGTGCTGTATCTGTTACAAAGATACAGGTTGAATGTGGCAAACACTCACTTTTTTCATGCAGCACCAATTCCGTCAGAGGCATAAACATCCCTTTGGAGCTCTGCAAGGATCCTTCTTGACATTTGGGTACAAATGCAGTCTTTTTTCTCCTATTCTAGGTGCCTTTAAAACTGCCAGGCTCTTTTCAAGTCCAGAATGCCACCCAAACAAATGAAGCTACTAGGCACCGGTTATCAAAGGACATTAAAGCACACTAAGAAACATGGTGAGGTGTTAAACATATACAAAAGCCTAAGGAGACAGTACAGTTGATTGTTTCTTAGCTTTTTGTTTCGTCTTTAGTACCAGCCATTGTTAAAGGGCATAAATGATTTATGATAAATTGAGCAGGTGCCTTGACATTATAAATATCATATTCTGTGTTGTGGTGATTTTAAAACTATTCTGAAAAAGGGCTCTAGGTGTATCCCTCTCATTTCTGAGAATTAATAGGTAATTTAGAAAATTACCCAATGCCCCTGACACTGCAATCAAATTAAAATGGGAAAAGGCAAGAGTTCAAGATTACTAAGCATACTTTCCCAACTAAAATATGCAAGAGAAGAAGGAGACACCTCTCAAGATGCTTAAAAAATGGCCTTTTGTTAGCTGAAAAGTCCAGTGGATTTTAGCCTATGGATATTCTGGAGGCTTTCTGCAAGGGGCCACTTAGAATCAAAACTGTAGAAATCTCTGAGCCAGGAACTCTAAAACTATTTACTAGTAGAATGTCTTGCTCTATATGGTTGTGTTGTTGTTGTGTGCTGCTAAGTTATTTCTGATTTATAATGACTCCAAAGCAACCCTATCATGCGGTTTTCTTGGCAAGACTTGTTCAGAGGCAGGTTGCCATTATCTTCCTTTGAGGCTAAGAGAGATTGTGACTTGCCCAAGGCCACTAGCTTTGAAATTTCTGCAGTTTTGATTCTATGTGGCTTTTTGTCAAAGGTCTCATGAGTGTCCATAGTTGGGAATGTGTCATCTAATAAAGGATGATTTAAGCATCTTGAGAAGTCCCTCCCTTTTCTCTTGTGGATTTTATTGAATGGTCTTATTTTGTTCTTTATGTGTTTCCCATTTAAAAAATACCACTCACTTCTATAAGTGTTCACAGATATAAGTAAGTGCAATCTATACTGTGAATATTAGAAAATTGTTGGATTAAAAGTTGAAAATCATTGGTTTGGCCTGCTTTTGTGTCCCTACTAACAGCTTCATCTGAAGAAATAAGCAGATGATGCTTTTCAGAGATAAGTAGGACACACTGCTTTCAGAAGCTACTGTTAAAAAAAACAGGATGAAGGAAAGTCAGAAGACATACCTTTCAAGAGCAGACACACTCAAACCAAAAGCAATCATTTTTACTTTCAAATGATTAGTTATTTAAATGTCTATCCTCTCCCTATGTCCTAGAATTGGGACTCAAAAGACAGCTCACAAAAGAATTTAAAGATTGGTCTACCCATATGTCCATCCACACATTGATTGAAAACTCCATTGCTTCTATAAGATTTGACAGAAAGCAAAAAGTGTAGCTATAGTCTGTATAGTGATGGCACCATACGAATATTTCACCCAAGTTTCATTTCAATGTTAAATATGTCTCTCCTCAAGCCAAAGACCAAGAATACAAGAACTGTCTCCTAGGGATGCTATTTTTCACTAATTTTCTTCTTGAAGGAAGCAATAAGTACTTTTAGCAATTTTCTTCCTGCTGCAGGAAGAGCTTCAAAGAAACAATGTGATTTTGTTTTAACAATATTACTCTGCACAAATTTTGCATATGGTTGATTTTTCACAGCAAACAGCATTTTCTGCAGAGGAAATAGTGTTTCTGCACAGAAAATGATGCTTCCTGTGCAAACAATCACATGCAAATGTTACATAGAATAAGTCTCCAACTGCAGCATTTTTCTCCCAAGGAAACACCTTTTTTCTGCTCAGGAAACAATATTTTTCTGCTGAAATCTTATGTTCTGCACAGAAAATGCTGTTTTCTGAGCAAAACAATGACATGTGAATTTTGCTCAAAATAAATCCCAAATTGCAAAAATTCTCATCTGTTCAGGATTCATGCTTGATTTTTCAGCACTGGAAAAACACGGGGGTTGACAATATAAAAAATATTTTCATATATTCTTTCCATCCCTACTGTCTCCTAGCATTTCCTTCTGAAGTCTGCCTTCTGGGAGAGACCAAAACAACTTGCAGCTAAGTACTTCTGAAAGTCATCTTGGCAAGACACTCCAGTAGAACACCACATTTGAGGATACTGAGAGTTGTTGTGAGATCTAAGAAAAATGGAAGGGCTAGAATTATCTTTGTCTAGTTCCAGTTTAACTAAATACACTTAAACTGTCAAATTCTTTATCATAAGAATTGTTGATGGCCATCAGTTTAGACTTCTTTAAAGAGGACTGAAGAATGTATGGAGAAGGCAAGGCTATTGTTAGCTATTAGTCACAATGGATATATCCTTCATCCTCCCATACTAGAGTTTGCATGCTGCTGTTTATCAGTTGCTAGGGAGTGTAAGAACCAGCTTAGTTTAGTGATATAAGTGTTGGACTAGGATTTCAGAAAACCAGGGTTCAGATCCCCACACAGACATGGAAAGACAGTGGATGACCTTGGGCAAGTCACACTCCTAAGACGAAGGCAACAGCAAACTTTCTTTGAATAAACATTACCAAGCAAACCATAAGTTGCCATAAGTGAGAGATGGTTGGAACATAACAACAACAAAGGGAGCATGAACAGGAGACAGTACTACACTCAGGTCCTACTTGTGGGCTTCCCATTAGAATCTGAGTACAGAATGCTGGGCTAGAGAGCCCTTTGGTCACATCCAGCATGGAGTTCTTATGTAACGTTCCTATGCTCAGTGGATTTCTGGCTTGTTCTCTTACTTATCGTGCCTTCTGTTTGTCTTCTGAAGGACCCTGATTATTTTATTTATGGTCTTAAAACAGTTCATCTAACAGGAACTTTCTAAAACAAGGGTGAGAATCATGTGGCCCTCCAGATGAAGTTGGATTGCAACTCTCAGCAGCCTTAGTCAGCACAGTCAGTGATCAAGAATCCTGGCAGTTGTTGGTCAACAACATCTGGAAGACCATACAATTCTTACCCCTGTTCTAAAGCCTGTTTTGTTTAGCAGAACTGCACCACATAATGTCACACTATTTTCTACTTTGTGATATTTTCTACTCCTGGGAGGGAGTCTTGGAAGGCACTTCCAAGTTCCACTACTAGGGAAAATAACCTTGAGTCAGCAAAAATGAAGATAAAGCAATCAATGCCTGGTAACATATGATTTTAGAGAGCTTGTGGTAGCATTATGCTGGTTTTCAATATAGTATCAAATTTTCAACTCTTTTATGAATCACATGAAGCTTTTTTGTTGCATCTGAACTATAATTTGCACTCAGGGAAGTTGAATCTTAGCCACTGTTGAACACAGGCTTGCACCTCTGCCAGAAGGAGTGCTCCCTCTTAAAGCATTATGTGGAAATGTATGTGTGTGTCTATCTTCCTGAGCAGAGATAATGTAAATAAATCCATTGGCAAAATATATACATAATACAGTGCTAGGGGCGTAAGGTGAGGGGAACTGAAAAAGAAATTGAATAATTCCTGGCTGTGGTGACCAGCATGAGACCTGACCACAAATTTTAGTTTGCTTCTTTTTTCTTTTTTTCTTTTTTCTTTCCTGTGCTGCCTCCTTATTAATCCTAAATGAAAGAGAGTAATGTCTGGATTAGAGTCCACAAGCAAGGGAACAGGCTACTTTTTTCTTCTTATTTCACGAATATAACAGAAAGGCCAATGAAAATAGTAGTCTGAAGGGAAGAAAAGAAGAGATATCACAACATCAGAATTCAGGGTAGGCTGTAGACTGGAGAGCAGTCCACACGCCACATAGAGGATGACATCTATAAGGATCCACAGTGTGCACTACTTCCACAAAGTGCATACATAGCCTATACAGGAGAGTCTGCACTGGAGAGGATACTGGGTCCATTATGTTGTTATGCACAAGCGCTCCACTTCTAAATGGTGAGAAATTGCAGTGACTGGACACATTACTTAGGATTCACTTTCCTTAGGTGGGGATCACTGGAAGTTGACGTCATTTCTGTGCATACAATGTGGTTTTACTCAGCATAAACACTCCAACAGAGCAAACACTTCCTGCTCCCCATCAGTTGACTAGAAAGAACCATATTCTGCTAGGACCTTTTGCCAAACAAACAAACAAACAAACAAAAACTTAGCTCTTGACTCATTGCCTACTATGTAAACACATACTAGCTTGCTTCTGTTGTTCTGACAGAACCCTGAATTAACACATTCCTTATGGAGAAGAGAAAGAGAGATTTGTGATCTCTACCAAGGGAGCAGTCAAGTTGTTTTGCTGCCTAAGGCAGAGCAGAAATTACAAGCCCTGCACATCAAGGTGTATAGTATTCTAGACTAGTGAAGCTATTTGGCACCTGAAGCAAAGCTTTGTCTATTTCCTGGCAGTAAAAACACAATCGTAATAAATGAAATAACAATTTACTACCCTTTCATGACATGCAAAATTACCTGCTTCCTGTTGCCTAATGGCAGGGCTTCCCTGCTTCCTTCCACCACAAATAGATGCCTCTTGGACCAAGCAGTGTAAGAGGCAGAAAGACTCTATAAAATATTGACAATCTGGATATTAGAGTTGGAAGAGACCACAATCCAAATTGTCAAGGTCATTTTGAATTCTGATCCTAGTTTTTGGGGTATTCACCATCCTTTCCCTCCTAATTGGTGTCAGTTGCAAATTTGGTCAACACACTTTCTGTTCTATCATCTGAAGCCATTTCTACACTAGAGACCATTAGCGCATTATACTGTTGTAATGGCACATCACCATTCACACGATGCCATCGGGTTAGGAACTCTCTTTTCCGCACCCTTCCCCCTTAAGCGGATGAGTAGCAGTATTGCCACCGATGCTTCTTCTGCATTGCAGCGTCCTTGGCCACTCCTGTGCCCTACCTTCACCCTGCCCCACTGCCCTGATTGGGCAATGACTTTTATTTTTGGAAGCTGTAGTAACATAGCAATGTTTCTGTAACAGCTTGGCATGCCAATACACTATTGGACTTTTGCCCTATACTGTTTAAAATTGTATTAAAAAAAAATAAAAGTTTTTACTCAAAGGAGACATTTAAAATAAACAAAGAGAGGTGACAGGAAATTACCATGCCATGGGAGTAGCTGAGGCAGGAATGAGTTGGACATGCCAACAGCCCGCCCACTGCCGGATCTGCCAAAACAGGAAGCACTGTTAAGTGCTATAATGTACCACACTACAATGGCTGACAGGATTCAAGCGCTATAGGAGACTCTTAATGGATTTTTTCTGGAAATAGAATATGGTGGTTTGGTGATGCTTGGGGATGAGATAGTAGCTGGATAGCGATATCATGCAGAAGCATGGCTCCTGGACTGGTAACAACCCACTGCTATAACATAGTGATGTAGTGTGGAAACAGCCTAAGTCTTTTTAAAAGATATTGAACAAAAATGGATCCAGGACAGAACCCCACTAGTCTCTTATCTCCACGTTGGAGAGGAACTATTGGAGAACATTCTCAGGGTTCATCCTGTCAGCCAATTCCAAATTCATCTAATGGTCATGCTGTGTACCCCACAATTCACTACCTTGTCTGTAGGAACATCATGAGAACCTTGTCAAAAGTCTTGCTGAAGTTAAGACATACTACATCCACAGCATCCCAGTGATCTATCAAGCTTGCAACTCCATTAAAAGAAGAGGTAAAATCAGTTTGGCATGACCGGTTACTCTTGGTAAGCACAACATTTCTTTCTAAGTCTGCTTATAAGGGGATGATTTTACTGCATGTAGCACTGTGAGACGGAGCAAAGAGTCCAAATGTTCATGGTCTGGAAAAAATAAATTTAAATCAATGTGAGTGCATGAGTGCCTAAAAGTTAACAAAATTGGTGAGGTCAGTCCTATTCCCTCCAGCCTTTATATGAGGGAAGTTCACCCACCTTGCAGGACATTTAAAAATCTGAATTACTCTGAATTATCTCGGTGACCTAATTCAGCCAATTAATATATTGATAGAGATGTAATGGTAATATACTGTGTCACTGTGACATTAACTACTTCTGCGTTTGCCAGTGCAGTCTTAATGGCATTAATACTGAATCCCGAGGGTTCCTTTGATGACACTTCCACAGATCTGTTCTAGTAAATTGATTATAACTATAAATCATCACTCTTTTAGGGATTAATCTACCCATTTTAATTTCCAGAACATTCATCTTGACATTCTTGGTATAGCAGTAATTGTATTATAGAAACGAACGTATAAATTTTCTAGACTTTTTTTCTTGATTCTGTTTGCACTTGAGGTGCCTTGGACTTACACTCAGTGAGAAAGGCATTTAACTCCATGTTATGATGACTGACCCTCAACTGCATTTGAACAAAATTTGCTGAGAGGATTGCTTCATGGATATTTCTTTGTTCTTTCTCCAGCCAGTATAATGAAATATAGGAAATGCAACCTTAAAAATAGTAGTTCTTTTTAAGATTACAACTCTTAAAAATCCTACAAATATTACAAAAATCAATAGCCAAAAACCAGTATATATAAAATCCAGCCTTTTTGTACTCCTCACTTGTTCAATTCCTGGTCTTCATTACCCCCTTTATACTTATTAGGTCACATTACAAAGATAGCAAGAACCCCACAATGAACGGAATGTCCTCCAGTACTAAATTCTTAGCCTAGTGTCTCTGTATCTCTAAGCTTCCGGGTGAGATTCCTCAGCACTCCAAATTAATCCTGGCCATGCTCTTTCTTGCAGCCTACTGAGGATAGAATACATGATAAATTTATTTACACAGACTTTTAGAATGAGGAACATCTTCATTCCTTTCAGAACTCCTCCACCCCAGTATAAAGAAAAGTATGAGTTAACATAAACAAGAACAAATTCTTTTAAATTGCAGTCCTTTGCTCTGCTTTTCTTTGGAGATAAACTTACAATCTTAAACTGTTGTTCTCATTATTGACTGGTTCCAAAAGAGTGATAGCTTTACCACATTTTACAATGTAATGAGAGCCTTACTAAACATACGTCACCGTCTTCATAACATACCCAAATTATTATTATTTTAACACCTTCCAAACTGAATAAATTGGCATATCTTGCTCCTCTCCTTTTTTAAAAAAATAAATCTTACCACTCCAGAATATTTGATGACATTCAGTCTAGATAATTGGAACGTGCCTTGAGTTCACCATACTTTCCAAGAAGAAAAAATGCCTTGCTTTGCTGTAAAGACGCTTTCAGGTAATTTTTTTTAAAGAATAAAGTATTTTTTAAAAAAATATTTCAAGTAATATAAAATGTACAACATATACAAAATGTATCATAAAAGCACATAGAAGGCTTAGCTCTGTCACAACAGAATGTCTGAAGAAACAGCAAATATGTGTCTAGGGGGAGAGAGGGGAGAAAAAAAAGTGAAGTCATGCTCACTTCCCACATTTGTATCATGCATACTATGTGCATACTTCCAGTGGCCTCATGTTTAGCAGCAGTGCAAAGAATATGCACATGCATATAGATGTTCACAGATTTGGCTTGTCCATACAAGGGAGAACTCGCTGGGTGTACAGCTTTTCACACTGGAGAGATATAAATGGCTGGTGGAGTTAGTGGTTGCCATGCGTATGAGCAAGAAAAGATCACAGCTAATGGATGCAACCGTATCCTGCCTGATTGTGAAAAAATTACTGCTTGGATTACAGCTTCCAAAATCTTCAGGCAGGAGAATAATAATTTCCCCATGTTCTGCTTTCACCTCTACACATGAAGGGGGAGCTTGTACGATCTTCCCAGTGACTGCTTTTTTCCTATCCAGTCATTCAATTCCTATGTAACCATTTCACCATCCCTCTACACTATAGGCTAGACGCTCTTAGGCAAGTCATCTTCAAGGCTGTGGTGAGGCTAAGTGTGGTGGAAAACATCATCGATGAAAAGATGCAGACACAACAATAAAGAAATCAACAGCACATCAGTCAGCCGGCTAAAGGATGGATGAGTGGGGGTGGAACTCCCTCCCTCCCCCCGAGTAATTCGTATGAGTTCCATAAGCTAACAGATGGATCTGGACCCAATTAGCACAAAAGTACATTTTATATCATTATGTTTTGTAGTGAGGCAATCAACGCAGGCATGATTAAGGCTGATGAAATCTGTCAAAAGTTTCAGTGGCTCCAATTCAGCAGCCCTCCCCTGCCTTTCTTAAGTATTATTTATTTGTTTGAACATGAGAAACAGGATGGCTTAGAACCCTGGCTTCTTTGTGCTGATATTTTTCATATCCTGTTTTTATTTCTTCATCTTTTTGCACAGAGATTGACCTGTCTAGCAAATGGCATGCACTAGACTTCCCCAACTTCTTGTCTCTCAGATATGCTAGACTACAACTTTCACTGTCTTCCTCATGCTACCTGGGGTTGATGAGATCTGCGGTCCCATGCATCTGGAGGGCAGCAGGTGGGGCAAGATTAGCATTTGTCATATTGGAAATGCGTCTTTGCATGAACATTTGACAGTATAAATTGGCACGAAAATTCAGTGAACCCAGGGATCTCTTTTAAAAAGCCAGGCCGTATAAATTCACCTGAGAGGGTGCATCCAAACCGACTGAAAAAAACAAAGTCCCAGATTTTATTCCTGTTCTTTCCAATTTTAGTTTGGAGACCCATACATGTTTTGTTTATTACAAAATATTTTCTGTCAACTCCTGGTACGATCAGACACTTTTTATAACAGCTTCCCACGTTGATTTATTTTAACCCAGTATAAAATGAGAAAGAACAAGAACAAAACCTGGAACCTTTCAGTCAGTCTGGATGTGCCAATAGTCAAGTGGATGGCTCTGTGTTTTCCCATTTGCTGTTTCCCCAGGCTAAGTACTGCCACATTTGTACATGGGGTTATTAGTAATCAAATCCTCAAGTAATTGGCCCTCTTCCTGCTCCCTGTAGTATGCAAGGCTGCCATCTGTTCCTAGGAGTTTATCCCCTCTGAGACTTGGTATCTCTCTTGCATGTTTCTTACTGCCTTTTGTTTCTTTTTCTGCACTGGAGGCATACAAACAGCTTCCTCAGTTTGATGTACAAACACAAAGCGAAGGAGAGAGAGTGTGAGAGCAGTGTTTAGTTAAATTTCAGTCAAATATCACAATTCACTTTGAAGCCACAGATATGTTAAAATGTTTCTAACAGAGGCATACTTCAATACCTTCTACCTGTGGGGAGCTTAATAAAATAACAGCTTTTAGGGACAAAGATCTGCACATAAAAGCTATGTTACGGCCAGTCTGTTGGCCTGACAAAAGCCCTTTATCTTTGCTTCAGTCTCAGATCTGTTTATATGATTAGTGGACTTTAATCACATCCTGAAGCAATTTCAAAGAGAGGAAAAATGTCCCTGGATGCTTAGAGGATTTTGATTTGCTTCTCCTTCTTTCCTGCAGGAATTTAGTTTGGTGAACAGTTGCATGACCTTTATTTCAGTTTGGTGGAATTAACCAAAGTAGCTTTTTCCTTTGCCCTCAACTCTTGAGCAAAGAAGGGAGGACTAGCCCTACAGGAGCTCCCTAGTCCTAACCACTACCCACCCACTTCCCTGCATGTTCCCTCCCTTTCTCAGATGGGACACAGAATGATGTATAAGCTCAAGGAAAACTAGTTTTCCCTTTTCCTTTGGGAAAAATATACCCCCGTATATTTAATAGCCAAAGAAAGTTTCATTCTTGAGCAAGACGAATTCAATCTGGATTTTTTGGTACAATAAAAAGAAGTTACATTTAAAGGCACCCTGGAATTGACAACCAGGTAGGGAAAGCTGTGACAACTCCTAGCTAAAATGTTCCTTCACCACTTACAAAGAAGCAGACCTTCTGTTCTCAGGTGCAAACACACATGGGGAGAATGCCCCATGATAGTGAGAATGTGGGCCCCCCCCCCCAGTTTTTCCATTTGTGGAGAAGAGCATTCAATTCAGGACTGGTAAAGTGAAATCAATAACAATTCCTAACATGAGTATCAATTAAGGCTATTTCCACACGGGGTAATAAAAACGGTGCAGTGTGTCCTCCACGGAGGACATCTGCACCTTGGAGTGGACTGCGTCCGGACTACTTAGTGTAGATCCACACCTCAGTCCGCTCTGGAACGACCACAAGTGGTCCTCCAGTGTACTTTTGAAAGACCTGATTTTTCCGGTCTTTCAAAAGCACGGAGCACGCCAGTGCAAGCCTGCTCCCTTGTGCAGATTTGCAGGCTCGCACCAATGTGAGCCTGCGATCTGCCGAGGGCGGACTTTAGGCTGGCGAGCTTCACCGGTTGGTCGAGACCCACAACCAACCGGAAGCCGCCATTTTGGATGCCGGAGCAGAGTGGATCGACGACCGTGCACTGCTCCGAAGCAGCCTGGACCGGACGGGGGAGCCAGAAGATCTGGTAAGTAGTGGCGTGGGGCGATTCCCTTGCCCCGTGCGGAAATGGCCTAAGACTATATATATATGATCTGAATGTGGGTTTCGCCCTTTTCATGCATTCACCTAGAGCTTGCAAAAATTAATGTGAGACTATGGCCATTTCCGCAATACACTGTTATAGTGCTATTGTTCCACTTTCAACATCCTATGGAATTCTGGGGTTTGTAGTTTACTGAGGCCAAAGAGGTCTCTGGCTAAGAATTCTAAAGGCCCCTCCCTAAACTGCAAACACCAGGATCCCATAGGATGTTGAAAGTGGAATAATAGCACAATAACAGTGCAGTGTGGAAATGGCCTATAACTCCTCACACCTCCCCCCAGGTAAATCATAGCCACATGAACCCTGAGACTACCTTCTTTAGTTTAGGAGCTTCACTGCCTGGCTGCATTGGTACCCTAAAAATCAAGTGAATCATAGCCACTTGGCTACACTAGCTAGAAAATTCTGGCAGTTGTAAAAAAAAAAGTAACTTTTTCAAAGTACCTCCTCATGTGCTTCAGCCTAATAAGGGAATGGGGAAAATGGGGTCCTGCTTGCCATCTCTAAGCAATGGAGGGTGCGGGGAGACCACTGCATATAGGGAAGCTCCCTTTGCAATTTTAAAATCCTGAACAAAGCTTTTATGTTACACCTACCAAACAGCCCAGTTATTCTTTCCTATCAAGAAATTGCTTCCAACTGGGGCACTGCAGGAAGGGCACATGCATGTGCGCGCACACAAAGGGGCTAGCATTTTTTTTAACAGGCATATGATATTTAGACCTTAATGAATTTGAATTTATGCAGACTTCGTTGAAAGTTTATGTAGAAGCAAGTTTGTATAAAAGTAAACCTGCTAGTTATTGTAGCAAGCAGAACAAATTTTGAGGTCTAAAAGACTTCTTAGGAATGGTTCACATGTGTATTTTCATCAGCTGCCTTGTCCAGGAGAAACAAAGGAACACATGAGATTTACTATTCTTTTTTCTCCCAACAAACTCGTTGCTGTCAATTACTGGAAATGCTGTAGTTTCAAACAGAATCAGTTTGTACATTCCGTTGCCAATCAATAATTTTACAGTCATCAAATAATATATATAGTCATATAGCCTGGACTTCAGTGCACAGAAATCAAATATAGAACAATCAAAAGCAAGGTATTACAACTAAATTACTAAGAGCATCTTGAATTATGTCTTGGTAATATTTCAGAAGAAAGAACTAGCAAAACCATATCTGTGTATTCCTTGCCTAAGAAAGACTTACAAAATTCATGGGATCACCCTAAGTTGACAGGCAACTTGATGACACATACACATACAATCTTCATTACACTCATCTACAACTGCTATCCTGAACATTTGTATTTCTATAAATAACACTTAGCACTTTTGATTCTTCCAAGAGCTTCACATATGTTATTTTGTGACCCTTAACAACAACTTTGCAAGCTGCGTCTGTATTATTATTCCCACATTGCAGACAGAAGAGAGATTTGAAAGAGTGGATTTTCTATCTTTGTGCCAGACATGAGATTCAAGTTGATCTCTCCCAGATTCACAGCACAGACACTATGTTTCATCAGTTCCCACTGCTCACCAGTTCGAAATTCTTCTGTTGTCACTGTTTCTACCCAGGAGTGATCAGAGACATTCTGCTGTCTCAATTCTTGACACTACATGAATTAAGAGCATCCCTCTGCTTCGCACACATGCAAGATATTTGAATTGCAGCAGAAGATATTGGTTGTGACAAATTTCTGGGCATGCTGTATTTGTAAATAGTCAAGAAATTGTGCCCTGACATCCTAATGTACTGCAAAAGATCCTGGGATGTGCTTAGTTCTGAGCGGGACATGAAGTCCTGAGCCACCCGATAGGGCAATCTCAATGTGGAGGTTGAAATCTTCCTACAAAGCTGAAGAGACTCCATCCCCATCTCTGAGACCACCGGAGTCCGCTCAGAAGCTTCATGGTCCAGCTTCATTGGTACCCTAAAAATATCTCCATATCTATATCTGTGTGTGCACGCACATGTGTGTGTATGTGTAGCTGAGGCACAGTCCACGTTCTCTACTCAACTGTTTTGCCCCCATTATCTTCTCTTGTGAGAAAAAGTGCAACACTTCTCTTATATTTCAGATATAACCGCTAAGCTTTACTGTCAGATCACTGGTTTTTTCAGCACTGCAATCTACAGAACAAAATCTTGTGGGCAGAGAAGCCCTGACAGCTTTTCTTAAAAAATAAAATAATAAACTAAACTAAACTAAAATAATGACATAATAAAATAAAAGCAGCCTCAGGAGTTTTGAGTGGGGGATTGGCATAGGAGGAAGGAAAGCTTAATGCTGGAAACATGTGAGGAGAAAAGCAGCTATGGGTGAATGCACCTATAAAAAAAGATTGCATGAAAGCAATACATATCCTGCCCAGCTCCACACTCTTCTGCCACAAATGATGGTCTCTAGCCCTAAAGTCTAGGGCTAATGTCCTCTTTCTTTTTCAGAAAAATTCTTGCCACTTCTTACATTAATGTATTGACATACTATTTGCCCTAAAGCTTTCATTTCCAAAAAAAAAACAAAACAAAAAACAACCCTCTTACCCTGCCCTGTTCCATTAATACTGAAACTATCTTGAAACCATGAATCAAATGTAAATAGGCTTGAAGCAAACAGCAAAATGATCTGCAAAAATGTGTGATTTATCATAAAGCTCCCACTGTCTCATGAAAAGGCAACCTGCCTGTTGCACAGTTTTTCATTTTGAACAGATTTATCCACCAAGCATGCCTGTTCCTGTGTCCAAGGTTGCCTGCAAGCTTTTGTGAGTGCCAGAGCCACCTGCTGCCATTCTGACAGCATCCACCAGGAATTTATGGGGTATGAATTCAAACATCTGTTGCATTCTGAGAACAAGAAGGAGAGTGTGAAAATTAGAACATTGTACTCACTGATGTAAAATCTATACTGTAAACAAGCCCACAATTATTATTTTTAATTGTGCTATGGAAACTGAGACTTATTTTTTCTCTCATGAACTGATATATATGAGAGGGACCATGGCTAGGCCAGAAAGATCCATCAGGGTGTATCCACACTGAAAAGTTATAGCAGTTTGATACCACTGTAAGTGCTGTGGCTCCATCCTGTGGAATTGTGGGATTTGTTTGTTTAGTGACTGACTCAGAAGTCTTTACTTTATTCAGATGAACTAGAGTTCTCTAGAAGTTCACCAGAGTTCTCTAGAAGAAAATTCTAACTCCATTCCCAAACTATAAAGCTCAGCATTCCATACAGTGGAGCCATGGCAATTAAAGCAAGATCTGTCTGCTATAATTGTACAGCATGGATGCAACCCCAGCTTAGGTAGCTGGCATATCCAATTAGGAAAAAAGAAACAAAACAAAACAAACAAGATCACTTATTGCAGTTATGAACAATGTCCACATGAAACCTTTGAGCCAACAGTACAAGATGATAAGATGAATCAGCTGCCTTATAAGAGTTACTTTTTGGAATACGTTTCACAGAATCCCCTAGCTATACTTGCCACTGGACTTTCCTGAGGAATTCACCAAACTTGAGTATTATTTAGTTTAGAAAATAAGGTGGTGTCTTGTGAGAGGAAATTATGGTATGTCCCCTGTTTATAATATTATGCAAGGAAGAGAATGTTAAGAGAGAGGCATTTCCCCATCTTTCTCCCATATAACTGTAACTGTGAGTGAGTAAGACTGGAAGGATTTGAGGACAAAGGAAAAAAAAAAGTAAAAGGCCTGCAGAAGCAGGAATGAATAGTTTCATTGGACAATTGTAAGCAAGCACCACTGCTATATCAACTTGAAGATGATGAAATGATCCAACCTGCATCCAGTGTAACAAGTGAAGATACTGGAGATGTACAACTATGCCTCCATAAAATAAGACACTTTGTGGACAGTGATGTCGAGAAGACTATTGATGATTAAACTGAGGCCCTTTATGCAGGATGTCACCGTCCTGCATTGAGGACAAGGGAAAGACCCAGACAACAGTTCTGCATGACGTTGTCTGAGTCCAGTTGTTCTCCTGTCCTCAAGCGGTGTGATCATACAGTAAATATTGATGAGTTTTACCTGTCAATGGCTGGCAATTGCACCACCATCCAACCACACACCCACATTTACCTTAGGTGGAGAGGTCCTCAAAGCACAATGGCTATGCTTCCTGCCCCAGTGCAGCCTGGGACGGTGCCTGGCTGCTGTGGAAGGAAGAGGCGGCACTGTCATTCTTCCTCCATTCACAGAGGCAGCCAGTGCAAAGGGGTGCAAAGGCTCTACCAAGATCTCTGCAGGACACTGCCAGGATCCGGTAAGCTGCGGAAAGTCCTAATCACTTAATCTTGTCAAAAATGGGGGTGGGGGTTGTAACTGACTGCGATGCTTTTCAGGTTCTGTTTGTCCCATTTAAGCTTTTGAAGGCCATTTCCACATGAGGTTGACACATTGTACTAGCGTCAAATTCTTACCCTCCCATCTGCATGTTGAACCATTTTAGCATAGTTGTTTTCGTCATGGTTCTGCATGTTTTCAGGTCTTAGCACAGTTAACTTCGACGAGAAACTGCCGTATCTGAAAACCAGAGAAACTCCAATGTAAATCTCCCAAACCGGTTCTGCTTCATTTTTTGCCTACATGTAGAAGTGCAGCATCGATTCACAGCACAGAAGTGGCTGGCTATGGGCGTTCCTAGGCTGTCCCTTCTGTCATTTCCATCCCTATCTCTCTCCACCCATCAAAGGACAGACTGCTATCATTATTGTTTTCATGTGTTAGACAGCGAGAAGAGAGTGGATCAATGGACTATTAAGACATGTTTTTTTCCACGTATCAACAAACATACATACCTACACACAAATGTAGCAATGCAGAAATGTATTTAAAATGTGTGTGTGTGTTTATTTAGAACAAACCAATCAGCAATAGCAGGAAGGGCTGAGGGAGAGGAATGGGAGTGACTAGGGACTTGCTGTTGTAGATGCAGCAACCGCTGTTTTCCGTGGTAATATGATGTAAATGAGGGGGTGCAGACAGTACAGTTTCTGAATCAGAGTATAAAAACACCACTTTTGACACATGGTGAATTGCTCCTCCCCTCTTGTGCGGAAATGGTTGAAGCTGTAGAGATTTATTGCAGAGTAGCATGTTATGAAAATAAATGCCTGTTTTCTTTGGAAAGGATGCTAGCGTAAGTATAAACAAGGATAAGGTGGAGGTAATAGCCGGTTTATAATAACAACAATCCAGACAGTACAAGGTTACTAGCCTAATGCCAGCTAAACACCTTCACACTTGTACACAAGAAAAGGAGACACTAAGAGGCTGGGAAAGAAAATAAGCCTCAACATTGATACTGGCTGAAACAAGTAGAATAGTAATGGTTCCTACCTTATCAGAGATCCGTCTTTTGACTGGATGAGAGAACAATGGAGGATGGCTAAACAAGGGTGAAGAGGTTATAAAATAGAAATATTTTGAGCAGCAAAGCACCAGATTTTGCTGTCCACAAATTGATCTACCCCTAGGCTGTGGCTGCCAAGCAATTGCTGATAACTCTAAATTCCTACATGTGGTAAGATACTCCTTTCTTGATTAAGCCTGTTATTTAATACCCAACATAATATTGGTTAAGGATAAGGTTAAATAGATATGCTAGGAGAGGGGGTGTAACACTTTGTCAGAGAATTCAGATTGAGGCATAAGAATGTGCTTAGACTGATTGAAGGACTATGTAAACTGTGGTGCTGAAGAGTGGTGTATTTATCTGTAATATTGGTGTTACTGAAATATATCTTAATATAAAAGCTGAAACTTGTTCTCCTGTTAATTTCCTGATAGGCCAAAGCTTAAGAATGAAAAGGAACACTGATATTGTTCTGGCTATTGGATAGAACCGTGTCTTATAATCTTGGGAGCGTAGGTGACCAATGTAGCTATTCCTAGAAAAGCCAAACAGATTCAGAATGACAGGTGTAAGGCAAACAACTTTCAATCTTCTACAAGATATCGAGGTGGAGGAACCACACCTGTTGTACCATACACAGGAGCTAGGCAACATGTGATATCAAAGAACTCTCAGTCAGTGTGGGCCTTAATATAAAGGTCAGAAAACAGCTGATAAAGAGGCAGCCAAAGGAAGGATAACTTTTCTACATGTTGCATTGTCCTTGCCCACTCTCTGCATCTCCCTGCTGTGCATAGTGCCAAAGACTAATTCATAACTTGTCCTTTCCAAAGGGAGCATTGGTGAATGATGCCATTGATCTTGAACTTTGCTTGATAAAATTCACCTCTTTTGACACAGCAGTGAGGATGGTGGGGCCACTAGGCATACAGGAGCCATACAGTGGGCCTTCCATATAAGCTGGGGTTCCATTTCAGGAACCTCTGTGAATAATAAAATTCTTAGATCCTCATGTTGTATATTCAATGGCATCAGCATGCACGTGGATGCCTCAGTGCATCTGTGCGTACATCAACACCATTTCAGGTATAGGTGCATGATGCTTCATGTGACCTGGAAATCAAGCATGTGGAGGTCACTGGTAACAAGGGCCCACTGTAATAAGAAATGTGATATTAAATCAGCCTTCAGGTTCCTACCAGTACACCAAGATGACTTTGACCTCTTCGTTTTTTGCTTTGGGGAGGGGGAATCAAATTGAGTAACACAGCCATCACACAGTATTTAGATGATTTCATGTTCACAGAGAGACAGGACACCAATGTCTGTCACTGTACACTCAAGTAATTCCAAGAGTTAACAGCCTACCTAAGTGTTCCCTTAGTGCCTGAAAATACAGAGGACCCAGGCACCTCATTTTCCTAGGCACAGAACTGGCTGGAAAGTCATCTCATACCTACTGGCAGAAAAGCTCAGCAACCTCCTAGAGATAGTCCAGAAATTCCTAGAGAAATAAAAGCAACTTTCAAGGAGTTTCAGGCACTAACTGTGTATCTGAATTTTGCATGTAGGGTTGCAGTTCCAGGCTGGAAATTCTGCACCTGGCCTTATGGAGTTACAAAAGGTACGAGGGTGCAGCGTCACCAAACTCAAGTAACAGCTGAAATCAAGGAGGATCTACCAGTCTGGAATGGCTTCCTGCTTGAATACAGTGGTGTTTCCTTCTGGAGGAATGTCATTAAAGTACAAGCAGACCCAGAGGTTCAGTAAGATGCAACTGGGGCCAAAGACCTAGGAACCTTCCAGAATGACCAGTGGTGCACAGAGCGTTGTCCAGAGGAATGGACCCAGATGGTACTCACAAGGAACTTAATGTTCCTTGAGTTCTTCCCTGTACTGGTGGCAGTGACAGTCTGGGAAAGAATTTGCCAACTAAACAGTTTTATTCTAGTGTGACAACCAGACAGTAGTACAGATAATGAATACACAGATGTCTAAATCTCCCAGTGTGATGAGGCTTGTGCATATATTCATCTTGACCTGTTTAAGAAATAAAACCATTTTGGCTGCAAAGCACATTCTAGGAATCCAGAATTTCCAAGTAGATGCCCACTCCCAAGTCTAGTTCCACATGTTTTGGTAACTTACCCCCCCTCCAGCAGCCTCCAAACCAGTTTGCTTCCAAAAGGACTTAGGGAGCCTTGGGAAGTAGAGGCCCAAAAGGCCCTCTCAGTATCCCTGGTTTCATCCATATGCTGGGTATACAGTAACAGCATTACTATTGTCCTTAAATTTCATAAGAAATTACAGGCTGGTCAGTAAGCTGGCCAGTCCATCTCTATCAGGTTCTTAGACATGCAGTACCTCTCTGTGTTACAGGCTTTACTCCAGCCAGTATAAGGAAGAGGTTGGCCACAACAAAATTCCACCTAAAGCAGCAGGTTGTGGGGACACAATGTTGGACTTCCAGATCAGGAAGGTGCTCAAAGAATGGCATAGGGAGTCTTGCTGTATCCCAGACTACAGGCTTCCTATTTCTGCATTCTTTTACTGGAAGTAATGTGGACACTCTCAGCATTCTGAAACAGCCAATATGAGGCCACACTGTTGGAAACAGCCATCACTTTGGCATTCTTTGCAGTGCTAAGGGTAAGTGAATTGGTCCCAAACTCAAGATGGGGTCCACTGGACAGGACGTTAGACTAGACCTTCATTGGCAAGAGGTGTGCATGATAGAAATTTGTATTAAAAAGTCAAAAATGGACCAGGACAGGATGGATCAAGAGATACTCAGGGCTTCAGTCTGCCCTATCCATGACCTTAAGACATTCCTTCATGTCCATCCAGCTGATGGAGGCATATTACTTGTGCATGCAGATGAGATGCTGCTGACACAGTATCAACTGAATAAGGTTTGGAGGAAGGTTGCAAGCAGCAGCTGTACTGCTTATGGTGGGCTTTTCATTATACTCATTTGGAATTGGGGTGGTGACTGCTATAGTGAGGGCAAGCTCAGCACAAAAAATGATAGAGGGAGATGGAAACCTGGTGTATTCCAACACCATGTAAGACCCACGTCTGAGCACAGGGTTAATACCCTCACTGAGGTAGTGGCTTCTGGGCTACACCCCTGCTGAGCCTATAACTATTGGGATATGTGGGCACAACATTGCCTTTTAGGCAGAAAGGTGAGCAGTGGTGACTGGCAGGAGTGGTAACCTTGGGATCCCTAGGATTGGTCGCATGTACTGGCTTGGGAAATGAAGAATGCAGTGGCCAGCTCTTTTGCCCTGTCTGATGAAATTAAGGGCTGAGGGAGACCATCCTGGTGATACATCTGCATAAGAACAATTTAATGTAAATATCAAGACTCGAGGTGGTGGCCAGGGCCACAGTCCATAGGCATGCAGTCAAGGGTCTTTACCCCAGCATGGACTAAGTCCACTATGGACCAAGATTCTTCCCAGGATAGTCTGGTTGGGCACATGATCCCCGGAAGTTGTCAATGGAGGAAAAAAAGCATGCCAACAGAGATATTATTAGGAACCTGAGGTGGATCTGTAGGGCAGCAATTCAGCAGCCAAGTTTTGTGGCAAATCAGTCACAACTGTACAGGTATGAAGGTGTGCTTCAGCCAGACAATGGTTGTCTCAGATTACCTCAATAATTTAAACCCAGGAGTGCTCCAAACTATAGAAGGAAGGTGAGGGAGAAAGAAAGCCAAACTGGACTGGACCTTCTTTGGTGGGGGGTAATAAGGTGAGAAAGGGAAGAGCAGATAATTAAATTGGGGGTGATATGAGAGATCACCAATGAATACCAGATGCTGTAGGTTATATTTCAGAGGAAGGAACTGGCAAAACCAGCTTGGAGTATTTCTTGCCAAAGAAAGCCCTATGAAATTCATGGGGTCAACATAAGTCAACAAATGACTGGAAGGCACATGCATGTGAACACACACAGGTTTATAATGGGGAGGGGATGGCCGCTGAGGAACAATGGCCAGTTTGGGGCAACTGGAGGTGGAAGCTCGGTGATTCATCTCATACCCATTATCACAAATTGGCTGCAGAAGGGAGCCTTATCCCAAAGGCAATGGAATAATGAATTGGAAAGGAATCAGCAGTGGGCACCTGCCTCCCTTCTCTGCCATCAAATTGTATATAATTGTAAATAAATGTTGTGGCCTCTTGTACTCCAAGCATGAGTGTCTGGCTTTCATTCTCAACAAAGTGACTTGCAGCTGGACGTTTGAACTGACTGCATTAAAAAGGATTTGCTTCTCAGGTGATATGAACATTCTTTCCGTGGAGTTAGAGATCCACTGGAATTAATTGTGGACCTCATAGGACAGCTGAAGGACAATCTTGCCACATTTTATTCTGTGATCCTTCCATAGTGAGGCATAATCCCTATGAAGATGTGCCAGTGGCTAGAACTTGCCCTGACAAAATTCATAGACGAATGTTTGCAGTAATATGAGGGTTTTCCCTCAGAGACCATATTTCACATTCAGGGAGGCCAAATAGGAACAAAGGTTTCTGTCAGACAGAGTGAATAACTTGAGTTTCAAAGCTCCCCTGAGACTGTTGCTCTGAGGCCATACAACCCAAACTGCAATTCTGGTAGTTATATTGAAGGAAGTAGAAAGAGTTACAGTCACCACGTGAACTTTTGTTCTGACACATGTATGATTAAAGTCTCAATTATCACAGCATGACCTTCTTATGCATGATGATATGGTATGATAGCAGTCTAGAGACCTCCATATATATTGGGAATGTGTGTTGAGAACAGTGTATTACACAACAATGGATGTGCATGGCATAGTGGGAAAGACAGATTGGGATACAGAGATATAAACTGGCTAGCTCAGTGGTCATTCATTAATTTTGCTAATACCCCACCTTTCCCCTCCCAAAACGAGAACTCAAGGCAGCTACGAAGGCTGTTATGAAGGCTAGTAGCAAAATTACTATTGTTTGCCAGTCATGGGGTTAACATATCCTCCAACTGTCCCAATTTGGCAGTGACAGTCCCAATTTATCTTCTCTCATCCCATTTTTTCAGCTGCTTTTAAATTATCTCCATTCCTTTCTCTTCCTCCCACCTCCCCTCTTTGCCCTTAGCTTCCTTCAGTTGCTGCAAGCTGACATAAAAGTACAAAAGTAGTTTGCTCTTAACTGATGCAACAGAAAGGAGGGAAGAGGAGGCGGCAGAATCTTGCTCTTCCCAGTAGGTTCAGGCAAAACCAAACTGCTACAGCCTCTTCTAGCTTGTGTGTTCTTCCTCATTTATAACTTTTACCATCTTGACCACACTCCGATGTTGCTTTGGCCACACATATCTTAGTTTTCATCTATGAAATGTTGGTGGTTATGAGCTAATGCAAGTAGATTGGAAAATTACATTTCTTAACTTTTAACACTAAGCAAAATATGGTCTTCGAGCATCCCAAATCAATAAAAGATGCAGGGAATCTATTAGAGATGTAGCTCAGTGGTAGAGCACATGTGGAATGCCCATGTTCAACCTTGTTCCTGATATCTCTAAGCAGGGATGGAAAACGTCACTGTCTAAAATCTTGTAATGGCACAATCAGCCAGTATAAGGTATGCTAAAGTCTTGGATAATTTAATCAAGGAAACCATCAAATTTACTGAGATTTTAGTTTAAGTGGAATATCCAGTGACATTGTAAGACAATGCAGGTAATTCAGATAATGTATATAGGCATATGGAGACCATGTCAGTCCCACCAGCAATCTGCCCAAACTTCTCCAATAGCTCCTACAATGAAAACATCAAGCCTTCCAGTCACAGGACAGAGTGACAGTGTGTATAACTGGACCTCTTTGGCCCTTTTCGCACAGCATTTGTCATGCGAAAGGGCCCCTTTAGCATCGCACGACCGCGAGGAGCAATCCACACAACGCACTTGCAATCGCACAACGCTCCAGGGTCTGGCAGGCACCGATCGTGCACTTTTTCATTTTTGGCTATGAGCCGAAAATGGTGCACGATTGCGCATAGCTTCAAGGTCCTGCACTCACTTGCCATGCGTGTGGAGCTGTAGACTCTGGAGCTGCGGCGTTTGCAGTTCCTGCCCCAGGCTGCACTGCAGAAGGGAGGGGGGGGCTCTCGCATGAGCAGGCAGCAGCTGCAGAGCTGAAGGAACCGGGATGTGAGAGCCTCTCGCTAGAAGCTGCTCGCGCAATCCCCGCACCCCAGCGCCGAAAACAGGTAAACTGTGGAAAGGACCTATGAGTTTTAAGATCCTGGGAGGAAGGCCTTTTCTCAGTTGCACTGTTAAAGGCATGTTGCAAAGGACACAGGAGAAGACCTTCTCAGTGGCTGCTCCCAGGCTTGGAATCCTCTCCCACAGAAGACTAGGTTGGTTCGCTCTCCTTGTGGGAAAGGAGCTTCTTATTTAAACAAACTTGGTTGTCAAATGGTTGCTGCAATCTGGTGTGCTCCACTTTAATAATCATTACTATGTTTTGAATGCTTTTCAGATTGCTTTAAATGAGTGTTTCTAATAGGATTGATTATTTATTTTTAACTCTTGTATTACAAATTGTTTTCGTTCCAGTTTGTTATAATCATATTGGGAAAAAGAAGGATATGAATAAAAGAAAAGAATCTGGCCTATAGACCTTGCAAACCAGTGTAAGAAAGCTGGATATGGGGCTTGTGTATACATGTGCAAGAACACTAGGGATGGGGATGAGTGGCACAGTTTCATACTTCCTTCACACCTTATGCCACCATGAGCTACAGGCCACATGTAACCTGAAGGAGTTTACTGTCATGTCCACTGATCTCTATCCAGACCTTGCTCCTTCTCTGCAGCACGCAGGGAAATGCTCTTATCTCTGATCATTTTGCACCTTTGTGAGAGGGTTTTGTTTCAGTGTGATTGACTCTTGTGTCAAAAGCAGCAGTTCAGCGGGCTGGATGTACAGAACTGATAAATGTTTGTCCATTTTGTTGGGAGTTAGAGTTTCCCAGGGTGTTAGCCCTTTGGGGGAAGTTGTATGAAAGCTAAAACTGTTAGGAATTGGCCTTCTTTTAGCAGAGTAGCAGAAAAAGCATATCCCTATCTCCGTGTGGCTTCCCTGATCTGAGACTGATTTAGAAAGCAAAACAAGGCAGGCAGTTTCAAGTTACAAAATTACAAAAAAATTACTAATTAATTTTACATTCACATATGCACTGGAGAGCCTACATCCTAACTAGCTAACAAAAATATTAGGTAACATAGTAACTTCATTCCTAACTTACCATCTTCTTGGTGGAGATGCAAAGCTTGGTCAGAGGGAAGGGAGTAGAAGCAAAAATGGCAAAGAGAGCAAAGAAAGAGAGGTGTAAGAAGTTTGGTCTTTTATGTAAGGCCAATGATCCCAGAGTCTATTCTGTATCACATGATTTGGTCACCTAGATATCATAGCTGTGCATTTAAATAACGCAAAGAACAAGAGTTGGGGTTTTAGGTGGGAAAGCAAAAGGCTTTGACATGCAAAGGAAAAAGAAAGTCTAGCCCCACTTGCCCTAGAACAAGAAGAGGGGGAGAGAGAATGCTAGAATTTTTCAACACATTTCTGTGAGAATTTTCTACTGTATGGTGTTCTTTCACAGAACACCTCCAAAACTATTTGCTAAATTTCCCACTTAAAAAAATGCTGTCTGGAGACCGCCTTAAGAACTCCTTAAGGGAAAGCTAGCAGCACTGCTTGTGCATGCAATGGGATTTTCTACTGAGACAAATTCAAAAGATTTCTTTTTCCTAGAGAAGTTTAATAAATTGTTTGGGTGACAGCCCAGTGTATGTGTTTGTCTTGTTTTTAGAAGCAACTGCTTACAGAGAATCTCTCAGGGAAGAAAAACTTTCTGGCTCATGACCTAATGCACCATGTTCAAACATTCATACTAGGAAGTAAGTCCCACAGAAGAGAGTGGCTAAACAAACCAAAGAGCATCACCGCATAGTTTGCTTAGCATGTCATCTGAATGCAAGTGTAGTTCCCCATCTACCTTGTTTCTTTCCCACCAGTGTATGGGAGGGGGAGCCTAAAACAAACAGCCTCACTCAGACAACACACTAAACAAGGCACAAAGGAAAGCCCTCTGGTTTGTTCAGCTGCTGCCCAAACATGCTGCTTATAACTGATAAACCAGGTTTCACACAGATTTCTTACTTATTCCGTTGTCTGAGCAGACCTGTAGTTCCAGAGCTTGCACTAACATAAGGCAACATAAGATGGCCACTGTAGGCAGGAGATTTTTGTTATTTTGAAAAGGCAGTACATTTTTAGGTGTTAATTTATTATTAATGTATTTGTATTGCCAGAGGAGGCATCTGTGGGACTGTCAACACCATGGCCAAACTAAACTTGGCTTGGTGAGAGGGCATGGTATCATTTGCTGCTCTACATCAGTCAGCAAAGCGAGGATTGTTCTGCGTTGTGTGCTTCAAATGCCCATGCAATTATTAAAACATTTATAAGACTAACTTTCATTTTATTCTCAATAAAGCATTAAAATCACAAAAGAAGAGTTTAATATTTCCCTCTCCTTATGGGCAGTGCACTTCCCAATATTTTCCAAAAAGCTGAGCATCATCATTCTGCTTGAATATTTCTGTTTTGAATTTCTCTCTGTTTCCTGGCATTTACTCCTCATGCAGGTAAGAAAATTAAGCAAGAATTTTTTCCCAGGATTCAGTCAACTTGTTTTGTCATTGATCGTCCTTTATAATTAAATCTCATTTCAGCACCATCTGGCATGTGTCTCTGCTCCATTTAAGGTGTATCCCCTTTGGCAGGGAGCAGAACATTAGGGAATCTTCAATTACACTGATAATTTTTCCTTCTAGCTATCACATTAACAGCTGTTATTACCACCTACAGTACTTCCTTGATCACCTGGGACACAACTGCTGAAGATTCTGAAGCAAGTCAAAAAGGGATATGTGAAAGAAATGGAATGAGGATTGTATATTAAAAGAATGAGACTTATACCTAAATTAAGAATTTTAAAAAATAGCACACACACACACGCACATATGTTCATAAGTTCCTCTTGAGAGCAACGTAGACTTTTCTTTGTCTAGGCACACAACTTATCACTAATATGAATATGGCGTAACATTAAACATCTTACACCATATTCATAGAATCATACTGAGATACAGTTTGCTCAGATGATGAACATTTGATTGGCAAGATGTATAAACGTTTGGTACAATTAGAGGTGGAAGAAGAGGGGGTTAAAGACTATATGATAAAATGGGCACAAACTATTGGGCATAATATACAGCTGGAACAATGGCAGAAAATGTGGTCAAAGGAAATGAAAATTACGTTATGTTACAATCTTAAAGAGAGCTTTTACAAGATGATGTATTGATGGTATTTGACACAACAAAAATTGGCCAAAATGCACAAAGAGTTTTCTAACAGATTAGGAAATGCAAGCAACAAGTGGGATCTTTTTATCATAGGTGGTAGACTTGTGAAAAAGCCAAAAAAATTCTGGAATCAAATACATTTTGTGATATATAATATTTTGAAAGTTTGAAAATTCAACTGAAGCCAGAATTATATTTGTTGGGATTAGTAGAAGATCGACTGGAAAAGAAGCATGGCAAGATAGTATAATATATGACCACTGAAGCATGATCATACGCACAGAAGTGGAAGAAAAACAGAGATTCCAACCAAAGAGAGGTGGCTGATAGAATTGTTGGACTCAGCTGAAATGGACAAATTGACAACACTGAAAAGAGAAAAATCAGTGACATGTTTTATGACCTTTGGGATATGCTTTTTGCAAGAAAAGGAGTATAATTTGTTGACTATAGGATTCAGTAATTAATATTTTTGGAAGACGAGCAGTGGAAGTATTTAACATGTGCATGTAACTAGAGAAGTTTCTTTTTGTGTAGTGTTCTCTATAGTCTGCATCAAGAAAGCTGGAAACCACCCTTTTAAAATATGTCTTTTTAAAAAAGTTGTCTTTGTTTAATAGTTAGTGTTTAGTGTTTTTGTTGTTTGGTTTTCCTTCTATATTAACTTGTAATTGTTGTTGTTGTTGTTGTTGTTTTTCTCTTTTATTTTGTTTGTATGTATTTCAAAAATTTTAATCTTTTTTTAAAAAGAGAATCATAGGATCATGGAGTTGGAAGGATCAGAAGAGCCATCTAGTCCAACCTGCCCCCCACCCCCAGTTCAGCAATACACTATCACAGCATTCCTAAAAGATACCCATAGAATCTCTGCTTAAACACTTCTACAGATGGAAATTCCACCCTCGAAGGCTGTTTATTCCACTGATGAACAGTTCTTACAGTAAAAACGTTCTTCCTAATGTTAGATGGAATTTCATTTCTTTTAATTTTGATCTATTGATTCATGTTTCTTTCTCTGCACAAGCAGAAAACAAGCTTGTTCCATCTTCTCCATGAGATCACTTCTGATATTTAAAGGCAGCTATCATACCATCTCTCAGTCTTCTCTTATGCATGCTAGACGTATCCAGATGCTAAAAAACACTGAGCCCAAGCCAGAACCTCAAGGCAGCCACTAGTCACCTCTCTCCAGGATGAAGAGCAAGCTTTGATGAGCAGTCTCTGGGCTCTATCTGTCTGTCAGTCAACTACAAATCACCTAACTATAACACTATCTAGCCCACAGTTCACCACCTTTCCTGTAAGAATATCATGCGGGAGCTTTAGGGTTAAGAGATTTATGCAGTATAGTTTTTATAGTGTTTCTGACAGTTGCTTTGCCATGTTTTCCCAAAGGTGTTTTTTTTGCTGGTTATTTGATCATTATCTTAAGGAGCCAACCTTCTCAAAAGATCTCCTTCTCATCACTCTTATCTTCACAGAGGTGGCTGCCTCAGATGGCATCCATTAGTGACTCAGCTCCTAATAGCCATGCTGCTTTTGACTGCTCAGAAGCCATTTTATCTCAGCTGCTCTTGCCTGATTTTGAAAACATTTTGCCCGATAATGGGCAGAGTGCAGTTTTCTTCAAATGAATTGCTCTCTACACAAACAATTGTTACATAAGCTGAGTCACATAATGTGATGGGAAAACTGCTCCCAGACAAATCTTACAGGGAGGATTAATGAAAAAAATGGGGTTTTTTTATGTTGAAAGGGAGAAAAGTACTTATTTTAACACAGTATTTCATGCTCACTGCATCCCTCAGCAGTAGGAAGTTTCAACAGCAGTCTTTTAAAGGGTTAGTCTCCTTGTGAGAATACTGGAGATGTATGGTGTTTTTGTGATATCTTACAGAGATGCATGCTGAGCATAGGGAAGCAAGCTGACAGCCAAATAGACAGTGCTGGTTGGAAAAGAAACACCAGTTCCCTAAAATCAAACAGTATAACCATAATGCCCAACCCTGGCTCCTGCTTGCCAGCCAGTAGGAAACAATTAAGGTCTCTGCCTTCTGGCTGCATCCTAAACAACAAAAATGTTTTTCACTGCACACACAAAACATAGTCAATATGTATTTCCTGTCAGAAAGGTATTTTTTTTCTTATAGTTTAAAGTCCTCAGCCACCCAACTCACACCACAGTTCTCTTATGAAAGGCAAAAATATGAACAAGGATAGTCGAGCAGACATCAAGATGGTACAAGCCAGTTGTCCTTAGTTTTCTTATTTTGACAGAAAGCCAATGCATAGCAAAGGATAAACTGGTACTAGTTTATCCTTTGGTCCGAACCATATGAGAGAGTCACTCTGGGGTAGTGTTTTGAGTGTTGGATTACAACTCTGGAGACCAGGGTTCAGCCGTGGGGAAGTCCCACTCTCTCCATCTCAAAGGAAAGCAAAGGCAAACCTACTCTGAAGAAATCTTGCCAAGAAAACCTTGCAATAGGTTTACCTTAGGATCACTATAAGATGGAAACAACTTGAAGGCACACAACAACAGCAACAACAACAACAACAACAACAAATGAATTATTTCTTATCTTGCTAATTACAATTAAACACTTCTTGAGCTTTCAGAAAACAATCAAGTGAAATTACAACTTCCGGGTTACATATTTTAACTGATTAGCATACTTGTGAGCATGTCATGAAAGTGATCCATGTAATTTTTCAAACAGTCCTAATTAATCCTAGCTGGTATTCATTATGGTAGTTATGGATTCATTTCCTAAGTCATTTCCACACCAGACTTTTATAGCGCTATGTTTCCACTTTCAACGTCCTATGGAATCCTGCAATTTGCAGTTTCGGGAGGGCCAGGTGGCCCCTCCCGAAACTGCAAACCCCAGGATTCCATAGGATGTTGAAAGTGGAATCATAGCTCTATAACAGCCTAGTGCGGAAATTATCGATTGATAACTGTTCTGTATTCAGTAAGACTGTATAGTCTTATTGTAAGACTACATAAATTTTGCCCCAGCCCACCTTAAGAGCCAGCAGCTAGATTGACCAAGGAGGTCCATTCAAATTCTGATCAAGGCGCAAGGACAACCCCCATGCCCGCCATCCGGTGAGGGTGCAACAATAAGAAGTAGGACTCTGTTGCAAGTCCTTCTTGCAGCCTTAGTCATTGTGGGAGGGGGTGGAAATATCATCCTCCTTGTGGCCTGATGGCCAGGAGACTTTACTTATTTATGCATGCATGCATGCAAAATTAAGCAGCCAATGTAGAATATCGGTGCCTTTCTTTAGTTATATTCTATATTCAGGGAATTTCTAGGAACTGGCCTATTTCTCAACCAATAATTTCACCACACATTTACAGGGTCTAGGGTCCCTCTACAAAGGAATAGAACTGCATTTAAAACAATTTAAAAGAATCTAAAATGGGTCCTCAGATACTGTGGTTGGCGATTCTAAGAGTTTTTGTTCAATTAAGTAACTTTCTCAAGGCCAGTACGAGAGCCATCTTATTACCTAAGAGTCAGGATGTCTGACCCTGCAGAATTTGTTAGAAATAATCCAAGCAACGATCCATTTCAGCCTGGTTTCAGGCCTGGTTATTGGATAGAGACAGCTTTGGTTGTCTTGGTGGATGACCTACACAGAGAACTGTAGAGGGGGAGTGTGTTCCTGTTGGTTCTTCTGGACTTCACAGTGGCTTTTGATACCATTGACCATAGTACCCTTCTGGGTCACCTCTGCAGGGTGGGTCTTGGAGGTACTGTTCTACGGTGGCTATTTTCTTTCCTGGAGGAGCTTTCTCAAAGGGTGGTGCTTGGGGGTTCCTGCTTGACTTTTTGGCTACTGGCCTCTGGAGTCCCTCAGAGTTCAGTCTTGTCTCCTATGCTATTTAACGTCTCCATGAAACCACTTGGAAACATTGCCCATAGTTTTGGAGACAGGTGTCACTAGTATGCTGACAATACCCAGCTCTATTACTCCTTTCCACCTAGTTCCAGGAAGCTGTTCCTGTGGTAAACTGGTGGCTGGCAGCTGAAATGGACTGGATGAAGGCAAACAAATTGAAGCTTAATCTAGACAAGACAGAGGTGCCCCCAGTCAGTTAAAAGATAGATCTGAGATTACACTCTCCCTGAAAATGCAGGTTCACAGTTGGAGGCACTCTTGGATTCAGCTCTGATCAGGAGGGCTTTTGCACTGTTGAAGCTAGTGCACCAACTGCACCTGATCCTGGAGAAGCAGAATCTGACAACAGTGGTACATGCTTCGGTTGCATCCCATTTGAATTACCATAACGTGCTTTATGTGGGGCTGCCTTTGAAAAGTGCTCAGAAACTTCAATTGGCCTGAAAAGCTGCAGCCAAATTGTTAAATGGGGCTGGCAACAGAGAGCACACAACTCCCTTGTTGCAACAGTCTCACTGCCTGCTGGTCCATTTCCAGGTACAAGTTCAAAATGCTAGTTTTGATCTGTAAAGCCCTATATGGCTCGAATCCAGGTTATTTGAAAGACTGCATCTCCCTTTATGAGGCCATTAGAGCTCTAAGACTGTCTGGAGAGGTCCTCCTCTGTGTCCCACCACCTTCTCAGACTTGTTTGATGGGAACAAGGAAGAGGGCCTTCTCAGTGGATATTCCCAAAGTTTGGAATTCCCTCCCTAGAGGCCAGGATTTGCTTTCCTCCCATTGGCAGGTCAAAGCATTATTGTGTGGTCAAGCTTTTACAAACTGACTAAGGATGGGTTTTTAATGCTGTGCAATATAGTCTTTTAATGTCTATTTTTAAACTTTATAAATTGTCTAATTGTTTTTTAAATTATGTATTTATACTTCTATTAATGCTTTTGCCTTTAATTTGTATTGTTTTAAATATGTTGTTAGCCTTCTTGGGACCCACTATTGGGAGAAAGGTAGCATATAAATTAAACAAAGGCCCTTTCCACATGTGTGTGTGGGGGGAACGGGTGAAAACGCCCAAAAACGGAGCTTACTGGCAGCCGGGTAAGTCCATCACGATGCGGAGCAGCGCGAGCTCGCTGCTCCGCAGTCCTCCGGCGTCCCAAATGGCGGCTTCCGGTTGGTGGAGGCTCTCCCCCAACCGAAGAAGCTCGCCAGCTGGAAGCCCGCCCCCGGCAGATCTGAAGGTACACACTTGCGCGCGCCTGCAAATCCACGTCGGAGCCGGGCGACGGAGCGGCACGGGGCTGCATGCTCCGTGCTCTTTAAAAACCTCGAAAAAGAGGTTTTTAAAAAACACTCAGCGCGGCTAGTTCCGGCCGCTCCTGAGCGGATTCTGGTGTGGAACTACAAAAAGTAGTTCACGCCAGTCCACTCTACGGTGTAGAAGACCTCCGTGAGAGGTCGCTCTGCACCATTACAGAAGCCCGGTGTGGAAATGGCCAAATACATACATACATAAAGTACTGTAAGTGACATCTTGTTTCAGTGTAATTTCCTTGTCTTCATTTCCTTCTCTTTGCTTCACATAAGCATTTACTTTGCAATTAGTTCATTTGTATTGTAATGTGCTTCTTTAAACTCAACTGGTTTCCTGCTTGTCCATCTGGTATCTGCTCCTTTTACATCTCCGTAATTGGCATTAGAGTCCTTCTGTCTCTAATGCCCATTAGCTATAGCTAAAGGCTTGCCTATCCATTCAGATTGCTGCCTGAATGATCAGTTTTTAAATTTCTGAAATAATTAATCTATTCATCAATGTATTTAATAAAGTCAAAGGTAGCTGTGTTTAACCATGAGTACCAGGGGAAAAAAACCTTCGCAAGTAGGTGTCAGTCAGATATGGCCAGATATTGTAACTATGAAGTCCACAATTAATTTGCATCCTGGAAACTGAGATTTCAACTCAGTAAGTCACTAGGAACAGATTACAACTAGCAATGCATGCAAGGGTGGAGAGGACATGTCGCGTCTCCATTTCTGAAAGCACAAGGTTGGCTGCAATGGAAAGATCTGCTTACAATTTTAAATAAATTATACATTTTACAATTAAACAAATTATAAAGTTATACAAATTATACTTTTTTTTTTTTGCCAAGCTTTGATCTTTAGTTTGTCAATCTTCTTGCAGTGTGCCATGACTCTCTGCTTAAGACCCCCACACACTTATTCTTCTGGTACTCATGAACAGGACACAGCGGTAGCAAAAGAAGCTACATTTTTGTGGTGGCATAAATTCACATTTAACATTAAACGTGGTACCTAGAACATGAAATGCTGGTAGTAAATGGGAGAAGGATCTTCCTTTATCTGGGGTTGTTCACAGCACACACAGTGTGTTTCAAAGGTACACAAAAATCACAATTATACTACAAAGGGGATGAATATGGCCCCTGTGAGTAGGATGCCCATTTGTGAAGTGTTCCATTTTTCAAGGACAGACTCATTGCTTAGTGCTAAAGCACATAATCTCAGTTATATGTCAAGTTTAACACCAGGAGTCAATATTAGGAAATATTTCCACCTCAGAATCTAGAAACTTGTTTCCAGCAAATGTATGCAGCCCAATCCTGTATAGGTTTACCCCAAAGAAAGTCCCATGGAGTTCAGCAGAAAGTCAAGCACTTCCAGATAGACAGCTTCTGGCACTAAAAGTCCAAAGATAATGGTGAAGCTCTTCCATCTTTTCCTCTATAATAGATTTTTTTTATGGAGAAACAGAGGCAGGGTCACAGATAGAAAATGAAAATGCCTGAACTCCCTGTAAATTCTGTAAACCTTCATTTGAAGCAACCTTTTTATTCAGCATGTGTGTATTAAAACTGTAGTCTAATGCATACTTCCTTGGGAAGACATTCTATTGAATATATCGGGGAGGGCTACCAGCACCAGGACCTTGCCTTTTGTCTGGCTGCCTGCCCTAGACTCCGTTTTCTGCTGCTTTTGTGAACAACAGGATGAGTTTGAGCTGGTACACCACAACTCCTGGTAACACCCTACGTGTAGTGTTGTCCCATGGCATTTTAGAAACCCCCCAGTGTAAAAATTTCCCACAAGGTTCCAGACTGATGGTATGTGAACAACCCACTGGGAAATTGTAGGCAACTGAAATGACAAGCTGCCCTAGCATTCCCTGGAGCACTACTACTCCTGCTTGCTGCTTGTTGCCTCCAGAGGACCCACTCAGGCCTCACAACCGTTAGGGTGGGAAGGGACCTATTCATGGAATTATCGCAAGAGGCCCTTTGAGTGGGGAAGTCAGCCTTCTCAGCGAGACTTCCTTTTGAATGAGCATGCACAGGATGAAGTTTTGTTTCCCCTCCATTTCAGGGAGCAAAAGTCATCAAAGGAACGTACAGGAAATGGAACTTTTTGCCTCATGAAGGCTAAATGTGACCAAAATATCCTTGTACAAAGACTTGAAATAACGTATCCATGGTAGCCACATACAATCCTGCACTTGTTGTTGTTGCTGACTTTATTTATATCCCACCTTATCCTCAAAAGCGACACTGGAATTCAAGGTGCCTTACAAACTAAAATAAGTACAACATGACGAAAAACGTACAAAAGATCAACATTAAAATCAAATTAAGCTATCAACAATACTAAAACTATTTAAAACATACAATTAGAAATAATAAAAAAACACAAGTTCATAGAAATCAAGTAGAAGCTTGGCCAAATGCTGTTAAAACTAATACAAGTTTCTTCTAATTTAGCAAAGATCTGAGTCAGACAAGGCTATTTCAATTTATCTGATTAAAATGTTAGTACATTTTAATCATTCTTCCTTTCAAGAGCACCACACAATGGTTGGAAACTGAGCCATTTTACACTCTGCAGTGTTCCTCCTGACATCCTTCTGGGCAGCCATAAGGAAACAGCTCATAGCCATAAGGAAACAGCTAATTTCTGGGAAATACCAGGGAACATTGTCCAGAGGAGGTAATATAATCTATCTTCCATTTTAATCTACCCTTAGCTTGTTGAGAAGGGAAGCTGAGTCTTTGAAAAGAGTATTTAAGTCTGGAAATAGCTTTTTTAGGCTTTGTCTACGTCAGTATAGGTGCTTGTTTGGTCATACAACAGTAGAATTTTTTTCTCAGTTGTATGCATAGTTTCTTCTCGAATGTTACCTGGGGCACATACTAGTCTTTGAAATCTATCAGTAAGCTCTGATGGAGCATTCCAGATAGACCATTTTTCCATGCTCAGCAAATGATTATACAATATAATATTCCATAAGTGCACAGAACTCAGTTGAAGAACATACGATTTCTTGGGGACAAAGCACATGGATATTTTATCAACAGCTAAGTAATAAAAACTTCATCAACCCACAAGCTAGCCAGGTTGCATTGTCAGCCAGATGTATCTGTATCACCAGTATAGAAAACATTTTGTGCGCTCAAAGGCGAGATCTTTTATCCACCAAAAAACCACAAGCACTCACAGAATTTGGAAAGAAACTGGCCACAACTTTACTGGTTACAGCTGTTACTGGATTGGCATGTGCATGAGTCTGGATCCTGGCATCAGCTAACCCACCTGCTATCTGATGAGCCCGACCTCTGGCCACTGCTGGAATCTGTGTGGTGATTGGTACGGCATCCATTCAATCACCCAAGGAGTGTAGGGAATGCGTGCAGCAACCATACTGTGCATGCCCGCTACCACCCTGTACCCCTTGCTTCCCAAAAGGGGACACCATAGTTTACCCTGCCCAAAGAAACTGGTAACCTTAACCTGGATCCAGAACCCATGCCAACTGCCCACAAGTTGTGACAAATAAACATAATGTACAATCCAAACCCCCTAAATGTAGGGAGGGAGGGTGGAATGATGCTCCAAACAAAGTCAGTGCACGCCAAAGGAGGACCCGCTCAGATATGCTTTCCTGGACCAGAAGGGAAACTGCCAGCCAACTCTGGCCCAGGAGGGGGGAAGCCAAGGGGAAGCCAATGAGTTTAAAACATGGTTTAAACTCACTGGCTGACTAGCTAATGCCACCCTAAGGCTATGCCAGCTGTGTAGCCTGCTGGGAAGGCGAAACCAGGTCTCCCAACAGCATAAGCAGACTGTGTGTTGGACGCAAAATTGCCACCTGGAAAGTTAGGCAGCCACATATATCATCAGTGTCAATAGTTCTGAATGTCTTGGGATGACCACATTCTCTGGCATGTGCTCCATGCAATAGCACCTGGCTGTCTGCTTCTTTAGAGCTGCTTGGGGAACATGGCTGAAAGTTTGATTTTGAAATGATTGGATGAGATCTTTGTGAGGAAGCTAAATAGCTCTCATTAGTTCACAGTGCTTTCTTTCATACTGGGCCAACTATGCATGCAAGTATTGGGAATATAATGTGCCTCCGTATCTGAAAATGTTCACCATGCATTAATCCACAATGAGTAAAGATGCACTAATTGTTATAGCTTTATCCAAAAGCTACACAGAAGGGTCAGTTTGCACAAAATCTGCTTGCAATAATATACCTATAATAATATAGATGAAGCTAGGAAGTGGCTTTTTATATGGTGAATTTATGCAGGTATCATTTCATATCCTGTTGAGTCCAGTAAATTACACAGTGATAACTGCTTTGCTCTAATAAATGGTTGTGCATGCTAGGCAGACACGGAAGGATATTAAATGAGATGAAATAAGATAGATGGAAATTCGAGTATGGATACCTATAATGGAGCAGCATTCAGAACTGCTGCTGTGGAATTATGAAATTGCTGCTGTTTCATAATGCCACAGACAGTGTCAAACATCTGACACCTGGGAAATGCAGAATTAAGTTGCAAAATGGCTGTGGATCTGGACCTTGAATCAGCTTTTACCTTATTCATAGGACATTTCCGCACAAGACTGTTAATGCTATTCTTCCACTTTCAACATCCTATGGAATCCTGGGGTTTGCGGCTTATGGAGAGGCCTTGCAAACTCCAGGATTCCACGGGATGTTGAAAGTGGAATAATAGCACTATAAGAGTCTAGTGCAGAAATGGCCATAGTCTCCAATCAAAGACTTAAGCCCATATTCTACATTGTCTATTTAGATACACATTCATAACTAAGTAGGCTCCTCTGGCCCATCCCCTGCCCCATCTATGTTACCAGGCATCAGCTGAATCTGGTGAAAGAAGTCTGTTCTGCTGGTGCTCAGCAAGCATGTGGGTGGATGATGTTTCCAACCCCCTCCCACCAGTGAGCTGAGGATGCAACAAGACATTATAACAGGAGTCCTGCTTTTGATCGTCACCATCCCATTCACAGGCAGGAAGGAGGTGGAAACATCACCACGCACACTTCAGTCACCAGCAGAATAGACCTACTTCACCCAATTAGACTGACGCCTGGTAAAGTGGGTTTGAGAGGGTACTTACAATCATGAAAATGGTGCCATAATCACGACTCCCTAGACATAATATGGAGCAGTTATGAGAAGATAACTCTGAGGGCCTTTCCACTCTACACTGTTACAGTGTTATTATTCATAGAATCATAGAGTTGGAAGAAACCACAAGGGCCATCCAGTCCAACCTCCCCTACTATGCAAGAACACACATCAAAGCATTCCCAACAGCTGGCCATCCAGCCTCTGCTTAAAAACCTCCAAAGAAGGAGACTCTACCACACTCCAAGGCAGCATATTCCACTGCCGGACAGCTCTGACCGTCAGGAAGTTCTTCCTGAGGTTCAAGTGGAATCTCCTTTCCTGCAACTTGAATCCATTGTTCCTTGTCCTAGTCTCTGGAGCAGCGGAAAACAAGCCCACTCCATCCTCGACATGACATCCCTTCAAATATTTAAACATGGCTATCATATGCCCCTTTAACCTTCTCTTCTGCAGACTAGACATACCCAGCCCCCTAAGCCATTCCTCATAGGGCATGGCTTCCAGACCCTTTACCATTTTGGTCGCCCTCCTCTGGACACGTTCCAGCTTGTGGATATCCTTCTTGAATTGAGGTGCCCAGAACTGGACACAGTATTCTAGATGAGGTCTAACCAAAGCAGAATAGAGTGGTATCATTACCTCCCTTGATCTAGACACCATACTGCTATTGATGAAACCAAGAATTGCGTTGGCTTTCTTGGCTGCTGCATCACACTGCTGGCTTATGTTCAGCTTGTGATCTACCAAGACTCCTAGATGTCTTTCACACGTACTGCTATCCAGCCACACCTACTCCATCCTATATTTGTGCATTCCATTTTTTTCTGCCTAAGCCTAGGACCTTACATTTCTCTTTGTTGAAATTCATCTTGTTAGTTTTGACCCAGCCAGAGCTTTCAACATCCTGTAGAATTCTGGGATTTGTAGTTTACTGGGGCCAAAGAGCTCTCTGGCTGAGAATTCTAAATGCCCCTCTCTAAACTGCAAACCCCAGGATTCCATGGGATGTTGAAAGTGGAATAAAAGCACTATAACAGTGTAGCGTGGAAATGCCCTAGGTTACTTACCCTTAACTGCAATATAGAATGACAGCTCAAGTCAGATGTATCTTGGCTGTATCACTTCAGGCTGCAGACTGGGGTTCACACAACTGAATGCTTCCATACAATACAGTTCCCTTGCTTGGCCCTGCCACTAGAATTTTGTGAAATTAGCCTGTTGTGTTTCTAAATTTAATGACTTTAAGATCCGTAACTGAATGGCTAGAAAGTCAAGTATATAACCACCCTGTTGGGTTGGTTATTCACTAGTATTCCTTTCCTAAGATATATTAGTGAATAACCAACCCAACATGTCTGACCCAACAGGGTGTAAGGTTCCTAGGGTGAAAGAACAGGGTGTAAGAACAGGTTCCTAGTAAGTGATAACCTATTGAAGTTTAGTTAAACAAAACAAATAAATAAATAAATTTTATGTGTCTTTATACAGTTATGTTTTATTGTCTTTGTCTCATCATTCATGCTTTATGCTCCACTCCTTGGTAGAAAGAGTGTTTATTGTTGTTGTTGTTGTTATTTAAAAAAACAAGCCTTTTAAAATATTCCTTAAAACACCAGTCCACAGACTCTTGGGTTTTTACTCTGATCTTATAGACTAAAACAGCTACTCTTCTCCTGTTTTCATATGTAGCTTAAACAAAAATAAATAATTTCAAACTCTTAAGATTTGCTGTCATATAAACATAAACTTGTTTAGCTTTCCAGTCTGACGCAACATGAGCTAGCCTTGACCCAGATCTTAAATTGGCACTGTTTTTTTAAAGAAATGAATAAACATACTGGGGTCTAGAATAGTTACAACAGTGGTTCTTCTTCTGCAGAATCCTGATATTTTCTTCTGAATTGTGTTCAGTCCACCAACTGATCATGGATAGCTTTCTTCTTAGAAAGTACAAAGCCATTTTGGGATTGATGTTTCTATGACTGAAAGTACACCTACAGCATTCTATGGTGGAGACTGGAATTCAAGAACAGACAAAGCTCCATTACCTCTTCCTTGCTAAGAAACTTAACTAACAAGAAAGGAGGTTTCAAAAATTAAAACACCTAGTATGAAGAGAGAACCAGAACAACATTACCAAGTATCTAACATGTTTCGTAAGTTGGATGTATAGAACAGAAATAAGCAGTGCTGTATTTTACGGTTCTTACTTCATAGTAACTACACATAGGATTGTGTGCCAGAATCCTATATCATCATTTACTTAATGTAACTTTGTGTATACTGAGATATGTAGCAGAGACACCAAAAAACCCTGTTAGTGAATTGCGAAGAGTCCCATTGGAATAATGGCAAGAGTGCATCATGTGCATTGGTGCCCAATGCCCATCAGTCTCATTGTACAACAGCAACTGTGCTGGCTCTGCTGTGTGGTAATGTAACAGCAGCCCTTACATACTTGAGTCCAATTACAAAGACGTAACTTCCTTACAGGATTTCGGCCAATGTTGTTACTAATAAACTTCGTTATGAGATTTTATTAATACCAACATTTGGTGTCTTGGTACTTTATCCTGTTTCTCCATTCATACAAAGAATTTTCACTTTTGTTTTCAATGCCTGAGTTTTTAAAGTAGAGATTTTAAGCAGTGTGTTAGAAAAGTGAGATATATAAAATCCTGGCTACATGGTTTTGGATTTTCCTTGGAGAAATGGCTCTGATTCCTGTCACGGTGCATTTCACCGTTGCTTGGAATTGCACCCCACGCTCTGCCGCCAATGTGCTTGCACTCCCTTACTTGATTAAGAGTCTGTTTATACACTGCACTAGCTCTGACATTGCAATCATGTCTTTACCATATGTAGCAGGGTTTGGAAAAGTGTAGGGGACAAGGCACCTGTTTTTGTGGCCCCTAGGGCTCCTACCTTTTTTGAAACATTTTTTTAAAAAATGAGCACAAAATCCCTGGAAGTAGAGCAATTTTGTCACTTTAGGGCCAGAAGAGGCCTTTTTCCAACAACCTGGAAGCTGACAGCTACCTGCCCCTGATAGAAAGGCACCCACAAAGCTATCGTTTTGTTAATTCATACTGCTATGTCCTCCTTTTGAATGAAGGAGAAATAAAACTCCTTCATTCAGATGGCCAGGAAGATTAAAATGTTTCTGTATAGACATTTCTGTGTTACATTTCACAATGTCAAATTTATGTCCATTTATTTTCTTGCACAGGGTCTGTTCAGTTTATCCTATGTACATGCAAGTACCTATGCAGATCTTAAACTGACCATCATGAAAGCACATTTCAAATGTGGAATTCAGTGGAAGTTTGCTGAGATACCACCGCAAACACTGGTCTGCATCCTCCTTTTCACAGCTTTGGTCCAGTGCCCCTCCCTCAGTATTGCCAGGGAAATTTGAAAGTTTGTACCCTAACTCTTGTCATTATGAAAATAACAAAGTGTTCTGGAGAAAACAGAACAACATATTTACTGTAGCATGAGCTTTCATAAACTATATCTTGACTTATCAGAATCAGGATGTGTTATCACAAATTTCAGGTGCATGTACAGTGTACATATGTTGGAGTGGGGTTATAAGCACTGAGGTCAAAGGGAAATTAAAAGCAGAATTTATTGGTAATGACTTTCACGTTATCACAAAACTGTTGCTGATAACATCCTGGGACTTGTTAAGTCAACACAGGCAGAGTGATAAGCCTTGAAACAGACATTGTTCCCCAATCCTATCTCTTAGCATTGAGGCTTTGTGGGTACTTGCCACTTGTCAGCTGATCTGGATCCTGTCTGGGGCCACCTGCCATTACCTTCTGGCCACCTGAGTACTCAAGTCATGATGGTGGTTGAACCAAAAATTCAGAGGTAAAATCAATAGTCCATTTAGGCATTCTTAAGTGTTGGGATTTCAGGGTATTTAAATGGGAAATGAACAGGATCTGCTTTAGGTTATTAAATATGTGTAGATATATAGATATACAAACAGATACATTCCTCTTGGGGACTAAAAAAAAGACATGGAAGTCTTTTGTAAAGTGTTTGGAAACTTTAGCAGGTCCAAAATACTGCAGCTAGAATGCTGACAGGGGCCAGTTAGAGGGATCGTGTAACTCACTTGTTAAAACAGGTTCACTGGCTACCAAGTCTTTCCAGGCACAATTTGAAGTGCTGGTCATGACCTATAAAGCCCTATACAGATCTATAAAGCCCTATACGAACCTGCAAGAGTCTTAAGATCCACAGGGGAAGGCTATCTCTCAGTCCTCCCACTGTCAAAGGCTTGCTTCATGAGGATACTACCCTGGCTAGTCCGAGCTTTGGGGATATTAAAGATATCCTCTTGATATCACAATTCGGCTGCACTTCTCTATTCCTCTCCACGTGCTTGCGAGGCCACCGGACAAGCACGTAAACAAGCTCGGCTTCCTGGACAATACAGGCAGGCCAGAAATAGCTGACTCACTGCTTTAGGAGACCTCCAGGCAAGTACTCTAATTAGGTATGCACGCAACCTACAAAAGAGCCTCTGCCCCACGCTGGCAGCTTGATGGGTTAACTATAAAATACCCAAGTACTCTGCGTTTGCATACTAGCTACTCTATTGAGAACCGCTACAATAACTCAATCATTCAGATTCTGACCTTTCGGAGGCTTTGTCTCCAACTTCAAATCTATTGTTTTCCTCCAAGTACAGCATAGCCTGCAGTCACAATTCTCCTTATAAAAACCCTTGATTCTGAGACCTTCCTTGGATCGCTCCCGAGTTTCATCCCGCCTGGCTGCCGCTTTGCTTGGCAAGCCTCCCCTCAGCTCCACGTGCTGAGCTACATTGCACCCCAGCCTCACTCTCTATTTTTCTGGGCTTCAGGGCAGGTGAAGTATCACCCAAACCAGCAATCCCTCTAAAAATCCCTCTATACCACTCCAACCTTTATTTCCTTTAGTTATCTTGTGTGAATGTGTTGCATACACTGTTTTGCTTGTGTATTTAATAAAACATCATTTATTGTTTCAACTTTTGTGTGCTCCTTGACTCAGCCTGACCCCGTAGACATAGGGTTCAAGAACTCGCTACATTATCCTGCCTCTCGTAATGCTAAGCAGTGCTCTGAGCTAATTTTCCCCACCTTTAGTTGAGCACATTCTGGTGTCCCTCCCGGGACCCCCAGTACACAGGGTAACAAGAGCCTTCTTAGTGACCACTCCTGCCCTCTGGATGCTGGCTCCCTCCCTCTTCTCCTTTCACCAGCAGGCTGAGACCTTTTTGTTTATGCAGGCTTTTAGTGTGCGAGCAAGAAAGCTTCTTATTGGGGTATGTGCTTTATTTATTGTTTTAACTTTTGTTATGTTTTTATATAATTTTCTACTGTTTTAAATTTGATGATTTTAATTGTTCTTCAAATTGTATTGTTGGATTTTAATTGGTTTCTTTTGGGACTGTTCCACTCTGGCAGAAAGGTGGCATCATCATCATCATCACCACAACAAAAAGAAGATTTTTTGTCTTTAAGGTGTTGCAGGATTCTTTTGTAGGTTTTGCAGCATAACATTGACAGAGCTACTCCTTTACAAATCCCTCCACAGTAAATGGAAAGAAGATGAAGAGGTTTGAAACTCAAAACCAAAATCCAGCTGAGCTCTGAAATGATAGAGAAGTAGATGAATCAGTGGGAGATAAAAGTTAATGGTAATGCCAACACATGCACTATTTTTCCATCCTGGCATATTCTACAACAAATTGTTGTGATATTAACTCTGGTTTTAAGCTGTTGCATTTTCTTCCATTCTTTTTCTGTATTTCTAAAACCTACAGTGTGAATACCACCAAATTATGGGTATTTGGTTCAACTAACAAATGTTATTACTCAAATTCTATGTGCCGGAAAGAACCTGTTGCTAACATGAACATTTTCTTGTAAAAATAAAGCCCTCAATTTCCTTTGTTCCCAGAACAGCCTGTTGTAAGCAAGAAATAGGTTATATTTGTCAGTAGTTACATAAAATGAAAGAAAAGGCTCAGGAAGGCTTGACAAATGCACAAGTAATTACATGTTTTGTTTTTTGACTCATGCTATACAGGCTGATGACTTGTTCTGGCTGAAAGCTCTTCATAAGTAGAAAAACAAGCACTTCAGACGTTTGTTCTATGAAACAGACAAAAGTTAGTGAACCTTACTTGAGAAGGTGTCACCTTCCTCCCATGCATGCATCCTTCAGTGTCACCTTCCGTCTCACCATGTCTGGAAGTAAACATGACTAAAAATTCTTCTACCCCCACACTGAGTTAATTACAAACAGACAGAATCCTTCCAGTCTATTCCAGAAATAGTCTGGACTGAAACTATCTGCAGGTCTAGAAAACAGAACCACATACCCTCCAACATTTCAGAAACTGAAAACAGGGACATGCGTGGCCAAGCAACATCAAAATGAGGTCACAATGGCAAAAGTCATTAATGAGGAAGAACACACAAGCCAGGAGTGGCTACAGCAGTTTGCTCTTGCCTGAGGCGAGTGGGAAGGAGAAGATTTCATCCCCTTATTTCCTCTCTCCCTTGTTGAATTAATTAAGTGCAAATTATTTTTTCACTTTGAAGTCAGTTTGCAGCTGCTGAAGCAAACTGAGGGCAAAGGGGAAAGCAGGAGAGAGAGAGAAAAACAGGGACATTTGATCAGAAGGATATGGAACTGACTTTCGGTGTGTGTTTATCTGGCTCCCAGTGGCCGTACCTACTTTAACCAGGGTGCAGTAAAAATTTTATATTGCAATTCAGATCATAAGGAAAACATGCAAATTTACATACACAGTATTTTACTTCATATAAAATAAGAACTTTAGGGGTTTATTCTTACCCACCTAATGGTGGAACTGCATTGTTAATTCACATGCATTCTAGAAAATACCTAATCTGACTCTTCAGGGAATCATATTCAAGAATCATGTTCATCATTTGTCAATCCTATTGTATTATAACATCATAGGAGCAGATCAAGGTGAAACAGGGGATTTTTTCTTCTCACTTACTTAGGAAGGTGGGATAAGGAACATTTCATCTTCTATCCAGAAGGTAGATGTAGAACAAGGTGGAGGGTGAGCCTTATCACCACCCCAACTGCAAGGAAAGGAGGAAGCTAGCTAAGCAGTGGTTAAATGCCAGTTAAATGGCACAGTGGTTAAATGCCGGGACTGCAGCCCCAAGGTTCGGTCCTGCGGGGTTCCCGGTTGACTCAGCCTTCCATCCTTCTGCAGGTCAGTAAAATGAGCACCCAGCTTGTTGGGGGCAATTAGCGAACACACTGTAAACAGCTTAGAGAACACCTAGCTGATAAACGATATAGAAATACACATGCTGTTGCTGTTGCTAAATAAACAAACAATAAACCTGCTGGAGAATCTTTGCATGTTGCCCCAATCAATCAAGCCTTGCAAATTGTAGCAAGCTGGCACTCCACTGGATGAACTGAAGAGTTGCACCCAGCTCGTCATCTTGCTTGGAGCTATTCTCATGAAAAGTGGAGAATTTGCACCTTTGCCTTCAACCTGGAGATGATGCATAAAAACTGTGGTCTCAGGGCCAGCCCCTGAGATCTGACAGCCCTAGCTGGCTCGAGTCCAGGTTATCTAAAGGGCTGTATCTTTTCAAATGAACCTGCCATGTCTTCAAATTGTCTGGGGGCCCCTTCTTTCTGTCTCAGGACTCTCGCAGATGCATCTGGTAGAAACAAAGGTTACTCCCAGGCTCTGGAATTCTCTTCCTGAAGAAGTGAGACTGGTGCCATCCTTGCTATCCTTAAGTTGGAAGGCAAAGAACTCTCTATTTTGGCAGGCCGTTGGAGCTGACTGCTTATGAAGAAACAGTGGCGTAGCGAGGGAGGAGCGGTGGGTGCGGTCCACCCTGTGCAGCACATTTTTGGGGGTGCTGCCATGGTGTCCCCAAATCAAATGGTACCCACTTCTATAGTCTACCAACATTTTCCCCTGCCTTCCTTTCCCTTTTGGTATGTGCCAGCCAGCCACTTCTGTAAGAGGCGCATAGCTACTGGGGCAAACCAAGCTGGAACACCTAGTAGGGGCACACAGAGGAGGACCTGCCCACCATTTCCCCCCTTACCGTTGGCAGCATAGCTGCTGAAGCGAGCCGAGAGGGCCCCTGTTACTATTGTGGTCGCCATCCTGGGCAAAGGACAAAGTGTCCAGTTGTTGGCTCACTTTTTCCCCGCCTCCTCATTAGTATTAATGAGCTGGCTTCTTTCCCCACCCCCTTAGTGCCAAGTGCTGTTGTTTCATTTTTAAAGCCACCTCAGTTGTACTGAGGGAGTGGCAAGCTCAGGGATGCCGCTGGGCGGAAAAAGCTCTAGGTACTCCGCTGTGAAGAAAGGGCCTTTCATGTGCTATGTTGGTCGTATTTGTTGTTCTTTTTAGTGGCTATAGCTTGAACTGTTTTTAATTTTAATGATAGTTTAATTACATTTTTAACGTTTAAATAATGTCCATTTCTTTTGCAGTGTATTTTTTTTAACTTTTGTAAACCATCTTGAGTTTCAGACTCAGAAAAATGGAAGGATAACAAAAATAACAAGACCTCAGCGACAACAGTTGTGCACAGTTTCCTTTTCATGGATAGACTGGAGGCACATTTTTTTGTGAGTTGTGGCAATTGTGCAGAATGGTCAGATATTATGCACAGTTTCCTTTTTTAAAAAATATTTTTCTTAAAACACACTACTTTTGTATATCAAAAACTACATATAAAGGATAAAGTATAAGACAAACCAGTGATATAGACAACATGCACTGATATACAGTACCGCGAAAACATCTAAAAAAGAGAGAGAAACTAAACTGAGCCTAAAGATATAAAAATTAACTACAGTGGTCCCTCTGCTTTTGTGAGGGTTCAGGGCACAGAACCCTTGCGAAAGTGGAAAAATGGCAAACAACTCCCCCAATTCCCCCTCTGCTTCCTTTCTGGGCCTTCTCTTTTCCCGTTCCCATGCAAAATGGAAAGGAATGGAGGAAGGGGAAAGGCTCGAGCAAGCCTTCTTTTCTCCCCTCTAGAGCTCCCTCTGCCCTCCCTATGCATTTTGCCCTGGTGCTGGGAACTTGTGCAAGCCTTCTACCCACATTCCTTTCCATTTTGTCTTGGTACGAGTTCTCTGCACTGGGCAGGACACCTTAAAGGCAGCATTTCACAGCACCATTTTTAAGCCCAGAATTCTATTATGCATATTTTCCATTTAACTCACGTACATGCTCCTTTGCACACTGACGAGGGATATATAAACAACATAATGAACTGAAAGAAACACAATAGATGTGAACCTGCTTAATTTTCCTTTTAACAAATGCAAGATATTTTGTGGTTTCTCCTATCCAGAGCAACAGGAAATTCCAAGGGGAATTAATAAATAAATAAAGTTGAAAAACTACAATTAAACTAATACTAAAACATAATCCTAAAACACTGGACTGAAACACTGAGCCCTAACACTGAAACGTAAAAGGGCTTTGAGCCCTGCTCAAGTCAAATGGTAAAGAGAGAAAAGAAAAAAAAGAAAAGAAAAAAATATTATTCTACCATTAGAGATCTAATACTATTACAAGTAAGCATAGCCATATATTATTGCATTGATAGACTTCTTATTGTCACAGAGCCAATTTCTCATGAGAGAGTATTGCAGGCCCATGCTGTTTCTGTAAATCCTGGCAAGCAAGTCAGCACACAAAAAAATGTCTCCTGTCCCTAAAGTATCTTTGCATCCTCAGAAATATCCCCCTACCACTTTGCAGTGTTGACTTTTTGCACCCAGTTCTAACGTCTCACTCCTTCTCTTTTTGTCTAAAAACTCAGACTGCTTTTCCTCTAGCTGTGTTCACTCTACTGCAGTTACTGAAAAGACTTTTGCATATTAATAATCTTCTTGCTTACTGCCAATGTTTCAGTGTGAAACTCCCCTTGGGGAACCAGTTTAAAAACACATAGGAAGCAAGGATTCCTGAAAAGCATCTTAGGCAGAAATATATTTCAGAAATAATAAAAAGCTCACATCTCCTTTAATTTAATGCTTCACTAGTTATTTTCCAGCTGTTTATATTACTTCTATTTCCCCACAATCTCTTGCTGTTTAATATTTTTACACTGTAAAATCCATAAGGCTGCAATTCTGTGAAACGTTCACTGCAGTAAAGTTCCACTGAAACCCAGGCGATAACCATAGAGTAAACAGCTGGAGGTTTTCAGACATAAAGCTATCCTTTTCCAAAAGACCAGCATCTTAAATAAGACTCCTTCATTAATGTATGTCATCGAGTACTTAAAAACTATTGGGATATATTTGTCAGTGCAGTTTTAGTAAGCTGCTTCATGTAAACCCCTGAGAGGAACACATGAACAGCTTGTTACCAAGATAATTCATGGAAATTATCTTTTTTAGAAATATGTTCTTTAATCATTAGCTTGCAAAATCACAGTCCTTTGGAAAAGCATACTTCCTCCCTATGAACCAGATTAGTTTAGAATTTATTTTTATTTAGAAATGCATCTTTGCTACTTTTAAGCTGTAATGATGCCCCCCTCCAAGTCTATAAAGCATAAACAACGTTTTTAAAAATGCAGCATCAAGTAATAAAAATCAAAATTAAGAAACTACAAATGAATACAATATCAAAGCATGAAAAGATTACTTTTTTGCACTGTAGCTCCATGCTGGCTGGGGGATTTTGGTTCTTGTAGTCCAAGGAAGGGAAACACCTTTTCCATTCGTGTATTATAATCAGTGAAAAGCCAGACAGAATTTAGTCTTGTTCAGCACCATCAAAGATGTGGATAGCTTCTACTTTGAGGGAGACTGTTTGATTATTTAGGTGCGGCTGTCTTTTGTTCTCAATCAAATGAACCTCTTTTGGTGATAGAGCATTATAGCAGGGCCTTCAAAGACGATCTCAAACTACAAGCAAGTTCATAATGGAGGCAGCAGTCTTCTAGACATTCTGATTCCTGGTAGGGACCAACTAAGGTTGCCAAAGTGAAATCTAGAGACACCTGGCCTTTAATGGATTTTTAGAAGAGGGTATTCATTGTACCTAGTTTATGACAAGGAGCACTTGCTGAAATTCCCTCTCCTAAACAGCCATTAAAGAGACAGGTAATGTAGCAACCCTAGCAACCCTACCAACAACCTGAATCACAGTCTGGCAGTGAAATTTTCCGGGCGTTTCAGTAATATTTTTATCTATATTAAAAAATGGGCTGTAGTACAGATATATGTGACCCCCGGTCTGCTAGTGTTGGCTTGTTATAGTAGGAATGTCCAGCCATTCCTACTATCATCAGCCTTCAGGAAGGATTGAGATAATTAAACAAATATATAACATAAACACCAAATAGAGGTGAAAACCCATTTATGATGATGCAGGTGGTAATGGGAAAAAGGCCAATATGAGATTTAAAATGTAGTGCGCATAGTAAGTATGGTGCCCAAGGACATTTTTTGTGGTCTCTACCTCTTTGGGACTTTTAAACTTTTAATTTTTTTTTAAAAAAACCAATTTTTGCCCCAGAATATCTCCATATCTTCTAGGTGGCATGGGTGGGCAATTTCTCCATAGTTTTGAGCTCTCTGGGGTATTTTAGGTCCAGGAAAGGTGTTTTTCTCTCTCAACAGTAAATGACTTAGAAGTCAACAGACCTTTCCTGGCCTGGTTCAAATTTACTGCTCAAACATGAGGGGAAAAAATGGGGTATCAAAGTCTTTTGGGGATCAGTATTGTTTTCTAACTCCCCAAAAGTTGTCTTTGCATGATATAAGTGATTGAATGTATGGATTTTGGGGAAAGAAACTGTGTCCCTTGTTTCCATCCTGTAATCTCAGTGCAGCTTATCAGGTGTTCAATAAATGTGCTTTTTCTGGTTGTCTGAGACTGCAAAACAATTGGTTGACCAAATAACTGGAATACTGTACATCCTTGTTAAGCTGCATTCGTTTGGAAGTCTCAGCCTTTACGTAATATAAGCAATCACTCTCTAGAATCTCAGTATAATTTCAGACGTAAGACAGAGATTTGCGGAACCTTGCATGTACTGAGGTTGGGGGAGTTTGTAATTTCTCCTTTCAAACACTGGGAGATAATAATTTGATGGGTCTAATTTTCTCCCCTCCATGGGAATATTGATTCACATTGGCTTGCACAGATGGAAACATTATCGCTGCTTGGCAACAATTCACATCTCATCTCATTACTGCTGCTTGTGACATCAGGAAGCTTTGTAGATAATTCCAGGTTTCAAAATCTTTGTTGGATTGAACACTGGAATGAATGGAGTTCTATTCTCCTCGCTGTATAGAGCTGAAACAAAATTTTCTTCCGTAACTTCCCTTGAGAATGTTGTTGTCAAATGTTCTGCAGACATTCTCTTGTGGGTTTGGATATTTTCTAAATATTTGATACCAGTGGCAGTTTGGTCTCTACTTGGACCACAGGCATCCCTTGCTGTTTGACATCACACGGCCTATGATGTCTTTATTGTAGCAACTGGCAATGGGATTTAACATTTGACAGCTGATTTGTGATATTACAGGGCTGAACCTAAAACAGCTACCACACTACAACCTTTCACCCTCATCCACAGGGAGCAAGGGCATTTCCACACTACAATGTTATAGTGCTATTATTCCATTTTTAACTGTAGAAGTCTGGGGTTTGTAGTTTACTGAGGCCAAAGAGCTCTCTGGCTGAGAATTCTAAGACCTCTCCTTACACTGCAAAGGCCAGGGTTCCCTAGGATGTTGAAAGTGGAATAATAACACTATAACAGTGGGTAGTGCAGAAATGGCCTAAGTTATGGCAGCCATTTTCACTATTTTTAGAGGGGCTGTAGGTTGAACCGTTTCATCCAGTTCAGGCAAGGGATGCTTACAAACTTCTTCCACCATATACTTTTAAAGCAGTTTTCATAATATCCCAATACATTGTCTCCTTTTGGCTTCTGTGTTTATAATGAAAGCCATGGCAAGTGTCAACTTACCAGCATGCCTGGAAGATCATGGCAGTTGTTGGTATCACTTCAGAAAGGGTGGGAGGAAGACAGAGGAACACTGTTGGCAGCCTTTAAAAAAAATAAGAAAGAGGAGGGGAAGAATTCCTTATGTTACCCTGATTTCTGGGGTCCCTTGGGGGACACCTTAATGTGCTCCATGTGATGGGGAATGGAAACTAGCCAGAGCACAAGCAATAGCAATGCAAGAGGCAGGGTAACCTAGTGGGGTCTTTTTACCCAGTTTTTATGGGATCAGCCAAGCCAAAAACCAAACGAAAATGTCCAATAAATGATTTTATTGAATGAAAGTCTCACGCAGCAACGCAATCACTCACACACTCACTCAAGACCTATTAAGAAGTTGAAGAGAGGAAACTGGATAGGGGAATATTGAAGGGGTTGTAGCTGGGGTAATACTGTACCTTTTCCTGAAGTTCTTGGTCCAGGAAAAACAGCGGAGAAGTAGAGCTCAGCACGGAGAGGGCTGAGGGGATTACTCAATGGACAGAGAAATGGTCAACTGGGATGACTGGGAGTGATCCAAAGAACTGCTATTTGTAGGGGGAAAAGTACCTGGAGGGCTAATCCTTTCCCGGGGAGAACAATGAGTGTTGCAACGAGAAAGAAGCTCCACAATGGTAACTTCCTTTGCGCGATGAGATTACAAAGTGTTGCCAAAGTCTCAAGATCTTCGGCTGCATTGGGTTGTGGTGTGACTTCATGTAAATGGTCCTCACCTGATAGGATTTTGCTTAACTTGGGGCAAACACACTAATCCCCTCAAGTCGGCTTCTCAGGGGCTGAGGACCCTTTGTTTACTGTGGGTTTGCACAGCTTGAGGTCTCCTGGGGCTACCTGACTGGGGATTTTACTGGCCTGACCTGGTTTTCAATTGTTCGACCGTTGCTGCCTACGTGCTCATCTGGGCGACCTCTCAGGCACATGGAATCATATTTTAATATCAAAATTGTAGACCCCGGGACAGGGTTTTCCAGTGGGGTAACACTTATCACCTCTCTGCTGGTGTCCCTCCAACTTGAAGTGGATGAATTGGTTTGGCCTTCCCATTCCCCAAAATTAGGGATGGGCCAACCGAATCCGCGAATCTTTGGCAGGGATTCGAGATTTGGCAATCCGAATCCCTGTGCCAAAATAGGCAAATGGAATCTTTCGAATCTGTCACTCAAACAGTTTGTTGGAGACTGGGATGCCTGAAAACCTGTGAGACCGGGACACCTGAAAACTTGGGAGATCAGGATGCCTGAAAACTCGGGACCAGGACAGGATCCCTCTCCTCACGTGTTTCCCCACCCAATGTGGGCACGGGTGATTGGCTGGCAGACCAGCATAAAGCCTCACACACACTGGAGGCCGCCATTTCTCCCTTCTGCTGCCTGTGCCCCTAGTGCTCCCTCTCCCTGCTGCTGCCTCCCTCTGCAAAGTAATTTTGGGATAGGGATTGGGAGGTGAGAGACAGAGAAGCAAAACTGAGTTCGTGCGGGGGTCTAGGCACTTGTGGGAATGTCCCAGGGGGTTCCAAAGACTGCAAAAAGGGGTACAGGGGTTCCATGCAAGCCATGCCAGCCATACTTTCCCCTTCACCAGCTTTCTTTGGTCAATTCTGGGACTAAGATTGTCATGATGCCACTTCCTCTCTTAGTTTCTGTGTCTTGAATACATGAATACTTCAGTTAACCCGTTTTTTTTTAAAAAAATATTTATTAAAAAATATACTTTATTAAACATACAAAAAAAAACAATACAAAACATACAATAAAAACACAACAATACAAAACAAAACATACAATCACACATATCAATAAACAACAATTCTTAATACATAGAGTAATATCCCTCCTTCCTTCAACAGGAGGGGATCCTACTTTCCGTAATTTATATTTCAGAATACTATACAAACCTACATACAAACCATTCATCCCTGAGCAATTCTTCTAACTTCTTGCTCCTATCTTCACTCTCTCAAACATAAACTAACATACTTGACTTCTTCCACCGAACCACTGGAAAATATACACGAACTCTTCTTGTATCCCTAAAACCCATCTTATTCAATTAATCCTTTTACTGGTATCACCGCTTCCACCTTGCTAATCTAAATCGAACCTATAAATCAGTTCCTTACACCTTTTCGTAAATTGTATGACATTAAAAAATTTAATGTCATACTATTTTAATTTAATTAATTTAGTTATTAATTATTTTGGTACTTCTACAACCCCTCCAATACTAAGATCAATCACTACTTAATATCCTATTTAGCCCTAATTACTCATTTCCCTTATCCATCAATATAAATACCTAAACATCAATTCGACAAACTTCCTAGCTACCTAGCATTATTAATATAACTAGCTAAACAACCCTATTAAAGCAGCTTCCCCCCACTCTTCTTCCCAAAAAGGTTTTAATATTTCCCATTCCAAAAATGCTTTACCATTCGTTTTATCTTGTAACCTTAAGGTTAGTTTATCCAATTCTGCTAATTCATACACTTTACGCTTCCAGTCTTCTAACTTTGGTATCTCTTTAGATTTCCAAAATTTTGCAAATATAGTCCTGGCTGCATATATTAAATAACACAAAATCCTCAAAGTTTCCTTCTTCAATATTATTTCTAATCCTTTCAAAATATTTAACAAATAAGTTTCTGGTAAAAATGCAAATTTTATATTAAATATTTTCTCTATTTGGCTATGAATTTGTGCCAAAATTTATTTGCTTCTTTACATCGCCACCACATGTGGTAAAAGGAACCTACTTCTTGGCATTTCCAACATGTGGGTGCTTCCTTTTTTTTGCTCATTTTAGATAATCTAAGTGGTGTTAGGTACCATCTATGATAAATCTTAAAGAAATTCTCTTTTAAATTATAGTTCCTAGTAAATTTTTGATGGATCTTCCACGCGGACTGCCATTGTTCAATCGTTATTGGACGTCCTAAATCTTGTGCCCATTTTATCATGTTAGTCTTCACAAACTCATCCTCTAAATCCAAATTTAATAATAATTTATATATCTTACTCAGTAACTGTTTAGCTCCCGAATGTATTATCTTATCGAATTCTGTATCCTCCCACAATATTCCTTTAGATCTTATATCTTCTTTATATTTTCCCAATAATTGATTATATAGAAGCCAATGTGAAGACTATCCTTCTACCATCAGTTGTTCTCTAGTTTTGGGTCTAACCATCATCCCTTCTTTTATAAGTATGTCCTTATACGTCAACCATTCTTTTATCCTTACTTTCTCAAATCTATAAAATGCTTCATGGGGGGAGGTCCAAGATGGTATTTTTAAATATATTTTTTCCCTTAATTTCCGCCAAATTCGTAAAATCACTTTTCTTACAAAATGTTCTGTAATTATTTTATTGACTTTATGTTTATCATAACAAATTTAAGCATGCCAACCAAAATATAAGTTAAATCCTTCCAATTTCAATAATTTATCATTCTCTAATAAAATCCATTCTTTGGCCCATATTAATGCTGAAGCTTCATGATATAATTTTAAGTCCGAAACACCCAATCCTCCCTTCTCCTTAGATTCTTTTAGATATTTCCATTTGATTCTTGCTTTCCTTCCATTCCATATAAATCTGCTTAAGTCCCGCTCCCAAATTTTAATTCAGTTAACCCGTTTTGAAGCTCCCTTTTAGAAAGTCTTTTTATGCTTCTCAACCCCTTGTCCTCTTTTTCCTCTGTCTAGCTGCAAGTTTATAAGCAGCATTGCCATTGGAAGGGTTGCAAAGGAGAGCTGGAGAAACACAGACTTTTGGTCTTTGTGTTGCAGCAGCATGTCTGTGGTAAACAATGAATGCCAAAAAACCTGAGCTGGGAAAGAATGGGATTCTACTCTAGCTGATTCTATAGGAGGAGTGTGTGTTGCCTACAACAAACAAGGTGAACAGTAGCTGCCTCCAGAATCGTTTATTGAGCATGCATTAATCTGTATTATTTTTTTATTTGAGACTGGAGGGTAGGGATTGGGAATTGTTGAGACAGGCCTAGAAATTTGACTTGAGTGTCCCTCACAGGACTTGAAGGTAGAGAATTGACTGGCTTGGAGGCTTTTTTGTGTATGTGTGTGTGTGTGTGTGTGTGTGTGTGTTTAAGTGCTTTCTTTGTTGCAGGACTTGAGACTAGACTCTTGAGACTGCAGGGTGCAGAACTGAGATTGGACTAGAAGGTGTTTGTTTGTTGGTGTGTTTTAAATGCCTTCCTTGTTGCAGGACTTGAGACTTGACTGGAAGGTACAGTCTTCTTGAAATTTCAAGGACAGCTGAACATTTCTTTGCATTGCTCCCTTGCAAAGCGCTTTCAGACACAATTCTGGGGTTTGTAGTTTTACAAGGTGTCACAGCCTTCTCTGCCAAAGTGTGCTGGTGCACCATCAAACTATAAACCTCAGGATGCCAAGAAGGAGCTATGCAAAGAAAAGTTAGTTTTGACCTGGATTATCTCTGTATTGTAATATGTGGTCCTGTTTACACAGGCAGGAAAATGTGGGATTAATCCACATTTTCCTGCCTGTGCAGAAAGAGCCTTCATGTCATTTTCAGTCTGGGGAGATCCTGAGGCAAAACTACGACAATTGTCCTGGCCAGATTTCTTCAGAGGGAGATTTGCCTTTGCCTAGGCTTTTGCTAAGGCTGAGAGAGTGTGTCTTGCCCAAGATAATGCTTCTTTCCCTTGCTTTTTAAACCCTTTTTTAAAAAAGGATTCAAAAGATTCAAGATTCGTGAGATTCGTGGATTCCTAGAAACTTCCAGGGATTCGGATTTTTGGATTCGTCCCATCCCTACCCAGAATGGATGCCTGTGCTTCAGACTAAGGGGAGGACTTCACACTAGGGCTGAGATCCTATCTTAGTCAGATGAAGTGTAACATTCCACCAACACAGTTCTGTGTCTACACTCCTGTGTATGTCTTTTTTGGATGAAGCACAAAGACTGCAGCTCCTATTATTGGATGCTGCCCGAGCCCTTTGTGCCCCATGCAAAACCTCCCCTCTTATCTGTCAAGCCCTGTGAGTGGGTGTTGCTTTTTACTAGGGGTGTGTCAACCGAATCCTCGAATCCTCAGCAAGCATTCGAGATTCGTGAATCCGAATCCCTGTGCAAAAATAGGCGAACTGAATCTTTCAAATCCTCCAACCAAAAAATAGTTTTTTTAAAAAAAAATTTGTTTAAAAAAAGTTTTAAAAAGTTTAATTTTTTTTAAAAAAGTTGCTTTTTAAGCCCCTTTTTAAACAAAGGATTCAAAAGATTCAAGATTTGTGAGATTTGTGGATTCCCAGAACCTTCTAGGGATTTGGATCCGGATTCAGATTTGGAAAATTCTGGATTCTTCCCATCCCTACTTTTTACTGATGGAGAGGGAAGGGAGCAGGGAGACAAATCAGACGATGAAAAACTGGCTCTTCTTCTTCTTCATGGTCTCTGTGCCTCACACAAAGGGTTTTGCGCCTGCGCAAAGCAAAACCCATTGTGTGAGGGCATAGATGACCACTCGAAGAACCACAGTTACAGGTAAGCAACCTGTTCTTCTTAGTTCAGAAGGGAAAGGAAATGGGAGTGCACTCACAGATGCGCTACATCCTGCTATCCCTTCTTCTTGGAGACACATCATCTGACTTGCTTCCCCTTTCCACCAATAAGTAACAGCAGCCCCTTCTTGGGTTTAACATCTATGTGTGCATGTGCGGGAGGGAGATTTTCATTACATCCAAATATCTATGCACATAAACCACATTTATGTGCACAGCTGTGACTTACAGGATTCTGTCCATAATAGTGGTGTAACTCCACTGAGCTGATGCTTTTATTGGCAAGCTATATTAATTGGCAGATATGTTTGGTTGGCATAAAATAGAAATCATGTAAAGCCGTGTGGAGGAGGAAGTTTGACTGTAAAAACAGGTCAGAGATGATTCCTGAGCATGGCTGAGTCTGACTTAATGGGTCTTTCAGGGAAAACAGAAGGCATCTCCAAGAATAGCAAGTAACTCCCTGTGGTTTGCATATCCTATGGAAGGCAAAGCCATAAAACCAGCTACCAACTTAATCCTTAATCTAACACCCATTTGCTGGAAACTTCAAAACAAAGAGTTTTTGCTAGGTTGATAGCGCTGGATCAGGAAAACAGGAAAATTTCAAACAAATCCATAATTGCATCATCCTCACACCTATGATCCTTTTCCTGATCTCTGATCACACTGCCGTCAAAATCTTTTGCCATCCACATGTTAAAAATCATCAATATATTTCCTCCACACATTAGAACCATTAATTCATCCTGTCACCCTGGAAATCCTTTGTTGTCCAAGCAGAAAGTCACACCTTCAGGGCACATTTTTTGGTATAAAGGACTGTGATTTTGGGTCCTCCATGCAGAACTTCAATTTCAGGGGACCTCCTTGTCATTTTGCCTCTTGGGCAGCAGCACAAGCCACATCACCATTTCTCTACTTCTATCTGGGTGGTAAATATCACCCAAAAGTCCCTTTCTATTCCTCTAAATCTTCCTCCCTTTGTTCTATTCCCTCTATCAATTTTCCTTCCTTCCTTCCTTTTCAGTTGGCCTTATGTGATTGCTTGTGTGTGTGTCTATTTGTGCATGTATGTATATTTTCCCCCAATAAAACACATTTAAATTGCACTATAAGTTTTCTGACTGATCTCTTTAGCAGTTCCTTGTAAACATAGGTGGAAAAATCTTGAAGTTACCTCTCTCTTGCAAAGTTTTTAATCTGAGTTAACTAATTCCCCATTTTTACATTTAATTGTGGGTTCTGATATAGGACCTCTCAGGGTCCCATGGTTTTGGGGTAACAGTGGAGGCAAATCCCAATATAGTAGCCCCTCCACATTCATGAGGGTTTGGGGTACTTTCTCATGAAAGTAGAAAAGCTTTTAAATAACTCCCTTCCTGTGATTCCCCTCCTATTCTTCTCCAGAGTTTCCCCCTTCCATTCCTTTGCCTCTGGCCCTGGTGTTGGGTGGGGGAAGGAAAGAAAAAAAAAACCTAAAAGGCTTACAGGTACTTTCTCCTCAGAAAGAGAAGAGGGGGGTTCTGGACTTCTAATTACTTCTGGTGGCCATCTTGAAAAAGGAGCACCTGACCAATCAGCAGGCAATACACAGCAGAATGTGCAACCACATGGCAGAGAGGCCACACCTTCAGTAGTGGAAGGGGCTTTGCTCACCCAAAAGGAAAACAAATCCATTTTAAACATAAGCCTTGCAAGCCTGGGGTGAGAAATGCAAGGGATGGAACGAGAAAAATGGATGGGAGGCAGGCAGGCAGGCAGACATGTATCTCACAAATAATCAAATTCAAAAGGTCAAACCCAGAAATGTGGAAGGAGGACTGTCCTGAGCACAGTTAAGGATTTGACAGGTTTTAATATCTGGTTGTGAAAAGGTGTTTTTATCTGAAGATATTTGAGTGTTGCCATGCAACCATAACTCACAACAGATTGTGTTCAGTATATGGAATGCCATGCTAATTTTAATCAGTGTTTGATCGATGAAATGCAGATACTGAAAAGTATCTGTTATAAGGTCTGGCTATGATCTGCATGGGTAAATAAATAAATAAATATCTTTCACCACAGAGAAAACATTGGCATATTGCTTTAAGCTCAACATTTTGCAGTAGGATAGAGTATGCTTATTTCTATCTAGGACTAACTCACATGCTCATGTTCATTAATACTGATTGATGACGACCTTCCTGTGTTGATGAATCATCACAGAACAAACATTGCAAGGAGAACATCTACGTTGTTTTTCTTCCCTAATCCGTGAGTAGTATAATATAAATATCTGTTAATAATTTTGCTGTCTCACAGCTGGCATGTTGGAAAGGATGAATTAAAATGCAACATCAGAAGCTAAAAATTATTTGACTCTGTAAATGACAACGGTTAAAAAAATATTTGCCAGGATAAGCAACAGAACTGAAACCTATTCTGGGCTTCAAGCTAGCCAAATATAGATAAGCCATTCTCTTAGGGGGGGAAAAAACAACAACAGAAAATGAGAGTGATACTGATTCTTGACAGAGCTGACATTTGAAATCATGTAGGGATGTCTCAGAAATAAGTGGTTTCCAAACATGGTAAATGCCATATTTTGATGGCAGGGAATTTTAGCATTTGTGGTTTCCCAAATTTGGGACCCACTAAACTCGCTGAATAACCACAATGCAAACAACTTGTTTGCAATCTGTATAAAAGCAGAGAAAACAGCAGTAAAGGCCAATTTGCAATTAGGCAACTGAGTCAGAAGGGGCTTGCTGCTTGATAATGAGGAGAATCTAGAAGAATATGTTATTTTCAGCACCATGAAATGCTTGTTGAAAGATAGAGTTGACCGTAGTTTCAGTAATTAACTATTTACATTGAATTAATGCAGTAGCCCCAATCCAACATCTCTCAATGTAGCATAAATAACTAGATGTAGACTACACTACACTGATCCATATACCCTGCTGACTTATGCCCTTTCTGCATGGACGTGGCATCCTGGAATGGGGATGGGAGAGGAGCGGGACCATGACAATGTTTCCACAAGATGTTGTTGTGGTCCCATCCTTTTCCCATTGCCAACCAGTGAAATTGCAGGGTAAATCATTGATGGATTTTCTCCCTCAATGATCCCTGATCGCGCTATACTCTCGTACTCACATGCCATGCGGTAGGGCTGGAAAGACTATGGAGGTGCTTTCTGCCCCAGTGCAGCGTGAGAGAGAGCCTGCTGTGCTGCAGAAGGAAGAGGCATGTCCCTTGCACTCCCTTCTGCAGGGAGCCAGTCTGGTGCAGAGGGGAACATTCTTGTTGTACTCCCTTCCCATCAAAGACACTGCTAGGATCATGACCAGAGGATAACGAGATAGGGTAAGGGGTGGTAGAGCTCCTGTAGCTATGCCAAATGGCTATTCTCTGCTTCACAGCAACCAGGCAGGATCACTAAAGCAACTGTCTACATTCCCATAGCCAGATGCAAAATGATTACACCAGTGAATCTCAGCACTGATATCATCATTGTGCATTGGGCTGTGGGGATGTAGTCAGACACTTCTCCAGTTCTGCCTAGTCATCATGATAGGAGATCTTTAGGGGCTTTACCGCAGTGATGTATTTAAGTCTTTTACTCCAAGTCTCAAGTCAAGTCTCAAATCTCTACCTCTAAGTCTCAAGTCCTTGAAGATACTTTCAAGTCAAGTCTCAAATTTGGAAGCCAACTTTATACCCCAACCAGAATTCCATAATTATTGGATAGAATGAAATAAATTCAGTTTTAACAATTTAAGCAGAGTCAGCTCTCCACATTTGCAATTTTCCCATCTGCAGCTTCGGAAGTGAGAAATGGGATCTATCTTACCCGCCATTACTGAAGATTTAAAAACTTTAGAAGGAAGAATCCTTCCTCCTCCAGCCCGTTGCCTAACACATTTGCTGTTCCCCTTTGAGAAATGAACCCTGCACTCTGAGTCTTGCCTTCTGCTCTTAGGAAAAGTGTTAGAAGGCTCCTCTGATATGCAGCAGGGAGAGGCTGCTGAGCAGACCTCAAGCCTGCCTCAAGCCCATTGCTAACCTGTTTGCTGTTCCCCTCTGAGAAATGCACCTACACTTTGGGCTTGGGACAGATTATCATGTGACTAGTAGGCAAAAAGAGATGGAGCTGTTGCTCAAAGTTGTAAGGTTTTGGATGAACTCATTATGTTACTGGACCAAGGGCGTCAAGTCAGTCATTAAAAATATACAAGTCTTGAGCTGAGTTGAGTCAGTGCATCATTTATGGCTGAGTCCGGTCCAAGTCAAGTCGTTGAAGCGACTTAAATCTGACTTGAGTCCAAGCCTATTGACTCGAGTCTACATCACTGCTTTACAGTAAGTCAGAGTGGGTGTGTAAGGCACTGCAGAGGAAGGAATAGAGTACCAACCCCTTGCAGTACCCAAGAAAGGACATCTGCAAAAGGACACCTGAACAGAATTCTGGCCACTGTATGTACATTTACTATCGTACTCAATTAACTTGAAAAATGTCTGAACTTCACTGTGTAAGAAGGTATCTACTGTTGTGTATGTACTGCAATGTGATGGGGGTGTTATCCTGATTTCTGGGGTCCCTTGGGGGACACCTCAATGTGCTCCACGTGATGGGGAATGGAAACTAGCCAGAGCACAAGCAATAGCAGTGCAAGAGGCAGGGTAACCTAGCGGGGTCTTTTTACCCAGTTTTTACGAGGTCAAGCCAAGCCAAAAACCAAACAAGAATGTCCAATAAATGATTTTATTGAATGCAAGTCTCACGTACCAACGCAATCACGCACACACGCACCCATGAGCTATTAAGAAACAAAAGAGAGGAAATTGGATAGGGGAGTATTGGAGGGGTACAGTTGGGGTAATACTGCACCTTTTCCTGAAGCCTTGGGTCTGGGAAGGCAGCGGAGAATTGGGGCTCAGCATGGAGAGGGCTGATCACTCAACGGATGGAGCAGCAGTCTGCTGGGGTGACCGGGAGTGATCCAAAGAACCACTCAAAAACTGGGACTATTTGTAGGGGAAAAAGTACCTGGAGGACTAATCCTTTTCCAGGGAGAACAATGGCTGTTGGAGCGATAACGAAGCTCCACCATGGTAATTTCCTTTGTGTGATGGGATTGCAAGGTGTTGCCAAAGTCTCAGGATCTTTGGCTGTGTTAGTTTGTGGTGTGACTTCATGTAAATGGTCCTCGCCTGATGGAATATTTGCTCAACTTGGGGCAGACACGCTAATCGCCTCAAGCTGGTGTCTCGGGGCTGAGGACCCTTTGTTTATTGTGGGTATACACATCTTGAGGTCTCCTGGGGCTACGTGACTGGGGATTTTACTGGCCTGACCTGGTTTTCGATCTTTGACCATTGCTGCCTACGTGTCCATCCGGGTGACCTCTCAGGCACATTGAATCATATTTTAATATCAAAATTGTACACTCTGGGACAGGGTTTACCAGTGAGATAACAGAGGTGCTGAAATGCTATCAAATACTGAAGTGAAGGTTAATAGTGATTTAACTTGGTAATTTAACTAATTTAACTAATTAGACTATAAGGAAGTAGATAAGTAATCAAATAAGATAACAAGGTAAAGAATCATAATGATAAATCATAAGTGATAAATGTTTAGTGATATGTGATCACGAGCAACTATTAATTATTGTTATAAGGATGGATTCAATACTTAGATGTAAGTGTTTAAGTATAATGGACTGTATGCAAAGGGTTGGGAACCAACTCTTTTTAGTTATTTGTAATAATGTGGATTGCTACTACTGTTAGCATTTTTGTATTGTTAGTTTGTGTTTTAATTTTGTTCTAAATTTGTGTAGATTGTATGCATTGTTAGTTTTTTTTCTTGTTTTGTTATTTTTCGTTATGTTTGCATTTAATAAAATAAAATTTTATTTAGAAAAAAATACTGAAGCTTAGGAGAAATCCTCGCAAATGAAATGAGTTATCATGCTTCAACATTGTGTAAGTTGATGCTCCTTACCACTCCACTGTAGTAGAAGTACTGTGTTCATATATTACAAGTATCATCTGCCCTAGTATCACAGCTGTTCCTTATAAGAAGCAATATGTCTAGATTACATAAAAGTCAGTGATGAGAGATAACGTCTGGGCTCCAAAATGTTTATCAAAGAGAATGTGCCCAGACTGAGATGTCCGTGTGATGTAAGAAACTTCCTCAAGAAATAAAAGTGCATAAGCTAATTGTTTCACTTAATAAACACAGAATTTTTTTTAAAGTGTTGTCCATCTGCCTATTGTATAGTATTGTTGCTTACAATCTTGGGAGCTCAGTTGACCAAAATAGTAAACTCTATGGAACTTTAGTTAGGTACAGATTGCCAAGGATAAGACCAACAACTTTCAATCCCAGAAGTAAGAGATATTTGAGGGGGGACCCAGCTCTTTTTCAGAAGTTCATGGGATAACTCTGCCTGGCTTGCCTTTCAGATCACTAAAGTCTTGTAAAGTGTGCTTTATTTATATAAATATATAAGCAGAGCATTGCAAAGACAATCAGGCGTTCCTGCAAATTGGACAGTAACATAGACAGTCCCCCTACCTGCTTTTACGTCTCTATTTCACTGAACTCTAGAGTCTTTGTTTCAGCATTGACTGCTGTCCTAAGGCTCTCAGGCCAAGGTACAATTAGCTCATGTAACTACATTGGTGGAGGTGGAGGTGGTGGCAGGAATAAAACGGGTGTGGGAGCAGTGGTCATAGGAGGAATGCAGAGGAAACTGTTGATCTCAGGAGAGAAAGTTGTCCTACTTATGCTGGATTCACCACTGATACCAGCTACCACCGGTTGCTGTTTCACTAAATTTGCCTCTCTAGGTAGTAGGGATGGAATACATTTTATTGGGTTCAGCACTCTCAACAAAATTAACATTTTTGTGCCTCTTGAGAAAAAAATATATACTTCAGCATTCACCCATTCGCAAGGCTTACAGGGCATTTCGGAGAAAGATAGTGGACACAGAACGAATGTATTTGAAAAAGATTGATATCCTTGTGGGAAAGCAGATAGTCCTAAGATGTTGGTTGTTCCCACCAAAGTGACTAAGGTACCCAACTTCAAATAGACTGGATAGCCTTGCAACCATCCCCCAGTTTAAAGACCGTTCAGCAAATCTTATTGCTTAATCACAGCATAGTGACAGCTCAGTAAATGGAAAAGCAGTAAGAATCCATAACTTGATACTAAATGAGTATGTCATGTATTACAGAGATCTGGATGGATAAAAACTCCCAGCTCTTTCCATCTGGGTTCTCTGAGCAGCAGCAGGTGAGATCTGGCTGTGGGGAAGCAGAGTCACAGTGGTCTACTTTGATTTCATCCCCTTTACTAGGTCCCCCTACCCTAGAGCTTTCCAAACTTTCCATGTTGGTGACACACTTTTCAGACATGCATCATTTTGCAACACAATAATTCAGTAAGTAATTCAGTAAGTGGAGGCAGCCCTTACACCCAAGCCTGGCCCACCATCCTCACTAGTGTCTTCGGGGAGGCTGCGGTGGGAGAGGTAGCCCCTCCACCTGGACCTGGCCTGCCAGCACTGTCCTCACCAGGGTCTTCCTCAGCCCAGGGTGGCAGAGGCAGTCCCTTCACCCGGGCCTGGCCTGCTGAGGGGGAGAGAGAGGCAGCCCTTCCAACCATTATATTCGCATGACACACCTACACACTGCAGCCAACACACTAACATGTCGCAACACATAGTTTGGAAAGCTCTGCCCTACCCCAATCTTCTAGGTATGAGTGTGTGCATTTGAAGGTGGGCAGCCAGACAGAACAATTATTCTGTTGGTATACCACTCCCCCTACTGTTCAACATCTCACTTCCTGAGCAGGCTGGTCTGGTCTCAGTTGTGTTGCCGCTCCCTCAGCTCACTGTGCTGAGAAACTTCAAAATCCATTCTGAGGCCACCCTATCAGGAGCGGTTCAGGACATCATGATCACCATTGGTCTGTCCCAAGTGGTATTGGGCTCCAAGTACTGTCAGAACATTATCTGGTCTGAAGATTACCTGGTGATTAGAGTGTTGATGACAGAAAACTTGGAATGATCTGACTGAACATGAGCTAGAGCCCATTGGACAGTCTATGTCATGGTGGTGATGCACAGAGTTGTCCAGCAGAACTGTATTAAGTCCTCAAGGACCTTTTATATTCTACCCCACAATAAGAGAATTCAGACTACTCTGCAGCTCACTGTGAAAAATTTGCATGACGCTTGCAGGCAAAATCGCTTGGATCTGCTGTGACTTGGATTCTGTAGCTGACGTAGGTCCATGTGGATGTAATTTTGGCTCCTGCTTGTTCTTTGCTCGTGCATATATTTCAGCTTGTATAGCTTGAGCATATGGACAGGATCCTCGGAGACATGAGAGCCATCACAAGCATACTCGGCTCTTGTTCATTCCAGCTCACAAAAACAACTAGAAGAGGACTGTAGTCTCTTTCAGGCAGAATTGAAACCTTTCTTACTTTATGCATGCCATTTCTTGTTTTACTATGTCTAGCTTCTCCTGATTCATGCTTCTCACATTCCACATTTCTATAATACATACAGTGCAGCTTTGGACTTTTCTTTCACCTCTGAGCATGTCAACAGCTGAACATCCTTTCAGCTTGAGTCCAGTTGCGTTATTAGCCACAGTGACACTTGTAGTTGTCCTCTGCTCTTCCCCAGTAGCTTCTTGAGTGACAGCTGAGTGACCTGGGAGACTCATCTTCTGCCGCAATCTCTTGTTTCATTTCGGATTGTCTCATCATAAGATTTCCCTGGTAAAAGATCTTCAAAAGGAGGCTTACCATGGCTCTCTCTGCCCAGTACTAAGAGGTTTTAGCTATGGTGCCACTGCTGTTGGCTCTGAGAGATCTTCTGCCAGTGTAACCCCCCTCCCCGCACCTGCTGCTTCTGCCCAGTAGCAGTTTCTCACATTCAGCCTGGTTCCTCAGCAAAAGCCTGTCTGACATGGGAGACCCTGCCAACAGCACTGCTGTCAGCATCTTGCCTCACAGGAGCACGCAATCCCATGGAAAGGTAGTGCCCTGGTGAGGAAGGAGGTTATACTCCTCTTGAAATCTGTTTTGCAGTTTGAGTGCACTCCTCAATTCAAACCTGACCCTGGAGGCTCAAGTTTCAACAGTGGCCAGGAATATGTTTGTACAATTAAAAGTAGTAGGCAACCTGCTTCTATTCCTGAAGAAGTCTGTTCTGGCCCTGATGGCGCATGCTTTGATTCCATCTTGTTTGTATTACTGTAACACATTCCATATCGGGCTGGGTTTAAAACTGTTCAGAATAACTCATGTGTCCAAAATGTTGCGGTTGCTCTGCTGAAATGAGCTGCTCACAGGGAACATACAACCTCTTATTACAAAACTTTCACTGGTTCCATTTCTGGGCACAGTTCATCGTAGCATATTTTTAAGACCCAAGCTATGTCTTCCAATGTGACCCTGCCAAAGGTCTTGTCCTATGTGAACCTGAAAACTGTGTGCTTGTGTGTGTGGCAATCTCACCACCACCATCACAAGGATATTTGGTGAAAACGCATGGGAAGGTCTTCTCAGTAGTTATTCCTAGGCTGTCGATCCCCTCCCGTGAGAGGCTGGGCTGGCCTCTGGTAGGCTTTGCTCTTGTTTCATCAACAGACAAAAGACCCTTTTATTTCAACAAGTTTTTAACTGTTAACTAGTTACTCTGTGAAAGCAGTGATAAGGTTCTATTCCCATTGTCATGTTTTAAATGCTTTTAGATTAGTGCTGTTTTTAAAAATATAGTTTATTAAATGATTTAGATTGTTTTTTATTATTATGATTATTATGATAAAGACACAATTTAGGAAGAAGACTTTAAAAATGGTATTAATTTCAGTGCAAGAATAAAACACAAACTCTTACACAGCCCAGTACAAAATACAGAAGGCAAGAAAATGCAAGTGGAGATCGAGACATTCAACAAAATTTAGATTAAGAGGTTTCCTTAGCCCTACTAGGTATTATTTTGTTTATTGGGAAAGCATGTATCTTTACTAATTTATTTCCCTTTCTTTCTCCACAACAGGACTCAAGACAACTCCCATTCTGAATTAAAACAAGGTCCATGTTTTAATAACATAATAATATGCTATTAAATAATAAATATTTAATAAAAAAGTTTTTAAAAACAAATGACCATGTTAAAACATCAGTCCTTCAGAACAATATACCCTATTTGCTGGCATGTAAGACTCACTTTTTTCCCCAAGAAATACTATTTGAAAATCGGGTGCGTCTTACATGCCAGTGCATCTTATATGCTGGTGAAAAATATTTGACAGTGTATAAATGGGGCACGTCTTCTACACTGGTGCGTCGTATACACTGGCAAATACAGGTAAAATCATTTTAAAACATCACTATTACAATAAGAATGAAAGCAGATAGGATGCATTACAGATAACTTTTCATTCAAGAAAACATTGGGAAAGTACACATTCAACTACGATCAGCCCAAGATATTTTGCTGCCTGAGGCAGAGTGGAAAATGATGCAAATGATGCTCCGTAAATCAAATGCATATCCATAGTGAGCCAGGTTAGTTTGGTACTTGAGAGAGAAAATCCTCTAAGCATCTCTCCTGCTCTTGGTTGTAGAAATAATAATAAAAAAAATACAGTAAATAACTAACCATTTGTTGCCCTCCCAAGCAAACTCAAGCAGGCTAAGGTGTCTGCCCTACTCCGCCTAAAAGCGGGGAGGGCTTACCACGTGTCCAGCTATGTGATGTGATTTGTTTAAAGGTGAATGTGGAAACTATTTCCGTGGCTTCTGAGGTGGTGCGTGGAAAAGTTGCATCAGTGAGAAAGTGGAGTCATTAAGAAACCAGAGTGAACCAGCCTTTATGTGTTTCTCAACAAGTGATGCTCATGTGTGAACCAGGGTAACAGAAAATAGCTGAGGATTGTGTTGTGTTGAAGGAATCACTCAGCTTTGCTATATGACAAAGTGCATATGGCATGAATCCATCAACATATTCTTAATACTTCAGTTTGGTTGTTGGGTGAACTGGTACCACTGAAAGGCATATTGGAGGAATTTTCTCATTCCCCCAAAGCCATTTATATTCATAGGTAGTGTAAGCTACAACATTGATCACTGCGATGTCTAGAAAACAACTTATCCAAGGTTCATTATAAACAGGTCAGTGAGTGGTCAATATACCTAAATGGACTAAATTCTAATTTGATCATTGTGGGTTGGCTGCAGATACAGGCCACATTAGTTAAATGCTTTTCTGAAAAAAATTGTTGGAATAATCTTTACTATTTTACTGTTTCCTGTTGCAGTTAATACTACAAATCATTCCCACAGAAACCAAATTCTGTATGAGTTTTTTTCTGAAGAACAAGAGAATAGGTTACAGGGAGTAGATCTGAAAGTGCTGTTACCATGGAAATTAGATTCTCTTTATAACATCTTGGAGGTTAAAGAACACAACAATATGCATTCCGCATAATGTGTGTTTTGAAATTAACAGGGTCAGAGGATAGTTCAAGTTTACAGATTCAACGGGGTAATTCAGCTAGGTTCAACTAGACTGTACTACTTCACACTGCAAACAGGGGATTGCATGTTTTGATGCTCCTCTGCAAAACGAAAACAAAAAGTCCTGTTTCTACATAGGGGAAAAAAAACTATCAAGGGCTGACATGCTAGCTTTCTTTATTCAGGATGCAGGGAGCTCTTTGTCAAAGAAAAGCATTCACATATGAACCATCCCAGTCCCCATGCAGATCAGTAATAGTACAGTCTATTCCAACAGAAATCTCATTCTTGCCATTGTGTTAAGTAAACACCCTATTCTGTGCAGCCCATGACAACAACAGAGACACTCAGGAGAGTGTGTGTAAAGCCAAGGGGGGAAAATCCTGAATGATGTTGCAGTCTAGGGCTCTAAATTCTAACCTAAATATTACCTGCGCTTTTGTGCTGATTGTTTTGGTCTGTCCTTGGCAGTCATGCAATAGCACTCTGACAAGAAGGGGGAAAAAAAGCCATCCCTGAAGGTCTCTAGAATTTGAAGATCAGCAAAACAAACAGCAGATTATTATTATTCCTGAAACATCAGGCACCGTGGGAGCAAGGTTGTTTTAAGTGTGTGAATTGAGGAACAACAATTAAAAGCAAACACACTGTCTATCTCTCTAATACACGAACAGTATCCCAGCACTTCAAAGATGCGGTTTAATTAAACCAATATATTCTTGAAGCAATAAAGAAGCTCCTCATCAGCTAAAACTTCCAATCTGGGTATAATATACTCCCGCATTTGGAATTCCTTCAACCAGCAACTTTCACATTTTGTAATGGGAGCCCCAAATCAAGGGGGGAAGGACCAGTTTCCCCTGATCTACGGGAGGATAGGGATTAATCATGGGCTGGCTTTTGCTGACAAGGAAGAGTTTTTTTCTGCCATGGTTCAAACAATCTCTCTGATCCTGAGTCTCAAAGGATTAAGCAAAGTTGTTTTGTGGGGCAATCAAATCAGAACAGTGTTTAAATACAAGAGAATTTTATCAGCTGGCCATTTTGGATTATTAACCAGTTTAATATCCTTTAGCATGCTAGTAAGTCTGTCATTTTATGTGTTTGGCAGGACAGGTTATTTTGTTATTTATGTACAGTGCCAAGTTACTCATGAGGAACAAGAGATAAACTAGGAGAGGCCACAGCAGTTGGTTTTTTCCTGAACCTGCTGGGAAGGACAAGGTTCTACTCTCTCCTCTCCTCTCCTCTCCTCTCCTCTCCTCTCCTCGCTACTGAGTAAAATCAGCGCAAATTACTCTTGCACTTTGAAGTCAGTTTGCCACAATTAAAGTAAGCTGAGGACAAAGGGGGAAAGTGGAAGGAGGAAAGAGAAACTGGGACATTTTAAAAGCAGGTGAAAAAGTGGGACTAGAGACAATTAACTAGTAGTGTCCCTGCCAAACGGAGACAGCAGAGGGTATGGATTTACGATGATCACCAAACCAGCTGCTAGCATAAATGGCTTTAAAATAAGATTAGACAGGAAATTAAGTGGACTACCAGTAGTTATGCGAGTATTGCTTACCTACAGCAAGAGAGCTCAAGCTCTCTTGTTGCCTAAGGCGGGAGAAGCACCATCCTCCCCTTTGCCACTGCCAGCCCTCAGAGAGCGAAACAGAGCGTGGGTGGGTTCAAAGAAACTGGTGCTGCCCTTCACCTAGGCAGCCAGGTCCAAATGCCCAGCTCTGAGGACCAGACAACAGAGGGAGTGTACAATTCACTTGTGCTCTGCTGCTTGAGTTGGGCATTTTGCTCTGCTTTGTGGTCCTGGGGGAAGTGGGGAGCCTTTTCTCTGCTCCCCCATCCAAAGATCCCCATGGAGGCCAGAGTTTCTCACTGCTAGCTGCAACTGGTAAAGAAAAATCTATGGGAAGTTGCCAGGCAGGGCGTAGGAGGAGAATTTGGCAGTACTAGTGGGAGGCATCCATTGGAGGTCACAATTAAGGGCTTGGGGCCACAAATGTTATACACCTCTGTTCTAAGAAATGGTGTTATGATCTTATCGTGCCTCTCAAACCGAGAGGTCAAGTCCTAGACCACAACAGTGTCAACTACACTGCATCTTCCTTGAAGGCCCCTCTACAGGCAGAATATACCTTACAGCATCAACAAAGCCTTCCAGATCTGGGGTGGGACCAAACTGATTGCTATACACTTGTTCTATTTTAGCATATGTGCATTTTAAAGAAAAAAAAAATCTTATCACATGAAAGGAAGCATTGCACATATACAGCTGGATTCCATTTTTTGTCCCAGTGACAGTAGAACCCACTGAAGCAGTGGTATTTACTGGTATATTGACCAATCATTCAACAGTTAATTTAATGAGACTCCAATTGGAACTAACCAGTAAGATTCAGACCACAGGCTTGGTTGATCCGATTTCTTTCCAATCATCTTGATGAGGTAAAAAGCAGCTATAACTGGACATAGCTTCTGACCCACTCCCCACAACTAGAATGGCCACCAGCTGGCTGTGAGGTGCACTGGGAAGCTACCAATTGTTGCCCCCAGACTGAATAATTTCATTGTCTGTATAAGTACATTAGTGGACCTTTATACTACACTGGCTTCAAAGAGGATCTCAGGCTCAGTGTAGCAAATAGTGGCAGATGGTTTTAGAAAGCCTTGTGTTCCCATTTCTCCTCTGATAGTCCACAAAAGTTTATGCCAAGGGATATATATTACTTTTTGAGGTGCAGAAAGACTTTCTTCTGTTCATGCTATAGCAGAAAAACATGACTATGTCCCTCTGGGAATCTTCTGATATGAAGAGTTATCCAGCTACTACTACGCCTACTGTACCAGTTTGCAGATATCAGCATAAAATAACAATACCCCCTCCCTCCAAATAACCAAATAAATGCCATTGCTTTTAACTTCAGCTCTTTCAGTCCAAAAAAACCATAAACTACATGAATGTACAATGCATCACACTAAAAGTTGGGGTCTCATGCAGGCTTCTTATCTAAAATATTTTAACTGTGGATCCCAGAAACTAAACCTGAGGCACTATCTGTGCCAATGCCCCATTGTACTGTTAATACTTCCTAAAGCTTATAGTTGCTGTAGTCAATATGGATCCTGCTGCCATGCAGATTTGCTCTAGAATCAACATCATGGCCCAAGATTAATAGCTGTCCAGTAACATGAATTTGGGCATACTAGGCCCTGCTAGATAGTTTCGCTTTAACCTGGCCTTTAATGATTTTAATAAGGCTGAAAACAAAATGGCGGGTAGGAGTGGACTGGGGAAATAAATTTCACTGTTAGTAACTTGCTTTTACAGTTCTCATAACTATTAGGATGGAAGATGAGTCATGTCTGTGCAGTTGTATCTCCTCTGTTCGATTCTGCCCTATATAACCTTAGGGATCCATCTTTCTTTTGTGTTTCCCTGCAGGTGGGCACCCAAGCCCAGAGGCCTCGTTGTCCAACCAGATGGATTTGCAGTATTGATGCCGAGACAGTTTGAAGAAAATATATTGTCCTTGTACTCACTGCAAGGGGACGCTGAAACCCATCACCTAAAGAGCTGGAATGCTTTCCTTTACTGTAGTCCCCCTGCTGTATCATTCATCACCAATATACCTTTTATCTTATAGCAGTTATGTGTCTTGGTTTTTGGTATCAAACCAAGTCTCAGAGAGCCTAGAACTGCAAATGGTTCCATCTCAGAACCACTTTCTACATAACTGTTCTAGCTTTCAGCCCTCCTTCATCTGTTCTCTTAATCTGAACTTTATATTTCAGTTTTCATTTTTAACACTGGAAGCTGCTGGACTTTCTCACCATATGCAGAAAGCAGCAGAGGTATCACTGCCTAAGAACCTGCAAATTACATATGGTATTTTGAAAACCTGGCTATCCCACCTCATCCTTTCCCTTGGTGCTCCTCCTGTCCTTTGCTGGGTTGCATCATTGCTGATACTGTAGGTTTTTTCAGAGGAGACACTTTTTCTTCTTGCTTATGGAATACCAGACCAGCCAGCTCCATTTTTCCCCCCTGCAATTTCATGAAAACAACTGTTTTACATAAGCACCCTCTGCTGGTAAGATGTATGTACAGCGCAGCCTGATGTCAAGAGTTCTGAAAAGCAAGCAAACAGTTCTATGCACTTAAATGTTTTAAGATCAATGACAGTTTATATACCTTCTGACACCAGTTAATGAGATGATAGTAAGCAACTACTTTGTCTCATTCATGTTTTTATCAGGTAAAGGCTGCATGACCAAGGAACTCAGGGCCCCACAATTTTAACTGGGGCCACATCAAAGAACAAAGGACTAAAGTCATCAGGCACATTATCCCTAACGTCAGGATGCCAATCCAGATCAAAATCCCCAAATGTGCCATTTATCTTATTTTTTTAAATTAATGCATGGGTGGCATCTCATTCAGCTTGGTTCTTTGCAGCAAAAAGACAACATACAACAGAACACATCAATTTTATTACTATTAAATATTTCACCTAATCCAACCTCTCCACCCGCTTGCAAGTGGTTTATTAAGTATTATATTATGTAGTCACTTTAAGAGGCATACCAGATGTCAGATGTCTAAGTTTCATGTATTTGGCTTCATGGCTATGTCAGGCAGACATCCATCTTCTTTTGTTGTTAAAGTCTAAACTACTGATTAAATCCAAACCGAGTGAGCCAACACCTAAAAATTACTATTTAGTATAACCTCTGATGGGAAAAGAAGTTTTGAGAACAAACAATCTGAAAAATAATTTTAATTACATTTTGGTGTGCGGGTTTAGCATTAGCTAGACAGTGAAATATACAGCTATTAAATACACAAATAGTGTTTATAAGAAAAAAAATTATATATATGTGTGTGTGTACAAAAATTTGAAACAAGTGAAGATACATTAGGATTTTAAACAATACAAAGTCTTCTCTTTTATAACTCCAGTTTCTATATACAGACAGTAAAATTCCCCAAGCGGAACAACGTTAAATGTGAAACACATTATACAAATATATCACATACAGACATTCTCATAGAGAAGGCACCTCAAATATTTATATCCTGTAGATCCAGCATGAGAAAGCTCGGGGGTCTGGGGGAACATTTTTCCATTGCCAGGACCCTCCAGGGGCCATGTATGCCATCAAAGTGACCACAAGATCACTTCTGGATTTATTTTGTATTAAAGGAATTGAGAGGAAGCATTCTCCCTAGAAGCACAAATATAGCATTTTTAAAAAGCAACCTGGGAGGTTCAGGGCCTCCCCTCCCCAGCAGATGATCAGTCTTACAGTGATCAAATCATGCTTCCATTAAACAACTGAAATCAAAAGGACATGATGTAAATGATTTTGTATTTTCCATTGTGAACAACTAACAGTGGAGTGAGAACAATCTTTAAGAAAGCCAAAAGAGGTCTCAGGCCAGCATCACTTCTCCTGGTAAGCATGTATTTCCTTGGCCCTACTGGAGTCTCTGTTAAAAAAGTTTACAGGATTCTGAAAAAAAAAAAAATGCCACAAGCCTATAAAATGTACTTAGAGAGTCCAAGTGGGAGGCAAGTGCGTATCACGAGCAGCACTCATTCCACTACCTTCAGCCCTTTGAAGTAAAATTAGTATGCTTCAGCTGTCAATGAACAAACACATAAAACACATTTTGTTAAAATGCTACATTTCAATTTACATTTCCAGGGAAAATTAGTTCGAGAGTGTTTGGCAAAATCAGACAGAGGGAGAGAGCTATCAGGAACTTGGTATTTACATCCTGAAGACCAGTTTCAAGAGAACACTTCTATTTGCATAGACGAGAGCATTTTTTCTGATTTGGAGCTGGTGCTCACATAATTAAGACAAAGTATTGTCTCTTACAGCAAAAACAGTAGCAGCTCAATTGCTTATTGTTTCAGCTGTAACACAAAGACTCCAGACTACATTGAACAAAGCTGTCTTCATGACATCTACACAAGAGCCAATGTTTCCTGCTGCCCTCTAAAAAGGGAGGTATGTCACTCTTCTTTTGCACTTCTCCTGTTTTGAGTTTCCTTCTGAAGGCACTGCCCTGCCTTCCTCTCATGTTGTTGTATTACACTGACAAGAATCTTCTGTTCTTTCTGCACATGCCAGTAGATTGTTGACTTCTCCTATGGCATTTGCAAGAGCGGGAGGAATGCTGTTTGTGTTTGTTGCTTCCCATGCCTGGATGGCCTCCAGTATTTTAGAGGGATTGCTAGGACCCAGGTCACAAAGTGCATATGCTGCTGCCAACTGGACACCCCAAGCCACATCTGTAAAGGTTGGAAAGAGAACAGTCACCAATGCCCTTGATCAAAGTCTACTATGGACATTAACATGGTCAGCTGAATGCCATAATTTATTCTAGTACCCTGGAGCACAAGAGAATAAGTTTGGTTCCAGGTCAAACTCATCTTCCATTGCTACTCACACAGAAGCTGATCTGTGTGAAATCATACTCATCACTGTTTCACTGCCCTGCACAATGTCCAGGAACACTCGAGGGTATTTTTGACAGTATGGGATCATGCCTGCCAGACATTTCATCATCATTACCCCCTTACAATAACGAAGCAGGAGACTGGTACCTTTTTCTTTGGCATGCTTGAGAAAGACTCCAATCACAGAACTGATATTTTCCACAGCAGAAGGAAAACCTTCTCTCAACCCTATTTGGCCAAGACGACCTGTGAACAGAAAAATTATGATTATGGCTGGGCTCTCACTGAGCTAGGCTGTTCCTGAGCAGGTGCCCTTTCACACTGCAGTCCTGAAGGTAGCAAATCAAGTGTTCTTCCACAGAAAGAATAAGAATTTCCTTCACAAAGGAAAGTAGATGTCAGAAGCACGTTAAACTTGAATCCTCCCCAGCATCCACTTATTAAAAGGAGTGAATGTTTATGCAAAGAGGAGAATTAAAGAAGAGCATAAGAATAACCATGTTGGATCAGACCGAAGACCTATTGAGTTAACTCTCTCAGAAATAAGAATCCGGTCCTTGCTAGATCACAGTACTTTCCTACAATGATGCAGGGAATAGAAGAGTCAACTTCTTGATGCACTCCTTGGCATCAAAATATGGTAGTAAGAGGATTAGGAGAATGTAGAACACAGCAAATGAGACAGTTCTGTGGAGCCAAAACTGGGGGAATCACACAGGTCTTCAATTCTACTTCCATACTCTGACCTCAGACGAAACCATTCTGATTTGCTAGAGGATGGCAGCACAACCTGGCATGGTCTTTTTCACTTCTGCACTTCCTCTCCTTTTTAATTCTATGCGAACTGCTTTAATTGCTATAGATGGCTAAATGATCATTCTGTCTTGTTATGAGCACTGCATGTGGTAGAGATTATGTATCCAACTGCATTACCTGCAGGTTCTAAAATCTGAGAAAGGGAGAGGTACTATCCTACCTTCTTATTCCTCAGAGACCCAGCCAGGATATTAAAAAGCAGTGTCACCTCAAGCTAATCACTCCTTCTGTTCATGCCAGCAGATGTGGACTAACTGGGAGATATCTTCCTAGTAGACAGGAAGATTCCAAGAGCTTTGAGCCTGCAGATAAAAGCAATACATACTCACCAATCAGCCTGAGCACTGTGGCTACAATTACATCAGAAGGAGAAGAAGTACTTCCATTGCCTTTTCTGTTTTTTATCCACTTGTCCATGATAGGCCAGAGTTCTTTACTGTAGAAGAAAATGGACACTGAGTGCACAAGTACAGACACCCTTCCTGATTTAAAGCTAGCATGATCTGCTGGCACCCATATCATACTCTTACAGAAAAACATGATTTTGGGGGTAAGAAAAAAAGCTGTATCTTGGAACATCAAGGCTTACTTTAATCCTTCTTGACTCATCATAATGGAAACAGCCTGTCCATGATGAAGGAAGAATCAATCAGCATGATTCTTGTAATCCTCTAATCCCATGTGTTCTGTTGTCAAAGTTTCAGGGCCTTTTGTTTCTTTTTGATTTATTCCTCTTAAAAAAAAAACCCAAATAACAAATTCCTCTACTAGGAGTTGGATGACAGAGTACTGCAAACTTGAACAGAATGCCTACACGGGTTCCTAGTACTTTGCCCCAGGAAGTCTACAGAGATCATATAAAGCAGGGGTGGGCCAAGTGCAGCCCATGGGCCACACACCCCCCTTCAGAGTTGTTTTTGTGGCCACTGGGGTCAAAGACTTTTTTTGAGAGATTTTTTACCCCTTTTTTTCATGCAGGAATGCCTCCAAATGTACTCTATGAGGTATACAGTAGATTTCCACCACGTCTGGAGGATCTGCAAGCCTCAAAAATAATTTTTCAAAAAATGTTTTTGCCTGAAATGTTCCAAAATGTCCACTAGGGAGGGTTGGGTAGACTTCCACCACATTTTGCATGTTCTCTGGGCCAATTTAGGCCAAGGAGAAGCCTTTCTGGCAAATCAAAACACAGTGAAAATGCCCCCATATCTCCTAGATGCATTTGGGGGGAACATTTTCCAAGGAAGCTAGCTTTCCATTGCTGCCCACCTCTGATATAAAGGGATTAGCATGCTGCCTTTTTTACAGAAGGAATTTTAGAACCACATTCTGCAGAATGTGGAATCTTTTATAACTTCTATCTATCCTTCCATCCTTCTTTCTCGATGTTATTTATGTGCAATGATTTAGAAACCACGGTGATCCACTGATAACTAGCAAACTGACTGCCAAACAAAGCAGATGGATTGAAATCAAGACAATTAAATCAAATTTTGACTTAAATCAATGTTTTTCTCAATACTTACTTGCATATTTTTTGAATGTTGGTGCAAATCTGCAAACTGAAACTCCTGGCATCCTGTTCAGTATTTACAATCGCAACAAATGGAATGCTCATGTTTGGTTGTTGCCCTATTACAACTGAAAATGCTTCCCAAAAAACTGCCATTGAAGACAGGTGACACCTCCAACATAAGGATTTTCTAGGTATTGAAGGCCGGGGCACTGAGTGATGACACATCCAGCACATTCCTGGCAGCAATCTGTGCTGTGACAAGCAGCAGAAGGGATGGCAAGAGAGGGCTGGACACACCATCGCTCAGTGCTTCCATCTCCAGCAGCCTGGAAATCCTTTCTGTTGGAGGGGTGGGCTGCCTGCCTTCAAAAGTAGGCTTTGGGGGTAGCACTGGGAGACACAGTTATAATGACAGAGCTTTGTCATTCTAGCTATGTGTCCCAATGCAGGATCACAGCCCATTTTTTTAAATGCAGTATTAAATAATACAGTATTGCAGTATTAAATAAATTTGCCCTGTCTTTAAAATGTTTACAACATCTTCCATGTGATGCTGTTCATTTTATTCACAGATTGAAACGGAAATACAATTTTCCAGCTTGTTCTTATTAGAATTTAGGTAATTCAATATGTGTGACAGAACCATTCATCTATTTTTAAGAGACTGTAAGTGTATGTTTAGCTAGCATGTTTCCAAAAAGATTTAGTTTTCATTTTTATTTTAAAATAAGACTCAAGAAAAAAAATAGCATTTTATTTAAAAATATCCAAGCAACTGAAATGAAAAAGTCCCTGATTTAAATAGTAATATCAATTTTAATTTCTTTTTAAATATTGATTTTATTCAACTTACTAACAAATGTGGGAGTGCAAGCATAAAGATAAGAAGCATGTGTGGCAGGCATTCGGCAGCCAATCTTCCTTCCCTGTTCTCAGATGGCTTTGCTGTGCATGCTCCTTGCCATGACCCCAACAACTACCTTTGGTCTCCTCCAACACTGGCAGCCTTTTTCCTGGCAGCTTTCTACTTTACCTTTAAGAATTACAGGTCATGAAGATTTGTGATAGGTGCAGCATGAAAACTAAAGCATGACCTTTTCAAACATCCGAAACATGTATACTGACTATGCTGGAAACACAGTCTAGGAATGAGAAGACATACTGATATGAAAAAAAAAAATACCTGATTATATTGTCATGGGTCCAGCACCACTTTTGATATGAACACAGCAGATCAATAGCAAACACATATTCCCATGTACTCTCTTTCAGGTCCTCTCCATATTCTTCGCTAAACTGAAACTCCATTTGTGGACACAAATGTATCGCCAAAAGCAAGCTGGAGATCATCATGCCAATCTCCACTGGTGCACTCTAGACAAATTAAAAATATATATATTTAAGAGTAATGATTTAGTGTAAACCATGACTGGCAACCTGTTAGTAAATTACAGTGACATAAGTCAGACTCAGGGCACTGCAGCTCACTTTCATGGTTGTTGCATAGGTCAGAATTCTGTTTTTACCATGTGACAACAAAACTCTCCCCCTAAAGTCACCTAGTTTGTGGTGCAGCCCCACTCACAGGTAGTTTGATGTTGTTGGAGAATGGCGCATGAGAAGAGTTATGTGTAGCTGTTTTCCTGTAGCTGGACATGCTGCAAGGACATCATCTGTAGAGAGCTTACAAAACCACCAGAGGTGCCTGTTGGAGAGCATCCAGCTACAGGAAAATCTAGTAAATCCCTGCTCATTCTTCCTATTCTCTGACAACATCAAAAGGAGTGTGTGTGTGTGTGTGTGTGTGTGTGTGTGAGAGAGAGAGAGAGAGAGAGAGAGAGAGAGAGAGAGAGAGAGAGAGAGAGAGAGAGAGAGAGAGAGAGTTGTGCTAATTACAAGGTGAGTTTTTTGAGGCAGGGGCAGCACTGGCAGATGTGGCTATGGAGACACAGCTACATGATACACATATGTGTCCAAATGCAGGAACCTATCCCATATTTTCATGTCAGAAGAATACAGGAGTGCTTTTTGGATTTCTGTGATCCATAGATTCCAAAACCGATAGTGTCCACTTTAGTTGGAATAAAAAAATACTAGTGGAGAAAATAAAAACTCTCCAGAAATATATTGAATCTCCCTCATTGAAGATATTAACTGAACTGCCCTTAACATTTACCCTGGATTCCAGGTAATACTGGTGAAAACACACATCCTTTTCATGTTTTGTCTTTTTGTGTTCTCTATTTAGATATTGCCAGAGTGGCTTGGGTAAAAGCATGTGGTTCTCAAGCTCCTGTGGTGGCAGTGTGGGCTATGCATAAGAAACACAACATAAAAAGGAGTAGAGGCAGGATCAATGGATGCTGAGTTTGTACTGTTCGCCCCCTGCCCACGTCCATTTATTTTGAAACTATGGCTGATGTATCTTTTCATAAGGAGGACATTGTACAGACAGATAAAATATTCCCAATCCCAATAATTAATCAAGGTTAAAGGACCAAAAGTAGGCTCAGACCACCCCATTTCTCCTGTCCCCTTTCACAAGGAGTCTTGAATATTGCTAGCTTTATCTAGACTGATCTTATTCTTGGTTAATACTAACTAGGATATTATGAAACAGTTTGCTGCTGTCATTATCATGGTTACGATCAAGGTCAATATGCCTTCAGGCCGTGGCTTTATTTTTGAAATTTATGTCAGACCTCACTTTTTAAACACCTTTAATGCAGCTTACAACATACACATACAATAAACTATATTAATATAATTTTCATATAAAGCACACACCCACAGAAACAACCCAGTAGCAGCATGATACTAACTTCAGCTGCCATAATATGTTGCCACAAACAACTGTGGTGGAAGAACAGTATGACTCCAGGGTCTATCATTTGTATGTGTGTGTGTATGCTGGTAATATGGCCTACCCTGGTTCATTTCAAGTCCAGCAGTATCTGTTCCTGAAATACCATATCTGTTGGTCAAATTTAGGGGAGAAAGTCTTTTTCTTCACAACTGGTACAAAGAAGGAAGCATTTAATTAAGAGATACTCCAATAAATACAGTCTGCGGCACTCTCTTATGCCTTAGTTAATTGAAAACAAAAGTGATTCTAGTCTTCTAACAAAACTGCAATCCAAAACTGAATGTTCTTGCAAAAAATGGTTCCTGTCATACCTCTTCCCAATTCAAACAGGTTCTCAGGCATTTCAACACATTTCCTCTTGCACGCTGTCTGGCTACTAACTGGATAGCTTTGCTCACCACTCCTTCAGATGAGAATATCTCATTCCACACATTTCCAATAAACAAAGTTAGCCTATCAGATTTGGGAAAATCTGTCATGGAGAAAACAGAGATTAAAACAATGAATATGCAAAAATTATGCAAAAACATTTTACGACTAGATATTCATACAAGTTGAACTTCAAAGAATTCCAGTGTGTCCTCATCCTGTAACAAAAGCACTCCTGGTTCAGGGTTTAGCTCTGCCATAGCCTATTCCAGGGATACTGTAACACATTTATTTTCTGACTTATTTTTAATATTCCATCACTTTCAGAGACAAATGAACCTGATCAGTAATTTATCCACTGCTTTACATCATCTAAACTTGTCTCTTGTATCTATGACAAAAACTCTCACAAAGATACGCCTGTAGACAAAAGAAATGTGGATTCTTGTCAAGAACCTGTCCCATTAGTATTTCGGGGACAGAGGACAACATGATAAAACTACTTTACTTAAACAACAATCAATCCTTTTTCCAATTGGTTTGATACATAAATGCCAACTGGAGCTAGAACAGTACTTTCATATTATAGCGGAGTGGGGTGTGATATGACATGCATCCCATACACAGTATTAGCTGAAAATGCAGATTAGACATTAACATCATTTCAGCATTGTGAAATGCTTTCTTAATGCAATTGTTAAGGGAAACAGGGAAGAGCTTTTCTAACATTTGATATAAGCAAAACTTGTAAGTATTCACACAATGTGAGAAAAAGAAAATCTGGCTTGTTCCTGTTTACAGCAGAGTGTGTTTCACATATCTCAACGTGGAGGTTTTCCCAGACTTAATATAAGACCCACAAGGTCGTTTCTATCAACTGGTCTGATTTCTTGCACCCAAATCTCTGCCAGCCTTAGGTGCTGAAGATAATTAGTAGGATGTACATATTTGGAATATTTAAAATATGACGCAGAACCTGAACAAGTAAACTGTTGTTGTATGCTTCAAATTGTTTCCAACTTGGGGCGACCCTAAGGAGAAGTTATCATGGGGTTTTCTGAGAGCTGAAAAATGCGTTCCTTGTGGACATTTTGGAACATTTCAGGTCACCCCGTGGGTTTCCTTGGCCAAAAGGGGAATAGAACCCTGATCTCCAGGGTCATAATCCAATGCTCAAACTGAGCCCAAAAAGATGGTTTGGAAGTAGAAAGCTTATAGAGTGAGGACAGCAAACTTTCATAACATACATCAGTTAAGAAAAATCTGTACAGAGCATAGCTATATACAATAACCTCAGTTATTATTTTAAAAAAATGATGAATTATTCAGTTAAATGCTGGAAATGTCAGAACTAAACAGGACAGATCAAAATTTACTGAGAATGGCCAGAAAGAAATTCTGAAAAATGATTATGAGCATATGGAAAAAATAATGGGTTAAAAGGTTGTGAAACTTCCAGTGAGTGTTGTGTTTTATTTTCTGAATGATAGAATCATAGAATCATAGTGCTGGAAGAGACCCCAGGGGCCACCCAGTCCAACCCCCTGCCATGCAGGAACACACATCAAAGCACTCCCAACAGATGCCCATCCAGCCTCTGCTTAAAAACCTTAAAATATAGACTTACTAATCAATAGAATCATAGAATCATAGAAATGTAGAGTTGGAAGAGACCACACGGGCCATCCAGTCCAACCCCCTGCCATGCAGGAACACCATCAAAGCACTCTCGACAGATGGCCATCTAGCCTCTGCTTTAAAACCTCCGAAGCAGGAGACTCCACCACACTCCAAGGCAGCATATTCCACTGCCAGACAGCCCTGACTGTCAGGAAGTTCTTCCTGAGGTTCAGGTGGAATCTCCTTTCCTGCAGCTTGAATCCATTGCTCCTTGTTCTGGTCTCTGGAGCAGCAGAAAACAAGTCCTCTCCTTCCTCTACATGGCATCCCTTCAAATATTTAAACATGGCTATCATGTCCCCTCTTAACCTTCTCTTCTGCAGACTAAACATACCCAGCTCTCTAAGTCTATCCTCATAGGGCATGGCTTCCAGGCCTCTCACCATTTCGGTTGCCCTCCTCTGGACCTGCTCCAGCCTGACCATGTCCTTCTTGAATTGGGGTGCCCAGCACTGGACACAGGATTCAAGATGAGGTCTAACCAAAGCAGAGTAGAGTGGTACCAGTACCTCCCTCGATCTAGACACCATACTCCTATTGATGCAGCCGAGAATTGCGTTGGTTGCCGCATCACACTGCTGACTCATGTTCAGCTTGTGGTCTATTAAAACTCCTAGATCCCTTTCACACGTACTGCTATCCAGCCACGCGTCCCCCATCCTATATTTCTGGATTGCATTTTTTCTACTTCAGTGTAGGACCTTACACTTCTCTCTGTTGAATTTCATTTTGTTAGCTTTGGCCCAGCTCTCCAATCTATCCAGGTCATTTTGAATTTTGATCCTGTCCTCTGGCGTATTAGCAACCCCTCCCACATAAACAGTTAAAATCATATATGGTAACTATGGCAGGAATATTGTACATGAAAGGTGTAAATGCTATGTTTCATAAATGAACCCCTGGAAACAAAACTGGGATTCTACTCTTATGGCAAAGTTAAAACTTTATTAGAACAGTTAAAAAAAGAGACAACAATGGGGACAGAGCCTGAAAACTGGCAAAATTTTAGAGTTTTGTAGAATAAAATATATCCAATATTCATGTTTTTGAAGAATATGAAACAGCAACTTATTATCTATGTACAAAGAGTACAAAGAGCCTGACTGCTACACAACACATCAGTCTGGCTACCGCAGATGTTTTTTTGCTCTGGACTCAGAGTATATTGCCTTTCTTGCTATTTGAGATAATTCTGAAGTCTAAGACTCCATTTCTACCTTTGCTAAATGGAGTATTCAGAATATTAAGAAGAAGAAGTGAGGAAATATATCATTATTAGAAGCAGAAGAAGATCTGAATAAAAAGAAATAAGGAGAATGAAGTAACAGTAAAATTACAAATAAACTAGAACACAGCTTGGAGGTGAAAGGAGAAATACTAAAACATATCCCACTGGCAAGGCAAGACAGAAAAAAGGAAAGGAGAGAGAAGAGAGTCAACAGACATAAGCACAAAAGAACTCTTTGAATTCTGTCTTCTGAGGCAAGAGGATTAACCCATGTGGTTGTGAGTTGCTCCTTAGCAGCATCCAGAGAGCAAATCAATGCAACGGAAGTGAGGACAACCTCTCCACAACCAAGATAACCCCCCAAATTTGAATGAGGTCCCCTGTGGTTTGAGCGCTGCACTACAATGCTGAAGACTAGTGTTTGAAACCCCACTCAGCCCTGGAAACCCAATGGGTGATCCTGGGCAAGTCACACTCTCTCAGCCTCAGAGGAAGGTCATGGCAAACCTGCTTTGAACAAATCTGGCCAAGAAACTAAGTTGGAAATGACTTGAAAGCACACAACAAACTCTTCATGAGGTTATTATCCTGTAGAGGGTTTATCTAAAGAAGAACAAAAACCTCTGTCCTTACCCTATTAGCCATTCCTATGAAGGTTTCAGTTTGCTGTGTCAAAACAGGGAGGTGCTTGTGCCACTCCTCGCCTATAGTACCGCAGTGCTGCTCTGGCCTGAAATACATAAACTGAGGCTGGGAACTCTTCAGTTGGCTGACAGCCCTAGTCAATAGACTTTTGCCTGCAGCAGCGCATATTCATGAAGGACTTAGTCAGAACAACAGACGCTTTCAACCATAAGAAGACTTAAGTTAATACCATACCTTCCTTAAGTAGGCTGTAGCAAAACAGCCGTGCTCTTTCAAGATCTCCTAGCTGCCGGCATATTCCAACGTACACCCTGCAGAGGGACTGGATACAATTGTGGCTCAAGGAACTCTTTTCTTTTTTTAGCTTATTCAAAATATCCTGTAATGCTCGCTCAGCTAAGTTCTGTAATATGCAGAACAGTATTTGTTGTAGATGATGCTTTAACACATGAAATATATCTTAATGCAATAAACAGTATACTGCTGCCCATTCAGAGAAATCATTCTGGTCTTCAGACTACCAATTTATAAAAATGCAGGCAAGAGCAGTTCTGTCAAGGCTAACATTATGCCCAATATTTTGAAAAGTATACAACAAGTTTCCTAAAAGTGCACTCAAGGCTGTACACAGCTGAAACCACCATGTTACAAAGCTTTCAAATACGTTATATGAGAAACTAAACTTCATGACAGCAACAGAAAAAGAAACCTCATGGACAATAAAAGGATAACAATGCCCAAGTGAATAAAAACTGAGCAACGTGACAGTAACATCGGAAGAAGTTCAATGAACCTCCCCGAGGGCCTTCACAAAGAAGAACTTCACTGACTCCTGCCAAGTTACTTGCTGGCCTCTATCATACAAAACATGGTACTATCTTTACTGGGCATGTATGGCTGTGAAGGATGGCAACAACACAATGGAAGACCATACGCAATGCAGGCAGAAGCTTCAAGATTCAATTCCCAATGTCTATGGTCAGAATGCATCTCTACTTGGCACCTTGGATAGACACTGCTGATCAGAACAGACAAAACTGAATGACCCAGTGATATCCCTAAACATAAGCCAATTTCAAATGAGCAAAGGTAGGAAACTGCGGTTTTACAGATGTTTTTGGCCTGCAACTCCCGTCAGCCCTAGCCAGAATGGTGAAAACTTATGAGAATTGCAGCTGAAAAACATCTGAAAAGCCACAGTTGCCCAACCCCTGCACTATATGAACAATTAGTCATTTAAAATGGGTAACTGCTACCAAGAATTCTGAACAAAGGCTTAAACCAGTTGATTTTAAACTGCAGGAGAGACCTCCCTTAGACTATGTGGGACACCTGGAAGAGGCCAGAAAATTCCAGTGAAGGAAATGGACCTACAAGCGTATGACACCTTCCTTCCCATTAGTGAACACCTGCATGGCTGCAAAGTCTCATGCAAAGGAGTGTGAGGCACACTGAACTGATGGAATTTGCCCCCTGTATCACTCTAGAAACAGCTGCTTATTTTTATGTGTTTAAGAACAGATTGGGAGTGGAGAGGGATCTCTTATTTTAATGCTAATATTGGGGTCAGTACCTCAAGTCATATATCCTCTTAAGAGGCAGCAAGCTGTAGATACACAACTATTAGCACATTTCTTTCTATACTTATCTATACAAATTCTCTGGCATTCAAATCTATATTTATTTATTTATTTAACTTGTACTCTGCTTTTCTCCGGGGATGGAATCCAAGAGATCAGATAAGATGGTGGTAAAAGAAGATTGTAGTAAGTTTAGAAGTCACAGCAGAGTTTAAGAACACAAAGCACTGAAATGCCTCTGATTATTATCTATGAAAAGAGATTGAAAACCATCTTCTGACCCCATTATATGCCATTAAAGGGAACTGAACTAAGAACCAACAATTCCAGCTAATGTGTCTTAAAAATAATTAGATACCAGTGCCGGAATTGCACGGTGCAAGCTGGCAGTTATAAAGAGAGGCAATGAAATTTCTCATCTATACTATGACTCTAAGTATTATTCTAGAAAGTACTACGCTTTACATACGTATGCATCATTCTAAATATATGACAAAGGTTTAAAAATTATCCAACTGACCTTCTTTGTAACACCAAACTCGTGGACCACTTCTTTCTCTTCGTCTCTCATAACAGGTACCCTTGAGGTATTGCCCACATGAACATGGCTAGCAATAACAGGTAACAGGTCAAAACAAGCTTCAGAAATTTTCTCCAGTGCTACTGCCACAGCCTTACTATCAGGATCATCAATTTGCTCCACCGCCAAAAGCAATTCTGAATCGCAGTCCCCAGCTGACTGAATAGCATCCTCATTGATCAGATGGTCAGTTTCATCAGTAGCATACGAAGTATCAGCATCTGAAACTCTATCTGAAAGCTGTTCCTTGCTGAGGTCCAAGTTTGGTGACTCGATATCTAGCCTTGGCCTTTTGGCACTCTTTGGCACAACTACAGGTGAAACTGTCCTTTTCCCGGCCTCGCTCATATTGCAGGATGTCTGCTCTGAGTCATGCTTGAATGTAGTCCCTGCTTTAACAAAAGCAGTGGATGTCGAAGCAATTGCTTTAAACCCGCTGATTTGATGGACAGGCTGTGGGATATTCTTACCATCTACAGAAGATGACCTATTGAGCTGAATGTTACCTTTCAGGATGTTGAGAGTTCTTGCTCGAGCAGATAGCTCTGGATACATACTATCCAAAATTTTCACAGAGTTTTCCTGAGGCACAGGTAGAGCAGCAACACCAGCTGCAGATGGAGGAAGTCTACCTGGTACAGGAAGGGCATGTTTAGGAGTGGTGGCACAAAACTGAAGAGGGGAAGACAGAATTCTCTGATCTACTGGCATTTCACAGGGAGATGGGGTAGTAAATGTAGCAGGAGACTTGCACCTCATGGTATCTGACAGTGGTGACATTAGAACTGGAGGAACTGGAGCTTTATGTAAAGGAGAAATCGATTCATCCAATGAGGATGGCAAGGAAAGCTGGCGGGACAATAATCTTCTTGGGGAAAGGGACTGAACAGGTCTTGGAGGGGTAGCCATCAGAGGAGGGAGCAAAGGAGGTAATGGTGGGCCCATCTCTTGCCTAATTTTTGTTAGAGTTCTTGGATAATGCTTTGTTGGTGTCAAAGTATCTGTACTGGGTAAAACGGTTTCAGCTAGCAAGGTATGCTGACGTTTCTTCTTCCTCTTTTGGCCAGCTGCTCTTTGGAAAAGGCTGTCATGACCATCTTTAATACCTGAAACATTTATACAGTCTGATGGCATAGGTATCTGCTCTGTTCCATCCTTTGTGTAAGATGCAAAAGGAACTAAGGATTCCAGTTTCTCTGATACTGATTTCTGTGGTTTGGAGGGGCAGTTAGAAGATTCGGGGCCAGGTGGTATGGAATTCCAGTTGGCCTTAAAAGCTGATGTTTCCCCATTATTACTTATGTGGCCTTCCTTGCTATGGGAAGTATTACTATCACCATCAACATGGTGGGATATTAAATAGTTTTGCTCCAGGTTTGCACTGCATGTTGAAGCAATAATATTTATGCCTTGCTCAGCATTCAGTTTCCCTTTACTAAAGTGTGACTGAGTTGTGGAGGTTTCTATACTAGCACCACTGCACTTTAGATCTGGGGTAATTACAGCCCTATCAGTCTCTAAATCACTGACAGATGACTTCCTGGAGACAGATTTGCTGTTATATATTTTCTCCTTGCTTGGTGATGAAGCAGCTACCAAAATATTTTCTTCTGCTAGCTTTCCTTCTGATCTCTCTTTTGTAATAGAGGCTTTCAGTTTTAATGAGGCATTTTGATTACTACATAGCAATTCCACTGAACATGAACTGTCCTGAGTCCTTTCCACCGCTTCATTAGCACAGGAATCAGTGTCATGTCCTGGAGCCTGATTATCTTTTTGAGATGCAACTTCATGTCCATTACCACCTGAAAGAGTCATATTAGATTCTGTACCTGCATGGCTGTTTCTGATAGCCCCCATTTCACCTATGGCAACCAGTGGCTCCTGGGGTGTTCTTATGAACTTCACCTTTCTTAATGGGCAGTCTTCCTCTTCTTCTGATGAAATTGAGACAGATGAACTTATAACCTTAACAGTATTTTCTGATGCCTCAGTTGTGACCACTCCTGCAGAACTTTTACCACTACTTGATATTTCATCTGTTTCTTTAGATGCAGCTTCATAGAGAGTATGTTCTAAAGAGCTGCTTTTTGAGGGCTTCCTCAGCTTCCTATCAGGAGGAGTAAGCAGCTCCTCATCACTTAGAACTGATCTGTTTGCTGGAGGAATGTGTACTGTGTTAACACTGTTTAGATCAGAAGTCCCAGGAGTTAGTGCTTTGTAGTTTTCTCTACTACAAGAGCCTTTAAAAGTAATTAGTGCCTGCGGTTTGCTGACAAACTCCTCATCTTTATTGTTGGAAGGGCAGAAACAGTCAAGGGGCTCACGCTTCTCTTCCTCAGAATCAGCAGCATTTTCCTTTTTATTCTTCCAACCCTCTGCAATATTATGATCAAAATGAGTAATATCTTCTCTGACTGGCGAGGACGGGGTAATACACACTGGGGTAGAAGACAGTGTGTTTCCAGCAATGTCAGAGCTTTGGCCATCCCTGATGAAAACCTTCAAATTAGCATCACTGACATCCATGGGCTCTGTAGCAGGCAGAGAAGCAGTCATCACTGTGACAGGCAAAACTGTTTCAGTACCTTCATTGCTGGTTTGTGGCACATCTTCCACAGAGTGAGCTGGATCTTTAGTCCTGTTCTGTTCTGACAACACCTCCTTTGTTACAGGACGCTCATCATGTTTTTTGTCCTTTTTCAGAGCATATTTTCTTTGGTGACATGAATTGTTCTTACTATTCCAGTATGACATTTCTTGAGATGTGCCACTGATCCCATATTGCAGATGTTCGAACATCAAATTGTTCTCCACACTTCTGTTATGCACAGTTTCCAAAACACTTCCTTCTACCATAACAGACTGCATAGTCCCTGTTTCTGTGGTATTCAGTGATTCACCATCTTCCTTCTCAAGTCCTTTTGATGCCAGACATTCAGTTTCTCTCAAAGCCTCCACAGTGTGAACATTATTTGAAATTGTGTGCATTTTGGACTTGCATTGAGACTCTGTGTCCACATTGTCAACCTGACACAGTTTTGAAATACTTCCAGTGGCACTCTCCATTTCCAAGACTAAAGTGTTAGGTTCAAAACGATCCGCAGACTGCAACAAACAATCTTTGATAACACATGTCTGAGCTAGTAATATACAATTACTTTCACAATCTGCGTGTTCTTCTGCAGATTTACAGTTATCTTTTTTGTTAATTAACTGTTGCAACTGTAGGCATTCTTCCTTTTTTCTGTTCACTGACTTGTGTTCCTCAGTAATGCTATCAGTGACTTCTATCTGGTTATCATCTACCTTTTCAGTAGGTGTAAAAAAGGCTGCCCGGCATTCATTCTCAGTATGGACTGCTTCGTCTACATGATATAATGATTTCTTGCATCCATCAGCTACCTTTGTAGCATCTGACTGCGAAACTGAAAAGCTCATAACTTCTTCTTCCCTGTTTTCCTCAGTTTCATTCTGTTTGTCACATCTTTCTTCATTCATGTAGTTTTTTTCTATACATTGTGATCTGACAGAGTCATCAATCTTTTTTTCAACAGAACATGTGAATGGTTCCTCAGCAACCTCTTGCTTGATCTGTTCTATAGGATGATCTGTTTCAGAAAGGAACTTACAGTTTGTGATTTTCATTTTATGTTCCAATAAGGGTTCACCACTTCTGCCTCTGCCAAGTCCTTCAGTTGCTGTATTTTGCTCATCCCTTGTTACACATTCAGTGGACTCTTCACCAAGAGATCTAATTTCTCCCGAATAAGATATTGGCTGCACATCCTTAAGGAATTCTTTTGCCACTTCTCCTTGTCTGATGACATTACTAGAACCATCCTCACATTTTTCAGGAATTCCTGGTACACTTTCAACAACAAAAACTGGTTCTTCTGTGTGCTGTTGATCCTCTCTTTTGGAAGACTGGGACAAATAATCTTCTACTGTTCCAGTTAGTAACTCCTTCCCATCATTTTTCATGAAGTCAATACATTCTTCAAATACATGCATGGTCCTATTTGTAACTATTTTTTGCACATGCACCAGCTCAGTTGTCTTTTCTTCACCTCGTACACTAATGGACATTAAATCAGGCAACAAAGTGGTATCTTTTGTTTCCGTTATGTTAAATAACTTTTCTTCGATGTCTTCTATACTGGCCCCTGTTATTTCAGTGGCTGTGTGCATTTCCATCAAGTCAGAGTTCTCTTCAGAATTCTCTTCTTCCTTGGATTTGGCTTTTTGCTCATTAAGGTATTTTGCTTTTGCTTTTACTGGGCCAGAACACACTTCTTCACTTCTTAATTTTCTCAATTTTTCAGGTGGCTCCTGAGGATCAATATTTGCACTGCTAACAACAGATGAACTGCATTTATTCCAAGACTGTGATGAATATTTTTCATGCCTATTTTTAGCTGTTTCTTCATCTTGACCATAGTTTTCAATGATATTTTCAAGCATCTGTGCATTGCCATCCATTTCTTCATCACTGGAATCTGTTATGTCTCCAAATAAGATATCCTTGAGGAGATAAGTGAAAATAGGTAGTTACAATATTTTCCACAGTTATTAATATAGCTGTTGCATTATCTTGCTTAGTACTTAATTTAGCAAAATGGGAATGGACCACTAAAGGCATTTTCAAACCACTAGGCACTGAAGTCACAACTTAAGTGTAGTTTCCAGCAAGATGGTAAAACATTTTTGGGTGCAACGCTTTCAAATTCACATAATGGCATGGTCCTCCATACCAAAATACAACCCCAAGAAAGCTGTCAATTCAGGGAATAAGTTTTCTCTAAGGATGCTTTATGTTCAACAATTTATTTTTATAAGGTAACTTTATCACCTCAGTGAGAATTAAAACTTAAACTAAAACACATCTGTTAGTAAAAGATAATTCTCTTTACAGGGTTTAACTTGGCCTGCAGGGTTTATCATGTAATCTTAAAGTGTTTTATGTTTGACAAATAAACTTTTGAAATTTTATGTAAAGAAAATATCTTAAGTTACTTTCAATCAATAGAACTAAACAACACACACAAAAAAGCAACAGCTAAAGTTCAAGAGATCAGACAGTCATTCAATATATTTTGAAAGATCTTCCTAAAACCAAACTGGTTTCACCCAAGGACAGAATTAATAATGCTAATTAGTGGAGTATACAGAAGGGCCATAGCTCAATGGCAGATCACATAAGAAGTTCAATCCCTGACACATTTTGCTAGGCCTAGTAAAGAATTTGGCCTGAATCCCTGGACAACCATTGCCAGTCAGGGTAGATTAACGTTGTCCTACCTTTAATTCTATACACATCAAAGGTGGCCAATGGGGAAGCATCAAGGGAACTAAAGCCCAAAACATCTTTGTTGGACTTGGGCAGTCTTTCAGGGCAACGTTTCCACAGTTAGACTCTCTGTCTAAGCATGTTCTTGCTTTATATATGTAGTTCTGCTATTCTTAATTCAATAAGCGGAGCAAGGAAATCATAAGTTCCTTTGGCAAAAATGCCTCTCTTATGCAACACAACAAAACTTATTTGATAATTCTACATCCCACGACACGTTGTAAAAACTACTGTAGAGCAACTAACAAAAAGCTATTAGAAATAAAGATCAGCATACACTACAAATCCATAATTATAGCACGCTACAATAAACTGAAGAGTTGTCACTTACGTGAACGATCATTCTGGGACGACAGGAGGAACAATCCACAACGCCTGGGTTTGATCCTCGTGCCAGCTGACGCAGGAGTCGTTCTCGAGCTTGATGTTAGAATCCGTTAAACTGACTCCCTGACCCTCTCTCTTCAGTCTCCTTCTCCAGCGTACTGTACTTTCCCACCAATTGCCTGATAACTTCCATCTTCATACTAGTGTTGGGTGTGGATTGCTCCTCCTGTCATCCCAGAATGATCGTTCACGTAAGTAACAACTCTTCATTCTCAGGCTGACAGGAGGATCAATCCACAATGCCTGGGATTTCCCCAAGCTGTTCCATGGGTGGGTATGTTCTCTACAGCACAGCTTGCAACACCCTACGGCCAAACGCCGCCTGGGATGACCTATACTTATCTAGCTTATAGTGCTTAATGAAGGTGGAAGCCTCCTTCCACCCCGCCGCACTACAAACGTTTTCCAACGAATATGTAGAGTCATATGCTACCGACATAGCCATCGAACGTGTTGAATGTGGCCACACATTAACTGGTCTTGGCTGCTTAGAATAGTCATAACATATGAAAATACAGGTCTTTATCCATGCCGCTATGACTGCCTTACTTGCACGCTGGCCCAGGGTCTTAGGCTGGAATGATAGCAATAGCGCATCTGACTTCTGAAATTCCCTTGTTCTCTTAATATAGGCCTTTACTGTCTGTCTAACGTCTAATGTGTGCCATTTCTTTTCCAATGGATGTACCGGCTTGGGGCAAAACATTGGTAGATGAATAAGTTGCTGTTGCGCAAATGATGACAAGCACTTGGGTTTAAAGGAAGGATCGAAACCCAATGTCAACTTGTCGTGGTCGAATTTACACAAGTTCTCATTCACAGATAACGCCGCTAATTCCGAAACTCTTCTGGCTGATGTAATAGCCAGGAGAAAAGCTGTCTTAAAAGTTAGTAGTCGCAACGATGCCTCTCCCAATGGTTCAAATGGTGGCGCTGTGAGTGCATTCAACACTAAGTTCAAATCCCAGGATGGGAACCCATGTACCGTTGGGAAAGAAGACAACGTCGCTCCCCTCAGGAAACGTTTTATGCGAGGATGCCTTGCATATGAAGAACCGTCCTCCTTTAAAATAGCTGATAATGCCATCACCTGCCTTTTCAAAGGGTTAGGCCGGAGACCCTTCTCCAGACCATCTTGCAAGAAGTGGAGCAGATGTGTCACTCCTACCCCTGCCAAAGGAATATTTCTCCTCACACCATTTTGTGAAAATTTTCCAAGTTCTGTCGTAAATTTTCTGTGTGGATTCCCTACGGGAACCAAGTATAGTCTTGACTACGTTTTCAGTATACCCATGTTGGGTTAGAAATCGCCTCTCAACCTCCAAGCTGCCAGATTTAACCACTTGGGGTCTGGATGGCTCACCGGTCCCTGTTTCAGTAGATCCGGCCTGCAAGACAACCTCCAAGGTCGACCCTGGGCTAATTGCAGTAGTAATGGGAACCATGGCCTCCTCGGCCAAAACGGCGCTATTAACACCACTGAGGCTTTCTCCAGGCGTATCTTTGCCAGCACCCTTTGTACAATTCGAATGGGTGGAAATGCATAGTGAGTCCCTGGGGGCCGTGGTACCGTCAGTGCATCAAACGCTTCGGCACCTTTGTCACCAAGTATTGAAAAATACCTTTTTAACTTGGTATTCCCTGCAGTAGCAAATAAGTCTATCCGTAAGAGCCCAAAAATGCTGTTTATCACCTGGAAAACCTCCACATTGAGGGACTACTCCCCTGGATGTATACAATTCCTGCTCAAATAGTCCGCTTGGATGTTTTGTTCCCCCTTCAAATGTACCGCAGTAATTGAGCGCAAATGCATCTCGGCCCAGTTGAGAAGGCGAGTCGACTCTGTCACTAGAGCGACCGAATGCAGCCCTCCTTGTTTGCATATATAAGCTTTGGCCATCATATTGTCCATTAACACCTTCACATGACGGTCCTTCACAAGGTGCACGCACTTCTGGAGAGCAAGACGGATGGTCTTCAACTCCAGAAAGTTGATATTATGGCACTTGTCTGTGGCCGTCCACAGCCCCTGCACAGAATGACCCTGGCAGTGAGCTCCCCAACCGGAAAGGCTCGCATCTGTTGTTATGTGCATCACCTCCTGTTTCTGAAAACGTAAGCCTGACGCCACATTCTGCCTTTTCAGCCACCAGACCATGCCCGTCCGAATATGACGAGGCACCTCTACTTTGTAATGCCTCTTTCTTGTGATGGCTGATTGATGTCCCATTAACAGCTTCTGCAAGGGCTTCAAATGGAAACTGCCCCATTGAATTAACTGAGTTGTTGACACTAACGTTCCCAGAATTTTCGCCAACTGCATCAGATCCAGAGATCTGCGCTGCGATAACATCCGAGCCACATGCTGTACTTTCTCCAATCTTTCTGAGGAAAGATACATTCTGCCTTTCCTTGTATCTATCCGTGCCCCCAAATGAGTCAAGTTCATTGTAGGTGTCAACATGCTCTTTTCGATGTTGATCAAAAATCCGTAATCTGAGAGCACTTGCATTGTCAACTCCAAATCGTGTTTTAGCTCGGCTTCTGTCCGTGCCTTCAATAAAATGTCGTTCAAGTAGGGGAATAACTGCACTTCCCACACTCTTAGGAATGCTACAAGTGGAATTAGAACCTTTGTGAAAACTCTGGGTGCAGATGCCAGGCCAAATGGCAAGGCCTTGAACTGATAATGACCGGTCTGGTAGTTGAATCTCAGGTATCTCCTGTCCTCCACACACATAGGGACATGGAGATACGCCTCCTTCAGGTCTATAGATGTCATATATTCCCCTATCTCCAAATTGTCCCTGATAACCTGCAATGTTTCCATTTTGAACTTTTTGTACTTCACAAACTTGTTTAGATACCTGAGGTTCAACACTGGTCTGTATTTGCCATTTGGCTTGGACACCACAAAAAACACTGAGTACACTCCTACACCCCTTTGTTGCTCCGGAACTTTCTCTATGGCTCCTATATGTAACAGATGTACAATTTCTTGGTGGACTACTTGGTGTCTGTCCTGCTCTTTCGGGACTGGGGATGGAAGAAATCTGTCTTTGGGTGTAGTGTGGAAGAAAATTTTGTAACTGCGGGTCACCACCTTTAACACCCACTGGTCTGATGTTATTTGAGACCACTTGTACCCGAAAGACAGAAGTCTTCTCCCCACTTTCTGATTCTGGTAGTCAATATTGTGGCTTTCCTCGCTTGGACACATTTCCAAGCTTTCCCTGTCCCTGCTTACCGTTTTGGTACTGCCTTGCATATTGAGGCCTTGGTCTGCCCCATTGGAACCTACCTGACCTATACTCTGAGTTTCTTGCTGTATATCCGTAAGTCCTACCCCCTCGAAAGGAACAGTTTGAATTTCTGAAGCCTCTCCTGTCCGCTTTCCTCTTTTGAAGAGTGGGCATGACCAGCTTCTTTTCCTTAGTCTCGACCAAGACCTTCTCTAAGGCTTTGGTACCGAAAAGTAGATCACCCTGAAATGGGACGTATGCTAAATTACTGTGCGATTTCTGGTCAGCTTCCCAGTGGCGCAACCACAGGGAATGTCTTGCCACTGTTAACATATTTATGTTTCTTGCCGCAAATATGGTAGCACCCAATCCAGTGTCTGCGACATACTTAAGGACCCTCTGAATCCTCTCCACTGCCTTTAATAGTTCTTGCCTACTGAAATCTCGGGCTTCCAAGACGTCCTGTGACCACAAGACCGCCGCCCTTGCAAACATTGATGCAGCAGTTGATGCCTTAATTCTCGCAGAGGCTGCCTCATGACCTTTGTGCAAAGATGATTCGGCCCTGCGCTCATCCATTTCTTTTAATTGTGTGTCATTTTCCCTAGGGACAATAGCTCCCAACACTAATCCTACAATTGGAGTGTCCACAGGGGGTACCTTTAAGAATTCTACATCTTCCTTCAGGAAAGAGTACAGTTTATGATTGCATGATAAACTCTTCCTAGTACTACCCTGATTATTCCACTCTGCCAAGATGACATCCTTAAAAAGTTCTGGCAGAGGAAACTCCATACTTCTAGATTCTCTTTTCTTAATCACCGATGCTAATTTACATTCTTTACTTCCTTCTCTTTGGTCATCCTTATCACCATCCAGACCTAGTGTTTGAAGCACGCTTTCCAGTGTACCTTTAAAGAAATCTGCTTCAAACATCCTGTCTGTCTCTGATTTATCCTCCTCGTCAATATCAGAGTATTCCTCGACTTCCTCTACTTCTATCATCTCCTCCTGATTGAAGTCATCATCACTAAAGTTTTCCAATTCAGACTTTACCTTAGTGACTCCTCTCGACTGGGCAGGGGTGCCCTTTTTAACATGGACTTCTCCTTAAGAGTAACTTTGCTTATCTCTGCTTGACACACCTGACATCACACTAGCCCCAGGATTGTCAGTAAAATCCAGTTTTCTCTTTTTGGCTTGCTGCTCCCTTGTATCTTCATCACCCTCCAGGGCAGTCTGATGTAAATGCATTTGATAATTTATTACTTGGTTCTTATTAATTGATTGTGTCTCCATTTGATTACTTAAATCAGCTGTTTCCGAATTCATTAGACCCTGTTGTTCCACTAAAACTGCCTTGAATTGCACAGAGACAGCGTCTCTAATCATCTGTTGCATCTCCCCACAGAGACTATCACACATATATTGCCTCTGGCCTTGGCCACCCCAGTATGCCTGACTGGGCTCCCATTGTGGCTCTGGCCTTCGCTGTGGTGCATTAGCTAGCCATCCGGCTAGAAACTGCCTCATGTCTGCTCCCCACGGCCCGCTATCCGCTGGTGAAGCTGTCTGGTCGCAACAGCTGTTATCCACCATGAGAAGTGTGGCAGCTCTGCGCACCTCCGCAGGCGCAGTCACTTTCTGGCCGTTGCTATTGGTCGCGTGCGTCGCCACACTCAAAATGGCGGCCGCTGAGTCAGAGGGGCTGTCTTTCTTCCCAGGTGCCATCTTGGAATTCTTATTTCCAAGATGGCACCTGGAACTCTCACCGGTAAGTGGCTGCATACCTGCGCTCTGTTTTGTGAGCTTTTTTACGCTCTGTTTATCCTTCTTACTACTCTTCTTATCCGCCCTCTTCTCCAACAGCTTTTTCCCCTCCGAGGGCTTTTTGTTGGCAGCCATTTTAGTCTCATCAGCCTCGCTCTCACTGGAGGACTGAAAAATTTTTCTGAGCTCCGCTGCGCGCTCTTCCTCAGAGAGACACTGTGTTCTTTCTTTCGTAACAGGAGCTCCCAGAACTTCATCTGAAGCCTGCCTTGCAGCGGTCTTCTGGACGGTAGGCTGCTTAGCGGTGACCGAGCCCAGCTCCGTGGTGCTACGGATCACCTCTTCTGCCTGGGTCACTTTCCCAGTCGTATTTTTCTCGGTAGCCATTTCTTCTCTCTCTCGTTTTTTTTCTTTTTTTCCAGCTATTCTAAACTATTTTACCCCACTAAGAACGGAGAGGGAGTCTAACGGGTCCTACTGTCATGCAGGAGAAAACAAAAACTGAAGGGAGAGGGTCAGGGAGTCAGTTTAACGGATTCTAACATCAAGCTCGAGAACGACTCCTGCGTCAGCTGGCACGAGGATCTAACCCAAGCGTTGTGGATTGATCCTCCTGTCAGCCCGAGAATAAATCTATTCCCCTTTCCCAAAATTGCTATTTGAATATTCATGTTGTGAACTCTCTTAAAAAGTCAAGTCTGGTAAATCTCTCTGAAAAATTACTGAGGATGCTACCACTAAGAGGGCCCCACTACTTGTACCAACCACGCTTAACATCACACATTGATATTACTTCACGCAGAACCCCTCTGCAGACTTAGGAGCACATAGAAAGTTCATACAGAAAGCTACGAAGGCTTGGAATAAGTCACTAACATTTTAAAGGTAACATCAATATTTTGAATTACACCCTCAAATTAAACTGTCAGTCGCTTGTGCAACAGAGGCACCATTTCCCTGGGATATATACCCTCACGGATTTTGTCGGCTAAGGATAACAGTTTCCTTTCAGTTCCTGAAATGCTATAAAACACTGCAATACTTGTTTACCAGCAATAATAGTAGACCATGCTCATCATAGATAACAAGGTATCTTTCATGTTGCCTTCAACTATCACCTACTTCCAAACTACAACAGTCTTGATGAAATGTACTATACGTTCTAATTTTTATTAATTTTTTTTTAACTTACTGGAGTAGTGGCTGGTGAAAACTGTATGGGAGACAGTAGAGGGGGAAGAGGCCTAACCCACTTCAGAACATCTCGCAGGCTTTCATCACATTCTTCATGGTCCATGCTGAGAAGATTCATACTAGTTGCTGATAAATGCATGTGAGAAATATCTTCTAGAGATCTGCCTCCACAAAAAGTGCTATTGCCAATTTCAGTAGTTTCCATAGTCTTGCTTTCTACTACATCACTGTATTCAGCAGACTTTTTATCCAATTTTATATGTAATGCTGACAAAGTAGTTTCTGCTGCACAGGTTTCAGATAAAGAACTATCAGAATTTCTCTCTCCTTGAGAATTCTTGAGTTTTTGAGGATTCTGCATCATTTCTATAAAAGAGAAGATTAGTTGCGATTTAAATAAAAATACTATATTCTCCTAACCTCCTGAAGGTTTAAGGTACCAAAACATGATACCCAGAATCATTTGTTCCAGCTTTTTAGTTTTATTAGCCAAAATGGTATTCAATCACTTGAATCTGACATAAGGATTTAAGTCAGGACAGACTGTATAAGCACTCTTTCATTCTGAATTCTCTGTGTGGGACGTAGTGACGGCAGGGAGCAAAAACAACCTTTTTGAGAATAAAAAGGCAGGAAATAAATATTTTCATCTTCATCATCTTCACCACCACCATCACTACCACCACCACCACCACCACCATCAGTTGCCAGAATGCCCTTATGTTGACAGAAGAGTATGGATCCCTGTTGGCTGACTGCTGTACACAAGTACAGTACGAGAATCTCTGCTATCAAAATAAATGTTGATCGTACCATATTTGGATATGACCAACAAAAGAGATCATAAGTTTCTTGCTTGTCTTGCAGACAATTTCATGGTCCAGAAGGTGGAAGAGGCCACAAGGGGATCAAATATTCTAGACCTGATCCTGACCAATAGGGATGACCTTGTTAATGAGGTAGAAGTGGTTGGATCTTTAGGGGGGAGTGACCATGCCCTATTGGAATTTGGCATTCAGTGGGAAGGAGAAGATAAGTGTAGCCAGACACTCATCTTAGATTTTAAAAAAGCGGACTTCTGTAAACTTAGGGAGCTGCTGGCTGGAATTCAGTGGTCAAGAATAGTGAAAGGGAAAGGAGTTCAGGAGGCATGGGAGTTCCTTAAAAGGGAGATACTGAAGGCACAGTCTAAAACTGTGCCAATAAGGAGGAAAAATGGAAGGCATCTGAAGAAACCAGAATGGTAGACTAAAGAACTCTCAGTTGAGCTAAGTGTTAAGAGAAACACGTACAGGAAATGGAAGAAGGGGGAAACCACCAAAGAAGAATTTAAGCAAGTAGCTAGGAGATGTAGGGAGGAGGTCAGAAAGGCTAAAGCACAGAACAAACTTAGGCTGGCCACAGACATCAAAAACAATAAAAAGGGCTTTTTTAAATATGTCCGTAGCAAAAGGAAAAAGAAGGAGATGATAGGGTCGCTGCGCAGAGAAGATGGCGAATTACTAACGGGGGAAGAGAAAAGGCAGAACTACTTAACACCTTCTTTGCCTCATTTTTTTCCCAGAAGGATACAAGCACTCAACCTGGCGGTTGGGGAGCAGGGGAGGAAGCAGGGGAAATGAGGCACATAATAGGTAGAGAGGTGGTACAGGAATACCTGGCCACACTGGATGAATTCAAGTCTCCAGGGCCAGATGAATTGCTTCCTAGGATATTAAAAGAACTGGCAGAGGTCATTTCGGAACCGCTTGCTATAATCTTTGAGAAATCTTGGAGGACAGGAGAAGTTCCAGCAGACTGGAAGAGGGCAAATGTTGTCCCCATCTTCAAGAAGGGAAAAAAAGAGAACCCAAATAATTATCGCCCAGTCAGCCTGACGTCAGTACCCGGAAAGATTCTGGAGCAGATCATTAAGCAGTCAGTTTATAATCACTTAGAAAGCAACGCGGTAATCACGAGAAGTCAACATGGATTTCTCAAAAATAAGTCATGCCAGACTAATCTTATCTCTTTTTACGATAGAGTTACTAGCTTGATAGATGAAGGGAATGCTGTGGATGTAGCATTTCTCGATTTCAGTAAGGCCTTTGACAAAGTTCCCCATGACATTCTTGCAAAGAAGCTAGTAAAATGAGGGCTGGACAGGGCTACTGTTAGTTGGATTTGTAACTGGTTGACCGACCGAACCCAAAGGGTGATCACGAACGGCTGCTTTTCATCCCGGAGAGAAGTGACTAGCAGGGTGCCACAGGGTTCTGTCCTGGGCCCAGTGCTGTTCAATATCTTCACCAACGACTTGGATGAAGGAATAGAGGGCATGCTCATCAAATTTGCAGATGACATCAAATTGGGAGGGGTTGCTAATATGCCAGAGGACAGGATCAAAATTCAAAATGACCTGGATAGATTGGAGAGCTGGGTCAAAGCTAACAAAATAAAATTCAACAGAGAGAAGTGTAAGGTCCTGCACTTAGGTAGAAAAAATGGAATACAAAAATATAGGATGGGGGACACCTGGCTGGATGGCAGTACGTGTGAAAGGGATCTAGGAGTTTTAACAGACCACAAGCTGAACATGAGTCAGCAGTGTGATGCGGCAGCCAAGAAAGCCAATGCAATTCTTGGCTGCATCAATAGGAGTATGGTGTCTAGATCGAGGGAGGTACTAGTACCACTCTACTCTGCTTTGGTTAGACCTCATCTTGAATCCTGTGTCCAGTGCTGGGCACCCCAATTCAAGAAGGACATGGTCAGGCTGGAGCAGGTCCAGAGGAGGGCAACCAAAATGGTGAGAGGCCTGGAAGACGTGCCCTATGAGGACAGACTTAGAGAGCTGGGTATGTTTAGTCTGCAGAAGAGAAGGTTAAGAGGGGACATGATAGCCATGTTTAAATATTTGAAGGGATGCCAAGTAGAAGAAGGAGAGGGCTTGTTTTCTGCTGCTCCAGAGACCAGGACAAGGAGTAATGGATTCAAGCTGCAGGAAAGGAGATTCCACCTGAACCTCAGGAAGAACTTCCTGACAGTCAGGGCTGTCCGGCAGTGGAATATGCTGCCTCGGAGTGTGGTGGAGTCTCCTTCTTTGGAGGTTTTTAAGCAGAGGCTGGATGGCCATCTGTCGGGAGTGCTTTGAGGGTGTTCCTGCATGGCAGGGGGTTGGACTGGATGGCCCGTGTGGTCTCTTCCAACTCTACATTTCTATGATTCTATGATTCTAAGAGAAAGCTATGCAGAGAGGACCTGATATATTTCTTACTGGGTATAATCTGTAATGGAAAGGAAGGTACCCCTTTACTTTGTTCCATTTAATGAAAGGATGCGATTTTCTTCTATGGTGGAAAAGCAAAATGCAGTGGTGTGGGTTTTCAGGATAAAGTAGAACTGGGAAACTATCTGAAAAAAATCTGTTACCTACTGGAAAATTTTTATGGAAAATTTTTTGTTGAGAATTTTCCACCTCACCTCTCAGGCAAAACATTTTATTTCATGTGGAATATTATTATGTGAGCAGCATCTGCCTTCCACGCCAATACCTGACCCTCAGTGGCAGAGATCCAGCAAAGATACGCATGCATGCGCACACATGAACACATATATGTTTACAGTATAGCCCCTGAATATAAAATAAGCTACTCCCAGAAGGGTCCTTGCAATATATAAACCCTTTCCCTGTTCACATGCACATCTCAACAGAAGCATGGGCATTCAGACCACTGAATAAATAAAAGCAAGTGTCCAGTTCTAGGGAACAGGGACAGTAGAAATATAATTCTCTCACAAGACTGTTTTTGGAGAGTGATCAGGAGCAAGCCTCCATTCTCTTAAGTGGCAGGAGCTGGGGGTGTCACATTACTACTTGATTTTAGAGTGTTTAATATCTGAACATCAAAAGATCCCACATTCAGAGTCATACAAGATTCCCTCATTTGATAATTCACTTTTTCCAGTGGTAGAAAGAAGCCAGAGACTATGGAGAAAAATACATCTAAATGGTCCTACAATATGAATGATTCCTTATGAGGTTTCAGAAGAAGAGAAGAGGCTATGCCAAGTTAAAATGTCCAATAGCTTGGATGCAAAATTTAAATGCCCCATACAGAGCTGATGTGCTCTTCACAATTGGCGCATATATATATATATATATATTACACACACATATATATTGTTACTTTCACACTTTTGCAGTGCATATTTGAAATGCATACTTCAATGCCACTGAAAAAAGTACTTACTTGTTCTTCCAAGTGTTCTTGAATGACTATGCAAATCACCTACTGCAAGGAGGAAAAACAGGCTTTTTTATTTACTCTTACTGAACACAGTTGCAGGTATTTTTAAAATGGTCATTTCCAATAAGCTTTGGAATTGCAGTGCTTGGTCTCACCTAAAAGGTAATCATTTTCACTGATTTGATCTCCTGTGGAACCACTGATACACATCCAGAGTTCTTCCAACAGCAGCTTGATCTTTTCTGTAAAATAATTAAGAGCCTGTGTAAATGGTATTTCCACATTCTTAATATGCTGAAGTATGGGGCACATGTAACCAAAGATGCTAATTAACATGAAATGAATATGATAGGACATTTGGACCTCTCTCTTATTTGAGCAGGTAGTATGATGTGTTTCTCAAAATTGTTAAGGTACTTCTACATCAACCAGAAAGCAGGCATTACATGGAGTTCAAGACACCTTACTTAAGTTTCCCCAGGCATATGACTTGAGGGTTGTATGAGAAGACCTATCATAAATAAAATAATTCTCTTTTACACAGCTGGAATTGCCCTGAATGGGAAAGTGTGCCTGATTTCCTGATCGCAAAAAATGGCTCTATGCTTGCAGAATGGATACACACAAAAATAGGTAAGTTGAAAAAATAATTAAACTCATATATTATAACAAAAAAGCATAGTTTCAGGGAGCCTAGAAAAATTCAGGACTGCCACAGGAACAAACATTTCTCTGATATGATTATCAGAGTGCAGTACTTCATCTATGTAAATATTTCGCAGACTTCACGCAAAGTGTAAATTACAGGTGCTCTTTTCCCTTCCCTGAAACTCTCCTGAGCCTTCTGCCTCCTTGGAGGGCTCAGTCCTGTTTGCATGATAAACAATAGCAAGAAATCCAAGCACGTCAATTTAAATTGCATCATTTCCTTCTTGTCTCTGCTTGCCACTTAGTTAATCAAAGTACAGACTCAAAAAATGAAATAAAGTGAAGAGCTCATATTTTATTTCTTTGTTGGCATTTTAAGTACTTTCTGACAATGACTTGGTGTTTGGTGCTTGGATGCAAATGGAAATGCTTTGATTCATGTCTGGTCATTTGGAGTGGGAAAGAAATAATGTCAAAATAACCAGGCAGGAAAAACAAAAACAAGTGGTCTCCTTCACCTTCTCCTTTCAAAGTCACCATGCCAACATGCCCAAAATGAATAAAACAGGTATGCAGCTGGCCTAGATAGCATTTTGATAGTCTAACTCTTTTAATGGCTTTATTTGAAGCCTGTGTTGACTTAAAATTGACCCTTCAAAATGACCTGAAAGCTTCTTTCAGAAATGGCCACATAAACCAGCCGAACAGTTTTAATGGCCTACGTACAGCAGACCTAAACAGCCAATTCTGGTGTACCAACATACCATGTTTCCTTCAAGAATTTCTTTACTAGAATCTTTAACAGAACTCCACTTGCTTGTACCCACTAGTCTGTAATCACCCCTGCATCTCCTAATTTTCCATTATCTAAACTCCAAGGATAACTGCTTGCTATCCAAAACTGTCCAAACTCTATACTCTGCTCCAAGATACTGCATTCTGATGTCATATGCTCCCTCATATTCTTAAACTCATGTGCAGTTGATCTCAAGGGAACAGTGGGACAGACACCTATTGTCAAAGACACGGAGTATCAGCCTTTGACAAGCCAGTCCCTTTATCCAACTTGCCAATTCCCAGTGGTACAAACAATGTGTACCGTATTTGGTGAGGGTGTGCAAGCTGCAATGGAGACTCAAATGAGCCTGATAAAAGTAGCCTCAAGGCTTTATGTTTGACAGCTCAGAATTAGGCAACAACCAATACCTTGTAACACCTTTTTCCAACCACCTGCAGTACTAGGGAAAAAAAACCCCAGAATTCAACAAAGTAAGAAAAAGCTTCCAGAAAAAGTTTTGGTCCAATCTATGGTAATCTCGTTATTGTTGTGTAACTTCAACTCATGCCTGACTTACAGGGACTCTACGGTGAACCTATCACAGGATTTTCTAGGCACGATGTATTCAGAGGGGTTTGTCATGGCCCTCCTCTGTGACTGAGAGAGTGTGACTTGTCTGGGGCATCCTGTGGGTTTCCATGGTCAAGCAGAGATTCAAACTCTAGTCTCCAGAGGTCTCGTCAGACACCCAAACTACTACAATACACTGGTTCTATGCATATTAAAACAACAGGACCTTCCATACTGGTGGGAGACAGGAACTTCTGGACTGCAACTTCCACAATCCCTTACCACTCGCTATGGAGAGGCACAATCGCCTACCACTGTACTAGAGCTTTCTGACAGAAGACATTATTCTTTACTTGTGCACATTTTGGAGCCTTGCATATGCTCCAAGGGGTGAGGCAATCTCAATGCAGTTCCTTTATGTAACATTGAAGAGTGAAGCTCTATGGCAGGATGTGAGGGCTGCATCAATGACCCAGCTATGAGCATCTGTAACACTACTCGTTAAAGGATGCATACACACCAACCTTTGTTTAAGTTTGCAACTGGATTCTCTTTTTCACTCTGGGTCTCTGCATTCTTTAGCACTGAAATGAAATATGTAGACACAGAGATAAGCATTTTAAGACCAAAATTGGAAAGCCAAGGATGACCGAACAAACAAACAAACAATAAAAAGGAGTGTCACCTTTCTTATGTTTTGTACCAGGAAAGCCATCAATCTTTTCCTATTACGGAGAATGGGAGGAAAAAAACTAATTAATATTTTTAAATCTGACAATAGGAGGAGTGTTTCATTGTTTCTTAAATTACCTCCTTAAAATATAAGCCTGATGTAAAATTGAAAAAATACATTTTAGGATACTTAACGCACATTCCCAATCAAAAAGATGTTAACTGTCTAGCTGTGGTTATCACTTGTTCCACTTTGGGTCCTGTACTGGGCCATCCTGGGTCCTCTGAGACACATATACAAATGTGAAAATATGTGCTGGGCACCAACACAAAATAGCTGCCTGGAGTGCATGGCTAGTCAGAAAGGACAGAAAACCTGCCCAAAAGACTGAGTATCAGGCAGAGATGTGGTACAAACCATAAACACAGAAATTTCCTTTGAATGTATACCAAGAGAAACCTATTTCACAGAAGATAAACTCTTTTTCTCTTTCCTGCTGTCCCCTATCAGCCAACCTTATTTCACCCATCTTTTTCTTTCTCATCCAGAATCACCTCACCTACATGCACTTTCTCATTCCAGATCATTACTCATATACTCTCCTGTACATTTATACCTTAAATCTCTTTCTATATCCATATATACACATGGGGACAAGCAGCTGCCTCATGTATACACATACAAATATCCCTTCTTTCTTACCACTCCAAGCACACAAAACGCCACAATCTCTGTCTTTGACAATCTCTCCCAAACCACCCCTTTCTGGATCACCCACTGTTTCTCTCTCCCTCTTCCTTATACTGCCCCTCTCTCATTCAGACATAAAAGCATACAACTTCCCCCAACATCACAGGTTCACTCAAACCCTGCTGCCCTTCCTAGTTCCACTCCTTGCCAGCTTCTATGGCCACTCCCCTACCACTAGCTTACCACTGTCCTTCCTAGCCCTTCCAAATTAGGACTACTTGGCAGGTACAAATGTGTCCAAAGTATACTGGCACTCCTGCTCTACAGTAATATGAATACTGGCATAGTCTAATGTCATTATTTCCTCAGTATCATTATTTTATCTTTTAGTCAAGATATCATTATTTTTTGCAAATGCTCCTTCTGCTATCATGCTAGTGGACCAACAAAGCCAACAAACCAAGTCACCCTGGTAGCAAAAAAAAATATTTCTCTTATCAGTCCTCCTTCTATAACTTCTATAACAAGCCACACGTCAATAAACCTCTCAATAAATTCCATCATAAGGTGGGAGCAGGCAGAGAAGGAGTTTAGACCACCATTGACACAACAGGTGGGAAACCATGGGGACGCTGTGAAAGGGAACAAGAGCAGCTGGACAGCAAGGGGGAACATTCCTGACTTAAAAATCCCCACCACACACTTGACATATATTGGGAAAAAACATTAGAAAAATTTATGGGAACTTTCTGGGTTGCCAACACATACTCTCCAATTCATGGTACTAACGGGTGAAGCATGCAGAACCATGTCACTCAATGAAGTGCCCTATTTTAACCATAACAAATCCTTGATATGGATTAAGGAAGTTACCTGTGCTTTCTTCAGTTCCTTCTCAAGAACTTTCTTCTCTGCTTTCAACTGCTTGAACTCTTGTATGTGTTTTGCAGCAGCCTCTTCATTAACGGAAAAAGTAATCAAAACTTGTTAAACCCATTTAGCTTACCTTCCAAATCAACAAAAAATCTGCTAAATGAGGACAGAATGCACTTGCATAGTAACACCTTCCCTTTCTCGTTTGTCCAACTCTGTTTTTTTTTCCCCTCCACAGTTCAAAGCACTCAGCTCTGTACTATCCTGTATTTCATTAAGATTTCATCACACTGGAAGCGTGCAGCTTGGCTCTGTCAGTGTTACATTAAAATTGCACATACCAGCTCCAAAGCTTTTTCTCCAAATGTGGAGGCGAGGTGGGAGCCACATGTATTAGAATCATGCTTAGTGATTCTAAGAAATCACTGAAAGCCAGAATAAAAATCTTACTAAGCTATTAAAAACACGCTGTTTTTGAGTAAGTCTGTCATTTCTCAAAATTTGCTATCAAACTCTAAAATAAAAACAATCTTCTTCAAAATATCTCAACTTTAGAAATATGAAAGACATTTTAGGAATATATTAATTAAAATAACCATTTATACAGCAATCAAATCAGCTTAGTCACACACAGGTCAACTTTGGTATGAAAAGAGGGCCAATCTTTTTCAGTTCAGTGACTTTATTGGCCCCAGCAGAACCCCTAAGGGGATACACAACCTGGTGATTAGTGGGATAGTGAAAAATGGGGCCAGGACTGCACACAGACATCTACATCTATATTTGTTCTTTTTCTCATATATCCTCTGTTGTCCTTCCATGCAATCCAGCTAAGCAGATACGGGAGGAGGGGATCTAGATTAAAACCAACTCTCTAAAAAAATACTGACCAGGACCATTTCTGGGGACTGGGAAAGGCTAAAACAAGCAGCTTGATTCTGTTACTATTAAAATTGCGCATACCTCCCTGACAGTGATCCTGACCAAGGCTGGCACTTCTTGATTGTTGTTGTTGTGTGCCTTCAAGTTGTTTCTGACTTATGGCAATCCTAAAACCTAACATGGGATTTTCTGGGGCTAAGAGCGCCCACGGTCACTCAGTCGGTTTCCATTGCTGAGCAGGGAACTAAACAGTCCAGGGTCACAGTCCAATGCTCAAACCACTACACCACACTGGTTCTCATTTACTGATAGCAATATAGAAACAGCAATCTTGCTTGCTTTGAAATGACATGGGTAAGGTTTAAGTCTCTTCCCCATGATCCCAAGGAGATGTGTGACTGCTTTACTTTCGTCATTCATGCTTTAGCTGGTTGTCGCTGTAGCAAGAAGTGCAAGTAGGTGACGCTAGCTTCCCTACAATCACTTGGAGTGGATGTGCAGGCTAGAATGAAATTGATGAAAAGACGGGAAACTTGTATTCCTCATGGTCCTTCTTCAATGGAACATGATATGCTTTCAGCAAGTTGTCAGGTAATTTCAACTGACTGTGCCTCAACTAATTATAATCACATATGCAAAAGAAATTACCCAACTTTCCTTTCTTACAATAATACATTACGGCCCATCTATAGCTCTTCTAAACCTTTTCAACATCAGAATTTAACTTCTTTCTACCTGTGTAGAGGATTCTTCCTTCAGCACAAAGAAGCTGAACCACATGCTTCAAAGAGTTCTAGAAGCCCTATAATTTGAGAGGGATTTTCACAGGCAGTGCTAAGGCTAGCCTTGAGCTTGGAATATATCACTTCTGAATGTTTTTTCTATACTATATGAAACACTGGTAGGCACTGCTTTTAAAATTCTATGTAGACTTTTGATCTACAGGTGCCAAACAGACATATATAGCTGCTTGACATAGGAAACTGGGCCCTGTTTTTCTCTCCACATAACTCACGGATAGCATAGTTATTTGCAAAGGAAAACTGTGGGACATGCCACATCATTTTCTAATGGGTGATATAAAGCAAATAATTCTCACCCTAGGCTCTTGTGGCAGGCTTGCAAATAACTGTAAAGTTATGGCAACAGAGGTGGCTGTGAATTCTCGCTAACACATGAATTTGCATGAAACACATTTTCCAACATTCTAGTTTCATAGTGAGAAGAGTGGGAGTGGGAATTAAGATGACAGGAAAATTGCTAAATATTTCTTAGTAAATAGCTTTTTAGGTTCAGAAAGTGGGATATAAATATTGTTATAAAGAAATGTTTCCTTCCAGAAAAGTAACAGATATCTAGTTGGCTTATAAACAAGTGTAAGAAATATTATACATAATGGATACAATCACCTTCAAGCTTCTTTACTTTAGTTTCCAGTTTCTTCTTCCTGAACATGAAAATAGACACACACATACACATCTGTAACATATTTTCTCATTACTAATAACATGGTACATCATCTTAATGCTGCCTTAACAGTACAGTCATTTATCAGTTTCATTTTTGCAGATTTAGCTATTCATGGATTATTTGCTGCCTTCTCTGCTGCTGCCCTATGTCATTTTTAATAGGGGCTGCAAGCCTCACAAGACAGAGGGTGTGACTGATGCCTGTAAGTCCCTATTAAAAATGGCATAAGGCAGCAGTGGAGGTGGTAGCAAGTCCCACCAGACGCTCAATTTTGCCTTGTGACACTTCAAAGGCATCCATGGTGGGTTGAATAAGTTGATCATACTTTTTTGTGTTAAATATGATTTGGAAGGGCCTAGAGTTATTTGTTGTTTTTCTGCTTCCATGGGGGTTTGTGCTCCTAACCCTAGCAAATGACTATACAGTTTGTTCAAATAACCTAACATTCTTCATTGAGCACTGAATCAGACACCGAAACCATGGCAGGTTTTATGAGATGCCAGGTAGCCATATTTTCCATCATGTGTTGTAATGATGTACATGGCACAAACAGCAAGGGAGAAGTGCAGATAGTAACGGTGTGGCACTTCACATTACACTACAATGCATCTAGGTCTAGATGCAAAGAGCTCTGAATGGATGGCAGTGGAAATTGAGATCTCCTTTTCTCAGCACAGCAAAGACCTCTCATTATATACTACCTCCCAGGATCAGAACTATCTGAAGTGGTAGTATGTGCAAAATATATGTGTACCTGAGATTTCTTTGTACCAAAGAGGACTCTGGGTGCTCCCTTAGCATGCAACTACATTTGTGCAGCCAGCTAGATCAGAGTCCCTTTGCATGCTGTATTTGGTTGGGTGAATGCATCCACCCTGAAATATGCTGGAAAGTGTCCTGGCAACTTCTGATTAACAGTGTAAACTTTATGGAAATGTTGAAGCTACAAACACCCACCCACACCTATTTCCTCCCCTTCTCTGATACTACCTGGGCAACAATGAAGGTGTGCCCCCACTCCCTGCTACTTTTCACCCAGCAACCATTTTCACAAACTAGATAACTCCCATCCAAACAACTAATAATGTCCTCTAAATCTGCACCTCCTAGCCACCTCTCCTCTACTTTATGGAATGTGGTTGCAGATACCTCACCGAATAGTTGAAAAGGGACAGGTACAAAAAGAGGTAGAGTGAATTGCTTGCTCATAGACATAAAAACTCAGAAAACAATGGAAAACTGCAGAAAAATATTCAAGGACAATTTTTTCCATGGAAGAACTGTAACCTTTGGGGATTACAGAGGAAAAACTCCAATTAAATATTTTTTCTTTTGGATGAATGAAAAGATTGTTTGGAAAGGCTTCATTCACTCTCAACACCAAGAACAGTATAGCATGAAAATAAGTATGCAAGACAATTTAGAAAAAAATAATTCCTTTGCATGTTTTATATACAGACAACACTCAAATCTAAGACGTATTTCTGCCCTTAGTGAGTGCTGTCCTCTTGTTTATGTGTGTTCTGTTTTCATGTAAAATACCTGCTTTTAGACATAACAAGGTCAGCGGTCTGCAGTTCTCTTGTTATTTTTCTACAGACTCCTAAACTTGCATGCATAACAATAAAGCTTTAATATCTTTGTATTTTATAAGAGTGCCAAACAGTACAATTTCATGCATGAATTAAATTATTAATGTAGGATTTAATGTTTCCAAACAATAAATTTTAAAATAAGTGTAAGCTTGATAAGAAGAAATGTAGTGCACATATTTCAAATTCCTTAAAGTTCCCTTTCCTTCCTGAAAGAAAAGCAAAAAAAACACTTTTTCCCACCATAGCTTCAAAATTTCCCAGCATTTTACATTTCTACTTGCTTCTTCTTTTGTAATGTTAGGGCACATAACTTGAAAGTGATCTAATATTTCTTTTTGTTTCTTTATGGTTTAAGTAGCACTGTTTATTTTTTTTAGTTTATTGCAAATAAAGTATAGCCTGTTTCTACCCTAGATTATTAGGACTGGGAAATTCCTTAAAAATGGATGAGATTCATTAACTGACTCCTTTTTATTGGAATGACTCACACAATGTCACTTCTGTCCATTTCCTCTTTCACTCGAACATACTCCAGATGAGTCTCCTGGTATATCTTGAGTGAACTCTAGTTAAAGAAATGAATGGCAATAAGAAACTAATAATACGAACACAAACTGAATTCTCAAGACCTGACAGTTGTATTTTTATTTATTTAATAATAAAAACTGCATGCTTCCATTACAGTTCAGAACAATATTATAACATGATTTACTGTAAAGATCATTCCTGGACGGCAGGAGGAACAATCCACTCACTCATGGGTTATTCCCCACGTACCACTGGTCAATGTAGGAGTTCAAATCCCAAGGTTCTTTTGTTTTGACTATTGACTCCACTATCTTCATTGACAGTTTCATTGAAAAGCTTTGCTTGCTGTATAACCTAATCCTAATCCTCTTCCTTTTCTTATTTTGCAGCCAAATGTAGGAAGGATGGATTGCTCTTCCTGCCATCTAAGAATGAAATGTCATGGAAAGTACCAATCTCCCATTCTGTGGACAGAATGGAGGAACAATCCACACTCATGGGAATTGCCCTCAACTCATTGGGTGCGTGTGAGTGTGCATGCCCTAAATCTACCTGTCTGCAATACAGTTTGCCCAGAGACTGTGCTGACCTATATTTGTCAATCTTATAATGTCTCCAAATGTGGACAGCTCCTTCTAGCCCACACTGCACACACCACCCAAGGATGCTGTTGCAACATATGCTGTACTTGTTGCTGTCGACCCAGCTGGATGTGGCCATACATTCTTTGGTCTTGGTATTCTTGCATAAACATAACAGAGGAAAATACACACTTCAGTCCAGAAGGCAATCAGCTTTGTTGCCCTATATCCTAACATTTTTAAGTGGAAGGAAATGAATAGTGCCTTTGCATGTCTGATGTAACTTGTTCTTTACATATATGCCTTCACTGTGCTACTCACATCTAGCATATGCCACTTCTTCTCCAGAGGATATTTTGGTTCAGAGCAGAAATCTGTAAGTGAATTAAATGTTGCAACCCTGTAGTCATGATGCCTTTGGACCAAAAAGTTGGATCTACTGCAATCGTCACATCTTCCTCAAACTTAACATAAATTTGCATTTAATAGCAGTTAGCAAGAGCAGTTACAGTTCTATACCGCAGAACTTGCCAGACTTTTCATGTTGGTGACACACTTTTTTAGACATGCATCATTTTGTGACACAGTAATTCAGTTTTACTAGTAAATCGCAGGTTAAACTAACCCCTTATAAGAGATATAGACACATACATAAATTGTAATAACAAAATGTATGGGGACACAACATATCCCATGAAAACCCTTCATATATTTTTAAAAATAGATTGTAGGTGACACACCTACATGCTTCAGGCGACACACTAATGTGTCATGGCACACCATTTGGAAAGCCCTGCTATACTGCTTATCAGTGCAAAGCATTAAGTAGCTTACAATGTGTTTCGCTAATTGCCCTCAACAAGCTGGGTACTAATTTTACTGACCTCTGGAAGGTTGAGTCAACCTAGAGCCCTGCAGAATCAAACGCACAACATTGTGGCTGCAGTACTGCTATTTAACCACTGTGCCACCAGGGCTCCTATTTAAAGCACTGCCAATTCTGTCACATGTCCTGCAGAGGTCATTGCCATCAAGAAAACCACCTGAGAAATGAGCAATCTTAAAGATGCCTCATTTATATTGGTTCAAATGGAGCACTTGTGAGCACACTGCATACTAAATTCAGGTCCCATGATATAAACCTATGCACAGTTGGAGGTGTAAACAAGGCTGCAACTCTCAAAACCCTTCTAACATGTGGGTGACTTGATGACATTTCTCCTTATACTTTGCCTCCTGAACCTAGAACTCCCACTTGCCTATTTAATGTGTTTGACCTCCAACCTTTTGTAATTCCATCTTGAAGAAACTGCAACACACAGCTAATCTGACTGTGTTCTAAATTTACTGTATGATCTCAACACTAATTTCTAAATAGCTTCCAAGTCAAATCATGTATTCTGTGTAGATAGTTTCCTTCTGTATACTAACATCATATACAGAACCAAATTTGAATACCCACGTTGAACCAAAATTCTCCTCTCAATCTTCATGCAAGGTTGGGAGGCTTCACCAGACCCTGATGTAATAATTCTGAGACATCATGGCTTCCTGATGGACATTCGTATCAGAATAGAAACCACAGATGTTGTGCCAATATGGTGCAATTAGTACTACTTTGGCCCATTCCAAATGTCTTTGATAGAATTCTCTGAACTACGGGCAGAAGTGGAAATGCATAAAGGAGACCTGGGGGGCCATGGTGCCATCAAGGCATCTTGCTGCTCTGTACTTTTGTTTCCAGTTAAGGAAAAAAAATCTGTTTAACTTGTAATTCTCTGCAGAAGGGTACAAATGTACTTGGAAAGGGCCTAAAACCTTGCGTACCTGGGGAAACACCTCCCAGTTCAAAGCCATTATCCCAGATAGATTTTGTGCCTGTTTAAATATTCTGCCTATATGGTCAATGAACCTTTCAAATACACCACTGTTAGTGACTTTGCTGATTTCTCTGCCAAACAGAAAAAACTGTTGGACTCTTTGATTAGTAACAACTTCCCTTGGTTGTTGATAGATAACTTTAGTCATGTTGTTTGTGTGAATCTGTGCATCTTGTTCTTTTCTTATCCCTGAAAACACCAGAAGTGCAAGCCTCACTGCTGTCAATTCCAAGCAAATTATGTTGTGCCTCTGATCTTTCTTTGACCATTCTCTTTGTAATGAATGACCACTGCTGTGAGCTTCCCATTTGGAGAGAGTTATGTCTATCACCACAACCACGTTCTTTTGTTCTGTGAATGACATTCCTCTGTTCACGTGTTTGTCTTGAATCCACCATATTAGTTTCTGTTTCAGATCTCACGGAAGACTAATTTTGTAATTTTGTGTCACTAACTGATGTGGAATCAGAAACTGTTGCAGTTTCCTGGTGTGAAATCTTGCCCAAGGAACAAGGTGAACTGCAGAATCTAGGAGACCTAAAATTCTGTCTAGATATATCAGATTTGCTTTTCTTAATAACAGTAACTTCCCCACTTCTTCTTTTTTGCTCTTCAGAAAGGTAAAGACAACCTCTGTGTTTGCTCCTAAACGAATTAGGATTGTCACTGGCTCTAAGTGACTTTTTTTGAAATTTATCAAAAACCTGTGTTTGTTTTCTCAATCCCATCTGGTTTTGTCTCTGCTCTCCACTTTCAGCAAAGTATCATGACAAAAAGGATGTCAAGTTGAATCCTTTTCTGCCTCAGATGTGTAATAAGTGGAATTAACACACTTCTGTTTAAACTCTTAGAGCTGAGGCAAGACCTAACAGGCGTGGTCTGAAGTGACAATAATGGAACAATAATGGAACATCAAATATCTCCCTGCATATTGGGTGCTTCAGAATGTAAAACTATGCTTCACTCAACTCTATTGAAACTATGCAATTGTTCTCTTGTAAACTGGCCTTGATTGCTGAAGTGTCTCTATTTTGAATTCCTGGTATATTACAAACCCATTCAGATATTTTAGATCTAAAATGGGTCTGTTCGGAACAACTGGATTTTGGCAACAGAAATAAGATTGACTAGACACCGTTATGACCCCACACATCCCCCAGGATTGATATGGTTTAATTGACAATATTATTTAGGTGACTGGCATTGATACAAAATGGAAATCGGAGGTGACCGCAAGGTCAAGCTGGAAAGAGGCAAATTACTGACAGTAAACATAAGCAAGGCAGATCAGCCACATCTCCTCTAGGTGCAACCAAAGTCACTGTCAGGCTAATTGGAAAGCAACTCTGGAGACAATAGCCTTATGCTAAGAGCTGGATATCTCAGAACAGAAAGAGAAAGTCTCTATCAAATTGTGATTATTTTAACCCTGATCCGTCACACCTGGAGGTTTCCCTGCTTTGTCTTCCCAACCTTTCCACAATACAGAGCTATTACAACAATCATTATCCCTTTTTCTGTTAAACACTGTTAACTTTGTCTGGACTTCACTGTTTGTGTTGCAACTCCCATTGTCCACTTGGCTGTGAGAGTGATTCACACCCATACCCAGAGGGTAGTTTTTGGGTATAAGAACCCTTGGTTTTGAGTGGCTCAGCACAGTCTCTCGGCTTCCTGAATGCCACGGTGTCTGTTTGATTCCTGAACAAGAACTGTCCTTAGGTGTCCGCTTAAGCCACATCGCAGCTTTTCTTCGCTTCACTCCAGACCGGTATATCACCCAAACCCTAAGCATCCTCTATCCACAACTTTCTCCCTTTTACCTTCAGTTAGTCCTTGTGTGAATGTCTGGATCTTTTGCATGTGTGTATGATTTTCTCAATAAAACACATTCTTACTTTATTCACATTTTGCTTTCTCTGGCTGGTTCTTTCCTGTGTGATCCTGTAAACATTGGTGGAAAGATCTTATTAAGTTACCACCCTCTTGCAGACCTCCTAATTTTGAGCTAATTAATTCCCCATTGTCACACAGAGGTACTGGCATCGTGGGCAGACCCCTGAGTCACCAATGTTTTGGGGTAACAAGATCTTTGAACTTCTGTGATTCTGGAACATTCTCTATAACCCAAATTTGCAGGAGGTTTGATTGATTTTCATATGAACTATATTATATTTTAATTGATTCCTCATTAATGGTTATGCAACCTGAACTGCTTTTTCATTTCCTTGAAAACATAATGTTGTAACCTTGAGGGAATGCTAGCTTCACCCACTGACGTGATGTTACTACTGGCCACAACCATCCAAAAAGCAGTGATCTTCCCCCTACTGGAAACTCTTGCTGTCAGCCATCTCTGACAGAGTAACCTCATCCTCTTTTAGTTTGTCGATATCCTTGTTTCCCACACAGATAGCTACACCTATTCCACTGGAATATTCCATTTGTCATATCTGCCTCTCTATCCATGCTTCCTAGAAAAAGACAGTAGAAAGAATGGAAGAACAGTTCTTTCAGAAAAAAACTTCTTTTTCTTTTGAACCAGGGACATTACTTTTTTCTTATCTTTGTCCTCTACTAACATTTTTTCCAGATCTTTAGCACCAAGCAAAAACTCTCTTTTGAATAGTAGATAAGTTAAACATTTAGGATCTGCCTCCCAGTGGCACAATCATAATTACCATTGAGCTAGCATAGTAGCTGTAATGTTTCTTGCTATGAAAGCCACTGCATTATGACCAGCATCTGTCATGTACCATAACACTTTTTGTTCCCCACCCCCACCCCCCAGGCTTTATGTAAACTACATACACTAAAATCTTGGATGTCAAATACATCTCACACCCACAAAACCACAGCCTTCGCAAATAAAGAAGTTGCCATGGGAGCTCCAGCAGCAGCAGCTGCTGCTGTTTCCTGCATCTTTCTAAGTGCCGCTTCCGCCTTGGGTTCATCTACTTCTTTCAAAGCCATGTCCCCCTTCTTAAAAACAAATGCATTTCCATTTTTCTTATGCTCATCTGCTGTTGTCTTTCCGAGTTTTTTTTTCCCCTTTGTGTGCTCTCTCCATAGTAGTCTACTCTAAATGTGTGAGAGTGAAGGGGAAACATGACTGATTGATAAAACAGAAAAACAAAAAACTGTCAGTGAAGGGACTGACTATAGTTGAAAGAGAAAAAGAATCTTGGGCTTTGAACTCCCACATCAATGGCCAGCATGGAAAGAACAATCCATGACTGAATGGATTGCTCCTCCATACCATTCAGAGAATAAAACTATGAAAACCACAAGACATAATATTTAACTATAGCAACATAAGGGAAGAAAAACAAAAAGACTGAAGACAAAAAGATTAAATCTAAATTTAATCTTTTAAATTCAACCTGGAAATGAATTAGGAATTGGTGGAATCTTTCTTACAATACACCAGTCTAGTATGATAGTGTATGGATAACTAAGGTTAGATCTTTCTCTTTACAATTCCAAAATGTTAGGAAGTCAAACTGTTCACAGACCACCTCTCTTGGGACAATATTTCGTGCAAATCCCTCACACAGGTAGTTTTGCACACACCAGTCCTAGCATATGCAGTAACCATAGTTTATTCTGGAACCTTAGATGTATGCAATCTTTCTATGAGAACACATCAGCAGAAATATTGCAATGATATTTAATTCATATCATGAAGCCAAGTGACAAAATGTGTTCCCATCTGTTTTAATTTCCTATAGATTAGATTAATCTTCCCTACAAAGTATCCTCCAGGTATTTTGGACAGCAACTCCTATAAATCCTAATCAGTAGTACTGGTGGCTAGCATTAATGGTAATTGTATTCCAAGACTCAGAAGAATACCAAGTTTGAAAGGATGCTTTAGAAATAAAATATTTAGTATAAAGATTATACCAGAGAGGAAAACAATGTTAAAGCATTCAGTCTTCACCTCTTGAGGCTGAAATCCAATATTAAGACTAGCAGACATCTACTACCATGATAGGAATTTCTTCTACTTCATCTAGAGTCTTCTATGTCATTCAAAATCCTGCTCCGGATGATTTTCCAAGGCTTATGAAGAAGTTTTTGAGGACATATTGGGAGTGGAGTGGTAATGATCAGTGAAGTAGCAGGATAAAATTCTGCTGAGGATCTTACCATAGATGCTCAAAGTTTGTCCTGAGCTAAGTCAAGTGCACAGTATATACATCTGTCTTCCTATTGCATTGTGACTCTCTGAGCACAAAGCCTTATATTTGTTATAATTTATGAATAACTGTTAACTAAAAAGAAGTCTTTAAAGCATATATAAAAATAAATCTTCTAAAATTATCTTCTATTTTCGTACATGGCACAGACCACTCATGACCAGAAATTTGCTTTTTTAAATACTGTATTGAGAGATCAGGTTTATAATTAATTATTTTCAATTCTGTTAATACAACTGTGGGATTATTAATATTTCTTTTCCACTTACAGGAGAATCATTACTCTATTACTAGTTCTCCTAACTACCCCCACCTTATCCAAAACATTTGTTCTCATTTTCAATCCCACTGAAATACTGGTGGATATACATTCTATGGTGATGCAGCAAGAGAAATAAGTCAAAAGATAACAAAAAAAAGCTGAATCAAGCACATTTTAAATCAATATCTGCCATCTGTTACAACAGGTCTTCAAGCATATGTCTCTCTTTTACTTCAATCAAAGGCTATCAAGAAGACATATTAGGGTTTGTTTTGTTTTGTCTTAAATTTTAAAGAAATTATACCCTTAACTGCAAATTAGAAGTAATCTCTCATTCAGCTCTGGAAAAAAGCTGAAGCTACAAAACAGGAGTAGATCATGTGATCTGTCTGCAGAAAGTCAGAACTCCACCAAGCAGCAAAATTTCAAGTAACTGGGCTGCAGGGGACCATCTCCCTGAAGCTTTGGAGGGCTGTGACCAGCTTGAAGAAAAACTATGACTCCCTTTGATGAATAAATGGCTTTTTCAAAAAGATTACATATCTGAACAGTAACTGTGAACTGTGTTCTCCACTGCCTATCACCTCATGATCAAAATAATGGGAGGTAAACTGGTGGAGACGACTGATGGCTGAAGCAGTACAGGAGAGAGTTTTGGTCCACAATAACAATAATGATTGCAATTTTGTTTTCCTGGGACTTCCGGGGAGAATGTTACAGTACTACCAAGCTAATACGTCTCTAATTGTGCAAGAAGTGAAGGATTGAGAGTGTAGACATAGCTAAAGCAAATTATGTACTACAGAACAGATCACATACAGGGTTGTGGGCATTCTTTTTAAAGCCAAATTCTACCTGTAGGCTTCTAAGTGCACAACTGCAGTCTATGCAATTCAGGGAATAAATAGTCTCAAGATAAAGCTCTATTTCACAAAGGGAAGTCACCTTTTTCTCTTCTAGTTCTGCTTTCACAGAGCCAAGTTCTTCTTCACACTTCTTTAGAGGTGATATTTTCTGGAACATTTGTTCCACTTGGTGATGAAGAGTATTGTTTTCTCTAGAAAATGAACATTACAGACTAAAATTATAGAAACTGAAGAAAAGCAAAGGTTTAACCTCAACTATAGGTGCACTCACTATTTCAAAATTTTCTGCACATATCTTAATGCAACTGACCACACAGCACACATAAAAAACTCAGTTTAGTAACAACATAGCATTCCATACTCACATGTTACCTCCCTAAAAGCTACTCTAACATCCCATCTGGCTTCTTTGTCATTAATTATTACAGCTATTCAGTATTAACAGCTAGAAATTCATTCGGAATACCATCCCGTTAATACTCAGACCCAGAGTAGGGAACAATTACAACACTGTAATGAATTCTTACCTTTTAGCAGCCTCGAGCTGTGAAATGTGGTTAAAGAAAACTTGATATGAAAAGATTATTGCTACACTTCACCAAACATACTGGAGAAACAAGAAAAATGGAACTCATTTTACAATAGTATCTTTGTACTGGGAAGGATATTTGCAAGAACAAATCCATACTGAAGGCAAAAAGAACTGCCATTCTGCATAACAAGTAGAAAAAGTTTTCTCATATCAGGATATTGTAGACATGTGAAATTTTATATCTCTTTTGAAGGATGCATGTGAGGTACACAGCATGTTTGTCAAGCATCCAAGGACTTCAGCACTGTATAAAGCAATATACACAGGAATTGCTAGATCTCCTTTTACTACCACTAACTGATGAAGCTGTTCCTGGACTGCTGTTTGCATGTATTTTAAAGAGTAATCTGATTTAAATACACAGGCATGCACACATATATCCACATAGCTGAAACAATAAGCATGTATTTTGCATTTCAATACAAGCATACTACTGCTTTAAATGTATATAGCGCAGTATATTCAAAACTCTTGAAATGCATCTTAGTGATCGTTACAAGTTTGTAATACAGGGCAATAATATTGTTGAAGGAAAAGGGGATGAGACTGAGATAGTGTAGTTCAGGCCTCCTATTTAGCTCAAAAGAGAGGCAAGCTTTGAACAGGGACCTCCCAACTCACTCTGTTAAGCCAGAAGTGTCTTCTGACGCACAAGCACAAAATGCTTTCCCTATCCCAATGGCAACATCTGGCATGAATAAAGATGGACTTTCTCGCTGGGTGTTCTAATACTTATCTGACAGGTTAGGGATCACAGTACTATAAGAAAACAGAATTGGTTGAATAGTAGAAGCCATGTACTGTAGGGAGCATAAAGGACTTACAGAGGTTCACTTAGGACCAACTGCACATGTATGGCTTGCAAATTCACTCAGCTAGCTTAGCATCCTTTCCCTCCCTCAGCTTGCTTTGCAAGCAGCGCATATGCAAGTTGTTCCAAACAAGCCTCCACAGAAAAGAAGAACTGATGAAAGTGTTGAATCCTACTCGATTTTATGGAACGTGCCTTTAGTACTGAACTGTCAAAAGAGCAAGTCATCAGATAACGGGGCACCAAAAGGTGGGGCTTCCTGTATTTGGGAATTCCTTGCAAAGAAAGGCTGATCTGGTCTTTTCTATGATGAATCCCCACTGGCAGGCAAAACCATTTTTAAATCATAGCTACTGTGTGCCTCATAAGCATTCACAAAATAACTGGTGAATAAAATCAAATATATTTAAATAGTAGTAACAAATCAACTTATCTGTCCTGTTTTGACATTTTGTAAAAATCTATCCATTATTTTATATTTTATTGCTATTTGTTTCATGAGCAAATTGGCTGGGAATAAGGCTACAAACCTTATAATATGGTGTTAGTCATAATGAATGTATATGTAAAATACATGAAAATACAAGCCTGATCTTCTTCTGGCACACATATATTTTTCCAGCATGCATGTACAAAAGTACTTGCTCTATATAATCACACGAAGCAGGGTGACGGAAGATGGAGTCATGGTGCTTCAGCATCTTCATTTACTGAGACTTCTCTGCTACAATGGTCCTTTGGTAATGGACACAAAGACTATTCCCAGTGCCATGGTAACAGAGTGCCTGCTTTCTGCCAAAGTTACCTTGGCTGCTGCTCACTATCTATGTTCCACTGTCTGATGCAACTCTGGGTAACTTGAGCCTTGGTAGATTGCATAATCAAGATTTCAAAAGTCACAATGTTATCTTTTCAACAACAACCTCAATAATGTCGTAGCACAGCAACCCAACAGAAAAATGCCTGCCCCATATTATAAACTTCTAAGCCACTTTTAGATTCTTCATTGTGGTGTACTGATCATATACATGGTAATTTCTTTGGTGGAGAAATATGCAGAAAAGGATATCATTGCACTTTTGCTGGTATTCTGTAAGCAAGTGGCTGTAAAGGAAAGAGAAAGTAAAAAGGATCAGGTGGAGGTCCACATTTCAAAAACAAACAAACAAACAAACAATGATACTTGACAGAACTCTGGCAAAATTAAGGATCTGATGAAGAAAGCCAAATCTGTATATATTGAATACTGTTGCACTTCATTCATGTGAAAATGGTTGATATGTTTTGAGGACTGGCTAGCAAAGACAGATGTGTTCTCTTTCTTGTTGTTGTTGTTGCCATTATATCCTTTCAAATCACTTTTGACTTAGGGCAATCTTAAGGTGAACTTATCATGGGGTTTTCTTGGAAAGATTTGTTCAAATCTTGCCCTAGCCTTCTTCTCAAGCTGAGACTGTGACTTGCCCAAGGTCACTCAGTGAGTTTCCATGGCTTGAATCGGACTTCAAATCCTGGTTTCCCAGAGTCCCAGTCCAACACTCAAACCACTACACCAGGCCTGTTCTCTCAAAAATCAGGTACACTACATGCAATAACTACTCTATTAGCTCTCACACCAGACTTCACTTCATACATAGCTATGTGCTCCCAAAAAGGGATATACTTCTGCTGCTACTTTTTCTTAATATTTGGCCATTCCCTGTTCCTTCAACCTACAGTTTTACAGGGTGGCCAGAATAATTCTATGCTGAAAAGTCTGTCTGTGGGGCTGGACTACAACAGGATGGCTATCTATGCACCAGATGCTTTAAATCCCACTGAGCTTGAAAGGGTTTAAAAGCAGTTGAAGTGCTCACAGGAGTGAAACCTTTATATTCATATGCATATGTATTCAAGGTTTCACTCCTGTGAATACTTCAACTGCTTTTAAACCCTTTAAATACATTTTGGCGATGAAAGAGATGAAGATGTACTTACTCAGTATCAATTATCTTTTGTTTTAAAGCAATTAAGGCAGCTACATATTCATTTAAATTCTGCAAGAAAGAAAGTAGTATTTAATTAAGGAAATTGAATATACTTGGCCCTCTCCATTTGAATACATGCTGAACAACAGATTGAGTACAGTTGAGTAACATTTAATCTAATGCAGACAGCAAAAGAATGAAAACTGAAAGATGACACAGATAAGATGAAGCAGGTATCAAGAGACTACATCGTAAAAGCTATTAGACTAAACTCAGAAAAGGATTTTAAAAAATTACAAAAACCCTGTGAATAATTTAGGCTGGAGGAAAGGCTGCTTCCAAATGTATAGAGTACATTTTTGGGCTGTACTTCAATGACTACAGTCTGCTGAGAAAACAGCTGACCATATGTTTCAGGACTATGTAACTCAGACAACAGCTAAATCCAAAACCCCAGAATCAATAAAGTTCCAGGTTCTACATGCTCTAGGCATCAAACCACTCCCAAAACCCAGGAGCTAGAAACTTACACACATCCTAAACATAGAATTCAAAGTTTCATTCAAATAGTTTCATAACAGTTAGCTAGCCTGGGTTGTATAATCCAGAATACATCCTCTCTCTGTTATAATGCTAACTTTGTTAAAGCTTTAAATCAGGTTTGTGTGCAGTTACACTGTGCTCTCCATTTATGTGGGGGTTCCATTCCAAAAACCCCTGCAGAGAAAAAACAGGTGAAGCACTGCATCCCATTACAGTCAATGGATATGGAGTGTACACGCCTGTGGCAATGTGGACATGTGCCTGCTGTGCCCACTGATTATAATGGGATGCAATGCTTTGTGTGACCTTGCATTCATGTGTGCAGACACCACAGTAAGGCAGGCCCACTGTATTTGTAAACCTGTGCCTCCAAACACTGACATTTATTCCACTCCTTTGTGGGATCCTTCTTCTTTTATTATTATTATTTTTTAATTAGAACAGACATGTATAGGCAGGTAGGATGGTGGAAATTTGGTGAATTTGTGATGTTTCATAGAGCCACTTGCAAGCCTGCTTTAAGCCTGTACCTCTATCTGAGATTTTTATTAATTGGCCTAGCTATTCTTTGAACAGTACAACAACAAACCAACCTAAACTTATGTGTGCACAAGACACCAGACACAAAACTTTCATTATCATCCAGTTAACTACAATGTAATATTTTCCAGAGACCAGTGGCATCAACTTACATATTTGGGTGCCATTCATGAGGTTGGCTATAACAGGAACAAGAAAGCTGTGTCCCTCCAGATGTGGTTGAACTGCAACTCCTATAAGATCTAAACAGCATAGCTAATGGATAGGATCTATGGGAGTTGTAATCCCACAACATCTGGATGGACACAATTTACTCATGTCTGATTTATAATTGTCTCAGATCATATTCGTGATACTAGGTTATCCAAAGAAAACTCCAGTGCACAGAGCTATAAAACAGTCTCTATTATACATTGTCTAGCATGCCTATCATCTGTTTTTTTTCAGCTTAAGAGATCAATAAAGAGTAAGGCAGCCAGATGTAAAACAGGAGAGGGCTCCTGCATACTGAATAGTTGTGTAGGTGAGGGGATTCCAACATGTGTAGCTTGTTAAATAGCACCAGTTGGTTCCTTCCTTCCTGCAGTTCTCAGATCTGTCACTGCCAATGGGCTACCTACAGCATTTTCTGTGGAGGACTAAAGCACTTGCATCAAGTCCTTGAGAAAAAGAGGAGCTTTTTGTTATGTCAGAAAAATAAGAAAGTAAGAAAAGTGCTGGTCACATAGTACAATTACTAACACTTGAAAGCTGTGACAATTAAATAAATCCAAGAGATGAAGCAAAGAGTGGACATAGCAAAGGGGAGCCAGAATACATGTCTTCCCATATTATTGAGGACAATCACACACAACTGCTTTCCTCAGTGTCTCATACATGCCAACGGGTCCTTTCACTTATTTCTGCCCAGCAACAACCAATTTAATGAGGATCAACAATGAGAATCAATAGTTTCACCAAAGGCTCAATGCTCTCTGTTAATTAAAAGCTTCTGGATTGACACATTTTGCTCATAAAACCTGAACTACACTTTCAGCTTCAGATAATCTGAAGAGAACATCATATGAAGGGCAGAAAGAGAAATACAACTATTTAAGCCAACAGTTTTCCAAACAGTCATGGACATCCATGTAAAACTTCGCTGGAAACAATAACAAAGCCTTTCGTATCAAAAACACACAAGTCAAAAAACATAAAACAGTTACTTTTTTTTGCATGGAGAAGGAAACCTGGTAAAGAACATCAGCAAACAATTTGAGTGATAGCCCGAAAGAAACAGTACATTATGATGGCAGAAGAAGGCTACAAATAAGTGACTTATCCAAAGTTTATCCTTAAACAGAGGATTAAGATGCCAAATAAATATGTGAATGCCCAAGTAAAGACCTGCTCACCCTAAAGCCTGAAATGGAAAAACCGGAGAAATTTAAGCACTGTTTGTGAAATACTTCTCTTTCAGAATGAGGAAAAAAAAAACATTTTTGAAGATATTGATACAATCTGTTCATACATCTGTAAATCCTTCTCTTAAAAGATCCAAAGGCTTCTTAGTGATGATCAAAATATGACAGCACTTTGAGCATCATTAGCTAGTACTATGGATTCCTGAACAAGACGCTTAGCATTCTAGGTAGCAAAAGGACTTTCAAATATTGCAGAATGAAAGGCATTTTCCAAAACGAATGGAGCTCAGGAATTAATCATCCAAAGCTGTTGATCTTCCAAACACTAATGTAATTTTAAAAATAAGCATGTATTATGCCAGCATTTGAGGAATTTAGCAATGTTTACTTGTTGAAGTGGAAATCAAAAAACAAATATTCAGGGCTTAGAATAACTAGTATTTTTTTTTAACTATCTATCCAACAGCTGTTAACTGAAAAGCCAGCCTCACTCAGTTCAACAGAATTTACTCCCAGTTAAGTATGGACAGGATTACAGCCTTACATTAGCAAAATCTACTACTGGAAAGTTAAAAGTTAATGTTTACGCCATTCCTCCGTTATACATACAGATGGCAAGGTAAAGACGGAAAGCACAGTGCAGGAATAGCTAGAGGACCATAAATTGTTCACCCCAGATCTACCTATAACTCATCAAGAGAGAGCACTGAGCCCAACCCTTCCTCTATTTATGGCCAAACATAAGCACAAATTTAAACAACGCGATAACTATAGAACAGAGCTACACCAAAACGTGTAACAGTGTACTTTAAAAAAACTTAGGAGATGTACACCGCCCCTTATTAGGAACATCAGCATATTCCAAGAGATATTAAACCATTAAGATTTTCAAATTATTTTCCCTTCGGTTTACTTTAACCTGATATATTAGCATTTCCACCACTTAAATAACTTAATTCACAGGCATATTATTAAACTAGAAACGATGCACTTTGGAATTTCACTGTGTGGCTTTATGCGTTAAAATGACACTCATTACACCCAAACACAGCAGTGCTACTTCTGACGGTTTCAGTACCTCTCCAGCTCCACAGAGGTAGAGAACCAGGGCGTATGTAACTCACAGGAAAGTATGCCTAAAAAAACTCTTCACATGCTCCAGGGTCTCAAGACGTCATAAAACGCACATAAAACGAAACAAGATAAATGGAAATATTGATTTTTTTATTTTGAAACATCAAAGTAACAAGAGAGGGCTGGAGCCTGGAAGAGCCAAGAAGAGTCTGGGGACTCCCTACCTGCTGGAGGGCGCCGCAGTTTGCGCAGGCCGTGGCCGCCGCCTCCCCCGCGATCCCCGCTGTGGTCGCCGCCGGCGGGGTCTCCCCGGGCATCATGATCGCCGCCGCCGCCGCCCCGGGCGCCCATCCGTCGTCCCGCAAAAGCTCCCGGCAGCGCCGCCCACAGGGATAACGGAAACGCACGCGAGCGCAAAGAGGGCCGGCGGCTCAGCCCCTCCCTCTGACGCCGAGAGGAAAAGGCCCCGCGCTTGCGACGCACGGCGAGGAAGGCCCCCGGTGCTGAGGGTGTCCACAGCAGTGCCAGCTTTCAAACGCCTTGCTGCGTGATTCTGGAAGAAGAACACCGGGGATTCGCTCCCCTTCCTCCTGGCGCTGGAAACCAAAACTCCTCTGCCTTGCAAACAGCTGCTTCTTGTCTGGAGACTTCTTTCCCTTCAAGCCTTCCGAAAGACCAACAGCTCCCTTGGCGGATACTGCCGCCAAAACTACCAGCATGCAGTGCTCCCACAAAAAGATAGACTACCAGTCCCAGCATACAGTGCTGTCGTTCACTTTCGTTTTTGTCGGAATTGGGAGGAGTTGATCACACCAGGCGGCGTATATCGCAGTTCCCGGCAGGATACACTTGGCCCTCCACATTCTCTAGGGTTAGGGGTGCAGGAGCCTCGCCAAAGTGAAAAATTCGCAAATAACAACATTTGTGTGCCTGTGGGAAAGGGGCTGAGGCACAGGCGGGGAAAGTGGGCATCCAGGGTCTAAACCAGGTCACGGAAGGGAGGTGGTTGGTGTGGTGGTCCTGTACTTCCTCTCTCTTGCCCATCTCCTTCATTGGGTAGGTGGCATGGGTACAGGGTTTGTGATGCTGAGAATTTGGGCAGGCAGCCGTCCTTAGCTGGCCAGGCGGAGACTGGTAGAGGAAGCAGAGAACCAGAGGTGGGTTTTTAAAGGGCTAAGCGGTCTGATTGGAGCTACCAAGACAGAAGGTTCCCCCAAAAAAGAAGCACCTGAGGTGGGATGGCAGGGTTTGGAAAACTTGCAAATAATCAAATCTGTGAATGTCAAACCGGCAAGTATGGAGGGCTGACTGTAATATCCTCTTTGGCTGGGACTTTTTCTGTTACCTCCTTCCTCTTCTGTTGTTCTCCCTAGTGAGAGACCATTTGGAATGCATTTCTTTTAGAAAGGAAGTCATTAATCTGTAATGAGTTGTTTGTAAAAGAAAGGCTTTCCAAACAACCTCCCACTGGGAGAACAACAGAAGAGGAATGATGTCATATGAGAAGTCCCAGGGCAATAGCACTGTTATAGTGCTATTATTCCACTTTCAACATCATGTGGAATCTTGGGGTTTGCAGTTTAGGGAGAGGCACTTAGAATTCTCAACCAGAGAGCTCTTTGGTCTCAGTAAAATATACATGCCAGAATTCCACAGGAGGTTGAAAGCGGAATAATAGCACTGTAACAGTGTAGTGAGGAAATGGTCCCACACAAAGATGCTGTCATCCTGCTGTGAGTGCAGTTTGCCTGTCTGATGTGATGAAATCCCAAGATTGGGTTCTTCATTCTTTGAGTGGGAATGCTGAAATGACTTAAACATGAAGGAGGATATTTATTTATTAAAACCTTTTAAGATTGCACTGGGCCTTTACAGATACCAGGGTTCTGTATAAACAGAATAGGTGAAAGCCCGAACAGAAGGGAAGAAGGGACTTTTTAAAAAAGAAATACTGATGCAAAAAGCATTGGTATCTGTTAGACAAGCCAGAGAACAAGACAAGCGTATTTCAGTTAACTAAGACTGTACTAGGGAAGGTCCTTTTTACAAAAGCTTTTTACCTCCATCTAGCTGTCTTTTTCTCCTCCTCTGTCTAGTGATGCAAGGAGCCACAAAAATGCCTCAAGAACCACTTTCTTGTACCCGTTCTATCTATATTCTGGAAAATAGCCTGGAAAGGCCAGTTTCCATAGCTGTGCAGGCCAAACTGACCAGTCGGGCAGAACTAAGTACATGCATCGAGCTACAAAAAAGACAGAGGAACTTCTTCCCACACCTACTTCTGAGCAAACATCTTTTGGTTATGTGGTTATCAAATTAACCTTTTACACAACACTATATAAAAGTGATGCTGCTGCATTTATGCTAGTTGTAGCTTCCAAACACTTTTTATATGGACCTTCATTAGAGCAAGTTACAGTAGTCTAATTGGGAGATGATTAAAACATGAAGCACTTTGGCCAAACCTCCTTGCCTTAGGAATGGGATGAGGGTGCACCAGCCCAAGCTGGGCAAAGCACTCCTGGCCACAATAGCTACCTAGTTTTCCAGGAGCAACACTAGTCCAGGAGTACCCCTAAGCTGTGAACCTGATCTTTTGGGGGGAGTGTAACCTCACCTAAAACTGGTTGTAATCCAAACCCAAATCAGCTTACTCAAAGAATAGCAGAACTTCATTTTGTCAGGATTGAGGCTTAATTTATTAATCCATATCAAATCTTTCACTGCATTCAGGAATTCAGGACTTTCACAGTTTCCCTGGCATCAGTTCTTAAAAAAAAATAAAAAATCAGTTCTTAAAAAAAAAGTCATGTTCCAGATTACCAATATCTTTCTTGAACTGTGGTGACCAGAACTGGACACAATATTCCAGGTGATATGTGACCAGAATTAAACAGATTGGTACTGTTACTAAACAGATTGGTACTGTTACTTCCCTTGATTTGGACTTCATGCTCCCTTGAGGCAGCTTAGAATTGCGCTGACATTTTTAGGCACCACATCACCCTGTTGTCTCATTTAGTTTGTGGTCTGCTAAGATCCCTAGATCCTTTTCACATGTACTCTTTTCAAGCCATGTGTCACTCATCCTATATCTGTGCATTTCACTTTTCCTCCCTCAATCACATTTCATCCAACCAAGCCGGCTACTGCCTCTCTACCAGCTTTGTTTTGCTGTTTAGCTAGCTCTTGCCCTCCTAAGGGATGTTTTTGCCTTGTTGCACCAGTACCATGTAATGGTGCATCAGTGGTGAATTTGGCGAGTGTGGATATTTGGAAAGTGTGGATATTTTGGAGTGTGGATATGTTCACCAGGTTATAGATATTTTACCCAGAGAGGATAGTAGTTCCAGCAGGACTTTTGGAATGAGTTTGGGTATTTGGGAAGGAAGCAATCCAGATTGTCTTTTAGAATATAGATTTTTTTCCCCACCAGAATGGATAGTAGAAGCATCCTATGGGATTTCTATAGCCTCCCCTTATCACTCCCACGTTGTGTTGCAGGAAAGGTGAACTTGGTGAGTGTAGGTATTTGGAAAATGAGCATTCTCTGCTGTTATAGAATACAGATACTGTACCTGGAACAGGTAATAGAAGGTGGTTTCTGTGATTTTTTTGTGGGTTTTGTGTCATTCTTAGTCAGTCTTGTGTAGCTGGTGAATTTGGTCACTGTGGCCTACTTGGAAGTTCCAGGCCACTTTATTCGTCTCCAGATCATTTGGGAGCATTACAGAGTAAATAAAAGCAAAATATTTCCTGTTGCAGTTCTAAAATTCAGTTCCAAAATATCTAGAATACAATTGATGCTTCCGACATCAGTCTCTCCAAAATGGTGTGTTGTAGCACATGCTGTTTTGTTCCAGGTTTTACCCAGTTCAATAAAATATTGCAAGAACAACAAAATAAAATTAAAGCAAAAACTTGGGCCACTTCCACACTGCACTGTTATAATGCTGTTATTCCACTTTCAACATCTCATGGAATCCTGGAGTTTGTAGTTTATAGGAGGGGCATTTAAAATCCACAGTGGAATAATAACACTATAACAGTATAGTGCAGAAGCACAGAAAAACGAAACAAAAGAATACTGTCAGGATTAGTGGAGAAGTTGTACAGAAATACAAAAACCACTATAGGGTCTATACAGTAGTATCTCGCATTAATGTTGTAACAAGAAACAGTGGTTTCAGGGAAATTTGATAAGGATGATGGAGAAATATGCACAGAATCTGTTTTGGTTTTAGATTTTCAATATTCTGATAATGAGGACAGCATGTAGGTTGTGTGCAATAGCACCCAGCAAATCCAAAGGAAAGAGATTATCTTTCCTTTCTTGCACAGAAAGTTACGTAAATCTTTCTGTAAAATGTTATAGTACTTTTGAAATTTCTTATACCATTGTGCAATTACTGAGCTAGCAGTGTAAGATTGAAAGTCTACCGTCTGTCTCATTGTCTTGCTGTTAAGCTGACCTTTTCTGTCTACCTCCCTCCCTCCCTTTAAGATCTCTTTCTTGGCCAACTGTGAGGTAGTATCTCTCTCTCTCTTTCACTCACACACACACACACACACACACACACATTGATCCAGCACAGAACATTTTGCCAATACCTCTCTGCTTTATAAGCTATATTGTCAAAGGTATCTCTCAACAAGATATAATAAAGACCATATTCTAGCATTCTCTAGCAAATAAATTTTATTTTTCTTTCACTTCCTGTACTTCTGTACTTTTCAGAGAGTAAGCTCCATTGAACCTAAGTATTTTTAGCTCTTAGTAGACACATACCTGCGGGATATAGAGAGATTCCTCTTCAGAATCCTTTGTTTGCTTGTTTTGTACATAGAAGTGTGGAGATAATGCTTAAATACAGATAAGGGGCTTAATTATATGCCACATCACAGCAGTGTTGTTTGGAAATGACAAGGGGAGGTTATGGTAGGGCAGTAATTTCTGAAGGACGGGTCATTGCCCTTACAATAGGGTAAGAGCAAGGCATCATCACAGGAGTATGAAAGACAAGTTGCATATACATAGTTGGTACAGAAGGGTGACGCATAATCTGATGTTCATGCAGAGACACATTTATTATGATATTGGTTTGGAGCTGATGCCACAAGCAGTGTTGTAGCAGAGCCAAGGCTTGCCGGGTCTATGTGATGGGATTTTTGATTAGCAAAAATAGTAATCACCATTTCTTGTGACTTCTCTGTTCCCTTTGGGCTTAGCTCCAGTTCTCAAAGCAATGAGAAAAGAGCAGATTTCCCCAAAAACAACATACTGTTGTGAGTTAGCTGTTACAGGCCAGGCTTGTTCATTTATTAACTTTGCAGCATGGGAATAAACTTAGGCCATTTCTGTACCCTACCTTATATTATCATCCTCTGATGGTGATCCCGGCAGTGGCTCTACCGGGAAGGGAGTGCAACACACTGGCTGGCTCCCTGCTTGAGAAAGTGCCATGGACATACCTTTTCCTTCCGCAGTGCAGCTGGGCACTTTCCCAGGCTGTGCTGGGGCAGGAAGCACCTCCACTGCACTTCTGGCACTTCCACAGGGTGGGTAAGTGTGGGATGGTCATGCAATCACGGGTCATTAACAGAGAAAACCCGTCAATGACTTAATCTGCGATTGTACCACCTGGCAATGGGAGAAGGATGGGACCATGACGACATCATGCAGAAGCGTTGCCGCAGTCCCACTCCTCTCCCGTCCCCATGCTGAGATGGGAAGCTCCTGTGGAAAGGGCCTTACGAAGTCTAGAGTGTAACGTGGTGCAACTTATAGGATATCGAATATATGGAATAAGGTATAATATATGAAGCAATTAGTATGTCTGCGTATGTGTCACTGAGAACCTGGCAGCAGCTTGTCAGGAAAAACAATCCACTAGAATGTTAAAAGATAAGAGATGCGTCCTACAATAACTTCCAAGCAGAGAGATGTGAAGAGATGGGATTGAGAATAACCTACTAGCAAGGGAATGGGAATGTGTGTGTGTGTGTGGGGGGGGGGGAGACAGAAGGGAATGGAAGGGAGAGAGTTGGAAGAGTTATTCATGTTTTTTCCACTTTCATGAAGGTTCCGGGCCCCAAATCCTGGCAAAAGTGGAAGAGCCACTGTAGATATATGTCCCATTATGAATACAATGGATGCCTGTTAAGATGCTTATGATTATAAAAGATGCTATTAAGATTTATCAGTGCCCAAGGAAAGCAACAGTTGAATTCCTGTGTATTCACTGATACCTGTTTAGAAATGTGTAGTGCCACAACAGATGAGATTATATTTCTTCATGGATAGATGGTTGTGAATATGATACAGGGGACAGAATTCTGTACATGTGAAATGTCTGTATAATGCCTTAACTGACTCTACGGAAAGGATAAAAGAACCTGATAGCGATGATGGATAAATTGATAGGTTTTATAGTTTAAAAAGAGCAATTGTTCCATAAAGGTTCACATCAAGTTATCTTTTGTTAAAATTTGAAGAAATGATATATTCTTTGTTGTTTGTGCTACATAATTTTTAAAAAGTTGTACTCCTATTGCATACTTTTTAAAAATATTTTAACTGCAAACTTTAAATATGAGGACAAAGTTACCTGTTCTCAAAAATAATTCCTGCAAACTTCTCACAATGAATTTTTCTTCATTGCACTGTTATTAGGACCTTTTCCACTGTCCCTGTTGGCCTCAAAAACTTATTTTCAGATTATATTTGAAGAGAAGACGCATGACAAGGTAACATACAGATGGCTGTTTAACAAGATGGGAATCCTCTCATGTTTTACAGAGCAGATGAAGGTGTCTGCCCAGTTTTTCCTCTGCATTCTCTGTGACAAAAGTAAAATAAATGAAATCAATTTTGAGTTTGCTGTGAAGGTCTATGTTGGAAAGAAAGACATTGGTATTAAAGAGTCACTCTCACACAACCATCCAGCTTACAATATGAAGGTCAAGCTAAATGTTAGGGACAAAGACCCTTTCCACATCACCCTCCCAACCTGCCGTGGGGACAGGAGGCAATGCTTCTGCATGATGTTGTCGTGGTCCCATCCTTCTCCCATCTCCAAGCGATGCAATCACAGATTACATCATTGACAGGTTTTCCCCATCAATGACTCGCAATCATGCCACCAGCACAGACTTATCTGTCCTGCGGAAGCCTGGGAAGTGCAATGCCAGTGGTTCCTGCCCCAGAGAAGCTTGCACTGCATTACAAGAGAAAGAGACGTGGCCATCACGCTTCCTTCACCATGGAGTCAGCTGGTGTGGAGGTAACACTCCCCTCCTGGCAGAACTGATGCTGGAATCCCCACCAGATGTCCTAGCAAAAATATAGGGTGCAGAAAGGGCCAAGGTTACTTAACAGTATCTTTTCAATTAAAAATTTGTTTCAGACAGCAGCAGAGAAGTGGGGATGGGTGTATTATGTGTGAAGTGTAAATACCTATTACCTATAACTAATTATTTCCTCTCTCCAACTACAGTACTTTTGTCTCCATATGATTTCAAAAAATACTTTACATTCTAAACTCTTACTTACCATTATTCCCTTGCAAATTTCTACAGGTGTCTGGCTGACTAGTGATGGGGAATAGGAAGGCTGCTCTTGGGACCTTGGTCTAAATCTGCAAGCTGTAGATGATAGACTATGATTCTCAGGGCCTGAATGCTCTTCTTCAGTCCTCAGGGTGAGGGAGAGTAATATGATAGTGTTGTCTTGAAAAGTATATGTAGATAGGTTTTCCTCATTTGTTAGGCTTTACATTTTCTATCTGAATGGTGTACTCATAGCTACTGTGGTTGATACGTAATGTACAATGCTTAATAACATTAGAAACTTCAGTTTGTAGGGGAGCAAACAACATTTGAGAATATTTTTAAAATGGTTGGAAAACATTTCTTGAGTATTGGAAAACTCTGGTGAAAGAATCTTGCAATGATTGGAATTCTTAGTGGTTTAAGACTAATTCTGTGCAACATTTGCACTTTTTTGCACAGAAAATAGCAATCTGTGTGCCTCAGGTGATATTTCTGCACATTAAATACTGTTTCCTGGTAGAAAATACTGTTTTCAAAATAAAAATTAAAACTGTGTGTGAATTTTGCAAATAATAAGTCTGCAACTACAGTATTTTCTGTGCAGAAAAAAACGTTTGTGAGGAGAAATATTAGTTTTGGTGCAGAAAATCTGCTTCATGACAAATATGGTTCTTTTCTGTACAAAAAATAGGTGAATTTTGTGCATAGTTACTCTCAAAATGAAAATAGCGTTTGAAAACTCAGCAGTTTTTGAAGACTTTCTTGCAAGGAGAAGAAAATTGTTGCTTCCTTCAAGAATGGAATCAGCAAAAAAATACACCGCTAGACCCATGTGTCCTCGCTCTTGTAGCATCACCATAGCCCACCTCTTGTGACATCACAAGGGGTCATCCCAAGGTCTCAGGTTCTAAAGGCTGCTGGCCTCATGTCCAACTTGTGGGATTTCCACAGGCAACTGATTGGCCACTGTGTGAATGTAATGCTGGACAAGGGAGGCCTTTGTTCTGATTCAGCAGGGTTCTTATTACATAAATGACAACAGCAACAACATGTTTTACATCTTAATTAAGCAGCAATTCGGTTTTTGGGAAACAAGCCATATCAGCAAAACTGAAATGTCCCATTTCAATAGATCTGGGCCTGCATATGTGCTAATTTAGTGGTACTAAAGATGTTAAGAAACCAAACAGAAGAGTTATGAGGGAATTTATATGGACAGAGTATACCCCCACTCCTGTATGCATGCATACAAAATCTACATAATGTAGTGAAATCTTTAAACTGGCAACTTGCCATAGCTGAGATTTGGCCTGTAGATCCTCAACAAGCACAACTCCAGCTGCTACAACTGTTGCTCCCGTTGTCCTAGTGCCAAGACTTCTTCGTCAAATGTAATTGAAGCCTTCTGTTTGAATATACTAGCCAGGATGGGCAGGTGTGCCTTGCTCCCCAAAGCTATCTGGTTGCTGTGCTGATATTGGCCTTTAAGAGAGACATAGTGTTTGTACATGATCAGAGGTACTTCAGTTGTTTCAGGGAAGAGGACTTTCCACGTGCTTTGAAGCAACCAACCAATGATGCCAGAATTTTTGAAATGTAAAATATGGAAATCTGATATTAGAAATTAAAGGCATGGAAGTGTGTAAATATGAGCAAGAATTAGTAGGGTTTTCTTTGCAGCGGTTTAGTAAAGACTTGTAATGCCAGCTAATGTACTCAAGGTGGCACCAAAGATTATTCAGAGGTTCCTTCATCAGTAGTCCAATAACAAATACTGAAATGGTGAAGTGTAGAAAATGAGCATAGAGACAAACTGATAAACCAAATACAGGAAATTTGAAATAGAGATTCCTTTAGCCACACATTCCTTAATTTTTTTTTAAGTTAAAAGAATTTGTACACAATGTCAAAATGAATCAGATCTCCCAATTGAAGTAGTGTGACTTCACCCTCTCCACTTTGAAAGAGAAATAAATAAAGAGAAATAAAGAGAAGTGCAGTAATATCTTGTGATTTTCAACACAAATATTTAAGGCATGGCATTGCTGAAGAATTAAGAGAGAAGAAGAAATTAATCTAATTCTAATAAAGTCAGAAAATAATGAATGAAATAAAAATGGTAAGAGCGTATTATATAGAGGACTTTTTCTCTTCTTCTTCTTCTTCTTCTTCTAAAGAATGACTATAAAAAGAGGAATGTGAAAGATGTTATCAACAAGAGCAGGTGAACAAATTTTTATTAATCTTATGTATTTTCTTCATTAGATTTATATCTTGCTTTCCTTTCCAAAAATGGGAATTCGTGGCAGCTAACAATAATAACAGTCAAACAAATGCAAGTAAAAGCACTTGTTAATTATGCACATTTTATAAATGATAAGAAACAGTAACTTACATAAAAGGTTGTCATTTAATATCATTTATTATCATTTGTAACACCAAAAAAAAAAAAAAAAGTATAGGACTGGGGACATGCAAGCATCTGCCGACCAAAGATCAAATCATTATTGAGATGGAGAGCAATATCACAAAGCAGCCAAGGAATAAAATGTGATTATTACCATAACCTACACCTCCACTATGCAGGATGTGCTTTTTTCATAATTGAACATATTTATGACTGGAAAGGTCATGCTGAGCTTAGACATGGTCAGGTCATAAGTTCAGAGAGGATGAGATGGAAAAACCCAGCACTAATGAGTTTGTGATAATCCTTTCAACACCCTAAGCCCCATGCACACCCCAATACAATAGAAGGTGAAACTGCCCAGGTGAAGCAGTCAGGGACTATAATGTGATCCAGCCCTATGGAAATCCTCCCTAGACCCCCCCTGCCTGATCAGACATTGAGAGATTGTCATGACTCCCATCAATGTTTTGGTACCAAGAATTAAGGCAATAAGCCCACTCCAGACTCCTTTGTCGGTTCCATGAGAAAGCCATTACAACCTTGTCTACATACCCCTTCAGGGTAGGAAATAGGGTATATAAACCCTAGGGTCAGTCCCAGAAAACTGTAGTATGTTGGATGTAATAAGTGGTCCTCAGATCTCTGCTTGTTTCTGCTACCCTCAGACTCTGTCTGAGCTGCTCTGCTTTAACCATCTTCTTCAGGATTGGTAACTGTCACCCTCTTCACTCCAATTACTCTCCCTATCTAACCTTTCATGCCTTGCTTTCCAATGGCCTTGTATGGTTCTTAGAGTGCCTGATTTCTTGTGTGCTAATCCAGATAAAATACTCTGTTTAACTTTTAACTGGAGTCCTCTCTGCAGTTAGTTCTGGTATACACAGGTGAAAAGATCCTGCTGTTACCTTCTTCTTGCAGGCCTCCTTTGAGCTTTGATTCCCCCAAATTCTAAGGAGGCACTAGAATTGTAGGTGAATCTCAAGGTCCCCCACCTCTTAGGGTAACATGATGGTGGATGAGTTCACCTGTCTTCACTATTGGCTGGATAAATGTACATTCAGATCACAATACAGAGAAAAATATTCTAGACATGAAAAATTAATTATGCCTTGGAGTAGGAGTGGAGCTGAAAAGAAAATCTGAACAACCTAACATTAAATGGTACCCAGAATCTGCTTGGAACTGTTGTCAAACCATTTGGAAAACTGATCACAATACTATCAAATTCAATGTATATGAATGGAAAATTGCCTAGAAAGCACAAAACAATCATGTTTCATTTCAGAAGAGAGAATTTCTCAGAAAAATTAGAAAATTACTCAAAAGGAAGTGGGAAAGAAGAGGAAAAATCATCAGAATAAGTGTATGCTGCAGATTATAGTGTTTCAAATTCCACAAGGATGCAGTGTGATTAATAACAGTGTTAAAGAAATCTTGCCCAAGTGAAAAAATAACAACAGAGCACAAATCATTACAAAAAAGGTAACTTGTGCACTGATGATAAAGTAAACAAAGAAATAATTGGATAAATGCACTTCTGAAGACATGAAAACAACCAACACAAAACAATTTCAATACACCTGTCTAAAGGCCCACTCACACTACACAAATATAGCACTATTATTCCACTTTAACTGACATGGCTGCATCCTGTGGAATCCTGGGATTTATTGTTTGGTGAGGCATTAGAGCTTTCTGGCTGAAAATTCAAAATATCCCTCCCTAAACTGCAAACCTGGAATTCTACATGATGGAACCATGACAGTTAAAGTAGAATCATAGTACTGTAATAGCATAATGTGAAAGGCTCATAAAAGGCTACACAATAATCATGATAGATATATTGGCATGTCAACTATGGAATATCCATATTTGAAGGCAGTATAGCTTTCATGACCCAGTGTGATGCAGTAGTTTGAATGTTGGACTAGGACACTGGGAGACCAGGATTCAAATCCCCACTTGGGCATGAAAACCCACTGGGTGACCTTGAACAGGTCACTTTCAGCTTCAGAAAAGGGCAATGGCAAATCCCCTCTGAACAAAGCTTGCCAAGAACATTCCATGATAGGTCCATCTTAGGGTCACCATAAGTCAGAAATGACTTGAAGTCACAGTGATGACGTAGCTCTGAATGCTACATGGGAGTAAGGTGTTATCTTTACACTCTATTTTGGAGGTTTTCTCAACAGATCAGCAGCACTTGGCAGGAGGATGTTGGGAGATATGGGCCCTTAGCTTTTTCCAGGAGGTTCTCCTAAGGCAATGATACATAATTATATCTAAACTGCATCTCTTTTGGCATGTGTTGGAGCACATATTATTAAACTACAAATGCCCATCTTGAAGCCATCAAACCTGTAACTTAGTAGTCCCTCATGCATGATACAAGAAAGCCTTCTCTAGCCTCCAAGTGATGAGTCATGATGGCCAGTCCAGATTGCTCTTACTCCATTAGGATAGCCCAGCAGTGATATCTGGGAATTATACTGTAACCTTTAAAAGGCTCCACAAATGTGTAACAACATTTCTGCTAGAAGGGGTTAACCAGCTGTATCTTCAGGGGTGTCATTTAGGGAGATGGGGGGCTACCCCCCTCTGCCTCTGTGTGCTCCTGACTAACCCGCTTGGCTTCTATAAACTCTGACTATTGTTTTAAATACTAAATACATTGTAGGCATTCATGTCAAAGCCACAAATTTAAAAGGTTGGCAGCTGATCACGTTACTACATTCTTATGAGATATAAACGAGAATTGTGCCCGTACCAAATAATCAGCAACAGCCTTCCCAAACATGCTATTGTTTCAGTGGAACACATGCAATTCTCTTCCTCCTCCTCCTCTTCTTTACACAGTCATGCACATGATAGTTGTGAAAAAATTGCAGGACAGGTCTTCACTGAAAGAACTTAACAATCTAGAAAATATGTATGTGTATGTATGTATGTATGTGAGGCAGGACAAACGGTGCAGGAATATGAACTTGTTGCTGTTATAGATAAATGTTTACATTAAGCCACTATGCACTGAAAAAACATTTGAGCATGACATACAGGCTGATCCACCCAACTGCCACTTACGTGTTCCATGGGTGCCATACCCCATCACTGATGGCCACAGTGGAAATGCCTCCCTGCTTGCCAAATTCCACCAGTGCGGGAAAGGGGCTGTGCACACTGATGGACAAACATAAAGTGGTTCCGAGGGAGTACCCAGATTGAACTAGGTCGCCCATACATGGAGGAGTCTTGCACCTGCATGGCAGTACAAGTCTTTAGCCCTTTGCTTAGGTTAGCCAGACATTTAGATAAAAGTCTTATCACGAGTGTTATTCTGGGAGCAGAATGGTTGTTGCCCAAGTTCCTATAGCTAGTTTCAGTTCAGAAGATCTAAATTCTAAAGAGAGTTTACTAAAAGCAAAACTCATCCAGATTCTTTTAAAGAACTAGAAAGCAGAAGGAGCCTCTCCGAGGCAGTGTTGCTAAAACCTGAGGTAGAAGGGAGAAAAAGGCAGGAAAGGAGGAGAGGGATAAGACTACTAGTCTACAATACTTGAGGTTAGGAGAATCCTGAGAAAAGGACAGGGAAACAGGAGAAGGATGTGTGGGGTACTGCTAATAAGAAATGTGTGGTAAAAAAATGGAGGCCCTGTGCTATAACCTACAGAACTCAGTATTGTTAGGTAAACTTTACCGGTTTAAAGTAATGCTACTTGGACTGAAGGGAATGCCATTTGTGACTAGCGTTTAAATTATGTTGGAAAAGATGGAAGGCCAAGCTCCTGACTCAATGTCATTTTAGACAATGCTGCTGTATAGCATTTCTACAAACAGTAGCTAAGTGAGCCGTCACAGAAGGCCCTGTGCAATTCAAACAGTATTCCTGACATCATGGAGACCAAAAAATAGGTACTCTCCACAAATGGGTTTTCCCCATTCAAGCCTTTTGAGCTATAGATCTTGCAGAACTGTTATTTTAAAAAGCTTATTTCAGAAGAGCGCAAAGCAGCAGAATAGACTCTGTCGCTTTCAAAACTGAACATTAGTATGTTCCCTAAAAGTACCGGATCCTGCCTATCTTGCAAGCTAAGCAGGGTCAGCCCTAGTTAATACTTGGATAGGAGACTACCAATGAATACCAGATATCACAGGCTGTATATTTTAGAGGAAAGAACTGGCAAAACTACCTCTGAATATTCCTTGCCTAAGAGAATCCTATAAAATTCATGGGCTCACCATAAGTTAACAGTCAGCATGAAGGCACACACACATGTCCAAGTACCCAATGTCTCATGCCTTCTAGAAAGTTTCTTGTTAAACATTAAAGAAATCCCAACCTTCTCTTTAACTATTATGTTATATTATAATATATTATGATGGAAGATATTAGTTCTACAGATCATTCAGAAGCCCTCCAGAATAACAAACCAGCCATAGTAAAATTATGTTGTTGTTGTTTGTTGTTGTTTTCTTGGCTTTCTCTCAACGATGGGGCTCAAGGTGTCTAACAACATTAAAACAATACAAATTAAAAATTCATAAAAGTATAGATATCAGATTTAAGAAGCAATTAATTTATAAAGTTCAAACATTACATGTTAAAATATTAAATACATTAAAATATATTAAAAGCTATAGCAACCTTAAAAACAGAACTGCACAGTATTATTATTAATAAACAACAAAATGAAAACAAACTACACTAGAGGACTGATTATAAATTCAGCATGGGTGCATTTATTATTTATCAGAGTATTCCCTTTGGCAAGTCTTCTGCTAATGATATCACCAGTGGAGAGCTGGTGCTGAGCAAATGCTGGCACTCATAACAGCTTTTCTTAAAATTGAGATTAATGGCAACTCTGGATCTGCACATGTTTCCAGGTACCTGAAAGTAGAGTCTTTGTTATGGACATTTGTAATTTAGTTATGGCACGGATTGTGTTTTTCTTGGGCTCTGTAGCATCCTATGAGGTTGCCCCGACTATAACAAAATACCATCCATAACCAAAGCTAAACAAACAAAAAGTAAGGAAAAAATGACAACCACAGACAGCAGTCTACACTGGGGAGGAATTAACTCTCCATCTGGGTCAACACTTGTGAAGCTACAGACAGAGAAGTTGTTAATATTTGGCATGCATATAGCACTTTTTGAATGTTCAGAAGGTTTTGCATATAATATCTCAGACACTGTTCCACAACAACTCTGCGAGGCAAATCTGTCTTGTTACCCCCACGCTACAGGGGCAGGGATGAAGAACTGGTGAGCCTAGGCTTATTTAGTAGGTTCATGGCTAAAACAAGATTTTAACTGGAGATTTGCTGGGTTACAACTCTTGCTGTTAGAGATGATCTATACATTTGGCAGGAAACGAAATGCCAGCTGCTCCATGGTGGCAGAACCTTCGGGCATGTATGTGTTTGCAGGCTGCAGTAGAGAAATAATGGTTTTGGAGATATGATTACTACCACTACTACCTCCCCACCCTCTACATTTTGCCCAGCCAAGGTTGTTCCCAGACATGAGGTTTCAGACAACCCACTAATGTTTTCTTTCAGCCCATGTGAGTTGTCTGAGCTACCTACTTTAAGTACAGAAATATGACTGGAGAAGAGAAGTGCAGAGAAAAAAACAGCAGGGAAAGGAAGCAGAAAATCAGTGCCTTAGCTTCCAACACCCATATTTGCCTTTGAATCCATAGAACAAATTTCCCTCAGCTGCTATTTTACACCATAAAATTTTTTTTAAAATTGATTTTAAAATTTAATTTGATTTTAAAATTGATTTTAAAAAAAACCCAAGCAGCACCTTTAAAACTAACTGATTTTTATTTTAGTTTGAGCTTTCCCAGACATTACTCCATTTCTTCAGATGCAATACAAAGTGATATTAAAGCCCCAGGTTATTAAATATATTTATTTGTATTTATATATTTATACAGTTTATGTATTTATGCAGTTGTGGGAGTGGGATAGAATGTAATAAAATCCAGAATGATGCAAATTGTGACCCTCACCCTAAATCTTCAAAGAACTGTGTGAGGTGATAAAAGGGCTTTCATGTGAATTGGTATTGATGTGTAAAAGCAATAAATATGCTTACCAAAAGTTAGTTCCCTTGGGGTCAAAACCACACCAGGTGTACATCTCACTGAAGTGGTAACTTTTGTGGATCTCTCAGTTAGGCAGGGATTCGGACGATTTGATGCTCTTCCATTTACTCTGCCCCAAACTCTCCCCATTTACTTTTCCCTTGGAAGGGTGGAAACAAGCATGCCAGAATGGTTCTAGTCAAACCTCCCTGACACATTTCCTTCCCCCATTCATGGATCAGGGGAGTTTTAATGGAGAAGCACTGATCTTGGAAACTAAGCAAGGTCAGTCCCGGGTAGTGTCATTGGATGAGAGGCCACCAATGCATACCAGGTTCTGTGGACTCTATTTCAGAGGAAGAAATTGGTGACAGTACCTCTGAGTATTTTTGCCCAGGGAAGCCCTATGAAATTCATTGGGTCACCATAGGTTGACAGGCAACTTGAGGGAACATATAGAAATATGTATCCCCTGAGCTGTTTATTACTGCAGTATGAGATGGCATTGCTTAGACACAGGCCATTTCTATCCTACCCTGTTATAGTGCTGTTATTCCACTTTCAATATCCTGTGGAATTCTGAGGTTTGCAGTTTACTGAGGCCAAAGAGCTCTCTGGCTGAGAATTCTAGATTGTTACCCTGAAATTCTTGGGGGTCCCCGAGGGACTCCTTAGTATGCTCCACGTGATGGGGAAAGTAAACTCAACAGAGCACAAGCAATAGCAATGCGAGAGGTAGGGTAACCTAGCGAGATCTTTTACCCAGTTTTTACAGGGTCAGGTCCAGACAGAAATCACACAAAAAGGTCCAATGAATGACTTTATTGAACGGAAATATCATGCATTAATGCATACACTCACACACGCACACACCTCCAAGGGCTAAAGAAAAATAAAGAGTGGAAATAGGATAGTGGGATTGTTAAAGGATTCGTGGTTTGGGTGATACTGCACCTTTTCCTGAAGTCCTTGGTCTGGAAAGCAGCAAAAGAAATGGAACTCAGCGAAGAGACACTGAGGAGATCACGCGGCTGTCGGGGGGGGGGGAGCGGTCAGTTGGGAGGCATCCAAAGAACTAGCCAAAAACAGGGACTATTTGTAGGAAAAATTTACCTTGGGGGCAAATCCTCTCCTGGGGAGAACAAAGGGGACAGCAACGGAAAACAACTTCACACCGGCACCTTCTTTGATATAGGAAGATAACAAGGTGTCACCCAAGCATCAGCATCTTCCGCTGCTTTGGGTTGCAGTGTGAATTTATGTAGATGATCCTTGTCTGATAAGATTTTATTGCTTCCAATGCCCAACTCTGTGGGAAAAAACTCTTAATCCCTTCAAGTTGGCTCCTTAAAGGCTGAGGACCTTTTGTCCACCATGGGTTGGCAGAGCTTGAGGTCTCCTGTGGCTACGTGACCAGGGGAGTTTACTGGCCTGACCTGGTTCTTCCGATCATACGACCGTTGTTGCCTATGTGCTCATCTGGGTGACCTCTCTGGTGAGTTAGATTATGTTTTATATCAAAGTTGTAGACCCCAGGAAAGGGTTTACCAAGGGGGCAACAAGATGCCCTCCCTAAACTGCAAATCCCAGGATTCTATAGGAGGTTGAAAGTGGAATAATAGCACTGTAACAGTGTAGTGCAGAAATGGCCACAGACTGGCTGTAGTGACAATTAGACCTACCTCTCTTTAAAGACAACAGTCCCAATTATACATTTACACCTGATATACAGAGTTTTAGCCAGTAACTAGCAGTTACTTAGGCAACTCTTTAAGTAGATCAAAATGATCTTTTCTGTGCTACATCGGATCAGTTAATATCTAGCTAGCTAGCTAGCTAGCTATCCCTCCACCGCATTTACTTTCTATTAGCACAGTCACCAGGAATCAAATATATTCAGTTTAGTAGTAGCAGTGTCCACCAGGACTGCAGTGGACTGGGCTGGTGCGTCTTCTTTTATTTTAACTTTTAGAGTATTGCTTGCAAGAGATGACTCAGGAAACACTAGAACTACAAAAGAGATACATTTCTTCATAAAAATGGGAATTGGTCTATGGGGTGGAAATATTCAGAAAATAATTTTTGTCTTTGTAGAGAAACAAACCCATGAGAAATGTTTCACTGAAAGAAGTGCCTGAATTTAAATTCAAGGGGTGCTATTTTCGAACCAGGCTGTCCACAAAAACACAATAGCAGCATTATCTTCTTCAGCACTGGCTTTTAACACTTGTACATGGTATACACACCTACAAACAAGATTAATCAAGGCAGTAGGACCTTTAAAGCTCTGCTTTCCCCAGAAACAAAGAAAGATTTCTAGGATGATTTTCTGTCTCTGACAGATTAACGGAAGAAAGATGGAGAGAGGAAGAGGGAGGTAGCCGCTGTGTTTACCAAATACTCTTGGTTTCCATAGTGAGGGTGTCTCTGTCCTGATGAAAGGCTAGAAGAGCCATAGGGAGGGGAAGAGGGGGTGAGGAGAAGGCCATATTCAGGTCAGTAGGTGGGACTGCTGCAGGGTAGTAAGAAGGGGCCTCCATTTGCCCAGAACAAACTACGCTTTCCAGCTGATTGAGATAAAGAATTCTTAAAACAGTGCAAATTCTAATTTTTCTGCTGGATATCAACATTTCATGTCCGCTCTACGCACTATTAATATGGAGACTATTTCGTTGAACAACATGCTCTTTCATGTTTTAATCAAGAAAACTTTTTTTTCTTTATTTCAGTCAGAACCTTTATTTGCCCCCAGAAATCTATTCTTCTGTCCCTTTTTCATTCTTTCTTTCCTGTTTTCAATTCCTCATTGGCAGCCCATGTCAGTTCACACACTAACGGACATCATTCTAGTGATGTCTTAGGATGCTTCCACACTAATCATTTTCTCTGCTAAACAGACCATTTGCTCAGGATAGTCCAAACTATGGTATTCCTGTTTTTTCTCCCCCTATTGTGCTATTTATTCCAACTGCTGATTTAGGTATGCGTGTGGATGTCTGTATTAGCATGTTTATATTCGAAGCAACTCAATGTTACCTATGTGATTCTCTCTGCTCTCATTTTTTTTCTTCACAAAAACCTTATGGATTGGATCAAGCTGAGAGCTAGTGACTAGCTCAAAGTCACTCAGTGAGTGTAATAGTTGGATGGAGATTTGAATGTTGGTTTCCCCTGTCACAGTCAGATATTCCTAACACTACTGAGCTCACTGTAGTGAAATTCTCTTGCCAAGGGTGGACCTTGCTGTGGAATGTGTGTAATCCCACCCTCAGGCTCTAATAATACTGGCTGCATTTTTGCTCCTGCACCATTCACATTTATGTATTGGTAAGAACTAGTGAAACTTCTAAAGTTTTCCCTTCACATCAACAGCTAATCAGATTCAGGAGCGAATGCTGGGCCTAATTTTGGAGCATGGAATGCCCTCTGTGGGTGCCATGCCCTCTGAGTTTTCTTCCTCCTCACCAGTGTTTCCATGACCCATTCACTTGCCCACTTCCTCTGGAACCAATTCCACACAATTGCCAAGAATGAAAGCAAAAGGCAAATGAACTGCTGTGTCTTTTCTTTCTAGTCATTTCTGACATGTTCAGAAGAGGCTGGTGAATAGGCAGTAGAAGCAAAGAGTAACAGCAGCAGGGTCAGAAGGTTCTGGGGTTGACACTGGGTTTTGGCCTCAATAGGTGGTCTGCAATGTCTGCCTGTGACAAGCCCTGGCAGGACTTAACCCCCTAACTACAGAAAAATGGGGTGGGTGGGGGGGAAGATCCATATGCCAGTCTCAGTGATCATCGTGATATGCTCACAGGGTCTACTGACACTAGTACAGCCTTAGTTAAGAAAAAAGTTGCATGTTGATTCTTACATGCATTTCCTGTCATCTAGAAGCATCCTTGCATGTCTGGTGGGCTTTGATAGACAGAACATTAACATCACCTGGCACACAATGTTTTTCAGTGAAGTCTGTATACAATTAACTGCTTGTCCTATGGATGTATCTTTGTGCTGACTCTAAGCAAACTGACTCTGATGGTAGTAAAGACCAGCCAGAAGGAAGTGATGATAATCATGCATTCATTTAGTCCCTGCAAGATGCCATTATCAAGAAACCAGCCTCCGTGTGTGAGACAGGAGCAGCTGTTCAGTAGGGATGGAAAATATATTGAAAATTTTTTAATAAATGTGTTTCTCAAGTGTTAGGAGACCCCTATGAAAAGAATCCTGAGTGAATAAGAAATTTTGGAGTTCAGGAGTTATTCTGTCCAAAATTCACACAATTTTTTGGTTCATTAAACAGCATTTCTGATTTTCTGCGCAGGAAATAATATTGCTGAGAACAAGTCCCCAGCTACACTTTTTCTGCACTGAAATATTATCTGCACAGAAAATGCTGTATTCTGTGCAAGAAAGGTGAACACATTGTGCACAAGTCTTGAGCTATGAAATTTTTTAGTGCAGGAAGAAAATTGCTAAAATAATTTACTGCTTTCCTTCAAAACAGAATTAGCAAAGAATTAGATACCTACTGTGCAGTTATCAGAGACAGAGAGATTAAGTCATGTTTCACTTGTACCTGTGAACCAACCTTTGCTGACTGGTGGTGTGAACTGACTCAGTTGAAACATGTACAGCAAGATTAGTCTTTAGTATTAGAACTACAAAAGCCCATTTATATATCCTTGTTAAAGGGGCCTAAATATCCTAAAGGTACCAGATCCTGTCTGATCTTGGAAGCTAAGCAGGGTCACCCCTGGTTAGTACTTGGACAGGAAACACCAATGAACACACTATATGCTGTAGGCTATATGTCAGAGGAAGGTACTTTAAAACCACCTCTGAGTATTCCTTGCCTAAGAAAACCCTATGAAAAATTCATGAGGTCTCCATAGGTTGACAGGCAACTTGAAGGTGTGTGCATGTGTGTGTGCACACACATCCTAGTTAAGCAATGTGTGAACCAAGTCTTTGATTATTTTCCCTCTCTCTTTGTCTGTGTTCATATGAAGAGCCTCTATGCTATTCAACTATTGTAACACAAACATTAAAAGGAATGAACTAGTTCTATAGGCTCAGCCTTAGTGGTGGTCTGACTAATTTTGCTGACGATGCCTTCCCTTCTGATCAAAATTTCTCCTCTGGAAAACAAAAATGCAGTAATATTTGTACTGGATACCTGCCAGGCCTCTAGAGAACATTTTATGCTAGTTAGGCCACAGTGGACCATAAGGATGAGTGGGTTTACTGCACAAGGTTGCTTACAGGTCATTCCTGATGGCTCCAACAGCTGAGCCAAGACACACCTTGCAGAAGATAAGCACTGTGACTTTTCCCCTGTACTAATGAGAACTCCATGGTTGACATTACATATTTCCTTTCCCTCTCCGCATTGTGCTTTGCTTCCTTATTAATGAATCAAATAGCGTAGTGGCATTCAAGTTGTGCTGTAGGGAAAAATGAAACCCACAGAGCCTTATCAGGAGAGTGCAAACCCTGGGGGTGGAGACAACAGGGATAATTACCAAGCCCACACAAGGAAGAATCCACGTCAACTCTGACAAATAATAGTTGTAGGTTTATTTATGTAGTCTGCTAACTACATGCTACGTAAAAGAACAGAGAACCTATACAATAATATCTATTCATAACATAGTAATACATGTCATAGCAACTGTAGGGATTAAATTTATGCTGACAAACAGTAATACATTCCAGCATTCATGAGCCACATCCCTACTTGGGGGTGGGGCGGGGGGAGTGTGATCCATGGGACCCATGCACCTCAAGGCTGTTTTTAGGTCCCCAAAGCCACATAGGTTTTGAAAAAAAAAAAAGAATATTTTTTAAAATAAAAATGATCCCCCCATCCCCATAGGGGTTGTGGGAGGTAAGTTCACCATGTTTCTGGCTGCCCCCTGGACTGTTTTAGACCCAAACGAGGCCTTTATTCTATCAGGGAGTAAGCCAAAAATTGACACAGGTAAAATTAAGGGAGGGTGATGTGATTGGACACACTGTATTTAAAACATCACAACCCGTAGCACAATTGAATACACTCACAAATTAATCAAAATGTGGTGTTCTTATAAACCATACTAGTGCAGCTTTAGAAGCAAGTCAGGAGAAAAATGGCATAGCATTTGGAAAGGGAAATAGCAAGAATCAACAGGAAATGACATTTGTACTGATCCATCCTCTGCTGTTTAGTTACTCAAAATGACCTCATCTGGAACAGCTCATTATCAGGAATTCCTGGGCTTGTGCTGGAATCTAATTGATTGAGATGCCCAAGACTATGTGTGCTTAGTGTGGAAGCAGAAAAAGGTTTCAGGACCCTGAATAGTGCCTCCCTGATCTACTCTGCAGGGTTCCTAGAGATTCAGCACCCTGGACAGTTCAATTCATGAAGGATATTGCCTGTTTAAATGTCCAAGCTAAGGGAACGATCACTCTCTCTCTGCATTTCCTTAATGAAGTTCCTCCATTTTGAATTCTAGTCAGCTTTAAAGGTTGTTCCTGTTGTCAACCTCTTGTCCTACTTAAAATTATACTGACACTAATTGGCAAAGTCAATGCCTGGGTTCTCAGCAGTGGCAGAGCTTGCCACCAGCAGGGTAGGGGCATGGAAGGAGGAGCGTGGGCAGGGCAATGGCCAGCGTGAGTGGGGCAATGATGCACATGGGCAGGGCAACAACACGTGTGGGTAGGCCGACGATGCATGAGGGTGGAGCCACAGCACATGTGGGCAGAGTGATGACGCGTGTGGGCAGAGTGACGTGTGGGGGCAGGGCTACAGCGCACATGGGCATGGTGATGATGCACATGGGCAAGGCAATGGCACACATGGGCGGGGCAATGGCACAAGTGGGTGGGGCTACAGCATGCACAGGCAGGGCAATGATGCATGTGTGCAGGGCTATGATGCACATGGGTGGGGCGACGGTGCACATGGGGAAGGTGACAGCGCATGGGGAGGCAGGCAAAGAGTGGCGGCACCTCTCAAAAAGTGCTGCCCAGTGTTCGCCGCCCCTGGCACCCCCCGTCCCTATGCCAGTGGCTCTCAGCGTCAGCTTCCAGTGCTCTATTATACTCTGCAACAATATCTGTTATATTTCAGTGCTGAGCAAAATCAACATGTGTGATTCAAGGTTCATTGTTGATTATTAACTGAACGATATAGCTAGCAACAATGTATCAGGGCCTTGGGAAAGTGAACATCCTTACGTGACTTCTGCTATGCACTGTATGGTCCGTGACATCACTGCCCAATCTTTTAACCCCCCCCCATCCTTGTAACAATAAGGGGTCCTTCTCTTACTCATGCAAGAAGTGGTTTGGCTGCATTCTTCTTTAGGGAGAGGAAGGACACTTTGGCCAAAGCTTCAAAGAGAAAGTCCTTTCCAGGCTGATTCAGAGTTCACCTGCAACCACGTGTCCCACTTGGGTGACAATTTGGCAGATATTTTAGATCTGACCTTAACAAGGTTTGAGGTTCAAGGGTAAACCTACCAAGGGCTAAAGATCCTCTTGAGCCACAGAACAGAGCAGAGGTGTGTGGTTTTGGCCTCTTATTATTGAAAGATGTGAAAAGTAGGGAGGGAAACCCTCAGCTTGTCTCACATGCAAGTTTTCAGTTTGTGAGAAGGACTTTTGTGCAAACTGTATAAATTGCAGAAATGCATCATGACAGTGTGACAGCTACTGCCCTGTTGTGGGGATTTTAAAAAGAATAAGCATCAGATGGGCTGTTTGTGTGATTTGGATCTGTCAGCTAGTCTTTTTGTTCTTGCTACATGCAAGGACTTTCCTTCACAAGGGGAAAAATCATTTGGTCTGTGCAGAGACATTTGATCTGTGGAAGCCTCGACAGGGAAAATAGCACTCAGTGGCCAAAATTCTGTTGAAATCTGACATATTGGTGTGTTTCAGTTTGGAAGTGGATTTGTGCAATGTGAAACATCAGTGTGCAGTTTAAGATTGCAGAAGTGAAATTATGCATGAAGTGCTAATGTACATGCATGCACATTCAGTTACACATTTGGGTGTGCACCTGTGAATGCATTCAGCAGTTTAATGTTGCCATTCAAGAGACAGGCTGCATAGCAGAATGAATGCGCAATTCTACATCCACTGGTTTTCACTATGCAAATCCAATGGAGAGCCTTGGCCAGCACTTCATTCTTGCAGTAGATGTAAAAAATCTCAGCAGCCTCTCCCATCAAGAATCTTTCCCTCCTTTCAAAAAATTTTAAAGGTAGATGTTATAAAGACACCAGTAATGTTCCTGTTGGATATTATATGGAAGGATTTAGGTGGTAAATATGGATTGCTTCTTTGTGATATGAGAACAGCTGCAAGAATAGTGATTGCTCAAACTTGGGAATGGATTGAAGCACCAGTGACAGAAGACTGGATTGTTAAGGTTGCTGAGTTATCCCAAATAGCCAAACTAATGTGGGCTTTAAAGGACAAGCCAATTAAAGATTTTTTGGGAACTGTTAATGCAGTGGTTCTCAAACTGTGAGGTGGAACCCTAAGCCGGGGTTGGGGGTGGCAAAGGAAAGTCATCCTGCAAATACAGTAAATGTGAAAAAGGACAAACCTCTCTGTGTGTACATGTGTGTACCATTGAGGACTGACTATTCTCTGCGAAAGAGCAACACAAAATGTCTTCTCCTGTTATGCTTTCTTCCAGCTTCAAATATAGCAAAAGTTGTCTTCCCTGTTTTCATGCTTTTCCCACTCAGCTTCTCCAAATGTTCCATCATTAGTATAGCAATGAACCACAAGGTAGTTTGTTGGGTGAGAGGGAAGTGAAGAGAGGAGGCGGAGAGCAGAAGAGCTCAGTATTAAGATGGAGGGAGTGTGCAGCACGAAGGGGCTGGGAAGAGAGAGAAGGGGGCATAGGAGAGGACATGGGGGGCATGACATGGAAGAGGAGGGTGAAATATCCTCAAATCGATGTAAAGGGGGGTCCCTGGGTAAAACGTTTGAGAACCACTGCATTAATGGACTTTTTGAGCAAAAGAAATCAAACAATGTAATAACTGGGTGGATAAGTTTGCTTAGGTAGAATCTGTAATAGTAGAATCATATTTTTCAGACTTATTTTCTTTTTCTTATTACAGTTTTATGAGGAGATCAGAACCCTTTTTTGTATTTTAGTAAGTTAGTGTTTAGTCAGTTAGTAAATTAGTGTTCTAGTGAGTTAGTGTTTAGGGGATTTTTTTTGTTAGTTTACCATGTAGTACTGTTAGTTTACTGTGTAGTATTGTGTTTTAATTTCAGTTTATGTCCATGTTTAAAATGTTAGTTGGTGTTCATGTTATTTTGTGTTCAAAATGATAGGTGTGTGTGTCTGTGTCTTTGTAATCTTTTCCACCTCCCTTCCCCTTCCCTTTCCTTCTTTTCCTTACTTTATTAAGCTATTTCTACTCTGACATATATTATGGGATCTCAGGCTGATACAGAAATAAGGTAAAAAGAAAAATAAAGAAATTTTGAAACAATTTTTTTTAAAGAAATAATCTAAACAGACCAAAAACATATTAAATAATTTAATAGGTTAAGACATCTGAAACTATGTGCATATAATTTAGTAAGATTTCTTCACATCTCTAGTATAAAGCTACATTCAGGTTTATACTGATTCACACTGAGACCTTGTTCATTTATGGGCTTATGAGACAACTATGTTTATCCATGAATCTATTCCATTCAGGTAGGAACAAAAAGCTAACATTGGAAGAAGCAACTGTACTCTCTTCCTCCCACTCTTCTGCCATAATTCGTCACAACGTCACTTACAGTACTTTTCTCCCCATCCTGCTCACCACTAATACTGAAGTCAGGCTGAAAAGCAGCAAAGCATGGGGAGGTAAGACATGAAAAGAGGAGTATTCCATTTTGTTCACTTTTAGTTGTACATATTAGACACAAACATAGCCCTTGGATAAATGGGGCATGCTGATTTCATTCTCAAAGAAAGCAATAAGTAATATTACCAATTCTCTTAGTGCCACAAGAAAGTCTTTGAGAACTATGCAATTTCGAAAGTCTGTTCATGATTCAGTGTTTAAACTGTGCAAAATTTGCATGAGATCACAGAGCACATTTTCACAGAAAACAGCAATTCCCACCCCCCCATGGGAAACAGAATTTTCTACACAGCAAAAACATTTCCTGTTCAGGAAAAATAGTTCTGCACGTGGCTGTTTTTTTTGGGGGGGGGGGGGGAGGGAGGCGTGTGTGCATTTTGTGCAAAAAGGAATCTCTAACTGAAAACTGTTGCCAATTCAGAATTCTCCTTGCCAGGACTTTTTGATATTCAAGAAATACATTTCAAAGCATTTTTTGAAAATATTTTCAAATATTCTTTCCATTCTTAAGGCAGATTAGCTTGATGCTGCCTGACAGGCAAGATAACATTTTCATCTAGTTGCACTTCGGCCGTAACAGCAGCTCTACAACAACTAGCATTTACTCCAATGAATGACTTCGGGAATTTGGAGACAGAAGACAAGGTCTTCAGTTCTAAATTCAAGTATGGCCAATACGGACAGCTATACCCTAACAAATGAGGCTAGCTTGCCTGACCCATGACTCTCTCTCCCCCCCTCTGTTGCAGCAAAAAAGGCAAATGCTATTTTTGTTGCTGTTGTTGTTGCATGCCTTCAAGTCATTCCTGACTTACAGTGACCAGGAGGTGACCCTATCATGAGGTTTTGTTGGTAAGGTTTGTACAATGAGAGGTTGTTTTTGTCTTCCTCTTAGACTGAGAAAATGGGACTCACTCGAGGTCATTCACTGGGTTTTCATGCCTGCGTGGGAACTCAAACCCTGGTCTCTCAGTGTCCTATTCCTACATGCAAAGCATTATACCACACTGGTTCTCTAAATGCTATTTTAGCCTGCATTAATAAGAAACATAGTTTCCCAGCTGAGGGAAGTAATAGTCCCACTTCCCACTATATTCTGCACTGGTCGTGCCTCATCTGCGGTAGTGCATTCAATTCTATGCACCTCATTTTAAGAAGGATATAGACAAGTTGGAGCAGGTTGAGAGAAGGGGCAACAAGGATGATAAGAGATATGGAAAACAAACCATATGAGGAAAGGTTGAAGGAGCTGGGCTTGCCATCTTAGTGAAAAGAAAACTGAGGGTGATATGACTGCTCTCTTTAAAAAATGTTTCAAGGGAGTAGGGGACAGGCCTCGGTTTTGCTGCCCCAGAGGGTAGGATCACATCTAAGTTAAGGTCAGTCGATTTTGACTGAACATTAGAAGGAATTTCTTGGCATTAAGAGCAGTTTGACAATGGTACCAATTGCATAGAGAGCTGGTGGGGTCTCTTTTTCTGGATGTCTTCAAAAGAGGCTGGGTAATTACTTGCTGGGGATGCTACAGCTGGAAATCCTGCACTAAGCAGGGGGTTTGACTCAGTGGCCCATGAGGCCCTTTCCAGCATGAAATTCCAGAGATGTAGCACTTGCCTGTGTTTGTTTTCCTTTTGAAGACCGTTCCTGAGGGCTTCTTGCCATTTTGTAGTATGTAATTGTAGTAATATACAGATTGAACACTGATAGAGGCCATTTCCCCACTAGAGTGTTATAGCACTATTATTCCACTTTCAACATCCTATGGAATCCTGGGGTTTGCTGTGTGGGGAGGGGCTGGCTGGCCCCTCCCTAAACTGCAAACCCCAGGATTCCATAGGATGTTGAAAGTGGAATAATACCACTACAACACTCTAGTGAGGAAATCGTCAGAGGCATGGAATAACACCTCCAATAGGAAGACAGAAATCTACTGCTTCCCCATGACAGCTTTGTGATAATGTCTGAAGCTGAGGCAGAATTATTATGAGGAAAGTCTATAGGTAGGTACCATTTGGTTGCGGAAATGGGGAAAACTGGTTTTCTGTCACTAACGCCCAACAGAGATCATACTTTGGTAGAAACTCTGTCATAAAATGTAGATATCCAGTACAAATCATGGGTAATTGTGGTATGTGTATGTGTATATGTACAATTCTATGCATAGTTACATAGCAGTAAAGTACCACTAAACCTAACTTACCTCTGACTATATAGGTTAAATGTATAAAGCACAACGAATATGAAAAAAAAATCCTCAGCCATCTGAACTACAACTTTGATCCATAGAAATGCACACAATCTTGTGAAGAAGTGTTGCTCTTTAATCTGGTAGCATGAAGAGGAAACCTTATCAAAGAAAACGAAAGAAGTATGCAGCCACTACTTGAGTATTTGCCACATTCTCTGACTTCCTACAGGCTACCCACCCAAGCTTCATTGTCATCCCATTCACCCACTACAAGCAGAGAGAGTTTATTACCTTAACACCCTGGCAGATTCTATCATTGTTCCTACTCTGAAAAATATCCTGAAGTTGCACTTAACCATGTTTACCCTCCATGACACATTATCAGAATGCTTCTCCCTCAAGAATTAATTGGCTATTTAGTTCCCACAGTAATATATCACCTGTAGTTTACCTAACAAAGGATGTGGCCAGCCATATGTGGCTTGCAGTTTTGACCATTAACCTACTCTTTTCTGATCCCCCAGGCTTACAAAATGGTGAAAATGTGTGCCAATTAGCATTTAAGGAAAAGCCCCAAGACACTACTTTATGTTCATGCTCTCTCTGCTTTCTCGACTCTCTTTCTTCTTCAGAGTGTGCTATGCTGTGTAAAAAGATTAATGGTATTTGTAGAAGCAACATCACAGAAGTGATTATTAAGAATTCTTGAAAAGGTAATGGATTGGCTTTAAATAACCCACTGTATTTTACTCCCACTGAGAAGGGGAATGTCTACAGCTGAATTTATGAGTCTGACTGTCTAATAAAAGGCCTTGATTGAAATAAATAAATTACAGGACGCTTCATTTATTGCTAGGCAAAGAATAACATCTGAGCTCTGGGCCTCAAAGTTTATTCTCTTCGTGGCCAAAACTCTAAAGCTAAGAGGTGACAGCTGCAATTCACCAAATTCTGCTGAAGTAAGAGATTTTTTTTTTCAGTATGTCTTGTAAGAGGATATTTTTCTAGAAACAAAATAGTATTCTATCCAAGACAAACAGAAAGTTGGCAATAATTTGATTTTTGTATATAAATTACAAAACAAGACAAAAACCCTGTACCCTAACTAATTGACTGTTACTTTATTTTATGCATAGAAGTATAATTAGTGAATTTCAGCCAGGCGTAGAATTGTCATATTGAATTCAAGATACCTGAACAGAAAATTGATGAAATGTGAAAAAAAACAACAACTATGGGTCTCCTCCCTTTTCCTTCTGTGGTCCCTTCATATGTCCTGCCTGCACCACTGCCAGTGTGAGACCCAAGGGGAGCCCATCTTGTTATAGCAGACCAGGTTGTTACCATACCTATATACTATGTCCTGAGGAGCATAATTGTTTTATATCAAACATAGTGAGCCATAAAGACCTACTGGAAGGACACATAGGCAAGCAGAGCTATGGATATAGATCAAAGGGTAGCCCTGTTCTCTGTTATGCATCCTAGGTGAATCTCGGAAATGGTTCACACAGACCATTTGAATGGATTTTCAGCAATAATAGCGCCAACAGGAGACAAGAGGTCTCTGGGATCAAATTAACATGTCCAACAGCCAGGAATGTTACACCTTGGCATCCCCGGATGAGAGAGCAATCTTGCGGGAACTACAAAGATGCCTGGCTGGATTTTCTTTATACTACAAAGCTGAGATCCATCTTTATAAAAATGCAGCCATCTGGTCCCTGGGACATGTTCAGCCCTGTAACTAGAACCCCTTTTTCTCCTCCATTTTGGGAGTTCTCCCAGACTTGCAAGCAGTCCCTCTGCCAGTGGAAAGCTCCCCTCAGCCCCTCCCCTAGGTTGAGTTTGGCTTTCCGCTCGTCTTTTCCCAGCTGAAGACTTCTGGATTGGTACAGTATTATCCAAAACCCCTATGTCTCTCTCTCTCTCTTAATTTTCACCTCTTTTGAAATTTCTGTAGTCTTGTATGCTTGTGGGAGTGAGTGCAGCTGAGTGATTGTATGAATTTTAACATCTATCTCAATAAAATACTTAAATTTGAACAGTAAGGCTGATTCTCTGTGATCCAACTCCGTAAATGCTGGAGTCAGTTACCCTGCCCTCTTTGCATTGCTACAGCAGTGTTCATAGCTAATTTTCCCCACAAGTGATAATTTTGACAGGCATTGGGAATTCCCTAAGGGACCCCCAGCAAGCAGGGTAACAAGATAACAGGTTTTGGGGGTGCGGGTGTGGGTGGGCTACAGGTGCCTCACCTTGTGTTGCACTGAAATTTTTTCTAAAGGTCCAGTTCTTCAGGTCCTGACTTCTTAAGCTAAAAACATATAGAAAATGCTGGATTTAGGAACTCCTAAATCACCAAGGTATTTTTACATCTTTATAGATTACAGCAAAGCCTTTTCTTGGGTAGATGATGAAAAAATGTAGTTCTAAAAGAAACAGATGTGGCACAACATTTGACTGTCTTGATGTGTAATCAGTACTCCAGACAAGAGGACACTGCCAGCTCACAATATGGAGAAACAAAATGGTTTTCAAATGGCAAGGAGTTCACACTAAGTCTCATTCTATCACCCTATCTGTTTAATTTATCAGCAGAGCATATTATATGGAAAGTAGGGTTAGATCTGGAATGAAAATTGGTGTGAAAATTGAGGGAAGGAGATCAACAATTCAAGATATGCAGATGGCCCCATGGCAATAGTAAAAAACAGTAAACACTTGAAACGTCTATTCAGGGAAGTCAGGGAAGAAAATGTGAAAGGAAGGTTGCAGCCAGACATTAGAGGAACAAAAATAATGACCATAAAAAGATTTACATAACTTTAAATTGGATGATAAAGATTTTCTAACCTCTCTGTGCAGGGGATATTAAGAGAACTGTGGGTGAGAAAAAAGGGTTTAGATAAAGCACTAGGGAAGCTTGGAGTAGTATCTCTGAGGGAGATGTGGTAATCCTTTGACTCATGGGTATGAATAAGAGGGAATAACTGTTACAATAGGCTTGGGAATGATTCCCAGACTCTTAAATGGACAGCTGTTTTCTGGAAGCAAGTTTTTCATTCTGTGCAAGCAAGTTCTTGCTTATGAACCAATGGAACAGACCTTTCCATTTGTTACCCTCAGTGGTATTTGCACTATGGAGCTCCTGCTCAAGTGTCAGTTCATGAATAGGGTCTCAATAAAGCCTTCCCCCATATTCCACTGAAAGTAAAGAGATAAACTGGTAGGGTGGGGAACAATCTGAAGCACAGACTAGATGGGTTAAGAGGATAAGGTACTCCCTTATCATTCTTGTGCTTCTTCTTCCTGCTCCAATCAGAGGCAGCCCACAGTCCAAGCGGTAGGAAGAACCTCCCTCCAAAACTGAGGGGTGACCCCACCCACAAGCCACCTATGAGATCATGTAGATCACAAGCCACCTGTGAGCCTTCTCCATTTTAAGCCATTTCCTTCTGATAGGGCTCAATGACCAGAAAATTTATTTATTTATTTACATATTTTTATCCCACCCTTTATGTTGGGATCTCAAGACAGTGTACAACAAATGGTTTAAAATGCTTCCAGATTAAAACAATAAATAATGAAAAAAAGATAAAAACATATTAAGCAAAATATCAGTTAAGACTGCTTTAAAAGTTTTTTTTAAATTTTTTTTTATTAAAATATAAATTTTATTATATTTAACAAAAAAAAGACATAACATAACATAACATACATTCAATAGTGCATTATACAAAACACATAACCACATAACACGCAATTACAAAAAAAAGAAAAAAACAACAACTTTTTAATACATTTCAATACAATAATACAATAATATCCTTTCAAACAAACTTCACATTCTCCCTACATTCATACTTTGACTTCTTTTACAATCACCGAAGGGCGCAACCTTTTCTCTTTCAAGTCAATCCTACTCACCTATTCTTTCCTTAAATTTCACTGAAACATACCATATTCTGTTCGGCTATCTATACAGCTTCTTCTTTCAAACATACTTTCTTCAATCTTACTTCTTCCTCGCAAATCTTCTATCTTATCGTCTTCTTATTTATCTTTTCAATTTACATCATAATCCTTAACTTATATACTTCTATTTCTATTCTTAAATATTTCTCATTATCTAATCAGACAAAAGAAAATCTAAATTATTCCTTACCATTTCTTTCAATATTTTCATATCTATTTTAAGTTCTTAATTTTATCTCTCACTACATGAAATTAATCATACAATCCCGTCAGGGCATGTTCATTCCATATTTCTGTCCACCAAGACTGCTTTAAAAGTTACCCCACTTTAAAACCATGTACATTTATATCTGAAATAAATTAATCCCCAAAGTCTTTTAATAAAAAGCCATGTTTTAACTTTGCACTAGAAAGAAACCAACATTGGTGCCAAAGGGAAGATATTCCACAACCAGGGCACCACAACTAAGAAGGTCCTCTTCTATATCCTCCCACTTTATATTGGAACCATTGGTGGGAGACAAAGGAGAGCCCCTCTTAAAGGCTTGTTTCTCAGCTAGATATAAATATGGATATATAGGGAGCAATACAGTAATCCATACCATGAGATAAAAAAAGCCCCAAACTCTAAAATTGTCTGGAGGTGGGAAAGTGTGGAGAATGGAGGAAGCTGCTCTTCCATCTCAATGCTGGGCTTTTATTCAGCTCCATGCCACAATCTTTTCATAAACCATCCCACTAATGGTGGACTAACAGCACTGATTTTTTAAAAATTTAAGAATGGCTTGCTGCTGAAGCTTTTCCCCCTCTAATTCTGTGTTTATATATACCAAGCATAGAGTTGACTAAGGACTGGGTTGCTTTCCTGCATTTGCCTCCTTGGGCCTTCACCTGCTGTAGAAGAAGCTATTCTCCTGGAAAGAATCTAATCACAGCAAATTAAGGCTCTTTTTCAAATATTTTCTTTTCTTTCTTCTTCATTCTTCAGATTCTTCTGCAGATTTTTTTTTAATGTTCTCCCATCAAAACCACACCAAATTATGCTGCATGGCAAATGCGATGCTTTGTACTAGGTCAGTGATAAACAGGTAAAATGATGCCAACCAACTACTAGATGTTGTGCTAAACTTTGTTCCTCATCCATACTCCGTAGTTTTTCTGGGGCTGCATTCACATGCACAATGCAGGATGACGTTATTCAGGAGCAAATGGTTTACGTCTGCATGGTTTGTGTACTTCATGAGGTAGTAGAAGCTCCTCCTCTTGCTCTCATAAGGAAGATTATGATGTTATCTTGGAGTCTCTAAATAGGATATAATCCAGGGCTTTCCAAATGGTGTGCTGTGACATGTTAGTGTGTCACCTGAAGTGTGTAGATGTGTCGTCTACAATCTTGGAAATGTATTTTGTTATTTATAAATAATATATTTTTAAAAATATATGAAAGGTTTTCATGAGATATGTTATGTCCCCATACATTTCGTTATTACAATTTATGTATATGTCTGTATCTCTTATAAGGGGTTAGTTTAACTTCCCGTTTGTAACTGTGCCACAAAATGATGCATGTCTAAAACGTGTATCACCAACATAAAAAGTTTGGAAACCTCTGATATAATCTATCTCTCTATGGTAGACAAAGGAAACACCAACTCTTCTCCTTCTTTGCTTTAATTATGTCATGTGGGCATACCTTTGCTTATATTGGACACTGACTGTGGACACTGAAGTGGATCTTTTAAGTAAATATATTAATAACCAGTGGCATGAATTTCATCGAATAATCCATTTTTCTAAGCTATGTATTTTTCCCTCCATTGTCAGGAATAAGAAAGAAGTATTTTTATTCTCTGTCTTCTAACCTCTTTACATTTCTGAATGTGATACTTTACTATTAGGGTTGTTTTTTTTCCGTTTTGTTTTTATGTTGCTTGCTGACTACCTTACTTATGATTCATGGAAAGGCAGGTTTTAAGTATTTATGATATATTCACTACATTTCCCCTGTGATGTCTTTTTTGCAGTATCTGACTATCGTAGCTGAATGTCTATATGAGGACTTAGGCCAAAGGATCTGGAGCTCATATGACAGGATTTTGTCAAGTGGATCATTTTTCATCTCCAGGTAAAGAAGGCCCGTCCTTGAGGAGTCTTGAGGGAACCTCATTTTAATTGGCTCTACATTTTGGGGAAGGGGGCAGGCCTGATGCATCAGGAGACACCTGCAGATCTGAAACCTGACCACTGGCCAATCCCATGTGGGATCTCCAAAGCAAAACAGAAAGTTACCAAAGCAAGAGCCAGGTAAGTATTGCAGCATCTGCCTCTCTTTGCTTCCATCTGTGGTTTCATTTCCTCTCTCTGTTATATGTCTGAACAGAATGTGGCTGTGACCATTTTTACTAGGATTCTTTTTAGACCTAGCTAATCTCACACGTTGGGAGCTGGTTGTGGTTATGTGGTGGTAAGAGAAATTACTTTTTATTTTTCAAGGGCACAGGCAGCTTTTTGTTTACTTGGGTTTAGGGCAATGTGATGTTAGGAGAGCTCACTGATGCTTGGAATCAGCTCTGCTTATTAGTGTTATTAGCATCACAGCCTGAGAACATGAACATTTGGGACCACCTGGAAATGAAATGGATCCAATATCTTTTCCAACTGCCAACTACAAAAATCAGTATGCAAAAAATAAAAATTATTTTTGAGGAGAGCTGATCACTTTATCACTAGAGAAGAGATGTTCCCCACTTCCAAGCTTCAGTGTATTCAGCTGACCATCAGTGGATCTATTTCTTTGCAAACAAAAATTTGGGGAAGGAAATATCCACATATCTGGAAACTCTTGGCTGAGTGAGGCACTTAAAATAATCTGGAATATAAATTAAAACTTGGGTAACCCTGTTGTGTCACTTGTAGCCATAGCAACGGGCAGGTACCTTTTTAAATTTATTTCTAGTATTTTCATATCTGCATCTTTATAAACATAAGCAAGTGGATCCTTCATTGTCTCTATTTCTTTTGAAGTTTTTTTCTAGGTCTGACTGATTGAACTAGCCTTCTTTGTCAGGAAAAATTCTTCCCATTATTACTGTCAAATTCCTCAAAGTTAGTTTGATAGCATGTGATACAACATGTTAGACAGTCAAAATTAGAACAAAATTGGTGATGGTGATGTTTTTGCAAGAGTTTTTGCCAATTATAAAAAACACACTTGTTTGGGCAGAATTTTAGGTGTGCTGTATGTGTATGAGAGAGAATGAGAGAAGAAGAGCAAAAGTACTAAATGTTTCAGAAAAGTATTAAATAAAGCTTGATGATGTGCAGGTGCTTTTGATGTCATTTCTTTTTTAAGGCAGTACTCATTTTCTGACATCAGCTCTTTTTACTCTTTATTAAAAAGTTAGCACAAAAAAATTTAAGCAAAGATGAGCATAGAAATAAATGAGTATTCATTGTTGTGTGCCTTCACATCGTTTCCAACTCATGGTAGCCCTGAGGTGAACCTATCATGAGATTTTCTTGGCAAGATTTGTTCAGAGGGGGTATGCCACTGCCTTCCTCTGAGGGTGAGAGAGTGTGACTTGCCTAAGGTCACCCTGTAGGTTTCCATGACCAGGTGGGGATTTAAACTCTGGTCTCCAGAGTCTTAGGCTCTTTCCGCACCTTACCTTTTTCCGGCGCTGGGGTGCGGGAATTGCATGAGCAGCCTCCAGCGAGAGGCTCTCATGTCCAGGGTCCTTTGGCTCCACATGAGCTGCCTGCTGGCATGAAAGCCCCGCCTCTTCCTTCCGTAGCGCAACCTGGGACCTTCTCAGGCTGCGCTGGGGCAGGAAGCATGACCGGCATGGCTCTGGAGGCTCTGCACGCCAGGTAAGTGCACGTGGGGCCCGGGAGCAATGCACGATCACACACCATTTTCTGCTTCTAGCGATCGGCGCCTGCCAGCCCCTGGAGCATCACACAATTGTGAGTGTGTCATGCAGATTGCTCTTCACAATTGCGTGATGCCCCAGGCCCTCTTTCGCATGGAAAATGCAGTGCGAAAAGGGCCCTAGTGCAGCACTCAAACCATGACCCCATGCTGGCTCTTAAATCTAAAGGCATAGTATGCCATAGATTTTTAACATGGGGTAATCATTAAGAAATCATAATCAGGAAGCATTTTAATATATACAAAACTGAAGCTATTTCTGAACTTGACTAAAGACAAAGTAACATTTTTTGTTCTAAAGTAACATAAAAGACCCAAACTACCTCTATATTTGACAGCACAATCCTAAGCGCACTTACTTAGGAGTCAGCCCCACTGGTTTCCTGGGATCTATTTCCCAGTAAATGTGTACTGGACTGAATCCTGAATCTTTCAGGAAGTACTTGTGCTCTTTAATAAGAAAAATCTTCACAATGGCCACAAGAATTATATGCATACACTTAAGGCATGAATCGGACTTAAAAGGAAGGCCACAAAATTATCCAGTACTCTTGGTTAGTCGAGAGAAGATACACTAAGGCCATTTCTGATCAATGTCACTGTCCTGTGATGGGATCATGTTGCTGCTGGTCCGCAAGTCATGCTTTCACATGACGTCATTGCACTCCCACTGCCAATGTGTCCCACACTTCCTTTCCCAGTGCAGTACAGGAAGTGGCCAGCTGCACTGAACAAGCCCTCATGCTACCCTTCCGCAGGTAGCTGGTCATGTGCGGAGGGAAGCGTTCAGGTCGTGCTCTCATTCCAGCAGTGCCACTGTTGGGATCACAACAGGACAGTGACAGAAAATGGCAAGGTGTGGAAAGGGTCTTAGAGGCTAGTAGGCAACCAGTATGGGAAGAAACACTGTTATATATTCTGACATGCATCCCTAAGAAGCCCTACGGTGGTGAGCTGAGTTTCAGGAGGAAAACTCATCCCTTGTGCAACCAGTGCTCAGGAAATATCTGCTGGGGATAGGGCTACAGCTGGATTTGCTTAGTGGAAACCACCAAATCCAATCTATTGTGCACTTTTAGAATAGATGGACAGGATAAAGGAATGCTAGTATTTTGCATGCTCATGAGAAAACAGAACAAGCCAAAAGTTCCGAAGCAAAAGCTTGTTAAGTCCTCTGAATTCAGTGTTCATATTTTCTCACCAGAGAAGATGAGCTATTTGCCTGGAGTGAAGCAGAAATAGTTTCCATACCCCACTGTCTAGACTGAGTGGCTCTTTGCGGAGCATGGGTGGTAAAAGAACCTACAAGACACCAGCAAGAGAAGGGAGAAGGAGAAGGGAGCACTAGCACTGGTTTGCTTGCATATGGCCCTGGTTTACATGCTCACAGTAGCACTGTTACCCCAAAAGATGGTGGACCTTGAAGTCCTCCAGCAGTGCCAGCATCTCCTTAGGAAGGTGGGGAATTATAGTTCAAAGGAGGCCTGCAAGAGGGGTGTAACCATGGGATTTTTTCACCTGTGTATACTGGTACTAACTGTGAGATACCTGTTGAAAGTCAAAGGAATGCTTTTATTGGGGAAATTCACAAACACACACAAGCAATCAAGCAGTCTCACAAACCACAGAAGGTGAAGGTGAAGGTGAAGGAGAGAAAGATTGGATAGCAAGAGGTTTTGGGGTGAAATGGATTAGTGTTCCAAAAGCAGAAGATAGGAACAGGATGGCTCAAATGAGAGTTTGAAGGTAGCACAGGGCGTGAGAATTGGAGAGTCAATGGACGGAATGACACACCTACTTGCATCCAAGGTACTACAAATTGTCAGGCTTGGAGCCAGGTTTAAGTACTCTCTTCCTGCCCTGAAGCGGAATGTATTAATTGCTCTCTGTCAGAGTAAACAAAAGGGGTCCAGAATGGACTAATGGTCTTAACTCCAGGTGACAAAGCGCTGATGGGAGTTGTGATAGCATCTTAATGTCTGGGCAGAGGAGGGAACAAAAGAGAGTTTTTGGGGGACGAGGTTACAGATTGATGATCATATTCACTATTGTACTTGGACATTGAGTTGCTGAGGGGATTATCGCAAGCCTATCAGTGGCATGGATTTCTGACTAATCCTTTTGAATTTATGACCTGGCTATGCTGAGGTTATCTGTTTTAGCATGCAGCTTCCAATGAGAGTCTTTATCCACAGGCCTTCCAGCCATAAGAGTGTGATTTTCATATTAGAAACAATATCACCAATTGGTAGGTTGTTGTGGGTTTTCCAGGCTTTGAGACCGTGTTCTATTAGTATTTTCTCCTGATGTTTTGCCTGCATCTGTGGCTGGCATCTTCAGAGGATCTGGTGGCATGGAAGTGAGACAGAGTATATATACTTGTGTAGTCCCCGGGTGGGAGGGAGCAAATTGCACAAATACTACACAAGTATATATACTCTGTCTCACTTCCATGCCACCAGATCCTCCGAAGATGCCAGCCACAGATGCAGGTGAAACTTCAGGAGAAAATACTAATAGAACACGGCCTCAAAGCCCGGAAAACTCACAACAACCTATGGATTCCGGCCCTGAAAGCCTTCGACTTTACAATATCACCAATTAAATATTTCTTGCCAATTAGACTGTTCCATGGAGTGGGAGTATATGGCAACTTCTACTATTGTCAATTGTAGCTGTGTGATATATCTTTTAACAGCTGTGGCTTGATCCAATTGGATGCTTGGATTTGTACTTTGGTGAGGGATTTACATTTAAAGAGCTTTAGTTCACTCTACTGAATTTCAGCACTGCTGTAGTATCAAAATGATATAATAGCATGGTGTAGATATACTCTAAATCCCCCCTTAGCTTGGCTGCTAAAATCACTTAAAGCCCCTCAAAACCCAGTCATTATCCAGAGAAGAGAATTAGGTAGCACCTGACTTCACTAGAAGGTTTTCAGTGTTTGGGGCCATTATCTAACATAGCAGAGTGGGAGGAGTTCTGACAAGCAGTAAAAATCAAACTGATGGTAAAGAGAGTCCTTATGGAATGATTCCAGTGTCAGCCCATTATTTGTCCTGTCTTTTTACAGAATCCTGCAGTTTGATTAATTCCATGACTTTCTTTGACCCCAAGCTCTTTGAAATGAACACTACAATTTCATACAACATGTCTTTGCCAACTAAAGAGAGTCCACTGGTAATACAAAGGATAAATTTGAGGGTGAAAAAAGTGAGGGATTAGAAACAACTTTAATAGTAAAGTGAACCCATTTGTGAGAAAGAAGACAGCTTATTATTGTAAAAAACTTGAAGTTTAAGCCATCTAGACTGTTGCATGCTGAAAAAAAAAGGCTGTTCCTATGGAGAATAGTAGCAGGCCTGTTCTGCATCACGTATCAGCTTTTGCCACCTGGAATGATCTAAAGCAATTGCAATTTTTTGAGGCAAAGAAACAGGTGTGGACTTAGAAACGTTTTCAAATCATCTAATGACAAGCGAACAGCAATACTTCCAACAATTAGTGTCACTTATCTGTTATTACATTGGCTTCATTGTTTCTGTTCTCTCAACAAAGCAATACATATAAATGCCAATTGTGCCAGGACCATTGCTATGCAGGATTGTACGCTGACAGAACTGCCACCATTATCGATGTTTCTTGAAGGGGAGAACTCACAGTTAGAAATCCTTTTTAAAAAATGATAGAAAAATAGCAGGCACTGCCCCAGCATCTCTGGAGATTATTCCAATGGCAACCATTAAGGCGAACAGCTATACTCCTGTGCCAGCAACAATCCCTGAATAGGGGTTGTTGCTGGTACAGAGGTATAGCTATTCCCTTTATGCTCCTCATCATCACCCTTAAGCTCCTCATCATCATTGTGTTGGAGCAGCACACAAGACACTGAAGAGAATAATAGAGTCAGAGTTGGAAGAGACCACAAGAGCCGCCCAGTCCAACTCCCTGACATGCTGATACAAAACACAACATCCTCAGAGGGTAGAATCTGATAGGATGGAGTGGTCTCCTGGTGTCTGATGGAGGGGCTAGCTATTGGAATAGCCTGGTTGCAGAGCTGGGATTTTTTAAAATTACAGCTTCCAAAATTCTTCCTTCAGTATGGCTTTTTTAGATCTTTGTGTGAATTACATGAAGGTCTGCAGAGGAGTCCTTGCATTGGATGCATACATCTGCCCTTTACACACTTTTAGCCTGCCTCACACATTTTTACCTTGCCTTTCTTCTGGCATGGTATCCAAGGTGGTTTACAGAAATTTAGAACAAGAGTAAATTAAGACTTATTTTACCAAAGTTGATAAAGAATTAGATGACAATATTATTAAAACTGTGGTTAGAACAGTTAAAAACACACTTAAAACATAATTACTAGTGAAAAGATTTTAAAAAATTCAGCCCACCACTTCACATACACTACTGCTACCTATTAAATCTCAAAGGCCTGCATGAGTAAAAAGGAATTCACTTGAGAGAGCACAGAGGGGGCCAAATGGACTTCTCAGGGAAGAGTGTTTCACAGCCTGGGGGAGGCCCTCTCCTATGTCTTCACCAGTTGTGTTTGTGAAGGTGGTGGGAATAAGAGAAAGCCTCCCCTGCAGATCTTAAAGCTAAAGCTGGCTCGTATAGAAAGTCTTTCAGATAGAATGGACCCAAGCCATGTAGGGCTTTAAAGATCAAAAACAGCAATTTGAATTGTGCCTGGAAACAGACTGGCATCCAGTGAAGTTGTTTCAGGGGAAGGTCATGCAATCCTTGTAAGCAGCCCCATTCAACAGTCTGGCTGCAGCATTTTGAACCTGCTAAAGTTTCCAAATAGTTTCCAAAGGCGATCCCACATAGAATGTGTTACAATAATCCAAACAGGATGTAGTCAAGGCATGTATCATTGTAGCCAGATCTGAGTTCTCAAGGAATGGACATAGCTGGTATACTAGTTTAACTGTGCAAATGCATGCCTGGTCACTGCTGAAACCTGAGATTTCTAGGAAGTGTAATCCCATCCAGAATAGGCTGAATCCCTGTTGCCTGATCTGCCTTGTGACTGACCAGGATTCAGTTTGTTCGCCTTCATCCAGTCCATTACTGACAGCAGACACTGGTTTAGGACAGAAGCAGCTTCCTTGGAATTTGGTGGAAAGCAGAGATAGTGTTGGGTGTCATGAATGTATTAGTGACACTGAACCCCAAAACTCCAGATGACCTTCCCCAGTGGTTTCATGTAAATATTAAACAGCTTGGGGGACAAAACCAAGCCCTAAGGGACATCACATGCCCATACCAGAGTTCCCCAGCACCACCTTCTGTGTCTGCTCCTCCATGAAGAACTGGAACCATTTTAGAACAATGTCCCAAAGTCCTGAGTCAGAATTAAAATTGTATTAAAAGCCACTGAGAGGTTCCGCAGAACCAACAGGGACACACTTCACCTGTCCAATTCCCTATGTACGTCATCTACCAAGGAGACCAAAGCTGTCTCTTTCCGATAGTCAGACCTGAGGCCATATTGAATGGATCTAGATAATCCATTTTACGCAGGAACCTCTGGAGATGGAAGACCATCAAATGTTCTGGAATCTTGCTTAAAAATGGATATAGGAGACTGGCTGATAGTTTTCCAGTCTAATGAGGTCCAGAGGGGATTTTTCCCCCAATAATGGCATCACCACATATTCACTACTCCTCTAACCCACTCCACCCCTCCCTCTCAGACTATTTTTAAGAGCCAGGAAGGGCATGGGCCTAGTATGCACATGGTGGCTCTCACCTCTCCGAGGATCCTGTCCAAATCCTCAGATTCCACAAATTGGAATATCTCCAAGCATATGGGACAAACAGGGGCCATGGCTACATCCACTGAACCTGTATCAACTACAGTATCCAATCAGGGTGGATCCAAGAGATTTTATCTGCAAAATGCTGTACAAACTCTTCACAGTGGGCTGCCAAGTCATTTACATACTGATCTTGCACAGCAGACTGTAAAAGGCCCCTGATCACTCAAGACAGCTCTGAGAATCACACTTTGTGGAGGCTTCTAAGCATTCAGTTATAGGCATACCTCTGTTAACAAAGTCTCTGACAAAGAAGGTCCATTTTACAAAGTCTTGTTATGGGAACCCAGCCCAGAATCACTTTTCTTGTCTTCTCTTGAAGTGGAAGGTTGTTTGTTTGTTTTTAAAGCGATGTTGGCATGGGGAGGATGGTGAAGGAAGGCTGGAGAAAGACTAGAAATGTGATGCTATTGTAGCTGTTTGTGTGTGTGCTCATGTACAACAGATGAAGTAAAACAGCTGCCTCCAGAATCACTTAAGCCTCTATCACACTACACTGTTACAGCACTATATTCCACTTTAGTTGCCTTGGCAACACCCTATGCAATCTTGGGATATGAAGGTTAAGGAGGTGCATTTAAAGTTCTCAGTCAGAGAGCTTTTGGGTTGCACTAGACTACAAACCCCAGAATTCCACAGGATGTTGTAAAAGAGGAATACAGCACTATAGTTACTGAAGATGTATGAAGAGGAAAACAGGAAGAGAATGGTAAAGGTGATTAGCCTGCCTCATCAGCTACTATGGAATGTTTTTTAAAAAAAGGATCTATAAGTTTCATCACTGAAATGGAATTCATAAGAAAAATGGAAGCTATTGAAAGGAGCAAATAACAATAATCCTGGAATGCAATTTGGAAGAAACTTTCAAGTGGTATCTAGAAGATTCAGATTTTTTTTTCCTATGTAAAGCTCATCTGACCTGGTTGTTCACTTCACATGTGCATAATGTTAGTTTTGAATAAAAAGTTTGCTGAAACATGTTGAATTCTTTTGTGGTATAGGAACATTATTCTTTCAATATTATTTTGGAGGTATACCAGTATAAGATAAATAAATAGTTGGTAGCAGTGAGGAAGACTTTCAGGGGCTGCAAACATGCAGCCCCTGAAATACATTTGGCCAGTGGGCTGTGTATTCTGTAAGGCTTAGCTGTCTTCCCTGTCCCTTTCTGCAATATGGGAAAAACAGTAATAGACATACCTTTCAGAGTAGTTGAAAGGATTATCGAACTGTTGTGTATCAAGTGTTCTGAACATCTGTGACATATTTTTATTCATATTGCTCTTACTTCTTCCCCTTCAATATTGCACAGATGACAAGATTGCATATATGTGTAGGTACATGAAACAGAAGGAGAAAGAGTGAGAAGTGGGGAGGAATCTGAGTCATTAGAAGAGCAATGTAAGTTATGAAAATCAGACTTTCACATCCAGCGTAAAATTTGTTTGAATCGAAAAGAACAAATGCTTCGAGACTGACGTCCACTTCTAATATTTGCTCCTGCACTAAAAATAATACTGAACAGACTGTGAACAGGGCATAATTCTTGTCTAACTGTGACCAGGAATTAAAATTCTAGCTGTAGAAAGTGTACATTATGGGTGGGGGTCAGGACAGCTCTTCTTTGACAGCACTGTCGGCCCTGCTCGAGAGGGAAAGAGTCTGCTGATCGTATATGCCTACCAGATATTTACAACTGGAGTCAGCATCACTGCTGGATGCTTCAAAGGCAGAAAGAACCATGTGCCCCCTGGCTTTCCAAGTATTTGCCTCCCAGAACCTCCTGCTTGTATGTATGTAATGCTATATAATTTGGACAGTGTGAAAGATGACCAGCAGCAAGCTCAGCCTGAATGTCTTCCAGGGTGAAAGGAGATCTTCTATGAGCTCAGGTCTGACAGAAATTGTGTGGTCTGTCTCATGTAACTGTCTGGGAGAGAAAAAAGAAACAGAGACTGTAGGGCTAGGGTTGCTACCACACCTAGGCTCAGGCCTACAATTTAAAAAGTCTGCTTTAGGAAGGCACTGGCCAGAGAGACTGCTATAACCTCACTGACATCACTCCTGAATATGGAATCTACCTCAGATTTTTATAGACCAGACAGACAGAGAGGATTCTCCTGCTAAATATAATAATATTAGGAAAGCAAGTTATTCCTGTGGCTCTTTTAGGGAACTCAAAGGAATCACTGGTCTCCCCTTCAAGACAAGATTTGATGTTTGATTGAAACACAAGCACGAAATAGCTGTCCTGTGGCTTTAAAGTAAAAGCAGACAGACTGGCAATCCTATGGCAACCATTTCCTAAGGAAGGATCAGATTTCATGCTATGTTTTCCTACTGGGACAATCTCAAAAAGCTCGTCTCTTCACCGCAAGGGACTCAAAATTCCAATAGTGGTATCCTCACCAGGGTAGAACTCCGCGCATGAGATAGATCCACTGAATTGTGTGATTCTTCTCTCCCAATTACAGGTTCAAATGGATGGATTGTAGATGGGCATCCGTGTAATAACGTGATGGCTTCAATTCATGTGGGTGAGAATAATTCTCATTATTGCTACAACACTTTGTGTGTGTTTTAGGAAAAGTGCCACTGAGATATAATAAGCCATGGCAAGTAGATAATTCCTACTGAGGAATACAAGAGGCATCAGAATTGAGATGCCACCAAGATTTATAAAGAAAAATTAATGGTCCAACAGAATCTGCCTAGATGTACCCAGATGCAAAAATATTGTATCACATGGAGAAAAAAAAAATCTTAAACCCATTCACTTGATGGGCTTAATTCTCAACCCACTCTTGTCCTGAGGGAAATCTTACCCTGAATCTGATTGAAAAGAGGAATCACAGATTGGCACCAAAGTGAGCTTGAATCCTAGCTTATGGCAAAAGGAGACTCATCTGCCTCTTTATGACATTGATTAGATGGTCCAGTCATTACCGGAGACTTCACCACTGTCACCATCAGCAACTTATCTGAAACAAGATAGGTGTTTTCCAGCATTAGCTGCCCTTCACAAAATAACAATCTGAAAACCAGTGATGTAGACTTGAGTCGATTGACTTGGACTCAAGTTGAACTTGTCACTTCAGTGGCTTGACTCAGACTCGACTTGGCAATAAATGAGGCACTGAGTAGACTCAACTTTTGTATATTTTTAGTGACTGACTTGCTGCCCTTGGTTCAGCAACGTAACACATTCATCCAGAATAGCACTTCCATCTCTTTTTGCTGACTGGTTACATGATGATCCACCTCAAGCCCAAAGTGTGGGTGTATTTCTCAGACGGGAACAGCAAATAGGTTAGGCAATGGTCATGGGGCAGGCATGAGGTCTGCTTAGCAGCCTGTGCCCATTGTATATCAGAGGAGCCTTCTAAAACTTTTCCTCTGAGCAGAAGACAAGACTTGGTCCCAGAGCGCAGGGTGCATTTCTCAGAGGGGAACAGCAAATGTATTAGGCAACAGGCTTGAGGAGAAGGATCCTTCCTTCTAAAGCTTTTGAAGCTTCAGTTATGGGAAGTAAGAAGGATCTTATTCCCCACTTCTCAAACTTCAGAGTCTTTTATGTCCATTGACATGAAAGCCTCTAGCTTCAGGAAGAGGAAGAAGGATCCTGTTTACCACTTCTGAAGCTGTAGATAGCAAAATCGCAAATGTGGAGGGCTGACTCTGCTTAAATTGTTAAAAATGACTTTATTTGACTCTGTCCAGAAATTCTGGAATATAGATTGGGGTATAAAATTGGGTCCCAGACTTGAGACTTGACTTGAAAGTATCTTCAAGGACTTGAGACTTGAAGGTGAACCTGAGACTTGACTTGAGACTTGGAATAAAAGACTTAAATACATCATTGCTAAAAACCTACATGGGGACAGACCCATTTTGCTTTTAGTGAGTTCTAGTTCCACGGGTTCCTTTCAAACTTTGCCAGACCCAAACATTGTGCTGTGTGAAGCACCATAAAAATGATGTCTACTCTGAAGCCAAAATTTAACAACCTGCTACACAATTCAGAAACCAGTCATTGCCTTCATCTATCTTCCTGCCTTCCACCTCAGTGGAGCTACAAAACAGGCCTCGATAGCATGACTAGCCTGCCTTGAAATGTTTCTTCACAGACTGCTAAAATTTGCCTCTGTAAAAGAGTTTCTATGCACATCCTGACTACAGCAAAATATTTTGATTCGTTGATTGCAAAGACCTTAGATTCATGGGAATGGGTACTGTTTTATCTCTTGTGTATGAGGAGAAGTGGAAATATTTGTTCAGTACTGACAATGGGATAAATAAGTATATGCTTTCCACTCTCCAGACCTACCCATCAGCATAGATATTATGCAATGCCAAAGTTAATAAGCAGGGACAGGACCTGAAGTGACCAGAAAATGATGAGAACAGCAAAATTCTTCAGCTGGAGAAAAGGTTTATACTGCCAAGCATCGATACTTGGAGTGGATGAGTCAGAGGTTTACATAGGAACAAATTCAGAATCATGAAAGTTGTTGCCTTCCATAAAGATTTTGAACTAGCTCAGAATAAGGGTGAATCTTTCAGGTCAATTTGGATCTGAGAAATGTTCTCCAAGCCACTAGTGTTGCTGCTACTGTTGCTATACCAAAATACTTTCCCAAAGATTTCCAAGAGATAATGTTCTTTTTGAATTTATCCAAAATCACATTAGGGAAGTAAAAATTCTTTTCAGTTTGGCTTACAGATCAGCTATATGGTTGTGAAAAAAAATCTATTAAATAACAAAACTCTGAAAAAGCAGAAATAATTTCTTCTTAAAGGAGTGTATTTCCTATCAATTGTTTGGCTAGCTTCATTCTAGCCAAGTCTTCTCTCTCCTCATTGTGTGAACATTTCATTTTTACATGTGTCACCACCACTTTCGTAGTTTTGTAAAAAAACAGATATTGCATGTAATCTCCTCTTAGCATCTATCTCTGTCTCAAAACAGCTATTGCAAAGGAGATCTGTTGATTTATATCATCATCATCATCATCATCACCATCATCATCATCATTATTTTACTTTACGCTGGAAAAGCTGTGCCTTAGACTAGAGAAGTAGCACTGGGGAAGTAATGGTTTGGTTTTGTTCCAAATCAAAATGCCCCTTCACAAGGGGTGCCATTGTAGGAAAAGTATGGGTGTCAGGAACTGAATTCACACACACAAATAGTACAGTGCAGAAACACTATTTATTTGGGGTGCAATACATTGTACAGGAATTCAGTGAGAGGCAAAAAAGACAATTCGCAAATTCAAAAGCATAAAATCCCAAGATGCTTCCCGTCCTCTAGCAAGAGATCTTGAAGCCGTGAGAGCCTGGCAGCGCTTATCAATATATTCCTAGCTTTTGTTTATCTAACTGTCTCTGGTTCTCATACCTTTGTTACAAGCAAGCAGCTATCTTATAACCTACTACATATCCCATTACTATAATATGGAGGGCATCCAGACAATAGGTGTCTCACTGAACCTATATTTTAAGGCCAGGGTAGTTGCTCCAGTATGTGTCTATAGTTCAATTCTGGAAAAGGATGTAGAGGGAAAGGATTGGGCCCTCTCTCTCAACTTGTACTGCTTCAGTACTGGTCCGTTCCCCCTATATCTATTCTGTGGATTGTAGGTGTACTTACTTGGGCACTTGGCACTGTTTAACCGGACACTGGTGCACTTGAATGGGATACCTGGGCATGGTCTTGTTACTAGAACACCTAGCAGCCTGCTTCTCTCCAGGTGCTCAAAGAAAGCCAGAATGTGCATATCCACAGCCCATCAACAACCAGGAGTAAGGGACTGAGCTAGACTGAGGAGCTCCTAGCTGATTTTGTGTACTTTAGTTAAGGGCATTATAAAATAGTATACACCAACATAATTGGCAGTTAGAACACAAACCAATCACAGTTCTGCAGTTATACAGAAGCATAGCCACAAACAAAAACCCAAATTAAATCAGAATATATCAGAGCAGGTCTATTTCTGCTTTATGGCTGGCTGAATTATTCTACCTATGTACATTATGCAAATCTAAAATTTTGCCTTTTTTTATAGTTGTACACTTTTTTTTATTCTGCATTTAATTTTTTATTATTTTATAGAATTCATTCTGTTCCTGATGGCAACTGCCTCCTGATCACTGGAAATCCTGTCCTCTTGATACTTTACCAGACATTGCTTACTCACTTGGAAGAACAACATTGCAAAAATCAGGGCTTGAAATGTGCTCTTTTGAAGAAATAAAGATTGCGATTCTTTAGATCCTGCAGCCGCTTGTGTTGCTTTGGTGGCTTCCCCCTCTTCCCAAAACATCACGAGATGGCTAGTGTGCATGTATGTTGTGTGTCTTCAAGTTATTTCTAATTTATGGTGATCCTAAGGTGAACATATCATGGGGGTTTCTTGGCAAAATTTGTTCAGAGGGGCTTTGCCTTAGACATCTTCTGATGCTGAGTGTGACTTACCCAAAGGGGTTTCCATGGCTCAATGGGGATTCAAACCGTGGTTTCCAGAGTTGTACTCCAGCACTTGAACCATTATACCATGCTGGCTCTCTGAACTTACTAAGAGTTTAGACCTTCCTGTTAAACAGGCAAGTGCATATACAAAGGAAGAACTTGTCTAAAATGGATAACATGAGAAATGTCCAACCGGTCCAAATGATTCTGAAGTTTGATGCAGTGAAGCTTGAGGATTTATGAGTTAATACAGGAAATTTCCACATCTCTTCCATAAATTCCTGGAAAACCTGCTTTATATATAACGCTTTCACAGTCTTTGCATTACCAGTGAGGCATGCCAAAAGAATGTGTAAAGGGCTCTTGCCAACCCATCTTTTTAATGAATGCTCCTCAGAATAGGAGTTATGACAAGTTTGTAGTACATGTGACAAGAGGCAGATAAAATAAAACCTGACAACCAAGTATTAATATCAGAAAAAATATTACAAGATATGTACTTCCAAGTTATCTTTGAACAGGACTAAGCAAATAAATGACACATTACAGAAACAAATAAAAAATTTATTAAGTTTCAGATAATATAAATAGTCAAGCTTCCCATTTGGACTGACAGCACCAAAAACCGTAAGGAAGCACCAATGTTGTGAACAGCAATAGACATTTTAGTCAAGGTGATTCACAATCAGAGAAAACTAAAATGGACAGTTCTGCATCAAAAAAACAGGTGTGATTATCCATATAAATTCTGCAAAAAATACAAATTTGCATATTTTCTCCTATTTTGCAAAATGCTTTTGTTTTTGCTAATTGTGGAGGCTAAGACCAAGAATGGAACCAAACTCCTATCATAAACACAAACCTTGAATCTATTGCTGTGGTATGTGAAACTGGGACAAGAAAAGCCCATATGTATGTAAGGATATTTTACACACATAAGGACTAGAAACTTTCTTTGTTAAATGAAAGCTAAAATCCACAGGAATTAGCATTTCCTGCTCAATGCTATATATAAATATTTCTAAGATTTTGTCAAGCTGCAGAATATGTGCAGTGTCTAATGGCCCAAATCCTATTATTATTCACAGTGGGTTTTTCCTACAGGTTCACTCACTGATTCAGTGATTCTACTCTAACTGGGATTAATTGGGACAGGATTCCAGCCAATGAAAACATTCTGTGCTGTTTTGAAATTTGCAAAACATTTTCCAGTTACCCTGAAAAACTAGTATAATGCAAAAACAACAGGAAAAGATTTCATAGGTTTATTTTGCTACTATAGTGCTGGAATCTAACATGGTAGTACCTTATGTTTAAATGCAAACAACATAGTTTTGGTATAATCAGCCACTGGAGTAACACTGATGGCAGAACACCTTTTATACTTAACAGTAAAGCATAAAACAAGGTCATTTAAATAAGATCACTCATATGAAAACAGCAAATATAAAGGGTCTTATTTTCCAAATGCTGAAAAAGAGAAAGGGCACCCTGAAGCTTTTGTTTCCCTTCCTCCCCAATATTTGTTAAAAGCTACATATCTAACTAAAGCAGTTCAGGGTTATTTATTGGCAAAAGTGCCTCAAGTACATTTCAATTGCTATAATCAGTTACAGTACTCATTTCCACAGGGTGTTCACAGATTCTGTTACTGGCATGTAGCTGCAGGAGAGCAGCAATAAGCCATCAAGGACTTCACCTCCTGCATACAGTCCCACGAAATGACTGGGAACTGAACAAGAATATCAGTAAAATGGCTATCCATGATGGACTTGGGCCTGATGGAAATGCTCCCATGTACTACTCCTCTTGTACTGTTTCCAGTGATTTCAAGGGGGTTCACACCAGAAAACACCCCAGTAGAAGATGCCCAGAACTGTAATTTAGCAATGGTAACTGAGGTAAAATGAAATAAAGTCCTCTCTGATGCTCAGCTAATACCTTTGTTGCATTTCCCCCCACATGTTCCTTTTCTAGGCAGCTCTTCAATAGCATCCTTTAGGATCAGCTTCCCCCTTGCAATACTCACAGTTTAGGGAAAAACATGTTCCTTGTTCCTTGAGAGCTGTTTCTGTCCACACATCTGAAGAACAGAACACCCACTTGAAAACAGCTGAGTGGGTCACATCAGAATACTGAATAGGACATTTGAGGCACCACGCCTATCTGAGTAGTTTTTGACTACACTTTTGTATCTGGACTCATAGATTAATGAAGAATTAAGCTTCAGAGCAAACTGCAGTCACTCTTGAGATTGCTGTGTTCACTGGGCACAGCCCCAAGTTAGGAGACACAGCTCATTTTGTACTCTTTATATTTTAGATCAGTTTTCACAAATTTGAGTTGATGCAAGACCTGCAGCATTGTTTTCCATAGAAACTGTGATTGCAAACTCCGTGCTGGGGAACTAAATGGCACCAATTAAAGTAATCCTTGCAGAAGGTATCTGGAAAAAAATTAAAAACAGTTTAGACACTATTGCATTACTAACATTGTTTGAAAGACACATAAATAATTTTCTTGGTGAGCACACACACTCTGTGTTGGCCAAAGATGTAGTCTTCTTACCTGATCTTCATAGAAGACGCTCAGTATGGATTGGCTTGGAACGAGTGGGCCACTAACCTACTCCTTCCCTCCTTTTTCCTAACATTGGAAAATCGATTTTCCACATTTATTTTAAAGGATTAAATGTACATTTAATTTATTTTATTTTAACCATATAGGACTCTAAACAGTAAGAAGGAAGGCAAACCACTAAAACTTCATTGGGTTCACAGGTTGGTATGGTGATTCATTGTTCATGGGTGGGACTGGAATGCTAGACAGAGAGTTAGAAGGGATTCTGGCTTGTATGTGTGTTGCTCTGCACATTCAAATGAACACTTTCTCTGAATTCCAAATCATACTGCTGCAGAAAACATTAAGGAAGGTGTAACTGAGAACATTTTCATTTTGACAGAGAATTTCAAAGACTGTTTGATTTGGTGTACACATTCTTATGCAGCAGGTATGTACATATAAACCCAAGATGTATATATGTCCAGTGATCATCGCCTTTCATCTCCTTTTGTACTGGGGGCAGTGGAAGATTTGATCACAGTCCCCTCTCTCCCTCTCTCTAAACATCAAAGTCACACACAATGTGACTGTGCATGGTTCTGACTCCCATTGTATGTAAATCTGGCAAATTCTGAAAGGAGTTTCAAGATTTTAAAATGTTCTTGAGGGACAAAGTGCTCATCTCATTTTTCTTGTTTTAAGGAGTCACATTCTGGATCATCTCAACCCTTTTCAAATCAGTTTTCTCCACTTCACTACTTGGACTGAACTAAATTTCCTCAACACAGTGCAAGTCCTGAGTTCTGCAATTCCTGCTTCTGGACATCTTCACAGCTGGCAGCCCTAAATGGATCAGTCACTCTGCCTCACAAAGGCATGACTTCAGGAGTCTTGGAGGGAGCTTTGAATCCTTCTGTCTGCCTGCCAGTGGATTCAGGCCTTCCAAAGTTCTCTTTCCAGGCAGACAGTTTGGCCTTCCAGGGATGGCCACCAGACCTTGCCAGTTTTGAGCAGAAGAAAAGATGCCATGCTACCTTAGGGAGAGAGATGCTGCCTTCAACCATCTCCAGGCCAAGCAGGTTTCCTTTCGCTGTTCAGCCAAAAGGAGAGGTACTCTCTGATCTGTGCTTAGCACAACATGAATGTAAGCATATGAGAGCCAAATCAAGGTGTGTGTGTATTGTGCCTGCCTTGGATGGATTTACATTTTAAAATTCAAATGGGTGCTGTCTCAGAGCTGTATCATGCGAGGCAGGCAAATCGCAATTACAGCAGGATAATAGCATCTCTAGCTGGAACTTATCACATTACCTTGTTCCTCTTCTGTTATCTGTTTAGTGGGAGATCATTTGGAAAGCAGTCTCCCACACAACAAGAAAATAACAGAAGAGGAACAACATCAATCCCAGTCAAAAACCTTATTATCCTGTTGTAATTGCGATTTATTTGCCTGTTGCGATGCAGCTCCCAGTTGAGTGCCTCTGGCTGGATACTTGCAGTATCCCTATCATCTAGAGTGTTCAGCTAACATCCTCTGGAAGCAAAGCTTTAAAGGCAAAGGTAAACATCTTGAAAGAAGAAGAAATAAGAATCTACCTTTTTTTTCAGGAAGGGGGCAGAAGTTGGTATTACAAGCTTGTGAAGCAATAGGTTTCTGATGCAAGAGACATCCAGTGGCTAACCTCCCATCTGCTAGGCACTGAACAGACCGCACTTGCATGCCTCCTCCACAGGTTGCCGAGCACTGCAGGACAAAGCAGACTTAAGAAATGAAGCTAAGCATGCATTTTATAGAATGTAAGCCTTCTCAAGGCATCAGTAGTAAGTGCAACAGTTAACAGCAAAACTGCAGTTCCTGCTAATTTCATCAACACCTCTGCAGTAAAGAAATTTATGCAGTATTTCCAGCAACTGCCTACCCTCTGTTTCTTCTGTAGGCAACCCAGTCCTACGCATGCTTGTTTATGCATGTTAACACAGTAGCACTGAATTAGATGCACTTTGTGGCCATGTATATGTGTGACTGAGCAGTCTTATCTTTTTCTTCACAACCACTACTGTGATTCCAGAGCTTGTAGCTTACTGCAAGAATACTGAGGTTTAAGAGCTTAAGGCTGCAAGCTCATCTTAAGTTCACAACCCAATTAAAGACATCTCAAGTCAATTAAACAGACACAGACAACTTGGTGCTTTCCAGATCTTTTGGGCTACTAATTCTGTAATCCCTGATCACTGGTCATGCTGGCTGGGGCTTAAAGAAGTTGTAGTCCAAAATGTGTGGGGGCAGGAGGGTGGAGTTTTAATAAATTCTATCTGTATAAATTGATGTACAATTGGAAAATTCATTTAGGGGAAGGAATAAGGAATCCTCTTGGCTTTTTTAGTTATGCCCACTGAAACAGATATGCCCTGCTTACTGAAAAAGCACTCCTGACTGCTCAACAGGAAATGAGATGATGGCTTTTCTCGGATGCTTCCCCATCTGCACTTTTTAAATAAAGTATTTAAATTCAAAATAATTGCAGTTTTTACTGAGAAATGTCTTACCAACTTAATAATCTTTAAATCAGTTAAAAAGGTTTTTAACTGATTTTTCCATCAATGAGCTCATTAACAATTTGCTCCCCTTGTGCACTAACATGGGAATCATTTTTGAATTTAGTGAGACTTCTGCATTAACATTAAGAGAACTGTGCTTAAAACAGCTTTTCCCAATATAAACTGGACCACAGTTAATGCTAATTTTCTTTTGTATATTTAACAGTCATGGCCATCACTCAGAAAAGCTGTAAAAAGCTGTGCTATAGGGATCTTAGAATACCTTTCCTTGTGAGACCTCCATGTTGGGATCTGAGGAGAATCACAGGGTTTTTTTGTACAGGTTTCTTCTTTCCTACAATGATGTCCACAAGACCAGTTCTCTGCTTTACTCCAGACATGTGTCTGAGATCCAATCATATGTATGGGAGAAAAGACAAATACACTACTGACACTTCTTAAGGGTCAAAGACTGGAGTTTGCCCTTCCCCACATCTAATGATCTTTGGGGAATCCACACACGGACACATACTTGCAGTAGATTCCAAGTACTTTTTAAAATATTGCCCTGTTTTGTGTTTAATTGATGTGGTTATTCCCACTAATTTTCAGAAGTTTCCTTTTCTGGCTTCACATGCTCTTTAAGCTGGTGTTGGCTATCTCAGAGTAGAGGTGGTTAGGACCACAAATAATTCCGTGTAATGACCCTGGGACTGTGCCGCAGCTAATGTTGCCCCCCCCCGGCAAATAATTGTGACAAAGACCACTGCCAACATGGGAAGGGAACATAAGAATGGCAACACACATGCCCCAAAGAACCGGTTGCACTAAAATTTTCTCTTTTATTCTGCAATGGAAAAGGTGCTGCTGATGGGACTGGACCATGGAGATGGTAGCTGTTGACTTTAGTTGATTGTGTACATCCTGTGAACTACAAATTTAAATGTGGAAACTCTAGTCAACTATTTGCCTCATTTAGACACCCCCTATGTCTCAGCTACTTTATACCCTGCACCTTTTAGAACAGCTTAGGCACTGCTTTTATAGAATTCTCTGAAGGAGAACTAAAAGGTTGTTTGTTCACAGAGCCCTTAAATATTGTACCATATTAACTAATTATGCCCTTCCCTGTGGCCAAGATCCTTCTAAGCTGTCCACTCACAAGGAAGTTGCCTTCAGCAATGATTCCCAGCAAGACAAGCATGCTTGTATACTCAGCCAGGTTTACAGTTTCCTACTGATTCAGGCCAGAGGCCATAGCAACTAATTTCCCCTTGAATTGCCTATCTGTGAGTTGCCTCAGGTCAGGTCAGCCCCAGGTGTTTCTCACAGTGAATGGGAAGTCTTTAATTAATGATTTTTTTTTCTTTTCTCTCTAAAAAGTATTTTTTAAAAATAGCATTATACAATGATAAACAGCTATAGCACTGGAAATAACACTGACTAGGCTAACTGAAGAAGCCAGCTACTCAAGAGGAAAATATTCACTCATCTTCTGTAAAGACTTAATAGGAAACCATGAAACTGAATAAAACCTTGCCAACAGGAAGAAGAGGAGGAAAGAAACAGAAAAAAAGACAGAAGTGTTTCACTTGAATGCACACAAGCCCTGAAAGCCTTAATAGCACTTTGTTTGCCCCAGAGAGATTAGATATCAGGTTTGAAAAAAAAAACATGGGAGGAAAATACAGCAAATATATTGAAGTCAAAGATATGAAAAGAGTGCCACCTGGATGCTTTTTTTTTTAAAGGAATGAATAAAGGATTGCAATTCCAACATGCTACATTTCCTCCATCAAGTTACAATATGTGTTACTGAGAACTAACAGTGCACTGCTATCTGGAAGATCTACTGGGTAGCATGAGGTAAGGAGAGACTCTCCAATACAGAGGGTCATCTTCTTCTAGGCTATTTTGCTGAGACCACACCTTCTGCCCCAAAGAACCCTTCAGACACACAATCATGACCTTGCCCTCCATGTGGAACCTAGCTCTACTGTGCATCCTTACTGATGGCCACAGAAGAGTCCCAGGTGCATTTTGCACTGGTTATTTGCATTTGTGTGTTTATCTACTAAGTTATATTCCCCAGACTGGTTTTTCTTGGGAGGGAGGTTCCTCCTGCATGCTCACAATAATCAGTGATACTCACCTGCACCCACATATTCTCTGATACACACATTCATTACCTCTCCCTCTGTCTTATTTATACAATATAGTTATAGTCTCTCATTCAAATGTTTTAGCTTCAGAGCAACTATTCAAACACAACGTAATAATGTATTTAAGCAGTCAGCTTAAAATCAGAAGGTCAAATTGTATAGCCAATCCAAGAATAAATCTCAGTGGGCATCAAGTCATTGCATCGTTATAGTCTTCTCAAGTAGCAAGGCTAACAGAGTGAAAATACTTACAAGCAACTGAGCACTAGCAGCATATTAAGATGTAATCTAAAACTGTGCTAAGTGCCAGGAACTTACTAGTTACTATCTCATGAACACATAGAATCTCCCAGAGATAACTGCTGGTAAGAGGATGAAGTATAACAATGTTTTTACAGTACATGGCCTGGACCATGTTAATTTAAATTAAATTAAGGTCTCCTCCCTTCTAGCTCATTTCCTGGAAACATCATTAAATTCATTAGGCATCTTAACTGGCAAGGAGACAGCAAAAGTGCTTTGTAAAACCTACAATACCTTCCCTTTCATTAACACCTGATTAATCGTCTTTCCTTCGAAACATGGCTTTCATGCCAATCACATACAAGGTGAATAAAATACTGGATACTATCTTTGGATGGGGCTTACCAACATGAAATCTAACATTTCATAGAATCATAGAATCATAGAGTTGGAAGAGACTCTAGGGGCCATCCAGTCCAATCTGCTGCTATGCAGGAACATCCATCAAAGCATCCCCAGCAGATGGCCATCCAGCCTCTGCTTAAAAACCTCCAAAGAAGGAGACTCCACCACACTCCGAGGCAGCATATTCCACTGCCAAACAGCTCTGACCACCAGGAAGTTCTTCCTGAGGTTCAAGTGGAATCTCCTTTCCTGCAGCTTGAATCCATTGCTCCTTGTCCTAGTCTCTGGAGCAGCAGAAATCATGTCCCCTCTTAACCTTCTCTTCTGCAGACTGAACATACCCAGCTCCCTAAGCCATTCCTCATAGGGCATGGCTTCCAGACCCTTCACCACTTTGGTCGCCCTCCTCTGGACACGCTTTGTTTCTGTGACCTAAATCTAAGGCCCTTTCCACAGGATGACGGTCTTACGCATTGTCCCATGGCAACCCTGGCAGCGCCTCTGCTGGAATGGGAGCATGTCCCCAGCACTCATTTCTGCACCCGACCAGCTGCCTGTGGAAGGGAGTGTAAGGGACATGCCCCTTCCTTCCACACTGCAGCTGCCAGTGGGAAAGGAAGCGTGTGATCATGTTTCCAGCCCTTCTGCATGGCCAGCTGCAATGGAAGGCTCGTGCAACCAGGGGTCATTGACAGAGTTTCTCCATCAATGATATACCCCACAATCATGCTGGCTGGCAATGTGAGAATGGCAGGACCATGACAATGTCATGCAGAAGTGTCATCGCGGTCCTGCTCCTCTCATGTCCCCATGCCGGGAAAATGCTGCCCTGTGTAAAGAACCTAATTACTAGTCTCAACTACAGTACACCATACTTGAATCACTGAATGGTAAATCAACACTTATATAAGTCTTCACTTAACATTGTAGTTGGGGCTAGTAATCCGAATCCTTACACATAATTTTACTAATCCTTATAGCTAGTGTGCAGTATTGATTCCCATATTTCCCTCAATACTGTCAAGGCCAGAGCGACAATTTGTAACCTACCCAAGATGTATTTGGACTGTAACTCCCATGCAAAATTTGGAAAAGTTACTTGTTTTTACACTAAATTCTCAGAAGCTTTAAAGCCAGCATGTCCAGAGATCACTGGCTGGGAGATTCTGGTAGTTCAAAAAACAGCATTTTCCAAGCTCTGCTCCCATGATCCTTATCCTTAACCTATGTAGCTAGGGCTGATAGGACTTACAAAAGAACAGAATCTGGAAGACCACAAGCTGACCATCCCTACTGTAAGCTGAAATATGTGGAGACTAAGAGACAGAGGACTGCCTAAGTTCTCCTAATAAGTCTACACCAGAAGTGAGCTAGGGATTTTGTAAAACGCGCTTTCCAGATCAGACCAAGAATTTATCTAGTCTTGTTGACTCTTTCTAAAAGTAGTAAACCACAGGCTTCCTAACTCAAGTGAGGCATGAGTATAGCAGCACCTCTCCCATGCTGTTTGTCTCCAACATCAGATATGGTACTTCATATCTGAAAAGAGGTTCAATTCAGGCATTACGGCTAACAGCTGTTGATAAATCTGTCCAACATGAATTTGTCTGCTCCTTTTGAAAGGCTAAGTTCATGGTACCTGTTTCAGTAAGCTGCTTATCTACCGTTCAAAGGAGTATTTTCTTTTGTCTCATCTGACCCTGCTGTTAATCAATTTATCTGGGTACCTTGAAATTCTACTGTTACAGGAGAGGACATAAAAATCCCAGTTCATTGCTCATATTGTTGGTCTCCATACTACCTCAGCCAGCAATCTCTGTAAATATTCTGTGAGTAAGGACCAACACAGCAGTATAAAGCGAGGGCAGGAAAGACACTGTTTGAAAGGAGCATGATGGATGAGGTCTGACAGGAAACTTAAAACCATTACAAAGCTGTGTTCCTTACCTGAGACCAAGAAGAGGAAAACCAGCTGCCCCGATTTACTGGAGAATATGCAGCATGCCTGGGACACGGGTGTAAGAAGCATACTTTTTCCAGCTCTACATTTGGCTTTTGTACATGGGAACACTTCCGTGGAGCAAGTTCTCTATACTTCCCAGACACATACTTTTCTGCACAGTTCAGCGTTCTCCTCTGTATTCCCTTTCCACATGTCACAGAACACTAGAAAAGATATTGGAATGACCATACATTACCATATAACCCTTGCAGGGCTAGGTTTAGAGTCTATGGCTTATTCTTTGCTTCTTTCAAGCCCTTGCCAACCCAGTAAAGTATCAGGAATGGTATTTATAACAAAAGAAAATGCAAAACAGAGAAACTGCAACAATCGGTTCACTTATTTAATCCTCTCTCAAAATCTATTGGTTCTTGTCTCTTCCTATTTATCACAGTTAGTCCCAGGATGCATCCAACATGTAGAGTACCTTGCATGTGGTTCCCCCTTCTGCTTGATCCTTAAAAGAATCCCCAGGACTGTAAATTTAGGACATTTCTGCACTACACTGTTATATTCTGGGGTTTGTAATTTAGGGAGGGGCATTTAGAATTCTCAGTCAGAGAGCTCTTTGGCCTCAGTAAACTACAAACCCCAGAATTCCACAGGATGTTGAAAGTGGAATAATAGCAGTCTAACAGCATAGTGTGGAAACAGCCTTAGTTTGCTTCAGATGTTGGTCTGCCCAACATCTCTATGGACCACTGTATGTCAATGGACAGGATTAAGAGTGCTTTCACATTGAACAGCTGATGTGGAATGGGAGATGAGACACCAAAGTCTCTTGGACCCAGCCCCATGTGCATAAAAAGTGTTTTTAGGAGACAACTAGTGGTGTACCAAAAGTATTCCTTCTTTTCCTTCTTGATGATTATTTTGTGGTTATGAAAAAGATAGAAGAAACAATGGGAAAATAGGAAGCATTAGCAAAATATGTTGTTTAACTGCCTGCAAATTCCATGTTTAAGGCAAAGTGATAAAGCTTCACTTGCAAGCACCCACACATTCAGCAGTAGACCGTATCAGTGGTTCTTAACTATTTCTTTACTGGCAACCTCCTGTAAATTTGTTGCTGGGGACCTCCACGACTTAAGATTTAAATATTTATTTCAATATTCAAATATTTGTTTAAACTTGCTCACACCGAGACCTTATTCTTCTGCAGGACAATGCAAAGGAAAGGAGGCTTGTTAACAGTCTGAGGAGTAGCTTGCTCAGATCCTTCAAGTGCCAGGAGAGTAGAATAAACTGGAATTTCTTATAGGAAAGTTGTGAATTGGAAGCAGGCCTGAAGAATAATTTCTTTTGCCCTTTCCCCCAAAGCAGTGACTGGAAAGTAAGGGTCTTGATGCTGTTTCTTCTGAAGAAGCACTAAGAGGATAGGTAATTCTTTTAGAAGTACTCCTTTGGGGAAATAGTGTTTCTTTTGCCCTTTCTTTCCCCCAAAGCTGCACTATGCATTCACAAGAGTAAAGGACCTTCCATTCTTTTGGCTGCTTAGAAGTGAAGCTCCACCACACTGCCTGGCCCTGGGCTCAAGCAGCGTTGCCACACTCACCACACAATGTATGGGCTGGGTGTCTTCACTCACCTTCTGGGCTCTTCACCCACCTTCCTGCCTTCTGTGTTCTCCGAAGCACTTCTCCAGCTGGATGAGATGCCTGCCAGCACATTGAGGCTGCTGCAACCATAATCACTACCATGTCTGAAGAATTTGGGGCATGTTGCAGCAACCAAACAAGACATTTTTTGTCCCTTCAATCTGGGATTTTCCCTGTCTTCCAGGATGAATGGCAACCCTATGCAGACCCCCTGTGAGGGTTGAGAGGGCTCTGCAGATGCAAGGTTAAGAACCACTGGACTGTATTTAAAAATAGTCTTTGCCAGATTGTTATTGTGTTTTAAGGTGTGGCTTTTAGTAAAAATGCACCAGAACTATTTGTTTCTTACCTCAGTCCATGTAGACACAAACCACTGTAACTTCTTATGTTTATGGCATCGCTTCAGGAGGCAGGTTTCTTGCATCTTTGGTTTTAGTTCTGCTGGACAGGCACCATCAGACAAAAGTGGGGCCCAGGGAGAAGGACTGGCACTTTTGCATACAACCACTCTTTTTCTCCAGCCTTTTCCACATGTTCGAGAGCACTAAAAAAGTGGAATGGAAGGCAAACATTTAGAAGGTTAATGTGTTTCCAGATGGGGGAGGAAAACAATCAGATATCAATGAATTCTGCTGTTAAATGCATAAATTTAGGGCTTTAATCAATAACACAAATTATAATTTAAGGTACCTTGACACTACTACAAGTAATGAAAAATACTACCAAACCATCTTTAGGAGATTATTCTCATAAGCACCCCAAGTTCAGAACATAAAAACAATTCCTCTGGAAGAGACTAGAGGATCACCCAATCCAGTACCAGTTACATGCTTAAGAAAAAAGTAAAAAATGCAGCATGAGGGCAAATGGCTTTTCTATAAGTTTTGCTCCAACCTTGGCATGCTCAGAGCTGGGAAAAGTTAGGGTTTTTTTCAGACTACCTGGCACTGGCCAAGCTGTACAGGAAATTCTGGGAGTGGTAGTCCAAAAAAGGAACATCACAAAGCTTTGGTAGATACGGCCAGTTTCTAGGACCAAGAAGAATCACGAGAGATTTACTTCTTTATTGGAGATTTCTGGACAAATGTGAACTACAGTTTTCATAGTTCTTAAGACTTCCAGATATTGATGCTAATCCTCACGAGAACATTTTGGGGACTTCTAGTCTGAAAAAGTCTGATTCTAGGCTGAGAAAGACAAAGAGGCAAGGAGGCTACTACTGTCATCACTGATGACAGCACTGGGAATGTGATCATGTCTGATGATAGAATCAATCTATTTTCTAACATTTGCAGTTTTTTTTTTTAAAAAAACCTTTAATAGTGCTTAGAGATGATCATAGTACCTCCCCTGCCAGGTAAGAATATTTGTAGAGGGCTGATATGCGAATACAAGAAATTCCAACTATAAATGTTAACTGCTAAATACATCCATGGTATATGTGGGCATATTCATATACATTTAAGAAAACATTCCTATCAGTAGCCATGAACGATAAAGTTAAAAGTTCTCTACTCATCCTCATGTTTGGTAAATCATAAAAACCTACGGAATGTTAAGTTGTTAAGTTGTGAGAATTGTTTAGCATTTTGTTTTCCTGCTGCAACAGATATACAACTGAAACTATGCTTAGCAGGGCTGCCTTTGGCCAGAAGAGTTATGTTTTCCTATGAGCCACCTGGGTTGTGTGATAAGCCACTCTGGAGTTGCTGTAGACCAGATTAGAACAGAACAGCTGAGGCTCCTCCTCTGTTTTTCTAAAAATTAATTTAAACAAGTCAACAAGCAAGGCATAGCCTTCCCCAAAATGACTGATTTAGAAGGAACACCTTTTCAATCTTCTACTGCTGCTACTACTACTGGGGAAGGACCATGACATCATGTTAGTTTCACTTTCCTAAGAAAAACATTAATGCTATTAAGTTTCAACATGGATCTACCCTGAATATGCAAAATGGAGGGACAACCCCTGTGACTGCAGAGTAGGGAATATATACTACTTTTTTAAAAAAGGTTGCATCTATTGCAATCCCCCTCCCCCCAAAATGGATTGTAAATGTACTTGCTGCATAACTTTAACATGGGCAATGAAGACTGTTAAGGATTGTTTTTGTATCTTGTCTCAGTCATTAACCAAAACGGAGACTACAGTCAAGAAATCAAAAGAAGACTAAGGCCCTTTCCGCACCTTACCTTCTTCCGGTGCTGGGGTGCGGGGATCGCGCGAGCAGCCTCTGGCGAGAGGCTCTTGCGTCTGGGGTCCTTCAGCTCTGCATGAGCTGCCTGCTTGCGCAAGAGCCCCGCCTCTTCCTTCTGCAGCGCAGCTTGGGAGCTTTCCAGGCTGTGCTGGGGCAGGAAGTGCGATTGGCATGGCTCCGGAGGCTCCGCATGCCAGGTAAGTGCACGTGCGGCCCGGGAGCAATGTGAGATCACGCACCATTTTCGGCTTCCAGCCGAAAATGAAAAGGTGCATGATCAGCGCCTGCTGGCCTCTGGAGCGTCACATGATTGTGACTGCGTCGTGCAGATCGCTCCTCACAATTGTGCGACACTCCAGGCGCCCTTTTGCATGGAAAATGCTATGTGGAAAGCGCCTAAGAGCTGGAAGATCAAGTATGAAAGAGCTAGATAAGACCTTCAAGTTTGATGATGTATCATTTAACACCAAAGTCAGGATCACCCACGGCCTTATATTTCTGATTTCCATGTACATAGGTGAAAGCTGGAGAATGAAGAAAGCTGACAGGAAGAAAATCAGCTCATCTGAAATGTGGTACTACTGGAAAACACTTCTGTAGAAACCAATGGCCTCCAAAAAAAAGATAAATAAGTAGGTTCCAGAGCAAATGAAACCTGAATTCTCACTAGAAGGTAAAATAACTGAACCACCCCATCAGGGGACAATATGACTTATTTAAACAGATGATGATGCTCAATAGAGTGGAAGGTATTAGGAAAACAGGAAGACCACATCAAGAAGGTGGTTTGACTCAATCAAGAAAATCCATGGCTATCCTGCATTTGCAAGACCAAAGCAAGGCTGTTAGTAATAGGGTCTCCTGGAGGTCTTTCTTTCATACGGTTGCCATAACTCAAAGGCAGCTTGATGGTATATAACAACAAAAAAGTGAATTTAAATTTCAAATTTAGAATGTCTTAAGTTCAGTTAGAAATTAAGGGGGGGTCACTAACATGAGGACACGAAACAAATGGTTACAGATATGTTTCTGCAGTTCTTGTAACACCAACATAGGTCTTCAATCCTGGGAATTATGTGCATGTGTAAACTGGCCAGAAACAAACTACTACAGTCTTCCTCAACCTGGCATCCTCAGTCCTCAAAATATGTTGTGCTACAACCCCATTACCCCAGTCAGTACAGCACAACTAACGGCCACACAGGTTAGGAATACTGGGAGAAGTAGTCCAATACATCTATGAAGCAGTAGTATGTGATGCAGCTTTTCCTGACCTGTACCATGAAGATGGAGGGAAAATTTTCTACCCAGACAAGGCACACCACGACTGCACTAATTTACCATGATTCTAATGTTCTATGAATATGGAGTTTAACTGCAGGACATTCTGGAGCAGTACAATTACAAGGCACCTGTATTATCAGTGAGGACTTTTGCCCCAAGTGAATGCCTGTTTTGGAGAACATGTGTCCATCCAATGAACCGGTAGTGCCTTAGAATATGTATAGATTTTTCTGCATTGATTGAACAATGATCTGACAAGAGATGGACAGATGTTGACTGCTGGCACTATATGCTGTGATTAACTAAGTGACAGTGCTCAATCTCAAAACCTTGGAAGACCACCTCCACTATTTGAAGAAAACACTTGTGAATTTAATTTACCTCAGACCAAGGCCCTGTGCTCCAAGTAGGTGGACAGCTTTGGGTGTTGCAAAGCTCCCTCTTGATTGGGGTAGGGAGTCGACAAAGGGAATCTGATACCCATTCTGGCTTGAATTGACTTTTCTGCATGCAGCGAACATATCGATACCTCTCCCCTGCTCCACAAGTCAAGCTGCACTCACTCCAGTTACCAACAGACCAGCTAGAAAAAGAATCAGAGAGACATTGTACATTTGGGAATATTACTGCTTTGTCTAGGATGACAGGAACGTAATTTGATTTATTTGTAGGCATCACATTTATGTTCTGGCTTTTCTCTAAAGAATCCAGGGCTATGGCATTTTATTCTTGTAATGTGAGGATAAACAGAAATCAGACAAACATCCCTGAGGAAATACAGAGGGCATAGGGAAATTTTGAAACATCAGCCTGAGATTCTCTTTGAAATTTCCAAATATAAAACCTACTCATATCTGATATAATGGGGAGGATTGGTGGAGAGGAGAAACAAAGAAGAAGAAACACAGCATAAAACTGTACTACATTAGTAGGCCCCAATGACTGAAAGGTTCTGTTTTCCACATCTGTCAAACTAAACATTGTTAAATTCTGAAGTGTGGTTTGTAAATTAAGGTATATTGGATTGGACCCAGACCTAATCATGCTTAACTCACAAGGGATCCAGCCTTAATCATGCTTACTTCATTCAAATCAACAGGACATGTGAGTCATGACTAACTTAAGTCCTATTGATTTTAGGAGTCTGTTCTAAGCATGCCCAAGGCTGGATCCAACACAATAATTCCTTGCAGTTCTTGACATGATAAATTTGTTGGAAAATGGGGAAATAGCTATTTTAACACAGAAACATAAATTTTAAAAATAGTGGCAGTATTTATAGTACAGAAACAGACAAAGCGTGCTTGGTCTTTTATAGGTACTTACCATCAAACAAGGCAAACCAGTTGAGGAAAGGCCAATTGTGAGGCCATTTCTGCCCTACACTGTTATAGTGCTATTATCCTACTTTCGAAATCCCATGGAATTCTGAGGTTTGCAGTTTACTGAGGCCAAAGAGCTCTCTAGTTGAGAATTCCAAAGGCCCTCCCTAAACTGCAAACCCCAGGATTCCAAAGCATGTTGAAAGTGGAATAAGAATAAGACCACTGCAACAGTGTAGTGTGGAAATGCCCTGAGAGTTGGATAATGAGCTAAGACCATGAGCTATAAGGCAGGACATCCTTGACTGAATCTCACCAGAGTCATTAATGTAACAGCTAGATTCATGCAAACAAGTAGCTGAGAGAACAGCATAATCCCTACCCCATCTGTGATATACTTGTCAAAAACTGTTAAGTTGTTGTTGTTATTATTATATTACAGATTTCAACATTCTAGATGAGAAGTGGTGATTACATCATACATCCCCTCATGTCAGTACTGCGGCAAGGGAAATAATTCAGTGTGACAGGGACCAACTATCAATCCTTCATCACATCTTGGAAAGTACACTTTGTTTAGACTCTCTCTTCATTTCTCTGTCCCTCTGCATTTAACAGCCACGTACATATTCTGTTCCTGATCCTTTGTCTAGAAATTAGTAATCAAATGCAGACTAAATTGTAGGACATGTTGCAGTCATATTTTCCCTTGTTCTTCTGTTTGAACAGATGTTCTAGCTGCTGACCTTAGGAACAGGTTTCAGGCTGCCTCAGGAATTTGCTCATGCCTCTTTCTCTTCTCCCAGAATTACTGCCTGATATCAGACCTTTGCATGGAATAGACCAGGAGATGATGACAGCTGATTGGCAAAGAGTGCGGAAAGAGAGAAACCTGGAGCAGTAACCCAAGTCCTCAGCAAGTGACCTAAAACATTCCCGTCAACACTTCTGGATGTTCTGCTTCACAGCTCTCTCTCTCTTTTTAAATAAAAGCTTGCTACTGCCAAAAAGCTTGAATGTACAACACTCCACTTTATTTGTAAACACTAATGTGAAATTATGCACTAGGTAAGTGCATGTTTTGTTAATCTCCATGGAAGAATTGTATTCCATGGAGCATGCTACCAAACTGCTACTGGATACAACAGTTGGTGTTGAACTAAGGAAGCTGTTAATTTTACTAATCCTATACACATTTGCCTGGGAGTAAGGCCAATTAAACTTCAAGTGAGTTATTTCCAAGTAATTTGCATAGAATAAATTTGTACTGCTAATCCTAGTGAACAGAAATTTCTTCTTTCTCTTCTCTAGGCCTTATTAATACTCCCCTGAAGCCCTGTCTTGATCAGATTTCTGTGGTTCCACTGAGGTTACATTTATGAAAACAGGAGAAAGACATCAAGTGAGAGAAGTGTCGAGTACAGAAATTGCTTTCACAGCTGTGTCAAGGAGCTGTTCTGACTATGACATACCAGTTTTCTAAGTGCAGACAACTTTCCATATGGGGGAGCAATAAAAATGTGTGACTCTCCTTCTACCTTCAGTCTGATTCCTACAGCTCTATGAGCACTACATCACATGATTTTTCCTCTTCATAATATATCCTGGCACTCAGGGGTCTCCTTTGTATTGTGGGAGTCACTGCAACTTTGCTCCTTCCTATACTAGCCAGGGAACCTTGGGCTGATGAGAGGAGCCTATTCTGCAGTTTCTGGGAAGGATGGAAAATTTTAGCATAAGGAACAGCTCCACTGTGAGTTCTTTTAATGCATGCTGCAGGATTGTGAGACTACCTTTACAACATGGGAAGAAGACATACCAAAGAGGTCCCTATGGTTACATGAGGAAAGCTCTCTTGTTGCTCTGGGCAAGCTGCTCACAGCAGCTAAAACTCAAATTTTGGAGCTACCTGTTTTATGACTTTAACTTGACAGTGACTATCCTGACTTCCCTTAGAACAAGAGATTCAATGTTTTCATCAAGATCTATGGAATTGCAAGGATGAAAGCACAATAATATGCACAACGTAGTAAAATAAGATAAATTAGAATGCTTGCATTAAAAATCCTTCTAGTGTAAAGTTGAAGGCTTTCACGGCCAGAATCCATGGGTTGTTGTGGTTTTTTTGGGTTACTAGAACACGGCCTCAAAGCCTGAAAAACCCACAACAACCCAATCCTTCTAGTTAAAGTATATATATTTAAATTCAGTTATACCGTATACGTATTACTGCTTTGGCTACAAGCTGCCTATATGTGATTTTTTAAAAAAGATATAGCGATTGATTTTTAAGCATTATTAATGAACACCTCAGTTTTAGTAAATACTGGACACATTTATTCATAAAGAAGTGTAAAAAGTTCAGTTTATGTATCCTACACAAAATTAAACCTAAAATCCATGTAAAATTACATGGAAATTAAAAAAAAAATGGAAATCAATAGAACTTGCATTCCCTTCTTCCTTGTTTTTTGAACATATCGTCAGAGGATCCAACATGGAAATGGAAATACATTTTAGGGGAGAGCTGGCCACCGCCAGACTTTCTATAACAGGCAGTAAAGTGTACCGTGTGTCTTGACATCACCTTGCCCTGTCTAGCTAATGATATAAAGCCACAAAATGATGTCAGGTTATGGGACAATTTTTTAAAAAAAGTATATTTATTCTGGCTTAGATCCAAACATCCACATGCACCAGAGGACTCTTCCTTTCCCTTCCCACTACAGTCCCTCATGGTCATATGGAGAGGGGCTTCTCAGCTCAGCCAGGGCAAGGCACGAAGAAAGGGCATTTGGCTGCAGCGTCCTCTCCCTCTGAGTCTCTCGGTGAGGAAAGTTGCAACTGAGCAGGAAAGATATTCTCAGCAGGAACTAAGTTAAGGTAAGATGACATTTTACTACACACAGGTTTGTGTGGAGGAGGATGCTGAGATATATATTTAATGAAACATAAGTTGGATTGGGTTGTTAGAGAAGAGACAACTATGTGTCACCCTCCCACCACTAAGAATTCTGTTAAAGTTACTGGCAATTCCATTTTTTTCTAGTCATTTTTTAAAGTTCTGGTATTATTCAAAGAGATAGCCATGTTAGTCTGTTTTAGCATAAAAAGAGATAAAGGAAGTGATTTAGTACAGCTGTTTAAGGTGTTCAAAGTAACCTGTCTACTATCTGTCATCTATAGTCGCCTCCTAAAGGTTACTGTGCCTACATATATCATCAAATTTTGACAAAAAAGAAAAAAATGTTACAACAATTTTTAATGGGACGCACCAACTTTCATATTTTTGAAGATTGAATTGGATTAGCTACTGAGCAAATGGAGAGAAAATAAGTTCCAAATTAAATCTTATAAGCATTCAGAATGCTCTGGAAATTGATGTCTGCTGATAGTCAGTGAGACAGCTACTGCTGGCTATTAAATACTTCAGTACACTGCTCAGCAGGAGAGTAAATAGGAGCTTACAACTTACTCTCTGCAATTTTGTGTGTGTGACACCATAAAATATACATGTAAATCAGCTTCTGCCTTTGGTTACCCCAGATTGATCGAGAAGTCCATAATTTTTATCTCTCAAAATAACAGCAATTATATTATTGGAAACATTAATGGTATATTAATATTTGAACATTTATGTAGGCCTGTTTGGGCCCCATATTGGAAGAAGGTAAACTGTGTTCTAATATTTGGAGAGCCTATGAATATCTGGAACACGCAGTCATGCATATAATGATATAGTGCCTCTCTGTACTTGCTGGAATTAAATTTCAAGTTTCACCTGATATCATGGGCAGTGCTATTTGTGCTATTTGAAAGTGTATACTCCCCATATGAGCCTACCCAATTCTTACAGTCTTTGGTGGTGACCTCGGTCCCAATCACCCTCACAAGCTCATGTGGTGAGGACATGGAAGAGGACCTTCTTAGTGGCTGCTCGCAGGTGGTAGTCTTCTCAGTGGGGGTTTAGTTGGCTCCCTCGCTTGTTCTCTTTTCATTGGCAAGCAAAGATCTTCTTATTTAAATGAACTTTGAGCTTTTAACTGGTTGTGGTATAGGGATATGTAATGGGTGTACTATGTGTGTTTTAATGAGTTTTAAATTAGTGCCCTAACATAATATTTTAACTGGATTGATAGTTTAGTACTTTTTAAACTTTTGCGGCACATGATATTTAACTATTTTGTTTTAACTTATACTATAAGCTTCTTTGAGTCCCATTTTTGGGACAATGGTGAGATAAAAATCAAATCAAATGAATGAATGAATAAATAAAGTACGCTTAATTGCCTATGTAAAGCAAAAGTGCATCAAGAACATCTTTTGGCTTGCCATGAAGAAATATGAAAGAGGAGTGAAATAAATCCAATTTTTTGAACCTGCCAATGGATGATGATGATAAGAATAATAAAATAAATTGTTTTTCTATCATCAATTTATATTAGCCATGGGAAAAACATAGCACAACATGTTTTTTGCTGGACAAATTTTGGACATGCTCAGCAACTTAATAGCCAGCTTAAGCTTTGCTCTTGTGTAAACCCAACATTTATAGACTTCATGTGCTAGCTCAGCCAGCTTAAGTACTAAAAACTGGGACCGCAGCCAAGCCCTTTAGGGCTTGCAGCCATGCATTCTAAAATACTCCATGTAGAACACAAAATTTATGTCTGGAGGGTTCAGACAGTCTTGCACTGTCTCTTTTAACTTGAGAGAAGACACACAAATGATGTAAGACACTATATGTGCTTAAGAAGCTGTGAAAGAATTGCTTGTGCATTTTTAGTGTGTGCTGTGACTAAAGAACTATTTCACTATGATGATCCAGGATCAATGAAATCTGAAGTGTTCTTGAAGCTAGACTGTGAATCTGCATGTCCCCAAATGAAAGAGAATACTCTCTGCTCAAAGGACAGCTCTAACAATTTTAAATACAAATTGTTTTCAGGATATTTTACTCTTTTTCTTGCAGAAGCCCAAATCATAGCTATTGCTATCTTTGATAAGAACACTACAAATCTTAGGGCCCTATCACACTACACAATTATGTAGCTATTATTCCACTTTAACTCATGATATGGAATCCTGGGATTTGCAGTTTAGGAAGAAGTATTTAGAATTCTCAGCCAGAGTGCTCTTGGGCCTCACTAAACTACAAACCTCAGAATTCCACAGGATGTTGCCATGGCAGTTGAAGTGGACTAATAGTGCTATAACAGTGTAGTGTGATAGGGCCCTTAATGCGTTTATTATTTATAATTATATATTTCTCAATTACTCAGTAACCTACATTCCCCCATTCCTTCACATTCTAGAATGAATGACATTCAGTTGTAACCTATAATCACCATTTAAAAGGACAACACATCATGTTAATTCTGACAGTCAAAAAGGCAAAGGGTGAGGAAGCCACTGGCCACTTTTCTTGCTCTGCTGATTATCTTATTCTATCTCTTTCAGCTATCTCAATGACAATGTCCTCTATGACATGATACTCTTGGAATCAGTCCAAAGACTGCCACTTGTGCAAAATACAGCTGCACTGGTGCTGAGTAGTTGGGCTGCGTGAGACTAAGGCCGTTTCCACATGACGCTCTTCCGCATCATCTCACTGCAGTCCCGGGTCCAGAAGGGAGCGTGTCAGCAGTGCTCCCCTCTGCACCCCCTCGGTCCATGCAGAAGAGAATGCAATGGCACCATGTCTTCCTTCCGCAGTGCAGCCGGGCTTTTTCCATTGCTGCACTATGGAAGGAAGTGTCGACAATGCGCTTCTACACAGCCAGAAGTAACAGGAGCACCATGTGATCGCAGACATGAAATGGATTTTTTCAGTTTTGTGAAAACAGCGCGAGCGCAATGCTCCATGACAGGACGGCAATGACGTCATGTGGAAGTGCAACCTGCTGACTGCTGCCATCCTGTGGCAGAAACGAGACAGTGACGCTGTGCGGAAAGGGCGTAAGTAACACTGGACCTAACAGAGTTCCATATTTGTAGTGAAATTCAATTCAAAGTGTTGAATATCTACCTTGCCTTGGTATACAAAGTTTTAAAAATCTTAGGATCTGGCTAACTAAAGAAGTACATTTCTCCTGTATAGTCCTGCTTGTGAACTCAGATATACTATCACCTAACAAAGTCTGGACTTCTGGAACTTGTAACAGGGCCTTCCTCATAGTGGCACTCTCCTGGAAGATAGAGGGTGGTCAGCTTTCAGTGTGAGGTAAAAACAATCCAACAGTCCAGAAGTTGGACTTTTGTGTTACAGTAAGATTATTGATGTAGGTGGAGGTGAGTAATTTTAGGTTTTGGTTCTGACTGTTGGGAATGCTAATGTATTATAGTATGATGTTTATTATGATAAAACAATTTATTAGGGTATAAAATTTTAGGATCAATGCATACAAAAAAACTACAAGTCTAGAATCTTGTCAGATGGACTAACAGTCTGATTCATTATGGGATACCTCCTTAAGATAATAATACCCAGACTTTATGTAGCAGAACATTTACTGCAGGCCTCCAGAAACCCTGATAATTAAGGTAAGATTTTTATCCACATATTATCAATGGGACAGAATTAGAGTCAAAGATGAGAGACAATGTCTTGTCACAATCCAGTTCAAGACAAGTTCAAGACAAGAGGTGAGATTTGAGCCTCGGATTTCTTCATCCGTAACGAAAATATCATCTCTCCAACTGTCCTAAATCAATCCTCTATCATTCCCAGTTTTCAGTTGCTTTTAAAATGAGCCAGTTTCTCTCTCCCCCATTATCCTGATTTACTTCAATTGCTGCAAGCATACTTCAAAAGGACAGAGTAGTTTGTACTCAGTTAACTCAGCAGGAGGGGAAGGAGAGAAGGGGAAGGAATCTTGCCCTTCCCAGGAAACTCGGGCAAAAGCAAACTGCTGAAGCCTCTCCTAACTTGTTGTTCTTCCTCATTAATAACTTTTGCCATCTTGGCTACACTCTGATATTGCTTGACCATGCATGTGCTGCTTTTCATCATTTGTGAAATGTTGGGTGGCATGTTACATATGTAGAGAAGTAGTATACATTGTTAAATGCCACCTTCTGAAAGCCTTGCAATATCCAGACCTCTCTTCACACACACACACACACACACACACACACACACACTTGCTCATGGACTATTTCACTAGTCAGAGGCCTGGGCAACCTCTGAAACATCAAATAACACACTAGGCATGCATTTTCATAACTATTACGATACTTCAAAAATACAAATAATGTACCCACACAATAGATACAAGGAAACAAACAAATGGTGATATGTTTTATTACCTGGGAGGACAAACTGGCATTTTGCATGGGGCAATTCCAATAGCTGGCTGACTCTTGGAGTTGCAAAAAGAAGGATCTACTTCTGTTTTCATGTCTTTGTAGCAGCTTCCTCTCATGACCATTTGACCTACACACAAAATAACACAGGTGGCAAGCAGAAAGTCATGACCAGCTCTATAGATCTGAAAACTCAATCTGCTGATCATCTAAATCCACTGTGTACTTCTTACATAACCCTATGTAAATACTGCTCTCAATCATCTGATTACATCCCAGGGTTTGGATTCCTAGCTCAAATAAACAAAACTGCTTTTCCTTAGATAGCAGCTAATCACATAACTGATTATCTCAGAACTTTAAACAACTCTGGGAACCATAATACCATTTGTCTCTAGTTGTTACTTTACACTCTGTCTGTTTCCTTTCCTTCTTTCAATGTCACCCACATCTCTTTCCCAAACAATATAAACCTAGATCTAAGCCCAGATTATGGTCATTTTTTTTGCAAATGTGCGAAGAGATTTTAAAGGGGAGGTGAGCATGGAATTTTCACCAAATGCAGGTTTCTTTTGCTGCAAGGATTTATGTGGCCTAATTTCAAAGCCTATTTCAGGGAAAAAGTCTCATCCAAGAAAGAAAATGAGAGTTCATTCACAACAGTCTGTTTAAGAATGTTTATAAACTTCTCCCTATTCCAACTTCCCTCTGGATTTTGAGAGCTGAGTAGCACTGTTGGCAAACCATCATTCTTCCATTAAAAAACAAAACAAACAAAAAAACTGCACTGTGTGTGGAGTTTGCTACAATTTTCAGTTTGTGTCTTTCCCCATCCCCACAAGTGAACTGTTCAGACAAATGATTAAAAAAATCACAACACAACAGGGAATTTTGACACGATTGTACAAATATTATTTGTGTTTGGTGTTGCAATCAGTGCTCCCATGTGCTTGTGCACACTGTGAAATTAGAAGCACAAGCCGTGAAAATCTTTTATTTAATTTTTGGACACCAGAGCCAAAGATTGAAAAGTTTCTCCTCACTGGAGTGAGATGATGAGATTTGATACATTTCATGATTTTTTTTTTTTTGGTATTTTTGGAGAATTTCTTCACAAAAAAAAATATTTGCACAAAAACACTGGATACAATGTTACCACATTTTTTTGCCACATATTATATATTTATTAATTAATTTATTATATTTTTATGCTGCCTTTCTCCTGGAATGGGACCCAAGAAGCCTTCCAACAATAAATTAAAATATTAAAACTCCTTGCAGCAGCTGACAACTCTTCAGGTGACTATGTCATGCAAAGCCTGCATTACAGAGTTAGTACAGTCATTTCCACACTACACCATTCTAGGGCCATTATTCCACTTTCAACATCCTATGGAATCCAGAGGTTTGCGGTTTAGGGAGGGGCGTTTAGAATTCTCAGTCAGAAAGCTCTTGGGCCTCAGGCAACTACAAACCCCGGAACTCCACAGGATGTTGAAAGTGGAATAATAGCACTGTAACAGTGTAGTGCAGAAATGGCCTAAGTGTATAATGTCAGGTATGATGGCAGACAATGGTTGAATCCATTCCATGTACCAGATGCATACATTTCATGCACCTCCAGACAAGTAAAACACATGTTAGATATCATCTCTGGATAGTAATTATGCTCCTAAGTCCAACAGACACACTCTTTCCTGCTTACCATCTTCACTCCCTTGGGACTACAGTTGGATACACACAGGCAATCATTAATTCACCTAATATTGGTAAAAGTAAAGTGCAGTTGGGCCCAACGCCAATCACTTGGCTTAGTAATGATGTGTCACATGGACTTTATATCCTGCTATATTACTGGAAAAGCTTTTATGGAAATCCTGAAAGTGAAATAGGTGGGCAGGGTATAAACTGTTGCACTTTCCTACCACGTGTGGGCTCTACAAACCTACAGCCTCAATGAAATTTGGTTTCAGGATCTGAAGATGTCCTACAGTGAAGGCTTATTACACTTACACTATAATTCCCAAATTAATGTTTGGCTGACACTATGAGAAAGGAAAAGAGGATGGGATGGGGCAGACCTTCATCATTCCCTTGCTCTTTTGAGGGCCTATATTCATGAAGAGGCTCTGCTTTTTGGTCAGGGGAGCCATTTCAGGGCACCACAGAGGGTGGTAGTAAGGAACCAGCTGCCTGTCAGGCGTGTGCCATCTATATTAGGGCAAGGTTGCTGTTTTCCCAATAACTCTTCTGGGCCCTCTTCTGCCTCTCTTCTTCCCCCACTGTCATGGATAGTTCTATAGCTGCGTGCCACAGACCCACACAATGTCAGCATGTATTCCATACATCAAGAATATCCCTTCCTCTAGAAAAGACAAAGGTATCAGAACACAGCAAAGGGTATTTTGAAGAAAGCCATTTTAAGATCGGCCTACATAAACTCCTTTTCTACCATAATCTCCTCTCTTTTCTCCAGATTTATTTTCCAGTGTACTTCACACATTGTGCAGGAATTTCTTTTCTCCTGACGCAATGAAAACAAGATGTAAATTCTTTTCAAATTAGCTGTGAGAGTTGCACCGTTGGTGACTTAACCTTTCACCCAGAGAAGGAAGTATTCTCTTCCACAGTTTACTCCTGTTCTATTATCAGCTTCACTGGCTGTGTAGTCTGCTTCACATAAGAAGCTCTGCTATTTTTATTAGTTACACAATGTATGGCTTGCTGGGCCTCCAGACAAGCTAGTCATGCATTTTATAGACCTGTTCATCACATGATGTCTGCACTATGACTAGCAAAAAAGTTCAGAGGCTTAAATGCTAATTGGTAACACACGACAGTTCCAGCAGAGGGAAACGACTCTTTGAATTGCCTTGAAGAGAAAGCATGAGAGGAGAGGGTATGGTAGCCTTTTTATTTGTACAGATAAAGCAGGTTATTTGTACAGATAAATAAAGTTCACACCGTATTTCTTGATTAAGTCTTTTGATGTAGGAATGCAAATTAAAATATTTAACATTTATTATGTGAAGCTGCACGTATATGATGGACTGCTACTGAGCTCAACAATGAAAACAACTATAGCAACAACTATCTTGTCATGTCAAAAACAAGAATGCCAGAAGTTAGACTTACTCTGAGGAAATACAGAGGGAAACTAGGCAATGTTCTTCTGTATTTTACTGACAACATAGTGAACTTCTTCCCATTTCTTTCCACAATTGCAGTTCAAATAGGTGGAGAACTATTGATACACATCTGCAGTTGATGATCCACACTGCTTGGTTCTCTGCCCTTTTTCCAAACTGACCCTTCCCTTCTCTTCATCCTTCCTGCCAGCCTGCTCAATGCACCTTGCTTGATATCACAATTCCTTCTGCCCTCTCTCCATCCTCCTCCTTCTTTCTGATATTCATGGGAAGTTACCATTCAGTGCAGTTGAGGAAGTTACCATTCTATGGAGGTGGATGGGGAGCTAAATGTGGCTGAGTGCCTTGATGTAGAAGGCAGTCACAATCTCCCTTGCTGATTTTGCTTCTTCTCAGAGTGTTGGCAGAAGAGGAACTTGTAAAACATGACAGAGCCAAAACCATGCTGAGCTCCCATGATACTAAGCCTAACATTCTTCTCTTATCACTCAGTCATATTCCATTCAATCTCCACCCCATACTGGAATTTGGATCATATACATCAGGGGTGTCAAACTCAATTTCATCTTGGGCCACATCAGCATTACGGTTGCCTTTAAAGGGCCGGTTGTATCTATAAGACTATATAAATGTATCTATTCTTTTATCATATTAAATAATTGCTTCTGCATTCGATTATTACTGGTTTTAGTAATAACTAGCTCTGAAACTAGAAGTCTAGGAAAAATAACGGCAAGCAGATATTCAAGTGTACAACTATTGTACAATTTACTGAAAAATGAGTTTTGAAAACAGAAAGTTATTTTTTTAATCATCAGACAAATATTACCAAGCACTGTTTATTACATTAATTTTGTTTAACCTTTTGGTCCCAGTTGAGATCCTCTCTGTGCCTTTTTCTGCCTCCCAGATTCTCTGTGCCTCTTTCTGCTCCTCCCTGTGCCTCTTTCTGCCCCCTGCCCCTCTCTATACCTGGTGAGCCCGATCCCCAGATTACAGGGCCCCCAACTTCCGGTATTCTGAAGAGGACCCAGCAGCCAGCATTGGAGATCTACTTCTACTTCTGACTGCTCCTCTGTCCAACTCTCGGAAGCCATGCAGAGCACACTCTGATGGTGAAACTTGGATGGAAGAGCAGTCAGAAGTAGAAGTAGATTGTGAGTGCTGGCTGCTGGGCCTCTCTTCAGAATACTGGCAGCTGGGGGCCCGCAATGTGGAGATTGGGTTCGCCAGGTAGGAGGAATGCCACAGCTACAGGAGAGGTGCGAGGGCCACATGAAATGGCCTGGTGGGCCGGATTTAGTCTGCGGATCTTGTGTTTGATACATGTGATATACATTTTAGAAGTCATGAAGGAGAAACTAGCAGATCTGGATTATAGGACATGCTGCCATTGTGCTGAGGTGGCATAGCACTATTCTCTTTCCCACCCAGTCTTGTCCCATTCCACTCCCCCAGACACTGAAAACATTGGTAACATTATCTGCGAAGACTGACAAGATAGACAGTGAATTGAGTCTGAAGCAAATTTCTATTTTGTTGGAACTGGAAGCATGTCGATTCCATGGCTGGAGCAGAATGTTCCTGCTGGGTCACTGGATATCGTAGTAGTGAATGAAATGAAGAAAAGGAAGGAAAATTAGGATCATACAGTGTGACAAAGTTCTGGCAATTAGGCTGTTTAGAGTGCCAATGCAGCCCAGCAGCAGGTTGCTATGTAGCCAGAATAGCACCTGAGGAAAGAAACCCAACCCAGTAGTGTGTGGAAGGGGCTTACAGCTGAGAGAAAAATGTATATGAAGCCAAGTGCCTGTGGGTATTTTGAGTCCTTCTTTGAGAGCCTAGCAAGGAACTAGGGAGTAGAGTCCCTTCATCAACCAGAGAGTTTTGCTGTTTAGACAGATTTAGTTCTCAGTGGAAGCCTAGTGAGAGGCAGAAGAGTAACTGAACCTTACTAGCATCTGGTCAGACAGCCAGCATGGTGTAGTGGTTTGAGTGCTGGAACGTGACCCAGAAGACTGGGGTTCAATTTCCTGTTTAGCTATGGAAACCCACTGGGTGACTGTTTTTTTCACACACTCTTAGCCCCAGAAAACCCCATGATAGATTCACCTTAACATTGACATAAATAAAAAATGACTTAAAGGCACACAACAAAAACAACAAGAAGGATCTGTTCAGAGAGTGTGACCCAAATTGTGGGTTAGGTGAGAGTTTAGCCAAAGTGCTTTTGTATGGTAATTCTGCCTTCTGCAAAAGTCTAAAGACATGATTGAACTGTTTCTGAGCGAGGAATTAACTGTTAGTACTGTCTGAAGAGTGTATGTACTGAAGAAATGTATCAACATTGAACTGCATATCAACTATAATACACTACCTTACTTTTACTGTTATCTTAATAAATGTTAGTTTATCTTTACAAATACTTACTCAGCCTGAGTTGTCTACAGTGATAAGTAACACAAAACATGCTACCATATAATCATTAAGTGGTTCTAAATAAACATTAAAAACCCTAGCCATTTTACATAATGGTGGTGTTATAAGGGAAGGAAGGCAGAGCTATATGGTAAAGACAGGGCACCTTTTCAGGTTGGGAATCACCACACCAATTTGGGAGAAGAAAGGGCCTGTCACATATAGATTCTGAAAATCATAATGTTGAAGAGAAGCTGACAAAGGAGAGAGACACCCACAACCGCCCTGCAGTTGCACAAATCACCTGACATGCTGTTGCCCAAAGTGAAACACAATAGCTGGAGAAAACAGAGGGGAAAGATGCTGTCAAAACTTAACTGATGTATTTTTAATTAGTGGCTTTCTCCCCCAGCATACTAAAAATGTGTTTCATGCCAGCAAACAGGGCTGAAAAAAGTGGGAAAAAGATAATTTGGATTGTCAGTAAGAAATTGCAATGTCTCATGTGTGAATATGACAAAACCCTCACCTGGTTTCATCCATGCATAGAGTTAGTCATCAGTCAAAATAAACATTTGGAAGTTCTCTAGGTACAAAAGAGGACAGAGCTCCTGCGCCATGAATAATTACATCAAAAATGAACATCAGCAGGTGTAGTTTACATACAAATATTGAAGTTGCAAAAACTATTTTCATTTTTGCATCTGCCTCATCACTACCCAGAGCTGTGATTCTTCACTAAGTTTCGTCTTGAAGGTAACAATGAGTAATTTCGGTAATTTTCTTCTTGCTGTGAGAAAGTCTGTGCAATACACACAGTTTTTGAAAGTTGTTCACAATTTAGGACTTTCTGCAAAATTCAAGTGTGGTAGTTTTGTGCAAAACCCAACATTTACTGCAAGGGAAACAGCATTTTCTGGGTGGAAAAAGGCATCAACACTGTGATATTAATTCCTGTGCAGAAAAATGCTGGTTTTCTGTGTAAGCCAGTCATATACAAATTTTACACAGAAAACATCCCTAATTACAGCAGCATTTTCTGCACAGGAATTAATATTCTTCTCATTAGGGCTTCCTGACACTCAAAAATCATATTTTTTGACCCTTTTCAAGTATTTTCAAATATTCTCTCCATCCCTAATCCGACCTTGTTTTTTTCAGAGGCCCTTTCTACAGTCTGCCTTGTCCTGTTGTGCCCTGGTGGCAATCCCAGCAGTGCCTCTGCAGAATGGGAGCACGATGGGAATGCTCCCCTCCACAACAGACTGGCTGCCTGCCAAAGGAAGCACAATGGACATGTCTCTTCCTTCCACAGTGCAGTTGGGCAGTTTCCCAGGCTGTGCTGGGGCAGGAAGTGCCTCTGTTGAGCTTCCAGGGCTTCTGCAGGCCAGGTAAGTGCAGGATAGTGGCACTATCACATACCATTGATGGGGAAAACCCATCAATGATTTAGTCCAGGATCAGGCTGCCTGGCGACAGAAGAAGTACGGGACTGCAATGATCTCATGCAGAAGCGTTGTTACAGTCCTGCTCCTCTCCCATCTCCATGCCAGGACAACAGCATCTTGCAGAAAGGGCCTTGTATTTTCACCCTGTTCATGAACTTATTGGTAACTGTTTGAAAGAACTGGTATTAATTTGTGCACATTGATATAACTTGAAGAGGAAAGAGAAGACTGAACAGCAGAAGCCACAGTCTTCTGGCATGAGATGATCTCTTTAAAACAAAACCCTATCCCTGAAGACCAAACAATGAAGAGACTCATGGAATCTTAGTTCCAAAACAAACATCTGGCAGCAAGTGTGTCCATCTACACTATTTCCATGAAAAGCAGCAGTAACAGCTGCAGGTGACTAACACACACACAGGTAAATAAAAGGCCAAAAAACATGAAAGGAAGAGATTTTTTCTGGGAAACAAGCGATCACTTAAATACAGTCCTACAGGATAACAAGTGTAGAAATATCACATCAAAGGCAAAGTAGTTGTATTAAAGGCGCTGAGACAAGGACCAGTGTAAGCTTTTGAAGGATGAGAGCTACCTTGACCTTTCCCTTTTTTCATGATATCAACTTTGTTTTCTCCAGTACTGCAGTCTTTTAAGCCAGGTGGCAGATGTTCAGTGAAAACAAGTGACAAGAGATTATTAACTCACAGAGGCTACTCAGGTGCAGATTTTGGACTCTTACAATTTACTCTTTGCCTTACGTCAAGTCTTGGAGTCTGCATCTCAGAACGCAAAGCAGCCCAGCTGAGACCATCCTGATCTGATGACGAAGGTGTGCATGGGGGCCACCTTAGAACAGGGATAGAGAACTGGCACCAGAGGGCCCATTTTGACCATGCCGGTTGTCATCGTCATCGTCATCATCATCATCATCATCATCATCATCAAGGACTCAAGATAGCTCACAACAGTTAAAACAAACACAGCTAAAAATTTCCCTCACACAAAAGTTTAAAACGTAATTAAATTATCTATAAAATTAAAACCAGTTAAAACATACCCTTTAAAAGGAAAATAATAAATAAACAATACAGCACATTATGGAAAGCCTATTCCCTCTGGAGAAAAAAGTCTTCACCTGCCTGTGGTAAGACATCTAAGAGGGTGCCAATCCAACCTGTCTAGGAAGGGAGTTCCAGAGTCTGGGAGCAGCCTCTGAGAAGACCCTCTTCAGTGTTTCCACCAGATGTACCTGTGAGGGTGGTGGGACATTCAGAAGATGTCAAAACAGGAGCAGGTTCATATGGGAGACCTTGACAACTTGGACCTGAGCCATAATTGCCACTAATTTCACTCGATCTTCAGGCTCATCCCAGGCATCCTTCTCTTTTAACTTAGGGCCTTTCCGCACTACACTATTATAGTGCTATTATTCCACTTAACATGCTGTGGAATCCTGGGGTTTGCAGTTTAGGGAGGGGCCTTTGGAATTCTCAGCCAGAGAGCTCTTTGGCCTCAGCAAACTACAAACCCCAGAATTCCACAGGATGTCAAAAGTGGAATAATAGCACTGTAACAGTGTAGTGTGGAAAGTCCCTTAGCCAAAACACAGGTAATATGTTTCTTAATGTCTCCCTCACTAACATAAAACAATACTGGTTAGCTAGTTTATAAGTCTTGGAGAACTATAGATTTATTGCCCTATCTTTTGACTGGGCACTCAGCATGTGACAGGCCTACTGGCCACATTTATGAAGCAAGGGTTGGAGCACTACAGCCCTATTGGCCATTCTTTGGGAGGAAGGGTGGGCATGCTATATGCCTAGTTCTACAGGCCAAGCTCTTTCAGCAGTACATTAAAAGAGGGTTGAGTATGGGGGAGTAATTCACCAACGTGCCATAGGAGGCTGTGTAGAAGGAAAAAACCCTGTATAAATTCAGAAAGCTCCTTCCAAGAAGTTCTTGGGAAGATGACTAATATAGAGCTGCTTGATGCATGTTGAACTTCCTTACTAAGTACAGAGTGTAGTCTACATAGGTGTGCTTCCTAGAAGTAGCTCACAACCATAGTTGGAATCACTCTCCTCTAACGCATGATAGATGTAATTGTATAACCAGCAGCTTTACAGCCAGTTCGTTATTCCAGGCTTAGTATGCTAGTGTACCCCACAGGCCTAGAGTTATGCCTCTAAAAGTGAATAAAACACAGCAGATGGTACAGAAGTGACAGGCTTTGCTACCTCACAGTAGATACTATTCTGAATAGGCTCACAAATCATGGGCACAGCTAATGCTATGCAGGAAAATGAACCTGGTGTGGCAAGCTCAGAAATCAGCATCCAGAAAAGGAGACTCAAGTGATGCAGCCAACACCACTGATCTTTAAGACCTTCTCACACCCTGGAGAAGCTGCTGGAGAGGGTGGAGCTGATAAGGGGTTGCAGGCTGAGGCACCGAGAAACACGTTTTCTGCAGTGCTGGTCCATATGCAGGCAGAGAAAGTTGGCAAAGGTCTCCTCACAGCACAGAGCACAGCTCACTAGAAGAGTATAGTTTACTAGAAGAGGAGTCTGAGCTTGAGAAGCCAGATAGGAAGTGAAAGTGGGGTAGGGAGTGTAAATAGCACAACTCAGAAGAAGGTGACAGAAGACAAGACAGCAAGAGAACTTCCAGTGAGTTCATCTAGGGATGAGGTTACTACTGCAGGGATCTCAGACTGCCTTCTGGTTACTGCTGGTGCAACCTGATAATTTCTGCACAGAAAATACTGTTTCCTGTGCAAAACAATATCATGCAAATTTTGCATAGAATAAGTCCCATACTGTGAATAGGTTTCAAAAACTATGTGTTTTTCAAGGATTTCCTTGCAGTGGGAAGAACATTGTTAATATTACTTGCTGCTTCCTTAGAGATGAAACTAAGTGAAGAAACACACCTAGTTCAATTATCATTAGACTGAAACAGAATTAGTACTAATACTGTTCTTCATAATCACACGTTAAAATACCTTAAATACCTTAAACCAGCCTCTTCTAAACTGGTGCCATTCACATGTGTTGGGTTATAACTCCTATCATTTTCACTATGAATGATCAACACAGCTGGAAAGTACTATGCTGGGGAGGAGTGGTATAAAAATATGATTAGTTGATACAGTCTTTTCTAATTTGTCCACTCAAATCTATTTCTCTACACTGTAGATCAATATGGCAAACTAAGCCTCCTCTATGCACCCAAATTTAACATAACATTTAGGAGGCAGCCTAATTATATAATCCATAAAGAAGCTTACTATTCCTATAAGTTACACTTCTGAGGTGCCTGGAAGTTTCTTATGAGGGCTATTCCTGGAGAGGAAAGAGTCTGTGGTCTGCAATAACACTGTTACACATTTCAGAGATACATTACCTACTCCACATGAGACTGAGCATTTGGAGTGGGTGATGGTCCATGTATAGTTATGTTTCATGGCTTTTGTTTTCTCATTTTCTGCCTTAGGAAGGGTGTATTCCCAAGCAATTCCTAGGTTTTTACCTTGGGAGAGAAGCTGGGAAAGAAAACAAGAAAGAATATACTTATTAACATATGCTCAATACTTGTTCAAGTTCTGATTGAGAAATCTCCAAAAAGAGTTTATCAGTCCCTGAAAATAGTAGCAAGAAAATAGTTAGGGTGGCTCCCAAAAGTAAAATATGAGGTGAGTTTAGAAGGTCATGCAGAAATAGAAGGAAGTCAAAACATTTTATTGTATTTAGTCTCTCTAGACATCCAATGGATTTATGTTTGCTTATTCATATAACAGCCTGGTGAAGTAGATCAAGCTCTGTTACAGTGACTAATTAAAATCCAGCAGCCCATACCTGTGTTTGTTTACTTGGAAGTAGGTTCCATTGAGACCAACAGTGCTATATTTCTATTTTCATTATTATATTTTAAATCCTTTAAAATGGTTTAAATAACTGTTTCAGTGAGATTACTTATTTAACTGCTGGACCAAATGACAATACCAGTGGGAGAATCTTGACTGGATACCCTGGTGTGTGTTTTGTTTAAAACCACAGGGAAGGAATTTAGGTTAGGGGTAAAGAAAAAACTCATTAATAATTGCATCATTAATAATTGCCTTCTTCCTGTGGGGAACATGATGGAATTATGGAGGCTTGCTTGGAACTGCACATGTGCTGCTTACAAAGTCTCTTGGTTTGGTGCCCATTTTTCCCTCTCAGTTTGCTTTGGACTATGCACATGTGTGCTGCATGTGCGCACAGTCCAAGGTTTGCTGAGAGGGAAAAAAAGGTGTCAGATTGATGGAGAGACTCTGCAAGCAGTTCACTGGCACGCACAGTCCCAGGCAAACCTCTGTCGTTCCCTCACGTTCCCTACGGAAAGAAGATTGGGTTGCATTTTTCAATCAATTCCACTTTTTGACGGTGTTCTGGTCCCTAACTTATCAGATAAGCAAAGGATGCCTGTATTCTGATGTCTCAAGCTGCACAGAGATAATCTCCACTGTATTTGTGGGCAGTGAAATAGGGGAGACATTTTCATCAGATTTCTCCAGCATGAGAACATTTCTAACAGATTCCCAAAGGAGTGTCTCATCATTAGGTGCCATTTGCTACTTGCCCCTACAGTGCACCCTCTTTAACCAGGGATGGATCAGGTTTCTGCCATAGACTGTATGTGGTTTATGGGAATTTGGCCTTGTAAGCTTTTTCTACTAAAATAAGATATTAAGGATTTAAAATTTAAATGTCCTGTATAAATGTGACTTGCAGGTAAGAAAGTTATTACACTGCAGCTTACTCCTGAGTCATGTGCATAGAACAGAGTGGTGATTTATATGATTGCTAGGATTATTTCCAAATTGTTCGTTAATTATAGCTGGGCCTGTTCACTTTGCTTTGGCCCACCTATAATCTCAGAGTCATCTACAACTGGAATGAAGCCTCCAAACTGAAGGAAAAAAAAATCCCCATCTTTCCTCTACAAATTTCCTAGATCTAATGATTTGGGACTTAACCTCCATAAACTTAGCAGTTAGTAGTTTTGCACAGAAAACAGCATTTTATGCAAAACAAACAATCATTTCTGCTCAGAAAATTCTGTTTCCTGTGTAGAAAATACTGCAGTTGTAGACTTAGTCTGCACAAAAGTTGTGCGTGTGTGTACGTAACAATACTTTTTGGCAGCTAATAATATTTCTGTGTTTAGATACTATTTTTGTGCAGAAACACTGTTTCCTGCACAGAAAATGCTGGGTTTTTTTGCACAGAAAATACGTGCCAATTTTGTGCTGAATTAGTCCTGAAGCGCCAAGACCCACATCAGTCTAAGATCCCCCCTGTCAGAGTTTCCCAACACTCAGAAAAACTTTTTTGACCATTTTTCAAATATTTCCAAATATGCTTTTCCATTGTTACTCTGGCTTTTTAATTTTTTTCTTCCTTCTTCAACTTCACTTGCTCACACTGCTATTAATCCGATTGACTGTTACCTATGTGACTGTGCTTACAGTTATATGCACACGATTTATAAGATTGCATTCGTAATTATTCATTATGTTTTGATGCTATTACTCCTCTGCCCACTAATTAAAGTAACTGGGCTTAGAAAAGTGAACTTCTGGTCACTTCCAGGTTGTATTTTCAGTCATAGGTATGGAAGTGGAACCCACCTGCAGGAGAGCACAGACAACATTTTGCTTTTACTCCCTTTGCAATTGCCTGTTCCTGCTCTAGGTTTTAGCTAGTATATAAGTATGAGTGTTAGAATACAATAATTCTGTTACATGTACATTGCAAAACTTTATTCCATCATATTGTAACATACCTCAATTACCAAGCTTTCATTTGTTGGTCCAGAAGCACTTAGAGTCTCTGGTTCATTATGTGGCCTTCGATAGTCAAACACAGTTCCAGCAAAATTGTATCTCCCTGGCCAGTCAACAGTCCAGTAGCCATTGAGGTGGTATTTTTTATTAGAACTACGAACAGCAAGATAGGAGTGGGAGATGTTCATTTCATACACACGAATGCTTCGTGCTCCAGCAGGGATGGTGACTAATGTGTAGTACTCTAGATGAAGGAGAAAGAAATACACTGTTCAGTATCAAAGCAAGGGCCACATGAAAGACAGGAAATTAATTCATCAAGATTTTATCCCAATTTAGAGATCTACTAGGGACCTGAAACAGGAACTTTATGGTCACAGTAGTCACTCTGCATCCAAGAACCTTGATTACAGGGCAATCCTATGCATGCTTACTTAGAATTAAATCCCACTATATTCAATGGGACTTCTAGCTAGGTCACAATGTACAGTCAGCTCTTCACTTTTGCTGGGAATAGAGGTGCAGACCCTGACAAAACTAGAAAAATCGCAACTATCGAAATGTGTGTGTGTGTGTGTGTGTGTGTCTGTGGGAAGGAGGCTGAGGCATGGTGGAAGAACGGACACCCAGGTTCCATACCAGGACAGGGAAAGGAGAGGGAAAGGGGTGGGTTCGCATGATGGCTCTATACTTCCTCTCTCGGCCATCTCCTTCCTTGGGTGTGGGGGGGTGTGTGGGAATGGGTTTGTGGTGCTGAGAAATTGGGCTGTGATCCATCCGTAGCTGGCCAGGCAATGGCTGGTGGAGGAGAAGGAGGACTTGAGGTTGGTTTTTGAAGGATTGAGCAGCCTGATCAGAACCACCACGAGGGAAGGCTCCCCTGGGAAAGAAGTGCCTGAGGTAGGGGGACAAATAATCAAATCCATGAAAGCGAATCTCACAAATGTGGAGGCTCAACTGTACAGGACTGCAGCCTTTAGTGGGCTGTTCCGGACTATATAGGCACATGTTTGGAGTTCTTATTGGACAGAGAAGGGAACATTATTTCCTCAAAAATGTTAGATATACTGTACCTCTATTACAAATAAAAAAACCCCCCAAAATTCAAGGAGGCATGCAAAAAATGAAAAAACACTACAAAAAACAGTAGAAATTAAAAAGTTTAAAACTATACTAACCACCATAAAATTATGGCTGGAATCCTGTTTGGCCATTATGCTAGCATTAAAATAATTGCATTTTTTCAGAAGTTGTGTAAGTGTAGTCCTTATAGCAGCTGACTGCTTTGCAAGCACACTTAACAACCCATTCTCTTCTAAGTTTTGGCTTAGTGGATGGGAAACTAACCAACCATTCCAAATAGGTGAACTCAGGGCCATGGCACCCTATGCACAGCTTTGGGATCCAGAGTAACAGTAGTGCTATATATTTACAGTGCCCAAAATCGTATAGGATCTTGACCTATAAATTTGATATTTAAAATATGAAAATTTATTTGTCTGGATGAATAAAAAGGCTTTCACCTAGTGCAGTGCAATGCAGTGCACTGCAATAAAACAAAACAAAATATGCTAGATATACTTCTCATCGAAAACAATTCCAAAGTGACATAGCCACAAGAGTAAATGCCCTTTCTTTTGTAGATGATAAGCACACTTCTGCTATAGAAAGCACACAGGCAAATGGAATTAAATTAAAGATCCTCCTTCAGACAATTGGGTTCCCATCCACTCAGGCTAAGCAACAAAACCTTAAACGGCCCAGTAGGGAAGAGCCAGTCAATGCAGCTCTTTCAGCACTAACGTAATATGGCTCCACCAAGGGAAGAGAATTCTGGTAGCTGAATTCTGTACTAACTGAAGTATTAGAGCCATTTTTCAAAGACACCTGCTCACAAAATATATTATAGTAATCCAACCTGGAGATAACTAAAAAGAAAAAAAATGGACTAGAACTGTGAACATACTAGAGCCTAGTGCAGACTATTCCAATCCAGGAAAGCCATGGGATGGGATAGCGGGCACAATCTCATGGTCCACTTCCAATCCCTAAACTCAGCTTCACCATCAGTGTAAATTGGGTCTAAGGGTTCTGCAAAACATTAAAGGTCGTATTCTTATTTTTATGTGGGACAAGTTACTAAGAAACTTAAACTGCATACTTAACAGCTATGCTTCACAGCATATGTTGATTACTTTTGTTCATCTCAATAATCAGTTCCAGTTCCAGCAGAGAAGACATCAGGCATATGCTATTTCTTCTGACGTTATGAACGCCGGGGTGATCCAAAGGGTGAAAGTGTGGGCAGCGGTATTGTCTCCTTGTTCTCTCAACCATCAACATTACCTCAGTGGCTCCCATGCTCCTTCATGTCCCTCTGCTCCCCTCTTTCACTTCTCCTGTCCCACCCTTGAGCTCAGTTTCTCCCCTCATCATTCTCATCAGCCTCCCACACATAACACCTCAGACATTTGTCTTCCAGTCCAAAATCTCAATTTTTCCCACTTGAGAATTCCCCTCTCTGTTTCTGTTACTACGATTCTTGACTACCATATAACAAGTCAGACTTCTTTTTCCCTTTACAGCCTGCAGATTGTGTGGGTGTGGGAATGGAAGTCAGAAAAGGGAAAGAAGGGTGAACATACTGAGAACACAAGAAAGCTGTGTGGATTTTGTTACTCTCAGATTCTTATTAAGTCACCCACAAGTTTACAGGGCCAATTGGGCAACATCTCTGTAGACTGTGTATCTAATTAGTTTTCATTGTGAATGGCTCTCCTGAGAACAGAAAAGCCCTCTCCAAACTGGCACCCTCCAGATATGTTGGACTATGCATCTCTGGCCTGTGTGGCTATGGAACAATGGCAGTTGCAGTCTAGCACATCTGGAAGGTGCTAGGGTAGGAAAGGGAGGAATAGAGGTTGAAAATGTTTAGATAGCAACTTTATTCTCAATCTGATGGAGTGGACTGTGTCCCCAAAACTTGTGCCAGAAACTTCTTTTTCTTATTTAATCTCAAAGAGGTTACTGAAATCCTTAATGTCTTTTTATTCTTGGATGTATGGCAAGCAAATTTATATTTGGGGGAGTCTTGTCACCTTATTAAGTTGGGGTGCTTCTTCATTACAGAATAGTACTCCCATCAATGTTCAAGTTTCAGCATCAAGTATGAAGGTACAAAAGATTTTGGAAGCTGGGGAAACTTACAAATAGCTTTACATAACTGGTTAGATCAGTCCCCTAGAATCCACTGTATTCTTTCTGAAGCAACTGCATCTGGCTCATCTAACTCGATTCTACAATAACTATTTGATCATAAACTATTGGACTCCTTCTAGCTAGTGAAATTTGGGTTGATACTAACTATATGGGGAAATTATTCTATTGATTACAGTACAGGAGATTTAGAGACCAAAGCAAATTCTTATAACAGCATTGACTCCTGTGTTCTTTATGATAGAGGCAGGCAATGTCAGTATGGATCAGATTTTTTCCCCATGGACCTGCTTAGGCCTCACTCTCCTAGAGCTTTGGAAGATTGGCTGAAAATGGAAGCCAGAAGTCTACTTCCAAGTGTGATTGAGTGGGCAAGTGGGAGGTGTCTTGCTGAATTGGCACGGCTGGAAACCTCCAGGTACACTGACATTTAGGAGTGTTTTTTATCTGAAAAATTTACCAGGGATGGTCACGGATGAAATCAGGGGCTGCAAAAGCAACAACAAAGGCTTTAGGGGTTAAATGTCAGCCCCTAGTAAATAGGCACATTGTTTATGCACATTCAGAGCCAAAAAAATAATAAAATATGTTTTATTGATTACCAGCCTCACTCCTTCTTCTTCAGGGAGTCATTCAGGGCATTCTCCCATTTTATTCTAATTATAAACCCAGTGAGGTTGTCTTGAGTGAACATAGCATGATGTGCATGCAGGTAATATACACATTCAAAACATTTTAAAAAATGGAGAATTGGGGATTGGAAAGGAACATCAACATCACTGGGGCAGGAAGGGGAAATTCCCTTTTACCACCCTTGTTGCATTCCTCTCCAGTGCTACTTAATCTGATATCTAATTTGGCTCTTAGTATTTGGTTGATGAAGGATCTAAAATCAATGCCTCTCTAAGCCTCTAGGTCCTGCCCGTTCCATTACACCGGTCCAGAACAACTTGTGACTTATCAGCTCAAACCACTGTGGCCTGGAGGTACTTGAAGTTTCAGATAGAAAGCAAAACCTGGCTATATCAAACTTTTGATGATCCTCCAATTATAGTTTGTAGCGCATATGTTAGGCAGCCATTACTCTACTATTTAGACAGAGCATCTGAGCATTCAAAGCACTTTATATACATTATCTCATTTCAGCCTGGGGCAGGGAAAACATGGTCCTCCAGACATTACACTGAAATTGTCATCCGCTCTCTCAACTGACTATGCTGGCTAAGGTTGAAACAGAAGGCCCTGCATTTCCTACTCCTCATAATCAATGCAAGACTGTAAGCCTTATTACAAACCCCATATTGTTGATGAGGGCCTGAGAGATGTGGGCTTCTAACATCTGAGAGATGTGGGGTTCTTACTACTAAGTACATCGCTAACTACTAAGTATACGGCTGAGATGAAATATGGGTCACAGGTACTTCCTGGTTCCTACATTTAGCCACTATAGTGTCCTCAAATATTAAGTTGCTAAAATTATTAGTTTATAAAACACAGAGATTATGAAAGCTACTGGGATGATGTGGTTTCTTCTAAGTACCTCAAAGAATTATTTATGCTGTTTTAGAATAAAAACTTTAAGAACACTTACGATTTGTAAGGTGGTGTTTAGTGAACTGCCCCTTATGGATTCTACAGGTTGAGTTATCTCCTTCACACACTCCACAAGCATCTTCCACAGCACTGGAGCCTAAGACATGATCACAGCCAACTACCTGGAAAATAAGACCCACCTACTTGTTCGTAAATTTTGATGACAAGTGAGAATTCAATCTCCACGTTACAGGAAAACCACCCATGTTTTGAATGATCTACGCCCTACTTCTTGTGACCAAAAGAATGGAATGGCACACAGAAAAATGAGCCCACCCATCTTTTGTTTGTCAACATATTATTAATCTACATTAATCTACTATGTTGATTTTGATGCTAATTTGTGTCAAATCCAAACACTACTGTGCTCTGTTGGGCACACACACCCCTCTCTCATACTATTTATAGTGTTCCACAAAGGCTTTTCATGGTCCTGCAGGCCCACTTGGAGGAAAAGTAATGTTTGTTGTTCTCACATGTCTTCAAGTCAACTCCAACTTACAGCCTATTCTAGGGTTTTCTTGGCAAGATTTCTTCAGACAATTTAAAGCAGGGATGGTTAACATCTTTACTGCTATACGCTTCCCCTAGGACCCCTGCCCTCAATGCACCAAAGTTTTTCTTTTCTTTTTCGCTCTTCTCAGTCCAGTTCCAACAGTTCTTGCTCCTTGTATAAATAGAGACATCCCCACAGCCTACCCTATACGTATACAGGACACAGAGAACAACAACACAGATATCTGCCCTGCTTCACAAATAATGTGACCTAAATGAATGAAGACTTACAGGGCTTTTTGATTGACTTATTTGTGAGAACAATTCAAACTATCAAGTCATAACCATTTGCAGACATGCTGAGAAGAGCATTAGTAGTTTAGGGGAGCCCATAGTTATCACCAAAATAGCAAACCCTTTTTTTCTTTTTCCTGCCTCCTTAGACAACATCTAGTAGCCTAAATGTGTCTCATGATGTCACCATGCTAGGAGTTCCCCTGTTTCCATTCCACCAGACTGGCTGCTCCTTTCTTGAGCATTCATAGCTTGGTTTTGTATTACAAGACATCACCCGGGTATAAAGAAAAGGAAACTGAGACAGCCAATCATGTTTTTGACCAGAGTCACATTACTGCTGCAATGTCTGGCATCCTACTTTTCTCCCTTGAGAAACATTACAGTAAGGAGACAGATAATCGCATTATACCAGCACTAAGAAATAAAGATAGTAAATACAGGTTAATGGCAAAACAAAGTACCTTATTTCATCATTACCTCACAAATCCCATCTATACAAACATTAGGGCTATCTTCCGAACAGGGTGTTCCATCTTTCACTTTGTTTGACAGAGAAAAGAAGAAATCAAAGCCTTCTGCAATACAGTAGAGCTTGCATAAGTCTTGATCTGAAACGACAAGAGAACAGAGTACATGGCTTAATTTCCCTTCCATGGTATTGTTGCTAGAACACTAAGAAATGGAGATTAGGTTAAGAAAATTTTAATATTATTGGATGATTATTATCATGCATAATATTTGGTTAATATAGTAAAAGTCATAAATATAAGAAGCAAAACAAATGTACTACTGATAATGAACTTGATTTTATGCCTGCTTGTTTGTATGCTATTAAATGTTCATTGTGTATTTCATTATTTTAATTCCTTCACTGGAGGTCTTTCAATACAGATCGGATGGCCATCTTTCAGAAGTGCTTTAGCTGTGTACTCCTGCATGGCAGGGAGTTGGATTAGTTGCGCATGGGATCCCCTCCAGCACTATGATTCAGTAATTTTAACTCTAGGTTGCTGCTTTTAACACCAAACAATACTGTGAACACTGGAAGGGATGTGAAATGAAGCCCTGGCACAGTCAAAATCAGGCACAAAATCAAGGCTCATTGGGTTAACAGGATATATTTAAGTCCATGCTTAACTTTCGTTTTGAGATTACTACAACTTAGATGCTCCTAAATTTTCTGGGCTGGGTCCTGAATTGACAAATAAATAGTGAAGTACTGAAAATAAGATCCTTCATCGTTTTATAACAGTTGCAATTATTATTAAATTGAGGATAATAAGCACCTTTCTACCATAGACATAATACAGGCAAAATTATATGCCTTAACTTTTAGTCTCAAAGGGACCATTTAAACATGTGCTTATCAGTCTCTGTGGTATTACTGGGACATAACAGTGTTTAATTTAGCTAGATGTTTAAGTTCTTTTGTGTTGTTTTCCTATCACTCTGTTTCCATTTCAGATCAGAAATTGCAGGGATGGGCCTGTGTCTTTATTTTAATTGTGTGGGGCAGGCGTTGTTACATTTTTAAAAATGTTTTTGTAGAATCTGCAATGTATTGTATATTATATTGCAATATACAAGCATTTTTCACGGCTTGTTTGGAGAAAAATGTACTTCAGAAATAATGATCAATCTTTCATTCTCACCAATCTCTTTTAAGGCCCTTTTCGCATGGTATTTGCCATGCAAAAGGGCGCCTGGAGCGTCACGCGATTGTGAGGAGCGATCTGCACGACACACTCACAATCGCGTGACGCTCCAGGGGCCGGCAGGCGCTGATCATGCACCTTTTCATTTTCAGCTGGAAGCTGAAAATGGTGCGTGATCGCGCATTACTCCCGGACCCCGTGCGCACTTACCTGGTGTGCGGAGCCTCCGGAGCCGTGCCGGTCGCGCTTCCTGCCTCAACGCAGCCTGGGGAAGTCCCAGGCTGCACTGCAGAAGGAAAAGGAGGGGCTCTCACATGAGCAGGCAGCTCGTGTGGAGCTGAAGAAGCAGAGACGCAAGAGCCTCCCGCCGGAGGCTGCTCGCACGATCCCTGCACCCCAGCACTGGAAAATGGTAAGGTGCAGAAAGGGCCTAAGAGATGCTCAGGGGACAGAAGGTCCTGAACTGATGGCCTTTGCTATTGAATAAAGACTGGACAATATAACAAACCATGGCCTAAATCTAAGTGATAGTTTCTACTAGAATAGACCTGCTGAACCAATGCAACTTACCTAAATGCTGATGTACCAAGGCTCCATTGATTTAATCCCCATTTAAAACAAACTGGCCAATTTTGAGATCAACTATTTCCCAAACCATATAAAGCCATACTCAAACTTGGTGGGTTTGTTCCTATACTGTGAAAGCCCTCCAATATGTATGAAAATCAACCAGCCAAAATTTGAAATGATGTGATATCACTTATGGTTTGAAAAAAAAATATTGCTGCAGCTTGCTGTATGTGTTCAGGGACAAAACCTAACCCTCCTATGCAGCTGGCCACCCTGATTTAATGGGCCCTGTCACAAACCTGACAGGAGGAGGTCTTGACAACGGAGCCTCCTTGGCAACTGAGAGTGTTTAAGTTGATTGGCTGGTGAAATGGAACCTTGGATAGCCCAGGGGAGGGGCTGGTGGAAAGAGAAAAATAACGGATTTTAACTGTCTGGGGAGTGATTGATGAGGGAGCGTGATTTGTGGTATGTTTGGGAGAGGCTGGAGATTTGAAGAGCTCTGTGGGAGAGAGAACTGAGAAATTGGGTGTACAAAAGATAGTGAATGAATTGAGAGAGAGAAAAGAAGAGTGTGTTATTTGTAAACACTGAGATACAAAACAAATTTAAGCAACAGTGTTTCAATAAATGTTTGAAGTTCTGTGTTCCTGACAACAGTCTCCCAGAGTCTCATTCTGAATTCTGGAATATGCACGCTATCAATAATATCATCTTGACCTTAGTGCCAACAGTACCACAGTCTTGGAAAATATGAATCACTGCTGATCCTTACATCTGGGAGAAGGGGAGATTTAGGGAAGGCAGTAAAGGGGGAGAGTCCTGAAAGGAAGAAGCCAAGGGTGGACAAGAGTGAGGAAGGGACTACGTTCTCAGAGAGGGAGAACTGAGGCAGACCCGTTTGTCCTGGCCCTGGCTTGATTCAGAGATCTCCCTGGCTGTTCAGTTCTGATCACAAAGAGGTGTCAGGCTGGGCAGGCCTTGAGTGCGAGGCTTGGGTGCGCCTTTCGCACTCGGTACTGATGGACAGTGGTCCATCTACTTGTTACAGGCCCAATCTAGCTGGGGCTAATGGTTGGATTTAGGCTTAGAAACACAACCCAATTATAAAACGTTCCATTGATTTTTTTGTGAGACTTAAGTATTTTTATGATTCTGTGCCATTGATCACAATGTTCTTAAAAGTACTTGCAGTATGCTTAAATATTTTCACTCCAGTTCTAATGTCATGCATGCTCTCTAGATCACTCTTCTTTACAGATGGAAAGAATATTCAATTTTTTTTTTGAAAAAAAGTCAAAGACCATGTTTCTTGCATTTCAGGAAACCCTGATGAGAAGAATTGTGGATTTATGAGAATCTTTGCAATTCAGGATTTACTGTCTGTGAAAGTCACATGTACACAGCATTTTCGATGCAGGAAACAGCATTTCATGTGCAAAATATAATATTTCTGCACAGAACATCCTATTTTCTGTGTAAATTTACCATGTGCAAAATTTGTGCAGAATAACTGTTCCATTTTCAAAGACTTTCTCTTAGTGGGAAGAAAATAGCTTTAATTACTTGCTGCTTCCTTTGAGAACAAAATTAGCAAGGAATCGCACTCCTACCTTACTTGAATCTGATGTAGAATGTAATGTAGACTATAATGTAATATAGAATTACTCATTTCTTTACACAAAATCATTGTAACTGATGGTTGCCAGTCCGCAACTGAATAAACAGCCTACAGAACAACTAAAAGCCCAAGTGCAGCAGGAGATATTCTCTGACTCTGCCTGGAAATGACCATGTGCTCAATATATGGAACAATCTCCATGGGCCCTCCATTACAAAGAATGGTGGAGGGAGAAAGAGGAATTAAGTGGGCCCTATTAGTTTCATTGGGGATCTTTTCCAGTGTATGCAGGTCTGCTGATGTCAGAACTGGGAGGCATCACCTTTATATTTTGAACAAGAGAAATCTGATCACAGGTTGAAGTTCACCTTCCACTTGAGTGTAAGGTTTCCACTTGTAGTTCCATCCTCTGAATCGCTTGCTGTTGAATTCTGCACACTGAGCAGCTCTGAAGCCAATGCTGTCCTTTGGGCATTTCTGATTGTTGCAGAGTTTCAGCATCCGAGAGGAACCCTCACAGAATTTTCCTCCATGGGATGGCCTACAACATTAAATGAAGAACTACTTGAGACCAGGTGTTAACAAGTTTAACAACACGTATTTATAAGTTCTCCTGCAATGCAGAGGCATTCACAGCAAGATTTTGATAAACTAAGAAATGCTACCCTCTCTTTCCTGGCTCTGATACCCTTCTAATAATTATAAACATGCAGAAAAGGCACTGAGTTTCATGGGTGGGATGAAAATTAGGCAGAGTTTAATCTCACTCACTCATTTACCTAACTATTTTCCATGTGAGTGGGCACCATCTAAATTACGGATTGGCTTGAAATGGCTTTCCCCTTATCACCAACTGATCCACAGCTTAAAATTTTGGGGTAGAGAAAGGCTTACCTTCCTTCCTTTACCTTGTATAAAAAGCTTTTTCAAAAAAATACAAGGTAAGGGAGGTGCAGCAGCTGCTGAACTCTAGATGCCAACCTTCTTTCTTCCCAGGAGTAATTCTGGAAAGAACACTTTGGCAGTTGCCACAAGACTTATGAGTTCTTAATTGGAATGAAGCACTGAATGGTCTGACCTAGTAATGTGGCAGTCTGCATCCTATTTTCTGATTCAGAACCATGAGAATATCACAGTTTCACTAGAAAAGTTGGGGTAGTGGTGGTAGAGGTAGTTGTATAAACTAATCCATACTAGAAACAGTACAAAGGTGCTAGCATTGGCCCGTATCCAGGATCCTATAGCTGATGGTACTGAAAACCACCAAGAGGTCCAGGAGCCAAGGCATTTTTAGGACAAAAACTTGTTTCTCATCCTTCCAAGGATACTGCTGTTTATACAATGTACTGGCAAAACCAGATCTAATATTAAACACTTCTTCACATTAGGTGTGCAGCAGATACTGAAGGGAGCTGATTACCGGTATTGCAGCAAATAGGGAGGGGGAGTTTAATCTTTTGGAAGAAAAGATGCTATTTTCTTTGGGAGGAAAGCAAAATGAGGGAGTTTCTTTCAGTGTAAACTTCCTCTATAGGGAGTGATATTCATCAGGATTACTATTACCCTCTCCCTGGCTGCTGTTATCCCAATAATGATCACACACACACAGCCACTGTGGACTATTGCATTCACAGATGGTCTTGATATCATGTCTAGCTTGGCCCTTGTTTCCTTTGTTCCTGCATGGTTCCTTTCCCCATTCATCTAGCTCCAACATCCTCACAGCACTTTGTAGGGTGCTCTAGCTGAGGTAGATCTAGTTAGCATTATCGAGAGAACATGCCAATGAGAAACAGGATATTCCTGTCATTGGCTTTCTGAGGTCTCCCTCTCTCTATACCCCCAGTCTGGCTCCTCAAAAATCCTGGAGGCTCCTGATTTGAATATGTTTTCACACTCTGTATCTATTTTAATCTCACTTGGTTACCACAGAGAAAGGCATTACATTTCAGGAAAACAGACCATTGGGAACATCAAGCTCAAAATGGATTTTAAAATATGATCTGTGTCAGGGCTGAGGTCAACTTTAAAAGGTCTGGTAATTATTTTAATACAATTTAACCCCTTTGCATTAACATATGGATATTTACACTGTTTCAATTGTAGGTTTTCTGATTCCTGTAAGAATTCCAGTGTATTGATGGGTACAAAAATGGCCCAATATCCAGAGAAGTGTTTGTGCAGAATCAAGTATGTTAAATTCAGTATGTTGAGTATGTTAAAGTATGTTAAAAACAACCCACTGTCAGGAAAAAAGGAGCAAAAATAAATAAAATAAAAATATGCCCCTTATATTATAACACATTTCCTACCCCCAGTCAATTCCAGTATTCTCTCCCCATGGAATTTTAATTTCCCCCAAATGGGCCAACCTACACACAAGCTCTGCATGTCATTTCTGTTTCACAGCATCATGGTTTGCCAAAGATGAAAGAAGGCATGGGCTCTGCCCCCTGCATACATTACATTGGCTGGGACAAAAAAGAATCTCAGTGGTAAAAATCAGTAGGTATAGGGACAATTTTTGTTCCAAGTATTTTTTGTTTATAGGGGAAAAAACTGTATATGGCAAGTGGCTGAAATTTAGATATGTTTGTATATAATTGTGCAGGTGACAATGTTGTACAGAATGCCTACACTGTAGGTGTGATTATGTATAATTTTTTCAACACACTGTGACTCTGGGGGACTAAAATGTCAGTGTAGTGCAAGAGGTTTTAGGGTGCATACATTCTTAAGCTAAATATGCCTCATGACTTGGTGGAGAGTACATTAAGGCTCTTAAAATATTCTTGGTACCAATGAGAAACCAACTGATAAGCTTGGGGAACTGCAATTATGCATACCACATTATAACCTAAGTTTACCCCCTACTGAGTAGATATCCTACAGCTACCAGGAAAATTATGCTCCTGCTATGATTATAAAGCATATATTTGGCACCAACAATAACTTGCATTGCTGAAACCAGTCATGTGACATTCAGGGAAAAAATACCTTTCCAATCTAAAATGGCAGTCAACTGGAGGAGGTAGACGAGAGCCATCAACTTCAACACAGATATTCTTGAGCACTGAATCACCCTTGTAAACACTGCCTCTCTAATTTTGCCCAAGATCTGATCTAGATACTGATCAGAAGGTGACAAAGGGTCTTGAAGGAGTAAGTGGAGTCTACTGTTGTGGGTATATTCAGCTAAATTAATATTTGGTTAAGTAATAGCAAATTAAAACATAGTGACTATCCCAGCATACACAAAAGTTGTATACACAGGGGTGGCCAGGCTACAAATTCTCACTGATGCCCTAATTTTAAACATACAAATAGTTGGCAGTGGTTAAATTGTTGTTGTAATTCTGGTTTTCCCCCCAAACTGGGAATTATAGCAGCTTACAAATAAAATGTAATTAAAACATATGAATGAACATTATTTAAAAGCTAACATTTAATAACAGTTTAAAATATATGGTTAAAAATGACAAAAATCAGTTTAGAAACCAGCATAAATAAAATAGTACAGCAGATCTCAAATGTTTCTCAGAATAACAGAGCATTTGCCTGCCAGTGGAAGAATGGTAAGGAGCAGGCCAATCTAGCTTCCCTAGGAAGATATTTCCAAGGCCTAGCAGCAGCAGATCTCATGTCCCCTCTGTCCAGGCTTCTGAAGGGTATTGAATTGAGAGAAGGCCTTTTCTGAGCATCTTGCAGTCCTAGCAGGTTCATTTATGGAGTATAGTGAGGTGTGCTGCCTCCCCGAGGGTCCCCATTATCCCTGACATCACTTCTATCTCTGTGTCAGAAACAGAAGTTGTAATATCTTTGAAAGTTAGTCTTTAAACAGGATCTTGTAAATTTCATGCACCTCTTGCTGCTATGACAATAGAGGAAGTTTCACAAAACCCTGACTCTTGGGCAGGCACAACCAGTCAGCCTCTTCCAGCTTTCTCTGACAGAATTCCCTGCTGGTGCTTCCTGCTGGCTCATCATATCAGTCCCCTATTGGCTCCCTTTTCCAGCTTCTCCAGTCCAGACTCTGTGCAACTCCTGCCTTGACCTAGTGCCCCTCCAAGGACTGGTAAACAGAGGGCAGTTCCTCTCTTGCAGACTATGAAGCTTCCAGACTCCCTTCCTGCCAGTGTAGAATCTTGTTCTTCTCTACCTGAGTACTGTACACTGAAACTAGACATCTTTCTCACTCCCTCTAGACTATGGGGCCTGCCTACTAGCTCCACCATGTGCTGCTCATCTGCAAGCACTGCTTCTCTGCCATGGTTTCACTCTGGCCCAACTTCATACCTTTCGTCTCCAGCCTCCATCTTCCTCTCTTTATCCCTTCCTCTGGTACTTTCTTCAAACCCCCTCTCCTCAAACTTTTCCCCCTACATTCTTTACTCGTTCCCTTGTCCTCTACTACCTCTGGCCTCCCTACACCTTTATTACCTCATGTTCTTATTTCTCTACTGAATTTCATCCTGCTATAGCCTCCCCTTGCCTTCCTCTTCTGCAGACTCCTGCTCTGTGACTGGAGTGGAAGCCACATGGTACTTGTCATCCTCAGCCTTGGCTAGCTCTGCTTCCTCCTTTGGTCTGTAGCTGGCCTCCTCCTTATTGCTGCGGCAACTCAGATTAGTCATAAACTGCTCTGGGTTTCCCATTGCTCCCTTATGCTTGCTGCGTATAGTCTCTTAGCCTGAACTTAAATCTTTTATGGCTTTATGGGTCATAACCAGAGATTTGACTTGCACCTCAAAAAATGAGATTGCTCAGGATCATCCCAGACTCCGATGTTTTCAGGCCAAAACCTGAGACCTAGGGACAGCTCCTTGTAACAGCATTAAATCTTATGCATTAAGTACCAACTACAGATGCACACAGCTTGTCCTTCAAAGGGAATGAGGGAGGGAACATCTTTTCCTCTTTGGAAATTAAGGTAGAAATCTTACATAGGGAGCTGTTCTTGGATCAAAGTGAAATAAGGGGATTATTCCTTTCACTTGCTAGGGGAGGCACAATAAGGAACACCTAATTTAGCCTACTTGTTTCTAACCAAAGTGGGGCTGCAGAGCAGAGGGTGAGTCCTCCTACCAAAGTGACTGAGAGGGAAAGAGGAAACTAGCTAAGGGAGTATATAGACTTGGTTGCAGCAGCCAATTAATTAAACCCTGTAAACAGCAGCAAGTTGCTGCTCTACTAGCTGAGCTGGAGATCTGCATATGGCCCTTCCCTCTTGCCTGAAGTGAACCTGCAAAAACTGGAGAATTTGTATCTTCATCTGCCACCTGGTGAAGACCAACGGAAACTAGAAATGCAGGCTCAGGCCTTGAGCTCTGGCAAGCATACTATTACATTATTCCAAATGGAATGCTTATTTCATTTAATTTTGCAGTATATAGTATTCATAGCAGAGACTCCCCCCCCCCCATTTCTTAATTTATGGTCAAAAGGGTTCTCAGTTACATACAACAATGTTCCAGTATAGCAAAAGCAGGAAAATGAAAACACAGAGGGGGCAGGGAAAGAAAGAGCAGAGACTCTTAAAAGGCAAGAAAATAACATTTTTGATATGGTCATATACTTTTATGTGTTCAGTAACAAGCATATGTTATCAGCCTAGCTGGTTAGTCAAAGTGTGTGAGTGTGTTTCTCTCTGCATTGCAACTGATTTGTACAAAGTAAAGTCAGAAAGTATAAAGTGAAGTCTGAAAGTATTTTAAATACATTGGAGCCAAACTTTAGCTGAGGAACAGCAAACCGTGCCAACGTGGTTCAGGGGTTAGAGTGGTGAATTCAAATTCAAATTAGATTCAAATACTGCCACAAAGCTTCTGGGGTGACCTTGGGCCAGCCACTGCCCCCTCAGTTTAACACACCTTACAGAATTATTGGAAAGATAAAAAGGGAGAGTCTGTTAAGTTCTCCTGACTTCCCTTGACAAAGGGTAATTTTTTTTTTCTTAAAGCAGAAAACATTATGCAGAAGTGGCCAAGATTTGTAGGAAACCTCCACCCCTCAAACTTCCAAAATACGATTTGTTTATGCTGATATCTGCTCCATGCCCTTTCTCCAAGCAGCACTGCACAGCACAATTCTATGTGCAATCATAGTAAATCCAAATAAATTCAAAGGGGCTTACTCACAAACTAATGAACAATATGAACTTGAGTTTCCCACATGCAAATGTGGCATTCTGTTCTGTTCAGTGGACACATGAAGGATTTGGACCACCAGTCCACGTAGCTTGGTACTGTCTAACCCAACTGTCAGTGTTACTCCATGGTTTCAAACCGATACCCTTCTCAAACCTGCTACCTGAGACCCTTGTAGCTAGAGATGATGAGGACTGGAACTAGGCCTTTTCAGTGCCAAACAGGTGCTTTAACTTTGTGCCATGGGCAATTGTTTCACACTTGGTCTCAAAAGTGGATGAGAACTAAGTGGAGACATACAGTGTTGGCTGCAGACACATCTAGTGCCTATAATTTGGCATGCTGTATTGCACCCTAGTGCCTAAGCTAAGACATTATCCATAATAAAATGGTCATGATAGAGCTTACGCCACAACGTTTCAGCTTTTAAAAAAATGAAAATTTCAGTCACCTTGGATTAGTACAGTTTCGTTCTCGATGAGATATGCCTCCTCCACAACTTCTGGAACATGAAGACCACCTGGACCACTCTGACCAATGCCCATGGATTGGCTTGGGCCCTTCATCACCGTATTTTACACACTGGCCTCCACGACACCACTGCAACATATGTTTTTGTCCTTTAGAGATTTCATTTGTTTATTGTTTTGTAATATAAAAACAATAATAGTTTAAGATTGAGCTCTACAACACTATATGGGCATCAAAATATTTTTCTAAACATTCATTTTATGCAGTCCAACAGTTTGCTCTAATCATCAAAAAAAGTATGCTCTTAGACTGTCCAGTCTGTTTATATTTCATTGCTTCTGACATCTTCAAACATTATTATTTGTTATTTCTATTGGTATTTTTATGCTCCTTTCCCACTAAAAGGCTTTTTAAGATAAAATAAAAACAAGATTTTTTAAAGTTTTTGAATAATGTAAGATACGAAAGGCCTCAAAAAAATCAGAAATGAAAGTGTTTTTTCTCCATTTTTTCTGATTTTTTCCCCCCAGGAAAAATGAATAGTGGAATTTTTTTTCTTGGATGCTGTAAGCAATGTCATCTTTGCTACACTGTGCATAACAGAAAGGAGAAGAGGAATGCTGATAGCTGCGCTAAGCCAGTGCAAGTTCATATGCTATTCCTTGTTGCCTCATGGATGTGCTAACTGAAAGAGCCTAATCATCCCTGTTCTTTGTATGTGGAGTCGAGTTTGAAAGAGACGAGTGAGGAAGAGATAGACAATATGTGCATTCCCCACTGTGTCAGCAAAGACTTTAAAGGTGAATGTCAAGATGCAGAGCTGCAGGAGGAAAGGAGTGCAGAAGAAGACTGCGCTTCAAACATCCAGAGCACATGCTGGAGAGGGAAACAACAGAGACCACATCTCTGCACGCTGAAGGGGTGTTCTTGGAAGAACAACTTCAAGGAAGAGCAGAGACTGCAAAGTACCAGGACAGTGGACTAGTGTTTATCAAGGATGATGAAGTAGATTTTGACTGGTATTGAAGTATACTATCTTGATATGTTTAAAGAAAAAAAATGTAAAGCTACTGGGCAATGGTTTCTTTGCTTAATATGACATAAGAAAAGGTTTGCTGATATAGCTGAATTGTTCTTTAAGGGTGCTCTTAGGTTTCTGTGCATTCTTCTACAAGGATGAAGCTGTTTAGACTAGCTATCTACCCTTGTAGAAATGTAGACCCTTGTGGTACATACCTTGCTGGAGCAGCCTGAGGACAGGTATGGTATAAATGTTAATATGTAATGTGTAATAGGGTTCTGTTGATTGTTGTTAAAACATTCCAGTGTTCATCTCGTTATGTATAGAGAAGGTATGGTAAGCATACTGCTTTATAATTGCATGTTGCCCTGATCCTCATTGCTCTTTAATTAGACCCATTTGGGTGCCTTATATGGAGCAATGAGAAGTAAATGGGGGAGGTGCGACAGAACCAGCAGGTGTGATTAGCAGGGAAGCGCTAGCAATAGGTGCTCATGTAACAGAGTGGCTCTGTTTGGGCAAAACCCAACCCTAGTAAGAGGGAGGGGCTGTAGGTGAGACAGCAGAAAACATAAACAGGAAGGATGAATTGGATTCTAGCATCCTTCAGTGACATTCTTAGAGAGAAAGGAAGTTTTATTTTGTCTAAGTATACTTCTAACACTCAATACCTTTTCCCTGTTTGTTATTTTAATAAAGATTACATTCTTTATTAAATACTCAGCAGACTATTTTTTTATCTTCAGTTTTACTTAAGAAACACGCTACCACAAGTTATCAATCTTTTTGAATAACCATGGAGAAACTTTGTCCTTTATCCACCAGCGTGGTGGTTTTAAAGGGAAAGCAGGGATGTATAAGAAGAAGGGAGGGGGCCAGGGTGCTATAGCAGGATTAAAGGGATGCTGGTACTCCAGTCAGGAAGAAAGAAAAGTAGGCCTGGCTCCTCCACATTCAGGTCCCTGCTCAGCCATGGAAACTCACTGGGTAACCTTGGGCAAGTCACACTCTCAGCCTCAGAGGAAGAAAAAGGCAGACACCATCTGAACAAATCTTGCCAAGAAAACCCTGTGATGGGTTTGCCTTAGAGGCACTGTAAGTTGGAAATAACTTGAAGGCACACAACAACAAAACCATAACAACAGAATCTCAAAAAGCTTGTAAAGTAGAAACAAAACAGATCTTTGGGATAAGGGATTTCTACAGCTTAAGCACCACCACCTTTCCTGCACCCCTGTTAATCACCTCTCTGATAGCAACAGTGCTCAAAGCAAGGTCTGCACTGATAATCTCAGCAAGTAGGTCTCTTCTTATGGCAAAAGATGGTTCTTAAGCTATCCTGTCCCCAAATGATATAAGGTATTAAAGGTTGTCACAAGGTCATAACCAGTGCTTTGAATTACGCTTGTAAACAAACTGGGAACTGGTGTGGATTAAACAGTAATTAGAATAACATCATCCATGCTATGGATCTCCAACTGGAATCTTCAATATTCTATTCTAGTGGTGATTTCCAGAAACTTTTTAGAGACACCTTCATGTAGAACACATTACACTGATTTTCTCACAGTGCTGTATGAAGTATGAATGTGCTGTATGAAGTGGTAGAATTGCTTCCTGACACAGCAACAAATGCAGGTTCATCCCAAGATTACAAAGAACAAGGAATTACAGCAAATCCTGCATCTCTGCTGAATGTACCTGTAGGAAATATGTTTTCAGACAATTGTTTATCCTATTCACATTCTATATTAGAGAAGAAGTGTTACTCTAGTCCTGTGATCAGAAGTGTCAATAGTGCCTGGAACCAGCAGGAACTATGTGAACCATGATTGCCCAAGGCCCCAGACCATATCATTAAATATCCATGACAGCATTTGAGGCCTAACCTGATTCTAGTTTGAGAAACAGGTAAAGAGGCCATCATTAACATCATCATGACATCACTGGGAGTGTGATGACAAGTGGGCTCAAGTTACAGTCAAACCATTTTCTAACGTTTTCAAACGTTTAGGGAGGGCTTTTTTTTTTTTGGCACCAAGACTTTTTTTGGGGTGAGATTGAATACACATATGGCAAGAAGTTCTGATCTCATCGGATTCTCATTCTATCACGTTTATAAATTAATAGAGATCATTTCCTCACTTCACTATTATAGTGCTATTATTCCACTTTCAACATCCTATAGAACCCTGGGGTTTGCAGTTTAGGGAGGGGCATTTAGAATTCTCAGCCAGAGAGCTCTTTGGCCCTCAGTAGACTACAAAGACCAGAATCCCACAGGATGTTGAAAGTAGAATAATAGCACCATAACAGTGTTGTGCATGAACAGCCATAGTTACACTGCAAGTATGCAATGGCCTGCAACTATGGTGCTTCATGCATTCATTGAACTTACAGAAAAATCCCTTCAGAAGAATGATATGAAGATAAGTTGCTAAATACAGCTCCAGTGTGTGTGTGTGTGTGTGTGTGTGTGTGTGTTAAGAGTAATGGTTACTACACAACTTCATACTTCACAGATTATTAAAACCTACAGAATGTTCAGTTGTAAGAATTCCTCAGTGTTCTCATGTCTTGCTGCCACAAAGTGACAACAAAAGGCATGAGATTTTTGGTGCTTAGCAAAGCTCCCTTAGGTCAAAAGATTTATGTTTTCCTCCGAGACACCTGGACTGTGTGATAAACTACTGTGTGTCCAAGGTCACATAGTTTTTCCAGGAGACAAAACAACCAAGATTGCATTGCATTTCTATCTGTTCCAGCCTTCACTTGGGATTTTAAAAGAATTCCCTGAGATGGAGAGTTTTGCTCTTTTGGGCCTCAAGAAGACCCTGCCCCCACAAAAAAGTGATCCCCATGGGTGAACATTGATCTTAGGATTTTTAAAACACATTTTATTGTAACAAGTGGAATGTAAAACACATCAGCAACTGCAAAGTCTAACTAGATATTCCAAGGAATGTATATACGTTCACATTTAGTAAAAGTGTGGAATTAGATGTGACACCAATACATCCAACACATTCCTCATGTACTGCATATGGCAGTCAATGATTTGGAGAGGGGGTGGTTACATTGTGTAGCATATTTCTCTTACTAGATGCTGCCTCAGGGTTCTGGGGCAGATTCAGGGGCAGCAGCAAAACACAGTTTTTCTAGCACCAGCACTGGTGGTCAAACTAGGTTCTCAAGAAGACTCACTTGTGCCACTTCTCCCACTAAGGTCCCTTGCTTCCAAAATTGTCTAGAACATACGAACAAATAATCAGTAAAGAAGTTATCAAATGCACTACCCTGCACCCTTGTGAATGAAACCGGGGAAATAGGACAGTGCTTTTGACTTACTGCTTCTACTGCAGTTGGGGGGTATGTCCATCTTCATGCTTAGGTGCAGAAGGAATGGTTTTAGCATACCATCTTTTCTCTGGGGGAAAAAAGACCTTGGCAGGCCTTAGTTTTCTATGCCAAAACTACTTCCACCACATTTCATAACATCTGTGTTCACCTACATTCAGTACCACGTTAAAAAAAAAAAGTTTTTACAAAAATAAAATCCGTAAGAGGAATCTGATCATTTGCCACAATGATGAAGGGGAGATGGAATTTGCATTCATTTTCCTTTAGCATTCTGTGCCCTTGTTAGCCACTAAAGTTGGACATCCAAGTTATTCCAGCTAAAGCACTTCATATTTTACATCACAGTTTAAAAAAAAGGTTTTGCTGTCACTGTCTTGTCTCACTGGCATCTATAATTTATGATCCTTTTTTTTAAAAAAAGCTTAGTCAGCAATGAACCTGAGTTCAAAGGAAAGCTAAAACTTAGAAAGAGGGTGGGTGTCTGCAGCTTTTGAAGAAAACATCCGTCTCAAGTTCCAATAAAAAATAGAAGGGAACACAATGACTGTTGGTTCTGCAAGTACTCCAGGACTGCCCTTGGATCATGGTTGTTCAAATCTTTTTGTCCTACCATCTATACATTTCTTTATTCAGTTTTCAGGATGCTTATATACATTTATTGGAACAATAAGGATGCTACTGTTCCTTCAAGATACTTTCGAAAATACAACTAGTGCAGAATGCAGCCTCCAGAATGTTGATGGGGATGAAAAACTATTGGCATCATCTATTCTGGCCTGATTGCTTATATTTTTTTCCAGAACAAGGTCAAAGTGCTAGTTTTAACCTGTAAAGCTTTGTCTAGCTTAGAACCCAAAACCTTGGAGGAATTTTGCATCATGCATCATAAACCTGCCCAGAACATAAGATTATCTTCCAAGTCCTTTGTATGAAGACTTGCTCCAAGAGAGGTATGGAGAGTAGTGGCAAGCAAGAGAGAGTCTTTCTGGTTGTGGCATAATGGCTATGGAATACTCTTTCTCGTGAAGCCCACCTTCATACCTCATTTAACAAAGTCTCTGACCAAGAAGCTCCTTTTCACAAAGTTTTTTTTTTTTTTTTAACAGAAGTCCAGCCCAGTCCTGCACCCTTTTCTTGTCTTCTGTCTAGCTGGAAGGGTTGTTTTGTTTTGGCAGCACTGGTAGTGAGAGAATGGTGGAGAAAGACAGATTTTCAGTGTTGGGTTGAAACAGTGTGTCTGTAGTAAACAGTGCAATAAAACTTGAGCTTGGAAGGAATGGGATGCTACTCTAGGTGATCCTACTGTAACTATGTACGGTTACATAAAACAGGCAAGGTAAAAAAACTGCCTCCAGAATCACTTACTGAGCATTTGTGAAGAGTAGAACAGAAAGCAAAGGGGAAAGCAGATTCGCCTCTGCCCCCAGCTACCCTGGTATGTTGGAAAAGCATCGGTCTATAATGGACCTAAGAAAAATGGAGGCTGTTGAAAGAAATTAAAATCATTCTGGGATGCATTTTGGAAGGAGATTTCAAGTGGGCTCTAGAAGATTTAAAATGTTTTTGTTTACTTAGGCTAGGTTTATCTGACCTTGTTGTTTCATTTCAAACTTTTTTTCAGACATTCGTTCTGAATTAAATGTTTGCTGAAACATGTTGAACTGCTCCTTTTTGGAAGTGGGGGAGAATGTAGGAACTCATCCCTATTCTTCACATGTTATTTCTACCTCTGGTACCAAAGCTTCTGTTAAAGCAATAAAGATGGGTTTTTCCCTTAAAAGCATACATCTACTTCACTAATTGAGGTTTACCTGTAATGTTATCATCTTTTTGAGCCAGGTTAAGATATCTCTCTGCTCCTAAGAATATAACATGGCAGATTTTTAAAAATTACAATTGCTGATCTCTCCTCCTCCTTATTTTTGCATTTCTGATGTATTTTATTTTTTTAAGGGAAAAACCCATCTAACTTATTTATTCAGTACTCCACCTTTCTTCTTAATGGGATCCAAGATGGGCCCAACATGAATTAAAATAGGGAAAATGAATTAAAAATTGCCAGTAAAAAATGTTAAAACACAATTAAGTAAGCTACCACATTAAAATATTCATACCTTAAAGCAATATAAAATCATTTAAAACCATAATAAGAATAAAAATGGAGCACATAAAAATGTAGCACATGAAACCTTTAAATTGTATTACTAAAAATCTATTAAATCAAATTATTATTATTAATAATAATATAATAATCGTGTGAGTGATGTGCCCTACAATTTCATATAGTAAGGGAAGGTTATGAAGTTTTACACCATGATAGCAGGACGGATCTTAGTGCTAAGGGACATAAACCTGTATCCACCCTCCTTAACAGTAATCATGGTTGCTGCATGACGCTGCGCACTGTAACCCTAAAAAAGTAATGTTTTCAAGTTTGAAGGATTGCTAGTCAGAATATATCAAGACTTGTGCTAGATCAGGACTACCTGATCCAGCATCCTGCTCCTAAGAGTGAGCAACCACATGATTTTGGACAGTGGCTGGCTCTTGTTTTTAATACTTTGTATTCACAGACATACTGATCAAGGAGGTAACCTACAACCAACCCAACCAATAGCCACTGATAATCTTAAATTCCTTCAATCCGTCTAAGACACTTTTAAGGGCATTCGTATGTCTTGCAGTAGTGAAGGTTTGCTTCTAATAGCTCAGGATGAGGAACTCCAGATGTTGATGAGCTACTAGTCCCATCATGTCTTGCCACTTGCCAGACTGGCTAAGATTGATAGAAATTAGAAGGTCACAGATTTCCCAGTCCTGTAATAGTTTCTTCTTTCCAGATATACAATGGATGCAATCTGTAACCCACTGCATGTTGTTTCTTTCATCATGCACAGAACTTAGGGGTTTGCATGTGAAATTAAAAATGTCCAACCTTTCAAAACCACAAAAGGAAACACTGTATTTGGGCAGGCCTGTTTGTAACACTGTGAGCAATATGCGTACTAAAGTCCCACTGCAATTTAAGTACTTCTCTGTTGAGATCCCGAGAATGGGTTTTCACACTCACATTTTTTCTACATGTGATATTTGCCACCAAGCACTCGTGTCTGAAGGGAGTATCAATATGCTCATAAAGCTACTGCATTAGTGAATGGTAAATCTACTCAGATCGAGTTTCTGTTTCCCAGGCCTGTTCAAATCCGAGCTAACTGAGACAACACCAACCCCATACCCTTCCAACTGTCCCAGTTTGACAGGGAAAATCCTGAGTAATCATGTTGTCCCACTTTTTCAGCTACTTTCAAAATGTCCTAGATTCTTTCTCCTCCTCCCACTTTTCTCCTTTGTCTTTAGCTCACTTCAGTTTCTGCAAACTCATTTCAACGTCCAGAAGTAGTTTGCTTCTGTAGATTCTCCTAGCCTTTCTGTTCCTCCTCATTAATAACTTTTGCCTTTTTGATCCCACTTGGATGTTGCTTAGCCACATGTATCCTGATTTTCATCTGTGAAATGTTGGAAGGTATGCAACACACATTGAGGAAATAAAGCTGTGGACACCAGGATTCCACCGGCTTCAGACATAATGTGTAACTCAAGTATACACTTACATAACCTGGTACATAGGTCTCAAAAACCACAGTCCTCAAAAACCAAAATGGGTCAAATCCCGCCAAGAATACCCTGTGGAAGGTTTGCCTTTGGGTTGCCATAAGTTGGAAATGACCTGAAGGCATGCAACCACAACAAACCTTTGATCCTAACATAATAATCTCTTCAGGACAGTAGACTTCTATGCATGTGTCAGAGATGGGGAACAGGTATCAGATGTATCTTTTGAATTACAATGATATTTATAGCTGTCAGTGCACACTTTTTGGATGCACAGTCTGACGGGGATGCATTTTCCAACATCCATGCCTTTAAAGGGAACACAGTTTTCATGGGGGACTGCTATCTTCAGATGTGCATTTGGAAACACATTCAAGCCTACCTCTGTGTGTGGACCACTTTTTCCAGATAAAGGCACTTGTGTTTAAAAGCACAAACTTCAAAGGATCTATGGAGTCATCTAATTAGATTTTCAGTTACCATTTTGGATTAATCTTGACATTAACTCTTTATTCTTATGAGAATGATTTATGGAAAGGTATCAGTTTAGAAGCAGCGAATAGGAGAACATAGTAAGGGAAGCAAATAGACTTTATGTATTCTCTGATTTATAGATGAAGTAATCTGTTTTAAGATTAATTGTTCCTGTCTGTTATTTTTAGAGAGAAACATATATACACCACTTCTCTTGGGACTGTCAGTCAGGATTATATTCCATTTAACCTAAAAGCACATGTTGGCTTTGATGTGAAGAGCTTAAATCGTGTCTGTCTGGATTCATCTTGACATGTGCCATGTGTACGATATCCTTAAAATCTAGTCTGGAGTCAAATAACTCAAGGGTTTGGTTTGGAGGAAGGAGGGTGATACGATATTACTTCTCTTGGGAATTTAAGTTATTTCTCCTCAAACTTAACATGAAAGAGATGCCACAAAATTGGCTGAATTGATTTGCTTAAATTAGGAGTTTATCTGTGACATTTTAATGATATCTTCTATGCTCCACACAGGATACTGAATGTGGAAAGGGGCAGGGAAAAAAAATCCCTATATTTTCTCTGTGGATTCAGAGACTGTGACCAGTGGTGGCTGGTAGCTTCTATGTCAGCAAGATAGTGAATCTGCTCCAACTTTCAGTTTGGACCTTAAAGGAACTATCTAAGGTGCTGAACTTTTTCCCTTAAACAGATTCAGAACCTTGGATAGCTATTTTAAAATTCAAATTGAAATGCAGAGTGGATTCAACACAACCCTTGAAATGGGAACCAATAGCTGCCATGAGGTGTGGTAGAGCTGAGGTGGTTTTTCCAGGCTCTTGCGCTCACCTACTCTGCCTGAGGGTAAAATTAAATGTGACACCATTTATTCACCAATTACACAAATGGTTGTTTAAGTACAGGGACCCTACTAAGTGAATGAAAAACAATACGGTTTCATTACAGATTAGGATCCATGCTGCTATCAGCGCTAGCAGAAGGCAAGCTTTCATTGGCATGAATGAGAATCTCCATCTAACCCCACTAGGGTCAAGACCCCATACTTGATTCTTATTCTGTAACAGCCATTAACACAATTGGTAATTGTGCGGGTGGTGTCCTATTCAGTTTGGCCCTAACTTTTTCAGTTGCTGGGAGAGTAAAAGCATTACTTTTTCTGCTGAATTTTAGAGGATGGCAAACACAGAGGAAAAAAAAAGCAAAGAAAGAAGGAAAGAAAAAAGAAAGAAAGAAAAGAGAGAGAATAAAGAAAAAACTGGAAGCACTGAGAGACTGGACTGCAAGGATACCGGGGGGTGGGGAGAGGACAGAAGGGGAAGAAACTGAGATGAGTTAGAAAGACAGTTCTAAGCTAGAAAGAGATAACGAAAGAGAGTGAGATAACAGGTAAGGTTAGGATTCACAGAAATTGTGCTGGCATAGAATGTGATGAAGTTGATCTAAGATAACACATCCTACAGGATGCAGGAAGTAGGGAGGCTGTTGTTTTCTTGTTGTTAATTCATTGCTGGAATCCTGTATCCCCTCTTACTCAGTGTAACTTTATGTAAACTTATGTCAGGAGCAGAGGTATTAAGAAACCCTGTCAGAGAAATGGGAAAAGCTGTATCGGAAAACTGAAAAGAGTGCCCAACGAACATCGGGAGCACTGTGCATCACTACACAATCTGCACCAGTACGCAAGGCACATCGGTGTGCAACACACAGTGCGCATTTTGAAAGCTCTGTTATATAGTAATGTAAGAGCAGCCCTCTACTGTATACAGGCATTAGGAATCCAACCAATTATAACTCCTGCATACATAAATCCGATTACAAAGACAATTAAGTCCCATACAGGATTCCAGACATCATCATCATCATCATCATCATCACTACCACCACCACCATCACTACCATCATCATTTCATTTATATTCTGTCTTTTCCATAATATAATGAGGCTCAAACCAACTAACAAAAATTAAAACAAATACAGTTGAAAGCATTTACAAGCATGTAAATAAAATACAGAATGGATTTTTTAAAATGCAGTTTCTAAATGATATTGTAAACAGCACAGTTTGCCCTGAAATAGGAAAACTGTTTTCTGCAACACACTAGATAATTACTGAGATTCTTAAAACTGTGTTTCTCTCTTGGTCTCTCTTGTTTTGCCACCAGAAAAGCTTTGACTCAAACATCATATAACAACTTAAAAACAGAACAAGGAAACACATAGCCAGTATTCAACGATAACCAGTAGTGGCAATTAATATTTTAAGTGGGTCTTAACGTTGCTGCCTTAAGAAATTCATCTCTGAGTCATTTAAAGAAGCTGCAGAAACATCCTACCATTAAGGTCCAAATTACATTCTCTATTATGATTATCATTAGATGCTGTCATTGGATTACAAGAAAAGCAAGGATAACCTTTGTCTGCATCTGTCATGTATGATTTCCATAAAGTCTTTTAATGACAGATAGGAAACCCAGAGGCAGTAAGTCCTTTCAGGAAAATTTCTTAAAACTAAACATCCTGATATTTTGTTCTGTTTTCCATGTGATAAATTCATTACAACAAATTGTCAGCAAGGATTTCCTTGTAAAGATAGAATGAAAGTCTATGTTTAATGACTCAATGATTATGGCTATGGATTGACTAGATATGGATCTATTTCAAATGGATCTTGTGACCAGAAGATATCAAACGATCCCTTTTTAACCTTTTCCCCCAAGCACTTAAAAATTCAGATACCATATCATTTATTGCCCACTTTCAGCCCCTTTTATCACAGCCCCATATTTACCACTACCCTTATTCACAAAAATCCTTTCTTACCATGTCATAACCACACATTGTCCCTTCTGCAGCTGGCATAAATTTGGTTTCACATTTTCTGCCAACTCGATGGCACCACAGTGCTTTGCAAATATCCTAATGGGAGATAAGGACAGCAATAAAGTGTGGAATTAGGAATTACTCATTTCCAACTGAATCCATACAAGGTCTGACAGTTCAGGATTGACCCAGGCCCTAACGTTTCTGAGTCAAAATCTGAGACCCTGGTGGTAGCATTAAGCTGTACACATTAAGTAGTAATCACAGTTGCTCACAGCTTGTCATTCAAACACATCTGGATGTTAAAAACAAAATCTTAAGTAAAGGGGCTGGCCATTCCCACACCAAGGTGCAATGAGAGGATTAATCCTTCTCACTGATTTGGAGAGATGGGATAAGGGACATTTAATCTGGGTGGACATTGAGCAGAGTTGAGGGTGAGCTCTAGTGCTACAGCGACTAGGAGAGAAGGAAGAAGCTACCTCAGTAAAGGTATAGATCCTCCTTGAGAGTCTTTGGAATTTGCAGCAACAAACTAATTAGGTCTTGCAAATTGTAACAAACTGCTATTCTGCAAGATGAGCTATATAGTTGAGTATATCTCTTCTACTCATCTGCTTCTCAGCTCACCAAAACCGGAGAATCTGCACCTTCACCTCCCATTCAGAAACAACCCAGAAAAAGGCAGGGCCAGACCCTGAGATCTAGCAATCCTAATCTATAGTTATAGTGAACAGTGACAAAAAGGAAGCAGAATTCTTTATATGTGGGGTATATTAACTATCTAATAATAATTACTTTCTCTTGTCTATTATAAAACAAGAAAGATCAGCAGTAAAAGTCACGTGATCCATTAACAATAATTTGGGCATACATAATTTCCACTGGATTATATCTATCACAAATAGCTAAATTTCACTTTAGGTCCTAAATCCAATTCTTAGTGCCTATTACAGCAAACTCACTGAAAGAGCAGCATTTATATTAGTGTTGATATCCATTCAGCTCTTAATAGATTGATTCCGCTTAGGGCTAGCAATTGGATTTAGGCCTAGAGTTAAGTATTGTATCCAGTTTATCAAATGAACATTTCAAGAAAAGTCAAGAGGTTTTTCTTAGCATCCCTCTATCATTTGGAGACATGGCTTTTTCAATGATGGAAGCACAGCTTTAGAATGCTCTCCCAAAAATGGTTCCCACTCTGATGTATTTCTAGTGCCAAATGAAATCCATATTTTTCCAGGTTTTAAAACCTTTGTTGATCTGTTTTATTCTAGCCCTTGTAGTACTGTTGTGCTCCTTCTATAGATTTACTGTTGGACTTTAGCTTAATTTTTTCTATTGTCTATTAACTATTTTATTGCACTTTAAAATATTGTATTGGAAGTCATCCTTAGTTTGAATAGTAGCTTGTAATAATAAGTAAATGAACAATTTAGATCAGATTTAGTGTATTAAATACTAATCTGAACAACAAATTAGCAAATGTCATGAACATAATACTGGGAGAACACAGAGTTGTGAACTTAGCTGTCTTGATTACAGGTAACAGGCAACCCTGACATTCCAGGGCTTTAACAGAAGAACATTCATTTAATGGCTGCGGATGTTTTCTTAAATGGATGATCTCATGATTTTTCTCAGAGAATTCTGGGAGATTGAGGATGCTGAAATGGCTCTGTCAGAAGTTTCTAGTCCCCTTTTAGAACTTTCAGTACCCAGGACAGGGCAGTGGGAGAGTGTGTGTTGTGTGAGAGAGAACAGAATCAAGGTGACTGACCCACATGAGACAGGCAATGCCACCTTTCCTGATTCTGTCTGTGTGAGTACCAGTAATATACAACAACAAAATCCAAAATCCACAAAACAGTGATTATTGGGCCAACTAAAAAGCACAAAATATATCATGCAAGCTTTTGAAGCACCACTGGCTTCACCACCACGCAAAGATGTTAAAAATCATACAGAAGGAGAAAAGTGACAATGTTAGAGTCACAGGCCTACATTTTGTCTCAGATGTTATTTCCGTAGTGGTGAGATCCCTACTGAATTCTTAACTGGTTTAGTAGCCATTTTTTTTCCAGCATGGTACCCTGGGTATTGCAGTTTTGTGAGCGGCACTAAGGATTCTAATTGTTTGCGCACCCCAACATAACCCCAGTTCCCAACATTTTCTGAGAAATTCATAAGCCTTAAAACAACCATAAAATGATAATTTCTATTTAAGAATTTCTGGACTAAATCTCAGTTCAAGGGGAACCTCTTAGTAGCAGACCCTAGAAGTGTCACTATTTTTCAGCGTGAGATACCTCTCTGAGTTGCTGTGAGGATAAAATAGGGTGAGTGAATGCAACAAATCTACATATGTTATCTGAAACTACTGGGATGGATGAGTCTGTGGGTTGGAAAAATGGGTTTATTACCTTTTTGAAGTCCATCATGCACAGTTTGGCTTTCTCTCCAAATTGCCACTTGCACTGAGTGGCTGCATCATAGAGCTCTCCTGGAAGCTTCTCCGGATACTTGTACTCCTGCACAGGCTTAGGCTGATCAGCAAGACACAAGGACTGAGCAGAGCTACAAGAAACCCATACAAGGCATCTTTAAGAATGTCACATGCAATTTTAGATGTCAAAGGAAGCTTGAAACAAATGTAGTTTATTCTAGTGATTCAGTTCTGAAGCAAGACTATTTTGCGGTCACAACGATTTCTCCTAGAAGTCCTTCTGCACAATAAAATCAGAAGAGCTCAAATATAAGAATGCCAGGTTTTGAAAAGTGCCAGCATGCTGCGGTAGTTTGGACTAGGACTCTAGGAAACCAGGGTTAGAATCTGTGCCTGGCCATGGAAACTCGCTGGGTGACCTTGGGCAACTCACATTGTCTCAGCCTCAGGTTTGCAAAGGCAAACCCCATCTGGACAAATGCTGCTGAGAAAACTTTGTGATACATTCACCTTAGGGTTACCATAAGCTGGAAATAGTTTGAAGGCACACAATAAAAGCAACTACAGATTCTGAAGAGGTACAACTAGAAAACTCTTTTATAAAGCTTTAAGGTTGTATCTATTTGATGAAATCAGATCTCCTGTGCACATTGTGTCTCTTATAAATGCCTAGAGATAAAAAGTGGTCAGCTAAGTATGTCTAAAGTAACAAAGTTATTGCTGCAAGTATCTTTGTTGGTCAGCCACCACTACTGCATCATTTGATTCAATGAGCAAAATAAGCAACTGATGCCACTGTTCTGTATCACTGCTTGAGCTGAGATACTCTGTCGCCAGTCATTTTTTTGCAACTAAGACCACTGATCAGGGAGAGAATTTATCTACTTCCTATAAGCATCCTTATATCACTGAAAAGCAAACTACAGCACATCCTGGCAAGAACACCAGTTTGACTGTAGAGGTTAACAAGAAAACTGGGCACTGAGAAATCATTGTGGTCCAAGAGAACTGTGAGTAGAACTCTGAAAGCATATATGTCATCCTTGATTTTGCAACCAAGTATTAGAGTTGTATGCTTCTAATAGATTACCCAGTTTCCATGGGTTTATTTTCTTGTTTTCTATAATAAATAAGGTTGTTACCTCTTCAGATATATGTAACAGGTGAATTTAAGCACACCAACATATTGGGGTCCCTAGTTTTCTGGGGTGAGATATGAATAAGGTTAACAAAAGGAAAGGACCATCTCAATCACTGCCCTCCAGAACTATTTGCCCATAACAGGTTGGGGATGATGGGAGTTGGAGGCAAACATATCAAGAAAACATCTGTTGGAAGGAACCTGTCCTAGGCTTTTGGATTTGACATCTTGTTTCTAAATGAGTAACAAGAATTACAAAGTCCTGAGTATTGCTACAGTCCATGAACACATGACTAGGATTATCTTCATTCACATACCAGCCACAAAGTTTGGAGAATACACTGTCTTCCGAAACCAGGGTATGTACATTTTAACTGCCCAGTGCAAACTAATACTCAAATTAGCATGTTTGATATTTTTGACAAACCACAGTCTCAGCACATAATGGCTGAGAATACGCAGAAGGATAAACTATGCCCAGCACGGAAATTATTTCAGCTTTCTGCACTAAAACAAACAAACAAACAAACAAACAAACAAACAAACAAAACATTCTTGCCATGGTTGATGTCCCAAAACTCTTCATTTGGATTAAATAATACTGATAATTGAATTGACATCTAGATGCCTTCAGTTTTGCAATACCTGACTTGACATCCAGATGCCTTCAATTCTGTTCTGCTGAAAAACAAGATTAACTCATCCTGTGGATGTCAGACACATGTGTCGCTGTCCTAATATTAACCTGTTCTTCTAAAATAAGAATTGTCATGCTGGCATCATGAAACAGAATGAGATCTTTTCCTATTAATATAGGAAACGACTGAATAATATGATCAGTATTCTCAGTAGGTCTGAAAGAAATTAGCACAGCCAAACTAACCACAGGATCCTATGTTAAGCTATAAAGCATCCATAACACATCATCAGTCTTACAAATGACAGAAAAACAAGACAGCACGAAAACACCACTGTGTTATCCTAATCAAGCTTGCTGTCTGCATGGTTTCTGTTTTCAGAAAGATGACTACATCCCACTTATGAGCGCTTGGAAAGAATGCCCATGATAAAATGCATAGTCATACATCAGTGAGTGTCAATATGGCATAACGGCAAGGGTGCCATATTATAAGTGGAGAAACCCAGATTCATAACTCCATGAAGCTCACTAGATGATGCTGGGACCATACCGTTAACATGCTCCAGTCCACTGCCCATATGATCCCTGAGCACATTAATAGCTCAGTAAGGCCTAGATCTATGGATTTCTAATCAAATGGGTGAGCTAAGCAATATTTTGAACTATCAACATCCATTTCACACATTATATGGCACCGAGCCTGCATCTGGCACCAAATGTCACATTTTAGCAAGGTGCGATAGCCACAGCCAACCATATCTTTCTGATTATTACAGATGTACGATATGCACACTATTTACAATTCAAAATTAAGATATTATTTACATACCATTATCATTAAGATATCATTACAGAAAATCCATCATCTGCCCTTCTTTTGAGATTTATTCAAAAGTATCATTCAATAGAAATCATATCACATAGAAAGACATGGTTGAGCTATTTTGCTCTTGACTGGACAAACTATTTCATCTAGAAAAAGCTGTAAGAATGAAACAGCTGCTGTGATTGACTGGGATTCATGCCTGCACTAGGAGAACCAATATGATATAATGATTTGAGTGTTGGACTAGGATTTGGAGACCCAGGTTCAAATCTCTGCTCAGACTTGTAAACCCACTGAGTGATCTTGGATAAAGAACAGCCTTTCATCTTTGGAGGAAGGCAATGACAAAACCTTCTCTGAATAAATATTGTCAGGAAACCCCCTTTATAGATTCATGTTAAAAAAGTGTTACTCCACTGGAAAAACCCTATCCTGGGGTCTACAATTTTGATATTAAAATATGATTCAATGTGTCTGAGAGGTCACCAGATGGGCATGTAGGCAGCAATGGTCAAACAACCGAAAACCAGGTCAGGCCAGTAAAATCCCAAGTCACGTAGCCCCAGGAGACCTCAAGCTGTGCAAACCCACAATAAACAAAGGGCCCTCAGCCCCTGAGAAGCCGACTTGAGGGGATTAGCATGTTTGCCCCAAGTTGAGCAAATATCCTATCAGGCGAGGACCATTTACGTGAAGTCACACCACAAACTAACACAGCCGAAGATCCTGAGACTTTGGCAACACCTAATAATCCCATCATGCCAAGGAAATTACCAATGTGGGGCTTCGTGTCCGCTGCAACACCCATTGTTCTCCCTGGGAAAGGATTAGTCCTCCAGGTACTTTTTCCCCTACAAATAGTCCCAGTTTTTGAGCAGTTCTTTGGATCACTCCCAGTCATCCCAGCAGACCATTTCTCCATCCATTGAGTGATCTCCTCAGCCCTCTCCGTGCTGAGCCCCACTTCTCTGCTGTTTTTCCCGGACCAAGGACTTCAGGACAAAGGTGCAGTATCACCCCAGCTACACCCCTTCAATATTCCCCTATGCAGTTTCCTCTCTTTTGCTTCTTAATAGGTCTTGAGTGAGTGTGTGAGTGATTGTGTTGCTGCTTGAGACCTTCCTTCAATAAAATCATTTATTGGACATTTTTGTTTGGTTTTTGGCTTGGCCTGACCCCATAAACACTGGGTAAAAAGACCCCGCTAGGTTACCCTGCCTCTCGCATTGCTATTGCTTGTGCTCTGGCTAGTTTCTATTCCCCATCGCGTGGAGCACACTGAGGTGTCCCCCAAGGGACCCCAGAAATCAGGGTAACAAAAGATTTGAAGGCATGCAATAACAATGATTGGGATTGAGAGAGGAAGAGGTGAACAACTTGAGCGGGCATAGAATAGAAAAGATCACAAACAGAAACACAAAAAGGAAAAAAAATACCAAATATATTCACTCAACAAATAAACATGATTCCCAAGGTATTTTGAAGAAACTGTTTTAGGGAGCAGGGCGTATTTCTTCTTTGAGGGAAAAACACCTTCGTTCTCCTCAAATTCATCCTAATAAAGAGTTTCTTTGAAACACCTTGGTTGGACATGTGCTCCCAGTTTCCAAGGATCTTGAAGCAGGCAGACTGTAAAAACAAAGATCCCCCCCCCCCGCAGATTTCTTCTGACTTCCTTGGTGGTTCCATATAAAGAGAGAACAGCAGCCCTGCTGGACAGTGGGCCTTATGCTGGTCTCACAGCTCTCGCAAGTGCCCAGATTTTCAGTTCAGACCTGCCTGCTTTCTATGAATGTTTTCTGTCAGTTTTGGTATACTGAGTCACAGGCAACTTGAAACATGAGGGCTCACTGTTCTCTGAAGGGAATCTGAAGCAACCTTTTCAGTGACCATCTTTTACTCAGAAAGTATCACTTGTCTCGAATACATACCTTAGAAACTTGTAGAGATACTGACGACTACAAGCTGACCAGGAGAAGACCCCATTGTGTCCTGCCAGTGTGGGGGACATAATGTTGCCCTCAGACTTTTTGCAAATATTTCCTTCTCCATCATGGACCATGCCAAAGCTGTAGAAAGAAAGATGATAACCCATGTTCCATCTTTATAAACTGCCATTATAATGCCAACCTTAGCACTGCAACGGTACAAGGAGAATCTCAAGCATATCTTTACCTGTTGTTGCATAGAATTTTTAGCCTTTTTTGTGGGGCGGGAGGGGATACCACAGCTTCTTTTTTAAAAAAATAATAATGGTCAGGGATTCTTTGAAATTCTCTGAATAATTGTACCAAATATGTTGCTTCAGATATGGCTCCTACTCTGTATGTGTGTTTGAGTCCATATTTACACATATGGCATGCAGATAATTTTGGGCAGAAAGGACCTCAAGAAAAAGAGGCTGATTTTTCTTTGCCTTCATCCCACCTGCATCAGTGTAAAAGCCCTACTGTTGGGATGTAGGGTTGGTTTGATGTTTTTTAACAATCCACAAAGTGTAAACACACCATTTTTGAACACACACACTTTTGTATTAATATACCATTATTAAAAAGTAACCTCTCCCACAAGATGCAAAACATCACAGCAAGAAATGGACAGAAAAAGGCAGTGTTATCTTGATTACTTACAATGTTTATCAATTAGTAATTAGTACATTTCTTCTTATGAAAGCATAAACACAACAGTAGTTGTGCATGTCATATTATGTTTGACATATTATAGTAATACTTCACTTTTGCTCTCCAATAAGGAAACATGGATTGATAGTCCATGTAACATACCAGCATGATAGCTCAATTCTAACATTTTATTTTATGGATTTGTTTTATGGATTTTTTTTAAAGAAAACAACAACAACCCAGAGGTTAAATTATCCTCCCAGGGCAGTTTATACCAAACCACTGAAAAACTATGATCAATCAAAAATGATGACCTGGAGTGTTTTGCAGACACTGTTTATATTCTACTCTGGTCTGATGTATTTCCGTATTGACAAGCCAAATATATATGGCCACTGCTCTTGCCCCAGAGCCCACAGGCCCTAGAAACTGGAACACCGAGCAGATAGAAAGTGAAAACAAACAACTAGCTCTCAGCAATGGTTTGCATTCTGATGTGGAATCTCAAATCATGGTCTGGATTCTAACCACAATTTGAATATAATTTGTCCTGGTGTGTAACTGATTGAGGGTTACTCTCAGACTTGTGATGAAGGATTCAGAACTTGTCATTGGAAGGGATTCTGAAATTCAGACAAAATTGTTCATCTTCCCTAAAATATGCATACAAACTTACTTATGTCCAGACTCATGAGCGATAGTAAAAGCCAATCCAAGCCCAGTATCTTCATTAACTGTGCAGCTGCGATATTTACTGCACATTCCACTAATTGGAGCAAATCCTGGCAAATTAAACAGCAAAGAAAGGAAAACAGAATCTCTTGGAAAACAGCATTCTTTGAAGAAGTACTCTTGGGAATGGCATTTTAACAACAGCAAATAAAAGAAAAACACTCCAAACAGCCTGGCTTGCTAGCTTTGAAATACTGATATAATAGCCATCAGTTTAACATGAATGAGGCACAAACAGGTTCCTCTGAATTACATCAGTGGCAGCTGGATCCCTCTGCTTCCCAAAAACATAGCACCATTTCCTGACTGAAACTATTGGGCACATCTTCAATGTTCAGTAATGAAAAAGATGTTTCCCCCACTATAGCACAAAGAATTTGGATATGCTGTAAATGCTATAATTTACTTCTTGAAAATGTTACTTCTTAAAAATGTAATTTCTTGTCATTCCTCATTTCCACCCATTAAAAAGATATGTGATAAATCTCCAACCAGTATTCTGTTACTAACCCATTATTTTAAAACATATTTCCCTTCCCAAATATACAAATACAAGAAATAACCAAAAGGGGGCAGCTGATCCTCCAGCAACAATTTAAAGCAAGGAGTAATGGTACTCCTTAGTTCTAATATTTATACCATTTTTGTAAGGATAAAAGCACTTGTTGCTTTTTTAAACAATTAGTCATGTGGCTTTTAGTGTCTGTCCATGATGTTGTGTGGCTGCTGTGACTTATTCAAATATTTTAGAATATCTCCCTCTTTCTTACCTCAGAAGGTCCAACTGGTATATGCTTGAAGCCGACATGGTATAGAGGATATTATACTTTGAGTGGGAGGACCTGGGCTTAAAAATCCCCGTGGAGCTATTGATCTAGCCTTGAGGAAATCTTTCTGTCTCAGTATAACCCGCTACATGGGGCACTGTAAGAAGGAAGTGGGTTTTATGCTTGTAGCATGGACAGCTGTTCTTTTAGATACCAACTAATCCATTCCGTTTTCTCTCCTCTCCTTTTCCATTTCTTGGCCAACAATAGTCATTGTTGTTGTTGTCGCCATCATCACCATCATCTGGCCAGTTAACATACTCCAGCCTCATACGGTTTTTTGGGGAAAGTTTTCCTACTTAAAATTTCCCCCCTCTAAAGATGCTTTGGTGATCCTCCAACATCACTTGAGATTCTCTCAAACCTGCTGATACCTCCCTCTTGTCCATGGATGATTACCTTTTGCTACATAAGCAATCATACTTAGAGCCTGAATGTTGCAAACACAGGAAAGGATTCCATTTTTATCCCCTCCAAATTCAGAGCAGAATGTATACAGAAGAAAATAAAAAAGATGCTTAATTCCCATGCCCCTCTTATAGTCTGGCAGCAGCTTCTGTTACCTGACATCTCTTTCACAAGTGATGGAAACTAGAGTGATGACGTCAGTTCTCAACAGGACCTGGTTGAGCCTAGGGCCCTTTTGTTGCTGAATAGTAATCATGATACAACATTTTGAAAACATTTTTAAATTACACATCCAATCTTGATTTCACCCATTGCTTGTCAAGCCAGGTACTGGCTCGGGATAGGTAGTCAATTTTGTCACAGTGCTAGGGCTAATGATGATTCGGGGGTCCTGATAATGCTACCCTGCTAAGTAATTACTCACCCAAGGTATCACATGGCTCATTCTTCCAGGAACAGATATCAAGGCCTGTCAATAAAATGGCATGGTCATGGCGGCTTCCATCCTTTCCTATCAGGCCAGATTGCCATTGGCAGAAACTGCTCAATGTATGGTCAGCATGGTGATTGATCATGAGCCCCGGCTGCAGAAAAGTCAACAGAAGAAAACTCCAATACAGTGTTAATGAGAACATCAAACTAACTCTGCTTTTGTTGCAGTGGCAACTTTATCAAAATGTACAGAAATCTGTGGGGAAAAGAATAGTACTTTTCTTCTACATGAGTGCAGATTAGAGAAAACAAATACGAGTCTCATATTGGATAGTGAGACTTTTTTCTACCTTGTGGAATCAGAGTCGATATTAGGGATTTCAAAGGGCTTCCGTCCCTTTGTAGAATCAGGAACATGATAACATAAGGCTTCTAGAAAGGCTGTCTTGCCATGTACAAACCGGCATCCCTGCTTGGAAAATGATCAGAAGCTGGGACAGAGCTTGGGCCCTTAGGTTTTAAAATTTATCTATTAATGTTGATGGAAGAAAAAGGGGAAATTAATGTGCTCTTATTAATATTGAGAAGATAGAAATTTAATTAATCATTTATTCATTCAATCAATCCTTAGTTTTAAATACACAATAGAATTCAAAAAGAATAACACTGGGCTATGATAACTGCCCCCATTTTGTTATTGGTTCCTGTAAAAGTGCTGTTTTTATAATTTTTAATTTGTCTTCCCCTACATCAAGAAGTGGTTGTAATGAGTAAAAGATATGAGCCTCTGGAATCTCTACCTAAAGAGCTTTTGGGGGGGGGGCAGAGAGGGGAGGGGGAGAGAGAGAAAGAGAGAAATTCAAGTAGTTCAAGGTAGGGACAGACAGACAAATTGGAGAGGTCTTCCCCTCTTCTTCCACCTCTCTCCTAACTCCAGTCCAACCTTCTAGACTCTACATACTTGTCTCCAGCTCTTTAAATTCATCCTCCCAGCAAGCAGGCAGGTAGAGTTTTTTTTTTCTTTCCTTTCTTTAGACACAACAAGCCAGCACTGTACCATGTAGTCTCTCTCTTCTTCCTCTTTAGATCACCCTCCGCAATCAATAACAAGGCAAAATCTCTATTTCTTTCATCATGGGAATATCAAGTCCTATTATTTAAGCCTCTCAGGGGGAAGAGAGAAGTGAATGAGTAGGCAAATGCAGTTAACTATTTTTAACTAGTAATTTTAACTATTTTTAAACGTTGATAGTAAGCCTTGTTAATCAAGATTAATTCATTAGGACTCACTGGCAGAATTTAACATTTCTTTCAAACTCTAGGCCTGATATAGAGACAACCCTTTAGCTGCCTAGTGAGACTGCAAAAGCAAGTAGTTTGCAAAGGTCTTAGTAGGCCAACTTAGATCTTACCTTCCTCAAAAACAAACAAACAAAAACAACCATGTGCTTCTGTTGTCATGGGGAAAAAGGGGCGATGAGTTTCTGAACTGTAGATAGCATAATATTTCCATATCATACTGTTATTTCACTGTAGTTCTACTGAAACCAAAGAACTCATGACTGAAGCAGTGGTCTTTGAAACAAAACCATTTGTACAAGTACAGAACTAAAGTGGTTACAGTAAGCCTGATAACCAGAAGTAATTCAGATTTCATAAGAATCTTGGAGAACATCGGAGCAACAGTATAGATGGGCTAACGGTAAAGATCAACTCAAACGTGATTTTTTTTAATTGCATCTGACTAATGAACAGATGGATAAGAAACTGGGAAGAATCTTTTACTACATGATCACAACAGCAAGACAGCTGTATGCACAGAAACGGAAAAGTGTGACTTCACATGAAGACCGAATGTTGAAGATGCTGGATTTGGCAGAAATGGATAAATTAACTATTTTAATTAAGGAAGGATCTTTGGTTAAATTTAAAAATAATTAGGATAAACTGATTGTATATTTAAAAGACTGCTGTTTGTGTGGGGAGTCAATTACTGGTTTTGAAGGCTAAGCTTATAGCTATTAAATACTAGGCAGTAGTGTGATAATGACAGACACACTGGAAGAAGTATATCTTGTAGATTATCTTAGAACCAAAAGCTGATGAGTTAGAAGTCATTTATATGTATGTTTGCCCCCTCTTTAGTTTAGTTGTAGTCTTGTTTTAGTTTCTTTGTTTATTTACTATTTGTCTTTTTAATCCCCTGTATTTTGTTTTATATATTAAATATATGTCAGTAAAAATATTTTTTTCCATTAAACTTTATTCTATTTACCTGAGCCTTGCAATTATCATTTGGTTACATTAATTCTTTGCAGTTGTTATAAACAAGAATCGAGATATATCTTCACACAAATGTCCACACAAAATAGACGCAAAAAAAAGGGACAAATAAGGCAAATAAAACAACCAAAATACAGAAATCTCAATCCAACTCAATCTCTAAAAGCTATAACTGAAGATTCTCCCCTTCTCTGACCCAAATATGTAATTAAATTTTCCCAATGCTTCCTAAAATTATCTAACGATTTCTCTTTTAATAACATTTATAATTTGTTTAATTCTAATATCTCATAGATATCCATTAATCATAAATCAATACTAGGAATCTCTTCTTTTTTCCAAAATTTAGCAAATAAGATTCTAGGCTTAGTTATTAAATAAAGTAACATTTTTTATGACAGTTCTCAATATAATTCCGCACAGATTTAAACATATTTAACAGATAGAATTCCAGTTTCATGGGAAAGTTTCTCTTTATGATCTTTGTGATTTCTAAGTAAATGTTCTTCCAATATTCTTTTGCTTTCCCACAGTTCCACCAACAATGATAAAAACAGCCTTTATCAGATTTGCATTTCCAACATTTCTCATTGGTACCTTTGTAGATTTTAGCAATTTTAACTGGAGTTAGATGTCATCTATAAAGCATCTTATAATAGTTTTCTTTTAATGATTGGCATGCTGTAAAATTTAAATCTTTCCAAGTTTGCAACCAATCACCCAGCTGTAGAGCAAGACCAATATCCTGGGCCCATTTAATCATGCTACTTTTTACTATCTCTTGCTCTGTTCCCCATTTTAGCAGAAGTTTAGAGAATTTAGCTGTCATGTGTTTCTTACCAGCTTCTAAGATGGCATCCAACTCTGAGTTCTTTAAATGTTCCTCCTTCATATCTCGCTTATACCTGCTTTGTAACTGTATGTATAAGAACCAAGACCAGCTCATTCCTTCCGCAAGTAATTCCTCTCTCGATTTACAAGTTAATACATTATCTTGGAATTTTAATAATTGATGGTAAGTCCACCAGTATTTTAGGGGTTTACTCACAGTACTAGAAAATGCTTCTTGTGCGGACACCCAAAATGGCATTTGTGGGCATAGACGAGGAAAAATATTTTTTAAAAAAAGTATAGATGGGCAAAATTTCCCAGGTTTGCTCTGGAAAAAGATTCAGCTGAAAGAGGTTCAAATATCCATCCATATGTCTCACCCAAGTCCCACTGTTTAGGGTAGCTGTGCCTTTTGAAGAAGATGGAAATATATGCCTACATCAGGCACCACTAGTTGTGTATAAGTTGCCCACAACTAGACCTGGTGTGGGAGCAGAGAATTCACAGATTGTAAAATGGAAATGTTCATTAGCTGCTTTGACAAATGCATGGATTCCCAGTTATCTATGTTAACTGTGGTATCCAAACACAAAAGCATATTGTTTTTCATCACAGAGGCCCTTTCGGCACCTTACCTTTTCACACTGCTGGGTTGGGGTTTTCGTGTGAGAAGGCTTGGAAGGAACGCTCTCGCAAGCCTCCTGCTTCAGCTCCACAGCTCCTTCCTGCTCACGTGAGCGCCCAGCCCGCACCCCTTCCTTCCTTCCGCAGTGCAGCCTGGGAGTTGGAGGCTGCGCTGGGGCAGGAAGCGCGACCAGCACAGCTCAGGAGGCTTCGCACAGCAGGTGAGTACGCCCCAGGCCCCTGAGTGATGCGTGAGCATGGAGCATTTTCGGCTTGAAGCCGAAAATGAAAAAATCCGTGCCTGCTTCGCGTCAGGCTCTTGAGTGTCACGTAAATGTGAGTGCGTCATGCAGACCGCTCCTCACATTTATGTGACCCTCAAGGGGCCCTCTCGCTTCCAAAACACCGTGTGAAAAGGGCCAGAGACTTAGCCAAGGAAGCTAACTGTCCTTGGAGACAGTTGGAAAGGCCTGGTTTGACTCTTGGTGAAGCTTACAGTATCAAATAAAGCTTGCTGTGGCTGTCTCTCACTCTAAGTAATTTAATCAACTAGAATTTGTGTTTGTAATATCTACAGTTAGATCACTCCTTTAAAAAAGTAAGCTTATGCCTTCAGCACCCCTTGTTGAATAATGATGGAGAAAAAACAACAGAACAGCGAGCAACAGGTTTAGAAGAGCAGCAAAGAAAATTATGTCACAGGTGTAAGATCAAAAGATTATTCTTCCTACTCTTTTCAGGTTGGACTTGGTCCAACCATGAAAAGCTAAACATTCAGTGTAATTAAGCTGTCACTTAAGGATCCCCAATCGCTCAGCACATAAAATGAAGCATTACATTGCTAGCAGACCTTTCTGCTACACAGGGCCTTGCAGTCAACTCAGACACAAAAAAGGGAGGAGGGAAATAAATAGACAGTAGACTTGGATGTACAAGTCAATCCAGTTGCAACAGCTGGAGTAATGATAATCGGGAGTATTCTTTGGTGCTTTAATAGAGGAACTAAGATATGGTTCTGTACTCCAAAAGCAATGGCTTTAATGGCCTCCAGGACCTTGGTCCTTTTCGCATGGCGTTTTTAAAGCGTATTAGGCACACTCCCTCCCCCCTTCATGAGCCGCCGTACCGCATGACGTTCTGGTGAACCAGGTGTTATCACGGCCACAGATAGTGCTGATAGCGCGTTTTCTTATTTTGGTCTGAAAGGCGAAAATAACCTCCCTTTCACGCATTGGTCACGCAACCAGAGGGCCTGCGGAGCCGTCGTCCCGTGTGCTTCCAGGAAGGACCCGGGAGTGGGTGGGGTGTGGGCAGTCCCTGCTGCCTGCCCTCACGCAGCAACTCCCAGGGGACGCTCTGCCCAGCAGCAGGCCAGCCGCTGCCCCCATCACAGCAGAGAACACTGCATGACACGTCACTGCGAGAGGCCACTTTGGGGCTGCGTCGCCACTCACACTCGAGATGACAGCAGCCCCCGGGGTCCGGCCGACTGTGTTTTTTTTAAAAAAACTCAGTGCTATCGTTAGCACATTAGCACATTGCCAACATAGTATGAAACAGCCTGTTGGCAGGATCTAACGTTAGCACGATAGCTGGCAAAAAAATAATAAAAAAAGAAACACCACCGCCCAATCAGCGGCGGTGGAGCGGGGACAGGGCGGGACCTAGGCGTGGCCCAGGATGCCGACATGTGGACAAGCCACCGGGTGAGGACTGGTGCTCTCTCACCAATGCCCTGCTGTATGAGGACTGCAAGGGGGTCTCTACTGAGCCTCTTGCGATATTAGCAATATCGTGAGGGCTCTGGTTCGTCGCGCTATCAAGGTAAGGTGCGGAAAGGGCCATCGACTGGACATTCCAGAAGTGTGCTCTGATTCAAACATGTGCCTAGTGGCACCATTTGTGTTAAAGGAAAGAGACACATTTAAAACACTTCAGTTTTTTTTCTTTGAATCTACAAAAACACAACCCTTGTGGGGTTATTCAGACACAATAGTCCCAACCATTTAGGCATGGCTAAGGGGCAGTAATGAGCTCAGAGAACTTTGCATTTTCTTCCCATTTGCATGCAAATACACTGGTACCATGGTTGTGCACGGTTCATACTAACCAGAAGTTACTACTCATAGAGCTAGTGAAGAATGCTGATCTCTCCAGTATCACTGATTTGGCCAAGGTCTGGTTTCCTCAACCCATTTTGCTGCTGGCCTTCAAACTCCAATTTCCTGCCTGTGCTACATTGTTCTGCTTCATGTGTTCATTCTCTTCAGCTGAAGAAATTTAAGAATGTGTGAAGAAAATAAGCAGGGAAAGATGCTTTCTCTGAACATGTGTAGGAAACTGCCTTCACTAAGTCATGCCATTTCTATCAATATTGTAGGTCTCCAAGAAGAGTTTCAGGGAAAAGTTTTCCTCTTCTACCTGGATTTCCACCTAAGGCATTTTGCATGCAAGTGTATGTTATATCACGGATCCTGCCCCTTTAACAGTTTTCAAAGTCTAATTAACCCAGCACATAGAATTTAATACCATATTGGTTATACCTGGTCTTCTTCCAAAAGTATCAAGCCAACAACTGCAATGTTAATATTGCCTCCAATTGTTCCATCTCTAAACAAAGCAGAAACCTGAAAGGAAATACAGAAATAAAGCTCTTGGAAACTATTAGGTCAGTGCCATGATATGCTGTATGCAAGAACTGAAGTACCACTGCTTCAATTCCTTTAAAAACAATGTTGTAAGTTATTGAAAGATTGAAAGATGCTTAAAAATATGCCCACCAAAAGTTTTTTGGTTGTTGTTATCATTTCAGAAACTCTGCTTAAACATTTGGCCTGTGAAACCTCTAAGTTTTTAGTCTTTAAGATACCACCATGCTCTGTTGTTTTTACTTACCCATGATACAAAGATATTTGCAAATTAACAACAACACGCCACAATCTAACCCAAATTATATTTTGTTGATTTCAAAGTAAAGTAAGTGCAGAATCATGTCAAGGGTTCCTGGAAAACTAAACTAAAACTAAAATTTTGCTGGTCACTGTTGTGTCTTATTGTTTACTAAGCAGAATTGTCAAAAGCATATTTGTCAGGAACCGAATTCACACACACAAATATAACAGTGCATAAACACTATTTATTAGGAGCGTGATACATCGTACAGGACTTCAGCGAGTGAACTGGAGGCAATTAGCAAGATTCAAAACATAAAAGGCAAAAAGTACATCATCCCGCCCACAAGAGACCTTGAAGTTTCCGGTGTAGCCTGGCTGCACTTATCACTACATTCCTAGCTTTGTTTACCTAACGGTCTCTGGTTCTCATACCTTGTTACGAGCAAGTTGCTACTTAACTCCTACTACATATCCCATAACTAAAATATGGAGGGCTACCCGACAATATTTAGATGTTTGGGAGCAGACCGAGATGATATTTTCTTATTTAAAATGCTCCACCACTTTTATGGTTCTTTCTCTTCTCAATTACGGCCCTTTTTGCACCTTATCTGGTGTCACTGGCATTGTGCAGGGATCACGCGAAAAGCCTCCTCAGAAGGGAATTGTTATCTCCCGTGCCTCCCTCGGCACCAGCTCCATGCTGGATGGAAGGAAGTGCGATAGCTCTGCCCCTTCCTTCCACAGCGCAGCTGGGTACTTTCCCAGGCTGTGCTGGGGGAAGAAGCACAGCCACTGCACTTCTTGTGGTTCTGCATGCCAGATAAGTGCGGGAGGGATGCGGGAGGAATGAGCAATCGCACATCATTTTTGGGGAAAACCAGAAAATGATATACTCCGTGATTGCCACGGGATTGCTATGGGAGCGCCGCGTGATCGTGAGGACGTCATGCGATTCTGCATCACTCCCGAGGCCATTTCGCATTCGAAGTTGCATGTGAAAAGGGCCTACGTCTGCACCAGGGACAAAACTGCTATTGGCCTGCAACTTCCATGAGTCTTGGTTAGCGTTGCAATGGTGATGGTTGCTTGAGCTGGAGTTCAATAACATCTGGAGGACTGCATTTTTTCCCACCATGTCGTATATCCTGCGTGGCTAATGTACTCAGAAAGCTCTAGGTTGGGGTGGGATACCAAATATTTTGGCCTGCAGTTCTCAGCACCAAAGAGCATCATCAGTACTAATGGAGTGTGGGAGTTATGATTAGAACATCTGGAGAGAAAACATCAGGTCTTGATCTTGTTTTGTACAATGTAGTGATATCATCTGATAAACTCCAGCTAACCTCTCTCTGTGGTTCCTCAAATAGCAAGCCCTTTGGAACATTTATAAAGCTGAGGCAGGAACTCCTCACTTTTTCTGCACCTAGCATGGTTGTCTGCTCAGCTTTGGTCATTTGGCTGTCCTGGAAGACATGCTTAACTCTCTTAGTGAAAATACAGGGACTTAAACGTACTTAATGTACTTTGTCCCAATCATATCTAATTGGCTTGCACACAGCCTGAATCAAAACAGACCTCCTATATCAATATAGGATTGAAAGACATGTATCATTTGAGGGTTGTAGGACACAAAACAATCTGTGGCCATGAAGAGAGTATCTGAAGCTGGAGTTCATCCACTTTTACTTCCATGTTGCAAAGATGTCATTGCTTTGCTGTCATGTAAACTAGAGATTAACCCAAATATGAAACAGAGCATGAAGAATACAAACACTGCAGTTAGTTTTTAGAAGCAGTTTATCTTTACATGATTTTGTTTTGTTGGAAAACAAACACATCTGTCTTGCTGTTTATTATTATGCTTCTGCCCACCTGTACTCCAAAGAGCTCAGGGTAGCAGACATGGTCCTCCCTCCCTCCCTGGTTCCTCACAATTATTCTGTGATGTGAACTAGACTGGAAGTGATTTGCCCAGTTTCAGAGAGTGAGCCTTAAACACAGTTCTTTTACATGCAAGTTAGGGACTCAGTTATGTCACACTTTCCCACTGAAAACATCTCTGAAGGGGTAGCTGGAAAGTTCTTCCACTTGAAAAGAATGAATTTAGGTCTATGCTTCATCACAGCTTTCCATCAGTAATGCGCAGGCACACAGACAGAGTTTGTAAACCAGGAAGTGCTCAAATGCTATTTTCCACCTATAATTTTGTGTAGATTAGATTGTAGACAGTAAATATTTAATTCTCCCTTTGAAATTTATGTGGCATATGTGCTCGATTTGGGCTAGACTGAGCTTTTTTAAAAAATAAAAATAAATCTGTTACTATAAGTAAGCAAAAACAACTTATGGTGCTTTAAAGACTAACAAATTTATTGAGGCATAAAGTTTGTGGGCTAGAGGTCACTTCACACTTCTTAATCTGTGTAATTGTGTCAGCTTCGAATGTCTGTGCTCGGGCCTCCCTGGTTATTTTTCAGGGCAATACTCATCTGGGATACAAAAAAAGCATTTACTGCTTTGTGATTTTGAGCGGTGGCCTTTGGCATATTCAGAGAGAAGATATGTTAAAGTTCACATTAACTGTCATTTATATAGTTGCAACCAAAGAGAACTAGAAAGTACTCTAATGTATTTCACTGCTTTCATTACACTTTTCCAAGGGGAAGATTTTTAAAGGAAATGCTTCATCAGCTTTCATTTTTTTAATGATGCTGTGAAAGCCTGTTCTTTGATATCCATGGATGATAAGCACACATCATTGTGGCCCTCCAGATGTTGCTGGATTACAACTCCCATCCTTTATGTTACATAGTATTTCTAATGGTGAAGGATGATGAGACTTGCAATCAAACAAAAAATGAACAGCCACATGATGCCTACCCCTGTTCTAGCTGCTCAAATAAATAGGCATAAGTTTGTTTCCTGAATATGAAATATGACTGTAGACCATTTATGACACACAATACTGAATTTCCTTCTATATTTTATTTGGGCATGGGACACATCCTTTCCCTATATATGTGATGATCAATGTTTTAAGTGAATCACTTCTTTTGATTTGACTTTATGTCTTATCACATTGTGAAGAGGGAGCATAAAAATCATGAAGGAGGCAAACAGTTTAATTTCTTATGGCCTTTAGTCATAATCGGATTTTTTGTACACCTTTTTCCTACCAAACTTGTCTTAAGAAGAAAAATTATCATACCATATTGAGTACAGTTAAGACATAGGTAGTAATGTTGTCATGGCCATGGTTTTCCATCATTTTTTTGTCAACCACCACTAAGGTCTCCACATTCAGCTCTTTGTTCTTGTGGGCCTTCAGAAGAGATCGCTTGTTTCGCAGCAGGTATTTATATTCATCTGGTAAAATATAAGTGTCTCCATCTGGAGGCTGGGGCATATCTGCAAGAGGCAAGATAGGAGATGTCCAAGGTAAAACTAATTAGTATGTAAGAAAGAAAAGTGAAACCAAATCAACAGCTTACCCATGTGAGATAGATTATAGGAACTATTCATAAAAACCAAGAGATGATCAAAATTATAGTTCAGTGACAGAGTATCTGTTTTCCATGTAAACAGTCCCAAGTCACTTTTCAAAACATCCAGTTGAAACAGGGATAGAGAACAATTAGACTGCAACTCCCATCATGCCTCACCATTGGCTCTGCCAAGGCCTATGAGAGCTGCAGTCCAGTATTATCTGGGAGGCATATATTCCCCACCTTGAGTTAAAGGATCTCATTAGGATTGTTGAGAAAGCGCTGTGCTGATCGCTTGAAGACTTGCAGCACAGTATATATAACAAGAATGCACTGCCAGAATGTAATGAGTTTTCACTGTATGGAGAAGTATATGCAATCTTGCATGCATGGCTGTATCTGTGTACCACTATAGTTCTTAACATTTGTTTTCCTCCATTAAAACTATTGTTTCTCAATTAGTGCCTTGAACACTTACTCACAGAAATCATCAGTCAAGCCTATGGGAGTTGATTTCCTATTTACAGATGTTAACTGGATCAGTATCAGGTAGGATCCATGGAAAGGCAGAAATAACATCCAGTACTGTAAGAATGAGCCATGTTGGGGCGTACTTAGGTTACGTGCCCAGAGACTGTTATGTACTTCTATGGGAACACCACTTTTGCTAGATTGTGCAAAAAAGTTACCGAACATTTTCAAATATCCTGAGAACTACAAGACTACAAAGAATGCCAAAAGCACTGTTGGAAGGAGCCCTGGTGGTGCAGTGGTTAAATGCTGATACTGCAGCCACAAGGTTGTGAGTTCAATCCTGCCGGGCTCCAGGCTGACTCAGCCTTCCACGGGTTGCTTCCAGCTTGTTGGGGACAATTAGCTAACACATTGTAAACCGCTTAGAGAGCACTTAGCTGATAAGCGGTATAGAAATACACATGCTATTGCTATTGGAGGTTGTCACAATAAAAATATGGGAACAAAGGGCAAAATCTAGTCCAAGTTAAACCCTTTCATTCCCTATTGTTTTAAATAGGAGAGATGTGAGTACTTATTTAATGCATCAATTGGAATTAAACAAGACTTAAACATTTTTGCCACAATCCATCACTGTTCAAGATTTTAAATTCAAAGGCTTCAGTTGGTATATTAGTATGTGCCTACATCTTTCCTGTTTAAATTGATAGGATTTCAGAATGCTGAACTTTGGTTCAGTTGTGTCAAAGATGTTTAGGTAGTGATTGACAAACATGTGTTTTTGAGATGCTAATTCCAGGAACTTTAGGAACAAAGGTCATCCAAAAGTGAAGCAGTGTTTGCACAAAGCATGGGGACAGGTTTAAGCTGTCAGAAGAGTTTTCTTGCACAGCTGTCACACAATTTATTTACGGCACACATTTGAAAACATCTCCTGCACACCACTGTTAGATGGGTAGATCTAAGGGTAGATCTTAACGTCATCTCCTTGTTCTTCCCTATGTTTACTGAAAAAGCACAACTGAACTGCAAATGAAGAATTTCAAAAATAGCAACACAGAGAGTGTAATTAATGGGGGGGGGGGGACTACGTCCTTACATACATTTCTTGCGCCTCCCACAAAAGTGCTGTTTTTGCTGTCGCTCGGAATTGCGATGCTGCTGCTGGGTTTCTTGGAAAACATTATTGTGAGCATCCACATCCCTTTGCCTCTCATCATTCACAGTTACCTCATTATCAATTGCCAGCTGAGGCTCAGTAGATCTCTTATACAGTATGTGAGAGTGGTGACCATGAGGTGCAGAGTAATTATGTTTAAGTGCAAGATTTGGAGGTAGTGGTTTCAGCAAGTAATCGGCTTCCTGCGTCCTTATCAAACCTGACTAGAAAAACAAAACACAATTAGAAATGAGACCAGTAGCTCCAGAACACACTTCAGGAGACTTCTAGCTCTTTTCTCACACCCAGTTTCTAACCACACCTTAACCTATATAGTTGTTACTAGAAAAACAAGCTCTGCAGATCAGAATCTAGCTTCCTTCCCTCTCTGAAGCAAATCTGTCCCCATCTTTTGACTCGTCAGTTTTAACAATGGTTCAACACATAGCTTGGAAAAGTTACCTTTTGTGATTACAGCAACCACTGGCCTTGCTGGTTGGGGCATTCTGGAAGATGTATTTTCCAAAAGTAACTTCCTCAGGCTCTGGATTAAGTATTACATCCTATAGCAGCAGGTGGTTTCCATGTCAGAGGGGTAATGAATCTGCTCCAGGTTTTAGACAAGCTTTAAAGTAGTTTTTTGAGAGGTTGAACTCATACTATCTCCACCTCCAAGGTCCATCTCCTTGCCCACTCGGTCCCCTGATTTCCCTTCAACTTATGTTCACTTGAATGCAAACAGAAGCCTCCAGGTGACTGAGAACTCTGCTTTATCAAGCTTCCTGAGCATGCAGATGTTTCTACTCACTTTTACTCAAACACAGATCCAGCCATCTGTCCACTCATCTCCCCTTCTACCAACTGGGACAAAAGGAAGCTTCCTTCAGACTTTCCCTCTCATCACACAAAGAACAAGGACTTAGACAGCATGCCAGGATACTGTAGGTGGAACTGGTATGCAAAGACCCATCAGATCTGGGAAAAGTTACTTTTTTGGACTAGCTTCCAGAATCCCCCAGCCAGCCGCATGGGGACCATGTGTACCAGTAACTACACTGGTTGCAGGATTCTGGGAACTGTATTCTAAAAGTTTTATGTTTCCAAGCTGTGGGCCTCATGCCCTTTAAGAGTAAAAGAATTGTGGAGTATCCTGGGTCTTTAACCCATGGTTAGCAGACTGGGCTTTTTTCTATCTCCAGCAGACCTGTGCTGTTACCCCCTGTAATTTGGTTCTGGAAATCCATTTCACATTCTGTTAAAACACAAGCCCTGTTCAGCCACTTTGTTGAGAGTGAGCATCACATCAGTACTGGAGAAAGAAGTTGTAATTTTACATGGTAAAATTAAGATGAACTGTAAAAGGATAATTAGATTCAGACACACTAAAATGTATGCGTATTTGTATTGGAAGACTATTTCAATCTGAGTGAACTGTATTATCCTTTTGTCATTGTTCACTACTAAATAGGAAGCAGTATTTACCAAGTAGTCCTTGACTGTTATGGGAAAAAGACATCAGTTAATCATTTGGGCATTACATTTACATCTCATACCACCTCTGCTAAAGCTGTCTCCCTAGTGGGCAAGGAGAAACCTTTGTGGATGGAACTTCTATGCAGACATACACTTTCCACTCTATTCTTCCAATCAATATTCCACATAGCTGTATATCAGCCTTCCACAATCCAGCACCTTCCAGTTATGTTAGACAATAACTCCTGGAACCAAAATCAACAACAAATTTGTTATGTTGGTTAGTGAAGATGGGAGTTGTATTCCGAAGTAACTAGGTCAGAGGAGGATACTCCTGACAAAATCTTTCTGACCTTCTCCCATCATCAACAAATCAATCAATCAGAATACCAAAAAATCAGGGCTTTCTGCTTTTTTACTCAGCCAAACTTAGGCCAGGCTCACACAATCTGCAGTTCTTGCAAAGTCAGTACAAACTAACAACCATGTATTGTGACCCATTAGGAACCAAATGGTTCAACTTGTAGTCCCAGTCATCCATGTCCAAGCCTGCGATTGACAAACTGTGACAAAGGGCAAATGAGCATGAAACAGAGGGTAGCTGCTGAAAAGCTAGTAAAATTTATTCTGTGCTTCTCCATATGCTTATTCTCTGCCTTCATTCCATATCATTGTCTGCTACTGATGGGGGACCATAACAATATTAGGACTTGGGAACATACTCAACATTACAGCAGCCTTCCCCAACCTTCAGGGAATCATCATAATCTTTGGCCATATGGGTTTGGGTTGGTGGGATCATTAGTGCAGCACAGCTGGAGGGCACCAAGTTGGGGAAGGCTGCCAGCCATCAGTTTCTATGTGTGCAGCAGGGGGTTTGCTAACAGTATGAGGCATCAATCTGTTTAATATTAAGCACTAGGGAAATTGTTGTAAGCTATTCATTTAGGAATTCTCAAGTGGAATTCATCATAGCACTAGAAGCTGTACCAAAGGAAACAATTCTCATTTGGCAAAGAAAGAGACTGGATGAGCTAATAGGTCTTTTCCACCACTATAAAATTATGATTTTATATTTCCTAATATAAGGCCAAGTGCTCATTTGCCCTCCGGGTCAAACATGTAGTAACTCTTGGGGTATCCAAACTCTACCTCCTAACAGAAAGCCTCCTACTTGTTATTGTGTTGCCATATCAACTTACAAAACACAGCACAAAGGATTCCAACACACTGCTGTGACTGGCATCTTTACACACTCCCCAGAAGGTGGTGATGTGGGGAAAATCAGGGTAATCTCAAAGCACAGGTTTTCATATCCAGGCAAAAGAAAAAAATAAGATTTATGATAAAGGAAAAAGTAGACCTGAAACCCAGCTTCTGGTTAGGACAAAATCAGTTCCAGAAAAAACACAGGAATGAGGTTCCATGGGTAGGATGAGGAATCCATACCCCCGAATGTTGTGCTGGACTCCTCCACTGACACATCCTAAGTGTTCACCTAGCATTTCCACACATGCTTGAATGCATTGCCACAGCGTGAACAGAATAATATGAATTTGCTCTTGACGCCACCAGAACTAATCATGGCAAAATGGAAGAAAATTAATTGAGATGCAAGACAGAAAAAAAAAGAGAGAGAGAGAGAGAGAGGGAGAGAGAGAGAAGAGTGTTTAATAGCTTGAAGTGTTACAGTACTCCTTTGGACATTTAGGCGGCAAGCACCAAGTAAACAGAGAAGGAGGAGAAGGAGGAAGAAGAAGAGGAATAATAATAATAATTGGTGGCCATGGACACAACAGAGGTAAATTCAGTAACTTGTCAACTTTCTTTCCTATCACAGAGTGTGTTGAGACTAAATGGCACAGCATTGCCAGAGAAAAACTTGTGCTTTTTTTGTCTATTTCTGCAAATTTTGGGCTTTATCAGCAGAGATAGGTGCAAACAGGCTGCTACTTTGCTAAAAAGGATGCTGTGATAGACAGTCCCAGTGCTGCATGATAGGAAAAGAACGCTCCACTATGGAGCTGAAAAGTGCTCTGGTACTGCTGTATCCCCCTTAATATGTGCCATGTGATTTAGGGGGACTCTTTGAGAGAGCAGGGACCTCAAAGAAGCTATTCAAGGTACTGAGCCTACTTGGGGGATGGGATCAGCACCTTGGACAGCTCCTTTAAAGTGCAGAATAACTCCTTGAGTGGATGACATGGAAGCCTCCTACCATCACTGGGGCAGCAGAACAGGCAGGTAGAGTGATTCAGACATAGCAGCAGTAGCAGACATCCCCTGCCTCCATATGTTTTGCACTTGCTCACTTGGAGCTTGCAGAAAGTATCAAGCTCTTTGGGAATAAATGAAAAAAATGTGCATATTTACACTCTGATGTACTAGAATATGATTATTTCAAAAAAAATAGTCACTTTCAACTAACTTGTTTTGCAGTTTCCATAGAACAGAAAGCAGCATCTGACTTACAAACTTCCTTCATGCCAAGGTATTTTAGTTCTTCTAGTCAACTTAGTGGAAGAAGTCCTTCCATAGCCATGCCACATGACACCAGCTGATGTTAACATCAGTTATGAAAAGCAGATTATCTCATTACTCTTTAGGGTAGAACCATGGCTACACGGAACTAGAATGGCAGGTAGGGATTTACCATATTTGCTGGCATATGGGACGCACCGGTGTATAAGACACACCCCATTTATATGCCTGCAAATACTATTTGCTGATATATAAGATACACTGGTATATAAGACGCACTCCATTTTCAAACAGTATTTTTCAGGAAAAAAGTGAGTCTTATACACCAGCAAATACAGTACAGATGTTAATGAGTCATCATACATACAATGAACTGCCTTCTGCTAAATCGTATCAGCAGTCCTAGCTCTCTGTCTTCGCACTAATTCTCCAAGGTCTTTGGAAAGCTTTCCTAAGTTTGGGATGCATTTATTTATGGCAAGTCTTGGAAAAATCACTTTTTTGGACCACAGCTCCCAGAATCTCCCAGCCAACATGGCCATGGGGCTTCTGAAAGTTATCATCTCTGAAAAAATAACTTCCAAGCTCTGATTTGTGGACAATCTTGAAACTTTCATAAGAGACAGAGTGGGCAGGTGAGCAAAAGCAGGAAGTCATTCAGAATCAACAAGCTTTCTGACACTGAAACCCAGCAAAGGGCAAATCATGAAATTTGCCCTCTTCCAGATTTCCAGATTTGAGGAAAAGCAAAATCTCATATTACAGAAATTAAGAAGCAGTTAGAGATCTTGCCAGTTTCTCACTTTGTACCGTATAGATGGAACCAGTCATTAAGTGCTGCGAACTCAAGTTTAAGGTATGCATGTATGAATCACAGGCCATTATAGCATTGACCTGTCTAAACGCTTTGAGAGCCACAAAACATCACACGGAACAATGAACAAAGAAAGAAAGAAAGAAAGAAAGAAAGAAAGAAAGAAAGAAAGAAAGAAAGAAAAGGGTTAACACTGAAAACCTGAACAGATGGCTGTCATTTACACAGAGGAGACGCAGAGTGGGGTGGGAGAGAGATCAGCGTTTTGCTCAGTGGTTCTACTCCTGGCCTCTGTAATTCAAGATTCTTTGTAGACAGACAAATGCATGTAGTCTCTGTATCAGTGGATGTTGGTGACTGAAATGTCATCAAGGCAGTGAATCCACTTTGGATTTTAGCCTTAACTTTAAGGGTGCTACCTAAACTACTGAATCTATTTTGGAGGTAAAGAGATGTTCAGACTAAAACTCAAAATTTTAGTCACTGTCCCATTGACATGACAGCCATCAGCTGCCTTTGCTCCATATCTTCTATTTGGCAAGATACTGCAACATGCTACATGAAGGGAATCTTGAATGCATAGGGGCTGGGACTAGGGGAGTAACCTCAGTTCTGCCATCTGTCACAAAGTCCAGAGAGCTTTTGTATCGGTGGCAGAATCTGGGTCTCACATTCCCTTAATAAAACCTGAGAGCTAGGAGTTAGGGTGGGACAGGGGGAGCTTTTGATCTGGCTCTTTGCTTTAGTCATGTTTTTAGCCATGAAAATTGAAAAACACAATAAATCACCCAGATATCTTTGTTTTTTCCTTATCTAAATTCACAGTTTTAGTATGTTTTTAATCAGCTAAAATGTGAACATCTCCGACTGAAAAACATGACTTATGATGTGACAAAGAGATTTTTGGGTGGAAACAAAATTTAGATGAAATAAAAGAAGATAACATCATTCCTGGCACTCTAATTTGTAAATACTATGCTATTCTATAGCAAAATATATTGGTAATTCAGTGAATCATTTCTCTGCAAAAAATTAAAGTCAGTTCCACTAAAGTTTCAGTCTTAGCAAACATTATACTTGGGCCATATCATTGGTCTCTATGGTAAGGGGCACTTCCTAGATTATACAGCACAAATACAAGTTTTATAATTGAATGATCACAGAGGCAAGAATACAGAACCAATAACTCCTTTTTAGGTTGTTATGGGTTTTCCGGCCATGCATCTGTCCGTATATACTCTGTATCCGTATATACTCTGTCTCACTTCCATGCCACCAGATCCTCTGAAGATGCCAGCCACAGATGCAAGTCAAAAGTCAGGAGAAAATAGAACATGGCCTCAAAGCCCGGAAAATCCACAACAACCTATGGATTCCAGCCGTGAAAGCCTTCGACTTTAAACCACTTTTTTGTTTACGTTGGTTATATCTAGGTTAACACAGGTCATGACTGGAGGCTAGTGTTGTTGCAATACTTTCAGTCAAGATTGCTTTTTGGGAACTTGCCCCAGGAAAGAAAGCCATTCCAAAGACAATAAAGAGGAATTCTCTGTAATTTGGTGGTGGTAGATGTGCTGTTATCATATTTGTTTTTATAATGAATTAGTTGGGAGCAGAGGTGTAGCTAAATAAGGATAACAAGAATTTTGCCTGAATTCTGCCTGCCTAAATGAAATTGTCCTCTTGTTCCCAAATTTCTAGCACTGAAGAGAATGAGACACTGAAAATTGTTTGCACATGGGACTCTTATATTTGCTTTGTTCACACTCCTTTGCTATCTTTGCCTACACCTTTTCTTTGGATGTCTAAACTGCATTTCTAAAAGCTGAGCTGAAATATTAAATTTCTGCAATGTCAGAAATTTGGGGGCTGTGGGAAAATTTCATGGGGGGGAGAATTCTCATTCATGGGGTGCAATGCCCTCATCCTCCCCCACAGCTACACCCCTGGAGGGGAGACATCACAAGATTGTCAAGAGAGGTGGGTACTCTTGCCTTTCATTTTATTTTTAAACTTCACAACATGTCTCAGCCTCTCAAACTAGAATATTTCTTGGAAGGCCCATGGTAGAATATTATATATGGAAGTGAGCTGACCAGGAAAGCTCTCTGTGGAATGCTGGTGCATGATGCACAGATATCAGTTTTTAAAGTGAAAAAAAAAACCTTAAAGTGAAAAAGTTAATGCCACATGGGCATTTCAAGGAGCATGCAGGACAGTTGAAGTTGCAGAGTGCCAGGCATTGGCATAAAGATTTTTTCTTTAAGTTGAATCATGAACACACAAATACTTCAGCATTGAATAATGTGAATAACTTCTTGAGTGCCTATCCCCTCACTTTCCACCAACATTCTTGTGCCCACATGAAAGATACAGTAAAAATGACTGTCTCTTTTATACAACACAGAGTTTTGGAGAAATGGGTGAGTAGGGTCCAGCACACTGGTTACAATCCTCTATCACAGTCTACATTATGTAACTTTATGTATGCATAGGTATGTTGCAGAGGTGATAAAAAATCCTGTTACTGAATTGCAAAGGTGTGTAACAGGATGCTAGCAAGTGTTCCAATGCACATCAGTCTCTATCAATGCATATTAGCATTCCCTAGCTGGTGCCCAATGCACAATTGGACTGATGCACATTGATCCTAACATGCATTGGTCCCAATTTGCATTGGTCTCTATGCACATCACTCACTTTGCCAGCTCTCCTCGATAGTAACATAACAGCAGTCTCTTACTGGACATGGAACTGCCCAATTTTAATTCTCACAGACACAGGTACATTTGGGAAGACATAGGTTACCAATGGGATTCCTTCCAGTATTACCAAAGCCTCTAACAAATAGCTAAATCCTATTGTTAATCCCAACTAGAATAGATTCATTGAATTAATGGAATTTATCTACAGCATGTGCAGTAGATAAATTCCTTCTACAAGAACTTCAAGAGATGTTCCATCTGAACAGCACCTTTTACATCCAACTCGAATTTTATTTTAAAGTAGCCACTACTTTTGGTAGGGGCTTCCCTACCCTTCTTTCTCTGCCATGCTGGGTGGATATGTGTGTTTGTATGCGCGCATCTGTATCTTTAGGTAGCAGGCTACAGCACTAGTTGCATCTCTACTTACCAAACCTCCGCATGTTGAAAGTGCTACAGATGAGTTTTTGTGCAATCGCAGGACTCCTTGATAAAAGCAAAAGTCTTCCGCTGGGTATGTATGTACTGACTTGGTTCTTCCCTTGCCCAGTGTCTGTATTGTAAATCCAGGGGCCACAAGAAAATTGGAAGTCTTAAGGTCAAGCTGGAAGTCATGGCCAAACCCATGAAAACGGAGGTGCAGTGAGTCCTTTCTTCCTTCTGAGGTTGATCTCTTTCTCCTTTCATGATGGGCAACCGCATGACTTACATAATCCCCCTTTTGGTCTACTTCATATGCTGTCACAATCTCATATTCTGCAATCAGTCAAGATACAGAATCAGAACACACAATGGCACAGATGCCTTTCCAGGCACAAAGACAAGCATGTGCACAGAGGTTTCTCTTTCCAAACTTGCCACTGCAGCTGTGTGGCACTGCTAAGCATCTAGAAGAAGCTTTGAAGCACAAGCAAATAGAATACAAATCTTCAAAAAAATTATATATGCTAATATATGTCTTCATTATCTATGTAGACATGGATCAAGGCCCTGGGAAAACCAAGTTGTGGCAAGGGTTTCATGGACCCCAGCTTAGCAATGCCCTGAATTCAGATAACTACTGATGATTACATACTGAATATAGTAGATGAGGAGGTTGACAATAAGATATAGTACCTTACCTAAGACAGTTGAGTAAGCCTGTACTAGAGGCAAGATCTGAAGGGTAGTTTTGCTGACTCACAGCTTTACCACTGAGCTACTGTTTTAAAGGAACAAATTTGATACTGTCTTCTACTGCCATAGTTCCCAAAAAGTTTATCTTTGAAAAGAAGTGGTTGCTTAGGTTGCTTATATATCCTTATGAGACACAGTGTGGTGTTATTTGACTATTGGACTAAGACACTGGGAGTCCAGCGTTTGAGTCCCTGCTAAGCCATGGAAACCCAGTGGGTGAACTTGGGCAAGTCACACTCTCTCATCCTTGAGGACGGCAAGAGCAAAGTTCTTCTGAACCAACTCTGCCAAGAAAGCCTCACAATAGGTTTGCCTTAGGATTGCCATAAATCAGAAATGACTTGAAAGTACACAACAACAATATAAACTTATCTTGTGATAAATTTCATCGAATCAAGCATGTATAGTACATGTACTCCTCTCATTCTTGAAGTATACATGGTTTTGTCCAAATATTTTTCAGGTGTATAGAAATTGAGGTTCGAGAAGGGAAGGTGAGTAACACTGAAATCTTTTGTAGGTAACTACTGAATACACAAATTCACACATGGGGGAGTTAAGAACTCAGGCTCACACATGCCCCAATCTACCTTCATGTAACACATTTCCTCAGGGTTATTCCATGAAAACAAGGGGCAGAAGTCTCATGGTAGACAAAGAAGATACTTCTCTACACTACACAAAATTAATTGGTAGAATTTAAGCCTACAAAATGAGGTGACATCCATTAAATCAAATCTCTTTAAAAATGTATTAGAGCAATTTACAAAGAAGTACACCAATAGGCACTAGTCATGATGGCTGCGAAACCTCCAGATTCTAAAACAGCACACTCGATACTAGTTGCTGAGAGAAGATTCCTGCCTTCATGTCCTACTTGTGGGCTTTCTGTTGGTATCTGGATGGCTACTGTGGGAAAGAAAATGCTCTATAAAATAGGCTTGTGATCTGACCCAGCTGTGCTATAAGGTTGTCAGGGGGTCTTAAATATATATAGGCATTTTCATCTGTAATTCCTGGATTTACACCAGTGGTTCCTGTAAAAAGTTTTTTTAAAGGAGGATATAGATGCTTTATTTCTCCTTTTTCAACCCATAAAGTTAATTACCTGTGCTCCAAATCCTATTCCTCATCAACAGACCAAATGAAGTAAGAGCCAGTAGCCATGTGATATACGTTCTCTATAAAACTAGCTAGACTATGGCTCCAACAATGTGTTTGGCAATGTCCAGCTACATGATGAGATGGATGCTATCAAGCATGGGATCTCCTGGGTACCAAGTGGTTAAAACCTAGAGATAAATGCCTCTTCACACTGCTCAATCTGCCCCACACAAAAGTGGCTAAATTGCACATGTACAGCCAAAGAGATCTATAAAACAAAGAATAACCTATTATTCCTGTGGCATCTTAGAGACAAATGTTGTGATACATGTTTGCATTTAAAGCAAGAGTGGGCCACAGCGACTAACCAGATGATTTTGGACTGCAGCTTCCACAATCCTTTACCACCGGCTGTGCAGGCTGGGCCTGATGGAAACTACATATATTAAAAACACATGGAAGGTCACAGTTCCCTAACATTTTAAAGATCTAGAGAGGGTGCTTAGGTAAGCAGTACAGCTCATGTTTAAAATGCGGAAAGTACCAACTTTAGTCCCCAACATCCTCAGATACTATTCACTAAGGTTCTTGTCTAAAAACTTGGGAAATCACTTGGAATCAATGCAACATCCACTTCTCGTTGTTCTTCCATGCAAGAATGAACATTGTTCTTGCAAACAAAACAACTTCTGTTGTTCTTGTATGCATTTCATTTTTTTCATTTTTTTAAAAACAGAACTCTGATGATTTTTCACATTTTAGAAGTATCTTGTGAAAAATTCCTTTGTATAAAAACAGTGTATTTTGCATGCACTTTTTTTTAGCAAAAAAGCCCACCCTATTATAATTCTTTTTCAAATAATGTTCCAAAATGTGAAAAATCTTGTGCCAGCTGACTATTGTTTTGATGTGTCAAGGCACTCTTCCTCACTGTAATTGAGAAAAGTTGTGAATACTCCATATACCCATAAAATGGTGTTGGAGAATACTGCGCTGGACAGGTCAGTGGTCTGACTCTAAGGCAGCTTCCAATGAAATTGAATTCAGGGTGAGCAGATGAACCAGGGAAAAGAGATGAGGATTGATGAGGATGTTTTTCCATCCTTATTCCTGTCTACTCAAACTCCTTTCCCCTCAAGTTACTTTCCTGATCCCAAAGACTCGGAGGCAGAGATCTTTTTCTCCTAAAACAAAGACATAGCTGGGTTGACTTTAAGCAGACAAATAGCAGAAAGAGAAAGGACTAAGTAGTCCCTTGCCAATCCAGTGTCCAACCTATGACAGGCATTCCTGCCCCTTTTCTATGGGTAGTGGGAAATCATATGATGACTGAATGTTAATCCATCGTGTTATTGGAAGTGCTTTCATACTTCCTCTCACTTTTTTACAAGAGCCACTACATGATAGGATGCAGTCATCCAATTCCATTTACTTGTACTTCACGATTGAAAACAGTTCTGTACCTCTGCAGGCTCACTCTCATCACTAGTTATGCTGCTGTTAATCTCTGACCTCTCTATAACCAAAAGGCAGTTGCAGATTCTATGTTTCTGCACATGTTTCCCACGTCACTGCTGCTGTAATTTTATCAGATCAGCCACAGTAGTGAGGTGATGACAGAAACAATGTTACTGGCTTGCTAGAAACAGTGACTTTTCAGCAGCTCTCAGGAAAGAAAAACAGCAGCTCAATTTTGAAACTCTGTCCAGATGGAAGTGTGAAATCAGAAAATGTTCATTTCAGTTCCAGAGCTCCACTACACTGTGGACTTTCTGAGTGCCGTGCAACCAGGGAACTGCTTTGTTCTGTTCAGTGCCAGAAGGGAGGACCCATAGCTCAGTAGTGAAGACTTGCTTTTCATGGAGAAGACCCCTGTCTCAATCCCAGGCACTGCAGATGCAAAAGGATCAGGTAGATCAGGTAGTAGCCCCAAAGATCAGAGCTTGGAAAGTCACTTTTTGGACTACAATGCCCAGAATTGCCCAGAATGGTTGATAGCCAGACTGGCTGGGGGATTTTTGCAGTTGCAGTCCAAAAAAGAAACTTTCTCAAGCTCTGAGCTCTTGGGGAGCTGCTGCTATCAGGATTGGCCTTACTATTAGGTAGATTAAAGTAGCTGTTTTAAAGGGTAGGTGTTAGGAGGCGGCAAGTAGCAATGGGGTGATAGAGCTGTGCATGCAGCATGGCCTGTCTACACTCACAAGCCTAGTACTTCGTGTCAAAGCAAGATTCAACTGCCTATTTGGTCAGCCTCTGTGTGTGAAATGAGAAGGGGTATTCATTTGATTCAGGTGGCAAAATCACTTGGATTCATTCTGGCTGACACCCAGAAGAGACCATGCTGTTCTAGATGGAGGTCTGGTGTAATGGAGCTTCATTATATTCAAACTCTATGGACCATAACATTTTTTGCATTAATATATAATGCCTTTTAAAAAAAATGTAAAAGCAGATGTGATTTCTTAGTGATTCTGGAGCTAGCATTTGTTCTGCATTTTAACCATAGATAACCACACCACACAGTTTATTCTGATAGCACTGGGAATTGAGTAATGGGGTCATGTTGGGGCCCAGGAGGTCTTACTTGATATTACAGAGGGGTAGGGAGAATTAAATGCATGACACAGCTCTACCTTTGGCAACAACTATGTATTTCATACAGTGGATTCCAATCTACACAGAATAGCAGTTTCTGCAACGATCTTTAAATAAATACATCCCTAGAGCATCTTAAATCAAGTTAACAAGAAGTGTCCCATTTTAATCTGAATAAGACTTTCTTGAATGCTCTGGGATAGTAACATTCAAATTTAGCACCCTCTAGTGTTCTCAGATTTTCTTTTCTTGTGTAACTTCCCTTAATAAAGCCTTGTAAATCAGCCCCCAGTCCCAAAGTTACTAGCCTGAAAATATTTTTCATGTTTTTACAGGCTTATTTTTTAATCCCGAGAGGGACTGATGGAAGATGAACAGCTTTACTATCTAAACTGCATATACAGAAAAGGAACAGAAGCTTAGTGGGCTGGTAACAAAGGCATAGTTCATTCTGGCCATTTACCACCAGCCAGTCAGGTTTCTGTGCTAGACCTGAGTGAGATATGCCTGCTGTGCATTGAGGATAGAAAACATCAGACTAGTAGAGGAGACAAGGAACATCCACAGCTGCTTCGGTATCTTGTTGCTCAGTGAAGAAATGTTATGAGTTACTAGAAGAAGAGTTGAATGTTTTACCTTTCTTGTAGCAGTCCATTTAGCTTCTGCCCTAGGCAGGGAGGGCAGTAAAGTGTTTTCCTATATCCAGTGGCAGATTGTGGCTCTTCATGTCAGTAAAGTGGTGAATCCACTGTAGGTTTTAATTTAAGCTTCAAACAAGCTGAACCTATTATGATTCAGCACCTTGGATAGCACTTTTAAATTTCAGTCTAAAACCTGGAGCAGGTTACCGCTATGCTGTCAAGGAAATCATTAGCCACCACTGCCTAAATCCATCATAGAAATATGGTGGGATACCAGAGGAGGAACAAAATATTCCATCCCTATTCTGGCAGCCTGATTACTCATTTGGCTGAAATTTCTAATCACCAATGGAGATCAAGTGATAGGTCAAAAACAAGGCTGTTACAACAAAATGCTTGTGCTTTTCAATATTACTACAGGATGGAATTGTTCCAGTAGGGTATTAGGCATCCCAGTGTTTTACGTGGCTAATAAAAAGCTGAATTTATCATGATTATGGAAAAAAGGTGTAGATTGTGTGTGTGTGTGTGTGTGTGTGTGTGTGTGTGCGCGTGTGCATGGGCGTGTTTGTGGATCTGGACGGTTAATAAACCTCAGTTTCAATTTCCAGCTATACTTAAATGTTTGAAACACAAAAACAGAGCAAATCACTGACTGGCTCAGATCTTTACTGGGCTCATACCACCCCACAGCAAGACCTCACTGAGGGCAAGAGTTATTCATTAGCCTGAATGTGTGTGGGTGTTATTTCCTCATCCATTAAGTTATTACTGTTAGGTTTTAAGTTGCAGGGCAGCCACTCCAGACTGGAAGAAAGCCAGTAGCAAGTATATCAGTTTAATTTAAGAAAGCCACACTAAAATAGCTTATGCATTAGGTGCATGTGGAAATCCATTAACAGGGACCAAAAGCAACATATCAAATACATATAACAATCACTACTATTCAAAATATCAACAAGATAAATTAAAGAGTTTGACCTTCTTATCAATAAAAACAGAACTTGACATTTATAGAAAGCAGCCATTTTTACAGCCCTATCATAAGCATATTCATGTGGAATTAGTCTCACAAACCAGTGGGACTTACTTCCTAGTAAATGTACTTAGTCAACTTAGTCAACTGTACAAAGTAGATTTAACAGGCTGATCCTTTTTGCTCATAATATTTAGCTTGGTCCTCACAGAATTCTATAGCTAATCCTAAGAAATTTTAACTGAAAGCAAGCTTTGCTGTGTTCAACGGGGCTCATTTCCTAGAAAGTATGCTTAGAAATGCAGGTCTACAGACTGTTTATTTGGATGTATGCAACTCTCATTGACCCCAGTGGAATCAAACCTACTGGCAAAGAAGCATGCTTTAGGATCAATGTTCGTATAACACAGATGTTAAGAAGCCAAATTTCACAATACCTGGAGATTTCAGAAATATGAGCTACCCATACAAGATCATACTAATACGGCATAAGGGCCATATAGGATGGTACATTATAATTGCATGCCCATGCATGCTTACCTAGCCCGATATACAGTGAAGCTAATGACTAAACATGCACAGGGTTTTTATGCTGTACCAGTTCTATTAGTCTAACATTAGCGGACATACGCAATGAATTATAAAAGAAGTCAAAGGATTGTTGTTTTGCAAAGGCATCAGTCACCTCACGCCCTGTTATATATAATTGGAACAATCTAAAGGTTCATACAACTTAGGAGCTGCTACGGAAACCCTTACAAGGGTTCTGCTGACTTACCACGGATGTCCGTGAAGTCCAGCAAGTTGGAGCGCAAAGAGGGAAGGAGGGGGTTTGGAGTCGCAACTTCTGTTTGACCCACACATGCCACAGGTGCAGCCTAGGGGCAAACAATACATGGTAGCATGTAAGCAATGCAACGAAAATCGAGAAAAAGAAGAAAAAAGTCGGGGGAAGAAAATTGTCTGGTTTTTAATCTTGCAAGGATACAGTTAAGGCAAACAAGGCTGGAATAAGGAAGAGCTTTCTTTAAGAAATAAAATGAAATACAATAAAAAAAAATTAGCTATACAGACATCGTTCACGGAAGGGAAGGGGAGGCAGAGGAGCGAGAGACAGAGTCGGGTCTACCACGCTCGCCCCCGTGGAAGTTACCTCGAGCTGTATCTCCAGGAGAAGCCAGAGCCACAGCCTCCCTACGCCGCTTGCAGGCATCCTCCCACAAAAGGGGGGATTTGGCGACCCCACCCCTAGCGACGGTACGACTCGGATGGAGAGCGGCTGGCTGCGGGTGTGGAAAGCGAAGTGGAGCCCGCTCGCCGGGTGGCAGAGACCTGCATGCTCTGCGGGAGCGCGTACGTGTGTCTTGTTCGGCAGAGGCAGCCTAAGGAGAATTCATGACATGAATGAACAGCTCCCGCTCGCCCTCTCGCTCTCAGTCTCCCGCTCCCCGCCCGCGTCCACTTTGTTTGCGACGAGGAGGACGCCCAGTGGCTAAAGGGTGCCTCTCCGAGAGGGCGGGTGGGAGCGTAGGTGGCGGCGGCGGCGGCCGAAGCGACGGGGCCGGCCGGCGAAGGCGAAGCCGGAGGGAGGCTGCGGGGGGCGCCAGGTGTACCTCTCCATGCCCGCGCCCCTCACGTGAGCTTCTGCCGCAGCCTCCGGTTTCCGCGGCGGGAGGGGGAGGCGCCCGGCCCCCGCTGATTGACAAGGACGGCCCGCCCAGCACCTGCAGCCGCGCGCCCCCCCTCCGCCGCCGCCGCCGCCGCCTCCCACCCAGGCGCGAAGAGCAGCGCCCCGCCGAAAAGGAGGGAAGGGAGGGTAGGTGGGTGGGTCGGTGGGACTCGCCTCTCAATCTCCGTGCCTCTCTCTTTGTCCCCCGGAGCAAAAGGGGCAGGGGACGGTCAAACGTAAGCAGAAGGGAATGCAAAAGAGAGAGAGAGAGAGAGGCTGACTGACTGACTGAGGAAAAGCATGGCGCTTCCTGGGAGCCAAGAAGGGTTAATACGGGCCTGGAGCTCACTAGCGGGTTGGGCCAGTGTTAAGTGAAAAGTGCTCTCGAGAGGACTGCTGCTGTTTTGTGCCTTCAAGTCGTTTCCGACTCATGACGCCCCGAAAGCCACCCTGTCAGAGGTTCTGAGGCTGAGAGTGTGTGACCCGCCCAAGACCACCCCGTGGGCTTCCGTGGCTGAGCAAGATATCGAAACCCGGTCTCTAGGGTCGTGGTGTGATGCTCAAACCGCTACGCCACGCTGATTCCGTGGGATAAGTGCACATTGGATTACACCGTGCATCTGGAGACAGCTTTTGTAAAAAATTCTTTGTCAGACTTGGTCAAATTAATGAAAGGCTATCGCCTCGATTTCTTTCAGTGCTGCACAGAGTGGCCTGAGGTGATGCAACCTTGAGCTGGAATAGGGAATGTTTCCACATCCGAAGTCGGTGGGGATGCCAGATTTACATGTCCCGCCTCTTGTTAAAAAACCAGCAAACACCTCCGTGCAGCAATAATACCAATAAAGGAGAGGCAACTTTTTTCTGTTGTGCTGTTTTTTTCTAAATGAAGGGAGTATTATTATTCTTTTAATGAGAGGAAATACTCAAAGATGGCCTCTCCCATCTGCACCCTGAAGTGTTCTGGTTCATCTAACCCCCAGAAGAAAGGGAGACATAGCTCAAGATTTGCAAAAGATGGTTGTGTTAGTAGGCCCGAGGTGTGGACGAATGAAAATGTCCAGCAAATGATTTAAGCATTCCTGGCCCAGAAATTTCTGAAGTGTGACTCCAAAAAGACCCCTGAACATGGCTGCAAAAGTACACACAAGCCAAAATGCCTTGGGTGTTTAAAAAAAGTAATAATACTTTTCTGAGTATCATAACGAATGTCTCCAATTTCTTCTGTGGATTTAATTGCATATTTCTCAGGTTCTGCTTCTTATGATCCTTCTAACAACTCAGGACCTGACCACCATATTCTGCTGCATGGGTAAACCGAACATAACTTACAGTAACCTTACCTACAGGAGTTATCTTAAGGTGTCTGAGATGCATGGAACTTTCCCTCCCGTTTATATTTCCATGCACCAGTTTGAATGCAGCCTGTAACTGTGGGCCTACATTTGTAGCCCCAAGAATGGGAGTGGGAATTCTGACACTGAAGACAGCATCTGAGCTGGTGGTGGCTGATCAGAAAGGGGGTCTTGGGGTTGTGATAGATGCCTTAATGAAAACATCCACACCACCTTTGGATGTTTTGTTATAATGTATCTTTTGTTAGTAAACTTGATGTGAACTGTCCTGAGTGATATTTTTAAGAGTAGAAACTGGAAGTATAAAATTTTGAAAATGTATTACATATATACACGTCAGCACTAATGAGGTTTTGTTTCCTTTAGATGTCAGAGCACTGGAGACTTCTGCAGTCTTTGTGATATTTGCTTTATTTAATAATAGTATAACAGAAGACAAAGAGAACAACAAGCTTGTAGAATTGCCACTGTTCATCCCCAGGATCCCTGCTTCCTTATCTACAGAACTGCCAAGCGCATTTTCTCACATATAGTCTGACAAGCAGGGATTTTGCAGGTAACCTTAAACAAAGATTTGTGAAATCCCAGAGTCCTTGGCCCTTTCTTCAGGATGGCGTCCTCGTGGCATGGGGACGTGAGAGGTACGGGATGATGACAATGCTTCTGCATGACATCATCCCAGTCCCACCTTTCTCATGTTGCCAGCCAGCATGATTGCGGGGCATATCATTGACAGAAAAAGTCCATCAATGACCCCTGATCGCACAAGCCTTCTGTCACAGCCGGCCATGCAGAAGGGCCAGAAGCACAATTATGCGCTTCTTTCCCCACTGCAGCATGGAAAGAAGGCCAGCTGCAATTCAGAAGGAAAAGGAATGTCCCTCACACACCCTTCTGCAGGCAACCAGTCGGGTGCAGAGAGGAGTGCTGGGGACACACTCCTATCCCAGCAGAGGTACTGTCAAGATTGTGACGGGGTGATGTGTGAAAGCGTCATCCTATGGAAAGGGCCTTTGTATTTTAGACCAGAAGTGAGCAAGCTTCAGCCTCTAGATTTCTTTTTTTTAATTTTGGACTTCAGTTCCCATTCTTCCTTATCCTTGGCTACGTGGGACGGGATAACAATAACAATAATAATTCCTCATTGTTGACTACATGGGGTAGGACTGAAATTGCCCATTCCTGTTTTAGACAAAACCCTAATGATAAACTCATTAGACATCAGCAGCAGCCAGACTAGATTGTGATTACACACTGAATACAAAGCAGCAGTTCTTCTAGTTCCTGGAATGGCAAAATTGCTTTGTTTCCTGTTTATTGTTTCCTGGGATATTTTACTTTTATAAAAAGATACATTCTACTTCTTCAGCTAACAACAATTCTCTACAAAGAGAAAACTGTTTATGACCACTTATGGAAATGGGCAGAAATGCATTTGCAAAAGAAGAAAGCTAGAGTGAAAGACTACTCAGATGGCAAACTTTGACCAAACTTTACTTGTTTCACGGAACAATAACTTTAAAGCATGTTTTGTTTTCTTGTACCTTCACATGGCTCACTGAATTGATTTAGAACTTGCTTTGTATGTGTTGGTCAAAGGATTCAGCTGCATGGAGAAAGTAAAGTCTGAAACAGTGAATCCGTATTTACAGGTCACAGTTAGTTTATCTGCATTTGGTTGTTGTATACATGATGACAGACCACTGAATGTGTGAACTGACGCCACAGAATAGCATTGGTTTTGGAGGCATCAGGCAAAACCAGAAATTCTGTTTGGGGTTTTATATCATTGAGGGTTCATTTGTACATGCAGATCATTAGCTGAGGATTGTCACTAACCATATTTTGTCTGAATAATTTCCAAGTCTTGTCCACAGAGCAGCATGGGTTGCCATCGTGAATAAGAAAATCTCATTATTTATGATTGGACTTAGTAGTCATTATCTGAAGTAGGGAAAGGTAACACTGCTTAGTGGTAGAAGTTGTTGATTTAAAGTAAAACACTTTTTTAAAAAAATGTTAACTCTAAATGGATTTCCGGATTATAACATTCCAGTGGGTATAGCCCGAAAGTGCTTTCTGGAAGACAAAGCAATGAACTTGTATACTATTCTTCATAGTATTACATCTAATTTCATATATATTTGGTTGTTGTTCAAAAGTTCACACCCATTTTTTTAACCTTAGTTGCAACTAACTTTAAAAACATAGACTAGTACACGAAATTTAAATATAAAATAAGTGTTCAAAAATAGTGTATTTTGAATATGAGTATTAGTAGTAGAGGTGATCCCCCTCAATGAGAAAACCATTTCACATTGGTAACATGCAACTATGCTGTACCATACTATAGTACATAGAAGCAAGTTCTACTGAGTTCAGAGGGGCTTTACCAGTTAAGTAAATGCAGTCCTCCCTCCACATTCGTAAGTTTGACTTTTGCAGATTTGATTATTCTTGAGGTGTGTGCGTGCCTTCCCTCTCCATTGTCCTCCTATTCCCTTGCGTTTTGCCAGGCGCAGAGAAGGAATGCAAGCATCCAGACAAAAGGCAAGAAAATGGAGGGGGGAGGCACACTTCCTTCCCCCCTCCAGGGCGCCCCCTCCCATTCTCTTGCCTTTGGCATTGGTACTGAGAATGTGCCGAGGCAAAAGGCAACAGAGGGGGGTATGAAAGGAACTGGAAGGGTGGTCACAATGTGGAGTTATTTGTGGTTTTTCTATTTTTGCAGGGGTCCTACACCCTGAACCCTTGCAAAACTGGAGGGGCCACCATACAGCTTTACAGATTCAGGAGGATAAAATAAAATAATCCAGAATATTTCATATTTTCACCTCCTCACATCCAAGAGTAAGCTTTCCTGTCTCAGATTAGAGATCCTTAACACACAAATCAAGGTTCCTGGATCAAACACACTGCTTTAGAAAAATGGAAGCTGGCTCCTAGAAACTGATGCTTGGCACCAGGAATTTGGAAAACCCTCCACCCAAGAAACTAGGTAACAACAATATGATGGGTTATTTCTGAAAAGAATAGCTTCTCCTGATAGGTAGCATGAGAGAAGTGCAGGAGACTGAAATAATGGAAGTAATTAACCATAAATGATACAATTTTCAGGTAGTCATAAGAATTTATTATTCATTTTGATGGCTTTATCACTGGGAGAACATGGATGTGTAAGCATCAAACTATCTTGAGATGGCCCAAGAATATGCTAAATTTCTGAATGGATGCACTGTTATTGAACCAAGGACAATTGGTTGTAGTATTGGAGATCATTCCAAACTGGCCAAGCAAAATAATATTTCCCTACCAAATGTCCACTGAAATGAATTGTGATGGATCAAGGAAGCGGAACATGTTAAAATATTTGGAAAAGAAGAAATAAATTCCAATGGATATTAGTGTCTTTCTTTTAAATATATCCTGGAGAGCCCACATGATAACAGTGGTCTGAGTTTTAGATTATGACTCTGGAGACCAGGTTTCAAATCCCCACTTGGGCATGGAACCCACTGGGTGATCTTGGGCAAGTAACACTTTCTCAGACTCAAGAGGAAAGCAAAGACAAAAGGGCTCTCAACAAATCTTGCCAAGAAAACCCCATAATAGGTTTGCCTTAAGGTCGCCATAAGTCAGAAAAGACTTGGAAGCACACAACAAGATTTGACAATTTAATACTAGCTGCATTTATTGAAACTGCAGGTGGAAATGGGTTTCTGATCCAGTCTCACTTATACAATTGCACCTCCATATTCACAAGGGTTCAGGGGTACAGAACCCTCATGAAAGTGGAAAAATTGAATAATTATCCCCCACAAACCCCCTCCCATTCCCCTCTGAAGGTCCCCCATCCCTTTCCCTTAGCTTTGGACCTGGAGTTCCCAGGAGGGAAGAAAAAAGACAAGTTAAAGGGCTTACTGGTACTTTCTCCTCAGACAGAGAAGAGCAGAGCACTGAGTTCTGGCATTCTAGCTACTTCGGGTTGCCATCTTGAGAAAGGAGATTCTTCCCAGAGAGGAGAGGTTGGAGCAAAAAGAGCACCTGACCAATCAGCAGCCATTACGCAGCAGAATGTGCAGCCACGTAGCAGAGAGGACATACCTCTAATGTCTATTGGAATTACAGTAAAATGTTTTCACCTGCTAACAGGAAGACAGCAAGTAGGGAGCCAGCTTACCCTCCCCAGAAGGGGGTAGGCATTCCAGAGACAAGGGCAGCCTTTCCTTGTTCCATAGATCACTGTGGCCTATCTCAGGCCCTGAGATTTTAGGGCCACAACCTGTGACCTAGGGACAACCCCTCATGATGACATGGGAGTATGTCTTGATGATGTCATTAAATAGATGTCATTAACTATATTAAGCATAACCACCATTGCACAGAGAATGGTATTAAAATGGGGGGGGGGGGAACCATGCCAAATCTAACAAGGAAAATTGTATGTGCATGATTTTCAAGGCAGTGGTCTCACTCTGAGATTTCTCTCCTTCTCCCTGAGAATGGGAAAAGAAGAGGCAGACCCTGAGAGCTGGCAACCTACCCCCTTCTAGCCATACACAGCAAGCATGCAAGGATGGACTGGTTGATCTGAAAGATGCAAGCAATCCTTCCAGTGCTGCTACTGTACATTTATATAGTGCATCAACAAGGCTACAATTTTAAATTTTGCAGATTTTTTTAAAAAAATGAACCACTCTTGAACTAGCCAAAACAACTAACAAACAATCATAACATGCTGCAAAGATTTTTTAAAACCCATTTTTCCACCTACCACACAGGGATGAACTAAGTCAGAATCTACTTTCCTAATTTTGACTCCATTTAGCAGCAAAGAGAATCGAGGGATAGAGAAGCATTCATGTTAACATGGTACTACTTATTACTTACTATGAAGAGCCCCATCTGTCTGATGTCTACACCAAACGCAGAAGATTAGAAAACTGGCAGACAGTGGAGTATGACACAACTTCCAGTTCTGTGACAAATTGCATGGCATTTGGCAGATATCTTAGCTGCGGAGGCTCATCCAAAAGAAGGAGCTGGCTGAGAACTCTGCACAGATGCATACAGTTGACTCAGCATTCCAACTGCTTTGGCTCCCTCCTTTCCCATCCAGACCAAAGCATCAAATCTCATGCTGTACATTTAGAGAGACGAATAAAAAGGAAATGTATCCCTTATACTGTCTGTATACAGTGGAGAGAATACAGACCAGAACAACAGAACAAAGGTGGCACCTCCTAAAGAATGGAAACAAAAATAAAAGAGAAAACATCACCCCTGTGCCTTTATTGGTTGTGTGGAAGAGGATCTTTCTCCAGTCTCAGGTTTTCTGTCCTCCTGCTCCCATGACAAATCTGCATCTGCCAAAAATACCCCTTTTCTGATCAGATATGAAGTAGCAAGTTGATACATAAAATACTTTGTTGAGATGGCTTGGTGCTTAATGGGAAAGTGAATATGACTTCTTGTTATCATCATTTTTGTTTTGTACCTTCAAATCATTTCTGACTTATGGCAACTCTAAGGTGAACCTATCACAGAGTTTTCTGGGGCTGAGAGTGTGTAATGTGCTCAAGGTCATATGGTTTCCATGGCCGAGCGGTGAATCAAACGCTGGTCTCCAGAGCTGTAGTCAAACACTCACACCACTACACCACGCTGGCTGTAATGCAGGTGAAATAAAGGGTCTAGTACACAAGATGGCTCTTTGTAAAATACACAAAGTTTAGCGTAAAACTTTGATGGTATTTGGACAAACACGTTCATTAGTGCTATATTACTAATTCAAGAGATACATCATAAATATGTGTGTACGTGCATACTTTCATTTCATCTGTTGATTTATGGCAACCCCATGAATTTCATACATTACATCCCTACTCATCCCTTTGTTTTCCAGCAACATGGAAATAGCCATGTGCGTGTTGGGGGGCTGCACTACTAAAGTTGGGTTTTAGGAGGAGTTTTGGTTGTTGCACTGTCAGAAGAGACTCGGACCTCCACAACTACCATAAAAGTAAATTGTGATGGTGTGAGTCAGAGCTATGCCATCTTAATTAATTAAAAGGAATCTACAGTAACAACAAAGTGGAGGAACAGAATCCTAGAATTCAGAAAGTTGGAATGAAAGATAGATGAGATGGTTCAACCACAGACAGCTAAATATTAATTTTAGGCACTTAGAAATAGGTTATTTCAGTGGGAATTGCTTCCATTTTCTATTGCTCTCAGCATCCATGAAACGTCACCTATCTAGCTGAGCACACTCACCACCAATGGTATGGTGGCTGGTCAAGGGCTCTGTAAAATGTCATGGTTTTTGCTGCCTGTTTTAAAAGGCAAAAACAAGGTGATGTCAAGCATACTGGGAGACCACTTAACATGATGGTGAGCTGTGTTTGGCTTGATGTATTACAAATCAAGCATCTGACCCACTGAGCATGCTTAGAGTTGCATTTGTATGAATATTTTAATATTTCAATGTAGCTTTGATTGAAATACTGTGATACAAATATGTCTTCAGCTGACAATTTTTCACCTGATAAAGAGATATAAATCAGAAGAAATAACTCATTCAAAGTAGAGTAACTTTCTTGTCTTTACATTGGCAAAGCGTAGTGACTAAAATGATGTTCAAAGTTTACCTCATTTAAAGCTAGTATAAATTTATGAGTGTTGTTAGACACTTTTTCCATGTCATTCAGAATCACAGAACTGTTAGGCAGTCATGTGGGAGGATATTGGCTTTTTCTCTTCTAAAGCACATATATATTTACACACCACACCTGAATTGTTGCTACAAGATGCTCTGAAGACACTTACTATACAGTCCCTTATTTACTATGAATAGATGATTATTTCAGGGCAGATCAAGTATGCAATCTTCTGGGGCAATCAAGAAGATCACATGTGGGAAAGCTTCAGATCTGGGAGATTTATATGAGGAAAGTGGTACAGGATTGTCTGTGTCGTATAATCTGATTCTACTGACCAAGGTTCTGGGCTGAAGTGATAGTGTATCAGGTTGATCTATAAAGCTTGAGTTCAAGTTATCTGAATGACTGTATCTTTTTATAAAGCCGCATGAGCTGTAAGATCTTTGGAGAAGGCCCTTGCCCCACTGCTGTTGCCTTCCCAGACGTAGTTGGTGAGTGTGGAGATCTAGGGCCAGCCAGGGCTAGAACAGACCAGGCCTTCTTTCTTTTCTCCCTCCCTAGAGAAGCAGCACCCCTTTTTATAATTATCATCTCCTGGCTCCCTCCTCACACTTTATCATATCCCCGCTTTCCCTAAACCCACAACTTTTGTGGAAAAAGGAAAAGCATCTTAAAGGTTAACTCAAAGGAAGATATAACTTGTGGTAGTGTGTGGTAAATGGATTAAATCAAATGCAAAGTATTTCATGGGATCTGGAAGTTATAAAAATAATTGTGAGTTTATTTAAAACAGCAACAAGGAAAAAGTGTTGGGTAAATCAATAATTTCAAACAGCACAGAACTTCACTCCATATACACAGGCAAAAACTTCCATATGTTCACAGGTCTTTGGCTTTCCTTCCACTTATAGGCCCTTTCCGCACCTTACCTTCTTCCGGTGCTGGGGTGCGGGGATCACACGAGCAGCCTCTGGCGAGAGGCTCTCGCGTCCGGTGTCCTTTGGCTCCACACGAGCTGCCTGCTTGCGTGAGAGCCCCGCCTCTTCCTTCTGCAGTGCAGCCTGGGACCTTCCCAGGCTGCGCTGGGGCAGGAAGCACAACCGGTGCGGCTCCGGAGGCTCCGCATGCCAGGTAAGTGCACGCGGGGCCTGGGAGCAATGCAATTGTGCACCATTTTCAGCTTCTAGCCAAAACTGAAAAGGTGCGCAATGGGCACCTGCCGCCCCTGGAGCGTCGCGCAATTGTGAGTGCGTCATGCAGCTCGCTCCTCACAATTGCGCAACACTCCAGGCCCTCATTCACATGGAAAATGTCATGTGAAAAGGGCCCTAGAGTTATTTTACCAAGTATAGGTCAACCCTTATGACCTAAGTCAACATAAGTTTGGTCTCCCCTCTTTCTCTCTAGACTCTTGAGTAGACCACCACTAATACTCAGACAACCTCTATCTCTCTGGTTGAATGAAGTTCTCTCTCCACACTCTCCCTTGCCCTGGAATATCACTGAAGGAATTCTTTTTCTAGACCCTGTTCCTGGTATATATGTGTTATGATGAATCACCTGCATAGCCCCTTCCTCTGACTAAAGCTGGGTTCTTCAATCAGAGAGCCAATCAGATTAGATCATTTTCTGTTCCTAGGCTTCTTTACTAGTCATGCCCCCCCCCCGGGGGTTTACCACAGTAAATAGAAGGGATAGGTTCTTCTTCATGTCTGCTCCCAGACTTTGGAACTCCCTACCAAGGCAGGCTTGGATGACTGCCTCCTTGGTTTCCTTCTGACTGCAAGTGAAAACTTTTCTGCTTCAACAGGTTTTCAGGACTTGATCACAATGGGCTTTTACTGATGTGTTGGATTGTGGGTTTTTACACACACACACACACATATATATATTGTAAATAATTTTTAAATTAGTTTAATTCTATAGATTGTTTAGGTTTTTTTTGAAAAAACATACTTTACTGATATTTTTGTACATTTTAAAATTTCTTTTAGTATTAATATCGTGAAAGCTGCTCATTTGGGGGAAAGGCAAAACATAAGGGAATATCATCATCATTTGTGACATGATTTCCCTCCAACCAAAGATGCAGAGCCCAAGCTGTAGTCCCCAGTTTGGGACTCAAGATGGGTTACAACAGATTAAGAAAACACAGTTAAAAACTCAAAAAATGTGAAGTTTAAAGTGATTAAATTATCAAAAAAACTCATTTAAGTATGCAACAGCACAACAAATAATAGCAAATAGAAAATCCAGCACACTGTAAGGCCTGTGATACCTGAATGAGTCCTCAAAGATCTGGAAAAACAGAAAGGTCTTCACTATTTAGGTGGGATAGGCCTTGTGCAATTAATAATTGAATGCCTCTTGAGGCACAGAAGTCTGTGAAAAGAAAATTTGGAGTGCTAGTCTAACTTCTCCAGGAATCGAGTTCCAGAGACTGGGGCAACCACTGAGGAGGCTCTCTCCTGTGTTCCCACCATACGTATCTGTGATTGCTGGCAGAAAGAATGGACTTTGTAGCATATCTCATAATGCAAGCAGATACATAAGAATAAAGTCTTTCAAATAACCTGAACCTGACTATACAGGGCATTTTGCCATGCCAAGAAGACTACTGTGTTTTTGTTGAGGAAAGTTTTGATAAGACTTCTAAGGCAGCTATTATGTCCATCCCTTCTTAAAACAAATGAACCAGGATTCACCAGAATATAGTTTGAAAACAATTGGCAGAGCATATTTGACATTATTCAACAATGAATGATGCAAGAGAATTTCATATTAGTCTTTAAAAGTAATGGTGTTTTTAAACATCTTGATAGATTGAAATACAGTGCTAAACAGCATTTGTCAGGTTATACCTATACCTTTGAACCTGTCAACTGCAGATTAATCAAGAGATGCTGATAAGTCTAAGATATTTGAACTGTGAGTTTAAAAGGTTTATATCCTAAAAGTATATTCAAATTTAGCTTTGCAATTTTCCATTTAAGTAGAATGGCAACATTAAACTTCAAATATCATTTGTTTATTCAAATACTTCTATCTTGCCATATCTCATGGGGTCTTACAGCATCATACAAGTACAATACCTTTAAATAGCTTAAAACAAATCAGAACTTAAAAAGCAATCATTTAAACAGACCTGCCTGCCTGCCTGCCTGCCTGCCTGCCTGCCTGCCTGCCTGCCTGCCTGCCTATCTATCTATCTATCTATCTATCTATCTATCTATCTATCTACCTACCTACCTACCTACCTATCTATCTCAGCAAATACATGTGATATTAATTTCATTTATAGAGCAGAAGTAGCAAAATTTGAGTCCATTTTTGAATGCTTTGAACAACACCTGTAACAAAATTTTAAAGATATTTATTCTCAGGGCCATCTTGGGAGACTGTGGGTAACTTGCCTGCTTGACTTAGGCCCTTTTTGCACGGCATTTGCCATGCGAAAGGGCCCCTCGAGCATCCCGCGAATGTGAGGAGCAGTCCACATGATGCACTCACAATCGCATGATGCACCAGGGTCTGGCAGGTGCCGCTTGCACACTTTTTCATTTTCAGCTTTCAGAAACTCCCAGGCTGCACTGCGGAAGGAAGAGGCAGGGCTCTTGCACAAGCGGGCAGCAGCTGCAGAGCTGAAAGAACTGGGATGCAACAGCCTCTCGCTGGAGGCTGCTCACGCGATCCCCATACCCCAGCTCTGTGAAAAGGTGCGTTGCGGAAAGGGCCCAGATTAAGGAGAAGGTGAAGGGGCAGAACAGTGTGACTGAACCTTACAGATCCCTCAGGGCCTCTTGTTGTCTAGTTCAGCCCAGGCCAGAAACAATCTACTCCCTTCCTGAAATATCAAGGCCTTGCTTTTGGGATGGGAATTGTAGAACCATCCAGATGTTGCTCAATTTGAATTCCTTCACCGTTAAGTGTGCTGCCTAGGAGTAAAGGGGACTGCCGTTCAACAACAGTTGGGAACCTGCATGATACCCATCCCTGCTGCACTTGAACAGAAAACATCTCAGAAGTCTGTCTACCATCAAAGGAGAGTCAGGTGCCCGATTTTTCTTGATACAGGAGCAGTTCAAATTCAGAGTCAGAGTGAAGGTGGCATTGTTGGGTTTTACTTAACAAGGATTGATTGTTGTAGACTCTCAAATTCTCCATCTGTGGATATTGTCCATGCTTGCCTTGAAACACTTTCTGTCATTCTCTACTTGCTCTAAAATAGCCTCCTCTAACAGCCAACTGATACCCTTTACATTGGGCTACAACTTCCATCTGGCCTTGCTGGCTTGGGATGGTGGGAACTGTCGTTCAACACTTCTGAAGGGCTGTTCCAAAACTGAGATGAGAGTTGTGTGGCCCTTCAGATGTTGTTGAATCACAATTCACAGCATCCCATGGTGCTGGCTTAGCTGGCTAGGTCTGCTAGGAATTACAGTTCAACAACATCTGGAGGGCCATATAAGTCGCAGCCCTGCTGTGAGACAACAGCACTGGTGGGGATGGGGCGGAATCAATGTTTTTCATCACAAAGCCATACACTAATGGTCTACAACCAATTTGCCAGATTCAGGTCTCAGTTACATGTTTAGTCCAGAAACTTACTGTGCAGCTGTTTCATCTCTTATTCAGCAATTTCCACACTCCCCAATTTCCCTGTGCAGTTTGTCAAATTCTTTTATTCGTTAGATAAGGAACAAGCTTTACCAACTTTAGCAGAACTGATCCACATCTCCTAGGACCTCTGGAGAAGCCAGGTGTACCAGACTGGATGTGAGAGCCTTGGGAAATTTACAGCTTTATCCTTCTGTGTAACTGATCTCACCACTCCCAACCATCTGTGTGGTCCTATGCTCAAGTCAGCATTTCTTCTCCCATCCGTTTCGCTGCTCACTGAAAACGGGAAGAGGGAAGGCACAGAGCTCTCCTTAACAAGATTGGTGAGTTCAAATGATCACTTAGGGACCCTTTGGAGATCAGTTTTAGTGAGATGGGAGCTGCTGAAATAGTTCCTTCCTCTGCTTTGCTCCTTGCAGAAAGGTCAAAAGTTTTAGATTACATGCAAAGGGAATATATAGCAGCAAGTAGTGTTTCATTGTCAGAAAGCAACACCACTCTGCTCTCATATGATCTCAAATGTGTGGTATTAATGTGTGGTGTTTGCTAAGGAGCCTGGCTGAAATAGTGGCCACTGTTCTACCAGTAAAGAGTGGATGTGTCCAAATGGTCACAACATTGTATTTTGCCGCTGGATATGTGGGTTCTACTCTTCACTTAGCCATGGAACTGACTGGGTGATCTTGGGACAATGAGTCTCTCTTATCCTGAATTTCTTTACAGGGTTGTTGTGATGATAAAGCAGGAAAGATGAAAGCTATTTCCATCATCTTGAGCTCATTAAAGAAAGGGGAGGGTATAATTTGTTTGTAAAAAACAAACAGTGTTAGTTAGCTAGAGTTCTGTAGCAGCTCCCTACTCTCCTGGATTAATCATTTCGGATGTAACAGTCCAGTGCTACGCAAAGTTAGACATGGTTAATTCCAGTGAAATAAGTGTACCTCACCCTCCATAGAATTAGACTGGAAACAAGATTCTCCATGCCATCCTACAATCTTGCACCTTGACAGGTGATGTTGTTACCAGGCTGTATACCCCCACTCCATGATAGGTTATAAATGGCAAATATCATTTAATTGGCATAAAATATAAATTATACACTGCTATGGCTGAAAAGCTATGTTGGCAAAGAGAACTGGCTGAGCATGTGTGATGCAAAAGCAGGTCAGATGGGACCTCAGGACATGACCAGGGTGTAGTCAAGGAAACTCCAGTAATAATGAGCTTGCTGTCACGGTCAATGCGATGGCGAAGCAGACGCGGAGGCAGAAGCTGGATTTAACAGATTTACTAGTAATAACTCAAAGAGGTTACTTCACCAAATGTCAGCGTAAACAAACAGCAAGTCGCCGGAACGGCAAACTCAAAGCAGCTAGGTCCAACTGGAACCAAGAGCTCACAATACGGGGCACGGATTCACAGTTGGTAGATGGTTGTTGCCCCATGCCCACCCCCCACAACGTCCGACCTAAATAATCAGTTGTAGCCCAGCTGAGGCCAATCACATGTCCATTGGCCCAGCTCACAGCTGGAGCCCCTCAAGCCATTGGGGCGGAGTCATCAATCACTTTTCCCGTAGTCGCTGAGACCTCCGGACCACCCCCTTCTCCAGTAGCCTCTGGAGGAACGTGAGGGGAGGGTCCACTGCAAACTCCGGACTGGAGTCAGGAACACTGGCCTCTACCCTTGGAGCGCAAGAATCTGTGGCAGGTGCTGGCCCGGACTCCGTGCCAGGGACCGCTGTGGAGTCACAGGCAGACTCCTCCCTAGGCTCTGAAGGAGACCACCCTCCCGAGGGCCCCTCCAAAGGATCCTCCCCAGGCTCTGAGTCCAAGTCCGAATCGGGAGCGAGATCAGCCTGGCTCATGACACTTGCAAATGTCCCTCAATGACTCAACCTTTAGAAACAATAGCACCTGAAGCTTCCTCCACAGAGCAACTGATTGTCTTCAACCTGCTTCCCCTTCCCTCTGAAATTCTCTTTTGTTTCCTCACCTGCTCAGCCATTAAGGAGCTATCACAGTTCCCATCAGTCCTTTGTCACCTAATGCTAAGACCACAGCTCATTCCAGACTCCATTGATTATTCTGCCAGAGAGCCATTAACACCTTCTCTCTCAGGATAGAAACAGGGTATTTAAACCCTGACTTTGAGCCAGACAATTCATAGTACACTGGACCTAGGCTGTCACTCTCCTGCTCAGATTCCCATTCTTGTGTTACCCTCAGATCCTTAGCCATTTCCCTTTGTCTCTTCTCTGCAGGATGGGTGAATACTACCCACTTCACCCTAACTTCTTGCTATCCAATTTTACCTCTCTTTCCCTTCAGTTAGCCTTGTGTGATTGTGAGACTGCTTGAAACGTGTGTGTGTATTATTGTTGATTCCCCCAATAAAATAAAACGTTCTTGGATCTCCAACTGGTGTTCCTGCATTAGTGCCAGTATACACAAGTGTAAAAGATCCTGCTAGGTTACCCCCCTCTTACAGGCCTCCTCTCTTGAGCTAATGTTCCCTACTCTTTTGCAGAGGTGATGATATTGTGAGTGGACCTCTGAGTCACCCATCTTTTGGGGTAGCAATTTGAACAAAATGGCTGCAATCTTGCATGCCTCAGTTTGGCGTAGTAGTCTGCAAGAAGAGCCATGGTGGGCTGAGTCACGTACTGTCATCTGATTTACTGAACAGCCTCTGAAAACTCCACGCATGGCCATTCTCTGCTTCACAGGGAACAGGCAAGATCACAGAAGTGTCTTGTAAAATACCCTTTTGTATTCTCATTAGAATATCTGCAGCCTAAACCTGATTACTGATGAGTGTTGAGGCAATTGTTGAACACTTGTGTAAATCCTATTGATTCAGTGGATTTCCTCTAATTGGAACTCACTGTTAACACTGCTTTTTATTTTATGTTTCTATAATTGTATTGTTTTGTAACCCACTTTGTAAATAGTGACTAATGGCCAGCATACAAATGTACTATCTTTTTTTAAAGAGATGTTTGCCAGTGTGCATGTTCACAACTGCAACTGTTAGAAATACTTAATTTCTCTGTATATGAAACAACACTTTAGTTAACTCAAAATCAGGTGGTTCTGAGCTTGAGTGAACACAGGAAAGAATTACTCTGTGTACCTCCTGTGTAAAATCTCAAGACTTCAAGCACTCCATCTCCAACTCAGATGGCATCTGTGTGTAGGAAAAAAAAAATCTCCACACAGGATAATCATATGGAATGCAATCCTCTGTGCAGTGTAGTAGGTCTGCATGAAGACCTATGCTAGATGAACCCTATACCACACACATGTCCATTTTGTGCTTCATGGCAAACAGGCGAGATTGCAGTGATGTCTGGCTACACTCCATAGCCAGATGCAAAATGATTATAGCAGTGCTGAGACTCCCTGAGGACCTCAGTGGATCTTGCCTCTGATGTCATCATTTCACATCTGGCTGTGGGGAGATGCTGCTGTGATCCTGCTCTCTTTGAAGAAGAGGTCAGCTGTGTGGGTGGCTTCAGAAGATATTCAGAGAGTACAGGAGGGCCTTTGGGTGCCCAGCCTCAGCAGCACCCCTGAAAAGGACGTATGTCCATGAAAGGGAAACTTATGTGCATGTATGTTTCTAATAGGATGCCAGCTAATGTAGTTGAATCACCACTAAGGCCATTTCCACACGCAGCAAGGGAATTGCTCCCTGCCGCTACTCACTGGATCTTCTGTGGGTCCGGTCCGGTCTGGGGTGAGGAGGAGCAGTGCGTGATCGTAGATCCGCACTGCTCCGGCTTCCAAAATGGCAGCTTCCGGTTGGTCGTGGGTCTCGACCAACCGCTGAAGCTCGCCAGCCTAAAGCCCGCCCTCTGCAGATCGCAGGCTTACATTGGTGCGAACCTGCGAATCTGCATTGGAGAGCAGGCATGCAATGGCACGCACCAGCATTTTGAAAGACCTGAAAAATCAGGTTTTTCAAAAACACGATTGAGGACCACTTGGGGTCCCTCCGGAGCAGGCTGAGGTGCGGTTCTACGATAAGTAGTCCGGACCCAGTCCGCTCCAAGGTGCAGACGTCCTCTGTGGAGGATACACTGCACCGTTTTTATTACCCCGTGTGGAAATGGCCTAAGTTTAGTGAGAGGGAAGCAATAGGCTTTTGCCTTTACACTGAACAATATCTTAAAAGGAATGCGATCTGTTTGTTTAGGCTGTTCCACATAGGCAGAGTGCTACAATGTTCATGTTCTCTCACCTGTTAAAACAAAACCCTTTGGGTCCATTAATTAGTTTTTACTACTGTGTCAAAGGTGAAAGAACAGTTAAGAGCAGTTCAGTGACTTGCATGGTTTGAGAGATAACCCCTCATCTTTCCACTGAAAATCACACAGCTGTCTGGGAACAGTTCTTGAGTAAGTAATAATAACAATAACAATGCCTTCTATTTTTTTATTTACTAATGACAATTGTATGAAAACAGGCTGGATTTTATCATTGGTGATAACTATGCTGACCACTTCCAGCCACCAGCATTATAATAATAAATGCCGATGAAAAATTTGTCTCTTCAGGGTCAGTGGTTTGCATTTGGATAACTCTGTAGTCAAAGGGAGCAGTGCAAGAAAGCAAGGAGAAATCACCTCTCTGTCACCATTCTTGAGAAACAGAATATAAAGTTAATTTTTGGACTACAGTAGGATTATGGGAATTATAGACCAAAAAAGTAATGTGTCCAACATCTGTTCTGGACCATGCACATTTCTGATCACTAAATGGCATAGATGACACTTTTGCCAGGTCAACTATTCAGTCTTGCTGGAATGATCACGAGGCCAATTAGATCAAGACCATGGCATGTCAAGAGAAAAGGGCTGATGCCTGTCCACCTAACTGCACCATATTCTGGCTGGAATTATCCTCCCCCCCATTATTTTGGTCTGAAAAAAGGTAAATGTTGGCTTCTATCCTGGCATATTCAGGAGCACATAGCTGGGAGGCAGCCAGTTTTGGGCTGGAAAATAGCACAAGGAAAGGGTCAAGTCCACAGGTCACAATCTGGCCCACATAATGTTCTCTTCCATCTTTTAACTCCCTAGTATTTCTCCATCATTTCTTCTCTTGTCTTTCTTCTCTCTCTCTCTCAGTCTCTCTCTCTCTTTCTCTCTCTCTCTCACACATACAACCTCCAAGGGAGGCTGAGGGAACTTCAGCACTTAGATGTTCCAGCCAGCATGGGCAATTGTAGGTGATTACATACCCTCCAACTGTTCCAGTTTGGCAGGGAAAATCACAATTAATCCTGTCTCCCCCTTTTTCAGGTGCTTTTAAAATGTCCCAGTTTCTCTCTCTTTCTCCCATTTTCCTTCTTTACGCTCAGTTGATTTCAGTTGTTGGAATGTTACTGCCCTGGCTAGTCCGAGCTTTGGGGATATTAAAAGATATCCTCTTGATATCATAATTCGGCTTCACTTCTCTATTCCCTTCCACGTGCTTGCGAGGCCACCGGACAAGCACGTAAACAAGCTCGGCCGTTAATTGCCGTAATATTCCTGGATAATACAGGCAGGCCAGAAATAGCTGACTCACTGCTTTAGGAGACCTCCAGGCAAGTACTCTAATTAGGTATGCACGCAACTTACAAAAGAGCCTCTGCCCTGCGCTGGCAGCTTGATGGGTTAACTATACAATACCCAAGTACTCTGCATTTGCATACTGGCTACTCTATTGAGAACCGCTACGATAACTCAATCATTCAGATTCTGACCTTTCGGAGGCTTTGTCTCCAACTCCAAATCTATTGTTTTCCCCCAAGTACGGCATAGTCTGCAGTCACAATTCTCTTTATAAAAACCCTTGATTCCGAGACCTTCCTCGGATCGCTCCCGAGTTTCATCCCACCTTGCTGCCGCTTTGCTTGGCGAGCCTCCCCTCAGCTCCACGTGCTGAACTACATCGCACCCCAGCTTCGCTCTCTATTTTTCTGGGCTTCAGGACAGGTGAAGTATCACCCAAACCAGCAATCCCTCTAAAAATCCCTCTATACCACTACAACCTTTATTTTCTTAAGTTATCTTGTGTGAGTGTGTCGCATACACTGTTTTGCTTGTATTTAATAAACATTATTTATTGTTTCAACTTCTGTGTGCTCCTTGACTCGACCCGACCCCGTAGACATAGGGTTCAAGATCTTGCTACGTTACCCTGCTTCTCGTAACGCTAAGTAGTGCTCTGAGCTAATTTTCCCCACCTTGAGTTGAGCACGTTTTGGTGTCCCTCCCGGGACCCCCAGTACACAGGGTGACAGGAAACTGAAATCAAAATGCAAAAGTAACAGATTCTATTAACTCAACAGGAGAGAGAGGAAAGGGGGAGCGGAATCTTGCCCTTCCCAGTAGACTTGGGCAAAAGCCAACTACAGAAGCCTTTCCTAGCCTGTGTGTTCTTCCTTATTAATAACTTTTGCCACCTTGATCACATCTAGATGTTGTGTGGCCACATGTTCCAATTTTCATTGATGAAATGTTGGGGGGGGGGTGTGATTATGAAGGCCATAGCCCAAAATATCTGGGGGGCCAAAGTCTGCCCAGTCATGCTTTAAGCCAAATCCAGAAACCTGATAGCCCTAATATGATCCTCCTTTTTAAAAGAATTAACTCCTAATTTCAGTGATTTTTGCATTATGGAAATAATCTAAAAGTCTTCATTTTCCAGTTCCCTTACAAATGTTTTACATTTTAGATTGAAATAAAATAATGTACCATTTTCCAGTGGCAAGAATGAATTCTGAAAATAACAGTATTTCCCTTAGGGACTTGATTCCCAGGCCGTGGTCTGGAACTTTCTCAAGCAAGCTGAACATTATGATACTAAACTTTTCTTCTGAAAGTAAAATAATGGGTTTAACAGGGAATCTGTTCATTTAGACTGTTCTGTACAGCTGAAGTTATTTTAGCTTCTTTTGTTTTCCCGCTTGCGAGGAATTTGCCACTATTTTTAGTATACATTCAAAATTGACTTCTTTGCCACCCCCAATCCAAATATGTATACAGGAAATGCTTTAAATAAGTAAAGAAGTGTATCGGTTTATTACGTTTATATCTCATTAAAAGTTAAAAATATTGAAGTCTTACTGATTTCACTGGGAGAGATTAGCAAATACTTTGCTGCATGTTATGAAATAAATTGGACTACATTATGTCCTAAGATTTTAAATTTCAGGGTCTATGCAGGGCTGCTAAACAATATTAATGACAACAACATTTGTACACTGCTTTAGAAGAGCAAATGTATTTGAAAATGGTTATGAAATAAAATGGTTTGGTCATAGGCAGTTAACAGAAAGATTCAGAACAAAAAAACTGTTTTATTTTGCTGATGACAATTCTGAAGCTGACGTGTGTGTGTTAAAAGATTATTGTCATTCGATTGCTAAAATGCCTAAGTTGCTTTTAAGAACAGACTTGGAAACTGAACAAGTAAAAGATTGTATGATTAGATAGATGGGTTCAAAATGTGGGTCATCCGATACAGATGTCTCAATGGGAAAAGATTAGGACAAAATATTTGGAATTTACATTAAGGTATGATTTAAAGGAACATTTTAAAAAGATGATGTATGATGGTATCTAACTCCTAAAGAACTTTCTGAAATGTATAAAGGTTCTGTTACAAATTGTTGGAAATGCAACCAGGCCAAGGGTACCTTTTTTCACATGTGGTGGACTTGCAGTAAAACAAGTCCAAGGCCCTTTCCGCACCTTTCCTTTTTCCAGCACTGAGGTGTGGGGATTGAGTGAACAGCCTCCGGAGAGAGGCTCTCGCCTCTGGTGAGAGGCTCCTGCCCCTGTGCTGGGGCAGGAAGCACAACCGGTGTGGCTCCGGAGGCTCCGCATGCCAGGTAAGTGCGCGCGGGGCCCCAGAGCAATGCACGATCGTGCACCATTTTTGGGTGCATGATTGGCACCTGCTGGCCCCTGGAGCATTGCACAATTGTGAGTGCATTGTGCAGATCGCTCTTCATAATCACACAATGCTCCAGGGGCCCTTTTGCATGGCAAATGCCATGCGGGAAGGGCCCAACACATGGAGTAAAGCAATACTGGAAGAAGATGCAAGTAAATTGCAAGATACAGATAAAGCAATATTGGAAGAAGATGTTGGCATGATAGAAGGGTAAGTGTGATCAGTATGTGCAGCAGGCAATCTGTGGTGAAACTGAATTGGAAAAAGGAGGCAGAGACGTGATTTTGCTCTCTGCAGAAAAACCTGTGGCCTTGTGGATTCTGCTGGACATTAGAGAAATAATATTGTCTGTGAACCCTCACCTTAAGCTCCATCTGTTGTACATATGATAGACCTTATATCTCAAAGACATGAAAAATCTCCAGAGAAGGATCATCTCCTTCTGAGGAAACAATATCCTGGCTTAATGTTGATCTCAGAGAGCCCTTGCTTCTTGGATTTGGAGCACACATATACAACACTGTACTGATTAAATGAAAAACAATGTGAACACAATACTTTGGAATCTGAGAATGATTTGTGGCCTTGGAATATGAAAGATAGGAGTGTAGCACAATATATGGATGTCCTCACGGTGACCTACAATCCTATCTTGTCTGAATGCTGTATGTCTCTGGACACTGTCCTCTTATCATATGGCTACTCAGAACAGGCCTGAAATTTTGGGATTCTGGTGCTATCTTCAAATAGCATTTACTTAGCCAGGCAGCTTCTAGGTAGAATTTACCATGATCGCCATTAGATGAAAGGTCCAATCCAGATTAAGAACCTTGCAAATGATAGGTTGGAAGTAGATTTCATTGCCCCCTCTTTTTTCATGGCAGTCACTACAGATCTCTGAAAATGCTACACAAAGGGCCAGGAGATCCTGCTTAATGGGTTGTCTGTGATATATTTTTGAGAGAGAAAGAAAATAAGTTGCTATAGCTTGCAAAGACTCTCCAGGAAGTGCATGTATTAGCTTCTTCTTTGGCTCCTAGGCCCTTTCCGCACCTTACCATCTTCCAGCACTGGGGTGCAGGGATCGAGCGAGCAGCCTCTGGCAACAGGCTCTCACATCCAGGGTCCTTTGGGTCCTCATGAGCTGCCTGCTTGCGCAAGAGCCCTGCCTCTTCCTTCCACAGTGCAGCCTGGGACCTTCCCAGGCTGCACTGGGCAGGAAGTGTGACCGGCGCAGCTCTGGAGGCTCTGCATGCTGGGTAAGTGTGCACGGGGCCCGGGAGCAATGCGCGATTGCACACTATTTTCGGCTTCTAGCCGAAAATGAAAAGGTGTGCAATCGGTGCCTGCCCTACCCTGGAGCATCGCGTGATTGTGAGTGCATCATGCGGACTGCTCTTCACAATCACACGACACTCCAGGGGCCCTTTTGCATAGAAAATGCCATGCGAAAAGGGCCCTAGTCATTGTGGTGTCAGGCTCACCTTCCACTCTGATCTCCATCTACCTTCTGGCTAGAAGCAAGTAGTTTAGATCAAGTGTGTCTTATTCTGTTTTCCTAAATAAGTGAGAAGGAATAATCCCCTCATTTCACCTTGATTTTACAACAGTCTCTTTAGTTAAGATGTTGGTCTTGATTTCCAAACAGGAAAATAAGTTCTCTCTCTCTCTCTCTCTCTCTCTCTCTCTTTCTTTCTCTAAGTGTGTTTGAATGAGAGGTTGTGAACAACCACAGATGGTACTTAATATATAACACTTAATGACAGCACCAGATTGGTACTTAACGCTTAATACTTAATGACATCCCTAAGTCTCAGGTTTTGGCCCTGAAACCACAGAGCCTGGCACAGTCCTGAGCTAGCAACCCTAACTATCTTTGTTCCATCTTCCAGATTTATGGGATTTGTAGAGTACTCAGAATCATCTGCTAGACAGTTCTAGTGCTACCCTATTCAAGGAAATATAGCAGAAGTTTCTTGAAGAAAACCCTCATTATTTTACCAAACTACAAGTCCCAGGATCCCACAGGATGGATCTGTGACAATTGAACTGTTATCAAACTGCTATGACCATAGATGGATAGTTATATAGATATAACTACAAATACAGTTATAGATATGTAGATATAACTAGTGTTATCTACTCTACACTCAGAGATAGGAAAGGGCAGAGGGAATCTCTACAAATGGAGCCTTTTCCTTACTAGATAGAAAATCTTGGCTCCAGACCAAAATATTTTATGTGGCTATCATTCCACTGTGTCTATGAAGGAAGACATACAAAAATACTCAACAAAGCAGAAAATGCCAGGAGAAAAAAAATTCAAGCAATGATTCACACTATGTTTATACCACATGGGAGCTGGCAACTGTATGTAACAGCCCTATACTAGCAGACTGGAACTAAATTCTTAGACATTTGCCTTGCTGCCAAGGAGCTGCATCATAGGGTTTTTCTGCAGAAACATGAAGGATCAGAATGATGTCTTACATCTGAATTGATATGTGGTGTCAGAGAACCCAGCGATATTTCCTGGCCCATTCATTTAATGTAAAATATTACAATCATAGCTGTGACATTGAAATAGTGAACTTGGAATATGACCTGCTGTGCTTTGATTGTTCAGTAATGTTTTGTTGGCTACTTCACTCAATGCAAATAGTCTGCTATTATTAATCCATTATTCAATAGCCTACATAGTATATAAGTAGATAGATCTACTTTATGTTGAAGCTTGTTTATGCTCATTATATTTTCAATGCACATAAAACAAATATAAAAAAGTCATGTACATTGCCAGTGTCCCTTCATATTTTTTTTTAAATACATCCAGTACTGCTCTCTGTGGAATTTCTGACAGCTCAAGAAAGCAGGCACCATCTAATAATAACCCGTTGTATGCTGCTACTCACAGCTTGGAAAAGTGGCCTTTTGGACGAAAACTCCCAGGATCCCCCAACGAATGTGGCCACATGCGTAATTTGCAAGCTGTGCATCTGCTGAGCTCAGACAGGTGGGTTGCCAGAAACTATTTGCTTCTACTTGGGTAGCATCTTGGGAATACAACATCTGCAAATTAGTAGCAGTCTGCAGAAATCATTGGATCCAAAGGACTGATGGATATTTGGATGACTTCCAAGTTTGACACTAAAAAGCAAGAATGCTTCAGGGTTAGCACTGACAGATTTCTCAGGATGTGGCTGGTCGACAATGGTGTTTGGCACAAGAAATACCCAGAAGAACCACATTGTGAATTAATACGTATGTATAGAAAGAAGTAGTCACCACTATTCTTTTGAGGCAAAAAGTATGACATTCTGAAAGAGGCCACCCACCGAAGTGTCAAAAGATCTGCCACTATGCAGCTCGATATTGTCAGGCATCATTGAAAAGAGTCTCTGGAAATGGAGGCCATCATTGTGCCCAGAGCTGACACAATCTCTAGTTTGAGGTCAAGTTTTGTGCTGTTGCCAGACAGGCTAGATTTGCAGACAACATCCCAGTTCATATGCTTACAGGGCTGAAGATCCCACCTTTGTGATGGACAAGAAAGCCTGCATGCAACAATTCTATTTGTCATGTACATAATGGAAAGCAAGGGATGGACACTATGGGTAGTGGATATAGAAATCCATTGATATATGTCTTCTCTCTAAAATAAGGAGAAGATGGTTTCAATTTGGCTTTTCTACATATGTGGATGGAATATTAACCTATAGTGTGGTTCTGATTGTAGTGGAGGGAATGATGCTATAAGGGAGCGCACACACACACACACACACACACACACACACCAGACACAAAGTAGTATAAGTTTGTGCTGTATCACAGATGAGATATAAATATCTCATCTGGCTGAAGTAGAGGAAGAGAAACGCTGCTTATTTCATGAACTTTGTGGAGTGACTAGCACTATTAATAAGACATCGTTGATATTTGTACCCTGTCATCTTCCTCAGAGTTCGGAGAAGCTCACAACAAAAATAATTAAATAATTGAAATAATCCTTATAGTTCCAAATCAAAACCACTGAACATGAAAACAGAAGGAGCTAATAAAATGCTACATAATCTGATTATTTAAAATGCTACTTTTTTTTTTTTTTAAAAAAAGCAGGCAGTTAAACAGGAGGTTAAAGAAACACATTGAGGTTTACTGAACCAACAGTGGAATGGCATAGCTATGTACTCATAAATAAGTCCCACTGTAAAGCAAAGTGTTGATTGGATGGCATTGTCAAAGTGTTTACAATGCGTAATTATCTTAAATTTTAACAGTTCAAGTACACATTATACGCAGTCTAAGAAAGTATATGCATCTCTTTCCTCACTGTAAAACAACTTTTAAGTGGGGTGAATTTGAGAGAGAATTTAGTAGGTTATTATACCACATGATCCACATAATTAACAAATTTACAAAATATGAAAAGGATTCTGCCTAGATTTCAGGGACTGAAATAGGATTTGTGGCAATAGAGTCTGGAAAGGTACTTTTAAGACAAATGGATGTAATAATCAGCTGAAGCCATCCATAAGCAGCCAGTGGTAGGATGACAGGTTCAATGTACGATCCTACCGCTGCTCAGTTGTGGATGGCTTCAGCATGTTATTATATCCGTTTGTCTTAAAAGTACCTTTCTAGACTCTGTGAATATTATTATTTGGTCCTTCTCTCTTCCTTCATGGACACTTCCTTTCCCACATTAGGATAGAGGTACTGTCTGAACACTTCTAACAGTATTCCCATCTAGTCTGCACCTGCTAATCTCCAGCACAAAAGCCATTTCAAACCAGTATGGATATCTACAGTTCAGATAGTGTCTATCTATCTTCTATCTTTGGTGAAAGCTATCTCATTTCTTGTTATCAGTGTTGGCTCTGATATTAATGGCATCCATTCCAACATTTAGTCCAGACTTTTAAAGGAGCTTTAAAGTTGCTATCCTAGCCACTAAACCTGTGTTTTAATTACAGGGTTCAGCACCTTTGGAGGGTTTATTTAAAATCTGGGCTAAAAGACTAGGAGTATTCAATACCTCCACTGATATCAAAATCACCAGCTGTTGTTCCTCCTCCTTACTACATGTATAACTTCATAGCTTGCTTGTTCTGCACTCAAGCGCTTTGGACAGCCTGTAAATTCCTTCACTCCTGGAGGTATTTCAAGCTCTGTGGGAGTGTGCCAGCAAGGAACCAAGCAGTAATTCTTCCTTATCAAGGTTTATCAACAATCTCGTTGCTAACACTTGCTGGGAAACAGTGAGTGGACAGAAGGAGAAGGGGAGAGAGATGTAGAGTTTTCATATCTCAAGATATGCCTCATGCTTTTCCTTCTGTCAGACTGGATGCCACTGTAAGATATTACCTGTGTCGAGTGCTGTCATCCCACAACTAGAGTGAATAAAAGCCAAACTGAAATAGAGGCCACTTGGCTGGGTGCCCTAAAGAAATTGTCAGGTCCTGAAAATCTCAGGCAGCTAATTAAAAGGGACCACTCCATGAAAGCTGCTTGGCTCAGGACAGAGGCTCAATTGTGCATTGCATCATTCTGGTCAGCTAGAGTTAACCCCAGCTTGGCCCTTCATCGTATGAAGCAGTTATGTTGTGCAGGGGAGAGGGAAGAAAATGAAAGCCTCATTTGTAATTATATATCTGGCATTCTCATCCTATACTTAGCACGGTCACAAGTTACAGATCAGTTATGATGCTGGGCTTTTTTGGTCGGCTCTTTTGTTGGTGAGATTCTGTAAAAGCATTTCTGGGGTTGACTTGGGTTTTCTCCTCATATTCTTTTTTTCCCCATTTTCATTTCAAGCAATGTTGAGGGTGCATTCCAGACAGTTTCCTGGAGTATCAGCACAGTAACATTTTTTCCATTCAATTGCAGCAGCATTCTGGACAACAAATTTACACTTACTGTAGAATTGGTTTATTTTAGTGTGAGGTGATCATATGCCCAAAGGTGTCTTTCTCTCAATTCATGTACTTTAACTTACGTACATATTTCCAAATTAAACTTGAACTAGGAGATAGATAGATAGATAGATAGATAGATAGATAGATAGATAGACAGACAGACAGACAGACAAACAGATAGATAGATAGATAGATAGGCAAGGGTGAAAGAGAGGCTCCTCTGTTTTGAAGATGAAGCAGGAGGCATAATGCCTCTCCATGTTCACTGTTTTAGAGTTGTGTGATGCTCAAATCCACATAGAGCTGCATTCTGTAGAGGGACTCTCTCAATGGGGTTTTGTCAACCCAGTGTCAAGACTGGGTTTTGTTCTCATTCATTCATGAGGGAGAAACAAATAAAATATTTCTAGACAAACTTTGAAACAGAACTTACAAATTTAGCTTGGAGGACAAAACACTGACTCCATTTTCACACTAGACTGTTGTAGTGCTATTATTCCACTTTCAACATTCTATGAAGTCCTGGGGTTTGCAGTTTAAGGAGAGGCATTTAGGATTCTCAGCCAGCGAGCTCTTCGGCTTTAGTAAACTACAAACCCCAGGATTACATAGAATGTTGAAATTTGAATAATAGCACTATAACAGTCTAGTGCAGAAATGGCCTGAGAGGCTATAGCCATCTTTAAATATTTGAAGAGATGTCATGTAGAACAGTGCTTTAGGGAACTGACAGAGTTCTTTTCCCCCACATGTCAATGCCATATTCGTCCCCTTTGACAACATCTGTTTCTTTCTTTTCTTGAAACTCTCTGTGGACCAGAAGACAGTAGCCACACTGATCCATGAACTGTTACCACAGTCAACACCCCCACTTTGAGGAGTGTGCTATTTTTCATAAATTAGATATATTTATGGCTGAAAGCTTGTTTGGAGAAGCACTGACTGTATGCACGTAGCCAGGACAGGATGACCTCAGCATGGGCAGACCATAAGTTCAAAGAACATTAGATGAGAAAGCCTCGTGTTGTCGGGTTTGAGATGATCCTTTCAAAAGGCTGTGAGGTACAAGCACTCCCAGAAACAATAGAAGGCAAAACTGCCCAGGTGAAAAAGTCAAGCACTCCTGCTGTGAGCGTATCCTACAGAAACCTTCCCTATTTACCTTACCCATCCAAGACATAAAGAGATTGTCAGGACTCTCATCAATACTTTGTCACCCAAAGTTAAGGCAATCAGCCCATTCCAGACCCCTTTGTCAGCTTGTGGGAAAGCAATTATCACTTTGTCCATGCACCCTCCTTCAGGACAGGAAATAGGGTATAAAAACCCTAGCTCCAACCCAGTAACTCCTAGTACTTTGGATGTAGTATGTGCCACCCAGATCTCCATTCCTCTGTGCTACCTTCAGACTCACTGTCTGAGCCACTCCACTTTGACCTTCTGCTTCAGAATTGGTAACTATCACCTTTTCCACCCAATTTCTCTTTATCCAACTTTTCTTGCCTCACTTTCCGATAGCCTTGTATGCTTCTTGAGAGTGTCTATTTTCTTGTGTGTTTGCTAATTCCAAATGAAATACTCTGTTTAACTTTTAACTGGAGTCCTCCCTACAGTTAGTACTGGTATACACTGGTGAAAAGATCCTGTTACCCTCCTCTTGCAGGTCTCCTTTGAGCTGTAATTTCCCAAATCCTAAGGAGATGCTGGCACTACTGGTAGATCGCAAGGTCCCCCACCTCTTAGGGTAATGGAACCATCACTTTTGAGTAGTATTGATGTAGAAGATGGAACAAACTTGATTTCTGATGCTACAGAATCTAAAACATGAACCAATGGATTAAAATTACAAGATTCTGCCTAAGTATTAGGAAAAACTTCTCAGTGATAAACTGACAGTGGAGTAGACTGCCTCAGAATGTGGTGGACTTGGAGTGCATGGCAGAGGGTTGCAGTCCCTTCCAATTCTATGATTCTATAATCCACTATGTGCCTATCACCCTAAATTTCTCTGGAAGGTAAACCACATTTTGCCTCTCACCCAACAGTCTTATTAATTCAGTCATTTTCCTTTTGCCTCCCATAATTTGATGGGACAGCTTGAAAACTGAGCCCTTTCCTGTTTGAATTGCCAGTCCACTGCCTTGGGCTCTAGTTCTTGGTCCTGCTCCTCTCTGATCAAGGTCCAGTTTATGTATCAACTCAAGTAGGATAGTTGTTGCCACAGTATGTTGGATAATAATATATATATCTTCTGTCCCTGAGGATATTGATAGGTTATGTAGCATGTGAGAAACAGAACGCAGAGGATTGGTGTTGCCTCTAATGGCACAGTATCCTGCAGTCTGCCATAACTATGGGGAAAAGCAGGAGATACGGATGCTAGCTGGTGTGGCCTGAAAGCAGTCACTGTGATTAAGGCATTTGTACTAATCAAGGTAATGTATATAAACTGAGCCACGGGGAGAAAAACTGATATACTTAACGTCTGTATAGGACTTTGACATGTTTAGGGTTCTTCATATGGATTATGCAGTTGTAATCTTTACACAACCCTGTAAAGTAAGTCACTGTTATCCTATTCATATTGCAAATGACTGGAAAGGCAATGTGTCCAAGTTTTCCTGCCATCTTTACAATGCACCCACTGCCTGCTATCAGTTTCCAGTTGCTCCTGTCAGTGGCTCCATCCTTCTAAAAACCGAGCTGTTCCTGCTCTGTTTCCTGACCAGGAGAAGGCCTGCTTCTCTCTGTCCTGTGCCAAGAATATGGAATCCAGAAAATCATTTTTTTTATTTATCATTTTTGTATATTATTTTAATACAAAACAAACATTTAAAAACAGTTTCTCCAACATATTGTACTTCTTAAACAAAAGTATTTAACTGAAATGGTTGTGGGGAGGAGGAAGATTGGTCAGCTTAATGTGCTTCTTTAAAAAGGGCTATTCTTGACACCTGGGCCACCTTTGAATCCTGTTAACAAAAAGATAATTTTGATGTTTTTCATTGTTTAATTGTATAATTACATAATTACACCATTGTCTAGGATTCTGATAAAGCCAGAGTGAAGTGTGAAGTGAAATTAGTGAAGTGAAATGAAATTAGGTATCTGTGACAATTAATTTTCACCCTTTTTCTTTTTTCAAGACTGACATCATTTCTGCACTAGGCTGTTATAGCGCGATGATTCCACTTTCAACCTCCTATGGAATCCTGGGATTTGCAGTTTAGGGAGGGGCCAGCCGGCTGGCCCCTCCCTAAACTGCAAACCCCAGGATTCCATAGGAGGTTGAAAGTGGAATCATCGCGCTATAACAACCTAGTGCGGAAATGAGTTTTGATGAGGCTTGGAGTTTTGAGCAAAATCAAATTGTTTCAGAATGTGACTTTGGCTCTAGAAGAATTTGGCAGTAAGTAATTAACTCCTTTCATAGGGTCTCTCCAAGTAAACATTTTCAAGTAAAGAAAAATTATTTCATTTCGGCACTGCAACAATTCAGCCTTTGATCTTAGCCACTGGAACATTTTAAATTCAAAAGTCCAGTTGTATTTTCCCTACCCTTTCCTCCTAAGCCTAGAGGGCAAAGCAATTTTCTGACTTTGAAAAGGAATGTTACAGAGGGTTGTCTGTGTATATTAAGAATAGCATTTCACTTTCTTCTGTCCAAGAGATCATGGGAAGAGCAGCAGATGTAACAATCTTTTTAAAAGGTATAGCACTGCAAATCAGCTCAATGTTGGAGGGACACTGTATCAAATTCCTTATTGTAGTTCCTGAACAGCTGATCTGTGACAGGTCAGCATAGACATCCTACAGTTCTGGCTATTGCGTTTGGAAAAGACAAAAGCCACCCGAGAGTAACAATTTTCATGTGTGATTCCTCCTCCAGCTAAGGATAGACATGTGCAAAGGCAGCTTTTGAATGACTCTAGTTAGATCAGGCAATGCATATGTTCAATTTATTATTATTTTTTTCAACTTTACTGGTAAAACCACAAACTGCAGCTAGATATACCAATGTTGCGTACTGCCTTAAGTCTCAGTCTTGAGAAAGGCAGGATATAAACTGATTAAACAACAAATTACAAGAAAAGAGATTTCACCTGAACATTTTGAAGAGCCTCTTTACTATGAAAACTGTTTGACAGTGGAATAGAATGTTGAGGGAAGATGGGTGAAGTCTCCTTATTTCAAGATCTTTAAACAGAGTTTGGATGGACATGTTTCAGGAGTGATTTAGTCGTGTATTCCTGCATAGCAGAGGATTGGACTAGATGGGCCTTGCAGCCCATTCCAGCTCTAAGGGCATTTCCATACTGCCTGTTATAGGCCCTTTCCACACCTTATCATCTTCCAGTGCTGGGGTGTGGGGATCACGCGAGCAGCCTCTGGTGAGAGGCTCTCATGTCCGGGGTCCTTCGGCTCTGCATGAGCTGCCTGCTCGCATGAGAGCCCCGTCTCTTCCTTCTGCAATGCAGCCTGGGACCTTCCCAAGTAAGTGCGCGTTGTGCCCAGGAGCAATGCGCAATCGGGCACCATTTTTGTCTTCTAGCCGAAAATGAAAAGGTGCACAATCGGTGCCTGCCCTACCCTGGAGTGTTGCGCGATGTGAGTGCGTTGTGTGGATCACTCCTCACAATCACGCAAGGCTCCAGGGGCCCTTTCGCATGGAAAATGCCATGCGAAAAGGGCCATAGTCTCATTATTCCACTTTCAATGTCCTACAGTACCCTGGGGTTTGCAGTTTAGGGAGGGGCATTTAGAATTCTGAGCCAGAGAGCTCTTTGGCCTCTGTAAACTACCACCCCCAGAATTACACAGGATGTTGAAAGTAGAGTCATTGCACTATAACAGTGTAGTGGGGAAATGACCTAAGATTCTATGAACAATAGCGGTAGCAACACCTTTGCAGCATACAGAAGAGAAAACTTACCATGGTTGCTCACCTTCTTCAGTGAATATGAACTTTTTAATTGTATCTACATTAACACTGAATGCCGAACATTCCAACAGTAGATTTTAACTGTTTTAGGGACATTAAAACATTCAGTTATTGGGTAGCATACCAATATGATGAACAAACAAACATTCTGTAAAATCAGCTTTAGACTTATAAGTGTGTGTGTGTGTGTGTGTGTGTGTGTGTGAGGGGGTGTTTGGAATGTAATTATTGACATTTTACTTTGCTTTCTCCACAGCTCGACAAGATCGATATTGTTTAACGTGCTCATTATCTGTCAGGATCTGTAAAAACCAAACCAAACCAAAATAGCTTGGGGAGGGGGGAGGAAAAGGCAAATTAAGCCTCAAAAGTGTGTTTAAAAATATGTGCGGGATAGCAACTTTTCATGTGCCATAAGCAACCTTTTACATACTGTGCCAAGAAGTTATTGGCTATTTATTATTAAATGTCTACATCATCCAGTTTAAAGTCATGTAGATGTTCTAGGGTCATTATTTTTGTTTTCTTGATATTCAACTGTAACTCTGCTTTTTCACTTTCTTCCTTGGCTTTTATCAGTAGTTATCTCCCTCACCTTTTTTTTTTTTTGAATTTTTCTGCTAGTAATATTTTGTCCACTGCCTCTCTGAAATTGGCTGGCTCCTAAAAAATTGAACAGGTGTGCATGCCTGCAGTTCTGGGCTGTTTATTTAAGAATTGCACAGTGGTTTCCTCCATTCACCAATTACACCCACTGGTTTGTTTCCCTTTGTACCTCTGGTGAAATCAGTTGCTTTTTGGTAAAAGAAACTTAAAAAAAAAAACCCTCTTCAATTTTGTCACCATCTCCCCAGTGATCTGGAAACAATTTGATATGAAAGTAATCCACAGGGGCTTAAATTTTAAAAAAAAACACATGCACACATATAGTGCCAGTGAACATCTCTGCAGCAAGGAGAAAAGAGTGGGAAAGGGCTCTGTTTCCCAGGACCTAGGCCTGTAGAGAATGGGCAGCATTAACATCTCCCGGTTTCCTGGGGAAATTTTGAGCATGCCAGTGGCAGGCTCTTCTCAATGGCCCCTGCTGCCTGATGAAGATTTCCCAGGGAAGCAGCTTCTTGCTCATTTGAAGAAGGCATAAAAACTCTCAGCTCTAGCTTTGGCCCACTACAGGCCAGCATACTTGGGAACAGAGCCAGTAAAATCCCATTAAAGTCAACTGGACACCCCTCCCCATACACACATATAATCAGTTAATCAGAATACTTTTAGTTTAACAGGGCTGTGGATAAGAGTATGAAACTATTTTTGCAGCTCACTGCAACATTTGTGTTTAATTTTATGCAATTTTCTATATCTTTTCTAAATAATACATTTGATTTCCAGGTGGATTGACAGACAGACAAACAGGACTGATTAGTTCACAGGGCCAGAGTTGCTTATGGTGGGAAATATCATTTTAGCATAGGGTCTGCTTTTAGGAGGCTTTGTATATTCTAATATGCTGCAACGTTATTCATACCAGTGGGCTGGATAAACATGCATCTGTCCATTGCTTGAAGATAATAGGTTCAAATGGTGCCTAGCATGTTAAACAAAGGCATCACAGCTGTCAACTTGCAATTTGAAAGTACAATTTGGGTACAGCCAGGACAGATGCAGACAAGGAAAAATCTGACAGTCAAGGGAAGCAAGTCAGCAGCAGAGATTAGATAGTTTTTGGTGATTTAATGTGTGAGGGACATGACCACCTTCTCTTATTTGCCTCTGCAGATAAATGGATTTTGAATGCAGCTGGTACAATTCTGTTTTTCGATGGTATACACAATGGAAGAACATGGTTTTTTAAAATACATTAAAATACTACTTGATGACAATTTTGTCCCCCAGCGCATTTTTCCCCATGGAATTGTCTCACAGATTCAGATAAGAGCCATAAGGCTTGTGTGTGAGAAAACTCAGTCTAGTGTTTTGTGTCCTGGTTGTGAGTGAACCCCTAACTTATCTTAGGCCATTTCCGCACTAGTCTGTTATAGCACTATTATTCCACTTGCAACATCCTATGGAATCCTGGGGTTTGCAGTTTCAGGAGGGGCCAGGTGGCCCCTCCCTCAACTGCAAACCCCAGGATTCCATAGGATGTTGAAAGTAGAATAACTGCGCTATAAGAGTGTAGTGCGGAAATGGCCTTAGTGTTGAATATGCAGAGAGAGCAGGAAGTGGTGTTGCTGGGTGCAGTTGTGCTTCTTTCACTGTACTTTTACTGAAGTGTACTCTTTAGAAGACTATGGGCCTTTCCGCACTACACTGTTATAGTGCTATTATTCCACTTTCAGCATCCTATGGAATTCTGGGGTTTGTAGTTTACTGAGGCCAAAGAGCTCTCTGGCTGAGAATTTTAAAGGCTGCTCCCTAAACTACAAACCCTAGGATTCCATAGGATGTTGAGAGTCGAATCATAGTGCTATAACAGTCTAGTGTGGAAATGGTCTAGTATATTGTAATCCAGAGGAATTCTGATCCAGCTTTTATTTAAAAATTCCTGGGAAAGTCTTTCTCTGCACAAACTGGATTGGGCTGACATAAAAGATTCCAGTAGGCCTTGTTTTTTTTCCACTTCATTGAGGATAGTACTGTTGAAATAAAACTGTACTCCATTTTGATCGCTTCACTACATTTTCCAGGGTCCCTGAAGAATGCTGATTATATACATGATGGAAAGAATTGGTAAGGACAGGGCTATGACCAGTGTGGATAGACTGAGCAGGAGTGTATTGGCTGGATTCAGTGGCAACCTGCACACTTACCATTTGAACAGACCCAAACTATGTAGACTTGTCTGCATCTTTAGATTGTAATGGATAGGATCTCCTTACCACCTATCTCCATCCTAGAGTGAAGAGCTTTATTTCCTTCATATCTTTTTGCAAAACTACTGTGGAAAGAAGAAACAAGACCATTGAATAATTCAATTAATCTAAAAGCAAATGGCTTCTTCCCTCCCCATGGGTTAGAATTGCATTAGGAAAGAGCAGGGATGATGCTGTTGACCGTGGTTTCTCTGGCCATTCTGCACTACACTGTTACAGTGCTATTATTCCAGTTTCAACATCCTTTGGAATCATGGGGCTTGTAGTTTACTGAGGCCAAAGAGCTCTCTGGCTGAGAATTCTAAATACCCCTCCCTAAAATGCAAAGCCCAGGATTCCATAGGATGTTGAAAGTGGAATAATAGCATTGTAAGAGTGTAGAGAGGAAATGGCCTCTGTCACACCTGTCTGTCCTCTCATGCAGCCTCACCATTAAAATGATAACTTCTGCAGTATGGAGTCCTCTCCACCAGTGTAGAATAGAACCTGGAAGTCTGATTTCTCAGATTCAAAATTGTGTTATGAGCTGAAGAAGGGTAGAGCTGGCTTCCCACTGCACAAGTTCAGCTCATAGCATGTGGAGGTTTGTAGATACAAGTGATGAAACTGAAGCAAAGGGGACAGAGCTGAAATTCTCATCTCCTAAGCCTCTCTCATGTGCTTTTGTGTGTGTGTGTGTGAATGTGGGTGGATGTTTGATTATGGCTGAACAGAGTTGTTGAATCAGGCCATGGTTCCATCTAGTGCTGTTGTGACCTCTCTGTCTCTGCAAAATTTCAGGGACAGTATGAGAAAGTTATCTTTTCTGGATGAAAGTTACCCTTTTGGATGATAGCTTCCAATAGCTGCCAGCTAGCATGGCCAAAAAAGTATGTCAAAAATGTATGTTAGTAGCTGTATGCCCCTGCACTTTGATATGGCTCAGTTGACAAATCGATACAATGCTATGGCCGGAGGCTTTGCTGGATGAGAGGTAAGTTGTCTGGACATGTAAACCAGGCCAAGGGACTCCTTACAAGCATAGCCAGGTTGTAGGTAGGCCACCAGATGCTTCCAAGTGCTAATGAGCTTCCAGCTAGCCTCAGCTGAGACAATGCCCCTTTTTGCACCTTATCCATTCCCAGTGGCATCCTGTGGGGATTCTGGCAGTGGCTCTTCTGGGAGGGGAGCATGACAGGAACACCCCCTCTGCATCAGCTGCCTCTGGGATTTAGGAAGCATGATGGCCCTGCCTCTTCCTGCCTTATTGCAGCCTAGCACTGTCCCAGGCTACACTGAGGCAGAAAATGCAGTCGTTGAGCCCAGACCCTCTGTGCACCAGGTAAGTGCAGGATGGCAGTGTGATCATGGGTCACTGATGGTGAAAACCCGTCAATGATTTAATCTGTGATTGTGCCACCCGGGGATGGAAGGAGGACAGGACAGTGATGACAGTAACAATAATAATGATGATGATGTTTATAACGCCCTTTACACCAAAACGTGGAACATCGACATATACAATCAGGGACAAAGACAATAAAACAGAACATCACAACAATACATGGCATGAAATCCCCAACACCCCACCAGTTGCTATCCAACTCAGCACCGTAAACACAACTCAGTGACTTAAGATGGTGAGTCAAAGAGGAAGGTCTTTAACTGTAACCCGTTACAAAAACGGGTGAGATTCTTCTCAGCTGGAGGTCCACATGAAGACCTTTCCACAAATACAGAGCCAGCTCTTGAAGCCTTGCAGCCTTGACAGAGTCGTATGCTTTGGTGGAACAGACAATAATCCTTTGCCTGAAGATCTCAAGTTCCTGAATGGAACATACCACACAAACTGAGACCGTTTCCACACTACATTATTATAGTGCTGTTGTTCCACTTTCAACATCCTATGGAATCCTGGGGTTTGCAGTTTAGGGAGGTGCCTTTAGAAATGTCAGCCAGAGAGCTCTTTGGCCTCAGTAAACTACAAACCCCAGAATACCACAGGATGTTGAAAGTGGAATAATAGCACTATAACAATGTAGTGTGGAAATGGCCTGAGAGGCAAGGTACTGAAGGAGGTTAGGCAGCAAAGCTTTAAATACCAGGTCCAAAAGTTTGAAACAGTCCCTGGCCCGAACTGCGGGAAGAAGAAACAGTGAATATTTTGGCAGATTTTAAATGATCTGGACAGCATTGTTCTGAATTAAAACTAGAGGAAGAAGGGAGCAGGAAGGCAAACCTGCTTTTTTGTTTTACAAAAGGGTTCCTGGAATGGAACCTCTGCATATACGGAGGGCATACGATATTTTACTTCAACTGTTCTGGCTTTATCCCATGGAATCCTGGGGTCTGCAGTCCAGTGAGGCACAAGAGCTCTGCAGCTGAGTATTCTCAGTGCCCATCTCTAAACTGCAAATCTCAGGATTCCACAGGATGTTACCATGGCAGTTAAAGTGAAATTATAGTGCTATAACCGTACAGTGTGAAAGGGCCCCAGATTTGACAGCAGTGTCCTTTCTAACCTTGTTAAAAGGCCTGAGCAAATAAAAATACCTTTACCTAGTGTCTAAAAGAAACTAATGTCAGCAACAGGTGCAAGTGAAGTTCTGTTTGCGTCAATGGCCAAGGGGACGTAACCCTGGATGACCTCGAGTGTATTCATGGGTGCAATTAATTTAAACATTTATTTAAATCATAGTAGAAAAGCATAGGATCAGGTCTTTGAGATGAAAGACATGATATACAAGAAATCATTAAAAAATCAGAGAAAATGCAATGCAGTACTTAGAATGTGTAGATGATCTTTGAGAGAAGGCTTTCAGTACTACCATCATGAAAGGCAATTTTGGTGATGACATGGGAGAGGGCCTGCTTGGTGATTGCTCCCAAACTGTAGAATTCCTTCTCACTGGAGGCTAGGTTGGCCCTGTCTTTTTTATTAGTAGAATTTTACATGCTTAAAATCTCCTTCTTTGGAGGTTTTTAAGCAGAGGCTGGATGCCATCTGTTGTGAATGTTTTGATATGTGTTTCTGCATGGCAGGGGATTGGACTGGATGGCCCTTGTGGTCTCTTCCAACTCTATGATTCTATGATTCTACTTTGTTTTAATCTAGGTTGCAAGATGCCTTGTGCTAGGAAAAGGGCTGGATGTTATTAATTAATTACATAAATACAGAATTTGGTTTAAAGAGTCAGATTAAGCTGTCTGTTACGTACTAGATTCACAACAGACAAAACTAGTTAAGATGGTTGTTGCTGTGTGCCTTAAAGTAGTTTCAAGTAGTACCTATCATGGGTTTTCCTGGTGAGATTTGTTCAAAGGGGACTTTGTCTTGGCCCTTCTCTGAGGCCAAGAGAGTGTGATGCACCCAAGACCACCCAATGGGTCTTCATGGCCAGCAGGAACTGTCATCGCAGTCCCATCCTTTTCCTGTCCCTATGGCAGGACGACAACATTCTGCGAAAAGGGCCAATAAGTCTCCGATGTTTCACATGGAAATGTTGATCACTCTGTTTCTGTTGCCTCTCACCTTTGGAGTGTCTTCCTTTATCCCATGACTGCCTGATAGCACAGAACTGTCAAATCAACCATTAATTCTTTGTCACCTACATGCTAAGGACATCAGTCCATTCCAGATTCCATTGTCCATGTTGCTGGAGAATCGTTAACATATTCATCTTTCAGGCAGAAAAAGAGTACTTAAACCTATATTTTCACTAACTCAGACATAGTACATCAGCTGCTGAATGTCATTCTGTCACTCTGAATCCCAATTTGTACCATCCTTAGATTCATGTCTAAGCCACATAGCTATTTCTTCGCTACAGTGCTGGATTGATAAATACTGCCCATTCTCTGAAATCTTGCTATCAATCTTTCCTCTCTTTCCTTCAGTTAACTCTTGTGTGAGTGTGTGAATGTCCGAATGTAGTGTGTGTGATTGATTGCATTCCCTAATAAAACACATTTAATTTTCTTTTGAATCACTGGCCCTTTTCGCACGGCGTTTTTTAAGCGAAAGGGCCCCTTGAGCGTCGCGTAAATGTGAGGAGTAGTCCACATGATGCACTCAAGAGCCTAATGTGGACTGCGCACACATTTTTTTATTTTCGGCTTAAAGCTGAAAATGCTGCGCGGTCGCGCATCACTCCGAGGCCCCGTGCGCACTTACCTGCCCTGCGGAGCCTCTGGAGCCGGGCTGGTCGCGCTTCCTGCCCCACCGCAGCCTACAGCTCCCAGGCTGCACTGCAGAAGGAAGGGGTGGGGCGGGGTGGGGCGTTCGCGGGTACGGCAAGCCAGCTGCAGCGATGAAGGAGCAGGAATGTGAGCGCCTCGCGCAAGAGGCCGCTCGCGCTGCTGCTCGCCCCCCACCTCCTCAAACAGGTAAGGTGCGGAAAGGGCCACTGTCTGGTTCTTCCTGCGAGTTCCTCATAAAAATTAGTGGAAAGATCTTCCTAGGTTACCCTATCTCTTGCACACCTCCTAATTAATTCCCCATCTTTTTGCTTGAGGCACAAGTATTGCTGGAGGACCACAAGGTCCTCCACGTTTTGGGGTAGCAAGTTAATTTTCCGGAGATGTGGTTCCTATCTCCACCACCTGTGACCCCTTCACTAAAGATGGGAGGTAAGGTTCTTCTTGTGTGTGAAAGATGTTTATTGCCATTAAGCTACAGTCATTCCCTTAGATAGTATAATCAATTTGAAATGAAAAGCCCTTCCTTGTCTCAGACTTTCAACCCTGGAGCCGTGCACAGCCTCTTGATTCAGAGACTGTTCACAGGTCTTTTAGTTACAACAGTCTGAGGAGAAACTGCAGAGGTCAAGTCGCTCAATTTGACATGCCCCTCCTCTCTTTGCCTCTATCCTTGAGCTCAGTTTGAAGTTTTGTAACTCTTATCCTAAACTTCTCACACTGGGTTGGGGTGGCTTTGTTGTCTTCAGGATATCCTATCAGGCTCTTTGCTTTTTGAGACAAAGAATAGGGGTTTAGTCATGCTAACTAAGCCTCCCATTTTGAACAGTGTGATGGTTATGAATAGCCTTGACATTAGCCAGTATTAAATTCTCAAAGAAAAAAAAATGCCGGTGTTATATAGCATAGATCAACAAAAGAACCAAAAAATGGAAACACAGTTGCAAGCTTATCCAAGTTTTGTTTATTTCTTGGGCAGGGAAAAATATTGTAACATTTAGAGATCATTTATAACATCCTTAACAAGCAACATAGCGCCTATAGTATGTTACTCAGGTTGTAATGAAGTTACATTTCAAAAGAAACTTAACAAGTGTGAATGAAGTTATTTTATTGTTAAAGCTTCAAGGCCATTCTCATATGAATCCTGAAGTATATTTTGAAACATAACAACAACAACAACAGAAACACAGCACTTAAAATATAAGGGTTTACTTTTTCTAGCTTGGTAACAAGAGATGGCAACTATTAACTTTTAAAAAAACTATAGTCAGTGGACTGAACTGATTTTTAAAAAGAACTTTCTAAGTGCTAATAATTATTAAATCATAGAACTGTAGAGTTAGAAGGGACTGTAAGGATAATCCAGTCCAATTTCTTGTCATGCAGGAATATACAACTAAAGTGCATCTGAAAATGGCCATTCATCCTCAGTTAAAAGACCTTCAAGGAAGAAACGCTAACTACCCTCATAGGCAGTCTATTCCACAGTCGAACACCTCTTATATTCTAGGTCTGAATATTTAGGAGGCACCTCTTTTCTTGTAATCTGAATCTGCTGGTTGCTGTTCTGCTCTCTGGAGCAGCAGTAAACAAGCTGGCTCCATCGCCTACATGACATCCCTTCAGGTATTTACCCGTCTTCTCTTCTCCAAGTTAAATATGCCCAGCTCCCAAATCTGTTTCTCATAGGGCTTGGTTCATAGACCTTTGACCATTCTATAGAAGTATTACATACTTTTCAGTGTTTTTCTGAAGAGCAACTTAATTAGATACGAGGGCCCTGCTCCCACAGTGAAAAAGTGTTTTGTTCTTCCACTTGCTAGCATGCCAGTGCATTATGGTAATTTGCAATGTGCTCTGGCAACCAAACTTATTATGTGCTCAAGAGAAAGTGCATGGGGTTTAAAGTGAAAAGAGGGCACTGAAATGCCTACTGATACAACAACTCCACTTCCACACGTGGGCTGTTTCCGCCCTACACTGTTATGGTGCTATTATTCCACTTTCAACATCCTATGGAATTCTGGGCTTTGTAGTTTACTGAGGCCAATGAGTTCTCTGGCTGAGAATTCTAAATCCCCCTCCCTAAACTGCAAACCCCAGGATTCCAGGAGATGTTGAAAGTGGAATAACAGACTATAAGAGTGTACTATGGAAATGGCCTTGGTTGGTGTTCTATTAGTGACATACATAAGTGTAAGCCCACTTTTTATCTATGTATGCATTTTTAAAAATTCTGTTGGTGGTTAGTATTCTCTTCTACTTTCTGCAATTACCAAAAAAAGTTGGGGAGACTCGCTGTGCTAGCCACTCTGCAGGGCGAGTCTATGGCTGGTCAGGAGTGGTGGTGGGTCTCTGAGAAGCATCTGGCTGTGCCCTGTAGGCAGATGCAGACCAATGATATAATCTGCCTAGACGTAAAATTTACAGTGTTGTTTTATTGCCCTTGTTTTTGACTTTATGTGTTGATGTTCCACCCTTGGGTGAAAAAGGCATTATAAATAAACATTATTATTACTATTACCCTGGTGGATCTCAGCATATGTTATTGATCTGGCAAAACCAGATGCTATTGTAATCCCATCATGTCCACTGGCCATAGAATGGTCACTTAGGGGCCTATTGCAGAAAAACTATGAATCTTAGGCATGGTAACTGGGGAGCCATAGCAGATCTTTTACGCTGTGGTGGGCAAAACAGGATCTCAGTCTGTGAATGTTTAGCATGAATGTATGAAAGGGAATTCGAACTACATTACTCTGCTTAGAATTCTTCTGTGCAGCAAAGAACTCTGAATTATAAAGGGATTCTGAATGAATCAGGTAGTACTCTCATTTGTTTCTGTAGGGACACGCAAACAAAATTTCTACTGTTAGTAGCTATACACCCCCACACTTTGATATGGTTTAATTGACAAAATATGATTTAATTGGCAAGATATAGTAACTGGCTTTGATATGAAATGTACCCTGATGTGACTGGGAGGCCAAGCTGGACAAGAGGAAGACACTGGCTAGACACGTGCCCTACAAAGGAGGTCAGAGATCCCCTTTGAGCAGCCAGGTCATTGTCAGGAAATCACCAAGTGGCTGCAGGGGTGATAGAGCTGTTATAGCTTAGCTTAAGCCTATCAGACAATAGTGACTGATTGTTTCAACCCTTTTCCCCACCAACCTGGAAATTTCCCCCTTGTCCACAAGCCTGTCCAATTATCACAGAGCTATCACGATGTCTATTAAGTCTCAGACACCTAACAGTAAAACCATCAACCCATTCTAGACCCCCATCGTATCTGTTGCAAACTCCTTTGTTTACTTGGCCAGAGACCCATTTACATCCATGCCCTCCAGGTAGAAATTGGGTATAAAAGTCCTCAGTTTTGAAAAGTCAGACGCGATACATCAGCTGCTGAATGTCACTCTGTCACTCTGAATTCTGATTTGTACTACCCTCAGTGCAAGTTTAAGTTACATTGCTACTTCTTCGCCACTCTTTTGGATTGGTAATTATTGCCCACTCCCTTAAGTCTCTCTATCAACCTTTCCTCGTTTTCCTTCGGCCAGCTCCTGTGTGAGTGAGTGGGTGACTGTTTGAATCTTGTGTGTGCATGCATGATTGAATTCCCCTCAATAAACATTTTAGTTTACTTTTGAATCTCTAGCTGGTTTTCCTGCAAGACTCTGTAAACGTCGGTGGAAAGATCTTACTAGGTTACCTTGTCTCTCGCTCTCCTCCTAATTAGAGCTAATTAATTCCCCTTTTTCCATGAAAGTGCAGGTACTGCTGGAGGACCTCTAGAGTCCCCCACTTTTTGGGATAACATGCTTCCCGGTAGCTGCTGCACTGGATGCAGCCAAAGGAACCAGCATTCCAGCATAACCATAGGTTTGGAGCAAGTGTCTCTGTGGCCATTTCTGTCCCATGTGAATTGTCCATACATTGACTAAAGACATCTACTTTGTGTGTATGTGTGTGTGTCTGCATCTTCAAGTCGCTTGTAGACTTATGGCAACCCCATGAATTCCATAGTGTTTTCTCAGCAAGCAATACTCAGAGATGGTTTGCCAATTCCTTTCTCTGCAATACAGCACAGAGCACCTGGTATTCATTTGTGGTCTCCCATCCAAGTACTAACCAGAACCAACTCTGCTTAGCTTTCAAGATCAGACAGGACGTGGTGCCTTTAGGGTATTTGGGCAGGCTACTTTGTATGTATACTGCACATTCACATATGGATTGTGAATACTCCAACCACATAAAATAAATGATTGCTCCAATGTCAGAAAATATCTTTCCAATTTGCTTTTCAAAAGCTTTGAATTACAACTTTAATTTAAAAAGCTTTTCCATGTATTTATACAGAAATGTGCTGTATACGTTGTGTTTGCACTGCACATTTTTTGTACAAATATATGGGAAACCTTTCTAAGTTAAAGCTGTAGTTCAATACTACTAAAAAGCAACTTGGAAGGGTAATCTCTGACAGTGTAACAAACATTTTTTTTATTTGATTGGAATATCCACAATTCATGTGTGCGCATGCATCTGCTGGTGTGCACACACAACACATGAAGGCTTGCAGTCCTTGTGCAGTTCTGTCCAATCTCTTCTCCTGTGGCTCTGCCAAGGATCTTTTGGAGAGTCATTGACCCTTGTGCATTTATAAAATTTCCCCATGCATGTCAGTGAACACTGGAGACACTGGATAAACAGAAAGGAACCTTCCCAGCATAGACACAACAGCAAAGGTCAAACCTCAGCATCTCCATCACGGGAAAATCTTCCCAGTCAGTTTTGCTATTCATCAGTTTTAACACTGCCCCCAAATCTGGTAAAGAACCGGTGGTTAAGAATGTCAGGTAATGAACAGAAAAAAGGAGCTAAATATATGCTTTGATAGCAAATGATCAAAGGGAGGTTAAAAATAATTTAAAAAGGATAAAACCAGATCCTCTGCAGTCCATATGGGCAGTATTAAAACTATTCTGTGGAAGTGGCTTTGAAATGATGAGTAACAGCCATCACTTCTAATTTCTTTGATCAAGTTACTCTCTAGGAATGGAAAGAATATTCCAAATATATGTTTCTTGAGTGTCATGAAACCCCACTGAGAAGAATCCTGGACTGAAGAGAGTCTTCACAGTTTGATACTTACTCTGTGCAAAATTTGCACGTGGTAGTTTTTCAGATTTTGCAAAATCTCATTCAAATTTGGTACAGAACAGGTCCGAACTGCAAATAGTTTGAAAACAGTGCAGTTTCTGGAGGCTTTCTTGCAGCAGGAAGAAAACTACAAAAAATTACTCATTGCTTCCATCAAGAACAAAATTAATGAAGAATTACCTCCCCATTACTCTTTGTTTCCACAATAACAAAATTGTATATAGTGTTATTTGAGGCACAAGAGGGATTACTGTGACTGAAGCACAGCAAGGGTTCCTTTGGGGCACCAGTGGTTTGTGGTCTAAGTGGGGATGGGGTACTTCAAGAAGAGGTGCCCCATCTCTCCCAGACCACAGATTGGGAGTGCTTCAAGGGTATTTGGGGGTTGCCTGAGCTCTGGGTTTCATACTAGGCTGGTGCTGAAGTTTAGTAGATGTAACTGCACCCAATATGATAGTCACAAGTTTGTATCTCATCCTGCTAGGTTCTCTGTACTTCTGGCCATTGAGAATGGGACATCAGTGAAATTGAGAAGGTGCCAGGTTCTGGATGGAAGATTTCTGAAAACTTCACTCTTGAGTTTTCTAAAGGGGGAATATGCCAATTTTGAGATAAGGTTGGTGACAATAGCACAGTGATAATTTCTTTAAAAAAACCACAAAAAAGTAAGTATTTATATAAGTACTCAAATAGGTATTTTTAACAAAACACATGTTTCTATTTTTTTTTAACTCTCACCGTATGCATTTGTAATAGCATACTGTCACTTTTTTTTTTGCCACATTTTTTGATCCAAGAATTTTGGAGGCATGAAATCCACACGACAGCTGCATTCTGACCTATACAGGGTCTGGGACACAGAAAATAGGTCAGTTTGTATTAGAATTAACAAAGAATTAATCCCTTTCCAGGCATTCAGCATTAGGGTTAAACAAACACATGAGGAAGGGAGCACACTAGCCTTATCCTCCTCCATTATTGCATTGCTCGTGTGAAAAGCAATGGGTCTGAAGAAAAGATTTTTTTTAAAAAAAAACATACAGAATGTCTCCATGTGAGCCAGATCCCTGGTAAATCCAAGTTTTGGTTCAAATGAAGAACTTCCACATACAGAAGAGGGTCTCGTCTTCAGAACTGTTGCTTTTCCCCTAAGTGAAGTGATGACAGAGCAGGTAAGGCTACCATGTTCTCTTCTTCACAAATTTATTGGACTCTATTATTGAACACCTGAACAGGGCAAAAATTCCTCAAGCATCTCTAATATTTATGTCTGTAGTATGTTTTCAAAATTGGTCATCTTATTGTTGCTAGGACAGAGTACAGAATTGCAAACTAAATGCATCACTCTCTGTGCTTCCGATATTCTTGATGTGTGGATGATGACAAAGAAATTGTCTAGCAAACATGGTCTGCTGTCTCTTTCTGTGTGTGTGTGTGTGTGCGTGTGCGCGCGTGTGTATCTTTGTGAATATACATATTGAAACTGATAGGTCAGAGCTGCAGAATTAAATCCCTGAAAGCTTCAGTTTGGAGCAAGCTCTTGAAAGGTAGCCCCTAAAATGTATAAATTGCGAAGCAATCAAGGGTGGGCATATTTCTTTGTGTCTGATAATGTTTTCTCCCTGAAGATGTTTTCTTTGTGCTAATCTGCAGAGATAACTCTCTCGAGAATGCTTCAGACTCCCACGCTTCTTAAGAGATTTTATCAGGCCATTGAGAAAATATATAACATTGGAGAGCAACTAAAGCATGGGGCTGTTTGCATTACCCTAGCTCATGTGACTAAAGTCTTATAAGGATGGGAGAGGAGCTTTCCTAAAATGTCTAGAGCTATTATTAACCACTGCCCTGATCTGCAACCGTTTGATCTCAGGGTCTTATCTTTAGATGTAATATGCAGCTGCAAAAGAGTATCCCACATACATTTAGGAAATTGTCAAAATAGGAAAATCACTTATGAAAGAAAAAGTGAATGCCTGTAGAGTCTTCATCTTCTGTTTCATCTTAGAATACCATGCAGCAAGCGCGATATAACAGCATGTCAGTTTTCCATCTGCACTTTTGGTTACATTTTGCCCAACAAAAAGATCCAGTGATCTTTCACCGTACTCTATAGTAGTAGCATTATGATTCCACTTTAAATATCCTGTGGAATGCTGGGGTCTGAAAATTCCAAGTATCTCTCCCTAAACTGCAAATCCCAGGATTCTATAAGATATAGCCAGGGACCCTGGAACTGTTTTTGAGGTACAGGGTGGTTCAAGGCTGGCAGGCAGGTCACTGTGAATTTTATGTATTTTCACATAAGTTTTACAAAACAGTAAAAACACAGTGTACAGTGAATAATAATAATAATAATAATAGTAATAATAATACATCAACTAAAGCAGTTAACAGTGTGAATAGGTTCAAGATGATGATAAAATAATAAATGCAATATAACAAAGTTATTTAAACCAACAAATTAATATATCAAGGAAAGGGGGAAATATCTAAGATTATATTAAGCAAATCTGAAGATGGTTATAAACCAAGGCACTTCAGAGCAGTGATTTGTCAGGGGTTCATCTACACAGGAGTCTTGGTGGTCCTGATAATGATCATTTCATGGATGCTCAATCCCGGCCCCCAGCCAAGCATGGAGGGGTCTTCAGCCCCCTCCATCCATTCTGATGGCCATTTGTTCCAAGATTGAAGATCCTGTAAAAAAAAACAACCCATCTCTTTGGAGGTTAAAGTCAGGCTGCTACACAGCCTCCAACATACACATAGCTGGTTTTGATCTGGATGTCTCTGACAGCCCTGCCAGGGCTGGAACAGAAGGACTTGCTGGGGCCCTGTTGTGTGGAAATGGCCTCTCTCTCTCTCTCTCTCTCTCTCTCTCTCTCTCTCAATCTCTCTGATGCTGCTAGGTATAGCAATGCCTGTGTGCTGATCTATAGATGTTAACTTTATATTCTTCTATGTGTTAAGTATGGAGTTGCCTGCCAGCCAAAAAAAGCAAAGGATATCAAGATACAATTCCTTATGAATATATAGTGTCTCTTAGTGTAGATTGTTGAATTGAATATGAAAGAATCTGATGGCAATGTAAAAGTTTGATGCCTTGCATGAAATGTAAAATAGCACATAAGTAATGTGTCTAGATGATGCAAAATCTGTGCTTCTCACTAGGGGGAGTGCATATTTGTATATCTCCTACCGTGACTATAATAAAAAAACCCTAAAGATGATCAAGAACCTGCTTGTTTTTCCATATTAGAAATCCTGAAATCCCCCGACTTAAGAGTGCTTAAGTGAAGTGCTGATGTTAACTCTGCCTGTCTAGACTGTACTGTTGGTCAAGAGTTGGATGCTCAGGTGACCAGATGGTGATGAAAGGGACCTCCAAAGATTATCTGACAAATGGCAAAGAGCCCTCAGTCTAAAGGGGTGGGTAACAATTGTTAATGCCCTGGCTAGCCCGAGCTTTGGGGGATATAAAAAGATATCTAGTGATATCGATAATTCGGCCTCACATACCCATTCCCTTCCACGTGCTTGCGAGGCCCCCGGACAAGCACGCATACAAGCTCAGCTGATAATCGCTGTAATATTCCAAAACAATACAGGCAGGTCGGAAATAGCCGACTCGCCACTTTAGGAGACTTCAAGGCAAGTACCTTCATTAGGTATGCAGGCAGCTTTCAAAAGAGCCTCTGCCTCGCGATGGCAGCTTGATGATCTGACTATACAACGCTCAAGTACTCCACTTTTGCATACCGGCCATCCTATTGACAATTTGGCTATAACTCAGTCATTCAAATTCTGACCTTTCGGAGGCTTTGTCTCCAGCCCCAAATCTAAAAAAGTCTATGTGCAAAGCTATTTTGTTTTTCTCTTTAAGAAGCAAAGCATCTCCCCAGTGTGCAGGAGGTCACCCGCACTCCAGATATCTTCTTCTTCTGCACCTTTTCTGTTGCAGACCATTGAGTACCGTCCTGTTTCCTCTGGAGGTGTTTGGAGCAACCCTGTCTGAGACCACTCAGCAAAAGGCAGCCAAAGGTACACCTTTGTCCCCCTGACTCCAGTTCTCTCTGCAACTCATTCTTCCATCTCTCTGCATTCCCCCTGCCACCTTGCCCCCGCCTTACATTTGAGGAAAAGTTGGTGGAGGGACTGCCACCCATGGCGTAGCACCCCCTTTGCAATGTGACACTAAACCTTTCATTCTCTTAAGGAAGAGAAAGCTGTCTTGTTTGTTGTCTTAAATATATTTTGTATTTTTTTTCTTTAAAAAAAGACAGAAAAACCAAAACTTTTAATGTACGGAAGGTTTTTAATTTATAGGCCCCCTGCCTCCTCTACTGTGCAATGTTCATATACCCCGGTAGGCAAAGTTGGAGAGGGAGTTTTGTTTGGGGTGGGTTAAGCATTTATTTTGCCTGGTCCCTTATCCCTCCCTCTCATGTATTATTCTCCTACCTTACTGGATTGAGACTCCCCTCCCCCCGCTTGTGTTTGAAGACTTGTATGGATGCCTGCGCTTGCACACACTAAAACTTACTCAAAAAGAAAAAAAAGTTAAAGAGATGAGTAGTTCTCAAAAAAAGAAGAAGAAGGAGACGCAGCAGCAAAGCATCCTCATATACAAGAAACACAGAAAGACTGGATGTTTGATGAGATAATACTTCTTTCATGAAAAAGATCTAAGAAAAGGTGGTTGATTTAAAAAATGTTCATAGTTTGGCACTATTAACTGCAGCAGCTATGTAACTGTACTATGGAACAAATGTGCACTTTGTGCAAAAACCAATTTCACAAACAGCAGAACTCCCACCAAAAATAGCAGGAAATATCTCCCCATATTGTAGGTGAGGAGGAAAATGACACAGTTTCTTGTGCTCAGGGGTGAAAGTGAGATGAGTTTTCTGTGAAATAAATTAGCCCTGTTTTCCTAACCCATGGCCCTCCAGATATAGTAGACTTCAACCATGTGTCCTATTTCCATTTGTTCCTTTCAGATAAGTGTAGGAGGTGATGTGTGTGTGTGTCTGTGTCTGTGTACGTGGAATTGGCTGAGGAACCTTTCCATTTTGCTTTCCATTACTGGACTAACAACACTGGACACAGCGTACTGGAGGAAAAACATTGAATATATCCTACACCTGCTCTTGTATAATGTTAAATATATCCAAGAACAGATCTTCTGAAGATCTTTCTTTTCTTCTCAGTCTTAAATTTGAAAGGATATCTCTGTGAGATAACCTTTTAGATCAACATAGTATATTTATACACATGGGAGTTAACCTAAAACTTCATGCTCACTTCCCCTCTCCAGTTCCCTACCAGCTAACTGTCAATCTAGCTCTCATTATGTGGAACTTTATATCCCAGCTAAAACAGCAGTTTGCTCTTTATTTTATATTGTCTGACTTTCTTCCTTACGGACATCAATGCACACAGCACAGTCACCAAAGAGAACCATACGTGATCTTGGCAAATGTTCAAAATTCAGCTTTGAATGACCCTCATAGATAGATTGACTGAGCACACATTTTAATTTAACAGTACATTGGTTCCCAATTGCTCCTTGCAAGGAAAGATTTACAGTGCCAGTTTCTTCTCATGCAACATCTTAAGTCTTTAACTTATTCCAGACTTCCACAATGCAGAGGATGTCCCTTGAAAACATAATGAAGAGATCATACTGAAAAGACTCCTTGAATGTTGTAGGTTTTATAAAACTACAGCCCTGTTTCAAAGAATGATACAATTCTCTTAATCTTTCTTCACAATAAAAAATACAGAGCAGATATTGAGCTGGAAATGAGCCTGAGAGGCTGAGGCAAACACTGGCAACAAGATATGCAGTTCAAAAAAATAAAATTAAAAATAAAGACCCAGTCTAAATTGTTCCCATCTAAGTGTTCTTATACAACTCAAATCTGAAATTGTCTATCTTCCAACAAAAGAAGATCAGAAAATCCATTAGAGAATGGCCACTGTAACCCCAGTTTTCAGAAAGGAATCCAACAGGATTTTGGAAAGTACAGATTGGTAAGTTTAAACTTAGTTCTGGGTAAATTACTGAAAAGCATTACTTAAGATAAAAACATGAAACATACAAAAGGACAAATCCCACTGAAAAAGAATCAATATGGCTCCTGCAAAAGTTATTCTTCCCGTCTCACTAATCTTTTATAGTGCTTTGAGAGTTCCAGTAAACTATCTGGTAGATATTATTTACTTGGACTTCCTAAATCCTTTAGACAAAGTCTCTCACAAAGTCTCTTTGACAAAATCATTTAAACTTTCTAGTTAAAGAATAGGAAGCATAAATTTTAGACAAATGGTCACTTCTTGCAGTTGAGGAGTGTAACCACTGGAGTGCTGTCTAATTGTTTATAAATGATTCAGAGTTTGGGGTGACTGGTGAATTGGTCAGGATTGCTCTCAATACCGAGATATTTGTGGTGGTTAAAGAGTAAACATTACAAAGAGCTCCAAAATGATCTCTACAAATGAAAAGAGATTGAATCACTGAGCTGGTGGTGACTGGTTAAGAATATGATATTATATTATAAGGGTTGTGATGGATTGCCTGGTAACATTTTGACCCAATCTGTGGTTGCCGTAAAATTCAATATTGAGCATAAGTAGAGAAAGGGTTGAAAACAAAACTGCTAATATCACACTGTAATCAAATTTATGGTGCAACCAACTTGACTGTTTGTATGGTACTAGTCATCACTTCTGAAAAAGGATATTCTAGAATGTGCAGTGTGTCACCGGGAGGGTTGGGGATGCTGAGAGCTACGCAAAACCACAATAGCACCTCCCTCCCGACCACTGAGCTCTGGCCTAAAAGCTGTACCAGAGTCAAGTGAACAAAAAACTCAAATATAGACGAGATTGGCCACACAGCTATGTAAGCGTGCCCAGCAGAGATTATCTTAGCAGTAGTACACTGTAGCCAGGAAAAACTCACCCACGCCACTTGTTATCTTCCATCAAAGAGGCAGTTTATTCTTGAGTTACAATATATACATATTTACAAGAATGTCCAGAAGGTGTTCCAGCATTACTCAGCTTGCTCTTTCTGGCAGAGCCTCTGGCGTACACGTTCAGGCACCGTGTGCAATGTTAACTAGTACTTGGCTACTTTATACAGACACATAGCTGATGCAATCCTGGCCTATCTTTGCATTCTCCCCATATCTGATGCAACTTTCTCCCCTGATTGCCCATCACCATGACTCAGCATGACTCAGCTAGAGTCACATGGCTTTTCACAGGTGCACTTAACAATTTACATCACAAAGTATTTTCTTTGGACTACAGGTTTTGTCCAACCTTTCATGACACAGTGTGTAGAAATGAGCAACCAAAATGATCAAGATGCTGGAACCACCCCCTATACAGGAAAATTACACCGTATCATCTCAGCCTTTTTTAAAAGTGGGTTAATAATGTCTTAAATTGATAGAGATGCAAAAAGTTATTAATGGTGTGGAAAAAGTGATTGAGGAGAGTTTTTTTCTTGTTCTATTAGAAACCAGGATTCTTCACTGAAGCAGAATATGTTTAAATTTAGAACAGGTAAAAGGTAGAATTTCTGTACACTGTGCTGTGGAATTCAGTACAACAACATTTAATTATAGCTGCTAACTTGGGTGATGCTATGTATCACAACAGTAGCCATTGTTACCAGTACTGATGGTTATATCTTACTTCCATTTGGAGAAAGTTTGGCTCAATATGCCAGCTATTGCACTCATAGTCTTGACTGTGGGCTTCTTGTAGGCATCCAGGTTGCTATTTCTGAATAAGAGATTAAACTAGATTAGCTGTTGGTCTGGTTTCACCCCCCCTCCCTTTCTCCCCCCCTCTCTCTGCTAATACATTATTGTCAAATGTTTTACTTTATTTTATTTCTATCTTAAATGTCCTCCTGTTGTGTAATTTTCACAACTGCAGTTGGCACTCCACATTCACTAGTGCTAGGGGCACAGGACCTTGCAAAAGTGAGAAAACTGAACATTTCAAAATGTGTGTGTGTGTGCGCCTGTGGGAAGAGGGGTGAGGCATGGTGGGGAGGGGGGGCACCCAGGGTCCAAAGAAGGTCAAGGAAAGGACAGGGAAGGGGAAGGTTCAGCATGGTGGCCCTATACTTGCCTTTTTCTTTTCTTGAGTGTGTGCGTAAAGGCATCTGGAGAGGGTTTGCTGAAATATTGGGCTGTGAGCTGAACTTAGCTGGCCAGGCTAAGCTGGTGGAGAAGAGGAGGATGAGACGTGAATTTTTAAAGGGCTGCATGGCTTGATAGGAGCGATCGAGAGGGAAGGTTCCCCTGGAAAAGAAGCACTTGACATGGGGGGGTAGGTTGGTTTGGAGAAATTTGCAAATAATCAAATCTGTGAAAGTGAAACTTGCAGATGTGAAGGGCTGGCTGTACTCTGTGACATAGCTATCAATAAGCAGGAAGATTTGAATCTGGATCTCCCCAGTTTTAGCTTGTCATTCTAACCACTACACCACCTTGGCTTTCTGTTGGAATGCACATCTGTAAAGCAATGTATCCTTCTCAGAACATTATGTGAGTGCATTCATAGATATGCTTTTCTTAGATGCTTTGTCATTGTTAACAGCAACCTTTGAAGTTTGGGTCATGATTGTGAACAACAACAACAGGATTTTAAACTTCCATTTATACTTTCTTGTACCTATTAATTGAGACTGTAGTGTAGAATTTTATAAAGAAAAAAATAATTAAAGGAACATAGAGGATTAGACCAAATTTTGGAATTTATCATCAGGATCAGAGCTTGGAGAAATTCATAAAGGATGAATGGAGGTGAAGGCAATCTCCTACGGTTTGCTTGCAAGCTCTGGTCATCTGAAAAATACTTCTGAGCATGGAAAAATTGCTTTTTCTTTTTTTTGTATTGCAACTTCCACAATCCCCCAGCCTACATGGCCTTTGGGGATGCATATTTTAAGATAAAACATGCATACCTCAGGGGCATATATACTGAAAAATGTGTACACTGAGAGAACATATATATGGTGAAGAACAGGTTTTTTAAAAAAGAAAATATGCTAAGAATACTATTAAATATACATTTTTGTAGTGATCAGAGAAGATTAGTGGAGAGAAAGGAAGGAATACAGAGCTTGGCAAAGTGTTTGGACTACAACTGCCCCAGATCCCCCAGACAACATGATGGTCAGTTGGGGATTCTACAACTTTTCAAGCTATAGAACAGATTTATGAGAATGAAGTTAGGTGAAATTAACGTGAACTGGAAATACACTGATCCATCTTTCCTAACCTCAAACATGTGGAATTTTTCATATTTTATAGAGATAATAAACATATGTGAGATTGTTTGTGTGTGTGCATGTGCGCACGCGTGAGAGAGAGAATGAGAGAGAGAAAGAGAATTCATGCCTTTTTAAAAGCCACACAAACTTCTGGCCACCTTCCACCTCTGCCAACACGTATCACAGAAGTTAATTATGCATTGTGTGAAGCATTTCCTTTTATCAGTTATGTACTTATTGACTGCCATCTTCTTTGGGTGAGCCTGTATGCCAGGTATTCTTGCCGAGGAAGAAAAATATATCTGGATCATTCATGATTCATTCCTTTTCAGAAAAAATGACGGATCTATGTGGCATTTAATTAATATGTTTGTTATAATCTCTTTCCTTAATGGCTCTGCTCATTTGGTAAGGGGAAAAAAAAGCTCTCGTTGAGTGGATGGATGGAAACTTAATGGCATGACAGTAATAAAGAGAGAGAAAGGGGCGGGTGGAGAAAGACCCTTGAACCTTTGAACTCCATGGACACTCTGAAAGACTAAACTGCTTTAGAAGAAACCCTCTCTGTTTTATGTGGGAGAATATATCGCAGGATGACATCATGCTAAATTTGAAACTTCATCCTGAACCTTTTTGCAGGCAGCTACTACGAGAGGGTGCACAATAGATTTCTTCTCTGTTGGGTGCTCAGGCAGAAAGCCCTTTCGCCCTCCACCTCTTCATAAAAACCTCCCCAGAAAGCAATTGCTTCATTGCACACCAGTAGCATATAAATGAGTTGAGCTTGTTCAGTTCTTATTGGGAGTAATAAAAATCAGCCCAGTCACCCTTCTTGAGAGTTCAGAAATGACAACCTTCAAGAGCAATTGTGACCAAACTAAATTTCCTTCTTATATGGATCTAACAACACTGTTAGTTGATCTTTTAAAGAGAAAAAGCTGGTAACTGTTTATAAGAGTTTCACTTTTTAAGAAACATAGCTTCTGTCTCAGTAACTATTCTTTTTAGTGCTGCTTTATTATACATGCGTATTATGTATTCATACGTATATTTTCTAGTCCATGGATTTCAAACTATGCTCCAGGGAACCCTGGGGTTCCATTGCAAGCTTTTCATGGTTTCCTCAATGAAGATCTTAGGTGGTTTTGTTGTAGTCTTACTCAGTTTTGTCCCTTTAAAACCACAAAGAGCCTAGCACCAGGACATCTAGTACCCTTGTCTATGTTTTCAGGCATATTAAGTTTTTCACAAGCAGAAGAACTTCTAAATACCGCAGAGTGACACTATATTTGGATCATGGTGGGGGTTTCAAGGATCACCTCAGACAGTAAGTTCAGGTGATATTTTTCACCCCAACTCTAAGTGTGGGCAAATTAAATTTTGCTGAAAATGGGATGGTTGTTGCTAGAAATGACACCCTTATGTAACAATCCCCCATCCTTCTGTAGTGTCTTTTCTTGATGTCACTATACTCTCCATTTTCCTTCCCTATCAGCTATAGCCAATGAGGTGGAGCAGGAGTGGGTAAACATAAGTTTAAAAAAAAAACAATTACAATAAGACATTGCAGTTTGTGAAGTGCCACTGTCCAGGATTTCAGCCACTCCATTAAACAGTCAGCCACCATTCCATGGCCACTCAGCATACTTTGTTGTTAGTAAACTCTTTTGAGAATTCCTCTAGTCCCCTTAGGTTACCTCCTACTTGCACTTAGCTTTTTCTTGCTGATACCTCCCTTTTGTGCGTAGGTGGTCCTTCTTTGGCTACATAAGCCTGAACATGGGAAATAGAGGGATGATAATGTCAGATTGCAGGATAGTTGTGAGTCTTCCTACCTTCCAGTGACACTTCTGGGGCAAGAGGAACATTTGAAACAGACCCATTCATTCGTGCTGGGGACTGTTCACAAGAGACTTGTGGAATGAGCAAGAAGGGATGTCTTGCCAACAATTTAGGACTGAGGCATCCCCACATCCTCAAGCCACTACTGGAGTTATTGTAATTGGTCCAACAAAGTCACCTTAGAAAGGCAAGCATTTCTGATGACTCAAGGGTTGATAATTGGAGAAGACTCCTGTACCTTTAATGGTAGTGTAGACAAGGGATTTTTCAGTAGGTGTTGCTTGTCATTCAACCAGGCAACAAGCAACAGGATTCCTCCTCAGTTTTCAGTCTAGCAGCCCTAGTTGGCTCCAACCCAACTAAAAGTAGCATTTAAATCCATTTGAAATCAATTTGGCAAATGTTAATTCTTAGTGGGACTTATGAACAACAAACTTTAATTGATTGGGGCCTGAGTCACATTTCCGGAGGCATTTATTTATTTATTTATTTTCATTTTCAGAGTTCAGTTGGAAAATCTGCTATGTGAAACCCTGCAAAAACAATCTGGCCAAAGTTTGTGGTGGAATTAAAAAAATATGTTCATATGTAAAGTGGGCAGAATGCAAAGCCTTTAAAAATAATTGCTCCACTTTAACTAGTTGTTCCTTCTCTTTTTCTTTTTTCTCTTTTCTTTTTTCCTTCTTTTGCCAAACAAATAGACAAACAAAAATCCATCAACATTTCTTACTAGCGTATATACCTGGCGTTGCCTAGAATTTTATTTTCTCATAGGTGATACTTTTTAGAAAGATTTGAGATCCTGTGTCTCTAATTCCCCAAACTGTCTTGTCCAGTACCTGTAACTTTTCCCCATATTCCCCTATCCAATCTGTATTCAGAGTTATTAACATACAGAGGTTGGGTTCCTGAGGGAATACACTGCCCTCTTCCCTGCTGCTAGGCCTCATCTACATACCAATCGGCCTATTCAAGACAGACGCAGTTGACAGAGGCCCAAGATCTCTCTAGCTGAGAATTCTGAAGGCTCCTCCCTAAACCGCAAACTCCAGGATTCCATAGAATCTTCTTAGGCAGCCAATCATATGAAGCCTTTGCCTGACCCAGACAAACAAACTTTGACTTTTGTATATTAGAAGATTACTTGAAGAGTGTATGTTAGTAGTATACTAGCAGCACATTAATTTTGACCTTGGTCTAAAAGCAGCAAGTGCAATTAGATTTGTGGAGCGCTAGGGCACATCTTAGAGCCAGTGTGGTGTAAAGGTTTGAGTGTTAGACTATGACCCTGAAGGGTGGGGTTCGATTCCCCGCTCAGCCATGGAAACCCGTTGGGTGACCTTGGGTGTGTCACTCTCAGAAAATCCCATGATAGGTTCGCCTTAGCATTGCCGTAAGCCAGAAATGACTTGAAGGCACGCAGCAGCAACAGCAGCAGTAACAACAGCCCATTTCCTTGTGTGTACAAGTTCCAAATTCAGTTTCTTGGATTTTTACCTGAGAGTGATACCAGCTAGCTTGAAAGACCTTCACTTAAAAATCTCTCAGAGTTGCTGCTAGACAATGGTAGATGCACTTGGATGAGAAGGGCATGGTCTGATTCAGTACAAAGGAGGTTGGGTGACATGGATAGGGGCTGATGTATTCAGGCGGGAAACTTCTCTTCAGAAACCAGACATTTCCATGCATCAGCAGATACCTTATAGAATTATTTCCTAAATGTTAGGAATGATCCATCCCAATCCCATACACATGGCCTTCCATGGACAGATAATTAGATGATGTTCCAAGAAGGTTCTTTTTTTGGAGGGAGGGAGCTAAGATGGATGGAAAGAATATTTGACCTTATTCATGTCCTGGCTAAAAAAATATATTTCTCAACACTTTGGAAACCTGATCAGGAAGAATGATACAGTGACAAGAATACAGTCATGTGGGTTTTTTTTTCCTTTTGAATGCAAAACTGCTGTTTTCTGAACACATACAGTAATTCTGCAAAACAAAAACATGAAAAATTCTTCCACAAAACATGTAGTCTTGTTATGCAAAATTGCTATTTTCTGTGCAAGATTTTTGTTGTGCAAGGTTGCCCTTTTTCATAGAAAACAGCAGTTTTACAGGAAAAACACACATACATGCGTAACTGGCTGGAAAGAGTATTCCACTCTTATGCAAAAAACTCCCATGTCTTTTGGTACAGGATAATTTCCCATAGCACTTTGTGATGTATGAATTCTAATGAAAATTGCTCAGAAATATTCATTTTTTTTCCTCTGCAGCAGGGAGAAAACTGTAAAAATTATTCATTCCCACTTGAGACTACAAAATAGTCATATATTCCTAGGAGCTGTTGGAATGAGTTCTTAAACTTTATGTGGTAATTCTGGATCTGCTACCGGCTTTGGACACACACAAATATATACACACTTTTTGTTGTTGTCTATATACTTTCAACCAATAGTATCCCACTTTGGGTGCCATTTACAGCAGAAAATGTGGCAAAGAAATATTTAAGTTGCTTGCACCATCTGTTCTAATCTGATACTATAATTTTCTACGTGAAAAGTGAAGTAATTCCTGACTGTAAATCTTAAACTGAACAGCAAATGGGGTTCAAAAATTTCATTAACAGACATGGGTAATGTGCCTGCTTACCTCCTGCCAGTGTGATGACTTCTTACCAAAAGGGCTTTTCTTTGCCATGACAATTTTTCCTTTATAATATGATGTCATCACATTGAGTAGCCCTGCATGAGAATCTGATGAAAACCTCAACTAATTCTCTTCATGTTTCTAATATATGAACCATTTCATTCAAGTCACTGGTGGACAGGGAGGTAGAAGTGGAGGGAAGGAGGAAAAGCAAAGGTAATCATTGTATAGATGGTGCTATTTTTAATTTGGTGACTTGACTTGTGCAGGATTTGTAGGATAATGATTTTTTTCCCTCTTTCTTCAAACTGGGAGGAGGCCACATGATGAACAGAATTAATTATTTGGTGCTTGATTAGTTGGCTCACATTGTATTTTTGAGAGATTCAGGTTAGAAAAACAGCGGGGATTGTGGCTCGGGATTGTGACATATGTGTTTAAAATACACACAGAGTATCTTGATTTTGTTAAGCCCTTTCCACACCACTCTCCCATCTTGCCATGGGGATGGGAAAAGGACAGGACCCAGTTGTGTAGAGACAAGGGGGCAATGGGAGCGGTTTGCCCCCGGCCGCAATATTTTGGGGGCATCCAGGCTCATAGCCACACCCCTGTGCACCGCAGCCATGCCCCCGCACATGACGGCCAAACCCCCATGCACTGCAGCCATGTCCCTGTGCACTGTGGCCATGCCCCCACACACCACAGCCATGCCCCCCCCATAGCCCCTCACCTCCCACCCCCCCTCCAAACATTCCAAGCTCTGCCATTGACGGAACTGCGATGACAGTGCTGTATGACATAGTTGCAGTCCCATCCTTCTCCCATCCCCAGGCGGCACAATCAAGAATTAATCATTGATGGGTTTTTCCTGTCAACAACCTGTAATTGTGCCACACTTGCAGACTTACCTGTCCTGCGGAAGCCCAGGAAGTGCAATGGCTGTGCTTCCTGCCCGAACACAGCCTGGGAAATTTCCCAGCTGTGCTGCAGAAGGAAGAGGCATGGCCATGGCACCTCTGTTACCCTGTGAACTGGGGGTCCCGGGAGGGACACCAAAATGTGCTCAGCTATAGGTGGGGAAAATTAGCTCAGAGCACTGCTTAGCGTTACGAGAGGCAGGGTAACGTAGCGAGATCTTGAACCCTATGTCTACGGGGTCGGGTCGAGTCAAGTAGCACACAAAAGTTGAAATAATAAATGATGTTTATTAAACACAAGCAAAACAGTGTATGCGACACACTCACGCAAGATAATGAAAGAAAATAAAGGTTGTAGTGGTATAGAGTGATTTGTAGAGGGATTGCTGGTTTGGGTGATACTTCACCTGTCCTGAAGCCCAGAAAAATAGAGAGTGAAGCTGGGGTGCGATGTAGCTCAGCACGTGGAGCTGAGGGGAGGCTCGCCAAGCAAAGCGGCAGCAAGGCGGGATGAAACTAGGGAGCGTTCCGAGGAAGGTCTCGGAATCAAGGGTTTTTATAAGGAGAATTGTGACTGCAGGCTATGTTGTACTTGGGGGAAAACAATAGATTTGGAGTTGGAGACAAAGCCTCCGAAAGGTCAGAATCTGAATGACTGAGTTATCGAAGCGGTTCTCAATAGAGTACGTGCATACTTAATTAGCGTACTTGCCTGGAGATCTCCTAAAGCAGTGAGTCAGCTATTTCTGGCCTGCCTGTATTGTAGTTTGAATATTATGGCTATTAACGGTCGAGCTTGTTTACGTGCTTGTCCGGTGGCCTCGCAAGCACGTGGAGAGGAATAAAGAAGTGAAGCCGAATTATGATATCAAGAGGATATCTTTAATATCCCCAAAGCTCGGACTAGCCAGGGCAGTAACACTTCCTTCACCACAGAGCCAGCCAGCATGGAGGAGAGTGCTCCTATGGTGTTCCCCTCCCAGCAGAGCCAATGCTGGGATCCCTACCAGATGTTTGCATGGAAAAATGGGTGTAGAAAGGGTGTTAAGAGTCTTCTACTGTTTTACTCCAGAACAATACTTAAATAAAACAACAGTAGATCATTGTGTCATATTTCCTCCACACATGTAATAATCTCACTGCATTCTGTGTGGTCAGGCCTCATCTTGGGTACTGACGTCAGTTCTGGGCACCTCATTTTAAGAAAGATATAGAGAAGTTGGAGCAGGTTCAGTAAAGGGCAACAAGGATAAGAGGTACAGAGAACAAAACATACAAGGGAAGGATGAAGCATCTGGGCTTATTCAGCTTGGTAATGAGAAAACTGAACAGGCACTCTTTAAATACCTCAACCACTGTCACAGAGAGCAAGGGGCAGGTTTGTTCTCTGCTGCCCCAGAGGGTAGTACCAGGTCTCATGGTTTTAAGTTACAGGAAGGTAGATTTCTATAGAACATTAGAAGTAACTTTTTCATAGTGAAAGTGGGGAAAAAAGCCTCGGGGAAAAAAGCATGGACAGCTACTTCATGCTAATGCTTTAGCTGGAGATTGTGCATTGGACTTGATGGCTCATGAAGCCACTTCCAGCTCCGTGATTCTATATGCATACGAAATAGCAGAAACAGAAACAAACCATTCAAGGCCCATATTTGCAATGTACAGTGAATGGCCTGTATACAAAAATGTTGCTAACAGGGGCAAACCATTAATGTTTGTCCCATGTCAAATTTGTAAAGTCGGAAGAGTAAAGTGGCACATGTTTTTTTCTGGTGACTCCAAACATGAGATTCAATTTTTCATGTTCCAACAAGAGTTGAATTTCTCTGCACATGGAAAACTAGTGCATCAGGATAAAAAGGTCAGTCTTGTCTTTTATCTGATATAATAATTTTCTGTGAGCAGGGATATTTTAATATGAGCAACTAACCAACAATTCTGTTCTTCATATGTAATCTCAGATAGGTACAGACTAGAAATGATTTTGCAGAATGTGAAGATCTATCCCAGAAAGCATAGGAGTGGAGGCACTAAGTTTTTGGTTTTGCTGAAATAGAAGCAGATCTGTGGTACATATTTAAAGCCCTTTTGCAGTTCCTACAGACAGAATTATTGTTGCTGGATTACTGGAAGGATAAGAAAAACCCATTGTTTTATCCACTGATTGACCATTTAATAGAAAAAAATCACTACATTCCTCTAATGTATATCTATCACTCAGAGTACCTTGAAATAATATAAAGACAAAATCATAGAAATATTACCAGAAACACATTGTCATGTCAAGTATGATTATGGATTAAGCTGTACTTATGTCCCACTTATTTTGTCCATACTCTACAACAGTTATCAGATTAAAACAGGGCATAGTAATATATTTCAAGCACATGCTTGGTATGCTGAAGCTCTAATTCTTGGCAACTCCACTGAAAATAAGTAAGTAAATATCAAGTCATTTCTTCAATACCACACCCATGGATGCCATTACACTGCCCAGTTTCCTGTCACAGCTCTGTCCCCACCTGGCTGTTCTAACTTGAATGCACAGCCACAATTTTGCAGGGAACCACTTAGTTCCCATTTCCTCAGGGAGAAGCCGTTTTATAAACCTCAAAGTACAGTGATGTTAAGACAGGAGAGTGAATCCAGGGGATTCTAAATTGGCAGCCTCAGGAAGACAAGAGGCTGGCAGCTCCCCTACACAAGTGCCACTGCTGGCTTAGCTGAAGACACTGGAGGAGGGGAGAGACAGACTAGAGGTTTGGCTGGAGAATTCTGGGAGCTGTCACCTTAAAAAGCAACTTTTCCAAGAAAATCAGGGGTAGCATGGAAACCTGAGTTAAAGGGAGGATGGGAAAAGTAGAGTGATCATTAGAAAAAGTAGGAAAATAATAGGAAAGGGAGGAAGGAAGAAAGGGAGGGAGGGAAGAGTGGATGGTATGAAGGAGAAAGAAAAGTGGAGCATATGGAGGACTATTGGAGAGAAGAATTGAATAATTGGGAGGGGGGGAGTGTAGAGGTGGAGAGAATGAGGTAGGAGAGGCAAGGAATACTGCACACAGGTACATGCATATATCCACACATCCTAGATAACAATGCAATAGAACATTTTCAATTTGCATCATTTTTATACAGGAACCTCCTTAAACCACCAGCAAATCACAGATGTCATCTGCTTTTGTGGACTGCAATATAAAAATAAGAGATCTGGGACTTCCCAATAGCATAATTGTTTTGAAACATGCATTCTTCTGATCTTCACAAAGCACCGTCACTCCACAGATATATTCTGTGATTTGATGGTGGTTTTGACAAGGCACACCATGTTAAAAAAATACTTATGATTTAAAATTTTTTTTAATTGCCCAGTTAGTATTCTGCCGGGGATTACCAAGTGCTGTAGGCTATATTTCAGTGGAAGACAATGCCATAGAATCATGGAATTGTAGAATAATAGAGTTGGAAGAGACCATAGGGGGCCATCCAGTCCAACCCCCTGCCATGCAGGAACACCCATCAAAGCATTCCCAACAGATGGCCCTCCAGCCTCTGTTTGAAAACCTCCAAAGAAGGAGACTCTACTGAACCCCGAGACAGTATACTCCACTGCTGGACAGCTCTGACTGTCAGGAAGTTCTTTCTGAGGTTCAGGTGGAATCTCCTTTCCTTCAGCTTAAATCCATTGCTCCTTGTCCTAGTCCCTGGATCTGAGGAAAACAAGCCCTTTCCCTCTTCTCTATGACATCCATTCAGATATTTAAACATGGCTATCATGTCCCCTCTTAACCTTCTCTTGTCAAATCAGCTCTGAGTTTTCGTTGCCTAAGAAAACCCCAGTATAGGTCATTGTAAGTTGAAGTCAACTTGTAGGCATACAACAACAACTATTTCTTTAAAAAACTAACAGTCTATGTAAGACTTTGCTCACTGACAGAGATTTTGATGAAAACAGCACAGTAAAACATCATCAATTATGTCAGTACTTACTTGCATGTAATGTAGCATTCATATTATTTATCATTCTTATTTACAGCATTTTTTGTAATGTTACTGTATTTTGTCACTTTTAACTGCTGTTAACCATCCTGCATTGAATGTAAACAATGAGAAGAGGCAGCTAGAAGTTTTTCTGTAAACAAAACAAAACAAAAGATATTTAAACACCAAGGGGACAAAAGGACAAAGCAATACAAAAAGTGTAATAGCAAATAGCACTACATCACAACATCAAAAAAATATTGTAAAACAGCTGAATCAAGACCAGTAGTACTTAAACCCAACTTCTAATCAAAGGCAATTAATTTGACATAAAAATGTTTTTCGGGTACTCCTAAAGGAAAAATAGCCAGGAAGAGAATTTGTGCTCAATGTTTCTATGCCACTGGATTGTTGGCAAGCACAGGTTATGCAATTTTCAAGACTGTACAGAGTTAAGACATAAATGTAAGCTTTGATTTGATGGAGATGCAGGTTGGAAGGGAGCAGCCAAATAGAGATCAAAGTGAAGATCATCTCCTGTTTTTTACTTCTATTCAGTCTGAACCTGACTTTGGATGTTTCCATACTACACAATTATAGGAGTTTGATTTTTCCTTTAATAAAATGGATCCATTCCATGGAATCCTGGGATACGTAACTGATGTACTTTTTTTTTTCCTGCTAGAGCACTCTAGTGCTTTAATTGAAGGGATTTCACTAGTGTTCTCTAGGGTCATTTCCACACTAGATTGTTATAGGGCTATTATTCCACTTTCAACATCTATGGAATCCTGGGGTTTGCAGTTTAGGGAGGGGCCAGGATTCTATAGGATGTTGAAAGTGGAATAATAGCACTATAACAGTCAAGTGCAGGAATGGCCTAGGAAAGAATTCTAAGTCTTTACAAAACTGCAAATCCTACAACAGCCATAACAGTTAATTGTGGAACCAAAGTGTAATAACTGTGTAATGGGGTAACACCACTTCACTTAGATCACATTGAAAAGAGCATCATGATTTCTGATTCTTGGAGCCTAACTTGGCCAAAATCTCTCTCTCTCTCTCTCTCTCTCCTTCAAATATCCCTCTCCTTAAGATACCCTCACTTCCTCTCATAGCAATGTAATAACAGTACAGGTTCACAAAAACAAGAACTTGTGTGACAATTTTTTAAAAAGTACTAGTTTTTTTAAAGTTACTAGTTCCTAAGCCCATGGAATAAAAAGGTCAACATGAGGAAAAGCGAGTTGTTAGGTAGTGTGTGGGGGAAGGAGAGGGCCGTGTTGCCCTTCCATTTGCCCCCAAGGGTTTCAGTCAAAGTGCTTCATTCAAAGTGCTGTGATCTGAACTTCTGCATATCAGCATACAGCACTAGCAGGCCTTTGAATTCAACTCTTCTGCCTGTGAAAAGGTTGAATTTTTGTGTGGGAAGCTATAGAGACTGTGGCACAGACAGCAGTTGGGAGGGGGACGAGCCTCTCTTTCTCTCAAGTGGGAGATCATTAGTCTCTTGGCAAGAGGGAAAAGGTGAAAATGTTGTGACATTAGACTTGTGAAGTCAGCAGTGAGCATGGAAAAAGGGACGCTTGGAAAGGGCCACCCAAACAAACGAGGCTTGTGTTCATTGTTCCCTGACAAACTGTGGAAAATTACATTTTCTGCTCGGGTGGTGGGGGAGAGAAGCTGAATAATAGTAATAATTCCATTTTCAGGAAAGGAAAATGAGTTTGGCCTCATTGCAAAGTGGAAAGTCTCAAGGTCTCCACAAAGCAGGTCTACAACTGAGGCAGTTCAGGCTGGAAAAAGAGGGTGATCTTTAGTAGAACTGAACGTTGTCTCAGCGTGCTCTCTGATTCAACAGGATTTCCATGGTTTCCAAGGACTACACTCCACATGAACAGAGTTGATAGTGGGCATGGCTTTGTGTATATACTGTGACACCTTCAACTTTTGAAAAAAGCTCCAGACTGAAGGCAGATGATATATAAAATGGCCAAACCCATCCCCATCTCTCATTGTTTTGTTCTTAAGCAGGAGTGGCCTATTTTGGAAGATCCTGGATCAATTTTGGAAGTTTAATTTTCTATCATTAGGACCCATAGGGGCATATGCTAGACCCCAAACACAAAATAAAACAATAAAATATCAAATCCAGAGGTGACCTCTGGTTCTCCTGTGATTCACCCCATGACCCCAAATGCACAAAACTAATACTCCTGGAACGTCCAGAAAAACACAGAATTTTTTTGCCTTGGGGCCAGCCAAGGATCACCACTAGCTGTTGTCTGATAGCTGATGCCCCACAATGTCAGCATCCTGCAGGACCCTTCCTCCCCTCTTGAGGGCCTTCAGAGGTCCCAGAGATGATGTCAGTATTGCATACTGGCTTTCAGAACATACCTGGCCATGATTCTCAGCTGCCTTCCATCCTTCCCTCAGCCACTACAGCAATATGTTGAGAAGATGACAAAAAAAATAGTGAGTTTGGGCTAGGGAGCAAGAGTAGTTCTCAAGTTTGGTTAGGGGAGAACACAAACAGCTCTCAGGAGGATTCTCTTTGTGCGTGGCCTGACACTTGAGAACCTTTTTTTTTTCATTTTCCCCTGACCCTTTGAACATTCTTTCCATCCCTAGTTGGCTACAGATCCTATCATCTCTAGCCAGCGTAGCCAGTGATGAAGATGATAGCTATCGTAATCCAATACATCTGGAAGACACAAAATTGGGGAATGTATTACCATTTTGAAATGCCAGATTGTCAGATACTTCCTTCTTTTTATCAACAAGCTCATATTTTTCCTGGAGTTGTATTAGTTCAGATACTTATAATCCAGTGAAAACAGTAAAGGAGAAATAACTAAAATCAAGGCAAACATATGTATAAACAATGCTATTCCATTCTAATTGATTAAGTCTGACAATAAACTTTTTATAAAGGTTGTCTGGAGATGCAAAGTGTAATCCAATGTATATTTATCCCAAAATAAATCCAGAGAGTCAGCATGGTGTAGTGGTCTGAACATCAGACTGTGACCCTGGAGACCAAGGTTTGATTGCTCACTCAGTCATGGAAACCTACTCGGTGACCTTGGACATGTCACACAAGATATGTCCCAGAAAACCCCATGATAGGTTTGCCTTAGACTTACCATAAATCAGAAACAACTTTAAGGCACACAACAACAAACCCAAAAAAGTACATATTCTGGCATTATTAGTATATCAGTTTTTTTTTAATTTGCTCTATGGGTAAACCATAAACACTGAATTAATTCATTTGGAATGCTGCCAAATGAATCTGTGCATGCTGTTTATTCATACAGATAAAACTGCAACCTTCTTCTTTTTCTGGTTCGTGTGATACCTCATGATGATACAGATGTTTGTCCTAATATTGATCTTCTCTGTATTCTAACCCTCTCTACATGCTCTATATGTCAAATTTCTCACCTTGCTCTTCCTCTCTGCCTATATGCATGCATACTAATATATGTCATTCTCTCTAATCCAGATGGAAACATCAGGATTTGTCAATTAACTCATCAAATTATTAATTTGTTAGACATTTCCTGAGGATGACTGCATTCCATATATTTCCCCATTAACACTGTAGTGAATCTTACATTTTAATGAATTAGCCTATTTTGGTGGTTAGCTGTCATGAAGAGGGTGACTCTTTCTATCTCTCTGCCAGGTTCAGTAAAAGAGAAAGGCCTCAGGAGAAGAAAGATTAGGATCAGAGAAAATGACTCACCTGGCTTTGTTTTGATTGGATTGTTCTAATAAAGCAAGAAAATAGTGAGGAATGGAAGAATGGAGGAATGGAATGTGTGTGTGGTGAGCAATTTATTTGCTTAACAGTTGATGCTTAGGCAGCCATGGGTCTTTTAAAATATCAGCCCTTTTAGGGCTGAAGACTGGAAATGTCAGAACCAATTGAGAAGAAATGCCAGTCAGTAAAATATGAACATGACAAATGCAATTACATACAAACTTAACAGTTATCTGAGTGGATTACAGTCTGTAATCACTCCAAATGAGAAGCTGTGTAGCACCTCTCAACACGAACAGATGTCTGGCGTCCCCCCACCCCAATGTATATGTATATTCGAGTTGATTTATAACAAGGAAAAACTATAAAGCTGTTAGCTCCTCAGAATCAATTCCCATTTGAAGAGAATTTTTTAAACAAACCAAAATATTGAATCAGAAAGACAAGTGGGGTATGAAACCTGAAAACAAAACTAGAATGTTAGACATTTTGTCTACAAACTGAGGGATTTAGGGTACAATTTAGACAGACAAAATGATCGGTGATCAGATATCCTGTTTTACTTTGTTTTAAACAGTAAATGGATCCAGTTGGTAGGCTTCCCAGGGCCACAGTGCTGGGAGGGGGAGGAATTTGTGAAGCCAGTACCACCCGCTGGATTTTGACCTTTTTATCTTTGGGGATCTAGGTGTCAGTGTGTGGAAGATGACTACAGATAACATATAGGTAGTATCTATTTCAGATCTTTTCTCTGGTATGATCTCAGTTAAGCAAACTGCATTTGTAAGCCTCAGTAGGTCCCAACCTTCTACCATGGAGTTTATAAAACCTTCTTACCTTGCAGAACTATTGAGGGTTATGCCATAATGCAGAGGCCCACAGTCTGAGACCTGAGGGACATGAAAACTGCTCCCTCTTCAGGTTTTAATGGTGGCTATCCAGGAGTATCTTGACTCCCTGCAGTTGCCATGGAATCTGCCCTCTGACAGATAAACACACATCAGCTGGCATCCTGTTAGTGATATATGTAAGCATAGGCTCATGCTATGCCTGGGAATGCCTTTTTTTTTTTTTTTTTGGAGGGGGCTGCCACTGGAGAAATTAATATTCTTTTCCACCCTGTGTAATGACCAACTCAGACTCATGGTTTTGCTGGAATAGTCCTCCTGAATGGCCATTCTGTAGCTGGTGGAGAGTACAAAGGATTGGAGAAGCATCTAGATATACCTCATATCCAGACACAGACCAATCATCAGCTGAAACTCTTCAACTACACTGTCCAATGTAGGATTGCAGCCACTAATTCCCACCAATTGGTATTAGGCTAACTAGGGGAGAGGATCAAGAGAAAACTTTCCATTTCTAGTAAGGAAATTGGATTTCTAGAATGTGAGTATGGGTGTGCACATGTGTGCCCATGTGCATGCACATGAGCTTATGCAGCTCCAACCCCAGGTCAACATCACATGTGGACCTCAAAGCTGAAAATGTGCACATTCTAAATAAAACTTTGTCTAAGTACAAAGTCAGCATGATGTAGTGATCTGAGTGTTGGACTATGATCCTAATGACCAGAGTTTGAATCCCCAATTGATCATGGACGCTTACTGGGCAACCTTGGGCAAGTCACACTCTCTCAGCCTCAGAGGAAGGCAAAAGCAAACCACCTTTGAACAACTCTTTTTAAGAAAAGCCCGGAGTAGTCTTGCTTTAAGATTGCCATAAGTCATAAATGACTTGAAAACACATAGCAAGAACAAAGTAGATGGTCAATATTTAAACTGAAAAGTGGCACAGAAATTTTCCATGTATGTATGCAGCCATCTAAATGTAAGGAGCAGAAATAGAAAACTGGAAAGCACATGTCTGATCACCAAAGGAGAAGGAGAGTAAATCTTTTGTTACATACCAGTCCGGTTCACAAGGAGAGTACAGTAGCAACTCCAGAAATTTCTGTTGGATTTATGCCTCTCAAGAAGGCCAAAAATACAAAAACAGGCTGAAACTCGTTGAGCTTTTTAAAGAATAAATGCTATTCCATCAACAAGCACGTGAAGTTTATTCTCCTTCTCCGTTGCCATCTCAATGTAAAGCATTTCAACCACTTTACTACTTGACCATTATATATGCCAATTATAATGGTTCCTCTGGGCCAGGTTTCTGAAAAGTGACAGTAATCTCTGGGCCTTCCTCATCAATCTACCATATATGGGAAACTTATACTGTAGCAAATCTACCTTACAGGCTTATTATAAGGATTATTATTGAGAAAATGAATGTGAACTTTTAGAACCCTCAAGATGAATATAATTTCTATCTGGTGAGTACCCATTGTCTAAGCTTACTGTTCTAGAATAACTATGCTTCACTTTCAAGTTTGCTACAACTGGGAAACTGCAACTAGTCCATGACATAAGAGTTTATTTCCCTTCTGGGAAACACATGCAAGCACATAACTATCAAAAAGCGAGTATATAATCATTCATCCATGTAGCTGAATGAAATTCAGCATCAGAAGGTATTGGGTGGAACTTATGAAGAAGGAACAAAGTAGCTTCTTGGATGAAACAATGTTTTCTGTGCCTAGTGGTCATTAATTTGCTAAGCACATTCAGAAAATAAGCCTGTGCAGATATTTAAACTCACTATGAGTTGGGGGCGGACTGTAGAAAAGCTACTTGTATGGATTACAACCTTCATAATCTTCAGCCAGCATGATGAATGAGTTATGGTCAAAAATGGACCATAGAGAATTATGGTCCAAAACAGTAACATTTCCTCTTGTTGAGGTGGATGAGGACTGCAATTGCACTGATCTATCCTGTTTTGTTTTTTTTGTTTTTGTTAACCACTAGCCCTTTCTATTCAGTGCTGGTGCCATATTTTGGAAGCCGCTTTGGCAACATGCTATCAGTGGTTCATCTTTCCTAAATGAGCCAGTCTTACTCTCCAAACCACTCTTGCCATTGTCCCTCTACTTGCCTTTCATTCTCGGCAGATGTAGCAGAGATGATTTGAACCAGAGTTTGAAAAGTTAGTTTTGAAAGTAATTAGATGTAGTTAAATTCTATGAGAAACTTATCCCAAGTATGTGGTTACCAGTACAGTTAGAACTTTTTGCTTTCATGTTTCCCAGAAATAACTAAAAGTTACTTAGTTATGGATGGATTTAGTGGGTTTACTCTAGTTGGTACCAATAACTGAATCCAGGTTTAAGGTATAGGTGACCAAGAACTACACTAGATACAGTGTGATTCTTACCATGTGCATTTAGAAATAAGGCTCTGTGAATTAAGGTATTTTGACCCAGCTAAATGTGAATTAGATTGCAATTTAAGGAACAGAACAATCCTTTCTTTTTCAGATTTTAAGGAAACTGTCTTCACCATAATGCATTAAATAACTATACCTATTATACTTAATGCTTATTTTTTTCTATATTGAACATCCTTTTCTCCCTAGCAGGTATCCTCTATGAGTAGACATTTCCTGTATACAAAAGAGTAGCCATGGGAACATTTATCACTATACAGAAAACTGCGTAATAGAAGAAGAGCTTCTATTGAGAGTGAAATGATCTCATGCACAGTCAAAAGACATTGTAAAGTTAGTAAAAAAAATTTGGTGTTTTAAGTGAGTGAGAATTCTGGGTAAGTTCCAGCAAAAGTTAAGCAATTTGAATGCACACTGGTGATGTTTTGTCAATGAACTGCATTAGTTAAATACTGAAATAGTAGTTGTTACTTTTCAAGCAAGTACTTCTAAAACCTCTGCTGATTAGAAAGAGAACCAGCATTGTTACCAGGTATGGCTTCAGAGCACATGAATGAACTCTTTCCTGTGAATACACATCCCTATCAAAGATCTTGTTACCTTGGCCTTGAATTGAATGCAATAAACTATATTCACACAGAGCTGTCTAAAAGGGGAATTTTACTGAACACATAGAAATTAAGATATACACAACAGTTGCATTGGGGAATAGCAGAGCTTTGTAAGTGGCAAACAGCACATGTAAAGTAGAGGTTCATAAATGGCAGACAGCACATGTAAAACACAAACAATGCCTAATACAGTACCGTTGGTTTAGGATGGAGAAATACTAATTCAAAGTGAGCAAGCTTGCAAGGCTTGAAGAGTATGGAACTGAGCATTATGATCCTTGTAGGGGTTGCTAAATGGAGAAAAAGGTAAGGGAAAGAAAGAAGTTGAAAAGTAAACACAATGTAATACTTTCCCTAATCCACACACATGCACACCAGAGAGAGAGGGGGAAGTTTTAGGAAGCTGCAGTATAGAGGGAAAGTACTTCCTAAGATGACAAAAGTTACCTCTCCTTGTTTGGACCTTTTCTGTCGGAAGATATGAAGCCTTGGCACTCCTAGCAGGAACAGTGCAAAGACAAGGAGGACATGGCCATCTATGCCAGAATACGGGCTTTGAGAAAGTGAAAGGCCAACAAGAGTCTTTGATCAAAATCCCAGATTCTGGGGTCTGAAAGAGTAGTTTCAACTAAAAGGATCAATGCTTAGCATGGATAGTGATTTCAGCAGGAGAAAAACAGAGCTTGGCCAGTGGTTTTAGCAAAAAGCCTGCAGAATGAGCAGAAAGGCAGCTCAAGCTCTTGGTTCAAGTACATCCCACTCCCAGGACAATTAACCTTTGAATTTGGCATCCTTTAAAGCATCTCAGGTAAGAAAACTAAGCATGATGTTAGGAAGTTCTCTAAACAAAGGGTGTCCTTCTGGGACTTTCTTAGAGACATCACCTGGTACTTTGTCTAACAAAAGGTGGTTCTGTTTCATATCAACACCTACTTAAAGGAGGTATCAAACAACCATTAAGTTGATCATCTTTGCCCCAAAAGTGACATTTTCTATCAATGGCATTTCCAACTGCCGGGCCTCATGTTGAGAGAGATGGAATCTTGGCTGGGAATATTCAGTGTGTTCCAATGGTTTAATGTGCAATCTTGACCACACTTTGTGTTGGCATTAATGGAATTCATTGTAGGTGCAAGCTATAAGATTGAACTGGAAAAACTTTTCAGTTAATCTGGAGACAGTCAGATCTGTACAACACTCCTGCCAAGATGTGCTTTGGCTCTCTAGCATAAGAGTGAAAGGATTGTTTTTGGTAAATGGTATGAATTGGTATGGATGCATTAAAGAATAACATTTTGGGCAAAAGAATGCATTTAATTAATTAATTAAATAAATAAATAAATTGAAAACAAAGCTACCCTCTAGGACCAAATCCTTACAAGGTGGCTTTCAGAAAACATCGGACTGGATCTAGCCATAGTTACACTTACAGTAGTTCTGCTGAAAGAATTGAACTTTAAGTTCATCATAACTAACTGTAATCCTATTGATTTCAATATGTTTACTCAAAGCATAACTATTTATGGGTTTGCCACAAATTGAACTATAAATCACTATAATAACATAGTATATTTAATAATATAAAATCACTATAATAAGGAAGGGTCTATTTATCCCTTCCTTCTCCTTCCCTTTGTCTCCTTGGGTACTTTTCTCCATGAGAGATAAATATATTGAATTTTATTGCAGACAGTATTTCTACTGTAAAAATATATTGAATTTTAGCCTAAGGGTAGATGAGATACTTTGTTCATGTACATGTATACCTTTATAGGAGAAAGGCAGGAGGGAGAAGGGTTAAACTGACCAGCTCCTCCTGTGATTGTCTGAGGCTGTGTTTCATCTTTAAAATGAGGTTGGAGAAAAATGGTGCAGCTTTTGCAGATGGTAAGATGTCTTCTTATGACCAAATCACTGAACTTGTGGGACCTCTTGATGTGTTTTACCTCCAGATAAATAAATGCATACAATTAAAGTGTTAATGCCTCAAAAACTGGATCCTATTAGATATGTGATACTGGGAGGAAGGACTAACTATATGGATAGTAAGTACTAGCAATGTGTGAAGCTCTTTTATTCTTCTTCTTTTATTCTTTTACTCTTATCTCACTCTTTTATTCTTCAGATCTTATTGACTCTTTGCTATGTTCTCTGCAGAGACTGGATGTTTAAAATATTTTCTCTGGTGAAATTCAGCAAAAGTCTTTAGACCCAGATTTAATCATCCTTGCCTGCTGCTAGGAGAGTTTCTTTACTAATCTTAAATTTGCAATGAAATTCTATCTTGGTAGGACATTTTGTACTGGCACTGGTGACCCATAGCCTGAGTGGGGTTGTGGTAGTAGTGGAGGCTCCACCTACAGTGAATAAGTTGCTCTCTACACACTTGGACCATGGGCTGGCAATGAGTATGAGTGAGATACATATCACAGTTGACCTGAGGTATGGTTTTCTGTATGTTCCAAAAGGGGTGTGAAAATTACCCCTGTAATTTCTGCTTCCCTTATTGTTTCAATTTCTTGGAAAATCCCCCAGATGTTTCATCAGAAACTGAATTCCTATATATGACCATGACCAGCAAGCTGTTAGTGTAAGTAATCCTACCATTTATAGTAGATGTCTCTTATAAGACATGATGCCACAGTAACTTTGAAACTGTTGGTTCATAAATTCAATCTAGTAGATTTGTGATTATTGAATATGTAATAAGCACTGACTTTGATCCAATAAACTCGTAACAATTGTTCAATTTTACTTGGTTTGAGTTTGATTATGAGTTAATAATCTTTCCTGCACCTGCTGATCTATAGGATTAAGTAGCCATGCCCAGTCTATTTGCGCATGTTCATTTTAGGGATGGTAAATCTCATTTCTCTCGATTCCCAATGGCTATTGAGAACAATAAAACAATTTTCAATCCCATAGATTCGGATAGTCCGGATTCCCCCCTTCCCACAAAGACAGGAAACTGTGCAACTTTTCTACAAAAGTTATGCCCAAAAATCTGTGTCGTTTTCTGGAAATGTACAGGTTTTCGCTTAGAAATTTAAGACTGAGTAGCTCTCCCCATGGAATGGAAACTGTGCAACATTTAAACTGGCAAAGCTTGCAGCTCCAATCAACTTGAATTTCATTTCCTGTAGTATAACATTTGAATTGTACAACATTCAAGTTGAAAAAGTTTGCAGCTTCAATCAATCCACCCTTTTTTCCCCCCTGAAAAATGACATTTGATTTGTGCAAATTCCAAACCAGCAAAAGCTGCAGTCACAGTGTCAGACCTTTCACCACACTGTTTGTGTTCTTCCAAGTACATAGCAAAAACAATATGAGCTGGGTTTTTTTTTCCTATATAAAGCTTCACAGTTTTCTGTGCATAGTGAAAAGTGTAGGTTGTTACCATAAAGTTGCACAGTTTCTCAAACTTCTGTACCGTTTTGTACAGGTTTTGTACAGGTTATGTTGTGCTGAGAAGGAAAATAGTTCCTATAAGTTGTGGGGATGTTCAGTGTGCTATTTTTCCTTCTGTGCAAATTGCTTGAGGGGTTTAATTTGGAACTGATTCCCAATGAATTCTGAGGACAACAAAAACATTTTTCATCCCATAGCTTTGAGATATTCAGGATTCCAAATTAAACCTCAGATAGGAAGTTGATGAATTCTCATTCCATCCCTAGTGCAGATATTCATTTTTGAACCTTTTCCTCTCTGAAAGAAGTGAAAAAGTTCCATATGTAATATACATACCCTCCAGTGGCTCTTTGTCAAAGGAACCAATTAGTTTAAAGGCATGGATCTGAATCCATACAACAGCAGATCACTTTTGAAGAAATGGACGTGTAGATCTGTACGTTTCTATAGGGAAAATATTGAGTATAAATAAAGTTAATAACACCAGCAGCTGCTGCAATCACCAATGAGAACATAATATGCTAGACATAATTATGATTCCTTGAAAGAAAGCTTGAATAAGAGATGTGGCAGTCCAGGGGGATAGGACAATTGCACACAAAGAGAGGGAAGAGATTATGAAATATCAAGACTTACAAACAGAGATGCAGTACCTCTGGGAAAAGAAAATTACTGTGATTCTAGTAGTGATAGGTGCTCTGGGACCAAATGGATTGACAAAATACAGAATGAACATGCTAGACATAGGATCACAATAGCACAATTACAAAAACCAACACTGCTTGGGATGTGCCACATTATCCAATGATATTTCACCAATCCCTACATTCATGTATAGAATCTGAACCACTGATAATCCAAAAAGCTGATTGGTAACACTTGATAGATTCTGAAACTCATAATAACAACAACAATAATGATAAAAGCACATGTATCAACTGCCAGTCAAAAAACATACATTATGAAATATGACACTGTGGCCATTTCTGCGTGATGAGGCTCTGGCAAGTTCTTCCGTTGCAGCCCCAGCAGCGAAGGGAGCATGCTAGGAATGATCTTCTCCACACCCCACTGAGTCACTGCAGAGGGGAGCATGCTGGCCATGCCTCTTCCTTTCCACAGTCCAGCTGGACACTTGCCACTGCTGTGCTGGAGAGGGAGGCATCGCCAGTGTGCTTCCACCCTTCTTCACGGCCAGGAAGGGTGGCAGTGCTGGCAATGGTAGGTGTAAAACAGTTTTTTTTTTCCATTTTGCAAATACCACATGCCTGCCTCTTGGGGGCAAGATGGCGACAGCCTGGCGATGACACCATGCAGAAGCATGACCAGCCGATCGCTGCCAACCTGGCCCCACAGTGGCGCAGCCCCCTTGTGTGGAAAGGGCCTGTGACTCATGGGAATGGAAAATGGTACCATTATGTCTGACATGTTCCTAAAAGGAACGTTGGCCATAGCCATGTGCATACCTTTAAAGCTATAATATGAAATCTAATAATAGCAGGCAGTTTTCATGTAAGCTATAGTTTTTGATTTGCAGCTTAGCAAACAAATTACAAATTATGATCCGTTCATCCACTGCTATTGGTAAGTGTAGTTAGAATCATGGACATGGGTCCTGTGTTCTCTCTTGGCCCAGCATGAAGAGTGGCAGGATTTCAGGGCAATATTTCAAAAGTGAAAATTTTACTCCAATTCCTTTCCCACCTTTTCTTTGTTTTGAAATAGCAATCACTTGCTGCCACCTGGTGATATTGTTGCAAAATACCACAAAAGCTTTATTTCAGTCTACCATTGTCTGTTCTGGAATATTTAATTTCACCCTGAATGCAAATATTTACTTTTAACTGTAGAAAAGTATCCCTTAGGATTCTACGTGATGCAAATCTGTTCATTTTCAAAACAAACAAAAGTGAAATAAATGTTCATAATCATCTGTGGATATGAAAATTCTTTCTTGGAGTTATTGATAAAATGTTTCTATTCTTGTTGACAAGGATATGAGGATTCTATCATATAATTATTGTTCTTTTAAATAAACAGAAATAATCTCTCTCTCTCTTTCTCCCCCCCCCCCCCAAAGGACAACTCTTCCCAACCTTTTCTTTTAAGTCAGGGTGGATGCACGCTGATTGTTGGCAGGTCAAATTCAGTTCTGCCATATCCCTGCTGGGCCGGATTGTTTAAGCTGGTGGTGACTAGAAGTGCTACAAGTAAGTGGAAGTCCCATCTAACTGGAAGGCACATCTCAATGCTTTTCAGATCATTCTGGAGCTTTGTTTGTTTCAGGAAGCCCCTCAAAACAATTTTTTGGGCTAAAACAGCAGTCTCTGGACAGTATTTTTGTCCCCAAGGCTGTTTTGTGGATATTTTTTTTCATGCTTTTCTCTAAGGGTGGCTTGGGGAGGTCCAAAGCTGAAAATCATTTCCCTCCAGGCTGCATTCATCTCTGATCAATGCAGACCACTATATTGTCATCTAAAGCTTTTGTAGACTACAATGTAATCAAGCCATTTAAAACAGTCTTAAGGTGTGTTTTTTTGAACATTCATTTAAAGACAACTGTTACCCTGTGGACTGGGGGTCCCGGGAGGGACACCAAAACGTGCTTAACTCAAGGTGGGGAAAATTAGCTCAGAGCACTGCTTAGCGTTACGAGAGGCAGGGTAACGTAGCAAGATCTTGAACCCTAAGTCTACGGGGTCGGGTTGAGTCAAGGAGCATACAGAAGTTGAAACAATAAATGATGTTTTATTAAAAACACAAGCAAAACAGTGTATGCGACACATTCACACAAGATAACTAAGGAAAATAAAGGTTGGAGTGGTATAGAGGGATTTTTAGAGGAGTTGCTGGTTTGGGTGATACTTCACCTGTCCTGAAGCCCGGAAAAATAGAGAGTGAAGCTGGGGTGCGATGTAGCTCAGCCTGTGGAGCTGAGGGGAGGCTCGCCAAGCAAAGCGGCAGCAAGGCGGGATGAAACTCGGGAGCGTTTCGAGGAAGGTCTCGGAATCAAGGGTTTTTATAAGGAGAATTGTGACTGCAGGCTATGCCATACTTGGGGGAAAACAATAGATTTGGAGTTGGAGACAAAGCCTCCGAAAGGTCAGAATCTGAATGATTGAGTTATCGCGGAGGTTTTCAATAGAGTAGCCAGTATGCAAATGCACAGTACTTGGGTTACCCATCAAGCTGCCAGCGCGGGGCAGAGGCTCTTTTGTAAGTTGCGTGCATACCTAATTAGAGTATTTGCCTGGAGGTCTCCTAAAGCAGCGAGTCAGCTATTCCTGTCCTGCCTGTATTGTTGTTTGAATATTACGGCAATTAACGGCCGACCTTGGTGGCGTGCTTGTCTGGTGGCCTCGCAAGCACGTGGAGGGGAACAGAGAAGTGCAGCTGAATTATGATATCAAAAGGATATCTTTTAATATCCCCAAAGCTCGGACTAGCCAGGGCAGTAACACAACCTTCTCCTGTTCCCTCAACAATGCATACCGCACACAGAGGGAAACAGAATTAACAAGCCAAAACTGAGTGTGTGTATATGTGCACACACTGAAGACTGTGTGCGTGCACACCTTCATGTCACCTATCAACATACAGTGATCCCATTAATTTCATAAGGTTTTTCTAACTGAAAAATTACACCCACCTTCCACAAATATTGGAATATGGTCCAAACCAAATCCAGACATAAATTAGCAAAAATATGGAGAACACAATCCTCACCCCAGGAGACAGCCTCAAAAACCCAGCTCTTTATGAATTCAGACATGTCCCAATGACCAAACCAAAGCATCTTTAAAAAGGTAGGAAGCAAGTCTCAAAGCCTATTGCAAGATCTCCAGCAAATTAAGACTGGTTTCAAAGGCCAAATTCATGTGTTTAAAAACCAGCGCGAGATACCATTCCCAACTTGACACAACCTCCTTCCTCAATTAATATTGGAATCAAAGGAAGTCCATTATCCCTCCATTCCCCATTTGGTAGCAGTCATAGCAGGAAAACACCAACAGACAGATTTCTGGGAGGTTAAAAAATAACTTCAGTAAGCAGAGCAGCTTTTTTTAAAAAAGGTCAGAATGGCCAGAAAGGAAAAGAGAGAGACTTTAAGGTCTTGAATCCTGCCTTAAATAAGTTTGGATTCCTAACTGTCTGACAGCTGCTGTGTATTCCCAGCCCACACACATATACATCCAGATTTCTTAGATTTTAACATTCACTTGCTTTTCCTGAACAGGTGGTGGTTAAAATAATATGCCCACTCCACTCAAAATTAGCTTTGTGCTTCTCCTGAGCAATGCCCAAGAGCTGTGCTCCATGGCTTAAGCACTGTCCTCCAAAAAATGTCCACAGTTTGTGCTCTGCTTTGGCCATGCCTAGACATAACTTCTTCAAAATGTTAAAGATGCTCACTGTCTGCAGGTGGCTGTTTCTGTTACATCTAGTAAGGATGTATGTAATCCAGACCATATAGGACACCCATGGCATTCTGTAGACTCCACTACCCTGCCTGATGCCTGTTCTATCAGTAAGCATTTTCATGACACAGATTGTTCTACAGATACCGTGGACTGCAAAAAAGATAAAGAAATGAATCCAAGAGAAAATCAAGCCTGAACTCTTGCTAGAGGCCAAAATGATTAAATTGAAGCTGTCATACTTTCAGTAGATCATGAGATAATATGACCCAGTGGAAAAGATGTTAATGCTGGGAAAAGTGGGAGGCAGTAGGAAAAGACAGAGATCATATTACAGGTGGCAAGACTCTTTCAAGAGAACCAGTGTGGTGGTTTGAACATTAGGCTGTGACTCTGAAGACTAGGGTTGAGATCCCTGCTTAGCCATGGAAACCTACTGTGTGACCTAGGGCAAGTCACACTCTCTCAGCTTAGGTGACAGGCAAGGGCAAACCCCTCTGAACAAATTCTGCCAAGAAAACCCCTCACAAGTTTGCCTTAGGACCACCATAAGTTGGAAATGATTTGAAGGCACACAACACCACCAACACCAGCACCAGTGTGACATTGTAACTCAGTTTAAAGAGGAAGATAACTGGACAGAATGTTGCCTAAAGCTCCTGGTCTCTGCCAGGGAGGAAGATTCTTTTAAAAAGGTTTTTTACCTCTGGACAAGACAGTTGTCATTTGCAAAACAGACTGGTGGAAGAGTCAGATGTCTGAGGGGGATTTCTGAGCATTGGATGTTTGAGAGGATTTAGGCAAAGTGTCTGATATAACTTAATTGGAATAGTGTTATTTGTCTGAACTTAAGAACTGAAACCTGAAACCATTCATTCTGTTATTAAATACAGTTAAACTGTTAAGTTATTTTGAAAATCTGACTCTAGATACCATTATTTACCCTGAAGGAAGGGTGAGGCATGCTTACCACCAAGAATCACTTACACACACTAGTCCACAGTGAGATCATCTTAAGGTCTAAGATCCCCAAATCCAAGAGTGAGTCTTATAAAGGGACTGGAAGGCAGGGTGAGAGTGTTGGGTTTCCAGGGGTCCAAGGGTCGGCCTGGAGGGAAATCTGTACATCACAAAGAAACTCATTCAAAGGCCATTTCCATACCGGGCTTCCGAAATGGTGCAGAGCGACCTCTCACGGAGGTCTTCTACACCGTAGAGTGGACTGGTGTGGACTACTTTTTGTAGTTCCACACCAGAATCCACTCAGGAGCGGTGGGAACTAGCCACACTGCGTGTTTTTTAAAAACCTCTTTTTTGAGGTTTTTAAAAAGCACGGAGCGTGCAGCCCTGCACTGCTCCATTGCCCGGCTCCGAAGTGGATTTGCAGGCACGCGCAAGTGCGTGCCTGCAGATCTGCCGGGGGCGGGCTTCCAGCTGGTGAGCTTCTCCGGTTGGTGGAGAGCCTCCACCAACCGGAAGCCGCCATTTGGGATGCCGGAGGACTGCGGAGCAGCGACCTCGCGCTGCTCCGCGTAGTGACGGACTTACCCGGCTGCTGGTAAGCTCCGTTTTTGGGCGTTTTTGCCCGTTCCCCCCCCCACATGTGGAAAGGGCCAAAGAAGCCACAGGTGTGAGTCGGCAGGATCTGAATCACACTGTTAATAAGAAGGCCTTCTGGAATTGCCAAAAGTTGAAACTGACTTTATGGCAAATAACATCAAGAATGATTGCAACTGACCATATCTTCAGGAAGCAAAGTGAAAGATTCCAATACTGTTATCTTTCCCTTTCTTTCTTGTTTGCAATTGGTTCAACAATTTACCTGCTTTGGTAAACTGGGGTCTCCTTGATCTATCAAAACAGTCTGATACAACTCATTAGTCGGAAACAAGCTGGGAATCATTGAGACGGATGCTTAGCAATAAATAAATAAACAGATTAAATGGAATAAATTGTGAGAGGTGACTGTTGTCCTCATACCTGAACTGTGAGTTTCTCCTGAGCATCTGGCTGACTACTGGGGAAGTGGGATGCTGGACTAGACAGCGGTTTGGTCTAATCCAGCACAGTCCTCCTTATGTCCTCCTTCCCAGGCATGAATATATTGACCTATACTTGAGGAAAAATGAATCTGCTCCCTCAAATCCTCTTAAGTTGCTAACTGTTGCAAATGTTATGTACCATACTCTATGAACAGCTAGCATTGGCCCTTTTCACACCTTACCTTTTCTTGGCACTGGGGTGCGAGGATCGCGTGAACAACCACTTGCGAGAGGCTTTCGCGTCCCTGCTGTTCGCCTCCGCAGCTCCTGCCTCCTAGCAAGCAGGCAGTGTGAGGGCTCCTCCTTTTCTTTCCACAGTGCAGCCTGGGATTTTCCCGAGGCTGCACTGTGCGATTGCGCACCATTTTTGGCTAGAAGCCGAAAATGAAATAGTGCGCGATTGGCGCCTGCTGGCCCTGGCAGCGTCGTGCAATTGTGAGGACGTCATGTGGACAGCTCTTCACAATTGTGCGATGCTCCAGAGGCCCTTTCACATGGCAAACGCCATGCAAAAAGAGCATTGTCTTTAGGAACTTAGTGACCTGTCATTGCAACATTTGATTTTTTTTTTTAACCCAAGTTTTTAATGTAATTTAGTACAAGTCACTGAAATGAAGTTTACTCTGGAAACATTGTTGGCTGTGAGGCTTTTGCTATTCCCATCTGCTGTTTTATCTGCCACGTTGCAGAAAGAAAAGAAAAGAAAAGAAAAAGAAAAAGAAAGGAAGGAAGGAAGGAAGGAAGGAAGGAAGGAAGGAAGGAAGGAAGGAAGGAAGGAAGGAAGGAAGGAGGGAAGGAGGGAAGGAAGGAAGGAGGGAAGGAAGGAAGAAAGAAAGAAACCAAAGGTGGGCAGCCTGTAGTCTTGGCTGACAGTCCTGCCTAACGAGGAATTGTGACCATCTTATATATACAGATTACTTCAATGCATGGGAAGTTATTTCTTGTGTTGATTTTACGGCTGTCTTTTCCTTTTATGTGGCTATCTACAACTCAGTGACAGGATTGTGGGAGTCGTATTTCTATTGAAAAGTAGGCTGGCTTTGTCAGCATACTAATCCAATAAGAGGGAGGGATAATCTGAGTGGCCCATGGGCGCTGAGGGAACTTCCCCTTTCCCACTAACTTGGCTTCAGTGAAAGTGTGTGTGAGAGAAGGGGAGGGCTTGTAGGTAGATGGGGGATTTTTAAGTATTTGTTTGTTTGTTTATTTTTGCTTTCTGGTCTTTAGCAGAAAGCTGGAAAGATCTTAGCTGGATTTTGGTGGGGTGGATTAATAGTTGATTCTTGTGCTCCAAGCATTTCCTGCTATAGTGTTGCATAAACAGCTGGAGTATGAGAAACTATACTGCTTTGCTGGTTGTTTCAGAGATGGAAAGATAGGGAGGAGGAGTGTTAACAAGTGGACTGGTTGTTTAGTACAGGACATTGAGAGGAAGGGACCAGCACAGGAGTAGTGATGGGGAGGGGATGTTATGACGATGGGAGGGCAAATCTTTAAGTGGCAACTTTTTGTCATCCTTCATTGCTCTCCCCCTGACTCCAGCTTCAGTAATCCTGGTAGCTCAACTTCAACTGTGTGAAGCACGTACACGCTAATGAATACTAAACATATATGCAAAAACAGATGACTCAGTGAACAACTGTCACTATGCTACATTTTACACTAAAAGCCCTCCCTCCCTCCCTCCCTCCTTCCTTCCTTCCTTCCTTCCTTCCTTCCTTCCTTCCTTCCTGCCTTCCTTCCCTTCCCTCCCTCCCTCCCTCCTTTTCTTTCTTTCTTTCTTTCTTTCTTTCTTTCTTTCTTTCTTTCTTTCTTTCTTTCTTTCTTTCACGACAACCTTATGATAGTCATGCTTATATTGGGAAAAATGTTTTATAAAACTTACATTCATTGTAAGTTGGTGTTTGAGTTTCTAATGTGTTACTACACTAAAACCTTATCAGAACGCAGGTGAAACTTCTCACCCATGACTTCTCTTCTTCCACTGCCCTCATCTCTGTTTTGGGCTGTATGAATTTTTGAAAGTTCGATTTCTCACCTACCCACCCGCTGGGATATGCCTTCTGAAAGACAAAAAAGAAAGAAACCCTAAGACAAAATGGCAAATAAAGGACTTTACATTCACATTCAATATACCCAACATATTTTTTCTTATACATGAAAGAACAACCTTGCAAGATTGGCACTGTGAGCAAAATTTACCTGCAAATACTACTTCACATTACATAAGAGCTTCTTGTTGAACTGATGGTTTTTGCAATTGTTTGTCAATAGTTGCATTTCATAACTCAGTTTTTCCTTTCTGTGTTATACAGGCTATTGATATTTTGAACTTGTACCAGGTGCTTCGTTTCTCAAGACTGAAGTGAATAGTTTAGCCTTCTCCACACCTTCATGCTCTTCTTTTAATGGCAATTATGCCTGTACCAGCCATAGTGTTTGCAGTATCAGTACATGGAAGAAAGTAGATAAAAAATGTTTAGTTTTCAATTTAAATCCATTTTTTTTAAAGAAAAGTCATAATCTAAATAAGAATGTACTGACATGAACAAAAAAAGGGCAGATCTAGCAGCATTTTTAAGGCCCTTTTCGCACGTGACTTCAAATGCGAAATGGCCGTGGGAGCGACGCAGAATCGTGAGGATGGTTCTCCATGACATTCTTGCGATTGCGTGGTGCTCCTGTAGCGATCCCGTGGCAATCACGGATTATATCATTTTTGGCGCTTTGCTGAAAATGACCCTTGATTGAGCATTCCTCCTGCATCCCTCCCACACTTGCCTGGCATGCAGAGCCTCAGGAAGTATAATGGGAAAGTATTCAGCCGGGTGCAGAAGGAAGAGGCGGAGCTATCATGCTTCCTTCTGTCCCCACGGTGTGGAGGGAAGTGCAGGGGTTGCGATTCCCTCTTGCAAGAGGCTTTTTGAGCGATCCCCATGCAATGGCACCGTGAGCAAGGTAAGGTGCAAAAAGGGCCTTAGACTCATTCATCTGTTTTAGCATGACCTTTCATGGATTTCAACACACTGCTTCAAACCTACGGATGGAATTAATATCAAACCACAGGTATATTAGGAGTTATATATGTAACATCTGTCTAATTTCTTTCACTTAACCCCTTTTCTGTATGCACTCTGTGCATTACCCCCTCTCTCTCTTCCTCTTCCTCCCTCTTCTCTGTGACTCTCTTCCTTTTTTCTTTCTCTTCACACTTTTTTCCTGCTTTGCCTTCTTTCGGCTTGCCCATTGCATGCCTACTTCTTGTCTCCTCATTTTCTGCACAGGTCTTCCTTTCTTGCACGTGCCTCTGCATGACAAACGAGCACACCATGGGCTTCCTCTTCCTGCTTCTCCCTCCCTCCTATTATTTGCTGTTCCTCACTTTTTGTACCACTCATTGTCACTATTGCCTGCTAAAGAGTGAAAACCTCTGGTGAGGATAACGGGATACAGTGAAGGAAGGCAATGTAGCAAATGAGAATGTTCTTCACCATATTGTCCCCAGGAAAATGAGTTAGGATTGTGTAGAAATTTCATTGGCAGGAAAGGTACTTTACATTCTGACCTCAAGTTCCTTTTTAAAGCATGGCCACTAAGATGATGATGGTGATGATGGTGATGATGATGATAATAATAATAATGATAAAAATAAAAATAATAATTAGATTCATTATGTTGGTTTCAATTTCCCCTTATGTGTTTTCTCTCACCACATTGTAGAATGACATAACATTCTGGCTTGTATCACTGAAACCTGGTTAGACGAAGGAAATGTCTACCAGATTATCAGGTACAGCATCTGGCATGTTTCAAATTCTTTTGAATAAAAGATGTTATCTTCAGATAAAAGTTATTCAAGCTATTCTACATCTCAATAATGCAGTAAAAGACAGTGTAATATTTGAAAGGCAGTCATAGACCTATTTATCCCTATGTCCTTAGGCCTCACTGAACTTCATGAAGTTCACATCTGAGCAGACATGGATAAGATTGCGTTGCATCTTTCCTGAAATTTAAATTAGCCTGAACTTTTGGTGCCATGCAGGGTGAGTCTTGATTTTTTTTTTTTTTTTGTAAATGTATAATTACTTATTTGTGTTTGTTGAAAGCATTGAGATGTATTAAAATTCTCCCATGAAAAGTTAAAAATAGTGTGCAGAATTTCATAATTGTTCAAAGATGAATGCAGAGACATTATGATGATTCTTTAATTGTTTACTGAGTAGTAACACTTTCAAGGCCTGAGTCCCTTCCTCTTAAATGTTGGTAAACTCTTACTAATTCAAAATAACACTTACCAGCAGGAGGCACTCTGAGCTAAATTTTGGGACCGTAGAAGAAATACGTTTTTCAAAATGTATTCAAAGGAAAGGCCACCCTAAATAATAATAAATAACAGTGATATTCCCTTTTCTACTATTCTCCGTTCAGAAGGAAAGGATATTTCTCTCTGGGGTACATGTAAAGTTATATGGCAGCAAACTTTTGTAAGAAGCCTCAGTTCGAAGAATAGCTTTGAATATCACTGAGCATTAGGTGCTCACAACCTGACCTTTTGGGAAGAGAATCTTAACTGTACAGATACTCTAGCCAATTTTCAAAAAGCTACTTAGATATTTAAATGAGTCTTAGGAATTATGGATCATGGGGACAGTTTTATGCATGTCAACTACAGAGCTAGTGCAAGTTGTTGTAAAAATTAATTTGTTACAGTTACAGATCCAGGGCCCAAGTCCTCAGTGAGTTACTCTTATAGTTAGTTAGATTTCTTAAAAAAAAAAAAAGCATTTTCTTTCAAGTTTTTCAAAAGCAACTAGAATTATTAATTTGATTTACTTAAAAATATCTCATCTGAATGCTACAAGCTGGTACAAAAAACACAGTCTTCCCACCCACCTTGTTATCAAAACGCAACAGTACAACAGACTAGGGCCATTCCCACACTAGACTGTTACAGCACTATTATTCCACTTTCAACATCCTACGGAATCCTGGGGTTTGCAGTTTAGGCCCCTCCCTAAACTGCAAACCCCAGGATTCCATAGGATGTTGAAAGTGGAATAACAGTGATATAGCAGTCTAGTGTGGAAGTGGCCCAGGAGTCAGCAGTACCAGGCACAACCCAAACCAGCACTTCAACCAGGTGAAGTTCTTTCTCTTCCTCCATCTAGCAGTTATAAAATTAACTGAAAACATCAAAGGAATAAAGTTTTTTTTTCCATTAAATTAAACATGTCACATGGTACAAGTAGGTATTAGGGAAGTGGGGAATTACAAGTAAGTAGGTTTTGTGACTCCTTTCTTCCAAGTCTTGCCCATATATTTCAATCTTCCTCAAACTGATCACAATGATAAGATTTGTGGTGTGTGGGAAAGGGGGAGAGTCACTTACTTGTGAACTGGAAATGAATGTAGGGATTCTCTCAAAGGCCACCCACAGAGGAAAATGAGAAATTTCAGAAGTCTGTAGAAGGAGGTTGTGATCTTAGCATGCTGTTCGGAGCCCCTGCCTCCAATTTCCTTCTGGGTTGGTTCTCTAGTGCTAAACTAAAAGTCTGGTCAAGGTCTTTCAGAAGAGTGCATTTCCTGCAGGCCTATCCAGATTATTTTTTAAATGATGGCTTTTAAAGTATTTATTGATTGATGTTTATCATGTACTATGATTTGTTTGTTGTTTTTAATATGTATTCTCACTTTGTTTTAATTATTTCTTGTTGGTTCAATTTGTGTTTTAACTTTTGTATGTTTGTAACTATGCTTCCTTTTTAAAGTACTGTAAGCCACTTTGAGTCCTTCCGAGGTAAAAAGTGAGATATGAGTAAAGGTAAGATAATTAAATAAAAACAAACAAACATTGGTTTAAAATGCTCTTTTAACTTATGTTACACATTGTGCTATTTGTTTGTTACTTAACAGTAACTCTTAACATTGCAGATTATGTATTAAGAACTCATGACTTTGAAGGGCAACAGGGATGTCTTTCACGGTATACAATTATAGCACTGTGATTCCACTTTAACTGTTAATGACTCCACCTTATGGAATCCTGAGATCTGCAATTTAGGGAGAGGTATTTAGAATTTTCAGTCAGATAGCTCAGACACCTTACCAAACTACATACCCCAGGATTCCATAGGATATAGCCATGGAAATTAAAGTGGAACCATAATGCTGCAATTGTGTAATGTGAAAGGGGCCCATGATAAGACTGTCATGGAGAATCCTCTGTCTAGCCACACCAGAATCATACCGAAATTTAAAACAGACAAATAAACAAATTTTGTGGAGTTGGGGGATTTGAAGGACTGGAGCAGGCTTCAGGGCTCACAAAAGCTCCAGGTGCTGCATCTAGTCCCAAGGGCCACACTTTGCACATCCCTTCACTAGATGGTGCCATGGTCCAGCTAGTCAATAGCAGCTCAGAGGAGGGTTGCGTCAGGGCCTCCCAATCACTCCTAGCCTTGGGTAAGTCTCTACTTCTCTCAACCTGTCGTACTTCACAGGCTAAGGGTAAAAGCATGGGGAGAGTAAGAATTGTGTACACCATCTTGAGCCCCACGGAAGAGAGTGGGGATATCAATATAATAAACAAATGAATAAAGGAAGACCGGGGCCATTTCTGCACTACACTGTTATAGTGCTATTATTCCACTTTCAACATCCTATGGAATCCTGGGGTTTGCAGTTGAAGGAGGGGCATTTAGAATTCTCAGCCAGAGAGCTCTTGGGCCTCAGTAACTACAAATCCCAGAATTCCACAGGATGTTATAGTGCTATTATAACACTGCAGTGCAGATATGGCCTAAATCCAGTAATGAGAGCCAGCATGGCGTAATAGTTTGAACGGTGGATGATGACTCTGGAGACCAGGGTATGAATCCCTGCTTGGCCATGGATACCCACTGAGTGACCTTAGGCAAGTCATACTCTCTCAGCCTCCCAAGGAGGCAAAGGCAATCCCCTTCTGAACAAATTCTGCCAAGAAAACCCCATGATAGGTTGACCTTTGGGTCGCCATAAGTTGGAGACAACTTGAAGGCACACAACAACAACAAATCAGGTAACACAATTTGGTTTGAACCAGCACTGACTTCATTACAAAGATTTTGTTTGTTGTCAGGGAAGCAGGTGTGTGCTCATAATGTGTATCACACTTGCAGCCCAATTGTATGTGTGTTTATACAGAGGTCTTACCAAATTCAGTAGTAAGAATCAGCTCCCAGCCCACTCAGCTTCTAAATGTAAACTGGGGAGTAGGCATTACCTTGTCTACCTCAGGCAGCAAAATGTCTTCTGCTGCCCCTGCCTAGCAGGCCACAATGCATGGCGGATGAGACTTGATGGCTTGCATGCTGAATAGGCCTGATGTCAGTGCACTCCATTATTGGGTATATTATTATTTTGTTGCAATGGTGCGCATCGTGTAGAGAGCAGGATGCTCCTTCAGCAAAGCAAATTTCCCTTGCCAGCTACAGTCAGTGGCAGTACAGGAAAGAAGGAAGCTGTCTACAGTTCAGAAAGCATACTAGAAAATATTTGAAAAAACAACTATAATCCCAAAGATATCCAAACTGTGCCAATATTTATTTTGAGTTGCTGGTGATGTTATCAACATTGACATAACTGTAGAAGTTTCACTGCACATACATAGATTGCCAGTTATTCTCTAATTTAGCTCACTGGCTCTCTATTGATTGGCAGCTCTCTGGACAACTAGATTGACTTATCTAATTCATTTTAATGTAGGTTCTTGGATCTAATTTTTCTCACTGTCGAGGCAGGAAGGGAAATGGAAATGGAAACAGGGTAAATGAAAAACACACACATTATACTTTGAATTAGGGCTCCCAACCACTTGCCAAGCAGTCCTTTGTATTAGCTTATTCAAAATTAAGACCCATTAATTGCAATGTGGCTTACTCCCTAATAAATATGATTAGAATTGCACTGATTTTTTTTATTGGATGAATGATCCACAAAGAGAGAGAAAAAGAGACAGAGAGAACATAAAAACATTTAACTTGGCAGAAAATGTTCCTACTGAAATATGATAGACCGTTCACATTTACAAGTCATCCTGTTGCAATCAAACAGCCCTTGAGAACAGAGTGATAATATACGGGTCAGTGTTGTATGAGGCAAGTAACTGTTAGTTGTTATAGAGTTGTGCATTTTGATTGTCATGTAGGATCTCACTGCAGAAACCTAAAATTCCAAAATTTCAAATTGAGTTCACACTAAAATCATAGAAAAATATTCATCTCCAAGGATAAAAAGACACATCATGCTAGCCATGTAGGTATAGTTGGAAGGTGGGTTCTGGTATTAGACACAACTTCAAAACATACCAAATATGTGTCTACATAATGGGGAGAAAATGGATATGGTACCTATTAGATAGAAGTAGTTGGGCAGTATGGATTATTGCCTTGGGCATTGTTCTAAGGGGATATATGAAATTCACCTTAGTATTATAAATCATTAGCATCTTGCATCAATATTTTTAATGAACCAAAATGAGAAGCCTTGTAAGCTAATTTGAACAAATACAGAGTATTACTGTCAGCAGGAGACTGCAAACATCAATCAGCTCATGAAACTTTAGTTGTGAGAGATTCTTGTATGAATCTTTCATCTTAAAAAAAAAAAAGACATTCAGAACTCAACAATAGATCTTGACAAGATTCTCATGTGTGTGAATGCTCCAGAGAGAACTGATGCCTTGTTTCACTGTGTAAGGTAATAAAAATATTCCATTTCCAGGGCCAAGACTAAAGAGAACCTACCTGCTCATTAAAGAATAATGCAACCTGGCTGTTTTACATAATGTTTTGTAAATTAAGCTTCATGGTAGATGCCTTTATTTTCTAGGCTTGTCTGAAGTCCCCCAGAGAAATACCAGCTCCAGTCTGAAGAAACTGAGTATTTCATAAAGTTCCATGAGCCGGAAAGCCTTTTTCAGATGTATGCTGTGATAGGAGGATTCCAAAACACCATCAGTCCTCCCCTCCCCAATGCTTTATGTTAAATCTGCCTGGAGCCACAGAAGAGGTCTCAGCACAGTGCTCTGTGACTCTGAAAAAGCATACAAATCAGAATTGGCACTTTTCTCCAAAGAGGACTTTGAAGAATAGCTGTCCACTTGGAATGAATGAGCTGCCTTCGCATGTAAGAGGATGCCAGTGTTAGGCTACCTTCAAGGTTCTGAATACCCTCAAGCACTTTGTGTGTAGGGGAGGAGAAGTATTCAATGGCCCGAAACCATGGATGCTAAGCAGCTTTTAAAATCCAAGAGAATTTACACTGGAGAAAAGGGTGGCAGGGGGGCAAAGCTTGAAGCGATGTTATCATATCTGGTGACAAGAATGCCTAACACGTTGGGTACGTTATATGGTGCTTGTGATATTAGATGTTTGTGGGCAAAGTTTAAATGCTTTTCATCTGACAACATTTTTGTGACTCTTAGATGGTAGTGGTGCAAAGCTGCCAAAAGCATATTAACTCTTTCAATTTGAGAGAGAATGGGCATGCTTAATTGTCCTATTAAAATCCAAAGGATCACACATACAGCAAAGCTGGCGAGATGTGTTACCAGGCTTAAGTGACAATTAAGTCTGTGTGTGTGTGCGTGTGTGTGCGCGTGCGCGCACAGATGGAGGCTTTCCTAGCATTTTCAAGAATATTTGTACAGTCCTGAAGAACGTCAAGTATATTGCTTTACAGGCTGATTGAGAAAACACTGACATCTTATCTTGCTGGTAGACATGTACCTTTCAGGGTGATGGAGGTCAGGCATGAAACTCCCCCAAGGCAGTCAGGAAATCACTGGGATCCATCTTGCTCAAAGGATTTTATTCTAGACTTCAAAGGAGCCATCCAAAGTGCTGAATATGTTTTGAGTAATTTCTTTGCAGTCTGGAATAAAGCCCTTGAAATGGAAGCCACAACCATCTCCGTCTAAAGGTTTATTTTTTCAACAGAATTCTCAAGGCTGCATGGGTTAAGACTGAAGGCCCTGTAAGCCTCTATATGAGACATGTATTAGCAAAACCTGATAGGCAACTTTTGTGATGGTAGGATGTTCTAATTTGCAACTGTGCATGTTAATTAAGAACCAAGCATTATAGTTTCCACTATATGAAAAAAAATATCCAAAATACATATTTTTGGTACTGAAATATAAGACACTGTAGATGGGTCCTTCTGAAAGGCAGCAGTTGCTATAGAGATCATAAGAAGTGGTTAGCAAAACTTTCAGGATGAGGGGTCTAGGGTTTCATCATGCCCTACCATCATCTGCTAACCTGATGGGCTGGAAGGAAGCTCTTTATGGATACTGGACCAAAAGCTCTCTTTTTTACTCAAATTCTAGTTTTCAGATTTTGCCTGTTTACATTTGGAATTAAAAGAGTCTTAGACCTACCTGTAATGCTTCTCCCTTGGTAAGCTCCCGTCTTTTTGAAGTAAGGATAGAATGTTTAACTAGGGTTGGAAATAGCAAAGCCTGTAACAAACAAAAGGTTTAACAGCAATGATAATTGAAAGACTTATTAATTTTTTTAATTTGGATTTAATTCAGATTTATTAATTTTGGATTACAAGATGGAGACATCATGAGAAACTGTACTTGTTTTGTCAAGAGGAGACATTGTATTGGACAAAGGTGAAAAACATTGATGAGTTACTCTTTGCCAGGTGCTTTAGTGGTGGATGTGGAGAAATGTCTGTGTTGCAGGAAAGGAAGGGGGGGGCATCCCTCTGTACACAGGTTTCTATCAGTTGTGCTTGGGGAACTGAGAGAAATAAGAGGAATGTTAAATTCCATGTCAAAGTCCCTTAGAGATGAGGTTAGGACACTAAAGGACAATGAATGTTCTGAACAATCTGAGGAGTATAAAGAGGAAAAGATGAATCAGCTCTCTCAGGATATGACTGTGGTGGAATGGCAAGATATATTGTCAGAGGAGCGGGTGGAAAATGAAGAAGATTATGTAATGCTGAGACAAGATGAGGAACCTAAAACTGTACTACAGGAGGATGATTGGGGAGATGGCAGAGACTGCATCATCTCAACATTAGATGATGAAGAAGAATTCAGTAGGCAGGCAGACGAAGATCAAGCTACATCAGGTCACCTTTGCTTTCTCTGCCATGACATCATAATACCATCCTAATGACATGTCATGTTTTAAGGTCTGCTTCCATATAATGCCTTGTAAATCATCATGCACTATCATACCAGATTATTTGCTGTTTCCTGCCATGTAATACATGTGGTACTTTGCTGCTTGATGCCATGTAAAAGGCTGGAAGGGGATGATGGAAACTGAATGAGAAAACCAGTGTTTTGGGAATAAGGATATGTTGATACAATAAACCTTTACAAGGAGGAGAGCACAAGGTCAGGATGCTGGCAGGTGGGAAGCCAGCCTGGGAAAAGGAGTTGTCGTAATTAGCTGGCAAATAGAGGCAACGTATGCACAAATCTGTAATGTTACCTTTCAGTCCTGGCAATTTCCAGAGCATGCAATTGTTATTCCACTGTTTCTTGAATAAAGCTTTGCAAACCTCTAAGATAGTTTCCTAGGACTGGAGTTATCCTGTACATGACAGGCTATTACAACTGAGGGCACTGGCAATATCAAAGTTCTGAGTAAGAATACCAAACTGGTAAGAGAAGAGATCAGGAATGAGAAGGGGAGAAAATATCGACAATTCGTCTCAGAAGAGGCTGAGATCAAGATGTGGGAATATTGTTGAAAACGACATCTAAAGTATAAAGTAGGCATTTCCTGCAATCTGTATTTTGTCAATTTTTTGGGGAAAAAAAATCCCCCCTCATGTTAAGATATAACTTATATTAAAATGGGTTTAAATGGTGTAATTAAATGATCTTGTAGGATTGTTTTTTGTCTCACTCAAGTTATGAAGCTAATTAAGAAGTGTATTTTATTGCTGCAACTAAAAAGAGAAAATAATTTTTGATTTAACAAAGTATACAAAGTTTTGTGTTGGGGTTACAAAGGTATCAGAGCATGGCGTCGGAATTACACTTAACAGACAGTTCAAATTGTTAATTTTAATGTTTAAATATTAAATGTTAGGATTACTTGAGTTCTGAAGAATGGAGGAGTGTTTCTGTTCAAATAAAAGTAATTCCTATCATCAAATATTGTTAAAGGATAGATATTGGAGACTTAAACTTTTATGAACTTTCTGTAGGACAATTATTTAGTACTGTAAGTTTTATTTTATATATGTACTAGCGTATATACCTGGCATTGCCCGGGATTTTATTTTCTCATAGGTAATACTTGTTAGAAATACTTACCTTACCTTACCTTACAAATTAGATGCGTTGAAATACTCAGATTTGAGATCCTCTAATTCCTCAATCTGTCTTGTCTAGTATATGTAACTTTTTCCCATATTCCCCAATCCAATCTGTATTCAGAGTTACTAACATAGTTTGGGTTCCTGATGGAATACACTGCCCTCCTTCTTGCTGCTTGGTCTCAACACCATAGCAACTGGCCTGAGCTCTCTGGCTGAGAATTCTAAAAGCCCCTCTCTCTCCTGCCAACCCCAGGATTCCATAGAATCTTCACAGCCAGCCAATCATTTGAGGTCTTCTCACCTCACACAGACAATCACATGAGGTCTTTGCCTGCCTGACGCAGACAAATTCACAAACTCACAAACAAACTCTGACTTTTATGTAGTAGATTAGTAAAATTAATAAATTATAGGAAGAAGTGTACTTTTTTTAAATGTGGAGGAAGCTTAATTAGGATTTCAGTATAGAAGCTGTGGAAAAAGACTAGAAGTCATTTTTACTCTTTCTTGCTATTCTTGCTATTATTTCTTCTTTTCTTTATCTTTTATCTTTTCTCCTTTTTCTTTTTATCTTTATCTTCTTTTCTTTATCTTTTATGTAAGACGCAGGGAATAATGTATGCAACTGTGGTTGCAATTGTTTTAAGATGTAATTGTTTTATTTATTATATTTTTATTATATGTTATATAATTCTAATAAAACTTTTTAAAAAATAGGTCCATGACCATAGGCTTAGAAACAGTCATGAGGTGTCAGTTTGACGGGGTTCATTTTGCCTAGGAATGGATCAATTATTTCTGGACTGTGTCAGGTTTGCATGTGTTTATAAATTTGATTTGTCCCATTTCTGCATTAGCCTGCATGTTGTACTAACTTGATTAAAATCATATTTAAACAATATATTAGAAATTATTTTTTACAACATACAGACCTGTAAGTATCCCATTCGCCCAATTTTTAAATATGCACATTTTTAAACTATCCTGAAATATACATTTTTATGTACAGTTTGGTACCTTTTTTGGTACCTTTTTCATTATTTGGTGGAATGTACAATTGGAATGACACCTTGAGCTTTAGCCACATATTAGTCTAGTAAGTGTGGAACATTTCAAAATGTGGACCAATCAAAATGATCACATATCTCTACTTTTGACTTCTCTTCTGCAAACGAATGCCTAGAATGCAGCAAAAGTGAATTGAAACCATTTATCTGAAACTCAGAAATGTCTGCCTTCATCTGTGGTTTCTCACTGTAAACACTGTCCCAATTCAATCTATTTTATAATACCAATGATATCTTACGATAAGCAAATGGAAGCATTTATAAATACATCAGTATTGTGCAGAATGAGAAAGCTAGACCTTATAAGCAACATTTCACGATGTCAACGATTTTACTTTCTGTTTGTTCCTTAATCACTTAGCCTTAAAATATTGAACACTAAGGCCCTTTCCACATGTGGGGGGGGGGAACGGGCGAAAACGCCCAAAAATGGAGCTTACCGGCAGCCGGGTAAGTCTGTCGGGATGCGGAGCAGCGCGAGCTCGCTGCTCTGCAGTCCTCCGGCGTCCCAAATGGCGGCTTCCGGTTGGTGGAGGCTCTCCACCAACCGGAGAAGCTCGCCAGCCGGAAACCCGCCCCCAGCAGATCTGCAGGCACGCACTTGCGTGTGCCTGCAAATCCGCTTCGGAGCCGGGCGATGGAGCGGTGCGGGGCTGCACGCTCCATGCTTTTTAAAAACCTTAAAAAAGAGGTTTTTAAAAAACACGCAGCGCGGCTAGTTCCGGCCGCTTCTGAGTGGATTCTGGTGTGGAACTACAAAAAGTAGTCCACGCCAGTCCACTCTATGGTGTAGAAGACCTCCGTGAGAGGTCGCTCTGCACCGTTACAGAAGCCAGTGTGGAAATGGCCTAAGAGAACCATACAAATCAAAGTATAGAATTTTACCTCTCTACTTCTCAAGATAACATATTATCTAAAGCTAATTCTTCAGTTAGGTGTTGGTGGAAATGGTTTACTCCATTTCCACTCTTGCTTTATGTTATTTTCTTTTTTAAAATGTTTATCGGTGTTACTCCTCTTGCAATCCTTTTTTGCATGCAGTCTAAATGTATAGTTAAACTGAAGACCAAGGTTATATGTGCCATGAGTAGTAAGGATGCACTAGTTTTTGAGGAGGTACAAAGTAGGGCCTGAATACCTTAAAGAAACCGGATCTTGTCTGATCTTGCAAGCTAAGCACGGGCAGCCCTGATTAGTACTTGGATAGGAGACCACCAACAAATACCAGGTATTTTAGGCTATATTTTGGAGGAAGAAACTAGCAAACCACCTCTGAGTATTCTTCACCTAAGAAAATCCTATGAAATGTATGGTATCATAAGTTGACAGGCCACTTGAAGACATGCCATCTACACACCCATGCCCCCAGTGTAATGTAGTTGTTGCACAGTGATGTTGCAGAGTATCTGAAGCAAAATGCAGAATGAGGAAATCCAGTCCAAAGCCCCATTGAAAATTGGTGTGGTTATTGTATTGGGTAGGAATAAACTCTGTTCCATTCAATTGACCTTTGTATTTGATAGGAGGAAAGTACATCAGGGAAACCTTGCAGCAATCAAAGTCTCAGTCTTCTGGTGCCACTGCAGTTAGGAAACCTGTTCCATGTCATTTTCAAATCTTTCTGGTTCAATGAATTGAGTGAAAAGAGGAACTGAGAAATATTTCTACACCTCTTATTAGCAGTGGATACTGCTAAGGGTGCTTATGAACCTCCATTATTGCTTAGAAGCTGGGAGTTTAAGATGAGGCTCCAGGGTATTATCCTGGCTTGTTAAATGACATTAAGACAGAATTCCCTAATTTGGACATGACAGAGAAATCTAGCTTAAATTACCAAAGGCTGGGATATTCCTTAGCTGGCATACTTGCTTAATTTCTATGGAACAAAGTAGACTATTGGTGGAAAAGCAAAATCTGGGTCCATGAAGAATTGGAGGAGCCTGGGCAGATGCATGGGGAAGTTTGGTCCTTTTCCTCTTCTATCCCCTAAAAACTGAGAAGGTTGGATCTAACCCTTAAACTTGCAAAACAATGCATTTAGCCAAACAGAATTTCTCTGTGACTGCTAATTTACAGTTGCAGTGAAAATGACTGTGTACATGTTTCCATTTCTAATAAAGAGATGGTATCCGGAATAATAATTTGCTAGAGGAAATTAAACTTACAATGTATGCTCTCATGAAAGAGACTAGAATAAATTTATATAGACAGTAGTAAGAATGAATTATTTCCCATATGTGTAGGGGTTCTAGTTTCATATTCCATTTGATTGACATGTCTGTATGGGCTATTACTATGCTAGATTTCTACATTTTTTAAGAAGAGGAGGAGGAAGAGGAATCCTGTTTTCCTAATATTATATTGTTCTTACAATGCTATGAAACAATCCTTTGTTTAAAAAGAAGAAGAATAAGAAGGCAGCAGCTAGTCAAGGTATTAAATTAAAGTGGAAAAAAAAAATCCACCAAGTCACTTAAGCACACTCATTATTATGGCCCTTGCTACCTCGGGCCACTGGAGAACTTATAATTTAGTCTGCATTATGCAGTTTGAAGTGTTTTATGTTCTGCATGGGAGCAGGCTGCAATTCAAATATCATTGGCCATGAAAAATATGCACATACATTTAGCATGGAAAATCTCCAAGGGCATGACAGAAGAGACGGGCACATGTTGCCGCAGCGTGATGGAGAATTTCTCTGAATTAATCATTTGGACATAGTTTATCACCATTTTAGAGTTTTGCCAGAGACATTTCCTCCCCATTTGTCGGAGAAGCTTATTATACATGCACATCTCCAGAAGATAATAAGGCCAAAGCCTTTGATGCTTAAAGGCAACCGGCTCTGTTAGATTCTGTTATGACACAGACAACTTCTCCACTGACAGAGCCGTTCAGATAACAGGAGTAATTGCTTATTTTATTGAGTTTAGGGAATTGTGTTCCATTCTCCCTCCTTGCCTATTACATCAGTTATTATGACCTGTCTTCTGTCATAATTTAGGGGGGAGTGTAAAATATGCATTCTGAAAGCATTTACTGAAAGAAAAGAGCACTTCGTTTAAATATTTCGTCCATATTCCCAAAATGCATATAGTATAATTTTTATAGAGACGAGCTGGAGCTCCTTATTGCTCTTCAAGCCCAGTTCTGGCAGTCTTGGGAAAAATTGGCTCTCTTTTTCAGTGTTTTTTTTGGGGGGGTGGGGGAGGAGAGAAGAGTTTGTGAAAATGATTGCTAGTTTTTTTGAAAAATAAATATTACTTGTTCATTTGTAGCAATGCGTATGCCTTGCACACTTTGCTTCCCCTCAAATATCAGGGATTTTTGAGCTTCCCTGGCACCCTGCTCTCCAAGTTTTCTTCAGTTTCAAAACAACATCTTAACTAGAGGGAGGATTACCTTTCTACCAGTCACTGCCAGTCTAGTGGAGTCAGGCCTTGCAGGGATGAGCAACTGGCAATTTCTGATGAGCAAGAAGGATGGCATCATCTGTCATTGACCCCCAAGATGTGCCCCAGGGTTACTTAAACCTTCACTTCAGGACTGAGCTTAATTAGACAACATATAGGCTCAAGATTTGGTTTAAGTTTTAGACTTTTCTGTTTTTCTCTCTCTAAATCTTTTTGTAGCACCTAGTCTGATGAATCGTACTGGTAAATTCACAAGTTCACGCAATTTTGCTGCATTTTAATTATTCCTCACACAGGTTTATTCAACGGGATTCTGATTTTCTTTTCTTGTGAAAGAACATGGCCATGTTTGTTTTTTATTTGCATCGAAAATGGAATCTACCACCAAAGGAAGACTTTAAGCACCTGAAGAGGGACAGCACTGAGTGTTCTACCTCTCCCCTCACTAGGTAAGACTCATTTGCCTTTTAAAAATCTAGTCTGTCACCTAAATTTGAATCTCTTATGTAAAGGCAGTCATGTTTCTTGTGTTTTGTTCCGTGCTTATTCAGAAACTCTGTGTTTGGCCCAACATAATGGGCAAATTTCTGAATGGCAGCCAGACTGTGCATTCTAGAAATGGAGACTCACCATTTCTGCTCCATCTCTGTATACATTGTTAGGTATAACCTCATGCCTGGAATCCTAAGAGTAACTTCTTCAGGGTGGAGCTTAACTGCAGGTCTCATGGCCACAATATGTACCATTATTTTGGCCTTTTATGTTTCTTGTCCTGTCTCTTGCCATCTTGTACCACCTAGCCTGATAATGAATTGTGCAGAATTTGAATGCTTGTACTTGGTGATATTTTGTGGTAGGCCCAAATAAACGTATTTCCCAAGTATGGATATGTGATTCACATGAGTGAAGATGCATGTACTGAACACGGTCACTGGAAGTGACTAGAGAAAGAGATCTGAAACTAGTTCTGTGTTATCTTCTACATACTAAGATACATAGTCTTGGCTTGACCGCATGTGGATTGGTAGAGGGAGAATCCCTTCAATCTGGTGGGAAGGAAGAAGAAGACAGGCCAGTCAGCAGGAGGGCGATGAAAGCTTAACATCACCCCCAGCTCTGTCCCAGCCTATTTTTCCCACGCACCTGTTTTGGGTAGCAGAATGGTCCTCAGTTTTTGCTCTTGGTACTGGTTTTGAAGTGTACTCATGATTGGTTTAGAGCTTGGAAATAACTCCACAAAACTAATGGACTACAAATAATTCACAGCTTTTAAAGAATGTAAAACATTGCAAAATAAAACACTTTAAATGGAAATAATGCATCTTCTAACGCAACACAAGTGAGATTTTTGCCTCATTATTCATTCAAGAGGGGCAGTCTGAGGAGGAGGGAGGAGGAGGAGGAGGAATATCGCATCGTTCAGTTCTGGCTTGTTTCTACTGTGATGCCCATGCTGGTTTTTTTAGTGGTAGGAGTGAAAGTACAGAGAGCCAGAAGCTGAGTGGCTGAGAATGACAAGAAGAAAAAGACGGAAAAAAAAAAAGAGAAGAGAAGAGAAGAGAAGAGAAGAGAAGAGAAGAGAAGAGAAGAGAAGAGAAGAGAAATGAGTGGGTGGAGAAATGGGGTGGATGCAAGTAGCTCACTGTGTGAGGGAAACATAGAATTTTGATTTAACATGGCAATGCTGAAGAGGCCTTAGGCCTTTTTCTAAAGACTGTCAGCTCTGGCTTACTTTTTCCCTTCTCATTTTGTTGAAGGCTCCTAGCAACATTTAGCAAAGCTGATTTTTATTTCCTGTGCATTCCCACTATGTAGTTTTATTAATATCAAAACTATGTGATGTTATTAATATTGGATATCAAAGTATTGAAGTATTAAAAGTATTCCAACCTGTTTAGGAGACAGAATAAAAGGCTGCCCCTTAATTTAGATTTTTAATGTAGTATGCAGCACTGATTTTTGGGGAATAGGCTACAACTAGCGATAACATGTGCCTTGTCCCTGCTTTTTTCTTTCATTAAAGAATAAAGTGTGTGAAAGCGTAGCACAGCATATGTGTGTTTACTGAGAAACAACTCCCATTGAATTCAATGAGGCTTACTTCCAGGTATGTGAGTCTATTATTTTAGGCTACAAAAGAAGCATTTAGAAGCAGCCAACAACAAAATGTTGCCACAAAGGGGCAACAGTGTCAATTAAACATGGACCGTTTTCTGGTAATTTAGTGGTTTGCTTTAAAGGTTAAAAAATAATAATAATGCAGTTTTACAAGTTTTTTTTTTCCTGATGATGTTAATAACAATGAATTTTTTTTTCAAGCTTAAGAACATTGAATGAAACCAATTACCTTTTAAAAAAATGGCTTGATTCTTCTTTTAGGTTTGAACACTGGACTATGACCCTGGAATCCAGAGTTCAATTCCTTCCTCAGCCAAGGAAACCCACTGGGTGACCTTGAGTGTGTCACATACTTCAAGCCCCAGAGAATCCCATGATTAGTTCACTTTAGGGTCACTATAAGTCAGAAATGACATGAAGGCATGCAACAACAAGAGCAGATCCATTAAATCAATTAGATTTATCTACGTGTTGGCTCACCATTCAACAATTGACTGAATAAGTCTACTTCAGTTGGGACTAACTGATAGGATTTTGGCCAATGAAGGCATCTTGTGCCACTTCAAAATTTGCAAATAAAAAGTTAGAGCCAATGTTTCCAGTGCTTAGTTGGCTTTTGAGAGTCCTCTTTTCCTGCCTATTTCATCTGGTAAAAATAATGCACCCAATGTATTTACAAACATTCCTCTTATTCTCTCAGTTCACCAAGCAAAACATGATAGAGAGCAAATTCTGCTGTGTACAGAGGAGTGCCTGCTTCCTTTCTAGTTTTAGCTAAAGCCATTTAATTTTGAATTTAACTCCCCTCTTCCTTTGTAACCATCTTCATCCCTGCCCCCAGCTTTTTGGATCCTTCTGACTTTGTATTTTAGGATAATTGTCCTGAAACAGAACCCTTTTTAAAAACCATCTTTCACTCACGTCATTTAGTCTTACAGACTAAATCAATTTGGTTTCATTCAACTGTCAAAGTAATTTGATTATAAATCAGTTTCAGAATAGCCTCCCTCTTCTCCCTCTCCGTGGGCTGTCTCTCTCGGCTCATTAGCTTATCAGTCCATTGGCTCAACTTGAATTTGTTTCTCCATAAAGATTTTCATCTGCCTTCACTTCCATATTGCTATCTTCTGTATCTCCCTCCTGTTATACATCTCTCCACAGTTCCTCCTTGATCTAGCTGATCTCATTCCTCAGGGCCTCAATCATATTCCCCTTCACATTTAGAACTTCCCTGAGTAGTTCCTCCATCGTCCATTGTAAAAATTTCTGAGAGAGTTCCTGGGAAGGTGTCATCTTTCATTCAATCCAGTTATTTCAGAGTTAACAACTCACTTCACATACATCTAGCTGCCAGCAAGACAGTCTTACCAACATCAAGGAGATAACATTTGTACTTTTTAGTGCTGTAGCTTCTCCTTGTTAAAAATCCCACTCCATCTTTCAAGTAAAAATGCAATTCAGTCTGTTCACAAGATAGTCCCCAATTTTCTAATTTATTTGTCCCAGTCTTCTGGGGTGAGATATTTATATGAGCCAAACATTATTTGGCACTTGATTGAAGAAAGAACATGGCTGGAGAGGCTTCATTGTTCCATTGTTCCATTTTAATCAGGCAGACTTCACTTCCATAACTCCAAATTAAGAATTTTATTTTAAAAAACAAGTTGCTGGTATAGGACTGGTATAGGACTGAGGGAGTGACATCTTTTGATGTTTTTCAGATCTAAACAGCTGCATTTCATGGCAAAGGCAAAAGATGTCACTCCTTCAGTCCTTCCCACTCATAACACATTTATTGAAAAGTAAATGAAATTAATGAGAATTCTGGACTCTGATGGTTGATTCTCCACTCCCCTTTAATTCTGGCAGGAATTTCTCTGGTCAGAGTCGCTTCTGGCCAGCACTTTTGCTGTGAAAGCTCTCCTCAGTGCAGAGCTGCAGCCTGGAGCTTCTACCCACTAGCCTTCCAGAAGTTCTTCCTACCAATGTTTCAGAAGGAGTTCAAAATAAGAGCCAATCAGGGAGTGGACTAATATAGTGCTTAGAGCCAGATTGGAATAGCTTATGGCAGTTATGGGCTTAATTTTTCACTATTTTTTTTCCTGAAGGAAGCAATGTGTGGCATTTTTGTGAAGAAAACAGCATTTTCTACACAGAAAATAATTTAATAATTTACAGAAATATTTTCTGTGTAAAGAATGCTATTCCTTTGCATAGAAAACACCATTTTCTGCAGAGAAAACACTGTTTCTGTTTTTTGCACAGGACATTCTGTTTCCTGCACAGAAAATGATGTTTTCTGTGCAAAAAGACTTGTGAATTTTTCATAAGTGCCAAACTGTGAAGGTTGCCATTAGTCCAGGATTCTCCTTGTCAGGGTTTCTCTGACACTTAAAGAAATAAATGTTTCAATCACTTTAAGAATACATTTTAAATAATCTTTCCATCTCTCATGACAGTTTGATGACGGGTTTTGATTTGTTGAATATTCTGTGAAATTAATAAAACTGTGCTTGTTTAGCCCAGTTTTGCCTTCTGTCCTCATTTTTCATAAAGGGTGATAGCAATTTTACTTTTCAAGGTTAAGTGTTACATGAAAATGTTGCACTAAACCTAGAGCTGCCCTTTGCAAGTACAAGACTTGTGCAAGAATTTCCATATGTGAAGCATGAAAACACCACAAGTAACTAGGTGCTCCTTTTCTCTCCCAGATCAAGAGGAATCAGAAATCACTACACAAAAGTGAGCTCCCCTGGAGCCACATGCTGTAATATAATGTCAAATACAAACATATGATTTTGCTGATGAAAGCCCCATTGCATTCCAAAAGATTTATGGTGTGACTCTATATATCTCCACTCAGTAGTCACTCACACTAAGTTACTCCCAAGAAAAATTGGCATGATCTTAGTATCACAAGTATGTGTTCTTTGAATGGCGAAATAACAACCATTATCAACATCAATGTACTGTAGTTTGGAGCCTAAAATATACCAGTGGTGCTGTTCTCAATACAGATGAAAATGTATTGGGCATGTAAGCATTCTGAAAAAGTTAAAACAAATTAATATCTAAGAATAAAGCAAAATTTTCATTGAGACCAGATCTAGCCACATTTTCACTTTACTCTACCACTTGTTTGACTCCTTGCGAACAGTTATTGGAAGAAACCTGTTCTAATGAAAGAGACCATGGATGCATATATGTTTTCTGGATATGGGTCTGTCTCTAACATAGTTCCACAGATTTGAAGCCTAGCCACCAACAAGTTGGCATGAGCACTAAGGGTACCATGGTGGTGCCCACCTTTTTTTTAATCTTAAAAAAGTCATGAATTTTAGTTAATTAAAATTTATCTGTAGTCTAAAGTATCATCTGAGCCTGTATCAGAGGCTATGATGCATAAATGTATAACATAGTTACACCTCTGACATGGCACACAGTGCTTCCAGTGAAATGATGATGCACATTGAGGCATCAGGCATGATGTCTTATTGCACAATTGGAGCCTCCTTTGGGCATCAGGGTGCCACACAAGAAGGCCCATCACACAATAGAAGCCTCCTTTATGAAACAGGATCCCAGCACAACAGAACCATTGTACAACAGGCACACTACTGGCTCTACTTCTGCAATGGCCCTGAGGATATAGCTACGTTTCTGCTCCTATCCTGAGAATAAGAGTAGTGCATAACAGTGCAGTTCAAGTTCACATGATCACAAGTCAGTTTACAATGACATAGCTTCTGAACAAGATGCAGGCATCATCTTTAGATATAAGACTCTGTAATCATCATCATCCTCAATCACAAGGTCAGGAAGATTAATTTCTTCACAGGGCCTCTTGACCATTCCACATGCTACTTCCTTCTGCAAGATCCCAAAGTCTTCCTACAGTTCAAAGACTATAAGTCAGGGAGAGATGGGGTCCCAGTTGCTTGGTACATGGGGGAAGAGAATGAGGAGATGGGGTTTGAGTTGAGCAGTGTGAAAAAGTACTAATTTCCCTGTAAAAACCAGTGAAAAACAATAAAAGGGGAAGGTAGGGGAAGAAAGAGCGAAGGGAAAGAGAAATAGCATGGTTGCGTTTCCTTTTATAAAAATAAACTAGGCAAGCCCTGCTATTTCTGCTGCTCATATGTTCACTTGATTTTGCATGAGAGATCTTGGCCCAAGATTCCAAATACATCTGAGTGCAGGAGGTGAGTGGAGTTAACATTGTTGATCTTTGCTTTAAGATGCGTAACAGTGAACTAGAAACTAATTGGTGCTCTGCCACTAAGATAAGAAAGAAAGTTATATTGCCCCAGTTTTGTTATGAATTTATCCAATTTGTGGTCTACAAGATTATTAGTGAAAATATGCACATATCCTTTCGTTTCCTCTTATTGTGAAGAAGAAACTACAAGTGACAGATTCATTTTCTTTTTTCCTTTCTGAATTATACATCAATTAATGTGCACCAAGTGTGTCTTTAAAAAATGTGCACAAACACTTTAATTAATGGTAAAAGGCATACAGTAAGAAATATGTTTTAAACAGGCATACTTTAGGAAACAGTACTTCCTATTTTCCATAGAATTTCCAGTTTCTGTGTATGATTATGAAAGCTGGACAGTGAAGACAACAGACAGGAAGAGAATCAGCTCATTTGCAATGTGGTACTGGAGGAAACTTCTACAGATCCCATGGACTGCCCAAAGACAAATAAATGGGCTTATGAGCAAATAAAGCTTGAATGCTCCCTAGAAGCCAAACTGCCTATAATAGGCTTCCATAGTTTAGACATATCAGGAGAAGACATGTTGCTGCTACTGTTGTTGTTGTGTACCTTCAAATCATTTGCAACTTATGGAAGCTCTAAGATGAACCTATTGCAGAGTTTTCTGGGGGCTGAGAATATATGATGTGCCTAAGGTCACCCATTGGGTTTCCATGGCTGAGTGGGGAATGAAACCCTGGTCTCCAGGATTGTAATCCAACACTCAAATTACAACATCATTCTGTCTCTCGAGAAGACATGACTCATTAGAAAAGGTGATAATGCTTTGAAAAGTGGAAGGTAGGAGGAAAAGAGGAAGGCTGCATTACAAGTCAGTATACTCAATCCAGGAAGCCACAGCCCTGAATTTTCAGGACCTGAGCAGGGTACTGATGACAGAGTATCTTGGAGTTTGCTTATTGATGAGGCTGCCATAAGTTGAAGGCAATTTGATGGCAATTAATGACAACATTAGGAAAAGTGCATAGTGTAAAACATATGCATTTTTATAAGAAAAATACCACACATGCATGCACGCATAACATATACACAACTCTCTCTCTCTCTCATGCACACAGACACACAGACACCACACACACACTCACAAGGATGATATTCACACTTTGGGAGGTCTTTCAGGGTATTATTTCATGCAGAAATGCATATTTTTATTTGCATGAGCACACTTATTTGCACGTACACACCATGTTTTCTGTGAAGAAAACTTTTCTTTTTCTACAAACAAATGTGGTGTGTTTCTGAGCAAATAAATTGTTCTGGAAGGTCTTGTTGCTGCTGCTTCTTAGTGGGTTTTTCCAAGTACCAGGAAAATTTTTCAGGAAATCAATGAATGAATAACACAAGAAAGGTGATAGTCTTTCCATCTTTAGTCCACAATGATGGAAGATGAATCCAGACTAGAACTGTAGTATGAATATGAAAACATTTGTGACATCCAGGGAAACACATGAACTTCAGATTACACAACTGTGTTCAGGAAAGAGGTGAATTTATTTATTTCAGCAGGATGATGGTGGCTTCGACTGGATTTTGCCCCAGATCTCAAATAAAAATAATAAAAATAATTGTTTTTGTGAATATCTAACTCATTTAAATAATACAAATAGTTTTGCAGTAATATGTTGGTTTTATTTTATACGCACAAATTCACCTAAAAATGTTACTGTGTATAAGTGATGCAAAGGGGATTCTACACATACCACACACACACAAAATCTGTTTTCAGTCTATGATACTGGTTTTGTGTTCAGTTCATGAGTACAGAACCTGGTAAATCCATTAAAAAACCCCAACCTTAGATGTAGTGAAATGCAGCCACTTGCCATACTCTGCCCACATTTGACCCTTTATGCTCCCCTCTACTTGTTGAAAAGGGGACACTTTGTAAAGTGGACAAAGGTCTATTCTGCCACCCACCCTCTCCTATTTTAACTAAGTCCTACTTAACATCTGTTATTAATTCTGCTGGCCATTTTGATTTTGCTCATGCCAGACATTAATCCCTATTTTGTTTTCTCTCTATTGGTTACCAGATCCATATCCTACATAGTTTAATTTTTTCATCGTTTTTTTTTTTTTGAGAATTATTTTTCTGTGTCACTGTTTTCCTGTTCTCATCAAACTTTGTTTCCAAGAAGTGAAGGAAACATGACATCAAAGATCTTCAAGCTGATCTCCAGATTTCCTCTCTGTCTTTAAAGCATCTCTGACCCTGAGGGCAAAAATGGTTCAATATAAATCCACTGTCACCAAAGCCCGACTCCAGCTATTTGGATTTCGAAGGAACTCTCCACTGGTATGCTTCCCTTGTAGCCAAATAGCAGCTTCATAGAGGTGCTTTTAGGTGGGATCAGGAGCCAGGGAGAATGAAAGAGTTAAACCTCCCCAGGGCAGCAAGACTGTATCTGTTATTCATTTAACAAAACAGCAGCAACAACATATATGCAAGTTCATTGCATGCTTGGCCATCAGACAACCAACAGGCTAAAAGTGTGATAGAACAGAAAATGGGGGCAGGACATTCCAAGGTCTTCATAGAATGAAGCAGAGCTTGGAAAAGTTACTTTTGGATGACAGTTTCCAGAATGCTCCAGTCAGCATGGCCAGTCATCAGTTTCTTGCATTACATCTCTTTCAGGTGTACACTGCAATCCCCTCTCCATTTTTTTGCATATCTGTTTTTTTTTTGTTTTTTGTTCCCCCTTGCTCCAGTTCTGTTCAGATTTATTCAGCCTGTTCTAATTTTTCAAAAGTATCTTGGAACTATTTGTTTTAGTTAACCTATTATTAGGTTAACTAAACCTATCATTATTATTAGGTTAACAACCTATCAACCTATCATTATTTTCACCAGTGATATGGTGGTCTTCTACAATTTCCTTCCCTTTCTTTTCTCCCCTGTTAATGTGTTTTCCCCTCAAAATGTCCCTAATGTTCCTCCTGGGACCTTACTTTTTTCTGAACAGTAGTTATTTTTGTGGCGGGGGTTGGTGATATAGTGGTTTATGCTGTAATCATTTTCACAATTCTGAGATTTTAAGCCATTTGTTGATACAGGATTCTCCAAAGTATATTCCACCCATGCAATACATACTTTAATATTTCTTTTCTTTTCCCTTTTCTTTCCCTTCCCTTCCTCTTTCTTTCTTTCTTTCTTTCTTTCTTTCTTTCTTTCTTTCTTTCTTTCTTTCTTTCTTTCTTTTTTACAAAGCTGCATGTTGATGTATATTCCTTTTGTTTAGAAGAAATTTGATTTTCAGGGAGAATTTCTTTAACAAAATCAGGTGTTGTTATGTATAGCTAAACCTAGGACTTTGTTCCTGCTTAACTATTTGACTGGATCTGTGTGGATGTCTGTTGGCCTGATTTTTAAAGACTTTCCCAGAGTAAGTCTAATCCCATTTTGCAAGTGCAGTAGCCAATAGGTTAACTATAAACAGAGAAACACGTCAATTTTATGTATTGTGAGGTCATTTTCACATGAAGAACAGAGTCTTATAATGAAGATGTGTTATCTACCTTCAGAAATCAATGGGGCTACAGCAAAAGGTATTGTTTAAAAACAAGAAAACATTGGCTTTGAAAAACTCTTTCGACTCACTGCTCACCTGCTTAGCTTCAGTGACTATTTCAAAGGTGATAAACTCAAGTACATTACTCCTGAAACTTCATTCCTGTTTCTGAGACAGGAGCAGTAGCAATATAGCCCATGCTTGCTTTGTAGGGCTGGAAGTCCATCGGGATACGGAATCCCTGCTTGGCCATGGAACTGCACCAAGTAACTTTGGGCAAGTCACACTCTCCCAGTCTCAGAGGAAGGAAAGAAAACTTTGTACTAGAAAACGAGGCCAAGGAAACCCCATGATAGGTCTGCGTTAGGATTACTATAAGCCAGAAACAGCTTGAAAATACACAAGAAAAACATGGTATACTTATCTAGATGTAATTCCAGATATAATTGAAAAAGCAGATTATGATTGTGTTTCACTTCACTTTCAAAGTTATGTATTCTTGTTCAATTTGTTGACTGGAGAACTACGTTCAGTTCCTTACTGCTGTTATGACTTAAGATGAGTAAAGAAATCATATTGGTCTTTTTCCAATATGACAACTGTTATGCTCATAGCACTTCCATACTATTTAGAAAATTCCCTAAAACTTCTACCACGAGATGTATATCTCCTGCATAGCATAGCAACCCACATAAGCAAAAACAATTAGATGTTTTTCATGACCGTCATAGAAACCTTGTAGGGCATACTTGTCAAAAAGACAGAAAAAGAATTTTGTTGTCTCTCTCAAAGAAGAACAGAATATACACTAAGTAACTCCTGACACCTGCAAAGTTCAAGTTCCCACTCAGCCATAGGTGACCTTGGGCATGTCACATTCTCTCAGCCTAAGAAGAAGTCATAGCAAATCTCTTCTGAACAAATTGTCTCAGGAAAACCCCATGAGAAGGTCAATATGAGTCAACCTGAAGGCACAAAACAACAAATGACAAATGACTAAAACATTTAACAAAAGTCTTTAGACACTTGCCAGTGCTGAAGCAAAAGCAGGAAGAACATTAAACACACTGGTGTGTGTGATCATGTTTTAAAATATGAATCTATGGAATCTAGATCATCTCATCTTTTTAAATATATTTTATTAAAAATATACCACACATACAAACAAAAAAACCAAAAACAGGCAACAAACTACCACACAAAGAGAAAAAAGAAATTATAAACATATTCTAAACACTAATTACTAAAAGCTAACACTAATTGTTAAGACTAAATACTAAAACTAGTTACTAAAAATTTTATTAAAAGTAATTTCCCACTTTCCTTAGGCAGACTATTGTTGATTATATAGAGTGATAACAACTTCTCTAACTACATATATCATTTCAAAGATTCCACTGCTGCTTAAAAATACTAATTATCAAATTGAACTGCAATATTATAATAGTTGTTTTCTTGCAAAAAGCTTGTTAATAATTCCCATTCCTTGATGAAATCAAGTCACTGTTTTTTTTTCTCTTTTCAAGGTGTCAATTTGTCCATCTCAGCTAAGTCCCACAGTTTTATCAAGCAGTCCTCTTTCATTGGGATTACTATATTCTTCCACTTCTGCAGCTGTGACATGTATCTCAATATTTTGTCAAACTTCTTATCAAGCCAATTCTGTATTATCCCCAACAGATAGAATTCAGGCCTTAATGACATGCTGATTTTCAAAATGTTAAAAAGCATAGTATGTTTTTGGTTCCAGAATTTGTTGGCCTTTACACATGTTCACCACATGTGATTAAAAAGTTCCTACCTGTTGCTCACATTTCCAACATCTGTTTGAGACTTCTTTATGCATTTTTGCCAATTTTTCTGGAATCAAATACCACTAGTACATCATTTCATAAAAAACCTATTTAAGAACATAAGAGAATATGAATTTAATCCTCACCAACCACATCCTCTCCCATTGTTCCAGCTGTATATTATATTGAATATTTTGTGCCAACTTCGTCATACAATCTTTAACCAGTTCTTCTTCTATCTCAACAAAAATTAAACATTTTACCGATTAAATGTTCATCATTTGAGCACAACTGCTTCACAAAGTTTGATTTAGTCAACGCAAAATCATATAGTTTTTTTTTATCCATTTTGTACTTTTCTACTTTCTGTCCATAAAGAAACCATTGAAAACTGCAGCACTCAGGTATTACATCTTCCATCATTTTATTTCTATAATGTTCCTATTCAATTTCTCAAAGATCTGGAAAAGTCAACCATTTTTCTTTCTGTGTAATTTCTTTCCTATAAAAAGCATCTTGTGATGACACCTACAAGGGTGTCTTATGACATAATCTTGGTCTGTATTTATTTCAAACTTTTATCAGAGCTTTTTACACATGACGGTTATTGAAACCAATGTTAAGTCTGGCTTTAGCATTCCACAAATAACCATGCCATCCAAACCTTAATTCACACCCCTCTAGATCCAACAGTGTCTTATTCTCCCACAATACTCATTTTTTCAACCAAATTTGATAGTATGCAGCAAAATACAACTTCAAGTCTGGCAACCCTGGTCCCCCCCTTTGTTTGACGTCCTGTAGGATTTCATATTTTACTCTATGTTTCTTCCCTTGCCACATGAACTTTGACTTATCTGTATGCCGTTGCTTAAATAAAAGATCATTGGTCTCAATTGGTATAGTCTGAGTCCCTTTCCGCACGTTACCTTATCGCGGAGGTGGGGGGTGCCATTCGTGGAAGCAGGCTCATGCGCAAGGCGCTCTCTTTGCTGCTCCTTTGTCCCGCAGCTGGCTTCCTGGTCGCACGACCATTGCGTGAGCACCCCTTCCTTCCTTCCGCAGTGCAGCCTGGGAGCTGTAGGCTGCGGTGGGGGAGGAAGCACGACTGGTGCGCCTGGGACAATGTACCGCAGGGCAGGTAAGTGCACGCGGGCCCCGGGAGCCTTGCGTGACCGTGCAGCATTTTCGGCTTGAAGCCAAAAATGTGTGCGCAGTTCGCGTTAGGCTCATGAGCGTCGTGTAAATGGGAGTGCGTCGTATGTACCACCGCTCCCATTTATGCGATGCTCAAGGGGCCCTCTCGCAAAAGAAACTGCGTGAGAAAAGGGCCTGAAATAAATACAGTATTTTTGGCAAAAATATTCATTTAATTACAGAAATTCTGCTCAAAAAAGATGGTGTAAGTTTTGCCTTTCTTTGCAGACCTTTCTTAATATCACTCTAAGTTTTAATGTAGTTAATTTTCCAACAACATGCAATTCATATTTATCATTGTAATACTCAAATATTCAATCTTAAACCCCAACTTTTTTATCAACTGCATTTTTTCTTCTTTTCTCATGTTCTTTGTCAACATCATCACTTTTTGCCTATTTACCTTAAATCCTGCCATGTCTCCAAACTCTTCAAATCTCTCCAGCAATATCTCTACACAATCAACAGGGTCTTCTAAAAGAAAAATTACTAAAACATCTGCTAGATCTTCTCATCTTAGTACTTTTCCAGGGGGCGGGGGGGGGGAGACAACTGTTATCCCTGGATACTGTCTTTTAATTTTGCACTAAAAGCACAGAGGAGATTGCTCAGTAAATTAGTCTGCTCATGAAGCAGTTTTGTTATGCTGTGACAGTTGTCCAATAATATACATTTCAAATGTACTAGATTCAAAAGAACTTTTTGTAGGGAAGAAATGAAATGAGTAGATTTACTTCTGTAGGAAGATACGAGTAAGGAAAAGCATATAAAAGAAGGATGGCTGCAGAGCTTCTTTCCTTCATGAAGAACTCTGTCTTCCTACCTCCTTGGAAAAGTGTGTACTGGTAAAAGTGAAGAATGAAATGAAGGCTTAACTTACATCCCACAGAACTGCCAAGTAAAGAAATGTCCATGTAAAACTGAATGTTTTCCCTTTTTTTGGTGAATATTTCAGTATCTTCTTTAAATATTTTAGGAGAAAAGAAGGATGATTGCACACTTTTTGCCATTTGCTTTTCCTCTTTTTTTTTAAAAAAAGAAAGCGTTTTCCACTCGCTCATTTCCAGAAGGTCATCTTTGAGATGTACAAGCTAGCCCCCTTCATTTAGGTCTCCTCTTAACATTCATATTTAACTTTCCTTTCATTCCGTGGCCTTTATTAGCTGAGCTCCTGGAGCTTGTAGCACATTTTAAACAGCAACACTGGGAGGATGTAAATGCAGAATAATGTATCAGGACTCAAATTTGCATGGTCAAATGTCAAAAAAATTAGGTCTTCCCCAGAACCATGTCAAGAGAAATAACATAAGTGGCCAGCTCAACAGCAGGCCTGCCATTATCAGTTAGTTCAAGCTGTCATCTCTGCCTAGGAGTGGAAGCAGTGGTCATTAGCTTTAACTCAGCAGGGGGAGGTTGCAATTCTTTTTTATTGTATAATATATATAGGTCCCATTTTTAACACCGTATGACAGTTTTTCACAGAGCACCCACAATGTTATGGTGCCTCTTTGACATGGAGGTGGTGTCTGGGGCAGAGAAGAAAAAGGAGAGACAGAGAAGAACCTTCCCAATCAACCATTGTCAGCTGGAGCGTGTAGAAACCGAATTGCCGATTGGATAAATACTCATTTAGAGTAATCACTTTATTTCAGGCCTGTAATGACATTAACAAGCTTGGAATACAGGGAATTACATGAGCCAGAACAAATAATTGAATATTCCGCTACCAGAGAATGCGAGGCAAAGTCTGACTTAATGTCATGCCATTTCGGAAGCCAGCACAAGCATGCAATTAGATAATAAGCTTAAAAAGCATAAAATTGACACTGCTAGTCCAAAAAAGAGGACTATTAATAGCAAAATGATCAGCTTATAAATTCAATGAAACAAAAAAAATATTGTGCCATATTTATATTTTATCAAGCTGATTAGCTGAAATGGTATAAAAGTAAAAATAAAAGCTAACACAGACATAATGGTTCCTAACCAGCCATTCAGCCTGCAGTGCTGTATATTCCCACGTAAGAGTAAACCTAATTGAAGTGAATGGGATGTGCTTATGAGTAAATATGCATAGGATTGCATTATTAAAGATCAATCTGAGAAAAATCCATGAGGTGCGCATGTATGGGTTTTTAACAATTGTTTCAAATTTTGCTTCCCAAAACGGAAACAGTAAAAAGTAGAATCTGTTCTATGACACGGAACTCTGAAAGCAAAGGGGAAAAAAATATTTTGAACATCATAGGCCCAATCCAATATTAGCCCCAACTAGAGTAGACCCAGCAAAATCTATCAGTCTTATATAAGTGGTGACTGATAGGACCCATTCTTTTCGGCGTGTTGGCTGTAGTTGGGACTAACAATGGGTTTAGCTTTATTGACTCCTGGGTTTCACTAAAACTACCAATTGACATTATTCTGCTGATACATGTCAAGAAGTATAGTATATTATGGTATGCTGTGCTATGCATAACACTACGCTGCTATATTAATATTTATACTAGCGTATTTACCCTGTGTTGCTTGGGATTTTATTCTCCTCTTACGAACTCAGCAAATTATCTTCTCCAGTACCTGTAACTTTTCCCCATATTCCCCAATCTAATCTGTATTCAGAGCTGTTAACATACCGAGGTCAGATTCCTGAGGGAATACACTGTCCTCCTCCTTGCTGTTAAGCCTTGTCTCCATGGCAAGCAGCCTATTCCAGTACCTCTAACTTATCTCCATATTCCCCATCCAATCTGTATTCAGAGTTGTTAACATAACAGAGGTTTGGTTTCTGAAGGAATACACTGTTCTTCTTGCTGGTAGGCCTCGTCTCCATAGCAACTGGCCTGAGGCCCAAGATCTCTCCGGCTGAGAGTTCTAAAGGCCCCTCTCAGGATTCCATAGAATCCTCACAACCAGCCAATCGTATGAGGTCTTCGCCTGACTGACGCAGACAAATTCACAAACTCACAAACTTTGACTTTTATATAGTAGATTTATATTTATAATATTATTTTAATTTCCCCCAATCCTTCCCAAGAATTATGGGTAATTTTTTAAAAAATGTATACAATGCAGTAAGATATAATGGCCAGAATCCAATAATATAATCGGCAAAAATGGTGATCCTCTCCTCTACTTCCTGCCTCCACCATGCATGACTGTGCAGCTAGAAAAACCTCTGGAACAATTTTCTCACCTTTGTACTGATCACAGGGGCTGTAATATGTGTGTGTGTGTGTGCATGTTTGTGACTGATTGTGGCAGAAGCAGTGGGTTCGCAGTTAATTTTCCATTTGTATCCTGGTCAGTGTATGAGCAATATCTAAAATTTTTACTTTCACAGTGAATATTGCCCTTCCCTTCTTTCCCCTATAGACTACACTCACTTCAAAATCTTACCCGGTGGGTCTTGTCTCCCACAACTTTAGTGGGGCTACACAGATGAGAATTAGTTCTGCTGGTGGATCCTCCTCCAGTGGCAAATGGATACCGTTGGATGCTTGTCATAATGAATGTAATGCATATTGGTGAATTTTCCTATCCTCAGGGATAAGGAGTGTCTTGACCCACTGAGACACTCTATCAAAACAAATGTCAGTTGGTGCAAGATTTTTCACTCCTGTGCAAAAATCTTTTCCATCTTCAGCAGTGATAGCCAAATCAATCAATCAATCAATCAATCAATCAATCAATCAATCAATCAGAGGAATGGAATTCTGTTGGTGACATATACATGCTTCACAAATAGGTACGTTCTTATATGTTCATTAGGCAAGCAGCTATTCAGTAGCTCCTTACACAATGCCTCTTGCATCTAACAAGCCTGTTGCAAAGGACAAGGACAGAACCATTTGACTTTTTAGTGGCTGGAAGACGGTATGGGGCAAATGGGAATCATCCAGCTGCAGTTCAACAAAAAGAGCAACCATCTTCTTACTGATCTTCAGTTGGGTACTGCTGCTGTTTGTTCTCAGTTTGCTTTCAGCTGCGGAAAAGCAGCCAAATGGTTACTGAGTGCTCCATATCCTTCCAAGGTCACTGAATGGCCAAGGGAGTGTGTCCTCTCCTTTTCAAGCAAACTTATGAACTCACCTAAGCAGAAATGCATGACAGTACAGAATCTTGGCCATTATTATTTACACAGAAATGTTGCTTTTTGGCAGTGGGTGAGACTTTGTGAAAACTTTTCAGAAAAAGTTCCAAATTGTGGAAAAACCATTGCAAAATGCACAAAAGCTCTTGCAATATCACCCAGCAGGGTGAAAAAATTTAGATTTTTAGTATTCTTGTGTGAGAATGAAATTTTCCATTCCTATTTCTCATTCCTTCTCTTTAAGAGGAATAAAATGTCCCTGCCTGTCATGAGGGTTCTGTTTTAGAACCGCCTTATCAAGAGGTGTGCCTGGCTGTCTGGTTGCCTTTCATTTTTAAAGTATTTGTGGAGGCCTGGGTTGAAAGAATTTGTTTTGTCAGAGTGGGCAGAGTGTGGCCTTAAGCCCGTTCTCACAGCCACAGGAATTTTTATTCTTTCACTTAAAAAAAAAAAAAAATCAAATCCTGATATTTTGTTTCATTTAGATTTCTTAACAATTTTTATTATTAAAGGCAATCGTATGTTAATTAAAGTCATTTGAATACATTTGAAGTTCACTTATATATGAATATAAATTTAATAATAATTAACATTTGTAAATAATAAGTGGAAGAATTTTAATGAAACTAAAATATTTAATAATGAATTGATTTTTATTTTCATCTAATTTTAAATCTGTTTTATACATATGCAGCTAATTATTGTACATTTTAATTTGTTTAAAAAAAATAAAAACAAAAAGCAACAAATGTGTTCTAAGCCAAGCTCTTGGGCAACCTGAAAACAGCCCCCTGTGTTTTATAGGAATTTAGTTTATCCTTAATAAGTATTCTGATTGTTTGCTGTCTCAACAACCAAAGTAAATAATCATAATCATATCATGTAGATGAAATTAACAGATATGCACTGGAAAATCCCCATCATTGTGACTGTGGCCACAAAATCCCAGATAATACCTGGCAAAGGACCATAGCATGGCTCTTACAGTTTTCATTGGCTTAACAGCTCAGAGGATATCAGTGCCAAGATAGGACCATTGAGGATAGGAGGTCTTCTGCTTTAGCCATACTCTGAAAAAGTTGAAAACATAATTAGTTGCAATGAGAATTTCAATGCCCCCCCCCCGCAATAGTTAACTACTATCTTTAAAACTAACATCATACTTCCCATTTCTCAAATGTAACTTAATTATTTTTAGTTAATTAGAAATTCCATATCTGAAAGCTACAAATCCATGACCCATGGGGAAAATAAAACACACTTGCTCCTCCAATCCAGTTCATTATTGTCTCAACACCCACAAAAAAGTCATAGACCAAGAGGCAGCCCTTGAACCATGTGATATCCTCTTCCATTTTCTAGTGAGACAGCATCCCTGTGACTATAAAGGTAACTAAAGTCACAGTTATGCCAGAAAAGGTGTGCTGTTATCCCTCATTATGTTGCAATCATAGTGTAATTTGGACCATTTCCACACTACACTGTTATAGGCCTTTTTTACACAGCATTGGCCATGCGAAAGAGGGCCTGGAGCATCGCACGATTGCGAGAAGCGATCTGCACAACGCACTCACAATTGTGTGACGCTCCGGGGCCGGCAGGCACTGATCGTGTACCTTTTCATTTTCGGCTAGAAGCCAAAAATGGTGAGCGATTGAGCATTGTTCCTGGGCCCCGCACACACTCACCTGGCGTGCGGAGCCTCTGGAGCTGGGTCAGTTGCGCTTCCTGCCCCAGTGCAGCCTGGGAAGGTCCCAGGCTGCACTGCGGAAGGAAGAGGCAAGGGTCTTGCGCGAGCAGGCAGCTCGTGCAGAGCTGAAGCAGCAGGGAAGGGAGAGCCTTTCGGCAGAGGCTGCTCGCACGATCCCCGCACCCCAGCGCCGGAACAAGGTAAGGTGCGGAAAGGGCCATGGTGTTATTATTACACTTTTAACATCCTGTGGAGTTCTGGGGTTTGTAGTTTACTGAGGCCCAAGAGCTCTCGGGCTGAGAATTCTGAAGGCCTCTCCCTAAACTGCAAACTCCAGAATTCCACAGGATGTTGAAAGTGGAACAATTGCACTATAACAGTCCAGTGCAGAAATGGCCTTAAGTATGCCAGTGTTACTAAGAAAAGAAAACAATTAAAACAAACTAGTTATTTAACTAGTTACATCTAAACTCTGGGATTATTATGGTAAATTTTTTTACTTATAGTACATATAGCTTGCTCTTTGTGAAGTTTAGGCTACTTCAATGCAGTCTTTGATCAAGCTTTTCACTTCTGCTTCTGTGAGGGAGGGTTACAACATGCCAGTGTTGTCCGATTGCTTAGCAGATGAGTCACCTTTTCCTCATGTATAAGCAACATAGGTCCTGGTGGCATGGGAAGCTCTTCCATGTTGTCTTTCCTGGACACATGGGAAGTGCCAATATTTCTTCCTTGTAAGAGGGTTTTGGGAGGTCAACCCTGGTGACTACTCCTTCTGCAAGAGCAGTGGTTTCTTACAGTATCACTACTGAATAACAGGGCACACATTTCCAGTTTAATCCTCATTAAAACCCCTCAGTCCTCACTGATGGCAACTCTGATTTTTAAAGCAATTAGCTTAATCACTGAATGCCAGTAAATTCTGTTTGCTAACTTCAGTGAATCAGCTTTAACTTGATCTTCTTAAACTCAATTTTGTTTGCAAAACTGTTCATATTTAACCATTCATTTCAACCATTCATTCTTTGTGCTGTATGATTGGCCACCTAAATTGTACAGCATTGTCTCCGCTCCCCAAGTGGAACTTCTGAAACAGAATAACAGAGCACACACGATGAATAATGAATAACGGATCGTCTGTTCACACATGAATAGTTTGGCTTGCATTAAAATGTGAATATTCACATCATTTTTCAGCAAGCTGCAGTATTTAGAAATTCCTCCTGGAAGAAACAGAGAAAAAGGACTCTTTGGGTACAATGGTTTAAGTATCCATCTCATCACTTGCTTAAATGCTTTCCCCTGAATAATTCCTTGAAAATGTTAATGGGTTCAACTCTGGAAAACATTTTGTTGGCCTCCCTTGGATCGTTCATGCACTTTTTATTCATTATCTGGAGCTGGAACCTTTCTCATTCCAGGAGCTCAGGAAATGTAAAAGCAACAGAAATCTAGCAAAGACCATTTGAGTGGCATTAATACTGTTATTCATTTAATGCTCCACATTTTATATTGTATTTTCTTGGTGTTTAAAGTGTTTTACATACATTATCTGGCTAATCCTTACAACAACCATACAAGTTAAGTCAGTGTTATTACCCCCATTTTGCAGAAATGCCTGTAGCTTTCCTAAAGCTACCTAGTGAATTCACAGCGAAGGCAAGATACGAACTAGGCAATTCCTCATTCACAGCCCAGCCATTTTGCTACTGTATTACACTGCCCCTTTATGTATTATGTTTGCATCTTACCTAGTCTTTGAGAAGGCCAGGGTGGCATACATAAGAACAATCCTGTTTTATTCTGCCATTGTGGTCAGTAGAGGGACATGTTCAGCCATGTTTTAGGCCCTTTTCACATGGAATTTGCCATGCGAAAGGCCCCCTCAAGCATCGCGCGATTGTGAGGAGTGATCTGCACGATGCACTCACAATCGCGTGATGCTCCAGGGTAGGGCAGGCGCCGGTCGCGCACTTTTTCATTTTCGGCTTTCATCCAAAAATGGTGCGCTCCAGGGCCCTGCATGCACTTGCTGTGTTTGCAGAGCCTCTGGAGCTGTGGCGGTCATGCTTCCTGCCCCAGCGCAGACTAGGAAACTCCCAGACTGTGCTGCAGAAGGAAAAGGCGGGGCTCTCACGCTGCCTGCTTGGGAGCAGGCAGCTCGTGTGGAGCTGAAGCAGGGGGGACACGAGAACTTCTTGCTGGAGGTTGCTTGCACGATTCCCGCACCCCAGCGCAGAAAAAAGGTAAGGTGCGGAAAGGGCCTTAGTTTTGTTTAGTTTTGAAGTCCAGTTGGAGTAGATAACTTCATGCCACATGAGTTGTTATGTGGAAGACCTGCCATTTGATCTCCCAAAGCACTATCCAGTTGTTCTATTTTTGCATCAGCAGGACAGGGGTGGGAAATGTGCAACCTGTGGTCTTCATGCAACTCCCAGTGCCATTTTTGAGGCCTAAGTATGTGGTGATATCTCAGTGGAGGTAGGGCAGAAGTAGAGAGAATGATGATGGAGTGTGTATCCCTAGGAACTATTCCCAACTTCTGTCACCTTCATTTTTTGTTTTTTTGTTTATTAACAAAAATGCCCATGCTCCTTAGAGATTTGATGGGCAATTTTTCTCCACTTTAGGCCCATGGAGGTTTTAAGGCCCTGGAGAGGACTTTATTCAAACAGGAAGTCAAGGAAGAACCGGCTTCTGTTTTCCTTCATGTTTGAAGAAGTGCTCTTGTAGGTTTAAAACAGTAGAGGTTTTTTTGGAGGGGATCTGTGTTGCCAATCCCACACAGGAGGGAGAATGAGTTAGACAGGATCACTCGTCATGCCATTGCCCCATTAAAACTGGACTTCCCACAGTTACTTAAAAAGCAAGATAATTACACTGGGCAATACAATCATAATCTGCTACCACAGGTCATTTCCCTCCCACAACAGATATCACCACCATCCCTTCCTGCAGCTGGAGGCACAAAACTAATTCACCTTTCCTGAATGGCTCTTTCCCTGGTTGGAACATTTTAGAGTGGTTTTTGATCTTCTAACAATTTGATCTCCTAACAAGCTTCAAAGGAGGCATATCAGTTGACTATCAGAGGCTATTAATATTACTTTTTCTAACTGAAAGTTAGATATACCACTGTCAGGGCAAAAACACAGGGAGAGTCTTATTCATAGTAATCTAATACGAAACCCATTAACAAGTGGTTTGTGGTGGCTTCCTTGTTGGTGGAGTGGTCAATCTATCCTGAGTTTTAGCCTGAACTTTAAAGATCTATTCAGGATATTGAATGTATTTGGGTATAGGGGGGTTGGTTTGGACTAAAACCTGAAGCAGATTGACTATCTCCCTGGTATGGATGCCATCAGCCACCACTGCTCATAACAGAGCAAATGAGTCTGAGAAGACTAGAATTTGCCAGCAGTGTAGTGGTCTGAGTGTTAGACTAGGACCCTGGGAGAACAGGATTCAAATCTCTTATCAGGAATGGAAAGCCATTGGGTGGTCTTGGGAATATAACACTCTCTCAGCCTCCCAGGAAGGCAAGGGCAAATCTCATGTGAATAAATCTTGTCAAGAAACCTCTTTATGATAGAGTTGCCATTAGACAGTTGGTGGGGTGGTCGATCTGTCTAGTTCTCTATAGGAAATTTCGTTACCTTGGCCACAGCTCAGTTACTTCTATCAGAAGATATGTGGATACAGTCTAAACCTCCATTGCTTTGATTTGTGAGATGTCAAAAAACAACAGCACCAGGTTACATATTTTCTACTGATGAAATGAAATACCTGCTTGTGGAAGTAACCCTATTTGGATATGATCTGCCCTGTTCTTTGACAATAGGTTTCAAAGTAATGAGGTATAACTGAGTTCATTTCTCTGGCACTTGGGGAATTTGTGACCATTAGGGGAGGGCAGGTGAATGTATTTGATGTTTTACATTATATGCCTTGGTGTACCCATATTGCTAAATAAGCTTCATTATTATATTAACATAAATAGTGATCCAGCAGTTATCAAACATCAAGAGGTTTTGCCATCATGTGAACTCCCATCTTTCAATGTCTGTCAAACTCTTGGCCTGTTTCTCCTCTCACTAAGTATTCTGTATCTATATTTCATATGCAAATTCTCCAATGAGTGATTTGCCTGTTTTGTAAGCTAGACTGCACCTGTAACATGTGGGATTGAGTTAAAAATGACAAGCAGATGAGCACAAAGCACATTATCTTGACAAACCCAGCCTCTGAAAATTAGCTTGTGCCTGAATTATTAAAATAACAAGGAATATTTCACTCAGCTATGCAGAAATGTTCCTAATTGTCCACTTTAGCTAACTTCTTTCAGACTTCAGAATTGGTCAATTTGCAGCAGGGGTTTGCAAATTCCTGAACTCCCATTAGAGGATAGCTCCACAGGAGTAAAGCCACCCTCATTTATTTTAATAACCTGCCAAGCAGACATGAAAACGGGAAAGCGGAAGGTGACAACATGACAGGAACCTGACTTGTCAGAGCTACATTATAATCTAGTTAAACTACTTTCTGCCTTTCATTTCTTTTCTGGTGAGAGGCAAACTAATTGTCAAATTACTAATTTTGTTGGCATTAATATCAATACCCTGGCATGGAAAACCCAAATAGATAGTCCATCTTCTGTTATCTCAGTGGCTGCTGGGGAAAAAAAGTTTTCAAATTGTAGAATGCAGTCTGTGGAACTACATGAGTTTGATGCTGTGACTGGCAATTTGGAATTTCACAGATAAGGTTCTGTAGAACTTTGAAACTGTTCACCAGACTGTGACCTGTCAGCATCAATGTATAGAAATTGATATTTAAGACTAAAGATGGAAAATAAACACACATATTTTTAACCAGTTCTACTACAGTTCAAGTGATGGAAAGTTACTATTGCTTTTCCAAACCAGTATTGTGTCATTGACAGATAATTCATCTAGTTGAACTTGGCACTATTGAGATCTCTGTATGAACCTTCTTTGATGATCCTGAATCTTGCTGGATGACTCTACTCTGTCACTAATGTTCAGTCTAGCCTGTTTTGGGATTGACATTTATTTGCCACCTATATAGTCCACCTTTCTGCCATGGTAGCCTCCCATCTAGTCACTCATGAGAGTGATCTGCTTTGCTTCAGCTAATGACTGCATCATGTGCCTTCAGATCATGTCCTCAAATGGGATAGGGAATGTTTCACCCCAGAGATATTTTGGACTTCAGTTCCTCACATTCCTTACTATTGGTCATGGTAGTAAGTGATTCTGGGAACTGAAGTTCAAAACAGCTGTGATGCCAAAAGGTTCTCTACCCTTTTGTTGGACATAACCCTGTATAAATAGCTCTGAGCTCTGTGAATGCAAATAAGATAGATAGACGATTTAAAAGCAAAGCAATTAAATTGCTTAAATAAACTTGGCTGCTGTTAACCTGGAAAATAATGGACAATTCAACCATTTACTGCATCAGTGGGATGAAATAAATAACACATTGAGGGGCTTCTAGCAGCCACAGTTACAATAATGAGCATCTAATTGCATTTTGTTTATTATTTTGATAATGAAATATGAATTTGGAAAACAGGTTACTGTGTGTGATTATTACTGTCTCTCATTATTCCATACAACAAATTAACACCATGCCTTGTTTTCCCTCAAATAAGATTGTATCAACATTTGAACAAGTAAAACCAAAACCAAAATAAGTGGAAATATGATTAGCAGCTTCCAATACAATGCTTCAGCACTTTTCTAAAAACTCTTTTGTTGTCCACTTGGGTATAAGAAAAAGGTATTCAATAATACAAATAATATCACCACTTTTCTTCAAAACAACGTGAGGCTGCTTTTGTTCCACTCTGCCTTATACAAACTTATAGAGTCTGCATTCAACCCTTTACAATTTCTTACTGTTTTCTAAAAATCAAGTCTCAGAGCTTTGTGTCCACTGTGATAAATTTGTCACCTTATGGGTCCACCGTACTTTATACAACTACTTCTTAGCTTTTTGTTTTTCATTGTTGGGAAACACCTTTATTGTTCTTTGCTGCACTTGGACCATTTCTGCACTACACTGTTATAGTGCTATTATTCCACTTTCAACATCCTGTGGAATCCTAGGGTTTGCAGTTTAGGGAGGGACATTTAGAATTCTCAGCCAGAGAACTCTTTGGCCTCAGTAAACTACAAACCCCAGAATTCTACAGGATATTGAAAGTGGAATAATAGCACTATATAACAGTGTAGTGTAGAAATGGCCTTAGATGTGCTTTCCTCATTACCCTTAACCAGCATACTGTAAGGTTTGGGCATTGGACTATGGCCATTTCCAGAGTGCACTTGTATAGTGCTATTATTTCTACTTTCAACATCCTGAGGTATTCTGGGGTTTATAGTTTCCTGAAGCCAAAGAGCTCTCTGGCTGAGAATTCTAAAGACCCCTCTCTAAACTGCAAACCCCAGGATTGCATAGGAAGTTGAAAGTGGAATAATAGCACTATAACAGTGTAGTGTGGAAATAGCCTATGACTCTGGAGACCAGGGTTTGAAACCCCACTTGGCCATGGAAACCCATTGGATGACCTTGGGCAAGTTATACTCTCTCAGCCTCTGAGGGAGGCAAAGGCAAACCCACTCTGACCAAATCTTGCCAAGAAAACTCTATGATAGATTCAGCTTCGGATTGCCATAAATCAGACACACAACACACACACATTTAACATATATACATGAAAAGCAGAGATAGCTGGTTGATTAAAATTGGTTGGAAGCAAATTTCAGCTGATCTGAAACAATGGGCCAACTTTGATCATTTTTTGTATTCTAATGAATGTGGACATAGCTGATAAAAGTATTGTTAATATTACGTATGGGTGGAAACTCTATATTTCAGTGACAGAGCATCATTTCCTTAGGCCTTTGTAATATAAATCCTTCCTCTTCTTTCACCTGTTCTTTGCTCTACCTCCTCTAACCTTTCAGATGCTATTTTGATTCAGTTTGTACACCTTTGCACAGGACCTCCTCCTCTATCTTCATTGTTTTACAGCCTCTAACTATTACAAGGGGTTATGCTGTAGCTGGCAAGATGAGACAGCATTTCTGCCCAGTTGCAATGCACAGGAGTAATATAAAACAAAGAATTCCAGAAACTTTAAGAAAATACACTAAACATTTAATGAAAACCTAGTAGGCTTGTCAGATTCAGATGAATAAAGTTCAACAAGGAAAAGTGCAAAACATTACAAGGAAGGAAGGAAGGAAGGAAGGAAGGAAGGAAGGAAGGAAGGAAGGAAGGAAGGCAGGCTTCTAAAAAGTTACAAACATTATCTTTCATCATAAGGGAGTCACTTCAGCTCACTGATCATTTTGATTGACCTTTTCTGTACCTCTGTGTCCTTTTCTGAAATGTGGTAACCAGAAGTATACAGTGTATATTTATTAAAGGTGTACTATAGATTTGTGTTATAGCCTTGCAATATTGATGGTTTTGGTTTTGATCTCATCTCCTATCTTTTCATGTCAAGATTCTCCCATCTCATCCCCACCTTAATTATTTAACTTTTCAGCTCCATTTGTAAACAGTCAGTATATCTACACTATGAAGTTATAGCTATTTGATACCACTTTAAATTTCTTGGTTTCATCCTATGGAATTATGGAATTTGTGGTTTGGTGAGGAATTCTTTTGTTGGAATTGAAGCAAAAAATTCTAAGTACCTCACCAAACTATAAACCCCAGGATTATGTAGCTATAGACATTAATCTACTTTAATGCTGTAAAGTACGTATACTCTAAGATTGATTCTAGTTGTGGCTTTTCTCATGTCATTACTTTTCCTCATTCATTTACTGAATTTTACAGAAGTTCTAGATGTCATGGGACTCCATTTATGAATATCCTTGTTTTTTCTAATGCTTGCATTGTTTTTCTTCTAATGGAAAATCCATAAATGTGAAAAATATGGAAGAGTTATACAATACCACCTCAATCGCAGTATGTAAATCTGGGAACACTTGAAACACTTATGCAGAATGGTTGTCAGGAAACTGCACAAGTGGTAACACCACCAAAGGTACATAGTTTTTGTTTGAAAGTACACCCAAAATATGATGCCCGTGTCCAGAATAGAGATAATGTCTGAGAAGGAGAGGAAAGTGTATGGGTGGGGGAATGGTATTCATTTTTAGTCAGCCACCGCCTTGCAGGAATACTTTTCTTGAATCGGAATTAACACCTACCACTGAAACAATGTTTCCATTTTGGAAGAGCAAAAAAAGAAAGATAGCAGTGGATATTTAGCTTGCTACTACTTTCTACTTTCTGTTTCAGACATTTAAAAGCTTCTGTTTTAAATTAACATAAACAGGTCCCCAAACAGATGAGCAGTGCATGCCACAGAACAATTGAGGAAGGATCAAAGTGCCTGACAGATAAAACTGTGCTGGATGTGGTAAAATAAACAGGGCTTAATCCCTTTATAACTTGAGTAAATAAATACAGCTTTAATTCAGATACAGTTTTGCCTCCAGGTTACTCTGTTCTGTTAACACCTATCTGTCAGCAGTAATACCATGTAAATGAGCCACTCTGAGCTTTCCCCCTTGCATCTCCTCTAATCCTCTTCCATTCTTCTAATCATCCTACACACAGAGGCCAGTATCTATTTTCATCTGGCAAGATAAGATCTCCTAAGGAATTAAAGAGGGCTTCCACTTAGCTTGGCAGCAGGCCCAGGCTCTGCTGTGATCTAGGGCTTTAGGGATTTCTCATTATGCGCTGGTGCATGCTGGATTGAAGACTTGCATTCCTGGCTACTGGATTTTTAATCCTCCTGCGACCAATGTTAGGAGCTCCACTTATTTGAGATCTTTGATTACTCAGAGCTCGGCCCTTTGATTGAGTGAACTTCTGAAGACAGCGTGTGACTGTTGATTTCAAGTTAGTGGTTTTAAATAACTACTGGAGAAAATAGATAGGAAAAACCCAACATTAAGCTTTCCAGTCTTTCTCTGTCACTCTTCTTTCTTACAGTTGACTTTCCAAAGCTTAACTATATCTAGGCAAATGCAAAACCTTGCCATATAGATAAGCAATCATTTTAATAAAGAACGTGAATGGCTGAGGTTTTCTTCCCCATTTGCTTTGTATAGACACATAACACATATACTGTGAATGTACAATATTTATTGCTTGTGTCTGTGCACAGAAAGCAATTAAGACTGTAGTAGTCTCTGCATCCTTTCATACTACACAATTGCTTGCTCAGGGCCAAGAGATGTAGGCAAGGAACAAACCAGGTCACACCAAAACTGGGTGAAAATAGGCCACAACTTTATTGGCTACAGCAAAAACAGAGTTGGCTTGCACATGGGTCTGGATCCCAGCATTGGGCAACCTGCCTGTTGACTGATGAGGCTGAAAACCCGAAGCCAGGCCTGACTGGAGTCAGATGTGAGCCACCTGACTCCCCAGTAGTGCAGCAAAGTAGACACTGAAATCCGTGGCACATGCCCACTGCCGACCCTGACCTCCTGGCAACCACCTCCATCCCCAGGACCCAGAGACCTGGAGAAGTAGCAGACCCAGATCCAGCACCCATGCCAACCACCTTACAAGTTGTGACAATAAAAAGGCAAAGAAACAACATAATTACAGCACACAGCAAGAGAAAAGTGTGAGTGGGTGGGAGGCATGACATGCAGAGAAGAACTGAGCTCTGGGGAGAAAAGAGCCCAGCTAAATACAAAATGCCCTGACCAGAGAGAAAACTTCCTGAAGCTTTGGCCTGGGTGGAGGCAGCCAATCAATTCAAACCAGCAGGTTTAAACCGATTGGCTGGGAGCTTTCCCCAGCCATGCAAAGTCTGCTAGGTATGACGAAGTACCCAGCAGGCCTGAGCACATGGCTGGGAAGCCACATGGCACAGCAAGACCAACCAAACAGCACTGAGGGACACCGTGGAGGCAGCACCAGCACCACCAGCACCAGAGCAGGCTTGGGCTGCAAATGTGCTGCCTGGTAAATTGAGCAGCTTAACTTATAACACTATGGCCATTTCCATACTACTCTGTTATAGTGCTATTATTCCATTTTCAACATCCTGTGGAATTCTGGGATTTGTAGTTTGCTGAGGCCAAAGAGCTCTCTGGCTGAGAATTCTAAAGGCCTCTCCCTAAACTGCAAACCCTAGGATTCCACAGGATATTGAAAGTGGAGTAACAGCACTATAACAGTGTAGTGTGGACTTGGCCTGTGATTCCACTTTCAGCCTTGGTTTCATCCTTTAGGATCATGAGATTTGCTTGCGTTTTAGGGACAGACCTTTAGAAACCTCAGTACCTCATCAAATTCTAGATCCCAGGATTCCATAGCATGCAGGCATGATAGTTAAAGAGGAATTATACCACAATAACTGTGTAGTGTGAAAAGATTTAATACTTTTTTGTTGATAGAAGAATATTATTATTATTCCCATATTGTAGAGCACATGGACTGAAGAGTATTGGCAGTCCCAACTATAGAAGACCCATTTAATCAATCAGATTTACTATTTGTTGACTCATCAGTCAACAATGGAGTTGATACACTAGAGTTTCACTCCTGCAGACGAAAAAGTATGAAAGCTGTGGAATCCTGGGATCTGGAGTTTGATGAGGCACTGAGAATTCTGAGGCCCTCCCCAAACTGCAAACTCCAGAATTACAAAGGGTGCAACCGTGGCAGTTATAATGGAATCATCATGTTATAACTGAGTAGTGTGAAAGGGCTCAGTGTGTGGCTTTCATAATTTTTTGTCTGTAGAAGTTGAACCCCAGTATAAGGTATTAATCATATTCAAAGAAGGAATATTGCTTGAATATAACTTGACTATTGCTTGAGGAAGCCATGAAAAGAATTAGCCTTGGAAACATGGCATTTGCCTCCTTTTACAACTGCCAGTTACTTTCCATAGCAGAAGAAAGGGCACTGTGGGCAGGAAGTAGCAGCAGATGGTTTGGGGATTGGGATAGCTGTTTTGCTGTTTTGATGGCTTGGCTATCAAGAAGAACCCTCTGATTCAGATGTCTCTTGATAGATTAATATATCATTTTACCACAGCCTCATGTACAGACCTAGCCTATTCTCTATATGAAACTGGAGCAAACCCACTGCCTCAATAGTTGAATGGTGAGTGTACAAATAGGTAAGTCTGAGGCCATTTCTACACTAGACTGCGATAGTGCTATTATTCCACTTTCAACAACCTTTGGAATCCTGGGGTTTGCAGTTTAGGGAGGGGCATTTAGGTTTCTCAGCCAGAGAGCTCTTTGGTCTCAGTAAACTACAAACCCCAGAATTCCACAGGATGTTGAAAGTGGAATAATAGCACTATAACAGTGTATTGCAAAAATGGTCAGAGTGATTAAATGAGTTTTCTATAGCTGGGACTACCAACAGTACTCAGCCCATGTACTCCAAATTTACAACATGGGGGTAATAATACTGATCTGTCTTACGGGATTGTTCCAAGGATTACATTAAAACCATGTATGTGAAGGATTCAAAAATATTATATAAATAACACATGATATTACCATGTGAAAAACTGACTGGATCCAATCAGGCAAAGGCGGTTTGTGAAAGGTCAGAGATATTTTGACCACTGAACAGAGATATAACAGAAGAATGGAACATTTTTTTTTTAAAATGGACATGATAGTTGGATCTTAAACACTTGGTGGTTCCAATTTCTTTCCTCCCCTTTTTGGTATGTATTTTGCTGTAAAATGAAGAAAGAAGAAGTGTAGGGATATAATAAGGAATGTAATAGCCACCACTGAAGGCAATGTTAAATGCATAGTACACACCTCATATTACATGTTAATAATTATTCAAGAGATAGATGGAGAGTAAGGATTCTTGTCATTGTGTACCTTCTAGTCATTTCTAGCTTATGATGATTCTGAAGCAAACTTACCAGTTTTTTCTTGACAAGATTTGTTCAGACAAGATTTGTCTTTGCCTTCTTCCGAGGCTGATAGGGTATGATTTGCTCAGGAGGTTTCTATAGTTGAGTGGAGATTTGAAACCAGATCTCCAAAGTCATAGTCCTACGCTTAAATCACTACATCATATGGCAAATGCCACATATGTCTTCTTCACTCTCCGTGGACTTTGGAAATATGTGACTTTAGACCCCTTACACTGCTATGGATTTTGGTACCACATTTACTGCTATGTCTCCCCACCCTATGGAATCCTGGGATTTGTAGTTTTACTGGAAAGCTTTAGTAAATATCTTGAAGAAATAAGATATAAATACTTCAGCAACATCCAGACATGTGGTGAAAAAGTGGACTGTGCAAAGGAAATTGGAAAAGTGGTAGGATTTGCCCCCTCTGTTTTGTCTTACTACCAAGACACTGTTTCCTTTCTACAGGAACAATAAAAATGGTTCATTTCTTCCACTACACTTGTTGCCTTAATTCGGTCTATGTGATAGGGCAGTATAAGGCAGAGCTGGTCAAACTATGATCCACAGGCAGTGTTTTGGCAGCCCCAAATATCCTTATGCCTACCATTCTCAAATTTGTGGGTGCTGATATTTTTTTGCCTCCGAATGGCCAGTCTTGTCAACAAGCCTTCATGCATGCTGTTGGCCACTTTACCATACTTTCAGGTCTTTGGGGTCCTTTCGGTTTATTTTTTCCTGGCCTTTCCAACCCTTTTTTTTCAAAATACAAAGTTACTAGATTGTTACTTCCTTTTTTGCAAAAAGGCCTGTAGAAGCCTGAATGACGGGGCTGAGCTAACAGGAGGGGGGCACTAAACGTGAAGGTTCTAAGATGCCCTTCATGGACACTTGAGAAGGTGGGGACAGAATCTGGAACCTTCAGAGAAGCATATTCTGAAAGAACAATTATGAACATATATTATTTGATTTATTTAGCACTCTTCTGTACATTTGCATAGGCAACTGTAGTCTGGTGTTTCTGGACAGTCATAATTCCTCACTTTGGGCCATGCTGGCTGGAGCTATCAAGAACTGTAGTCCAAACTAAAACTAAAAATCTGGAAGCCTATAGTTATGCACTCTTGATGTATGTGGTACTTTACAAAGGACCTGCTGTCAATAGGCCTGCAGTCTTAAGAGGGACAAAAGCAGAACAAGATTCAGGAAGGGGTGGGAAATGGAAGTAAGGATAAACAGGGGAAAGGATATGCGATTATCTCAGTTACATGTAAATGAATATAAAAACCCTGCAAATTGGTTAATTCTTCATCAAGATGTCTTCAATGAATCTTTTGGGTGTTAGGAGAAAAAGCACTGGATAGACAGTACGCAGTCTTCTTTTCTTTATACCCCCTCCCAAAACAATTTTGGTATGGGTTCCAACCAATTGAATTCACACATGCAAATTAGATTGGTTAGTAAAGGAAGAAGGGAATCGCTTGAGCTGATGGCAGCCTCCTGCCATTACAATGAATGTGCTCTTTTGTACACAGCAGGTGTATGAAGCAGATAAATGTGGGAGGGTAGAATGAGGTAGTGGTAAAACAAGCTTGCATAATAAAGGATGATTTGCATAATAAGTAGCCATCACAGATCATCCACATCCTAGCCAAGTTATGATCTACAAGACAAAGGAAGAGCATTAAATGAGACATGGATTGATTAAACTGCTGTGTAACAACTGGATGAAAATAAGATGGTCATTTGTTTTTTTCCCACCAAGAAAAGCATAAGTACTGGCAGGCTGCTTGTATTCATGAAGTGTACTGGAATACAAAAGAATTGCTACTGGGAAGCTTCAGTGATCAGGAGAGAACCTTTGGAAGTTAACTATATAACAAATAGGACTTCCAAAAAAATGTTGCTAATATCTTCATCTTATAACAGGAGCACTCCCAAGGCATGGAAAAGTTACCTTTATGGAAGTAATATACTCTCTGATTCTCAGCAAATTTTGTTTTGTGTTAGTTTCTCTTGGCAAAAAAGGTAGCACTCCAATACTGCAAACTTGCAACACTCATTATAGGGGATCCCTCCCTCTCATATTTACTTTGAACCCAGTAGCAAATTGAAACTATGAAAACAGAAGTAGAGGAATTTGTTTTAAATAATCCTGTACATCTGCAAGCTTTGGGGTAATCTCAAGAGCATATTCATACATTCTTTTATCAGTGGTCTGATTTTGGCTACACGCACATTGATGCTCGTCACCCAAGATCACATGGGAAAGAACGATATTCTGGATGTTCTGTAAACCCAGACTACCATGCAGGTTTGTTTATCCAAGAATTGGAATTACCAATGAAGTTCCATGTGGGCCAGTATTACTACTGCACCTCTTGAATGGCTTCCCATCTCTTCCAGTAGCTGCTAAAGGAGAGACTTGTGTTATTTTTGTGTTATTTCATTATTTACAAATAGACTTGCTGAGCAAGGAGGAGCAGCCAAATTCTTAGGCTTAAATCTGATTGCTAGTCTCAATTTATAGAAGTGTTGACTTACTATTCAGCAGTTGATGGGCGTATCCTACTTGGCATTTCAGATCTAGACCTGTGAAAGATAATGCTAGATTTCTTTTGTTCATTTCCTCCGGAGCAAAGAGCACCCACTCGGAACTTTTCAAGCCTTCTGCAAGATGAACAACTGGGTGTATTTCAGATCCCAAATTTTCATCCTTTAACCATAAACTGAGCATGTAGGGTTAAGGTGAGCCTTGAACCTGTAGCCACTAGCCATGCAAGCTCCTTAAATCAACAACACCTACTTCAGACACACACACACACACACACACACACACACATCTTTTGCATCTACCTCTAGAAACCTTAGCTGAACATCACTGCTAACTTGCAAAGAGAATGATTTGATACCATACAAATAGCATTCATATTATACAATATGTAACTACTTTTCTCGTCAAAGATGTAGGCATTCAGCATTATGGTACACATTACTTTTGAGTCCCATGTCTTGATTTGAAGGACCATTACATTAAAAAATGTGTAAAATAATTGTATTCCCTTTCAGAATCTGGATGCAAACTAAATGCTGAAAAACAGATGACCAAGACATCCTGCCAACCTGCTTGATCAGTTGCCATCAGGTAATGAAGATCTCATATTTTTAGATCTGTATGCAGCAGGGTGTTTGGCAAACTCTTCTGTTGCTTATACTGGTGCAACTTGGCATCATGTATGATGCTAAATTGGGCAACTTGAGCTACTGCCAGCTTTAACTCAGCCCAAAGCTAGCATATATTTACCTTGATTCATATTCCTTTCTAAGGCTTATTTATTAATTTAAGTATTTCTGTGTTACTTCCCAACGCCAATATTTTAAAAACACATTAAAATACTCTTTAAAAACTCCTAAAAGCAGCCTAAAAACAATCCTGGAATCCAGTTTTGAAACAGTTAAAACAGCACTTTCAAATATTAAATGCCATGTGGAACAGCATTATTTTGACTGCCCACAGGAAGTTTAAAAGAGATGGGGCCAGCCTAACTTCCTTGGGTAGGGAGTTCCATAGTCAAGGCACTGTTACAGTGAAAGATATGTTACATATACCCACCAACATCATAAGGTGGTGGGACATGCTGCAGGGCCTCTTCTGAACATCTAAACTTTCTAGTAGACTCATATGAGATGAGGTAGCCATTTAGGGCTTTATAGGTCAACAACAGCATGTTGAATTGAGCTCAGAAACAGCTTGGATGTCAATGCAAGACCAGTGTTATATAGTGTTTAAAATACACAGCTGACATCAGTCTTGCTGCTGCATTTTGAACTAGCTGCAGCTTCCGAATACTTTTCAAGGGCAGCTCCATGTAGAGTGCATTGCAGCATCATGCCTTGCTCCCCCTTACCACAGATCCAAACATATGCACTTTGATATTTGCAATTTTCCCACTTCTGTGGGGGTCCTGCACCCCTAACCCTACTGAATGTGGAGTGCTGACTGCAGTCTAATCAAAAGATAAATAAGGCATGAAACACTGTGGTCAGATTTGCTTTTCTCAAGTAAGGGTGCAGCTGATGCACCAATCAAAGCTGGACAAAGGTGCTCCTGGCAACTGCAGCTACCTGGCTTTCCAGAAGAAGTGCTAGTCCAAGAGCATCCCCAAGCTACCAATCTGATTTTTCAGAGGGACAACAACTTCACCAGAACAGGCTGCAGTTCCAATCCCAGATTGGTTTTCCCACTGTCTTGCAGTATTTCTATCTTGTCTAGATTAAGCCTAAGTCTGTTCACCTACATCCAATCCTTTACTATATCCAGATGATGATTCAGTGCTAACACAACTTCCTTGGCAGCACTTGTAAAGGAGAGATAGAATTGATGACATCCAACCCCAAAGCTCTGGATGGCCTCTCCCAGTGGCTTCATGTAGATGTTAAAAAGGAAAAGAGGCAGTATTGACTCTTGTGGAACATCATAGACTAATGGCCAAGAGGCTGAACAATAGTCCCCCCCAGGACCACCCTTGGGAATGTTCAGCCAAGAAAGAATGGAACCACTGCAGAGCAAAGTCCCTAAATCCCACATCAGCCAAACAGCTTGGAAGGATACCATGGCCGATAGTATCAAATACTGCTGAAAGATCCAGGAGGACCAATTGGTACTGACTCCCCTTGTCCATCTCCAGGTACAGGTCATCCACCAAGGCAACCAAGGCTGTTTCTGTCCAGTAACTAGGGCTGAACCCAGGCTGGAATGGATCCAGGTAATCTATTTCATCCAAGAATACTGGGATTTGTGTTGCCACCCCATTTTTTTTTCTAGGTCCTTCTTTAGAAAAAGGAGTTTAGAGACTGGCCAGTAGTTACCTAGGGAGATGAGATCCAATGACTTTTTTTTTTCAACAAAGATGCTTAGAAAGAAGTTGGAACATAGCTCTCTTTCAAAGAAGCATTTAGAGTGACCAATTGTCCAGTCCTCCTCTGACAGCTTTAAGTAGCCAGAATGGACATGGGTCTAACAAACAAGTGGTTGGCCTCATCTTTCCAAGCTACTCGTCCACATCATGATATTCCACATCATTATATTGAAAAACCTGAAACTCATCTATCAAAATTGCATAAGCATGTGCCTCAGCTATCGCTCCAGGTTCTACCTTCAGTGTGGAGTGCAAGTAAACAAATGCAAACAAATGCAAGCAATTTTCTCTACAAAGTATTTAGCAAATTTGTCAAGTTGTTTTTCTGAGGGGTCTGCCTCAGGAGTCTAAGGTTTTGGATGTAAAAGCCCTTTAATGTCCCAGAACAGCTGTGCTGGACAAGACGGAGCTAACATATTAGAGGCAGCAAAGATTTGTCCCTTTGCTGGCCTCACTGCTTCAAAACAGGTATAAAAATGGGCCTTAACCTATGTTCAGTTGGATTCATTCTGAGTCTTCCTCCACTGTTGCTCTAGTTGTCTACCCAAACACTTCATTGCTCTGAGCTCCCCAGAAAACCAAGGAACCTGTGCTCTGCACCCAAGTAAAGGACACTTGAGAGCAACTGTGTCAATTGCCAATTGCTCAGGTCATTTCCCTGTTCCATAGATCAAGCCAGGCATCAACAGACTCACAGGCCATTTCCACATGGCGTCGCTATCGCAGCAGGTTGTTAATGGTCCAGGAGTCCTGCTTCCACATGACATCGTAGCTATCCAATTGCTATCCCATCCTCAAGCATTGCTGAAGTGCACTTTTTGATTTCCAGAAAAAATCTTTTAAGAGCCTCTTACAGTGCTGCAATACTGTCAGTGAGCTCAGTGTGGTACTATTATAGTGCTTCCTGTTATGGTGGATTCAGCCGTGGGCCTGCCCAGGCTGTCCCTCCCTCAGAAATTCCCATGGTGTGGTAACTTCCAATCATCCCTCCCCATTTATTTTAAACGTCACCTTTGCATCAAAACTTTTTATTTTTTAAATACATTGTTATACAGTATAGGGCAAAAGTGAAATAGTGTACTGGCATGTCATACTGTTACAACATTGCCGCATTAGTACAGCTTCTGCCCCCACCCCCCTGAAAAAAACCCAACCCAAAAATCACTGCCCAATCAGGGGCAGTGGGGTAGGGTGAAGGTGGGGCATGCGAGTGGCCAAGGACGCTGCAATGCAGAAGGAACATCAGTGGCAATACCGCTACCCATCTGCTTAAGGGGAAAGGGTGCAGAAAAGAGCATCCCTAATCCAACGGCATCACACAAATGGCGATGCTGCCATTATATCAGTATAATGCACTAGTGGCCTCTGGAGTTCGTCAGGGATGCCTTCTGGCGCCCTTTTTATTTTTTATATAAACGATATTGTCAGAGAGATGAGTGGCCCAGAATGTTTTCCAGTTTCCATTCAAGATATTAAACTCTCGATTCTCCTATATGCTGATGACATAGTTTTGATCGCTACCACTCTGATTGGGATGCGGAGACTACTAAAGAAGTTGAGTGCTTTTTGTTTAAAAGAGCGATTAATAGTAAATCATACTAAAACCAAAGTGGTGGTTTTTGGGAAGAAGAAAAAACCACATAATTGGAGACTTAATGGAAACTCCATAGAACAGCAAACTTATTTTAAATATCTGGGTTTGGGTTTTAACTCAAAACTGTCATGGAAAACGCTGAAAGCCTCTCATTCTATTAATTCTCTACTGAGATTTCATAAATTTTACAGGGGGAATTTGGTTGCTCCCACTGTTGAGGTCTTCCAAAAGAAAATTGTTCCCCAGTTATTGTGTGGTGCGGAGATCTGGGATATGATAACTCTTTTCCTTTAGAAACAGTTCAGAATGCTTTTTTGAAATCTTTGTTGACTGCCCCAAAAGGTACCCTTGCTTCTATCTTAAGAGCGGAAACTGGGTTAGCCTCTTTACAAGCTGGAGTACAGGTGGCTTTAGCTTTATATTGGCTGAAGCTGGCCAGTATGAACGACAATAGGCTTCCCAGAAAATGCTTTCTAGAGCAATTACAGTCCCCCTTCCAAAATTCGTGGACAAATTCTGTAAGGCCTATACTCCTCTATTTTGAGATCAGTTTAGAAGCCTTACCCACCTAGTCTTCCAAAAAAATTAAACAACTGGTTAAAGAAAAAATCTACCTCGCTTCTAAATGGGGTGACCTACATTTGCTCTCCCGAACAGCATATTCCTTATGGTACCCATTATATAAAACATATTTCGGAGTGGAGCAATATCTTTTAAACCTTACCTTTGCTCCACTTAGAAAAGCATTCACAACTTTACGCTTTCAGTGTATGCCATCTGCCTATTTGAAGGGAAGATATGATAATATCCCTGTCCACCAAAGACTGCATCTGTGAGAACGGGGATGTAGAGGACATCCAACATTACCTTTTATATTGCCCTCTATATACATCTCCCAGGCAAAAGTTCCTTAATTGCTTCCTCTACTCCTCTCCCCTTTCCAATAGACCACCTCTTGAGCAGATTTGTGGACTATTAGCTGATAACTACCCCTATGTCACTGTTATGGTTGCAAATTTTGCGTTAGCTGCAAGTAAGATAAGATCTAGATATCAAAACTATCCCCACAAATAATACAGAGGTGATAAAAGTAATTGATCTTGGTCTTATAGAATACATAAGTGTAATTTTAAATTGTATATTTTATATAATATGATATAATTTTATATTGAATTTTACATTGGACTACATTATATCATCTTAGAGACATATTTTATATTTTATATTGCTCTGATTTTTCAAAATCATTACATCGATCATTTATTTCTCATACGTTGTTCCTGTATGTTAGCTTTTATATGAGTCTTTTACCATTTGTAATGTCTTATTCTGTTATTTAGATGTATTTTGTCTGACTGTGGTGAGTTGCAATGGCTTTTAGCTGAGCAATAAAGATTTATTCAACTGTTCAACTGTCAACTAGTGGCCTCTACTGCAGAAATGGCCACCAGCTTAAGCAGCTGGAAAATCCTTCAGAGCACTCAGGAACCCTTTTCAATTTATTAGTTTTCAAGGGCAAGCTATTTTAATGGGTCCATTGCCCCTGCAGAGGTTAGGAGTCCCAGAAAAACAGAAGGGCTTCATATGCAGGAAATTTTTGTCCTATCTAAACCCCAATTTCTGCAACAGCAAGGGAGGGGGTGTGTGAGAGAAAATGCTAGAATTTTCTAACAGGAAATCTGATTTTTTTTCTGTTTCCTGTGCATAAAATCCTGTTTGCAGTGCAAACTATCATGTGTGAGTTCCATGCAGAATATGGATTGAGTTCCATGCAGAATATGGAATATGAAGCAACAGCATTTTCTCCACAGAAAACAGCATTTTTTCCAGGGGGAAAACCATAGTTCTGTGGAGAAATACTACCTTTGTGCCAAAATTGTTGCTACCTGTTTTCTATGCAAAAACACTTTCTGCAATTTTTTCACAGAGTAAGTGCTGCACTATGAATTGTCTTTCTTGCAGCAAGAAGAAAATTGCTAAAATACTTTATGATTCCTTTAAACATAAAATTAGCAAAGAATTACATCCCTTGTAGCATTAGAATTACATCCCTTGTACTATTAGACCTAAGGTCAAACTAGATAACAGGTTTAATGCTTTTCTGTTTCAGAAATGCATCCACCAGTGTTGGGTGATTGTTCAATGAAATAAACATGGCTTAATTTTGCAAGTGTGGTTGTTGAGGCATATATATATCAGGAGATCCCATTATGAGAGGAAAAGTGGGTTTATTGTAGAGAACATGCATTTCCATTAAAATCTAGTTTAACTCTGAGATGTAGTAGGGTGGAATCAGACATTTTCAGTCAGTGTTTTTGTTGAAGAATTCCAGCACACTCTCTACCCCCCGCATCTTGTTTATAGAGCAAATGGGCATAGGTAGCATAAGGCTCCCTATCTCTTTTGCATGCTGAAGATTCACCATTTGCCTTTGCGTCATTTAAATGCATGATCATAAATATCTTTGGTGTTCAGACGATCAAATCATGTGACCCAGGATTGTTTCTAGGGTCATTAGTCTTATAAAAAGAGCTCCCTTCTCAGATCTCTCTTCCTCTTCCTTCTCTCCAACCATGCTTTGTACCTCCATCAGAAGATGATGAGTTAACAACAAAGCTACTATCTTACCTGACCTATTCATTAGCTAGTTAGGATGTAGGTTCCCCAACACAAATGAAAATGTAAAAGCCATTAGTAAACTTTTCTAAGTTTGTAACCTGAAACTGCCTGCTTTGTTTTTGTTTTTCTTAGTCAGTTTCAGATCAGAAAAGCCACACAGAAATTTGGGCATACTTTTTCTGCTACTCTGCCAAAAGAAGGCTGATTCCTTAAAGTTTTAGCTTTCATAGAATTTTCCAATAGGGCTAACACCCTTGGAAATTTTAACTTGTCTAACAGAGAAAATCCAGTGCTGTCTAGTTTCCTAACCAATATGCCTGCTCTCTTATTGTGGCACATTGTGGTCTGGATTCTGTAGTTTGATTTCTATTGCTATGTTTTGAATATCTTTCTGTGTACCTGTACATCTGTGTGTGTCCATACATACTTACATTTACACAGATATGTAGACAATCAAGCCCCTAGATTGGCCTGGTTTAGGGGACAAAAATAAATCCCACAGAAATCTGGTCGCCAGTCCTTGTCTAGACAGCAGATGAAGACATGTTCCCTGATGCCTTTTCAGTTCCTTTCATGTCTGGATGTAACCTTAAAGCCAGTTCAAGCTTCCAGCTAGATTCAGTGATGTTAGATGGGAGATTTACACTCTCTGTTTCTGGGCTGCCCACAGCCTTGGGGTGCCCAGACACAGTCATGGCTAGATGAGATGGTGTTTGGTCTCTGTCCCCACCTTCTCCTCCAGAGGTATTCATTTCACAAGATTTGTCATATACAGATGGTCATCCTAAGAGTTCAGAAGTTCTATGTTTTCTCATTCAGTGCTCAGGAACACAAACAAGAATGCTCAGAAAGGAATAATGTCACTTTTTTGGTGCACAATATATAGTTCACTTTGTAAAAAGCAAAACAACTATACTTTATCCCCTTCTCCAAAATACAGGTGACAGTGACAGGTTATTTATTAAAAAAAAAAACAACATCGGGAGGCAAGTAATTCAAACTTCAAGACTTTATATTCTTTTAAATGTCATTTCCCCCCCAAAGGCTGTTATCAAAATAATCTAAATCACTTTCTTTATATTAATCAAAGAATTACAGCACTTAAATTTGTAGTTGTCACTCACACAGAGTGTGCCTAAAGCATTTTGGAATTGTTTTGTGCAGTCTTTTCAATCATTTGTATTACTTTTTTTCTCAAGACATTGTCAACGTGCACAAAAAAAGTGACAAAAGTGATAAAAAGTAAGAATGCTATTCCTATCGGACTTTTAAACTATGGGGTGTTCTTCTCTTTACTTATGGTAATCTGACAAATTTACTTTCTACCAATCCACTATATTACAAGCAAATTTGTTCTCTGCATGCCTATTTATATTTATAAATATATATATTGCAAAAAGATATCACTCACACATGAGATGGAAGTATCAGTAGGCTTTAGAGAATTGCAAGAGGATAGGGGATGGCAAAGGCAGTGGCAATGTTTGCTTCCTGCCACATTGGTGGGCTATTGATGCGTCTCCAGCAGTGGCAATTGGTAGCTTCCATGTCAGTGGAGCAGCAAACCAGCTCCAGGTTCTAGTCTCAGTTTTGATGGAGCTGTTTAAGATCTTGCATCTATTTTGGGAGATAGTGTTCAACATTTTGGATAATTCCTTTCAAGTCAGTCTAAAACCCAGAATGGATTCATGGAAGCCATCAGCTGCCACTGCTAGACAGAGACATCCAAAATATCCCAGGGTGGATGGGAGCAAGCAGCCACTGTTCCCCCATTATTTCATTGCCTTTTGGGGTTCTCTAAAGATTGCTGATATTTCCATATTGCCATGTTCAGGATGGCTGTATAAAGTGGGCATGCAATGCTAGCTGAACAGCTGGAGAGAATATTTGAAAATATTTGAGAAAAAATGGTGGAAAACATGAAGGAAACTCTTACAAGAAGAATCCTGGACTGACCAGAAGCTTTGCAGTTCAGGACTTAATTCTGCACAAAGTGTGGATGTGGTTGATCTGCATGGGAAACGGTTGTTTCTGTGTAGAAAAAAACAACTCTTTGAATGCATAGACACATGTGAAACCTAGTATGGTACCTAGTTTCTAATTAACTAAGTAGCTCTCTCATGTAAGATGAGTAGTGTCAAACAAGAGCAGCGTCATAGGTTAACCTTCTTCAGCTGCATGTCTCCCTTTTTACAGAAAGCTGTAGAACTCTTCTTCTCTTGCTCCATAGTTGGGGCCCTATTTTAACGGGGAAAAGTGATTTATCTTCGAGCCTATGCATTTTTGAGCACCTTATATAACATAGGGAATTACTGTAAATTTATACCAAGGATGGTTTCCATTAGTTTTGCTTTAGAGGAAAGATAAAGCTCATGGCCACCCCAGAGAAACTGAAGTCTTGTAAAACGTAAAGAAGATGAAAAGGCTTGGGTTCTATTTTTTTTTGGCATGTATTTCCTATTTCTGCATCTGTGTATGAACTGTGTCTAATAATTAAACAGAAGATTAATAATAATCTTCTTGGATTGGTTTTATTTTGGAAGTCCCTAAATCTGGTTTGGCTAAGACCTAAGTGGATCAGACTCCCAGGATTAGAACCCCTAGGATCATAATTCAAAAATAGATTTTCTTTAATATATACACCGTATGTATGTATATGTGTGTGTGTGTGTGTGTGTATTAATACCTAAGGCCCATTAACACAAGTCTTTTAGTGGTGGTCCTGTGTTTTCTTCCTTCTAGATTAAAACCAATTTATAGATCAATCCTAAATATAATTTCTATCACTAAATATAACCATTCTTTCTCATTATTTCCCAGGCTTCTTATTTCTTTATACCTGTATCCTCTCTCTTGGTGCCTGTACACTGATGCTCTCAGATGACACAGTTGGCAATAAAAAGCTTCACAAGAATGAATAAGTTCCATAATCCCTCCCATCATCCAACATATATAATAAGATAAGGACCTGCATAATTTTTAGTCACTATGTATACTTCAGGACTTCTTTTTTGGAGAATTCATTAGCACAAAAATAACATGTGATTTCTTTCGTAGTGCAAAATCATGGGTTTTGCATAGAAAGCTTCTTTGCTGAACCAAGTATGTTGTGCAAATATATATATTTAGTCTTTCAAAAGCTTTTTTCCTGTGCAAAAATATTTTTTATGCAGAAAACAAGATTTCTGATCAAAGAACACATTTTCCGTGCAAGAAAAAAACAACATTATTTTTGTGCAAACAATTTTTCCCGAAGTATGTTCCAAAGTACAACTATTCTGCTTTGGCTCAGCAGGCCAAAACACCCTTTCTTCACTGAGAATGTGAACATTATTTAATATTCTTTTTATCCAAAGACACAGACAACCTATGTGTACTATTGTGTTACCTAGTCTTGCATTGTATCTCTGATGTCATGGTTGTCTTAATGGTTTTATCATAAGAACAGATATTCCAGCGCTTAGGGAGAAAAGGAAAAATTGCAGAATCTGAACTCTAAGATCTGTGAACATTCCTTGCACCAATATATCCTTGAGCAGAATATGTGCTGTTCACAGTGAAGATCAAACCCAGTGAACAAGATCACTCACAAAACCATAACTAGTTAGCATTCCCTAGATTATAACTAGAAGAAGAAAAACTTCCATAGTGTACAAGGCCAAAGTATGTTGATCTCAGTTTAATAACACTTCCATCACAACCAAGTCAGGGAACCTCAAAACCAAAGTGAGTGGAGAGCTTCAACTTAATGTCATTTGCAAGCTTGGACGATGATCACCAGAGAATACATTCAACCTTGCTCTTTTAGATGGGATAAAGCTTGGAAAAGTTACTTCTCTTAGAACCTTTAGCCAGTATAATATTGACTGAGGGACTACAGGAGACATAGTGCAATAAAATAACTTTTCCAAGCTCTTGACAGGCAACCTTTGCTCCATCCTTCAGTCTTCTTCTCAGCCTAGTCGTAGGTTGAAATCTCAATAGTGGTGACTTTTGCCACTTCACACTTTCTTTGCAGCTTCTTCCCTGTTTTTCTTCTGGTTGTACCACTGAAATGAAAAGAAAGGGGGCAGGGAGTTTAAATTACTTTGATGTTCTTCTTGACCCGTATTGACTCTTTCTTTTTCAGTCAGATTTCCCCTGCCAAACTTGTTCAGCAGTTTTTAGTGACTGGACAAGTCACAGTGGTAGAGCTTGGAGCATGCAATGGGGGAGCACGCAGTGGGCAGGGGGACAGGTGGAGGGGTGGGTGGAGGGGCAGGGGCATGGCTACAGCACATGGGGGCATGGCTATGGTAGGTGGAGGTGCACAGAGGAGGGGCTATGGTGCATGGGGGAGGGGCTACAGTGCATAGGAGAGGGCAAGCAAGCAGCTGCAGTGCCCCCTCAAAAATTGCCACCAGGGGCGCACCACCTCCATCACCTCCTCCCGTCCCTTCACCACTGACAAGCCAGTTGTGCTTCTCCTCTTTCTAGACTGTAGCTTTGTTTAGGCTGGAAAATTCAGATATGTTCAGAATGTGGTGTTTTACCTGAAGTTTTTACTGCTGCCTTCTTTAAAATTAAGCATGGTGGTATGGAATGGATGTTATTACAAACAAGTGAAAACTCCTTTTAGATTTTTTTTTCTATTCCATGGACCTATTATCATTTTTATTCAATATATGTTGAAAATCAGAGATTTTATTCACTGATGCACGCATGTTCTGGGGCCTACAAATCCTACCCACAACACTCACTCTCATTGTACCTGTGTTCTAAATATGCCTTGTTGTTACCAGGCTCATCATCATATCCTGCTGTTTTTTTCTGCTTCCACACAGGAAATGTCAGAAGGAAATATGGAACTCTGAGACTTGTAGTTCTTGAGGTGCCATAGGACACTGCACATTCCTCCCTGTGCCTCATATTGCAAGTCTTAGGCCCTTTCCACATGGCATTTGCCATGCAAAAGGGCGCCTGCAGCATCACGCGATTGTGAGGAGCGATCTGCATGACGCACTCACAATCGCAAGATGCTCCAGGGGCCGGCAGGCGCTGATCGTGCACCTTTTCATTTTTGGCTGGAAGCCAAAAATGGTGCGTGATTGCACATTGATCCTGGGCCCCGTGCGAACTTACCTGATGTGTGGAGCCTCTGGAGCCTTGCCGGTCACGCTTCCTGCCCCAGCGCAGACTGGGAAACTCCCAGGCTGCGCTGCGGAAGGAAGAGGTGGGGCTCTCGCGCAAGCAGGCAGCTCACGCAGAGCTGAAGCAGCAGGGACCCGAAAGCCTCTCACCAGAGACTGCTCGCGCGATCCCTGCACCCCAGCACCGAAAAAAGGTAAGGTGTGGAAAGGGCTTAAGAGTTGCAGTGCTAGCAGTGAGGAGACAGCTCATGGCAGAGAGGCCAACAAATCACAGAACATCTATGTTTGGAAGTAACTTTAATAAGTACAGGTTGGCAGGGTACAGGCCCCAAGAGCAATCCTCTGACTGAATGGCCCAACTTCATTTGAACAACCCAACCTCCTGACCCAACACCAGGATACAACAAGATCAAGGGTGACAAATGGAAAGACACCGGGGCTCACTGCCACTGTGTGGTTTCTGGCTACCTGAGGATGGCGCTACACCCTCCAAAACCAGGCATGCCCAATATGCCTCCAGCCCCCAAAGTCTCTTAAGGGGACCTTGCAGGGACTGTTTTCCTGCAAAATTGGGTCTAGCCTCATGACACCCACTGGAAGTTAAGACAAGGAAACAAACAGCAACACTAACAACCCAAAGGGTGGACAGGGGGGAAGAATTTTGGGGTCTGAATGCTTAGAGGAACAACTGATGCTTAATAAGTACTTCTTGGGCACATCTGACTGAAGCTAGCTGCTTCAACATCATTGCCCAGGAAGACTTTGCTCCTCTCAGCTGCCTCTCCCAAGTCCACAAAAAGATTGTAGAGGCTTCCAGCAAAAAGGCAGCATGCTAGAGAAGGACATGGTAGCTTCCTTCTGGCCTGAGCTGCCCAGCACAGTCTGTAAACACTCTCCCAGGTACGTATGGGGTCTTTGCTCTATAATCAGCTTTTCTGCAGTCTCCCCCAAGAGATAAGCAGCAGCTCACTGATCAGAATGTTGCTTGATCTCTGCTAACTCTTCTTCTTGTGGAATCTATCACACTCAGAGGGATGTAAAATATCTGGATACTCCATAGAGATATAGGGAATTAAGTTTATGGAAACAGCTGCAAGCATAATGATATAGTTAGATTGTGATCAGCTTACATTTTGAGGAAGATCCTAGTAAAGCACATCTGTCTTGCCTTGCTACCCATGCTCAGTCCCTGTGAAAGGCATGCACTATAGCATTTTGGCTTAGCAAGTTAGTCTTATTTTGTGTGCCCATGTGGGACAGGTGTATGCAAAGAAATTCAGAAGTTTGGACTGTCAATATCATAAAGTCCTATGGATGGATTCAGGCAACTCTGAGCTATGTTTTAACCTAGAGATGAGAAGCCCTTCACTCTCTAGATGTTGTTAGACTCCAGCTTCTATCATCTTCAGCCAAAACGGCCAGTCGTTAATGATGAGGAACTGGAGTGAATAATATGAAAGGCCAGAGATTTAAAATGCAGTGTGTGCCAATAACTATAGAGGAGGTGATCATCAGTATGCCCAAGACAGGTTAAGTCTAGCTTTGCTAGGCCTCTGCTGATTCACTGACTTCTGAAAGGTGGTAATTACACCCTTAACTATGTGGCTGGAGTTTATACATAGTTTTTAAAAGGCTTGATACAGTAAGCTTTTTGAAGGCTGTACTCTTGCCTTCAAAGATCTGAATTGATGCTTTGAAATGTCTGAATATTTTTAATAAATATTTTATTAAGGAAATACTTCAGCATCATACATCTTAATTATAAATTTCTCCTTCTGTAAACAAACAAGCAATAAATAAGGATTGTGTAAACTTCAAAACATTCATTGCATAAATTAACCAACATACTAATATAACATTTATCTAAAATAATACATCTTACTGTGACATCATCTCAACACAATTATAAAATCTAGATCTGTTATTCATTTTCCAATATTGAGAATACTTCTGTCTCCATGCTTCCAATATATATGATTCTTCTCTATACAACAGTACTTGTTTTAAACAATTTAATGACCAACACTTTGAAATCTAGTGGGATTAATGGATGAATATGAATCTATAACTAAATACCTGTTCTACTATGGTGGACTATTAAAATGCTACAGTTGATAAATCAGAGCAATGTCCTCTGTGGAATCTAGTTGTTGCAAATATACTATTTATTTATATAGAATTTATATCTCACCTTTCCCCAAGCACTATTCATAGCACAGACATTTAAAATTGCAAGATGATATAAAAACATATACTCAATAAGCATATGTGCTGAGGATACAGAGGCAGAGACCCTAGATAAATCTATAACAAATCTAACAGTAACTTAGAGGGCAGAAGCCTTTACTATTGAGCAAAAGACATCAGAAAGAGAGGGCATCAGCTGCACGTCACGGAGCAGGATGTTCCACAGTACTGATGCAGCCACTAAAAAAGCCCCCTCTGTCATAACCATCCAAGTGTCTCTACAGAGAACAATCTCTCCTTCTGATCTTGGGGCATTGGCAGATTGATGAGGGAAGACACAGTCCCTGAGGGATTCTGGGCTCCAGCATATAGGGTTAAAGGTGATCATCAGAGAATGTCAATTGTAACAATGGCTTGTTTTTGTTGTTGTTGTGTGCTTTTAAGTTGTTTCTGACTTATGGTGACCGTAAGGTGAACCTATCACAGGATTTTATTTTGCAAGATTTGTTCAGAGGGAGTTTGCCTTTGCCTTCCTCTGAAGCTGAGAGAGTATGACTTGGCCAAGGTCACCCAGTAGGTTTCCATGGTTGAGCAGGGATTTGAACCCTGGTCTCCTAATCCAGTGCTCAAACTACTACACCACTGTCGCTCTGCCTACCTTTAGTTCTGAATAAAACATTACTGAAACATGTTCGTTGTTGTTTTGGGGTGTAGATGCTCCAGTCTCCGTCCCACTCCTCTCATTTCTGCCAGCTCCCTGGTGAAGCAGGAGGCTCACTTGGATCCATTCCGTTTCCCAATTCCAGAGATCAACTAGGGTTTCGACAGGCTCTCCTGCCACTGGGTAGTGACCTATCCATGACAATGGAACTAGATAAATTTCCTCCACAGCCAGATTCAGAAAGTGTCCTGCATTGTGGGTGGCCCCGGAAATTATATCATTTGGGACAGGACCATGGTCATTATGGAGGACATGAATTCCTGAGCTGCTCCCAACAGAGTGGTTTCAGCATGGATATTGCAGTCCCTCAACACAACAAGCTGAGTGGGATGCCAGCACCACCATGGAGACCAACTCAGCCAGCCCAGGAAGAGAGACTGCTGAGCAGTGGGGTGGGCAGTACACCAACAGAATCCCTGTTCTGTCCCAGCCACTCAGCTTCAGATATAAACATTCAGACCCAGTAGACTCTGAAAGGAGACATTTGTTGAAGGAGATAAAATCAGGATAGACTGCTGCAACTCTGATTCTCCCACCCCAATTCTTTCCATGTTTTTCATGATTCTGGTACTAGATTTTTTATTAAATATGTAATACCTGGGAACATATCCACTTCATTAACTGAGATATGCCTATATTCCTGTTATGTTTCTTCTTCTGTTTGGAGCAGTCAACTGCTGTTTTATTAATATAATAAATGCTGATTTTTAAGAATTAACATTGGGTATATGTTTGAGACAACATATCTTTATTGTATCCATTGCTACTTTTCAAATTCTGTTTTTATCCATAAATACTCTCTGTTACATGTCTTAGACACAATATTGCTGATTTAAAACAGAACAAAACCAAGACCACTACCACTACCATGTTTCCAATTGGTAATGTATATATGCATGCATTTCATAACAAAATTATCTATCATGCACTCAAAAATGTAAAAGAAAAACTTTAAAAATGAATCACCTCAGTAGAGATTCTGGGGATAACCTTGTGCTCACTCCTTTGTTTTAAGGAAGTAATTGTTGGCAGTGTGGTTTAAAAACTTTTGAAACCTTTTGCGTGTGTCCATACCGTCAAGTTCACGCTAGAGCATGGAATGTGTTTCAAATGGTAAAATAAAATTGCTTGTCATTTTACAATAGGATAAAAACTGTTGAATCTTTTCAGGGCTTCTGTCAGCCTACTTTTGTGATTTGAATGCTTTGATTTCAACTGAACTTCCACATGGGGATATTTATGAGCCTTGGTTAAAATGACTACTACAGACAAAGATAATCAGGATAAATATACCCCTTTCTAGCACTCCTAATAAAAATGTTTGCCCATTCATTTAAGCTGTTTCCACCTCAGTTGGCAAGATTTGATCTAAGGACATTCTGTAGTGAGCTCTGACTGGTTACAAAGTATTGCAACGTCATCCTGCCTCTGAGATCTTTGACTATATTGGATGACCCATCTGAACAACCAGAGAGAAAGAAGAACCAGGAAAGGAAAGGGTGAGCCAAGTTGCTGTGGCTGGTGGAAAGAGCAGTGTCACATGGTCCAGAAAACGGTATTTGCTTTATTTGGGTAGCTTGGTTTAATAATTTATACTTCATCAGTAAAATTAAAAAAACACTATACTTCGGTGGTAGGGTGTTTGGTGTGATTTCCAATATGTCCAGTCAGAACTAGGAAAACTTCCTATCTGAAAACACAGACAGCAGGTGCTAGTCAAGACTAAACATGATACTTAACACAAAGGTTTTTTTAAAAATGCACCCAATCTACGTATGTAATCTATGTATGAGAAGGGGCATTTACCCAGTTCGGTGGCAATGAGGGAGATTTTCTTCCATTGCAAAAAGAGAAGGATTTCCTGATGATGACGACGTTGATGAACTTTATATCCTGCCGTCCCCCCACTGAAATTCATGGTGGCTTACAAATGGAAATAAATATAACACAGCTAAAACATGCAAAAAGTTAGCTTTAAATTTAAATAAATTGTAAATTCCATTAAAAACCATTTGAGATCTAATTTAAAATAAGAAACTGTTTAAAACAATACAATTAAAAGCAGTACAGAAATCCATTAAAAGCCCTTTCTTTGAAAACATTCAGTTTTCAAAAGCCTATAAGAAAGGGTTACATCTCTCCTTCTATGTTTGCTATTTACATTTAAAAAAAACAACAACATTGATTGTAAAGATGTATTAAACGCCATGTTTAGTTTGGCCCTCAGTGTCAGCAGCGCAAAGCAAAATGGACCAATGTCCCCAAAGGGGCAAATATCCATTCCAGTTATATGTGTAGAGACATTTAAAGTATTGGAAAGCATGCATTTTCACTAGCAGTTTGAAAAAAAAACTGTTGTGTAAAGAATGTAGGATTCCATCTGCTTTGGCCTTTGCTTCTGAAGCATGTCTGCAGTACAGACCATTTTCTGAAATAAACTAGATGCACATGTAGCCTCCCTTTTTTTGCAGAGATGCTCCCAAGTGGTGAAAAATGTCTGTCGTAGCACAAGATTTTCCTCACCTACAAAGCTTGCATTTAGTGTGCTTTGTTGTGAGACTGCAAGTTTGATAAGTGAGACAGATATTTTAAAGAAAATTCTGTCAGTGGAAAAAAATGGTTTAACTGTAAGAAATACACATCTTCCTTAATATTTATTTAACCCTCGGTTTTATGCCATTTTAAACATAGTGATTCCCTGTTCCCCACCCCCACAGACTCCTGTAGTTTGGCAAGTTGCTGAAAACACTCTCTGAGGATTGTCAGGTCTCTTCACAGCATTATAGTTCCCATGGTTTCTTGGAATGAAGGAATTTATTATTATACTAGATCAAAACTGCTGCTATGTATCTATTAAAGAGTTCCCTCCCCTTCCCTGTACATAATACAAGCAATCGCTACTTAAAGTTGGCTGTTTATCTTACTGTTCTTGCCAGCTGTGTGAAACAGGACTCCTATCTGAATGAGGAATTTTGGCAAGGATTCCTTCACTGTGTTCATGAGAAGCACATCATTGCAAAAGAACAAGCTTTGAAAAAGGGTGATAGATTCACTAGTAATTCGTTAACTCTAAACCACCTGTGTTTTTATACATACCTTTTACAAAATAGGTGGTTTCTCCACCATCTCAGCCTACTTGAATCCTGCCTTTTATACTGTTTGTTAAGGAAAGCCTGAGGCACAAACTGAAAAGCAATAATATTGATCCATGCATGTTGTTCCTTCTCAGAGCCAAGGTTAGAACAGGAACAAACAGAGATTCTACAAAGTCTCTTTTGTGAACAAGGAAATGGGGCTTGTTTCTATTATTTCTATCTGAAATTTTCTACACTAATCCATGGCATTGCAAAACTGAACTTATCTTTTTAACCTGAATTCTTGTTCTATTGTCCCCCCCCCCCCCCCCACCAAGTCCTTTCTGTCTGCCAAATTCTGGGACACAAAGCTGGAGGCTCTGCACTTTGGGACCATTTCCTGCAAGCGTCGCTTACGATATTGAGCCAAGCTTTAGAACTTGCTCTTCAAGCAACTTCATTCAGTGGGCCACCATCCCACCTGAAGTTTGCAGCAGGAATTTTTAGACTTTCCTGGGGGTTGGGTTGCTGCATGGCTTGTTTTCTCTTTACAAGAATGGCTTGAATAGATGACTTCTTGTTCTTAGCAGGGTGGCATGCTGAGAACACTCTGAGCTATATAGTCATCTTCACAATCATTTCCTATAGCTCACCTATTGATGTTGTACTTAAGAAATATGAGGAACTTACCATCTGTTGTGAATTGACTTTTTCTCTCGTTGGTATCCCCACTTGCCACCGATCTCCCACCACGATGGATTTGGATTATAAAGCCTACCGACTTTCACCAGATAGGAAAGCTTCACTCCACCCCATGAATGATCCACTGTATCATCGTTATATTAAAAGATGGCCATACTGTAGTCTCTAAATCCATACAAACATTTGCATATTATATGTCATGCAAATCATATTTAAAATTTACTATATTTTTATTGAATTGTTTAATGTATGATTGCAAAGAAAGGAAAAACAGGAAAAGAAGAACAAGGGGTGGAGGATGTATGCATAGAATACGAACATGGTCAAGGAATAGAAGCTGGCCATGTTTCAAAAAACCAAAAAGCTGCACTTATGCATGCACATATCACTGCTCCAGAGACTAGGATGAGGAGCAATGGATTCAAACTACCGGAAAAGAGATTCCACCTGAACTTCAGGAAGAACTTCCTGACAGTCAGAGCAGTTTGACAGTGGAATGGGCTGCCTTGGAGTGTGGCTGAATCAAGGTTGGATGGCGGTCTGTTGGGAGTGCTTTGATGGTGTATTCCTGCATGGCAGGGGTTAGACTGGATGGTCCCTGTGGTCTCTTCCAACTCTGTGATTCTATGATTCTATGAATAGGATGCCAGTCACTGTGTATAATCAAGATTTTTTTTTAAAAAAAAGAGATTTAAACACCCGTGTCAAATGTAGAAAGAGTTTTCAAACTTAGAGACCTTCAGCATGCCCAAGGCACATTAAGACTATTCAAGCAAGTGAACAGCAGTTACAAAAAGGGTTGCAAAACATCCATTTCAGAGCAGGAAAAGACTCCAGACAAAGAGCATGCCCTAGGCACAGTGGGCCAACACTTCAAGCAAGGAAGAGCTGAAAAAGCATTTTGAACTGAATAGAGTAAAAACACATCAACAACTAGGAGGCACTTTTCTATGTGACCAATTACCTAATTGGTAACCTTCAAGATTGTCTGAAATGTACAAAGGCTCCTCAAATGTTGGTTGGAAATGTGAACAAAAAGGAACTTTTCACCATACATGGTAAATCTGTGAGAGAGCAAAGAAGTTTTGAATGATAATAGATTGATAGAAGATATACTTTAAAGACAAATTCAACTGAAACCTGATTTTTTTTTAACTAGGTTTGATATATGGGTAGATTGATAAGAAGTTGGGAAGAACTTTTCATTATATGATCATGGCTGCAAAAATGCTATATGCACAGAGATTGAAAGATGCAGCTATTCTTTTGCAAGACAACTGGCTGTTGAAGATGTTGGATTTGGCAGAAACTGACAAATTAACTATTTTATTTAAGGAAGGATCTTTGGTTAAATTTAAGAATGACTGGAATAAACTAACTGTATATTAAGAGACTCTTTGGGGGGACTCAATTACTGGTCTTGAACACTAACTAATAGCTAGTTAATAGTTATTTTAAAAAGGCAGTAGTGTGATAACAGTTATACTAGAAGAAGTATATTTTGTAGGTTATCTTAGAACTAACAATTGGTGAATTGGAAGTCATTTATATATAATGTAGTTCCTTTTTAGTTTAGTTTAGTTTGTTATAGTCTAGGTAGGTTAGAGTTTGTCTGTTTATTATATGTTTTTGTAATATTTTGCATGTTGTTTTATATATGTATAACATGTTTTAATAAAAAATATTAAAGAAATGATGGTAGCAATTATATCATTGGATGCAGAAAAAGCTTTTGACAACGTTTCCAGGGATTTTATGCATTATATTTTAAAAGAATATGGCCTGGGAGAAACTTTTTGTGAATGGATGAAGAGGATATATCAAAATCAATCAGCAAAGTTAATAATAAATGGAGATAAAATGTCGAGTTTTGAAATAAAGAAGGGGGTACGGCAAGGGTGCCCATTATCACCGTTACTATTTATAGCAGTATTGGAGATATTATTGATAGCAGTAAATGGAGACTCACAGTTAAAAGATTTAAAAATTAAGAAGAAGGAAATAAAATACAAAGCTTTTGCTGATGATGTAATAATATTTTTGGAGGAACCATAAGAATCTATACGGAGGTTGTTAGATACTTTGCAAAAATATGGGAAGATAGCAGGATATAAGATAAATAGAGGAAAGACGAAGATGATGACTTTAAATACAACAAAAAAGGAACAAGCGGATTTGAAGAAGAGCTCTGGATATCAAATTACAAAAAGAATAAAATATTTAGGAATAGTAATTACAAGCAAAAATCAAGAATTATTCAATAATAATTGTATGAAGACATGGAAGGAGATTCAAAGTAAAATGGAAAAATGGAAGCACATGAACTTGTCTCTCCTAGGAAGGATAAGTGCTTTTAAAATGTCTTTATTACCTAAGCTAATGTTTCTGTTTCAAAACTTACCAATAATAGGGAGAGAAAAGATTTTTAAGTACTGGGAGAAAGAGTTGCGGAAATTTATTTGGCAGGGAAAGAAACCAAGAATAAGATTTAAAACTTTACAAGATGCAAAGGAAAGAGGAGGTTTTGATGTACCATCGTTGAAAATCTATTACCAAGCATGTTGTTTGGAAATAATAAACTACTGGATACAGTTGGAGAATACAACAATAAAAGAAGTGGAAGGAATAAACAATAGATTTGGCTGGCACAAATACTTATGTTATGACAAAGCAATTGTAAATAATGATTTTAATAATCATTGTATACGAAAGATTATTTTGAAAGTGTGGATGCAAATAAAATGTAGATTTTATAGAAGGCTTCCAACGTGGACCTCACCCCAAGAAGCTTTTAAAATTGCTCCAACAAAACAAGGAAATCTTTTAACATATCAAGAGTTGTTAAAATGGGAATGAGATAAACCAAGAATGCGCACAGCAGAATTAAAAGAGTTAGGGTATGAATTTAACTTGTTTCCATGGAGACAATTAGGAGAGAGATTCAAGATGGATCAAAAATTGTATGGGTTTATACCTACAGTGGAACAATGGTGGGGTACACTTATAGAAAATAAAAATGCTGATATGGTCTCTCAGAGACTAAAAGGGAAATCAGACGAAGAGATACAAAGAGAATGGCAAATGGTAAATGGAAGTGGGTAATTGCTGGGTATACAGATGGAGATTGGTTATTCATGATGTTAGATAAGATATGAGTGGGCAGCAGGGTATATATCATGATGCGGGAATATGGGAGGGAAAGGCAAGAATCAATGATAGCTGTAAATATAGCTGTAAAATGTAGTACAGTATTATATATCTGAAAAATAGTTTGTAAAGCTAGATCTCTGTGGAAGATCAGAAATATGTCAAGTAAACTGTCAGTTACTATGTATGTTTTTTATAATGTGAAATGGAATAAAATGATTTAAAAAAAAATTGTATGGGTTTGAAAAAAATGATAATGAATTAGATGTGCTGATGAAAGGGGATTTGAAAAAGAGAATCTCTAGATTTTATAAAATATTGTTGCAAAGAGAAATGGAACCAGAGATGATAAAAGATAATATGATTAAATGGGCGCAAAATATTGGACACTCAATTGAGTTGGATACATGGGTGAAATCATGGAAAATAGATATAAAATTTACACCAAGTTTGAATTTAAGGGAAAATTTTTATAAAATGTTACATAGATGGTACATGACACCTGTAAGTTTGAAAAAAATAACAAAAAATGGTGAACTTGTAAGGTTGCAAAGAAATTTTGGAAGGAAATACATGATGAAATTCAGAGAATGTATAGTTTAAACTTTGAAATGAAACCAGAATTTTATTTGTTGAATATGTTAGGCCAACAAAGAGAAATATAAGATCTCACCAGAAAACTTTGTTATATGTTATAACTGTGGCAAGAATGACATACGTGCAACACTGGAAAGAAGGAAATTATATTGATATAAAAGAATGGAAATTAAAAGTTCTGGATATGGTAGAGATAGAAAGGTTGGCTTTTTCACTTAAAAATAAACCAATCCAGAACTTTGAAAGAGAATGGCAAGAAGTTCTGAACTGGATAAAGGAATGAGGGAAAGAATAAGAAAGAGTGTTGGAAAAAATGGTAATGAAAATTAAAGATGTTATAGAATAAGTATAAGCTGAATGTAATAAGGTTAAAAGTAATAACGTGTTAATCTTAGAATAGAAAAAATGTATAAATGGGAAGTAAACACAAACTCAACTGGAAAAATGATGCTTGGAAGCGGGGGGGCGTATTTTGAGTAAAACTTTAATAAAAAATATATATACCGGAAAAAAAAATTAAAGAAATGAAAAATACCTGATTGGACTTATGCTGATATCTGCAAAATGTGAACAATCATACTGACTTGATTCAGGCTGCTCTTAGGTTCACAGAACTAATATGGAAGGAGTGCTTTGTCTGCTCAAAAGCACCTTTTAAATGCTAAGAGTTATTCACAGCTGGCTTGTATTAGGCAGAGTATGGCCATTTCTGCACTACACTGCTATAGTGGTATTTTTCCACTTCAACATCCTATGGAATCCTGGGGCTTGCAGTTTAGGGAGGGGCATTTAGAATTCTCAGCCAGAGAGCTCTTGGGCCTCAGGAAACTACAAGGTCCAGAATTCCACAGGATGTTGAAAGTGGAAGAATAGCACAATAACAGTGTAGGGTGGAAATGGCCTAAAGCAGCTCCCTCTTTCCCTCCCTTACTGCAAAACCACTATCTTGCCTGCCTGCCTTCCTTTTCCCATTTTACCACACTTCATGTTACCAGGCCGTGTCACAGTGCTTCCCAATCTCATTTCCTGCTTGCGTCACTGCACTTCGCTCCCTTGCATTCCACAATTATGGCCATTTCTGCACTATACTGTTTTAGTGCTATTATTCCACTTTCAGTATCCTATGGAAACCTGGGGTTTGCAGTTTAGGGAGGGGCTAAACTGCAAACCCCAGGATTCCATAGGATATTGAAAGTGGAATTATAGCACTATAACAGTCTAGTGCAGAAATGGCCTATGTCTCGCACTCTCTCTTTCCTCCCTTTGGATCACCATAGCACATTGTTGTGTTTCCAGTCCTCTCTTTCCCCTTGCTCCATCTTGCATTGCTGCACTTCTGTTTCTTGTACTATGTCACTATACCTGCCATTCTGTGACACACACACATACACACACACACATATCCTTGGCTCATCTTGCATTATCACCTTGCACTGCCCATTCCACCACTCTTTCCTACTTGTCCCACCTCAGACTGCTCTGCTTATTTATCATGTACCTTCCACTCCATTACTATACCTTCTTAATTCTTTTTCTGCTTCATATCACAGCACACTTCCCTTACACCTTACCAGTATGCCATTCTGTCTTTCTTCTTCCCTAGTCTGTTTTAATGTTAATATACCTTTCTTCCATTCCATTCCCTCCTGTCATGGCTCCTATCTTCTCTTTCTCCTTGCCTCACCTTGCATTGTAGCATCTGCCTTGCACTTGAAACACAGCATCCTGCTTCCTATCCACTCTTCTCCATCTGTATATATTTCCCTCCTTTGCACCTAATAGTTACCTACTGCTTCTGCCAGCCACAGCATGTTTATGTAGAAACAGGTACCATTGAGTTTAGACCAGTTTATCAGTGGGGAAAATGATTACAAAGTTGATTACTGCCTGAACAATTGTCTCTGAAAGGGTCATCCTGGTTTGCTGGAATGATGAGAAGTGATTCTGGTGAAGAAGCCTTGGAGTTTCTTGAGCATGTAAGAGCCATGGCAGTACAGATTTCTTGTGCAGAGACCAATGTATGACTCTTCCTTGTATACCTATGAGATCCTTAAAAGACCACTCAGGCTATCAATGGCTTCACTCAGTGTCTAAATATACTGAAAGGTTCACTTGCAAAATGGTGATTGCATATTTTGCCTCATCACCTGGCTTCTTGAAAGGCTAACCACTTGTTTTGTTTTTAAATGAAGGCTTGGAATCCAAACAAATTAATAGTGTAAAACACATTGGGTACTATGTTTAGACTCTAGATAAAACCCACCCAAGCAGGCGAGGTCACAACCTTCTATCTGAAGGAATTATACTGTATGAATGAATTACATGAAATATTCATAATTTTATGGAACTATATCACTATGTAACACTAATGTTGTGAATGCATCCATTTTCCTTGTCTTTGACTTTCTAATGGTACCATCCATGCAGAATACTGTCCATGCTACTGGTGTTCTGTATGAACTAAGCTTGGTCTTACATTTGCTCCCCTTCCCCATATCCCCAAAATAGTCTCCCTCTCTAAAAACAAGGCCCAGGTTTTTTTCCACTTTATTGATGGTAAGAGGCTTTTCTTTTGCTATTGACTCTACTTAACCTTAGGGTATGCGGTAGGCATTTTCCTTCACTTTTTAAACTGCTCACATCAGCATGAGGTTCTCTCAGCAGCTTCATAACACCACACTTATGGAAATACCTTGTGAGAAGAACCATGTTGAAGTGATATTGCTTTGATCTTAGGGAATTCTGGCAAATGTTATTCTGGTGCCAAGTCAAAACATGGCTTTTTATTGAAAACTTTGATTTTATTCAATTCTTTGCTGGCCAACACAAAGACAGCAAGGAGAGGGTCATACTGACCTCTGAGAGAAGAGAGTTCCAGAGCCTAGGGGTGGGATTGAGAGAAGGGTGTCTCTTGAGGACTTCAGGGCCCAGGCAGGCTTGCATAGGGAGATATAGTCTGTCAGGTAGCCTGGACCTAAGCTATATAAGGGTTTTGGGGTCATAACCAGCACCAGAAACAGCCTGCCAGCCAGTGGAGCTTTTGTAGGAGGGGAATTTTATGGTCTCTATACAAGAGATGAAGTCCTACGTTGTTCTCGAAGCCATTATAACCAATCTAGGGCAAGAAGAGAGAATGTGGGGTGACCCAGGTCCCAATGACACACAAATATTAGGAAATCCTCAAAACTGCAGTTCTATCAGTTTTCCACATCTAGCAATTGTAAAAATATCCAGCAGCACTTCCCAGTTCTAGCACCAGTGGCTCGCAACATATGGCATTCTAGGGACCTTGATAAACAGTTCAAAAACTACACAAGCCATGACACAGGAATTTCATGGAGAATACCATTACAGTTAAAAGTCAGTTTACCTTAAGTCTGCTAATTCAGAACGGCACGTGCTTGTATGCTTGAGGGTCAAACAGCTGAGAAAGCAGATGTTGCAGTGGGAGGGGAGTTGTGACAACCTTCCTAGATCTTCCTCTTGAACTTCCCAGGTATTGCTCAGTGTTGAAAGACAGACCTGTGTATGTCATACAACATACCTTGCTCTCCCCAACTTGTCTGTTGCTTCAAATGCATTTCTCTGTCAGTGCTGAGGTAAGAGTCAGTGGATGGTCCAGTCAGATTTCATGTGTGGACTGAGAAGGAGGTACCATCTTGTCCTTTGCTTCAGGCAGCAAAATGTCTTGGATCAGCTCTGCTTAGGGTGTCAGTAAGCTTGTTCTCTCATCCTCTTAACATGTGTGCCAATTTGGTGATATTCAAAAAGCAAATGATCAGAATGCTGATTTGCAAAATGCCCCCTCCCCAAACTCAGCTGCTTTTGCTAAGTTTAATATGTGAAGAAAACTCCAAGTTTGCCTTTTAGAAGTCTTTAAACAGAAATACTTATTTTGATTGTAACTAAACTACCCATAAATCTATGCACACATATATTGATCTTGGCTGCCTCTTAAAAATGACTCTGTCCCAGTAAGTTGGCATATTTCATAAACAAAAAAAGAGCAAATTATTGATCTATCACACACTCTAAAAGTCCTGTGAAAAATCTAGGTTGCTTTTAAGTTCATTCCATACCTAAGGGAATGAGAAACCCTGAAATGAAAAATAGATATTTTTAAAAGGGGCAGAAATAACACAAGATATATAGCAGCCTCTGCCAATCTTTAATCTTCCATTGTAACTCTGATTCAGTGTATTGCATCTCTTGTTACATCCATTGATAGGCTGCTTAAAACATTAGTATAACTCCTCCTGACATGGAGCACTAATTAATTTAGTTATATGCCAAGAGATAATTAGGTCTTTGTGGGAAATGCTGCTATAGTCTGCAAACTGAAACTGTTGTTTGGCGCTCTTAGTTTACTGTGAGACCAACATTAGAGCCAAAATGTTGTTGCAGATTTCTCAGGTGACCAGAAATAGGCATCGACCATCCATCCTACATAACCAACATGGACAGAATTTATCTATACTTTTCTAAGCAATTCTTACATGCTTCTAAGCATTCTTTTGTTTCCAATTAGACTCTAATTTTATTTCCAATTAGACTCCTGCACACTTTGCATGAGCATCCCTTGTTGGGATAAGTGATAGCATTGAATTACACCAGACACGATACTTCCAATGGGTTAGGTTTGTGTTTTGAACCACTTAGCCCATGTGCTAGCAGGCATCATCCAGAATGCAGAGCTAATTATCAGACCTGGATACAAATATGGAGTGATGTTGTTTAGTAACTAGATAAGGCCTAGAAGGGTCGTTCAGATTAGAACAGCCATATAAGAGTTAAAATTTTATTCCTTCTGTTGAGCAGCTTCCTTTCTATCTGGATTATGTGTCTTCATAGCTAAATAAAGTTATGTTTATGTTAAGTTTCAGTTTGGATGCATTCATCCAGAAGGTCTTGGCAGCACCAACTAACATGATGTTCAACTCTTTCCTTTGAAATGTTCACTTCTCCTTCATAATGGTTAGTCTAGTAGGCCCTGACAGCATTCTGCTTCCAACCCCATTAGCTGTAAGATAACTTGCATATTAGTCATTATTTCATTCAGTTTATACCCTGTTTTTATTTCCCAGAAGACTCTAGGAAAGCCAGTGTGGAAAAGAGCAGTGTAGATAAGGAAAAATGAGAAATGACATTCTCTCCTCAAGGAGACTATGGAGCTGTATTGCCACTGGAGGTAGAGGCTAGCGGCAGTTGTCAGGACTGAAGTTTCACATTTTAACCCTTTGCCATGGGCCACAGGGATAGAAATGAAGATAAGTGGGGACAATCAGTGAGCAGGCTACAATCAGTTTGACTTTTTCCCCTTTAGTTCTACCCCATATTCATCTAGCTCTATTCCTGAGCCACCGGAAACAGCCTGGCCCTGCTCCCCCATCTGGCTGAGCCATCAAATGATGTCCCTTGTCTTTACCACCTTAGCAGGCTCCACCCTTTGCTCTGCTTCTGGATCTTAAGGCCAGAGGACAGGTTCCAGAGGTGCCAATTTTTAACCCAAATGGAATCTTCTGAGAACCCAGGCAGTGGGGCAAAATAAATTCTTGCTCTCTTTTGGCATAGTCTGAGAGACAAATCCACCGCCTACAGAGGCACTGAATTCTTCCCCTACCTGCTCCTTGCTACCCAGTTCTAACAACAATCTTGAACTAAAATCATTATGGGACAAATAAAACTAAAATCTTAGACCCCCCCCCCTCCCAGCTTGACCAAATTTCCTTGAGATAATATGTGTGTGTGTATGTATGTGTGTGTGTATATATATATGTGTGTGTGTGTGTGTGTGTCTTCCTAACATACATCATATTTTCTTTTCTATTTCCATTACTTATTGGGACATGGAACATTATGTGACTAAGACAACTAAATTCTATATTCTCCAGTTCCACTTAACACTCAGGACTTCACAGTTATGGACACCAACCATTCAAGCACTGTTGGATTTCCGGTTAGAAAATCCAAAGATAGATGTCCCGCCATTCTGGTGAGGATATGAGGGAGGGCCTTTTCTATGGTGGCCGATAAGCCATGGAACTCTCTTCCAAGGAAGGTTACTTTAGCCTACTTTCCATTGTCCTGCCACCTGAACACAAAGACCTCTTCAGGTGAGCTTTTGGCAACTCACTAGCTGCTGCGGAAAGGCTTTTCAACAGGTGGGTGCTGAACTATTTTTAATTCAGTTGTGTTTTAATATTATTGGTGTGTTTTCAGTTTACCTTTTTTTTTTAGCTAAACTGACAGGAATTTCAGTCTTCAGAGGGAAAGGCAGAAGAACAATAGACTGACAGATAAATGGGATATTGAATTATGATTTATATCCCCAACAATTTAAAAACATTTTTTCTCTTAACACACACAAACTTTTTATCACAGTGTGATGGCACATTGATAAAGCTCTTGGGAATCAGGTAGTTTTGGTCCATGGGTCAGGGACTGAACAGAATCATGTTGGTGATCCCTGGCTATACCAGCCTAGGCACTTTCTTGGGTACTTCTTGTGATATGCCTATGCCTTGGGTTCAGGGAAGCTGGACAACTCTCAGATGCAGTTCCATTTGCCAAGTCATCGATTGGCCGAGGGATGGGCACCATCCACCTGGTCTTACGCACATGGGAACGAAGAAGTCTTTGATCCCAGACACCACTATAAATATACCTGCAAATGATTCGTTTAGCCTCTGTGGACATTCTAGAAGCAGACCTTCCATGAGGCACAGCATTTCAATGTATCGGCTTAATATAAGGAATGTAATGCCACATATTGAGGTCATTGCTATACTGTAAAATTAGGGTTGAGTTGAAATCTCTTTTGGCTTTACCACCCGCTTTTCAAGCTTTAAAAGAAGGACCTTACTTTTCAGTGATCATGAAAAGAGGCAATGTTCCCCCATTTTCAAATGACAGACAATTTAAGGGCAATTCCCATATTGCAAAAACAACTGGATAATGTTCACTGTCTGCTGCTTCTGTGCTGTATGGTTTACTTGGGCAATTCACTTTTTAAATCCTGACGGAGAGCACTACCCCCCGCCCCCGCTTTTGTCCTCACAGCAAATGGAGGAGACTAATCATGTAGTACATTCCTAAACATTGATTCAGTTCTAGAGAAAACAATGGGACTTGCTTCCCTGGATGCATGGTTTGGATTGTAGTCTTAATATTAATTTCACTATGTAAGTTTCAGTTGATTACTTAAGGTACTAAATTTGTACATATTTGCTTATGGGCAAATAATTCTGAAGATACTGTAGTTCTGAAAACTATGGTTTTGAAGCGAGAAATACATTTAATTTTTATGTGAGGCATTGCTGTGCTGTAGCAAGCAGTTGGTTAAAATTAAAGTTTGGTTTTCACTTCAAGGTGAATAAAGGGGGCATACTGGGAGATTCAGAAGCACAAAAAGTGACCTGGGATTTAGTAGTCTGAGGGACCAGCCCCAAGGAGATGTCTAGGTAGAGGCTCAAAGGAATGGTGTGGATGGGGAGTCAGCATATGCGCAGGACAGGTGCTTGCACACACTCACTCACTGGATGAAGGTGGAAGCTTCAGGGAAACTAGACAGGGCAATTTTGTTGCACCAAGCCAGAACATGTCAGAAGATTCTCTGTGAATACAATAGAAGCTTCTGGATTTGAAGGACTGCTGAAAGGCAATGAAGACAAGAGATCCTCCCAGTCCAGAGTACATAGTGAACCAGGAGCAATGCGAGGGCAGTGTCAAGAGATGGCAAAATCTGGGACAGGGTTTGTGGGGAGCTCACCACAAATCTCTTGAGTGTGGCTCATAGAAATCTGCAACTGGGCTGTCATTTTGCAATTGAAACATTCTCAAAGCCTATATTAAGACATCGTAACCAAAGGAAAACTTAAATGCTTCTTTATTGACATGTTAGAAAAGGATTTGTATTTGTGTGTGTGTGCATGTGCACACACAATTCTTTGATCTTCTTTTGTAGAATATTAGAGTTTCTGATTTCAAATAAGAAAGTGTAACTAAAGTAGAACAAAAAAAAAATATTCTGCAACAGCCACTCTTACTGTTTATTTTCATACTCTCATTAAAGAGAACATAATCCTACAATAGACTTATGTTTTTTCTTTCTTTCTTTGAAGCACAATTAGTTTTCATTTCCACTGCTTGATGTCGTCAGGCAAAGCTGTTACTGGGTGCATCGCTATGGAGGGGAGTTCAATTAATACATAGCTTCTGAAACTTATCTGACAATGAACACTCTCCCTCCCTCCCTTTCACACATACACTCACACACATACACACACACAGAACAAACTGTATGCACTTTTCTTGTGCAGTCATAGCTAAGTCTCCCTTGGCAGCTAGCCAAGACTTCTAAAAACCCATTAAGGCTATTAGAGAAATTATTTCTCTTCCTTTGTGAGCTGGGTAAATTTCACAGTTATCGCAGTAAGAGGAAATGAATTGGGAGTATATCTGTCTAGGGATGGCTTGCCCTGTAGTAGGAACTAAGCCAAGGAAATATAAAGCCACTTTTCCTGGCTGTCAGTTACACCAGAGCGCCAGTGGGTGGCAGTGCAATCTAAGTGTTGTGTAACAAAGCTCTCTGGGGAAAAATTCTCAGCCTCTTCTGACTGGCAGCTGGGAGTGAAGTATGCATTTCTTGCAATTACACACTTTACTGGAAATCAGCATTGCCTCTGAAACTATATGTAAACTAGTATTTTCCATGTGCTGTAATTGCCATATACACATATAGGGAATGGACAGAGTTTAAGGAATAGCATCAGGTATAACTGTGACCTCACATGGTTTTGAAGATATCATGAAATATTTAAGTTGCATCCTGGGGCTTTGTTTGAAGAATCAGATTGTTGCATTCAGTTTACATGTTACACTGCCACTTGCTTGTTCAACAGTATTCACTCTATAACTAGTTTTCCTAGATAGGGTTGGGGGCGGGGTGGTATTTAAATGAAATTTCCAATTTTGTTGTTGATTGACTGTGTTATATTTCCAACTCTTTGAACAGGCTTAGAGAGGTAGGTGATGTGAAGATTTTTTTTCCTGATGATGTGAGTAATCTGATGTGATGATGTGGGTGATGTGACGATTCTAAGCAGTTTCCCAGAGTAGAGCTCAGATCTCCTGAGCAAGTTGTACCTGAATACAGGTAGTCAGTCATGTTGGATAAGACCATAAAACTGTAGTTGTCATTCATTTATTTGCTGCTGCTGCTGCTGCTGTTGTTTGCCTTTAAGTCACTTCTAATTTACAGTGACCCTCAGTTGAACCTATTGCTGGGCTCTCTGGGAATGTGTGACCCATCCAAAGTCACCTAGTAGGTTCCCATAGCTGAGCAGGGAATTGAACCCTGGTCTCCAGGTTCATAGTTCAATGCTCAAACCACTACACTATGCTTCTCTGATTCCAAAAGTTGAACCCAAGTCTAATCTTCTGCCCACCGCAAGTTAAGTGCAGTTACAGTATTCATGGCAAGAAGCTCTTCCTACTTAAGTAACTCCAGGAAAGGGAACTCCAAGCTCCTCATTCAGCCTATTTCATTGTTAAACAAGCCTTACTATCTTTATGATTGTCATGATATTCAGACGAATATACCCATCTGCATTTTCCATTAATTGGGTCTAGCCCTGTTCTCTCTGCCCTAGAAGAGAACCCCTTGGGTTTCCCCCTCTCCTAAATCTTACATGGATAGCAAAAATAGTATGACTATTAAGTCGGGGGGGGGGGGGGCGGAAAATAAATCCACTGAAATGCATTTGGCATGCTAGGCTAGAAGGTAGTAGGTGTGAATGAAGGTGGCTTGCTACTTACTAATTTGGGCCTGTAGAATAAAGCCATGCACGCAGCTTCAAGAAGAGCTACATGGCAAACCTGTGCTTTGCCAGATGAAGTTTCTGCCTGGGAAGTGGTGGTGATTGCAAACATCCCAATGAAATTCTGGATTGTAACAGTATGACTGAAATGTTTTGTCACAGTCATAGGACACATCACCTAACACTTCACCAAAAGGTTCATCCTTATTGTACGTAGACATTCAGCAAGCAGATATGCAAAGCAAAGCTTTTTTTTAAAAAAAAAATTGGTCAATATGAGCCACTATCGTTAGCATGAAATTTATTCTTCAACCCCTACCCCAAATTCCATCTTTGGTGAATAATCCCCCTGACATTTAAATAATTTTTAAGGAGAATCTGCCAATCATTTCACTCCTGTTTATTGCTTCCCACACTATCAAATTTTTAATTGTAGTCTTTGAGGCAGAAGGTTGCTTTTCTTCCCATGTCGCTCTATAAAGTAAGTTAATCTGAGAACCATTTCTATTAGTCATTAATAAGCAGTTACAACTATCATGTCCAGTAATAACTGTATTTATGTAGTATGAATCTCATAACTTAACTTCTTTTTTAGGCATGGTTCTGTAAGTATCAGAGCATATGACTGCATCAGTTTTTGAAATTTAAAAACAAAACAAACAGTACTTTGCATTCAGTTGCGTAGGGACGTAGGGGCGGGGGGAACGATTCGCCCTGGGCGACAATGTTTTTGGAGCGTCCCGGCCTGTAGCCATGCCCCCGTGCACCCTGGCCACACCTCCACACACGGCAGCTATGCCCCTGCACATAGCGGCCAGTTGCTTGGGCCTGCATGGGATTTGTGGTGTCTCTCCAGAACTTCTTTAACTGCATGTGGGGACAGGCTGCAGTTCTTCAGTTGTGTAGTAACACATTCTGTTAAATTTCATGGACCTTTTGTTTGCTATTTAATATTCGTTCATTCATTCCAATACCTGAATTAATGGATATTTCCAAAAACAAGATGGAGAAGTGCTGCACAAGACAATTAGGAGTGATGGTAGAGTCCCACAACCAGTAGCATTTCCAAAAGAGCTCCCCCTGCTTACAGTTGTGCTGCTAACTTAATTTTGAAGATATGTTTCAAGGAAGATTCACAAACTCTTTTTTCTTTTTGTCATGTATTATATACATATCAAATCTGAAACCAACAATTATGAGTAAAAAAATTGCAAGAAATAGTAGCTGTTTTGTCCTCTCATTCTTTTCAGCAGCATTGGTGTGCTCAAAATGGTTCATACCAAGATGTTCTTTCTCCCTGTGGGTGGAATACACCTCCTGAAAAAGTGGGAAAGCAGTGCAGGAAGGGAAGTTTAAGTAGCAAAATGATAGAAAGGGAAAGAGGTAAACAATTCCTCCCCTGCTATATAGTTCATATTAACAGCTTGGAGTAGCCTTTAAAAAAAATAGTATATTTGTGCCCCTTCTACATAATGACTTGTTTGGCTCTAACATGGGTTTCAGAATATATTACTGTTCTTCTCTTAGATATAGACTGATGTTAGGGATCATTCCACCTCTCTCTCCACTGCCTCTTTATAATTTCACTGCTGCAAAAGTGAAACTACCTTAGTCCTTGAATCTCCTGTCCCTGCAAGTTTAGCACAGTACTCTTACAGAGCTTTGCTATCTCAAATGGAGTTCATAGAATCATAGAAATGTAGAGTTGGAAGAGACCACACGGGCCATCCAGTCCAACCCCCTGCCATGCAGGAACACCCTCAAAGCACTCCCGACAGATGGCCATCCAGCCTCTGCTTAAAAACCTCCAAAGAAGGAGACTCCACCACACTCCAAGGCAGCCTATTCCACTGCCGGACAGCCCTGACTGTCAGGAAGTTCTTCCTGAGGTTCAGGTGGAATCTCCTTTCCTGCAGCTTGAATCCATTGCTCCTTGTCCTGGTCTCTGGAGTGGCAGAAAACAAGCCTTCTCCCTCCTCTACATGGCATCCCTTCAAATATTTAAACATAGCTATCATGTCCCCTCTTAACCTTCTCTTCTGCAGACTGAACATACCCAGCTCTCTAAGTCTATCCTCATAGGGCTTGGCTTCCAGGCCCTTCACCATTTTGGTCGCCCTCCTCTGGACCTGCTCCACTTGACCATGTCCTTCTTGAATTGAGGTGCCCAGAACTGGACACAGTATTCAAGATGAGGTCTGACCAAAGCAGAGTAGAGTTCATATAATAAAACGGTAGTTTGTTTTGTGGAGCCCTCCAGAATTCATGGCTCTGGTGACATTTGAACTTGGATCTCTAGGTCCCAGTCCAAAACACTACCTCAGGTGAACTGCATGGAGACTGGATGCTAATTTTCCCTGCCAGACTGCTCTGTTTGACAGGACTTTATGCATGGTTTCAGGGCAAAAATTGTGCCAATTTTTAATATTAGTTTTGTGGGACTTGTGGGTCATAAAAGTGAGATGCAGTGGCACCATGTGGGTCATGAGCCCATCTCAATACACGTTTACATCTTATGAAAATACTCCCCCCAAATTAAAATAGAAAAGGACACCCCATATATGTGTGTGCTCACACACACGCACACACACACACACACAAAATTTGGCAGAAAGATGTTCAGGAACAAGTCAGATCCTGTAAGAAAGATTCCTACAATGCCTTTACTCTGAAATAGAGTTTCATGAGAAGATTTAAGTTTAAATTTGCTTTTCTTTCAGGGTTGTTAGAAAAAAAAATACCAATAAATACTAAATGAATGTCCAAATTATCAGAAAGTAGAATAAATATTCCAAATATATAAAGATGAAGCTGAACTTTTCCATGTTCAGCTAAATATAGTTCACAAGCATTGAGCTCCTCTGCCGCAAAGCAAGTTTTATTCATAGTTTAGGGAAGTGAAATATGCTTCAGTTCAAAAAAAATAATTTTTTAAGGTTAAAAGGATAAACATTTCTTGGTATGCATTTTTGGAAATGATATTCGTAATTTTTTCCTTCCCTTTGCTTCTCATAAATCACTGGTAACTCCCATGTCATGGAACAATAAACCGAGTCTGGACTTCATGGAGCTTTGAAAGAGCTGTCCAAAAGGCTGGACCTATTTTAGGAGAGAGGTTTTAGTACCTTGGATAAGTCTAGATTAAAATCTGGACTAGATTCACTGTCTCACTGACACAGCAGCCTCAGCTGCCACTGCCTTAAGAGTTTTCTGCCAAATCCTGTCAATTCTCCCTTTGTAAAATTGCAAAAGTGCAGTTGTACCTTTCTGCCCCTTCCATTACAGCATTCCACTCCCCCACACAACCAATGTCCTTTGTTCACAGCCAGGTCATCTTGTGCTTTGACTACTATAGTCTTCTCTCTGCCTTTCTTTGGCCATTTCTGCACGGGGCGAGGGAATCGTCCTGTGACGCTACTTACTGGACTTTAAGGCTCCCCGGTCTGGTCCACGCCACTCCAGAGCAGTGCATGCTTGTCGCTCTGCACTGCTCCGGCGTCGAAAATGGTGGCTTCTGGTTGGTCGAGGGTCTCGACCAACCACTGAAGCTCGCCAGCCTAAAGCCCGCCCCTGGCGGATCACAGGCGCGCACCAATGCGAGCCTGCGAATCTGCATAAGGGAGCAGGCTCGCAGTGGTGCGCTCTGTGCTTTTGAAAGACCAGTTTTTAGCAGTCTTTCAAAAGCACGCTCAATGACCACTTGGGGTCATTCCGGAGCGGGCTGGGGTGTAGATCTATGCTCTGCCCCGTTTTAAAAACCCCGTGTGGAAATGGCCTTTGTTTCATCTTGGTCCCTGCTCTTCTGCGCAGAGTTCTGTTGCCAAGATGATCCACAGCTGTCTTTACACATGACTTGTTTTACTGGCTACCTGTCTCCCTCTTGAGCCAGCACAAGCCCTTCCTCCTTCTTACCCTTCCGTGGTCTTATCCCCGTTTACCATTCTACCTTTACTTCCCAATAATCTCTTCCATGATCTTAGTTGCTCCTTCTCCATCATCCAAATCTCTCATGCTCTTTCACCAACTGCAATATTTTTCCTTTTCTGTCCCTTATGCTTTGAACGATTATCCAGCATACCTGTGAACATCCTAGTTACTTCAGATCCCTCTTGAAACCCCAGTGTTTTCTGCAATGTTTCTGGCAGTGTCTACTTGTACCTTCACTGAGCCTAAATACATGTAACTGAAACACCACAATACATTTCTCTGATTATATTCCTGTCTCCATTTCTCTTTCCTTCGTCCTATCCAAATATAAATTGCCCTGATGTGAAGTGTCTTGAAGGTGCAGCCTAGGAGAACCTGGGCCATGTCTGAAAGTTCTGCTGAATGAGCTGAGGCTCATTCACACTACACAATTATAGCAGTATGATTCCACTTTAGCTGCCCTGGCAACATCCTATGGAATCCCAGGGTTTGTAGCACGGTGAGGGACTAGAGGAGCTCTGTGGCAGAGAATTCTATGTACTGCTCCCTAGACCACAAATCCCAGGATTACATAGAATGGTACCATGGCAATTAAAGTAGAATCATACTGCTGTAATTGTGTAGTGTGACAGCCCCTATTGTCCATTGCTCTCCTTCTTCTGCTCAAATCGTTTCCATCACTAGCATAGGGATGGGGAGGGAGGCGATCGGGGCAGTGCACCCTGGCTGGCACTTTTTGTTGAGTGGCACCACTTGTTGCCTGCCCCCCACGTGGCATCGCCCTGCCCGTATGTGCTGTAGCCCACCCATGTGCGTTGTTGCCCTGCCCACACCAGCCAGCCACACCAGCCCATGTGCCTCCTCCCCCGCCCCTACCTGCTGGCGGCAAGCTCCACCACTGGTTTCCGTTGCAATTGCTCACTATAAGGACCAATATTTAACATTAAGACCTGGTGTCTGAGTTTATCTTTTATCCTTTACCTTTTCTTTCCTTTCTCCATATCTTTTTCCCCTCCCTTTTGCAGCATGCTTCTTAGAGTGCAAGCCTCTGAGGAAAAGCTGTCTAACTTTGTTTTATTTATCATGTATGAGCTGCTCTAGGAATCTTTTTAGCTAAACGCTAAAATGATAGAGAACATAATAATAAGAGTTTTAAGCCAATATTAATCAAATAGATGTACATAAAAATTGTAACAGATAAAGACAAATATTTGTTCCTGAGATTTAAAAAAAATCCTATTCAGTCTTTGGTTTCCTTTGCTGAACAGTATTTATCAAGGACATTCATTTAAACCATGGCTATTGGCAGTTACAAGTAAATGATGACAGGAAATGACTGAAACACATTATTTGCCGTAAGATGTCCTCCCTTTCATTTTAATGTAATACATCTTGGAATTACCAGTGTTTCAGCTACATTTTAAAGATTAATGAATGCCATTCTGTCATATTTAATATATTTTATTTTTCCCCTCTGCTTTAGCAAGGAATTTATCAGATTCCCTCAATGTTTGAACAATATTTTAATTATATCATGTTAAGTGTGCTCTTTATTTAATAACAAGATGCTATCAAAAAGTTGCCATGACAAACACAAGAAAAAGTACTGCTACCAGTTTTAGCAGCAGTAAAGAGGAGATTCCATTAAAACTCCAGTAAATAAGTAGTACAAAGAGGGAAAAAAGTTCATCACTCATAAAACTACCACATTAACTGAGGCTTTGGCATCCCAGGAAACATCCTGAGCAGTCTTCCAAAGAAGCATTTTAGTCATTGTATATATGCATCTGTTGTGAATGCTACACACCCATAGTGTCTGTTTATTGTGTCATGGAGAGTGGGCAGATCCAGTCCGTTAGTACAATCCGCACAGCAGCAGCAGCAGCTGCTGCAACATCAGGGGTGGAATTATCGCTGTCTCAGAAACTTGTTGTCAAAAGCAACACTGCATCATCAGTGTATTTATTTTTTTAATTTCAATATCTGTATTTCCCCTTTTAGCACAAGAACTGAGGATGGCAGGCAAATAAATTGTGCTTCCAAAACTCTACCCCATTTACCCTTCCCCCATGTCACCAGCCAGATAACAGGTTTGCTAAATGCAGGAGCATTTTGGCTTAACTTGGATTTAAAAAAGAATGCGTAACAACTGTCGTTGACATGCTTTGGGCTCCATTCCTGACACTTAGGGCTCTGGGGCTGAATCCTGCCACTATGACTTTAACAACAAACTTGTAAGTATGTGGATTAAATGATATCATCATCATCATCATCATCATCATCTCATCTTTCCCTGAGAATCAAATTGGGAAAATAACAACTAATTAAACACATAAAAGAAGATAAAAGAGCATAGAAGGCCACTACTTATTAAAATCAATCAATAAATACTTTGAAATCCATCATTAAATACAAACACCTTAAACAGGCAACTATCTTTAAAGTCTTCCTAGGAAAGGCATTTATTTTCTAGCCAGGGCTAAGCAAAATCTGCACATATATCTGTTCCTCAGTTACTGGAGTTCAGGCTTCTTTCCCCAAGACTGAAACCATTTTCCTGAATGGCCCCAGGAAACTAACTTCTCCCTGGTTTTTCCTCCTTATATGTAAATGCAGCAATCACACCCGAGGGGGACATTTTAATTCGTTCCAACCACATCACTTCCCACAGTAGAATTATCTGCTTTCCATGTTATCAGATACTAGTCCTGCTCCTCTTAATGTAGTCAGAGACTCCTTCAACTCTGCTAACTTATTTTTTATCCTTTTTCAATGTCACAGCTGCTTTTGACATTATTATGCTGACAGGGCGTGTCATTTCCCAACTGACGCTCATCTACTATTTTATATTAACACCCATGTCTCCTGTTTAAATATTAAACTGGCTTCTCAACAAGCTTCTCACAGCAAGGACTGTCTATGTTGTAGCTTGCTTCAGTGATCATTTCCAAATTATATACTCCTCCTCCCCACACAACCTGCCTAGGCCACAGCCCCTTTATTCAAGTTCTTATGTTTCCATTCCATCAACCACTCAGCTTTCTGACATTACATTTTTCTCTCATGAATTTAGTTGGATGTATTCTCAGCACTAGGTCAGGGCAGAGAAGAAAAGGAAGAGAACACAACTTCCTATTGCTTAGGTTGCCAAATGTGCCTTTAAAAAAACCTTGTATCTGTCAGGAGACCAGTCCTGATTTGAGCTGCAAGCCTTCCAGGTTTCAATTACTTTTCAAGGACTGGGACATATTCTGCCTGCTGCTTAGACCATTTGGGCTGCAGCTTTAAGACTTACAAAAGGAGAACTTAGTGAGCTCTCTCTCCTCTTCCAAGTAAACACCTTGTAAGTCATGTGGAATATCTCTTGCTTTCAATGTGAGTCATCAGTGTGTGGTGATTGGAAGGGTGGAGAGTACATTAGCAGTGGATTTACTCACAGTTGTTGAGACTGGGATGTTGCCTTTCCCTGTAGACAGCAACCATCTCCAAATATGACCAAAAAGATTAACACAGAGAAGGAAGGTGCATGGCCAAAGAGGCTCCTTAAATGACTTCTCAGGAGTTCCAAATGATACAGATTTCTCTCATTTCCTGATGGCAAATGAAATTCAACTGATAGAGAAGCCTAGGATTTTTTTTTGCACAGGAAAGGGCCACTCACTAGCTGGTCATCTTATGACTTCAGGAAACTTCTCATTGTTATCACTCGCCCCCTTCCTCAAGGCGATCCTGTTGTTGTGGAATGTCTAAGTACAGGTCAACGGAAGCTCACTTAGGCAGGGCCTGGTAGGGAAGACTGTGCCCCTCTCAATTTTATTCACAATTGAACAGGGTTGGTCACTAACATGAGCCCCCCAACTGAATGTTTGCTACACTTCTGACTGTAGTGCCCCCACTTTCAGTGGATTTGCTAGTTCAGCCCACAGCATGCAATTACCTTTGCCTCCGGATTGACTTCCTTCTAGATCCATCCTATTGTTTTATTTGACTCTAGTCCTCATTCCACAGGGCTGGTGGCCAGTACTATATTAGCACCCCTCTTCTCCCTGAACTGGTCTTTCTGGAATGCATTATTTCCTATGACTTCAGTTTCTAAGGTATGATTTGCATGGAGTACTTACTAAAGGTTGTTAGTAATAATTGCTTGATTTGAAAAAACCAAACCAAACCAAAAACCTTTATATTTCATTATATCAAATGAATGCATGAACTGATTCCACTGAAAAAGCAGTAGGTTGGCCCTGGCTATTACAACTGCTTTGTCCATGATTGTTCACGCAGATATGAAGGCCACTACTTTGTAATAGCTTGAGAAGTTACTTTTATGAAGGATGAATATGATGACATTCTGAACGATGAGTTTGATGAGGAATGAACAAGAATGAGTGACCAGACTCGTAGGACATGCATCTACAAGTGATAGATTGTCACATTTCATCCTTAGCACTTATTCCCATGTCCAAGCAATGATGCCATTATATGATTTGAGGGTAATAATGACTAGCATACACTATTCTAAGCGATTATTTGCTGCCATAGTATGTTCTATGTTTCTGTTCCTTTTGTTAAGTGTTTCTGGCTTTCCTTGCTTGAATTTTTTTTAAATAGCAGATTATTTACTTGTATTTTAAATATAATTTGCATTTTGATTTCAGTTATCTTGAGTAGTTCAATTTTAACTTGAAAGGCAGAATATTTGAATTTCTAATGAATAAATAAATTTCATTGGAGAATCTGGTGATACAGTCATCCCGCTACATTCGCTAGGGTTAGGGGCACAGTATCCCCATGAAAGTGAAAAAAACATGAATAACTCGAGGCCCTCCCAAACAATATTTAACACACAAAAAAGTATGATCACCATATTCAACCCACCATAGGTTCCTTTGAGGCATCAGGATTCCTTCACAAGGCAGAAGTGGGTGGCTGGTGGGGCTTACTGCCATCTCCACTGCTGCCCCACACCATTTTTTAAATAGGGACTTACAAGTCTCGTTTGCAGTTTCAGAACATTCAGAACATTAAAAGAGTATGGACATGCAAGAAAAAGCCATGGATATATGTACATTATAAGCATCAAGCAGTTTAGAGATTTATCTCTCTCTCCAGGAAGGAATCTCTGGTAGAATTTTTGGAATCCTTGCAAAACTACAGTTCCCAGGTTCTTTGGGAGAAGCAGTGACTAACCAATTTAATGAATATGTAAATAGAAAATTAAGGTGAAGACCAACAAAATCAAATTTGACTTCAAAAGTGGAAACTCCTGTAACGTGAGAGTTTTGTAAAAAGGAAGCTGAAAGAGACCATTACCAAACCCAGAGGAACTATCCAACACTACAGTAATGAAAGTTCAGCAATTGTATACCTAAGCATAGCAAAGAAAGCACAAAATGCAGAGGCCAGCAACACCTTTAGCAAGCTTCGTGAAGGAAGCTTTCAACTAAAAGCTTTCCTCTAATGAAGACAACCAAAAGCAGCACATTTTCTTAGAGATAGAAAATGCAAGAATACAATAACAGGGGATATGAAACAAAGATTTTAAAGATCATGTTGCTAATAGCATCAAGTCCAAAAATGAAAAATTCTTTAAGTATGTTAGGAGCAATTGGGCTATTGGATCACAGTGGAATTAAAGGAGTACCAAAAGAGGATAAATAGAATGCAGAGAAGCAATGAATTATTGTCTTTCTATCTACAGAAGATTTAGGGTGCATACCAATGTTGGAATTGACATTTTCAGGAAGGAAGTCCTGTTCAGTCTTTGGCTGTTTCATTCTCACGTGCAAAGGCCAATAATTTCTGTAGGAAGAATATTTCTATGTGGTTTTCAACCTTTATGAACACATCTCAAAGTGTTTCAGAAAATTATTCTGTGCAGAAGTGCATGTGGGTTTATCTTTTATGCAAGATGTTGGTTTGTGCAAAAGCCACAATTATTTGCACACACACAAAAAAATCCCAAGCTCATTTTGCACAGAATAATTCTATGACACCCTTCAGGATGTGCAGACACTGGATAAAAACCATGTGAAGTTTTTGCCTTTGGTCTGTTCCTCTCAGTTGGGTTTCCTGCATGTCAGATTTCTCTTTTCCAGAGCCAGGAAGTGTATAATAATACTGAATTCTGTGGGACCAGGAACTGTTTTATAGGTAGACCAAAACGCTCAAGGGCTGCACTATTTGAAGTTCTTTTTTTTTTTTTTTTAAAAAAAGTCTTTCATGTCAAAAATACATCAAATTAGTTTCATATATATCCACTATAGATTAAAAATTAATTTTAATTAATAAAATAATTTGCTAAATATCATTAAATCCATTAAAATTTTCCCTGATCATTACTAACAAATAACCACCATACGTGATTAATCATTATGAATTTATAATTACATATCCGTGAATTGTAATTGGCCTTAAAGTTTGCTTTAATCCGTATGACATTTACTAACTGCTATTGAGCAAAATAAAACCCTAAATTGACTATGATGCTGACTATTGCATTGATCATAATGCATATAAGTTTTTTCTCTCATTGACTGTAAGGTATTTAGTGGTTTTCTAGCAACCACAAAAACTTGAGGGAGCTCTGGAGCTACTGGGGAGCTTTTAAAAGGGTTTATCTGGATCACACTTTGCCCACCCTTATTTTAGATATTGGCAAGTTTCAAACAAACAAATCACAGAAGATCATATAGGATTCATCATTGTCATTGTTATTACTACTGCTATTACTATATTACCCCATTTTCCCCGAAAATTGGGTCTCAAAGTGGCTCACACTTTAAAACAATACAATTTAGAAGCATATAAATAGTGCATATTAAAACAGAATTAAACTGTTAAAAGAGTTACAAGAACAGTTTAAAAAGATGTAAAAAGATACCAAGTAAAATTGAAACATTAACAGCCATTTCTGCACTACTCTGTCATAGTGCTGTTATTCCACTTTCAATATCCTGTGGAATTCTGGGGTTTGTAGTTTACTGGGGCCTAAGAGCTCTCCCACTGATAACTCTAAATGCCTCTCCCTAAAGTGCAAACTTCAGGATTCCATAGGATGTTGAAAGTGGAGTAATAGCACTATAACAGTGTAGTGTGGAAATGGCCTACAGTACCCCTAGCCCATTCTTTAAAAACTTTCTCTATTAACAGCATGCCTGAACAAAAAGGTTTTAGCCTGCTTCCAGAAGGAGAACAAGGAGGGGGCATTCTTACCTTCCCAGGAAAAGAATTTCAGAGTCTAGTAGCAGACACTGGGAAGGGCCTCTCTGGTGTCCTCACCAATTGTGTTTGCAGTGGTGATGGGACTGAGAGAAAGGCCTCTCCTCGTGACCACAGAGCCTGACCTGCACATACAGGGAGATACAGTCTGCAAAATAACCTGGACCTGAGCCTTATAGGACTTTGTATGTCATAACTAGCACTTTGAATTGTGTCAGGGAACAAACTGGTGGCCAATGGAGCTGTTTCAACAGGGGCAGCCTTCTTGGATTGGGGTGGAAATGTACACTAGAGTTCGAACTCATCTTACCCCAAAACTCTGGATGACCTCTCCTAGTAATTGTATGTATATGTTAAATATATGGGGGACAGAAGAGAACCCTGTGGGACCCCATCAACCAACAGCCAAAAGGTTGAATGGGAGTCCCTCACCACTACTTTCTGGGTTTGCTCCTCCAGGAAGGAATGGAGTCACTGTAAAACAGTCCTCCCAAATCCCATTCCAGCAAAGTGGTCCAAAATGATACCATGGTTGATGATATTGAAAGCAGCTGACAGGATCAACAGAACCAAAAGGGACACACTCTCCCATCCAGTTCCCTATGTAGGTCATCCACCAAGGTCACCAAAGCTGTGTCTGCTTCATGGCCAGGCCTGAAATGGTTCTGAATAACCTGTTTTATCCAGAAACCCCTGGAGTTGGGAGGCCACCACACATTCCAGTACCTTACCCCAAAATGGTAAGTTGGACACTGGCCAATAATTATCCATTTTAGAGGGATGCAGGGGTGTGTTTTTTTCCAACAAAGGCCTCACAACTGCTTTCTTTAGATGTACATCCCTGAGAGTCATTAAAGAACTCATATATGAAATCACTAAGATTTTAACTAAAAAGTCTAGGGCAACTCCCCAAATGAGAAAATTTAGGAAAACATAATAGAGGTATATAAAATGGAGGTATATAAAACATGGTATGGAGAAAGTGGATAGTGAGCCTGTATAAATTCACCAAAATAGAGGAAGCATAGTGTAGTGGTTTGAGTGTTGGACTAGAACTCCATTAGATCAGGATTCAATCCCTACTGAGCCATGGAAACCCAGTGGCTGACCTTGGGCATGACCCATTTTCTAAACCTAAGAGAAAGGCAATTTACAAAACTCTCAGAATAAATCTTATCAACAAAATCCTGTTATAGGGACACAGTGAACAAGAACAACATCTACTGATGCTGAATTGTGTGAGTTTCAAGGCGGTTAAAAGGAAGTACTTCTTCACATAGCACATAGGCACACTGTGGAAGTCACTACAAGGAGATACAGTGGTAGACACTAACTTGGTTAACTGAAAGTGGGATTAAATAAATTCATGGTGGGTAAAGCTAAGTTTTTAGTCATGATGGTTTTATATTACTTCCAGTGTCATAGACAGTATACATTTGAATACCACAAGTTAGGTGCATACATTGCCTTTGTACTCTGCTTTGATGCTTCCCATAAGCATCTGCTTGACCACTGTTTGAATAGGATTCTTGACTAAATAAGCCTTTGTTCTGATCCAATAAAGCTCTTGTATTCTTTTTCACTTAATCTTTCCTGATTCCAGGAAAATGGCCACCGTCGTACCTCACACAAGTTGCTTCTGCAGCATCCCAAATGTTCAGTTTGTAGTTTCCCTGACCTTGTACTTGTTAGGCATGATCCAGACTACTTAGAACCTATGATTCAGGGAATGTATATGTCATGCTGGAGAGGATACCATGATCCTTGCTTCTCTTCCCCATCCTAACATGCCAAGGAAGTTCCAAGTGTTGTGCCCTTAAATCCAACTAACTCCTCCTGACAATCCAAGGTCCACCTATGCCCCTTGCGTATCTATCTAGAACCCCAGGAGCACCCTCACACCCTGAGCAATACTGTAAAAATGTCTAATGGGAGGACTCAACATAATTGTGTGGACAGTGCTTACCCCTCACAAAGCTGCCACGGAATAATAGAATTGCAAGGAGTCTGATGAGCAGCCACAGCATACTTCACATACAGAAGAGACTGTATTGGACCATACTGATCAACTTTGGGTTCACATTCACTGCACGCACACACATACCTGTGCTTTTCCGTACAGAGCAGTTAACACTTGACAAAATCTGTAAAATGCAATGTTATATGTGTTCGTCATTGATAAAGCTGTCACAACTTTTGAACTAGAGCTTTAAAAGATACTTTCCTAGCCTAAACTCCCAGAATCCTCCAGTCAGCGTTGCTATGCTTTCTAGAAGTATTGGAGAGTTTTGAGAGTTGTAGTCTAACAAGGTAGCTTTTCCAAGCTCTGTTATGAATAACTAAGCAAAATGTTTTGAGGACAGTCCTATCTGTGACTACTCAGAAGTAGACCTCACTGTGTCGAAATGGATTTATTCCCAGGATCAAAGCAAATAAACAAAATGGGGCTTAGTTCTGAGTAAGCTTGCAATGGATTGCACAATCACTCATGACTAACTTTAATAGGACCATGTCCCGGATGTCACTGAAGCTACGGTGGGCTTGATTCAGACTTTGGTGGGTTGTAAGTTGTGCAAGCCTGCCTTAATACTTGTATCCATAAAAAGCACAATACGGCACATTCAATATTAATGGCAACTGCATTCTATACATTGAAGTCACCAGTGCTTTCCTGCTGAGCTGTAATTAATTTGGAACGTCTGCTCTGCTGCTCCACATAAGGTGACACATTTGGCTTCACTGTGCTGATTTAGTAAGCAGTCTAATTTGCTCATGATACTGACATCGCTGCCTTCTGCTTTCAGGATCATCATCCATCTTAAACGGGACATGAACAACAACAAGGAAAAATTGAGCTAAGAAAATGATTCTGCCTTAAAAGACAACACTACAGAAATGTGCCTCTCAGCATCTGTAGTTTGGCAACAGCAACAACAAAATATAAAACAAGAAGCCTGAAACTGGTACCAACTTGTGAAATCTCGTTAAGTCATTGTACACAATGCACACACACATGCATATAGGCACACTAATAACACTATACCAATGTCCACATTAAAACTATAGTGGGGCTTTTGTGTTTGGTTTCTTTTTGAGGGGATATTGCTTCCTTTTCTATAGTTCTAGTAGGCATATCCTTCTCTTCCCTTTCTTTCTTTCTTTTTTTTAATTCGTTCTTTCCCTGGCTTTTTCAAAATGCACTCATTGAACTCTTGGCAATTAGTGTAATTGAAATTTATTGACAATGTGGCAGTCTTCTAAAGCTTCATTGTTCTGAGTGCTTAGTGCACAAGACCATTGAAGAGTGCCATGGCAGTGTCAGACAGCGCATAGCTTGCTCAATTATATCAATGGACCAGTGACTGCCAAAGGTTCCTTTGGGGGTATGAATGTTACTTAGTGATAAGAGCCTCCAGAAACAGAATCCCTGGGCCCCATCTCTAGTGGGAGATGGAAATGAAATATGTATTTCTCTGCTGTGGAAAATTAATGTAATTGGCTCCCTTAAAAAGCTTTGACAACTTGACCTGTTTGAAATCTGAGGAGGGCTTATGCTGCAATATCGCATTATCTCCAACATAAACCCCCTACTCTGATGAGGAAAAGGGGAAAGATAAATGGAATTTGGATAGTAATATTAAACTTTAGTGCCATGGACCACATCAGTACATGCTCCCCCCCTCCCACATGTACTGCCCACGTTTAGCTTCTGAATGAATTCTTAAAAGAAATCCTAGTCTTTCACATTACTGTCCATCCTTTTGTTTTCTTTAGAAGAAGGCGATAGGAAAAATGAGTGCTTGGGAGTAAGATCTCTGCTCTTCACTCCTTCTATGGAGTGGCTGTAGTGTACCCCTCTCTTGATACCATTTGCTCAGGAGGTAGGCCAATAATGTCAAGGGCACTTAGGTGTTCAGGAAGAAATTTGGCTGCTGTTCACTTCCTACACTTTTCTCAGGAGACATCTGCCTAAATATGGCAAACATGTATGCCATTATGAAGTGTAATTTTTTTGGTGGTGAGGGGGAATGGGGTTGAATCTGGATTTTCCATATTCGTGAGCAGTGGTCTAGACATGGTACCATACCATCATTGTCTTCAGAGCTCTGGGATTGTTTCTGCCCTCTCTGCCATCATTGGTTTGCAAGTAGGGCAGCAATTGCCCTGTGCCTTTGTGGCACTACTGTGGGCTATAGGTGGTCACTGCTCATGGGGGAGGGCAGAACATATTCCCTCCCTGAATTTGACATTGGAAATACTTTACATTTGTTGTTGTTGTTTAAAACAAGGCATTTCCATGCCTTGTTTTAAAGGAGAATTGCTCTGTGGAAGTCTCTAAGAAATCCTATTCATTTTTGAAACAAAGCACATGGCCGCCACATGCCTTGTTTTAAGCAAAACAACACCAGAACTGGGATTCTGATAATTTAACACCCACCCACCCATATTCAGTGGTGCACAGCAGCTAGGGCATTGTGGTGCTAAAGACCTCTAGTGAGTAAGATGCCCAACCCTGTTATACAATGTATTTATTTATGGAACTTGCACACCATCCTTTAACACAGGGCTTTCCAAATGGTGTGTTGTGATACATTAGAGTGTCTCCTGAAGTGTGTAGATGTGTTGCCTCCCCGGGCAAGAACCCTCCCCCCATCTCTTACAAGGGGTTAGTTTAATCTCTGGTTTGCTAGTAAAACTGAATTACTGTGTCTCAAAATGATGAATGTCTAAAAGGCGTGTCACCAACATGAAAAGTTTGGAGAGTTCTGCCTTAACAGATTCCCAGGGTGGCTTACAAGAAGTTGCAATTGCCATAACACAATTTTTTTTTGAAACAGCAGAAAAGGGTGGTTCAGAAGCAGTCAGAAGAAATAAAAGAAATAAAAAGTAACAGAAGAGAAAGAAAAAGATTTTGATTCAGTGCTGAAAATAACATTTTGGTAGCTACCAGGTTACCCATTCCTGGGAGAAAGTGAGGTACCATTGTAGCTATCTCCCTATAGCTATCTACTGTACTTTAAATGGCAGAAGAAGCCAAAGAAGGGCCTTCACTAAAGATCTGAGAACATAGACCAGTACAGGTGGAGACAAGTGGCTTTTCCTTACTCCAGTCCAAAGCTAGGATTCCACAGAGTACTTGAACAGTCAAGATTAGTCTTTGGAAGTGAACCCAGACATAAAATAGGAGCAGGTGCTTTGGCCAAAGTACAGGTAGATATTATTGTAAAACTCATTCTCCTTACTGTATTTTGGATTAACTAAAGCTTCCAAACTGTTTTTAAAGGCTGTCCCACGTATAATAAATTATAGTAGTCTAATCTGAGGATTATTAATGTATGGATCACACAATCAAGGTTCTTTCTCAGGTTGCAGCCGGGCACATTGACCTCTGCTGATAGAAGATTTCATGTTATAGACATGACCAATGCTTCTACTCACAAAGATGCAGCAAGGAATACACCTCAGAGTGTGAACTTGTTTCAGGGAAGCACTACCTCATCCAAGAGAGGACAAACATTAATCTGGCCAGATGCATTACTTACCTGTAATACCTCTTATCCTGTCTAGTCTACACTTTAGTTACTGGCCTCTCTTGTTATTATTGTTGTTGTTGTTTTTGTTCTTCTTGTTGTTGTTTTGCTGCTGCTGCTGCTGCTGTATATTTTCAATTGCTTCCAGCTTATGGTGACTCTAAGGTCCTTTCCACACCACCCTCCCAACCCGCCATGGGATTGGAGAAGGACAAGACCACGACACTTCTGCATGACATTGGCATGGTCCCATCCCTCTCTTGTCACCAGGTGGTGCAATCATGGATTAAATTATTGATGGGTTTTCCCTGTCAATGAGCCACAATTGCACTACTATCGCAGACTTACCTGTTCTGTAGAAGCCTGGGAAGTGCAATGGCTGTGCTTCCTGCCCCAGTGCAGCCTGGAAAGGTACCCAGCTGCACTGTGGAAGGAAGAACACTGGCCATCATGCTTCCTTCACCATGGAGCAAGCTGGCATGGAGGAGAGCGCTCCTGTCATGCTCCCCTCCTGGCAGAGCCAATCTCGGGATTCTCACCAGACATCTGCATGAAAACGGAGGGTGTGGAAAGGACCTAAGATGTTCTTGGAAAGATTTTGTTTTCAGAGGGGGTTTGCCATCACCTTGCTCTGAGGCAGAGAGAGTGTGACTTGCCCAAGGCCACACACTGGGCATGTGTGGCTGAGTGCAGATTCACATCCTGGTCTCCTGTTATCCTTGCCCAACACTAAAACTACTGTACCACACTGGCTTAAATGTGCCCCTCATGCTTTAGTTATTGTACATTAGCACATCCAGGTGTTAGCTTAACACCTTCATTGTTTCACTTGACCTGGAAGGGTGAAAAAAAAGAGTTTTGGTTGTCATCTATATGTTGATAACACCTCAACCTAAAACAGAAGTGGGAATCATGTGGACCTCTAAATGTTGGTACACCGCAGCTTCTGGAATTCCTCACCATTGGTTATGCTGGCTGATAGAAGTTGCAGGGAGGTCTTCATGAGTCCTGCCCCTTCCCCAGATCTTTTCTTCAAATCTTAAAAACAATATATGGGAGCAATTATATTCAGCTTTTAGAGTAATAGATTCTCAATCTAGAACGCCTTTGTTTCCCCTGTGAGAATAACTCTTGACCAAAACAATTCCACAGAATTTATCCATGCATGCTGAAGAATCTACATTATTTCTTGTGAAGTTCTTTTTCAAACTAAGAGTGCTATAAACAAACTTCGCATTTGCACTTTCAGTATAGGTACTTTTCTGAACTCCCTGGACTGTTTCCGTCTCTGACCCCCTCCCTACAACTCGAGCACTGATCTCTGAAACATAAAATTAATCTTTGATACATTGTTGCATCACTTGCAGAATTATTATTTGACCTTTTTCTAGGAATGTCCACAGATGCTCTACATATGAGCAGCTTGCACATATTGGCCTCTGCTATGTAAAAACTCCATCAAAGCACCCATGAGACAGACATAAATATCTTGAATCACTATGAACTAATGTAGAGATGCAATTATTTTAAATGTTTCTCCTAGGGATTCTCTTGGTAAAGGATTTTAAACTCATGCATAAAATATTCATGTCACTGTGCACCAGATATCCTATCAACTGGAGTGGATTGAAATAATAGATAAAGGATTCAAATATCTTTATTGAAAAAGGGGTGGCTAAAATCTACCTTTTTTTTTTCTTTAACAGTCAAATCATACTTTTGTTACAAGTAGCAAAATCTGTACAAAACATTTGAGATCACAAGACCTCTTCATAAAGCAGGTATTTAGCAGGGAAAAAGACTGACAGTGTTGAAGTTTATTAGGTTTATCTAGTCTGAGTTTTACGACAGAGTGAAAGGAGATGGATAGATTGGAATGGATAAGGTTCTAATAGTTTTCAAGTAGGGTTTCCCTAATCTCTTTATGGATCAGCACTGTCCCTTATAATGTTATTCAAGGATTTTTAAAAATCACAGTTCTTCTTTTTTAATCTTTAAGTACAGCAAAATTGGGTTACTGTGTCAGGTTACTGTGAGAAGCCTTGTGAAGAAAAATAGCGAGGAGCTGCCTCGGTGGTAGTGACTGATACTTTGGCCAGCTGTGTTGGTGTCATATCTGCCCTCAGAGAGATCATCAGGACCAACTAGTCTGTAAGGAAAAGCAGAAGAACTACGTGTTCCAGGGATGGCCATGTCATGTGGGCTCCCTGAGTCTTCTTTGCAGTAGAGGGAGTAATAAGAGGTAAGGAGATTTCAACGAGAGTAGGAATGAGCAATGTCAGGCCCTGGGACCACATGTGGCCTCCAGGAATCCCTTTGTGGCCCTTGGCACCTGCAGAATAAAACAAGGTAAACTGCTCCTGGAAGCCTCCCAGTGCTACAAATTAATTTTTAAATAGGCTTCGTTGTACTGTTTAACATTAAAAACACTTTTTGAGAATTACACATGGAATACCAGCTACTTAGGGCTTTTTTTTGTTCTATTTTTTGTTCATCCATGCAGTCTGTGGAGGATCCTGGGACATAAAAATGGCCCCTGTACCTCCTGCAGTTGTCAACCCCTGCCCTAAAGGGTTTATAGGATCAATAATTGTATTATAGCAATTTTGAGGAAGGCCAGGTCACCAGGCTACTTTCTGAAGGCCTGCAGAGGTTGTTTTTTTTCCAGTTTGTGCAAAGCCTCTTTCCATTACATTTGGTCAATATAGGAACCATATAACATTAAGAATCAGTGCCTGAATTTTTCTTTTTGTTCCTTCCTCATCCCTTTTTCACTTCATGTTGTGCCTTTTTTAGATTGCAAACCTGAGAAAGAGACCACCTGTTTTATTGACTTATGAATTGTGCCAGGAGCCTTCTTGGTTGAAACACACAATATGAATGTTTAAATAAAATGCATGTGCAAAAGGACTCCTCAATCAATCTGTGTATTTCTCTCTTCCTGGGCAGTCATGGCACCCTAGTAGCGCAGTGGTTAAATGCTGGTACTGCAGCCACAAGACTGTGAGTTCGATCCTGCCAGGCTCCAGGTTGACTCGGATTTCCATCCTTCTGTAGGTCAGTAAAATGAGTACCCAGCTTGTTTGGGACAATTAGCTAACACATTGTAAACCGCTTAGAAAGTACTTAGCTGATAAGCAGTATAGAAAAACACATGATATTGCTCACAGTGTCAGCATCTAGACTGGCTGGAAGGGCAACCTAACATCAAATAGTAGAGCATGGTAAGTTACTTTTAAGAGGAATTAATATGATATATTGAACCTGACTGGATGATGATCAGCCCCCTGAACATCCTATTATTCTTCACTTGTGGATGGCGGTGGCAGCTGCTACTTCTCCTTCTCTTCCTCCTTTTCCTCCTCCTCCTCCCCTGCTGCTGCTTCTTCTTCTTCTTCTTCTTCTTCTTCTTCTTCTTCTTCTTCTTCTTGTTCTGCTTCTTCTTCTTCTTCTTCTTCCACAGCAACATCTATGTCAGGTTATTGCAAGAGGCCCTGTGAAAAGGGCCTATTACATTCATTCTTCTTAAAGTAACTTTCCAAATTTGCTGAACAGCAATGCTGACTTGATGGGCCACTCCATTTTTCTAACCACTAGTCCCACTCCTCAGGTGGACAAGGGCCCCATTCATACTACAAAGTTATACCACTATGATCCATCTTAATATGGTCACATCCTATTGGGTTTGTAGGATGGGACAGTCTTGGAGAAAACTCCAAATGCCCTCTCCTAAACTGCAAATCCCAGTATTCCATAGGATGTTGCCATGGCAGTTAGAGGAATCCTAATGCCATAATTGTGACATGTGAAATGGCATAAGGTGGGGGTAATCTAATCTTCCACTCTTGGTTTAAATTAAGACACAACTGCAAGAATATTGGGACTGCAAGTTGTGCAGCTGCTGATATCATTCCCCATTTGTCCATGCTTAAAACTGACCAGTCATTTGTGAGCTAGATTCAGCCTGTGGATGATCAACTGATTGTTCTTCATGTAGAGCAATGGTTCTGCGCCAGGACATATGGATGTATTTTAAAAAAGAAGGGATGGGGAAAGGCTTCATCGTCTCCCTCATGGAAGAAGAAGGTTATGCATGCAAGGAGGGACCACTTGCCTCTTCAGAGCTGACCACAGCTCTCTTTGGGGGTGGGACTTGTGTGGGGCTGTGGTGCTCCTCCCTGTCAGGCCAGCCAGGAAGAGTTTTGGGGTGGGCTTGAGGATGGTGGTTGCTTCATCTGAGGGGAACCAGAGTGGGAAGGTGATGGTGGGAGCTCTGAGGAGACAAAGCTCCAAGTGCAAGCAGCATCCAAATCTAAGCACAGGCCAAGTGAGGGGGAGCCAAGCAGAGAGGCTTGGGCCAGGCAACTTCTTGCGACAGATTCTCAGATACTCAAAGCAGGATGCTCCACCTCCCTAGGTTTTAAGTTCTAAGTTTTAATTAATTTAAGTTTTAAATTAATTTTTCCATTCATGTGTTATCAGATGTGGATCAATGGTTGAAAACTGGCTCAGTTAAAAAAAAGGTGAAACATAGGCCATTTCTGCACCATACCTCCTTCTGTTGTCCTCCCATCATGGTCTTGATAGTGCCTTTGCTGGGAAGAGAGTGTGATGCAAACGCCCCCCTCCACACCTGACTGGCTCCCTGCAGAAGGGAGCTCAAGAGACATGCTCCTTCCTTCCACAGCACAGCCAGCCCCTTTCCTGTGCTGTGCTGGGAAAGGAAGCATGTGATCATGCTTCTGCCCCTTCCACATGGCTGATAGTGAGAGGGGCATCACATGGTCACAGGTGCTTAACAGATTTTTTCCATTAAGCGAATATCCAGCGATTGTGATGGGTGGGGGTGTGTTGGCAGTGGGACTGTGACAATGTGATGTGAAAGCATGACTTGTGGACTGCTGCCAGTGTGTCCCCATTGGATGACAGCAATGCCGTGAAGAAATGTCCATAATCTGGATAGTGACCAATCACCAAGGACACATGTAGCATTTTAGTGCAAAACTGAAGTTGCTAATATGAGAGGTGCAGTTCATGGATATGGGTTGCCAAGGGGTACGCGAGTGAAAAAAGATTGGCTACCACTGGTGTAGACTGTTGGTAAGTAAGTCATAGCCTAAGGTCCTAATCCACATCAAGTAGAATACATTGACATTTAAGGCCAATGTATTCCTCAGTGTATGAAAACATACATCTGACTGTTGACACCTTTGAAGAGGAAGAGGAAAAGGAAGAGGAAAAGATGTGGTTGAATTTGACGCTGCTACATGCTTCTATAAAAGACAGATGGCCCTCCAGTATTAAAAAAGGGGTGGTGGGCAGCCTCTGGAGGCCATAAAATTGCTTTGGGATAGGCTGGAAAGAATATTCATCATTATTTGTTTCTCGGTCAAACAAATGCATTTCATGATAATCAGAAAACTGTTGGGAAGAATAAGTCAATAATATTGCAAAATTTTCTCCTGAAGTATTAGAGAAGAATTATTCTGAAGAAAAAAAGCGCATGATTTTTTTTTCCAGAGGAAAGTATTTTCTGCACAGAAAATGTTTTCCTTCAAAGTGAATGCTGTTTCCTGGAGATAAAATCAGTTTTCTGCCCAGAGAATAATTTTTCCACAAAAATTGGCCAGAATCCTGTATCAACTTATATTTAACTAACTACTTAATTAAATAATTTTTCCTGGCCCGTTCTCTCCACTAAAAAAAAAACAAACAACCCTAATGGAAATATCATTCAGCCGTGCTCTGAACATTAGCAGAATGGCCCTCCTTTTCCCGATGCAGTTGTTGTTTGGTAAAGTAGATTGGGGACTATTTGCAATTGTGGCAGTAGTGTCAAAATCATGACTAACTAATGATTGTGAATACAGAACCGTTATGTAATCATAACTGTTTCAGTTGGGTGCTTAGTTAAATATAAGCTGATAGAGGAATCCAGTCATTATTTGTCTATACATAAAAAATCTCTGATAACACTTTGGGACATTTAAATACAGGAAAATTATTTTCATGTACTTTCCTGTGGAAAATTATCTATTTTCTCCCACAGCAAGGAGAAAACCACTGTAACTATTTATCCTTGCTTGCAGGAACAAAATTGTTGAGAAATTACACCCCAGCTTAGGGGTCACGTTGAGCTCACATGGGGCCTGTGAAAACTTTCCCTACCCTTGTTTTAAGTGATTAGCATCCCAAATCATATAATGCATAATGCACATCGAGCCAGCTTTTGTTTTTAGTGGCCCTGTGCTTTGAGTATGACACACAGTATCCCCCTCCACCTCCACTGCCATCTGTATTCCTTGAATGGGCTCAGAACAAGTAAAACTAACCACACCAAGAAACATACAGCTTATTCTAAGTCAGTTCAGGTTAGATTGGAACTCATTTGGAAGGGAACATGTACCAGAGGCTCTGATTGCCCCCCAAACATTACAGATATCTTTCCTGCTGACCCAAGTGTGTCCAAGTTAATGGGTAAGCATGAAGAGCATTTGCATCACTATGCAGTTACTTGTGTTGAAGTGTGTTTGCTATTTCATTGCCCATTCACCTAGTTGTGAGAGATTATTAAGGATACCCTTGAAATCTTCTTAGGATTCCATCAGCCAATGTAATTTGCATTATCTGATGTCCTGGCCACTTCAGTGCTTCTACATGACTTCTGATTCATTTTTGGACTCTGTTCAGGGTGCTTTACTTTAAACGCCTTACCTCTAAACTCCTACATAAGCCTGGTTTCTGACATAAATAAAGGACACCTCCTATCTCTATGTATCTATTCAGTTCTTAAAGTCACCAGAGGAGCCCACGTTCCTAGGATGTGGTCTTGCATATGGGAACAAGGAGCAGGGTCTTTACAGTAACATCTTGTGGCAATCCTTGTTCGTGAAGGGCGTAGGGTGATTTCCCTTATAATGCTGAGAATGTTGACAAAGGCCCTTAGGGAATGACACTGCAATTTCTATCATGCTTTCAACCGGTATTTTAAATTTTACAGTGGTTTTTAAATGCAATTATATAGTTAAAATTATGAATGGATTTTGTATTATTGATATAAGCCATTCTCAGGGTTATGGGGCCACTATCAGGCCAGGTATAAATCTAGTATATCGTAGTAACAATACTGAAAATAATAATGAAAATACTTTCTGGGCTGCGGCGTTTTTTTTAAAAAAGGCCTATGTGAGCTGTTTTGCAGGTTGTTAACCAAGCATATCAAAAAGCACTAATGTGCTCCTCCGGAAAGCATCTTCAGATACTAGTATGTTTAATATATGAAGACTCAAGAATGTACTTGGAATTTAATTTATATGACCAGAGTAACAGCATATTCACCAAGTTACATGGGAGACAGAGCATTGTTGATATGAGCATCTGGAGGAAGCATGTGATCTGTGGTTCTGAGCCTGACCACATCAGCTCTGTTTCCCTTGTACATGTCTGCTGAGCAGCCAGTTGGACAGAATTAAAAAAACAAACAAACCATCAAATAGATTTTCGTCCTGATAACCCAATTATGTTGTCAGGTCTCTTGATTTGGCATGAGCTTGACAAAGCATGTTTCAGAACAGGATTTGTAGCCTAGAGCTCACAAAACCTTCAAGAGGACATTTTGTTGAAATACATGAATTATCTGTGGATATGGCTGAGCCCTTGTGAGCTGCACTGTCATGTCCAAATGCTGCCCCCAGGGTGTTTTCATATACTACCGTCACTCTGTATTGCTGGCAAGAAGCATGGAGTAAAAGTAATATATGCATAACATGAGCACTAGCATCATTATTTTGGTTCACATTATCTGCTGCAGAAAATATCTGCATGCCTTTGCACTGTTCGTTCTATCGGTTCACCTGTTAGGATTGGCATGTTCCAACCTAAACAGCCCTCCTTTACCTTTAAATCCACATACAAAATAACTTTTGCTCCTCCCAGGCTTCTTCTTCCTCATTTGGACACGTATCCAGTTGCCAATTTTCATCCTTTGCCCTTATTAACCTATCCAAATGGCTTCTCCAAAAGAATGTTCCCTTTAGTGTTACTCCTTCAAGTTGGAGGCCTGCTGTTAAGACAGCATTTCGTTTAATGCTTCATCTCCAGGAACTTGGTGAAAGATATAGGAATCCCTATGAGAATGTATTAAGCCAAGGGCTAAGAGATTATGTTCTCTGGCTCCAGGATGGTGTCTGGAGCAGGTACAGGGAAACTGGTAGGCAGCACAACAGTACAGGGCACTCAGAGTTTACCTGGACAAGGAGACCTTTTGTTTCCTCCCTCTGCCAGTGGAAGGACAAAAGATGTTGGAATTGTCTGAGAATCTCTTTTTGCCTCACTCACAACCTACAGATTCCAGAAGAGTCTTCACCCAAGCCCTGACACATAATGTCCTTACTTGGACATAATACTAAACCACTGTTTAGTGTTATGAAAATGAACTGCACTATGGGCCTTTCCTCACTACACTGTTACAGTGGTACTATTCCACTTTCAACCTTCTGTGGAATCCTAGGGTTTTAGTTTCATGAGGCCAAAGAGCTCTCTGGCTGATAATTCTAAATGCCCCTCCCTAGAGTGCAAACCCCAGGATTCCATAGGATGTTGAAAGTGGAATAATAGCACTATAACAGTGTAGTGTGGAAAGACCCTATTCTCAGGTTGCCATGTTGCTACCTCCTCCTCCTCCTCCTCCTCCTCCTCCTCTACCACCACCACTACCTCTAGCAGGGATACAAAGAGGACTTCAGAAGTTTTTCCTTTCATTTTAAGTGCTTGCCACTATCGTTGAAGCAGGACAATAGAGTTTAATCTTTAACTTGGTAGGCTAAAAGAAGCCATGGCGGATGACACTGGATTTTTTCAACTAAATATAGTGAAGATTAACCACAGTTTAATGTTCGGATGACACATACACGCAAAAAAACCCCAGCAACCTATAGTAAGTGTAACAAGTGAGAGGAACACTTCAAATTCATCCTCACAACTGAGTTGTGGGGAGGGAAGAATGTACACAAGCAAATGGCTTACGGTGACTCAATTCCATAATGCTAAAGGATGGTTCAACATTACATCCAAGTGTAGTGCATGTGTGTCTTGTGGGGATTGCTTTAAGAATGTCTGTAATTCACTTTCTTTGAGCTGCACACAGTGTCATTATTTCAAAAAGTTTGAGATAGTGACCTACCTCAAGGCTGATATATTGAATCAGACCAGTGTTATTGCCTGATGCTATTTAATTCATGTTAAGATAGATATAAGTTTGACACATTCAAGTATTGCGTGTTCAAGCGTTAGAATTGTGATACATTAAGTGCACTCCCTTAGCTGCTCAAGAGTGTAACATTTCAACCCTTAAAGTACTCCACTAGTGTGAGGCTCTCCAAATGACTGAGGAATGCCTCTGAGCAAAAGTGGATATGGGAGCATGATCTGAAGCCACAGTCCTTAAATGGCTTACTTAGCAGCCATATAACAGAGAGTAGAACCATTCTGGAGTAAATGGTTTGAAAACTGTGGCACTAAGTGATTCAAAACACCATTATTCTTCTCAAGGGACATTTGTTGAGAAACAACGGCAGCTGGAACTATAAAAGTCTGTGGTACCCTTACAAAGGGATGGTCTTTTCATTACAGAGATAACTGGAGTTAACATGAAGTACTTCTTTCAGATTAACATATTGAATTGTCACAAATGATACTACCAAAAAATTCTTCTTCAGGTTTTTGTTTTAAAGCATTAGAAGGTCAGAGAGCTTCAATGTTTAACTATGTTCTTAAGACTTCAAAGAGTAAATAATTTGGTCTATTGTAGTTGTGCAGTCATAATTTATGAACTTCATTAGGAAATAAAGGTGGCACACATTTTTGCACAGAACACATTTAAAAATGATGTGTAAAACAAACTTCAATGCAGTTACAGATATGGGGGCATTTAAAAGAAGTTACAGGTATAGCCTGAACAAAATGGAAAACACTTTAAATACCAGGAATTTTACTGAGAAAGAGTGGAGTATGTGTTAAATTTTTCACACTGAAATCACTTTAGATTTCTGCACCCTATCTTTTCCCGTAGTCTTCTAGTTGCAATCCTGGCAGTGCCTCTGCCCCAGGAATGCACTCCTCTGCACTGGACTGGCTCCCTGTGGAAGGGAGCATGATGGACATGCCTGTTCCTTCCGCAGCACAGCCAGGCTGTTTCCCCTGCTGCGCTTGGGCAGGAAGCACCTCCATCACACTTCTGGGCCTTCTACAGAAGGACTGTTGTGCAATCTGGGGTCGTTGATGGAGAAAATCTGCCAATGATTTACCCCACTATCATGCTGGCTGGTGACAGGAGAAGGACAGGACCACAACAACCTCTTGCAGAAGCATTGTCATAGTCTTGCTCCTCTCCTGTCCCCATGCCAAGATGTAGGCCTTCTGAAGAAAAGGCCTCAGTGTGCTCAAGAGTTCAGTCCTAAGTACACATACCAGAGAAGAAACCCAACTAACTCAATTAGACTTACTTTTCAAATACTGGGCTCTAATATTGGCTGGATCATACTCTGTATATTTTGTGCCTAACAAGTTATTCTGCAGTAGTTCTGAAAATATTTCTTAAAATTGTCAATGTGAAAAATTATATTGAATATAAGTATATAGCTTAAGAAAGATGTGTTTATGTACTTTTGAACATGAAAGTAATTCAGTGCAATGCAGATACTTCATGAGGATCCCTGTGCTTCTTTCTACTGCATGTTACATCCAATAATCATTGTTTAAACTATTGTAGCTAGGACTGTCAGGTAAAGACTATCTCTGAGGGCCAAAACTCGAGACCTAAGGACAACCCCTTGTGATATCATAGTTGGGGTGTTACCCTGATTTCTGGGATCCCGTGAGGGACACTCAATGTGCTCAAAATAATGGGGAATGGGAATTAGCAAGAGCACAAGCCAAGCAATGCAAGAGGCAGGGCAACCTAGTGAGATCTTGAACCCAATGTTTATGGGGTCAGGCTGAGTCAATAATCAAACAGAAGTAAATAATAATTGTTTTCCTTTATTTTCAAACACAGTCAATATGTCTACATGCAACCACTCACACAGACCTAACGAAAGAAAGGTAGGAGTTGGATAGAGGGTTTTAAGAGGGATTTTTCTGTTGGAAAATGCAGGGGGGCATGCTGTAGATCTCTAGCATGACCCACAGTTAAGCCGTCCTTGAAAGCAAGACAAAATATTTTTGTGAATGAGGTCAGCCAGTTTGTGGCTAAAAACTACTCAGTATTTATTGAAGGAAGCTTGAGTACATGTTCAGCAGGTCTAAGTAAAATCCATGTCTGGACAAAGACATCAGTAGCAATGAGAATACATAAAGAGAAGATATACACTGCCTGTTTTCAGGCTGCTCTTAAGTAGTAGCTTGTCAACATTTCTTGTACCATGGGATGAGAGAGGGGGACAGGGAACTTTGTTAGTCTAAACACTACCTTTGTTATGAGAAGCGAAAGCTGAAGAGACTCTCAGGAAAAACCCTTATCTGCTTTGTGTGCTGGGAACATCTGGGCCTCTGCTAAGCAGAGAGGACAGCGCAGTGAACAAGAACACAATTAACCCTTAACACAGACAGAGCCGTCTTGGCCTGCAAATGTCAACATTTTCAGGGGAAATACTACACCTGATCCTGAAGCCCGGTTTATCAGAAGAAAACTCCGTGGTATCAGAGATTCTCAGCACGTGAGAGCTGAGGGGAAGGCTCGTCGGACGGAGCGACAGCAAGGTGGGATGGAAGTCAGAGCAATCGGAAGAGATGCTCAAAATCAGGGGGTCTCATAGGGGAAAATGTGCGTGTAGGCTAGTCCGTTCCCAGGGAAGACAATGGGTTTCAGGCTGGAGACAAAGCCTCGGAAAGGTCATACTTTAGATGATTGAATGATGACAGCATTGTCAATAGTGTAGACAGTCTGCAAACGCGGAGTGCTTGAGAGTTGGATATTTGGCTCGTCAAGCTGCCTGCTCGGGGCAGGGGATCTTTTGTAAGCTGCGTGCATACATAATATGATATTAAGAGGGTACTTGCCTGGTGGTCTCCTAAAGCTGCAGTCCGGCAATTACTGGCCTGCCTGGATTTTGTTTTGAATAGTTCAGCTATTTTCGGCCGTGCCCGTGTGCATGCTTGTCCGGGGGCCTCGCAAGCACATGGAGAGGAATGGGTAGTGAAGGCCAAATTCTTGATATCATATGATATCTAATATACCTCAAGTTTGGACTAGAAACTACAGTAACATGGGGTGCCCTATTGATGTTACAAAGGGAAGCTCCTAGTATATTAAATTTTCACATAATATGTTATTCAAATAAAAACACAAAGTAACAAATGAAGAAGAGTTCCTGCCATGAGATTCCTCCTCTTCACCCTGAGGGCTGGAGAAAAGGGCTGACAACGCTAACAGCAGCTCAGTAAAAGACATGAAAACAACCAGGAACATTCTGCTTTTACAAATGAGTTCTTTATTTAGTTCAATTGCAGAGGCAACTCGTCATACACCATTGCATTCTTGCATTCTTTAAGGCTAGGGACAAATAGGAACAAGTGAGCCTGTAGGTGAAAGAGGCCAGAGCTGTCACATCCTAAGGATCACACATTTCCAGATGATCTATTTGGCCCAAAATGAGCCAGTTGGCAGCCCAGAGGAAGTTCTTAGATGTGTACAGACCTCTGTAGGCATACACGACCCCCATTCAACAGTGATTTTCCTCTGTATTTCGTACTGAGGGGAAGTCACTGCTGAATGACTAAAATGGCCTGCTGCTAATCAAGATTCTTTTCTGTTAAGTTGAAATATTAAATAGAATTAAATTAATCTGAGATTTAATACCAACCAGGCATCAAGTTGGCTACATTTCATTAAACACAATTTTAACATATTGTCACAACTAGATGTCTGTATAATATGTTCTGTAAAAACATGAATCCTGTAGGTTGCCATGAATGATTTGGAAAGTCGCAAACAGTAAACAGTCCTTCCAACATTATTTGTTTATTACCATTAGATGCTCTTCAATCATTTTCCAATTTGGGATGTTTCCTCAGCTATGGAGAAACTTGTTTCATCCAACAAATTGGAAAAGTACATTTGATTGGGACAAATAAATACTTAATTGGAAGAAGTGCTTAGAGCCAGATGGATTTCTTCAGGCTAGCTACCAGCAAAGCATAAAAGAAACATGCCATTGTAGCTGAAGAAGACTAAATGCTGGTAACCATGAATAAAGATGCCATTGTTATGCTTTGGTGAATAGTGGCAAGATATCCATATCACAGCCTGGCCAAACATGGGAAACAAAATTCATTGGGTGGTTGTCTACATTGCACCTTGCAGACAGTGAGAGATGTGCCTAGTTTGCAAAAATATCGTCAGAACGTAATTATCTTTCAGTTTCCTCACTTCTCCAAATTTTGTGATGGCATTCCCCAGCTGAAGGATGTGTACAGTATGATCCCTCCTCATGTATAATTTGTGTATACATTTCCACTATTGTATGCAGTTTTGTACACTTTTCTCTTGATGTGTGCACTCTTGTATACATTCCGTCTAATCATCCCTAGCCAAAAATCAGCCACTATTCTTAAGAACGATCTTTTAAAGGTACTGCTCTAAATATAACAAAACTCTGCCATAATTTACTTACTGTATATTACACTGACAATGAGGGGGGAGGACATGAACTTCCAGGCCCACAATTAATTGCAACCTTATCAGTTATTATCATCTGGTGTCCCCAACCACTGCTGCTGCCATGTACCCTTTATGTAGCTTTGTGGATTCCAACAGAGGGTGCCCTCTGAAAACTGGTGAGATGACAGCAGCAGCAATCATGGGTGGTCAGATGTGTGCTTTGGGAAGTCCTGATGTAGCAGGTCCCCCAGTAGGAAAGCAGGAACAGTTGAGCACTGCCACAGTGCCTCCTTACTACAGTGAGATGGTGTGGTAGGGCTGGCAAGGTATGTGTGATTTTTTTTAACCTTTCTTGCTGTGTTACTTGTCAGAAGGTAATTCACCTTGTTTCATGAGTAGGCTGGACCTGAATTATTTTTAAACATTTGACTTTTTTTTTTTTTTTTACGAAGCCCTGTTTGCCAAGGAAATGTGATCCTCATTCATCTACTTCAGATACTTATTCTGAGACTTCATTTGAATTACATTAATTTCATGCATCTGCTGATCTTTCTCTCTTTGGTAGAGATGGAATTCTTCATTAATTTCATTCTCAAAGGAAGCAATGAATAAATTTAGCAATTTTCTTCTTGCTGCAAGAGAGCTGTGAAAATGCTACAGCTTTTGGAAACTATTTGCAATTAGGGACTTATTCTGTGTGTAATTCTCATGGGGTACTTTTGCAAAGAAAGCAGAGTTCTCTGTTTAGGAAACAGCAGAAAATAAAGTTTCCATGTAGCAATTGTAATTCCTGTGCAGAAAAGACTGTTTCCTTACTCTGCACAAAACTTGTAGGTTTTTTTTGCCACTGAAACTGTCAATGCATGCAAGAAACAATATTATTGTTTTGTATATAAAATGTTGTTTCCTGTTCACAAAATGCTGTTTTTGTGGGGGGGAAAAAAGAATGTGCAAATTTTGTGCAGAATATGTCTCAGACTGTGAAGATTCTCATCGGGCCAGGATTCTCCTTGACACTAAAAAACAAGCAAACAAACAAACAAACAAAAAATGCAAAAACCTTTTTGACCAGTTTTGAACATTTTTGAATATCCTTTCCATCTTTTCTCTCAGCAAACCAGCACGTACATGTATTGGATGGCCATTTTTAAAAGCATAGTCTGATCATTCATACAGAAGTAGCAGCATCAGCAGAAACATATGTATCATTGATTTTGGAAAAATCAAGGCACCGCAACTTTTAAAAGATAAATACAGTTGCTGGGAAAGCATAGTTCATAGTGGAGCCATCACAGAAGGCAGCCTCCACCTTTTTCAAACAGTGCAAGTGAGATGAGGACATTAAGCTGGAAAGACTGCATAGCTTTCTAGTCCTCAATGAGTGGAACTCCTAGTATCCAAATAGCTGATGAACTTGTACCTCTAAGAAATCAATCTAACATTAAAGGAAATGTTACTCTTTACCTGACTCTTCAGAGAATATGCATCGTTCCTTTGTAGGTTTGTTTCATTACATTGCCAATTAATCAAGATATGAATGGAACTCCAGCTGTAGCATTCACTTTGTTTATTAGCTTTTATTATGAGCATAGCTAAGGTGTGATTGTTAACAGGATGGATTATGCTGTAAAGATCCCTCTCTCTCTCTGAGACTCTCCCTCCTTCTCTCTTCTACTCTGTCATATAACATCATCCCTTCATCCCTTCATATATTTCCTTATTAAACTATACCGTGGTGATGTATTATGTTGAGATATAAAATGTAAGGTGACAATGACCTTCCTCTTAATTAGATGTGATGGAAATAAAGGTGAAAACAATGATGATGAAGCTGTGCCAAGAACCATAAATCATAAGCTACCCTGCTGGACAAGAAACAGCTACAAAAATAACATTGCAATGCAGAGGTAAGATGAGTGGTCTGATGAAGTGCATTCCACAATTATTTATCTACTGTGTGTCAGCTCATAAAGTTTTCTTGCAGTAAACCAAGAACAGTTTTTTTTAAAGGCTTTCAAATGCCAATTGGATCAGGGACCATCCACTGGGGAATGACTGTTACACTCTTGTGTAGGTCCAATTCATGCCAACAGGACTGGCAGAATTCTCACAGGAGGCCAGGTATGGGTACCCCCCACAAACACAAAGCTTAGAACGTTTATCAGTTTTATATGGAAATCATGAAGACTTAATATTCTATAGTACCATTGCATTTCTCTAAATAGGAATGGGAGAAAATTCAGGGCTTGTGAGATCCTCTTTTGTTTTTTTCTCTATGATGGTAAGATCTACCAACAAGATCCTGGTGCAAAAAAAAATACTCTTAGGCAATTTCCCCACTACAGCCCCATCCTGGCATGGGACATATTGAAGCTGGTCCACTACTTGTGCTATCAGACAATGTCATCACGGCCCCACTCCTGTTGCATCCCCAACCATCATGATAACGTGTTATACTATTACCAAAAAAAATCTGACCTCTTTTGCATGAAGATTGTGTCAGCTAGGGCTGTGCGGAAAGGATGGAAGTGTTATCAAAGTGCTTACTTCCTCCGTGCAGTGTCAGATGGCTGCACTGCAGAAAAAAGGACCATGTCCTGAATAGCACCATCCACTGGCAGCCGGCCAGGTGTGGAGAGGAGTGTTCAGGATACACCCCTAGCATGCTAGCAATGGAATGGCTGGGATGACACCGGGATGTTGTGGTATACAGGTATGGTGCAGAAAGGGCCTTATACATCTGTTTTAAGTACTAAAACTGATTAGAAGTTAGAGTCTTTCCATACAAAAATCCATTCATGATTATCCTGACCTTTCTCTATATTAGTGGTATAATTTAGGAAGGACATGATATTTTATTGCTACTGTTTTCAAAACAGAGAAAAGAGAAAAGAGAAAAGAGGAAAGGAAAGGAAAGAAAAAAGAAAAGAAAAAGAGCACCAGAACCCCCTGGAAACCATACAGAGATCTTTGGACCAATAAAATCCACTGATCTATCTGTTCTCATATTCATTCAAAATATTCTGATAGTCAGGGAAGATGCCTTGCCCTCTAATTGTGGGAGGAGGAATCTTGCTGCCTGGTTGGAACAGGATTTGCTGGTAGTCACAGGTGAGAATGGACAGGGATTCCTTCACTGGAAAGCTAAAAAGGCTTTAGAGTAAATGGAACTGAAGTAGATGTCTTTGTTATTTCTTTTAGATGTCAGATATTGCCATTATGAAAGGCATGATTTTGGTGCAATAATAAATTTTGAGAGCATGTGCCCATAATGACAAGATCCCATGAATGCAAAGAGACATGTTGTTCCATTTATGTGTGTCTGTGTGTTTGTGTTAGATATATGTTCATGTGTACAAACATATATATTTATAGGACAGCAGTATATAGAGTAATACTCCATTAGTAAGATCAACTGACCACCATATAGCAGTGAGCTGCCAATGGAGTGGTCAATTATGTTGTTTGTTGGCTGGAGAGACTTCAGATTGCATAGGAAAAGGAAGAAGGAAGATACAACAAATAACATAAAGCTACCTGCTCAAGATTTTTCTGGAGTTACTTTTCTCAGCATGAGGAGCAAATTTTCTATCTCAAAGTCAAGAAATCAGCTCCAACAGTTTTCCTTTCCAGGAAGAGGAGGTCATTCTTAGCAGTAGCTAGTCTATGTTGCCCATTTAAGAACCACTAAACTCACAAATATTCTGTATTACAACAGGAATAGTTCACAAGATATTGTTGCTGGAAAAGTGCTTTTCTCCCCAGCTGCGTGGAAGACTGCAGCCACACTTAGCGTATAGAGGGAAGTCTGTGGGAACAGCTTTTTGAAGAAAAGCTTCCATTCAAATGCTTCTGTCTGAAGTTTAAGATTGGCATCTGTGGTCTTGTTCTTTGATCTGTCAACAAGCCTGTAAGCTTGCAAGTGTTACATTACAGTGGGGAACTTTGGCCCACTAGTTGTTTTGGCATACTACTCCCATCAAAACCTATGCCATCAGGATCTATCAACATCAGGACTGTTGATGATAGGGTGACTTGGGAGTCTCTCATCAATTGTTGATAGCATTTAACAGCAACAACTCCCATCAAAGCTACTCAGTATGGCCAGAGGTAAGACATGATAGGAGTTATACCCTAAAACACCTGGAGGGCCAAAGTTTTTTCATCTCTGTCCTTCAGATGAGGTTCTGTATTTCTGAAACATTCTCACTAGAGAACACATTTTGTCTTTGGGTGGACTTTAAAGATCTTTTTTATTTCAGTTAGCACAATTTGGACTCAGATCAGTTCAACGATTTGTGGTGATGCTACCTGTTTATCTGGTGCTACCATTTTAATGCTTTTTGTTCTTGCTGCTGCTATTTTTGTATGATTATTTTACATGATTTATTGATTTATGAGCTGTTTCAATATTTCAGTGTTGGTTGTTATGAGATCTTTAGTTGCAAAATGCCTTGGAAAGATAATGTATCTTGAAAGGCAGTTTTAAAATCCATTAAATAACATAGTCTAGTCTTTAACTACTTAACTCTTTTTAATATTCAATGTCTCCCTTTTAAGTTGTTCATTGAGTAAGAAACTCAGTATAAATAAACTTTCATGTTATCAAAACCTTCACAGCAATGCCTTTTTGAGATAACTGAAACAAGTGTGAAATAAAATTGAAGTTTCAGAAATAAAATTGTTGCGGAGGGGGGAACCCTTCCATTTTGTTCTTTCATTTTTTAGTCCCTTAAGGACATGAAAAGAAGATGACTGGTTGATTGGTTGCACTTTTAAATCCCCACTGATCAGAGATCTTTAATACAAGGTTAATAATACAGTCATACCTCATAAGACACAATGACTAAAATCCTGTTGATGACATATGGTGGTATATTTGGTCTTTCACAGTGAGTTTAACATTATTCAGGTTCAATGTACACCATCATCCAGATTTCTCAGAGGATTTCCTTCAAGTTTTTTTCTGATTTATGATGACCCTCAGGTAAACCTATCACAGGGTTTTCTTGGTAAGATTTATTCAGAGGGAGGTTTGCTTTTGCCTCTCGCTGAGGCTGGGAGAGTATGATTTGTCTAAAGCCAGCCAGTGGGTTTTCCATGGCTGAGTGGGGATTCAAATCTTGGTCTCCAGGGTCATTATCCAATGCTCAAACCACTATAACATGTTGGTCCTGTAGAAAGTTAAGCACATCTTTTATAGAAATGTTGTACAAAGACACTGCATGGGACAAACACCAGGTCTGGAAAGCTTTCCACATCATGTGATAGATTCTATTAGCTGATTCTTTCCTTGAAGCTAACAATGTGTCCACTACTTCCTCCAAACATCCATTACTACTTAAGATTTCCTTTCAAAGACCAAGTGGCTCATTTTAACCAACTTCAACTGGGTGCAGTATTGGACCCTGATGTAGCACATCTAAGCTTTGAGGCAATAGCCAAGACGTTCTGATTGACAGTTGTAAAAGAGTGGTAAATCACAGGTGATGTGGCCAATATGGTGTCCATATTAATACCACTGTAGCTCTCTCCAGCCTGATCTTTTCCAACACCCTTTGAATTATTGTCATTGGTGGGAAAACATAAAGGCCATGGAAACACCAGTACATTGTGTGATTCAGTACCTGTCCTGCCATCTACTGAAAAATATCTACTTAACTTGAAGTCCTTTCCAGATGCAAACAAATTTACTTGAAATGGTCCCAAGTAGCTAAGTAGGCAAATGTTTCCTGGCTCAAGGACCATTCTCCTCGAAGAATTGTGTGCCTTCTCAAATAATCAGCCTGAACATTCAGGAAACCTTTTAAATATACAGTTGTTGAACATTTCAGCATTTTCTTGGCCCTTCATAAAATCTTCTTGGACTCTTTAATTGACGATTTTGACTGAACTCCTACTTGATTGCAAATATATGCCTTTATTGTTTTGTTTGTCCATGTGAACCTGTGCATGTTTGCCCCTTATTATTTTCACAAACCTCAGAAGTTTTTAACTCTAGGAAAGTTAGATTGTGTCTTCAGTCTTTCTGAGACCATAGATCCTGGTCATAACTTTGACAATAAGCCCCTGAACCCAACAGACAAGCATCTGTAGTCACTATTATTTTTTGTTGATTAACATAAGAAATCCCTTTGTCCAAATTGTTGCATAGCTACCATCTCAAGTCTTTTTTTAGAGACTGAATTTTCACTGTTAGATGATGTTTCCATTTGATGTTTAACTGGTAAGGAATCAAAAACTGTTGTAACTTTCGCACATGGTATCTCACCCAAGACATTAATATCATGGTATCTCATGGTATCTCACCCAAGACATTAACTGAATGGTGGAAATCATTAGGCCCTGAATTCTTGCTAAAACCATAACATCCACAGATTTCATTGTGATCAATTTATGCAACTCCTTCTTTATCTTCAACCTCTTTTCCTGTAACAAAGAGTGGCAAACCTTATTTGTATCAATCAACTCACCCAACTAAGTTAAACTCATGCCTTGATCGAAATTACTTTTCTCAAAATTTATCACAAACCCATGTGATTCTAATATCACCAAGTCTCATATAAATGACATACAGCCAATTCTCTGCTCTTAGCCTTCAACAATACATCATATAGATAAGAATAGAGTTGAACTAATTTCTTCCTAAGGTAGGCAGCTATTGAAATTGAGCTAGGCTAAATAGTAATACTCTAAAATGAACATGCTTTGTTTGAACTGAAAATGAAGATATCTTTTACAAATTTGGGCCATTGGAATGTGCAAATATCCCTCTTTTAAATGCACTGATACTAACTAATCACCTCATTTGCAAATTATCTTGAATGGTTTGTAGAGTTTCTATGTTGAACTTTTCATATTTAACAAAACTATTTGAGAACTTTAAGTCTAAAACTGGATGAAAAAATCAATTACTTTTAGGAACTGTAAAATTCCTTTTAACTGTTGTTTCCTAAGAACCTCCTCTATCACCCCAATTTGTAGGGGACGATTTATTTCTTCATTAACTGTCATCTGTTTCACCTGAAACTTTGGAACTAGTGAAGAGAAATATCTGCCACATGGTTTCTTTGTAAATTTAACTTTATACCCATGGGTAACTACATCAATCACCTAGTTATCCAATGTTATTCTGGGCCAAAGCCATGCAAAGTGTCTCTGTCTGCACCTCCCTGCTATTAAGCTGGCTAGAATTGTTGTCTGCCACCTCTAACTGAGTGGCTTTCTCCATTCTAGTTTATTTAAATGTCTGTTGTTAAACTGAAGTCTAGTTTGATTTGATTACCATCTGTTAAGATTGTAGTCTGACTTCCTAGTACATGAACTTGAAAAATGAAGCCTTGAAATGGCTTTCCTTCCGTTCTTTTCTCTGAACAGTAGCCATGACTTGCTTTTCGTCCTTATCCTCTACAGGAATTTTCTCTAATGCTTTATCCCTAGACAGCAGACCTCCTCTAAATGGCTGGTATGCTAAGTTATTTCTGTACTTTTTATATGCCTTCCAGTCACACAACAAAGTGATCCTCAAGCTATTGTGGTAGCCATAATATTTCTGATTGTGTATACCACCAAATCATGTCTTACATCTGCTATGTACCTTAAAACTCTATCTTGGTCCTTATTAATAGTATGCTCCCTGATATTCTGATTGTCTAACATATCCTGTAACCAGAGAACAGCTGCCCTAGCAACCATCAAAAGTGCTGTTGAGCTTCTAATCAATAGTGCTAATGCTCCATGGACCTTCCACAATGCTGACTCTGCCCTATGCTCATCCATTTCTTTTAAGACTGTGTCACCCTTCCTTGGTGCAACTTATCCTGAAATAAGGGTTGCTATGGGGGCATCCACAGGTGACACTTTAAGAAACTTTGTCCTTTTTCTTTAAAATATATAGCCTCTGAACAACAGTTATTAATCTTTTGTGTTTAAGGGAGCATCCAATTCCAATTCCAATTCCACTACCTTGTTAAACATAGATGGCCATAGAATTTCTGTTCATTCTGACACAGGTTTCTTTAATACTGATGCCACACTAAATTCATATTTTCCTTCATCTTTATCAACCTGATCTTCATTCCTATCCATTTCCAGACCTAATATTTGCACTATTCTTTTCATCAGGCTCCTAAAATCTTCTACTGAAAATAGTTTTTCCAGTTTATTTTTCCATTCTGATTCAGGATCTGATGAGTCCTCTTTTTTCACTACTTTCTCAATATTGTTCTTGTTGTTTCTCTTCATTTGTATCTAGCTCTGATCCTTCTTGCTCGTATAGATGTTTAGACTTTCCATCTTCTTTATGTATTCTTGAAATTTTCTGTTTGTGCTCCTTACTAAAGTTGACTGCCTGATTTGCTTTAACATTTGAAGCACTTTGATTTTTCAGTACTTCTTCTTCATTTATCGTTGATGAATCAATCACTTTTTTGTCTGGCAGTATTCAATAAATTCATTGTTAATAAATTTCATGGCTGAATCATGTCATAAATTCGTCTACATAGAATAATTCATTAGGTTATAATTCATTGTATTTGTGATGGACATTTGATCTGTCACATTAAATTGATTTTCATTGTGTGGATTTAGTAATGAATTTAATTCCTTACTTACTACTTTTTTTATCGATGCTTGCAATGCATTAGTACTGACATTCATATCAGGCTTATATGTGTTAGCATAGTGGGGCTGAAAGAAAAGTGACTGCTGTAAGTGCTGAATGCCTTGTGCTGCTTGCAGTGCTGAGCACTGAGTATCAGTGCTTTTAAACATTTCATTATTGAAGGCTTAGCACAAGAGAATGAGGGTGATTCTAACCCCTTCCCTTCTTGATGGCTTGAAATGTCCATCATCAGTTGAGCTTGCACTGTAGATGTTTTCACTCCACCAATCACCTTTGTGCTAGCCACAGTGCGAGTTCCAATCTTAGGGGGTCAAATCTCTGCTTTCAACATGTTATCTGAAGCAACTGTTGTTGATTTCTTCTGACTCAAGCCTTGATTTCTAGTATGTATATCTAGCTCAGGCTTTTTTTAAAAAATTAACTATTTGTGCTAATTTGAGCTTTCTTTACCTTTTTCACTTCACTTGCCCATATTCTTTTTCTATCTTTCCTTTTGCTTTCTCTTTATTTTGTTTCAGAGGAATTGCTGCTGTACTTTCCACCTCATTATCACTAGAGGTTATAAAAATTCTTTTTAGCACTGTATTTTCCTTATTACCAGAGCCATGCTGGGTAGTGGGCATCTGTCTGGCATTTATTTATATTTTCCTCCACACTCATGATCTACTGAGGAGCAGTCAATGAGTTGGAGGTCATTGATCAGTCATTTAAAGCCACTTTCCCCCCACTTTTTTCCTTAGGCACAGAACTGCTGTTTCCTTTGTCTGCTTCTTCCTCAGCCATCCGTTTCTTTTTAAAATTTCCCTCCATTATTAAGTAATTGATTTTATGTTGGTTTGATTAGCAAATGGAGAAAAATACAACCAGCTGGCAGGACAGGATACAAAAAACTTGTTGGTGAAGGCAAGAGAGTCAATGCATGCAACAGAACAAAAAAATTGGACTCCTGCCTGGCCAGCTGGTGCATAGGGAAAACATTAATGTGTGGATTGCTCCTCCTGCCTATCCAGAGAATGAACAAGATTCTTATCTAGAGCGTTCCTTAAAGCTGGACTTTGTGTTTCCACCAAGCTGTCTAGTCCCTGAGTGTAGCCAACCCTGAAGCTAGGCAGATCAACCAGATCAACTTCAATTTCTAGTTTGGTATACTTAATAAAGAATCAAAGGAAGCAGAAGCTCAGAAAGAGTCAGCTGCTTTACAATAAGGGGATATTTCCAGTGCTCTTTCAGTTACATTGAATTTAGCAGGTTAGTTTGACTCGACTGCTATTTTGACTGGCCATGGCATGAAGACCTTTGGATCAGAAAAAGCTACAGACATAAATCACTGTAGATAAATGTGAAGGAACTAAGGTGGCATTGCAGTAGGAGCTTTTATGCATGGCAGAGTGATGTTTCCATGATCGTACTGTCTTAGAAGCATCTTCCATAGATGAGCATCCCTCACTGAAGTAGGCTACATGGTAGATTGTTCAATCTGAGGTCAAGAGCTGCCTAGTAAATACAGCTCAAATGAACTTGGTATTTGTGCTGTCTCTCATCAAGGTTAACTGAAAGATCGATTTAGAAGAAATACTTAGCCACTGCATAAACTTTGTCTGAAATGCTGCCATCCCAATTCAATTTCCTTCTCAATTCCTGATAATGACAAATCAGCTTGAAATGGGGGGGGGGGGTGAACACTGAACATTTTTAAAAAAGCATTCATTTCCATGGAAGAGTTAAGTGCAACCTTTACTCTGTCCCATTGAAATAAAAGAAACTTAAAAATCCTTAACTCTAGCTAGGTTATGTTCTTTGTTTTCAACAAGCTATGCTTTTAAAAATGCAATAGCTTGGAACCTACAACAACAACGGAACATGTGAAAGTCAAATCAATTTGACTGGGCTGTTCTGAAAGCAGATTTTAGCTTAGTTTATTACCATTTTAATACTTTTTTCCCATGCTTGGTGTTAATCAGGCATGACAAATAGGCTCACCTCTGAACATAGTTGGCACTAATAATGCCATAAAATAGCCCTCTTTAATTGTTACCTCAGGCCACAGTCATCAGCAAGCCCATAAAAAGAAACCAATGACAGCTCTTACTTCTACAGGATTTATAATGGAGCCCTCACCACTGCAAGGCTGAAGTGTGATTTTTGTTTTACCACCCTAACTTTTTTTTAAAGCAATGTAATATATTTCTCCTTTTACAACTACCTTGCATGCCAGACCTAAATATCACTGTGCCACCTGTCACTATTATCAATATTTCACATTCACATGAATGAAGGAAGCTGTTGTTGCATCAAGTGAGATGCAGCACTGTTTTTTTTAAATGCAAAATGGATAGATCATATATATCTGTCCTAATTACTAGTTTGCTGCCCACATCCCACAAATTTACCTAGTCAGCCATTCTCTTTGCATAGTAGATGGCAAAACATGGTAGAGAAGCAATGGTACTGTGAAAGATGGCTCCCTCTGTCTTTAGAAACAGTTGCAGAAGAATAATTCAGAATTTCAGCCGGAAACAGGTGATTCAAACAGTCTTAGATAGAGACTAAGACTGTACACCCTACTTTGGCCAAAAGAAGAAACTGTAAACAGACCAGTAGCAACAGACCTCAAGGAGACATCAGGTGCTACTCCCTGATCTCTATAAGGCAAGCTTGCTTGTTGGACTGAATAAGTAGGAGACCTACTGTTGCTGGATCAAGGCCAAATTGAACTTTACAGGGACTGGGTTTCACACAATCAGGAGTAGGCATTTTGAGGCTTCCATATGGAGTATCTACTTTTTTTCTTAGAAGCATGGTGGAACTGGCTTCCATACCTAGTTCTTCACAAATGAAGGGGATTGTTGGCTTAATTCTTTGTGTGAACCATCTCAGAGACATTCATGTATGACATGATATGTTTGGTCTTTGTTTGGAGGCTGATTCTCATCTTGAAGTATTTTTCTATGACTCAGTCCCAACTACTCTTGCTGTCCACTGCCCATACAGAATATTGTTATGACTTTCAAAATAAGCCAAAGCCAGATAGGAAAGTTAGCAACCATTTCTGGGTAAAATTATCATTTCTAGATCATGGGACAGAATACTAACCAAAAATGTTAAATTCATATCAGTGTTGAATTGAATCTAGTTACTGCCTAGCTTCCAACCTTGTATTTGGGATATCATTGTCTTAAACAGATCTGGATATACTTGGATGTAATCACTCCTCTGTCTATATTTTATGTTGCTTTATAGTATGTAGGACTGAATAATTGCCACATGAGGAGGAGAACAGGCCACAAGCTGGATCCAAAGACACTGCAGGTCACATGAGAGCCATGAGTTCCTTACTGCTAACCTGTTGGTTACTGCTAACATGGGCTCAACTGCCAAAGTGCTGCTTTCGTGGACAGTATCTAACAAGCAAGTTTAAGATAGTTCATGCCAGGTCTAATATGTAGATTCTAATATGTCTAAAATGTAATATGTAGATTCATATGTAGTCTAAGTGCTACCTCCTCTTGTTGCCCAATTCCATGAGATATGACTACTTTGCATGCGTCTGTCATAAGCCTTAATTGACTTTTTCCCCTGTTAACGCTTTACAAACCTGTCTGCCACACAGTCACACCAAAGAAAAAAATAAGCTTGTTCTGCTGGCAAGTTGGTTTGTGTTGTGGATCAGATCCAAACTATATATAAGGATTTCCACTGAGTAGTTCATGGTTATTGCCACCTAGTGGTTAATAGGCAGCAGAGTGTGTGTGTAGTGTGCCTCCAAGTTGCCTGTAGACTAATGGTAACTCCATGAATTTCATAGTATTTTCTTAGTCAAGGAATATTCAGAGGTGGTTTTGCCGATTCTTTCCTCTGAAATATAGCCTTCAGCACCTGGTATTCACTGCTGGTCCCATCCAAGTACTAACCAGAACTGACCATGCTTAGCTTCCAAGATCAAATGGGATCTGGTGCATTTAGGTATTAAAGCCAAATAGTTGGTTATTATTTCTTAGATACAACTGAGCATGCTTCAGAAACTGGGCTCCTTCTCCAAGATATATGCCCAGATGAGATCTTTATGAATGGAGATACAAATAACTCCACTCTAGTTGTCGTGCATTTCTGGTGAGGCTTCCATACAGTACCTCCTTCAGTGCAGTATTTTCCCCTTAAACAAATTGTCACACAATAGCTTATTCATTTAAAGAATTTAGTCCATTGTATAATGTACAAAACACAAACACATCCCATCTTGTGGTTGTCAAAGCAATCTGTTCCCTATTGTATTTTTTCCTCTGGTACACGTTGCTCCAGAGAAGTGTAGGCTTTTAAATGCCATCATGGAATATAAACAAACTCCAGAAATATTTGTCTAGTTTTTAATTTTATGCTATAAAAATAAATGTGTGTAACTTATTATTTCAAATGTGTGAAAAAAGGACAGACCCAGGGATTTTACAATATATATTTTAGTGTTTCTAAGTCCTTCTTTCCTAGGGTTAGAATATGACAAGATGGAGAGAAGGCTGGCAGGTAGTAGGTTGCAGAATACATGGGATGCAAATACCTGCTATGAATAATTTATCTTTTACTATCACATCTAGAAAATTGCATTATGTGCATTTCAATGACAGATGCAGCCAACTGAACATTTGATAAACTCTATTTTCCCCTTTTACAGTGTATGAGTGGCTAGGCTTTCAGAGGAAATATTGGTTGTCCCCTTCTAAGCCCCTCTGATGGTATTTATGTTTATAATATTTATGCCCCTGGAAAACTCAGAGAAGCATATAAATGATTGTCAGAGAAGCTTAGGCAGCTAAGAAGACTAGGTGTGCTTAACTTCAGCCATAGAGTTGTGTTGGTGCCTGCCAACTTTTCTATGGTCCTGTGTTAGCAGAAATCAGCCTACAGTGTGTACCATTCTGTGGTTTCCAAACCTGGGCCCCCAGATGGTGTTGAGCTTCATGGCCATCAGTCATGGATTCTAGGAAATCCAGTTTTGGAAACTACTGTGAACAAATGCGTACTTTTGCAGGGTAGGTGCAAGCCATCAAATTCCCCTCCTCCATCTATTGCAAGTAGAACTCTGAATGTGAGATTATATAAGACTGCATGTGCCGTTATGCACAGTGAAACAGTTGTCTCAACAAATAGTTGGATAAGACAGCAAGATATTATTATTGTTGTTTGTTTTTTACACACCCCTTCCTATGGATTGAAGTGAGGAAGAACAGATTAAAATGCAGCAGCAAATAGACACATAGCATAGTTTAAAACACAAACACCAATTAAAATGCATAATCAGCTAAAAAAGCATACATGCCTATTAAATTCATAATTTAAAAACTTGCAGTTTAAAAACCATCTAAATAGGTCTGTAGAATAGATTGGTCTTTAATGCTGTTTTAAATGCAGACAGCATATCCAGTTGTTGAATTTCTTCTGGCAGCTCTGTGCTAAGTAGCCTGCCCTGTCCTGCTTGCACCCCTGTCCCATAAGCCTACTGCCTTGAAATAAAATGAAAGATACTGTCCCATCACAAGTGTTGAGAAGGATTAATTGCCAATCCAGTTAGTTTTGGTATATCAAAATGTCTCAGTTGGTCCTTGGCCCATAAAACTTGCTTTCAGGTAGGCTATGTTCCATTAAAAAAATGACAGTTAACATCATAAGAAAGCTTGCTTGCCACTTGCACCATCCTTCCTAAAGAAGAAAAGAACAATAACTGAGGAAGAAGCTTCCACTGATGTCAGTAACATACATTTATACTGAGAGCCAATTCTATAGTATCATAGATACAAAAATGTTTGATGTCTACAATTATAATCCCACAATGTTTGGTCTCAGATCACAGGTTGAAGAATCAGAGAACCATATCCTTTGCTGAGTCTCCATGTGAGGAGACAAATTTCAGAGTGAACAACACTCAAGGAGAAGAGAATTTGGCCCACACTTTCCCAACTGGCATTGTTACCCCCAAACATGGGTGACTTAAGGGTCCACCCATGTTGCCAATACCTCCATGAGACAATGGGGAATTAATGAGCTCAATTAGAAGGCCTGCAAGAGGAGGGGATAACCTAATGAGATCTTCCACCAGTGTTTACAGGATCCTCACAGGAAAGAACCAGCCAGAGATTCAAAAGTAAACTAAAAGGTGTTTTATTGAGGGAAATTCAATCACACATATACAAGATTCAATCAGTCATGCACTCACACAAGGCTAATCAAAGGAAAGGGGAGGAAAGATTGGTAGCAAAGTTTCAGGGAGTGGGCAATATTTACCATTCCAGAGGAGAGACAAAAAAACAGCATTGTGGCTTAGGCCCTTTTTGCATCTTACCCGATTCCGGCATTGGTGCGCAGGGATCACACAAGAAGCCTTGTCTGGGAGGCACTCGCGTCCCCTCTGCTTCTTCTCTGCAGCAGCTCCCTGATGGCTGGGAGAAAGTGTGAGGGTTCCACCCCTTCCTTCTGCAGCGCAGCTGGGTAGTTTCCCAGGCTGTGCTGGGGGGGAAGCGCAAAGGCCACTTCTCTGGAGGCTCCGCACACAAGGTAAGTGTGTGTGGGGCCCCAGAGGGATGCGCGATCATGCATCATTTTCAGCAAGAAGCCGAAAATGATATATTCCGCAATCACCGCCTACTGGTCCTGGCAGCATTGTCCGATTGTGAGGATGTCATGTGAAACTGTCCTCGTAGTCACGCGACACTCTGGAGGCCCTTTCACATGTGAAATGGCATGCGAAAAGGGCCATAGACTTGCATCTAAGGGCAGTACACAACCAGAAATCAGAGTAACAGCATGGCTACCAGCAAGCAAAGTACTGCATTGAACAGCTCAAAATGGAGGGTTTTTATACCCAAAATCTGCCTGGATGGCAAGAATGTGAATGGCTCTCTGGCTGAGCAAACAATGGAGGTTGCCACATGGACAATGGGTTTCAGGTGGAGTTAATGGTCTTAGTCTTAGGTTCAAAGAGTTAATGACTGTCATAATATGTCTGTAATGGTGGATGGATAAGGGAATAATACAGGGAAACATCCAGGTATTAGGAAGAAGGGCTGAAACAGTCAGTGTTTTGGTAGGAACTTCCCTTTGCTATTGTGTGGAATCAGAGACATTACAGCTTCAGCTTAAACCTATTATCTCTGAAGTTACCTGGTAATCTGCCTGACAATGACATTGGCTATGCCTAGAAGCGATCTTCTGACCTAATTGGCAGCACATGTTCAGTCAGTAATTTTTTTCTGCGCAGCTCGACCTTCTAGTCACATCACTGTCCATATTATATCAATGCCAATTAATGTATTTTGCCAATCATATTTCACCAATTAAACCATATTAAATCTGTTGGGTCAGTAACAGCATCATGACTTTTTCAGGCTCAATGAAAAATTGTTTTTTTGCAGGCTGCTCTTGTGCTGTATAGCTGAGCAGAGACTGTGGCCTCCTGGAGTGCTAGTCCACTACGCCATACTAGCCTAGACTTAGCTGACTTACTAGGAGTAGCAACAACTGCTGCAGTTACTGGGTATATTTTGCTATCTGCTGCCAAATGTTTTACTCGCTATATTACCTGGTATTTAGGTTTTACCCAAATTCTCCACCCATTTATCTGCATTGCCTTTGTGCTTTTTTAAACAGTCAGCCCCAACCAGAAGGAATTCTGGCTCACCTCCCAACCCTTCCCTGCCCCATCCCTGTGACATTACAGGAACTCACCTTCTAGTCTCAGGTTTTGGGTCTAAAATCTGAGGGACTAGAATGCTGCTGATGTGGCAACTCCAGGTACTGTCCATGGGCCAGAATGGATATGGTGAATGCAGTCTCTGTAAAGTCACTATACCAAAACACAACTGTGTGAGCTCTCTCCAGTTGCAACTGTTAGAAAGAAATTCTCTCTTGTGTACAAGAAAACATTCCAACAGATAGGGCTGGGTTCCTCCACAAACAAAAAAGCTGGGGGAAAGGTGCTCTCCATGCTTAACTAACACTTTGAGTTAGTCATGTTACATGTTAGTCATGTAACCTTTGAGTTAGTCGTGTTTCTGAAGTTCATGTTGCTACCAGGTAGCAGTCCTGCTTAACTCTCTGAGGATACATCTTTCCAGATACATAGATTTATCTCCAGTGTTGACCTATGTAGGCACAGAGTCTCAGTAGTGAGAATGATGGCTCAGTTAGCTTATAGATTCTTCTTCCCCTCTGGTTTCTTCCTCCTTCTTTCTATGACCACGTCACTGCATGAAAGACAGCAGTACTTCAATGCTCCATATTCCTCTTCTTGGCTGTGAACTTTGCCACTTGGACTTTTGCTACCAGCTTTCTGAGATATCTTCAAAAACTGGGTGAATTGACCCCATTCACATCTGCTAGTTTTCTCTTCAGGTGGGAACGCTATCAGATTTGTCTGGGAGGAGGTCAGGCAGAACTGTGGACATAGAGTGCATCAAACTAATGCAAGGTTTTACCCATAATGGGACACTGTTACACAGCAGACAGGGCACATGCTGGAGAACCACAGTTCCCTAATGGATGTCTTTTGTGAGCTTGGAGACAGATGCCAGCCTTTTCTTCACATACACTTAATACCCACCTACTGTCAAAACAAAGTCTTGGGCAAGGTGATTCAGGAAATAGGGGAAGGTGGGGGAGAAGAAGAGGTACAGTGCACAAGAAATGGCAAGAGCAAACTGTCATAGCTGCTGAGACCAGTGAGCACACTCACCCTGAAGAGAAATAACCCTTGGCTCATTCTCTGTCTCAGATTTGGTAAGAAGCTTCTTTGAAAATGTCACCAATTAACAAAATATATTTGAAAATGATCATTTTGAGCAAAATTACATCTAAAGTGCTTATTTCAAAAGAAAATATATTTGATAAAACGTGCTTGAGAGGAAAGTTTTGTGTGCATTAAAATGAACATTTGGCAGGACACAATAGACTTATGTGTGAATACATACAAAAGTGATATTTAATGGAAATAGATTGATTCATCCATCCTTATCAGGCTTACTTTCTCAGTACTGCAGCAGATAAGGTGGTAGAACCTGGTTACAAAAAAGTCCACTTCCAAACTGGCACTTTGCACCTGCATAGGCTGTATTCCTTTCTAACAACTCTCCAGCCCCACCACAGCACAAGGTAGTATACTGTCAGAGCTATGAAAAGTACTCAGAATAATACAGGAGGTACCTCATGGCAAGCTGGCACTGTGTACAGATGAGACTATGGTGACAGAGAACAGCATTCTCTCATGGCTCTGAGTTCCAAGAATTCTCTGGTTCCTGGCATTGCAAAGCTTTCTGAGCATTCAGATTATGCAAGGATGACGGCTCTGTGAATTAATATTCTCTCCATCTAGAATAATTTTTGCCTTTCCTAGAATTGACCAAAGCTATTTTCCCCCATGAATGCATTAGTTTTGCTCTGCAAGCCAAATGGAATGAAAAAGTAGTTTGTGCGTTGACATTTTCTGGTTCTAATTTATTCAGTTGACAAAGAAAATATGATAAAAGAACTAGTCAAGGATTCATTGCTTTGTAAACACTGAGATAATAATTGGAATATTGTAAGCCAATTGTCTGTGCACAGCCCATTTTCCAAATGCAGGGCACTTTTCATTTGTTTTTTGTTTTTTTTCATTGCACTATCAGCTGAACTTGCCTTCAGTTAGAACATTTCTATGAATTAGTAAATTCTGACTGGTGAGACTAAGAAATCTACCTTAGGATGAGCTTGTCCATCATTTGCCCCACTTCTCCTATACTGAAGAAGGAAGAACGAATACATTGGCTTACATTTGATTGCTGGCACACCCTCCAAACAGGGCCGTACATGAGTCAAATTAGATGATCTGTTTACCATGTTGTTGTACCCTCAAGTAGTGAAAGATACTTTGTCATTGCATCACATGTGATTTTCCCCATGCATATCTTGCAGTTAGTATGTTTGTCCAGTGGGGAATGAAAGAAAAGAGGCATTTTTATTTTGTGAGAATTTATATGGATGTGTTGGCTTTTTGGCAACATTTTATCCTTTGTCTGGAGGAAACAACTGGAAACCATCAGAACTTCACTGGCCACTGATGAAGACCATTGGTTGAAATGCATCTGACCTCTGTTTGAATGAAGGTCTATCAGGAACTTCGACCATTCATTTCCATTTGACTGTTGATTTAAGTCCTTATGGCCTTCTCCCATATTGCTATTTATAAGTTTGGACTGTATAGTTTTTAAATTTGAACAATTTGTTATTTAATAGATTTATTATAACTTTTAATATTTGTTAAACATGCACATATACACATTATATTTATTCCCTGACTCAATTTGTTTTCTGTTCATCTGTGATTGGACATTTGAAGGTAAATAATGGTTTAATTTCCAAGTATGCTTGTTATATCATGTGTCTTTGAGGAAATGCCATTGAAAATGGACAGATTGTAGAGAATGTCTGTTCTCTTAATATCTAAGGAAGGATATTAATTCTAATTAAAGGTTTTACTCAGTCCCAGGAGAACTCTAGCAACAGTGGCAATTGGCTGTTAAGAGGATGGATGCAGGAAAGCAAGAGACTAAATCTAAGCAAGGGACTAAATCTTATTTTTCTCAAAAAAACAAAAAAAAAAACAAAACACCCCTAATGGTTGCTGATTGTATTTGGAAGTATCCAGCTGCTCCTATTGTTTGTGAACCAAGATGAAGAATCAGATACACAACACACATTTGTTCACATGATTTCTCACCCTAGTTAGGGCATGGTGTATGAAAAGTGACAATTTATTACAGGTATGGCTCGTTGCCTAACTGGGGTAATAGTAGGATCTGTCTGACTATACCTGGCATATAAATAGGAATAATGAGTAACGTGTGGCTGCATTTGAGCACAATGTAGGAAAATTTACACATAGATATCTCATTCCTTCATTTATCAATGTCATAATCTGTATCATAGCTAATAGCCTTATTAAGCATGAACTTCTTTTTCTAAGAACCCAATATGTTTTTTGCAATTCTATAATTTGTAATAAATTATTGTACTCATTGCACAATCCACTTTGTCCTTTTAATACACTGCTACCAAAATAGTCCTTTAAAATTTACCACATTTGTCTACACACTAATAAATAATTTGGTCAGGTCTATGTTCTATGGTATTTGCATAGTGGATGCTGTGTTGCTAAGAATGTTATGTTCCAGTCAATGAGTAAGTATTAAGCACATGATCTTGCCAATACTATGTACATTTTAAGGTCTTGTGGCTAAAGGGGAATTAGCATTTGCTTAAATCTGTCCCACTGAAATGAATGGGAATTAAATGTCCTTCACGTTAACTGGATTGTGGCCAAAAATGTTTCTAAAAATAATTAAAAAAAACTGAACTTGTTGTAAATATTCCACTGTTCACATAGATAAGTGTTGATAGATATGTTTAGGTATTTATTTTAACATGTTGAGGAGACTTAACATTTCCAAGCCTTCATATGTCAGAAAAATTAATTAATTAATGTGTGTCAAAGGCATATGCCTTTGGTCCAGCAAACAAAATCTGATGTTGCGCTATTTCTTTGCCTTGTTACCTCTTACATGTGAGTTGTCCAGACAGTTACCCATTTCTATTATGCAGACAAAGGGAATGCATGTGTATACCCCAATTCAATGCATTTAGTTAACGCTCATCACCAACTGAGTGGAGCTTGAACCATTCCCTTTGTTGACTTGACAAACTAGGGAATGTCTTCCATTTTCAGTGTTTGACCTTGACTAATGATGGGTAATTGGTGCAGCTGTTACGGCTTCATTGAGTATTAAAATACAATAATCTTCCTCTCTTAAAAAGAAAAGAAAAGAAAAGAAAAACGACTTTTGAGCTGCCATCATAATACTGCTATTTTGAAGACTTCATCAGCACACATACATTACCTGCCTTTGGTTGCTACTATTTAGTTCAATTAACCTGCTTTGACAGTATATTTTGGCAGACAAGAAGTATTCCCACTGTTTCATGTCTGGCTTTCTTTCATACATACTTTACAAATCTCTGGATGATTTCAAGGGAGTCACTTTGGAAATAGCACGATAAAAATAATCTGGAAATAATTGATCTATTCTAAAGTTACAAATAAAAATTGATGTGGAAAAAAACTGAGCCAGACTATGAGAGAAGGTAAACAGCTCACCGGAGCGCTGTATATTTGTTTCTTCTTACACACATTATTTGCTGTTGAAAATGATTTTATGCATGCTGTTTCTGTAAGTTAATTTTAATACTATTCAAAGTTCTAAATAGGTTTGTCCTATTTATGCTAAATGGTCAATCTAAAATTAGCACTGCAGATCACCATGTATTTTACCTGACTACTTGGTATTTCTTCACCAGGTTCAGACCAGACTGTTACAATCATTGTTAAATAAACTAGATATTTTAAAGTGGAATTTTAAAATATTGATTCCATGTGATGATTCAATAGCCTCTGGTACCTGACAAACTAGGTTGCTCTTTAATGTCTACCAGAAACTCATCGGGTACCACCTCATCCCCACAAAATCTAGTTGGGCTCCACTTCAAGCCAGCCAACACCTCTCCAAGATTTGTTTTCATTTCTTACAACCGTGGTAGGGTAACTTTTCAGCCCAGGGGTTGAATTCCAGTTTGGCAAGGGTCTGGGAAGCTTCTGTTCAGCAGTCCATGGGGCCAAGGACACAGAAGAAGGGCCAAAGACAAAGGTAGGGAGAGCCAAATCAAAATAGATGGGGGTTTGTTTATAGATCTGGACAATTCAACATCACCCATGTTGTTATTGTTATTAAATGTGCATAGAAATGGTCAACCAGGCTTAGCAGAAGTGAGTCCGATTTGTGAATTAGCTGCTCTGGATGTACAAAACTTCTGCACAAGAGAAAACAAATCACATTTGATAGTTTGGCAACATGACACTATATGGACGGATTTTAGGTGTGACTAAGGCCGTTTCTGCACTACACTGTTGTAGCGCTATTATTCCACTTTCAACATCATATGGAATCCTGGGGAGAAGAATTTAGAATTCTCAGCCAGAGAGCTCTTTGCCCCTCAGTAAACTACGAAGACCAGAATTCCACATAATGTTGAAAGTGGAATAATAGCACTATAACAGTGTAGGGCAGAAATGGCCTTAGTCTGGATCCATTACATTGTTGTCCTGTGTGCTATTGTATACCATATAAATCTTTCAGAGCATGGACAAAGTTCTCTGTGCATATATGCAAAGGCCCCATGGACATGAGAAAAGCCAATCAAGGCCCCTCATCTTGTGTATACAAACTCTCTGCCTACATTTGCACACATGGAGGATTCCTTCCAACTGACACCTTAACAAGCATTCACTGGGGAACCATGGTGGCAATATGAAGTGACAATAGTGGCAGAGGTCTAAAACCCTTCCTGCCCATTTATTGAAGATGTGGAGTGAGCCATATGTAACCTCCTCTTATATTGCTATTTTGATCTTGTCTTGCCATGTCATTGGTGGTGTACATGTAAGATTTTAGGAAAGACCAAAGTATTTCCATTTTTCTGTTACACTGGACATATAAATCCAATTTTGGTCTGATTCAGTGTTCATATTGAATAAACTCCTCACATTTGATTGCTGTAATCCTGGTCAACTTGATTAAAATGCCAAGGCTCTTCTCAGTGGCCAAAATGATGGCTGAGAGCTGGCTAGGTTCAGGGCTGAGCATTTAAGGGACATAATTATAGTCAGTCACAGCTGAAAATGCTAAAATAGCATCCCTAATGACCTCTAGACACTGAGCTGGATAGAGACAGTTTTTAGAAGCATAATTTGCATTTCCTGCCTATCAGATTGGCCTGACTTGCGAACAACCTCCTGGAAATGTTGTATAAAAACAGGGTGTTATGCACAAATGGAAAGGGGCACAGTTCAAAGGAGTATTAAGCAGCTAGGCTAGGTTTAGAAGTATTCAGCTAATATCCTCTCAGTATATTTGATCATTTCTAAAGTGTGAGTTTCACACCACAGGGGTCAGGAATAGCAGTACTGCGCTTGTTTAGTTGAGATCTAAGCTCTCTTGACAAACCCTCTCTAACTTTGCCTGGAAGCCTTCATAAATAATACTCCATTGTTGAGTTGTGATTCATCTTTGGTGAGCTGAATAATCAATCTGAATGCTGCCTGTACTGTGCATGTGTGTATCTTATGTGCTCTTGTGCTGCAGGTTGAATTCATCCAACTAGGAAAATGCCTTTCATTTTGCAGAACAAAACAACACACTGGAATGTTAGGATTTCTGTTGACAGAATGGAAGGATCCCTTGCATTTGCAAACACAAATCAAATAAATTCCAATTAAAGGACTGTATTTTGCAATGTGGGTATGCCCACTTCTTTGTTTGCACACAAGCTGGTAAATCTTTCTGCTCATTGTCGTCACTCCAGGAGGCACTCAAAACAAGGAAGCAGAAGGCAACATGTTACTTGCTTATGCTGCCAGTTCTAACTGTTTTAAGGGCACAGGTCACCTGTCTCTAGGAAACTCTACATCTCTCATTAATATAACCATATCAAAATTATCAGGAATAAATATTTTTAAAATACATTGCAGTTTTCCTGGCAATTTAATTATGAAGACATCGAAGAACAGTTTTTTGGAGCCTGCTGTGAATTTATCCCCTTCCCACTAAAATTGCTTTAACATTCTTTACCAAAATTCAGAATCTAAAATAGGACTATAATATTGTGAGTAATCATCTTTATAGCCTATGGAACTCCTATATTACAATGATAAGCAGCCCGCTGTAAATTTACATTTGGAGTTACCTTTCTTAAGCTTCAGCTGTTGCTTTAGGATAGAGGGGAAAAAAGGAAATCTCCATTTTAAAATCCCATAATCTCTTCACCCAGAGTTATAGGACATGCCCTGAACATTCCAAGACTCGTTTTTTTAAAAAAATATCAATTCCATATGTGATTCCCAGTTTTCCATGAGGAATCAATTACAATGAACATTACAATAGCACATTTACAGATAATGACATGTTTATTGCAGATTTACAGTGCAGTGGAATGCAACTTATTATTAATTGAGTTTTTAAAAATATCTTCTTTTTTTTTGTTGGAAAGATGAGCATTTGAGCAGATATTTCTAGGGTTAATATTATTTCCATTCTGGTGAGTTTTGCTTGCCATTATTTTCTTTTTCTTTTCTCCCTTTTAACTGATTCATAGCATAAAATCTTCCTGGACACCTAATTATCAAGCCAGCTCGCAGTCACAGCTGTCTGCTTGGAGAACCCATTAGATGCAGCAGTTGAAGCCTCCATAATTCCCCAAACTTCCCGGTTGTGAATATTAAGAAAAGATTTTTACATGTCATATGCAATTCGGAGGTGGTGTGAATGGCGTTGGAAATGACGAGCACTGAATGCTTGTCCATCACTCCATTCACTGGTTACAGGTGGTCTCATTTTCCACTTTCAGATATCGGCTAGCTATGACAGCAGGCACTTAATTTGCATGTTCGACAGACAACAAACGGCCCTGTGCATGTCAAAATAAGTGGTGATGCGTGACAGTTCCTACACAATACCGTCTCCTCTTTGCTTGACCTTTGACCTCCCTGCATGTCTTCCTTCACAATAAGAAAAAAAAAATGCACTTTTCAGCTTTGGAATAAATTTGATACCAAATTGATTATTTTCCTTTCTTCTATTGCTCTCTCTCCCCCCATTTCTTCTTCTTCCAGTCTTCTTTTAAAGTGTGTAGGCATCCAGACTTTCATCTGAAGAGGTACAAAACTCTTCCAGAAGAGCCTCAGCCTCATAAAATTTAAAAATAGGTAGGCAGCTAGGACAGGAAACTGCCTTGTTAAAATTCATTGTGGTTAAATAGTTTGGAGGATCTTTGTAAATGCAAATGTAACCTTTAAAAGAGAGCTTAAGTCAGGTTAATATTTGATTAGTAAAAAAAGATAAAATTTAAAAATACCACCTTAGGGCTCACTTGTACTTAGATGACCAGAAATCCTTCTTGAGACAGGTGAAGTTCTACTATTTAGTATCCTATTTATACTCAGTATTTCATCTGTTTTATGTTTCCCCAAGAGATACAGTCACTTACACATTTATATCTCTTATCTATTTTACTAGTAGGCAATAGTTATGATGTTGATGGATGCCATCAACGTAGAAAGATGGTGTGGCCATTACAAGGAACCTCAGAGTTTGTACTGGGTCTCTGTGGGTTCTGAACCCAGAAGTGAATTGTATCCTAGTTCCTGTTCAAATAGAAACTGGGTCATGAGAAATGGAGTTTGCACACACTTAACGCTATCCTCCAAAAAAGCATGTAACAAGTTTTTATTGTAGATATCATGGTGCAGATATCTTATCAAATGAGTGTATATACTCCTGCCAGCTTTGAATATCCAGAAATGAGAGTTTTGAGTTCCACCTGATAACATTCCAGATCAGTATCTGTTCTCTGTTCATTCTAGTGCACAATTAATGTAAAGCCAAGAAAAGCTGATTAGATATTTTAAAAGCTGCACTCAGACACTCGTTCATACATGAACATATATATATATATGTTTATATATCAGTCTATAGATCTAATTCTCTATCATTCCATTCTCTTTGAAGAGACAGTGATAGTTCTTGCCAGCTGTTGTCTGGGATTGCGTGCAAGCTCTCTTTGCAGGACCTGAGAACCAGTTTTCTAGCAGCTCAGATTTGGCAGAGTTTAGTTTTTTTTAAAAAAATCAAAAGGAAGAAGTTCCAAAAAACCCCCTCTTAGCTAGCCAAGACTTGTGTATGATAGTTGAGAGCCAAGTATTTTCAAATAGAACTTCACCATTTTATGCCTGGGGTGGAAAATTTTCTCTAAGGCCACCTTGAAATGTTCCCCCCCAAACCCACTAAATTTATTTAGACTTTGTTCCCTCACTTACCTGCAGCCATCTGTTCCTGTCTTCTCTGTGCATGTACCATTCTTCCAGGATTTCTCCTGCATTGTATAATCCTAGTCTGTTAAAGATTACATAGTAAATGTGATTTTATTACGATGTTACAAAATGAATTATATTTGGCTTTACACTCCCTCTTTATGTTTATGTTGTTATTGTTATGTGCCTTCAATTCATTTCTGACTTGTGGTGACCCTAAGGTGAATGTATCTTGGGGTTTTCTGGGGCTGAGTGTTACCCTGTGAACTGGGGGTTCCGGGAGGGACACCAAAATGTGCTCAACTAAAGTTGGGGAAAATTAGCTCAGAGCACTGCTTAGCGTTACGAGAGGCAGGGTAACTTAGCGAGATCTTGAACCCTATGTCTACGGGGTCGGGTAGAGTCAAGGAGAACACCGAAGTTGAAATAATAAATGATGTTTATTAAACACAAGCAAAACAGTGTATGCGACACACTCATACAAGATAACTAAAGAAAATAAAGGTTGGAGTGATATAGAGGGATTTTTAGAGGGATTGCTGGTTTGGGTGATACTTCACCTGTCCTGAAGCCCAGGAAAAATCGAGAGCGAAGCTGGGGTGCGATGTAGCTCAGCACGTGGAGCTGAGGGGAGGCTCGCCAAGCAGAGCGGCAGCAAGGCGGGATGAAACTCGGGAGCATTCTGAGGAAGGTCTCGGAATCAAGGGTTTTTATAAGGAGAATTGTGACTGCAGGCTATGCCATACTTGAGGGAAAACAATAGATTTGGAGTTGGAGACAAAGCCTCCGAAAGGTCAGAATCTGAATGATTGAGTTATCGTAGCGATTCTCAATAGAGTAACCAGTATGCAGATGCAGAGTACTTGGGTGTTGCATAGTTTACCCATCAAGCTGCCATCGCGGGGCAGAGGCTCTTTTGTAAGTAGCGTGCATACTTAATTAGAGTACTTGCCTGGAGGTCTCCTAAAGCAGTGAGTCAGCTATTTCTGGCCTGCCTGTATTGTAGTTTGAATATTACGGCAATTAACGGCCGAGCTTGTTTACGTGCTTGTCCGGTGGCCTCGCAAGCACGTGGAGAGGAATAGAGAAGTGCAGCCAAATTGTGATATCAAGGGTTATCTTTAATATCTCCAAAGCTTGGACTAGCCAGGGCAGTAACATGAGAGTGTGTGATGTGCCCAAGGTCATCCAGTGCATTTCCATGGCCAAGCAGGGAATCAAACCCTAGTCTTCAGCATTGTGGTCCAATGCTAAGTCCACTAATGATGACAGATGACTGTTTGTCATGGCATGTGGTTCTCCTCAGCTATACATCTTTCGTTTAACCTTTGTTTCATGATTGGTCAGGGGAACGTACATAAGGGCCATATCTAGTTATCTAAAGCTTAACTATGTATCTCCAGGACAAATCCATTGTTGGAGGGAAAATGTGTTAATGGTGGGGACCCCACATTCCCCAACATCTAGTTTGACCTTGAGAGCAAGTAAAGCCAACTGAGTGAGTACCATGTCTTCACATCAGCATTCCACCCTGGAGGTAGGCCCATTGCTTCAATGAGTACACAAATAAATATGAACATGGAGGGAACTCCATTATCAGATATCCCAGGGTTGTTGTTTTTTTTTAACAAATAGCAATTATAGGTATTTATCATCATGAGGCTTTGGAGAAGGAGCTATCACTCTCCCCAGCATGAAAAATTTCCCAGAAACTACTATTTATCCTTATGATGGAGATTGATTCACAGGCACCCATATGAGATTTAACTGCCCCCCCCCCAGTCCACTCTGATCTAGATGTGCAGGGAAGGGATGATCTGAGAGGCAGTATTTGCCACAGAATTTAGATGTCAGCTTCTTTATTGCTAGAAACAAACACAGAGTGGAAAAAATGAAGTAAGCTTGCCATAAATTGACATGGAACTTGAGGACACGTACACACACATGTACAATCTTAAATTTTCCTTTTTGTTGACACCTCTTTCAGAGCTGTCTCCCAATCCTGCTCTGTGGGTCCCCAGTGCTATATCACTTCCTGCCTTTTAACAAGAAGCATCCTGATAAAAGTAGCTTGAAATGCCTTTCCTTAGCAGATAGATGGACAGTAGGTCTATGTCCTCCAGCACTTGTGAGACCTTACTGAGAGCTGGCAGACTCAACTGGGGGCTTTGGTTGAGGTGGGGAAGTGGGGATATGACTTGTCACACAATAAATGGGACGAGATTGATAATAATTCTATGCCTAATATCTGTACAACTGGAGAAGGATAATGAATATAAAGCAATGACAGGACTTTAAGGAGGATGGTCAAAAATAAATGTGAGCATGGCGAGTTGACAATAACCACCAGAGTTATTCTTCAGAAATGCTATTGTCAGTGGTTATCGGTGTTGGACTAGGAAAAACAAGTTGGGTTAAAATTTCTTAGAAAGAAGGCTGGCCTTCACAGATAATACAAAGCATTTCTCTTCTATCAGCCTACTTAACATAATCCAGACTAGTATAATGTGTCACAAAAATAAAACAAGTGTGTTCATCCTTCCCCATCCTCACAGGTGAATTTAGATTAATAGTTTTAAAAAAGAAAATTAAATTTCAATATTTTACTATTCTCAGTTAACCTAACACAAATAAAACACTAAATATGGTGACTCCACTGCTTAACTTGGGGGATTTTGGATGCCATAGCCCCAAAGCACAACTTTTCCACTGTAGGAGATCTCAAGATCATAAGCAGGTATGCTGGGCCTTAACCAACAATAAATAGGTATGCTAGATATGTGGAGGGCCCAGTCTGAATTCTATACATTTCTCAAGGTTTCAGTCAATCTCTCGCTCTCCCTCTCTCTCTCTCTCTCCCCTCTCTCTATCACACACATTCCACTTCATGTAGACATCTGCCTATCTCTCATTGTTTTCATACACATTCCTGTGCTTTATTGGACATCTCACTAGTTGCCATATATTTCCTCACAGATGTTCCTGTGGTGTCTTACTTTTAATTAAAAACTTCAAAACGACAGCAGATTATAATACCTTTGTGGTGTTACAAGGCTTAAGATGCACTTGTGCATCCTATACCCAAGAGTGTGATTATCCCACAGTAACACTCACTACTTTATTTCCCCACCCATCCCTGCTTTCAATTCAAGATCCCTCTTGGGAGCTCTTATAATAGGGAAGGTGTGTAATTTCAGGCATAGAATGATAAACATTATCCTTTCACAATTCCACATCACACAGGCAGATGACTTGCCACAATACTTGGGGATGATGTCTGGTTCTAATGTATGTTACCAGCTTTTCTTGAAGCTTCTGTTCTGCGTACACATTATTATTAGGAGTGAGTGAACCAGGAAAAAAAAGTAGGGGCTGAGAAACAGTTAGTTGAGCAGTGATCATGGTACAACTGTATTTCATCCACATGTAGTTTTTAGCTGATTTTCTCAAAGGTTGGTATTCATCTTTTAGTATTAATTGAGGTGTGGGCATTTATGGACTGAGCTTTGCTGTTGGAACCCCAAATCAAATTGGTGCGCTTTTTACCAGCTAGTTTATAAACTGTGATAGCTCTTAAACAATAATATCAACATTAATTGAGTCAGGACTTTCTATGCTCTGGAAACTTCCCTGCTGGGCTACTGCAATATATTTTAGATGGAGCTGGCCTTGAAGACATCCCAGAAACTGCGGTTAGTAAGGCTAGAATGCTAACCAGTGCCTGATATAATTATCTCATCAGTGCTTGTTAATAGTTTGTACATGACCACACTTTGATATGGTTTAATTGACAGATATATATTAATTGGTATAAATATAAATTATACATGGCTATGGCTGCATAATCATGTTGGCAAAGAGAAAAGCTGGCTGAACCCATGCATGCAACACTAGGTCAGGAAAGACCTTGGGCCATAGGCAAGGCATAGTCTGGAAATCACCAGGAAACTCCAGCGATAATGAGTTTACAGTTAGCCTTCAATGACTCAATTTTTAGACACAAAGCAATATTCCCACAGGATAGCTGATTGTTGGTCAGAGGAAGAAGAACTAAGACAATCTTCCCTTTTTGTCCCCCCACACCTGTCCAACAATTATAGAGCTATCAAGGCTACCATTAACCTTTTGTCACCTAACACTAAGACCATTAGCTCATTTCAGCCCCCACTGTCCACTCTGTGAACTCCATTGTTTACTCTGCCAGAAAGCCACTAGCACCTTCACCCTCCAGGCAGAAAAAGAATATTTAAACCCCAGTTTTTGGCTAGCCAACTCACACTACACTGTTTGCTGGTTGTCACTCTGCCACTCTGATTCCCATTTGTGTACTGTCCTTGAACTTCCAGTCTAAGACCCTTTTTGCATGCCAGTCCTGTTGCGAAATGGCCTCAGGAGCATCGCACGATTGCAAGGACCATTCCACATGGTGTACTCGCAATTGCGCGACGCTCCCGAGGCCATTGGGGGTGATCACACATTAAATCATTTTCAGCTCATTGCCGAAAATGATGCACGATTGCGTGTCGCTCCCATGCCCCACATGCCCTTACCTTGCATACGGAGGCTCTGGATGCACAGCCATCACGCTTCCTCCCCCAGCACAGCCTAAGTACCTGGCTGCACTGTGGAAGGAAGGGGTGGAGTGCTCACGCTTCCTTCTGGCCAGCACAGAACTGGTGCGGAGGGGAAGCAGAGGGGACACGAGTGCATCCTGGATGTAGCCTTTTGCGCAATCCGTGTGTGACGCCAGTGGCACCAGGTAAGGTGCAAAAAGGTCCTAAGCCACATCACTCTTTGCTTCTCTATGGATTGGTAAATATCCACTTTGCCCTGAAAATCTTGCTATCTAAATTTTCCTCCATTTTCCTTCAGTTAGCCTTGTGTGATTTCATGATTGCTTGGATCTTGTGTGATTACAATTCTCCCAATGAAACAAATAAGCTTATTTTTGGGTCTCCAGTTAGTTCTCCATTGCACTAGTATGTGTAGGCGTAGGTGTAAATGATCTCATAAGGTTACAGCCCCCCAGGCCTCCTCCTTAAGCTAATATTCCCCACTATTTCATGGGGGAACTGGCATTGTGGGTGGATGCCTGAGTCACCCACACTTTGGGGTAGCATGCTCAAAGAGTTCCAGTGGCTTCTAGTTCACTTGTAAGCACAAATCAATGTTTACCTTTAAAGCCCAACATTGCTTGAAACCCAGACCCATGAAAGAAAGTGTACCAAGTTGTCTGTGTCTGAAATTGCCTTCAGAGAGCTTCCACTGGGTACAATGGGGGTGGCAACTAGAAGAGGACTTTCTCTGTTACATAGAACTCAGTGGAATCTCTGTCTACAGAGACTTGACTAATATTTACTCTTATTCTTTCATGTGCTCTTTCATGTTTCTTGGGCTTTTGTTATCTGAATTTTTTTTAAAAAAAATGGAAGATTTTTTTTTAAAAAAACTATTGCTATTAACCTGTTGTTTTTACGTTTTTGCTGCCATTTTGTTGTTTTTTGTTTAGTCAAATTAAGTAATTGCATATTGGAGGACTATATAAATGAACCAGAAGTTGCACTCACGTCATCTGGGCCCTATCTGCTGCTGTCATTGCACCTTCTATAATGGTATAGCTAGAGAATCCTTATTATTGATACACAGTCAAAATATTTGTTTCTATATTCCTTCTGCAGAAGGCCAGTCCTTTGCCAGATCTTCTAGTATGCCTCAACTCCGTTAAAATGTGGGGCTTGCCAACAGTCCTGAGACAAATAAATATAAAACATTATTTGGGGAATACAATATAACATAATTTTAAGGCTGAACTGAGTCTTCTGAAAGAAAAAGTATGGTTTTACACACTGGGAATGATGCATTTGCAGAGCCAGTAGTCTATCTGAAATTCAACCAGAGCAGGACCAAAGGGTTAGCATGTCTCTCTCTCTCTCTCTCTCTCTCTCTCTCTCTCTCTCTGTGTTAAAATTACACTATTCTGCTCTTCCACCACTACATCAACAGTATCCACCATTGGGAATGGAGAATGTCATATGGTAGGATGAGTTACCATTTGAATACATTGCAACAGCAGGATGGAAACTCAACACAGTGAAGTAGTTGGGGAGGTAACATGTAGACTATTCATAACATGAACAATTTGGTAAAACTTTTTTGAGTCTTTCTGTGATTGATTGACAATCCAGAGGTTTTTGAAAGGAATTTCTCGAAGAAATTATAAAGAAATGAATCTTGAAATTTCCTAATTATCCCTCTCCATAGATTTTCTATTCAAGATGGCTAAAGAAATAAGTCTGCACTGAATCTTTTCCTCAAAATTTATGGGGGGAGGAGTGATCTCCTTTTGCTTATCTGTTCCATATCATATTTGTTGCTTATTCACACATGCTTCTCTTCTTGTCTTAGGACTTTAAAAAAATAGGTCTCTTATGCTATCTCAACCAATTAGTGATCACATTATCATCTAGACAACAGAACAACATATAATTTCATATTCAATCAGAGCTGGCTACTTGATAGTATAACATTCAATATAAGTGAGAGTAGGAAGCATTATGTTTTTTGCATGAATATAATGGCTACACAATGATGTCACAAATGCCCTTATTTTGTAGGGATAGTTGTTTTACTATGTGTGTGCTACGTAGGACAAGAGTTTTCACAAAATACACTCCTCTGGTTTGGCTTAGTCTTAAAAGAAGTACAAGTAGCAGATGATCATATAGATTTCATACACCTAGGTTTTAAGGAATAGCAATCAATGCCTTCCCAGGTTTGGCACCAATGCATTTCCATAAGAATCCAAACTTAACATCCACATAAATCAGATCAGAATATATCTATGTTTCCTACACTAAACCCAGTTTATATATGTTCAGCTAGCGTCATCAGAGAGGAAGATCTGTCCAGTAACTACGTTTGGCATTGTGTCACCTCAGATTTAGTACATGGAGTCTTTGACATTGTTAGTAAACTGTTACTGACACAGATGGATCTTAAATGAGACTTCTGAATTGCTCAGTTGGTGACCATATGGTTGATAAAATATTTAATGATCTTCCCTTGCATAGTCTCTAATTATAGAAAAGCTGTTTAGAAAAACGACCATCTCTGGCTTAAGAGAACACAACAAGTTCAAAGGAAAAAGAAATCCCTTCTGCTCCAAATTCAAATTTTAAATGAGATTGATTTTATCGATGTCTGTAGTAAACTCCCTGTTTAAACTCTTAAATTCATAAGCTTGGTCTTATTTTCTAGCTCATCCCAGACCAAGGTGAAACCTTTAATGATAATCACCAGCAAAACCAATCAACTTCACTCAAGGTAGAAAGTATGGCCTTTGTATTATGATATACAAACAAATTCAGGCAAGATTATGGAGCCATCAAAGCTGGGCACGTTTTCCATCTAGTATAAGTGAAGGTATGGACTGTGAAATTTGTAGGTATGCCCCCTGCCTTTTTCTGAGGTGTAGCCATTCACTGGGAGCAGTTAAAACTTCCCACCATTGTAACATATCCCTGGAAGTTCTACTGACTGCACATCAGTGGGTACAAGTAGATGACTGAGCCAGTTATATTTAATGGCTCAGATCCATAATCCAAGGATAGATTTTAGGGGAACAGAGAGTGTTCTATTCCCTTCCAGAATAGGAAAACGAAATACTCTTGCACACTCTGGGGACCTCTTAAAACCCATTGCAAATTTCAGGCACCTTGGCTTCAGGGACTTAACAGTTATAGTTTGTGATGTAATTTTTCACTATTTCTTTTTCCTCAAAGGAAGCAATGAGTAATCTTAGCAATTTTCTTCCCACTGTGACAAAGTCAGTTTTCACACTACACTGTTGTAGTGTTATTACTCCACTTTCAACATCCTGTGGAATTCTGGTAGTTTACTGAGGCCAAACAACTCTCTGGCTGAGAATTCTAAAGGTCCCTCTCTAAACTACAAGCCCCAGGATTCCATAGGATCTTGAAAATGGAATAATAGCAGTATAACAGTGTAGTGTGGAAATGGCCAAAGTCAGTGAAAACCTCACACTTTTTGAAGCCTACTCACAGTTTTAAATTCATTCTGTGCAAAACTTGAATGTGGTTGTTTGATACAGAAAATATCATTTCCCATTTCTACCCAGAAAAAGACTTTGCTGTGCAAAAGTTACTGTTTTCAATGCAGATCAACCAAGTGTGAATTTTGTGCAGAATAAGTCCCCAATTTTCTGCAAAGGAAACACCTTTTTTTTTTTTGAGTAGAGGAAATCATATTTCTCTGAAAATTATTTTCTGTGCAGAAAATGCTGCTTTCTACATCAACTATGTAAGTTTTGAACTGAATAAGCTCCAAGCCGCCAAGATACTTATCAGACTTTTTAAAAAAACATTTTCAGAATATTTTTGAATATTTATTTCATCCTTAGTTGTGGCATACATGGGCAGACAGATATTATTGTGTTGTTGTTGTTGTTGTTGTTGTTACTACTACTACTACCACTACTACATAGACGGAAACCATTTTTTTTGTCCTTATTTTTCCTCTTTCTATTATTGGTGAAAAGTAGCCAGTTTCATTGACCATCTACTCATCATTCGCTAAAACTGTTCACAAACTCTACCGGGAATCAGTGAAGTCACTCCCAAACTTAGAAACCTAATTCTGTCCCAGAGTCACATGCTGTCATTTTGTATGAGCAGTGAGCTATGTATGTATGGATCAGAGCATTCATAGTGTGACCTTACAGAAGTAAATTCCCCTCAATTCATTTTGACAAGGAGCTATAGGACTGCACCTTCAGTTAAGCAACCCAATTGTAACTGTGGTACTATACTCCAGGAGCCAATGGTAATTTTTAAACTTGCAGGTACTCATCAAGACCTCATAGCAGTGCTCTCAAGGACAGCCCAAAATTATAGTCAGCTGTCTTGTTCTAGTTTAACAAACCAGTTTTATCAGTTCAGCAGTGGAGGTGTTCATTCCCCAGTCAAGACCAAGCCACCACAAAACATTTAGCAGAAGAACGCAGATCACTCACAACACATACTGCTCTGGGAAATTTCATCCCACTTCCCACCTCACTTTAAAGTTTGTTCCATCTCATCTCTTGAATGCTTTCAGTGATTTTCCAGTGACGGACTAGTGATCTTGTCAACGTTCTAGGCCCTTTCCACACCTTACCTTCTTGCATCGTCCTCTAGATGCAATCCTGGCAGTGCCTCTGCTGGGAACGGAGCATGACAGGAATGCTCCCCTCTGCACTGGACAGACTCCCTGAGGAAGGGAGCATAATGGACATGTGTCTTCCTTCTGCAGTGTAGCCAGTCACTTTCCCATGCTGCACTGGGGCAGGAAGCACCTCCATTGCACTTCTGGGCCTTCTGCAGAGAAGGTAAGTGTGGGACAGTTGCATGATTGGGGGTCATTGACAGGAAAAACCTGAAATTGCACTGGCTGGTGATGGGAGAATGATGGGACCATGATGATATCTTGTGGAAGCATCGTCATGGTCCTGCTCCTCTCCTGTCCCCATGCTAGGATGAGAACCTCCTGAGGAAGGGGCCCTAGTCTCACTAGACAATTGAGAAATGAGAGAGACTGATCACATTCTCTGCAAAGAAGATAGAAGTGGAAAGAATGCTCAGAAGTCTGGAAAAAAGTGTTTCCTGAGTGTCAGAAAAATCTGATGCAGAGAATTCCCTTCTGTCAAGAATCGTCAAAGCTCAGGATTTTTCTGTGCAAGAACCTTCCCCTTGTTTTCTTTGCAGATTTTTCTTTTTCTGCACTGAAAACCACGTTTTCTGTGGAAAACAAAAACATGACATATTGTGCAGAAAATGAGATTTCCAGTTTTCTGTGCAAAAACAACACATATGGTCTTTGTGCGGGAAAGTTGAAAAATCCCAAACTACAAATAGTTTTTAAAAACTGAATCGTTTTTGAGGACTATCTTAACAGTAGGAAGAATATTGCCAAAATTACTTGTTTCTTCCTTCAAGAATGAAAAAGTGAAAATTTACAACCCTAGAGGAAGACTGAACATGGTCAAGAAGACAGGGTTGTGTTTATCAGGTAGCAGTGAGAGGAGTAAAATAGGTTTCTTCACTGCTTTGCTGCATCCTCAAATAGGAGCCCATCAGAATTCTCAGTTGGAGAACCTCGGTGAAGAGATCAAGTGCTCTATGTCCTCCCCAGCAGTCTTCTTGGTTTGTATGCTGGACAGGTAGGAAGGAAAGTATCCACACATGGTATAACATAAAGATTGACTAACACAGGCTTTGGCTCACTGTTAGCCCAAGTATGTTTCAAAGTGTATACTGGATCAGTGGTGGTTGGCAGTTTCCATGTCAGTGGGAGGGTGAATCTGCCTTGGTGTTGCCAGGCCATACAGCCCCAAGCTTTGGGGTCAGGTAAGATCTCACGGCACAGCCAGGTCATAGTCAGGAAATCACCAGGGGAATTCCAGTAATAATGAGCTTAAAGTTAGCCTTCAGTGACTCAAGCTTTAGAGACTATAGCAACTCCAATGTTCCCACAGGATAACTGATTGTCTTAGTCCCTTTTCCTCCAACCACCAAATTTCCCTTTTGTCCTCACACCTGCCCAGCAATCTAGAAGCTATCATGATTCCCATTAGCCTTTTGTCACCTAACACTAAGACCGTTAGTCTATTCCAGACGACATTGTTTGTGCTGCCAGAAAGTCATTAACACCTTTTGCCCTCCAGATGGAAACCAGGTATGTAACCCCAATTTTGGGCTAGCCAATGCACATTACACTGGTTGTTGCTCATCACTCTGCCACTCTGATTCCCATATGTGTACTGTCCTTGTACTCCTAGTCTAAGCCACATCGCTTTTTGCTTCTCTACTGGATTGGTAAATATCATCCACTTCTCCCTGAATTCTCACTATCCAAACCTTTCCTCTTTTTTTCCTTCAGTTAGCCTTGTGTGATTATGAGACTGTATGGATTTCATGTGTGTGATTGCAATTCTTCCAATAAAGCAAATAAACTTACCTTTGGATTTCTGGTTGGTTCTTCTCTGCATTAGTACCAGTATACACAGGTGTCTTACGGTTACCTCGTTCTTGCAGGCCTCCTCTTTGAGTTAATAATCTCCACCATTTCACAGATGCACTGGCATCACAGGTGGACCCCTGAATCACCCATACTTTGGGGTAATAATTGGTTTTAACTTTAAAGAAGCTATCCAAGCTATGGAGCCTATTTTGGGGATAGAGTAAATGGTTCCTTTAAAGGTCAATCTAAAACCTGGGGTAGATTTATGGCCCCACTGATCTGGAAGCTACCAATTACCACTGTAGAGGATACCTTGATTACCTCCCTATCCCCAAAAGCAGATGGATGTCAGAAATGGGGGAAAGCACAAGTGCTCCTGGCAGCTTAGGGCCTTCCCGATACATCTTATTTTACAGCTAGGGCATTGTGGATGGGTTGGAGGATTAGTTCTGTTTCCACAGCCAGCCTACTGTCCATACCCCTTCTAACCTGCAGAATAACTTGTAAGACCAACTTTAACTCCACAAAGAGTACGTAACTGCTAACCTCTAATTTAGGTTGTGGTGGTAATGCCAATGGTTTCTAATTTATTGCCCTTGCCTTTTCTTCCCAGGGGTTTACTTCTTTACTATTTCCTCTGTGGATGAGAAAGTTCTGATTTGGTTGCCTATCTGTGTATTTTTAAATACAGTGGGTATGCATTTTTATATACTTTGGTACAACTTATGCTGCTCTTTGTGTCATTAGAGTATCTGTAAACTGATTATAATTGGTTTGACAGCTAATAAACAGCATAAATGTCTGGGTAAAAATGGCATTGGTCACATGATAACGGATATTAAGAAGGCAATTAATTATCTTAATGGGAAGATACTTTAAAAATAGTTTAACTTTCCAAAGACCTTCCAACAGCAAAATACAAAATTCATGTCCAGAAGGAAAACCAAACCAAACCAAACCATATGCCACATGATTATTTTTCTGGTAATCTACTTTATATGATGGGATGTTCCTCCTCCTCCTCCTCCTTCTCCTCCTCCTCCTCCTCCTCCATTAAAACAACAGTATTTAATGCTGCATTCTATTAGAATGGCTAGTAAAACACAATAAAATAAAATATACCAACAAAGCAATAAAACCAGAAGAGAGCCTATAGACAAGCAAAGATGCACAGCAAAATGCAAGTCCAAACCTGGATGAATAGTGGCAAAAACCTTAAAGAGTTAGTGTCACCACCAGCAGTCACGGCTTTCATGTCAGTTGGATAGTGAATCCACTCTAGGTTTTAGTTTGAACTTTAGGGTAGATGCTCAAGATGCTGAACATATTTGGGGAATAGGATTAAACACACTGAATAGCCCTTTCAAAGTTTAGATTAAAATACAGAGTGGATTCATCAGCTCACTTGTATGGAAGGCACTGGCCAACATAATGCCAACTATATTTGGAGACAGGGTTTCCAAACTCAGGATTCCTGTGCCATGAACACTAAATCTTGGAGATTCTGGCATATCAAACCTTGTCAAATCTGGTGCCATGAAAAGTGTATCACCACAATTAGCCACTTTTGAGGTCACAAGTGCATGGATTGCTGTGGCCAAGCTGTCCCTGTCTAGAGCTGGAAAAACACATTGTATCTTCAACTGTGCCTCCAATGACGATGATACCCCTAGATTATAACCTGTTCCTTCAAAGGAAATGCAACCCCACTGAAAACAGGGAGTTCCCCAAATTCCAGGACAAGGGAATCCTGAGTGCCTCATCCAGCCCACTGTTGTATCCAGACACCAATCCAAGACCTGAGTAGCTATACTCAGATGGTAAAGAGAAGTAAGAATTAGGTCTAATCATCGTGCTGATGCCATTCTACTCCAAACTTCCTATGACCATCTCCAATGACATCAGGGAGATATTGAGTAATCCTAGGGACCTATTTAGCTGGTTAGAGAGCCAGTGTGGTGTAGTGGTATGAAAGCTGGACTATGACCTTGGAGACCAGGATTCAATTCCCTGCTTGGCCATGGAAACCCACTGACCTCAGACACATCATGCTTATGGTTGCCATAAGCAGGAAATGTCTTGAAGGCACACAAAACAACAACATTTTAGCTGGTTCAAGAAAAAGCAAGTTTGACAAAAAGCAACAAAAAGCTGAATGCTCACTTGAAATTGCAATGAAGGTTGTGGGAGGAATGCTTTTAATACAACTTGCTAGGCAAGTTCTTGTTCATGTTCAATCTTTTTCATGGAGAACATGACCATGATGACTGTCTGTTTCGTCTCACCATTTCCTAACAAATTAGTCCTGGTGAGATCAGAGCTCTATCAACTGAAAAACCTTCAAATCAGTGAGGTATCCTTTGGATTCCATAAATTTCCAAGGAAGGGACTATTTTAATTAGTTCCCTGTCCTTGGAGGTGTGCATGCCAGTTAATCAGCAACTTCCTTCCAAGAACTGCTCCCACCATGAGAATGGGATGATAACAACAGTTTCAGACCATCCTGTTTATATATCCTGATGCAGTGACCAAACTGAGAGTATACTTGTATTATATGCTGGGCTGATGATGTACTGAAATAGCTCCATGGTTGTTATGGTGGCCACAAAAGTCCCAAATTGGTGCTGAAATGTTTGTCCAGTGTGGCTGTTGAAATTCCCAAGGATTCCCTCAAAATACCAGAAAAACCATCTGTGCGAACTCAAATAGGGAGGGTGCTGGGCATCATCTGTATGACCCCTTGCTGTGCCCTGGTGGTGCAGTGGTTAAATACTGGTACTGCAGCCACAATCTTGTGAGTCTGACCTTGCAGGGCTCCAGGTTGACTCAGCCTTCCATCCTTCTATAGATTGGTAAAATGAGTACCCAGTTTGTTGGGGGCAATGAGCTAACACACATTGTAAACCACTAAGGGAGTGCTTTGCACTGTCAAGTGGTATAGAAATGTAACTGCTAACTAACTAACTCTTATACTCCAATGCAGCCCCTTGAATGAGGAGGGATTTACTATAATCCATCATTTTGTGACCCACAGCCTCTTTGTAAACACACATGTTTAGAATTAAATCTTTATGAATTCGATACAATGTACCTCTGAATAAGCATGCTAAAAATGACTGCCTTTTTGTATTTTCTAACTGGATGTTTGATAACAGGTGCACTTCTTGATTTTCCTAGATTTGACCCTCAAACTTGTGGCTAGTACATACTAGCCTATTTTTCACTGTGTTTCTACACCACTCTGAATGTTTTCATGCATGACTGACCACTTTTTCATGCAAAGCAATCTATCAGTGCGGAAAACTTGATAGCAATAAGAAAACACTAACCTTCTTGAGTACTTTCTACACTGAAGGATGTTTGTTTGTTTGTGCATGGTGAAAGTGTACAATTGTGTAAGAAACGTTCAACAATTCAATCACAGGAATAACCCCTCTCTGTCTGCAAGGAAGTAGCATATAACCCAGACAGTTTTACCACCTCGGTGAGAATGAAGCCAGGGAGTGATTGCATTTTTTTTTTGTAGTAGCTTTTAAATTACTCCTAGGCACAGTTCAAACCCATGTCTTCTTAGCTTTAGTAAAGCTGTAGAAGATCTCTTTAAGGTTTTATGTGAGAAGTTAAAACATTTTAGATAGGAAAAAAGTCTCAGGGGAGTGTCTCTCCTTTCCCACATTTCATTTCTGCTTCTGGCAGGATGCAAAGACAAGAGAGGCTACCAAATGGAGCTGCTTCATGATGGTGTGTCAAACCAGTGCTGACTATCATCAGCTCAGAACAAAGTTTATCTGTACCATACTATTTAAAGAGAAACTATTCAAAGATCAGTTCCAGGATCTTTTACAAGCATGTGCTTGACAAATGAGCCACAGCCCCTCTCTGGTTACTCACTAAACTGTTTACCCTTCAGATGGGGCTACTGACTCCTGCCCTGATAGTGGTCACCATTTTCTATTTATAACAATAGTTTAGTGTGAGGAGAAAAAGCAGGGACCCCTGTACTATCCTGCCTCAGTGTTTCACTGCATTATCACTCACTGGTGGAAGGGGGCTGGTCACATCACCCTGTGGTCCCTGCTCACTAGAGTGACAGAACTCCATTGCTCGGGATAGCTAACTGGCTTTGAAGGTAAGTTTCAAGGGTTGGAGCAGGAGGTGGAGCATAGCTATGATATTGCAGCAATGCCTCTGATGCAGGATCTCAGCCAATATGAGTAATAACACAGCAGAAGTCATCAACTGCAAATTTTACATATATTATTATAGATGTTTTTGGCTTTTTTGGCTGACTGGCTTTTAAGCTGGGTTCGGGGGCCACTTACAATTATCGCAATAGTACCACAATTGTAAATGTGAATAGAAAACATACAGTCATATTTTTAACTTACAACATTGTAGCTGACTTACAGGATGTCAGCCATTGTGTGTGACTGTGGCCCAGTTCTAGCGTGAGTAATGTGACTGCCATTTCCCCATGCTCCATCCCACATCACTACAGTAATGTAAGAGCATATAAAACAAGTACAAGTGACAGAAACAAGGGGGAAAAGTGCTGCTCAATGGTGTAATATGTGCATAAGTCCCAAGGCTGAAACTCTGGCTTCCCTAGTTCAACAGATCTCGGATAAAAGTGCTTGAAAGTACATCTCTGCCCAAGAACCACTGATGATCTGAATAAGCAGTGTTTGACTAGGTAAACCAATATCCTGACTTATTTAATAGAATAATGATGTTGATGCAAGGCCAGCTGGGAATTCTTCCAGTATGGCCCTTTAACATCCTTTGTGGTCTCTGCATTATTCCACTGACAGAGTGGCATGGGATGCAACCCAGAGAAAGCAACAGCTGTGGTGTTGCTCTAATGTAGAAATCAGGCTTTTGTTCTCAAGCCATGAAAACAAAGCAAAACAACACCCCCTGAGCTCTCAAATTACCATGATGAGAAAGTGACAAATAGTTAATATATAACAAACAATGACAGCACACAAAACCAGATACTCACAAGACATAACCATATGAAAAAGTAAACCGCACTTGTTTTCCCCTTTGTGCTAAGACATAAGCAGCAGATTAAAGGAAATAATAAGATTAAAGTGCCTAAATCAGCTGAGGTAGGTGTTTTCATGAAAGAAAACACTAAGAGGCGAATCCCATGAACAAATTAAGTTTATGTATCATGACAGTTATAACAAAGGCTAATGAAAGGAAAGCAAACTTGTGCCTTTGGGAAACAGTAGTAGGTAGCTAGCCTCAGGGAGGGTGTGGTTAGGGCACAGAATATAAGAGAAAACACTAGGAGATTAAAAGACATTCCAAAGGGCAGTGCCTAATGCAAGATTCTTGATGGTGTATCCAGTCTGAGTTTTGCTAGGGTTTACTATAATTGAAACATGGGTAACAACAAGAAATGGCAGTTGAAGAGAAGCCGGAGGGCATTCTCACAAGCTGCCAGCACATTAATCATGAGGCATTACTGCAGGGGAAAAGATGGTCACCTACATCCTAAGCTTTGGAAAAATTAACACAGACAACAGTTGAATGTTACAACCAACCCTCACAATCTCCTTGCAAAATTCAGGAGGCAAATGCTTTGTCCCTCCCTTGTTTAAGAACTCCTGAAACATTAATCTTCCTCCCTTCAGATGGTCTACAAAGGGAACCAAGACCAGAAATACAGATGCAAATGATTTGCTCTCAAAAACCTAAGCATTATCACCACTGGTTTTTAGGCTGTTATTGTGGCTGGACACATTCCAATAGTGTATAATTCAGGCCAAAATAGTTTGTATTAAAGGTGTCATTGTATTTAACATGCAACTGGCATCATCCTGGAGCATGAGTAGGTCTTCAAGTTACACGCAAATGAAAATGGAGAATTTAAATCTTTCCTCCACTGCTACGCTCCTGGGGAAAGTTTCCTCCTCTGACACTGATAAGCGCATTGAGGGATCCCCCCCCACTGGTGGAAAAAAAGAGGAGACATAGCACACACAATCTAAAAAAAGAAATGACTCTGAAATTAGATATTTATTGAACATTCATACTGATTTAAGATATCAGGCACCATCTTTTCTCCTTTAGCTATCTGTCTTTTGCCTTGCCCCCAAAGGGGATATTCATAATAGGGTGGTAGTCCTCATATGCCTCTGGGTTAAAGAAAGCCCTCTTCAAAAGAGAGTAAATTATAGCCTCTTTCAAAGCAGTAGGCATTTCATCCTGATACAGTAAAGTGCGTGCCTCCCTTTGGACTCACCCATTCAATCCTGATCTACTAGAACTTATCATCCAAGATGAACAAGGTGAAACTTATATGTGGGGGGATTCTGTTAGATAGATAGATAGATAGATAGATAGATAGATAGATAGATAGACAGACAGACAGACAGACAGACAGACAGACAGACAGACAGAGAATCTATCTATCTATCTATCTATCTATCTATCTATCTATCTATCTATCTATCTAGCGAATGTCCTGCTTTTCTCCCATAAGGTACTCAAAGTGTCTTACACCCTACATTGAAACAATACAGCTAAAATCTTTCTGAAATACAAAAATAAAAAAGCATTAAATACCAATGAATTAAATTGTTAGTTTAAAACATTAAAACCTACCCATTGCACTACCCAACCTGTTAAAGACTGAGGATCTGTGTAAAGAGAAAGACCAGTGAAAGGAAAGCAGGGAGGGGGCCAGCCAAGCCTCCCTTGGCAAAGAGTTCCATAGCCCGGCAGCAGCCACAGAGAAAGGCTGGTTCAAGCATCCTGTCTACATCATTAGGCAGCAAGAACTGAAACTGATCACAGGAAACCTGACTGGAACACTAGACATTATCCTAGACTGTGTGATAATTGTATCAACGTGTTCCAAGTGACTATGAGCAACTTCCTCCTGCAATTGCATCTCAGATTTTTATAGCAGGTAGTGAAACTCTCCAAAGAGGCCAGCCTGCAATGATTTTACTAGCTTAGTTTTGACTCATAAGATGGTCTGGCAGAGGGCAGACAGACTTTTGCCAGTCCTTCTTACAAAGCTAGGGGAGAAGTAAGTGAATAAGCAAATCCTATAAGCTAAAAAAGCACCAGACCCATGAAAGAACTATAGACTATTACCTCTCTTCTCCAATTGGATTCTATGCTGAAGGCATAAGAGAATGCATTGCTTCCTCTGTGGTTAGCAGGATGCAAAGGTACTGCAGTACGTCCCTTCACTGCCTGCCTACTGTGTTTCTGTGCTGGATGGACTGTAGGCTTCCCTGCTATCCATCTAGCATAGAAATACACCAGAATGATGGTGGAGGGAAGGAGTGTTCCATCTCCCTGAAACCAGTCCTCTTGGTTTTCTTTGCTCCATGAAGGTGTTTACTTCCCTCTGGGCCCACCCATTAAATTCTGATCTATTAGAACTTATCATTTAACTTACCATTTAATTTAACTTTTATCTGTGATCAGTGTGTAAGTGCAGTGGGCTGGTGAATAATTTGAGTGGAATAATGTGTTTCTATATTGGATGGGGAAGAGGCAAAGTGCCCTTCTTCACATCTACCATAGAATTGCAGAGAAATGCTGGAGGGACTGGGGAAAAACAGTTCAGTTTGCCTGTCTTCCACCAGGCTGCTCACTTGCCTGCAGGAAAATCTTTGTTGTCTAAGGTGATCAGGTGAATGGTTAAAACAAGTCTATTTCAGAAAGACCTTTCTCTGCTAAAAGGATGGAGAGTAACTAAATGGCTCAATGGTCTGACTAGAGCTTGGAAAAACTACTTTTCTTTATTTTCTTTACTACCACTTTTCTTTTCTTTGGTTTGATGTGAGTTCTTGTATGGCAGGGAGTTGAACTGGATGACCCCTGTGGTCTTTTCCAACTCTATGATTCTACGATTTTATGATTCTACAAACACAAGGATTTTGGGTAATGTAGCCCCTCAATTTTTTTTCCTAAGTTTTGGGTCTGTCCCAGTGTTAACATTATGCATTATCTTCAGCTGGTCCTGTTTATCTGCTTGCTTCCCATTTGTAGATATACCATAAAATATTGTTATTTTGCATTGTGAGAAAAAAAGGGCAAGATTCTTTGTTGTATACAACATACTAAACTAAATGATGGTGGTGCTGAATGTGTGTGTGCGTGCATGTGGGGGGATTATAAGGTACCAGGTTGCAGTGTATAACTCTTGCTTTTTCCTATTTTGTTCACTAATAATTAAAAAATTTGTAATTCATAAAATTTTCTCACCTATTCAGTGTGATAGTGTTCCGGGGTGTGACTATCCTGAGTGCCAGAGCAATCTAGCAACAGGTTGCCCGGCAAACAGAATAGCTACACAAGACAGAGACCTAACCCATTAGTGTGAAGAGGCTCAAGAGAAGAATATGCCCTATTTGCTGGTGTATAAGACTCAGTTTTTTTCCTGAAAAATACTGTTTGAAAATGGGGTGTGTCTTATATGCCAGTGCTTCTTATACGAATGGGGTGTGTCTTATATGCTTGTGCATCTTATATACCAGCAAATATGGTATACAGAAAGGCAAACACTGAGGTCATTTCCGCACGCGGTGAGGGAATCGCTCCCTGCCGCTACTCACCGGATCTTCTTTGGGTCCGGTCCGGTCCGGGGTGAGGAGGAGCAGTGCACGATCGCAGATCCACACTGCTCCAGTGTCCAAAATGGCAGCTTCCAGTTGGTCATGGGTCTTGACCAACCACTGAAGCTCGCCAGCCTAAAGCCCACCCTCCGCAGATCGCAGGCTCGCATTGGTGCGAGCCTGCGAATCTGCATCGGAGAGCAGGCACGCAATGGTGCACGCCAGCATTTTGAAAAACCTGAAAAATCAGGTTTTTCAAAAACACGCTGGAGGACCACTTGGGGTCACTCCGGAGCGGACTGACGTGCAGATCTACGGTAAGTAGTCTGGACCCAGTCCACTCCAAGGTGCAGACGTCCTCTGTGGAGGACGCACTGCACCATTTTATTTAACCCGTGCGGAAATGGCCTGAGTGTCATTTTCAGTCCTCCTGTGAGAAAGAATCAGAATAAAGTACCCCAGTCAACCAGTGAGGTGGTCTGAGTGGAGAGAGTTTAGTTTTCAGAGAAAACGTAGAGGAAGGCAGATGAGCAATTAAACCATTATAGAATCTGGTCAGAAAGTATCACCAAGATTTGGGGGTTGAGCCTTTGGTGAAAGTATAACCAAAGGGCAGTTTAAGATATCTGTGCTTATATGAAGGTTTCAAGACATAAGGAAACTGTCTAAAAGAACTTTGAAGAACTGTATTAGCTTTGATCTGCATATGAACTCCAATACTTCATTCTGTACGTTATTTTAATAAATATTACAGTTTATTTTTATAACCATTGACTCAGCTGAGTGGTATACAGTACTTAAAAGCAAACAGAAAACATGCTATCATAAAACTATAAAGGAGTTCTAAGTAACCATTGACATGCCTCACTCTTTATTCAGAAGTGGTGTTTAAAGGAGAAGTCAGAGCTGTGTGTGAAGTGACAGAGTACTTTATCAGGCTGGGAAGCTGCAATACTGGTTGAGAGAAAGAGAAAGAAATGAGCCCTGCCACAGTCAGCTATTTCAGTGGTTCTTAACCTGCAGTAGCAACAGGGACTTGCCCAAGATCACCCAGTGTCTGAGCAGGGTTTTGAATTCTAGTCTCCAGAAGCCTTTAATAAATAAATACATATTTAAATATATAAATAAATGTTTGAATATTTAAATCTTGAGTTAAGTCTTGGGAGTCCTGGCAACAAATTATATTTACAGGGGTTCTCCAGCAAAGAGAAGGTTAAGAACCACTGAGCTATCTGACATACGAAGGAGAAGCGATACAATTCTATCATAAGTAATCGCTTGGCAAGCAGTAATCTGGAATCATCGATTTCCATCTCAAATCTGCAATGCAACTATGTTTTTCCAGCTGTTGTTGTACTGTATATACTGTACATCAGCCCTAACCACCATAGCCCACGGTGCAATATTATGAGACCTTAACTCCAACTCAAGGGCCACAGTTGCTCATTCCTACTATGGTGGTTACTTCATACTGGGGATGTAAACCTTGACCTATGACTGTAAATTGAGACTATATGTATGTATGTGTGTTGATCTGAATTGCCACGAGATGTTGGGCTCTGTTTTAATTTGTCTCAGAGAATGTTTGTACTTAGCTTCACGGTGGGGGAAAAGGCATTTATACAAAGTTTATTTTGCACAAGTTGTAGAAACCACCAAAAACAAAACAAAACAACCATTTGGCTTTTTGGTCTTCTGGTGGAGGAGAGATTTCTTAAGGAGATACTGTTTTGCTGTGCCAAGATAGTTAATCTTGATAGGGATGTAAATTTTTCTGATTTCATTATCATAAGCAAGAATGAAGAACTTCAAAAATTTTCTTCCCACTGGGTGAGACTGTAAAAATCTTCGCACCTTTTCCAATGGTTACTTGCATTTCAGAATTTATTTTTAAGGGAAAAAAGTTTGAAAAAATGTGGGTTTTTTCCTCATAAAGTCTCCCAATGTGAGAAATCTAACCATAGCAGTTGCTCACTTGTGTAGAACTGTCTTTTCCCTCAGGGACAAGAACATTTGAAAGTGTTCTTTATATTCCCTGTCTTGACAGATACCTTGGCACTGGTGAGTTTACTTGACATGCCTAGTTGGAACCATGGCTTTCTTAGCTCTCATTCTCAGTCACTACCATATACTAGGATATACAATAGCAAGCTGGATCTATTGGTGCTTCTCTCTTACATTGCCTACCCACAACGTTACACCAGCCCTCATAAGGCCATGTCATCTTTTTCTCCCTCGGTATGGATTGGCTTCTGGCCTTCTGTGACACTGCTGATGCATAAATCCCATTTATCTAACTTTTAATGAAAGTATCATGGACATGTTTCAGATACATACAAAGGGAAGAGCTGTCTTGACTTCACTTGTCTCTACATCCGTGAGGAAGTGTGGTTGAAGTGTTCAGAGGTCTGACTCTGCACTTTTGGCTAATCAGGGCAATTTTCCTGCTTGTCATGCATAACATTACTACAGCTTGAAGCAGCTAATTGGATAGTTCTCTACTTAGATAACCCCAAAGTGAAAGGATTGCAGAGCACCGTGGATTAGCTGTCTGCATCAGAACTGCTGATGACAGTCTGCAACATCTAGCAGAATTTCTTGAGTGGCAGTCCTTGTTACATGGGTAGGCTTTCCTCATTACAGATATGCATTAGATCTATGCTAAGCACCATCCATTAAATGACAGGTTTTAGGCCTTTCATTTTGCAGACTTGAAATATTTGTTTTCCAGTGCTCAGTAATGCTTAATTAGAGCTTTGGAAAGGCTATGCAGGCTGAAAAGGGCTATATTTATTTACGTTTATAATCTGTTCTACTGCAAGGGACTGTTGGCAGTACATTTATATGGAATTGTATATACACACACACCTTCTACCTATTACGCAAGGATTTCTCTATTTCCATACACATCTCCCCTGTTTTGTGGACATCCTGCTTGTATAGCCCCATCTTGCTGTTTGTGGGTATCTGGGAATTGTAATTAAAAAAAAAGTAACAAAAAAGTAACTATTCCAACTGCTGTTAGAAATGAAGGCCATTTCTGCACTACACTGTTATAGTGCTATTAATTCCACTTTCAACATCCTGTGGAATTCTGGGGCTGGTAGTTTAGTGAGGCCAAAGAGGTCTCTGGCTGAGAATTCTAAATGCCCCTCTCTAAACCCCAGAATTCCATAGGATGTTGAAAGCGGAATAATAGCATTATAACAGTGTAGTGCAGAAATGGCTCAACAGGAGAGAAGAAGAGGCAAAGCCAGCAGGAATGTGTGAGAGGTAGATAAGAAAGGCAAAGTTCTGTTTTTTGTTTAATGTTTAAATACAGCTTCTTGTATCATATTTGTCTAATTGTAATCTCAGAACACATACATATGAGCTATACATTTGACCTATTAACAACCGCAGCAAGTCAGAAAAGACAATGCTTTGCCCTGCAGATAGTCGGAGTTTGTCTTAACTTAGGTTCTGAAGCATGCCCACACTTTCCAAGAATGTATCCTTCAGCTCCTTTGATCTCTCCTATAAAAGTAACACTGCTACTAGTACTTGTAAAGCCTAGAACAATCTAGGCATGTGTTTGCCCTAAGATGATATGGCTGAGTAGACCCCACTTTGGTAGGGAAGCTGAAAGGGAACTAACAGGCTTGTGAAAAGCCAATGCCTATTCCACTGGTCATGCCCAAGTTAGGAGTGACAATAGGAATGTATTACAAAAGCTGAGAGTATGGCCCTTTTCGCATGGCAGTTTGCAAGCATCACCTTGAGCATCACGTAAATGTGAGGAGCGGTCTGCATGACGCACTCCCATTTACGCGACGCTCAAGGCCCTCACGCACAGCAAATGCGCATTTTTGTATTTTCAGCTTTTAGCCGAAAATGACCCTCGCTTGTGCAATGCTCACGGGCCTGGGCTGCACTCACCTGCCGTGCGGAGCCTCTGGAGCCGGGCCGGTTGCGCTTCCTCTCCTCAGTGCAGCCTCCAACTCCCAGGCTGCACTGCGGAAGGAAGGGGTGGGACGCGGTGCAGGTGGGGCTCTCACGCGAGCAGGAAGGAGCTGCGGAGCTGAAGCAGGAGGCTTGAGAGAGCTGTCCTGCCCAGGCTTCTCGTGCGAGGACCCCAACTCAGCAGCGTTAAAAGGTATGGTGCAAAAAGGGCCCATGACTGGATCATTTCCTGAAAAATGACAGGTCCTTTCAAGTTGAGGATGGACCACTGGATATTTTTAAGCAATTACAGGGCAATAGGAAATAGATATGGCTCAAGAACTATTGATAAAAATGTGTGTGAAGAGGAGAACTTTACAATGAGGTGAAGGTCAAGAAAAACAAAGACCACCTATTTATATTTTGTATCTATACATCAGAGGAGAGCAGATCAACTTAGTCTACTGACCATTTCAAACAATTACAAATTATAAAGCAGCACAGTTATAAATACTAAAATTCAATTACAGTAAAAACATTGCCTTGCCACATTATGCTAAGATTACATTAAACCAAAATAAAAGTATGCCATCTGGGAAACTATACACTGTTCTTTCTCCCTCCTCCCCTTTGGTCCTTAAATTGGAGAGCAAAGGATAAGAAAGTGGGGCAACCCAAAGTTATCTTTTTCTAACTCGCCTTCTACAAATAACCCACAGGCCAAACAGGCTACAGTGAGCAACATCATTCACAGCCCCCAATATAGAAGTTATTTGGTCATTTTTTAGAAAAATGAAGCCCAAATGGGGCCACAAAGAAACAAGATGAAAGTCTGTTGTATGTTTAGGGGAACTGGTGCCTTGAATAAGTAATCACAAACAACTAAAACTGGGTAAAAAGTAGAAAGTAGAAAAGTAGAAACTGGGAAAGGGGTAATGGATTGGTTAAAAATATAAACACATGTGATGATTAGGCAAAAACTTGTGTAAAAATGGAGGATTCATTATGGAAAAGATAGTAACGACTTAACTGGGGGAAAATAATATAGGGAAGTGTGGGGAGGGGGAGGGACATACTAAGCATGGTGATGTATGTCTCTTTTTTTATGTGTTGTGCAAAACTAATACACACACACACACACATACATATTGAAAAAAACAAAGGAGAAACTGGGAGGAGAATCACAAGTACCCTGCTTGGAAAGAACAGTTGGCTGGGGCCCTGTTTGGATTACTGTGATTTTTTTTAAAAAAACCTACTTGTGAGATTTACTATAAAATCAAAGGTTACAAAAACTCAAAGAAACACAAGAAAAATGTATTTCTAGTTCTGGCTAAAACTATTGTTGTTTTCCAATATTAATAAGGACATGAACAGCTTACAAATATTTCACAGTTCTGTTGCTTAAAGTTTGATTTTTCCAAAAAGAAATGCCTCTCCTCTCACTTTTCTCTCATTAAATATCTATTGAAGAAAGAAATCAAAAGTATTGTCCTTCTGCTCATTTAACTCTCTCCAAAAAGTCAGTAACCTCCTCTCTTAAGAAAGCAGTCATCAAGGGGTGGAACTAGTAGGTACATTCCTGACTGATACTGATAGGATACAATTCAGGAATGGGGCAGTGCAAAGTTCACAGACCTCACATGTTTAATTTATGCCTACAGCACCAAAAATGATACAAAGTGTGGCAGTTTTGCCCCCAGTACTCCTCAAGATGCCCTACTATCAGAAAAATGTAATCCACACAAACTTTGGCAAAAAATAAAACTGGAGGCATCATGACTTCACTTCTGGTCATGTGGACCCAAAAGATTGCTGGGGTGAAAAGTGGCTTCATCCCTTTTGCTGTTACCCACCCCTATTTTCAATGAAAATGAACACCTGACTCAATGGCAAGTGATTTCTCTAATTGAAGAATGTCAGGAAAGTATCCTGTTCACCCCTGTGGTAGTCTTAGAAATATGTATTTTATTAAATTATAACATTTTAGTAATTTAAAGTACAAACAACAGCAAAAACAAAGAAACCAATTCAACACATTGTTTCAGCAAGATACTAACTTATCTTTATACCTCTCCTATAGTGTATGGAAGTAAAATGGATATTTAGGTTGCAAATCTGTTGACCAGTGTAACTCTTGCCAGTGTAACTGGCAGCATAGGTATCATGAAACAGTAGGAGTCAAGTGGCTGTTGATACTGTGATGACTGGGTGGTAGAGATGGAAAGAATATTTGTAAATATTAGAAAAATGCTTGAAAAATGTGTTTCTCAATGATCTAGAAACCCTGACAGGGAGAACCCTGTCCTGGTGAGAATCTTTGTAGCTCTGGACTTGTTTTTCATGAAATCCACATGTAGCTTTTCTGTGCAGAAAACAGGATTTTCTAGTAGCAAACAGCATATTCTGGACAAACACTGTTCTTTCTTGCCTCACACCCCCCTCCAAAAAAAGTGCAATTTTTTAAAAAAACAAGCTCCTGACTACAGCATTTTTGTACTAGAACAACATTTTATGCACAGAAAGTGCCATTATGTGTAGAAATATTATTTTCTGTGCAGAAAATGGTTTTCCTGAACAGAAAATCCTGTTTTATGAGAAAAAAAAATACTACATGAATAATTTGCAAAGAATTAGGCCCTTTTCACATGTCGGGGGAGGAACGGGAGAAAACGCCCAAAAACAGAGCTTACCTCCAGCCGGGTAAGTCCGTCGCTGCGTGGAGCAGCGCGAGCTCGCTGCTCCACACTCCTCCGGCATCGCAGATGGCAGCTTCCAGTTGGTGGAGGTTCTCCACCAACCGGAGAAGCTCACCAGCCAGAAGCCCGCCCCCGGGCAGATCTGCAGGCACGCACTTGCGTGCGCCTGCAGATTCACTTTAGAGCCGGGAGACGGAGCGGCATGGGGCTGCGCGCTCCGTGCTTTTCAAAAACCTCTAAAAAGAGGTTTTTAAAAAACACGCAGCCCGGCTAGTTCCGGCTGCTCCTGAGTGGATTCTGTTGTGAAACTAGGAAAAGTAGTCCACGCCAGTCCACTCTATGGTGTAGACGATCTCCGTGGGAGGTCGCTCTACACCGTTTCCCCCCCACGTGTGAAAAGGGCCTAAGTCTCAAAGTGCAAACAGTCATTGATTTTCTTGCAGTGGGAAGAAAATTGCTAAAAGCACTTGTTGCATCTTTCAAGAATGAAATTAATGAAGAATTCCATCCCTACTAAGGGATGGGGAGAGGGAAGAGGCAAAGACAGCAGCTTTCTTTTCAAGGAGAAAAAGCTGCCCAGCCAGTACCCAAGTGGCTTGTAAATCAGCAGGACACCTTTGTCTGGCAACAGAGATGCTTTTCTCTGCTCTTCTGCTATGGCCACTATTCTGTATCATGCCACTCTAACCGATTGTTACACTAACATAAGCAGCAACTAGGTTCCAATCTGAAGCATTAGCAAACTGACTCCTCACACTCAACCATTTACGGCTGCATTTGCTCATTCAATTAACCCTAATGTATACTCTAAAACTGAAGTTTTGTGCTGGATTGAAATACAACATAATGCATAGAGATACAATGCTGAATAAGAAAATTAAAATTAAAAAAAAATAAAAAATCACATTGGTTGTTTAAAGTTTACCTTTCAGTGATTTTGTAGAAATTGATGAAATTAATATTTGTAATATACATGGGATGGTTCTGTTCCATTTCTTCTGTATGGCAATGCATATATGGGAACTATCAGTTTGACTATCCTTTGGTATATACTCCTATCTGCAGATATGAGGGAAAGGTCCAAAAGAAAGAGTCAGCTTTCTAATATCTTTTTAAAATTCCATTGGAATCGCCATGAATGAAGTTCTGAATGAGATCAAATAATACTATTTTAGTTTGCCCTATGTCGGGTCCATACAATTTCTTTTTAGTTACCTTCAGCTGCTGTTCTCCTTTTCTATAGACTATGATAACCTTTTATCACATTCATTGTCCCAACAGTCCCCTTTTTGGATGTACATTTGTCATATTATCATCCTTTCTTTGAAAAGAGCTCCACAGGAACTGAAGTACTATAAATTTGCTGGGTTTTTAAACATGTGCCATTCTTCCTGAATTGCTCTTTAGCATCTGACATGTTATTTTACTCTTCCTTTCTCCTTTTCTCTCTCTCACACTTATTTTTTTTAAAAGGACAGAGTTGCATCTTATCCCCTAATCCTTTTTATATAAAAAAATACTGTATACCTTTTGGAATGATGGCACCTCCTGACAACACAACGGAGATGAGAAAATTGGAAACTACATCAGAAAGGACTGCACAATCTGTTGTGACAACAGTGGAAGGATGCTCTAGTTTGCCTGAAAGTACCTTTGTTGTCTTCCTGACAGGAAGGAACAGAGGGTGGGGAAAAGAGCTTTTTGGCCTCTACCTTGCTGTCACTCAAATCCATATTTCTTATTTCTCTCCCCTCTTCTCCCTCTTGTTCCCTCTCTCTTTCTCAATCTCTCTCTCTCTCTCTCTCTCTCTCACACACACACACAAAACAAATACACAAGCAAAATGTGTGGAAACAAAAATGGAGCATACATTTACTATTACAATGTGAGTTCTTTTATACACTGTGCAATGGTATATGGCAAATTTTCACACACACAGACACCTTTCTGTTAAGGCTAAATTGAGAATCTTGGCAAGTTGTGATTTTCAAGTTAATGGTTGCCTTTTTACAGGTAGAAAAGCAGACAGGGCATGAGGAGTTTTCCAACCTTAGAGTCAGGTTGCCTTCACATAACCCTAAACTGATATAAAATTTGCTCAGCATCCGTTGAAACAGATATGCAGTCATACAAAACATTAGCTGAAGAATAAATTCATCAGCTATGGAACTCTAATTCTTTTTCTTCTTATTATTCAAAAGAAACCCTCAGAAGTTATTATAGTTGCTGAAACTGAAACCCTCAAATGTTACAACTATAGCCATCTTGGATCTCATCCCAAGAGAAAGGCAGGGAAATAATAAATACGTAAATGGTAAATAATGGTAGAACCTGTGTTTCATACAGAAAATACTCACTGAGGCCCTTTTCGCATGGCAGTGTACAAGCGAAAAGGTCCCTTGAGCGTCGCGTAAATGTCAGGAGTGGTCTGCATGATGCACTCCCATTTCCGCCACGCTCAAGGCCCTCAGGCACAGCAAATGCGCATTTTCTTATTTTCGGCTTTTAGCCGAAAATAAGCCGCATTTGCGCAAGGCTCACGGGCCTGGGCCGCACTCATCTGCAGTGCAGAGCCTCTGGAGCCGGGCCTGTTGTGCTTCCTCTCCTCAGTGCAGCCTACAACTCCCAGGCTGCACTGCAGAAAGAAGGGGCAGGGCGCGGGCGGAGCTCTCGCATGAGCAGAAAGGTGCTGCAGAGCCCAAGCAGCAGGGAAGCAGGAGGCTTGCGAAAGCTGCCTGCCCAGGTCTTTCATGCAAGGCCCACATGCCAGCAGCATGAGAAGGTAAGCTGCGGAAAGGGCCTGAGCTCTGCAAATCTGTTGTATACATAAAGTCTTTCGGACTAACATCCAAACTACATTACCAAGTAGGTAGTTTGTATTGCATGTTTACCAGCCATGGATGGCAGACACATGATACTATACTACTCAGCCTGAATTGGGTCAAGATATTAAACATTTTTGCACAATGATGCTCTTCTGCATCATTGCACTGCAATCACAGGTCTGGAAGGGAGTGTGTCAGCAACACTCCCCTCCGCACCTGCTCGCTCCATGTAGAAGGGAGTGTGATGGTGCCCCCTCTTCCTTCTGCAGTGCAGTCAGACATTTTCCATTGCTGTGCTATGGAAAGAAGCATTGCTATTGTGCTTCTGTGGCTTCTGCACAGCCAGGAAGGACAGGAGTACCGCCTGATTGCAGGCACAAAATGGATTTTTCCCGTTTCATGAAAATTGCTAGAGTGTAACACTTGGGGATGGGATGGCAGCAGGCTGGCAACGATGTCGTGTGGAAGCATGACCTGCCAACAGCTGCCATCTTGTTCCAGAAGTGTCACAGCCCCATCGTGCAGAAATGGCTTTTGTGAATACTGAAAGTATTTTGTATGGCTTTAATTTTTCCTTTTTACTATCCCAAGGCCACTTACAGGCAGCAGGAGGAGACTACATAGGTGATAACAGGTGTTAACCAGTCTTTGAAAGAAGGTCTTTTCTCACCAAGGATTTGAGACTGGCAGGGAAAGACTAATTCTGCACAGTGAGGGAAAAAATAACCAAACACTCTGCCAGTGTCTAAAGAATGCTACTGTCTCTACTACCTTCCTTCATGTACTACAAAGTATACATCTGGGTCAGAAGGGAGAGGCATCAGCATGGAGGCATTAAGGTGAGCATAGACCTCTTAGACTAAATAGGATTCAAACAAGAATTTGTCCCCCCTGATTCTACTTACGGCATAAGCACACACTTTTGTAAGCATTCTTCCCAAAAACTTGTGACATCTATATGTATGTGGATGAGACCAAAATCCATGTTAAAGGATTTTTTAAAACATTCTCTTTGCTATTTGTGTTAGGGATAGAATCATAAAACTATAGAGTTGGAAGAGGGCCTATAGACCATTGAGTCCAACCATCTGCTCAGCGCAGAAGTTTCATCTAGAACATTCCCAGGAAGTGGCTGTCCAGTGTCTTTTTGAACATGTTCAGAGAAAGAGACCCTACCACCTTCCATCGTCAAACTGCTCTTACTATTAAGAAACTCCTTCTAATGTTCAATTGAAATCTATTCTACTGTAGCTTAGAACCATTAGACCTGGTCCTACCCTCCAGAGCAGCAAAGAACAAACCTGCATCCTCCTCACTGTGACAGCCCCTTAGATATACAACCAGGTGACCCCTCAGTCTTCCTTTCGCCAAGCAGAACATGCCAGTTCCCTCAACCTTTCTTAATATGTTTTGTTTTCCATATATCTAATCATTCTTGTTGCCCTTTTCTGAAGCTGCTCCAACCTGTCTCTATCCTTCTTAGAACTGAACACAGAGAAGGAAGCTATCACATGGGTACATTCCATGCTCAAAATCCTAATAGCTGTGTCCCTAAGCAGATATTATTTAAACATTATAATATTACTTATTTGTTTATTTATTTAATTTATATCCCACCTATCTCCTGGAACAGAATACAAGGTAGCTTAAAACCAATTTAAACAAAAGGCCAGGAAAAAGAATGTTGATATGAATGTTAAAAAGCTATTAAACAAACAATTCCATTAAAAGCACAAATTTAAACCAGTTTAAAAAGCATTTAAAACATGACAACCAAAACAAAGAGATTAAAGTAAAATACAGCTAAAAAAAAACTGGTGTGAAAGTTAAAAAAACAGTTTAATAATTCTATTGAAAACACAATGTTAAACCAATTTTAAAACATTTAAAATGTAATAAAAGAAAAAAAATGGTACATACATAATACTCACACACATACACACACACACACACACAAATATATTTAAGATTAAGCTATTTATTTAACCATATACTTTGGCCTTGAAATGTGAAAGAGGAATTCACAAGGCTTTCTTGTTATGTCCAATGCAAAAATCTAAAGTGCAGGCTAGATCACAAAACCATCTAGTCCTTAGCTGATTTGATATTACTGGCCAAACAGTAGAGCATATATGCAGCTACTTTACTGAGCTACATGGCAAAGTCCTGGGTGCTGAACTGGGACTGGAGAACTGTACATGCAGCATTTGCTTGCAGGTGACATCCTGATACAGACGTCAACAAGAAGGCCCATCCCATGCATATCAATATTTGTCCTATGTAGTTAGAGTATATAGTGATATAACACAGGCCTACAGTCCATCACATATGGTGGTCCATTAATTACTTAAGTCTCTGAGATTTGCTGCCTGCATGGTCAACTGGCTACATTTGGCTTGCTGAATCATAAGTTGTGTAGGCCCAATCCAGGAATCACCATTTCAGTAAAGCCTGAATACTGTTGGTTAGCCCTAACTAAAGCAGACCTAGTGAATCAATTAGTGAACAGTGAATCAATACTTATGTAAATTTGGTTGGTCTACTGTAGTTGTAACTACCAACAGGATTCAGGTCGATGTCACTTGTCATTCTTTACTATGTTGTTTCCTAAACTAGTTGGAACTTAGCTGTCTGTACTACGTCCTGTTGCAATATGTTATAGAAAAGGTATCATATAGGAAGGTGAGTTCTTCAATACTCTCCTGGAGTATTATATAGCCTGATTTAAAATATTTGGCAGTATTAATGGCCAGTGGTGTTAAAGTGAATCTGTATAGAGGAAAAAATAGTTGGGGGATTTGTATTAGGAAACAAATAGTACAAATGAAAAAGCAGAGGGAAAGTAAATCAGAACTATGTTGTCAAGCATGATAAATTTAACCTAATGAAAAATGCATATTTAATTATACAGTTGAAAGATACTGTGGACACGAAACACATATTTAGTTCACGTGAGATACCTTTCTCTTTGTGAATATAGAAGAAGGTCTTATTGTTTAATGATCAAAAGATATGACACGTGAGTTTCCTTTCATCTTTTGTTTTCTGTGAATTTTATCTATTTTTATTATTAGGGTTTTTTTTAATCTTTTGCTGAAAGTAATTGGATTATAAGGAGAGACAGTATAGAAGTAGCACTTGTACTGTGTGATCACTGTCAGATATGAAGATGCTTGTCTAGATCACAACAATATTTAGGGACAGAAGAATGTCATTTGATCAATACTAGTAAACTTTAATTATATCTCTGCAACTCCCAAGATATTCACTTCATAAATCTAGTTAAAATTGAATAGGACAGAACAAGTGCATCATGCAAGTTATGGAGAAACAAGTTATTCTGTTGGATCCAACCCAAAAAGTCTTGAACCCCTTGTTTAACACTGAGTCAGCACTTCAACTGGTCTTGTGTTAACTAGGACTACCAATATGGTTTAGGCCTAAATGCTGAATAGATTTACTGTGGCATATATTTGTCTGAACTATTGTTAGCAGCTTCTTGTGCATGAAAGCCTTTAGTGAAATAACAAAGCAATCCTATACACGGCTACTCAGAATTAAGCCTCCTGAGTTCTATGGTACCATATGCAGGATTGTATAAACCTATTAACTGAGGGCATGATTCAAAAGGGGACATTCAGATAAAGTGAAACCTTTTGGTTCCATTCAGTGTCTATGTCAGTTAACTAATCACATGCTAAAAAACATGCCAATTGAAATAAATGTGTCTTAAAGATGGTTAGTTTAGGCTGATTATGCCCAGAATTGCTACTCATTAAAGCTAAAACATTCCTCCATTGATATAACAAAACTTGTAATAGATACAACATACATGTTTGTCAGTGTTTTCTGCTCCCATTGTCTTTTGAGTAGGATGCTTCTTGCCTTAGTGGTTGCCAGAGTTCACCTACAGGGATTGCATCTTGTTTACTGCACAAGACCTTCCTGTGGCTTCTGACATATTCAATCATGAAGTGCTGGGACTACAAAAGTGCCTCCTGGTATGTGTCTGTGTTATCTTCAAAGATTTCCTCTGGGTTCCATCACATCCTACTTGTATAAGTGGTTTTATTTTCTAAATAAGTTGGTGCAGATGTTTGGAGTTTGGTATCATGAATAGACTGAGGACATCTAACCGTATCTCTCAGTTTACTGTCTGCTTGCCTGGTAATTTGCCATTGATGAGGTGTGGTGGGATAGGCATGTACATGGAGGTTGAAACCAAACAATGCATTGTGCATGTGATGCATTGTGATGTTACATTTGAAGATCAAACCGTTAGATCATCTAGTAACAGCTCTAACACAAGACTTTTCAATTCAATCAGTTTGCCACATGCTACAGAATGCATTGAGGACATGGTGGTAGAGGACTGGAACCAGACCTAGCTACGTTACAGTAGACTCACTTAAATCATTAGGACCTAGGCCTTTTCTACACCTTACCTTATCCTGTCATCCTCTGGTCATGATCCTGGCAGGTCCTTTGGCAGGAAGGCAGCACAATGGGAACATTCCCCTCTGCACCCAATAGGGTCCCTGCAAAAAAAAAATAAAATAAGGGACATGCGACTTCCTTCTGCAGCACAGCTGGGCTCTTTCCCATACTGCTTTGGGGCAGGAAGCATTTCCGTTGTACTTACTGACCTTCTTTATGGCTGGGAAGGATGAGACCATTGCATTATCGGGGGTCATTGATGGAGAAACTCACTGCTCCCAACAGGAGAAGGGTGGGACCATGATGATGTCAAGTAAAAGTGTTAACGTGGTCCTGCTTCTCTCACATAGCCATGCCAGGATGCAGCTGTCCTGTGGAAAGTGCCTTAGAGTGCTAATAAGTTGCAGTGCATCTGCTAATACATCTGTTTGTCTATCCATTTGTTTTATAATATGCATCTGAAATGTCCAAAGTGGTGCAGTCTGTTGTACCACTTTATCTGCTGCTTGTACAGGCAACACACACATATTGAACCAGCACAGACATATGTGTAGCAGATACTTGTTGTATGTGTCCCATCTTCTACTGCCAGAAGTGGACAAAATTAAGGGCACTCTATAACTAAGTGAGCACACTTGTGCTTTCACCAAACCCTTCTTTATCCCTAATGTGTCAATAGAGATTATGGGTGGGTGGGTCAGATGTAGGTCAAAACCTGGCTCCCAAGTTTTCTTATTTATGCTGTGGTCATAGTTAGAGTACAAAATTCACATGCTTTGTCTCTGAGTTAGTACATTGACATTATATTTACCACCCAATTTAGACTCAATGGGATTGCATGGACTTTTATAATTAATCATTTAGGCCATTTCTGCACAAGGACACTCTCCTGCATCATCCCATAGATGGAGTTTTTCCATCAATGATATACCCTGTGGTTGTACTGGCTGGTGATGCGAGAATGGTGGGACCCTGACAACATAATGTGGAAGCGTCCTCATGGTCCCACTCCTCTGACATCCCTATGCCATGAGGGTGCCATCCTGTGGAAAGGGCCTTAGTTAGGCTATAATCAACTCCTTCTTTTCCTAGGATCTGTTGTAAGCCCAGTTATGTATGCAGACTAGATGATGCATCTCAGAACAGACATATAGGATCCAGACAGCAGGAGGCTAGGAAAGGAAGCTTATATAAATTTCATAACACCGTCTTCTTTTTGGCAATTTGGTTCACAGGGGTTTCTGTTCACATCACCCATACAAATTGAAGCATGAATGGTCCAATTGTGGTGGCCCTCATTCATTCTGGAATTGCCAACAAAGAAAAGCCCATTAAGCTAACAATAAAGACCAGCACTTAGAGTGCAAGGAGCTTGACAGTCACTTCCTCAAGATGCCAGGTCCAATTTGGTTAGACATGCTATTTTCATATTGCATGTCTGCTATGAAATTTCAGATGCCCATAATATATGTGATGGGTTTAAGTTCAGCTTTAGTGTTGTTCTGAAGATTTTCCACCTCACACTTGATGGTAATTCAAAACCAGTTAAGCATCTGCACAGTTAGAAAGTAGATTGACAGGGAAGTTCCTGAGGGAAGAGATTGTCAGATACTGTGCCTTAGACGTGGAACTGCTGAAAGGTAACATTACCTTTGCTTTCTTCTAATTCACACCAAGCATTTTGATGTTCTGGGCTTGTCACTTCTGCATGGATCAAATACCCCAGCGGGGTGTTTGGCCCCTTGTTTTGCTTTTGGAAGGTTCGGTGCACTGTCCACCTTACCTGCTTATGTATACAAATGGATATTATTTAACAATGTTGCCATGTCACAAATAAACTAAGAAAAGTCACTCTACAAGAGTTACAGGAGCAAGTTGGTTATCTTAATTTTGCATGCCACTTCTGCTTTGTTTTGGTGATGCCAGGATGAGTTGTACAAATTCCATCATAGACTCAGGGTTATAGCTGATACAAGAGCCAACATAGAGGTTAAGAGTGAGTTTTCTCTCCATTTCAATGGGGCTTCAGAGGATCTTCACATGTCAGTTTTCTTTACACGGAAATGATGTCAGAGTTTGTTCTGGTGTCAGGCATGTGAGGTAGCTCTTGGAATTTTTCCAAATGTGGTGACAGTTTGGTTATGGGCTGCTGAATTCACAATTTATCAGTCCTTTCTTGGTTACCATATGACTGTAGTCAGTGTCATTAATTTCTAGATCTCCTCATGCCACGTGCCTGGTCCAAGTCTTCATGGTTAGAGTTCTCCAGTATAATGTCTTGTTCATTGTGAATCATACAGCTGGTGTAAGTTATTGTTCATATCAGATGGAGCATTTTCATCAGCTGGCTGTAACAGTCCAGTCAGTATCACAGCAGATTTTAGCAGGACTGTAATCATTTGATGGAGTGAGGCCATGAGGGATGTTGCTGGTGTTGACCTTTTCTGCCAACACTTGGAGCGCTTCAGACAGCTTGCTCTCGATGCAGGCTCCAGTCCTGTCCTGATGCCCATGGACCTGTGGAGCCTTGGAGTGGTGAGATTATCTGAGACATTGCCTTTAGCTTTGTGTACTAAGAGGAGCTATCAGAAGGCCAGGAAGGAATTTGAGTTTTTAGTTTCATAGAATCCTAAAGCTGGAAAAGACCACAAGGACCACTGAGTCCAACCCTTTGCCATGGAGGAATACACAATCAAAGCACTTCCAACAGATGGCCATCCAGCTTTTGCTTAAAAACCTCCAAAGAAGAAGACTCCACCACACTCCAAGATAGCATATTCCACTGTTGACTGGTTTCACCATCAGGAATTTCTTCCTAACATTTAGATGGAATCTCTTTTCCTGTAGCTTGAATCCATTATTCTTTGTCCAAATCTATTAGGTGCAGCAGAAAACAAGCGTCTGACATCACTCCAAATATTTAAACATGGCTGTCATGTCACCTCTTAACCTTCTCTTCTTCATGCTAAACATACCCAGCTCCCTGAGCCTCTTCACAGGACATTTCAAATTTCAACAATTTGTCTGTAAAAGCTATATCATTCAGACATTAATTCATCAATTCATTTAATTCTACACTGTTCTTGCTCAAGTTTCAGAAGATCTCGATACATCACTCATTTTTCTTTCATCATCATCTCTTTCCTATGAAAAGCCTCTTGAGATTACACCCACCTAAGTGTTTTGATGCACAGCCTTGGTTTGAATCCTTTCCATATTCTTAACAAACCTTTTCTCACATAGAGATTATTAAAATCTCTGTTCACTTTAGCTTTGTCATACCACAGTGCCTATGCCACCCAAAGATCAGTTTATGTCCTTTTAGATCCAATATTCTTTTGAAATCTACCATGATTCACAAATGTCTTCATATTATAGATGGAATAAATTTGAGTTTCAGAGAAATGTGAATGTGGGAGAAAGTGAAAATGACAGCTTTCTCAACCTTAATTAGCACATCAATCCCTCTATATGGATTTCTATCTTCCAAATGTTTTTGGTATGTGTGTTTTTCCCTCTTTGACTTGCTGTTATGTCATATTGTTATTCATGTTTCCACAGAACTGGAGACTTGCTATCATTATAATTTTTTTTAAAAAGGAAAAAAGATCCAATCCCACTGATTACTGATCAATCAAATTATGAAGTACATTAGCAAACTTTATACCAACCGCCTCCCTGAGAAATTAGCTGGAGCAAGAAGAAGAGGAGGCTATCACTCTTTTTAACTTCTATATTAATTTACTGGCCAGAATTTTAGCCAATATTAGTTCCTGTCTTCCCAAATGGACAAATAGATCTCTATCACACCTCTAGTATGCTGACAGTGCTCTTGTCTCTGAAGAGTATTGGTCTAATGCACCTTGTAAGAACTCTGGTCTCTTACTACAAAAATGAACTGCTGACTATTAACCATGCTGAGCTTAAGGTCTTAGTTTTTACTAGGAAGAGGATTAAATGTAGATGGCAAATCAATGAGTCTCCCATTGAATGGGCTATAGCCTATAGATACTAGGGTAATACTCCAATTCATCTAGTTCCAGAAGTCCACAAACAAAAAATGCCACAGGGAATGTTTAGAGCAGTACAAAGGCACTGCTTCATTTTTTTTCTCCCAAAGGGGCCATTGTAATCATTCATTTATGCAGGTATTTACAGTGAAGGTTACAGCCTACATATTGTGTGGTTCTTGGCTTTGCATCTCTGACAGCAATGCTCCCTTTTGAAACCTGTGAAACTAAAATTCTGACAGCTATATCTGGAGTTCTGAGTTGTGTGGCCAGTGTAATCTTCTGCCTAGAGGCAGGGCATTCACAGATTTATATGATAAAACTCTGATTGAAGTTGATTTTTTCTCCTGTGGGTTTGACCACATTGAATCTAACCTATGTCTTTCAGAAAAAACAAAAAGGGGCTTATTCACACTGCATGATTATAGCACTTTGCTCTCACTTGGAACTGCCAAGGTTCCCTCCTATGGAGTCCTGGGGTTTATGGTTTGGAGAGGCATTAAGGAGTTCTCTGGCAGAGGATTCTAAATACCCCTCCCTAAACTGCAGGTCTCAGGATTCCATTGGATGCTGCCATGACAGTACAAGTGGAATCAGAGTGCTGTATCAGTGTGGTGTGAAAGGGCCCCAAGGACTCTAAATGAGAATGTAGAGAATCTTGTATTTACTCCAGATGCTTCTAGAAATTTTGGTTATAGTAAAACTAAAGCTATTGTCCAATAGTAAATTTGGGAGATAGAATTTCAAAATCTCTTAAGTATTGCCACAGTGTACCCTAATTCCAAGGATAATAGAGTGTCATTGGTGCCCACAAATTACTTGGCAAACTTGACCATTGAGGAGGGTCCCTCATAAAACCTAGGATCATGCCCTTCAAAGAGGAGGAAGTGGAAATATTTGGATGCATTTTATTACCTTTACTGTCAGGATGCCATCTATATATGTTAATGGAATATTTAGTGTGTAGCACATAGTTGAAGTAGCTGAGAACTGTTAGGTAAACAGTGCCTGGCATGGGAAAGGAATGCACTGATAACAGCCTCCAGATTCCCAGGGACTTCTGATGAGGGAGGGGCCTCAGAGGATCTTAAGCTCAAATGCTTTTGCTTTCCTTCAGTCTTTGCACTAAAGTTATTACATGTACTTCACTCCAAATAAACACTTTTATGTATTGTACTGTTTGTGCATGGATTCTGTTCCTGACAGAATGCGAAGACTCATAATCTAACTCTGCAAAATGTTACAAGACATTGAAGAAAACCCACAGCAGGAAGGACCTGCTGGAGCTACAGCGACTGGAAGCTTGGAACAAGCTGAGGGGGCTGAAGAGGTCCCAACTTTTACATTGGATGTCTGAGTGGAGGTGCTCCCAACGAACCCCATGACCACTCCTGTCTCTGGACAAACCTGGGCCTGGGGGGAATGTCCCAACATGATGAGATCACAACGCCGTCGTGCCACCTAATGGGACACTACAGGAAGTGAGGCCAATTTAATGGAACAACTTTTGGCTAAAGAAGAGGAAGACGACGAAATGTGCATTGAGATGGCAAAACTGCATGCTCAGCTAGCTGACTGGAGGAGTCTAGTGCCCCAACTGGGCAGGATTCAGCAACCAAATGCCGCTGCAGTGGCAGTGGTCCTGCAGATGGGGCCACTTCCCCAACCAGGGCCCAGACCTTCCAAGAGATGAAAGCTATTTATGACAGAAATGGAGCGACCCTCAACTACTTCCTTAACATCACCTCCAACTACATGGCAGACTATGGCAACAGCTTTAATGACGATGCAGCCAAAGTCAGATACCTGAGCCAGCATCTGAAAGGAGAGGCTTTGGAATGGGTTACCACTTTATTTGACATGAGAGCTGAAGAGACAGCAGATCTGCAACTGTTCATGAATAGACTCAGAGAGTGGTTTGAAGACCCCTTCATCCAAGACCAGGCCAGACACCAAGTGAGGAGATTGTGCCAAGGGAAAGGGACTGTTGAAGAATACGCCCACAAATTTAGGAGACTAGCTGCTAAAGTCCCAGAAAGGAATGAAAAAGTCCGGAAACAATTCTTTCAGGATGGGTTGAACCCAAACATCCTGGACAAGTGCCTTTCCCAAGGGAACCCTGCAAGCTTGCCGGGCTGGATGAGACTTGCTGGAGAAGCGGGGAGCATGCTAGAAAGTGTCCACCTTCCTCAGCAGAGGCAAACCCAAGAGACCAGATGCAGGACCACTGGAGTCAGAAAACTTGGTGGTCTGAACAACCAAGAGAGAAAAAACGAATGAGAGAGGGGGCTTGCTTCAATTGCAGGAAAAAAGGTCACATTGCCACAGAATGCCAAAACAAAGGAAAACCAACTGAAAAGAAAAAGAGACCTCCTCCCCCTCCCAAACCAGCACCTCACAAAAGCGAGACCCCAAAGCCACAAGCCAAGCACTCAGGTGACGGATCCTTCATGTGTACTTGTGATGAGAGTTCCCTGTTTCTCACTGGCTTTGACAACAATGAATGGACTCAAGACCAGACCACAAATGTAAGTACAACCAACTCTCATCATGTCTTTATTACAGTCCAGTTACAAGGAACTTTAAGGACTACAAAGCCTTAGTAGACTCAGGCTGCACTACAAATTTATCGGACCTTCTAGTGGTCAAAGAACTGCTAATCGAGTTTGAACTGCTGAAGAAAGCCATTAGTCTCATGCAAATGGATGGCTTTTCAATGATGGGAAGACCACTCAGTGTCCTTGGAGTCAACTGGTTAAAACTTTATAACCCCAAAATCAGCTGGTCCAAAGGTTAGCTGAAACCTAGGTGGAAGGACACTAGGACCCCACAGAACCCCGCAGTAGAGGCAACAGAAAAGACCATGGCACTGGAATTGAGTGCCAAGAAACTACAAAAAATTCCCAAACAATACTGAGACTTGCAAAAGGTTTTTAAAGTCCATGAAGCCAACAAGCTCCCACTTCACAGAGATTTGACTGTAAATTAAGACTTGTAAAGGGAATAAAAATCCCAAAAGCCAAAATATACCTTATGACCAGGCAAGACCTAGCAGCATTGTGAAAGTTCCTAAGCAAAAACCTGCAACGCAGTTTCATTAAACTGTCCTCCTCCCCAACTGCCAGCCCTGTCTTCTTACAGCAAAAATGGGATGTGGGGGGGACAGGGACCCAAGGCTCATTGTGAACTATAACCTAATTAACCAAGCATTGATCCTCAACACCTACCTAATTCTTCTCACGGTGGACATAACAGCACAATTAGTTCACGGAAAATATTTTACCAAACTAGATCTCCAAGAGGCTTTTCACAGGATCAGAATGGCCCCTGAGAGCAAATGGCTTACTGTCTTCTCAACTCCCCTTGAAAATTACCAATGGACTGTACTTCCTTTTGGATTGCAAGCAGGTCCTGCTATTTTTCAAATGTTTTTGAACTCTGTGCTGCAGGAATTCCTTTACAATGGTGTCATGGTATACTTGAATGACATACTGATTTACTCCATAACCCTCCCCAAACACATGAAACTAGTCTGCAAACTGTTGCAAAAACTGATTGACAATGAACTATATGTTAAATTATCTAAGTGTGAATTTCACACATAAACATTTGATTACCTTGGATACAGAGTTTGCAACAATACTCTAAATATGGACCCTTCTAAAATTCAGGCAATTGTGGAATGGCCCATTCTGAAGACCCGGAAACAACTGCAGAAGTTTCTAGGATTTGCCAACATTTACTCCAATTTCATTGACAATTTTGCCACAATTGCACTGCCTTTAACAGACCTCCTAAAAACAACAACCGTTAAAAAGAAGCAGGACACCCCTGCCATAAAGAAACTGCTATGGATTGATGTTTGCCAAACTGTGTTTGATGAACTTAAACAAATGTTCACCACTGAACCATTGCTCCTTTTCCCGAATCTGGAAAGGAAAATTCATAGTGCAGACAGATCCCTCCAGCTTTGCAATGGGTGCTGCATTACTACAACACGACAATAATGGACACCTAAAACTCTATGCGTTCATCTCACAGAAATTCACACCAACCCAACACAAATGTCTAATATGGGGAAAAGAAGCACTGGCTATTCACTTCGCCCTAAGTACCTGGCTTCACTTCTTGGAAGAGGCCAAGCTGCCTTTCGAACTTTGGTGTGATCACTGAAACCTTGAGACACTAAAAGCTGCCAGGAAATTGAACCCCAAACAGGCTCGTTGAGCCGAATTCTTTCAACACTTCAACTTCAAAATAATCTTCAAGCCTGGAAAGTCCAACACTCTTGCTGATCCTGTCTCAAGACTCCCTAACCATGAAACGCCCACAGATACAACTGAACCTAAGCAATGAACGCTATTATCCCCAGACACACTTGGACTTGAGGTGACCACACATGCACAAACACATCTGCGTTCCTCCATATCCTTGACTTTCAACTCTGACCTGCTCACTTCTCTAAAAGCCAGTTGCATTGGAGATGAATGGCTGAAATCGCACCCTACCCTAGTGACCTGGAAGGATGGTGCTGTCTTGGTCAGCTCCAAATTATATGTGCCTCCCCAGTGTAGACCCACAATTCTCAAAAAGCACCACAACCTTAAATCTGCATGTCACTATGGCTTTCTCAAAACTCTACATGTTGTCAAGCAACAATTCTACTGGACCGCACTTCACAAGGATGTTCAAGACTTCATTAATAATTGCGCCACACAGAAAGATGAGAACCTACATCAAAGAGTTACAGATATTTTGGCTTCATATATAGGACAAAGAAGAGGAAGATTTGAACTTGAAGTTGATAAGGTCTTCAGGATTGAATCGGCAGTGGCGAAGTGGAAAGACCTCCCTCATGACATAGTGGTTTATTTCACTTGGGAAAAGGCCCAGGATTTAATTATGGAGCAAAATTACAAAGAAAAATTAATTGTTGACAAGACTGAAATTAGAATTTTCAAAAATGTACTGGCAAGTGTACTGAGATCTAGAAGAGAATATACATTTCTAAGTAAGAATCTCCAGTCTCTAAACATAAGATACAGAGGGGAACTGCCTGAGGGACTCTCTTTCTTTTATGTCGGTAAGAAGCAAAAGATACCTTTGGTTCAACAAGCTTTAGAATTTCAAGAAAAACAATTAAAAACTGATTCCAAGGAAACATGAGCTGATACTAAGAAAATATCAGAGAAGACACCAGAATCTAAACAAAAAAGGACTGGCAGTAACAGAAGAATCAAGTCTGATGTCTGAAGAAGAGTTGGAATTGGCAGAACCAGAGGAAAAAAGGAAAAAAAGGGAAGTAGAGATAAAGAACAAGATAAAATGAAGATTAGTTTGGAATGTACATGGAATCAATTCACAGACAAGAGAAGGCAGATTTTCCATCATTTAGAAAGATTAAGACCTCAAATTACCATTTTACAAGAGACTCATATTAAGTTGAATCAAGAAAAATGTTTGTACAATTCAAAAGTAGAGAAATGTTTTACATCCTCATATTTGAAGAAAAAAAAGGAAGTGGTAATATATATCAAAAAAAGCATTGAAGCCAAGGAAATTTTTAAAGACAATGAAGAGAGAATGCTGGGAGTGGAAATTCAAAAGAATGGGGAAAAGATCCTATTGGTTGGAATCTACACCCCAAATGAAAATAAGACAGAATACTATAAGAAATTGTGGGAAAAAGTATCAATATATGAATATGAGGACTGGATTCTCATGGGAGACTGGAATGGAGTTCAAGATGATAACTTAGACAAATCAGCTTTAAATACTAAGAAAGAACAAGTAAAAAAAAGGGAAATTACCAAACATTTTCTTTGAAATGTGTGAAGAATTGACTGTTATAGATGCTTGGAAAAACATTCACCCTAGTGTAAAAGATTTTACTTTTTTCTCTGAAGTTCACAAAACTTGGTCCCCAATTGATATGATCTTGATTTCAAAACATCTGCTAACAGAAGTAAAACAAACAAAAGTGAAATCTGATCACCATCCGGTGATCTTACAAATGAAGGACAAGAATAAACAGTTTCAGTGGTGATTAAATGATAGTTTGCTGAACGATGAGGAAATTATCAAGAAAGCGAAAGAAGCTTTGAATTTCTACTTCCAAGAGAATACAAAAGATGGAACAAGGATGAAAACATTGTGGGATGCACTGAAAGCAGTAATGAGAGTTTTTTTCATCCAGCAATGACAAATTCAAAATAGGGCCCTTTCTGCACGGCATTTGCCATGCGAAAGGGCATCTGGAACATCATGCGATTGTGAGGAGCAATCTGCGTGAGGCACTTGCAATCGCATGGTGCTCCAGGGGCCAGCAGGCACCAATCGTGCACCTTTTCATTTTCAGCTAAAAGCCGAAAATGGTGCACAATTGCGCATTGCTCCCAGGCCCCATGTGCATTTACCTGGTGTATGGAGCCTCCAGAGAAGTGCCAGTCATGCTTCCTGCCCCAGCGCAGCCTGGGAAACTCCCAGGCTGCACTGTGGAAGGAAGAGGCGGGGCTCTCATGCCAGCAGGCAGCTCGTGCAGAGCTGAAGCAGCAGGAATGTAAGAGCCTCTCGCCGGAGGCTGCTCACGCAATCCCCACACCCCAGCGCCAGAAAAAAGTAAGGTGCGGAAAGGACCTAAAAAAAGGTGAGAAATATACCAAATCTTACTGACAAAACTCCAAGAAAAGGAAAAGGAACAAAAGGCAAATCCATCTCAAGCATCACTACAACAGGGGATCAAAAAAATACAGAAAGAAATGGAATTAATTACAACTGAAGAGATAGAGAAAAAGATGAAACATATGAAACTGACCCACTTTGAACAAGCAAATAAAAATGGAAAATGGTTAGCATATAAACTTAAGAAGGGGAAGGAAAGGAATCTGATTTTAGAATTACAAGATTGCAAAAAAGTGATCACACAACATGATAAAATAAAACAGAAGTTTGAAGAATATTATACTAAACTATTTCAAGGAAAAAAACCCCTTCAACAATATGGAAAATACTTGTTCGGATATTTTGAGAAAATAAACATGTGGAAAGCATTGGTGGAAGCGCAAAATCAATTGAATAAACCAATAACAATAAATGAGATAGAAGAAGCTATAAGAGATTTAAAAGTTGATAAGACTCCAGGACCAGATGGTTTCACAGCTCTATATTACAAGAAATTCATAAAAGAATTGATCCAACCAATACATGCAGCTATGGCAGAAATAAAGAAGCAAGGAAAACTAGAATCCTGGGGCAAGTCAAATATCATATTGATTCCTAAAGAGGTGACAGATAAAAGAGAAGTCAAAAACTATCGACCAATCTCCCTGTTGAATATAGATTACAAAATTTTTGCAGCAATACTAGCAAAGTGGATGAAAAAAATACTACAGGATAAGATCCAAGAGGGACAAGCAGGCTTCTTACTTGGCAGACTTATGAGAAATAATGTGAGAATATTACTTGATGCAATTGAGTATTATGATAAGAACCCAGGCAAGAAAGTAGTACTCCTCTTTCTCAATGCAGAAAAAGCATTTGATAATGTTTCTTGGACATTTATAAACAGGGTATTGAGAGAATATGATCTTGGAAAAGACTTCTGCAAATGTATAGAGATGATTTATCAAGATCAATCTGCAAGATTACTATTAAATGGAGACATTTTGATGAGCTTTCCTATACATAAAGGGGTAAGACAAGGATGCTCGCTGTCACCATTAATATTTATTGCAGTTTTGGAAGTATTATTAAATATAATAAATGAGGACTCACAGATAAAAGTCTTGAAAGTAATATAAAAAAAAGGAACTGAAATTAAGAGCCTTTGCAGATGATGTTATAATCTTCTTAGAGGACCCAAAAGACTCAATCCAAAAGTTGCTGGAAATTTTGCAAGGTTTTGGACAGATGACAGGATATAAGATTAACAAGGAAAAGACAATGGTAATGGCACTAAATACGTCAAAAAAAGAACAAGCTGAGCTGGGGAAAATGTCAGGACATCAGTTAACTGAGAAAACAAAATACTTAGGAATTTTTGTAACAAAGAAGAATCAAGAATTATTTGGTCACAATTACCAAAAGACATGGAAAGATATAAGAAGTGATATGGAGAAATAGAATAAACTAAATCTATTCTTTCTGGGAAGAATCAATGCTTTTAAAATGTCTTTATTACCCCAACTTATGTCCGTTTTTCAAAAGTTACCAATAATAGGAAGAGAAAAAATATTTAAAGAATAGGAGAAAGATCTTCAAAAATTTATTTGGCAGGGAAGAAAGCCAAAAATAAGATTTAAAACATTACAGGATGCAAAAGAGAGAGGAGGATTTGATTTACCATCATTGAAGATGTATTATTATGCCTGTTGTTTAGATTGGATAAAAGATTGGATTATTTTAGAGAAATCATCAATAAAAGAATTGGAAGAATTGGATAATAGATTTGGATGTCATGGTTATCTGTGTTATAATAAGGTAGCAGTGAATAAAGAATTTAACAATCATTGCATCTAGAAAACATTATTAAAGATTTGGTTAAAAATAAAGCAGAAATATTATATAAAACTCCCAATTTGGACATCACCTCAAGAAGTGTTCAAAATCACCCCAACAAAGCAAGGAAAATTATTATCATATCAAGACATACTGAAATGGGATGGCGATAAACCTAGAATGAAAACAGCAGAAGAACTGAGGGCTGATGGACATGAATTAAACTGGATTTATAATGGATCAAAAACTATATGGTTTTGAGAGAAAAGAAAATGAACTAGAGTTACTGTTGAAAGACAATCACAAGAAGAGACTCTCCAAATTTTACAAATTGTTATTGAAGAGAGAAATGGGACCAGATATAATAAAAATACATGATAGTTAGATGGGCTCAAAATGTGGGGCATCCAATTAAATTAGAAGACTGGGAAAGAGTGTGGAAAGTAGACATAAAATTTACACCAAATTTAAATTTAAGAGAAAATTTTTATAAGATGCTACATAGATGGTATAAGACCCCAGAAAGACTACAAAAAATAACTAAAAATGGGGATGCGAAGTGTTGGAAATGTGATGAAAAGATAGACTCTTTCCTTCATATGTGGTGGACTTGCCAGATGGCAAGGAAATTTTGGAAGGGGATACATGACGAAATTGAAAGAATTTGTAATGTGAATTTTGAAATGATGCCGGAATTTTACTTGTTAAATATGATAGGCCAAAATAGGGAGGTTAGAAGACACCAGAAGATACTATTGTATTTGATGATGGCAGCGAGAATAACATATGTTCAACACCGGAAAGAAAAGAAAGAAATCAATCTAGAAGAATAGAAATCAAAGGTACTGGATATGGTAGAGACTGAAAAATTAGCAAAGTCTTTGAAAAAAAAACCCTATCCAGAACTTTGAAAGGGAATGGAAAGGGGTAATAGAATGGTTAAAAATATGAACTTATTAGAGGATGGAATAGCTATTTTTTTTGTCTGTATAAAAAGTGGAAGATAATATATAACTTAACTGGGGAAGAAAAACATGGAAGTGGAAGGGAGGGATATATCCACAACAGTGATATATATCCTGTTATTGTATATGTGTAAAACTTTAATAAAATTCTTTCTAATCAAAAATAATTGCACCACATGCAACACCTGCAAAACTAGGAACTCTAAAGTGCATGGACTTTTGAAACCACTCCCACCTTGTTCTAATCCATGGGACACCATTTCTTGGGACTTCATCATAAGTCTACCCAACAACCAGGGCTGCCATGTCATCTGGGTCGTCACGGACAAATTTTCCAAGCAATCTCACTTCATTCCTCTCAAGAAAGTTCCCACGGCAGAAAAACTGGCCCAATTGTTCATCTCTCACGTTTGCCGTCTGCATGGGACCCCTCCTGTATCATATCTGATAGAGAACCAATATTCACTTCCAAGCTCTGGACTTCTCTCCTAAAATCCCTTGACATCAACCAAAAGCTCAGCAGTAACTACCATCTGCAAACTGATTGACAAACCAAATGCATCAATTAATCTCTTGAACTGTTTTATTAACTCTTCACTGTCTTATTAACTCCAACCAACCCATTGGCTTTCCCTCCTACCATTCACCAAATTCGCCTGCAACTCTGCAAGGCATGCCTCCACTGGAAAATTCCCCTTTGAAGTTGTCTACAGAACTGAATTTAAACAATTTCCCCCTATCACTCCTAATGAGGCATACCCCCCCCCCTCCAATGCTTGGATCCAGCAAATTTTTGGCACCTGAGACTCTGTCCACTCTGCCATTCAGTCTTCCAAAGCTTCCCACAAATGCTTCACTGACAGGAAAAGATAGCAAAACTCCATCTACAAGCCTGGTGCCTTGGATACCTGTCTACCAAAAACTTAAGTTTTGAAGGTCTATCTAAGAAGCTTGCTCCTAAATTTATTGGCCCCTTCCCTATCAAAAAAGCCATAAATGACATGACTTTCGAACTCTTTTTGCTTGCTAAATATAAACTCATTCACCCTGTTTTTCATTGCAGCTTACTGAAACCGTCCCCTGCTTCGAACTCTTCTCTGACTGATTCTGGCCTCCCGGAAGTATCACCTATGATTCATCTCTAACTTGAGACTCCCCAGTTCTTTCTTTCAGAGTTCACTATAAACATTGCTCTGTAAATTTTGATATTAAATCCATCAACTGCCTGGTTCCATTTTGGTTCAACTGGAGCTTCTCTCATTTATGCTTTCTCAAATGTTCCTCAGTGCCTGACATATCCAGACATGTTCTTCCCAGTGCCACAATCAAATGTATATGTTAAGACTTTCTATTTGGAAAACCTCTCTGTTCAGTTGGCTCTGTACATTGAACAGCCAGCATTTCAGACAAAGCTATCTTGGAAGTCTTTCATGGAGTGTAGATACCAGGGCAGGGCAGGTGATGGCATTGACTTTCCAAATAAGAATTCTGCTCCACATAAAATTTTCCTTTTATTCCCAAATTTCTAGCAATGCAGAGAGAGAGAGAGATTCAAAGTTGTTCACACCTAAAAAAACATATTTGGTGTGTATTTTGGTAATTTTGCCTGCTCCTTTTTTTGAGATTTCTAAACTGTATTTCTCAATACATAATTGAAGTTTTAAGTTACTGCAATGCTATACCTTTGGGGGATGAAAGAAAATTTCATTATGGTGGAGTAGAATTCTTAATTTGGGGGCAATCCTCTTATAATGTTCACCTTGTAGCTATACCCGTGGTTCTTGGATTTATTTTCAAGTTCGTACCTGGTGACTAATTTTTGCTGCCAGGACTGCACTACATATTATTGTTGTGATGGACACAACACAATCTACTTTTGCATCAGAAGGCAAAACCACGCATCACAAACCCAGCTGTCTCTGACTCCAATAATAGATTTTCTACTACCAAATAACCCTCCCTTGGAGACAAATCCTCTGCAACATAGGATATCAGTTAATTCCTGAAGGAACAGGTTCCGGAGATGAGATAATTTCCTTCTTCCTCAGAATTGATGCCTCCTTCCATGAGACCCTCATCTTCCATGACACAGAGACTTGTCACCTTGAGATGCTGCTGCTGCTGCTTAACTCACAAAATGCTTAACTTGTCTGTCTGTGTGACTGTTTCTGTTGATGGTTTTTCACCGTATATGAGATGCTTTATCAGCTGGAGGTATCTCCTGCACCAGGACTAATGGAACTGGGCTCCCATACAAACTTACCTTACTTTTATGTTTTTAAACTTTTGCTGCAGTCAGTTTGATAAATAAGCCCTCTCTTTAAAAATTGTTCCTGTGTACCTTCAAATCATTTCCGTTACAACAACCCTAAGTGACCCTATCATGGGGTTTTCTTGGCAAGATTTGTTCGGAGATGTTTGTCTTCCTTTGCAGCTGAGAGAGTGACTTGCCCAAAGTCATCCAGTGGGATTCCATGGCCATGTGATGATTTGAACCCTGCTATTCAGAATCACAATCCAATGGTCAAACTACTACACCACAGTGGCTGTCCCTTAAATATAAGAGTGTGTGAATCAACTACAGGGCTACACCAGACTCTGGCAAGGGGAAATGTAAAAGGGGATTTAGGTCTGTTTAACCCTTCCCCCCACTGATGAATTGTGTTGGGGGAGTGGGATATGACATATTTCACCCATCCACAAATCTGGATGCATGTGTAGGATTAAAAAAAAAAAAAAGCCTGATTATGGGACTGTGACATGAACTGCTACTGAGCTCTGTGTGTGAAAACTTCACAGTGCCATTTAATAGGCTCTGTTCTTTAGCGGCACATTCCAGTGGGTCAAGAGGGTCAAGCATGATTTGCGAGCTCTGGCTGGTGCGACAAGTCAGAGCTGGCCACAGAGGCACTCAAAGACTGCATTACCCATGGATGGCCTTATGAAGTTGTGTTGCCCCCACACACCCAGAAGAAGATTGATGGTTCATGATCTCTGTTTGAGATGCCTCTATTGTAGCCTGTCTTCAGTTCCAACTCACATATCTCACCCCTGGGCCACAGGATGGTATAATTGATGTTCAGCATGCCTCAAGGGGTTAAAAGATTAATGTTCCACAAAGGTATCAAGCAAGCTGCAGGTTTTAGGAGTTCGGCTGAGATCTGTTGTATTACATTTCACTAAGATGTACAAAAAGTAAATTGTGCAAGAGAATATAATATTGAGAGCCATTTCAAAGAGGATTGCATGGAGTTATTTAAACTGTGTTACGTCTGGTATTATAAATGATTAATATAGTGTTGTATATTTGGCCGTTGAAAAAAAGAACAGTATCATATGGCATACACTACTAGAAGAGGAGCAAAAAAGATAGAAGTAAGCATGATCTAGTAGGTGTGTGTGTGTGTGTATGTATGTATGTATGTATATGTGTGTGTGTGTGTGTGTGTGTGTGTGTGTGTGTGTGTATGTTGATATTAGATCAGTCTGGGAAGCAATAGTTCAGCAGTATTCTTTTTACGTGCCTTTGGGCATACCATCATTACCAGCTTCAGCTGTGATAGGGGAACAATAGTGACTGATTACTACAGTAAGCATGAAGATAAAGAAAATGCAGGTGATAAACCATTTGGTGCTTTAAAATTGTTTTATAAGAAACACCTATCTAATCCCCATCTTTCTAGCATTTTCTCAAATTCCAGTGCAGTCGTTCCCACCATAGTGAATTCTAGAACTCAAATCCTGTTGATGCACTACTACCAGTGCAGCAATGCTGGTGTAGGTAGTGGTGACAGGAAGAGGAAAAAAGCCGCAGGTGCCAGAACCTATGAAGGAAGTAAGGCATTGGAAGAAGAGGTTACTCAGAGCCAGCAAATTTTTCCATGCCATTGTTTGACTCATTGATTAAATGATTGATTGATTTAATGATTTCAACTAACTAACCAACCAACTAGCTCATTAACAGGCAAACAAACAAACAATCCACCTTTCCCCCAAGATAGGCCCCTTCTCTTGCTCGTACCGTCTGATCTTGGAAAATAATGCCGCTACTCATGGATTTCTGCAGGATTCTGGCCCAAGTGTTTTGAACAGCAGTTCCCATCATTCATACCCATTGGCCAGGATGGCTAAATCTGATTTGTGCTGCAGTCCAAAGACTCTAGATGGTACTGAGTTTGGGATGTTTCCTATAGAATGATGAAAAAATGCAACCTGAGACACAGCTGGGAGGTGGCCAAACCTGGGAACCATTCTCACTACATAGTTACAGTATTACAAATTCCACTTTAAGTGCCAAGGCTGTGCCTTAGGGAACCCTTGGGTATGCCATTTGGTGAGGCACAAGAGGAGCTCCTTGGCTGAGAATTTTAAATGCCTCTCCCTCAACTGCCAATCCCAGGATTCCATGAGATGTTGGCATGGTGGATAAAGTAGAATATAATGCTATAATTGTGTGATGTGAATGGATCTGAGGTCTTCAGCCCAGATCCAAACTAGTAAGAGACAGAACTAATTTAGATCCCCATCTCGATGTTTTTGAGCATTGTCCCTTTTCTTTCTCATAGAAAGGTGAATGGTTGCTATCCATCCCTATGAGGTCATGGTAAGCACTGCGCTTGGGAACAATATTGATGACGGAGAGAGAGAGGAAGCAGAATGTAGTATATGTGGTGTGTTATGTGTGGGCCTCAGTGCTCAAACATACATGGATGTATACGTGTGCTTGTACAGTGTGTGTGTGTGAGAGAGAAAGAGAGAGAGAGAGAGAAGAAAGATGGAGAGATAACAGGATATGGATGTATGAATGTTTTGGTATCCCTGTCTTTAGGTTTTGACCCCAACCACTTTCCCTGCAAAGAAGGCAGACCTCCAGAAGGGAAAGGTTCTCTCCCTTTGTAGTAGATGAATTCGAAGAAGAGAATATGTCTTTGTTGCCATATAAATACTCTCTTCTCAGTGAACATTCTATCAAGGACACTATCAACAATGACATATAAAAGGTAATTATGGGCTTTGTATGGAGAACTGTGTAACGTTAAACATCAAAATGTGAATGGATGTACCAGGAGAGAGCAAGTGACTATTTCTTATCTGATTTAAGAGTGAAAAGTTATGCTGAAGAATAAAACTTGTTAATTAAGACCTTCAGTTTTTGAATGATGCTTAAAAATTCTCTCACTGAAGTTGGAAATTAAGTTAATTGGGAGCAGTTGGCATATTAGCATAAATGTCACAAGTGATGATACTGAAATGTTAAGAAATGGCTTGACCCTCAGAAGACATTGTGATTAAAATTGCAGTTCTCTTGATGTAGGAACAACAGTAGACTTCGCCCTTATGGCCTCGCTCATTGGGGAACCTCTCAAAGGAAAATCTGCCCTTGATTTCAGTTGCATTTGTGTGTAGCAACAACTGTGTAAAAAAAAAAAATGAAAATAGATTTATGTGGTACTCTTCCTCTGTGGTTCTCAAATAATTATGGACATACTAGTATAGCTCCTTCATGCTCTATATTCAGTAGTATCCCATCAGTCTGCTTTCCACAGCACAAAGATAAATTGCAAAAGTGAAGCATGCATTCTCAGAAACTCAGTGGTACCTGGTGATCATATGTTGGGGAGACAGGATAGCCCATAGCTTCAGACGTGTGATCAGTGCATGCTTGGAGACTATCTGCATTCCAATGTTACACAATAATACTAATGCTAATAATAGAACATAAATGAGACAAGAATGCATAAAAAGCTACAGTAAAATAGCATTATTGAGTTACTATTCAATAACATTAAAAATTCCATGGGAAGTATCAAATAGAAATATGATTTTTCAAAATAGCTGGTCTGTCATATAAAGTAGTTTAATGTCATAATGTCCATGATAAATTGTCTTTAGCAAGTAAAAGGACAAAGAAAGTGTGTAAACTTTCACCAGAATTATCATCATGCATTGGAGTTCCCGGCATCAGTTTTGAAATCCTACCTCTCATAAAAATGACACATAAAAGAGTGAATATGATGTTAATCTTAATGTTCTCACAGACAGCGAAACCAACGGATATATTATTAGGGCTGCCAAGGAGACTATAATTAATCTGCAGACATAGCTTTGAAGCTTTGTGCTTTATTTCCACATTCCATACATGACTTTAGAATATAGACCCAGATACCTAAAAACGTGAATTTGCTTTTAACATGCCACTGCAACCACCCATGCCTGTAATTGTACGCTCAAGACAAATTAAATACCACCAGTTTAACCTGTGTTTTAGGATTTGACTCTACTACTGATTATCTTAACTCCAGAGATCAGTGTTAATGGCAATCCTATCTACTGTACTATTATGAACTGAGAAAGTTAAGCTATTAGATCTGATTCAGATGGATGGACATCCTCCATGTGAGTTCTTTAGGGAACTTGTGGGAGTCTCCTGGGATTGCATGAATATGGTAAGAAAAGAGACTTCGATTATATTGTTGTTGTTATTATTAAACTGATAAGAGCAGATACTACACTTGATCTTAGCCAAAAGGCCGAGAAGCGATTTGTTATTGTTGCTAGGTAAGTTTTATCAAAGATAGTTTCCAAGCCATTTCATCTCAAAATTGGCTGGGTATTTTCAGCTGTTTTCGGGACAAATCAAAATTCCTTTGAAGGGAAGAGAGAGTAACCACAACTGCATTAAGATACGTTCTGAAGTGTGTGTTTGTATTACGTTTTGGAAATGGCTGCTTTTTTTTACCTTTCACTGGAGATGGCCATTATAGTGGAAAGCTCTGTTGAATATCTACAGTATTTAATACCTATGGAATGTTTAAAATAGCCTAGAGGTTGAGTGGAAATATGGTCCCTTACAACCTAGGAGGCATTGGGGGGTGGGGAGTGTTGGAATAAGTGGAAACAAAATTGTGCCCTAGGATCTCTAAAGCCCACAAAAATGTCCTATGGTTTGCATTCAGTCTGCAGCCCTCCCATTCCTGACCTCCCTTTTTTTTTCATTAAGATGAATCTTCCATAGGCTAATTGCCTTTGCCGTGTTCATTTCTTTGCCATATTGAGCCCCTGTATGATTTTGCATCACATAAACATTCACTGTGTCTCCTTTCTCATTCTTCCTTCCTGTCTCTTCTAACTGTCTCACCTGGGAACTTACTCAGTTTCTGCACTAACAGGCAAAGGCAGGAGAGAATATTCCTTAAAGGTGTTAATGACTTACAGGCTTTTCAAGAATGTACCTACTTAAGAGAGGAAAAGGCAGGAGGGGGAAGAAGGTGTACTGTTTCCTCCAGGTGAGCTAGAGTGATCAAAGAATATAATAGAGTTTTTGTTACTATATACAAAGAATGTAGTAGAGAGCTTAACCTTTACTTTTGATGCCATGTATTTTTTTTAATGACATGTCAACTCTGAATGCTAACAGACTTTTCTAGTAGGGATTATGAGGGATGGGGGAGGAATCTCTTTGTTTTTGTTTTGTAAGGACATGACTTAAGAAACCAAAGGAAGAAAAAGAAAATTGCATTACACAGATTGACAAGCTTTGCCCAACTTTTGGTGAAATTCAGTGGCAACTCATGATCATGGTCTTGTCAACTTTGAGAGTGTCTTTGCCAGTCCTTGATTCCCAACAATATTATCTATGTCTGGTTAGAGGATAGTGACAACTCCAGTATTAGTGGTCTTGGCACATATAGAGATGTATCAAACATACACACAGAGAGATTTAATTCTGTCAACATTGTTTCAGTTTCTTTTGAAACTCCTAAGTTGTCCCACTTGAGATTCTACAACTTCACCATTGTCAGAGTATGGGAATTCTTTTTTTAATTCCAATGTCCAGAATCCCCAGAGTGTTTTATGGAGCAACTACACATGACAGAAGCAGTAATCCATCCAGTTGAGCCTGAAAAATAAGCACTGTTAGTTAATTGTTTATATTTATATAAATAAATATGTATATAAACATATATTTTTCACTTTTAGATGTTTTGTACTTATATTAATGGTTATGTTATAATTTTTATATTTATGTTATTCATCTTTTTTGTTCTTATTTTTAATTTTATAATAAAAAGATTTTTTTTTAAAAAATAAACATGGTTATTAAGTGTTGATAGGGGGAAGGATGCTAAAGTTATATGTGACTCATGAAATTAATAATATTGGGATATCTCCTCCCACCATTTCAGGGTGAGCTAAGGCACCAGATCCCATCTGATCTTGGAAGCTAAGCAGAGTCAGCTCAGGTTAGTATCTGGGTGGGAAGTCATCAAGGAATACCAGGTATTATAAGCTGTATTTCAGAGGAATGAACTGGCAAAACAACCTCTGAGTATTCCATGCCTAAGAAAACTCAATTAAATTTGTAGTTTGCCATACATCAACAGGCTACTTTAAAGTTCATACATACTAACTGCTTAGTCCTGGAGATGCCAATGATTGAGCATATGCGAGGGAAAAGCCAAACTCTTTTCAGCTCTGTGTCCTTTTTTTTTTTTTTTGGAAACTAGTTTCATTTCAATTTTGATCCCAGAAGGGTTACATTCAGTTTTGGAGGTCCACTAGGAGAAAAATATCTGTGGAGAACATAGATTCAGAGATGAAGAGGAATCATAGTGGTAGGATTTGATTTTCTCTTTCCTTTCATATTCTATGTTCCAATCTCAGCCACTGCTTTTATCATTAGGATTTTACCGATGGATACATGATTATAAAGATAAACAAGACTAAAAGGAACTGATGGGACTGAGTACAGAGCAGTAGTTAGTGTGTTGGATTTGGGGATGGAGAATCTTTCACCTCAAACTTCCCCTCTTGTATGGAACTCATTATGTGACCTTGAGCAAATTATTGGCTCTCAGTATAATTTCTCTCATGGCTGATTTTTGACAAATGGTTTGCAAAGTTTGCATCCTGAAATGGAAACTTGCTTAGGCCCATCCACCATTACCAATATTTTAATATGAGTACAAGGTGGAATGAATGGAAAATGAGAAATTCTTTTCATGAATATTTCAGATAGTAATACATTTTTTTTCAGCAATGTTTTGGTACAGAACTTTGATAGTCAGAGTGTGGGCAGAACTGCTGCCCACATTCTCCATTGGCTTTCTATGCCTTTATGGACCCAGATCTGATGGTGTAAATACTGCTATGAAGCCTTTATGTTTATGAACCATGATTTCCTGGTAGTGTCCAAATGAGTATTTTTTAAGAAGAATAGGGCAGTTAAGAACAACACATAATGGCTATATTCACTGTGATGATCTTGTAACATTTGTATATTATCTACCATTCTTCAAGTTGGGAGTGCAAAACCTCCGTGAAAATTGCTCTAGTCTTATTATATTTTTTGGTTTCCTTCAAAATGTGTCAAACACTTCACTTGAGGATAAATTCCCCCACCTCCAACATGTCCTGAATTTTATTTATTTATAAAGGTATACTAGAGAACATTTAATGTCTGTCCTTCTGCCTGCATAGTAAGGAATACTGTTCTGAGGTCAGGGACTAAGAAACATTTTGAGGGTGCAAGATGTCAAACATGGTACCTTTCTCATCCACATATCTTAGCTCCATACCATCCAGAAAATCTCATTATTTATAACCAGTGCCCTTGATTATTACTGTACTTTCCTACTCCTACCAGCTGCACTTTTCTCCTGCCTATGCACAAGGAATTTTGATACTAGTAGTTCCTTAGCAGTACCTAAGAATCCATGTCATAAAGGAAAGTACCAATTTTCTGTCTCAAAAAACTGATGCCTCCTAGTTTAACTGAAGCAGCACCCTGACACTTTTAGAGATGGGCCACCTGAGTCAGGACCTTCTTGCTTGGGATGTTACTTCCTTTGTTCTAAGCCCATTCCTTTGATTGGCTGAAATAATTTACACAAGGCCTAGGTAACAGATAAAGGGAAACAGGTTTTCATAATTCGCTTAAGCATGATCTACAGTTTATGATAAATCACTTCACACAGGTCTCAGCAGATCCTTGGATCTGATAAACTGTACCCTCCCTTGAGTATCTACTGGGGTGTAGCTACAGGTGGACAAAATGAAAATGCCATCTCCTCTAAAAAGGAACCCTGCTCTACTCCATGAATTTTCCTTCAGTCCTCAAACTTTTAGCATTATAGTAGATTAAACCTTCAGTTGAGCAATGTAGTTCAGGCATCCAAAGAAAAGGGGAAGGCAAAATTAACAAGAAAACTGAACACAGCAAACATAAACATTCTAAGTATGAATGAATTTCAGTCTCTCTCTCTCTCTCTCTCTGCAATTTGGGGACTTAAAAGAAACTTTCAAGATGCAGCAAAATTCTTATTTGGAGAGGCAATGACCTCATTTTGCCCCCACATAGTATACCTGTGATACCCACTCCTCGGCTGAGGTCTGCTAGTTTTTAAAAATATAACTTTTAGAAGTATTTTGGTATATGGAAGCAGCCAGGATCTGATCTGAATTGCTTAACATATATCTACATTTTCACTGTATCTTTTCTTTCAAAGGCATGTCAGGATATCCTGTACCATATTTTAATTTCAGTGGAGATACCAAATGAAAAAGCCTTCAATACAGTGGTCAAGTTTAAAGCAGCATTGTTCTCTTTATTTTTTGAAAATGTATATTGCAAGTAAACCTGGGTGGAAGAGATCACTCTTCATTTGCAAGATATTCTGGCAGCTGCTTTCATTGGTAAAACCAAGCAAATGAGCTTTAAATTATGCTGTATGTGTCTATATGGCAGGTTCACAGACAATATAGCAAAACAATATTCCCTTGGAGAAAATGTCCTTGCATAAACTATGCCACAGGGTTACTGTGATTAGACAGCCCTTTTCCTTGGAAGACGAAATGGTTTTGCTTATGGAAATACAGATAACTAGACTTCTTATAGCAAATCAAATTAACTGTCTGTAATGCCCTTATTTTTGTCCAAATATGATTATTCACTCTAATTTTTTCCAATTTTTTTTTGTTGCTGGGGCATGAATTCCATAGATAACATGAGCATATTTTCCTCATTCTTCAAACAATTAAACTCTAAACAGTCAAACTGAGCTTCCATTTACTTTGACAGGATAGGACATGCCAATTAAAGCCACATGCTGTATATAAGACTGGAAGAGTAAACAGTGCTGCTTTGTTTACTTAGAGTTATAAATGTGTCCCTCATCTTTTGTAGCCTGATGAAACTGCAGACATTGTCCCACCACCCTTAAAGGGATTACATCCTGTCAGTTCTCTGACAGTCTTTTTATCAGATTGCAGAGCAGAAGGAGAGAAAAGGAGCAGGGCTAGTTCACTGCCTCTGTTGAAGAGCCACCTGTCTTTTATCTGTTTTCGGCTGTTACCTTGCTAACAGCCGTTCTATCAAACTACTTGGACTATTCCTGCTTAACCTGATATTAACTATGACTTTGTAAGACAGAGGCGAGAATTGTGTGGCTGCACAAATGTCGTTGGACTGCAGCTCCCAGGATTGCTCACCATTGACCATAGTATCAAGGGCTGCTGGGAGATGTAGTTCACCAAATATGAGCCGGCCGAACTTCTGAAGTGTTTTGGGGAAGGCTTTTTTGCTGTCCTGCCACCATCACAGGCCAATTCAGTGAGGACAAGGGAGAGAACCTATTTGGTGGCAGCTCCCAACTTGTGGAATATCGTCCCATGGGAAGCTTGGTTGGCCTGTTTACTCTCTTTCTCCCGGCAGGTAAAGGCTTTTAATTAGACTGGCCTTTGACATTTAAGCTATTGTGACAGAAACATCTTTTTAACAGGCATTTTTAAAAACTTTTTTCCATGTTTCAATGTGTTTTCAGTGGTTGCAATTTGATTTTTTTAATGGAAATATTTATTTAATGGTTTTAAAACTTTTGTATCAAGTAGAATTTTTTAGTGTGCTCTGTTCCTAATTTGATGCAAGCTGCCATGGGTCCTGTCCTAGAAGAAATTAAATTAAATTAAATTAAAAATGAGAAATAAAATAAAATAAAATATAAAAATGAAATAAATCTGGAGAACGATACAATTCTCACTCCAACTTTAAGAACTAGTGTCTCAATTTGCTTTCCCCTTCTTCCTCACCATTCCCTTGCCTTGTATGTCATGTAGGGAATGTTTAGGGCTAAATTCCATGTTACATTAACTACATAGTGCACATTAAAGCTTCCATTTTTTTCTAAAGTGGATTCAGGCCACTGCATGGAGATAGGCAAATTTTAAGCCCCTCTCCACCTGTATTTCATTTAAATATCCTCTCCTTCAAAAGACGAAAAATCCATTGCTGCATACAGTGTTTTTTTTCTTTTTTAAAAAAACTACTATAAGCTTACTATTCATTGTAGAACAAATTATTCTTTTGATTTGTCTTATTTCTACTAACAATTGCTTTAATTGGATAACTCCCAACTTCTAATATGATGAGACAAAGGTGAAAGATTTCTCTCTGTCTACACCTTACTATTCACACTTTCATAAGTTTCAGTGATGTCCGTAGGTGGTAGAATTCGAAGACATAGCTGTCTGGCTCAGTATGCAAAGGGATATTGTAGCACCTTTGAGACTGAGGCCACTTCTGCACTAGACTGTTATAGTGCTATTATTCCACTTCCTTTGAGGCTCCTCCCTAAACTGCATACTCTAGGATTCCATAGGATATTGAAAGTGAAATAATAACGCTATAACAGTCTAGTGTGGCAATGGCCTAAATGAGAGAAAGAAGGGTGTAGCATAAGCTGTTTTATACTGCATCTACTTCATCAGATGCATCAGATGCATGGATTGAAGTGCACACAACCTGCTCATTCATGGGTAGAAATGTCTGTCCATAGGCACATTACTTCATGCATCTGATGGAGAAGACTCAGTCTACAAAAGCTTATGCTACAACCTTCTTTCTCTCAGTTAGTCTCAGAGGTGCTACATTAGTCCTTTGCATAATGATGCCCCCAGCTAGTTGCATTTTTTAGTTGTCATTAAGAGCCAGAGCATTCTAAGGAAGATGTTTCAAATCTCTGTCCATTCAAGCCTGGCTCTATCACTAGGGAAATAAGGCAATTGTCTCTGGTAGCAGATAGTGGGAGGCACCAGTGGCAGTTCCTGAGCCATTCATCTAACCCCCCTGAGTCCCCTCAGCTATTTCCTTTCTCCAGACTTTTTCCTTCCATGCGTCCTCACCATGTTGGCCTCCGTTGTGATAGCAGAGTGCTATCAATTTTTCACTGCTGAAGTATAATTCGACTGCCAATTGAAAATGACAGCAAAAAAAGAGCAAAGACCTCTTCTACAAGATCTGAGAAATCAAAAGGAAATTTAAACCAAGAGCAGGGGTGCTCTACAACTAGCAGGATAATATATTACATGACCAAAAAGAAATAAAAAGACAATGGAAACAATATGCAGAATTATATAAAAGAGATGAAAGGTCGGCAGATTCATCTGAGGAAGATGAACTGCCAGTTTTAGAAAGTGAATGCAAAGCTGCACTTAGGGCACTTGGGAGAAATAAATCCCCAGGAACAGATGGTATACCAATAGAGCTGCTTCGGTCTAAAGAGACAGAATCTACTCTAGTTCTGAGTAAAATCTGTCAAGAAATATAAAAAAGAGAGAGAGAGAGAGAGAGAGAGAGAGAGAATGATCTACAGACTGGAAATGCTTAATATATATTCCAGTCCTCAAGAAAGGGGCCACCAGGGATTGCAGTTACCACAGGACCACTGAATTAATTTCCCATACAAGTACAATCATGCTCAAAAGAAAGAAAGTCTTTCTACAAGAAAGACTTCTACCATATATGGAGTAAGAATTGCCAGTTGTCCAGGCTGGGTTCAGGAAAGAAAGAGGCACTAGGGATCATCTTGCAAAATACATTGTATAATGCAGTACATCAAGGAATTTCAAAAGAAAATCAGCCTCAGCTTCACAGATTATAGGAAAGCCTTCAGTTGTTTCAATCATGAGAAACAATGAATTATTCCTAAAGAAAAGGCTGTACCACATTTGATTGTCTGGATGCATAAATTCTACACAAGAGAAGAGGCTACTTTTAGGACAGAATCTGGAGGAATACAATGTAATGGGGGTGTGGCAAGGCTGTATTATCACCTTATCTGTTTAACTTGCATGTTAAACATATTCGTAAAGCAGCATTAGACTCGGAGGAAGGAGGCATGAAAATTGTAGCAAAGAACATCAACAATTTAAGGTATGCAGATGACACCATATCACTGGCAGAAAACAGAAAAGACTAGGAACAATTACTGAAGAAAGTCAAGGCAGAAAGTGCAAAGACAGGTTTACAGTTGAACATTAAGAAAACAAAAATAGTGACCATGGATGATTTATATAACCTTAAAGCAGACAATGAAGACATTGAACTAGTTCAAGATTTTCTATATCTTGATTCAGTGATTAATCAGAATGGAGGCTGCAGTCAATGAATCAAAAGAAGACTAGGATTTGGAAGAGCAGCTATGAAGGAATTAGCAATGGCGTAGCTAGAGCTTTTGCTGCCCAGGGGCAGTCCCTGAGTTTTCTGCCCAGAGGTGGTCCCCGAGTTTGACACCTGGGGATGGTCCCTGAGTTTGCCACCCCTCTCAGGGGAGGGAGGACCTATCCAAAATACCAAATAAAAACTGTTCGATTGGCATTGAGTGATTGGGCTCTGGGCATTTGCGCTCAGAGGGGGCGCTCTGCACGTGCTCAGAGCGACGCCAGCATTCATGCAGTAGTGAGCATCCTCTGTCTCTCTCTCTCCCCCCTCCCTTCCTCCTTGGAGGGTCGGCTATGCTGGACTCATCCCCAGTCTCAGAGATGTGGGGGGGAAGGTGGGCACCTCTCCCCATCTCCTTGGGGCCTATCCTCTTCTCTCCTCTTCTCTCCTCCTTTTCTCCCTCCCTCCTTCTCTGCCCGCCCCGGAGGTCTGCCAGTGTCGGCACTGCTGCTTTGTCTGGAAACAGGTTTGACTCCAGATTGGGAGCGTGAGAGGGAGAGGAGGGAGGGAAGGACAGTCCCCTTTCCTGGGGTGGCGTACCCCTCCAGCAGACCTCTCCGGGAAGCTCCAGTGCCCATCTAGTTGCTGGACATCTGCCAGTGTGTGGAGGGTGGTCCAGCACCACCCTCAAAAACATGCCGCTGGGGCTCCCCCTGCTCCCCCCTCGGTACGCCACTGGGAATTAGACAAGATCCTCATGTGTAAAGATATATCACTGAATACTAATGTTAGGATTGTCCATGCCATCATATTTCCAATTTCTATGTATGGTTGTGAAAGCTAGAGAAAGTTGATAAGAAGAAAATCAGCTCCGTTGAAATGTGATGCTGGAGACGAGTTTATCGGATACTCTAAAAGGTGAACTGGTCCTGGAGCAAATCAAGCCTGAACTCTCCCTAAAAACTAAGGTATCTAAACTGAGGCTGCCATACTTTGGCCATATCATATCAAAAGACAATAATGTTTGGTAACATAGAAGGCAGTAGGAAAAGAGGAAGACTCATTACACATGGATAGACTTAATCAAGGAAGACATATCCCTCAATCTACAAGACCTGAGCAGAGTGATTGATGATAGGGTGACTTGGACATCTCTCATCCAGAGGTCACCATAAGTTGAAGTCAACTTGACAGCAGTTAACAACAACTGAATTGGTTTCTCTACATGGAATGGAGGAGTGTGTGCATATACACAATTTTATCCTTTGACCCTGGCAGCAAAATATCTCGATTCAACCCAAAGTCATTTTGGTTGCTTCCTTCCATGCCATCTACATCTCCACAATTTCATTTTTGAGATGGAGTACAATACATTCAAAATAGGGCCACTTCTGAGGTTACACAATAGCATTATGATGCTTGACATTTTAATTTTTTGCCTCTTTGATAATGAAGCCTAAAACAATTAGTTTTCACTGGTCTGGCATAATTAGAGAAAGAGTGGATATTTCCACCTATTTATTGGATAGGTCATGACCAATTCAGGCTGACTGTGTGCGTGATTGTACATATTCTCTCACATAAAGCTGAGCCCCATCTGAATCAATGATAAAAGCATCTTTTGTCTTTTTTTCTGGAAAAACTTGCTCATATGAGTTCCAGTCCTGCTGATGCAGTATGCTAGTGGATTCACTCTTTCCAGGGTTGTGCAACTGTAGCATGGGAAGACAAACATGGGCTTGAGTCCTATTGTTAGTTCTACATGGAGTAGACCTATTGAATCAGTGACATTTACTTATGTGTTGACTCACCACTCTAGTCTGTTCTAGTAAGACTAAGCAATAAGGTTCAAGATAAAATCTGAGAGCTCTGAGTAGTCTGCGCTATCCCTCCAATATTGTATTTCCATCATGCATTTCCTCCTACCGCCACTGCCAATATCAGCTCCAGGAAGACTCCAGCCACAGCCTGGATCAAAATATTTCAGAAAGTTTTTATTTTTGCTTCCAAGCTTCTCAATCAGGCCAGCAAGGAGGAGCAGTGATCAGTGGCAAGAACAAGTGGTTAATGTCTGAGTCTTCTTCTTTAATGGTGTCCTGCAGCTGGATGATTACTGGTGTTTATCTCATGCCAACTGTCAAGGTTACCTCTACTTTAAACAAGACCCAGGTGTCAGGAAAACAAATGCGTCTTGAATTAAGAAGTTTATCGTTCCTGATAAGAGCCCTTTTAACAGTGCCTTAACAACAGCCAGTGGTTAATAGTTAAGATAAGAACAAAATTATGTGCTTAACCTCTTTGCAGCAGCTGGTGTTATTTAGATTGCCGCTGTAAAACATCAGCACAACTGGAGGCCTTGGAAGTGATCTCAGTTCTGGTACAGGGCTTTGTTTTGATTTATTTGCAGACGAAAGATGGATAGTAAAATATCAGCAAACATAATGCAGCATGGAAGAGAGGGTACAGAGGTTTGGTGTACTTTAAAATGAGGGACATTTCTTTGGCTACACTCTCATTTTGGAATGTACTCCTGTGGGGGAGGAGATAGATTCTAATATTCTTGCTTGCCAGATATTTTGAAACAAAGGCTGAAATTTTAACACTGTATTAGAAGTTACTAGTTGCACTGACTGGAGTTGTCTTTTGCTAGTTTCATACCCTTTTTAAGGCTTTGATTACCTTTTTTGACCCTCAGATTTACATGTTGTCAGTGACCTAAATTCTACTGGTACTCCTGACTACAGTAGAGCCATTGAATCAATTGGATTTCCCTACATGTTGATTCACTATTCATCAACTGATTCAGTGGGTCTATTTTAATTGGGACTAACTGTCAAGACTCCAGTTAGGAGTGGCAGTGATAGGGCAACCATTTTGCAGGCCTCCCATTGGGTTTCCATTAGTTGTTTGATTTATTATTAAGTGTTGAGAAGCCTCTCTTAGGCCCTTTCCGCACCTTACCTTGTTCCGGCGCTGGGGTGCGGGGATTGTGCGAGCAGCCTCTGCTGAAAGGCTCTCCTTTCCCTGCTGCTTCAGCTTTGCACGAGCTGCCTGCTTGCACGAGAGCCCTGCCTCTTCTTTCCACAGTGCAGCAAGCACGACCGGTCCAGCTCCAGAGGCTCCATATACCAGGTAAGTGCATGCGGGGCCGGGGAGCAATGCGTGATCGTGCACCATTTTCGGCTTCAAGCCGAAAATGAAAAGGTGCGTGATTGGCCCTTGTCGGTCCCTGGAGCATTGCGCGATTGTGAGTGCGTTGTGCAGATTGCTCCTCGCAAGCGCATGACACTCCAGGCCCTCTTTCGCATGGCAAATGCCGTGCGAAAAGGGCCTAAAACATGGACCTGCTAGGACACATAGTTTTCCAGAGTCCCTGGAAACTTATGAGTGCCATTAAGGACCCTGAACAATACACATACACATGACTTTCATCATGAATCATTTCAGAGTTCTAGTTGCCAAAATATGAGACAGGCCTTAGACAGGCTGGCCATGAGGTCTACTGGTTGAAGCATATAGTGCCACTCCCCAGTATCGTCCTCTTTGTCCCAATCTCTGTCTCTCTGTTTCTTGTCCTCTTTCACCACTTATTCCTTCCTTCTCCTAGTTACACTCATCACTTTTCTTCTTCTTTCCCTTTCCTCTTCCTTCCAATTCTTCCTTCTTTGCCTCCATTCCAAAGAAAATCTTCAAACATGGCTTCACTGATTTGCAAACACAACTGGGTATGTTGAAGTTGTAGCTCATCACTGCTATCATCATCATCATCTTCTTCATCATCGTCATCATCATCACCTACTCCAAATATCTGCTGATTATTACTAATATCATGATGGTGACAGTAGCGGTGGTGGTGATGATAGGGATAAGAGAGAATTCCAAAACAATGAAGGAAGGCAGGGAGGAAGGGAGGAAGGGTGATCACTGAAGGACAATGATAAATTGGAGTTATCCATTAAACCTGCCTTGGGTGCTATGCGAGGAGAAGGGTGGAGTTTAAATTAAATTAAATTAGAAGCAGAACTTGGAAAAGCTCCCTTTTTGCTTGGAAAAGTTCCTTGGTTGCACTGTAACTCCCAGGTATTAAATTAGTGCCTGTGAGAATATTAAAAATAGAACTAGAAAATTTTTGTGGTTTTCTGTTCAAAGAAAAATTTAGACAAATTTTTGGTGTGTTATCCTAAACAATACTTGGAAATTTGTTAAAAATAGAGCTGGGAAAAATGTGAATTTTACAGAGCTTTGAAAAATTTGGTTGGACTACATCTATGAAGTGTTAATAATAATGTTTGAAAATGTTTTAAAAATCAGGGTGAGAAAAGTTTGTTTTTTCGCTTTTCAGTGCAGGGCTTGGAAAGCTTAGTTTGTAACCAGATTTTTTTTCCTATTTGTTAGATTTTATCTTTTTATTTATTTATTTGAATGATATTTCTGAGCAGCTGGAGTTGATGCTTAATTAATCATGCTTAATGACATAATCAAGGCCTCATCAACTATAATATCAGCAGCAGGACAGCAATGCTTAAACAAAACAAAACGAACTACAAAAGAGGATTGGAAAGAGAAACAGCAAAACTGGAATATATCCACAAACTCCAGTACATCAACAGTGGGTTGAACAGAGGCAATGGTTTCCTGGCACATTACATATATTACAACACCAGTTAATTCCCTGGCCTGAGAAGGGCTCCCTAGCCCAGTTTATCACATCTCCTTTTTGGTTTGCAGCCAGCATTACACTGCATTTCAATAATTTCCTCTACCATTCATATGGTTACCTACTCACCTTGGCTTTAGGCCTTTGTTCCCCACTGGTTCCCCAGTGACCATCATTAAAACTGATCTTATCACTTCTTTATCATATCCAGAAGTTTTGCATTTGTATTCCTGTTCACACGTACAACCTGTTCATTCATAGCTATAAAGGTTTGGTCCTAGGCACTTCACTCCATGCATCTGATGAAGTAGACTTAAGTCTGTGAAAGCTTATGCTACCAACTTCTTTCAGTTAGTCTTAAGGTGCTACAAGATCCCTTTGCAAACTAATCCAAACTAACATGATTATGTCTTTGAATTATATTGTCAGCTGTTCCACGACCTTACTAGGACCCATCCCCTGTGACTGCATCATAGAGATTTTACCTAGGTCTCAGGTTTGGATCTGAGATCTCAGGGCATGAGATGCTTCTGACCTGGCAACTCTGATTGTGGTGGACAGTTAAATGAAAATAGTATTGTGAAAAGAATAAATTCTAAGATGGTGTTTGTTAGTGTGATGAAGTTCCGGGGGTGTGGCTATTTGAGGTGCCAGTGCAGCCTGGAAACAGGTTGCTAGGCAACCAGAATAGCACCTTAGGGGAGAAATCCAGCCCAGTAGTATTTGGGAGGGGCTTGTAGCTGAGAAAAAAGGTTATATAAAGCCTAGTACTTGTTGGTATTTTGATTCCTTCTTAGCAAGAAGCAAGGAGTAGAGTCCCTTAGCCAGCCAGAAGCAAGGAGTAGAGTCTCTTAGCCAGGCAGAGAATTTAACTGTTTTGGGAGGTTTAATTCTCAGTGGAAGCCTAGTGAGAGATAGAAGAGTAATTGAATCCTAGTAGGATCTTTTCAGAGTGTGACCTAGATTGGGGGTTAAGCCTTTGGTGGGAGTTTAGCTAAAATGCTGTGGTATAGTAATTGTGCCTTTTGTGTAAGTCTAAACATGTAATTGAATTATTTCTGTGTAGTGAGTTAACATTAATACTATCTAAAGAATGCAATGTTATGCTGACTGGCTGAGTTGTATACAGTAACACAGAAAACACAATACCATAGAATTATCAAATGGATCTAAATAAACATTGGAAACATTGGAAATAAACATTGGAAACCCTCACCCTTTTACACAAAGATGGTATTATGGGAGGGAGGAAGAGTGGTGTCGTAAAGACGGGGGTCATTTCCGCACTAGACTGTTATAATGCTATTATTCCACTTTCAACATCCTATGGAACATCCATTCAACATCCTGAGGTTTGCAGCTTGGGAAGGGGCCTCAAGGACCCAGGGGTGCCTTATCAGATTGGGAACTGTCATACCAATCTGGGAGAAGTAAGGGCCTGCCACAGTTGGGTAGGGGACTAAAAATAAAAGTGTTTATTTTGTAAACATTCTGTACATATCCAGTGTAGGGATGGAAATTCTCAATTTTCCTACTTTCTAACAGATGTCAAGGACTCTCATGATCTTGCAGACCTCAGCTGCATGGGTGTGCTGGGAAGAAAACCCCCTGGAAGAAGCAGCACTACACCTCAAAAAGCATATCGCAGTAGAATATTACAATAGAGTAGGCTAATCAATATGTTCAAAGGACTGGAGTAACTGCTCAATGAGAAAAGGATGAATGTTTGGGGCTATTTAACTGAGAAAGAATGGTGAATAAGAGGAGACATAATAATGATTACAAATTTCATTTGTAATGTGGAAAAATAAAACATTTTCTCCTTTCATACATACCTATTGTCATCCACTGAAGCTTATGGGTGACAGATTTGGAACAGAGATAAGAAAATCCTTCTTCACACAACATGGTTAAAATAAGCAGTCTGCTACCACAATGTATAGCGATAGCCACAAGTATAAACCAATTTGAATATTCATCTCTCTTTTAAATATTTTGTGCTACAATACTTGCAGAAATCCTTTCACCAAAAGCAATAAAGACTTGAAGCAATGACAGCTGCCAATGAGGATTGCTTCAAAAGGAGATTAGACAAATTCATGAAGGACAAAACTATCAATGACTTCTAATCACGATGGCTATATATTATGTCCAATATCAGAACCAGAATTACAAATGGCTGAGCAACAGGATCAGGAGACTCCTGGTGCCCTCATATCCCACTTCTGAACTTTCCAGAGTCAACCAATTTGTGAATAGATCAGTGCTTTTTTAGCTTGGAGAAAGGATGGTTAAGAGGGTAGGGGAAGGATTTGTTGATTTTGTATACCTTCAAGTCATTTCCGATTTCTGGTGACTCTAAGGCAATCCTAAAACCTTTTTTTTTTTTTTTTTTGCCAGGGTTGTTCAGAGGGGCTTGCCCAAGGTCACACAGTGGGTTTCCATGTATAGCATGTATATATGTGGTGGAAAAATAGTGGATAGAATGAATTCTTCTTCCTTCTCTTATAATTCTAGAACCTGAGGTCATCCAATGAAGTTGAGCAATGGGAAATGCAGGACAAACAAAAGGAAGCAGCACTTCACACACTGCACAGTTAGACTATGAAATTCTCTACCAAAAGATATAGTGACGGTTGTCACTTTGGATTAGATAAATTCATGAAGTTTAATTCTATCAATAGTACCAGTCATGATGGTAATAAATTTCTTCCACTATCAAAAATGGTATTTCTTTGGATATAAGTTACTGGAGAAGATAATGCAAGGTTGCTATTACCCTCATGTTCTGCTTGTGAGCTTCTCATAGGCGGGTGGTTGGACAATGTAGGAACAGTATACTAGATCCTATTCTTGTGTACCTATGTGTACTTGCATCTATTTCCCAGGAGGAAGGGGTTCATGGAGTCCCTCTCTATCACAAGTAATAAACACAACACGGGAGATATTATTCTGAGCCAGCTCTTCCTCTTGTTATGTTCATTTTGCATTGATTTCATTTGCTGCTCAGGCTCTGTCCTTTCTTGGACAGAGGGAATCTTGTGACATTGATCCACTTTGCCTAAAAGCCAAGATTGACTACTGAATTGGACGGCAAATGAAGAAAACTTGTGCACAGTGGAGGTATCATAAAAAGAAAGCAAAATCCTTTTGACTAAAGGAAAGAATAATGCTTTAAAACAGTGATATTCAAGGCTTGGTCTATGAACCAGTGCAAGTCACGGATCTTGTGGCTGCCAGTCCCTGCTAGGTTTCCAGGAAAGAAAAGAATTTGTTGCCAGTGGGCATAAATATGGTACCAATCTCTGACACTCTGGGGCAAAAATATGCCAGTTTCCCTCATCAGATAGCTTGAGACACACTGCTGTAAATCACCTCATTTCAAGAAGGATATTGACAAGCTGGAATGTGTCTAGCGGAGGGTGACCAAAATGGTGAAAGGTCTGCAAGCCATGCCCTATGAGGAGTGGCTTAGGGAGCTGGGTCTGTTTAGTCTGTACAAGAGAAGGTTAAGAGGGGACATGATAGCCATGTTGAAATATTTGAAAGGATGTCATATTAATGAGGGAACATGGTTGTTTTCCACTGCTTCAGAAACTTGGACAAGGAGCATTGGATTCAAACTACAATAGAAAAGATTCCACCTAAACCTCAGGAAGAACTTCCTAACAGTCAATGCTGTCCGGCAGTGGAATATGCTGCCTTGGAGTGTGGTGGTGTCTTCTTCTTTGGAGGTTTTTAAACAGAGGCTGGATGGCCATCCATTGGGAGTGCTTTGATGTGTGTTCCAGAATAGCAGGGGGTTGGACTAGGTGGCTCCTGTAGTCCCTTCCAACTCTATTATTCTATGATTCTATGTACAATACATTTTACTATTTAATGTAAAGCTAAATTTAAGCACAACATGACCAGCACAAACACCCAGCTTCTGTAAACAAAGAACTATTGAGGGAATGATGGAATCTTTCATGCACAGAGAGAAAAAGAAAGTGGGAGAAATCGTAAGAGTCAAAGATTGAATTGTTCATTCCATAACAACATAATGAAGCATGAATTAAGAATCGAGCCAAAGCAGGCGTAAAAATCTACAAAGCAAGCCATCTCTAATGCAGCACTTTAGCACAAACTTCAGAAATGAACTAACTTCCCATATTTCCCACGTAACTTGGTTTGCTATATCCAGCTAGAGCAGCACAGTGTTATGTGAATTTGTTTGTGTCACACTTCCAGCCCTTATAAAACTTTGCAGCAGCAAATATGGCACTCTCTGTTTTATGCTCATACCAGGCCTTCCAGTATCTGTATGTCCTGAAAGATGTGATGGTTAGTCAAAAGTCAACATGAAAATGTACTGAAAGGAGGCTTTTAATTTGGCCAAGTACCACCTCAAAAATTGTTTGTAATTGCTTTTAAACATAATTAAACCATTTTATGTTTTTAACCTGCACATGTTTTATTCCTTTTACTGTTATCCACCTTAGGTCCTATTTTTGGAGGCCAAAGGGATAGAAGTCCAAGTAATGTACACATATACATGCATACCTACGTACCTGATAGAAAGCTTGGGACAAATTTCCTGCCCGCTCATTTATGCATCCATTTTGCCATTCATGTTACCGACAACTGGTTCTAGAGTTTAGCCCAGTCTCAAATTAAGCCCCATCAGGTATATACAAGAGTTCTTGAGTCAAGCAAATGCCGAATATTGTTTGATCAAATATTTCTGATTTCTCTGGCATCGTTCCTCCCACCTTCCTGACCGTCCATACAGGCTGTCCTTCTCCTTTTTCAGTATGAAGCTATCAGGCCTGTTCACAGCATCAAACTGATAATGTAGAACCATGTCAAACCTTGCTGGCAGAGGTGGCAGATGAATAATTGCTGCTGAACTAAGATGCCAACCTAGCTCACAGGAAGTGTCCCCCCAGAATATGCTGACATACTAGGAAAACTGTCAGTTATTTCCTAGCATCCTCCTTCTTTTCTTTTACACACTGGGTAAGAAGACTGCAGTATCCATTAGGCTTTTTTTGCTCTCTCTTACAATCACTCATAAGAAGCTGTCATACACCGTGTTTCCAGCCCTTTCAAGCACCAGTAGTACTGCTGGTAGCTGGAACACATTGATTCTGGAAGAGTGCTTACACTATGCTGCTGAGTGACTATTAACTGTGGCAGGTCGACAGGATCTTTTCCAACAGTACACCTGAGGGGGTCCACAGGAAACAGAAAAGGCTGAATGATTTTTTTTTTTTTTAAAAAATCTCTCTTTCCTACTCCCAACCTCACCTCTCCTTTAACCAACCGCCAACAATTTGAAATTCAGTTTTGTCTCTTGTCTTCTAAAAACTGGATTGGATGCTAGTAACCTGTTGCTCATAGTCTTCTCATTTACTTACTTATTTATTTTTTTTAGGATAAACATAGTTTACACACTATGCTATAGTGATTACAGTGCTTGATTAAGAGCAAGGAGATTCAGGGCTCTTACAAACTGGTCTAAATAAGCATGAATTCTCACAAGATAGGCCCTTGAGCTTTCCCAGGTTTTGCCTGTTGTCATTTCTATGTCTATTTGTTCTATAATTTGTTTTTTGGGGGATGAGCAGGAACAGGAGCTTTTATAACAATTTCTTGCATCTGCACTATGGCTGTTCTAGAGATTTTTTTTTTGTAAAGGCTGGTTATGAATTACTATGATGGTCCTGTTGACTCCTCTTTGAATTTTTTAAAATGTTTGCGTATAAAAGTACATAGTTTGGAATTTTTTATTTGAGAATGGAAAATGACTGCAACAAATACTAAAACCTCGAGCAACCTCCAAACACATTTGCTACACTGGGAGGAACCCTCAGATTCAAATGCTTGCTCAACCGTGAAACTCACTTAGAGATCTTGGGCCAGTCACCCTCAGCACCATCTGCAGCATTGGTTGCTGTGAGTATCAAGTGGGTGGGACTCAGGAGAGATCCTTGTAAGCCATCCTGATCTCTTTGGAGGAAAAGTAGAATATCAATGAAATCAACCAAGCAGGCAAGCAAGGTAAGTCTGACTCAAGACATTTTGCTGCCCCAAACACAAACTTCCACAATGTGCTATGAATAAACCATGACTTGAGCCTCACCTAAAATGTAAACAGAGAAACAGACAATGGCATGAACACCCCAAGAAAAAGAAGAAAAAAATCTTTGGCTTTTAGCATTTAATGCCTAAGCACAGTCCCTAATGCCATTCTCATAAAACTGGAAAATGTGAAGGAATATATATCAGGATGTTAGCCTTTTGGGGGAAAATATGAAGACTGGCTCCCTTTCCGCACCAGGCAATTAGAAAAGGGCAGTGCGTCCTCGCACGGAGGTCGTCTGCACCTTGGAGTGGACTGAGAGCGGACTACTGACCGGAGATCCACACCTCAGTCTGCTCCAAGATGACCCCAAGTGGTCTTCCAGCGTGTTTTTGAAAGACCGGAAAAAACAGGTCTTTATTTTCCTGGAACGCGCCATTGCATTCCTGCTCTCTAGTGCAGATTTGCAGGCTCGCAAGAATGCGAGCCTGCCATCTGCGGACGGCGGGCTTTGGGTGTGGCGAGCTTCACCGGTTGGTCAGGACCCACGAACAACTGGAAGCCACCATTTTGGAAGCCGGAAGCTGCCATTTTGGAAGCCGGAAGCTGCCATTTTGGAAGCTGGAAGCCGCCATTTTGGAAGCCGGAGCAGTGTGGATCTACAGACCTCTCACTGCTCTGATTCACCCTGGACCACGGAGGAGCCCTGCAGAAGGGCTTCAGGGACAGTCCGCGTTGCTTCGGACCCCAGAAGAAGCAGTGAGTAATGGCACGGAGCGATTCCCTCGCCTCATCTGGAAAGGGCCTGGATCTGTTATGAAACAGCCTCCCCCAGCAGAGTTTAAGAGAAATAATGTGCCTCAGTCTTCAGTATTTCCTTGGCTGAGACTGAGTTAAGGGAAGTGGGGTGGGGGGAACCAAGTATGCAGCATCAAGTTAAAAACTAAAAAACTTTACCAATTGCTTTTAGAATGTGCTTCAAGTACTTACCTCCTAATTAATCAATGAAAAGATTAGGTAAAAAGAAAATCTCCAGTGAGCTAAAACCTTTACTCACTGGGCCTTTCCACACTAGGCTGTTATAGTGCTGTTATTCTACTTTCAACATCCTATGGAATCCTGGGGTTTGCAGTTTAGGAAAAGGCGTTTAGAATTCTCATTCAGAGAGCTCTTTGTTTCAGTAAACTACAATCACTGGAATTCCACAGGAAAGTGGAATAATAGTGCTATAACTGTGTAGCGTGGAAAGGACCATTATCTTGAAACTAAGAACAAAGGAGGTAGAGGAGAAAGAGATATAGAGAAGGAGGGATTTTTTTTATATGATCATATGACAATAGACCCTAGAAGTTTCTTGGGTCACATGGTCTAGTTGCTTAGCTACACAGAGTATTTATGACCAATCAATAGATAGAAGAAGAATTGCAGAAACTTGAGTTAAGAACTCAGAATAATTGTAGGCATACGGAGGGCCTCGTACTATCTAAAATTCTTAATTCCTTTAACAGCAATGAAGGGTGGGGAGTGAGAAAGAATGCTTGATTTTCCAACAAAAAGATATGTGTTGATAAAATTGGTAATCCACTGAACTGTTACAATGACCGTGCACTACAATCTGCTTGACAACCACACTTGCTGTTATAGGTCATTTCTACACTACACTGTTATAGTGCTATTATTCCACTTTCAACATCCTGTGGAATTCTGGGGTTTGTTGGAATTCTGAGGCCAAAGAACTCTCCTGCTGAGAATTCTAAAGGACCCTCTCTAAACTGCAATTCTCAGAATCACATAGGATGTTGAAAGTGGAATGATAGCACTATAACAGTGTAGTGCGGAAATGGCCATAGTCTCAGAAAAACAACAAAACAAGAAAGTATACTGAGTCTTTAACAAATTACTCTACATAGCTGATTGTGGCTTTCAGGCTAGTGGGCCAAAGGTCATGCAACCTGCTCAAGGGGCTTGACCACATATCTGGAGTGCTACAAAGGATCTTGTGGGTCCACCTCGTAGGCTGCACATTGACTCATTTTGCAGGTTATTGCAGCCCCAAACATTGTCAACAACTGCTTGGGTTTCTTGCGGTATTTAAAAAGACCCTTCATATACAGGAATGACCATATGCATTGAGAAAGACATCATTTGGAACTTCATATGCATGCTTGCTTTTTTATTATTAATTAATTAATTAATTAATTATATTTATATGCCACTTTTGTCCTGGACTGAGACCCAAGGTAGCTTCCAACAATAAATTAAAATATGAAAAACATTTAAAACAATTAAAAATGTTAAAAGCATATACATAATTTAAAAACCCTAGGCAATATTCAGTGCCTTTAAGATCGCTTGTCTCATTTTTAAGTAAATATAACAAATATGTAAATGATTATCAGTTTTATGTTAAAAATAATATAATAATAATTTTACACTAAAAACAATTTAATAGCTGAAAAAAAATTCAGATGCATTTTGTGATGATGAAGGGTTAGATTGCTCAGTAGATTTTAAACACTGTGTTTATTGATTTCTGTGTGGAATTGCAGTTATTGATAGGATGACCACTGAAACATTTGCATGAAATGGCATATGCTAACTTGTGAAATAAGAGATGATTTCTATAATTTAAATAGCATAATAAAACATCTCGCCTAAGTGGAGAACACTATGATCAAGTGAATTCATGAGTACTTGAGTCTCTTGTACAGGTGCTAACTCTGGATGAGCACCTCCAAGGTCTTTGGCCCCCCTTGCTAAGCTTCTTTTTCAATCAAATTTGCACAGAAACAGTCCTTCCAATAAAAGACTGTCTTCTAGAAAACCCCTAAATAGAAGACTGCCTCGTAAAATATGACATATGTCCATTCTAGTTAATGGATACGTAGTGATGTCTTCACTAGAGATGAGAAAACTGGTCAGTTTCACTTCCTCACACATTTAGAATTTTTTAAACCTCTGGTTCTTTCCATTCCAAGTCTGATTTTTTGTGAAATTTGGTAAATTTTTCAAAACCAAACTGACAAAATATTTTTCATTTGCAGAAGTCTAACTCAAGACATAAAATTATTTGTAGCCTGGAAAAGACCATGTTGTATCTGACTGCCACGTACATGTTAAAGAAGAAGAATTTTTTTAAAAAGAGGCAGTAACTCTACTTCAGCATCACAAACGTGGTCAAAGGCACTGGTATTTTAACCTTGACTTTCAATAGTTCAGGGATGAAAGACCTAGACATGTGCAGATAAATGTCACTTTTGATATCTCCCATATTCATTAGAAAACAGAACAAACCCTCAAGGTCTTTCCACCAGAAAATGGAGAAAATTGAAAATTCGGGTAAATTTTGCTCCAAACCAAACTGACACACATTTACCACCCATCCCTAGTCTTTACAGCACACCATCACTCCACATATTTAATCTGCTGCTGTTACCACAATGTTAGTAGTTGTATAATAACCTGACTGGGCCAGAGCTTTGAAAAATTACTATTTGGACTACAACTCATAGAATTCCCCCACAACTGGCAGCATTGTCAGTGGCCGTGCTGGCTGAAGAATTCTGAAAGATGTAGTTCAGAGCTCTTTGTGAGGGCCCTTCTGTAGAGAAAGAGTGATGACAGAGCAGTCACATTTCACCTAGGAACTAAGTTATTAAGTTATTTAAGAAGATCTTGTGGTGATCATCTGAGTGCTATTTTACACTTTGTACTTAAGAACGGATATCTAAAGCAAGGTACATGTGATTCTTGGGAAGTCAAAAGGGCTTCAGAATGTGATATTTTAAAAAGCAATGATAGGAATGAATCAGGTCCCTGCTTCTGAATATTTTAAGGAGATACATTCGAGATCATACAGATGCATACCCTTCTAACTTACTGAAAGGAGCATAATACAGTTATATCCATACTCAGTCAGCCAGTTAGTGCTGGCTGTGTCCTTTCTCTATGTCTTTCCTTTGGGTCTGAAGACATTACCAAAACAAAAAACAAAAACAAAGCACACACACCCTGGTAGCAATTATAAAGAAATGATCCCACTGCTCTTCTCTGGTTTGGCAGAAAGGATATGTACAAACTCAGGTGCACAAGAAAAACAGCGTATAGAGGTGAAAAAGGATATAAAGGCTGCAGTATCTTTTTAAACCAACAAGAAATTAATGCCTTACAAGTATCTTTGCTTCACAAATGCTGTTTCTGCCAGGTACTGTTCAACCACACATGAAACACACACATAAAAAGGGTGATTTCACACTTAAAATATTCTAGTAGGGTGATCCCCAGAAACAAAATCAACTGGTGTTATTTTGAAAAGAATAAGAGCAACAGAAAAAATCTTACTTCCTAAGGGACAAAGGACCTCCTTTCAAAATACTGATCAGTGTAATGAAACAAGGAAATTTTACACACAGATCTATATTTAAAACTGTCTCTGCTATAGTGAGATTCCTATGACCCTTATAAGAGGCGCATTCTAACCTTTCTTTTGGATTCCTTAAAAGTGCTTATCAAGATGAATGAGAACAGTAGTATGTAATTCGAAAAATGTAATTGCTTTTCTCTCTAGCTTTCTCTAAGCATTTTCAAGGTCACTCTTAAAAGGGGGAAGGTAAACCTTTAAGTCTTGCCTTCTCCTGGTATTCCATGTCAGCATATATTGTTGTTTTTATAGAAACCCCATGTTACTTCTGGAATGATAGGGCCCGCTTTTGCTTTCTCTACCCCAAATTCTGGTGCTTCTCAGTTTCATTTCCAATTTTTATGATTTTTGACTGCCTTACATGAATTTCATGGAGACTAAATGCAGGCTGGACATTTACTACTATCATTCATTTAGACTGGTATTAAAAATTGTGTTGATAATTGAGATGGTATGTTTGATTCTACCTTAATTCTGCTCTGCTATTTATTTATTGGTAATCAACAGCATTGTTATATTTCAACTAATTATTTATAATAAACTTTGACATGTGCTGTTGAGTATTCTAGAATTCTCATACCGATTCTCCTAACATAGTTATTATTGGTTGGAACTGCTAAATACATTTGACAATATTCCTATTTATAATGGGTTGGATCTAGATTTGCTGAGTACCTCTATACATGTCTGTTGAGAAGTGAAGTCCCACTGAGGACAACAGGACTTATTACCAATAAGTCTGCATAAGTTTGGAGCCTTAGGTGCCCTTCTGAGTAGACTCACTAATATAAGCAGAACTTAATTTGATGCATTGATAATATAGAAATACCTGTTACTTTACTGTTTATATGTTGGAATACTTTCCAATCTTCTAAAATTTTCCTGAATTTTGCATTTTACATTTATTTTCCCAAAAGGCATAAATAAGACTTAAGTTAGTTGTCAGTCTTCTTTAAGTATGACTAATTTAGGATCTAAACTAGTGTTTCTACCAAACTTAGTGTATTTTTACTATTCTCCTGAAATCTTGTCTCTTTGGTTAATATATTTGCTGGGTCCCTATTTCCTACACTTCCCATAACCCTGTTTGGAAAGTTCATAGCAAATTTTGTGTTTTATGGTTAATATTTGTATGGCATGCAAGTCTTTAGTGTATGTTCATATGTTCTCTTTTTGTTTCCCTTTATCTTTCATTTCTATATGTCCCAGGTACATTTTGACTAATATTATGAAGCCTCATATTGACTCTGCTCTCTGGCTTGTATTTTATGGCCCCATTCTATTTTTGTATCATTCTGTTTCTGTACAGTAATGAAAAAAGAAGTATGATACTTATTGCCAGTTCCAACATGTTTTTTGAAACATTCAGTGGATATGATCCTTTTAAATGGAATGCGTTGATATGTAGTTTGGCTCAGATTATGACTGCAGGTGAATGAGAACAAAATTATATTGCTAGGAACCAATGGCTTTCCTCTACTGCATCAGTACTAATGGCACAATATTCAAGGATTGTCATTAAACATAATATCAGATGTCATGAGAGTAGCATCATCTCCTGAGAAAGCATCACATACTTTTCAATTACTCAGGTAATCTCATACACTTTGCAGGAGGAATGAGAATAAACTAATTTACAGATGCTGAGATATAACCCTGTGGAGGTGTTCACCTACAATGTGAGTAACACTAAAATTGGAATGCATATCCTGTCTTCAGCAGTCCAACAACACTAGCTACATAATCAGTATTTGTGCTTTCTGAAAAGGAGTGTGTATGCACATTCAGTTGAACACATTTATACAGTTCATCAAAAAAGGGAGTCTGACAAACTCAGGGCAGATAAAGGTTATTAATGGCTATTTATTATTGTGCCTATATATTATCAACAGTAACAAAGTCAGGATATATTGATATATCAGTTGCTAAGAAACAAAATGGGGGACCCAAGGATACTATTCAATTTTTGTTCTGTTTTGGGGCTTCCTGAAATATTTGTTTGAACCAGATGGGCTCTTCAGATGTTTTGGACTAAGTTGCCTTAGCACCAAGATGGTGATGTAGGCATGTCTAAGTCACACTATGCATGTGGGTTGAACTATTCTCAATAGTGCAACAGACGTATCCTACTGATAACAGCAGAAGCAGAGTTGCACATGCAATAACACTGTGCATTATGACTGAACACTGTGGTTGTGCACTGTGCATGGCAGCTGTGATTGTGACTGTACAACTGCACCCATGTGTTGTGCAATCCCGTACTATCCTGCATGGGAGTGTGTAGTGGTAGTGTAAAGTATCTCTAAATGTGGATATCAACACTACACTGAGGAGATGTTGGATTGCTGCCAGTGTCTGTTTGGACCATCATATGCCCCATATTATAAGCTTCCATTTTTTAAAAAAGCAAGCCTCTAGTCCTTGTAGGAATAGAGTTATGGAAGAAAATGTGCAGTCAGTAGTCCAAGTGTTTTGTGAGAAACCAACTATGTTTAAAAATTATGGCTCCTTCTGTCTCAATTCTAATTTCCAGTTCCTTGCGTTAATGTTACAGATATTACATGAAAGAATAGCTTTTGAGGAAAGTCTAACTAAAATCTGTTTTGCAGAGCTCCTTGTAAAGGCTGCACAGAAAGCATTGGAGTGATGGAGGAGGGGTGCTTACAAAGCCAGGTAAAAACTACATTAGAACAATTAGCAATTAAGGTTTGATGAAAACTGTTCTTTTTCATGCCTTGCTTGATAAAGTAATATTGTACATATATTATTAATACCACCAACACTACCCGGAATGTATGTGGGTACTTTGCATAATTCCTGTCTTACCGGCAATCCCCACAACAATATTGTAAGTTAAAGCTGCTGAGAGCTAGTGATCGCTCACAATCACTTAATAAATTCCATGACCAAGCAGGGGTGGGATTTGAACTTTCTCTCTACCAAATTCAACATTTTAAACCTTACTGTGTTCTAGTCCTCACAGTAAACTGGTTGCTATAAAAATGCTACCAAGCTGGAAACTTAGTGGTATGAAAAATGGTACGAAAAGCTATTAAGGTGCTGAATTTGTATAACTAGAATGAAAATTATTGATATGCATATTTATAGTAATTTATAATAATTACCATAATTATTATAATTATTATATAATTATTATAATTATTATAAACTATATATTATAAACTATAATTATTATAAATTATTACTATAATATAATAACACAATGAACCCTCCATATATGCAGGGGTTCTGTTCCAGGAAACCTCACCAATAGCGAAATTCATGAATACTCACATCCTATTATGTGTGTGTGTGTGTGTGTGTATTTATGTATGTATATAAATTAGATGCTGAGATTTGAGAGGCTGCAATATGATAAGCCTATTTTAGACTTTAATTAGCTGTTAACTGCGGTTATCACTTCACATCATCTGGAGGAAACAGGTTGGGAAAGATTGAGATGGATTTATGTTCTCAAAATCTGTGTTATACATTTATATATTTTTTATAATTTAATCTGTCCTATAAAGATGGTAACATACTTCATGGCTATTTTATTTGCTATTGTCATAGTTCATTTTTTCATTTTTTTTCAATAATAAATAAATACATACATAAATAAATCTGCATAGGAAGACACTCATACAGTCACACAAACAGAAGTTTAGTGTATAGCATACAGTCACATAAATGGAAGTCTGGTTTACTTTTGCTTTGGATTCATAGAAATGAGCAAATCTGGTGATCAAAAGAAATTACTGCAACCATTTTTAATTTTCTCCCATGAATTGCTTTCAAATTGTTTTCTCATATATATTTTTTAATAAATTTGGGACTATAATATCTGTGAATTCCAGTACAAAATCCAAAGTAAAAGGACCTGGAGGAAGAGGATCTCTAGATCAACTATCTAAGTCAAAAGGCATGTTTCAAAAATACGTGAAAGAGTTCCAGTCCATAAAATGTTCATAGTTCAGGAAATAAAAGAAAAAACTATTCTGGTGGCTGCAGAGAGGAGCTTGGTGGTCTCCCTGCAGAGTTGTGGGAAGATTGCTGCCCCAAAAGGTCGGGAACCCACTGTTAATTTTAAAAATAGTGGGGCAAGTACCCTCTTGGGAGAGAGGGTCCACAGGCACTTGGAGAGACCAATTTGCTGGCATGGATGTCTGGAAAACACCAAGAGAATGAGACACAGAGGACGCCGAAGGGGTCTGGCAAGTGGCCATTACCTTTGGAAGGCTCCATTTAGAGAGAAATTCTTGCCACCACTTTTAAAGGCTGAGCAAGAGGAATGTTGACAATCACTATTTTTCTGTTGTAAGTTCAGTAAAGAATACTCAGCACAAGGACCACTCTACATTGAACTTGGAATTTAATATTGTAAGGCGCCCTTTGAGGAGGAAAAGGGAATAGCCATGCATTAATCACCTCAAGGTCTTGTACATGAGCAAATGTGAAGGGGTGGGGTGGTAAAGGAGAACAACATTGAAGGAACCGGTTTGAGGCTTAAGGCTTCATTTGGATTCACGCCCTGCTGTAGTAGAGGCAACATATCTTGGAAGGAATGGTAAACAAGTGGCAAGTAAAATTGTTAAATATATGTTTTAAGTCTGTTCTGAATTATTATACATTTAATACATAAACTTTAATATATATTGGAACAGTGGAACACTGGAAATACTGGAAAATAGTGAGGACCCAACAGAGAACAGAGAAAAAATGAGGAAAAGAAAGAAAGAGCAGATGGAATCGCTATTGAACTCTGTAATATAAAATGTAAAAGCTCAACAACAGTAACAGAAATAAAAGAAAAGAAAAGAAAATCCAAAACAATTGATGGACTCCATAAGAAGATTTAAGGTATAAAATTGGGGAATAGATGAATTTGATGTATTTGTAAAAACAGACCACTTAGGTGAAAAGAAAGATGATGATTATTAAAATTAAAGTTAAAAAAAAAGCCATAAAGGAAAGTGGAATTTTGTTTTGGACTAGAGGAATTGCTTTGGTCCCCTACCTTCCCCTCTTCTATTAGAGAAATATTGTGTTTATTGTCTTTCTTTTTTCTATTTGGTTATATGATGTATGCTGAAAAAGCTGTCATTGTGTTGTGAAGAATATTATTGTGAAATATTATAGGATTATTGATAAGATTTGATAATTGATTAATTAAGGAAATTAATTAATTAGCAATAGGAAAATATATTTATTTATATACAAGAAGATTAGAAATTGAAGTATACCAGTTAATAGACTGACTAATTAGATTATATATATATTGGAAAAGAAAATAATTTGAGATGAAATCATTATAAGAGGGTAAAATGAATTTTTGGGCTTGATTATAGTTGATTTAGTTTTAAGTATTTAAAAGAAATAATAATATTTAAAATTCTAATTAATTAATTGGGCTACAGATAGGAGGAATAAGATATTGTCAATGTCAGATGGCGGCTTGAACAGAAAACAAAGGCAGGGGCTGAAGTGTATGGCTTTTAGTAATAAGTAGTAAAATAAACAAGAGGTTACATCACCTAAACGAAAAGAGACAGCAAACTCAGTGGCTAGGGCTGGCCTGGAACAAAAAATACAGGATGCAGATTCTCCGGAGGGAAGACAGTTGTTGCCCCGTGCCCAACTCCCCCCAGCATCTGACTTAAATACATAGCCCTTAACCCAGCTGGGCTGATCAAGCGTCCGTTGGCCCAGCTCACAGCTGTAGGCCCTCAGACTTTAGACGCTTCTCCTGCAAGCGTTTTGATCTGCGAACCACCTCCTTCTCTCGCTGCCTCTGGAGGAATGTCGGGGGAGAGTCTGCAGCAAACTCCGGGCTGGAGTCAGGAACAGCAGCTTCTGTTGAGCCCGAAGCACTGGTCTCTTCTGCTGCAGGCACTGGCTCGGAGACCGCTGAAGGGTCGCTGGCAGGCCCCTCCCTTGCCTCTGCAGGAGCCCCCTCTCCCTCCCAGGCATCCACCCCTGCCTGGAGTTCCCCGTCTAGCTCAGAGTCCCCATCTGAGTCAGCAGCATGCTCAGCCGGGCTCATGACAGATATTATAGATAATGGATTATTACAGGTATAGGAATGATGATGATATATGGTAAAATATATACTGTATGAGCTACATTGTGGATATAGTGAATAACATTTGATAGAGTAAGCCTGATTTGACTTTTTTTAAAAATCTTCTGTTTGATTGTGTGATAGCAAATTAATTCAGAATATTTGATCTAACTGGATTATGTTCCTTTGGATATTGTGACAAGCTAACTAATTTGAAATATCCGATTTGATTAATGGACTAATTAAGTTGGATAAGGATACTGGGAAATAACATCATAAAATATTGATAATCAAATTTATATTATTGGTAACTATTAAAGGGAAGAAAACAAGGAAATAAGAAAACAAGAAAAAAGGCTTTGAGAAAGAGGAATTAAAAATAAAAAAGAGAAAATAATAATAATAATTATAAACAATAATAATAATAAACAGTAATAATAATAATAAAATCAATTACAAGGATGGCATCAGGATCGCAACAACAATTACAAAAGCAATTAAAGACAGAAGAACAAGCAAAATTAACAGAATTTGGTGTATCAATATTGGAGGAAATGAGAAGGCTTAGAGAGGATTTTAGAAAAGAAATAAAAAAAGTGTTTAGTGATATTAGGGATGTGAAACAAGAAATGGAAAATGTCGGACAAAAGCTGGAAAACATAACAAAAGATATGAAGATAATGAACAAAAAATTGATGATTTACAGGGCAGGACAGTCAGATTGGAAAAAGAAACACCAGAATTGGAAAAAAGATTAACAAATACAGAACAGCAATATAGAAATATGGAAATTAAAGTTAGAGAAAAATGTTTGAAAATAAGAGGCCTGGAAGAGACTTATGGAGAAGAATTATGTAATCAGTTAATACCACCATTGGCCAACTTCATAGGGCGGAATACTGAAAATTAGATTTAGAGATTGGCAAGATGTTCAGAGAAAATTCTTTTATAGCTTAGAAGAGAAATTTACCCTGCCATGTCAAGATATATTTTCTAAGAGAAAGAGTTAAAGACTTAGTGATTCAACAAAGTTATTTGAAAAAAAATGGTGGTAGAAGGCAAAGAGCTGCAAATATTTAAAGACACAAGTCTTAAAAAAAAGGAAGGAATATTATTTTCTGATGCAAATCTTAAAGAAAAATGTAATTATGTATAGATGATGCAGAACATGTCAGGATTGGCAGGATTTGGCTCCTCTGAGGGGGTTACCTTTACATTACATCAAAAAAGATATACTCTGAACTCCATGATGAAAGCACAAGAATTTGTAAGACATCATAAAGAAGAATTGAATAAAGATCATGAAAGAAATCCAAAATTTAAAGAAAAGGTAAAAGTAAATGAAGTAGAACAAGAAAAAGTAGATAAAGAGGAAGAAAGAAAAGAACAAAAGAGTATACTTGAAGATTTAGAGGAAACATCGATAGAGAAGGCATTAGAGATATTGAAGAATTGAATCAGGAAAGGAATGAAGGGAACGAAGAAGAAATATCTGAAGAAGAAGGAGAAGAGGAGGAGGAGGAGGAGGAGGAGGAGGAGGAGGAGGAGGAGGAGGAGGAAGAAGGAGAAGAAGAAGAAGAAGAAGAAAGAGAAGAGGTATGGAAAAAGATAGGAATAAAGAAAATAGTGAAATAAAGTATTAAATGAAAGATATTAGGCCAAAATGAAAATTATCTCATGGAATAGTAGAGGGTTAAATGCGCCAGTTACAACAAAAAGGATTTTTCATTATTTAGGAAAATTTAAATCAAATATAATCTGTTCATAACAAACACATATATGAAACAAGGATTTGAAATGTTTAAATAATAAAAAACTAGGACAGGATTTCTCAGCTTCGATGGACAAAAAAAGGCATTACAATCTATGTTAATAAAAAATATAAAGCAAAAGAAATTTTCAAGGATAAAAAAGGAGTGTTTGTTGATGTGGAAGTAAATTCAATTCAATATAAGATCCTTATTGTTGGAATATATTGACCACAAGAAAATAAAACATGTTATTATGAGAACTTATTAAAAGTAATTAATGATTATGATTATCAAGAAATTATAATTCTAGGCAACTGGAATGGAGTTATTAATCCTGAGATGGATAGGTCATCAGATAAAAAAACAAAATCAACACAGAGGAAATGTCCAAAAGCCTTTTTTGAGCTGTTGGAAGATTTATCATTAGTGGATGTGTGGTGTTACATGTGTAATAATACAAAAGAATTTACATATTATTCTGAGGCCCACAAGACATGATCCAGAATTGATATGATGATGGTTTCCAAAACACTGACGAAGAACATAAAAAAATAGATGTTTTACCAAGGACATTATCAGATCATAATCCCCTGATAATGATGATTCAAGATAGGAAAAGAGTATAGATGGGTCTTAAAAGAGGAATTATTGAGGGATGAGAAGATAGTAGAAAGAATAAGAAAAGAAATAAATCAATATTTTGAAGAAAATACAGGAAAAGGGGTAGCTGAACATATTGTCTGGGAGGCAGGAAAGGTGGTTATTAGAGATTTCTTCATGCAACAAGAAGTTTATAGAAAGAAAAAAAGAATGAAAACTGGCAGAAAGTTATGGAAGAGCTCAATGAGAAAGAAAAAAGATTGAAGAAAGAACCAGGGAATTCAAAAATAAAGAATGAAATTTAGATCTTACAGAAGCAGATAATAATCCAAGATACTATAGAAACTGAAAAAAAGCTGAAATTTACAAAACAAAGATATTTCAAACATGCGAACAAAAGAGGTAAGTGGCTAGACTACAGACTTAAGAAAGAAATAGAGGAAATTAATCTTAGAAATTAGAGAAGCGAAAAAGATATACCAACAACAAAATAAAATTAGGGAAGCGTTTTATAATTATTTTAAGAAAACATTTGAAGAACAAGACATAAAATACCTACTAGAGAATATTAAAAAATATTTAGAAAAGACAATGATAATGCAAATAAATGATGAACAAAGAATAGGATTAAATAAACCAATAACAAAAATGGAAATTCTAAATGCAATCCAAAAGCTTAAAAGTGGTAAAGCTCTGGGTCCCAACAGTTATACAGTGTGTTATTATAAGATCTTCCAGGATGAAGTGGTTGGGCCCCCACAAAAAGTAATGAATGGATTAGATGAAGGTAACAGGCCAGCCTCCTGGGGAGAAGCAACAATCAGTTTAATACCGAAAGAGAATAAAGACCATCTAGAGGTGAAAAACTATAGACCAATTTTGCTTTTAAATATGGATTATAAAATTTTTGCCATTATCCTAGCAGAATGATTTAAAAAGGTATTAAATGATTGGATAGTGAGGACCACAACGGCTTTCTCCCAGGAAGATCAATTAAGGATAATATGAGAGTGATCACAGATGTAATAAAATATTACCATAAGCATAATGAAAAAAAGCATTCAACAATGTAAATTGGATGAATGAAACCTTAAAGAAGATAAATATGGGTGAGAGAATGGTGAGTTGGATTAATTAGATTTATAAAAACCAATCAGCAACTGTACTAGTAAATGGAGAAAGGCCAAGGAAAATCGATGTGAAGAAGGAACAAGACAAGGATGTCCACTCTCTCCTTTACCATTTTTGACAATTATCGAGATATTAAATATCCAAATAAGCAATGAATCCCAAATAAAAGGAGTACAAATTAGAAACCATTCTTTTAAGATTAGAGCATTTGTTGATGATCTTGTTATACCACTTGATAATCCTATACAAAGTATAGATAAATTAAAGCATGTCCTACAGGAATTTGGTAGTGTATAAGGTTTCAAATTAAACTCTGAAAAAACATATTAACAAAAAATATGACAAGCCAAGAAGAAATAGAAAGAGAATCTCAATTTAAGATATCAAAAAGAGCAAATTATTTAAGGATATATGTAACCAAAAATAATACAGACCTATATGAGGATAACGATAAGAAAATTTGGCAAAATATAAAGATGGATTTTGAAAAATGGGCTAAACTAGACTTATCGATATTAGGAGGAATAGCAACATTAGAAATGAATATTTTGCTGAGGATGATCTTTCTTTTCCAAAACCTTCCTATAATTATAAATGATATACCATTCAATCAGTGGAGTAAGGATTTGGTCAAGTTTATATGGAATAGCAAAAAACTGTGGATAAAATGGAAGACCATGAAAGATTCATTAGAAAAAGGAGCACTGGGCTTGCCTGACTTGAAATTATATTATCATGCCTATTGCCTTAGCTGGTTGCTCAATTGGATCAAACTAGGAAAAGAAAGATTATTAGCTCTGGAAGGACTGGGTTTGCCATTCGGCTGGCATTCATACTTATGTTATGAAAAAGCAAAGGTTCAATTGCCATTTTGTGAGAAAATCCTTATTGAGAGTCTGGTTAGCACATAAAAAGAAATTGTACTCAAAATTACCACTGTGGGTGTCAGTGCATGAGGCTTTTTATAGGAGGGAGAGACCACAGTTAAATAAATGGATAACATATAAAGACCTTGTTAAAATCCAAGGGGAGAATGTTATATTAAAAATTAATGAGGAATTGATAAGATACAAGTATACATCACATAGGCTATTACGGAGACAACTAGCAGAAAAAATCAAAATGGACATTAAGACAGTAGGAATAAAACATCATGAAAGGGAATTTGATAAATTTTTGAAACCGGGTATTGATCATTTGGTTGGAAGGATTTATAAATTGTTACTTGATCTGGACCTGGAACGGGAAGTGGTAATGGAGAACATGATAAAGTGGGCACAGAATATACGGCATCCAATTCCACTTAAAAGATGGAAAGGCTCATGGAAAGATACTCAAAAATTAATCAAAAGCACGGGTTTAAGAGAGAATTATTATAAAATCTTCCACAGATGGTATTATACACCGGTACAAATTGCAAAAATTACAAAAAAAACAACAACAAAAAACTAAAAATACATGTTGGAAATGTGGTCAGAAAGGAACATTATACTATCTATGGTGGACATGTATAGCAGCAAAAAAATTCTTGAAGAAAGTACCAAAAGAATCGTCGAAATATTGCAAATAAATTTTTCAATGACACCAGAGATATATTTGCTAAATATGACCAATGAGATCAAACAACTTAAGAAAACAAATTGCTACTTTTCATGATTACAGTGGCTAGAATGATTTATGCTGAAAAATGGAAACAAAAAGAGGCACCAAATATAGTGGAATGGTGGATGAAACTGTATGATCCAGTGGAAATGGATAGACTGATGATTATAATATCAGGATTTAAAGGATTTAAAGAAGTTTGGACCCCCATGTTATTGGCATTAGAGGAAAAATGGGGTGAGATAGCAATAATGGAGATAAAGGATGAATTTTCTATGGAAAAGGAAAAATAGAAGTTAAAAGGTAGAGATATTGGAAATACATATAGGTATATAGAACTATAGAGGAAAATTAAAAATCCTGAAGAAAATATTGCAATGGATATAGATAATCAAAGATATCATGGATAGCACTCTATAGATTACAAAGTTTCAAGAAGTGAGGTTAGAGCTTTTATAGATATAAGGTTGATAAGAATAAAGTCTAGAATAATCTGAGAATGGAAGAAAAGATAGAGGAGTAGGAAAATTATATATAAATATGAACCACTCGGAAATGGAAAAGGAAAAGAGGAATGATAGAAAATAAAACATTGAGTTGAAAGTGAATGTTTAAAATTTAAGAAACTATAAGGATAGATAAAGGTGGAGTCTTTTTTCTTGTTTCTTAAAAATATTGTCTGTATTGTTTAATTGTTGGTAAGTGTTAACTAGAGAATCACCGAAGAAGACAGGAGAGGAGAATAAGGGAAGACATCAAATGTTAAATATTTCTAGAAAGTTTGTTTTGCATTTGCATTTGTATTTGTATTTGTATTTGTGAAGCTGGGTAGGGAGTGAGTGTTGTGTATGTGTATGTGGTTATAAGCAGACTTAGGTAAGAAACAATAAGTGAGATGAGAAAATGCTGGGAGGTATAGATATTTTCTTTTATTGTATTGTATTACCCTAATGTTGAGTTATTTTTTCTTAGTTGTTTTTATGTTGTTATTGATGAATAAAAATAATAAAAAAAAATAAAATGTTGATAGCTCAGATGCGAAGGTACATGATGGCAGCAGGATTTAAAAAAGAGTAGAAAGTAGTGAAATCAAACATGAAAGAAACGAAATGGTCTCAGTCACTGATGGATCTGAGATGAAACAAATAAATGAAAAGATTCAAAGCTTGGAACAAAAAACAGAGTGACTGGAAATTAAGACAGAGAAATTGGACAGAGAACATGAGCCATGGTTTGGATGATTTTGCCTTAATGGAACATGATGAAAGGGAAAACTGTTTATGTTTTAGAGACATCCACAAACAAGCCAATGAAGACATCCAAGATAGAATGGTAGATACCATAGAAGCAAAAGGAAGACATAGAATTTGACCCTGATCCTGTTTATCACATTTCTTCACAAGTAGCTATGCAGAGAAATTACTAAGAGATATGATCATATATTTTCTTCAACAGCAGACTAAGGCGGGTGATTTTGAAGTCATGGTGTTTAAGGAAATACCTACTAGGATTTTGAACAAGAGAAGGGAATATGCTTTTTTATCGAGAAGTTAAAGCAAAATAAGATTTCATTTAGGTGGGAAAGATTAGAAGGCATCTCCTTTAATTTTATGCAAAGAAGATTTATAGTGAACACTGTACAAAAGGCCAAAAGAAAAACAAAAACAAAAAAGAACCTGTTCAGAAATACAAAAGACAATTGGAGCAATGTGGAAAAAAGAGAAAAAGGAAGTTCCAGAATGTGTCTCAGTCACATTTGGCCAAGGACAAGACTAAGACATCAGATGGAGAAGAAGAAGCTTAGAGGGAAGGAGGATGTGGGCTTTTCTAAATTCTCTGCCTGACATGGATCTGAGTTGTATGATATGGAATAAACAGGGTATAATATACCTTCTCAAAAGACTAAAATATTCCACCATCTGAAAAAAATTGAAACAATGTAAATTGTTGTCAAGAAATATATCTAAGAAGGTTTGTTAAATATTTACATTACCCCAAGTTAGACAAAGAATTTAATGTGGTAAATGATAGTCAGTGATAGTAAGTGGTAATGTAAATATTATGAAGTCGTTTCATCACTACTATACACCATTATTTAAAAGACACGTTCCATTGACAAAGATAGATGAATATCTAGACAAACAAGAGATTTCAGAACTGCAAAAGCAGATGGTAAATGCACATATTACAGTGTGTGAGATTTTCAAGGCCATTAAGAAGATTGTTTGGCAAAGCTCCAGGCCCAGATGGCTTATCAGTTTTTTTACAAATAACTTTTTCAAGGAACAGTTATTTTTACCTCTACAGAAATTATTAAATTCAGTCCTATGGACAGGAAAGATACTAGAGACCTGGAAAAGGCAATGATAGTCTTAATTCCCAAGGAGGAAGAAGACACAACAATGACAAAGAATGACAGACTGATTTCATTATTGAATAATGACTACACAATTTTTACTATGACTTTAGCAGAAAGATTGAAGAGGATCTTACAAGACTTTACTCATAAAGAGCAATCTGGATTTTTGCTGAAGACAATGTTACATGACAACATCAGATGTGTTTTGGACATTTTGGAATATTTAGACAATCATAATGAAAAAGAGGTGGCACTTACATTTTTAGATGTTGAAAAAGCTTTTGATAATTTGAATTGAGAATTTGTGTTCAGAGTTTTAGATAAGATGTGCTTCAGAAATAATTTTATCACATAAATTAAGGCCATTTATAATGAACAAAAAGCAAAGTTTCATCCTTTTACTGTTTATGTTAGCTCTGGACGTTCTAAATAGTACAATGTGATACGAAACAAAGGTATAAGAAAATAAAAGGAAGTGTATACATTAAAAGCTTTCACAGATGATTTTGTGATTATTTTATAAAATCCTATCAATTATATAGATGTGTTGTTCGAGGGACTAAAATAATTTGGAGAGATAATAAATAAGCAAAAATGATGATGTTAATGAAGAATATGAGAAAGGAAAAATAAGTACAATTGATGGATAAGTTGGGATTTAAAATTGAGGGAAAAAGTGAAATACTTAGGTATTACTATGACAACCACATACTGTATGTTGTTAAAAAATAACTTTATCAAGATGTGGAATGATATTAAGATGGATTTACAAAGATGGGCAAATCTTTTAAAACAATCATTGTTGGGCAGAACCTCTGTAATGAAACAAATGTTTTACAGAGTATGTTGTTTTTGTTTCAGATTGTACTGACTAATGATGTCTTTTTAAAACAATGGCACAGTGATTTATCTCAGTTTATATGGCAAAGGAAGAAACTTAGAGTCAAATACAAAAGCTTACAGAATGCCAAACAAAGAGTGGGATTGGGATTACCAGATTTGAAACTATTTTTCTGCATGTGGGTTGGTCTGTTTGAAGGATTGAATTATGCTAACAAATAAGAAATCGTTGGATTTAAAATAGCATGAACTGAGGTTTGGATGGCATTGTTATTAGTGGTACTTACCAAGCCAAAGTGTATGTAGATTTAACAATAATTATGTGAGACAACAGCAAATGAAAAATGGGTGACCTATCAAGATCTGCTGGAACTTGAGCAAGAAAACTGTAAAATTAAATCAATTGAAGAATTAATGTGAGAAGGTACAGTTTTCAATAGTTATCTTACAGGCAAATGGCAGAAAGATTCAATATTGATTAAATTTTTTTTTGAGCTGATCAATCAAATTTTGAAAAATGTTGTGCTCAGATTTGCTTGGTAAAATGTGTCAAGCTAGAGATGGAAGAAGAGTTGGTTAAGGATTTTATGAGAGGTGGGCACAAAATGTTGGGCAACAGTTGTGCTCAGATTTGCTTGGTAAAATGTATAAAAGTAGAGATAGAAGAAGAATTGGTTAAGAATTGTATGATATAGTGGGCATAAATCGTTGGGAATAATACAGATGGAGGAATGGGAGAAAAAAGGAATTAAATTTATGTTATGATCTTAAAGAGAGCTTTTACAAGATGATGTGTCATTGGTATTTGACACAAGAAAAATTGGTCAAAATGCATAAAGAAGTTTCTAATAGATGTTGGAAATGTGAGCAACTAGCGGGATCTTTTTATCATATATGGTGGACTTGTAAAAAGGCCATAAGAATTCTGGAATCAAATACATTCTTTGGTGTATAAAATTCTGTAGGTTAATATTCAGTTGAAACCAGAATTATACTTTGTTGAGATTAATAGAAGATCAATTGGAGAAGAAGCATGGGAATATAATGATGATATATGATCACCTATGATATATGATCACCATAGAATGACTATTATATGCATAGAAGTGAACCCCCCTGCCAGACATATTCTGATCAAAGAAGATAGGCTGATAAAACTGTTGGACTCAGCTGAAATGGATAAATTGATAAGAGAATGATCAGTGGTGACATTTTCAAAAGACTGGGAACCTTTAATAAACTTTTTGCAAGAAAAGCTGTACCATGTGTTGACTGTAGGTTTTGACAATTAGTATGTTTGCCAAAATAGCAGTTCAAGCACTTCAATGGCATTTGTAATTAGAGAAGTTATTTTATAGACTTATCTATAATCTGTGTTAGGAAAAATGTAGCGTATATTTTGTTTATCTTAGTACCTTTTATTGTCTTTATCTATTTTTAGTATTTATTACTTAGTGTTTTTCTTTTCCTTTTTCTTTGTTTTTTCTTTTGTATTCTCATTATAATTTGTTGTTTGTATGTGTCTTGAAAGCCTTTATTAAAAGACTACAAAAAGAAACATTTCTTCGCTTCCATCACTGCCACAGTATGAGGTCTAAAATATGTTGTCACACCTGACTGGTATCCACATGAGTCTTTCTCCACTTGAGTTCCAACTGTTTTCCAGTTTGCTTCATTGCCCTCAGTGCAGGTGTATACCAGTAAGTTGTACTGGTTTTGCTCAGCAAGAGAGGTCAGTCAGAAGCGATGTTATCTATTACCCCAATCATTTATCATTTCTAGAGGCCCAAGAGCACCTCTATGGCCAGCTCCGTGGTTGCATATCCAGGGTCCAAATGTCCAGTAAGAAGGCCCAGTCCAAGCCATTTTACTGCCTAAGAAAAAGAACAAAATGACACCTCTCTGTTCCTTGTTTAGAAGCCAACTGGCTTGAATCTTACTTTGTCACTGTACACTGGATAATATCCAATTGTATGTGGAGGCAACAGGCTTCTTTTGTGAGGTACAGCACAAACTGTAAGACAAAACCAGCTCTGTCCTCCATACTAGGGGAATGGCCCAGTGGAGTGAGGGCAGGTATTCAAGAGGAAAAGTAGGACGGTGGGTGAGGAAAAAAAGCAAAAAACAAAGATGAACAGGAAGAAGAACAAGGTGGAAGAAGAATAGCACCGGAAAAGGGGGCAGAGAGACAGAAAGTCTGTGAAGGTTGTTGGGAAGGGGAGAAAATTCAGAAGAAGAGAAAGAGCGCTAAGGCTGATGGAGCTGTTCAGAGAAAGCAAGCAAGCAAGTACACACCCGTGTATGTATATGTGGCAGAGCATCATGGAAAGAAAAATGGCTTTATTAGAGGAGATGTGCATTGCCCTTAACCCCTGTGTGACCCCAAGGCCATTTCCGCACTACACTGTTATAGTGTAATTATTTGACTTTCAAGCTCCTATGGAATCCTGGGGTTTGTACTTTAAAGAGGGGCCTTTAGAATTCTCAGCCAGAAAGCTCTTTGGCCTCAGTAAACTGCAAACCCCAGAATTCCACAGGATGTTGAAAGTGGAATAATAGCACTATAACAGTGTAGTGCGAAATGGTCTTAATCAGGGCTACATTTGAGGCACGGCTTATCCCCAGTACCTATCTTGACATATGTGACTTGGGCTGAATTTAGTAAGAATTAATTGAAAGTTAATTTATTACTCCTAATTCACTCACATTTCTTACATCAGTTTTAAAATTCATGAATTTAACCCTTATACACCCATACATTAAATTCTTAAGTAGTGCATAACAGTTTGCGTTTATTTAATTAATTAACCCGAGTACTGAATTTTGGAGGTTTTTGATGTTTAGTAATTTTATTTGCCTTTCCTAAATTTAAAACCAACACATTAATAACGATTAGCATAATGAATTCTTATAATATTCTCTTAACATTTTAGCATTAATGAATGGATATTCTAAATGTTTTAATGGTAACGTGTTTGCATAAAAGGCAATATTTCAAAGCTTTCAGCTTGAATCTACCTGAATATTCAGCACAGGGAAGCGGCTGATTTTGGGTGTTAGGATAAGGTGATAAATTATTGATTATTATTAATTATTAGACAAATTATTAATTATTATTACATGTTTACAGATAGGCAGAGGGAGATATTTTTGTGGGATTTTCTGTCTTAGCATTGGGTGTCATTGTTGTTCTGCCTCAGGCAGCTAAATGGCTTGGGCTGGATTTATAGGTAGCAACAATACTGAGTATATACAGCATTCTACTGATTTGAAGCTACTGAAATCCAGTTTTTAAATTCATTTTTGGCATATGGGGACAATGTAAGGTATTTGTCTCCCTGCTGTGAAAGGGTTTGTTTTTGTGGATTTCCAGTTGGCTCTGGCAACTTGATGCTCAAATCAACAGGTAACTGTGTCATGAAGCAGCATTTTTGTGTCATTCCACTATTTGCTATCCTGATCCATGTAACTTCAAAGGCTACATTAATATTTTGTAATATGTGACATTCTGATTGAAGTCTTTGAGGATTCTGAATTGCTCTTTCAATATATGAGATCTGAATAGTAATTTAAGCGGGAAGAGGAAACCTACAGAAATATCTCAATTTAAGAGGAAAGACAAATCTCTTTGAAAACTGCAAAAGGAAGATTTGAGATATGTAGGTAATCCCTATTGATTTGTTTGGAAATCAGCCATTCTAACTGTAAGGCAAATTTTTTCTTCTCCCTGTGAAGTCAATAGAAAACTCTGGGAAGGAATCCCAAAGTGCAAACAACTCAGTTTTAAAAATTATTTCAATATATTGTATGATCAGTTCTAATTTAATGTACTCTTGCCTCAGTACCAAAACCACTGATGCAAAGAAAAAGTTTTTTTTCTCTCTCTCTCTGACAGAAAACTAGATGTAAGGACAATGACAAATACTTAGCTACTGTTGGAAATAACCAACAGTGGGGCTTGATAGCTCCACTGTCAGTCAAGCAGTGAATCTTCTCTAAAATTGGGTTCAAACATTAAGAGAGATATCCAGGGGAATGAATGTTAACCTCCAGATAGGCTCAGTACCTTGGATAGCTCCTTTTAAGTTTGTGGGATTCACCATCTCACAGACATGGGGATCAGCAGCCTTCACTAATGACAATCACACATTTAGCCCCTCCTTCTGCTTTGTAATATCTAATGTAAGCCTTCTCATCCTGTCATTTTACAACCTTTGGCATTTACTCTATTCTATTCACTCTCAGTGGCCGACAGGGAAATATTTACTATTGTTGCTTTAAAACCAAGCCCTGGAGGATCTCTAACAGGAGAAAACTAAGTCACAGGGCTAGAAGATCTCAGTACTATCTGAATTTACCTGAAATCTCTTGTTTGTATGAACTGATATGTATATCTCAGTTAATAAATATTTATCAAGTGTCTTGTCTCAACAGCTGTTTTATGATCCAGAATGAGTATTTGGGGAGGGGTGGGCCCAGGCAAACACATAAGATCACAAACATTTGACATGGTTCAACCATATTCTACCAGCAGGGGCATCCCTGCTTGCCTGAGGCAAAGGATGCATTAAATCCAAGTCTACTATTCCGCGCACAAATGTTGATTTGGACTGGGTAGTTGTATCAAACTCTGACAGTAGCAACTAGATACCATTTCCCACTCACATAACCTCAGGGCAGTATGTGAGTTTGCTGGGGTGAGAGGTTCACAGCTTCCAAGAAGAAAATGATTAGAGGGATGAGCTAAAATGGTTGGATGGCCTATGCCACCAGAGGAGATTGTTTCACTATAGCTTTTATCAGATTCATGACACTGAAAAAGTAAAGAACCACTGGGCTATTCCAGCCCCTGCAAAAAGGGATATTTCAAGAGCCAGGAACTGAAAATAAACCACTATGTAGGTAGGAATGTAACAATAACAAGTCACTTATCACAATAAGACATCAGGATTGTATTTTAATTTCTAATTTCTAAGTGGCTGCTGAAGCGGAATGAATAAAGACACAAAAAAGAGAGAAACCAAAATGAATGCCTGAAGGAAAACATATTAATATATGGCCTATGAGACCCAGCATGTTGTAGTAACTTGAGCACTGAAATACAACCCTGGAGACCAGGGTTCAATTTCCTGCTTGGCTATGGAAACCCACTGGGTGATCCCGTGCACATCACACACTCAACCCCAGAAAACTGCATGACGGTTTCACCTTAGGATCGCTGTAAGTTGGAAATAACTTGAAGGCATGCAACCACAACAATATGGCCAATACTAAAGGATGTGTCTTTCCAAAGGATAACAGTGAGACATTCTTTTATTTTGGAAGGCGCTTCTTTGAGTTCTAGTTCATACAGGGTGTTCTTGTTATTGTGAAAATCTGGCTCCTTGCTTTTCTTCACTTTGAACAGTGAATGCTTGGTGAGGGGACGTCATTTGCCCTCCCAGAAGGAGATAGAGGCTTCTACATTGAGGCATGAGGTGGGAGAGTGGACAGAGGAAGAAAGAGGGTATAAATCACTCCTCCAGTCCACTTTTACTGTCTTTCAATATTTCTTAGACCTGGCTTTCTCCTTGAGTGCTCAGGGTTTGGGAGCCTTAGTTTATCCATACATTTTGTATGCCTGTCTTTTTATTCAGACAGCCAGCATGGTGTAGTGGTTTGAGTGCTGAACTATGACTTTGGAGACCAGGATTCGAATCCTTGCTCAGACATGAGAACCCTTAGAGTGACCTTGGTCATGTCACACTCTCAGCTTTCCTCAGCCAGGAAGGCAAAGGCAAACCCCCTCTGAAAAAATCTGATCAAGAAAATCCCATAAGTTTGCCCTAGGGTCACCAGATGTTGGAAATGACTTGAAGGCATAGAACAACAAGAACAAGAACAAGAACAAGAACAAGAACAAGAACAAGAACAACTCTTTATTCTGACTAGGTGGGCAATTTTGCTCTTGAGACAGAAAAAGTAACCACACTCATATATACATTGATTAAAGTAGTTTTCCAAAGACGCTCTGTGTCAACCTTTCCCCTCATCCTTCAGTCTGAATGACTAAATCACAGGCTTCCCCTGTTCTTCCATAGTCTGTACACCACGATGGCATTTCATGAGGACTCTGTATGCTGATATTAGTTGAAAGTTGATGCCTGTTACTCATACTGTGGGAATCTGGCCCTGTGGTGTTCTGTCATTGCCATCAGGCTCTGGAAAGTTTTAGTTTTGTCAGCATTTTCAGGAGAATAAAGCTGTTGTTTTACACTGAGACTGCAACAAGAAAGTGATTTGGCACTCAGAGTAACTTTGTTTCGGGTTCCACCACGTGATATCTTCTTCTCCTGGAATTGGAGTCACTGGTGGTTTAATGCCATTGGAAATCTGTTCTGTGTTCAGATGATAAGATTCTGCATTAGGTGACTCTTATTCTGTACTAGTCAAACACGATTGAATTGCAGCAATCTTATTTGAACTTTGCAGCTCTTAAATTCTGTGCTATCAGTGAATCAATACATACAATGTGATTCTACACATTTCCAATAAGCATGTATATGGAACCAGGATCACAATGACAAGCCCTGCCCTCTGCTCTACATGCAGCAATCCATGTGCAGTCTGCCATGAGCACAAAATGCAATGAAACAACTAGTAGAAAATGTCTGTGCATAGACACATGCATTTAACTGGGGACTGAGTTTATAGGTACATACTTAAGGCACACCAAAGAGGTGTATCTGTATGCGTGTACTAGGATGACAGCCTAAGTCCCTGCAGATATTGTAGACTCCAACTGTCACCAGCTCTGGCTGGTGTGGCCAATGGTCAGAAAAGAGGCAAGATGTCATTCAAAACAGCCGACAGAACTCAAGTCAAGAAGGCCACCAAAAATACAGAAGCATGCATGGGCATGTATATGCCCATGCCTTTTAGGCAATATTGAAAGACTGGAATAGCACCTGAATGCTATGCCCTTCTCATTGCCCCCAAGGAAAAGAGTCAGTCCTCTAGGTAAGAAGGCAGCAATGAGAAAAATGGAGAGGAAAAGGATTTTTCTTTTCCAGTTTTCTCCACTATGAAGTTAAAACCACCACTTCCTTCACATTCCATATATATCCAGTTTCAGTATCTCCTGTTCTGTGGAAGAAAATGAGTGTCAGGCGGCATAATGGGAACCAATAAAGGCATAATATATGTTGAAAATATAGAGGGAAATTCCTTAATGAAGATGTAATGAAAGAGACAGCTTGATTATCGTTTTCTTAAAAATCACCCATTAGGTGATCTGTCCTCTGCTTGGAGAGAGGTCACCACTGAGCTGTCATTTAGACCTACTGAGAATCCCATTCCTGGATCCATCCAGAGGATTTTTTTAATTTAATAAGTCTGACTTCCAATGTGCTTGTCTGGGAGAAAGTCCCAGTGAATATGTTGGGATTTACTCCTGAATAAACTTGTATGACATTGCACTGCATGTTATTGCTCAGTCCGACACTTTGCTGTTTATGCAAATCATATATTTCTTGTTAATTCTTCGGAAATGGACCAGTCTGTTGTTTCCATTAACAGCTATGCTGTTGCTCCCTCGTCTTTTGGTTTCACAAATATTGACATACATTTATTTCCATTTCTCTTTTCAACCAAATGAGTATAAAATAAAATATGAAGCAATGAACAGGATAAATTTCTATTTTGCTATTTAAACAAACCAGAGTAGGTTTGCTCCCCACCATCCCTGACTAATTCAGAAGCACAAGCAATTACAAACCTTAAACAGGCAATAATATGTGCAATTTATATACAGTTGATATTATCACCGAGTCAAGGTATGTGTGTCACTGATTTCTGCTACAGGTGTAGCTGCTCTGGGAAATCACTGTGACTTAATTCTTTTCCAGTGGGGTGGCATTATGTCAGATTCCCTCAGCCATCCTGCCCAAATAAATAATACACCCCTCATCCTTTTGTCAGAGTTTCAAACACCAGGCTCAGGAAAATAGACTGAGGAAATCCACCCTAGTGAAAATGTTAGAGCTACTAAAGGAAGAAAGCACCTAAGTCTGTGAAGAACCTACAGAGCAGAACTTGGTTCTATCCACTTTCTCCTGCTCCACAATAAACAAGCATAAACAAACCTGGTTGTCTTTGAACAAGGTACATAGAGGAGAACTTTATGTAGTGGAGTTATAGTATGCCTGGGAGACATTGGCCTAAATCTACAGGTCAGCTAGCAGCTTACCTTCTCACTGCCACAGCCCTCACACCATCCACATGGATGGTGGGAGCACATGGATGTGAGTGAGCTGGTGTTTCCATGTAAGATGTTGGCATGCCACTGTTCTGATGTGTGCGGTCATGGTGACATTTTTCCCCCAAACTGCTTTGATAGCACAAATTGCACTAGCTATGTGTTCACACACACCATGCCTGGTATCTAATGTCTTCACATGAACCTGAGTGAACTGGCTAAGTGCTAAGATAATTGCCGCTGTGTGCTCCAACAGCACAAGTGGATTTTTTTTTTTTAAGGAAAAGGTAAAAGTGGAGGAAGAAAATCCTATTCTGACAGCAATCTGAAATATAAAGCCCTTGTCCAAAATTGGTTCATGGATGATTCAACTGAATCAGCCACCAGTATTTGAGGTGGGAGCTAAAGGCCAGCCAGGACACTGTCTACTGACTGCAGTAGAGCTGAACACTTTCTCTTTTCTTCCCTTCCTCTTTCTCTTTCTCCTTCACTTTTTCAGTCCATTGAAGCAACTTGACAACTTACAAGTGTGCAAGTAGTCAGTCTGCACTTAGGTAGGGATGTAAATCTTCATGAATGTTATTCGTTCGGGCAAGAAGAAATAATTGAACTAATTCCCCCCTACTGTGTCAAAGTTCCTGAAAACTGCATTTTTTTCATGGACTATTTACACTTTGGGATTTAGTCTGTGAAAAATCAACATGTGGGTTCTTTCCTGCAGAAAACAGCATCCAGTTTGTAGAAAATCACTTTTTCATCAGGGATTTGAATATGAGTTTTATGAATATGCTTTCCATTCCAGCTAGAATTTGATATCCCCTTCTTCGCCTTTTCAACCCTCTTCTACCCATCAGCCTAGAACCTTATTTGAAAAATAAAAAGGTGCGTGGTGTCCTGGCTTGAGCTTTGGACTATGACATTGGAGGCCAGGGTTTTGTTCCCCCACTCAGTAAAGGAAATCCACTGGGTGACCTTGGGTGGGTCACATACACTCAGCCTCAGAAAACCCCATGATAGGTTTGCCTTAGGGTTGCCATAAGTCAGAAATGACTTGAAGGCACACCACCACAACAACACAACAATGTTGCTGAGAAAGAAGAAGAAATCTTTCCTCTCTCCACTTTCCATTCTTCCCCACAACTGACCTTTCAAAGGGTTTTTCAAAGGACTATGGTGGGACCCTGTTCTTCCTCCTCTTTCATTGACCCCAGCACTAAGGGCTGTTACTGAGAAAGAAAGAGGAGATCTTCCTTGCCTTTCCATGTTTTCCTTCACTCTCCCACCTTCCACATTCTCCCTCTCCCTGAGTCTGTCATATGCCACTTGGAAAGCCCCCCCTTTGATTATGTGGGGGGAAAGGAGATCTCAGTACAGGCTCCAATAAGAGGCAGTTGGCAGCCCTGTCTTGTATTCAGTGGACACTGGCAGTCCTGCCCTAGAAGCAAAGTCTAGACCATCCAGTGTAGACACTATAGAGGAAGATCCAGGTCCACCTCCCACTTTATGGAAGTGGAAGGCAAAGCAGTAACAACAAAATACCAGGAAATGCCTGAGTATGCCCGGGTATGACTCTGGGCTGGCTTGGTTTCTCCATTTCTTGTTCTCTTGAACTGTTCCGAGTGGGCACCTCTCTCAAAATGGACAGAGTCTGAGCTGAGTGGTACTCTCCACTCTCAAGTCCTTCTGGCTTTTAATCTACTTTGGAGGAAACAGGGACTGAACTGGAGAGAATGGTGAAGCATGTGTAAGTATGTGAGAGAAATGGAGGAGGGTGCATGTGCCTAAGGCAGCACAAAGTGGGGGAGAGCAGCAACAAGCATGCAAGGTTGGAACATAAGCTCATTTCTCATGGTGGTCAGGTGGACAGTTTGACTAAACTACAGCTACCCAAAGAAGTGGAGTAGAGGATACATAAACTGCAGTGTTTATGTTTGGCACCTGTGCCGCTGGCTGAGGACTAGTATGCATGAGGGAAGGTTATATCTTCCCTATATATCTCCCTCTGGATTCACCCCACAGTAATTAAAAAAAAACCCTAAGATAAATCTCTCTGATGTAGTTTTTTCTTTGCATGTTTATAAGGAATACACACACACACACACACACATATGAGTTTGTGCATGTTGTGCAGCTTAAATGCTGATTGTACTTTGTATTTTGCATTTTATTATTTTATTTATTTATTTAGATGGTCAAGTTACATTTGTATGTCATCATCTGAAATTACACTTTTGATTGCCCCATTTCTGCCAGGGTTGCTAGTATCTCTGTCTTAGGGAAACAGCCTCACTTCAAGGAAATTCTGCTCTTCAAATGTCCTGATTTTTCCACATGTTCTCCCATTCTCTCTCTAAATGAGAACTCCTCCCTATCTTATCAATACTGTAAAATCAGCCACTAATATCACTCAGAAACTTTCAGGGAAATTTCTGCTACTCAGTAGTCAGAGATGGGGCTGTCCCCACCTATCTGAAGAACCTTTTGTTTCATTCTTTTTAAAAAAGACTCAAAATAAAAAGTTGATTCAGCCTTATTGGCATTGCCATTTAACTTTTAAATAGAGGCATCATGGGTCTTTATTATGTGGAAGGATGTATGGCATGATGCCGTAAATTCTGCATTTTAATTCTGAATCTGAGAGAAATTATGAAGTTGCATTTGTTCAGTGGTGGGTAGAAAGCATTTTATATATGCTCAGAGGTATTCTATTGTTACTTATATTTACAAATTCTTATCATGAATTGGAAGAGTTATTTATTTCCAAAGCACAGGCCACCCTAGCTGCAAATGTCATTAATCATTTACATATTTGTGAATCTTTATAAATTGAGTACATATAAAGATTTCAAAAATGACAGAGGTAAACAAAATGGCAGTAGAATATAAAAGAGTATATATAATCAATAGGAAATAATATCCATTTCCGTAAGAGTAAATTATATGTCAAGGCAAACCACACAAGACAGTATCTAAACTGTTTGGCATTGGATTGGAAAGAATATTCAGAAACAATGCGAGAAAAAAGGTAAGAAATGTGTTTCTCAACTGTTGAAAATTCTGATGAGAAGTCTGGACTGAGAAGAATCTTCATAGTTTAGGACTAATTTTGTGCAAAATTCACATTTCTTTTTTACAGAAAGATTTTCTGTACGGAAAAGAATAGAAAAGGCTGCTTTAATACTACCACCAACAACAAAAACAACTATTATGACAACAATAGACCACAGTGTGTGAATTTTTACTTGCTGTGCAGAATAAATTCCCAGTTCCTATATTTCTGGTCAGGAAATAGCATTTACTGCACAGCAAATGACATCTTACTTTTTAGAAGGGTTACTGGGGCAAGGATTATTAGAAGGAATGCATTGTGATGGGCAATACTGAAGAAATCAGGAAGTAAGTGTGCATCTACCTAAATGGGCTCTGGGTGTGTTTTCAAAACGGCAGAGGACTGCCGTAATGGCACCTTTCTGAAATGTAACTGTAACAAATGAATCCGACTGTTTAACTGGGGTGATTTCTATAACTGCGTAGTACCAACGTTTCCTGTTTTTTTTTAAAAAAATTCCAAGTGGCTATACTACACACAATACAACCTCGCTGGGTTGCAACCAAATATGGAAAAGGATGATGAAATAAGCAAGGCCTAGCTACCAGGGAATATGCTGAAAAGAGCCCAGTTGAGAAAGGCATTAGTAGGATTGATACCAAAAATGTAGCAATGGAATCTTGGTAGCATTTGTTGTTCTTGTTAGCTGTTGTCAAGTCATTTTTGACTACGGTGACCCTATGAATGAGAAATCCCAAATTATCCTGTTATCAACAACCCTGCTCATATCTTGCAAACTCAGGGCTATGGCTTCATTGATTACGACTGTCTACCTGTACTGTACTGTGGTCTTCCTTTATTTTTAATCCCTGCTGCCTTCTACTTTAGCTGGTAGCATGATGGGAATGAAAAAGGCTTGCAAAGTGGAGCAAGGGAGCAATATGAAAAAGACCTGTGGCTGAAATCCTATAAGGAAGCTCACCTGGGAGTAAGTTGAACCAACTTCTTTAGGGTTTGCTTCTGTATGGAGGTACTCAGACTTGTACAAGGCATTGTACAGAATGTACAGGGAGCTGTTCTTTTTGTTCGTCCTCTTCTTCTTTTACTTTTCTCCTTAGCGAGTAGCTGTGAAGGTTACATTCCAGGCTGGCTGGTGGATAGTAATTCTGGCATAAGGAGAAACATTTTATGCCAAAGTTATTTCCAGCAGCCTGTTAAGAGAGCAACCGGGTTCTTATTTGGTAGAAATGGATAGGCTGTTTTCAGATGCTGAAAACTCTGCATGTTCGTAGCTTGTGAGATGTTGTTAGAGAAAAGTAATAGGTCTGGTCTCCCTTTGTCACTGATTGACTCTCAGTGACAGAAGCCTACCAAGTTCCATTGAGCAAGCTCAAATATGTTACAGGATAGTCTTGATTAGATCAAGAATCATACAAGCAAAAGAGGTTCTCATTAATTTATGTGCTGTGTGCACCTACACAATTTTAACAATTTTAGGGCCTTTCTGCCCTGCTCTGTTAGAGTGCTATTATTCTGCTTTCAACATCCAGTGGAATTCTGGGGTTCATAGTTTACTAAGGCCAAAGAGCTCTCTGGCTGAGAATTTTAAATGCCCCTCCCTAAACTGCAAACTCTGGAATTCCATAGGATGTTGAAAGTGGAATAATAGCACTATAACAGTGTAATGCAGAAAGGCCCTCAGTTTGTGTTAATTCATTACATCATTTAATGTGTTTTTAAGCTTCAAATCCTCTTCAACTGCTTTATGTTTTAAATTGTTTAAATTGATTTTATGGTACATCACTCCAAGATCTTTGGCTATAGGACAAAATATAAATAATTACCTAATGAGAACTAAATAAAAATTAATTCACGTTGACACAAGGAAAGCTTGGAAATTGCCCCAGAAATATAAGAGCTGCTGAATGAATCAGCAGAAATTTTTCCAGCAACTGCAAACAAAGAAGACTTATTTAGTACAAATATCTGGAAAACCAGGAAAGTGTCTTAAAAATCATTCATTGAAGACAACAGTGTACCAGAAGGTGGCAGCATTGTCAAAGGTCTAATAGCTGTGTCTGATGGTACCAACAATACCTTCTTCTTACTGAAGTTTACATACCGACTTACTTGACCTTGCATAAATCTGATTGTAACCTTTTGCGGAATGATATTAGCTGAGTAGTCTGGTCCTCTGGACTCTGTGGCTGTGACCAAGCCTGGTATTTGGAAGGGCTGTGTAGAATATTGTCCAATCTGGATTTTTGATCCCAAATTATCAATCCTGGTACTGACATTTCCTGGGGAAAATTGTTTTAATTGTGAAAAGTCACAATTTTAAATCTTGTTTGATGTCATCATTTCTGCTTCTACTTTGACAGTGTTTCTCTTTCTTAAGTCTTTCTTCCTAGATTAGTTACATAGGCAAGCCAACCAATCAGGGATCATTCCACTTGGGAATCGGTTTGGGTGATCACACAGCCAACCTGATTCCACAGTACTGTGGTTAGGCAAAACAAATTTAGAGAGAGAATAGTATAAATGAGCATTTTCCAGGCAATGACTCCCTGCCTACCCCAAACAAAAAACCAAGAGAGGATTTTTTTTTAATACAGTTTAAGCTTATTCCCAACTTAGAATCTGTTTGCTTGAGTCATTTTCTTCCTCTCATGTTTAAATCTTCCCCATCTCCTAAAAGACAGAACCATATTTTTTCCACCTCAGCCTCAAAACCAAAATGTATAAAAATCAACCACAGGTTCATTTCAGTCTGACTGAAACTTGAAGGAGTGTGTGGTTTACAAAATTGAAATGTAGTAGGAAATGACATATTCTGTCCCTGATTTTCTATGTAACTGATGTCCCAAATATCAAAAATAAGAAAATGTTGACTGTTTCTAAATCATCATTTGTAGAATAAAATTTTGCTCCACATCTATTGCACGTGTCATCTGAATTAAGGTGGTATTTCAGTCAACTCTACCAAACCGCCCCCACAAAAAAAATTGTGAAGAATTGAATCCACTCGAAAAATATTTCCACACTGACTTATTCCAACTATAGGGCAATTATTGCTTAACAGTGTTGATTTTCCTTACTGATTCCCTTGAATTGTACTGTGGGGATAGCCCATCAACAGCATTTTAATACCCCCATAGAAGTACAGACTGAATTATTCCATCTCTCCAATGAAACGTTTTCCAGCTGTCACTAATGTGTACTAAATATTATTCTTTTACCTTTCTCTCTCTCTATAAATTAATAGTTGCTTATTTAGCCAATTCTTCTAGAAAAGGGATGATGTCCCACCACCAGCAAAATGCCGAGCCACAACTGTCATGACATACTTGTGTATGCAAGTTCTGCTTAAAAAGGTAGCAGAGTGAAACCCAAGGATTCATTAAACTGAGTGGTGCCTCTCATTAAATTTGTCGATTGACAGAACTGGCTGTCATTTTTCTCCTGCTCCACCCCCCCTCCCCAAAAGAAGACAATTCATTGTTTAGAATAAAACTTTGCCACCTGATAGTTTATGAAGTGGTTACCACAGGAAAATAAATAAGAAAATACTTTGCATTCTCCTCTTCAGGTGGAACTTGGGATCATATGTTCTGTTTGGGTTTTACCACTTGTCTGTCTTGTAAAGCCAACACTAGAACAGTCCTGAATTTTTGCTCTCAAATATCTTTGCAGCAAAAGAAAGCTTTGAAGCAGCTATTCAAAACTGTTCACAGCTCTTGATTGCCTCCTCCACTATTTTGGAGAGGCTGGACTTCTTGTATTGCCATATAGCAAAAATGTCAGTCAGGCCAAATAAATCACATGCTTAGCCCATGACAAATTGGTGTGGGGGAAAAAAGGGCAACACAATTTTTATTTGATCCATTTGAAACATTGCATACCACATTCACCCAATATTTTCCACAACAGGAAAAAAAAAACAATACTGTCATAAAACACCAAAATAAAATAAAATAAATTTACAATAATGCCTTGTTATTTCTTTGCCACATTCTTGCCATGGAGTTGTTTTGGGTATTACTTGCACAGCCAGCAAGACAAGTACCATAGATCAATATTCAAATTATGGATGCTTGAGGATTTTTTTCTTCCAAATTCCTGTACAAAATTCCTACCTGTTGAACTAACATCCACCACATTTTGCACTTTTTGGAATGTTATGGTATAGCTCCTCCCAGTGTAAGGCTGAAGTCCTATAACCACTCGCCTGGGAGTAAGCCCTATTGAACTTATGACTGAATAACTATTTGGAAGTATGCACTGGGGTCTGCGACAGAGCTTTTCCTTTGTGTATGCATTGTAGTTGAAGGTTGGCCCTGAAGCCCAGCCACAAGGACAGCTGATTCCAGGGTTTGGGGCTGGGCTGGGGAGCATCTTCAGATTTCTTCAATGATGGTACAAATCTGAACACTAAGACCATTTCCACATGGGGTTTTTAAAACGGTGCAGAGCGTCCTCCAGGGAGGACATCTGCGCCTGGGAGCGGACTGGGTCAGACCTACTTAACATAGATCCACACCCCAGCCAGCTCCAGAATGACCCCAAGTGGTCATCCAGCGTGCTTTTAAAAAACCTGTTTCTTGAGGTTTTTCGAAAGCACGGAGCGCACCAGTGTGAGCCTGCTCCCTTATACAGATTCGCAGGCTCACATTGGTTAGAGCCTGTGATCTGCCAGGGGCGGGCTTTAGGCTGGCGAGCTTCAGCGGTTGGTTGAGAGCCTTGACCAACCATAAGCCACTATTTTCATCCCTGGAGCAGTGCGGAGTGGCAGCCATGTACTGCTCCGGAGCAGCGTGGACTGGATCGGGGAGCCCAAAAGTCTGGTGAGTAGCATCACGGGGCGATTCCCTCGACCCATATGGAAATGGCCTAAGATAGTCCAATAGAGCTCTTTAAGACATTTAGGAAGCTGTAGCAATGTATTTTAACTCCTGTGGCAAATCGTGATTGTGTTGCGTTGGTAGTGGGGTTCTAAGTGTGGCTCTGATGTTGCATACAGTTCCCTAATCCCCTGGACTTTAATTTTCTGGCAAAAAATAGGATGAATTTGCTCTTCTGACAGCTCCAAGTGCAATGAAACACATTACAAATATACCATTCCACTACTGTTTAGTACTGTCTTTCAAAATCAGGAATGGATCTGTGGCCACTTCTCTCACCCCACTCCACTTTTGGCAGTCATTTGTAGCTCCTTGAGGATGTCAAGACAAAGAACTGGTCTCTGAACCAGCTAAAGCTTACAACACAACTATACCTGAGATGGACATAGTTTGCCCTTGGACCTTACTTTTGTGGTCTTTGAAGTCCCTCAAAGCCCCTAACAATATTTTTTTAAAGGTGAAAATTCCAGTCGTCCCCCACAAACTATATATTAAGCCCGCAAAGTGTGAAAGCATGCAAAACTCTGCCCACCAGCTGCCCAGAGCTCCATACTACCACCAAATACCTCTGTTCTCTTCTGAAATCCCTGTCAAATTGGCAACAGGAAGTGATGCCACTTTCTGTCAGAAAAAATAAACTGGAAGTATTTGATGTATATGTGGGAAGTGCAGCCCTTGGAGCAAGGAATTGGTCTCTGTTCCTGATAGAGTTGTCCACTACTGCATTATACTATTTCCAAAGTATAACCAGAATGAGTTATATATGATTGGGATGATGCTGTTGATCAGCACTGGAACTGCTCAGTGATGGGATACCTGTTCTGTGCTACACCAAACCATAAGTACCACTATTGTTTAAAATAAAATAACTTAAAAGTTGTTACTGTGGGTAAAAATGCATGACTAATCTAATTGAAGTGCTTAGTGTTATCTATCTGCGTGACGTTAATGTCAATGAGATGTGCATCAGACAGTGTATCCCTGTCCATATACCGGATTGGATCTACAGTAGTTCATAGTTAGAGCAGATCAATTGAATTTGATGGGTCTGTGCTAGTGATGACTAATACTGAATTCTGCCCTTTAACTCAATTATTCCTGTGTAAATCTATGTATCTAGGTCTGGATCTGATCCTCTGACTTTGTCATGTGTAAGTATGTGTAACTAATTTTGGCTTAAAGCTGGGGTGTATTTGTTTGGTTGCCTTGTTGATGGAAAAATCAACATTTCTATGTCCTTTTGAGCTTCACCCAGAAAAAAAATGCTGAAAAGAGTGGTGTTTTCAGGGAAAACAACAAGTTGCAGAAAGCCAGCCTTCCTTTCAGCTCAACTGTAGACCAACTTGACTTTTACTCAGGTTTTTAATATGAACCTCTTTCAAGATATGTTTACAACAGATGGTAAACCTGCCTCTACATACCTTTATAGATAATCCTAATCATGTGAGATTGAAAACTGTCCCCTCCTTGAAAAAAAGAAAAGAAAAAAAGAATGCTGTTGTTTTTCTTTGAGCTGCCAAATGTCTTGATGAATATAGGGATGAAAAAATGTAATACAAAATCTTGCCTCTCTGCTCAAGGAATTGGAGTCTCCAGGTGTCACTATTTTGCATCTTACCATAAAAATCTATACAACTGAACCTTCTGCTATTAACAGATAACACAAGGATATTCTACTCCATGGCGGTTTGCAAAGATGTAAGATATGAACGCCTTGAGAGATACTCAAATGCTGTTTTTCTTCACTTGCGCTTGAAGCTATGGACAGGTCTTTTGGAGGACACTTTCCATGAATCAGCCTTCAGGGTATTTTGCTCTGTTTGCCCTTCTTGTATATTCCAAATGCCTGTAACCCCCACCCCCCAAGAAAAAGTCACCAGCATAAACTACAACCCTATTGGCCGGCATTGACTATGCTGCTGCTTTAGGAAGAGATATTGACAACTATGTGGAAGCAGTAGCCATGTTTCTGTGAGTCCTGCAGCAATGGGGAAGAGAGAGAGCAGCAAAAACAGTCTCTGTCAAGAAAGGAAGTTATCATGCTGACTCCCAAACAGCTTGAGAGCTGGCAGGACCTCTCCTTGTCCTGATATAAATGGCTTTCAGTGCTGTTTCCCCATACCCCTGCTGCTTGAGAAAGGTTGGAATGGCATAATGGAATGTTATACCAGTGTTAAGTCACCAATAGAAAAAATAATTGTTCACTATTTTTGTTCTTCAATGAAGCTGCAAGTAACTTAAGCAATTTTCTTCTCACTGTAAGAAAGTCTTCAATTTTCAAAGACTACTCACAGTTCAGAATTGATTCTGCAAAGCTCACATATGGTATTTCTGTGCAGAAAACAGCCTTTTCTGTGGAGGAAACAGCATATTCTGTGCATAAACCGCTGTTTTCTATGCAGGAAAGGCAGCTCTCTGCACAAAAACACATGCAAAGTCTGTACAGAATGTTTCAAATGACCAGAATTTTTCAAACTTTTGAGATTCTTCTCAATCCAGGATTCTCACCCTCAGGGTTTCCAAACAGCTCAAAACACATTTTTAAATCATTTTCTGTATATTTTGAAATATTCTTTCCTCAACAGAATCCTAACTATAATGGAAATTTAAGTTCAGTAGCTGATTAAGACTTTCCTGGATTGTGCTGTTTTAGAATGTAGATGCCTAGCCTTTTCCCCAATGCCCAAGGACTCAAACTGATTAGGGGTACTTTATCAGAGTCCTCAGTCCAGCAGCTCAGTTTTTTATTTTGTTAATATCCTGTGTTTCTCTTGATATGGGACCCAAGGTGGTTTACAAAAAGGCTAAATCAAGATAAAGCTAGAAAACCTGATGATAAACAAATTAAAACACAATGAAATAAACTATCATGTGAACACCAGCATCCCGATTAAAAAAAAAATCCCTGCATCCAATTAATCATCAACAGCCTGTTTAAAAGTTCTGTACCTGCTCATGAAAAGAAAGCAGAAAGGGGGCCAGCCCAGCCTCCTTTGACAACCTAGGAGCAGTCATTGAGAAGGCTCATTCCCATGTCCAGCCAGTCTGGCCAGTGAGAATGGTGGGAACAGAAGAAAGACCTCCCCTGAAGATATCAAGGAAAGTTTGTGGAGATCTTATCTTATATGCCACTGCTACTTTTTCCAAATGTCAGGTTTGTCCCCTGTCTTTGAGGGTTCCACCCTTTACCCTACCATTGTATACAAGTGTGGGGTTTTCCATGCAGGCAGTTGCACCAATGCCACCAAGTATGAGGATTCCTCTCAGGCACCCGGACCATTGAGGCCCAATGTGAAGGTCTTCACACTTAACCCACCAAATGACAAGACTTCACAGTGTTCACTGCAAACTCTCAGGCTATTTCTGCACAATGGGGCTGTGCCGCTGCAGGGCCAAGATGGCAGTGGTCAACTGGTCATGCATCTGCATGATGTTGTCACTGGCTCACTGCCATCTTGTTCCCAAGTGACATGGGTGTGCAGTATTCACAAAATGGAAAGAATCTGTTTTGCACCTGACATCACATGCCGTTCTCACCCTTCCCAGACATGTGGAAGGGCTGGAAGCATGCTGGTGACACTTCCTTCCCCAGTGTAGCAATGGAAACTGCCTGGCTGCACTGTGGAAGGAAGAGGCGGAGCCACTGTGCTCCCTTCCACAGGGAGCCAGTGAGTTGCGGAGGGGAGCTTTCCTGGCACACTCCCTTCCCAGTAGGAGTGCTGCAGGGACTGTGACAGGACAAAGTGCAGGAGCATCGTCATGTGGAAATGGCCTCAGTGTGAGCGCTTTCCTTGATCCACACTTCTGCTACATGTAAGGACTTCCTCCTGTCCCCCTTGTGTGATATCAACTGTGGGGTCAGTCTAATAGCCCTCAAGGGTCATATGAGGATTTTACCACATTTATCCCCAACACGATAAAACAGTCTTCTGCCTTCAATTCTGCTGCCAGAGATACCTTGTCTGAAACCCAGCTCTCAGAATAATAGCAATACTGGAGGACAGAGTGTATATAAAAACAAAACAGGCTAAATCAGACCCTTACCTATCACTCATCTTACCCCTTTTTCTCACTCCAAGCCTGGTCTAAATCAAGCCCAAGCCCAGGCCCTCTCAGCCACATTTCCAGTTTGCACGCTTTTGAAACTCCAGGCAAAACTGACTCCCCTCTGTCTCTAACTGCCATTCTCCAACTGTCCCATACAAATATCCTCAAACACTCCACCAATCAACTCCCACTTCAACACTCCACTCTCTCCTCTCCCCATGAACAGCTATTACCTCATACTCAGGTAAAATTTTTGTAACAATAAAGTAATATTTCCATATATTAACCCATGACATCACAAGATCCATACAGAGAAAATCTGGACCAATGCTGTCCGTATTCAACAAACATAGAATGACTCTCCACATCTTGCTGCTCAGCCCAGCAAGGCTGGAGGCTGAGGGGGCAACCCTGGAACACACAAAAAGGTAGAGATAATCCTGATGGGATCAGCCCCTGTGTTGGTTGCAAAACCCTCCAGCGAAAAATACACAGACTACTGGAGAGAGGTAGGTGGAAGACTGAGTTGAGGAGCTGTTATATCAGAATGGGTGATGCATTCCCTTTTACCAGGCAGGGGATTTATACCTGTTCTGGAATGCCACTTGTGGGTGGAAATTGGTAGAGGGTTTCCGAGGCAATCATGTGTTAATGCCCTGTGTTGGATGTCTTTGTATTTAAACTCACAAAATCAGTAGGATTTCTTGTGTCATGAAAAATATTGGTGTGAGAGTTTTCACCTCCTGCCCGGAACTGAAACAATAGGTGGTCCTCTTCATCAAGATCTCCACAATTTGTGCAAGGAATCTCTCTATGAAACTAGTTTATTCTGTTGCTAAGCAAAGTGCACAGGTACACACAACAGACACAGAAGAACAGATTTACTGATTTAAAAGAAACAAAGCCTCCCTCCCAGTCTCCTTTTTTAGAAAGAATATCCATGCAACAAGGCAGCAGTTATCATATATTAGCCAAGACCTTCTACGGTTGTACATCATATGAGAGTTGTACACACAGAACTCCACAATGACTCCCCTGTTGCTAGCTTCAGGAAGCATCATGTCACTTCTATAGACTCTCCTCCATGACCATCTTATGCTCCTAGAGAATAGAAAGGATCACAGAAGCATCTGGTTGTGTTCCTGTAGTCAGGCACAGAATGAGGACATCTTTCTTCAATATCTGTGTCATCCTTTGGAGCTCTCAGTAGATACCATTAGTCTATTCCCATAGCCAGATAGATGCTTCTCTGATCCCCTGTGCTCTCTACCAGCCATTACATGGCTGTTGCTGGAAAGGGGTGCTATCAGAGTGACACAGTAAGCCCTGAGAGGAAGAGCTTTGGTCATTGCAGAGGTTAGTATTCCCTTCCTCCCTCTGCAATGATGAAAAAAAAGTATATATTCAAGTGCAAAGTAGACTTATGCATCACTAACAGAGAGCCAGTCCCGGGTTTGATTCCCTGGTCAGCCATGGAAACTGACTGGATAACATTGGGAGCATCATACATTTTCAGCCTCAGAAAATTCCATGATAGGTTTGACTTGAGGTTGCCATAAGTCAGAAATGACTTGAAGGCACACAACTACAACAGCATGTCACTAATAGTATGATGACTTATCGCTAAAAAATTGATTGTGCAAATTGCACAAAAATGCACAGTCATACATACACAAACCCACCTGCTATCTTGCCCAGTAAGGAGAATCATAGAGTTGGAAGAGACCACAAGGGCCATCAAGTCCAATCCCTGCCATGCAGGAATACACAATCAAAGCACTCCTGACAGATAGCCATCCAGACTCTCTTTAAAAACCTCCAAAGAAGGAGACTCCACACACTCTGTGGCAGTGCATTCCACTGTCACACTGCTCTTACTATCAGAAAGTTCTTCCTAATGTTTAGATGGAATCTCTTTTTCTGAAGTTGGAAGCTATTGCTCTGTGTTCTCATCTCTGGAGCAGCAGAAAACAGGCTTGCTCCATACTCCGTGTGATATCCTTTCAAATATTTAAACATAGCTATCATGTCACCTCTTAACCTTCTCTTCTCCAGGCTAAACATACCCAGCTTCCTAAGGCTCTCCTCATATGGCATAGTTTCTAGGCTTTCTACCATTTTGGTCACCCTCCTCTAGACATGTTTCAGCTTGTCAATATCTTTCCTGAACTGTGGTGCCCAGAATTGCACACAGTATTCCAGGTGGAGTCTGACCAAAGCAGAATTGAGTGGTACTATCACTTTCTTTGACCTAGATACTATACTCCTGATGATGCAGGCCAGAATTGCATTGGCTTTCTTAGATGCCAGATCACACTACTGACTCATGTTCAGTTTGTGGTCTACTAAGACTCCTAGATCCTTTTCACATGTACTGTAGTCAAACCAATTGTCAGCTATCTTATATCTGTACATTTCATTTTTTCTGTCCATGTGTAGTACCCAACACTTCTCCCTGTTGAAATTCATTTTGTTTGTTTTGGCCCAATTCTCTAATCTGACCATTTTGAATTCTGATCCTGCCATCTGGGGTGTTAGCTACCCCTCCCAATTTGGGATCATCTGCAAATTTGATAAGAAATCCCCCTATTCCATCATCCAAATCACTGATAAAGCTGTTGAATAGCACTGGGCCCAGGACAGAACCCTGTGGCACCCCACTAACCACTTTTCTCTAAGAATAAGAAGAACCATTGGTGAGGACTCTTTGGGTTCCTTCAGTCAACCAGTTACAAATCCCCTTTTACTAACTTGTTCACAAGAATATCATGGGGGACCTTGTCAAAAGTTAGACTGAATTCAAGATATGCTATTTCCACAGCGTTCCCTTCATCTAACAAGCTAGTAACTCTATTAAACTAAGAAATAAGATTAGTCTGGCATGACTTGTTTTTGAGAAACCCATGTTGACTTTTAGTGATCACAGCATTCCTTTCTAAGTGCTTACAGACTGTCTGTTTAATTATCTGCTCTGGAATCTTTCCTGCTATTGCTGGCAGGCTAAATGGGCAGTAATTTCTGGGGTTCTCTTTCTTCCCTTTTTGAACATGGAGATAATATTTGCCCTCTTCCAGTCTGCTGGGAGTTCTCCCATTCTCCAGGAATGCTCAAAGATTATTGCCAAAGGTTCTGAGATTACTTCTGCCAATTCTTTTAGCACCCTTGGATATAGTTCATCTGGTCCTGGAGACTTGAGTTCATTTAGAGTAGCCGGCTATTCCTTGTACTACCTCTTTACCTATGTTGTGCTGCATTTCCTCTACCACATCATCTGCTCTATTTTCCCCAGGTAGAACATTGTTTTCCTTTTGGGAGAAGACCAAGGTAAAGATGGTATTCAATAGTTCTGCCTTTTCTCTGTCCCCCGTTAGCATTTCACCATCCTCTCCATGCATTTCCTTGTTCTTCTTTTTGCTGTGGGCATAACAAAACAAACAAACAAACAAAAAACCTTCTTATTGTTTTTAACCTCTCTAGGAAGCCTGAGCTCATTCTGCACTTTAGCTTTTCTGACTTTCTCCCTACACTGGCTGGCTATTTGTTTGAATTCCTTTTTGGTGATTTCACCGTTTTTCCACTTCTTGTACATGTCCCTTTTAAATCTTAGCTCCTTTGAAAGTTCTTTAGACATTCATTCTGGATTCCATAGACACCTCCCATTTTTCCTCCTGTTTGAAATTGTTAGAAATTGTGCTTCAATATCTCACTTTTTAGAAACTCCCATCCATTATGAAACCACTTCTCCTTAACTATCCCTGAACATTGGATCACTCCCAGTATTTCCCTAAGTTTACTGAAATCAGCTTTTTTAAAGTCTAGAATGTATGTCTGACTACACTTGGTTTACCTGTTCTGCTGTATAGTTAACTCCAGTAGAACATGGTCACTTTCACCTAAGAATCCCACCACCTCCACACCATTAACAAGAGCATCATTGCTGGTTAGGATCAGATCTAACACAGCTGCTCTCCCCTTGTTTCCTTCTCCATCTTCTGGATTATAAAACTGTCTGAAAGGTGAGTGAGAAATCTGTGGGACCTGATACTTTTGACAAAGTTTGACTTCCAATAAACATCAGGGTAGTTGAAATGTCCCATTTTGACTATATCTCTCCTTCTTGAATGTTTTGTTATCTATTCCAGGAAGACATCATCCATGTCCTCAGTGTGGCTTGAAAGTCAACAACATCACTGTTGTTTCTCTTCCCCTTAATTTTTACCCATAGGCTCTCAAGTTGACTTCCAGAATTTAAGTCATGGATCTCTTCACAGGTATAAATATCCCTACTCCCCCTCCTTTCCTGCTTGGTCTATTTCTCTGGAATAGGTTATACCTCTCTGTTGCTACTTTCCAATCATGCCATCAGGTTTCACTAATGCCTATTAGTGTAGAGGCATCTGAGGCCATGGGTCTCTTCCCCTAGCTGCTTATTTAAGTTTCTTTTCTTCTCACTGTTGGGTCCCTGTGCTGTGTGTCCTGTTCTGCCTATAAGCTTTGGACTATTATTTCTAGCACTTGATGAACTCTTGCCCTCAAGAATACTGTCTCCCTCCCCCACCCATGACTCAATTTAAAGCCTTCCTAATTAGGTTTCTAAGATTCTTAGCAAAAACGTTTCTGCTGTGAGGTGCAACCCATCACTTGCCAGCAGTCCATCTTTATGAACCTGTGGACCATAGTTCAAGAAGCCAACCTATTCTTGGTAGCACCATCTGCAGAGCCAGTTGTTCACCTCCCCTATTTTTCTCTCTCTTCATGGGCTGTGTCCTTCAGCTAGGAGAAGAGACAAAATGACAATCTCAGAGATAGAATGACAACTTGTTTTGAAAAATTTTGAGTTTTCCTTTTAGCACAACAGAACACAATAAAGAATAAATTACATCCCTATAGTGCCTATGTGTCTTCTTAAAGAAGAGAAGCCTCATTTGAAAGGTTGCTTGAGGATGGTCGGGTTTTTGAAGTCATTGTATGCTTTAAGGGCTGTTCAACCCAAGTGTTATTGAGACATAAAGGAATAGAAGAGAGTGATCACAGATTTTGAAGTTGGATATCCACAGCTGGGAACCACAGAGCAGGTGTGATGGTGGTGGGAAGTATGTGCCTCTCCAGATGCTCCTACACTGCAGTTTCAATAGAAAGAAATAGTGGAAATGAAGTCCAAAAAGAAAAAAAAAAGAAAGAGAAAAATCTGAAGGGCTCCCCATTTCTGGTTTATGAGGTTGCAGCTACTGCTTGGTGGTGACTCATTTCATTTGTGAGGAGGAAGCTGGAGGCAGCAAAACCGTCAAGCCAAGTGATGGTGAGATTTAGTTGTTGGTAGTCAATGTTCAGGATCAAAGGAACACTCTATCTGTCTGTCTGTCTGTCTTCTGGGAGTCAGCTCCAATTTGGTCAAACCCCGCAGACCCACAGTTGAGACAATAGATTCAACAGGTCTTAAGCAGTGGATTCCCCTCTACTTCTGAGCTGATGATCTTCCAGTCCAAAATCATGGGCTGTCATTGTGCCCATGAACTAGGCTTGTATAAGGCGGCCAGCACTATCTAGCTTTGGTGAAGGGAGAAATATAGTGGTCATGTTGGGATAAGAGCAGAAGTGAAGGAAAAGGCCTGCTTCTGAAGTAGGATGTACCTATCTTGATAATACTCACAGTCATTTTGCTGCGGATATTTAAATGAGATCTCCCCTCTGTTTTCTTCCTCCATTGTTTAATTTTTACCAAGTCTTGTATTTAATGATCACCAGTATGAAGTTACCCTTTCACTAGTGAAGGGTCTAAAATCAGATATCAGCACCAATGAGACTTTGTGTTGGGACTCTGCCCCGCTCTTGCTAGGAACTGGTGGAACGCTCTGTGAATAGGATCAGGCATGGAGAAATTGAACCAAACTCTCAACCATCTATTGTAGGCAAATGAAAATTCAAGAAGTATACATACTTTCATTCTGGAGAGGATAATGTTAAACTCATCCTGCTATGCACCCCTTAAAGATGAGCAGGAGGTGGCATTCCTAAATGTGATAGCCTAGAATCTTATAAGCTAAGCTCTCAACAACTAGATGTATCAATTTTTCTTTCTCCCACCATCTTTTTTCTTTTTTAAAAAACAATCTAAATTTCTTCTCATCAAATTTATAAAGAGTTTTGTGGATTTGGAAATTTCTTACAAAAATGATGAAACAAAATTTTTACTCATCATTAGGTACAAGTTGGCACTTGGAGGCCTTTGTTGCTTCAAATGATCTCTCAGCATTAACTCAGGAGCAGACCCATTTTCATCGAAAAGTGGGTGCATAGAAACCGCATTGCATGGGCAACTCTAAGTAAATATTCATTGTTCCCAAATCTAATACAATTCATCTTCATATCTATGAAAGACTGTATGTTGATTATATTATGAAGTTCAACAGAATATCTTTCTGTATCCAGAAACACATCATTTAGAAAAGAGTGTGTGGAGGTGGGTGGGGGAAGATAATACATCGTTGCAACTGGACCTTCATAGAAACCATATTTATTATGGACTTAATAAGATCAGTTTTATTTACTCTTCAAAAGCTTTATATTAGTTAACCTATGGTGTGATTTTTTTAAAAAAAACAACCCTAGGGTCGACATGTGTCATGCCGCTTAACGTAACATGATGTGTAGTAAAATTCTCCTTACTGTTTGGGAGGATGAAGTATTCCAGTGCAGAAGAGGTTTGATCATCTGAAGTGGCTGATGATTTAGGCCCTTTCCGCATGCAGTAATTAAGGCGGGCCAATGCGTCTTTGCCATGGAGGTCTTCTGCACGTTGGAGCGGACTAGGTTCAGTTTATTTACTTTCGTTCCGCATGTTATTCTGACTAAATGATCCCCCATATGGTGGTAAAGCGTGCTATTTGAAAACTGGAAGAAATCGGTTTTCCAATTTTCCAGATTGATCCAATCCATACTTTCACAGTGGTTCAGACATGTACATTCGCATCAATATGAGTTGGTGGTCAGGGGAGGGCTCATGTGAGGGGCCAGGGGGTAGTATGGACTTACGCATGTACGCACGTATGCAATGACATACTAAACCATGCAAAAAAAAGGGGGGGCCAATCACAGCTGACAGGGCGGGGTGAGGGGAGTAGCAGGAGTGGCCACGGTGGAGGCAGTGTGGATTCATGAACTCGCACTCCTTCAAATCAGAATGGAACATATGCAATAGCTGTGCAGAAGGAAATGAGGGAAAGTCCACCTTGTTTCGAGCCCAGAAAATCCAGTAAGAAACGGCATGAACCAATTCACCTGGCTCGTGCATAAAGGGCCTTAGTCATTGGCCATTTCTGCACAAGAGGGGAGGAGCAGTACACTACATGTCAAAAGTGGTGTTTTTATACTCCAATTTGGAAACTGAATTCAGAAATTCAGAAACTGTGCTGTCTGCAGCCCCCAATTACAGCGTACTACTGTGGAGAACAGCAGTTGCTGCATCCACAATAGCAAGTTCCTGGCCACTTCCATTCTCCTCCCTTAGCCCGCCTTGCCATTGCTGATTGGTCTGTTTTTTTAAAACACACACACACATTTTAACACATTTCTGTGTTGCTACGTTTGTGCCTATAAATGTATGTTCATGGATACGTGGAAAAAAACACGTTTTAACAGTCCATTACCAGATCCACTCTCTTCTCACTGTCTGTTTAACACAGGAAGATAATAATGATGGCAGCCTCTCCTTTGATGGCCGGAGAGAGATGGGGCGGAAATGACTGAAGGGACAGCCTGGGAACGCCCCCATAGCCAGCCACTTCTGTGATGTGAATTGATGCTACGCTTCTGCATGTAGGTGAAAACCGAAGCAGAATCCGTTTGGGAGATTTACATTGGAGTTTTTTTGGTTTTCACATACAGCAGTTTTGCATCACAGTGAACTGCAGTGAACCATTCTAGGACCTGAAAATGTGCAGAACCACGAGGAAAACTACGATGCTAAAATGGTACAATGTGCAGACCAGAGAGGGTAAGAATTTGATGCTGCTATGAAGCATCAACGTCAGCGGAAATGGCCTTTATCTAAAAGTGATTCAGTTCCTAAGGGACACTGTTAAGAATATCATTATGTTTCCTTTCCAGTTTTGTCTGAAATTGAGTGATATATTGGATTTTTGTTTTTATTTCAGATTACTCATCTTAAAGCAGGTGGTTGTACTCCTACTTTCACAGAGTTGTAATTTATCTCTTTACAGCTTAGATTAGTTGAGTTAATTTGTCTACAAAAAAGTGACATGTAAATTCCAATCCAAGACCCATACAACTCAGGAACTATATTGTGATGTTGCTTGGATCTTGCCACATTTTTTTTTCTGAAGAGTAATGAAAAATGAAAAAAATGCATCTTTTAGGTAAAAAAGATAACATTAATCTCGCACCTCCTTTAGCAACAGATATCTACAGAGTGATATCTGTTTCTGCAGTGTCTCTTTAGTTTTTCCCAGTGTTCTCTGTGAGATCTTTTGGTACGTGTAACATAAGACAACGTTGTCACCATAAGAAATGAATAATTTAAAGTCAATGTATTAGTGGGACACTTCTCTGGCATGAAAGATTTTCATGTTATTGTGTTGTCAAGAGAGGAATGCAGAAACATAACTTACAAACATGAAGGCAAATGCACCAATAATCATTTGTACTACCTTTTCAGAGTCTTACTCTATTACATAGTGCAGGAATAGATACAATATAATATTGTAAGTGATAAAATATGTGAATGATAAATAGCTAACCTCTTATATTTGAAATATGTAACAGTTGGTTGTTCCTCCTATATTATTTCCTGTGTGAGGTTGCATGACAATTCTTTGCACCAGCCTGGATAGTAATTAACAATGACTTCATATTTTTTAGGACTGAACAAATCCCTTTCCTCTTTCTTTGGTAGTTGACAGATGGACAGACAGATAGATAGATAATTAAAAATATTGCAGAATTCAAAAAGAATAACAAGCACATTGGAAGTAGCCAAATATAAGTGCTACATTTTATTATCCTTTCACAGCTAAAGTGTTTGTGAGCATTTTATTCTACCTGGACCAGATGCTGGAAAAGTTCCTTTTTGAGCTACAGTTCTCAAAATCCCCCATATGTCATGGCCATTGTTAGCACTGACTGGCTGTGGAGAAACCTGTAAAATATTTCTCATGATGGATGCAAGCAATCTCATTCCCAGAACAGTCAGCTGAATTACTTTAAAATAGTTGGAATTATATTGGTAAAGCCCATGTATTTTGATTTCAATGGCTTTTAGATCTGGTACACCAAATTCTGGCTTGTTATATCAGAATGATTTCTTGATCTAATATTAAAGTATTTTTTTAAAATAAAAAGTCTGTTCCATTACTTTCATTCATAATGTGTTCTCACTCCCCCCCACCTCTCTCTGCACATGTATTGTAGGGAGATCTATACATCTTTAATTTCCAAGTCAAATCATACTCCCAGCCATCCTGCCAGAGAAGGTATCCCATTTCTCAGGAGAAACAGTAAGCTTTCAGTAGGAACCCAGAAACAGTCCAGGGAGGCTGAGATGGGCACTTACATGACCATGAAGGGTCTGCAAGAAAGGGAATGAGTCTGAACCTTCCTCTCTCTTATCATTCTCTGGTCCTTTCTGCCCTACACTGTTATAGTGCTATTATTCCACTTTCAACATCCTGTGGAATTCTGGGGTTCATAGTTTACTGAAGCCAAAGAGCTCTCTGGCTGAGAATTCTAAATGCCCCTCCCTAAACTGCAAACCCCAGTATTCTATAGGAGGTTGAAAGTGGAATAATAGCACTATAGCAGTGTACTGCAGAAATAGTCTTTGTCTCTGTCCCTTTCTGCACCCTACTTTTGTCCCACTGGTGTCTGGTAATGATGGTGACCTGGCTGTTTCAGGAGGGGAGTGCGATGGAGCTCTCCCCTCCACATCAGCTGCCTCCAGGATCCAAGAAGTGCAGTGGCCATGCCTCTTCCTGCTGCAGCACATCTGGTTACTGTCCCAGGCTGCACTGGAACAAGAAGTGCAACCATTGCTTTTCCAGGGCCTCTGCAGCTAAGGTAAGTACAGACATGCAGTGAGAGGGTGGAATGATTGCTGGTCTTTGATGGGGAAAACCCAGCAATGATTTGTGGCTTAATCATGCTACTTGGGGACGAGAGAAGGATGGGACGAGGATGATGTCATGCATAAGCGTCATCTTGGTCCCATCCTTCTCCTGTCTCCATGGTGGGATGGGTGCATCAAGTGGAAAGGGCCTCTGACACACTGGGTACTTTCTTCTCAATCTGAATCTGGTTCCAAATGTGAGCTAGACTGGAAGAACAGTGTTAGAAATCAAAAGACAACTGAGAGATAAGGGGTGGGTGGGAAGTACTGCTCTCTGCCTTATATACCCCCTCCACTATCCGTTATTACATACGTGAATGAGGTAAGATTTTGATAACCATCATCTATTTGGCCTTTGGTATTTTAAGCAATATAGGCAGCCTGGAACACTTTTTGCATGAAATACTGGGAAGCTGACTTTAGAGAAGGTAGTTTGCTGGAAACTAAGCTTGATCCAAACCCTAATGTTCAGTTGCTAACCCAAAGTACTCTTTAAATCACAAAACAATCCATCTAGACATATTTTAAGTCTGAATGCAGTGTTAAAGTTGTCAACCTGTGGTTTTGCTAACTATCTGCTGAAGAGCCTTGGCAAACCTACAAGGCAAGAAGGCCAAAGTGACCTCTCTTTCTCTTATGCTTTAGTGTATGAACTATACTTATTTCTTCATTCAGTGTGATCACTGCATGTTCTTCTACCACCGTCAACCCTCTTATTCCCTCCCAGTATGTCTCCTTCTATCTGTTTGGCCACTGATGGAAATAGAAAAACAAGATTAGTTTTCTTGGTCCATGGGAACACAACAAAACCAAAATTGACAGATTGGCAAGACCTTCCTAAAAACCAATAAAAACACCACAAAAGTTTTGAGGTAATCTAGAAATGTCTGTTAGGCTAGCTGGTATAAAATATTTAAAGAGAGAGGTAGCAGGGAAGTCCAAACATTTGGACAGATGTTATAACCATGAGGTCTGCAGTTAAACTCAGTCCCAAGATGGAGATTTCAGACTGAATGAGTCACTGGTAGGTGTTCAGGTATAAGATTACAGCTAGCATTGTATGCTGGAAGGAAAGCAAATGGTGGGTTTACATTTCTGGAAAAAAAAAAAAAGAAGACTAACACCTCAAAGATCTGCCTCAGAATTTACTCTGATACCACAAGGTAATTCTTATGTCCTTATGTTGTCCTATGAATGACTTGTACTACTTCTGTATGGTACCAAAGGACCAGACTTAAAGCCAATGCCATTTTTCTGCCCATTCCCACTGAGAATATTTTACCAAACTAGAACAATGGCTAATATGGTATATAGTCTCTTATTTTTTTAAAAAGTGTTTGATTCAAAATTTAACTTGGGGCTGCATTAGTGCTGTACCTTACTATACTCTTAGATTAACACAAGCCTGTACTGGGTTCTTCTTGGCCATATCATTTCCAGATGCAAATTCAGATGTGCTGTGCAGCAAAGCAATAAATATTTCACATCCATCATGGCCATTTATTTCACAGTTTGTGGCACAGCTAATATAGCACTAACCCTGTCAATATTCAGTGTGATATTTATTCTCCTGAGGGGTTTGTATATTGGAGGAGCTGCAATAATTTAAGTCCAGCCCTTTTGTGTATTCCCACAAGTACAACTCCACTGTAGTGATTCTTGAGCAAAAATTCACTCTGTGTCCTGCAGCTGAGATGTTAAACTCTCAGCGCTTGTAATAGCAGTGATCTCTGTGAGTTGCATTACAAATGAGTCAAATAAAATAATCTAAAAAGCTATACTTATTAACAATCTGAGAAAATATGGATTATTATGAAAGTATTCCATTTTTGCAAACAGTAATATAAAAATAACAGCAACATGTATTTATAAAACACTGTAGTTGCTACTGCTAATTGTCCTCGAGTTGAATTTGACTTATGGTGATCCTTTGTATGCAAGACCTCCTAGTATTCCTATTATCAGCAGCTCTGCTAAGGTGTTACAAACTCAGAGCTGCTGTTTTGTTGACTATCCACCTATACTATAAACCACTGCAGAACACTAAACCACTATATACACTATTACTCTTTGTCTTTAAAAGTTGATTTTCAGACTAACAGTTGTCTTTGCTCCACCAATTTTACAACTTTAGTCCCATATACAGATAACATCAGTGGGATGTTCTTATGAATAGATGTGCATATTGTTGCATTCTAAGCTTTCTGTAGGCCAGATGAGAGACCTCCATCTGTAGATTTCTGTAGGCCAGATGAGGGACCTCCATGGGCCAGGTTAGGTATGTGGGCCAAAAGTTCCCCTCCCTGCTACACAAGTACTCAGGAGAGGCAGATGGTGATCCTAGAGTCCAAAGTTCATTGAGCTTTCTATACCCCAGTGTGACCTGATGAAAAAGAATAGAGATTTGGAAGGGGTAGTTCTTCTTGCTTGGAATTGTTCACTAACTGAGAATTGTTTACAGTAGCAATGGCAAAACTCCCCTTTCAATGGCCTAGGCATATTTTTTTTCCTTCTCCTGCCCACAAGCACAGCATCATTACAGGACACTTGGGCATAAGGAGATGGTGCCCACACAAAATCCTATGAGCTCTGTTGAAGAGAATGGAAACCTCTTAAGAATCCTTATTCTTTCAGGGGTAAGTTACTTACAAAGCTTCCCTGAGGGAGAAAAATATTCTCCACATTTCTATCCAGTACTAGGGGATAAAGTAAACACAGTTTAATGTCTCTTCTAAAGGATATACTATAAAAATAAAGGTGACACATTTTAATGTGTTTTGGAGTGCCCCATTTTCACACCACAACAGTGTAATTTATTGGAAATTACACATTTACTTTATTCATTAGTACTTGTAAAAAAATATAAGTGAATTACTTCTAGCCTGTTTAAGTTTTATAGAAAATGAAGAATGACTTGATTCAAACATTATTAACAAAGTTAAGTAAGCCTTTATAGGCACTCATTTCTAGGTTGCCAGAATCTTTAGGTGCAAAGAGAAGACAGATTGCTTTTTATTTTCTACATGCACATTACAGTCAGGTTAAAGCAAAATATAGCTAAGTTGTATGACAGCAAAAGCATGCTGAATTACCATGTAGTTGTTTAGTAACCCTAGTGCCTGGAAAAGTTACTGGCCATGCTGGCTGGGGTATTCTAGGAGTTGTAGTTCAAAAAAGCAACTTGTCCAAGCTTTAAAAGAGACCACATTTGCCTACTCTTGAGCCCAGTTCACTTAATCTCATAGGGCGTGACATGTAACCGATCTGTATACATGCCATTCATTTGATGGTCATCCATGGAATAATGAGACCAGACACAGAAAACTGGACCAGTTTTATTTGACCTTACTTGTTTAAATTGTGTTGGCCTGAAATGGAGCAAAATTGGGGAGGAACCTGGAGCAAGTCCAGGTGAGACCAGGTGTCACCCTGTGACAACCTCCCTGGCCTTTCCTTGGGTGAAAAAACACCTCAGCCCCAAAGGCAGTCCAAATTACTTTGGTTGCTCCCTGGTCTGGCATAGCTGGAAGGTAACCCAGGAGATTCCCACCAAAGCTACAGGTCACTACAAGTAAGGGCTCTAATCCCAGGTTAACCTCAAGGGTAGCCTCCTTTGCCACCTTCAGAATGCAGGGCCCTACTGAGGAAGTTCCAGAGTTATATTCTATACCAAAAGGGCGCCAATAGGTGATCACCAAAATTTTATTCTCCCCTCCCTCACTTCCTGACAGATGGAAACATATTTAAGGATACCGTCATAACCAATTTTCTGAGCCCATCAAATACAGTATGGGATGTGGCGGGGAGTGAAACAGATGAAAGGGGGAAAAGTCCTATCTGGCCCTGAAGCAACCAGATGACTCTCACACTTCATTGAGGGTGAAAGGGTGGGTTGAACTGAATGATCCATATGGACATGTGAAGAGTTGAGCTGGCTTAAATAGCCTTTAACTTGCCCCTGTCATGTGATGTGATCTGGTGCCAAAGACCGATCACAGATTACACTCTGGTCATGGAGACTGTTAAAAGATTACCCTCCCTCACTGTGTCAGTTGCCATGATAGGTCCAAGTAAGTATTTCACTTGTGTGTTCATTACTTGATTACTGTAGCATGAAATGGTGACTTGAATGTCTGAATGAACATCAAAGATATAACTACCATGGAATCAATGTCTGCAACACCTCACATTACTTTATATGTAAGGCTTTTCAGTGGAAGTCAGTTCACATATTCAGCTGTCAAGCATCAAGGATGGCTTCACACGTGCAAGTACGTGACTTGAGTTCCAGCAGATGATTACTGGATGCTTGGTAATTCACAGCAGAATGTATGAATTGACAGCTCTGGGAGGTATATTCTTTTAGCTCAGGTGGTATCAAAGCTCCACCCATGCTGTTAGATGATTCATTTATACATCCGAGCAATAGCTTAAATGTTGCAGTTCTCCAATGAAAAAGAAACATACGCTAGTCCAACACCCAAAGGCTAATATAAATGTTTTTGAGTGCTTCACATTTCGAAGCTGGAAATCTCATCCCTGATGGCTCCTCATCAGACTTTTTGATCTTTTCCTTAATGAACCAGAATGGTAAAGTGAATTATAATTATGCATCTGGATACTGTTCTTGACCTACTGAGTCACAGTTTATACAAGAATTCCATTCAGGACTCCAGGAACTGGAGGTAGAGTGGGCAGGGCTGGGTCGTCTTCACTGATCTGGCAGGCAACTCCTAATTTCGCACCCATACAACAAACACTTTCTCAAATGATAATATCTGACTTCTATAATTTGAATATTCCCTTTTTTCTACTACCAGCCATTTTTATATGTGTATAATGCCTGTTAAGTTGTAGCTTGGTAGAATTTGCACACTTGTGATATGAACCCATTCATTCTGAGCCACATTTTTCAACACTGGAGGAGAGGAATAAAAAAAGTCTCTTTTCTTGCTGCCCTCCTCCCTGGTTTGGCTCCACTTATGTCCATGGACACATCATCTACTTTATTAATATAGGAAACAGAGGGCAGCAGGAGGGGAAGGAATAAATAAGGCATTATACAGTAAATGAAATGTATCATCCAGTGTCCTGCTATTGCTGAGATTTGGAAAATGTCTGATGAGGCTAGCATTAATTGCTGATGGTGCTTTGAAACTAAACTAGTAGTATTTCCTTAAAGTACAGATAAGACAGAGGCTAGAAGACTTGGAGTCTGGCATTAACATTTCACTGATAATACTCTTGTAATAAAACTTGCCATCCATGTTCAATTATTCATATGGTGTCATATGAAAACATGACAATTTTAAAAATGCATCTTCTAGCATCTTGCAGTCAGCCAGAATGCCATTCTGTGGATTATTACCCCATCCCCCTGCATGAACATCTCACCATCTGAATGCTGTGAATAAATTCAGCTTTATCCAATAAGTTTCACTCTTGTTTCTGCACATTTTGTTTATGATTTCTACAGCTGCCCTTCTATTGTATTACCTTTCTATTTTATTTCTTCTTCTTGTCTTGATTTCCTTTCATATCTGCCATATGCTCTCCTTTACCTCCTTTGCGATCTATCTTTCTAGCTTGGTTGTGGTGGGAGAGCATGGTTAGATATATTCCCTATTATCTGATATTTTTCTTTCCTGGGTATACTTAACTTTGTGACACTCTTTCTTTCTCTGAGTGACCTTTGTGATATAATCCTTCAACTGCTGTATCCTGAAAGCATTTTCTGACAGCAAAAGCTGCCACACATTTAATTCTCAAATGGTTGAAGTTCAGTTCCTGCCATTCCTATTTCTTTAGGAGGATGGTATGACAAAACTCAGTAATCCCTAAGTTACATACAACAACATACACTTCTTTTTGGAAATGTTTAGATTTAATTCCTTAGTTACTGATTCAAAAGATGATCACAATGCACAGTAAGTATCTTGATTGAGGAATATGTTTCCTGCCAAAATGCACACTCTGTAATATCTCAAGCTTGGCTTCAATGCAATTGTCAGCTAAGCATCTTTGAATGAAATCTAGGCATTCTAAAACAGCTACATTAGAAAAGAGGAGTTAGCTACTCAGTTTTACCATTCATGATACACTGATAGTAAATTCTGTTTAGTAAATCCAGTGGGTATTTTTAATATTGCTTCAGTATAGGCAGGATTTTATCTCTAAATTTCTGGGCAAACCTTTGTCCGCGGTATGTGGACTCTCCCTCCCACAAATCCCTTGGTACAACTTTTCAAAGTTGTTCTAACTAAAGTAGACTCATGGAATGAAAAATAACTATGTAAATCAACACTTATATGAATTCTGATGGTTTGATAGGTTTATTCTAGTAAGAACTAACAAATGGATTTAATTGTAAACATACATACACATCAAGGAGGAAGTCTGCCTTTACACTCTAAATTTTCATTCCTCTCTCCCCTCCCTTTTTTCTTTTTTTTAAAAAAGATTCAATATATAAAGAATTTAAGCACATTGCAAGGCTTAACTTAACTTGAAGCCTACAGACAGTATATCAAACAGATTCCATCTTCTAAATTCAGAGTCTTCCATTTTTTAGTATTCCTGACATTAGGTATCTAGAAATGTCTTGCTAGGAATAGGATGGCATGGTAGTGATCACACTCACAGGAACAACTTCCATACAGGTGTCTGTTGATACGAGACTGGCTGAAAGTTGTCACAAGTTGGGGAATTGGCCTTTAGATCCTAAGGCCAGGAGATATTACTTTGAACATCAGCTTTCAATTACTACATATCACAAACTGTACAAGAAGCTGTAGAAATAAATGCTTTCAGGCTGAGTAACTGGTACCTAAAGTGTGGAATTACCTTTTTGGCTTTATGTTTGACAGGTCTGACAGCTCATACAGCTGGAAAGGGTACAGAAAAGGGCAACTAAAATGATGAGGAGGTTGGAGGAACACCTCTCCTACAAGGAAAGGCTAAAGTGGAGCTTCTCAGTTCAGAGAAACAAAAGACAAATAAGGGATGAAATAACAGAGCATACTGCTTGGTGTTATTGAGATATTTTTTTGTCTCTCCTTCTCTTATAACAAAAGAATTTATTCAAGAATGAAGTATACAGGAGAGAGAAAGGAAACTACTTGGATAAAGTGGGCTGTAGTCCATGAAAACTTCCGCCATAATAACTGATGGAATTCACAACCACAGGATATGCTGAGGGACACAAGTTTAGAGAGCTTTAAAAAGTAATAGATTAATGGAGGATAGATTCGGGGCAATTGGATGGACATTTTATGATGACAGACATAACTTGATGCCTGGGACTAGGGCTGGAAAAAATTTCTTTGAATGACTGCAGTCCTATTGGCTGGCATGACTATACTGACATAGGTAGTAGCAACAGAAACCAGAAGAGGCAGCTTTCTCTGGTGACACATAGCTTTCTCTTTCATCACCCCCCCCCCCGCTGTGCACCAGTCCCAAATGTTCCTTACATTGGTGTAATGCAGTCTTGGCATTAATCACCAAGAGGATTCTGTCCTTGGACAACAGATTCCCAAACCAGCATGAACAGATTGGCATACTAGTTGGGAGATCCTGGCGGTGTGAAAACAAGAAGCAAGAGAAGGAGAAACTATGTCACTATCTTCTTGTGATATTGCCTTGTTTGAGAGCTTATGGAGGGGCCTGGCTGGCCTTTGTTGACAACAGAATGCTGAACTCTGGTCTCATTGGGGAAGGCAATTCTTACATTCTTTGCTTTTAACAATAGCTTAATTATTAAATTGGTGATCTTTCTGTGGCATCTGAAGTTGGATGACTAACTTGGGTTATGGTAATATGACAATGGAACGAGCCGCTGTTCATTGTTAACAAAGTGGAGGAAATATGCCTGACTACTGACTACTACTTCTTATTAGTAATCAGGTGCTTACATATTGTTTGACGGAAAAGAAACATATAATGAATGCCATGCATAGAAAATAATGAATTATACAGCTATTTGATTATGCTAGACTGTTCCAGTAGGATCCTAATTTCCCTTGTGTTAGAAGCCATTTTTTAAAATGGCTTCAGGAAGGTGAAAGGGGAAAAAAACTTCACAGGTTGAGATACTGAGCAAGTCCCATCACATGCTTGCTCCTGGATGAGCACAGTGCTTTTGATTTGTTCCTTAGGAGTGGAACAAGGGGAAGTACTAAAACGCAGAAGCTGGTGCTTTCATGTAGAGTCTGTACAAAGTTGCCCTGATCTGTGCAGTAACCAAAGAAAGGACTTCTGTGCTATTGAAAATATATATAAAGCACTGCATAGAAATCCCAGATCATGAAATGGCCCCTCAGTATTATTCCTGTTCAGTCAGAAGCCCACAAGTTGGTCAGATACTCCTGTAAGTCACCACCAAGGAAGCACAAAAATGTTTAGCTAGGAATGTTAGCTCAACATATCAAGGTTGTATACTTCATTTCTGCACTATGCTGTTATAGTGCTATTATTCCACTTTCAACATCCTGTGGAATTCTGGGGTTTGTACTTTACTGAGGCCAAAGAGCTCTCTGGCTGGGAATTCTAAAGGCCCCTCCCTTAACTGTAAACCCCAGGATTCCATAGGATGTTGAAAGTGAAATAATAGCAGTATAACAGCATCATGCAGAAATCTAAATAGCCTTTGGTATATATCTGAAGCTTTGACATGAAAGCCTACGTGAAAACCATGTCTTTCGTTAAAACTATTTATTGCCATAAGAGTTTTACAGTAATGCAATCTGTGAGCAATTCATGATTAATTCTTACTGATTAACCTACAAGGTTTATATAGTCATCCTAATTTTTCATTTTCCATTGTTGTATACTGATGGCCAAGTGGTTAAGAAGTCACAAACTCATTTTCTACTCTGTGTGTCTATAAAAGACGATGAGAAAACTATTCATTTGATAATACTATTTGGAAATGTTTAATCAAAGGCTCACTGAGAAAGGGTTAGAGTCCATTATATAAATACTCAGAAGTAACTTTAATCAGGGTTACTTGCAAGTAAGTCTGGGATTGCAGCATATACACAAATACAAAAAGTGAACATTAGAAATGGCCTAGTGCAGCCCCTTCCTCTTTCAAAGTGAATTGGACTTTGGCACTGCCATGTTGCATGGATAACTAACTGGCGTGGGAAATTTTAATAGCAATACATTATGTAAAGGTTTTTCTTAACAAGTACAGCAAATAAAACCAGGAAATGCACACATTGTACTTTGGAAAGGTTGCAAGCAGTGGCACTGAAGCCGTGGGTTACAATAACATCTGAAATGAGTCCAAGCCTGAGAATGTAGTTTAGCTTGTTTCAGAGGGATGCAGTTCACTAAACACTAGCATGATTTAATGCTCCATCAATTATTTCCTGCCTGTCACTTAAGCAGGCTTCACATATGCACGGCAGGTCCAGGACTGCAAAGACGAGGCAGGAGGAATGATTTACTGGCTGAGGGCAACACCTGTAAGTTAAGCAGCTCAGAAATTAGCCACAAGTAGCATATTAGGGCAGCTAATCAGGCACGGTTGAGTATTTCAGTTTCTTGATTTCCCCATAAATAAAGCTGTATGTGGTTGCCCTGGGGCACTCTGGTGATTAAGTGCTCTGACTTACAGTAAAGTGCTTGGCCTGGACAATTTAGAGGGAGGCAGCTGCAGGTGTGCAGTGCAAGCATGTTGCTTAGAAAGCTGATCCGCAGGCACATGGAAGGTCTTGGGTATTTGGATGTCTTGTTCTTGTGTTCTCATCATGTTTCTTATTGGAGGAGATTGCTTTCATCCATTCACGTGTATCATGTTAACAAGCTGTAAAATATCAGCCATTTCATGCCAGACTATTGAGTTTAGTGATCAGTAGCTTTGTGCCTCTTACAATCAGTAGCTGTAAGGATGCAAACTGGAAAGCAACTCAGTAGATAAACAGTTTTTTTAAAAAAATACACCTGATAGGGATGTGCTTCTCCATATTATTCATTCTTGCAGGGGAGAATGAGAAATTTAGACAATTTTCTTCCTGCTGCAGGAACATCTTTGAAAACAGTGCTGTTTTTGAAGATGCTTTGATGGAAGCGGAGTCTCTTCCCTGGATTCACCTTTTTCCTGCCTCCCTGGTGATATAGTGATTGGGGGACAGCAACTGAGTTAGGAAGATCACCTATTACTGGCTTATATTCCCAGTGACAAACAAGCTTCACTGAGCTCCTCCTTCCACTGGAATAGTCATATAGTGATTGTTGGGCAGTTAAGCAAGGAGAATTGCCCACCACTGGCTGTGTTCTGAAACCTAGTGCATGCTGATGCATGCATTGTTTGGGACCTCTTGGTGATTGTTCACAGGTCCTGGAAGATGATGTTGTCACTGTGCACTGATTATTGGATGATAGGCAATGGTGATCCTCTTTGCTTGGCTGATCCACCCTCCTGCTCGCTTCTCCATACCATGTCAAAGAAAAGAAAAAGGTGAATCTGTGCTGGTGGATGGAGTGTAATCCTTGTTTCATGTAGTTCTAATTATCAGTAAGACTCAAACAGGCTTGCCAGAGACATCAAAAACAATAAAAAGGGCTTTTTTAGCTATGTCCGCAGCAAAAGGAAAAACAAGGAAATGATAGGGTCACTGCATGGAGAAGATGACCAGTTAATAACGGGGGAAAGTGAGAAGGCAGAACTACTCAATACCTTCTTTGCCTCAGTTTTCTCCCAAAAGGATAGAAGTACCCAACCTGGGGTGTGGGGAGCAGGTGAGGAAGCGGGTGAAATGCAGCACAGAATAAGTAGAGAAGTAGTACAAGAATATCTGGCTAAACTAGATGAATTCAAGTCTTCAAGGCCAGATGAATTACATCCAAGGATATTAAAAGAACTGGCAAAAGTCATTTCTGAACCACTTGCAATAATCTTTTAGAACTCTTGCAGAACAGGACAAGTCCCAGCAGACTGGAGGAGCGCAGATGTCATCCCCATCTTCAAGAAGGGTAAAAAAGAGGACCCAAATAATTATCACCCAGTCAGCCTGACATCAATACCAGGAAGGATCCTAGAGCAGGTCATTAAAAAGTCAGTTTGTAATTACTTAGAAAGCAATGCCGTAATCACTAAAAGCCAGCATGGATTTCTCAAAAATAAGTCATGCCAGACTAATCTTATCTCTTTTTGTGATAGGGTTACAAGCTTGATAGATGAAGGGAACGCTGTAGACGTAGCATGTCTTGACCTCAGTAAGGCCTTTGACAAAGATCCATATGACATTCTTGCAAAGAAGCTAGTAAAATGCAGGCTGGACAGGGCTACTGTTAGGTGAATTGGTAGTTGGTTGACCGATCGAACCCAAAGGGTGATCACCAATGGCTGCTTTTCGTCCTGGAGAGAAGTGACTAGTGGGATGCCACAGGGTTCTTTCCTGGGCCCAGTGCTATTCAACATCTTCATCAATGATTTGGATGAAGGAGTGGAGGGCATGCTGATCAAATTTGCAAATGATACCAAATCGGGAGGGGTTGCTAACATACCAGAGGATAGGATCAAAATTCAAAATGACCTTGACAGATTGGAGAGCTGGGCCAAAGCTAACAAAATGAATTTCAACAGAGACAAATGTAAGATCCTGCACTTAGGCAGAAAAAATGGAATGCACAAATATAGGATGGGGGACGTGTGGCTGGATAGCAGTACATGTGAAAGTGATCTAGGAGTCTTGGTAGATCACAAGCTGAACATGAGTCAGCAGTGTGATGTGGCAGCCAAGAAAGCCAGCACGATCCTTGGTTGCATTAATAGGAGTATGGTGTCTAGATCAAAGAAGGTAATGGTACCACTTTATTTTGCATTGGTTAGGCCTCATTTGGAATACTGTGTCCAGTTCTGGGCACCTCAATTCAAGAAGGATATCGACAAGCTGGAATGTGTCCAGAGGAGGGCAACCAAAATGGTGAAGGGTCTGGAAGCCATGGCCTATGAAGAATGCCTTAGGGAGTTGGGTATATTTAGTCTGCACAAGAGAAGGTTAAGAGGGGACATGATAGCCTTGTTTAAATATTTGAAGGGATGTCATTTTGAGGAGGGAATGGGCTTGTTCTCTGGCGCTCAAGAGACTAGGACAAGGAGCAATGGATTCAAGCTGCAGGAAAGGAGATTCCACTTGAACCTCAGGAAGAACTTCCTGATGGTCAGAGCTGTCTTGCAGTGGAATGTGCTGCCTCAGAGTGTGGTGGAGTCTCCTTCTTTGGAGGTTTTTAAGCAGAGGTTGGATGGCCATCTGTTGGGAATGCTTTGATGTGTGTTCCTGCATAGCAGGGGGTTGGACTGGATGGCCCCTGGGGTCTCTTCCAACTCTATGATTCTATGATTCTAATGTAACAAATCTCAATGAACTTTACTTAAACAAGCATCAACTCCTCACAGTCTGTTTCCCTCCAGCTCAGTCTCTCTACTGGTGTGTGCTGAGTTACTTCTTAGTTGCTGTTCTCTTAACCTGTGTTGTCCCTCTGTGTCACTAAGTTTCTCTTCCTTCCTGCTGTCTTAATGTTCCTAATTAATTCTACATATATTATTACAGTCCTTGGGTCTATTTGAAGACTTTGGTAGGTAGGGGCAAGAAGGGAACTTCAGGAGGATTCCCCTCTTTGGATTTTCCTGCTCTTAGTCATCCCTCCGCTCCAGTCTGTGTTTATTCTTTCCATTCCTGATATCAGATAATTATCCCCTTGGTGGATACCACTTGGACTTGTCCTTCCCAGGACAGGGCAAAGATTAATCCATGGTTTGTTCTGTGGTGAAATTTCTAGCTTATTAGGAGGGAAACAAGCCACAGAGCTTGTTTTTCATGTGACAATAAACTAAGCAGCAAGGGTTTGTAGTTTGTTTAGGGCATTCCTGAACTAGGCTGTTATAGTGCTATCATTCCACTTTCAACATCCTATGGAATCCTGGGGTTTGTAGTTTAGGGAGGGGCATTTAGAATTCCCAGCCAGAGATCTCTTTGGCCTCAGTAAACTACAATCACTGGAATTCCACAGGATTTTGAAACTGGAATGATAGCACTATGACAGTGTAGGACAAAACTGGGCTCATTTGTCCCATGGCAAGCATGCAGCACCCTGCTAGCTCATCATAATGGCCTGTGTTTTTGTGTGAACACTTTCTGCTCAACTTCTTGGAGAGATGGTGTGAATGACAGTGATTACAGCAGGATGGTACTCATGTCTGGGAAGTTTCTAAACATTTTCTTCTAAATGTCCAGGACCAGAATAAGAATATATGGAAGATACATGAAAATCCAATGCAAAAGAAAAATGGAAATGAAATGTTAAAGAATGTTTCAGTTCTGTTCTGCTAAATACATATACCCAGTACTGGAAAAAAAACAGGCATCAACATCTCCTAATGAATCATTGCAAGGAGCAAATTGGTTTCTACTCTACCCCTGTCTGATTAAAATGTGTCCCACCCAATAGTCAGCCAATTAAACCTTGCAGGCTTTATAACAACACAGCAGCAATAGTGCTGCTCTCAGAAAACCTTCGAGACTTTTGATCATTCCATTTTCAGCATGGTTTGTCTAAAACAAATGAATTCTAGCCTTTTGGAAAAGGAGATGTTAAATCACAAGAACATCAAGCCGAAGTGGTTACAACTAGAATCAAGCACAGGTTAAAAATAAACAGGCTTATTGTAAGAACTCTGGAATAATATCAAGATGATCCCTGAGCAGCCTTTGAGATGTCAAAGATGATAATACAGTAACAACATTTGGGAAGTATTGCGAGTTTTACACTTAGCCTTTGGCAGGGATTTATTAAGACGGAATAAAACCTGTGACTTTTCAATCCCAAGTACAATTTGTTTCTCTAATATATCTGCAGGAGTAATGTGTGATGGAATCTTTTCTTTTCCCAGCCCTTCTTGTTGCTGATGATATGCTATAATTGGTTCTCCCAGGCCATATCTCGACAAGATAAAACACAACACATGTACATCTGTGGCCCAGTGTCAGTGCCTTAAATGTACATCAGAAATGCATTAAATCTTCTGATTGCTATTTTGTTTGCCCAGCTTGTAGGTTCAGCATTTTCTTTTGTAATGTACTCTGCTGATTGCCTTGAATTATTGGTATGTCCTCTTCAGCAGACCAAGGTGCACCTCTTCCAGAGACATGGGACACAGGTATGTTCTTTATGTGCCTTGAGCCCTTTTTGTTTATTGGAGAAAGCAGTTCAAATGTCTAGGTGCATTATTGCAGATCACTGGCATTCAGTGGTAGAGCTACGGGGTGGAGGGAGGGATATGTTGCCCACAGTGCCTTCAGGGTCCCTGAATATATGATGGCATTTGTCCTAAGCTGCTACAGTATGCACAGAACTCTGAAAGGGTGGGTTTGCAATTGGGTGAAATCTCCAGAGTCCAGACTCAAACATCACCATTGCCCCTGCCTTTTGCAACTGACCCTGCCCATGCAGGTCCAGATGTTATTTTATTGCATTTTAGTGTAGTTTATTCATTGAATTCATACCATTCTTTTCTCTCAAAGAATGGTACTGAGGGTGGGTAACTGATAAAATCGAATAAAACAAACACAGTTACCAGCTAAAACCAATGAAAAACATAATCAAAACACATTAATAAAAGAAGAGGAAATCCAGCACCCATCTGGTTAAAAAAAAAGTCCCTTCCATGACAAACAAATTTAATTACCAAAATCCTCATAATATAAATGCCCCTATCTTCTGCTAAAAGCATAAGAGGGAGACAAGAAACCTACCTTTCTGTGGCAGGGAGTTCCATAGCCTGGAAGTGGCCACCAAGAATGCCTTCTCTCATTTCCTTACCAAATGTGTCTCTGAAAGTGGTATGGCTGACAGAAGCCCTGCTCCCACTTCCAAATGTAATAGCAAGGAAGCAAAGAGATTGCTCCCATAGTTTTACGGAGCCTATTTAAGGTTGTCAGAATGGACTTATATAGCCATTGCTACCAGATCAGTACTTTCCTGTGTCAGGCTTCAAGCTTCTGTCTTTTTGGACCTGGAATCTACTGTTGACTTTTTCAGAGTTCTTCCTTTCTTCTAGTTGTTTTTACTATATACTTGCACAGAGATGTTCCTGCTGCCCAAGTCAACTTACATGAGACTGTAATGCAGCAGAAAAGGCAACCAAATTATCAAAATGATTACAGCAAGGGAACAATTCACCTACAAAGCTAGGTTCATTTGGGCTTTTTAGTTCAGGTATGTTAAGGGACTATGAAAAGAGGTTTTTACGATTATGCTCCTCCCTCACCTCATAATTCTAGAACCTGTGGTCATCCAATGAATGAGCAGGAGACTCAAGACAGGAAAAAAAAGGGGGGGATCTCTCTTCACGGTATGTATAATTAAACTATGAAATATTCTACTACAACATGTGGTAACAGCTGACAACTTAAATGATTTTAAAAGGAATGGTTGGCTAAACATCATGATGTCTATATGCTAATTTCCAACATCTAAGGGAGGAGCTTTCTAAATACCACTTGAATGACATCAAAAAGGAATATTATTCTCATGCCCTGGTTCTGGACTTTCCAGAATCATGTGACTGGCTGTTATAGAAGACTTAACTAGGTAAGCTTGATCTGATCAAGCAGCTTTCTCATGACCAACGAGACTACGTGACTAGTAAGCTCTAGCACTGAGTTGAGTGGAAATTAATGGAAGTGGTAATGCTTGTCTTAGCTTCATGAAGCCTTTGCTTAATTCCCAGCCTACAGAATGAGTTTGAGGTCACTTCAAATTTTACTTGTTTTTCTACACTTACTAGAGAGCATTATGCAATCACAGTTCTTTCATACAAACAAAACTAAGGACGTGGAAATCTATCAGTCTCATTCTCATATTTTTCAGAATCTTATAGGTCTTTGGTCTCATTTTGGGTTGAGATCCTAATTTCCACATATAAATTTTTACAGGGAGATTTGTTCATATTTTTGTTTGGTTGTTGTTGTTGTTGCTGTTACATCCCATCTTATATCAGGAGTACTCAGGGTGGTGAGTGGGGAGAATTGATTAATGAATTTTTTAATTTTTTACTTGTTTATATTCTGTTTTTTCCCAAAGTGACATCCAAAGTTTTAACCCTTTTAAAACAGTGATGGACAATTTAAGTAACTTAAAATATACATAAACAATACCAGTTAAAACGATGCTCCACTTGTAAACAGATTTTTACACATTTTCCTACTGCATGCATTTTTTTTCTGCGCATTTTCCCATCAGCCTAAGTGCATTTGTACACATGGTTAGTTATGCATATTTTTCAAACAGACACACAGAAGGTTTCATTTTCTGTCATGTTTTGGAAATGCTAAAATGTGAATACACTTCCAATCAAGATGTAATTGAATGAATATTTCCATGTTTGTATGCATGTGCCTTCAAGCCACCTGTCAACTTATGGCGACCCCCATGAATGTCATAGGCTTTTCTTAGGCAAGGAATTCTCAGAGGTGGTTTTGCCAGTTCCCTCCTCTGAAATATAGCCTACAACACCTCGTATTCATTGGCAGTCTCCCATCCAAATACTAACCAGGCCTGTCTTGCTTAGCTTCCAAGATCAGATGGGATTTGGTGCCTTTAGGGTATTTACCGGCAAATGCAAAAGCAACTAATTTATTTTTCATTCCTGCCTGAAACGATGTCTACTCAGTGAAATCAGCAGGATCAAAAGAGCTGCCCTTAGCATCAATGTTTCAGATCACATGAGATTATCTTATAGAAGCAACTTTGTTTTGGTCAGAAAAAGGTAAAGCCTAGTGTGTCCAGTTAATATACCCTAGGTTTTTTCCCCAATAGAAGCTCCCTTAACACATGAATCATGTAAAAGGGGCACTGTCTAATTACCAGGAGTGGAACTGTTCTATTGGTCCCACTTTTGGGCTTCCAGTGTATTGACATGGACTATGTTCAGAGAAGAAGTTAAAGTATGTGAGCAACCACTCACATGCATGGATATTTGGGGTCAATAGTTCATATTAATGCATGAACAATTAGTGTAAGCAAGGACCAGGTCTCATGGAGGGAGCTAGGCCTGGACTGCGTATCTGGTCTTGATAACAACAAAATACCTCCCTTTATATGAAACATGCAAGAAACAAACACATGAAACATACAAGAAAGAAAAGAACTTACTCATCCTCTAGTCTGATGTTTACCATCTTCAGTCAGCAACGCCCTTCAATACTTTATATTGGGTAAACAGGCCAGTTTCTGTGCCAGAGAATAAATGGACATAAATCAGAGGGGGAAAAAAGTTTCAGAAAACATCAATTTTGTAAGATGTTCCATCTTGCGCCTCAGAACAGCAGTTCTTGAACAAGAACCTTAAAAAGGAAGGTTGGAAAGAGAAACAGTAGAACTGGAATATATCCACAAACACCAATCCATCAACAGTGGGTTGAACAGATTGAGTGGTTCCCTGGTACATTACACATACTATAACACTGGTTAACACTACAGCCTCATGAGGGCTCACTTGCTCATTTTGCCACATCTTTCTGGTTCCCAGCCAGTATCATACTACATTCCAATTACTCCCTCCACCATTCACATTGTTATCTACTCCCCTTGGTTTTAGGCAATATCTTTCCTCCCAACTTTGTCCTTCTAATCCCCATTGTTAAAACTGAACTTATCACGTCATCATCATACCCACAAGTTTTGTGTTTCTATTGCTATTCACACACACAACTTGCTCATTCGCGGGTATAAATGTCTGTCCATAAGCACTTCACTCCCTGTGTCTGATGAAGTAGAATTAGTCTACAAAAGTGTATGCTACCAAACTTCTTTTTCTCAGTTAGTCTCAAAGATTTCAGCAGATCCTTTTGCATGACAAAGTTTAAAGGTGGGGTATATCCAAGGCCTTAAAGCATGTAAAGCTAATGGCTCCAAGTGTCAGTGAATCCATTCTCAGTTTTGGTGGAAAGTTTAAAGGAGCTGTCTAAGGTGCTAAGTCCAACCCCTCCATAGGTTCAGCACCTTGGATAGTTCCTTAAAAGTTCAGACTAAAATGTGGTGCAGCCCCACTTGACACTGGAGCTGTCAGGCTATCCTGTATTAAACCATATTGTACGTCTTAACCCCCCTCTCTTGCCCCTTTCCCTATTGAAACATTGCATGGCACCCCTTGGTTTGACAATGTGGAAGGGAACATTGCTTCTCAGACATGCTCACAGCTGATATGTTTGGGAATGGAGCAATGAACAAATCCAAACTGGTCACATCTTTTACTTAGAGCTGAAGGCAAATAACATGTAACAGTATCATCAATAAGAGAGCCTGTGTAATGTTTTTGATATACAGTGGCATTTAAGATCTAGGGTCATTGAAAGAGCTGCCAATATTTTCCCCTTCATTTGAAGTATGATTGTCAGAAAACCACAATGGAATTGATTTCACAATTGGACTAACTGAAATGTCACTTTGGGGAAGCCTATGCTGTCCTTCAGGAGAAGCTAGTCATTCTCCCTGTTGGGTATATTTCTAGTGATGCATGAAGTGGGAAAGGATGGTTTTCCAGCAATCCATATTCCTAAGAGTAATGAAGATATAATGCTGGCCAATATCGACACTGCTATGACTCAATTCTGCAGAATGAATAAGACAGAAACCAACCCTTCATCACTGACCAAAGATGCCCCGTGCAGTATATAAATAACCTGAAAAATTGATAGTGGTAATACATTGTTCTAGGTGAATACATTACATGGGCTATCTCAATTCTTCTTGTGTGCGAAGAAACAAAACAAAACAAAATATTAAAAAGATTTTCCAAGAAAAGATATTTGATTTATAACCAGAGATATAAGGTTACAGTGATTTGAGTGAAAAGATCAATATAAAATCATCAGTGTTAATTCAGGTAGCAACCAATCACTTGAAGATAACAGAGCAGTACAAAAATAGAAGAATATGGCAAATATTTTTGAATAATTACCATCTGTGTGCTTTTTTTTTTTTTAATTATGGGCACAATCCTGCCAGAGTTAAGCCAATTAAAAACATATTGGTTGCACTGAGAGGAAATTTGAGCACATACAGTTCTCCCATTGAAATTAATGAGTCTTGGAAGTTCTAATTTCTGCTTTGTACCATGGATTCAGAAGGAGAAGCTAAAAGCAAAGTGGGTATAACTATAATCTGTTGGTGCGGGATGGTTCTTAGCATGAATGGAAATATAAACATCCTAATTGTAGATGGAAATATACACTTCAATTGCATTTCAGTTTTCAGTCTTTAAATTGGTTGGCTGAGATCTTGTTTAACAACAGCAGAACATAAATCTCAGCAAGACTGGAAGAGGGCAGTGTGGCTAGTAGCTACTTAGCCATTCTGGAAGCCATTGGAGGGATGTTCCAGTGGCCATTTGGGTCACTGAGGAACAGAGCTCTGTCTATGTGCTCTTGCCCTGTAGGATGGAGGCTGAAGCAGGGAGTCCAGACTAGGAAAAAAAGAAGTGAGATAGATATGAGGAAGGACTAGCTGAATTTCCGCACTAGAGTGTTACAGCGCTATTATTCCACTTTCAACATCCTATGGAATCCTGGGGTTTGCAGGCCGGCCCCTCCTGAAACTGCAAGCCCCAGGATTCCATAGGATGTTGAAAGTGGAATAATAGCGCTATAACACTCTAGTGCAGAAATGGCCTAGGAGGTGGAGTCCTTGCTGGCTCTTTCCATTGAAGGGCAATCCTGTTGTCAAGCTATCCTTCATTTTGACCTCCTCAAAAAGCATCCCAAAACAAGGGAAAGTGACCCACAGGAGGTGAGGTCTTCAGACACCCAACACCTGAACTGATCACCATTAGCAGCAGGGGCAGAAGCTAACCGAGATAGAGCTTAGTTCCACCTTAGGGGAGATAGCTCAAATCCAACATTCACGATCTACTTTCTCCATTAGGCTCTGGAAGACAGCAGCTCTGAATACAGCATTAAGGACCAGTTGTGTGGGGATTTGGGGTGATTCACCCTGAATGGCAATGTTTTTGGGGTATCCTGACCTGTAGCCATGCCCCCCACATGTCCTGGCCATGTCCCACACACCGCAGCCATGTACCTCTTGCCGTAGGCCTGCCCCTCCCACGCCCCCTCGGACACTCCATTCTGCTACTGTCAAGGACTTGTCCGTTATACGAATGTGATTGCATGACAATACAGGGGTTCCAATGAAACATGCAGAAAAGATTTTTCTCAATATGAGTCTCATCTGGAGATGGAGGAAGTAACAGCCTTACTTAAGAAGAATATGCACAGAAAAAAACCTTCTTGCCCCAGATTTCATACTAACGTTACTGTCCTGGTGCTATTTTATCTACGCTGAAATTTGGACATGTTTTTAAAAAATAGTTCACCAATTTCACAAGCAAATGAATTAAACATTGACAATAAATAAAATTTGCCTGATCTATATCCCCCGTCCCCATCTTGAGGCTAAACACAGCCCATTTCTGATATATTATAACCCATCAGGTACAGGCTAACTGTCCTCTTTTTGCATTATCAGGCAGACAGCTAAAGCAGGAAGCATACCAAACCCCTGATGGGTTGCCATGCATAACTGTTTGGCTAGATGGGTCAAAAAGTTGTACAGGCCTATGGGAAATTTAACACATTAGGTCCACTTGTATAGTCTGTTCCTTAAATCACTGATAAACTCTGTTGTTTTTCCTTGAAACTGCAAAATAAGATTTACCCAGGAAATAAAACTTCCTTACTACTTGGCAATAGTTTTGAACTAATAGCAGCTTCAGGGTATTTAGTTTTGTTAACATTGGCACTTGGCATTGATTTGTCAGAGACTAGATGGATAGCTACAGCTGAAAAACTAGCCACAGCTCAGAGTCAGGAACTTGAGGGAAAGTTTTAAGAGATCTTGTGAGATGAACTTAAGATGTTCCTTTGAAAAAGCCAAAACAAACTCATACTACAGGCAGATTGGCAAAACAATTATTCTTCAAAATGAAAACTTCTTCAAATTTTGTAATACTAAAATGCATTTTAAAATGCACATTATTGGAACAGATACACTCGAAAGCATTTCAAATTCCTTATTGGTGATACCAAATTTAATTCCTGAGGAGGGATTCCCTTCACTGAAAAAGAAAATTTTATATCAGCTGTAGACAGGAAGCATTCATGGCCTTTAACCACTAGGTAAAGTGATTGCCTCCAGTCTAGTAAACATATAGACTACTTAGTTTGTCTCCATTTTCAGCTCATAAGGGAGTCAGCATGCTTCATCAGGAGAGAAAAAGTGCAGAGTATATAGCTGGATTTTATCTTTAAGAAAAAGAGGATCCCAACATTCCTAGAGGTTACTTTAGATGAAACATAAAACCAGCAGAATGTCATATGAATGTCAGCCCACTGCTTCCATCTCAGGACAGTAGAAATCCTAGGATTCCAAAGGATAAAGTCATGACAGCAAATACAGCATAAAAGGCATATGATGGTGGTGATACACCCTTATGCCATTTTCACACAACAATGCTATAACACTATAGCAGCGGGTTATTACCGGTCCAGGAGTTATGCTTCCACACAACGCCATTGCTATTCACCTGCTATCCCATCCCCAAGTGTCACCAAACTGCCATATTCTATTTCCAGAAAAAAATTTGTTAAGAGCCTCCTATAGCACTTCAATCTCATTAGCTGCCATAGTGCGTTACTGTTATAGCGCTTGATAGCATTCCCTGTTATGGTGGATCCAGCAGTGGGCAGACTGAGGGCATGTCCAGATCATCTCTCCCTCAGCGACTTCCATGACATGGTTACATCCTATCACCTCTCCCCGTTTATTTTAAATATCTCATTTGAGTGAAGACTTTACTTTTTAAACACATTTTTAAATAGTATTGCCGCCTAATCAGGGTGAAGGTGGGGCATGTGTTACCCTGATTTCTGGGGTCCCGTGGGGGACACCTCAGTGTGCTCCAAATAATGGGGAATGGGAATTAGCCAGAGCACAAGCTGTAGCACTACGAGAGGCAGGGTAACCTAGCAAGATCTTTCAACCCAATTTTTTGCGGGGTCAGGCCAAGCCAAAAACCAAGCAGAATTGTCTAATAAATGATTTTAGTGAGTGAAATTCACTCATGCATGCACACAAGATACACACAATCACACATTCACACAAGAGCTAGCTGAAAGAGAAAGGGAGGAAAAATTATAGAGAGGCTGAGGGATTTGGGGGACTTATAATTACCAGTCCAGAAGAGTAGTGAAGAGCAGAAATGTATTTTGGCTTAGGTAGGACCTAAGGACAGTTCTCATTCAGGAGCCAGATGGACAGAGTGACGGGTAGACCTTCAAGAGACTGCACTGGGCATCTTCAAATCAGGGGTATTTGTACCCTGAAAATGGCTTGTGGCTGTGAAGGTTCCAGATGCAAGACAAAGAGAACCTGTTGTGGACAATGAGTCTTTCGCCTGTTGATGGGCTTAGTGCTTTGACTCATAAAGACATGATGAATGTTGTAATAGCTGTCTATTGTAGGTGCTGTGAGGACAGACGAAAGAATCCAGGTGTACAAAGGATGGATATCTGTCAATCAGTGTCCTGGTGGGTTCCTCACAGTTGGATTCCCTGGAAAATTCCAGCTTCTATTTAAGCCTATTATCCACAGGAATGGTGTGTATTTGCCTTACAAATGACTCAGTCTTACCTGGAGGAATTTTGGAATTGACCTATGCTTCTCACATTTAGAGTCAAATTCTTTCCCTCACTCAGTTTGACCTCTCTGTCACCTCTCAGGCTTTGATATCAAAACCAATAAAATGTGTTGCCAATTACATATGATGCCAATTAGGTATGGTGCCCATCCAAACCGTACTGATATTGGGGACCCCCAAAGCAGGGCCTTACACATGGGAGCGGCCAAGAACACTATAATGCAGAAGGAACACTTGTGGCAATACAGCTACCCATCCGCTCAAGGGGGAAGGGTGCAGAAAAGAGTGTCCCTAATCTGATGGTATCTCATGAATGGGAATGCCACCATTATAATGGTATAATATACTGATGGCCACTACTGCAGAAATGGCCTTAGTTAGCCTACAGAATTGTTACTGGGATAACGCCTCTTTTAATGTGGACAAGTCTTTTGGAAATCAATTTTATTTGATTTTATAATATCGTATAATACCCAATTGGTCATTTTTGGGCACATGTTGAGGGCACAAAGTCAATTTAGAATGAGAACAGGAAGTACTGCCCTATGCTTGATTTGGTTTCATCATAATGCCATGTCAGAACAAAAGACAGTATGACCTTTTCCTCTCTTTAGTGTGACAGAAGAGGAAAAATGGCACAAAGTAGTGGTGTATAGTGTGTGTGAGAGAGAGAGAAGTGGGGAGGGGAAAGAAATGAGTAAGTAAGACAGAGGAAAAGGAGGAAAAGTTCCCAAGAACTTTACTTCCCTCTTCCAGATATGCTGGGGGAAAGGAGAGGGAGGTTTCTGAGAACTTTGGTTTCCTCTGAAAAATTTCAGCCGGAAATTTTAGACTATCTCAGTCTGGGCCTTTGCTGTAGTCTTAATAGTCAGGTCAAATGAGAGTGAGGATAATGCTTTCTGTCCCTTACTCTGACATCACATTCTGAAGCCAAATAGGAAAAATGTCCCTAAAATGTATCCAGTCTATCAAAATGACAAGATAGTCATCACCTAAGCCCAATTAATTTAAATGATACTAAAGAGCAACTAGCTGTTCTGAAACGGAACCATTGTTTTGAAAGTAAAAACAAAGCTATTGGGATTTAGTTTAGAATCAACAATTCTACTCCCTCAGAAAAAGTATTGGCCCACTCTGTCCAGAACATACTGCTGATTGTTAGCAAAAAGTCTTGTAATACATGAAAACTGCACAACGGCTTTGAACAGATGATGCACTGAATCTTAGTGAAGGTCACACTCTGTGGTTGAAAATCTATACATACTGGCCTGGTTATAACCATATGTCCTATTATGAACTTATGGCCAGAAAGTACAGTTATTTATCTATATATACACACATTTATGGTTATTGGTATTCTTATTCATCTTTAATGATGGTCTAATAGTTACTGCATTTTGTATTAGTAATATTCTTACTGGTTTTCTCTGTGTTGTTGAAATTAAAATATTAATAAAAAAATAACCATATGTCCTGTTGAATTAGAGTAGACACAGGCCTGATTGTCCCAGTTGAGTTGAGCATACTTCTGAGTAGACATTGGCTGGACTGTGCTGTGTTCTGAGTTTATGGAAAGAAAACAACTGGAGTCTCATCTTGTGTGGAAATGCTTTCAGTGCCTCATCTCCACCCCAGTATATGCTTGCCTGGATCATGCAGCATCAAACCCACATAACCACTACCTCAGAACTCAAGAGCTGTAAGAAGCTGCTGTCAGTTTCTCTGGTCTGCTAGGACCTGCTTTGGTTTCATAACTGACTTATAGCAGTCATCCACATATTAGATTCCAGGCTGAGCCATGGCAAGACTAAGTAATAGATTGAAAAATACAATTATTGCTTACCTACAGAGTTCTTTTGCTTGGGAGGTAAAACACATATATCAGAAATGTTGGTGGTTTCTTTTCTCCCCAGGCCTATTCGATAAATGAACGTTACACCAGGATTCTTACACAGAATATCTTTGAAATGGGGTTTGTATTGATTTTTGTAACTACTCTGTTAGATGACGTTATCCCTTAGTGTGTCATGTGTAGATGGTTCAGCCCGGAGCAGGTCATTGAGGTGATAACTGTCATTTGGAGGGACAGAAAAGCAATCATAGCTTTTTCATTACTTACTGTTTTCCCTCTGCAACTGTGGGATCATTTGACATATTATGGGCTTCTTGTGATTTAAGCTGCATTCTGAAATTAAGTGCTAGAATATCAAGCTGAGGGTTTAGAAAAACAAGCTTGATGTCAGAGAAACCACATGCCCTCTAGGTCATAACCACAATCCCAGTGTAGTAGCTCTCACTGGAGTCTGGTGTAACAACAACAACAACAACAATGACAACAACAATGTAGCAATAATAATAGCAACAAAAAATACATCAAGATATCTTAAGAAAATCATTGCTGTTAAATCCTCAGGTTATCTCAAGAAAAGGTAACATATCTGTTAATAATTAAATAAGTTAAGTAAAATAAGTCTAGATAACTTGTAATAGTGGGCAAAGGAGAGCAGTGGCACCACTGCCCAAATTTCAATTAAGCAGTAATAATGAGTCAGCAGGATATGCTGGATGAAAACATACCTGAACATAGAATTCCAGATATATATTGTGTTCTGCTGAGTGTTTTATGCACACATACATACACACAGACACACCAGGCTGCTTTTTCAGTTCCAGGAAGACTATAATAAAGTTAGGTTGTTGTGGGTTTTCCAGGCTTTGAGGCCATGTTCTATTAGCATTTTCTCCTGACGTTTTGCCTGCATCCGTGGCTGGCATCTTCAGAGGATCTGGTGGCATGGAAGTGAGACAGATTATTTATACTTGTATAGTCCCCAGGTGGGAGGAAGCAATTTGCATACGTTACAGTTGGCCTGTGTGATGGCCTATTTTTAAATGGGATATCCCCCAGGGTGTATTGTTAGTCAGGGGACATACATAGCAGCATGTTAAGTACATTAGCAATCTATTGTATTGTTTCTTGTAGAGTGATCTCCAGAGTCTGGGTGGTGTTCATTGACCTATTTTGAGTCTTGATTTTAGTGTTCTTCAGTACTGGTAGCCAAATTTTGTTTACTTTCTGAGTTTCTTCTTTCCTGTTGAAACTGTCCATGTGTTTATGGATTTCAATGGCCTCTCTGTGTAGTCTGACATAGTAGTTGTCAGAATGGTTCAGAATTTCTGTGCTTTCAAAAAGCGTTCCATGTCCAGTTTGGTTTATAACATGTTGTGCTACTACTGATTTTTCTGGCTGGGTCAGTCTTCCTCTACAAGAAACAATACAATAAATTGCTAATGTACTTAATACATTGTTATGCATATCCCCTGACTAACAATACAACCCTGGGGGATATCCCATTTAACAATAGGCCATCACATAGACCAACTGTAACATATGCAAATTGCTTCCTCTCACCTGGGGACTGCACAAGTATAGATACTGTGTCTCACTTCCATGCCACCAGATCCTCTGAAGATGCCAGCCACAGATGCAGGCAAAATGTCAGGAGAAAATACTAATAGAACATGGATTCAAAGTCCACAAAACTCATAAGACCCTATGGATTCTGGCGGTATAAAGTTTACAGAATGTCTGGTATGCTACCATAAATGGCTGGTGAGCACTATTATTCTTGATTATACAAATTTTCTCTCTGCACCAATGAGTGCTTTCGAACAACTAATAAGAATTATGAGAGGAGTGTTGTGCCATTAACATCAAAAGATGTTTTGCCAGTCATGGTTAGTGAGTTCCATGTCCATGTAGCAGTGAATTCTCTATGGATTTAGTCTGAACTTTAAAAAAGTTCTTCAAGTTGCAAAACCCTAACTCCAAAATAGATTAAACCACTTGGATAGCTCTAAAACCTAGAAGAGATTTACTGCCCCACTGACATGGACGCCATCAGCTGCCACTGTCCTTCACCATTATATTCAGTGGAAGATGTATTATACTCTGAATATAAAAAACAGTCACCAATATTTTTTCACTTTCTGGAGACCAAGGAAGAGAATCTAGGATGGAGTTATATAGTTAGGGGCAGATTTGGTTTCCAGAAGATAGGATTCCCAGATCTCAGGAAGTGGGTCTCGTCTGGTCCTCAGAGTGAGGGGGGCAAATTTCTGGGTAGGAAAAGTGTGATATCTCCCTAGAAAAGTATGATTGATGATAGATAGACAGACAGACAGACAGACAGACAGATAGATAGATAGATAGATAGATAGATAGATAGATAGATAGATGTTCTTCATTTCTTAACACAATGTTTTTTGCCTGAATGGCATGCTTTCTGAAACTGTGTTGATGCTTAATGTATCATGCTTCATAGTATGATCAACACTGACATCACAAGGAGTTGTCTCTAGAAATTAGGTTTGATGCTATCTCAGGGTCAGGAATAGTCCTAACCAGACAAACTTATATCACTAGAGGCAGGGATGAAGACCACCAATACCTCAAGAGATGCCACTGAGAGAACTCTCTTCCACTGACATTGGTGAATGTTTCTCACTGACTCCTTAGAATACACTTGCATGCACCATTAGAGTAAGGACAAAGCCTGCCTTCCATCTCTAACTTTGAGTGGTCTGGGCCACAAGAATCATCCTCTGAGGAGAGAAAAGTAGGGCTATTTTCGCACCTTACCTTTTCCAGGTGCTGGGCTGCTTGGCTCGTGCATGAAGGCTTGGGAGGAATGCTGTCCCATCCCTCCTGCTTCAGCTCCGCAGCTGCTTCCTCGTTGTGCGAGCGCCCCGCCTCTTCCATTTGCAGTGCAGCCTGGGACCTGCCAGGCTGCACTGAGGAGAGGATGTGTGACTGGCTCAGCTCCCAAGGCTCCGCACACCAGGTAAGTGTGCATGGGGCCCAGGAGCAATGCGTGACCGCGCAGCATTTTTGGCTTTGAGCCGAAAATGAAAAAATGCATGCGCGGTCCGTGTCAGAACCTTGAGTGTTGCACAAATGTGAGTGGGTCGTATGGACCACTCCTCACATTTACGTGACGCTCAAGGGGCCCTTTCGCTTCAGAAATGCTGTGCGAAAAGGGCCTAGGATAGCTTCAGCATATCTGTAGCCTAAATCCATCATATTGCTAGTGGAGAGAAAGAACATGCTAGTGGAACTAGATTTTTCAACTCTGACATCACAGTGAACTATAGGACAAGACTGTCCACATCAGCTAACCACATAGTCTCTAATGTTCCTAAATGCAAGAAAAATCCAGAGCATGTTTATTTACTCTATATGTGTATACATGTTTCTTAGAAGAAACATCTGTATCTTAGAAGAAAAAATTCAAGCCACAGCCTTAAAATGGTGATTCCCACATTGTACATAGTCTAGATCTAGACTACTGTTAGTACTAGAGTATTTGCACTAACAGAAAGATATCGCTGGATACTGGCCTCTGCATGAAGAGCACAGATGCACTTAGATGCCTATAGTTTTACAGATATTCACTCTGGAACCTGCCATTCATTCAATTTCCAAGCATTTTTTTTTTCCGGTTATCATCACATGACGCTAATAGAAAACTTGGTAACTCCAGGCCTATCAGTGGTGCAGGGAAACAGAGCCACACAGAAACAAGGTAGAGAGTTATGCATAGAGGACTCTTAGATATACACCCCTTCCAATCACTTGAGGGGGATAAAAAAACAATCATCTTTTTTCTAATTTTTTGAACAATTTTTAAGAATTAAAAAAAAAAAGAAAAAGAAAAAGAAAACTCATGGCTCAACAGGGACTGACCATGGTCTCTAGAAATTCAAGAATACTAATAACACCTAATTGGTCTGAACTTATATCATCCAATATGGGTGACTAGAGTTTGGGAAGTATGTCGTGATTCAACCCTCACCCCTGTCTCAATCTGTGACTCTATAATTATTTAAAGACTCTTGCTGTTTAAAGTTAAAAGAGTTTAGAGGTTGGGAGGTAGTAGCAAAAACTATTTCTTTCATCAAAGTTGGTCATCCTGAAGGATTCAGTCAAATATGAATTGAGAAGAAAACCAAACAGATTATAATATCTTGGAATAAGACTAAAAATATTGCTGTTAAATTTGTTGTTCCTCAATTCCTGCAACCCCACATACGATGCTATATTAAAGGCATATAACTGCTATATTAGAGTACAGAGTACATCTTAATTGAAGGATCTTGCAGAATTTGACAAGCAAAGCTTGATGATCTATGATTCCATTTGACAGAAAATGCAACATTTTCTATGTGTTCTCTTCTACCAGGTAGTTTGTTTAGATTAGATGAGTAGTTGTTTTTTTAAAATCTGGTCTTGCATAGGGACTAATAGGACTTATTTAATTTTGAAGAGTATTTCTACATTTTTGCATCCTTATCAAGAAAGGTTGCAACATTGTTTAAAAGCTGCCAGCTGCTATGAGATTTTCCCCCCCCAATTTGGGACTTTTTGTGAAAATTTCTGAAAAGATTTTTTTTCCTCGCAAAAACATTGGCTGGCATTGTGATAGTGGCATAACCAGACACTAAATCCACCTTCCTCTAACAACACCGTTTCCAAGCCATTTAGTGCCTAGAAGACAACAGGAGAGAGAACAGTGAGACCAGTGTAGTGGCTTGAGCACTGGACTACTGGACTACTGGCTTGAGCACTGGACTACGATCCTGGAAACCAGAGTTCAGTTCCCCACTCAGCCATGGAAACCCACTGGGTGACCTTGGGCATGTCACACACTCTCAGCCCCAGAAAACTCCTTGGTAGGTTCACTATAAGTCAGAAATGACTTGAAGGCACACAATAACAAGAGAACAGGGGAATATTATATTATATCATTTATATTACACAATATTATATTATATTATATTTATTATATTATACCTGGAACCAGATCCGGAATGACAAAGGCATCTTCCAGGACATCTAGAAGTCTCGGAAAATGACACCATCATTTTTCATCCAGGCTATAGGGATATAGCCTGATGTTATTCTAATGCCCCCTGTTCTCCATTGGCCACATGTCTACAGAGGGTATCCCTGCAAGTCTTTTCAGGATGGGAGATGTAGTATAGTTCCATCTGGGTGGAACTTTATACTATTTCTCCCAATGCAGGAAAACAAACTATTATTTTTGTGCTGTTGTGAAAAGCATAGCGATGTTGTTTAAAAATGAGGTTTTTTAATGCAAAAAAGCCTTAAGTTTTTCAAAATACCCCAAAATGTTTAAAAAAATCACTGAAAAATGTATAAAAGCTTTTGTAACTTCACCCAGCAGGGAAAACCTTTTGACTGTTTTGTTTCTTCATGTGAGAATAAAATAAACTAAGATTTACTTTCCTAGCTTTGAACCTCAGTGGTCAGAATACATGAAGCATGTTCATTATAGTGTTAGAAACTACAAAGCTGTCCCCAGAGCACAACTGTCTTGCACAATTATGTGATGGGATGGAATATCTCAGTGGTTTATCCCACACCTTTCAAAAGTTTCTGCTTGGACAATTGTTAGAATTCCTCAATCATTATGGGTACTGGTCATGCTGGCTGGGGGATTCTGAGAATTGTAATCCCCCCAATAACTTTTCTGAGCTCTGTTTCTGCCTTAAGGAACTTTTGCTACAAAATATAATCTCACTTTTGGCCACACCACCCTGCTGAACCTTTCTTTCCTTAAGGTTCTTTTCTGCGCCTTTTTTTTTTTTTTTTTGGCAGTATAGCAACTGTGGCTTGAGATGCAAATAGGTGCATGGGGGAATCAGTTTTCCTTTCTTCTTCTTCCTCACTGCACTTCCATCTTCCTGCTGTTTTCTTTTGCATGCTCACTTTGACATATTATAAAACAGTAATCAATACTGTAACCCAACATTTTGGCCAGGCCATGGTATTCCCCTTCATGGTAGGCTAGGCTGACCCTCTCTCTGCTCTCTTCTCATTAGTGAGCAAAGACCCTCACAGGGTCTTCCCCGCTGGAAGGCTGAGAAGAAATGTCGAGAATGCAAGTGTCCTGAGGATGACCAGTGTGAATCAGACATTGAACTCCTGGCATTTGAGGTCTCTTTGCAGGAAGTCAGGAACTACCCTATATGAGCTTACATTACCTTTTTTCGCATCAAGATGGATTTTGGACCCTCAAAATAAAGAAATGTTGAGCTTTGGAAGATCTTAAAATAATTCATTGGCAAGAGAAAGTAGACAACAAAAAGGAACGGAAACCAGATGCCCAGAAATACAAGTAGTTTGAGGTGGTCTTTGGCCCAAGTTCTCTATTATGGGAACATCCTGAGAGATTTTTCAACTATTAAACTACCATCTGGTTTGCATTTATACAATGCAGATTGGGACTAATTTAACTTATAGCTGTGTATATGCACTTTTGCCCTTATTAGCAAAAATTAGGTGCTACATTATATTGCATGTTATGCAATCTTATGAAAACAATTAGCATGCCAGCACAATCCCCGCCCCCTAAACTGTGATTGCAACTTGGAAGGATAAAATATATTGATAGAAATTTTTTTTACCTTAAGCATTTAGTTTGAGAGCTAATATGACATTCAGTCTAAATATCTGGGCCTTCAAGTACATAAGGACACAATCCATATACATGTCTAGGCAGATATAAGTCTCATTGAGTTCCCAGATAAATGGTGTAGGGTTGCATCCTAAAAGAGATAGCTCTCTCTGAATGGGTAACTGATGGCCATTGTGCCATACAGCAGAAGTTTCACTGTGTCTTGGCTCAAGAGCTGGTCCTAGATATCAGTTCTTCAGTGGAAGAAGAATGCTGGAATATCAAGGGCCTGACAATGGGGTCCCTCATTAGGATGTTGTTGTTTTTTTGGTCACTGAGAGAAATTATTTTTTTTTGAATGAAGAAAGGGGAAACCTCAAGGACTCATGTTCATACCCTGTTCTTCACATCCTGTTCTTGTTTCCTCACCAGATTCCTCAGAAACTCAGGGCTGCTTCCACAAAAAGTTCCTCAGTTCCTCCCTTCCTTCAGCTCTAGACCTAGGGGTAGAAGGAGGTATACGAACTGCACTGGAGAAAACATCTCACAAACAAAGCCTTTTCTGTTTTAAATGAGAGCTGATTTGCTGCAGAGCATCAGGGCCTAATAGCAACACCCTCCTGCAGGAATATTTCAACTCTCACTAAGGTTTAGGATTGTGCTGGAGTTAAACTTCTCTCCATTATTGACTGCCTGCCTGCCTGCATGCATATCTAGCTCAGCAGTCCATCTATGGTTGACACAATAGATATGAACATTTTACCTCTTTGACAATGGCTCCTGAGGGCTTGAATCATTAATAAGAGGAAGAGGTTGTCCTGACTTGGCTCTCCAAAGAATGAGGCTCAGGTTATGGTGTTAACAATGCCTCAATTGTAAATAAAATCCAATCAAATTCAACCCAAATTTTCACAAGACACCACCACTCATTCTGTATTAGCATCTCATGGATTATTTATGAAAATGATGTTGCTTGTCTGACAACCTAGGTGACATTACCTCTGGAGACTGTTCATCACCATGGCAAAACAGACATGTCACCATCAGACATTAGTCTTCTGTAACTAATTCATAAGGCTGTCCCACAATTTGTTTTGATCAGGCAGACTAGTGGATCTAGTGGAAAAGGATGAAAAGAAGTGGGGGTTGGGGTGGGAGAGGCAATCCAATATTATTAATAATTACCAACTTTAGAATTTATTTTGTAAAAAAAAAAAATAGAAGCAAGAAGAACATACTTTAACATTGTTGTTAGCAAGCTCCACCCTTGCCTACTGACAGCTTTATAATCTCTAATATGATTTTGCTCAACTGGCTGAGAAGACTGGTATGAAAGCACCTCCCATTCTGTAAGAATTACTCTTAATAACCAAGTCTTAAAGTGTTGCATGTCTTGAAGTTACTTTAGCAAGGAGAGATGATGACCCACCATTGAAGAAAAGCAAGTTGCAAAAAGGCTCCCAAACGGTCTCTAGAAATGGGGGAAATGGACATTAAAATGGCAGATGAGATTCAACATAGCCAAGCTCACAGTTATGGATATTGGTGGAGGCAGAAATAAAATATAAACAGTCAATATTACACTACCATCATAGAAATCCATAGGGTGTGATGGCACATCAGCAATGCTATGCAAAGTTTTGGTCATTGCACCTGGACAAGGATATTGAGCTGGAAAAGAAGGAGGAGAAGGCAGCCCAAATGATCAGGAGACTATCGCAACTGCCATATGAAGAGAGGTTAAAGCTAACTCAGGGGAGACATACTAAAGGTGTACAAATTTTTGGATGATATGGCAAAAGTGGAGAGAGAGAAGCTGTTTTTCTTCACCGTAATACTAGAAACTGCAGGCAATCACTGCAGCTGAATGCTGGGAGATTTAGGAAGGATAAAAGGAGGTACTTGTTCACACAGCATACAATTAAACTGTGGAATTAGCAACCACAGGAAGTAGGAATGGCTGCCAATTGGGGAAATTTTAGAAAGGAGCTAATCAAATTTGTGGGGGATGGACATATCAGTGGTAACTAGTTAAGACTGCTATAAATTGTCTCCAGTATCCACTGCTAGTGCCTCTGAGAACTAGAATTCAGGGTGGTGCTGTGTGGCGTGAGGTTCAAGAAATGAATTGGGTCATTTCTTCATGTGTCTATTGACTATGAAAGAACCTTAAAATTCTTTCTTAAGAGGGAATTAAGCTTGTTCCTCATCAGATAGTGAGAACACAAGCCTTGCCTTCATGTGGTTCCCTTTACATTCTCTCCTGTCTAAAATCTGTAGTTGGTCTAAATGCCAGAGTAGCAAAGTGAACCTGAGTTTTAAAATAAAAACTTTTTTTAACTCTTCCACACTGCCCAGTAATAATATTCTGCAGCTATTAACTGATTTAAACAAATCGGTAGATGTACCAGCCAAAGCAAACATGACCAAATCCTGCTCACTCTTGAACTGCTGTGTTGGCAGTGAACACTCCTTCAAAAGCAGGAGGAGAAAAATCATACTTTTGGCAGTTAATGGGTCACATGTGGCTGAAAACTCATAGGAAGCAGCTTTAGCAATTCAGTTCTATATGACCTGTTCATAAACAAGCTCAGAAAATCTGAACTAGAGAGTACTAGTATTTGGTCAGTTCACAATCTTTTCGTAAGACACAAGCAATGGGTAGGGAATTGTTAGCTGGGAAAAGGAAAAAAATATTATTCTCAAGGGATTTGTCCTAGTTACTGTGTTGCTCAAGTCTGATGTCATTAACTTGAAATAAAGGACTGGCATGCCCAATTTGTAACTGGCACAAATCCGAAATGAAGTGCAAATATTTTGGAGAATGGGACTGAACTAGAGGAGAGGCGGAATGCACTTGACAATTAGGGAGAATGTGGATGAAAATACAGATATAACATGTAATCCAATGCAGACTGGGGTTTTGTATCTTTACTTTTTCTTTTGTCAGAATAATTACAGTATTTAAAACTGCAGGATGTGAATGTTTGTCATCTTTGCCCTGCTCTACCAAAAAAGTTTTTCATTTTAAGAAGAAATGCAATTGTAAAAATCGTTTTATTCTTGATACAGTATTACGTGGGAGTATCAAATGCTTGGTTTTATGTGGTTAAAAGTGATATTTTGCAGTGTTCTCAACTTCCTTTCAATCTGTTTTTAAAACAAAACATAGGATGAATGTCTGCATAGTGACCAACCTCTAACCCCATTTTATTGGGAGAAAAATCTAGTGCTCTAGCAAGCTAATTCTTGATTTTAAGAAGGCTCAGTCCCTTCTGCTCCCCATGTGTTTTCTCAGATATAATTTCCTAACGTTCTCCTCTCCGCCCACCTCTAAGGAGGCAGATGGGATCTGTTTCCCTCCTGAAAGTTCTCTGAACTAAATTAAGCAGTGAGAATTATAATTTTGGAGTTACACTCAAAGAACATCTGATACCCATATTCTTTAGAAGCAAATATTTTCCCCTTGAATTGAAATTCTGATGAACTATATAGACAATTTCTTTCACTACCTTAAAAGATCTTACATTTACACCCCACATGAATGACAAGGTGACATTACTTGTTTCCTATTCCCTTTTTAAAAATTAGACTTCAAATCATGCCTTGAAAGTTTTTCACTCTTTACACTTCCATGTGCTTAGTGTATGTATTCCATGTGAAATAGGAGTAGGATTGTCTGCTTGCTATTAGATAGCCCCAACTAGAGGGATTCAGGTCATAGGCCCTTTTCACATGGCATTTTCCATGTGAAAGCGTGCCTGAAGCATCACGCGATTGTGAGGAGCGATCTGCACAACGCACTCACAATTGCACAATGCTCCAGGGGCCAGCAGGTGCCAATCGCTCACCTTTTCATTTTTGGCTGGAAGCCAAAAAAGGTGCATGATTGCGCATTGCTCCTGGGCCCCACACGCACTTACTTTAAGTGCGGAGCCTCCGGAGCTGTGCCAGTCGCGCTTCTTGCCACAGTGCAGCCTGGGAAACTCCCAGGCTGCACAGTGGAAGGAAGAGGCAGGGCTCTTGCGTGAGCAGGCAGCTCGTGTGGAGCTGAAGCAGCAGGGACATGAGAGTCTCTCACCAGAGGCTGCTCGTGCGATCTCCATACCCCAGTGCTGGAAAAAGGTAAGATGTGGAAAGGGTCATAGTCTGCACACTCAAGGGACTGTTACCCTGATTTCTGGGGTCCCGTGGGGGACACCTCAATGTGCTCCAAATAATGGGGAATGGGAATTAGCCAGAGTATGAGCTGTAGCACTATGAGAGGCAGGGTAACCTAGCGAGATCTTAAACCCAATGTTTATGGGGTCAGGTCAAGTAAAAAACCAAGCAGAATTGAGTTATAATTGTTTTCTTTATTTAAAAGACAGTCACTGTGCACTTACATACTCACTCACACAGACCTAAGAAAATAAAGGGAGGAAATTCGATAGGGGATTTCAAGAAGGATTTTCAGGGGAAATACTACACCTGACCTTGTAGCGCGGGTAGCCAGAAGGAATTCAGTAAGTCTGAAGCAGAGACTCTCGGCATGTGGAAGCTGAGAGGAAGGCTCGGCAAATGGAGCGGCAGCAAGGCGGGATGACAACTGTGAGCGATCCAAAGAAGCGCTCAAAATCAGGGGTTCTTATAGAGAGAAATGTACCTGCAGGGTAGTCCGTTCCCGGGGAAAACAATGGGTTTCAGGTTGGAGACAAAGCCTCCGAAAGGTCAGCACTTGAGATGATTGGATTTTGATGAAGTTGTCAATAGCACAGACAGCACGCAAATGGGGAGTGCTTAGTCAGAAGCGCTAATCTCGTCAAGCTGACAGTTTGGGGGCAGAGAACCTTTTGTATGCTTGATGCGTACTTAACTTAGTTAAAAAGTGTACTTGCTTGGAGGTCTCCTGAAGCTGCATGCCAGAAAATTACTGGCTTGCCTGGGATTTTTCAGCCGTTCAGCCCTGTCCGTGTGCGTGCTTATCCGGGGGGCCTCACAAGCACGTGGAGAGAAACAGTTTGGAATGGCCAATCTTTTTGTATCAAATTATATTTGGCAAGCCCTGAGCTCGGACTATAGACCACAGTAACAGGACCATCAGAAAGAAGAGCCTAGGTGCATAAACCTATACACCTGTAGGATCTCCACCTGATCCGGAACTCCAAATGTGCAGGATTCCTCATCTGCTATGGTATGGATGGGGGAGGAGACTTTAACACTTTGCACTCAACACAATACCAGTCCGAACCAGCCTCTCCCCCCATGCCTGCTGTTTCCAATGGAGAAATACTTATCTCATTGAAAGTTACATAAAAATGTAAATTTTGCATTGAGTTTGGCCCCAAGTGGCTGACCCTGAGTTGGGGCTGCATAACAATTTATTTATTCTCACACATTTTACCATAAAACATCTTTTAAAGTACAATTCTGGAAGGTTCTAGGACAACATCTGGCAGACATCTGGGCACAACGTCTGAGGGCATTTGAATGGAAGATATCATATTTTTGAATAGATTTCCAGTTTTTAGGGGGAGTTGAATTCTTGGTTGCCGTTGTTGGATTTTGGTGAAATGGAAATTCAAGATGAATTTGAAAATGCAAAACATCAAACAAAACATCTGTTGGAATGTTGAGAGAATTTCACAGTTCACCACATTTTGTAGGAAGATATTTGAACACCCCTCATTTTCTAGGGATGAAAATAAAAATGAGCATTTGAAGCTGAACTTGGATGGGAAATTCTGAAAGTTGTAGCACAAAAAAAAGTAAATTTCCAACCTCTGAGTCCAACATGGTGTGGTGTTATTGTTCCATCTTAGGTTTCAGGAAGCATATTACTTTCCTCAGGAGAGAGCTGAGTGTATCCAAGTACACTTTTTCAAACCTTATAAGAATTTAAAGTGGCATCACTGGAATTGAAAACTGATTGTTATTTGGAACTGAGGATGAAAGAGAAATCCAAATGTCCAAGAGAGACTGGTGAAAAATTCCCTTTATCAAATAATTTGACATGCATCCTTTCCCTTTGCAATTGAAAGAGAGCTTGATTCAATCTTTATGACATTAACTTAAAATAAAGGAACCCAAAAAAGAAGTAGCACTAATTATTCAAATATCTGTCCGCCAGGCCTTAGGCTGAAGACCAGAAGTTCTCAGAAAAACTCAGCCCCCTCCCCTTTAAATCTTTTTCTTCACACAGATGCCTTTCTACCCCTCCTCCCATATTTTAATTGCTTCCATTCTACAGCTGGCAACAAGATCCTGACAATAAATCTCTTATGTTAGCAACATTTTAAAAAGAGAGAATAAAGTTAAGTTTATCTATACCAGTGTATCAGAGCCAACTACACAGGAGAAATTGAGAGTGCAGGGAGACATAACCAATACATCCTGTTTTCAAATCGGGCTGGCAGACTGGATTGACTTGTCTAGGATGTTCAATCTTTATGAAGTAAATATATGACCGGTAGGAGAGTTATTTCGTAAATGGTGGTCTGGTACAGAAGAATGGATTTAGATCATGTTTATTCACTTAGTGAGGGATTTATTGGTCTGATAACCATATTTTGTACTTTATAGGTCTTTGTGCTGCTTTATATAGAGCACCATTCCCCCTTTATCTGGTTATTTCTATCAAATGGTTTGGCAGGCCTAAGCAGTGCCTCACCCCCACCTCTCTGTTTTCAGTTGGCGGCTATAACTTGGCAACTTGCAAATTAGAACAGTGTGTAATTTTTAATAAAAGAACTCAAATGTGTTTCTCATAACTCTGCTCCAGAGGTTTAGCTGAATACATAAACTTTATGTGAACTTATTAATCGTGGCAAGGGAGGGGGAGAGCTAGCTACTTCACATACAAGACAGAATGGCATGCCCATTAGCCACTGTTCAGTGGCAGCTTTCAAAAACAAGAACCACAGGCTGGCTCATATGAAGCTGCATAGCCTGCAATAGATACTAAGCAATTGGCAGGAACTTGTTTGCTCTTAATTTTGTGCAATGCTGTGTACAACACATATCACGTATAATAAAAGCATCTCCAACTTGATTCGCCTCAAATGCACTGGATCACAATTCCTATCATCCCCAGACATGCTTCCCTCTTCTCTACCCTAAGGTACTATAGTCCAATACCTCTGGAAGAGCTCAGAAAACTCTAGCATAACCACAGCCCTATATTTGACCATTTGACCATGTTTATTTCAGATTGTTTCTTTCTGGAAAGCCTTGGATTGCCTTGATGAGAAGCTGAGCTGCCAATCACCTCTGATATTCCTCTGAAAAGAATTTTGCTCAGAAGCATGTCTGGGGATGATAGAAACTGTGGTCCAGTGCATGAGGGGAATCTTGTTTTGTTCTCTGTGTCTTAAGTTCATATGGGATCACAAAAGGGCTTAATATGGTTAGCTACTACACTTTCATGGGTGGAGGTGCATGCCAAAATACACCCCAGAATTCTTTGCAATGCTAAAGGGTTCAATGGTACGTATGCAGAGGATCTTCATCAGATGAATCAATGTGGAATGAGTTCTGTATTTTACCAGCATGCATTAATTGACTAATTGTTACAACCCATCATCTGGAACAAACTATTTGCCATTAAAGCAAGGGAAGTTGGTGTCTGTTCCTCTTCAGGCTTTAATTGAATGAGACAAAATGTAGCAACTGGGAAAAAAAAATACTTGATCTCAATTTATATTTGGCAGTGCTTTGGTTTTATTTTTCCCAAATCAGTTTGCTATGAAACTCTACATGTTCTAGCTTCTTGTACATGAAGCAGCCACTATGGTAGCTAGGGATGACTTTTCTGGAAGCTTAGGCCATTTCTGCACTAGACTGTTATAGTGCTATCATTCCACTTTCAACACCCTATGGAATCATGGGGTTTGTATTTTCCTCCCTAAACTGCAAACCCCAGGATTCCATAGGATGTTGAAAGTGGAATAATAGCACTATAAGAGTCTAGTGCGGAAATGGCCTAAGATCTTTACATCAGCAGCATGACAGTGTCTACTGCAATAAGAACCTTGATATTCTACCCTCAATATTTTCCCCTAAATACTACTTTGCTACTCAAAGGCATTGATTGATGTTCCCTAATGAGCTTCCAGGAAAGTAAGAAACAGTTATAGCCGGTGGGCACAAATATGGTGCACATATCAGGGGAAAAAATGCTGACCCCTCACATCAAATAAGAACAGTATTGTATAGTGGTTTGAATGCTGGAGTAGGACTCTAGGAGACCAGATTTCTAATCTCCACTTGGCCATGGAAACCTACTTGGTGACCTTGGACAGGTCATGCTACCTCAGCCTCAGTGAAGAATGGCGCTGAACCAATCTTGGCAATTAAACCTTGTGATAAGCTTACCTTATAAGGTCAGAAATTACTTGAAGGCACACAAGAATACAATACACTCCCCTAGAGGACAAGGACACTAGGCACTCATGTTGAATTTGTTCCTATGTGCTCATCTGTGAGCAATGGAAATACTGCAAAACACTGGACTATTAAGTTAGCCAAGAAAAATTCCAAACAAAAGCAAACATTGTTATGAAGGGAAATGGAAAAGACCTTGAGCCCTTGATTTTTCTCTCCTTTTCTGGTGATCTTCCTCCTCCTGGATACCTGAAGAATGAGACAAAATCCCTGCTAAGAATTGAGTCTTGACAATCCTAACCTTAAATGACACATTGTAATTTAGGTATAGCTCTTCTGTTGCTTACCGAAGGAGGTGCTGATTAAAATTAGGGATAAAATCAGCTTTTTTCCTGAATCAAGATGGAAAGAGTTTTTAAAAAATGAATGTGGGGGGGGGGGAAGCAAAGCTGTCAGATTCATCCTTTCAAAGTAGAAGGTATTGATTGCAAAGCTCTTCAAAGTCTGGGTTTGAATCTCTGTGTATTCAGATATATTTGTGATATTGAATTTTAGTTGCCATCCCCTTTTCGCTGACAGGTTCTTCACCTTTGCTAGATGTGGGTAGGTAGGAACCATATGGGTGGTTCTGTGCTAGGAGCAGCTGCATCTACTGAATTTGGGCAGTGTAGACTGGTGAGAATTTTATGTGATTTGTTTTTGAGAAGAAAATACTAAAACTTGCAACTGTCTTTCATAAGCAGGATTGAATTTGTTCCTTTTTTTTTAACGTAGGAGAAAGCAAATTTGACAGAATTGTTCAGCCATAATGAAAATGCAACAGTTGTGATGCATAGACCAGCTACGACAGAATTTTTAGACTTAAATTTCATGAATACAATAGGAAGATGCTGAAATCAATGTGGTGGAGGTTCAATTACACCATAGCTCAAGAGTTCATTAGCACTCTGAAAAGGGGTATGTGTGCTGGAGAGGGGAGGCTGGAGAATGTTTTAAAACAGTGAAACAAATTACAATTTATATTAGCTAACAATGTGTTATCATAAACCATTCCCATAAATTTCATGATACTTTACCATTACATAATCTATTTTATATTTATAACACACATCTGGCATACTGTATCCCTGTTCAGATCACTTTAATTAAAGCAGCCTCAGAGCTCCTGTATAAAACAATGGAAGTTCTGATGTGCTGCAAAACAGCAGCAAGAACAACTTCATGAATAGCCCAGTATGTGAAAGCAGTTGTTCCGCTGATTACTAAAGCCATTTCCTCTCGTTAACACCATGAACAGGAGGCATGCCATTGGTTATGTCCTCTTAAGCACAGGCCAGTTCATCTAAAACATGAGTAGATGATTTATCAAAGATTAGATCTAGCATTTTGATGGTACATGTTAGGTTGCTAGGCTGATCAATAGAATGCAAGAGAATTGCATACATATGTTCCATGCTGAATTGTTTCTTCAGAATTAGACTTATATGTGCAGGAAATAGAACTGAGTAGTTTTGCAATGTCCTTATTGACCACAGGGTTGCGATGAAGTTACAATGTATGGGGATCCATCACACAATGGTAGCCATTGAAGTGACTGATGCACCATGGTCCCAATGTGTAACTGGCACTGATGAGCACTGGAGCACTCCTGAGGGTCATCTGGACACTGACAAAGAAGGATCCAATGCACATCAGCAATCTCTGGTGCACATCAAAAGTGCCCAGTGTGCATCAGAAGCACCCAATGCTCTTCAAAACACTCTTGCCAATTCCCAAATGTACATCTTCACAGTTGACTAACAGGGTTCTGTTACCACACTATATTCCTACATTCTGTGGAATGTGCTATTTTCATTATTGGACATATTTTATGGCTAAAACACATGTTTGAAAGTGCGCTGGCTGTAGTCATTGCCAGGTCAGGATGACCTCAGACATGATCATGTCATAAATTCAGAGAAGATTAGGTAGGAAAGCCCAAAACTGATGGGCTTGGGATATTCTTTCTAAATCTGTAAGTTTTGAGCATTCCCCAAAACAATAGCAGGTTAAACTGCCCAGGTGAAACAATTGGAAACTCTACTGTGAACATATCCTACAGAGACCTTCCTCATTCACTTTATCTGAACAAAATATTAAGAGATTGTCATGACTCCCATCAATGTTATGTCACCTAAAGATAAGACAATGACTCCTTTGTCAGTTTCGTGGGAAAGCCATTACAACTTTGTCTATGAACCCTCTTCAGGGTAGGAAATAAAAAGTCTAGCTCCAACCCTAGTCATTTGCAGTACTTTGGACATAGTATGTGGCGCTCAGATCTCTGTTCCTTTGTGCTGCCCACAGACTCACTGTTACTCTGCTTCGATCTTCTGCTTCAGGATAGGTAACTATCACCCTTTCCACCCAATCTCTTACTATCTAACCTTTCTTGCCTCATTGTCTGATAGCCTTATATGGTTCTTGAGAGAGTCTGGTTTCTTGTGTGTTTTTAAAATTCTAAATTAAATACTCCTTTAACTTTTAACTGGAGTCATCTCTGCAGTTAGTACTGGTATACACAGATGAACAGATCCTGTTGTTATCCTCCTCTTGCCAGCCTCCTTTGAGCTATAAATCCGCCAAATTCCAAGGAGGCATTGGCATTGCAGGTGGACCTCAATGTACCCGCCCCACCTCTTGGGGTAACAGTTCTGTCACATTTCTGAAACTTGTCTATGGATTCATAAAGCTACTAAACCTAGACCATGGAGTAGAATCTTGACTGTGGTGTTTTAGCAATATGTCCTAACTATCAGTTATCTCCTGTTGCTCCTGATATGACCTAGAAGTGAAAATATTAATGTTGCATGCATCTGAAAATGAGAGTGAGTTGTGCTAAGGATCATTGATACTTGTGGAGGAGTTTCCACTGTTTTTTTTAGAATGCTTTTTTCTGCAATAATACAATGAAAGATAACAGAATCCCTGGGAAAACATAGGAGGTAAAAGCAGATAATGAGACCAATTGGTATTTCCTCAAAATGTGAATGAATGAGGCACAGTGATTCCCACTTAATACCTAGGCCCTTTTCGCATGGAGTTTTTGAAGCAAAAGGGCCCCTTGAGCATCGCGTAAATGTGAGGAGCGGTCTGCATGATGCACTCACATTTACGTGACGCTCAAGGGCCTGACGTGGACCGCGCATGCATCTTTTCATTTTTGGCTCAAAACCAAAAATGCTGCATGGTCGCGCATCACTCCAGGGCCTGGTGCGCACTTACCTGCCATGCAAAGCCTCCTGAGCTGTACCGGTCACTCTTCCTGCCCCAGCGCAGCCTCTAACTCTGAGGCTGCACTGTGGAAGGAAGGGGCAGGGCGCTCGTGTGACGAGGAAAGAGCTGTGGAGCCGAAGCAGCAGGGACGCGGCAGCATTCCTCCCAAGCCTTCTCGCGTTAAAACCCCAACCCAGCAGCGCAAAAAGGTAAGGTACGAAAAGGGTCCTAGTGTGGAAACAAGGGCAGCCAATGAATCGATTGCATGTAATGAATCCATTCTCAGGTTTATGAAGACTTCTATGGGTGGAACAGCTGCGCTTGTAGTGGCCATAAAACTATGACTGTCATTCCACCCCTCACCACTGAAATAGAGGCTCTGTTTTTCCCCTTCATCTTTTATTAAAACAAAACAAAACAAAACAAAACAAACACCAGAATGAAAGGAGGTGGAGACAACAAGTGGCAATACCCCACAAGAACTGAAGAGCTATGTTGTAAGAGCTCTTATTCTTTATACCAATCCAGGGGAGCTCTATGTTTCTCAGAAGTGAATAACTTCAGCATCTCAAATATTCATTCAGCAGCTTGGGTGCTTTACTCTCTGAGTAATAAATAAGTCAGACATCCTGGAGCAAGTTTTGAGAGCCCATCATGGATTTGCCATCTGGAACATTAAACTCCTATATCTTTGAAAGGATTTCAGACTGCAAATAATTTTCCAGTTAAAAACAATCTTACAAAAAGTTTGAGATGTTTCTAGTGACTATGCTTTAAAAACTGAAAGATCCAATTTAGCAAGTGACACTATTCTAAGAATAATTTCTGAATAACTAATTGATGCTTCTGAGAAGCCTGAGTATTTTATCTCGTTACTATTTTTCATGGTGTTCAGAATGATTTTAGTGCTATCGATATAATGAACATTATCCAAAATAGTATTAGCCTAGTCACAAGTGGAAGAGAAATTGTTCTTAGTTGCACAAATTAATTCTCACTGTGAAAGCGAATACAAAAGAGTCAGAGGCTCTCAGAAGGTTGTTGAAATCTTATAGATCACTGCGCAAATAAAATGTATAAGATTTAGATCTGGGAGACCCTTGCACCTTTTCTTCTCAAAGGCTTATTTCATTGACATAATGACTTATTATGACTCATGCTGGCTGGGGATGATGGGAGTTTTAGTTCTACATGTTTGGAGGGCAACAGATTGAGAGAGGCTGATGTAAACCCAAGCAATGTGTCATTAAAAACAAAAACAACAGCAGCAACAATGGTGTTAGAAAGCAATTCCAAAGTCGACAGAGTGAATTTGAATGTGTTATTACACTGTGACTCATGAAGAAATTATGAATAATGGAAGAAGGGCAGAAAACTTCTCCCTCCCCCCCCCTTTTTTTTTTTGGTCTTTCTTTCCATTCCCTTTTCTTACCTTCCCTGGTCCTCCCTCTACACACTGTTTTCATGAGAGTTTTTATATTGAAACTGCCTGTTGCTCACACAATTTCCTCATTTTCCAGATTCCCCAGGCAAACTTTATACAGACATACCATCTGATGTTGCCACAGCCTGTCTAGTTGGTTGGGACTCCACTGGCTCAACAGACTGTCCAATTTGGAGCTTAGAATCCTTGTTCCCAATCTGGTCACTTTCTAACAGCCAGCCTAAAACGTCAGCCCTGCCTATCAGCAAAACCTAGGCTACATCTAGCTTGGTAAGTCAGAGAGTGGACAGACCTGAATATGTTAACTTGGCTTCCAGTTCCCTTTCTGTTTGGGAGAGTGAGTGACTCAAATTACAATGATCAGATAAAGTTCATGATAGTTGAAATTGTTGTTAAAGAATTGTTAATTGTTGTTAAACATCCCAGTTATCTCCTATTGTTTCTGGTCAAACCATTTTTGCAGGATTTTGGTCAAAAAGACAAAAGAAAAATAAAGTTTATCAAATATATAATAATAATAATAATAATAATAATAATAATAATAATAATAAATTATTATTATTATCATTATCATTATTATTATTATTATTTTGCTTTTAAATTGCAATTAATTTTCAGAGAAAAAACAAACAAGCAAACAAAGGGTACCAAACTCTGAAGTGTTTTTTAACTGAAGCCCTGCCCCCCCTGCCCCCGTGGATTGGTAAAACAAGGGTTTGTTTTTACATAGCATAGAGCTGGGCCAAACATGTTTCTGACATAAATACTTCCAGAAAAACACCAGAAGCAAGATTTTATTGTATTTCAATGAAGCAGAAAGTCTATTAGCATAGGTAGAATCAGTGTAGCTTGTCATTCTGCACCCAGAGAGGGTTAGCCAGAAGACCCACCTTGCCCCGTCAAGGTCCTGGGTGCTTTGTAGCACAAGCAGCAAAAATGTTATACTTCTATCCTACACTAAATTATCTGAGTGGTTTGCTTTAAAAAGAACCTGGTCTAAGGTCATTTCCATGCAAGGCTTTTATCATGGAACAGAGGTGGGTTAGCATCAGCAAGGAAGGGAACTTTTTGCATGATATTGCTAATGTTCTGTTTTCTTCCTGGTGTAATTGCAGGGCTTTTTTTCCCCAGCCACTGAAGCTAATCTGATTATTAGCCTATGTCATTATATTGTTCTCTCTTGTTGTTGTTGTTGTTGTTGTTGTTGTTGTGGCTTTGAAAGTCTCTTTTGCAAGTTTCCCAGCTCAAGCGGGTGTGTTTCAACCATGCTGTAGGCATGGTTGCCCAATATTTGTCCCAGCCCCCATTCTCATTTTATTTTTAGTTAGAAAGGTAGAAGGATACACCATGGATGGAACCTTCCTTGAGGGCTGACACAAGCACTCAGAGTCATCCTTTTTGTTTTAAATCCATTGTGTTCTATTACCATAGTGGTACAGCAATAACAGAGGCCATTAGAGTATGTTGAAGGAATATTGCACAACTGCAGTTACAGCAGTGGGGGGAAAAAATAAAAAACAGGACATAAAGAGTCGGGGAAAGTGGTGATGAATTCCCAGAAAATGGCAAAATAAGGATAAAGCATGGGAAAATGTGTGAGGGAGGTATTGGGCAGCCACCCCAAAACTGTCCTTCCCAGGCGTGGAAAAGCTATAGATAAACAACCACTACAATCATGGGATCAAAACAGAAATGTGAAAGGCAACATTGCAGTTCCAGCAGCATACCAGGGACGTAAACCCCTATGTCTTTAACAGGACTAATAGTGGCTTTCTAGTGTGGAAAGGCCCTAAAAGCTGAATCCATTTTTCCAATGGTAGTTAGGGTTTAGTAACAATGGACACATCTACTATAGAAAACTGTAACTGTCTGAAAGTATGGGCCCTTTTGCACTACACTGTTACAGTGCTATTATTCCACTTTCAGTATCCTGTGGAATCCTGGAGTTTGTGGTTTGGGGAGGGCATTTAGAATTCTCAGCCAGACAGCTCTTTGGCTTCAGTAAACTACAAACTCCAGAATTCCACAGGATGTTGAAAGTGAAATAATAGCACTACAACAGTATAGTGCGGAAAGGTCTGAATTCTCCAAGGTCTATGAGTAACCAAAATTAATTGACAGTGGAGAAAGGTAGGGCAATGTGCAATGAAGAAGAGTTCACTTTTTTGGTTAAGAAAGTAAAAGTAGTGGGAAATTGAGAATATGGTATTTTTTCACAATGGTGAGCAACAGTTTGATCCAGACTATGGACCTTTTCACATGGCATTCGCCATGTGAAAGGGCCTCTGGAGCATGGTGCAATTGTGAGGAGTGGTCCACATGACATCCTCGCAATTGTGCGATGCTGCCAGGGCTGGCAGGCGCCGATCACACACTATTTCATTTTTGGCTTGTAGCCAAAAATGGTGCGCAATCACGCATCACTCTAGGGCCCCGCGTGCACTTACCCTGCATGCGGAGCCTCTAGAGCCACGGCGCTCATGCTTCCTGCCCCAGCACAGCCTGGGAAAATCCCAGGCTGCGGAAGGAAGGAAGGGAGAGGAGGAGCCCTCACGCTGCCTGCTTGCCAGCAGGCAGCAGCTGCAGAGGCGAAGCAGCGGGGACGTGAGAGCCTCTTGCAAGAGGCTGCTCACGTGATCCCCGTGCCCCAGCGCCGTGAAAAGGTAAGTTGCGGAAAGGGCCTTTGTCATACTTAGAGATGGCCTATTGAAATGGATGAGGTTCAATTTAGTCATTACTAACTTAAATTTAATTGATTTTAGTGAATAAGCTGCAAATATGACAATGTCTAGATGTAGCCCAATGCCTGAAAAAATTAGACAGCTGTTTCAGTTCAGTCCAAGTCTGCAAAATAATGGTGGGAGGATGATACGCTTTCCCCTAAATATTCGTTATATTGTAGTCGTTGTTCTGAAGTCACTTGAGTTTTTCAAAATTAACAAATTTCCCCCAAAATGTTAAGAATCCAAACTGAGGCACACCACTAATTACACAGCTAAGGCAACAAATTCAGTGAGCTACTTTGAATGCACCCAAAGTTGTTTCCGTTCTCTTTTTACATTTGTCAACCATCAGTGTTCCAGACTCAAAGGGCCTAATACTTGTGGTTAGGCATCATCTGGTACTTATTCTTTGCAAGTCCTTCTGTGAACCACATGCCTTTGGGCTCACTGGAAAGTTTTGAGACAGCCAACATGCAACAAACATGTTGCCCCCAGAACAGTCATCACCATTGTTTACTGCAGAACTCAATTCTAGACTCTACACAGCTACATTGCGTGGCAGTTCTAAGAAAAACTGCACTAAGCTTGTGGGGGAGACCAAGAGAAACCATCAGCCATTTGAAATGTAGTTACTGTGTTTTCTCCTTACGTACACAATGCCTTTTCAGTGAAGATTATAGTCAGTGTTCTACAAATTGAGTTGGCCAGGTTTTTCAGTTGGATTACAGTGAGCAGCTCCTGTGGGCATAACTACAGCAAAGGGCATCTGAACTTAAATCTGCTGTAGTGTTGACACTTCACACCAGACAAGGCACTGGGAGCTCCCTTCTTGGGAAATGGGCAAGAAATTTTTGTCAGAAGGAACGGATACCTTCTTTCTCATGAACTTTATTCTTGATCCTAATTGGTAGAGTATTTACAGCACCCCCCCACTTTCAAAGATACACTCAGGGCCAAGTGATGTATCAGCAAACTGTAACCTCTATGGTTTGAATATTATATACAACAGACTCAGGGAAGTACACTGTCGGTTTACTACAATTCTCCCTGGAGCTTGGAGAGCTGCTTTTTAAAAATATTTGTTACAGTTATAGTTCTAAGGCCATTTCTGCACTTGACTGTTATAGTGCTATCATTCCACTTTCAACATCCTATGGAATCCTGGGGTTTGCAGTTTAGGGAGGGGCCAGTTAAGATTCCATGGGATGTTGAAAGTGGAATGATAGTGCTATAACAGTCAAGTGCAGAAATAGCCTAAGACCCTCATGTGGTTAGCCAGTGTCATAGCTACTATTAAAAACAATATTCCTCTGCTGTCCAATTTCTCAAAAGTAAATTGGAATAGTCACTTCTCCTTAATTAGCTATTGTCCTTCTACTGCTACTTAGAGAGTTACTGTCATTGTTGGTATTAAAAAGATAACTCTGCTTTTCCATTTTTCAAAAGTAAACTGAAATACCCCATTTTATTTGGTTTTTGAAAAGTCTAAATGCAGCAACCCAAACCATCATTTGAACCATGAGATCTTTCTCTTACTTTGTTTAGTGGGACCACACTCCATAATTACAACAGAGACTAAAAGTTCTAGTTACACATACAAAAAGAATAGAACTATCCCTCATTGTTGCAATGATAATGTAACTTAGGCCCTTTCTGCAACTCACCTTTTTGCAGAGCTGGGGTGCAGGGATCGCGCAAGCAAGAGGCTCTCATGTCCTGGTTCCTTCAGCAATGCAGCAGCCCCTCCTCTTCCTTTCGCAGTGCAGCCTGGGATTTTCCCAGGCTGAGCTGGGGCAGAAACCATGAGCGCCGTGGCTCTGGCGATCCGCACACATGGCAAGTGCACACGGGGTCCTGGAGCAATGCATGATCATGCACCATTTTTGGCTTGCAGCCAGAAATGAAATAGTGCATGATCGGTGCCTGCCAGGCCCTGGAGTGTAGCTTGATTGTGAGTGTGTCATGTGGACTGCTCCTCGCAGTCATGCGACGCTCCAGGGGCCGTTACGCATGGCAAATGCCATGTGAAAAGGGCCTTAGTTATAGCTTATTGTGGGAAGGAATTTATTAGAAGCAATGAGTTATTTGCATCAAATTACTTCCAAGTTATTTGTATGCCTTATCATTCTCCCACTGGGGCACTCATATCTGAGAGACCAATGAATAGACATCTTTCTAGACTATAGCTGGTTTTCCTTAAACTTGACACTAGCCATAGGTAAGGACAACTGTATAGTATGTGGGACAGCTGATGTAGGCCACCTCCCCTTGCCCCGCAAGACCCATGGCTAGCTCAGTGTGTACATATGTATGACCAGTGAGGGCAAAACAGTTGCAGCAGAAGTTCCTGCTGATTGGAAAGTCCTTAAAGACTCTTCCAGGTTTTCCAGGCTTAGAAGAAAAGGGGAGAGAAGCAAGAAACCACATAAGAACATCCTATACATTCTCTCTGGATTCTGGGATGGCTTTTTGCAAGGCAACCAATTCTGGTAAATCCACATGGGGGTCTTGAAGATGCTGTCTTCTTCCGTAACAGACTACAGGACCAATGAAGACATCATCTCCTGGCCTGTTTGTAAGGCTGGATTCTGCCCTTGGTTGGGAGATGAATATTTATTTACTGATCCTCATGCTACAGCCTGCTTTCACCTCTTTTGCTGAGATTTCAGTTGCATTTCTGCTGAAGTTAAGCCGATAATAATGATCTACTAACATGGCCTTTTCTCTGTATATCTGTCATATTAAAGTCTATGCTGTTTGTTTATCATGCAGTGATCTATAACCTTCTATTAATTTAATTATACTAAAAGAACTTAAAAGCCTGAGGCTAAGTAATCTGTCAATTACAAATGAGTTTAACTTTGAATAAATATAAATTTAATACTTGTAATTTATTGCCTCAAATATGAACAAAGCCTTCACTATGACATAAGCTATTATTAATTGCTCTGGTGCCCCAAGTCCTATTAAGGCAAATCCATTTACATCTTCTTTAGAGGAAGTCAATATTCATTTCTCACAGGAAGTGTAAGAGCCTACCTGGCTACTTTCTATAAACCTACTAATGCAACAAAGCACTTCTGTGTTTAATGAAGTGTATCATGTTGATGGCAGTGGGGTGAAGGTTGTCGCTGGTCTAGGAGGTAAAACCATGTGGCAGGGTTCCTATTTCTCATAGCAAAGTTCATTCAGTCACATGTCTTGCTAATTAAAAGAAATATTAAATGAACTGTATGAGGAGGCTGTGTATTCTGATTAAATATCCCCTCCCCATCCCACCCCAATTTAAATAGAAACTGAGTCCCTTTTGGAGTCATATGAACTTATATAGTTTAAGGCTGTGGAATACTGAAACACGGACATCTGTACATGTTAAAAATATAAACAATTATCCATATAAAACTTTTTTTTAGTATGTGAAAATGTATACATAAAAACGGCAGCCTTTGTGTTTGGAACTGGCATTTTATCCCCGAGGTACAATTTTATTGCCAGCTTATTAAAAAAACACAGTTTACAGTGAAACTCATAACATAACATTAACTTACAGGCACTCTATCAAAGAAGTGTAATAACTAAAAAATTCAGAGCTGGTCTCTCTCTCCCTCTCCCCTTCCCTCCCCCTCTCCTCTCCTTCCCACTCCCCCTTTCCCCCCTCCCTCTCTCTGTATATATGGAGGTGTGTTTCAGATATATTTTTGGAAACTATCTGCTGCCTTGCATAGAAAATACGTACGCTTTGATCCAGCAAATGTTCCTGAGCAACACCGTTCTTGCATGACATCAGGGTTCACATCCCTATCATATTATTCATATACACTCTAATGGACTCTTTGGATATGCCTTTTGGTGTGAATTGCAGGAGGGGGTTTCATATCTCCATCTGGTCACCAGTGAAAGAAACTGAAAGATTAATTAATTTGAAGTTGGTTAATATATGGGAGGGGTCAGGAAACAAAAGAGATTGAGTGACACTATCTGGTCTCATCATCCTCACAATCATAAGCAAGACAGAGGTGTGAAAGGAATGGTGTCTGTGGTACTCAGACCCGACAGCAGGGTCTTTGAAGGAGGAGAGGATCAAAAGCTCAGTACCTGCCTATTCCAAGCCAAGAAAAATAGTAGCTCACAGAAATTTATATTGTGTTCCATTAAAAATACAAATTTGTTATTTCATTTTACTGATTACATCATGATACTTTAACATGTATATAAATATGATGGAAACCATTTTGGTGAGGTGAAGTTAACACTGCATCAAGTCTCTACCAGAAACATGAAGTTAAATATGAACGGATGCAAAAGCCAGACTGAGCAATAAAATATGCCCAAAATAAACTTCTCAACCACGAATCGTTGAACTGTGATAACAGCACAAATACAGGGCACTTTCTTGGGTTCAAAAGCCGACAGTAAGAGAAGATGGCTCAAATTTAACAATGATTCTGCCAGAAATATCTGTTTCTGGGCTTGTTGTTGTTGTTGTGTGCGTTCAAGTCATTGCTGACTTATAACAACCCTGAGGTGAGGTTTTCTGGGGCTGAGAATGTATGACATGGCCAAGCAGGGAACTGAACCCTGATCTCCAGGATCACAGTCTAATACTCGAAGCACTACACCACACTGGTTACCAATGTCATCATAACCCATTATTTCTTAATGTGATTTTTTTTCTTTAAAAAGGTATTCCACATTTTATTTCGTTGGTACAGCACTCTTTCACTTCAGAGCATTACTTAATGCATTGGGTTGGGTAGCAGAATTCTAGATTGAGTATTTGGAGTAACTCTTATCCAATATGGTAATTGATCCAAAGAAAATCTTCTTTTCTTCTTTTAAGTTCAGTTTTCCATCAGGGTTATAGACCCTAAACTTTTCAGATGTAGTTATTTACCATCTAGGTCCACATGTAGGGATGCACTTGGGGTTTGATCATTTAATGAGCTGGAAAAAAGGCTGGATTTTAATTTTTTTTAAAGATTCAAAGATTTCAGAAGTCTCTGAAATATGACCAGAGTCATAAATAAAAAGATAGCCTACTCACTAGTCTAATTCTGAATTTATACATTTCACTTTCTCTTTGGCAATAATGTGAGGATTTATAACATAAACCACTTGTGTTAAAACAGGTCAATAACAGAGATAATTAATTCTTCCTCAGCTATTCAATAACAATTATGAATAAAAATTTGGTGTGACAGGTTTTCCAATGCAAGGCCTATTGGAGTTGTATCTATCTATGTCATAATTTTATTGAGACAAGTCAAAGGCATTATTTTGTAGCAAGGATATAAATCTTTAAAACATACTTTACAAAAAAGAGAAAGAGGGAAAAAAAACCTAGCAGGAGATAAAGCAGCTGTTCTTTACCTGTTTGTAGTTGGTTACATTGGATCACATTAATTCAAATAATATTGTCTATGAAGATATATTTTTCTGGGACATACATTTGTTTTTGCCTAATACCTCCCCTAGTATAACATCTCCTATGTTGCTAATTGTGAAATATAAGTTTTCTGACCCCCAGACTTTTAGTATTAATTCTTATTTATGTTTTTTTCTGTCAGTGTGCATGTTCATTTTACAAGATGTAGTTTGCTTAATTCACAGCAATCTTCCCTTTGATATTATGAGTTAAAATTATTTATTTTACACTATTTTTACTCACTGCAGACATACTGAGATAATTGTCCAATGGTGCGTGTGTGGTGTGGGGAGAGAGAGAAAGAGAGAAAACAGATTAACACATTTTCATTTTCCACAAATTTATTAACAGTTTTGTCACATCATTTCCAGATAATTCCTTTTCACTCATGAAGAAAAATTCATTGTGCGTGGGAAGACAACATGTCATATATAAAGGTGAAGACAGGGAAGAAGTCTGGTAAACAAAGCATGCAAATAGTTGTCTGGCCTAGAGTGAATTCTGGGGAGAGCCCAAATGATTCTGTACATTTCCATGTTATTGGAGAAAAGCAATAATAAAGAACATTACCTTGGGCTTGGCTCAAAGTTCATGTTAGCGAAACTATTTTTACTGAGTCAGATGATACCTTGGCTCATTCTCAGCCCAGCTGAGAAATATGGATCATGAGGCAGGGAGTAGATATATGTATAAAGAGAAGAAAAATAAATTATTTTTAATCAGAAGTCTTGCTTTATGCATGTTATTAAATTATGCTGGAGTGGACCTGTTTTGTCTCCAAACTAGTGCAGGTTTGCAACTGTGCTGACTTCTAAATTGGGGGAAAATGGAATGGATGTGAACTGCTCCATTTTATTGGAATGGTGGTTATCTTTTTATCTTTTTATTTTATTATTTATTATTTCATTTCTTTACAGTTTAAAAGTACTCTGTCTTTCTCGTCAGGGAGAGTGAGAGAACAAGAGAGCGCTCTTTGGTGTAGTAGGACCTTCTCAGTGCCTGCCCCGAGACTTTGGAACTCCCTCCCTAGGGAGGCTAGAAGGCCCTCCCCCTTGTTGTCCTTCTGTTGGCAGACAACGACTGTTTTATTTGGGCAGGAGTTTAGAACTGAGGCTTTTTAAAGCAAAGGGCTTTAATTGCTTTTTACTCTGTTCAATGTATGTTTCAGATTGTTTTAATATGGATTACAGTATAAATCTATTTTAATTATGATTTTCTGTATGTTTTCAACTATATTATAATCATTTTAATTTGCAGTTATGAGGTATAAATGGAGATGATGATGATGGCAATAAAAACATCAGCAGAAACAAAAACAAAAACAAAAACAACAGGTCAGCAGCAGTTGTCACTATTTTCCCTCCCTGGTGGAGGTGAGTCTTTTGGCTACTGTCAAAGGCTAGAGTTCTCACAAACAGAAAAATGGGAACCGGCACATACCCTCCAACTGTCCAATTTGGCAGGAACAGTCTCAATTCATCCATTGCCATCCCACATTTTCAGCTGCTTTTAAAATGTCCCAGTTTCTTTCCACTCCTCCCACTTTCCTCCTTGGTCCTCAAGCTTACTTCAATTGTTGCAAAATGAGTTCGAAGTACAAAAAATAGTTTGTACTCCAGTAACTCAGTGGGAAGAAGGGGAGGGGAGAAGATCTTATACTTCCCAGTGGGCTCAGGCAAAAGCAAATTGATGCAGTCTTTCCTAGCTTGTCTGTTCTTCCTTTTTAATACCTTTTGCCATTTTAGCTATATTCTGATGCTGGCCACATGTCTCAGGTTTTTTTTTCTGTGAAAATTTGGATTTTTTAAAAAAATTGTAAAAATTCTGTGAAATTTTTAAATCAGGTCAAGAATGACATGCACAGAGGCAGACAGATTAAATTATGCTAGGCTCTGCCCTGGCATGTGATGCATTCAGGTGCCACATGCTGATTACAGCCATTTTGTGGTCTCTAACATGGAGACCACTGAATTATTAACTTCCCTGCAGCAGCTTTACCACATGGGTCCAGGTAAAACAGATGACCGCAAAGGGCAGTTTCAGGCAATTTCATGGAGAAGCCTTGTGGCCATGGAAGCTAAATGGAAGCTTTATATTCAGTGTCAATGTGCCATTCTGGGTAAGGATGAGTGGGTGGATGGAGAGCAACAGAAAAAGATGGTTTCCTAAATTTCCTGCTTTGAGTTAGCCTCATCTGGTAAAAGGTTTCTGGACCTGGTAGGCTCTGAGGAAAAATCCTCTTGTCTTGTTAAATATTTGTGGCCAAAAATTGATCATGGCCCCATAGATCCAAAGCAACTCATTATGTTCTATACAAGGTGTCATTTGATTTTTGTTATGGGCTTATCACCTAAAGAGATGCTATTTTTTTCCTGCCACATTGTTACAGATTGGAAAGCCTTCTGTCCTTAGAAAGAAGCAGTGAGGAAATGGCTGAGTAGTCTACAGCAAGTAGAGTGTGCTGAATTTGTTGCATGTTCCTGGCCATGTACCCTATATGCTGGCATACAAGACTCATTTTTTTTCCTGAAAAGTGTTTGAAAATGGGGTTCATCTTATACTCCAGTGCATCTTATATATGTATAAATGGGGTGTGTATTATATGCTGGTGCATTTTATATGCCAGCAAATACAGGTAAGTTAGCCCTAGAATTAATAGCACAGAGATTTTAATCAAGTCTCAGAACCAAGGTGACCACTAACTGTGGTGCTGCTGTATGAGAATCTGCCTCTCCTTGGGAAACTGTGTTGCTTGCTATAGGAAGCAGTAGCCTTTATTGGAAAAGATGTCAAAATTCAAGGGTTTACAGACTCTGATCCCTAATGAAGTAAGACAAAGTGTAGCCCTGGCACTGCATGTGGCTCCTAACAAGGGTTTTTTGGGTACTCTTGACCCATTCAGATTCTCTAGGCCAGCCCTTCTGTAGACAACAAAAAAGTAGCAGTGGTATATTTTCTCCATTGGAAGGCATCCAGAAATGGCCATTTGTCTTTAATGAGGTTGTAGCTCCCCCTGCACTGATGAGCATAAAAGTACCCATTGTTCAAAACCCAAAGTGGACTTCCAGTCTCCTTAGGATTTTGATTTATTAAGTAATTAATTGATTGATTGTATTGATTTGCATTTTTGGTGATCTTTGTGACCCCTGGAGTGTCCAAGGAATGAAAATTGCCTCCTGTCATAGGAGGCATAGTTGCCCATTGCAGTCTAGTCTAGCTCAGCTGATGGGCATACATCTCCGACAGGGGAAAATTAGCAATAGCAGTTACATTTCTATACCACTTATACCACTATACCGCTAAGCACTCCCTAAGCAGTTTACAATGTGTTTAGCTAATTGCCCCCAACAAGCTGGGTACTCATTTTACTGACCTATGGAAGGATGGAAGACTGAGTCAACCTGGAACCCTGCAGGATTGAACTCACAACATTGTGGCTGCAGTATCAGCATTTAATCACTGTGTCACCAGTGAAACCCCAGTTTGTCTGATTTTCCACCCAATAGCCAGGGCTCCTTAGAAAGAGAATAGAATAAAATAGAACAGAATACCATGATCAGGACTTTGTGATAATGAAGAGTTCTGGATTCAGCCCCTCTACCACCAAATTGGTGATCTGCAGGAATCCACGCTTTTAAAAAAGGAATCACTGTGTGGTTGTTAGCTGTACTTGCTCCGTTGGATCAGAACCTCTGTATTTATCTCTGACATCTAACAGACGATAACAGAGATGTCCATTGAGATAAGAATGCACTAGTTTGATACCTATCCAATTGACTTTAAGCAATACTGTAAACCCCTTTTTATGCTGCCTGTATGTCAAAGAAAGCATTGAGACTGGTAAGATCACACCTGTGCAAACACAGGGTACAACACTACCAGCTTTATTCATGGTTACTGTTCTTTATTCCCTTAAATTACATAATCTGCTATGTGGCATCTCAGTCTTGGCAGTTACTAAAGACATCCCTTGCTTAATTATGTACCTGCTATTGTGGTATATTTGGCATATTTCTCAGTCAAAGCTCTAACAAAGAATTGCATCAACTCTCCCATCTCCATTGGTTGTGCCAATGGGAATATTCTGTCTCCTATTATGGAAAAATGAGTCAGATTGGCTTTTTCCTCAGAGCAGTTTCACTCCAGGCAGATTTAAGTCATGCAGCTTTTACAATCCAAAGAACTAATATTATTTCAAAGCTCTCACACTTCCGATTGCACAAGCCTATTAAGCAATTGTTTCATACACATGGCAACGGAAAGGCTTTATGTTAACAAGTCATTGTTATATTTTGGCACACAGAACATTGCCTCTCATATGCACAAGCAAGCAGCTGAAAGGCATGTTGCTTTCCTGCAATTTTTTGTCAGGTTTTTGCTTTTTTTTTTTAAAGAAACATTTGTGCCCCTATAAATTCTTAAATAGGCCAATGAAATATGTGATACATATAGACCTGTCCCAAATATTATCCTGTTTTGAATTTCAGGTTTAAAAAAATGACTTCAAAAAAAAATCCCCCAAATATATTGAGAACTACATGTGATGGCAGCAACCCTGTTTTCAAATATGGTTCATTGTCATTCCTGTGTAAGGCTTGTGGGGGTAGAAGGATCTGGACCTTTCAACCATGTGCCATATTTCTACTTCAAATCGCCTCCTACATCCAGCCCACTGTGTTAGTGCCAACCTCATGGTGGCATAATCTCTCTCCAATACCAGGAAACATAACTATTTTATAAAGTGTTTCCAATAGAAGTCTGAGAAGTCCAGCAGTAAGCTATATTATTAACAGCATGTTTTTGGATTTTATTTTTGACCAGTTCATTTATTCTACATTCACTAAAAAAGCAGTTCATTCTGGAAATTATACCCTTGCTTTTTTAGGCACACTTTGTACCTTCCTGTTACACAGTCCTCAGTGGAAAATGAATTCGTGGATAGAGCCTTGGAAGGTCCAGAGCTAAGGTACACCTTCTGAATTTCCTTTCTCATGATTCTGTAAAAAACTTGTATGTCTTCCCTCGCCATGACCTGATAATATTTCACTTGCTTATAGTTTCTAGGAATTAACAGCAGCAGCAGCAGCAGCAATAACAACAATACTACAACTACTACTTTGAGATCATTGTAGGGATGGAAATAATATTCAAAACTTATTACATTATTTTATTTGTTTCTATCTGACCTTCACTGAATTCAGGACTCAGTGTGGCTTACAACAAATTAAAAAACACAAAGTAAAAATTAACAAAATACAAAAGTTGAAAATAGATTAAACAATCAAAAAATGAAAACCAGGTTACAACATACAGCATTAAGTGTGCATGCATGCATGCATGCACACATACATACACATACATCAGGACAATTGGCAAGATCAAGCACATTGTACAGGTGAGATGGGCCTTATACAATCAATCATTAAATGCCTGTCACAATAGAAAAATATTTAGTTGTCTGTGAAAAGAAAGTAGGAAGGGTGCCAGTCTAACTTCTCTGGGAAAAAAGTTTCAGAGCTTAGGGGCAGTGACAGAGAAGGCCCTCTTCTGAATTCCCATAAGATGTACCTATGAGGGTGGTGGGACAGAAAGAGGGTCTCCCCAGCAGATCTCAAAGTGTGGGCTGGTTCATAATTGAGAATATGATTCTTCAAATAATCTGGACCTCAGTTGTATGGGGCTTTACCGATCCAAATGAGCACTTTGCATTGTACACAGAAATGGACCGGTTGCCAGTGCAACTGTTCCAACAAGGCAGTTGTTTGTACCCAGTAGCCAGCCCCAGTTAACAATCTGGCTGCAGTTCTTTGGACCAGTTGAAATCTCTGAACAGTCTTCAGAGGCAGCCCCATGTAGAGTGTATTACAGTAGTCCAACCAGGTTGTAACTAAGGCACATGTCACTGTGGCCGGATCTGACATCTCAAGGAATAACTACAGCTGGTGCACAAGCTCTAAGTGTACAAAATCACTCCTACACACCACTGAAACTGGAGCTTCCAAGCTCAGGGTTGAACTGAAGAGCACACCCAAGCTGTGAACCTGCATCTTCATGGGGAGTATAATCTCATCCACTGTAGGTTTAGTCTCTGAATAACCAGCTGAATATGAGGAAAATGGACAAAAACATGTTTCTTGAATATCAGGAAATCTTGTCAAGGAGAATCCTGGACTGACCAGAATCATCTCAGTTAGAGGTCTCTTCTATGCAAAATTTTCAACTTTTTTTTGCATAGAAAATAGGATTTTTCAACATTATTCATAAAAATACTATATTTTGCACAGAAAACGTTGTTTCTTACACAGAGAATGTCCTGTTTTCTATGCAAAAAACACACAGAGATTTTTGCAAAAATTAAGTCCTGACCTTGATATTTCCCCAAAATATCCAGCCAGAAAAAAAAACAAAACTGGGGGGGGAGGTACATGAAAAAAAATCTTGTTTACAGGTGAAAAATTCCTTTATAGGACCATTTCCTCTTTCATGAAGAATCCTCTGTCAGAGTAATCAAAACCACAACCATAATCACCACCACAACAAAACTCACCAGCCAGGCAACTAAAAGTTACACATCATCATGTCAGTCACCCATATCGGCAGCTGGTATGGTTTCTTGCCATTTTCCAGAGCTCTGGAGAGATCAAACATTGGGCAGTGTTACCCTGCAGGCCCTGGAGCTGTAGATGCAGAAAAATGTAGGAACTTATTTCTTAGTGGATTTTGGTATGTACAGAATAAAGTTTCATACAGAATTATACAACTAGTTAAACAATAGTAGAACTAATAACAAGAACAACAGCAAATCAATATATCGCCTTTCCCCCCCTTTTTTTAATGAAATATTGTTGGTATGATATGTGAAACTCATGGTGCTTTCAAATGTTTAATGTTAGAAAACAAGAAGAACTCCACTAAATCAGGTGTCTGTTAGGTGGTCAGCAACTCATGAGATGTCCTAGGAACCTGAGAAAGAGAGAGAGGCCATTTCTTCACCAGAAGGTTATAGTGCTATTATTCTGCTTTCAACGCCATGTGGTATTCTGGGGTTTGTAGTTTACAGAGGACAAAGAGCTCTGGCTGAGAATTCTAAAGGCCCCTCCCTAAACTGCAAACCCCAGGATTCCATAGGACGTTGAAAGTGGAATAATAGCACTATAACAGTGTTGTGTGGAAATGGCCATAGAAAGAGACCCATCAAGGTGTGGGCAAAAAAGAACAGAGAGAAAGAGAAACACATTGATGTGTGGGATAAAGAGAGAGTAAAAGAGAATGTATGGTAGATGCATGCATGCTGGAGGGAAAAAGAGAACTGAAGGGAACTTTGGGAGGTCTTTTGGGTTTAGGGCCCCTAAATTCTGACAGCAAAATTCTATCCACCATTGCTTTCCCCACTCTAAATGCCGGTAATCAGGAGTACACTGTCTTTGGACTTGATGGCTGCATCCAATTGTAATGGTTCACATTTCTAGATCTATCTTCCATGAATCTATCATTTTTTTTAAGCCTTCTGAGTTGGAGCCAGCATTATGTCTTTGGCACCAAATTCCATGAACTAATTGTTTGTTGTATGAAACAAAGCTTTCTTATTTCTATCTTGAACCAAAAGCCAATCAAATTTTGTTGAATGAACCTTGGCCTAATGAGAAAAGAGAGGGAAAAATCTTTCCACTCCCTTGCTGCCAATCCTGGGTTTACAATTCTCTATAACAATCTCTCTTTCAGTCTTTTCCTGCAAATCAAAAAGCTTCAAATTATCCAGCTTTTTTCCTACAGAAGATGCACCAATCCAATTATGATTGAATGCAGTCCAGTCCTTCTCCTTTTCCAGCTATAGTATCAATGTTTTGATATAGGAGAGGACCAGAAATGTAAAAATTTACTCCAAATGTATTCATATTTATTTTCCAAAAAGGGCAGCACAAAAGCCTTGTATTAATATATTGTGACAGTTGCTATTTTTCTAATAATTCCCAATAAAAAAGCTTTTACCTTGTTTCCTTGTTTCTGTGGAACATGCCAGAACCTAGGAATATAAGTCTTTACTTATGTCATTTTGTCATACAAGAATAAAGAATTTGAAGTCTTCTGCTCAGGAAGATGATGAGCCTTTTTTTAATGCATTTTTTTAGGGTTTTTTTTTCATTTTAGTGCTGTTAGTTAGCCAAAAGAAAGAAAGACCGAAGGAAAGAAAGAAAGAAAAGAAAAGAGAAAGTGGTTTTACACAGAATGCACTGCTTTCTTTGCAAACTTTGTAAAGTCTCATTTTTCAGCAGTGAGTGTCAACATAATGGAACTATTTTGATTATTATCATTATTTTGGAGATAGAATGTTTGTGAGCATTCTTTACCTCTCTACCATTTTCTACCGTATCCCTAGTATTGCTCCAAAGGCAGTAATAATCATTTCATTGTTCATGTTATATCCAGGGAAGGAGCATTCCCAACTCTCCTAAGTAATTGGATATACTCTGTCAGAAATTCTTGTTCTTTTATTCTGTCCTCTCCCACCTACTATCCTTTTGTTTTGTTTTCTGAGAAGTGGCAGGATAATAACTGGCAAATTAGGCATGAAAAAAATGTGACGACAAGTAGAAAGGGACACTTCCAGTAGAAACTGGAAAACAGTCTATAATGTTACACATTGATGATGATGCTGTTGTTTGATCTATTGGCAGGTCATCTAAAGGTAACATCCATATTTGAAAGCACTGTAGCACTGAAGATGCAGAGGGTCAAACCTCCATTCAGCCACAGGAGCCCACTGGGTGGCCTGGGGCAAGTCATACTCTCTCAGCCATAGGAGAAGTCAAAGGTGATCCCCCTCTAAAGAAATCTTGCCAAGAATACCCCATGAGAAGTTCATTGTAGGGTTACAATAAGTCAGAGATGACTTGAAGGTACACAAGAACAGGAAGGAGCATGCAAGGTTCAAGCGTCCACAGTTATCATAAAGTAATAGTATGAAAGAATGAACATTGCTCACATTTAGAGGAAATCTAGCAAAACATAGCAGTAGCAATAGCAGTTACATTTCTATACCACTTATCAGTGCAAAGCACTCCCTAAGTGATTTACAATGTTTTTAACTAATTGCCCCCAACAAGCTGGGTACTCATTTTACCAACCTATGGAAGGCTGGAAGGCTGAGTCAACCTGGAACCCTGCAGGACTGAACTCACAATGTTGTGGCTGCAGTACCAGCATTTAACCACTGCGCCACCAGGGCTCTTATTCCTTGATGACATGATTGAACTTTCTCTGGTATACTTCATCTGTTATTAACTTTAGCAGTATTTAAGGTAAATGACCGGCATTTAGTATTGCAATTATAGATTAATAACTTTGAGTTATGGATCTGTAACTGCTCCATATTCGGTAAAACTACATTGTCTTACTATAAGATTACATTAATGCCCCCTTCCAAACTTACCATAAGAGCCAGCAGTGAGATCAGGAGAAGGATACCTGTTGAGCTGCCAGTCATGGTGCAGGGGAGATGACATTTTGACTGCCCTAATTATGCAACTAAGCTGCTAATGTAGGACACTAAGATTTATTTTTAAGGATCTGAAGTGTTTCTTAATAAAGCAATAAATAAAAAAGAAAAAAATGCCTTTTTGGAAAACATGTAATGTACGTGGAGCAACTGAATTTACTGGGTTAAAGAATAAGACTGCCTTTGTGTAATTAAATGTTTATGTTTGGTTGTTATGACGCTGTGGTTGTTGCTGCTAATTTGAAATTGTTAGGAATTAGGCATTGGCTATAGATGGCCATACTCAAACCAAGGCCTGTAGTGTTTCTTCTGTAACCCAAGCTTTCTGTGGTCAGTCCTGGAATTTCAAACGTAACTAGAAGGTTAAATTCGTCCAAAGTGTAGGTGAGGTTGAAGAACTGGGATGGACTTAAACTGTCCCATTAACAAGACAATGGCAGAAAGCTAGGGTTCTTATAGTTGTACTAGGTCTGGCCAATCCAGAGGTTTCATACTGTTTGCCAGTCATATGAGCTAATCTTCTACACTTTCACACTCTCTTGAACCAAACAAAGCTTTGCGATTCTAACACTCTGGTCTTCAACTTGATATAGACCCTCACTTCAGCTCATCAGCCTCTCACCAATCTGTCACCCAGTCTCAAGTTGACAAGAATAGCTTCTCAGGCTTTTTCACCCTCACTAAACAAATCACTGTCCACCCAGCTGCACACGTGGCAAACAAACCAGCTTGTACAAATCACTTCTGTAAACAACATCTGGAGTATATAATAGCTGCTCAGTTTGCCAGTGGTCTTTAAAAGAAAGCAGTGTTGCCTTTGTCAACATGTAAAATTACAAAGTTTTCCAATTTTATTACATCCTAATGCATGAAATATTTTTAAAAAATCATTTATTCCAAGGCACACATTTATACATACCCCAGGAACAGATCTTTCTGTAAGATGGTTTAACATTCTCCTTCAAAAGAGATTGAGTTTAACATTTTTGAGGAAAGTTGGTTCAGTGGGATAAAATTAGGGAAGTAATTCTTCACTAATTTCATTCTGAAAGGAAGCTATGAGTAATTTTAGCAACTTTGGAATACTATTTGCAGTTCAAGACTTACTCTGTACAAAAATTCTTGTGTAGGGGTTTTTATTGGGCTTTTTTGGAACCCCTTCTCCAGTATTTTCATTCAGGAAACAGCATTTTGTGCTCTTCCTATGCATATTTCCTCCATAAAGGGGTAAGGCTGTGTTTTTTTCCCCCAACACTGAAATTTGAATGCACTTTTTAAAATGTTGCTTTCTCATTTGCTCAGTTTCTTGCACAACATCAAAAAAATGCATTTCTGTGTATTTTTTCCCAATTATGCATATGTTAATCTTTCACACTTTAAAATGCATGCATTATTATGTATGCCCTTGTAAATGAGTAGATGAGTATCTAGAAGTATCAACAACAAGTTGTAAAAATGTCACCTTTGTTGAAAGTATCCGGTTCAAAGAAATTTCCATCCTATTCAGACCCCTGATTTATTCTGGGTATCCCTTGTACTGCCTCCTAAGGGAAAGGTTGAGAGAAAACAAATAGTGCTAGTTAACAGGCTTTCTTAATACTGTCATGCTTAGATAACATACCAAAGTAATCATTTTGTGCAACACACACAATAAAGCCTGTTAGAATGACATCCTGCATCCAATGTTTACAGTTTTACTTATGTTTGTCTGTCTTATGTCATAGGGCATTTCAAATATGTTTTAAATGTAAGTAGGTAAAGAGATTTACATTTTTTTAAGGAAAATTATTAGCTATCAACATTTTCCTTTTGCCTGTAGGGTTCAGTTACAGTCCAATGTTGCCTTCAGATACATTAAATATGCTTGAGACCCAGCTGTCAATAAGACTTGTGAAGAAAATTTAATTTTCAGAGTCAATACCAAGAGCAGCTGCATTAGGCGTAGGATAATTCTGGCACATTATTAATTTGAATGACCATGTAAGGCTTTGTCTAGACAAGAGATAAACCAGAGTTTTCATAGGCAATCTGTACATAAAACGAGGTATGTCAAGCTTGTAAAGAATACTAATAACACAGATCTGCCCTATTAGCCAGTATGGATTGTGCTGGACTGTGACATGATCTAGTAACTTTCAAGGTAAAATGGCATGTTCAGTACAACTGTACCACTTCTGCAGTAAAACAAAACTATTTACTTTAACATGTTTTTTTAAATGTTTCTCACATTTTTAGAATTTGATTCCTCATACTCCCACTATGTTTTGTTTTTACTGTGCATGTTTATCTTCCAATCAGACATCAGTTGTGTATTCCACAAGTGAGCATGCAGGGATTTCCTGTGTGCAGTCAGCTGGTATATGTGCAAAATCTGTGAAATGAGATTCTATTCCAACTTCAGCATTGGAAAAAGAATATATAGTCAGTCCTCCACATTTGTGGGTTTCACTTTTGAGGATTTGATTATTCATAGATTATTTGCTGTCACCTCTACTGCCTTCCTATGCCATTTTTAATAGGGACTGCAAGCCTCACGAGTCTGGGGAACTGCGAACGAGGCTTGTAAGTCCTTATTAAAAAGGAGGTAGCAGTAAACCGCACCAGCCACACACTTCTGCTTGTGAAGAAACCCTGATGTGTCAAAGGAATCTACAGTGGGTTGAATACGGTGATCATACTTTTTTTGTGTGTTGAATATGGTTTGGGAGGGCCTAGAGTTATTCACGTTTTTTTCACTTTCATGGGGGTCCTGTGCCCCTAACCTTACTGAATGTGGAGGGATGACTGTATTAGGATGGGTTTACATCTCCATCTTTGAACTATCACATAGGGAGATAACAATGATATCATAACATTAGAATATCAGAACATGAGAGGACCAGTATAAACCAGATTGTACTGGCTATCTAATGTGTTGATCTTTTATGTCCTATTACTACATCTCAGTATATGACAGTTGCTCGTAGACACATTTTCTCCAAAGGTGTTTTAGGTAGTGAAACTTATTCTTCTCTCTGTAACTCTTCCAAATTGTTCATAGTTGTTAGGCACAAGACAGGCAGTCCGAGTCACCACAGAAAAGGCAGAGTCTTGTCATCTATCACTTTGAAGTGAGGATAGATCCCAGAATTGCTGTCTGGTGAAGGAGGAAAGGAAAAATGCTAGGGCAATGCAGCACTAGCAGTCTACCGTAATAACTTTAGAAGCAATACTAAGTAATTTCTCTCACAACCATAACAGAAAAATACCAGGAGTCAAGCAACAGGTGGAAAAACCATAGAGCCAGGAAGCAGTCTAGGCTCCTGAAAGGCTCAGGGTAGGTAACTCTGGAAGAGATGGGGGAGATTTGAGGGATTTAAGAGGGAACTTTTCTCCCATGCCAGCACAGGTAGGTAAATATTTAAAGAGGGTGAGGAGGATATGTCTGGTGGGTCTTGACAACTTAACTGCTAGCTGAATAAGCAACTGTGTCCTCAAATAAAATGCCGCGTCATTATGATTACAATTATTATACCTGATCTTAGTTAAACTTCAGCAGATATAGTTGAATAACTAGAGGAACAGTGTTATTAAAAAAAAACCCTGAAAAACAGAAAACAGCATGAGTTACTTACCTGCTGGGGGAAATCACAAATATTTTTTGCACATTCTGAATGATTTTTCACATTTCAGGCATTTTGGTAAAATTATTATTTCCACAAAAAGGGTTCTTGTGTCCAAAAAAAAAAGGGGGGGGGCAAATTTGACAGCATATTCCACTGTCTCACAACTGACTGCCCAACAGGGCCCAGACCCATGAGTTTACTCAGGGGTGCCAAACTCAATTTCATCTTGGGCCGCATCAGCATTATGGTTGCCCTCAAAGGGCCGGTTGTATCTGTAAGACTGTATATGTATCTACTCCTTTTATCATATTAAATAATTGCCTCTGTATTTGATTATTACTGGTTTTAGTTATAACTAGCTCTGAAACTAGAAGCCTAGGAAAAATAATGGCAAGCAGATATTCAAGTGTACAATTATTATACAATTTACTGAAAAATGAGTTTTGAAAACAGAAAGCTGTTTTTTTTTTTAATCATCAGACAAATATGACCAAGCACTGTTTATTACATTAACTTTGTTTAACTTTTTGGTCTCGGTTGAGACCCACTCTGTGCAACTTTCTGCTCCCCAGACCTTCTCTGTGCCTCTTTCTGACCCCCTGCCCCTCTCTGTACCTGGTGAGCCCAATCCCTACGTTACTTACTGCTCCTCTGTCCAGCTCTCGTGAGCCATGTGAAGTATTGCCATGTTAACCCGTGGCAACACTTTGACAGTGAGACTTGGACAGATGAGCAGTTAGAAGTAGAAGTAGATCATGAGTGTTGTCTGTTGGACCCCTATTCAGAATATCGGCAGCTGGGGGCCTGCAATGCGGGGCTCAGGCTTGCTGTGGGGGGGGAGTGCTGCAGCTGCAGGAGAGGTGCAAGGGCTGCATGAAATGGCCTCACGGGCTGGATTCAGCCCACAGGCCTTGTGTTTGACACATGTGAGTTTCCGTGTGGCACAAGAGTTCCACAGACACTGCATTAAAAGGACAGAGAGGGCTGAGTATGTGTGTCAGTAGGATGATTGCTTCAAGTAGGTAACCCATGTAAGCAACCTCTAAGAAAGGGCATAGTGTCCAAAAGGTTTGTGCACCCCCCCCCACGTTTTTCATGTAAACATTTTCCCAAAATGAAAAGTATACTCTTAGGGGGAAAAAGTCGTGACAGTTGATTTTTCTTTCAAGTATCTTGATGGGCTGAGATGCCCTTTCTCAGTAAGAACAAGAAAAATTGTGAATATCTTTACATTCCTATCTCTTAACTCCTAACTCTTATTACCTGCTCACATAAAAAATAAATCTGATAAACTTTACATGCAGGTCTTTTTGTGGTATTCTGCTAGTTTGCACATGAATGCTGATAAAGTGTTTCACAACTAGAAGTATAATTGCAATCAAGATTGCTTTCTAAAAATCAGATCCCAGGAAGCTGTTTGGTTTCAAGTAGTCTTACTTGTGAGATTCCTAGTAGCAGCTGATCACTGCTGGAAACAGAATGCTAGGCTATATGGTCCCTTGTCTGAAACAGGCAAGGCACTTCTGCTATTATCAGCAGCTCCCAGATGGGTTGTGTGTGTGTGTGTGTGTGCGCGCGCGCGCGTGCATGTACACATGACATTCAATCTGTCATTATTGGCCAGGTTGGGTGGGAGGATTTTCAAATATTCACAAGCAGATTTGATCTCTCAAATCAAACCTTTCTGTGTGTGACATAAACCATTTGGCTAGATATTTGCTTCTTCTGTCACGCCAGTGGATCTGGATTGCAGAAGACAGTGTGATTTATTGTGTTGTATCAACCAGACACCACAGCCTTAGTGATTGCAGCTGCGCTTCTTTGATGAGGATAACTGAAGAAAGATGTCTGGGTGACACAACAGATCTAATTGCTCACAGCTGAGCATTTGCACTTTCATCTGTAATTTTTTTTTTTTGATCCAGATACATTGAACCTTTAGAAAAGGGTAGGGCTGGTATAGTATCTACTCTATTTCTTCAGTTATCTCCCAACAGTCTTCCACCAGAAAAGCTGTGCCGTTGGATTTCTAGAAGTCTTCCATCCAGGCACTGGTGATGCACAAGTAGCGTTATCAGGTTTTTGATAGCCTAATGACTAAGCAGCAGGAGATGAGTCTTGATAATGTCCTGGAGTGTGGATGAGGTCTGATGATATCACATGGTTACCTGTTCATGCAAATCTGAAGTCTGATGCATGGGTTGGGCCTGGCCAAGCATAAATGAGTTGTAGGTGTGATTCAGCATAAGGTGCTTTCATAAGACAAACAAAGATTGACCAATACATGCTATAATCCTGTGCCCGCTCACTTGACAGTAAATTCCACAGAACTCAGTAGGGCTTAATTCTAAGTAAACATGGAGTCGTGCATTCTATTAAGGAATGTAGTGTGCTCTGTTGTTTTATTTTAAGGCACTTTTTTGCACACAGGGAGAATGAGATAGTTTGCTGGAGTTTTCTGTTTCTCTAGCTGGAAATTCTCTGCAGTTACGGATGCCCCAGATTCCCCTTTGACTATTGCTGCAATTTGCATATTTGGAACCCACAAAGTGCATTGATTATTTTAACGGTGCTCCATTTGTCTTTGAAATAGAGATTCTAAGCTTACACAAACATGAAAGAAATCTAATTCTGACATAAACATGAAAGATAATAAGTTTGCAATGAATTGATCTAAATATAACATAATTAGAAATGATTTTCTTGTGCTGTTCTGTTTATGGAAAGGTGCTTTATAAAATTTTACTTGAAACAGAAAGTAACTATTAGCATCTTGAGTTTTTGTCAGCTGCTTACATAATATAGTCACTTCCATATTCCTGCTGTAGTCATTTTTGCAGAAGACACAAACTATCATAGTAATCTGAAAGGAAATTAAAATTAGCACCACTGCTGCAAGCTCAGCATTTCAATCAGCCTTTGAAAAATACACCATCCCTTTTCTGATTACATGCCTGTAAATACCTTTTGTAAATTAGTGTAGTGTTTCCCATTTTTGTGGGCATTTGAAAAACAAAATTCCATGTATCCAAGGGTTCTCTGGAAGCCCCATCAATGAAGGTTGGGATAAGTTTTCCTTGCCTTCATTTGTGGATCCACTTGTAGGTCCTTGACTTTGTTCTACCGAGTACAAAGGAAGCCATGAATAACCAAGTACACTTGAGCTACAGTGCCTTTCTTCATCATTTAGACTTTTCTATGGATGGACAGATATTTCAGTGTTCGTGTTGTAGAGAATGTAGTCAAGTCAGTACCTAATCAAGATTCTGTATACTGGTACTTCTTGTGATAAACTTCTAAACACTGAAAAACAAGCAGTATCATGGTCCTAAGTTCCATCCTACCTTACCAAACCTCACTATTTTATTGTTACCTAAATTGGCAATAAGTTCTTCCAGATAACTTCCCGTTCAATTTTATAACTATCTGGCCAGAACCAGAATCTGGTTGTTTCTCTTTGGTTCCCCAGTTCCTCACTGGATTTCTCTCCCAGTTACTTTTCCACCTCTGCTAAAAGTAGCCTGGCAGACAATTCTTATTTTCAGCACTAACAATGGGAGAGCATCTTCTGCAGCACCTAAAGGCAGCAAGGTTGCTCTTCTGGGTTTTAACTTAAACAGACCTATCCAAGGTGCTGAAGTCTGTAATAAAATCCAGAAAAGATTCACCATACTCTTCACATGTATTCTGTTCTGGCCCAGACAGGCAAATAGACAGGCAAGTAGAACCTCTGTTCAGACTATCAAATCAGATGGAATAATACATATATTGGGGTGTGAATACCTTGACAGGCATACCCCATCCCTGACCTATACTTGTTCAGTAAAACACATCCAATTGTGCATGCATTTGTACACTAACATGTGCCAGAGTTAGGGCTGGGTCCTTCAGCCACAGTCTCACACACTTGTGCTAAGTATAGATGATGCTTAGACCGGAATATGCACTCACAAAACCAACCCACATTCCTTTGAAGGTTCATTCTTGTTTGTGTTTATATACAAAACATCAGTGGTGACTTTTTGTATTTTGTCCTCAGCAAAACCCACGTTGTGCTTTACACACACACACACACACACACACACACACTCTTACACTTACATACATTTGTCAGGAAAATATTAATGTCCAGCTTTATGAGAACCACTATCTTTCTAATCATTGCTTTTTATTATTCTTGCTCTGTGCAGCTTCACTGCTGAGCACAAGGAACTATGAAGCAGGGGGGTGGCAAGGATGGTGGGGAGGAAGGAGGAGAAAGAAAAGCAAATACAGTATTATATCATCATCTGGGGAGCACGATTGTTTCTGCTGTGTTAATTTACACTAAAATCTATGACCCAGAGAGCCTGATTGATTGCCCAGGGCAGAAAACCAGCCCCTGGCCTAGTTTATTTTGTGAACTGTAGCCTCAGATATTGCTGTGAGCCACAATGATATCGATTTGATATACACTAGATGGCTCTTTATGCTCTTTGGGAAATTTATTGTGCAGAGTCAGACCTCAGACAGATGGGGAGAAGCGGCTCTTTAAATTGAAGAGGGTTATCATAGTTTGACTCCTGGGTCACTCGGGTTACCCAGTGGCCTAAGCATGGCTCTGGAGGAGCAAGCCCCGGGGACCAACACTCATCAGTTTTGAATGCCAGATCTCTTCAGTGGGACCTGAGTTATTGCTAATAGGAGCTTGCCTGGGCCTGTGACATTTGGATGCCCTATAAGTTAAACATCATAGCCCTTCCTTTTGTGTCATAGGCTTTTAAATTATGGTTGAGCATACCACCTTTGCTCTGGATGTTTAGCTTTAGATGACAGTGTGATTATAAAAGAAAGTTGCCTTCGAGGTGGACTGCCACTGGTACAGCTATTATCAGAGGAAAGAGCTACAGCTGTCCATTCAGCCCGTCAAATATAAATTAGCAAGCTTGTCATTTGGCCTTCAATTGCCAGAACAATGTTCCCATCGTGTTTCTGTACAACAGAAATTTAGTGGCCTTTGGCTACCAACAAAAATAAAGGTTAGGGAGCAATTCTGGGTGTCGATGTTGTCAGCTTTGGGTTTGTTTGTTTTTTTTCTTATTAGGAGAAACAGTGCTTGTGGGAAGATGGGCACAGTGAAAAGTCCATTCCTCAAAGGGCATACACCGGAGATAAAAAGACATATATCAGTTTTCAGGTTTGACCAATTTTTGCTCTGTTTGAAAATGATGTAGATCTTGAAGAGCCAAAGTGGAATTGCAGTGGAGTCACTCTGAAGAATCAGCTGGTATGGTTGCAGCAGCAATGGTTTCTACAGCATCTTAGTAATCATCTTAGGCCTTTAGGTTATGGGTTATGTTCCCGCTGTCCCTATCTTCGAAGCCAACAAATGACTATTAACAAAAATATAGTTCAGGCTTGTCCATCAGGGAAGTAGCCGCTCGTAACTGTAAGAAGGCAACAATAACATTTGAATGTGGCTATTAAGTTTAAATAATCTGACAATCTTGTGAAACAATGTGATCTTGAAGATAGTATGAAGCTATTGGTCACAGCCTGCCACGGAGAAACATAACCCTAAATCCTGTTGGTTATTCCAAACTAGACTAGACCAATTGATGAGCTGAGAAGCAGAGATATCCTTTTTCTTCCATAAATCCTACCGATTCAATCCTATTAATTCGATTATTCAGTCTCGACTATAGCTGGAACTAACAATAACACCTGTACTGGTCGCCAGCTACTTGGGGGCCAAATTAATAACTTTATAATTCATAATGCCAGGCTTCTAAACAGGTTGGAGCCTGGCAATCTAGATGAGTGCCTGTCTTCTTATGAGCCTGTTGGAATATTAAGATCCCCAGGAAACACCCTCCTAGGAATACCATGCCTCCAAAAGCCCTCTTTATCGTCATTCTCCTGTATTGCTCCCGGACTGCAGTTCCAAGGAAAGTGAATTCCACAACCAATTCCCACTCATGTTGCATTTAGGATGAAAGTGAGGACACATCTTTTCAATCTGCCTTTTTAAAGCATTGTTATTATTGAGATGATTTCAATGGATTTTCTTGTTTAAGCAGTTTTGAGGGGTGTGTCATTTGCCTTGGATGTTATTTTGTCATAGGAGAGATGAGATACAAATGAAATAGTAAAATATGAACATCCCATGCTGGTAAGAGGCAAATAACACCCAAAGCATAATGCAACTAATGACTTGCATTGTTGTTTGTTTTCTGTACATGGTATGAATGTGTAGAACTTCTGCAATAAATTTTGCTGGTCTTATCTAAATATTTCTACCTCCTTTGAAATTCTTCAATGTTTCATTTATTTTCTTTTTCAGCTCACATTTTTCCCTCCTTTTCCATACGAAATATGAAATTAACCACTCATTTTCTACTCAGAAGCTGCGCACATAGCTCCAATCTGCCACAAAATACACACATGTGAAAAGTTAACCAATAGATGGAGTCACCTTTCTTTTACAGTGTTTTCTTTTTGAATGTGAAATGCTTAGTTTGCAACAGAAGTTTTCTCTCTAAGTGCATTTTCCCATGCTATATCAGGGAAAATGCACTTACCTCTCTGCTTTACATGTGAATAATTACATGCAGTAATTCATTTCCCAGCAGTCCTACACTGCTCTGAGCTGAACAATCCATTCACCTCTCTCTTTATTTCAAACTAATATGTAGCTGATGGTTAATATAAATGTTTTGACATTCTACATATGGTACCCATCAGCCTAACCTCCCAATGTTCTCACTCTATGGGATTTTTCTGATGTGCCAAAGAAGAAAAATAATTTAAGATACCTTTTCTCATTTAGATGCTTTTTCTGATTTTGCTGGACACATATTTGCCTCAACTTCCCCTATAATTTCAGTTTAAATCTTCATTTAGAATGAGATTTTTCTTCTAAGGGAGATTTTTTTTTAATCTTTAGGGACAACTTAGTGCTCAGCAGCAGCAAACACAGAAGCCCTTCGGTATAGTATGATTAATGTGGTGTAAGGAGCTCCCCTTGCCAGCAATGCAGAATCAAAGGAAGCGAGCCCATAAGTAGAATTTAAATTCAATACACATTAGAATCTTAGGGCTCAATTCAAAGTGACTCTAAAGGAAGTAATTAGGTCCTCACCAAGGCTTTCAGTAAGAAACAACTTTCTTTAAGAAGGCCTTGCTCAAAGGCTTCATTTAAAGTACTCGGCAATGGTTTCGGTTTTTCCTCTCTTTATTTAACATGGAAAGCCTGAAGTTTTTGAAGATTTGGGGGAATCTGTGTTAAGAGTCTTAATTTTTAAGTCTTCTTTAAAAGCAATGGCATAATTGAAACTTTCCTTCTGATTGGGTACTGAAACCACATTATATTACTGTGCATTTGTACATCCACATCAGAGATTTGAAAGGACATGAGAAGTATATGCTGAAAGTGAAGCTTTTCAAAGTGAACTCAAAAAGCTGACTGGGAGAGATGACTGAAGCATTGTTCAACTCCAGACACACTGTTCTCATGCTATCTTTTGTGGCTCAGGGTCCAATCGTATTCCCAGGGAAGATAGTTTCAAAATTCTTCATTTATTTTGAAGAAGACTAGTGTTATGTTCACAAGAATAGATCTCCAGAAGATTGAAATCTACATTATTACCACCAAAACAAACACCTAAAGGTGATATGTGTGTGTGTGTTTGTCTATAGTAGTCAGGGGAATATCTGATAGTAATTTTTAAAATGTTATCCTAACTAAACATACATTTGGAAGAGAATATATAGATATAGATACAGATGATAAAGAGATAGATTATATATAAAAATAATTTATTAGTTTAGGTAGAAAGACACATGTAACATTAAACAGGTACCAGGAGTTCCCGTGTTTTAAAAGTAGAGAGGTCAGTGTGAAAGCATCTTCAGTATGTCTGGATTAAATCAGAGATGGGCAACTGAAATGGGTCTAATGAGGCTAATTTTCTGTACCTGAGACCCTCCAGGGCCACATGGACTACAGAAATGCCCTTCAACTGGCTAAAAATCTATTTTTAATGAGTTTTTTTTAAAAAAAGATATTAAACAGCAACGGGTCCTGCAACCTACTAAAGTGACAAATGATCACTCTTTTAGGCTCCAAGGAGTTACATGTCATTGTTCATTGCCCAAGGACCATCAAGGAGAAGTTGAGAACTAGCAGATGCATTTTGTACCCCTTGTCCTCCAGTTTTTGGTCTTGTCCCTGTCTAGGGACAAATATTGAGTCGTGCTCACTTCCAAGACTCATTATGAGGTGCCAAAACTTACTTTCACATTGCATACATATGTTTAGAATCTGCATGGGAGTTTCAGTTGGACCACGGCAGCAAGCTTTGGGGTTGAGAAATGTTAGGTGGTATATTACTCCCTCCCTTCTTTCTGTGATCCAAATCACATTCTCTCCTGAAGGGTTCCCCACTGCCCAAAAATGGAAGGAGGGACATCTGGCTTCAGTTACAAGATTTTTTGGGGAATTAAAAGTAAGGCCTTCTGGTATGCTTCTTGATCCTTTACTGGGAGGGACGAGAATGCACACCCTTGTGTGTAAGAAACCATCCTCATAACAAAACAGTAAGTTTTTCAGAATCCTTTCTTTCAAGACTACAGTTGAATAGTGTGGCACTCAAGCAGTGCTGATACAAATCCAATACAGACCAATGAAGTTTCTCCTCCCTATAAGAACAGGAAGGGTGTGGCTGCAGGAGGCAAAATGAGGGGATTGTCTTCCAAATAATTCTGCCCCCAAATTAAATTTCCCTTCAATCCTCAAATTTTTAGCATTGCAGAAGGTGAGATGTTAAAAATGGTTTGCAGCTAGAACATATGTTCACATTCCCTTGGTAACGTTGCCTATTATAGAAATCATAGAATCATAGAGTTGGAAGAGACCCCAGGGGCCATCCAGTCCAACCCCCTGCTATGCAGGAACACACATCAAAGCATTCCCAACAGCTGGCCATCCAGCCTCTGCTTAAAAACCTCCAAAAAAGGAGACTCCACCACACTCTGAGGCAGCATATTCCACTGCTGGACAGCTCTGACCATTAGGAAGTTCTTCCTGAGGTTCAAGTGGAATCTCCTTTCCTGCAGCTTGAATCCATTGCTCCTTGTCCTGGTCTCTGGAGCAGCAGAAAACAAGCCTGCTCCCTTGACATGACATCCCTTCAAATATTTAAACATGGCTATCATGCCCCCTCTTAACCTTCTCTTCTGCAGGCTAAACATACCCAGCTCCCTAAGCCGTTCCTCATACGGCATGGCTTCCAGACCCTTCACCATTTTGGTCACCCTCCTCTGGACACGTTCCAGCTTGTCGATATCCTTCTTGAATTGAGTGCCCAGAATTGGATACAGTATTCCAAATGAGGCCTAACTAATGCAGAATACAGTGGTACCATTACCTGCCTTGATCTAGATACCATACTCCTATTGATGCACGTTTCCTTGGATGCCAAAATTTTATTTCTAAATGCTCAAGTGAAATTTTAAGTTACTGCAATGCTAGAAATTTGGAGAGTGATGGGAAATTTTCTTTGGAAGGGGAAGAATTCATATTGGAGGATAATCCTGTTACCTCCCTGGGAGGGGGTAGTCAACTATCTGAATTCTCAGATAGAAAGATTAGAAGTCTTATTTTACCTTAGGATCCTTCCCTGCAACATTGCCCCCCCCCACCAGAAACCCCAACAAGAAAGGTAGGAATGAAGCGAGTGTACAAATAGGGTGTGTTTAACATCTGAATCCACTCAGAATCCCAGTCAAATGCAGTTGTCAACATTCAATACACAAAGTGTAGCCCTTTTTGAACAGAGTCCACCATGAATTGAGACTCATATCCCATCTTTATCACTGCCATGCTGTACATGCCAGTGTCTCTTCTCCAAACAGAAAAGCTTTATTTCAGATTGAGGGGCTTATTAGGCAATATCAGGCTCTCATCACTACAGATATATCACTCTCCACTCAGTATCATAGATTTGTAGTCAAGAACCATGCTCTCCAGGTGGAAATGTTTCTCTTACCAGTATGCTCTGCCAAAGTTCTGCTGTTGGCAAGAAAAAGGTGCACCAGCCTTTCGTTTATCCAAGCTCTCTATCAATACCTACCATGTCTTCCTAAAGGTAAAAACTTTTTTTTTTCATGTAGGGAAGGTGGGGACTATCAGGGAACTATAAAGAGTAGTCAAAATGGTCTTTTTGAATATTCATAACATACCCTCCAACATTTCAAAGATGAAAACTGGGCCACAATGGCCAAGCAATATCAGAGTGTGGTCAAGATGGCCAAAGTTATTAATGGGGAAGAACACACAAGGTAGGAGAGACTGCAAGAATATGGTTTTGCCTGAACCTATGGATAAGCAGAAGATTCTGCCCCTCTTATCCTCTTCTCCACTGAATTAATTGAGCATAAACTACTTTTGCACTTTGAACTCATGCTGCAGCAATTGAGATACGCTGATGACAAAGGTGAAAAGTGGGAGAAGGACAAAGAAACTGGAATATTTTCAAAGCAGCTGAAAAAGTGGGATAACAAAGGGTTAACTGGAACTGTCCCTTCCAAATTAGGACACTTGGAAAGTATGCCATACTGGACAGTGAAAACCTGTTCAAGGTCTTTTGGTTATCAGATGATTGATTGATTGATTGATTTGATACTGCCTTTTAGGCAAGAAGCCTCAAACACTTGAAAAGCCAATTTTATCTGCAGTGTGGAACAGTAGGATGTCTGCCCATTCCAGTAAATGAGTGCTCCCTTGCTACTGAATCCAGTGGTTTAGATTAAATGAATTGTTCTACAATCCTAACAAGGGATAATTAATTAAATACCAGTGCAGCTAATTCTACTAATGACAGGATATTCTAACAATGTAAACAGGAGGCTCATAATCTGGTGTTGGGGTGAAGATTAGCAGTGATGTATTTAAGTCGTTTACTTCAAGTCTCAAGTTGCTACCTGCAAGTCTCAAGTCAAGTCTCAAATCCTTGCAAGATACTTTCAAGTCAAGTCTCAAGTCTGGAAGCCAGTTGCTGAAACGGGGAATAGGATTTTTCTTACTTCCCATTTATGAAGCTGGAGGCTTATTCAGAAGTGGGGAATAGGATCCTTCTTACGCTCCATTACTGATGCTTCTTTGTGCTCTGGGGGTGAGTCTTACCTTTTGCTTTTAGAAAATTTTTTAGAAGTTTCCTCCAATATGTATTGGGGATAGGCTGCTGAGCAGACCTCAACCACACCTCAAGCCCATTGCCTAACACATTTGCTGTTCCCTTCTGAGAACTGGCCCAAGCTTTGGGCTTGAGAAAGATTGTCACATAACCAGTAGGCAAAAAGAGAGAGATGGAAGTGTTATTTAAAGTTACAAGGTTCCTGGATAAATGTGTTATGTTACTGAATAAAGGGTAGCAAGCCAGTCACTAAAAATATAGAAATCATGAATTGAGTCAAGTCAGTGTGTCATTTATTGCCAAATGGAGTCCTTGAAGGGACTTCAGTCTGACTTGAGTCTGAACCAATTGACTTGATTCTATATCACTGTAGATTAGTGATTAGTTGTGTTCCTGAAGCTGTTGTGTTCTCAGACATCACAGCCCCTTTTGAGCGGGGGGGGGGCAGGATTGGGGGGGAAAACAAAGGCATGGCCTTTGGTTTATAGGACAAACCCTCTGGATTGGGCAGATCTGGTATCATCAGTACTTTGAAAATGGAGTTCTTCCCTTGCTTTGTCAACATAGTGATAAATACTGCTCCTTGCATTTCTCAAAAAACTCTGATTTCAAGGACAGCTGATATAGAGAACACACAGTTGATTTCAGGATTTGGGCAAAGCCACTGAAGGCCCTGACCAATGTTTTACCCCCTCTGGGGGTGGGATAGTTGAGTGAAAAATACAGGAAGAAAATACAGAAGGTAAGTTCAGATTGTTGGGATCCTGGGTTTAGCCCTAGGAACCACATTCTACAACTTAGGCCATACAGATCTTCAGACACCCTCAAACCTGCTCCCCATCTGAGCAATTGAAAAGAGCATCCTCTACTTAATTTCTCTGTTTCATTTCTTTTCCAAATTGAATCCTTAAGCTCCTTTCAACAGAACCCAGACAGAAGGAAATACTCAGCTGCAGCTTTTCAATTTTGTTTTTACCCCGCAAATGCACGTTAACATTAAGCGGATTGAGTTAATGCCTGCAAACCTTAGAAGCTGCCGTGACATTCTGCAAGAGGCTTCCTTGTTTTTTATGTACCATCACGATGAAACCTCAGTGCCTTTCTCAAAACCCACAGCCATCTAACAGAAAACATGCTGCATACTTGACTATTGCAGTGTCAGCATGAGGTTAACATATGCCTCTGGAAAGCCTTCACCCTTTGTTTTTAATAAAAGCTGTAGGTCATGACTTTGAAAAACGCTGTCCTCGTGGCTGCTGTGAGCTGCTTTTCTTACACGAGAACCTTTGCTTGCTGCTAGATTAACATTTTTGATAAAAGGGCTTGTCTTTTCTTTTCTTTCTTTTCTTTTTTTAAGGCTGAAGGCTTCTGTTGGGTTATAAGAAAATAATAGTTTGTTCCTAAGTGAGAAACAAAAAAAATGCAGCATCAGTTGCATATTCACATGTCTGCGGGTCGGTTAGAGATGTTAATCCTCAACTATTTCATCCTACCATGTGAGGGCAAATAATGGTAGCAGGGTTGCTGTTGTTTTTTTCCTCCTGTGGGAGAAAATTTATATCTTTGCATTATATGTTCCCCATTTGAACATCTTGAAATGTTAGGAAGGCATTAGTCTACAGAAAATAAAATAAATAAAATCACTTTTTGACATAAAAAACCTGGGTTCTGCACAAAAATCTTTTTTGTTGTGCAAAGAACACAGTTTTTTTTTCCACAAGAAAAAAAAATTGTTTTCTCTACAGAATAATACTCCTGCAACACTTTGGGGCTTTGCAATAGCAGAAGAAAACTGCACAAAATTCTCATTGGTCTATTGTTCTTTTCGATTTGGTTTTCTGACTGTCAGGAAATTGTTTTTTCTACCTAGAAATGAATAAATTCAAATATTCTTTCCATCTCTACCGATGATACAGAATGCAAGGTTTGGTATTATGTGTGGCACAGTTGATATCGATTTTGAAGTCAAGCCAGGAGTTTCTTGATAGTTTATAAACTGTTTAGAAGGTCTCAGTCATAAGAGAGATGCTATTTTAAAATATATCCTAGCTTCTTATGTACCAGTTCCTCCTACTAAAAGTGTGCACCTGTTTATAGTTCTCAGCTCCCTACATCCATTTTTGATGAGACTGTACATTAGGACTGGAGAAAGTGTGGCCAATAGCTGCACTTGGCTCCTTTTGTTCTGTTTTGGGGCCCCTAGAGCCCTCTTAGAGACCCCAAAGTTCTCAGACCCCAGTACAGTTTTTAAAAATTGGCCCTAAAAGACTGAAAAACACTAAAAACACCCAAACCACCACGTAATGATGGTAGTTTAAGTCCCAATAGCTCTAATCCGCTTCCCCCAAAAAACTTACAAAAACATGTAAAAGCATGTAAATTGAATACACTTTACCTATTTGCCAGAATGGGAAGTGATGCAATGTTATTTCCAATCACATTGGGGGTGGGTGTGCAGTATGCATTGGGGATCATGATGAGGATATTGCCTCCATCCCCTCTGCAATTGTTCATCCCTGTTCTATATACGATACACTCCAAAGCCCAACCATATCTGAAATGTATATAAATTGGTTCCCATCACCAATATGTGTTCCTGGGAATTCTTGTTGCTATTGACCATTTTTCTGCTCTCCATTTTGACCAGGGTAATGGCAAGGAGTCACCTCAATAAAGGAGCTGCAGGAGCTGGAGATACAGATGCTGAAAATCAGTGTCATGGATGCTGAGTAGCATGGTAAGTAGAGGTCCTCTGGTTCCCAAAGCTCCCACTGAAAAAGAGCAAAGGGTCTCTCCAGGTGTCTTCAGACTCCCATGGCACATCAAAGGATCCAGAAAAAGATACAAAGACAGCCTCATATTCACGCCTTGTAGGAGGATATGTTTGAGTACCCTGTCAACTGTATCAGTCTTACAGATGTATCAGTCTCATCTGTCTCTTTCTTAATGCCAATTCAGATATTGTATTCCCTGCTGAAAGTAAAAGCGATGTGCTTTCTCATTTGTCAAGTACCACTTACTTGCACTTCTTTACTTTTCTTATGGTTGACTTCATCTTTCAAACAATGTGCCTCTTGCAGCATCAGTGAGGTGCCCAGCACGTTGAAGTTGTTTGTATCTTTCATTTTTTGTTTTAAATGATTATTAGAATACAACCATTTCAAATGCAGCTGAACACTGCTTTTACTTCTTATCTAGTCACAAACACTTAGTTGTTCTGTGGCACCCTTTTGGTGCAATGTGAGCTTTGCTGGTTGTTTTGGGGTTGTTTCCCCTTTTACCAGGTTTTTTTTGGGGGGCAACCACACACTGTATTTGGGGGGTTTTGACAATTGGTTAAAGGCGCAGTCCATAAATAGGTGGTCATTAGGTAGGTAGTTGGAGGAGAAAAGTAGCAGTTATCATGAATACCTTGCCTCCCTTTTGCTGAAGAGGAGGGCTTTGGATCTATCTCTTTAGGTCCTGGAAAGGAAACTACCCTTGAGGCTGGCCTGGAGGTTTTGCCCTCTCTTTAAGCCTTGTGACTTGGGGAAGGGGGGTTCCATGGGTCTGCCATGCAGTAGACAACACAGACAGGGAACAATCTAGCTGTTGGTTTGCCCTCAGATCTCACGTGTTTTGCCCAAGAGAAGGTTGAAAAGGAAGTCAACAACTGATGCTTGCCTCAGCTGATGCTGCACTAGATTGTTCCCCCCTCTTGCTCCTTTTCAGGTTCAACATACTTAAATATATTGTAGGTTAAATCAAGTGGCCCTATTCAACTCTGCACGTAGTATTTGCCATTGAGATAATTTGCAGTTTGTCTTGCAAATAGTAGCTGGGAGGAGCATCCGTTTTGATTGGAATCATAGATCAAGACAATGAGTCATGGAGTTAATGCCTTACCCTAGCCTGGATGATCAATCCCATCTCTCAGTGCAGACAGACTGTCTTGCTTGCTTGTTTGCCTTGTATTTTCTTCTTTTGGAATATAGTCCTCACCTTACTGATATTCACTCATTACCCCTCTTTTTTGGATCCCTGTTTATGGTTAATCACGGTGTTGATTTTGCTGCCATTTTACTGTATATGTGTTTGTACAATTTTGTGGTAACCTCTGTTCACAACTTAGATGTAATGAGTTACAAAGGACACAGTTACCTATAACCAGTTATTTTTTCAGTAAAAGGGGTGTAATGAAGCTACATTTTATAAATAACATAATGAATAAGAGCAGAATTGTTTTATTCATGTAATAAGTAATGGTTTCTACTTACTTTCAAAGGGTGTTTTGTAGGTATTTTGGCAGGAAATTTCGAAGTCTTATGCCAGTTGTCTCTAGAAGTTTAATCACTGAGTTAAGAACAGGCAAACACTCTAATTCTCATATGAAGGACCTCTATGTCAGCATCTTGTCTTTAACACACATGTCAGCACCTTCCACACAACAGTAGGCAAAATTATCTCATGAAGGGAAAAAAGCAGCATATCCCAGGTCTGTTGACATCTTAAACCCTTATTTCAAAGCTAACATTGTAGTCAACATCCTTTTTTAAGGCTGCAACCCTGTACTCTCTTAAACTAAGGCCATTTCCGCACGTGGCAATGGAATCGCCCCGGTCCGGTACTTACCGGACTTCTTGGCTTGACGCTCGGGTCCAGGCTGCTCCGTAGCAGTGCGTGGCCGCAGCTCTGCACTGCTCTGGGGACGAAAATGGCAGCTTCTCCACCAACCACTGAAGCTTGCCAGACTAAACCCACCCCCGGCAGATCTGCAGGCTAGCACTGGTGCGAGCCTGCAAATCTGCACTGGAGCGCAGGGATGGAGTGGCACAGAGTGGCGCACTCCATGCTTTTTAAAAACCTGAAGAAACAGGTTTTTAAAAAGCACGCTGCACGACCACTTTGGGTCGTTCCGGAGTGGACTGAGGTACAGAACTATGTAAAGTAGTCCAACCCAGTCCGCTCCCAGGTGCAGAGGTCCTCTCTGGAGGACGCTCTGCACCGGTTTTTTAAGCCCGTGTGGAAATGGCCTAAGATTTAGTCCTATTAAACATGGTGGAATTCTTAAAAAACAAAACACATGTCAGCAAATACATCCTGCACGAGAAAGTATCATTTTACAATCTGCAGATGATGAGGGATATTTTGAACTTTAGGACAGATTATAGTGTAAGTGTCTGCTTTTAGGAAAGAATGAGAGAAATCCCATTCTGCTCCTCCTTTCATGCCAATGTTGGGTTATTTTTCCATCTGTAGTTCCACAATTCCTAGGCACACACCTTTATGGTACATGCATGACACACAACAGCAATAAGGTTATCTTTATGCTCACTTATGAGACAGGTTATTGATGTTGGTTTGGGAACCCGGAAGATAGTGCTAGCAGAGGAAAGAGCAGAAGAAGGTGAAAATCTATAGGAAACATTGAACTATGATGAACTAATTCACATGTCAAGAAGGTAAAAAGAAACAGCAGGACGAGTGGAAGACTTATTACTGCCAATGGAAATTTTGTATAAACTGAATGGTGTTGTTAACATGTGTTCTTTGCCCCCATAGAAGACTTATAATGTCCCCTTTCACCCCTCTAAAATCTGTACATTCCTTCTTGGGCACCCGGGGGACAACTGAACAGTTTGAATGAAAGGATATATTTTCTAAAAATAATTTAAAAAAGAAATCACATAACCCTGATCTTCTTTATTATTTTTAAATACTCCAGTCTAAAAACTCAAATTATTGATGACCTAATACATTTCAGAAATAGCACAAAGCCACCGTTATGGCACACATCATTATGTAATGTGCTATTTTCAATTTGTATGTAGTAAAACTAATTTAAAAGATATATTTCTCTTAGTGGGAGTTCATGACACCCCCAAACTGAGGTGAAAAGCTATTAAGTGGCCTGAAGTCTTTGCTTTATATGCTGCTTTCACATGTTCTTTTTTTGCACAGGTGGTGTTTTTGATCATATTTTCAGTATTTCTGATGTTGGCTTTGGAGAGGCAATTTTTCAGTGCTACAGCTCAAGTTAGAGTCCTAAGGGATTAGTAATCTGACCTTGTAAACCAGTACCTTGTTTCTGACATTTGCACTGTTCCCACCCAGACAATCATTAACCGAATGAAACTGTGAAGCAATACAAAACTATGCAAAGAGAGAGAAAAATACTTCAAGAGATTAAATTTGTCTTAAATAAATAATTGGGAATAGATATTACCACCCACTCTTATTAAAGCAACAGCTTTATGAGAATGAGAATTACATGAAAACTGGATAACTAGATTGATTTGGGAGTAATTTTGAAACATTAAGTGTTGTAGACTGGATATGTGCTATGGGTCCAGTCTACTGTGAATATCACAGAAGCTCTTACTTGAGGAATAGAGAGAAATGGAACAGGCAAGGGGGTCAAGCAAAGCTGCATCTTATCACCCTATCTGTTTAACCTGTATGCTGTACATATCATATGTAAGGCAGGATCAGATGAGGAAGAAGATGGTGTGAAAATTGGAGGAAAGAACTGTTAGAAGTGCAACAGTGCTTAGCACAGAAGAATCCAGAATGCCTCACAGTGGACAGTAGGAATAGAGCTAGTTAGTTTGAGTGACCTGAAGTGTTGTCCCTTCCTGATTTTACCTATCCTGACCCCTCCATGATATAAACTGATACTCTTAGGGATGTTTCTGTGCATCTTCTCATCATCCCCTGCTTCTCAGTTCTTCCCAGGAATGCAGCTAGATTAGGATAGCACCCTAACTTTCCTGTCTAGAGTTCCTATAATAAGGCTTTTTTACTCTGCTTCTTTATGCCATTGGTGTTTTGCTCCTTAATCAATATCAGTGCTCTGCTACAGACACTGACTCTATATTAGGAATATCAACAGTTTAAGATATGCAGGTGACACCATACTACTAGTAGACAGTAGCAAAGGCTTGGAACAATAGAGACTGCAATCAAGAAATCAGAGTAGGACTTCTATGATTCTATGACTTGGAAGGACTGCTGTGAAGGTACTGGACAAAATCTTCAAGTGCCAAGATACATAATTGAAGTTAGTATTATCCATGTCATCGTATTTCCAGTTTCTATATATGTTTATGAAAGTTGGACAGTGAAGAAAGCTGATAGGAAGAAAATCAACTCCTTTGAAATGTGGTGCTGGAGAAGCATTCTAAGGATGCTCTAGACTACTAAAAAAAGGCAAATCAGTAGGTCCTGGAACAAATCAAGTCCAAACTCTCTCTAGAAGCCAAAATGATTAAACTGAGGCTGTTGTATTTTGGACACTATGAGGGAAAAAATGACTCACTAGAAAAGAAAATAATGCTTGGCAAGGTAGAAGGAAATATGAAAAGAGTAAGACCTCATTGCAGATGGACAGACTCAATCAAATCAGTCATGGTTCTGAGTCTGCAAGACCCGAGCAGCGCTGTTGTTCTTAGGGTGACTTGGAGGTCTCCCACTTTTAGAGACACCATAAGTTAAAATCAGCTTGGCAGCAATATGATAGAAAATTGTTAACTAAACCACTCAGTTGTTCAGGATGGGAAACAGGAGCTAGATTCATCCTCTCCTCTCCTTTCTTTTTCTCTGCCAAATGGCAGTCAGTGGCAACTTAGTTTTTAAAAAGTGATCCATGCAGCTGAGTTCTAAACATGCTCAGTTCAATCCTAGCCCTTTTCGCACAGCATTTGCCGTGCGAAAGGGTGCCCGGAGAGTTGAACAATTGTGAGGAGTGATCTGCATGATGAGCTCACAATCGTGCAATGCTCCAGGGTAGGGCAGGCGCTGCTCACACACTTTTTCATTTTCGGCTTTCAGTCAAAAATGGTGCATGATCGTGCATTGCTCCAGGGCCCCATGCACACTTGCTGTGAGTGTGGAGCCTCCAGAGCTGTCGCGGTCATTCTTCCTGCCCCAGCGCAGCCTGGGAAACTCCCAGGCTGTGCTGCAGAAGGAAGAGGTGGGGCTCTCACGCTGCCTGCTTGGGAGCAGGCAGCTTGTGTGGAGTTGAAGCAGTGGGGATGCGAGAGCCTCTCGCTGGAGGCTGCTCACGCGATCCCCACACCCCAGCACTGAAAAAAGTTAAGGTGCGGAAAGGGCCTTAGTCTGTCTGTTTTTCATTATAGATCCATGGAGATATTCCTGGGCACATATGTGTACACTGCAGTGATATAAACTTGTTAATTTTTATCCTGATTCTCAAAAGATTTTTAACCTTGGCATTTGTCTGCATATTTGTCATAGGCCTTCTATTTAACAGTATGTTTACTGGTCTTGTTGTTGCATGCCTTCAAGCTGAGTCCAACTAATGATGACCCTCTCAGAGTTTTCCTGGCAAGATTTATTTGGAGGAGGTTTGCTATTGCCCTCCTCTAAGACTGACAGAGTGAGACTTAACTTGCTCAAGGTGGGATTCCATAGCTCAACTGGGACCTAATGCTGGTGTCCCAGAGCCTGTGTCAAACACTCAAACCATTGCATCATTCTGTCTTCCAGTATATTAATTATACAATGTTAGATGGCCTTAGATCTGAAAGGTGTGTGTGCCTATGGGGAGGGGCCAACTGTGATGTGAGGCCAGTTGGGGCAGAAGCACACAGCTTATAGCGCCAGGCTGCCCCCAGCATCCCCCTCTTTCATCATGAACACTTTGTGTGGATGATGCTTGGCAAGGAGGATTTCAGCATGCTGTGAGGTGAAGGGATGGCAACACATGTGAAGGATCATTGTTTCATGGCAGTGGGGAGCTCTACTCTCCTCCATCACAGGTTTGGAGTCAGGGGGCAGCTTCTGTTAGATGGCTGTGGCCATGGGGAGTAGCAGGCACAGGAATTGGCATGGGCAGCTAAGTGGATGTAGGATAACGGAAGCACAATCCAACCCTCTCTTTTTACTATTCTCCACACTCAGACAGGGTTTGGGGTCCTTTTGCTGGGCCCCTTCCCCATTTCAGCCAAGGAGTGTAGGTTGGAGCAGTAGCAGCACTTCATCAGTGGGGGATGCCCTGAAAGGCCGGTTTGCAGCTGGAGAACTCACCAGGCTGCATTAGTGGCTTGATGGCTCCTCCAGGTCTCATCAGGCCATGCTGTGCTGGAAATCAAGGGCACTCAAGGCCTATGTTCTGCCTGTCAGGCACTAGAGCCAAGGCCTTGCCTCTCATTTTATGTTTCAGGTCTGGAAGTACCTGGGAGTTGGAACTGAAAGCTAATTTGTGGACATAGCATGGTTTATCGGGCAGTGTACTATGCTCAGATCTTCTATTTCAGTTCTCAGCTAGGTCTTGGTTGGCTGGCCACCAAACTGAGTGTTGTTGGGAGACTAGGGCTGAAGTGGCCTGGCCTCTTTCCTCTATTGTTGGGTGAGTGTGGAATCCAAGGTATTTGGATATCATTCATAGAAAGGTGAAAAGGCAGATTTGGAATGCATTGGGGAAAGGGTTGAACCACTTTATTCCATATCCTCAGATCATTTTTCAATGGTCTGGGCTCTATACTTGTCTGAAGTGGATAACTTGCTGTTTCTGAGAGATTTACAACAGAGGTCATGGGCTGTTTTGCTGCCCTGTTGGGGGAAAAGGCCTAAGTAGTTACTTGCTCCTTATCTGTGGCAGGTAGCAGAGGAGAAAAGAGCTCGATGAACATCTGGAAGTGCCATTTCAGTGAAGGGGATGTTGTTGGGACTCCCCTTTAGGTCCTGGGAAAAGGAGCTACCCTTGTTGCTGTCTTGAGATTCTCCTCATTTTAAGTCTCAGGACTTGGGGAGAGCTCCTTGGGTTGATTTTCCACAGCAAAGCAGTCTGGGAACCAGTGGCTCTGTTGCTCCCTGGAACTCAGGTGATTTGCTCAAGGGTAGTGAGGGAGGAGGCCTGGTTGGAACGCCTTACTTCAGTCTAACTGCACCAGGTCACTCCTCCATTTTTGCATTCTTGCCATGCTGATAATGCTTTAACCACTCATTTAGCTAGGTCAAATAAAGTAGCTCTGTTCTAATTAATCTGTGAGTCTGGCGTCTATCCCCTGCCCTGACTCCCATCCCCAGGCAGCAAAACATTTAATGAAATAGACTGTTAATATTTTCTTTTCCTTGTCAAATCTTTGACACAAATGAGAGAATCCCGTGGAAAAGTTCCTAAAGGACAGTTCATGTCTTCAGCACACTTGGGAAAAGGCTAGGTAAGCTCTTGTTTGCAGAGTAGAGGAGATGGTCAATCCATTTGCCTGTCTAAGCAAGATAAAGGAAAACTCTCAGCACATCCACCATGAATTATGTAGGTTTAGCAGGTTTCATACCTGCCAGATTCCTTCAAGAAACTAGCTAGAGTCCCCTCAGCCTTACTCTTGATTAAAATAGTCACAAATTTTGATAGCATTAGAAAGAGATTCATTTAGTTTGTATTTAAGGCTAATTTTGGGGGATAATGGTTCAGAGGAGAAGGGAAAGTAGAATGCAAAATAATAAAGTTGTGTCAGGATTACTGCTTAATCTCTGTGATCACTTGTAGTTATGTGGTCAACAGTGATGGTTTTGTGTTTTTGTCTTTATAAATTATTTTTATAAAGACAAATAACATAATGAGTAAGAAAAAGAACAACAGCATAGAAACATCAACTGGAAAGACAGTACAGTATATACACAAATGATAAAAACAAGACAATAACTGTCTACATAAACAATACCACAATGAAAAACTACGTTGGTGATTGACTTCCCTCTCTGATAGAGCTACAGATTGGATATATTTCATTCTTATAAAATTATCCCTTTACATTCTCAGTTGTGATTTATAGCATTCTGCCTGTTGGAATAAATTGGTATTAATTAAATTAATTAATGACATTAAAAATAAACAACAATTAAATGAATTAATGACATTAAAAACAATTAAATTAATTAATGACATTAGAAACAATAAAAAGGGCTTTTTTAGATATGTCCACAGCAAAAGGAAAAACAAGGAAATGATTGGGTTGCTGCGCAGAGAAGATGGCCAACTACTAACGGGGGAAGAGAAACGACAGAACTCCTCAACACCTTCTTTGCCTCAGTTTTCTCCCAAAAGGATAGAAGTATTCAACCTGGGGGGTGGGGAGCAGGTGAGGAAGCGGAGGGGAATGCAGCACAGAATAGGTAGAGAAATAGTACAGCAATATCTGGCTAAACTGGATGGATTCAAGTTGCCAGGGCCAGATGAATTACTTCCAAAGATATCAAAAGGACTTGCAGAAGTCATTTCAGAACCACTCGCAATAATCTTTGAGAACTCTTGGAGAACAGAAGAAGTCCCAGTAGACTAGAGGAGGAAAAATGTCATCTCCATCTTCAAGAAAGGAAAAAAGAGGACCCAAATAATTATTGCCTGGTCAGCCTGACATCAATACCAGGAAGGATCCTAGAGCAGATCATTAAACAGTCAGTTTGTAATTACTTAGAAAGCAATGCTGTAATCACTAAAAATCAACATGGATTTCTCAGAAATAAATCATGTCAGACTAATCTTATCTCTTTTTACGATAGAGTTATGAGCTTGATAGATGAAGGGAGTGCTGTGGATGTAGCATATCTTGATTTCAGTAAGACCTTTGAGAAAGTTCCCCATGATATTCTTGAAAAGAAGCTAGTAAAATGCGGTCTGGACAGGGCTTCTGTTAGGTGGATTTGAAATCGGTTGACTGACTGAACCCAAAGGGTGATCACCAATGGCTGCTTTTCATCCTGGAGAGAAGTGACTAGTGCGGTGCCACAGGGTTCTGTCCTGGGCCCACTGCTATTCAACATCTTCATCAATGACTTGGATGAAGGAGTAGAGTGCATGTGATCAAATTTGCAGACAACACTAAATTGGGAGGGGTTACTAATACACTAGAGGACAGGATCAAAATTCAAAATGACCTTGACAGATTGGAGAGCTGGACCAAAGCTAACAAAATGAATTTCAACAGAGAGAAATGTACGGTCCTGCACTTACATCCTCCATCCTATATTTGTGCATTCCATAGGATGGGGGACATGTGGCTGGATAACAGTATGTGTCAAAGGGATTTAGGAGTCTTGGTAGATCACAAGCTAAACAGGAGTCAGTAGTGTGATGCAGCAGCCAAGAAAGCCAACATGATTCTTGGTTGCATCAATAGGAGTATGGTCTCTAGATCGAGAGAGGTAATGGTACCACTCTATTCTGCATTTCTTCCAATGCAGAATAGAGTGGTACCATTACCTCCTTCGATCTAGACACCATTTGGAATACTCATTTGGAATACTGTGTCCAGTTCTGGGCACCTCATTTCAAGAAGAATATTGACAAGCTCGAGCATGTCCAGAGGAGGGCAACCAAAATGGTGTAGGGTCTGGAAGCCATGGCCTGTGAAGAATGCCTTAGGGAGCTGGGCACGTTTAGTCTGCAGAAGAGAAGGTTAAGAGGGGGCATGATAGCCATGTTTAAATATTTGAAGGGATGCCATGTAGAGGAGGGAGTGGGCTTGTTTTCTGCTGCTCCAGAGGCTAGGACAAGGAGCAATGGATTCAAGCTGCAGGAAAGGAGATTCTACTTGAACCTCATGAAGAACTTCCTGATGGTCAGAGCTGTCTGACAGTGGAATGTGCTGCCTCAGAGTGTGGTGGAGTCTCCTTCTTTGGAGGTTTTTAAGCAGAGGCTGGATGGCCATCTGTTGAGAATGCTTTGATGTGTGTTCCTGCATAGCAGGGGATTGGACTGGATGGCCCCTGTGGTCTCTTCCAATTCTATGATTCTATGATTCAATGAATTGTTTATCTGATCATCCAGACATAGTTTGTTAACCATTAACTAACTACGTAGATCATTGTCTTAGCAGAACTTTCCTATGATAGTAACACACATGTGTTTATAACAGTGATGAGTTCTGACCTGATCATAAGGCAGGGATGGGCAACTGGATGGGAATGGGGCCCAATTTTCACCCTTTGCTCCCCTGACAGGTTGAACTGGCATGCCAAAGCCTCCAAAACCTATTAGGAAGAAGAAGAAGAAGAAGAGGAAGAGGAAGAGGAAGAGGAAGAAGAAGAAAAGAAAAATTCTGCACAGTTTTCACCCCAAAGAACCCAAAATGGCTCAAAACCACTGAAAACCCCTGCAAATCAGGCAAAATAGAATCAGAGGTGACATCATTCACTACCTATTCCAGTTTCAGTGGATTTTTTCCCCAGTTCTGACACATTTCTAAGACATGTGGTGTTTTGGGGAAAGTAAAGCTCCTGGATTTTGCAATTGTTTGGAGCTAGGTGTTCAGACAAAATATCACCCAGACTTTTTTCATTTTTAAGGAGGCCTGGGGAGTTTCATTGACTTCAGGATGCACACTTTGGGGCCCATGGGCTGCATTTTCCCCTCCCTGGCTATAAGGTAAAAACAAACAAAATACTACTGCTACTACTACTACTACTACTAATAATAGAAAGAATATGCAAACTCAAACTTATTTCCCTGAATGCAGTTAGTTTCCTTAGTCCCAAAGTTTTCCCACAGCTTTTTAAGGCCTGAATATTATTCTTTGCAAATATTTAGGAATGGGTGAATCTGTCAAGCCTGTTACCAGATGCCACTGAGCTTGTTCTTTCACAAGCTGTTGCACAACTCATTAGAACTTCAGGTGTTGTTTCAACCAGAGGTTGTGCACCTCTTGGTGAAACAGTACCAACTATGATTTTTTTTTTCTGCCAGTATAAATGTAGATAGGTCTGTTTGGTTTCATTTCTCCAATATAATGTGAGAAATTAAGTAAAACAATAGCTCTTGGCCTGGAAAAATATATTCATCTTCTTCAGACAAAACATTGTCTTTTAGCTTATTTTTCTAACTATATTGGAAATCTAAAGCTAACAGTTGTATCTAATGTTACGTTCGAATGTACAGTTATGTTTTAACATCAGTGAAGACAACACAAAGAGGTAGTAATAACAGGAAATAATGATTCATAAATCTGAAATTTCATTTGTTTTGTGTACTGAAATTATGGGGTTAAGCCAAGTGCTTCACCGAAGAAGAGAATTTTGGAAATTGTTTAAAGGAAGAGAGAGAGAGATTACATTTGATGTCTCCAATGCAATCTTGGCATTGGAAGCAACAAAAGAGAGTGGACACTGAAGAAGCAGGAGGCTTTTGAGGGTTGTAGAGTTAGAATATGAGCAATGATGTACTGATGCTGCTGTCACATCATCGCTTGGTTAATCTTGCCATAGGTTTGTACAAACACTGTTCACTTTGTATTCCTGAACAGGCTCATCTCCATTCCAAGGAACGCCGTCTGTTCAGATTACAAAGAGAAGGAAAAGCAGTGTCTTGATTAATCATCTATAATTAACTACATAGGGAGGAACTGTCTCTTTAATGTAGCAGACTAAGAGATGATGAGAACTGCTATTTAAACTAGACAAATTTCATAGTAGAAGCAGGCCATACATTCTTCACAGCTTGAGTTATTAGTCATCTGAACTTATCATTGTTGGATATCATTATCACTGTGGACTTCTAGCTCCTAGGCTTTTCCTCTTTTTATATCTCTAGACAATATGCCTGTTCTCTGTGGCATGCTTGGCTATGGATGATATAGCCGGGTCAATTGCAGAGTGAATCAGTTGGGGTTTATAGAGGCTCTTACTCTATAACTCTATAGCATGTTGGCTTGTTCTAATACTGGTTAAAAGGTCTATTTCACACATGCATGTTTATTGCATGAAAATTATAGTCATGTAATGACTTGCACAAGTGAATGGGCTATTACAAATCCATCATCACGTAGGACTTACTTTCATTGCCCCTTCCATGCTAAGTTTTCCAATAAAGTCAATTTGCATGCTTCTCCTCCTACAGAGAAATCAACTGAAATGTATATGCAGGTGGAAACTGGCCATAATGACCAGTTAGCTTCTGTGTGTGTGTGTGTGTGTGTGCTCGCGCTCGTGCATGTGGCTTCAAGTCACCTGTTGACTTATGGTGACCCCATGAATTTCATTGGTTTTTCTTAGGCAAGGAATACATACCAGTGGTTTTGCTGGTTCCTTCCTCTGAAATATAGCCTACACCCTCTAGTATTTGTTGGTGGTATTCCATCCAAGTACTAACCAGAGCTGACCAACTTAGCTTCCAAGATCAAATGAGATCTAGAACCTTTATGGTGTTTTACTGGCCAATTAGATTGTGGCATAAGTCTATGATTCTATGATTCAAATTTGAAGTTAAGTGATTAAAAATTATCTCATCTAACTATTCATAAGAATATTTTTAAAAAGACATCCTGGATCAGTTCAAAAGTGTATCTTGTCCAGCATTCTGTTCATATAGTGGCCAACTAAGAGCTTATGGGAGGCCTATAAGTAGAACATTAGTGCAACACCATTAATTCATTCATATTCTTTAGCAACAGAGAGAGAGAGAGAGATATATATATATATATATATATATGATGTCAGAAATAATATGTATTCATCATGACTAGTGGCTTTATCCTTCATAAATTTCCCCTTTTAGAGTTACCCATATTAGTGACTATCTCTATTTATTTGGCTAGAAAATTCTATAGTTAAGTATATGTTGTGTGAAGAAATACTTCATTTTATCCATCTTGAATCTTCCACCATTCAGCTTCAATAGACAATCCTGAATCCTGATATTCTGATATTATTTAGCATTTTTCTATGGTAAACATCCACAAATTTGCAAGCTTTCCTCAAGGAAGTTGCTCCAGCCCCTTTCTGGCTTCATCTTTCTTCAGTTTTTCCAGCTCTATAATTATTTTGCTTCATTTCATTTTGTTTTATTGTATGGTGTGCATAGAATTCCAAACAAAGTTGCATCATAGATTAAGAGCAATATGGCAGCAACAGTTTTATTTTCAATTGCTTTTCTAATTATGTCTAATGTGGAACATGTTCCCCCTATTTTGTACAGCAGATATACATTAAATTTGCACTTCATTGTGCTTCCTTTTCACTGTTACCCATATCTGTTACTCACAGAGAAGGCACTATTCATTGGGATGGGCTGTAGAACATGGAAGGTAGGCAAAATGTACAACAAGATTGAGCAACTTATTGCTCTCCCAAAGTTACATGGTAATTCCATCATCCTATACTGTTGGTTATACTGGTGGCAGACAGAAAATACAGTCCAGACACATCTGGATGGCCAGAAGTTGTCCATGCCTGGAGGAAAGCATGCAGTGGAAGTCCAATGTCAATAGTAATAGCATTAGAGAGTTAGAGGCACATCATTTATCTAGGAGAGTTATCCCAAATCAGGCAGATAATAAAATGGAGTGTCATTCAATCACTACACTGAGAACTAATGAAAGCTGAAATATTCTTGTGGGAACGTTTCCAGCCCAGTGAAAGGTTTAAGCTCTGGCCAGTGGTCAGGAGCTAGAAACTTAGAGCCAGGATGAAAGATCAATTAAATCTCAGAATAAAACAAACAGCAGGACTTGAAAAAAGTTATCAATCAGAACTGAAAGGAAGCTTGGAGAAGCTAGATATGTTAGAGCTCAGGTACCCTGTTGCTTACGCAAGGCTCAGTTGCAAAAGGAAGTCCTTACATCTTCCTGCCCAGAAAGGACCACCTGATTGAGTGAATCCAGGACACCCCTAGAAGGTTCTTCTCTGAGATGTTGCTCATTGCATAGGACAGTTGTCAGCAGGTTCTACTGTCTAAGTTCTGTTTCTCTCAAGGACTGGTGCTCTGTTTCCATTCCAGCAGGAGCACACTGTTTCTCTAGAATTGCTGCTCTGGTGAAATGGATGGCTGATGGACTTTCTTAAAAAAGAAGAGCATCAGAAGACATGAGCAAGAGAAATAGACCAGAAGGAGGCAATGGAGGCAATGCTGTTTTGATGGTTTTTCTAGAAATGTTGTGGTCGTACTCCAAGAAGAGTGATCACAATGATTGTGTTCCACTAGGGATGGGAAGAATATTAAACAATATTCCAAAAATGGTTGAAACTGTATTTTATGAGGATAATCCTGCACTGTTGAGAACCTCTATGGCTTGTCATTTATTCTGTGCAAAATTGACAGTTTTTTTCTGTAGAGGAAACAGCATTTTCTGCATGGGAAACAGATTTTTTCATGCAAATTAATATTTGTGAACATAAGATTATTTTCTTTTCTGGAAATGCTTTCCTCTGCACAAAATGGTCTTTTCTGCACAAAATACCACATCCAAATTTTGTGAAAAATTGCAGTGATGTATTTAAGTCTTTTACTTCAAGTCTCAAGTCGAGTCTCAAGTCCTTACAAGATACTTTCAAGTCAAATCTTGAATCAAGTCTCAAGTATGAGAGTCAACTTTATATCCCAACCTGTATTCCAGAATTTCTGGACAGAGTCAAATAAAGTCAGTTTTAACAATTTAAATAGATTGGCCTGCAACTTTTGTGATTTTGCCATCTGCAGCTGTGGAAGTGGGGAATAGGATCCTTCTTAGTTCCCATTTGCAAAACTTGCCTTCTCCTCTTAGGAAAAGCTTTAGAAAGCTCATCTTATATGAAGAAGGGACAGGCTGCTGAGTAGACCTCAGCCTTACCTCAAGCCCATTTGCTGTTTCCTCTGAAAAATGTGTCTACATTTTGGGCTTGAGACAGATTGCCATATGACTAGTAAATTGAAAGGTTTCTGAATGCATGTGTTACGTGACTGAACCAAGGGTACTAGTCAGCCACTAAAAATATGCAAGTCTCAAGTCAAGTCGAGTCAGTGTGTAATTTTTGCCAAGTCAAGTCCAAGTCAAGTCACTGAAGTAACTTAAGTCTGACTTGAGTAAATTGGCTCGAGTCTACATCATTGAAAATTTGTGTTTTCTACACACACACTTACACATACACATACAAAATGCAAATTTTGCACACAGTAAGTTCTATATTATGAATAGTCTTCGAAATATTTTTTTCGAACACAACAAAACAGGGTTTATTGATAGTCATAGGTGACTGGAGTTCAAAAATAGGAAACACAGTAGAAGCAACCACTGCTGGCCTAGGATAAAGAAAGAAAGCAAAAGAATGACTTATTGGATTTTGTGAAGCCAACAGTTTGATCATTGGAAAAAAATATTCCTTAACCAATTGAACATATGACTGCATGTGTGGACAACATAAAACCAAATAGAGTACATAATACAGATGGAGAAAATATTCAAAAATATTCCAAAAATCATAAAAAATGGTTTCTTGAGTGTCAGGAGATCTTAATGAGGAAAATCCTGCACTTGCGAGAATCTGAGCAAAACTTGCAGTTTTTTCCGTAGAAAACTGTTTCCAATTTAAAAAAATCCACTTGTAGATTTTGTCCAAAGTAGGTCACAAGTACAACCATTTCTGCACAGAGAATTTCTGCTATTTCATATATAGAAAATATTGTTTTCTGCATACACACACATACATACATACACATACAAACAAACTCTTTGAAATTTTACAAAGAATTTGTTCTGAACTGTTGAATTGTCTTCAAAAGCTACACAGTTTTTGAAGAGTTTCTAATAGTGGAAAGACAATTGCTAAACTTACTTGTTGTTTCCTTTGTGAATGAAATTAGGAAAGAGTTATGTATCAGCTTTCCATGGTGGTCTGGGAAAATGCCTACCTTCCTCAGGATCATGCACCCCCCTCCGCTAATGTACAAATGCCTGGCTCTGGATTATGACCTTTCAAAGCATTCACTATTTTAATCAGAACTTTCTAAGTTACTTTTAAAGATAATTAGTTACTTTTACAGTCAAAGTAGTCAATAGCTGGTTCTGAGTTGTAAATGCTTTCTTGTTACTTTTGGTGGGGAAAAAAACCTCCAGAATGCTGTGAGCTACTGATGTGTGATACTTGGTGAGGAGACATCCTGAAACTGTAAAAGTAGCTGCAAAAGCTGCACGATAGCAATAGTAAAGTTATTCATAGTTAAATTAAATATCTTAGTAATTGAAAACCAGCTTTTGCAAACTATTTTTTTAGCTAGTTACTTCTAAGCTTTAGTTTAAAGTAAGAACTGAATTATGGAATATGCATACGTCTAAATATCACTTGCCTTTACTATACTGGACTGCACAAAAGTCTGGCTAAAATACATGGGACTTGTGTCCCTCTTTAGATTCAGGGTGTTGCTACTACACTTTATTATCTCTATCAAACAGAAGTGCTGTACAGGCAAGCAGAGAGGTTCTGATCTAGATTATGTTGGTGCTAATCTCACAAGTAATTTTATCAATGTCAGTTGAGCTGATTCACATTTATGTCAGGTTAGTGATATCGAAATCTGTTAAAAAAAATCCCTCTTTCCCTTCCTCTTTCCACCTCCCTCCCTCCCTCCTTCCCTCCCGACTGATGGAGTTGAGAATCACATACTGGTTTAGGCTATCATCAATGATCTCATTGTGACAACTAATGAATATTTATCTGCATTATACACACATTTCATAATTCATTATGACTGGCAGTTGCTTCTCAAGGAAGGCCTCATGCTAAGAAGGAACTCCGGTTGAGAGCTCAGTGGTATCTGCCAGTTTGTGGTATGTCTAATTTGAGACAGTGCTTATTAATGTGCTGACCTAAGTATCAATTTCACATGATATAAATTCTCTGTAGGGCTTGACTACATAAAACATTTCTTTTATATTCCTTTTCTCTTGAGTCTTGGGTTAATGGGTACATTTCCTCAAACATGTATCTGCTAGCTCCAGAGATCATGGAAATGAACAAATGTGTACACACACACACACACCTACACATCCCGCATAAGGATCTTATGGATATTTTCTTTTCTTTCTTTCTTTCTTTCTTTCTTTCTTTCTTTCTTTCTTTCTTTCTTTCTTTCTTTCTTTCTTTTGTAAGCAAAAGGTTTAGTTTTAAATTTCTGTGATATAGCCAAAGGTCACTACTTTCAGAGTGGCATTTGGTGAATCTTAGCTCTATATAGCACCCAATACCAGTTTCTACCTCTCCTCCTCAGTGGACCTCTGAGGTACATTGTCCAGTGACAAATACACAGTTTTACTGAATGGAGAACACTGCTCAGAATTGTTTCCAGCTTGAAGGAGATTCCTACTGCCTAAGAAATTTGGCTAGCTGTGTCAGAATCCTTCTCATGTTTTGCTTGTGGAGAAACTTACAGTTTGATTTAAATTTGTCATGGAGTGATATCTGACAATATAAGGGTGGGTTGTATGGAGAATTGGGAACTTAAGCCCCACCCTCTTTCTGAGACATTTTACTAGTGAAAATCCTTTATAATTCTCCCAGTGTTTCATCTGAAGAAGAACCTCTCTCTCTTACGTTAGAGTGGTCTTACCAAGCCCACAATAATAGACTCTGATATAAATTAATATTATGTTTGATATATATTGTAGCAATCTCTGTCACTGGCTACAGTTCTTTCCCTGTTTTCTTACATAGTCAAACATGTTATAGCTTGCCTTACCAAAGTCAGTAAAGTCACTTCTCTGTTCTGGATTCTATTGGGTCTGTCTAATACCTGACCATGAAAAGGGCCAACAAGACAGCTAGATCACAAACTGGCTCCTGAACCTACCTACAAAGTAAATGGTAAAGAATATGGCATCCTAGAACCACAAAGACATTACTTAAGGGATACTTAGACCTGATGTTTTGCTTAGAACATATTACCGCAGGTCTTACCAGTGAGGACAAAACAGAACTATTTTCTCTGACCAGATAATCATTTATTTATTTGGTCAGGGTTTGGTTTTGTTTGGTTTCTATATTTAAGTCTCCACTGTTTCTCATGGGCTATATGCTTCCATAGTAGGCAGCATGAATCACAACATTCTTATGGGAAAACATCACAGCAGAATTAGGACTCCTTTCCATGTGAATGATTACAATTCAGACTGTAGGGGGTGCAAGAACTCCATGTTGACTCCTATAGGGCCTGGATCTCGACAGCTCAGACCCCACAGTGAATAGGAGTTTATCACCACAACAAGAGCGGAGCATTTCCACAGATCCAGCCCTATAAGAATGGGGAGGGGGGGATTGTTTTCAAATCAGCGTGCATTGTGACAGAGTAAGCTGCAAGCTTAAACTCAAAGCTGTAAGTGAGATCTCAGAGAAGAAGCAGCAAGCTTGCATTCACCATGTTAAATCTTCCCCGCAAGGATACACTTCTGCCCAATCTGTAAAATCATCACTGGTGATTGTAGGGAGACTGCTTACTTCAAGATATAAATGCACACATAACTTTCTTTTCTATTAAAAAGACTCTCTTTCTCTCCCCCTCTCTGTAACAAGAGTTAGATATTCTTGCTACAAAAAGAAAAAAAAGTTAATATTTTCACTACCAATTCCTACCCCTCATCTTCATATATGAAATCCTATAAACAATGAATGTTGTGATTATTGTGTCTATTCTGAAGAGGTTTGTTGGGATATACCATTTTTTGACTTGTAACCTCTCACTGCATTTCATTTAGGAGCCATGTTCTCATTACTCGAATGATATCTTCTGTCTTGTAAGGTGTAGTCTGCAGTCCTTTTTGGATTAGACAATATAGTATTTTTAAAAATGGTATTAGAATTCCAGGAAAGTATTGCAGTTGGAGTCTGTGTCATTCTGCATCTGACTGAGCCATTTGTTCTGAATCGCTGAGCATTTTTAAAAATAGTTAGACCTGTACTGTTGGTAATTTAACTATGCTGCAAATATCTGTGATGATGTATGCTCACTTTTTCAGATAAATATACCAAACAGGCAACTGTTTTGTAAAGTCACTGCATTTACTGAGATAAAACTATCAATAGTTGCCTAAGATGATGTGCATTTAATTTTAGACAATTTTATTCCTATAGTGTGCAACAAGAATTCTGTGTCACTTCAAAAAAGTACTTGAATGGGAAACACAATTAAGATCATGATAGATTAATAATTTCCATCTTAAACTCACGAGTGTCACACTCATATGTCTCTTCTTCATTCCTTTTCCCCCATTTCTTCTCATTTTTTTTTTTTTTTTTTTGAGTCTTCAGATGGGTGCTCACCACTTTATATATACAGAGCCTCAAAAAACATACAAATTTAAACCTTAAGTTTTCCTTAAGGAAATATATTCAAATGAAGAGTATGGAGAGAACAAGCTTGAGCCTTCCTGTCTTTCGAGTCATCCAAGGCACACACATTTTATACTTAAAAATCTACATCCAAATACAAAATATAAATTGACTTCCTTACAGTTTTGAAATAAAGCTCTGTTCTCTTTCATCTAGGAGCTTTCCCCATGTAATTTAGCTTGTGGTACTAGAATCAAAAAACACCACCTTTTATCCAGACTGGCAATAATTTGTAAGGTGTTGTCTAAGCCTTTTCAAATAGGATGGTAAACCATGAAAATATACATACTGAAAGAGAAGATTTTTAAAGGAGCATTCTCCACTCTAAGCCTTAAAATTATGATTAATTAGGTTAATACCTGAACTTTCTTTTAAAAGAACTTAGGTTATATTGAGATATGTTGGGACAGGGAAGCAATGTGGACCCACTGTTTGAATTCCTTCCTTCCTTCTTTCCTTCCTTCTCTCTCTTTCGAAACTACTGATCAGAAGCTTCCAATGACATTTACTGGAACTCATAGGTCTCCTTGAAAGACAGAGAGAAAAAAAAATAGTGTGGTTACTCTTATATATAAAAATCTGCAGATTAATTTTATTTTTCATTTAATTTTGTTCAAAAACTGGATGTAGAAAAAAATGAATAAGACAGTAACAGTTTGTTTTCTGTTTATTGTCATTTCATCTGGACCACAGATCCCCTCTTTCTTCATTGCAACTCTGATTTCGTTTGTACCAAACACAAGTTTCAAATTGTTCAAATTAAATTCCATTGAACAATTGCTTGATCTTACCTACTTTAATTTTATCACCCTTAGGCCAGGATCCCATTGTGTCAACCCATTCACACAGTGGATCATATTACAAATGTTTTGTGAGGTATCCAGGATTCTGTTACACAAGCTGAATTCCCTTTGTCTCTATGGTGACAGCCATGGGTACAACAGCAAGCACCCCCTATCCAGTCTTATTGTGATGGAATGCTCACTTGGATCTTGGACTGAGTCATCATTTATGGATCTAATCCACAATGATTTGGAGAAAATCTCTCACTCAGACATGAATAATCTCTTAAAATCACTTTCCAGATTCCAAGAAATGAAATAAAGAAATAGAAATATTTCTGCTTACCCTTCAGCCTATACGTTCAAAATGAATACTAACAACATGACTCAAAAGCAACTGTTAATGAAATAATTTATTACCCTTCCCATAGTGTTTGCAGTGGAATCACCGGCCTTTTCAGCCCTTTCGAGTCTGTGTCTCACTTTCCAAAAGCCAATACTCAGTGAGTTATAAATGGCCTTGGATCTTAAGGACACTCTTCTGCAGAAAGGTTTTCACAGTTCACACAGACTGTTCTTCTTTAGAAGGACCTCTCATAAAAAAAAAAAAGTTTAGCTGGTACTTCTCATTTTCTTTTCCAGTGCTAGCAGTTTCAATGGATGGGTGGCTTTAATTATGCTAAACTGTGAAAATGGACCCTCCCGAAAAAGCTATAATGGGCCACTCTGCCTGACGTGTTGTTCTCACTGAGCCTCTCAGCAAGCTGGCATTTTGGCTATACTCATGTGAAAATATGCATAAGATCTTCAAACCCAGTTACACCAAATTTAATTACTTCAAACGAAATATATAAAACACATTGCATAATGGCCCAGCATCATAACTACTGATCGATTATAAAAATGCTCACGTCCATTTCTCCCCCTTGCCTAGCGTGCATTCAGGGCATGTGCCTCTACCACACCACCCTGCATATACTACTAAATCTGCTAACGTGACATCAGATTAAAACCTTCCAAGTAGGTGTTCTTGGTTTTTTTAGATCTGAGGATAAATTAATTTTGCTCACAATAAAGATTAGGTATTTTGCATCCAAGAGTTCTTGCAGATCATCATGCAAAACGTTCTTCAATAACATTATTTTAACTGCCAAGTTTTTGTGTTGAAATTAGCGATGGGCAAACTGACCGTGTCGTAATTCCTAACTTGTTCACTGAGTTACTAATCTAATGTTTTGAATTCGTATGAAAGCTCTCCATAATGTGAGATTTCAAGTAATAACAAATATCAATTTACAGTAGCACAAACGTTGATCTGAGCAGTTCTAAATTGTTTTCTTCTATATTTTCTTCTTCACTTCCTTAAAGGTGAAAACATATTGGACAGCCTTAGGAAGCACAGCTACTGCCATATGCTTTCAACCAAGCCCAGAATTGTCCATGAAACTGGTGTAAAGCAATAACATAATGTTGCTTCCAGAGATTGTATGGAAAAAAGAAGAAGAACAAGAAGAAGAAGAAGAGGAGGAAGAAAGATAGATGCTAAAAACATGCAGACTCCACACGGCAGACGCAGATAATATAAATATAAATCAACTCAGTTTGAATTATGAAAACAATAAAAGTTTGTTGGCTCAAGTTCAGACTCATTATGCATTGAAGAATGAGGCACATGCCAAATTCGACTTATGAGTTGACTTATTCCCAGTTTTGACAGCATCACTAATTAAAGTATTCTTTCTAGTGTGCATTTCTTATAGTTGCCATTGAAATTTCACCTGAAGCAAAATTCAAATCAAATCTGGGAGTTCTCCTCAGGAGAAATGTCTGAGGAATTTTGAGAGAAGTTAGAAGAGTGGAGGGAAGCCTAATGAAATTTCTGAGGGGGTTCTGCATATCCTTGGGTTGTGATTATCTGTTGCCTAAAGTGAAATTCAAGGTGAATTTGGAGACTCCTCCTCAGGTGAATTGTGCCATTAATAATTTCTACAAGTTGGTGGGATTGCATGTTGCTGCTATGTCAATATCTAAAATGATTGTCTTCCATAGAGAGAAATATCAGGTGATTGCCAATTATAAGTAAGAAATGCAGGTTGAATGACAAATTAATTTACATTTTTTTCATAATGAACCATGCTGCATTAAAAAAACAAGAACCTGAAAAATATTTTTAAGAATGAATACGGCCTGAATTTTATTGGATAGCTCCAGCTATCTAAATCCATTGAACTGATTATTGAATGATGTGTCAACACACAGGGAAATCCCATTTGTTCAGAGTATCTCATTTAGCTGGGACTAACAATAGGAATCAAACCTAAGTGTGCAGGTCTTGCAGGATTTTTTTTTAAAAAATATTTTTATTTATTTAATTTTCTCATATAGAAAGAAATGGTGTGGTGAAAATTCAGATTAAGTTCTTTCAGTTCTAATCAGGCTTTTTCCTGTGAAATCTTTGAATCCTTTTGGTTCTGGCATATTTGGAATAAAGTAGAGCTCTACAATAAATAGCATCAAGCATTTGCAAGGACGTGGAATACTATGTAACACAGTGCATGGATATGTGGTATTGACTTATTTTCAGAATCTTTGCTTATTGATTTTGCTCACAAGCAAAGACAGATTGCACTCAGATGTATCTGTCATACTGCATTACAGATTTTCATATACTTATTCCCCCCCCCAAAAAAGCAAAAAACTACCTATAAATATTACCCTATATAGTTTTTAGCCAATAGCTGTTATTAATTATATTTTAATCTAATTTATTAAAAACAGCCTGAACCTCCTATGAAAACAAAATATTTTAGAAAATGTCAAAAAGGCAAATAAGTAGGATGTGCTGATGTTAACAATGTATTAGTCTTCAGATGGTTATCCTTCATCAGGTGGCAGGCTGGTGTTTTTTTAAGTGAGATTGTATCAAGTGGGATCTTATGAAACTCTGAAAGAATGTATTCTAGTTTAAAATTCTTTCACCGTTAGACATCCTGTCAAGAGTGTTTTTCCATACTGATGATTAAAGATATATGCAGATTACACCTCAAACACAAAGATTAAAATAAAGGACACAGTTCCACCCACAGTTGAAGACTTTAAAATGGTATTGATTTCAGTGGGAAAGGTTTAAGCTTGTCCTTAATTCTTCCACTAGAATTTGTTTCCTGCCTTTCTTCTGAAACAGTGTGAAAGAGCATATGTAGTGTAATTTTCCCTCTCTTTATAACTGGAAAGATGTTAGGACCAAACAGATTTAGAATAAAATAGAAAAAAAGAAGTCTTCTTACTTAGCCTAAAAATTGCTTGTGTATTTTGAAAGCAAATATATTTAGAAATGTATCTTTAAATAACAATTTAAATGCAATTTCCACCCCTAAGTGTCTGGGCTAGAATAGACTTACGGGTGAATACATATGAAAATGATATGGATTAGAAATAGACTAGTTCATACATCTGTAGACAAATGTGTGCTTCCAATACAACCATGACCCTGGAATTCAGACAAGGGAGCAGGGGGAATCAATCAGAGGAGTTACACGGAAAATAGTTAAGCATGCAACTGTCTACCTGCTGATTCTCTACTAAAAATACATGTATTTCTGAATATGGTATCAAATTCTGTTTTTTCAAATGTAGCAATACTGCTATATGTTTGGAATCAGCGTGTGCTAAACTGGTATATATGCTCTTCCCTGTTCACTAATCTTTCTAGAGGACTAATACAAGTTTTTTTTCTATCATCATCATCATCATCATCATCATCATCAATTTTATCCATTCCAAGACTCAAAGCAGTTGATAAAAGTGAAAACAGATTTAAATCTCATGTCATAAAAAATTAAAAATATAACTAAACTAAAAATAAGTTTAAAACAAAAGAATTGAAAAGGAAACAATAAAGAAACAGCGTCATGCATTCTGAAAGGCCCTTTCTCTTAAAGCTGGAGTAGAACTGTCTCCTCCCCCTCCATCCTGTGCACCCTGCCGTGACACCTCAAAACTGGCTTTGAGAATTTTCTAGTCCTCCAGACCCAGTTTGAGGGTCATAGTTTGTGAAGGCTATAACAGGGAGGGGACCCTTGATTTTTATTTATGCTCTTCTACCAGCAGACACCCACTGTTGGGTATTGCCCACTCTTCCTCTTACTAGGAATGTGCAGAGCTGGGTGTCAAAGTCATTGACTCTGGACTGGTATACTATTTTAATCATCCCATACAATCACTTACGCCTGTTATTTTATTTTATTTTATTTTAATTTGATCAATGCATTTCTCATCATTTGATGCACTGAGTGTGCCTATCAAATTGCTATTTTCAGTGCTATGACCATAAATAGAAGACATGCCCGTAACCCTTAAAGTAGGTAAAAAAACAACAACAAAAAACCCAGATGTGACAAACAAAATGTAGATACAACTGGACAAATAGAAATATGGGTCATGTACAAATGATAATGTTCAGTACTGTAAACTTACAGAATAGGTCAGCATCTGGTTATCACTTGCATAAGAAGTATAAGGAAATTGTCAAGCAATGGGATTGGAACAGATGATGGCATCTCAGCCTCAGGCAACCATATATTCAAATCATCTTTGAAACAGCTGCATCCTACTGCGATGAGTTTTAGTTTGTATCCACATGGCAATAGTTACAGACAGGTAATGGACATAGTAGGTAACCTTATCCATGGTACTGATAAAACATAGATTCCATTTTTTTCTGACAAAGCTATGTGGAGGAATAACAGTGTTGTAACTATATGATTTGCTTGCATTTTTATCTGCCCAGATAATTAGGACATGCAGCTCCGAGTTTAAAAGCATTCTCGTCCTTGTCCTTGAGGTTTCATGAGCTTGGCATCTACGATATTATACATGTCTCCTCTCTTCCACATGCCATCTAAGTAACCCCCAATCTCAAGCAATACTGCTGAGACAATGAGCATGCTTGAAAAAAAAAATCTTCCAGTGAGATTCCCTTCCAAGGCCACTGAAGGATGATACAATATCATAACCAGTTAACACATGGAAGTACTTATGCATAGCTCTTGAAAAACTCATGGCAATTGCATGTAATAAATATGATCTTGTTACCTAGCTATTACAGAGACCGTGTATATTAGTAAGTAGCTGTGCTGGTCATACAGCAAAATATAACTACATCCAAAATCCAAAAAGCAGCAATACCTTTACTATTGGGCCAATCAAACATGCACAACGCACATTATGCACGGCTTTGAGGCTCTACTGGCCTGTTTAGCAAGCAAAGGTGTTTTTGTTGTTGTCAGTTAAGATGATCTGGGAAGATATTAGTTCAGGCAAGAGGTCACTCCTCTCTTTGGCCACGTGAACACTGGGAGACAAAGAGTAATAAAACCTAGGCAATAAAATTACAACTCCATAAACAACAGAAAAAAGTAACTTCCCTTGAAGCCTAGGCTGTTTCTATCCTGAACATTTCTATCACTTTGCAAGAGGAGATGCAGAACATCTGCTTGCATGGAGACAATTTACTCATCAACTCTTTCAGGTACCTTCAATGCATCACATTTTTCCTGAAGACAGGGATTGCCACTGCTAATTGATCATCTTTTGTTGGGCTCAGTGATGCTACTAGCCAAACCATAATGCTGCTACATCACCAAGGCATCAAAATGAAAGAGAGAGAGAGCACCTTTATTTTCGTACAAAGCTGTGGATTGATTCCACACCTTCAATAAATGGGCATCAAGACCATTGATTAACGTAAAAACAAAACTGACAGATTTCCCCATATGTTCTTGAGGCAAACACACGGATAGTCTTTTTAAATATATATAGACGTGTTTGTGTGGGCAACTGTCCCAGACATCTGAGCCCTGCATACAGAAAGATGAGAATATCTGCAAAAATAAAGGAACAGGTTTCACACATACCTGTTACTGTGTATGATTGTGAAACATACTTGTGTCAAGCAGCAATTAAGAGCAGGTAATTTTCACTGTGTCTCATAAGAACTAAGAGAGTAGACTGGGGGATGTACAGCACTCTCTCCACTGAAGCATCACTAAGCCAGCAACCATTCATTGCCAGTGGGCATTTACCTCTGTTCTTAATGCCTAACCTAGCAGAAGGAATGGATCTGGAGAAGCAATCACAGCCAGCAATCATTTTCATCCATCTGTGAACAAAAAGGGCAGAATTAAAGGATTGGTTACAATGTATTTTTCTTCAATTATAGTGGCTTATAGGGGAGGGAGGGTCACTGAGCACTAGAATGGGAAGACTCATGCCAATTTTTAAACATGGATCACATTAAACACAGTTTTTGACAGGTTTACATTTTGTAGGCAAGCATACACCTAAGGTGAAATCCTAGACATCTGCACTCATGCTGTTATTGGCTCTCATGAGCATAATGCACAGAAACAACAATCTTTAAGGGAAAAGAAAAACAAGGACAAATTACAAAGGGCAGAGGCTATTTTCAGCTATACTGATCCTACAGTTGCCTGCAGGGATCTGAGTTTGTTTCTAGCTGCTCAGGAAGCTTGAGAGATTTGCTCACACAATTTCCCCCCCTTACACCTCAGAGCTGCACATCTGTTAGAGTTGGGGGGGGGAGATCTAGTATTCTCTTTGAACTTCTTCCACGTTCTATTGCCCGCTGTGATCCATAATTAACACCCAAACTGTATTAACTCCTTGACGCCGGAGATTCAGCTGTGTCAAATGTCCAGAATAGAATGGACCACGAACAGAGGAAGGGGAGGGAAGCTCACCTGCCTCGGAGCAAAACTCCTGCCATTAGCCAGATATTTCTTTCTCCAAATCCCAAAGCTAGTCCTGGTTCACACTTTCTTTCTCAGTCACCATGAATCCCGTCAGCTTAGCAATCTGTATTTGTGCAGCATTTATTTACTGTTGTTTCTTACCAGGCCATCAAGGACCCAGTACTGAACAGTGTTGTCAGGTTCTTACATAACACCAAAAATATGATACTGATCAGTACACAGGATTCTGAAAATGGTATCATCTATTTAGTTCAAAGGGTCTTTAGGTGGTACCATGAGCTGTCTTATACAGTCTGCAGAATTAGGTGGCAAAGACTCTTATAAACTGAATTGGTTCATAATTCAGGGTAGCTAAGAACTGTTTACCAGTTCAGAGATGCATTTCCACCCCAAGGAAGATAGAAGAAATGTGGGGGACAGAATCTGGAGGTGTTGAAAGACACAGGGACAAGGATGTGGTTTCATCTATAATCTGATTTGCATCCAAAGGACTTATACCTAGCCAAATGCAATTGAAACTAGATCCGTGTGTGTGCAGATTTAGAGAAAGAAAATAAAACATTTTCTACATAAGGTTCTCTATTTCCTTGTTTGATAGAACAAAACATAGGAACATGTCCTTTTGAGCAATTCAAATGTAGATTGTTTTCAAACTCTGGAATAGCTAATCTACCAGTTTGAACTTCTGTGTTACAAAAGGAGATGGTAAGGTTGGAGTGCATTTGATACTCTGAGCTATTATTCTTCATTCACATTGTGATTTGAACAATTATTCTTAGTCTGTACTCAAGAAGCATTTTGCTACATTTATTTGTTTGTATCTTAAATGTTGTAGTTTTACAATAGTTGATTGCCTGCTTTTATCATAGTGAAATATCTTTTATATCCTTTTCCATTTACAAAATGTTTAATGCCAAGAATCATTACAACAAAAGATCATCCAAGTACATTCAGATCTCAGTATAGACAAATGATCTTTGAAAGAAGCAATATTAAGAGAAGCTTGAAAATTAAACATATGTGCCATTATAAACCTTTTCAGTTCTTACTGTAAACATGCTGTCTAAATATTCTTCAGAAATTTACTACTAAGTTTCATATAACTACTTTTAACCTACATATGGTAGTCTAATTGATACTCTTCTGCAACTCTCATGTTGATAGACTTGTTTCCTTCCCCACTTGCGGCAGAATGAGGATACATGAGACGGTAGCATTGGAACATAAGAAGCCCTTGCGAGTTGTAGAGAGGGAAACATAGCAAAGGGTCATCAAAAACTGCTTGCTTCTGTTGAATAGTGGATATCTTCTCCATCTTGCAAAAAGACATAATTTGCTTCACTTTTGCAGGTGTGATGGCATTCATCTTTCTGCAAAGGATTGCAACTTTTTTCGCAAACAAGCAGGTAGGGACAATAAATAAAACTCAAACTGGTGTCCACTTACAGCAGAATGGGTAGAGTATATAACCTGTAAATTCTCTTATTTATGTGGTGAGGATGTTGTTGATGATGATATCCACTCTTTTTTTTCGCTCAGTCTGGGTCTCAAGATGACTTAGAAAAGTTAAAACAGATATAGCTTTAAAAAAACAACAACCAAATAATAATAAAAAAGTTTAAAATATAATAAAGCTAATAATTGACTTAAAAGAAGTTAAAGGGATGGCTATGGAAAGGAAAACAACTAATAAACAGTGCAGCACATTCTGAAAGGCCTCTTTCCCCACAGCAATCAACCCTCAAAGGCCTGATACACCCAACTGGAAAATGTCCTTGGGGCAGTGTGTGTGTTTGTGTGTGTAGTCAATTCAGTAAACATGATTAGCATTGTGAGGCATCTGAAAAGTGGAGAGTCTTTAGCACATTCTACCCTTTACTACCAGCCAGCTAATGAAGATAGACAGAAGCCTTTAGACTCACTAAGTTTGTTGAACAATGGCCAGCAAGGATAGGTTGAAACGGGCAGGTTTTCCCTCAGCCCACCTTCATGATTGGCAGCAAATGAAAGCCCAGCTTGGCTTCTGGGTGATCTGATATTTAAGCCAGGCTAGACATGTCCACACTTACACCAGAGAATGTAATGGAAGTTTTTGGGGACAAACATTCATTGCAGATCCATGATGTTAATTAATCAGGTGGTTCTTTAAACAAATAATTGTCTCTGTTTTCATTCTGGACAATTCCATGCTTTACCTTTGGAGGATGAAGACTCTTCATTTGGGTACCTGATATTCATTTATATTTTTGTCCCTTTATTTGAGCTCACAGTGGCAGCAGTTATTCTTAATAAAAGAGGATTTGTGTACTATATGGTATTATATGGTGTATGGTGTATATCATGTAAATAAATAAACTATGTGTTAAGTACATACTTTCCACAGGAACTTGTGTGATCATACTTCACTGTTGAGATACAAAAAGATCCTCTTGCTTGAAATGCAAAAGTGTTCTAAAGTTGCTTGTCTTATACTTTGTAGAAATGTAATTCTTCACTAACTTTCCTTCGAAGGCTGGATGGCAGTACGTGTGAAAGGGATCTAGCAGTCTTAATAGACCACAAGAGGAACGTGAGTCAGCAGTGTGATGCAGCAGCCAAGAAAGCCAATGCAATTCTCGGCTGCATCAATAGGAGTATGGTGTCTAGATTGAGGGAGGTACTGGTACCACTCTACTCTGCTTTGGTTAGACCTCATCTTGAATACTGTGTCCAGTTCTGGGCACCCCAATTCAAGAAGGACATGGTCAAGCTGGAGCAAGTCCAGAGGAGGGCGACCAAAATGGTGAAGGGCCTGGAAGCCAAGCCCTATGAGGATAGACTTAGAGAGCTGGGTATGTTCAGTCTGCAGAAGAGAAGATTAAGAGGGGACATGATAGCTATGTTTAAATATTTGAAGGGATGCCATGTAGAGGAGGGAGAGGGCTTGTTTTCTGCTGCTCCAGAGACCAGGACAAGGAGCAATGGATTCAAGCTGCAGGAAAGGAGATTCCACCTGAACCTCAGGAAGAACTTCCTGACAGTCAGGGCTGTCCGGCAGTGGAATATGCTGCCTCGGAGTGTAGTGGAGTCTCCTTCCTTGGAGGTTTTTAAGCAGAGGCTGGATGGCCATCTGTCAGGAGTGCTTTGAGGGTGTTCCTGCATGGCAGGAGGTTGGACTGGATGGCCCGTGTGGTCTCTTCCAACTCTACATTTCTATGATTCTATGATTCTATGATTCTATGAAGCAATGGATAATGTTAGCAATTTTCTTTCTTCTGCTTTTCAAAAGCCACTCAGTTTTGAAGTCTTTTTGTATTTCAGGAGTTATTCTGTGTGAAGTTTTCACATAGTTGTTTTATGCAGAAAACACCATTTTCTACTTGGGAAACATTTGTTTGTGTGTTTGTTCAAAAAAAATGCTCTCTCTTATGCAGAAAATGCTGTTTTCTATGCAAAACAACTATATGCAAATTTTGTGCAGAATAAGCCCAAAACATCAAAAATCTCAGCAGTCCAGGATTCTTCTCATCAGGGTCACTTGACAATTAAAAGGCAAGCTTTTTGCCATTCCTCTAATACGTTTCTATAACTTTTCCATCCTTAATACTTAGTAATGGGAAGAGTTGACATGAAGGGGAGTATTTTTAGTAGTTGCCAGAGATGCCTGTACAGACAGAAGGAAAATCTTAGAAGTAGAAGTAAACTGTCTGCCAGAAAACTGGAAGAGAAGGAATTGCTTGGTACTTTTTCTGTCATAAAGAATGTAAGAGGAAAGGGGTCAGGAAATGGGGTGAAATGAGAAGTAAATCTGTAAATCTAGTCTTGTTCAGCCACTAGCTACCCAGTTTGAATCAACACATAAAACAGAGACCATCTAGCCTCACCAATTTCACTGAATCTTTTCCCATGTGAAAAATAACAAATCTGAAAAGATATTCCTGTCCATATGAGATTTCACATGAACAAGGATGCTGGAAAATAAGGGTTCTTTGCTGTGTTCAGAAATTCTCCAAATGAACAGGATATTATCCTCTTCAGACGTTTAGCTTTCCATCCAGCTAAAAGCAGAAAGCTTTTAGCTTTCCATCCACATAGTGATAAAGGGGTCAGAGCTACATGCTCTGCTTTTTCCTATTGGTTAAAATTGGATAAGTAACCCCCAAAGAAAGCTTCTGATTCAAGGTTAATCTTTTACCAGGATAGACATTGGTGTGTTGGTGCTAGAAGAGGCAGATGTGGAAAGGGGAAGGGAGACCAATGGAATACCAGCTCGGATGTTTATGACTGATTCCATGTCAGACAAAGACTTGCTAAGTCAGATAAACCAAATAAAATCTTTAACCACAAAAATGTTTATTTTAAGAATAGGTACGGTTTGCATATTCAGGTTCCTCACTTGATGTGTTGCCACATGAGAACTCAGCATTTGCTGCTGAACATGTTAACAATTACATGTGAACCATTTAATGTGAACCATTAAAAACATCACATCTATGATGATGTGGGGTGATAGAAAAAGTTCAGTCTGTGGCCTGTTCTCACGTGCAAGTCATTAATGCTAATTTTTCCCTCACTGCTAAATCTTCACTCTGATATTTATCAAGGAGAAAGGAAAGAGGTTACTTCTTCCCCAATTGAAACGGTAAGTCTTCTGTGCTGTTTGCAGCAATTTGTGGTTTTTGCTTGTGCTACTACTCTAGTATTATTTTGAGGGATAAGTGGTCTCCATGTTTCCTGCAGTTCTTACACAGATCATACAGGAAAGATGAAGACCTCCTAGTGCTGCATAGCCAATCACTAACTGAAAAGAAATGTAGTCAATGTATTCCCCTTACCTTAAACTGATACTGAGAGGGTGGTGAGAAACTGAGATGGAACATCTCTTAAGTTGAGGCAAATATGCTGCATCAGAAAGAGGACTACTTCTTGCCTTGCTATGCAGCAACTTCATTCAGTGCAACACAAGAAGAGGGGCATCAGAGTATTCTTCCAAATGTTGGTATGTTCTGACTTAATTTGATTAATTCAATGTGCACATTCAGATGCACATGCAAATATGTGCCACTTTGAACCAACTGCTCACATATAACTTGATTGAGGCTGGAGAACACCGATCTGTTTCCTTCAGCTTTTCCCTTTCCCTTGAACATTATTGTCCCTCCTGCTCAAACTTTTCCACAAATGAAGTGATTGTTGGGAATTAGAGTTTTCCAGAGTGTTAGCCCTTTTTGGGAAAAATACAAAAGGCAAAACTGTTAGGAATCAGCCTTCTTTTATCGGAGTAGCAGATAAAGCATGCCTCAATCTCAAGTTGCTTCCTTGAACTGAAACAAATAAACAAGGCAGGTAGTTCAAGGTTACAAACTTAGAAAAAGTTTACTAATGGCTTTTACATTTACATATGCATAGAGAATGTACATCCCAACTAGCTAATGAAAAGATTAGGTTAGTGTGGGCCATTTCCACACTACACTGTTACAGTGGTATTATTCCATTTTCAGCATCCTGAGGAATTCTGGGGTTTGTAGTTTACTGAAGCTAAACTGCTCTCTGACTGAGAATTCTAAATGCCCCCTATAAACTGCAAACCACGGGATTCCATAGGATGTTGAAAGTGGAATAATACCACTATAACAGTGTCATGCATAAATGGCTGTAGTAGATTCATTCTTAGCTCACCATCTCATTGATGGAAAAGCAAAACATGGTCGAAGGAAAGGAGAGGATGAAGAATGGAATGGCAATGGAAGTGAAGATATGTAGAGACTGAAATGGGGGGAGTCACATGTTCTTGTTACCTGAAATACACAGAAGGTGTTTATGACCATGCATTTCAATGGATAAGAAGAGCAAATGGACATGCTTTAGTTGAGAAAAACAGAAGGGTTTCACATGCATGAAATTCTGTCCTGTCTAAATCCCAACTGCTCTAACAGCAAGAGGGATGGAAAGAGAATTTTCCAACAGTGATGTTAAGATAAGCACAAAAATGTTTCTGTTTTTATAATCCTCCTCTGTTGTCATAATCCTCCAAATTCTATTGCTTAAATGATGATAAATGTAGACCAAATATACTGCAGCAGTGAATCAGTCGTCTATTTGTGAAATCTACAATTGTGGCCATTTCCGCACATGGCGAGAGAATCGCTCCCTGCCACTACTCACGGGATCTTATGTGGGTCTGGTCCGGTCCAGGGTGAGGAGGAGCAGTGCGTGATCGTAGATCTGCACTGCTCTGTTGTCCAAAATGGCAGCTTGCAGTTGGTCGTGGGTCTCGACCAACCGCTGAAGTTCGCCAGCCTAAAACCTGCCCTCCTCAGATTGCAGGCTTGCATTGGTATGAGCCTGCGAAACTGCGTCGGAGAGCAGGCACGCAATGGCACGTGCCGGCATTTTAAAAGACTTGAAAAACCAGGTTTTTCAAAAACACGATTGAGGACCACTTGGGGTCACTTCAGAGCAGACTGAGTTGTGGATCTATGGTAAGTAGTCCAGACCCAGTCCGCTCCAAGGTGCAGACATCCTCCGTGGAGGATGCACTGCACTGTTTTATTTACACTGTGTGGAAATGGCCTGAGCCAAATATCAAACAAATCTGTTTCTTTAGCTGCCTGGTTTTCTGGAGCTTGAAGTAACATTACATAGCCTTAATACTACCTCTAAATTGGAAGTTTGGTGGTAGTGGGTTCCATCATTGAATCCTACCACTTTTATGTGATGGAATTCAGGATAGAATATATCTGTTAGGACTCCAAAGTGTATTTCCTACTGAGGCACTGAGCAGAATTAATCTTCAGGAAGAGGTCAAATATGTCTAATTTAAAGAGTTCTCACATGCAGAAAATAAGTGATGATTTTTTTCATACACTCTCCTCTGTCAACAGAAGCACCCTGCAACCTGTTTGTCAAGGGCACAACCCACAAGACAGGTATGCTAGACTCACTGATATTAATGTGAGTTGCACAATCCAGATTACACAAGAAATGTTCTTGGTAGATTGTGCTTCTACCATCCTGGTTCATTTATAACAGTGCTGCATAAGACATGACAACGACAAGGTTATTTTCTCTTCTCAACGAAGATCAATTTAGTACCTTGCACCAGAGTTCTCTGTGCTTGATCAGCACCTGCTTCAGAAAGCCATTGATTGCTAAGGATGCCTTTTAAGGATGAAGAAAATGCTCTTTTCAAACACACTTTGCATTGATTAGAAGAAAGTGTTTTCCCCCTTTTCTTCTTCACAGTGCATAGAAGAAAAGACATTAATAAAGATTAAGGACAGTGGTATGTCATTGTAGGTCAGACTTTAAGCTGAATTAATGTAGCCTAATCTATGCCCTAGTGTGGAACGCAATAAAGAAAATATGCTTCCACGTTAAGGGTAGTAAGTAAGGATGGATGAATCTGTCAGTTTTATTTTCTTCCACATCTGGATTTTCTTACATTTCAAGATCTTTGCATCCCGTTCATGAAGATATTTCACTTCATTTAAAGATGAACAGAACAAACTACTTAACTGTGCAAGCTCAATTCAATAAATTCCACAATTACACTTAACACAGAGAGATGTATCTGTCTCCCATGTCTCCCTCCATTTTGCTCGTGTCGAAGGAACCCTAGGACATGTAAGTTCTTGATAGGATATCCCAAATCAAATTAATGAAAATAAATCTCTCTGTCTCATCATCTCCTATAGTCCTAGTTTGGCTGCCACAAGCACATTATTCTACAGAATGGCTTAGGCTGACATGAACTGCTTGAGATAGCCTTCAGATAGGCTTTAGCACATTTTGGCTAGACTCACTCCAAGTTTTCTGCTTTAACTGCCATCTCAGTTATTTCATTGCTCCCAGCTCCTTAGAGAACCAGGGGTCTGGCTTAGCTCTACTCTGTGAGAAGGGGCTCCTAGGAGTGATTATGTCCACTGCCATGATAATTTCTCCATTGCAGATATTCTGCCTTTGACAGAATTGCCTGTTAAATCAGCAAGAAACTCCACAAGAACCATCAGGAAACTATGTGGATCCATAAGTCTCTCAGGTTGGCCCATCTTAGTAGGCCTGTCATCTTGCAGGGGCTCTGAGTCCCAAGTCTAGAACTCATTAAGAAGTGTTCTGCCCATGAGAATAGAACAGTAGAAACATCCTGTATTTCCAAATCACCCCATCCAGTAGAGAAAGCAAGGTCTAGAGTGTGCCCAAGAGCATGAATCAGGCGAGGTATGACTTGGGACAGACCCACGGTTGTCATGGTAGACACAAAACCCTGAGCTATTCCTGACAGAGGTCAGTGTGGATGTTGAAGTCCCCCAGCATCACAAGTCCAATGCAACCTCTGAGACTACTCTGGCTACTTCATGAAGTGAGACTATTGAACATCAGAGTGGGAGGCACACCAACAGACATACTCCTTCACCTTCAAATAGACATACTCAAACCTTGCAGACTGAGGGCACTTGGACAGTGGGACAGCATCATTAAGGAATGCTGCAACTCCACCTTTCCACCAACTCCCAAGTCTTACCTGCTGCTGCACAGAGACTTCTGGTGGACAAAGCTGAGATAGATTACATGCCTCCCCCCCCCCAGCTCATCCACCTCTCCCTCGTCCATGCTGGTATGTTCATGCAAGATCAAATTCTGAATCACAGATATTTTGCAGTTCACCAACCTGGCCTTATGCTGCAGCATTTTAAACATGGAGGGCTGGCGCCATGGCTGTCCAGGCTATTTGGATAAGGAGACAGTTTGGGGATGACTAACACTGTAATGTGCACTCCACCACAAGGCAGCACAACTGTCTTTCATTTCCATATCTCTGTCTCCCCTCTGTATAACTTTGATAGCTGTTCCCTGAGCACCTTTTCTCTCCCTTAGTTGACAGCGCATCTACCATCCCCACGAAAATGCCAGTGGTTTATCTTGTCAGGGAAATGTTCAGGCAGCCTGTTCTTTTCTGTAAAGCAGCAGCAGGACAGTCTCTCAACTTCATGCCACCCCAGAAGTAATTCCCTGAAAAGGTGACTTCCCTTGGTGTTAGACCCACCTGCTGAGGACCTGCCCTCCCAGTAATCCCATTTATATCCCCCAGCCCAAGTAGCTAACCCAATCCAACTGGGGAATGTGCTGGTGACTGTTGGCTGGGCCTCAGATCAGCAAAGAGGCATCATGTAAAGGAGTCTCAGAGTTAAGGAAGATGTGGCAGATGGTACAAACAGCAGCTAGTAAGCTTCCTCTCCTTCACTCACAGATGGTCTTCTCTCTCTCTCTCTCTCTCTCTCTCTCTCTCTCTCTCTCTCTCTCCAGGGATGCTGTTTATCATTGGGAGCTATTCAGATCCTATGCATATCCTGTGCTCAAATAGCCATAATGCCTAGCAGCAGGGATGAAAAGAACATTAAAAAATAATTTAAAAATAGACTTCTCAAGTGTCAGAAAACTCTGAGAAGGAGAATCGAGGAGAGTCTTGGAAGTTTGGGACTTATTCTGTATTGCAGAGCTTTCCAAACAGTGTGCTGTGACATGTTAGTGTGTCACCTGAAGTGTGTAGGTGTGTCGCTTACAATCTTGGAAATGTATGTTATTATTTATAAATCATATATTTTTAAAAATATGTGAAAGGTTTTCATGAGATAATATTGTCTTCCCATACTTTTTGTTATTACAATTTATGTATATGTCTATATCTCTTATAAGGGGTTAGTTTAACCTCTGGTTTGCTAGTAAAACTGAATTACTGTGCCGTGAAATGATGCACGTCTAAAAAGTGTGTCACCAACATGAAAAGTTTGGAAAGCTCTGCTGTATTGTAAAATAAATCAATACATTTCCTGCAGAGAAGACATTGTTTTCTGTACTGCAAATAACATTTCTGTGTAGAAATACTGTTTTCTATGCAAGCTATGTGTTTTCTGCATAGAAGTGTGAAAGACCATATTTCCCTACATAAGCCAGAGTGAGCTTTAAGATTTACTGGGGGAGGATCTCTTGGCTTTCTGTTGGTCCCACCATCAGATGGCCATCTGTTGGGAGTGCTTTGAGGGTGTTCCTGCATGGCAGGGGGTTGGACTGGATGCCCCGTGTGGTCTCTTCCAACTCTACATTTCTATGATTCTATAATTCTATGATTCTATGATTCTTTGCAGGCACCATCTTTGAGGACTCAGGAGAGAGCCTTCTCCATGGCTGTTCCCAGGTTGTGGAACTCCTTTCCATGGGAGGTCTAGTTGCCCCCCTCCCTACTTTCCCTGTGCCAGCAGGTAAAGACCTTTCTTCCATCCATGCACCCCCATCAGGCCTGTGAAATGTAATTATTCAGAAGTGATGCATGTATGAAGAAGTGCACTGTATTTCTAATCTTTTATTAGTAATGATATTTTAAATGTGTTTCTAACTGTTTTTGACTTTTTCAATATATTTAATAAGGTTTTAGCTTATTAGAAGTCACCTTGGATTCCATTCCAGGAGAAAGGTGAGGTATAAAGTCAACAGATAGATAGATAAATAGATAATTATTTTCTTTGCAGCAAGTGACATTTGCAAACCAGTCTTGTGTGCAGTTTTGTGTGCAGAAAATGCCATTTTCAGGGCATTGTGTGTGGAAAATGCCATTTTCAGGGCAGAAAGTACCTTTTTTTTTTAACAGAATAAACTCTGAACTGCAAATAGTCTTCAAAAACTGTTCAGTTTCTAATGACTTTCTCACAGCGAGGGAAAAAAAAATAGTAAAATCACTTGTTCTTGCCTTCAAGAACAAAATTTCAAGGAGTTGCATATCTCCTCAGCATATCTCTCACTTAACTTATTTTTCATTGGTGCAGAAATATTAAAAGGTTTTTGTGCTCTTGTTACTTTCTTGCCAAGACTAGCCAAAAGAAAGTTCACTGCTGTAACCATTTCCAGTCTTTCTTGTATGATCCCGTTCTCTGTTCCCTCTTGGGGGTGAAAGTCAGTGAGCAGATCTAGCATTGCTGCTGCCCCTGAAAATCATTGTAAGTAGTTATTATACACATTTTAAAGGGTGTTCAGCATCAATTGTGACTCCTTGGAGCATGTTTACCTCTCTCTACCTGATTTGCAAGTTGTATGACTCTTTGAAATACATGGCTCCAAAGCTTGATGATGTTACTTTTTGCACTATGACACTCAGAATCTCCCAGCTAGGAATTATCATAAAAAAGAAAGAAAGAAAGAAAGAAAGAAAGAAAGAAAGAAAGAAAGAAAGAAAGAAAGAAAGAAAGAAAGACCTTCTTTGTATCCTTTGCAATGGACTGATTTTGGAAGACTGACTTTGCAGTACACTTTATGTAACACTGCTTTTTCAACCTCAATGAGAGGTTTGTGACTCTGATGCCAGTGGTATGTGTGGATGTCAGTGGTGTGTGTTTGTTTGTGAGTGCATGCACACATTATGTTTTAGTCCCAACTTTAGAAGAGCTAGACAAGGTGTTCAACTTGTTCTCAATGTAGGTTCAGCACCATGGATAATTCCTTTAAAACCAAGAGTGAATTATCTGCCCCACTGAAAACAGAACTGTCAACCTCAACAAGACAATTTGAGTTATGCTTGGCCTATCCAGAGATGGACTGCAGTCAAATATCTCTTTGGAAAAGTGAGGTGAACTGTTCCATTCTACCTTCAACCATGAACCAATGTTTGATGGAACCTGGGATGGAAGCACATTCAACTAAATTTGTGATAAATGCACTGGCTTCCAGTTTGCTTCAAGCCAATGATCTACTGAAGTGCTGATTTTTTCAGACCTTTAAAACTGCTCAGAGCTTGAGACTTCCAAACATCAGGAAGGTCCCGTTCCTGCACAAATCCCTAATACTGTTAAGGAAATCACCTTGGATAGAGATAGGAAATCTGTACCTCTTCAGAGCTTCCACCCTCTCTGATTATTGCTTATGCTAGCTAGATGTGACATAGTTCTGAGCTCACCAACATCTGAAGGGTCACATGTTGTGTGCTGTGAACAGGGGAGTTGCTAATGATGATACTCTTCCCTTTTGACTTTTAAGACCCTTTCCTCTCAAAAGGTTTTAGCTGACAAATAAATTAGTGAAGAAGAGAAGTGCTGGTGGGTCATTGATATGCGTTGCTCTTTGGGACATTCATCCATGCTTTTATTTTCACCACAGCTGCTTTCTAGTCAATTGGTTTTAAATATAATCTAAGCCTACAGCTCGGCATCCCTTGTTCTTCTTAACAGAAAAAGAAGGTGCAAAATGTACAGCATTTTGGAATTACTGCAGTAAGAGGACCATGACTGGAGAATTTTCCTCATTTTTCTGGAAATCCAGCTGCTATTCTTGATCTCAGTTCCCCCATGTATAATTATGTACTTCTGCAATTCTTTTCTCCTAAGCCAATGCAGCCAATACAGGCTATATCTTTCACTGGTATTTTAGCCAATGGGAGTTGGAAGCAGCTTCTTACATGCTTAGGCTTCATTCATTTCCAAACATCTAATTAGAAAAGCCACAAAACCATCCTTCCAGTTCTCCTGCAGTATAATCTGCAGCTTGTTCAAAGACCAACAATCCTGTGAAAACACAGCACCAACCTAGGCTGGATTGTCCAAAGACAAAGAGCGCTGAATATTCATTTTTAGGGTAGGCAGTGAGAACAACTTAACAGATATGTGGTGAAGAGGTTTCAGCAGTTTCATATATATATATATATCTCAATCAAAGACGACCTGTATGTGGAAACTATTATAGATGTAGATGAGCATGTACATATCCACGCTGTGATGCACATCTGAATTGTCGGGATGTGCTTCTTCTCATAGGTTAAATGGGCATGATCATTCAAAGGCACTAGCTGTTGTATGTAATGAGAGATGACTATGAACTATGGATTATTTGTGTGCATCTTTTAAAACTCTGTTACGCATGATAGTATGTATATGCATATACATGCATACATACTGTTATGTGCCTTCAAGTTGACTGTCCCACTTCTGGTGGTCCCATTGTAGGATTTTCTTAGTAAGATTTATGGATAAGGGGTTTGCCATTGGGTTTCCCTTTTGTGATTAAAATGGAATGCTGCGTTTGAAAGGATGATATGTTCTGACAGCCTTTATAAAACACGGTCTGGATTATTTTAGATGTGGCACTGAAAATCTGTGGATGCATTGCCACCTAGGACCCTATAGTGGTGTACTTGTGCCAGCTGCTGTTCATACTAAATCTCAAAGTTTCTGCTTATTTCCACTTCTGGTATACAGTGTAAGCACAAAGCATAACAGAAGCTGTTGATCTGGATGAAACTTACTCCCTGAGGAGCAAACTTCAGATGCTCACCTAAAGTGAATAAAGAAAGGAATTGCTTTTCAGTGTGTAAACTATGTCTAAATAGACATTGTAGGGACATTGACTGTACTAGCTCATCTACTATGAGGAAATGCCATGGATGATTGTTTCTTTATGAACAGATGCAAGTGGGGATGCCAGATGTTTAAAATTTATCCTTCTCAGTCAGGTGACTAGGCACATTCTTTGAAGGTATAGAATTAATTAAGTTTAGAGATGTTGAGATGTCTACACAGACAGACTATCTTCTTGTTATAAGGGAGCCCAGCATGTCTCTTCATACAGGATATGGGCTAGTTGTTCATAAGTAGTTAATGTTAGAAGTGTGCACCCGGAAAGCACAGTAGAAGAATTTCTCATGAGGATGGGACAAAGGATAATTCAGCCTCCTCCTCCTCCTCCTCCTCTAGAAGAGTGCAAATGTCCTCCATGACATCGAAGGAAATGATCTAGCATGTTACTGCAGAGATCCCATTTCTGTGCTTGCTAGTGATATGTAGAAAACCTGACAGATTTTTTCCTTGCCTTTGTAGAACATTCAAATGAGGCCCTTCTTTCCACCCTCCCCTGAGACAACTATAGAGCATCTGTCAGTTGTGCTCCCACTACTTGAACTGGATGATAAAGTGCAGCATTGACAATGAGTTGATCAATCTCCTACACAAATCTATACAATGTCTGTTTGGAACCGGCAGGTCATTCCAGATGAATTACATGCCATCAATCAGCCACCTCTGGTATTCTGCTGCATCTCTGTGCCTGTGATGTTAATGAATAAGGCAGCACCACCATTCTCCTGGTAACTTTCATTGCTTGAGGAGTAATGGAGCTATCATGGGCACATGTGCCTGGCAAAATAAAATGAATAAGTAACCCATTTCCTTTTTCTTGGACAGCTATATTCTGCAGCAGAAATTGTGGGGAAGTGCCTGCCATTACCCAGAGTTTATTTATTATACACGTCATAGTTGTTATCTTGTACTGCAAGTACATGAAATAGTTTGGGCAAGACTGAGACAAAGTTATGAATTTTAAAACTCTCTTGAGTTCAATGGACATGTTATATATGAGTTTATTGCTCTTCCAGGATTGTCTCAAGAGGAAGGTAAAGATTTCTGGATCTTCAATTTCATGGAAATTCATTTTCTGGAACTTCAAGACAGGGAAGGTAACCAGTGTGGCACCATTTTCAGTGAGATGGAGAATCCTTATAAGGTTTGTCTCATAAGAAACTGCCCTTATAACCAGTCTGATAATTATCGAACATCAGTAGAGGCCTGCTGGAGCAAATCTACATTCTCTTCTCACATTGACCTATCAGACATCTCTGGAAAAAAAACTCAGGCAGGATATGTATGTGATAGCACCCATCAGCTAATATCTCTCAAAAACTAGCATGCTGAGTCATTCTTCTATAATACTGCAGACACATACAGCTATGAGGACTGGCAGCCATTTGGTTTCCTTGTTCTTCATTCTTCGTGTGTTTGTCAAATTCCCTTCTAAAACCATCTATACTACTGGTCCTTTGAACACCTTGAACTAACAGATTCCCCATGAGCTTTGTGATTATGAGTTTATGAAAAAAAAATACATTATCTGTATTAAATGTCCTCTGATAGGGAACTTAACTTGTGGATCACAGTGTGAAAAGAATTCTCAGTTAGATAAAGCTTTGTTCTTTTCCATCATATTTCTTCTGTTCTTAGGCAAGAAATAATAATGATAGCCTCAAAGCACCTTGTGACAGAAAGAGTTCTTTCCTGGACTAGATTGTTAAGCCTGTTTTAGAGGAACTTGGAACTGTAGACTTGAAGGTGAACCTGTCTTGAAGGGATTTTCTGGGGCTGAGTGTGTGTGACGTGCCCAAGATCAGCCACTAGGTTTCCACGGCTGAACAGGGAACTGAACCTTGGTCTTCAGAGTCATAGGCCCTTTTCACATGTCGGGGGAGAAACGGGCGAAAACGCCCCAAAACCCCAGCCGGGTAAGTCCGTCACCGCGTGGACCAGCGCGAGCTCGCTGCTCCACACTCCTCCGGCGTCGCAGATGGCAGCTTCCGGTTGGTGGACGCCCTCCACTAACTGGAGAAGCTCGCCAGCTGGAAGCCCGCCCCCGGCAGATCTGCAGGCACGCACTTGTGCGCGCCTGCAGATCCACTTTAGAGCCGGGCAACGGAGCGGCACGGGGCTGCGCTCTCCATGCTTTTTAAAAACCTCTAAAAAGAGGTTTTTAAAAAACACGCAGCCCGGCTGGTTCTGGCCGCTCCTGAGTGGATTCTGGTGTGAAACTACGAAAAGTAGTCCACGCCAGTCCACTCTACAGTGTAGACGACCTCCGTGAGAGGTCGCTCTACACCGTTCCCCCCCACACATGTGAAAAGGGCCATAGTCAAACCACTACACCATGCCAAGTCTGCTCAAGCAGTACCCTATTATTAAGGACTTTTCTGTTTGCCTAATAATTCACTTGTATGCCATTTGCTCTTATCCTAACTCATCCCCAGTTAGCTCTCAAATATTAATTCAGGGGTTTAAACCTTTGTTTTGGCAAGATTTTGACTCTAGCATGGCAAGTGGACAGTTGTGGTCCAAAAATGTAACTTTTCCAGAGTCTGGTTAATAATATCAATATGTACAAGCCCAGGAACTGGATACGTCATTACATCATCTCGCTAGCTTTAAGGAAACTTCTTTGTTCACCTTTAGGAAACTCTGAGTATATGCACTAAGATTAATAAAGTACTCTGTGTGTGCGTGTGTGTGTGTGTGTGTGCATGTGCATTCAAGTCACGTGTCATGGCAAACCCACGGACATGGATTTAATATGGTTTTCTTAGGCAAGGAATACTGAGAGGTGGTTTTGAGATTTCCTTCCTCTTAAATATAGCTCACAGCACCTGGTAGTTGTGGGCTGTCTCCCATCCAGTTATTAACCACAGCTGACCCTGCTTAGCTTCCAAGATCAGACTGTGCTCACCTTGAATAAAAGTGTTTGAGGTTTTTCCTTAAATTCATGAATGAGGAGTTAATGATTACAAAGTTTTTAGCAGTGCAATGTGGTATTGCAGAAGGAGCTCATCAAGGAAAATAACTTTCTTCTTAAGCCAGTAAAATAAGGAACAGCCATTTTTTAAATGTTATAATTAGATGGAAAAAGTGATACATTTTTAGAAGACTGCAAACTATCTGAACTTTTTTTTTTTACAGTAAACATATACTTGATGAGTGTCTCTACATTAGAGATGGAAAGAATTTTTGAAAGTACGCAAAAAAGCATGGTTGGAAAGTAGTTTCAAGAAACCCTGGCGAGGAGAATCCTTGATGGATGAGAATCTTTTCAATTCGAGAGTTATTCTTCATGAATCATGCATGTGTTTTTGTACAGAAAATAAGATTTTAACTTGAATGAACTTTAAATCTAGTTTTCCGCAGCAATGTTTTCTGCACAGAAATGCTATTTTCTGTCCAGGAAATGTCATTTTCTGTGCAAAAACCCACAAACATTTTTTACACAACTGCGTAAACTGCTAATAGTTTTTTTTTTATAACTGTACATTTTCAGTGATGTTCTCGCATGGAACAGAAAAATAACAGCATTATATAATCTTGCCTGCCAGAATGAAATATATTCTCTACTCTGCACAGGGTTGGACCTACCATTAAGTGGAGTGAGGTGCTGGGAGGGGCAGTGAACCAATCTGCTGGAGGAGAGAAATGATGTTCCGTGCATCATCTGCCCTGAATCCAATGAAGTAGTCTGCCATCATCAGAAAGCTCAGTTACACTGTAAGTGTTAGAATAAGATTCTAGTACCAATCTGCTTGCTTCTGTACATGCAATGGATGGGGGAAGAATCTTTTTTTTTAATCTTCCCCTTGTTCTTTTTTTTGTTTGTTTGTTTTGTTTCAGGCAGCAGGATATCTCAGGCCAATGCTATTGGTATTATTTTTGAAACTTTGCTGTTAAACTAAGGCAGATAAAAATGGGAAAAGAGGCTGAGTATTGGCATAAGCAAATACTGGAATTCACAATGCCTTAAAGGGGGAACAGGGAAAAATTATGACACACAGTGAATGATTTTTTCATTTATCCTTTTGTGATACATTTAACTTCTAACCATTAGTAGATCTGATCACATGATCCTTTAGGAAATTATATTCCCAATCCCTCTATGTGTGCAGAGAACTTTCTTTAAAGAACACTAGGTCTGAGTTTCCCTCCTTAAACAGCTGATGGATATTATATCACTTTTTAAAGTGGGCTCTGTATGGAATGCCCAAGCTCAAAGATCAGAATTCTTGGCCCTCAGAGGTTTTTGAACTGCATCTCCTAGCAGTACCTAGCCAGCACAGCTAGTGGTGAGGAATGTTGGGCGCTGCAGTTCAAGGGTGGCTAAAATCCACACATTTCTTAGCAGTTGAATTAAAGATAGAAACTGCATACGTTTCTCTATGGAACTCTGAACCAGACCCACTAGAGAGAAAGATGGATGAATTTTATCCCATAACGTTCTGTTTCTTGAGTCTTTCATGGCTTACCTGTGCCCAGTCTGCCTGTATTCCAATTCTCTATAGAGGATTTCTCTAATTAATTTAAGAAAAGGTCTGTGTGTAGTTTGCTCCTGCCACAGCTGTTCCATTCATTCACAGAATTTTGAAGTATGTGTATGTGTATTGCCTCTGGCTAAGCTAAGCACACAAGCAACTGTATGTAGTGAAATTCTGTGCAATTTTTGTTGTTTGTATACATCTGATCATCTGCATAAGGATATCATCATTCTCTTGCTTTAGTTAATGGAAGTAATATGTGTGTTTGAATGTGGATAAGGGTTCGCTTCCTTACTGTCTCTGGCAAAGCACACATTAGTGTGTTCTACTGGAAGCTGCATCTTGCCAGTTACATCTGGAAATGCAAAATATTCCTAGCTGGTTTTAAACTGTTTATCATCTCTGCTTCTCACACACAGTTTTGACTCAGCATGACAGGGGGGATGTGACCTGCCTTCCAGGTTCTGGAGAGATTGGCATATTTCAGCTCTGCAGCTACGGGCAGCTTAATGTGTACATCATTAAAATGGTTTGTTGGCTATGCAGTTGAGAGCGCAATCTCCTAACTGCTAAGATTGCCAAAGGCCAGCTGAGCTGACACAAGGTCAGATGACGCTGTTCTGAATTCCACCTGCTTCCAGTCTGGGATTGCTAGAAATTTCTTAAAACTTCCTTCATCCTGATCTATCTCTGCACCAGCATTGGAGCTGTCTCCCTAGGCTGGAGACTCCTCTCTTGCCTGTGCCCCTCTCTGCTCCTATTTGAGATCTTCATCCAGAGGATCTTAACCAACAGAGCCATTCTGTCACTTATCCTCTACTGCTTTCATGTGTTACTCCCAGGAACATTTCTGGCCCTATAGTGGCAGGGGAAGAACTTCCTGGCTACAAGAAGCCATTCTTTTACAACATTTTTTTAAAAATGAAAATAAGCCAAACAAAGCCTTCATTATTGTAAATTTACTGATTTCTCTTCGCTGCAAATCTGTTGCCTCACAAGAACATCCACCTCAGCCTTCAGGTCTTTTGAATTGTTTTTTCCCTTTCTCTCTCAAAATAAACCTCTAGCCTAAGTTTAATAATGAAATGCCTACTGGTATAAGCGTAATTTAAGTATAATTTAAAAGTAGAAAGTGAGGACCTTGGTGGCCCTCTGTAGTAAGGAAAGCAGGAGATGAATCTCCATGTGCTTATTGATGGTCTATATTTTATTCTTTAAATATTCTTTAAATATTATTTAAAGAATAATATTCTTTCTTTATTTTAAAGAATAAAATATAGACCATCAATAAGCACATAGAGACTCGTCTCCTCCTTTGTGCATAGATTAAAATATATGCTTTTCAATACCTGTTCTTGGTTTCCTCTCTAGCAAGGAATTCTACAGCTGTGGTGTCTCCACCAAGAACTTTTGTGGAAATACTGTATTTGTTGGTGTATAAGATGCACCTGCGTATAATGTGCACCCCATTTATATACTGGCAAATACTATTTGCTGGTGTATAAGACACACTGGTGTATAAGATGCACCCCATTTTCAAACAGTATTCTTCAGGAAAAGTGAATTTTATATGCCAGCAAATACAGTAATTTAGTTTGGCTTTGGAGAGGCATATGCACTCTAGAGACAGAAGTAGCATGTTCGTTTCGCCAAAAGACAAAACAGAATCAGTGTCATTCTCATGTTCTTCTAAAAAAGTTACAGTTTTGAATTTTTTAAAAATTAATCTCTATCTTTTGGTTTATATTATAGAAAATAGTCATTTCCATTTAACAACAGAAACAGAACACAAACTCACACTTCCTGTTTCCTAGCACCAAGTAAAACTACTCAAAGTTCTGAATTGTTACATGTAATGTTCTAGTTGTTTCTCCAATGAGTTGTCATCATTCTGTCCGTATAACACCTTAGCGTGAATGCTGGGTAGTGGTTCTCGGCTACCATGTCACTAAAACTATTATTTAAAAAAATCCTTTTTTTAAAAAAAGAGAAAAATATGCCCAAATGGACAACGTCCTATACTATGCTCGTTAAAAAAATAATGTTTGGGAAATGACAGATAAATGTTACTTGTTACCTTCCTTCTCAATACAATATCATTAATGTTATAAACAAGGGAAAGTGAATGCCGCTAGTCTCAACACCCCCCTCCCCAAATTATGTGATCTTATTTTAAAGACAGCTTTGAAATGTGGCATCTAATTGGCTGTTTTCCTGGTAATACATTTTCTCTTTCCATGGCATGACTACTGAAGTATTAGAATTTTACCTTCTGGTCTGGTGAATTAAATCTGCCATCTATTTTTTCCTCTGCAAGCTTCATAATTTTAGCTTGTTCTTCTTGTTGTTGTGTGCCTTCAAGTCATTTCCAACCTACAGTAAGTATAAGGTAAACTAATCATGGGGGTTTCTTAGCAAGATTTGCTCAGAGGGTATTTACCTTTGCCATTCTCTGGGGCTGAGAGAGTGTGACTTGTTCAAGGTCACCCAGCAGTTTTACATGGCTGAGCTGGGATTCAAACCATGATCTCCAGAGTCATAGTCCAATGATCAAACCACTACACTGTGCTGGCTCTTTCTCACCGCCAGCAGCTGTATGCAAAAGTTAGGTACAACATCATCCTCCCAGTTCTAGGAATATTATCTCTATCTGGATTGAACTCATCCGCTGTGGATGGGTGAGAGTTTTACTTGGTTTATTTTGACAAAGAACTTACCAAAATGCATAGATTTCTTCATAAACCTAGCAGAAAGAACTCAACATTTTAAATTTAAAAAATGGAAATATGAGCGAAAGTAAAATTTATGAATTTATCCATGTTTATCCTCAATGGCTGACACCAGCCTCAGGTTTAGTCTCATAAAACCATGAACAGGTTGCAGTTTTGCTCTCCATACCACTTCACTGCATGTATTAACTGCCAAGATAAATGTTTGTTATATTCTTGATACTCATCTACTGTGAATCTACTGTTTTCCCTCCAGGATCTCAATTTGACAGGCTTTTCTTCCAACCTGGTTTCTGATCACTGTGCTGCATCCACAGGTCAGCGCTGCAAATGTAAGACATCCTCTAGAAATTTCCAGCTCTGAATTCCTTGTTCCTTTCCAGTGTTTTGTTTGCTTCCCTCAAACAGCCTTGTTTGGGGAAAGTGTGATAGAGGAGCAATTGTTTGGGTCTCCCAATTAGTCCAGCCTTTGCTTTGGCCATAAACTTTATGCCACCCCCTCTTTGCAGCCTAATGAAACAAAGCTAGACTTATATAACTCTTCAAGATTTCTCTAAAAATGGGTAATAAGAATTTTTTCTAAAATTAAAAAAGTGGATGGAAAAGTTTTTAAAAGGATGAAAAGAATACAGTTTTGCAGAGAGTGTAATGATGACAGCACCATTTATAACAAGGACCATTAAAATTTATAAAAAGCTATTTTTAATATAGGGTATAAATACATTTCTCAGGCAGAGCTACGAAATTTATAACATTTTTATTGTCACCAGAGGACCTTCTTGGTGTTCTGCTCCCCTCCACTGTCTGCCCTCCATCGTAAATCACTGTGTGGTTAATAACCTAGATTACAACTACCAGTTGCATTTACAGAATTAAATATTGACTATGTGAAAATGTTATTACATTTTTACTGATCAGAAGACCACAAAACAGCCCTGCAGGACATGTAGCCGGACCGAAATATCAGTGTAATTTTTGTTAGAAACAGTTATGAGATTCTCAGTAACAAGGAAGACCAGAGACTGTGGATAACAAACTTCTTAATTTGACAGTCAACCAGATATACCAAGCTGAACAAGAGCTATTAGAACATATTTTCCCTTATAAGAAAACTTTTTAAGCCCCTAATGTAGGAAAAATATTGTTTTAAAAGAGGTTGATTCATTGTTAGCTAAGGACTGTGAAATGCACTTTATTTTGTTTGTCCCAAACATATTGCCAGCCAATTTGATTGCACGATAACAACATCTAATAGTGCAGGTGAGAGGCTTTATAGTGGGGGGGTTGCAATAGCACCATTTTCGGCTACAAGCTGAAAATGAAATAGTGCACGATCGGCGCCTGCCGGCCCTGGCAGTATTGCATGCTTGCAAGGACATCGTCTGAAATGCCCCTCGCAATCAGATGACGCTCCAGAGGCCCTTTCGCATGGCAAACGTCATGTGAAAAGGGCCTTGCTGTGGGAGATGATAATAGGTACAACTTTTTGCAGAAGGACATGAAATTTTGAGATGTGGTAGCCCCTTCAGAGCAAATAATTCCTGCCAAATCCCAAACTTGTAGTTTTTTTGGAGGGGCACATGTTGGTTCAAGCCACTTTTAAATTTCCTTTTTTAAAGAAGACATTTCTAAAGCATGCACAGTCAATTGAGTACAGAATCCTGCTTCTGCACTCTAATAAGAGACTTAGACCATTTCTACACTGTTATAGTTATTCCATTGTCAACATCCTATGGACTCGTGGGCTTTGCAGTTTAGGGAGGGGCATTTAGAATTCTCAGCCAGAGAGCTCTTTGGCGTCAGTAAACTACACACCCCAGAATCCCACAGGATGTTGAAAGTAGAATAATAGCACTATAATAGTGTAGGGAGGAAATGGCCCTAGATTTTTCAGAGAGAGGGGCACTGCGTGAATATGTGAATCAGCTTTCATCTCTTTCACACATGTTGTGGCTGAATACTTCCATGTCATACAAAGGTATGTATCAAACCACAACACACATGAGATAGACAGTGGGTGATTCACACTTCCCTAAATTCAGCTAAAATTATGACCCGCAGGAACGATCTGAGAATACAGGGATACATAATGGGAATGTTAGAATATGTTCACAATGTTATCAGAGAGATGGACTGTCAGTAGGGTTTAGTTTCAAGGAGAAACTTCTGAGTCTGGGGAGTCTGAGGGCTGTCAAACCTTCTTTGTGGGGCCACATGCACCCCAGGGCCATATTTTGCCCATCCTTGACTTAGGGGCTCTAGCACAGGGCCCTCAATACTAGCAGAACTGTGCCCATCTGGAAAGGTACCTTACTTTTATTGATATTTTCCTCTTGTGTGTCTGGCTGTGCTATGAATGAGTATCAGCCACAAAGAAAGAGAGAGAGAGAGCATGCTTAGGCCATTTCCTCACTAGACTGTTATAGTGCTATTATTCCACTTTCAATATCCTGTGAAATTCTGTGGTATGTAGTTTACTGAGGTCAAAGAGTTCTCTGGCTGAGAATTCTAAACTGCAAATGCCAGGATTCCATAGGAGGTTGAAAGCAGAATAATAGCACTGTAACTGTGTAGGGAAGAAATGGCCTAGGAGATGGAAAAATCTATATCCTAGAGTTCAGGGTATAGGTATGAAAATGGTTATTGCCTGTCTGAGGTGCGAGGAAGAAAGAGAAAATGTTCAGGCAAGTCCACACACCACACACTGAGCTGACAGTGAATATAAAACATGATTGAGTCTATTAATCTGTCATGTGGTCTTCCTCTTTCCCTACTGCATTCTATCTTGCCAAGCATTGCTGTAATATCTCCACATTTCCTAGCTGAAAATGCAGTTAACTTGAAAGGCAGACCAGGGAACTGGGATTCAGCTTGTGTCAGATGGGGTTATGCACCCCCTGAAATTTCAGGCACATGGCTTAGGTGTGCTCCTGGACTTCAACCCTGAGCCTGGATGCCCAAGTTTTGGAAGTGGACAGGAATGCATTTGCAGAGTGAACGCTAAAGCACCAGCTGTACCCATTGCTGGAGAAAGCAGGCTATGGTGTCTCTTGCCTTGGTTACCACCTGTATAGATGAGTGCATCAGTCTGTGAAGGCTGCCTTTGGAAAATATCGTGGGTCTAAAATGCTATGCCCACACTGCTGACAGGGAACATATGACTCCCTTGTTGAACCAGCTTCACTGGCTCCCGGTTTGTTTCTGGGCAAATTCAAAGTGCTATTAGTCACCTATAGGGTACTGGAAATGGCCTATATGGCTTAAGTCCAGACTTAGGGTTAACTCCCTACATATCCCACCCAAGGGTTACGATCCTCAGGAGTGGCATTCTCTTGGTCTCACCACTGTCACAGGCCTGTCTGGTGAGGATATGAGAGAGAACCTTCTGAGTAGTTGCTCGCAGGCTGTGGAACTCTCTTGCATGGGGAGTGAGGCTGCCCTCCTCTCTGTTCTCCTTTCACCAGCAAGCAAAGACCTTTTTATTCAAACAGCATGTTGAGTGTCCTTTTTGTGGCAGAAAGGGATGCAGTCTGTCTTTATCCTTGATGTTATCTTTTAAAATAATTTTATACAAACATATTACATTTTATGCGATACCATTTTTAATTGTGTTTTAACATTTTAATCAGCAAGCTTTTAGCTTTATCTTGTTTTAGCCATCCTGTAAGCTGCCCTGCATCTCATGTCAGGAAAAAGGTGGGATAAATAAAATAAGTCATAGGCCCGTTCTGCACCAGGCAATTTGAACAGGGCAGTGCGTCCTCTCATGGAGGTCGTCTGCACCTTGGAGCGGACTAGGAGTGGACTACTTATTGGAGATCCGCACCTCACTCCGTTCCAAAACAATCCCATGTGGTCCTCCAGCATGTTTTCTAAAGACCACAAAAAACAGGCCTTTATTTTCCTGGAACACGCCATTGCATTCCTGCTCCCTTGTGCAGATTCGCAGGCTCACACCAATGCAAACCTGCAATCTGCAGAGGGTGGGCTTTAGGCGTGGCGAGCTTCAGCGGTTGGTCAGGACCCACAACCAACCGGAAGCCACCATTTTGGAAGCCGAAACCGTCATTTTGGAAGCCGGAGCAGTCTGGGTCTACAGACCTTGCACTGCTCTCATTCGCCCTGGACCAAGGAGGAGCCCTGCAGAAGCGCTTCAGGGACAGTCCGCATTGCTTCGGACCCCAGAAGAAGTGGTAGGTAACGGCACGGAGCGATTCCCTTGCCTCGTGCAGAAAGGACCATTCACAACACAGCAAATTTGGATTAGAACTAATAAATATATTGTCTTGGTTACCTTCTTGGAGGGGTCTACCTTTGGAACCCTAAGAAAGGTTAAGATCCTAAAATACTTTCTTAAAAAATATTTGAATTTTACATCACTCTTACAGATTACCTTTTTGAAAAACTGCATGGAAAGCACATGCTGTGCCACTGAACTGGAGTCTTCACCTGTAGTTCACCTGACAGTGTTAACCAAATTATCATTTCTGCTCAATAGTGGATCAGCCTATGTATTTTCTTCTTTCTTCTTGTGTTCTTGCATAGGTATGAAAATGGTTCATCCCCTGAACTTGTCCTTCCTTCTTCTCAGTAGTACTTAAATGAAGTATATAATTCTCTGTAGCCTGTCCTCTTCCCAGCTTCAGTGATCTTTAACTGCCTCTGTTGTCTTGGACTGGAATTGCTAAAGATTTGTTATCACTCAAGACAAGCTGTGGTGTCTGTTTTGCAGATGCAACTGCAAGTCGACATGAAATGGAGCATCTGTCCAGTACCAAAAATCCACACATGCATTTTTTGCACTAGCTGTACACTCCATCTGGGGTTGACTTGCAGTTGCATGTGCGAATGGTCCATCAGAACTGTAGCACTATGAATAGGTATTTTATATCATGTCACACCACTGTCACAAAATGCTTCAAAATGAATGGTCACATTCAGCTGTCCCTTTGTTAACAAGAATTATAAAATTATACACTTGGATGTTTTTGCCCCCCAAAAAAGGGTGAACGTGAACACACACTTGAGCCTGCACCAGATGAGTACATTCCCCTCCAGGTTTGACTCTGATCTGGGGACTTCAAACTCTTGCTCGTTTTTATTCCCCATCTTGTCCCAATTCTGTCTGCGTTTTTGAGCACTGTTTCTTTTTCATTTGAGACTTTCATCTGTTATGCTTGGAGGACCAAAATAAATAAATAAATAAATAAATAAATAAATAAATAAATATATGTATTTTATATGTGTAGACCTAAGAAAAAAATAGCTGCCATAGCTGAATATGCAAGAGAGCTGAAATTAGGGTGATTGCATTTTGTTGAGCATTATTATTATTATTATTATTATTATTATTATTATTATTATTATTATTATTTTCAAACAGTATACTTCTTTTTGCTTGAGACTCTGAGAAAAAAAACTTGTGCATAAAAGGAAAAGAAAGTATATTTTTCTGTTGGTCTGGGTTCTAAACTTCAGTGAAGTTGGATGAGAGAGCCAACATGTCATATAGTTTGAGTGTTGGACTAGGAATCTGGGAGACCAGGTTCAAATCCACACTCATCAATGGAAACTCACTAGATAACCTTGGGCAATTCACACTTTCTCAGCCTCAGAGGAAAGCAAGGGCAAACTTCCTCTGAATCAACCTTGTCAAGAAAACCTTGGGATAGGGTGGCCATAAACTGGGGGCAACTTGAAGGTACACAGCAACAACGAAAGCTGGATCAATCAATAGTCCCGTGTACCTAAATATAGGATAATTGTCACCCAAATCAAATATATCCCCCACCCCAGTTGCGGGGACAATGTGTGTGTGTGTGTGTGTGTGTGTGTGTGTGTGTATCATTTATGTATATGTATGTATACAGACAGACAGACAGACAGACATATACCTATATACATATACACTGGTTTTGGGGAAGTACTGGTGGAGATAGTGTTGCTTTTTTATTGTCTGTCCTTTGACAAATTTTCCATTGCAAGCTCATGGGAAGCAAGAATGTGTCACCTTATGATTGGTATAAAAGCATTCACAGTGATGCCACTATATAATCAATAGTAATGGATCCTGTGTAGACACTCTTGTTTAGTAAATTCAATATTTTCATAGTCCATGGCGACTGAATTCTGTAAGACTGAAGTTAGTTATCCTCATGTATTAAATACACAAGTCTGGATACTATGATTTCAGAGATTGTTGTGACTGGCAAACTTGTCTCCTTATCTTACACTCCTCCCCCTCTCTAAATCCTATCACAGATGCTAGTATTTTCACTGGATTTAAACACCATTGGACAGATACTACAGCAGAATTAGGAAGAGAAAGGGAAGTTTTCTGAGATGGAATAGGTTGTTCTCAATCTTTGCTTTCTTTTCTGCAGTCACATCACTGAAGACTTCATAGTGCTATGACTCATATTAGACTGGTAGAAATGCCAATGAAATACAATTGGCAGCAGAAAACACAGGGCAGCATCTGGAGCCAATGTGGTGATGAGAAGATCTGCATACTCTAAACTAAGAGAAGGTTTTATAAGTAAATTAGCACGTGCACGCACACACAGACACACACACGCTATTCTAAGTATGTAATACTTACTCTGAAAAGTCTTCAAAGAGTTTTTTTGGGGAAAATATTTTTGTTCATTTTACTACTTACAATTATATCCCACCATTCCTTCAAACTAAGGCAAAGCACATGGCTCTGTTTATCTACTTTATCCTTACAATAACCATGCAAGGTATATGAAGCTGAAAAGAAGTAACTGAAGCATCCAATGACTTTCATGGCTAGATATAGTTAGATTGACAAATGGAATTCCTTGAATGAATGAATGAATGAATTTGAGCTCATGGCAGCCATTCGTTTCTGTGGGAGAAGTAAGCTCCCTGCCCCATTGTAATCCCTGTGTTTGTGGCACTAAGCCCAAATTTGCCCCTCTCCGTTGTGTTTTGCATTTCACCATATTTATTTTCTCCTGTGGATCATAAGAGGATCTGTTAGGATGTGGGTGAGTTTTTATTTGCACTAGAATATCGTTTCCTCTCCTCCCCAAAATACAAAATACAATAGTGTCCAGATTTTATTTATTTCCTGGCAATTTTGCTTAGTGAAACCCTTATGGCACAATATACTGTACCAAATTAAAGTCATCATTAATGTAATAAATGAATAATAATATATATGAGAGAGACAGAGGGAAAGAGGGAGCAAGCATATACTTCTTCAGTTTAAAACATGGCAGCTAAGGTAATCAACAACTCCTTTTTAGACTACAATCCATTTACATAGAATGCACCATGGCAGTGAATGTACATGAGACTGAGCTGTGGTACTTGTTCATCATTCAGGAGGGTTTGGGCTTTATATATTTAATTCAGTTTTCTAACTGTCTAAAATTTTGCTTACCTAATGAAACTCAAAATTCTTTTTCGTTAATTGCAGTCATTGGTTTATACCATGTAGTTCATTCAAATAAGTTTTTTTTAAAAAAAAAAAATCCAAATAGTTACTTGTTTGGGGGACTTACAGTTTGTTTCCCTAGCACAATCTCTTCCTTTGGTTTTTCTTTCTTTGGTAAAGCTTTCAGAGTCGATATTGGTGACAGGAGACTGAATGTATAAAGCACAATAGGTGTACAGTATAATATAATCTATGCACTCTTCCTGCAGAATTCTAATGGCTCTGAGCTAAGGGAAATTTACTCCATCCCTATAGGACTTAAAGGAAGGCATTTATTTCATTCAGAGAATTCACTGACTTCCAATCGTTGTGGTGGTAAGGACTCTCAGCTTTGAATGGGACCTTTTATTATGAAGGAAGAAAGCGCAAATACAGCACTGGGGGAAAATTTGAGAGTCCAGACTTGAGTGCCTAGCAACTTCTTGCCATCTCTCATTTTTTCCCAGTCCCCTTCTAACTGAAACCTTTCCGTCCATCTTTAATGGATTGGGTTAATATAAACCCTCAGCACTACCAGTGCTTGTGTGACCCCCATAATAGAACTATTGTGTGTGAACCCCTCCACTTCTTGTGTTTCCTTATTTAGGAATGTGTCACTCTGAGCAGTTCAAAAGTGTGAGTAAATGCAAAAAAAGCCACAATCACTTCATTAATGATTTGTAAACAGAATATCCAGTACTGACACCACCTGCACAGGCTTTCAAAAGAAAATATACACATACACTGTACTTGTTGAGATCCTGTGTGGAAACAGTGTCATTTCATTCTGCCAAGTACATAATTGCTTCAATTAACACTTTTAAGCTCCTGCTAAATAGTGGCAGTTCAAGGAAAAGAGTTTCTCTTTCTCATATGAAATAGCCAAAATACCCAAAGAAACAGAGGGATATTGGCAAAGAAAGAAAGAAAGAAAGAAAGAAAGAAAGAAAGAAAGAAAGAAAGAAAGAAAGAAGGAAAGAAAGAAGGAAAGAAGGAAAGAAAGAAAGAAGGAAAGAAAGGAAGGAAGGAAGGAAGGGAGGGAGATTTTCCCCAATGTTTGACACAGAATGACACATAAACACAGGTCAGCCTGATCATGGCAGGTGGCAAGATGAGAATAAAAAGATCTATGAAAGCCCCGATAAAAAGTTCGCTCAACGTTTCAAAATAGCAGCAAAAGTGTTTATAGTTTGAGTTTGCTGTTGCTGTAGGCCTCATTAGAGCAAGCCTTTGTTTTCTGCTTTTCAAACACTACATATTATGACAGCTAGAAACGGCTTACCAGCCACACGCTGTCATCTCGGCCTGCCAAGAAACCATGTAATCATTCTTAGAGTTTGAAGGTGGGTAGCTACCACTGGCTTTGTGAAGATGTCAAAAAGGAAAGAAAAGGGGGGGGGCCTCTAAAACTGTTGTGCATAAATATAGTTCCAACTACAAGGCATTTTTTAAAAAGATATTTTTAAACAGGCTTCTGCAAATCTTATTGTGAATGTATAATTCTTTAGGTAATAAGGACGAACATATTGCCTCTCTCTGTGACGTTTAGTCCATACTACCTAAAAGTAGTAGTCAAACAAGGTAGCACCGATCTGATATTTCACCTTTGACCTCTTGAGCAGAAGCTTACAAACTGAAATAGGAAACCTGCTCCCTGAATCTCCTTGGCTAAAGAGGTACAGAGCAGTGCTGTCTTGACTGAGGTATGTAAAATTGGGACAACTGATTATTATGTTTCAGAGACAGGAAGACTAGGTCCCATCATCTATCCAAGGGTTACTGTTTTGCAGCTTATACCCTGCAGATGAACTCTAATATCTCCTTCATTGAGGATTACAAACTATGAAAGAGCTGCAGAAGGTGTAAAGGGTATGGAGGATCAAACCCCAGCACCCATTGCGAAATAGCTTTATGATATGAAACCTATCACCTTATCAATTTGCTGCGTGCAACACAAGCACTGCAAGTTGTATTCCACCTGGTCTGTGGAGCAATATGTGAAAAACTTAAGGGGTTGTTAACAAATTTGGAAAGTACAAGTTTGTACTCCAATATATATAGCAAAAACATTGCATATTGATTGTTTTGAAACTAAATTTTATGTCTACATTTATGCAATTTATACACCTTGCAAATATTTATTTCCTTAAGACTGTTGAATTGCATCACCCTACTAGTTCTATTGGTAAACATATCTTTAGTAAAGGCTCAGCTAAGATCAACAACAGCGTGAGAAATGCTTAACCACGATATTACACTCTCAGTGGTCAGCAAAGCTTCCTAGAGAAATCCATTTTAGCAATTCAGTTGATGTTCACCAAGATGTAATTGAAGAAAAAAAATATTCTAATAGACTACCTGCTTAGGGATCAAAAAATTAATTATTTATTGTTACAAAGGAATTTCCATTTATGTTGGTAAGAAGTTCCGTGTACTTCACTGCATTGGCTGACAAGCTATAAAAAGATTGTAAGAGTGACATCATCAGACGTAACAGAAACAATGGAGTTTAATCATCATAGTTATGTCTGATGCTGCAGAATCTCAATCATAATGATATTTATTGAGAGCAGTGGCAACAGAATCAGAGGCGAGGATACAAGATGAGGGCCTGAAGATTGTGCTTTGCTCTGCATTCTGGGTTACTTTTTTGCACCAAAGTTGAGGGCATGGTCTGTTTGTAACAGTAATAGCATAATGTAGTATCGTGCTATTGTATAAAATGCAATTTTGTGTGTGTGTGTGTGTATACACACACACACACACAAATTTGCATTTTATACACACACATGCATGCACAATTTTGCATGTGTGTGTGTGTGTGTGTGTGTGTATAAAGTGTTCTGGACTAGTGAGATTTTTTTGAAGTTTGGGATTTACTCTGAAAAAATTCAAAATAAGACTTTTTTGAACAGAAAATGGATATTTTTGTGCAGAAAACAGCACTTTCTGCAGAGAAAACATATTTGTGCACATGATGTTGTTTTCTGCTACACACACACACACACACACACATACACATACAATCCACGTGCAAAATGTGTACAGAGTAGGTTCTTCACTGCAAATGGTGTTCAAAGGCTGCACAGTTTTGAAAGACTTTCTGACAATGGGAAAGAAATTGCTAAAATCTAGGGATGGGACGAATCCAGGATTTTCTGAATCCAAATCCACATCTGAATTCCTGGAAGGATCTGTGAATCCAAAAATCCCATGAATCTCAAATCTATCGAATCCTCCTTGAGGGGGGCAGGAGAAGAGTGGGGAGGGGAAGATCAGGCTCCCCGTAGCCTTCTGTCACTGGCTCAGGGAAGGATCACGCCAGGGTGGGCAGCAAAAGAGCAGGGAGCAGGAGATCCCACTCTCCGCCATTTCCTCCCGCCGGCCCAGGGGCCGATCCCAGTGGGGGCAGGTGGGAAGAGGGCTGGGAGGGTGGGATTGCGCTCTCCACTGCTTCCTCTTGCCCCTCCCCAGCCCGATCCCCATGGGGGCAGGTGGGAAATTGGTGAGAAGGGCGGGATCCCACTCTCTGCCACTTCCTCCTGCCCCTCTTGGGCCAGGGGCAGACAGAAAATCAGTGGGGAGGGCGAGATTGCGCTCACAGTCACTTCCTCCTTCCCCTACCGGCCGATCTCAGTGGAGGCAGGTGGGAAGTCACCAGGGAGGGTGGGATCGTGCTCTCCGCTGCTCCCTCCCACCCCTCCCTGGCCTAAGCCTAGCAGGGGTAGGTGGGAAATCAGCGGGGGCAGGACTGCACTCTCTGCCACTTCCTCCTGCCCCTCCTGGGCCTGCGCTCAGCAGGGGCCAGTGCGAAGAAGACAAGGAGGGTGGGATCTCACTTTCCGCTGCTTCCTTCCACCAGCCCCAGGCCCGATCCTAGCCGGGACAAGTGGGAGGAGGATGGGGAGAGCGAGATCTCACTCTCTGCCACTTCCTCCTTCAAGCTCTGGGCCTGATCTGAGATGGGACAAGCAGGAGGAGGATGGGGAGAGCGGGATTCCACTCTCTGCCACTTCCTCCCACCAGCCCCAGCTCGATCACCTCATCTGCAGGTGGGAGCAGGTGTGGATTTGAAAGATTCAATTCGCCTGCTCCCACCCAGGGATTTGGATCCATGAATCTCAAATCTTTGTCCAGGATTCGAGGATTCGCAGATTCGTTTGGCCCATCTCAACTAAAATCACTCATTACTACCTTCAAGAGAGAAATTGGCAAAGAATTACATTCCTGCTCAAGTCCTGCTGAGCCGCTGGATAACCAAAACTTTGTAGTCCCTTACTAAGTGCCACTGAAAAAGGAACAAATGGCTATTCTTTGTGGGTTGGGTGCTATTTTGCTTCTGCTTTTTGTTCTCTGGTGTTTGGAAGTACAGTAACCTCTGTTTCGCAGTCTGAAAAAACAGGCAAAAGTTTTCTAGTTTTGTGCTAGTAGCCTTCAAAACATTTTTTTTCCTAAGAAATTGCCAATCAGAAATGAACAAAATACGCAGTCATCACTAGACTTCTGAATTGATGACGTAACCAACTTCAGACATATGGGTACAGAGAGGTATGTACAAAAACAAGCCTTTAGAAATCTCTGGTTTCCAAACAAGAATCTGAAAAACATGCCTGTATTTTGGGGGGAATGGGTGAGGAGGAATTTGCATAAAACAAATGTCATATGACAAGTGAATATGATGACATATTCTGAATCTTTCAGAATAACAGGTTGAAGATAGGCTTTGCATGTGTATGTGTGTCCCCATGTGTGTGCCAGGAAACTTTAAAGTTCATTCTGGTCTGGGAAGTAAATAGGAATCTGCTTTTCCCTTAACGGTTTTGTGAACACTGTGCGTGCACAGACCATAATGGTGTTTTAAAGTAAGCATCAGGTAAAATTTCAAAAAAACAGGCTGAATGGATATGGAGTTATAATAAAAGAATAACAGTTTAAAGCACTTAATTGACATTTGTTTAATAATAGGATTATGGCACACTATATACAGAACAGTTTCTGTGTGGGTGAGTCACATACATCCACACATCACAAACAATCACACAGTGAGAAAAGTAGTGCATCTATCAGACACTAGAGAAACACAGAAAGGAAACAGAGAACACTAAACTGAAATCAAAAGCAAACCTATACCAATTGGGCCAAAAATCAGATAGGTAGGAAGGAGAAGTAATAAATAATGATTGAGCAAACAACAACTCTCAAGACAGGCTCAACAAGCCAACATGAATAACTCTAAAGCATGAAAGAATGGATGAAAGGAAAGAATGTGGGGGAAATGATTGATTAGGATAAAGAAGGAAATTGGTTTAGAAAGATAAAGAAGAAACATAGGCTATAACCCTGATAGTTTATGGGCAGTCTCATTCCCCAAGCTACTGCTTGGCTGTGGAGAGGTGTATTAATGATTTCAAGATAGGGTTGCACAGCCAGTGGCATCTGGTTCGTATTAGAGGGCCCTAGGAAATAACCCAGGCCATCTCCACACTAGATTGGTATAGTGCTATTATGCGACTTTCAACATCCCATGGAATCCTGGGGTTTGTGGTTTAGGGAGGGGCCTTTGAGGCTCCTCCCTAAACTGCAAACCCCAGGATTCCTTAGGATGTTGAAAGTGGAATAATAGCACTATTACAGTCTAGTGCAGAAATGACCCCAGTGATTAGAAGCTTTATCACAAATTGGCACCATCCAGCTCTGCCACTTGTCTCTCCCCACATTGTTTTCTTTACATTTTGAGGGAGAACTGTGACAGTGTTTGCAGAAACACTGTCTTTCCTTTCATCTCTAAATCTCCGAAATGATGCCAAAGTTTCAGGAAACGGATGAGCACATTCAAAGCTCTATGTGGCCCTAATACATTAGCTTAGTCTCCAGGATCTCTTCCCAACAGTTAGTTCTCCCTAGCTGTATCTCCTCCTCCTTCAATGGAAGGATTGGAAGAACTGAATCAAAATAATTCTATTATTTGCAGCTGTCTCTCTGTCTCTCTGTCTGCTGTCTGTCTCTCTAAAGAAAATTACAGATAATATAGTTGAATTTCAAGAGCAACATAAAGACCAAAATCCAAATGCTACTCACAATTACAGTGAATCTATTGAATCACTCGCTGAATGGTAAATCAATACTTGTATAAATTATATTGATTCAGTGTACCTACTTTAGCCAGGATTAGCAACTGGTTTTAGGCCAATAAATGGGAATGGCATTACCTATTTGGGTGTAATGAGCACATATTCTAGTTACTTTTGAAATTTATTTCTGAATGACATTTTTAGGCATTTTAGAGGCATACTGAAACGTTGCTGTGCTTGTCAGAGTATTAATCTCCTAAACTGACTTGAATGGTTTGTTGAAGAGGTTTTGAAACCAGTTGCTTTAATACATGGCACTGAAATATATTCAGATTATTTGATTAGGCCAACTGTTACCCTGATTCCTGGGGGTCCCGGGAGGGACACCTAAATGTGCTCTCAAGTTTATAAGTTGGGGAAATTAGCCAAGAGCACTGCCTAGCAATATGAGAGGCAGGGTAACGTAGCGAGATCTTGAACCCTATATTTACGGGGTCAGGCCGAGTCAAGGAGCATACAGAAGTTGAAATAATAAATGATGTTTTATTGGAACACAGTCAAACTGTGTATGCAGCACACTCACACAGATAACTAAAGAAATAAAGGTTGGAGTGCGATAGAGGGATTTTTAGAGGAGTTGATGGTTTGGGTGATACTTCACCTGTCCTGAAACCCGGTTGGAAATGGAGAAGCTGGGGAGCGTGGATCTCAGCACGTGGAGCTGAGGGGAAGGCTCGCTGGACAAAGTGACAGCAAGGCAGGATGGAAGCCAAGAGCAATCCAAGGAAGCGCTCAAAGTCAGGGGTTTTTATAAGGAGAATTGAGACCGCAGGCTAGTTCGGACTTGGGGAAAACAATGGATTTGGGGCTGGAGACAAAGCCTCCGAAAGGTCACAATTTGAATGATTGAATTATAGCCAAATTGTCAATAGGATAGCCAGTATGCAAATGCGGAGTGCTTGAGCATTGTATAGTCCAATCATCAAGCTGCCAGCGCGGGGCAGAGGATCTTTTGAAAGTTGCGTGCATACATAATTGAGGTACTTGCCTTGAGGTTTCCCAAAGCTGCGAGTCAGTTATTTCTGGCCTGCCTGTATCGTGTTGGAATATTACGGCGATTATCAGCCGAGCCTGTATGCGTGCTTGTCCAGGGGCCTCGCAAGCACGTGGAGGGGAGTGGGTATGTGAGGCCAAATTATTGATATCAATAGATATCTTTATATCCCACAAGCTCGGGCTAGCCAGGACAGTAACACAATATATCCCACTTGCCACTAAAGTTTATTCTTTGAATTGCAAATTATTGAATCCCTCAGCAGGACATGCACACTCACACAAACACACCCAGACACTGTGAACTTCGTTACAAAAGGTAGCTGGTTTCTGGCTGTAATGTACTGATTATAATTTAACCCAACTGCATGGTGATGCTTACTATGAATATTTCTGGGTATGTCACACCCTACAATCTGCATTGTATTGTTACTGTAGTTTCTAGTCTGAACTCGTGGGATATTAGATATCATTTGATATGAAGAATTTGGCCTTCATTACCCATTCCTCTCCATGTGCTTATGAGGCCCCCGGACAAGCATGCACACAGGCGCGGCCGAAAATAGCTGAATTCAAATCACAATCAAGGCAGGCCAGTAATTGCCAGACTGCAGCTTTAGGAGACCTCCAGGCAAGTACCCTTTTAAGATCACATTATGTATGCACGCTGTTTACAAAAGATCCCCTGCCCTGAGCAGGCAGCTTGATGAGCGGACTATCCAACTCTCAAGCACTCCGCGTTTGCATACTGTCTATGTTACTGACAATGCTGTCATAATTCAATCATCTAAAGTACTGACCTTTTGGAGGCTTCGTCTCCAGCCCGAAACCCGTTGTTTTCCCAGGGAACGGACTAACCTACAGGCACATTTTCCCCTATAAGAACTCCTGAGTTTGAGTGTCTCATCTGATCGCTCGTGACTTGCCTTCCGACTTGCTGCTGCTCCGTTTGACAAGCCTCCCCTCAGCCTCCACATGCTGAGAATCTACGCTCCCAAGCTTCTTTCCCTCCACCGGGCTACAGGACCAGGTGTAGTATTTCCCCAAAAATCCTCCTGAAAATCCCCTATCTATTTTCCTCTCTTTATTTCCTTAGGACTGTGTGCGTGACTGAGCAATTGTGCAGTATTTCTTAATCTCTAGTGAGTGAGTGTGTACGTTTGCTGTGACTTTATAAATAAAGGAAAACAATTATCATTTACTTCTGTTTGATTATCAACTCGGCTTGACCCCGTAGACACTGGGTAAAAGATCTTGCTACGTTGCCCTGCCTCTCGCATTGCTAACTGGTGCTCTAGCTAATTCCCATTCCCCATTATTTTGAGCACATTGAGGTGTCCCTCACAGGACCCCCAGAAATCAGGGTAACAGTGTCCTCTGATGTTCTTGTATATCCCATGTGTATATACAGCCATACAGTCATCTATCCCTTTGGTAGACTCCATCCATGCCTTCCTTGCCCAGATGGGGAGAGGGTAGCTTACAATCCACTCAAACTGGGAAAAAAGAGTGATGAAGATGGAAGGGCCAAATATGTGAGTGAGGTAATGAGTGGAAGGGATTATGTGTGTCTGTGTATACACACACAAGAGAGGGTACAGTATTGGTGAGTGAGATGACAGAGAGGTAGCACTGATGATGCCTATGTGGACTCTGACAGTTTACTTTAGAAAAAAAAATACAGCTGAAGGGCATAAAAAATTATCTTCCCATGATTTACATGCACTGTCTCTGAATAAAATCTCCTGTATTTATATTCCTTTTGAGTGTGTTTATTTAGAATTCTGCAGTTATCTATACTTTGCTACTGTTTTCAGTGTTTTTTCCCCTACAGTATTATTGTCATGCACATATTCCAATATGGTTCTTCTTGCTTAATGGGTTTTTTTTTAACATGGTAACTTTCTGCACTGAAAGTTTTTGCTTGTTCTCACACAGCAATTCAATGATTCTTTTCCTGTACCTTAAGAGTCATTGTGAATGAATTTGTTGCACTTATTTTATCAAACAGAGGAAATTGGATATGTCATCCAGTTTGTATGTGACTTGTTAATTTGCACTGTCCTTCGTGACAGAACAAAATGTATGGCTATCTATTATTTCTTATATTTCATGTGAGAGTAAAGCTGCCCAATCTGATTTCTACCTGTTACCAAGCTTAAAATGGAACAATCATGTTTAAAGGCCATATGCCTCTGCTTGCCAGTCCTATGAACAAACAGCATGGGAGAATTTATCATACCCTTATTTGTGAGTGCCCTATGGGCACTATGTGTGCACAGTTTCTACCAGAGTGCCTTTTGGAGTATGTCCAGATTCATGGTAAATGTATAAACATCTCGTTTTCCAGTTTAGAATTAGCCAGAGTACTTAAAAGAGGTATTATAGTACATTGATGAAATTCGTTAAATTTTAAAACCTGTGGTTTTCCTTTCCAGCTCTGTGTTTTGCCCAACAAGGTACTGAAAGAAAGAAAGAAAAGAAAAAAAGGGAAAGAAACCCACCTATTTGCATAATTCAGTGATAGATAGCAGACTTCTGGCCAGCAAGGACCAAAGTATAATTTTGTTGGCAACATGATTTTAGTTTAGTTACTTTGGAGATATAATTGGCACATTCTCATCGAAGGGAATTTTGTCATTCAATTCTTTAAGCTGACTCATGTCCAGCAAATAGCATGTTGCTCATACAACATTTAACCAAACACTATTTTAAAAAAAAAGACACATCACACACACAAAAATAAACCAACCACTCTGCGAAATTTCCTGGCCCATGTATGACATCACATTAGATGTGGCTCAGAATGAATTGAAACTAATTCATTCAAGCTGTGCTCAGTAAACTCAGGGTACTTGTCCATGGACCATGTACAAGTTCTCCTAGGACAATGTACACCAGGGAAAATTCATCGCCACAACAAAACTACTGTTTGTGGAGATATGCTTCTTTATTAACTTTGTTCTCAAATGTAGCAACAAGTAATTTCAGCATTTTTCTTGCCACTGCAAGAAAGTCTTCAAAAACCATGCAGTTTTTGAAGGCTATTTGCAACCCAGGACTTATTCTGTGAAGAAATCTCACATGGTTATTTTGGAAAAACAAAACAAAAAGCCCCCAGCATTTTCTGCAGAGGAATAATCAGCCTTTTTTGGATGAAAAATAGTATTTTGATGAAGAAATATTAATTTCTTTGCAGAAAGTGCTGCAATTGGGGACTTATTTGGTCTGAAATTAGCACATAGTTGATTTGCATTTTAAAAAAAACAACACACAGCATTTTCTTTGCAGGAATTAATGTTTATGCACTGAAGTATTATTTTCCATGCAGAAAAAGGCTGTTATCTATGTGGAAAATGATTTCTCTGCAAAACCAATTTTGCACAGAACAGGTCCCAACCTGCAAAGATTCTAATCAGTCCAGGTCTCTTCTCATCAGTTTCTCAACACTTAAAAAACATGTTTTTCAACCATTTTTCAACCATTTTTGAATATTCTTTCCATCTCTAATTGGTTGTGCCATGATACATACAGTAATAAATGCTTAATAGCATTTAGGTATTTAGGTGTACTCAATAACTTAGCAATAAATGTTGAAGAGTAGGGGTTCTTCAATGCATCTCAAATGAACATGTCTCCAAGAAGTATCCTTGAAGAATCCAGAAAACAGGTGGCTATATTTATCATGACCACAAATCAGTTCTAGTTAGTTTCATGCTCTTCTTTACAGCTGATGATTCAATTGCTCATTCCAGACAGACCAGAATACTTTGCGTTCAAACAGGGATAGCTCACAGGACATTGCTATGAAAGTTTACTCTTGTCCTATGAGTAGTGTAGATAACTTCTGAAGGAATAGGAAAGGGATGGCAAATGATGTAATCATCCGCACTAATCAAAAGCTCTGCCACTTTAACCCTCCAAACTTTAGGTTGTGCTCCTTCTGCAGAGCAAGTAGTTCTTACTCTTAAATGCTCTAACTTTTCAAGTCTAACAATGAATAGTGTTTCTGATTTTACTTATTATTGTAAATGTGAAGGAGGGAATCATAAAGCCAGTGAGCAGGATATGGCCACATAGTTGTAGTTTTGGGTTGCATAGTTACTCAGTGGTGTTTTTGTAAACTGTGCCCCTCCCTGATGCTGCAACCCATGAAAGAAAATATTTGCCAAGAAGGTCAGTTTCCACTCCAGGAAATGCACTCCCTGAGAACAGTAATTCTCCTCTGGACATGCACACTGTTTTGTGTGTGTGCATAAAATAGGTGGCATTTCAGACTTTTTTTTTTCCAGATTGGAAATGAAGTTGCATTTCCTTTTAAAAAAAGGAAAAGAAAAGAAAATGCTTTTGGGAAGGGGGTGTTACATTTGGACATTTGGAGGTTCACAGAGGATGCAGCTGCCCCACCGATCCCCAGAACTTGCTAACCCTTGGACTATATACTATTAGAGATTTTGGTAACACTATATTCACTGAATAGCAATAATTTTGCAGCTTCTAAGGACTCAATAAGCAGATAAATTCATAGGACTCAGGCTACTTTTAAACGTTCAGGTTCCATTAAAAAAAAAATGCTTTGCAATGCCAATAGGGGAAAATTGTATTTCTTATAACACTTTTGTGATTTTGCAGAATTTTTCTGCAAATTTTCTGCAAAATGCAGAAAAATTCTGTGGAAAAATCACCAAAAATCATCAAAAATGTGCAAAAACTTTTGCATCTTTTTTCATGTGAGAACCACCACTCCCCAAACTTTTGGAAGTTTTTGTTTTGGTATACAAGAACAATGGCCAAAATCCTGTTGGGTAGTTATGAATACATAACCCAGAGTTATGCATTTGTAACTCTTTGGTATTCATGATCCCTACATATTTCTTGTTTAGGAGATATGCAGAGACAACAAAGGTCCTTCAGCCCACACTTACTGAGCAGCACACACTGTGATCAATGGAGGTCCATTCCACTGTCAGGAAGCAGCTGACTGAGATTCCCATCACCCCTTGTGCAAGTGATCTCCAGTGTGAGGGGGAATTGTAACAGGTAATCCTCAAACGGAGAGAAGGGAACATCAGCCAGCAGCTTCCCATGTTACAGAGAATGGATCACAAATGACTGCAGCAGCTGCTTCCTGCTAAGTGGAGATTGGGAGGTTTGGGCCATGAGTCACTCTGTAACTATGATGGTAACACATCTGGAACTCCCCAACAGGATTCTGGCCGATTTGGGCAAAGTTGGCATTCATAGGCAGATGTGGGTGTCTAAAAGTACCTTTATATATGCAAACAATTCATCTAAAAATGTCCTGCTCTTTACCTCAAAAAGGTTCAGAGTTCCCAAGGCAGTAAGCTGTTCAAGTAAGAGTTATCCAGTATCAAACAGTCCAGAGTCAAGAAAGTCATAAATCAGAGTTAGGATTCCAGGAAGATATGATAGCCCAGTCTTTAAACAATCCAGGGGCCATAAATCTGATAGACACCCTTTCACAAACTGAGCTGTCAAGAAGACTGAAGCTGTATCAGCAAGGTAGCTGGTGGCTATAACTTTCCTATAGGCAGCAAGTTCAGTCAATTCCCAGATCCCAGCAGTATTTAGGTAGAATGTTCCACAGCTGTGCTCCTCTCAGTGCTTTGACTGTAGCCTCTCACTTTATCTGTGGAGAAAATCTGAGTGAGACACATGAGTCTCTGCCTTTCTCTGGGATGGGGGGGGGCTCCTCCAGTTCCTCTTTCTGCTCTGAATCTCACTGGACCCTCTCAACAGAAGGATGACTTGGCTAGCTAGCAGGCATCTGGTTTCTCTTCTGATGAAGATGAACTCTCAAGGGCAGGTGAAAAAACTTATCTCTTCAAACTTAATATGGGGGAAAGCTCACAGTGCTAGGGGGAAGGCTTCTACCCAAGGTTTTTATGCAATATGGTAGTCAAGATTGTACATTCTTCTGTAGGCAGTATCACTTGCAAACTGAACTGTTATCATCTAGTAACAGTTCTACCAGTTCATCTTCTGTTTGGGAGTCTCATTTAAAACCAAGGGCTTATTCACACGACCCAAATATAGTCTTATATTGCATTTCAACTGCTTTGGCAAGATTCTATAGAATCCTGGGCTTTGTAGTTTAGTAATGTACTAGGAGGGATGTCAGAATGAAATTTGGACATGACTCCTGCCCTTGAGTGGTTGGTAGAAGGGGAAATTCCCACAGATTTTGTTTGTTACAGGTTGCATGACAATCATCATCCACTGAAATTCCCTATTCTGCACAATCGTTGAAGCTGTCTCGAGTTTTCACTTTTGGCAATCTCAGGCACTAGAGTTCTATGGCTGAGAATTCTAAATGCACCTCCCTACACTGGCAGTCCCAGGATTCCATGGGACATTGCCATGACAATTAAAGTGCAAGATGGTTTTATAACTGTGTAGTGTGAATGGGCCTCTAGTTATAGGTGCATTTGCAAAGGATCCTTTTGGAATTCATCCTTGTGGTTATTCCTATATGCATACATAGGTGTTTGTGTATTGGCATTCATGAATTAGGGGCTGAACTAGCGTTTGCAGTTACTATTGAATATCTAATGGTACTTTTAACCTTTCTTATTAATTTTAATTAGAATGCTTTTCTATTTTGTGGTTATTGATTGTTTTCAAAGGGCATATTTTGAAAGTATTGTTTAGATCTGGCATTGCTGACACAGCTATAACCATAAAGGGCCCTGTAATTTTTTGAATGTAAAGTAAAATTTGTTATTAATTACTGCCATTAGGTTTTTATTTTGCAATAAACCAAGCTATAAGAGAACTTTAGAGGACTAATATCTCCATAAAATAAATGACCATATGGAAATAAATAGAAAAACAAGTCAAGTAATATACTGCAGCAAGATTCTACTTAGTGTGCCCACCATTATGGAAGGAGTATCAGTTAGTCTTCTTTCATAGCACCACTGCTGTATTCAGCACAGACAGAACAGGCTCTTGTCCCCACTTCTCCACTGGCTTCAGAAAAAGGGTACCAGATCCTGTCTGATCTTGGAAGCTAAGCAGGGTCAGCCCTGGTTAGCACTTGGATCGTAGATGGCAAATGAATACCAGGTACAGTAGGCCATTTTTCAGTGGACGGGAGTGGCAAAACCACTTCTAAGTGTTTCTTGCCTAAGAAAACCCTATGAAATTCATGAGGTTGCCATGAGTCAACAGGCAACTTAAAGGCACATAGACACCATGGAACAAATATTGTCTTATTAGATATTTAGAGAAAAAGGGTTTCCCTGACCATTGGGAATCTCCAATAAGGGAAATGCTAGCATGACAAGATTTTTTGTTTTTGGGAGTTCTTTTGTGCAAAATTTGCCTATGACTAGGCATATGGGTATACTCCCCCCCCCAAAAAAAAAAAAAAAAAGGAAAACACAGAATTTTCTGTATAGGACATTTGTCTTTGTGAAGAAAGGGAGCATTCTCTCTGCCGGAATCTTGATCCCCAACAAGAAGTTCCATGTGTGTGTATGTGTGTTGCCTATCATCTGGTTGTGTGACAAGCAACACCTGCTAAAGGCCTTTTCTGCAGTAGCCTTCCATCCTGGCATGGTGATGGGAGAGGAGGGAGACCGCAATGACACTTCTGCATGATGTTGTTGTGGTCCTGCTATTCTCCCATCCCCAGGCAGTGTGATCAGGGTTTTCATCATTGACAGGATTTTCCTGTCAATGACACGTGATTGCACCACTACTCCTCATTTATCTGTCCTGTGGAAGGCTCAGAAGCACCATGGTGGTGCTTCCTGCAAAGTGCAGCCTGGAAAAATACGTAGGAAAGGAAAGGAAGCGGCATGCCCATTGCACTCCCTTCTGCAGGGAGCTGATCCTATGTGGAAGGGAGCACTCTCGTTGCACTCCCTTCCTGGCAGAGCCACTGCTGGGGTTGCCACTGGAGTACAATGCAAGAAGGTAGGGTGCAGAAAGGGCCTAAGTCCCCTTTCCTATACATTCATGAAAGCTACAGGAGCCCTTTCCAGTTTTCAATCTGGCAACTCTAGCTGTGACAGTAGTCAGAAAAAACAATAGGGAATGAATCCAGCTGTTGGAACCACAATGCCTCACAAGTCAGGACAGGGAGCATCAGGTGCCCTTGATCTCATTTTTCAAAACTGCAAATAATAACATCCACTGCTTTGTGAGGATAGCCAATGAGAAGAGGACAAAAAGAAGAACAAGAGGAAGAGTAATGTAAGGGAAAAAAAGTCAGACCTCTTTGCACAAAGAACTTATAAATATATAAATTATGCTGCTGGGAAAGGAAGGTAGGGAGAGGAAAAGATAATGAGCCCACTTTGCACAGTTATGGCTTTGTGGATTGAGATCTATTTCAGCTTGGGATGAAGACTAAGGGGTTAAGCCACAGACTTTGTGGAGGAGGTATGCTTTGAGCTGCAGTTTGGAGAATAATCAACATTTTTGGAGTACTTTTCCATTCTTTTGAACAACAATTAACTATGCTTAGATTATGAGAACAGAAAGCTGCAACCATTCTACCAGGATTTTCTTTTTGACAACTTTACCTACTCTTAGGTTTTGCCAAAACCACAAATTCCTCTGGGATGATGACGAGTTATATTTGTGGGATTTCAAATTATAGTAAAAGGAAATTGCATAGTGACCCTTCTTTACACTCGAGCAATTAGCAAACCGTATAATTTTCCGTTGGAAAGGGAATGTACGTTGCCTTGGAGAAAAGAAGCAGCCTTTGGCAACTACAAATGATTCTTTTAAACTGTGCAGATTGATTTAGTTAGTAATTCATACCAACCATTACTGTATAGTCATTAAATCCTATATTAACCCCCTAATCTCCCCATCAAGTTTTAGAATGGCACATGCCAGTAAGTAACAAGATGGACTCTTTAACATAATCTAAATTCATTATTTTTTTTTTTAAAAAAACCCGTCAATATAAGTTATTTTACACAATTAGACAAAATGTGAAATTCTGTCTAAGAATATTTTCCAGTATACCTTTCAAGGCAAGTGGAAAACTGGCAACATCACTTTCCCACTGGAAAACATCACCAAGGGGCTGATTTTGGAGGTATGTATAGCAGATACTCCTATTCTTTGACCTCTCTATTGGCAAATGCATGCTGAGTGCAGATTTCCATTGTTCAGTTTAGCCATAGGCAAATCATATAAAGGAGTTAGAACGTAAAAAACTCCTTGCCCCTAGAATTGTATATCTCTTCTTCCTGTTGTATGTTTCAGCCTGTGCCTGAGATCAGACTTTTGGGTTTTGCTAGATCTGAAATAAGAGTCAATAAACTGAACAATTTTAAAAATATAAATTACAGCCATATAATAATGAGTACTATGGTTTAAGGATGTCACTGTTGTTTAAAGAATCTTCCTCTGGGGTGGGAGCAACACTAGGTCCCAACGAGACACTGTGCCTGGTGGTGTGAGAGGCCTCTGCCCTGTTGGGAGGCACCATCCATGATCTCAGTGGCTGGGTAGAGAGAGGAGAGGTGCTTGGCCTCCTGGAGCCAATGCTCCAAAGTCTAGATGATAGCACCAGATCTCTCACAGTCATGATCTCATGTATCACAGGAGTCGGACTTCCTGCAGAAGGCAACAGGTGTGAACCAGGTGATCTCTGGGCAGGGGAAGAACAAGCACCATGGAAATGTACAGTACAAGTGACATTGTGGTATACACTTCCATGGCGCTATAAGTGACATTTTCAAGATGCCCCTAGGCAAAAAAGGAAGCTGAAGTGTAAATCAAGAAACCCAAGTCCATCTTGTTACCAACCTTGTTTCCAGGAGAAATGCAAAGTTCCAGAAATAAGACTTATCTGAATTTGTTTTCCATTGGACGACAAAACACTGAGGCTTAGGGATGTGAAACTGACAAGTGGAGAGGCAATCTTTTAATAGTTGTACAGAAGAGAGGAATTTGTCAGGTGTTACTTGTTCTGCAACCAGGTAACAAGCAATGCCTGCTGAAATTCTCACCTCCACATAGGTATTAAAGATACAGGAAGCCTCTCTAGTTTTCAACCTAGCAACCCCCCAATCTGCATCTACACACACCCATACCTACAGCAATACAGTTGAATGACATATGTAGAAGAACAGTGCAAGTGGTAGCAAGCCACCTGAATACTGATATCCGATCAGATCACTTTGCCAGAGAAAGACACCCTACACTTCTGCTGCTTTGATCCTTAACCCTTGGCTCTTTCCTTCCTTTGCCTTCCTCCCGGGTCTCTTAAATTTACTTTTAAAATAGCATTAGTTGCAGTTTTGAGTGGACAGTGGGGTAGTCATGCACACATAGCCAGAAAAGAGGACAAAAGAGAGCATTTACCTGCATAAATTGTTCACGGGCCAATTGACATATATATCATGTATATTGTACAATTTACATGTATACATGTAGCAAATTTAGACATTTAGTAATTGGAATAAAGACACAATACATTGTCCCACGAGGGGAAGACTGTTCCCTGATGAATTGTGCATACCTGTTCAGCCTTCAATTCAAAGGTGAATGGTTGATAAAGAACTTTAAGATCCTTCTAGGACTCTTCCTTTTCTTAGGCCATTTCCATACCGGGCTTCTGAAATGGTGCAGAGCGACCTCTCACGGAGGTCTTCTACACCGTAGAGTGGACTGGTGTGGACTACTTTTTGTAGTTCCACACCAGAATCCACTCAGGAGCGGCCAGAACTAGCCACACTGTGTGTTTTTTAAAAACCTCTTTTTTGAGGTTTTTAAAAAGCACAGAGCGTGCAGCCCCGCGCCGCTCCGTCGCCCGGCTCCGAAGCGGATTTGCAGGTGCGCACAAGTGCATGCCTGCAGATCTTCCGGGGGCGGGCTTCCAGCTGGTGAGCTTCTCTGCTTGGTGGAGAGCCTCCACCAACCGGAAGCCACCATTTGGGACGCCGGAGGACTGCGGAGCAGTGAGCTCGCGCTGTTCCATGTAGCGACGGACTTACCCGGCTGCCGGTAAGCTCCGTTTTCGGGCGTTTTCGCCCATTCCCCCCCCTACATGTGGAAAGGGCCATAGTTGTTTATTTTTAAACTAGACTGTGGGAAGCAAAACCACATTTTTTGCAGTGGTTTTGACCCATTTGGGGGGTGGGTTTGGGGAAAAAATAATGGTTTAAAAGAAAATTGGTGTTCTGGTGGTGTTGAGGGGTTCAGGGGCTTCAAATTGGGTCCCCACAGCAAGTGCCACTATCCATTTAACATCCATAGCCTGTTGGTGGCACACACAGAAGCAAAATTAAGTTTACACCTATGTATGATTTTGGTTTGGTCGCTGAAGAGGGTAGTAATCCCTTCCTTCCTCCACAGCAATCAAAGCCCCTTGCCCTGATTCTGCTGCTGAAGCTCCCTCCATGACAGTTCCATGCCAGGAATCAGAATCACCTGGCTATGTCTCTGTTACCAGACCTAAAATGATGGCATTATTTGCTGAGACTTCCTGAGGATAATGTCTTCAGACTTCAGTGGATAATGTCATTGCTTTGTGTCAGGCCACAAAGACAAAGCTGTTCATTTCTGAGATCTCCCCCATTGTCCTCCAGGGACAGAATTGCCATGGACGAGGGGGCTCAGTGGCTCTACAGTGGATCTGGGAGCTGCTATGGTTCAGAATAGTGTAGCTCTGCATGTGGAACTACTATGCTTTGCTGAGCCATGAAGGATTGCAGCTACACAATTCCACAGCATCTCTTGGGCACTGCTGAAAGTCAAGAACTGAAAATCCTCTTCCCATCTCTTGCTCTGCTTTGACCACCAGCTGCTTCTCCTAGTGAATGGCACTGTCTGGCACTGCTCAGTAGGCAAGCCAGTACCAGATCTGCAGGCTAATAATGGCATTTGTGGACTGATGTGTGAGGTTGGCATACAAAGAGAGAGGGTGGGAGACAGAGAGGGAGGGAGAACAAGAGACCACCTATCCAGTCAGCTGTCACAGGGGGTGACAAGCAACTTGCAGCAGCTAGTCAAATTCCATTTCCTACTATGATTTTTAAACTATATGACTTCTGACTACTTTGCACTAGTTTGGTGATTTGAACTTTCAGATGCAAGCCTTTGTTTTCTGCTTCTCAGAAGAGTCTAATTGATTCAGTTGACGTCTGGGTGCCCAGGATACGCATTTGTTGTGTGGCTGCAATCAGTATGGATGGGACATGGCTGCATGGTGCATGTTGCATTATTCACTTTCATCTGCATGCAGCTCAGGGATGGCAGGCTTCTCTCTGCTACCTTTATTGTGGTTTATCCAGTATCCTAGTCTGGCTGGTACAGTAGGAAGTCTGGGGGATCAGCTGTCATACTGTCGGCCTCCTGCTGAATCCGAGGAGGAATACAGAACAGGGCTGTGCTATGTTTCATGGGGAATCTTTTAAAGTGAGAAGTGTTTTTTTTTTCTTCTTCCCACAACAAAAGGCGCTTTTCCTTCAGGGCCTTCTCCTATGATAACTGCTTTGAATCCAAGTGGTCAAAGAAGGGTGAATCCTATGATGGGGACAAGATGCATTCTCTTTTCCTTTAATTTTCATTATAGCCCATGGAAGTGAACTTTTTCCACATGCTGATGAAAAGGGGGGGAAAAAGGTGGGGGGAGGAATGCAGTTAAAATGGACAATATCAATATAAATGTACCAGTGTATACACAATGTATGCACTTAGGTTTGTATATTTATGTATATGTGTGGGCCTCTTTTCACAATCCACAGTCATTTCAGGCTCTGTTCCAGTGACATCCACATGCAGCAGTAGGCTGCTGGATATTTAGATCCCACCATTGAAAAGTCCCATTCACCAGCCGGGATGATATGTGTAGTTCTACTACCCAGATTATCAGTAACAACACAAAATATTACCCATTGGGGGAGGAAGGGGGACAGGAGTGAATAAATACTGTCTCTTCTTGCCTGCAGGTCAGTTGTAGGATTGGGGAACATCTGGTCCTTTAGATGTTGTTGTTGTTGTTGTTGTTGTGTGCCTTCAAGCCATTTCCAACTTATGACAACCCCAAGGTGAGCCTATCATGGGGTTTCCTGGGGGCTGAGAATATGTAACATGCGCATTGTCACCCAGTAGGTTTCCATGGCCAAGCAAGGAATTTAAGTCTGGTCTCCAGGGTTGTAGTGCAATGCTCAAACCACTACACCACACTGGTTCAGCCTTTAAATGTTACTGGACTGCTATTCTCATGAACCCTTAGCATGAATGATGCTGACAGAACCTTAGTTTGACAACAACTTGGAAGGCCACAGGTTGCACCACTTTCAATAAGGAAACAGACAGATGGCTGGAAGGGTAGGAAATATGTATGGTCCTCCAGTAAAAAGAGGAGGGGTAAACAGGCCATGGTCACTTCACTGATACTCTCTGCCCAGACAATGAAAATAAGTTCACAAAGTTCAAGTTCAAGTTCAAGTTCACAAATGCAGTGGTAATGGTTCACAAATGCAGTGGTAGAAAATTTGAAACAAACCTTGTTATTCTGAAGTCTATCAAGATAACAGTTACAGAACATAATATAGTAATATTATATAATAACATTTAATAATTTTATATCTTGCCTTTTTCCAAGCACGGGACCCGTTGATGGTTCACAATTTGAGTTAAACCAAACACTGTTAAAATAATGGATAATAAGAAGCTTTAAAAAAAATAAACAATCATATTAAAACATTATTTTAAAATAGTTTTTGAAAGACAGTTAAAATATAATGATGATGCAAATACAAATATTTGCTTATTTGTATTTGCATCATCATTATACAGCCCAATTGAAAGACATTCTGCAACTGACAGTCAACATTGAAAGGCCTGAGTAAACACAAAGAGACTGGAGAGAGGGGTAACCTAACTTCACATGAAAAGGAATTCCACATTCTGAGAAGATTCTCTCTTCTGTCCTCATCGAATATTCCAGTGATGGTGGTAAGACTGAGGGAAAGCCCTCCTGCCAATCTTAAAATTTAGCCAGGGTCATATCAGGAGATATGAGTATTTCAGATAATTTGGACACAAGTTGTGCAAGCTTTCATAGGTCCTAACCAGGACTTTGTCAGCACCCAGGACACAGCACTTTGGACCAGCTGCAGTTTCCAAAAAATTTCCAAAGGCAGCTCCACATGGTTACAGTAATCCAAATGAGATATTAATGAAGGCTTGTGTCACCCAGATCTAAATGGGCACAGCTGGCACACTAGGGCCATTTCCGCACCGGGCTTCTGTAATGGTGCAGAGCAACCTCTCATGGAGGTCTTCTGCACCCTAGTTCCACACCAGAATCCACTCAGGAGCGGCCAGAACTAGCCACGCTGTGTGTTTTTAAAAAACCTCTTTTTCGAGGTTTTTAAAAAGCATGGAGCGCGCAGCCCCATGCTGCTCTGTCGCCCGGCTCCGACACAGATTTGCAGGCTCGCACAAGTGCGTGCCTGCAGATCTACCGGGGGGGGGGGCTTCTGGCTGGCGACCTTCTCCTGTTGGTGGAGAGCCTCCACCAACCAGAAGCCACCATTTGGGACGCTGGAGGACTGTGGAGCAGCAAGCTCGCGCTGCTCCACTTGGCGATGGACTTACCCAGCTTCAGGTAAGCTCCGTTTTCGGGCATTTTCACCTGTTCCCCCCCACACACATGTGGAAAGGGTCTAGCTTTAACTGGGCAAACACACTTCCAGCCCCTGCTGAGACCTGGATCTCCAGGCTCAAGGATGAATCATAGAATCATAGAAATGTAGAGTTGGAAGAGACCACACGGGCCATCCAGTCCAACCCCCTGCCATGCAGGAACACCCTCAAAGCACTCCCGACAGATGGCCATCCAGCCTCCGCTTAAAAACCTCCAAAGAAGGAGACTCCACCACAGTCCGAGGCAGCATATTCCACTGCCGGACAGCCCTGACCATCAGGAAGTTGTTCCTGAAGTTCAGGTGGAATCTCCTTTCCTGCAGTTTGAATCCATTGCTCCTTGTCCTGGTCTCTGGAGCAGCAGAAAATAAGTCCACTCCCTCCTCTACATGGCTTCCCTTCAAATATTTAGACATGGCTATCACGTCCCCTCTTAACCTTCTCTTCTGCAAACTAAAGATACCCAGCTCTCTAAGTCTATCCTCATAGGGCATGGCTTCCAAGCCCCTCACCATTTTGGTCACCCTCCTCTGGACTTGCTCCAGCTTGACCATGTCCTTCTTGAATTGGGGTGCCCAGAACTGGACACAGTATTCAAGATGAGGTCTAACCAAAGCAGAGTAGAGTGGTACCATTTACCTCCCTCAATCTAGACACCATACTCCTATTGATGCAACTGAGAATTGAATTGCCTTTCTTGGCTGCCGCATCACACTACTGACTCATGTTCAGTTTGTGGTCTATTAAGACTCCTAGATCCCTTTCACACATACTGCTATCCAGCCACGTGTCCTCCATCCTATATTTCTGTATTCCATTTTTGCTACCTAAGTGTAGGACCTTACATTTCTCTCTGTTGAATATGAGTCCAAGAAGTTATGGACATGTGATTTCAGAGGGAGTGTAACCCTATCCACCACAGGCTATATCCTTATTCCTTCATCTGCCTTTTAATTCACCATAATAACAATAAGCTCCAACTGTCCCTACTTACTAGGGACAGATGCTTTTTTCCTGTGTCTGTTAAATCACTGTCCCCTTGAACATGTGTGAGCAAAGTAGTACTACATCTGCTGGCCACACCTTTCCTATGTTGATACAGTTTCTGTGCATGCCAGCATTCTAGAGAAAAGATTTCTACATGTACACAGCTATCCCAGCACAGGATCCCATCTTATTAATGCCAAACAAGGAATTATGAGGGATATAGTTCATGCTCATAGTCTCACTACCCCCTCATAAACTGAATGGGTGAGGGGATTCCACAGCTACACACTTTACCTACATGTCTTTTAAACCTATTACTATGTGGACAAGTGTACAATAGACATATTGCACAACCCCTTTCCCCAGGAACTAGACATTTATAGTATGTCTGTAACCCATTACTCCTTTAAATAGAGAGTAAAGTGGGAAGTGTTAATTGGTGAATATTGGAGCAAAAAAAAATCCCAACACCAGATGTACACTGAAATCTTCTCAGCTGACAGTGACTGGCCAAGTAATGGATCTTGGGAACATGGTAGATTGCTCAATAAAAAATGTTGACCCAATGTGTGGCTGCTTAAAACAACGCAAATACCATGACGGACATAATTAGAAATGGAATTGAAAATAAAATTGTCAATGTCATACTGCCCTTATGCCAATATATAGTGCAAGAAAATCTGGGACAGAATTCTGTTAAGGATCATACACTTGTGTAAGCCACAATACACTTGTGAGGCCAAAAGAAAACAAACAAACAAAAAACAAACAAAAAAGACCCAAACATGATTCCACAATGGACACATTGTGCTGATAACAGTGCAAGTAGAGTGACACAAATAGCATATTCCTCTGTGCCTTGCCTTTGCAAATTGTGCATTATGTGCCATGGTTGTACATCCTATACTTTGCATTACATCTCTGCCTCTTGTGCTTTGCATTGAGGTTGTGCATTGTGCATTGTGCAATGGCACTTCATCACTGACATATGTTGGGCAATGATGCTATTCTGCATGGGGTTGCATAGTGCTTATGCAGCATGTCTTTGTGTGTAGGTATTTATGCTGTGCTAAGTGCTGGTGCCCAACAATGTCATCTTCCAGGACAGCTAGGAAGTTCTGGAAGACAGCATCATCAGTGTTCATCCAACTGTAGAAACATACAGGAACACAGGTGTGAATAGCACAGCATGTTGTGAAGTGGTTTCCTGCCCTACCCTAGCCAATAAATTACTCAGATGTGCACAGGAGACAGGTGAATTCAGTGGCCAGCGGGTCATTGTTTGAGAGAGGTAGTGAGTACTTTCCAATCAATGACCAAGAAAAGACATGTCAAGATGTAAGTTGGACTTACAACTGTGCATGTCACCAGTATGGATGCTGCTTCCATGCAGGGAGAGTTGGACAGGTTGTTGTGTGGTAGTGGTACTGTGGTGATTTGAGAAAGTGATGTTTAATGTAAGCCTATGCAGAAGCTGGAAGCAGCACATTAAAAGTAGTCATGTTATCTGTAACACTTCACTTGCTAGGATCTGAAGAGCATAACAACATTCCTTTTACAAAACAGTGCAGCAACTGGTAATGCTGTTACTCGTTTGGTGTAATGCATAATGTTGTCTACTTATTTCAAAATCTTTGAGGGAGATATTTCCTTTGTTAATAGCATAAAAATAATGCAAAAGCAATCAGTTAATAACACACTGATAATGAGTTCCATGAAATTGCTGTTATTGCTTTTTTTTTAAAAAAAATAGTGATAATATCTTAGTTTTAAAGACATGGTTCCTTGCCCTGGGACTGTGTGCATTACAAGGGTTCCATTTTCATCCATGAAACTGAAGAAAGTACAGAATGTTTCTCTGCCATTTCAACCTTTGCAGTCTTATTCATGATATTTGTTTCATCCAAATATGTAATCTTTTTAAAGGCACAGTAGAAAAGCCACAATTATTCCCTTGAAGATTTCTGCTTCTTTGAAACTACTGGAAACATAGGAATTTCCAAATCTTAGATGCATACCCTTTCCTTAATTATAGGTGATGCATGCCTTCATTTGCCATTGGAAAAGCACCGGTAATACTATAAGCCTAACAGTTGGACATTACACTAAATCCATGTGTCATTTCTAAAGGGGTACACAAACACACAAACACACACACACAAAATGAGTAGGGCTTGACATGCTAACTGCAGGCAGAGAAGAAAATTATAACATTAATTCACAAAGGAGCAAAAGAAGAAAGGAAAGCAAAACCATCCAGGATCACAAGAAAAGCCAAATTAGCTAGTAGCTATGGCCAAAATTCCAAAGTCATCATTGATCATGTTGCCACGGATCTCTTGACCAGTGTGGGATCAGATGGCCTTCTTTATGTGGCACACAAGAGAAAGGGGAGTTTTTCATTGTGGTGTGTTTCAAAGAGTGTTTCTGAGACATTATCTTATTTCAGTCTCCTTTCACTCACAGAATGGTAGCACTCGGCAGAGCTAAATGGGCTAATTACCGTTGCAGTTTTGAGAAGGGGGGGCAATGCAGGAATCTCATCTTTATCTTCTCTGATTTCAGAACTTGACATGGGCCTTTTCATTTGCACACATGTCTTTAAATGCCTAATTAGATACCTTACGAAGTCTACTGGCAAATGAGCAAAGGCTTCGGGTGTAGCTTCTGCCTCCGCCAGACTCCCTAATTCAGGATCCTGGAAATTAACAATGAAAAGAACACTTTGAAAAAAAAAAAGTCTAAATACTGGGATGTTGCTTCTATTCAAATCGTAAAAGGAAACAAGAAAATAATAATAATAATACATGACAGAAGCTGCCAAGGTTTATTTATTTATATATATTTATATATTTATTTATACACACACACACACACACACACACACACACACAAACATATACAGACAGACGGATAGACACACATATTTAAACCTTGGCAGCTTCTGTCATATATTATTATTACTTTCTTGTAGTAAAGTATGCTAAACAAGTCCTGGAACTTATGATTCTGCTGTACTCATCTGATAGATATTAAGGTGGCATTACAGTTTCAGCTTTGCCAACAATCAGGACTTTTATACGAGGCCAAACTCTTCAGGAACACTCTCCAATGAAACTGATGTAACTGATCCTAGCAAGAATGGGAACACAGAAAGTAAATGAGCACAGGTGGAGGACCCAAGTTACTGCCTCTGTCTAAAGGGTGGAACTCAGAAGGAAAGTAGTAGGGGGAGAAGAATTTAAGAGCAAGTCATTGGCATCATCCTGTTTGGAAATGTGAAAGATAATACTGAATTTCAGGTGCAAAGTATTCAAGCTGGAAAAGGAGAAGCTGAACAACAGCCAGTCTCATGCCCACCCATCAACAGAGGTTCTATTACACAAAAAGCAAGCTAGGTATTCTTTGTGAAACATATGAAAATAGCTTTACTCACTAAAATTTGTGTATAGTCAAATACACGGTTTAAGGGAGAAGAGAGATGAAGGAAGAGAAAATGACTGCAAGATAGAGTGATACAGGAAGACAGTGGCTGTGGGTTGTTTGAAGATGGAAGCAGGAAACAAGCATAATGGTAGAAGTTGAATATTATCCTCTTCTAGACGTACAGTCAAATTTCATTCTCTTTTCTACATCCAGTCAGACAATCTGTTTCAATTTTGCACTTTCACTTTGGATTGTATTCTTCATGAGACACAAATATTGCCATTATTATGACCCATGTTTATATTAATTACCAATTTGCAACCCACCAAATCCAATGCAATCAGCCCACCAGAGTCTTAATTAAAACACCCAAAATTTACTTTCCCTTGCGATTGCAAGAATGAGGAGGAGAATCAGCAGCACCTAGAATGATCGGGAGGCTCAAAATATATTATCAAAAAAATGTTACTAGGAAAGTAATAGTGTAAGCCTATTAAAACTGAAGCCACATAAATATCAATTCACAAGAATAATCACATAGACTTTGATATTTATGTGGCTTTAGTTTTAGTTGTGGGATTCCATATCTGGTTTTAGGACTGTTTAATAGCACTAAAGCTGCTCTTATTATACAGTTGTTATCTGGCTGCATTACATACCAGCTTGTTAAGACTTTACTGTTGAAACAATTATGTAGTTGCCACTGTTGTATTGTTTATAGGCTTTTGTTGTTTTGTATTCCTCATGTTTCTCACAGTATTACTTACTGTCCTATTAACATTCTCACCCCACTGTTTGGATTTTTTTCCCCTCCGTTTTTCATTTGGTGTTTTGCTTGTTTGGAGACCCTTCCCAGTTTCTTGTTGTTTATGTCTGGGTGTCTCCCTCTGCTGTGATAGGTCACAGGCTCTACAAACTATACTGGATATACCACCCCAGATATCTGCCCACAGTCAGAGTTAAAATGCTTGTCAGTGATGTCTTCTCTCCTGACTAGGAAAGTAACTCTTCACTAATTTCATTCTTGAATGAAGCAATCAGTAATTTGAGCAATTTCTTCTTATTGTGAGAAACTCTTCAAAAACTGTGCAGTTTTTGAAGACTATTTGTTGATATGCATCTCCCAGCATTCCTTACCATGGACTGTGCTGGGTAGGGATGCTGGGATTTGCCTTCCAGCAACATCTAGAAAGCCATATGTTTTCATCTTTGCCCACACCATAGATTAATTCGATTTCATATAGTGTGGCTTTTATCCATTACAATATTCTAAGCAAAGGTGGGACTACATTCCCTAGGTAGTGAGTGGTATCAGAATATTTATGTTGGGTTTGTGGCCAGTTTCTAGAACTGAAAAGAATAGCAGGCAGAAGTCATCATGGTGTCTGTATCGCTAAGAGTACTAAAAGCCCCAGACATACATACATACATTTATTTATGTATGTATTTATTTATAGTTTTAGCACTAACAATCTAATTCACAAAGTAATATACATTTTAAAAAATGATAGAAGAAAAAAGAAAAAAGAAGGGAGGGAGAGCTAGAGTGAGAGCAAAAAGACATACAACTAAGGCCCTTTCCATAGGGTGGCATCGTCCCACATTGGGGATGGGAAGACGGGTCCCAGACAATACTTATGCACAATGTTGTCCATGTCTTATCATCCTCCCATTCCCAAGCAGCGTGATTGCACTGCAAATCATTGACAGATTCTTCCCATCAATGACCGGCTATAATGCAGCCCTCCTGCTGCACTCCCACACTTACCTGAGCTGTGGAGGGTCAGGATTCTCAATGACCACACTTCCTGCCCCAGTGTAGCCTGAGACAATGCCTGGCTGTATTGCAGAAGGAAGGAAGGAAGGAAGGACGGAAGGACGGAAGGACGGAAGGAAGGGGCATGGCCATCGTGCCACCTCCATTCTCACAGACAGCCATTGTGGGGGGGAGTGCTCCTGTCATGTTCCCCTCCCAGGAGAGGCTCTATCGGGATCTCCATGAGACGCCGCTGGGATCAGGTAGAATGAGGAAAGGGCCTAAAACACAATAGGGCTCTGACCTCCACCTCCTAACTGTAATGAAACAAAAAATAAAAAGGAAAGAAAAATATATTATTCTACCATCAAAAATCCCAGTAATTAGTAAAACCCCTAACCACAGATTATTACATTTTCAGATTTGTTATTACTCGCAAAGTCCTTAAATGGTTTCCACTCTTTCAGAAAGTCTTCAGTGGGCTTAACCGTTAGAATTCATATAAATTTGGCAATTTGGGCTGAGTGTCCTTAGCAATCAATTCTTCCATTGTCAGTGTTTCAGTTCGTTTCCAAGTCTGAGCAAATAATATTCTTTCTCCTGTTGTCATGTCTTGAAGAAGCGATCCATGTTTACTGTCCAATTCTGTATCCATAATAACCAACAAACATTTCAGCTAACAAAAAGCCTCAGGCTTCTCCGAGCAATTTAAATTCTGCAGCACATTTGGGTTAATGTCCCCTTCAATCTCAATCTATTTCTTACAGCTTGTAATGGTGACTATGACCTATAAAGCCCCATGCAATTTAGGCCCAGGCTATCTGAAAAACCTTGTCTTCTGATATGAGCCTACACCAGTTTTAAGATCCTCAAGGGAGAGTTTTCTCTTGGTCTTACCACAATCAGATGTATGTTTGGGGACACAAGATAGGATCTTCTCAGTGACTGTGCCCAGGCTATGAAATTCCTTTCCAAGGAAGGCTATGTTGGCCCTCTTTCTTTTCTTTCTATGAGCAGGCAAAGAACTGGATGCTTACCTATACCTTTGAGTGTTAACTAACCATGCAGAAAGTCTTTTAGTGATGGTGTGCTGTATTTTAGACCCAGCACAGTGGTATAGTGTTTTGAGTATTGGAGTAAGAATCTGCAGACTAAAGTTCAAATCCCCACCCAGGTCTGGAAACGCACTGGGTGATCTTGAGTGAGTCATACTCTCTTAGCCTCAGAGGAAGGCAAATGCAAACCTCTCTGAATAAATCTTGCCAGGAAAACCCTGTGATCGGATTGCCTTTATGTCGCCATAAGTCAGAAACAACTTCAAGGCGTACAACAACAACAATTTACAGTTTGGAACTTGTTCTGCATAAAAGTGACAAATTTTCCTATAAGACATTTTCCCTGCAGAAAATAATATGTCTGTGCAGCAGTATTATTTTCTGTTTAGAAAATGCTGTTTTCTACACACACACACACACACACACACACACACTAAATTTTGTGCAGAATAAGAACTGAACTGTAAAGATTATTTCTAGTACAAGATTTTCTTTGGAATGGTTTTCTGAAACTGAGGAAATATGGCTTCTGGTTATTTTTTGAATATATTTGGATATTCTTTCCATCCTTTCTCCTGAGCTAGCTATTCTTTTCATCTCTACTCCACAGCCAGTAAAATTTGATATGAATTTGGAAGCTCTTCCTCATGTAATGAAAAGGGTTTCAGTTAAACTTACTGTGGTAAATCTAATATTTATGTCTTGATAGTAGGAAAGTCTGCAGAAGATCCTCATGGTCTGTCTCTCTTGATTATGCACATATGCAGACGTGCACATTATGGCTAGCACCCTGTTAGTCATACACATGTGTAAGTCTTACTACACAATTTATTCACCATAGCACAGAAGATGTATTCTGATAGCAATAGTAGCAATAGCATGTGTATTTCTATACCACTTATCAGCTAAGTGCTCTCTAAGCGGTTTATAATGTGTTAGCTAATTGCCCCCAGTAAGCTGGGTACTCCTTTTACTGACCTGTGGAAGGATGGAAGGCTTAGTCAATCTGGAGCCCAGCAGGATCAAATTCATAACCTTGTGGCTTCAGTACCAGCATTTAACCACTTCACCACCAGGGCTCTGGTGACAGTGGCAGAAGTGGAGTTGCACATACAGCAATGTTGCACATTGTGTGTTCATGCACTGCACATCGCACATCACTGTTGATCACTGAGGCTGCACATTGTAGTTGTGTGCTGCACTTTTCAGTTTCACATTGCACAACTTCACCCATGTATTGCCCAATGTTGCTGATCTGCATAGGGGTTGCATAAAGCTAGTGCAGTGTATCTCCACATGCAGATATTTACACTATGCTGTAGTCATTGTTTTGAAATTCTTACAAGAGGCCTGCTCTTGTAACATTACAAACCCATCAACCCACTCCCTGGTCCCAAGTGTGTTGCCTCTGAAATCTCAGGGAGTAGGAAGCTCTGATTTGGCAACACCCAATGCTTCTGATGGCCTACGTCTCTATTGAAAGGAGGGTGTGAGGAGGTAAATCCAGTCCTCAAGATGTTTTTAACCTAAAACTCCTATCAGACCTAGGCAGAATAGCCAGTGGTGAAAGATTGCGTGAACTGAAGTCCAAGAAATCTCTGGGGGGCTAAAGGTACTCACCCCTGTCTAAACCCTGGGGCAATGATATTACTATTATATACATCATGCTATATAGTTGTGTCTTAAACAGGATGTCATTAACTTTACACTCTGTAAGTGGTTGAGCATTGAAAGTTATCTAGTAAGATGTTCACACAGTCACATGTTACAGTGGACACAATGCTAGACTATGGAAGCTTAGACTGAAATCTTCAGTAGCCTGAGAATTACTCTTTCCTAGTATGTTCTAGCTTACAGAGCTGTTGTATTGATAAAAGCAGGTAGCAGAAGCAAGAGCTAGGACTGCTACCTCGTGTTCCTTGGACAAACGGGTAGGATATTTCTGAAAAAAAATAACATTCAAAAAGTATGAAACTATTTAAAAAAATCAACACCTTACAGTCTTGGAAAGACTGTTGAACCAAATTGGTAAAAAATTAAAAAGATTTAATGAGAAAAGAGAGGAAGCATCTACCATTTCAAAATGGAAAGTAAGACTTCAGTGGATCTCACCCAGTTTATCCGTCAGTCCATCCACCCATCAATAAAATCTCGGAAGCAAATAATACTTTGCAATGAGGCTAAATAAAGATTTTCCCTTTGAGAGAGTTGTGGATGACACAACAGAAACCTGGCCCTCTTTGTTCTCCATTGAAGATCCTCAGACCAAGAACACTCAAGCTTGTTTGGAGGATCTAATATCCGATGTGAAACAAGGAATGCTTCTATTGTGGTTGTCACCAGTGGCTCTATTAGAAACAATCAATGCTTTTCCAAAGCTACATGGTGCATGATGTAATTCCATTTTGTCTCTGACTGCAGGAAAGGGAAAATCAAGTAATTAAATGTGAGAAATCACATAACAGGGAAAGGGGGTGCTTTCTGCTTGGTTTCTTTTCTCAATACAGTTGCCCAGCCACAGAAGACAGAATTCAGGCAAAGGAAGACTTGCACAGTTTTGGACAATAGCTGACACTGCCCATGAATGCACCATGTAGCAAACACAGTTTGTTGTCAGGAACTAACAAGCCAGCCATGTCCTGCTCAAGTGGCACAACTTCCCATCAGCTTGAATAGGCCTGACGGCTAGTAGGCCCCTGTCAAAGAGATATGCTTTATGCTTTCAGATCTCATTGTCTTTGCATTCAAGTGGCTAGGCAGGAGGCGTGTCCACTAAACCAAAAGAACAGAACAATAATAGCAAGGGGGAAAGGGAAGACTAAGACAGACTCCTAAAAGATGGTTTGAAAGCAAGCTAAACACTGAATAATATGCTGCTATGGACTTCTTTGGGTTTTCTCATCTTTTATGATTTTTTTAAATCTTCAAACTGCATAAAAACTCACCTTATGAGCAGGAAACAGAAAGTTTTATCTAGTAATTTGGGGGTGGTTGTTAGTACCAATTAGAGTAGACCATTTGAATCAATGGGTTTTGAAAAAATGCAGCCTGATTATTCAACAATTGTTGAATAGACTTATTATTCCTTTATTAAGTTATGCAGAATAAGGAATCACAAATGCAAAAAACCCAAAACCAAAACCTTACTGCATAGGTTTTCTTATAGTACTGAAACAAATCTTAAAAAAAAAAATCACTGTTAATTTGCTGTATAATTTTCCTTTTCGGATGTGTAAAAACTTAAAAACTTTATGAGAAATGTCATTACATTTTACATTTTTATTTGACTCTTCTCTTTTTCTTTTTTACTTAATTCTTCAAAGCCAAATTTACCTTAAAAAATTGTTCTAGTGACAGCAGGCATTACCATCCTTGTCCGCTACAGCATATGCAAGACCCTAGACATTCATTGGTACACTCAGTGGTGATGTAGCCAGATACATTACAAAATCCTTAATCTTTCTTTCCTTCTCTCTCTCTCTCTCTCTCTCTCTTTCTTTCTTTCTTTGTTTCTTTTTGAAATTGATTATTGATATAGGTATATGGATAAAATAGTTATGCATCTTCCAAAAGGTATGGATGAATATTAGTTTTCTCTGGCACTGTACCTCTCAAATGCCCTCCAAAATAGTAAGGTCTTCATTTGCCAGATGAAGTCATTAGAGATGGTGAAAGTCTGTACCAGAAGAGAGTTTTATGGTATAGAGCCACCACTAGGAAAGGCCGATCTCATACCCACCAGATGTGGGGTAATGTGAGTCAAGGCCTTTAAAGATGATTTAAGTGAGCAAGTGGGAGAAAACAGTCCTCAAAATATCCCAGTCCCACACCACTGAATGCCTCCATTTTTCTGATAGCAGCACTTTGAGATCAGTGCCACAGGGATATTGTCGTTGAAAAATTAGAATATCCTGAAGACTTCCGTGGAGCAGGGCTGGCCCTGTCATTAGAGTGAGGCAGGTTCCTTAGGCAGCAGATTGGAGGAGACAAGTAGCACTCCTCCATTTCTTCCGAGCCCCTGTCCAGTTCCACTCTTTTGGATGGCAGAGCTCTGTGTGTCTTTGGGCCTCTTCGCCTGTTGCCTTCAAGTGCTGTGAAGAACACTGTTCCATTGCTATCCTGCCTTTTGCCTTGGGTATTAAAATGTCTCATGATGGAGGCAAGCAGAGTACTGTTTATTGGTGCCAAGAATGTCTGTAAAATATCCCTCAGTGTGCTTTTATTTTTCTTTCTGTTCATCATTAACTTGTGCTTCTAACAATGCACAGCACTGATATCTTTGGTCCCGTCTGTCATCTTAGTCTCTCACTGGCTCCATTCATGTTCTGCTGGCCCTGCCATGCAGCAGAGTGAAGATAGGAACTAGATTCTCAATAATGCCACAAGATTACTCTAAAAAAAGAGAGAGAGAGAGAGAGAGAGAGAGAGTATTGGCCATAGCTGGAGAAGTGCCCTTTGAGCTCTGCAGTACACCATCTTGGGCTGGCATTGGCTCCTTCCTGTGCTTCAGACTGGAATAATGCTGGAATACAAAGCCTTCTCATCTCCCATCATGCTTCTAACATTCTCTTTGAAGAATGAGAATGAGACAGATTGTAGCTTCTGCCAGAAGGGATGGCCCAAGATGTTTCGCAGCTTGCAGCAAAGGACAAGATGGCAGCTCCCCTCCCCATGCTGTATTCAGAAGCTGACTGGTATGGCATGGTGGTGACAGGATGTGGGTTGTCCAGTGAACCTGAGCTGGCAGGGCTAGCTTAGGGGTTCTAGAACAGGGTCTGGGGCAAACTGAGGTATGCCCTCTAACAATGGGTAAAAGTAGGGCTGGCCTGGTTCATGTCACACACATGTACCACTGCAGACTATAGGGTAGGTGGAACTGAATCTTTGAAAACTTCCCCATATGAAAAAAAAAATGCTATGCATATATTTGAATGTTAATGAGGACTGCATTCCTATTAGTTTTAATGTGCAGTACTTTCATTAAACAAATCAGCACTGCACAAACACATTTTTTTATACACAACTGAGCAATATGACATTTCTCTCCTCCGCCCCCGCCCCCCCCCCGCCCATATCAAGAGATTGTCAGAGACTCTAGCTCATCTGGTTTGCTTCTAAGTAATACAGTAATCTGGTTGTGTAATCTCTTTTTTAATGAAATACTTAGCATTGGAAAAATGTCTGTAACTAGGTGGTAAAATCCTGTGAATATGAGCCAGAAGTCTTGGTAGTAAAAGTGAAGTCAGTCTAGCTCATTTTGATTACTCTTTTTTAATAGATAGCTTACGAGAAGGCTATCACCTGCATTTTTTATATAAGTAACTATGTTTGACATTTCAATTTAGTTCTTACAGCTTCTAATACATTTTTTATCTTGTACTCTTCTGCAGATAATTTACTTTGCAATGTTTCTGTGTAACAGGAGCTAGGGTGAAGGATGAAGAAAATGTTCTCATTTATGTGTAAATTTTCTTAACAAACTCATCTGCATAATCACATTTCTGCCCAACTATTGTGATGTACACTAGCTGGTCTTTAAACTGTGAAACAGGAAGGAAGGAAGGAAGAGAGAAAGAAAGAAAGAAAGAAAGAAAGAAAGAAAGAAAGAAAGAAAGAAAGAAAGAAAGAAGGAAAGAAGGAAAGAAGGAAAGAAGGAAAGAAGGAAAGAAGGAAAGAAGGAAGGAAAGAAGGAAGGAAAGAAGGAAAGAAGGAAAGAGATGGTTGCAATGAGACTGCAATGAATGTTGCCATGAAACCGGTGGGTATGTCAGGCTTAGTCTAGTGACAGATGGTAATTTTTAAGAGATTTAAAAGTGGTAAGATAGCTGTGCCTTTTTCTGCACCATACACATGTATTTCTTTAGTCCCATTGTCCTCTCTGGTCACATTAGCTTTGCAGGATCTCAAACCAACGCCAGCACTGGTCAACTCTATGAACAAAGGTGGTAGAAAAGTCCATGTAAGCAAGACCTCATGAATGACATCTGTTTCATTCCACTGTCAGCACTCCAGGTTTCCAATTCAACAAATTTTTTAAGGACCTGACTATGTGGTAACACTCATCGCATGAAAATTAAGGCAGGTGCTTGACTCTGTTGAGAATACTGAGACTCTCCTGGAGTCTGGAACAGGAAGGCATTGGGGTTTTTTTCCCCCCACCGGCACCTAGTCTATGCTTAGTGTATTTTATGTTATCTCTCCTGTTACAATTACTTATTCTTATGGAATAGAGAATGTATGCCCAGATGCTGTTGGATTGCAACTCCTCTCCTTCCTCACCCTTGGCTAGGCTGCCTAGGGTTGATGGGAAGAGCAGTACAACAAGGTCTGGGGGAACACACATTTCCTATCCCTTCCTTAGGATGAGGAGAAGCAGGGCAAATTAACTGCTCAAGAGAGATACGATAGCATACATAAAGAATGGAATGAAGAAAGGAAGCCAACAACACTGTCATCTTCATCAAACTTTCTTTTACCATTTCAGAGAGAATCCTTCAGAACTGTCAACAGTTAGCATCTGATTTAGAAATAGCAACCTTACATGTGATGAATATAACATGTAGACAAGTGCCAGTGAATGGAAAACCAACTGAGAAGATACAAGGGGTGTACCCACAAAGTCTGTCCTGCCATTGAAAATGTGAAAAGTGATCTGTGCCAGCTAATCTCAAACCCTGCTAGAATTATGCCTTGCCTTTTCTGTCTCTCTCCCTTGACAAATATCCACTGAAAATTCAGGATCGCATGTTCTTCATGTGCACAGGGTCTCCAGCAGACTGTCTACCTGAAAGCAGGAAATTTCCAGGTGTATGGAGGTACACAGAGGGACAGCATTCACACAAATGTCCACAGGAAACATATCAAGAGAAAGGTAACTTGGCAGTAGGTAAGGGCAGCTTTCACAAATCCCTTTCTTCATGTTCACTGTGTACACTGGGGGAGTTTTGTATGAACCCCTCTACAGAAACCCAAGGGATCCTGCATAGAAGTACATACAGTGGACATTATGCTACAATATAGAGGGGGAAAAAATCAGTTTATCTGGCTGCCTTCCATTTACTACTTCCCACTCTGGAAATGAGAGTCATACGGCTTTCCAGAAGTTGTTACACTGCCTCTTCCAGAAACCATACCTAATATAGCCAATGGTGAGGAATGTTGGGTGTTGCTATCCAACAACATCTAAAGGCCTGCATGATTCCCATCTCTCTCCTACTTGAAGAGGGAAAGCCACAGTCGTGTGCTGTTGGATACATCTTAGGTCCAATTCTGGTGTTTTATCATTGATTATTAATCACAAGTAAGCTTATTTCATTTCAAAGTTGCTCAGGGCAATAATAATATACTTTCCTCCTTTTCTTTTTAACCCACACAACATTCCTATGAGAGAGGATATGCTGAGAAAAAAAAATCACTCAGTAGACTTGTTTGGTTAAGTTTAGGGTTCCCCAGTCAGTCTCCAGTATTATCCACAACATCACATGGTCTCTCATTTTAGCAGCACAGGAGCCACATCTAGGTGATCCAGTCCCATACCACTTTGGTAAGATCTGAAATCAGGAACCATATGAGACAGGCTATGCTGCTGCAAGGGTGTAGTCAACTCTTCACACCTCCTGTTTTCTAGCACCTTTGTTACCATTAAAACAGTCTGTTTCTTCAATGTAAAACAGAACTGAAGCTTACAGAAGATCACTTACATGAGACAGATAGATGGCGTGTGAGCTGTGGATGAAAGACTCACAAAATTCACACATTTGAGGATGAAAAGAAGCAAAAAACAAGGGTGTGCTTAGCATAATAACTAGTTGTCTACACACAGCATCTGTTTACATTAGTAACATAATTACTGTGATAATCAGCTCATTGATTTAGTATCTAAGGAAATAATCAATCAAGACACCACATTTGTTTTCCTTTACTTGACAGACCATCCTCCACAGTGAATAGACAATGTTAATTCTTGCTATTGTTTCAGAGAAACAGTGGGGCAACTGAACCTGAATACAGCCCATTGGAAAAGAAAAGCACATACTGATGTGAAGCACAGCTTAGGTTGTGGAGGAGGTGGATGTGAAAGAAATCACAACGGCTTAGGACCTTGAAAGAACTCTGTTCTGTCCTTCAGGCATGGTACCATGAGATCTGGTTTCATGATGGAGAAAGTGGTAGCAGCCAGGCAGCAGAAGCATAATCTAATGAGTAGGCGCAATGTATCCATGGAACATATGTAAATGTTGACTCACCAAGCTCTTATTGATTCACTATTAATTTATGCTAGTTGGCATGCTAAAGGAATTAGACCAGAGACCGTAAGGCAATGGCAGGTAAGTGGCACTCCTGCTCAGCTCAGACTGAGCATGGCAGATTGTAGGTGCTCTGACAATCTGATCCTTCTCATTTGTAATTATTTGCAAGAGTGAACCAGCTGGAATATTGTCCCAAATGCCTTTTCATTTCCAAAACAAAGACAAACCAACAATAAACAGTTGATATGCTTATTACCTCCCCCCCTGCCCACAAACATTTGGCAACGTTAAGAACAGGACACCAGTGATGGCTTTAACTAGGGCCACAACTTCATGTATAGTTAACCAAGCAATGCAGCATGGCTTTCTCTAGAGAAGAAAATTTGCAGAAGCTGGTGTCATTAGTAGACATTGTCCTCCACCTATAATTGATGAAAACACCCTACCCCATTGTCTATCCATATTCCTACAGCAGATAGCAGCTGGAAAATTTCCAGGGAGGCAGATCTGTTATAGTGCTCTTATTCCACTTTCAACATCCTATAGAATCGTGGGATTTGCAGTTTATGAAGGGGAATTGAGAATTCTCAGCCAGAGAGCTCTTTGGCCTCAGTAAACTACAAAGCCCAGAACTCCACAGGATGTTGAAAGTGGAATAACAGCATTATAACAGTGTAGGGAGGAAACGGCCTAAGTGATGCCCACTGGGGTCTTCAACCAATTTGAGTTTTTTCTATTCCACACCTCTCACCTTGGTGTGACCATCTCTGATTTGCCCCCCAAAGTCCAAAGGGTGTCAGTGTAGGAAGGCAAAATTTCCCCAGCCATCATTTGTTTAATGTGCTAATTGGGTATTCAGGGTCCAAAATTCCTATCTGGACCCAGAGCGACCAGCATATTCTTACACTAAAATACTGGGAACAGTGAGTTGGACAGCAAATGGGGAAAGAGGTCTACATCTGAATGGATGTAGCTTAAATAACCTTGTGGCTCTGCCCCGATGGCATTACACGGCATGTTGATATTGTGTTGTCAAAAGAGATGTCCCAGACTTGAATTGGGAGTAGTACTCGATTGAAGAAATGTGACTGTTAATTCATGAATCACATCCAGTGTAGTCTTATTGCATGTCTGGAGAAAAGTAAATCCCATTTATTTTAGTGGGAGTCCACAGTAAGTGAACATAGTCCCATAGCTTCAAATGAATTAAATTTTCGTGTGACTAAAAGGACAATAGTTCTGGTAAAGACATACTTTGCCTTTATTGGAGGCGGCCACTTGAGAAGCAGAATTCTCTCCTGTATGAGACCTCTCCTATCCCTCACTTTTGTCAGGACCTGTGTTTAAAACAGGATATGTTTAAAAACAAACAAATATGCTACATAATTAATCAGAGACAGTTTTCATTGGATGAAAGGTTTTTAATTGACTAATCTAACAAATGATCACTGTAGCTCTAGCTGTTAGTAAATTGTGTTTCATTTCTCCATCTTTTTGTGGAGTTGTTTAAAGAAAATGCTACAGGATTGAAGTCTTAAATCAAACTTATATAGCTGAGTCCCTTTCTGAAAAAAAATACAATGTTGATTTGGGTAGAATCAAAATACGTATGTCCATTTTTATGAAGGTTCCCCCTTCCTCAGTTTTGTAACAACTTTTGCCAACTAAATTTGTTGGCCCACAGTTCACATACTCCATGGCCAATACAACTATCTCTGGATGGAGAGGGAAGTAGTCCAAAACATCTTGGAAGCAGCAGGATAGAGAAGGCTCTTTTGTATTAACTGGCATTTTTCTCTTACACAATTCAATCCCTTGCCTTCTCACTCAGATGTACATCCCACTGAGTTGATCCTAGGTACATGAGTACAGGTATATAGTGTTATAGATGCTTAATAAGGTCATATCCATATTCAAAGCATCCCATACATCCCTCTAGAGTGTTAAGACAGAGCTGGAGGTTTCAAAATCTATCTTATGGAAGTGGGGATCTTATGATGTGGTGAAGATCTTTTTTTTTATGCCAGTATAACACATCCTTAGTCATGGACTGTGGCAACCACTCATAGCCCCACATTCCTAAAAGTAATGCTGAAGTGTATAAGTATAGACATTGATATATGCTGGCTAGGAAAGTGCATTACCACAAAGAGGAGGTGAACAACAAGGCAGAGCACATCCAGTGCTTTATATACTTTCTCCATTCCAATGTGCTGGGGCAGATCTACAATGCTCTCTCTCTTTAAAGGAGCAAAGCAATAACACTTTATGCTGTACAAGCATAAACCTCTTTGGTATGTGTACTAATCTAAGGCACTCTATTTTTAGAACCTAAAAATATGGCTACTGCTAATTGCTATTTAGCTCTTATGTAGCAAACATCATCCATCAATCTCAAAGCAGTATATACACAGGAGGGTATCATTATTGCTATTTTAAGACCTGCACTCATCAATATGTTGACTCTGATATATACTATCAAGTTGGAGTCAGTGGAAAAAGAAATTTTGTTGAACTTGTGGCTTGACCTAACAAGAAACTGCTATTTCCCACTTCTGTGACTCTCATTTCATAGGATATATGGGTAGAGGAAGCACCCCCATTCCTATGCAAATTTCAGGTTCAGAAAAATGAGGTTGATACCTGGGTCTGGTTATGATCATTTAGAGTTGTAAAACAAAGGGATCAGTCTCTGTGGGAGCAGCCCAAATCATAAAAGAGATTCCCAACAGAAGCTTGCCAGTTTCTATCTCCATGTTTGTGCCGTTTGTTTGCATTTAAAACATGACTGCTTGTACCACACCAAGCAGAATGCACAATACAAAGATAGCAGAGCCACAATAACACATGACATGAAGAACAGGCTGATGATAAAGCCAAATTTCTAATAACAGTAACATTTCAGCAATACTTCCAACAACTTTCAGTTGTGGCAACTTGTTTTCAGACATCTAGGAGGACTACAATGAATTCTTTAGAAAATAGCAAGAAGATCAACAAATTGCTTCTTTGGGGAAAGAATCTCATAATAAATGTACCACTGATGAAAAGTCCCTGCTCCTCATCTCTCTCGATGTAACTACAAATAAAGTTTTGAATGGCTTTTGCCTGGGGGGTGAACGCTTACAGAGGAGCAGACAGCAGTGCCTGATGAGCCAATTCACTGATGGGGAAAATCTGGTATTGTCAAGTAAGTGAGGGAAGCAACTGAGGGAAGAATAGGAATCTCATTCTTACTGGCCACTGTCAGAAGGCAGTGTAGAAAGTGGAATGAGTCAACACCATAAAAGCATGTGGCTTCTGATTGGCTAGCCAATCAACAATCCTGATTATATTGTCATCTTCTGATGTGCCTTTGATTCACCAGCAATTGCAGTTGCAGTGGAAGAGGAAGAAGCAAAGAAAGTGTTAAATCATATTTCTAGGATTTGGTATGGTTAAACTAATCAAGCAGTTGCCACAAACCTGCCAGGTAGTTTCCTCAGGCCACGTCCAACCATATCACTTACCTATATTAATTTGTGCATCTGTTTCTCTTCCCCATATACATTCTTGCTTGTCCATCTTGTTACAAAGAGCATTAGCAGTTGTCATGTTGAGAAAATGCAAACATACAACGTTTTGTGAAGGTGACATCACCCCAGGGAAGGTAGAAAACAAAACAAAAAACAAAACAAAACATGTCAACCCTTTTGTTACACTCTGGTTTAGCTTGAAGGAAAAATCATCCCCAGCTTCTTGTAAGATGACCAGCATATGTCTGGGATAACACTCAGGCCATTTCCGCACGAGTCTGTTATAGCGCGATGATTCCACTTTCAACCTCCTGTGGAATCCTGGGGTTTGCAGTTTCGGGAGGGACCGCCTGGCCCCTCCCGAAATTGCAAACCCCAGGATTCCATAGGATGTTGAAAGTGGAATCATCGCCTATAACAGACTCGTGCGGAAGTGGCCTCCATAAAGGAAGAGAAAGTAGGATGAGTTATGTGCCCAAATGAATGCAGGCCTGGCCACTGTGAACAAATCTTACACAGGGTTACGTGAAGCCTAATTTTGTAAGACACATGTCTCGTGAAGTTTGTGACCCAAAATCTTGTGATAGTTATGATTAACAGCTATCCTAGTATCTTCTTTCTTTACCTTTCGTATGCTCTCATAACCTGCCCTGCCACTCTATATAGGATTGAAGTTGTGGATAAGGAGATATTTTCATCCCTTAGATTTTAAAAGTGGTTTTATGTGATACTATAATTTTTGGGTTGTCATATTGCTTTGATCATTTGATGAGTAAACTGCCTGATAAACATAGCAAGCAAGAGAACAAGAGATTTATCGTTCTCTCTTTTAAGTGTAAAAATATTATAACCTTGTTATCAGATAGGGAAGTGGCGAAAGATCTGGAATAAGAGCTCTAAAGAGTGTTAATGACCAGTGCTGTTATTGTGTGTACAAGCTGAGAGCAACCCAAGGCAAGTTGTTCTTTGTTTCCTAACCAGATGCAGATTTAACAGAAGTGTGGCCTCTCAGCTCATCTAAATTCTAAATTCTGGAAGGCTGACAGCTGGCCCCTTTCTGCTGATTAAGAAACTCTGACAAACAATTTTTTTGTCCTTCTTGTTTCTGCAAGAGGATTTTCTGCTTGCATACAAATGTTATCTCAAAAAAGGGGGGCAGATCCCACCAGCTCATTTTTTAATGTTGAAAGAAAGGTTTATTAAATCAAAGAAAAGAGGGAGGGCTTGGATGATGTGTTGTGTGGGCATAATCATAAATCATGTATTTATTGATGTATCATGAACAATGCCAGTGACAGCTGTAAAACATCCAATTTTTCCCTTCTAACTCCATTGGATAGAAACCTTGAAAGGTCTATTCAAAACCCAGTCTCTTCTCATCAGACAAATGAAGTTTATTCTGATGCGGTCCCACAGGGATCCCTTGGTCCTAAACTTCTAAGCCAACAGAAGTTGAGGCTATCTATTCTATATGAGTAAGAAAATACCATTTTGCTTCTAATATTCTGGATATTAGGATATTCTAATATCCTTTCTGTCTTCTGATGTTTCTTCGTGATTCATTGTAGATCTCAAAAAGTAAGTTGAGAGAGTATAAGGAAATTTGGATCCTTCACAGGCTTCAAGGGGATCTTGACCTTTTTTTGTGTGTTTGGATTGTTGCCCTTGGGCACACACCATTTTGACAATTGTTCTTTAACAGAATGTTTCACAAGATAAATTAATTACCCTAGTCCTTTAGAAGTACTGTTTTTTTTTTATTCCAGCTCCCAAAGTTCCACATCCAGCAGGACTTGTATTTTTCAACAAACTGATTTTCCAAGGTCTGATTCCTCAGATTTGAGTGATGGGCTGTGGCGTAACTCATTTCAGAAGAGTGGAACCTGCAGATGGTCAAATAAATTATGTCTCAACATTTCATTGTGGTCAATGTTCCCAGCCTTTTACAGTTTTTCTTGTGCCACTTCCTTACACAGATTACATGGCTGGTTTTGTTTTCCCAAAAGCACCCAACAGCTATCTTTCAAACCTCAGGTTGTTAAATTCTCTGCAAAAGCTGAGGGCTCATCCTTGAGCATCTGCTGGATTTCCACTTGATTACATGATAGCTGAACTTTTAAGAGCAGCTTGACACATTAGCCTATAATAACATACAGCTCCACTTTTTGAAAAGTCTTAGTGATTTCTACATACCATGCTGCTCTTAAATGACCAAATATAAAAGCAGCCCAATTACAAACTTAATTCCACTTCCTCCTCCTCAGGCAAAGAAGTGTAAGGCCACTTCCACCCTACACTGTTATAGTGCTATTATTCTACCTTCAACATACTGTGGAATTCTGGGGTTTGTAGTTTACTGAGGCCAAAGAGCTCTCTGGCTGAGAATTCTGAATGCCCTTCCTTAAATTGCAAAGCCCAGGATTCCACAGGATGTTGAAAGTGGAATAACAGCACTATAACAGTGCTGGGCAGAAATGGCCTGAGTAATTTGAAGAAAACGTGCAAGAGTTTTGGTACGACTTACGAACTCTCTGAGGGATGGGTATACTTCAATTACTACAGGTCATATCTACTTCCCAATGAAACAGTATTTAGTGTGTTAGGCTGGGACTTGGGAAATCCAGGTTCTAGTTCCCACTAAGTCATGAAACTCACTGGGAGCCTCACAGGCTGACATCGACTAATAAAAATGTGTGGAATTAAAGAACAAGAAGAATTTGAATATAACTAATAAAGACAATAATATCTATTTAAAGGATCCAACCCTATATCTTATCTGGGTTTAATTCCACACATTTTTACTAGTCGATGTCATTCTATGATAACAGCTGTGAATATAAAAACCATCATTAGCTGAGAGAAAACACTCTTCTGGAGCATTTTGTGAGTTTTTTTTCTCCCTTTTTTGACTGACATTCCACCAGAGACCTTAGGAAATCTCCCTTTTGCACCCTGCCCTCCTCATCTATTGAATGAAATCACAGCAACTGCTCTGCCATTAGGATCAATATCCAGGCCATTATGTTGGCAAAAGAAGCAGCAAATCACATTTAGCTGGATTGTCAGGCTCATTATTATAAGCAGATGGCAGCCCTTGCACTACAATGCAGCTGAGAAAAGACTGACATCATTTCACATTAAAATCTATAATGCTAATACACATCACCAACTCTTTGTAGAGACCCTGAGTGCATTAATCTTCTGAATGATTTGCCAATGTGCATGCTGGTCGAGGTGTTTTCTCACTTGACTGGAGCTAAAAAGAGGGTCTTTTGACCAAGAATAGTTAACATTTATCCATACAGATTGGAAAAACTTAACAAGCAGTCTTCTTTACCAGTTGCTCCCTGAGAGGAATTAATAGGATGTTTTGCAGGATAAAATGTGGCTGCATTCCAACGGTGAATATTTAGAGCTTTAGCATTTTTTGAAAAAGGACAACAACCATGCAAGAATGAGCTGTTCTTTGGCTTTATTTGGAAGATACCAAAACAAGACCCTCAACAAATCATCCCTTCCATCTGAGGTGAAGGAGATTTCTTACATAAGCAAAAAGGAGGCACAGAGATAGGAAGGAAACTGGGATCAATATTATAAGGGCAGGGTTCATAATCTAGTGACAGATCCGTAGTATTTAGGATTTGCCCTAAAGACATAATGAACAGGTAACAAAAAGGCCTAGGAATCACTGTACAGGAGGCTTTTGGTGTAAGTTGAGAATAAAACTATCTGTGAAGCAGCTGCTCACTCCCCTAGCCTGGTTATGGACCTTAAAGCATTATAACCATGTTAGTTTTTTGTTTTGATGGTTACAGGGTGGATATGATTGGCAAGAAACAAGTGATTGGCATCCCTCTGTTCCCCAATCTGTCCCTGTGGGTCCCTTAACTTCAGACCAGAATGTGGGAGCTGGTTTTTAAACATATACATCCTTTCCAGTAACACATATGCTTTTTTTGCTAAATTTATGGTTGTGGGATTTTTTGCACAAAAACACCCCAAATGTGTTTCTGGGAAGTGTTTTCGTATAAAACATTTCGTCTGTGCTTGTGTATGCATGCATGTGTGCAAATAACACCATCTTTTGCACACACACAGAAAAAAAAAACAGTTTCCAGAAGCACATCAGAGTTTTGTGCAAAAATATTGACAGGAGTTCAGCTTGGGACCTTCACCTTTATACGTGGACTTAGATTTGTGGGAAATAGATCTGAGTAGTTTTGCAATGTCTATATTCACCTCGAGGATACCGTGACGTTACAAAATACATGTACCGCTTCTGCAGTAGTAACCAGTGGAATCATTTATGTGCCATGGCCTGATGTGCAAGAGGCATGGATGCACATTAGGGCATTCCTGTTGTGTATCCAGACACCAGCTAGGAAGTGCTGGAGCACAATAAAAATGCCTAGTGCACATTAGAAGTGGCCAGTGCATATCAGAAGTGTCCAATGAGCATCGCAAGTACACAGTGAGCACGAGAAGTGTTTAATGCACATCAGAGGTGTGTGAATCAGAAGTGCCTTATTCTCATCAGGAGCACAACAGAACACATGCCAGTGCCTAGATACAAATATTTAGAATTCACCAACTGGGTTTCATTGTGTCTTGCAATATAGCTATGGACTCATAAAGTTATGAAACATAGATCATGATGTAGAATCTTGGTCTCTTTTTTGTGTACAAACCCACACTTTTTTGCGCATGCACATGAAGAATTTTATGCCTCCCCCCCCCGCTTCCCCAAATCACCTGCATTTCTGCATTTCTAATTATTGCCTGAAATATTTCAAAATGTGCAAATACTGGGTGAAAATTGTGAAAAGTTCTTACCTCTGTCTTCTTCTTCATCCCTCCCCCTCCCCCTCCTTCTTCTTGACAAAGTTGAGAGGCTTCATCTGATTTAGAAATGAGTTTTCTTTCTAGGCTTTACTTCAGTATATTTAATTTTAAAATGTCTATGATAAAATTGTTTCAACATAGAATTATTATAATGTAAAGTATAGATTGGGTTGGCCAAGTGTGGCCTTGAGGGTACATGCAAACTCTATGACTTTGCTTTTGTAGCCACTGACATCTCCAGATCTCCCCTTTCCCTAGACCAGTCTCTCTCTCTCTTTCTCTCTCTCTCTCTGTTTGGCCAAAACAAGATAGTGAATTGCCTCACCTGGACATCTCCTGAAGTAGAAACCCACCTTTGAACAGATTGCAGAGTTTCCTCAAATACCCAAAGTGACTTTCTGTCACTTTACTTTTTCATAGTCCGTGTGGCCTCCAGACGGTGCCAAGTGCAGAAAACTAGCTCCCAACCAATGCCATAACTGTCTAACTTGGCTATAGATTACTGGCTGATTTGACAAGCCTGATGCTATTTCTATCTCATTTTACCCATGAAAAGATTTTTAAAATCCTGTTTTTCATTTCTGTTTTAGAATTATGTGTGGAAAGAATATTTCCTATTTTTCAATGCCCAGCCAAATAATGGGTTTTGGGGCATTCAGAAAATATAGTGGGAACATATGGTGTCTCACAAATATCTTACATTGTGTTTCACAAACGAATGTCAATGTATGTTAAATTGAAATTAATAGGAATATTATTTTAAAAAATACATATGATGGGGAAGAATAACACAGAGGTGAGATTTTTGTGCAATTTTTTTTTCATGGAAACATATCCCAAAGTGTATCAGAAATTATTTGGTGCAGAAACAAAAAGTGTACTACAAGTATGGGGCTTGTACAAAAAATGTTTCTTACATACACAATACACAAAACATACACAAAACCATGTTTCTGAAAAATAATTTTTTCATGTAAAAACACCATTTGCACAAACATTTGGAGAGTTTTCTGCAAAATCACAATGCATTTGAATAAAACCCATGATTTTTGTACAACCCCCATGTTTCTGAAAACATGGTTTACATGTTTACATGCTCAAAGACCACAATTTCCACACAAAACACTTTCCATAAACACTTGTGGTTTTTTTTTTAATGCAAGGCCAAGTTTTTTTTAAAAAAAACCCCTCCTGCTTCTTTTGCACAAAAACACATGCAAAGATGGGGAAAGTGGAGGTTTTGAATAAAAAATAAGTGTCCGTTCCAAAAAATCCATCATCTTGGCAAAGAAGTAGCAACCACAAAAACTAAAACCAGCCCCCTCCTTTCCTTTGGTAGCTTTCCAGAAAGACATTATTTTGCAGTGCCACAGTCCTTTTGCCTCCATCTTCAAGTCAGCAAATGGTCTACATCTTCCATGAGGTTGAGTTTAGCTTCCACACTGTGGCCAGCTATCCAACAGAGTAGATTAAGTAAGCAGCAAGGGTTACGTCTGGGCTGCAAATACATTTCCACCTAACAGGGGAAATAAGAACTTTACACTTCTGTAATTTTATTGAGAAAGTGATGGGAGGAAAGGTGCCCCCACTTCCCTCCAGCCACAGTTCCAAGGCATACAGCCCACACCTCCAAGTTTGCTATAGGCTACAATGCAAAGAGTCAGGTGATCCAGTCACAGTTCTTCATTGGCCATTTCCACACCGGGCTTCTGTAATGGTGCAGAGCGACCTCTCACGGAGGTCTTCTACACTGTAGAGTGGACTGGCGTGGACTACTTTTTGTAGTTCCACATCAGAATCCACTCAGGAGCAGCTGGAACTAGCCGTGCTGCGTGTTTTTTAAAAACCTCTTTTTCGAGGTTTTTAAAAAGCATGGAGCGCACAGCCCCGCACCACTCCATCGCCCGGCTCCGACGCAGATTTGCAGGTGCGCGCAAGTGCGTGCCTGCAGATCTGCCGGAGGCGGGCTTCCAGCTGGCAAGCTTCTCTGGTTGGTGGAGAGCCTCCACCAACCGGAAGCTGCCATTTGGGACGCCGGAGGACTGTGGAGCAGTGAGCTTGCTCTGCTGCGAGTCGCGACGGACTTACCTGGCTGCCGGTAAGCTCCGTTTTTGGGCGTTTTCGCCCGTTTCTCCCCCCCCCACATGTGGAAAGGGCCATTGTCTCATCTGGTTATTCCTGATGTGTACATAGGGCTGCACCCATACAGAAAGAAATAACAAGGAAACAATAAAAAGTGTAATAGGAAAAAAACAGGTACAAGTCACTAAGGTTGTCAAGCAAGTGATTCGTCTTATCTCTTTTTGATCTTTCTCACTAAGGATCAGAAAATCTAACTCTATTAATGAGTGTACACACAACAAGAAGCTACTACAAGTCCTGTTAAATGTTCTTGTAATGTCATAAATCTCAGGCCAGACTCTTTCCATTTGCAAGATAAGTCCAGAGATTCCAAAGGGGAGGGAATAGAGAAAGAAATTGCCTCTAGTTCCACTACTGAATATCTCTTCTGCTAGAGTGTGCAAACTCCTTAGCTCCAGATCATCTTTCTATCATGCCTTTGGCCTGGCAAGGCTGCACTACTTTAGATCTGAACATCTTTGCATGAAAGGGTGCAACAGAGCTCCAGACCTCATTCCCACAGGAGACAGTACTTGCTCAGGAGAGCAAAACCCCTTTGATGACAGGAGACTTTTGTCAGTAGGAGTGAAACTAACCAGCTAGACTGAACTGCAGCCTCAGAGAGCTTGTTCTGACCACTGCTAAAGCGACATTGTCACTTCTGATGCTTCTGTGTGAACCATTACCATGAGCTCCATTTGGAGCTCTCTAGAGTACTATTTCTGTGTGTATATGTATTGACATATCTATTTGCAGACAAACTTCTATATAGCATTTTGGAATGTGAGATCAATGTGGCTGCAATATATACTGTCCCATTCCTTGGAGCTAGTTTGGCTGATCTGATTACCTGGGAAGGTATCCCTTTGCTCCACTACCATTTCATTGCAACACTCCTGGAAGACATCAAGCAGGGCCAGTCTAACCTTTCTTGGAAGGAAGTTTCAGAATTGGGCTGCTGTCAATGAATAGGTCTTATTCAATAGTTCCCACCAATCACATCTTTTGTGCTGTTAGGTTTCATTGCAAGGACTCCAAAGACAAGCACAACTGCTTGGCAGACTTATACATGAGGGGGAAGTCCCCCTACTATCCCTTCAAGATACCCAGCGCAATAGCCAACACCCTGAAATGGGTGTGAGAAGGAACTGAAATTAATACAATTTGAACAAGATCAATCTAGCATGGTCTGAAAACTGAATATCAGAAATTATTAATTGCTTGATGTTATGAGAAAGTATCTCCTCTAATAGTGGTTGCCTATTACATTAACCAAGCAATTATTGCAGCCTAACGCACCTGCAAATTCACTGTTTTTGAATTGTACTTATAGGAAAACAAACTAAAAGAAAAAAATTAAAAGCAAGGTTCTAATTTTTATTTTATAGCCATGTTCCAAATACTTTTATATAACTTAATATAAGGGAGAGAGAAATGAATCTGAACAGATTGTTAGGTGGATGAGGATAAGATATATTAGCCTCTGGAATAATCTTCCCAAAGGTAATGCTGAAATTCCAATCAATTAACATATTTAAAACAAGATTGGACAAGGCACTGGTAGATATGTATTAGAGAACAGTTCAACATTGCCAGGGGACTGGTCTAAAAGACTTTAAAAGGTCCTTCTAGCCTCTAGAGATACCTTCAAAGTATTATGAACAATGAGAAATACCATTAGATTTGTATTTCTGCTTCCTAAGGAGGTGCCCCAGTTCTGTATGTGTGCACACATTATTATAAGCAGCATGAGGAGTGAGATGCAGATAAAGGCATAATCTTAAAGACAGATGTCTAAAAAAAAGAGTAAAATACAGTACACTCACCCTAAAGTCGCATCAAAGCTCTACCTCACACTGGGGTAAAAGCAAGTAAGCAACTTTTTCAGGGACAATTTGGTGTAGGGCTCTGGATTTGGCTCATTTTTTTTCTTTGTGTACACAATTTTCTTCAACCCCACCTCCCTGGGAAATACATAAGCTTTTAATCGTGAAAGCATCTATAACCATATTAAATGATATCTCTCAGCCCTGCACACAATACCACGACCTGCGTTGCTGGTTAAGGGATGTCTAATATTCAGTGAGTGCCGATGTTCATATGGTACAGAGGGCTAGCCATTTTAGCTTGTCACAGAAAAACCAATGAAAAATCTGGTGGCACTTTTCAAAGACTGACATTTACTGTGACACCAGCTTCCATGGGAGAGAGGTGAACCAACTTGATCAGATGTTTATGTCACAATAGAATCAGAAAAGCTTGTGTCACAAATAAACTGCTTGTTCCTTAAGGAGTCATGTGGCTCTTTTGTTTTTACATTTGAAAGTGTTTGTTGAAAATCCCAGATGAAATTTAGGAATCTCCCAAAGCTCTGAGAAACGCTTGCAGAGATTGAGCAATACAAGAGTTGCCAACAAAATTCGGAGCAAGATTTGGATAAGAAATTTGGAGCTTATGAATATCCATCTCAGATGCAAGAATGTGAAAATCCCTTTATCTCCTTTTTGTTGTGTTTCTCTAACTCACATCTAGATTTTCTCCTCTACCTTTTTTCATATTGGGTTGTGCCTAAGCCTTCAGTTTTATTTCCCCCATATAAATTCTAGTATATACTTTTCCTTATTGATGTACTTTTTACACTTTTTCCTTAAGATTGGCAATTTTTACATACTTTCTCCTTTGACTAAGTTGTGTTTGTATGCCTTTTCCAAAGATGTGTCTTTCAGCTGTACACAAATATCTGCATATAACTCAAGAAAAGGTAGGGAATAATCTGATACCTATGCCTTCATGGGGAACCAAAAGATACACCATTTTTATATTTTATTTTATTTATTTTATTTTATTTTATTTTATTTTATTTGTAATCCTGCCTTTCTCCCAGTATGGGACAAAATAGAAGTTACAATATAAGTTAAAATATAATACAGTTAAAAATACAGAATATATTTGTAGGGTTGGATGTAATTCTTCACTGATTTCATATTTGAAGGGAAGAATGAGTAATTTTAGCAATTTTCTGGCCAATTTTTGAAGACTACTCATAGTTTAGCACTTATGCTTTGCAAAATTCGCATGTGTTTGTGTGTATGAAATCCAACATTTTCAGTGAATAATATTTTATGCACAGGGAATGCTGTCTCCTGCATAGAAAATGCTGGTTTCTGCATAAAATTGTCTGAAGTCCAAAACTGCAAAGATTTGTGTCAATCCAGGATTCTTTCCAATAGGGTATCCCAGCACTTGAGACTCATTTTTCAACTGTTATTTGAATATTACCAAATATTCCTTCCATTCATGAAATTAGTATATATATTCCATTCCTCAAGAAGTGAAAAACAACCTTTTAAAATTTATACATTTTTCCATTCAGATAAAGGCCTGTCACTACTTTGTCCTCCCAGTAACAGCATAGGGAATGAGACTAAGGCCCTTTCTGCACCCCACTCCCAACCTGCAATGGCAACAGGATCGCAACAGGACTGCAACAATAGTTCTGCAAGATGTCGTCACAATCCCATCATGATCCCGTCACCGCCCATCACAGTATCAGAATAAACCATTGACGGGGTTCTCTCATTAATGAACCACGATTGCACAGTCCTCCCAGCTCCCTCTCACACTTACCTGCTGTGCAGAGGTTCAGGAAGAGCCTACCACCTCTCTAAACAATTGGATATAGACAACTGATCTTCCTGCCAAGACATTCTTTCTAATGTTCATTTAAAATCTACTTTCCTGTAACTTCATACCATTAGAACTGATCCTACCCTCCATGGCAGCAGGGAACAGATATGATCCCTCCTTTCTGTGACAACTCCTGTCATAGAGTACAATTGTGTCACTCCTCAGTCTTTTCATCAAGAAGAACATTCCCACCTCCTTCAACATTTCCTCATATATATTGTTCCCCATACCTCTTATCATCATTGTTGCTGTTCTCTGAAACTACCTCAACTTGCCTATATGCTTCTTAAGATGAAGTGTCCAGAACTGAACACAATACTTCAGATGAGGCTGATCAGCACAGAAAATAGTGAGGCCATTACTTTCCTTAGTTTGGAAAATATGCTTCTATTAATGAAGGATAAAATGGCATTTATATTCTTTGCTGTAGCGTCACACTGCTGATTTGTGTTCAACTTATGATCAACAATAATTGCAAGGTCCTTTCTATGCGTAGTACTGTTAAGCCAAGTATGTTGTTGTGTGCCTTCAAGTTATTTCTGACTTAACAGCAATCCTAAGGTGAACCTATCACAGGATGTTCTGAGGGATGAGAGTGTGTGATGCACCTATTTTCACCCAGTGGGTTTCCTTGACCAAGCTGGGAATCAAACCTTGGTCTCCAGCATAATATTCCAGTTCTCACACCACTATACTACACTGCCTTTCAGGTCAAGTCTTCCCCATCCTGTATCTATGCATTTGTTTTTTGTGGCCTAAATGTAGAATTTTGCATTTGTCTCTGTTGAATATCATTTTATTAATTTCTGTGCGATGTTCTAGTTTATCCAGGTCCTTTTGAATTCTCCTCCTGTCTTCCAATATGTTAGCCACCCCTCCCAGTTTTGTGCCACATGCAAACTTGCTAAGGATTCTCTCTAGGGATGGGCCAACCAAATCCTCAAATCCTGGGCAAGGATTTGAGATTTGGAGATCCAAATCCCCCCGCCAAAATAGGCGAACCAAATCTTTTGAATCCTGCGTTTGGTGGGCAGGAGAAGGTGCCAGGGAGCGAGATCTTGCACTCCCTGCTCTTTTCTCATCTGCTGCTGGCTAGATCCTGCCCAAGGTGGGCAGCAGAAGCTGGCAAGGAGCATGATCCTGTACTCCCCACCCTTTTCCTGCCTACCACCAGCCCAATTTTGCCCCGCAAGGGCGGCCGAAGCTTGTGAGGAGCGCAATCGCATGCTCCCTGCCCTTTTCCCACACCCTGCCAGTTGGCTTCTGCCCTGGGAGGGTGGCAGAAGCTTGCGAGGAGCACAATGTCATGCTCCCTGACCTTTTCCCGTCTCCCTCCCACCAGCTGGATCCTGCCCCGGGTGGGCAGCAGAAGCTTGTGAGGAGTGTGATCCTGCACTCCCTGCCCTTTTCCTGCCCACCACAGGCCAGATTCTGCCCCAGGCAGGTGGCAGAAGCTTGTGGGGAGTGTGATCCCACGCTCTACACTCTTTTCCCATTGCCAGCCAGATCCTTCCCAGGGTGGGCATGAGAAGCTTGCAAGGAGCACAATCCTGCGCTCCCCACTCTTCTCCTTCTGGTGCCAGGGTGATCTGGGGATCCTGAAAGTTTTCCTGAAAGTGAAAACTATTATTTGCTTTTTTCCCCATCAACAAAGATGTAAAATTCTGCTTCAAAAACACTTTCCAATAGAGGTGCTTTCTTTCCCTTGCTTTTTAAACACTTTTTTAAAAAAAAGGATTCAAAAGATTTGAAATTCATGAGATTAATGGATTCCCAGAACCTTCCAGGGATTCGGAGCCAGATTCAGATTTGGAAAATTCTGGATTCGTCCCATCCTTAATTCTCTCCCTAGAAAAGACCCTTGGGGCATTTGAGACAATTTTCCAATTTGAAGTGCAGGTATTGATGATGACCCTTTGATGATGGTTTTCCAACCAACTATGGGTCCATCTGACAGTGTTCCCATTTATTTCACATTTAATCAGTTTGCTAATCAAAATGTTAAGGGGGACCTTATCAAAAACTTTGTGGAAATTCAGATAAATGATATCCATAGCACTCCCACCATCTACTAAACTGATGGCCTGATTTGAAAAAAAATAGTTTGGCAGGGCTTGCTCTTAACAAACCCATGCAATATCCTACTGGTCACTCCATTATCATCAAGATACTTGCAGGCAGACTCCTGTATAATCTGTTCTAATACTATTTTCTGGTATTGAGGTTAAGCTGACTGATCTGTAGTATCCTGAATCATCCTTTTTTTGCCCCCCCTTTTTTTTTTGTGAAGAGAAGGACAATGTTTTGCCCTCCTACACTCTGTTGGCACCTCATCTGTCCTCCAAGATGTCTCAAAATGATAGCAGGTGGTTCAGAGAGTACACACCAAGTTCTTATAGTACACTGGGATGCAGGTTATATGGTCCCGCAGATATGAACTTACTTTGTTTAGCTAGGAAATTCCTTATTAACTCCCTATCAATCTTGATTTGCAATCCAGATCCCTTATCAAGTTCTCTGTTTCTGCATGGAATACACAGTTCTCTTTTTGGAAGAAAAGTGAAGCAAAATAGGTAGTGGGTAGTTCTGCATTTTCATTGTAATTTGTTAGTATTTTACCTGTTAACCTCACTGTCTTCTTGGTCATTCACTTGTCTTGAATTTATCTGAAATCCCACTTTTGTTGCTTCTTGCTTGCCAAGCCAATTTCAGATCATTCTGAGCTTTAGCTTTCTTTGTATAATTCCTGTTAGCTTGGGCTACACATCTGTACTCTTTCTTGGTGATTTGTCCTTACTTCTTTTCTTTATTCATACTTTTTTCTTTTGACTTCCTTCTTGAGTCTGGTGTGCAGCCACATTGGCTTTTTCAGATATTTTCCATTTTCTCTAAAGTAAGTTCAGAGGACGTGATTCACACTGTGATTATAGTGTAAGGATAACCCTTCTCTCTTCAGCTGCAGTTCCTAAAATCATACTCCCAAGTTTTGGAGGATAGTACATTTCTATCCATGAGTCCATTGTACTATCACATATGGGAATAGAAGAGAGGTTGCAGCTAACGTGGGAAGAATCACACCTTCACTCTCTATACCTACAATCCTGATAGGGCATCTGCATTTATTTAAGAGTCAACAAAACAAAGAGACAACTGCATTTTATGTATTTAATCAATGTATAATTTGATTCTGTTCTCTTTCTCTGTACTATGTACAGCATGTCATTCAGAAAGCTGGGTCACACTGGACTTCAATTGCCATCAGCACCAGACAGAATGTCCAACAGTTGAGGATTATGGTAGTTTCATTTCAACACCATCACAAGAACGACATGTTCACCAGCTCTGGTTTATCTGGTCATGTTGTGCAAGCATGTTCTGTAGAATTTAGGTGTCATAATTCATAAAGGCAAAGTCTGAAACAATATTGGCAGCAGTTAGAAAAATCAGAGGTTCCCTTATCCTTGGACCTCAGAACTGCTTTTTTTGGGTGGAGGGAGATGGGAAGGACTTCAATGTTGGCAGGCAGATTTTTATTAGTTTTGTCTACTTGCAGGGAGAGAGCAATTACTTTTCTCATCTGTTATCATCCAAACATCCTTATTTATATTTAAGACTGGCAAGCACAGTGTGTATTTGGGATTGCCATCAACGTGTTCTTTGTAGCTGATGCCCAAGAAAGTGTCCTAGGATAGATTGCAGCAGCCTTTATTATTCCTGGGAGGGCTCAGTGACAGTATTTCTAAGTGTTTGATCATTTAGTATATTTCTGATTGAGAATTCCTTGTGGAGGCTCAACTGCATAGGGAATTTGGTGGTGATTCAAATATGCCAGATCATTTGAGGGGGGCTCAGTGCTCCCAGCTTGTCCTGGCGGGGTTCAATTCCCCTGCCCCATCTGTTCCAGCACTCATTTGTTCTTCCCTTAATTTTCACCAATGGTTGGCATCAATGTGCTGCCTTGCCCCTCCTCTCTGTGGTCCTTCCTATTCCACTCTTCCCTTAAGTATATATATAGTGATTGGAAAATGGAGGAGAAGAATGGAAGAAAAGCCAAACTGTGAAGTGTAGCTAATACCTCAGAAGAAAGGATCAGGATTTAAGATGACCTCAACAGATTGGAGAGCCTGGTTGGAATTAGCAAAATGAATTCCAGAACAAGAAAGGTAAGGTTTTACATTCATGCAGGAAACATTCAGATGCACAAATATAAGATGGGTGATACCCAACTTGACAGTAAGAAAATAATCTAGGTGTCTTCATTGAGCAAAAGTTGAAAATGAGTCAACAGGGGGATACAGCAGTAAAAACAACAAAGCCAATGCAATGTGTTCACTGCCTAGATCATTCAGAATTATAATTCTGAATGATCAAGATTATTCTTCTGTTACTACCATGTATGACTCAACTCTTGACTTCTCCTTACAATACTTTCTGCTCCCTATATTGTTCGGCTGGGAGGGAGAACAGGACATATGACTGAAATGCCTGGTCATATCTCTTAAATTTTCTAAGGAATAAATTCAAACTATTCTAGATTTTTTTTTCTTTTGGGCCATTGAAGAATATAGTTAATGGGCTGTATGTAGCCCCGATATGGCCCCTCGGTCCTCAAAGCCCTGCTACCCCAAGAAATGCTTGGTCCCAAAATGTGAGTAGGAAAACAAAAGCTTAGAGCTATGGAAAACAATTTTAAACATGAACTTTGGACATCCAAAGTACAACAGAGGCATTTTTAATCATTCCAGAATTTCAATAGCATCAGCACAAAGAGGCACTGCATCCTACTGGGGTAGAGGTAGGTTTATGAATATGTTAAAAAGGCTTCTTAAATTAACACATTATGTAAGTGGCAGATATTTTTAAACGTTCCCAAAGCTGATCACTAAAGATACTAATAAAAATGGTGCCCAGGTATATAAAATATAAATAGCCCTCCAAAGGCCTCAGTATTTGCAAATTTATTATTCTCTGTGCATCTAATAATAGCAAGGAATAACCTGTGCTCTAGGTAATGCATAATATTTGTTTTAATCTTAAAACAACATAGCCTGCCATTTCTAAATGATGTTTTTATTCAAATGAAACCAATTTTGGGAAGGTTGTATTTTAGATTGGGTACAACTAGAATTGAGAAGTCATGACATTTACTATATTACATTTTTAGTTATTGCAAAATCTTATTCAAAAAGATTTCCACTGAATCATTTGCCTTTAAAATGTTAATGTGTCAGTTATCCAATCATTTCCCATAGAAAAGAGCAATAAAAATGGAAAAGATCCCAGGTGTGAGCGAAAAATAGAGTATTAGAGACAGCAAACCAACAATGAAACTTGCACTTGTGTGCATGCAACACTCATATAATAAAGTCTGCCAAGTGTTGATAACCTGAATCAAATTTTGTGATTCTTTATCACAACAGTACATGGAAAAGGGTTCTTTAACTGAAAGTGTCCTGTAACTTTTACTAGTTGTTACAATAAGTTAATGAGATGATAAATTTGTTTCTGGGTTATCCCACTTTGCATAACACATGACTGAATTCTCCTCCAAAAAAGAAAGAAAAACAAACAAATAACAAATGAAATCCTTGCTCATAGAAAGATTGCATATCAGGAAGAAGCCAATGTATATGTTACCCTGTGTACTGGGGGTCCCGGGAGGGACACCAAAATGTGCTCAACTAAAGTTGGAGAAAAATAGCTCAGAGCACTGCTTAACGTTACGAGAGGCAGGGTAACGTAGCAAGATCTTGAACCCTATGTCTACAGGGTCGGGTCGAGTCAAGGAGAACACAGAATTTGAAATAATAAATGATGTTTATTAAATACAAGCAAAACAGTGTGTGCGACACACTCACACAAGATAACTAAAGAAAATAAAGGTTGGAGTGGTATAGAGGGATTTTTAGAGGGATTGCTGGTTTAGGTGATACCTCACCTGTCCTGAAGCCCAGAAAAATAGATAGCGAAGCTGGGGTGCGATGTAGCTCAGCACGTGGAGCTGAGGGGAGGCTCGTCAAGCAAAGCGGCGGCAAGGCGGGATGAAACTCGGGAGCGTTCTGAGGAAGGTCTCGGAATCAAGGGTTTTTATAAGGAGAATTGTGACTGCAGGCTATGCCGTACTTGGGGGAAAACAATAGATTTGGAGTTGGAGACAAAGCCTCCGAAAGGTCAGAATCTGAATGATTGAGTTATCGTAGCAGTTCTCGATAGAGTAGCCAGTATGCAAACGCAGAGTGCTTGGGTATTGCATAGTTTACCCATCAAGCGGCCATCGCGGGGCAGAGGCTCTTTTGTAAGTGGCGTGCATACTTAATTAGAGTACTCGCCTGGAGGTCTCCTAAAGCAGTGAGTCAGCTATTTCTGGCCTGCCTGTATTGTAGTTTGAATATTACGGCTATTAACGGCCGAGCTTGTTTACGTGCTTGTCCGGTGGCCTGGCAAGCATGTGGAGAGGAATAGAGAAGTGCAGCCGAATTGTGATATCAAGGGATATATTTTAATATCCCCAAAGCTCGGACTAGCCAGGGCAGTAACATATAGCTGTACTATTCAACATCTAGTTTCCTATAGGAAGGGTTTTTTTTTCTGTGCCTCAGAATTAAGATTAGCAATTAGCATCAATAGTAGCAGGATTTAAAATGTGTAATTTCTCAACAGCTCTGCATGAGAGAGTTTAACAGTGCTAGACGGATGGTAATCCTTAACTGCAGCAAGACATGAATCTTGCTAACTAAGCACTAGGGATATCGTACGCATAGGAACAGAGAGGGCTAAGTGTCATCAGCATTTGTATGACACTGTACTCAAAGTTCCAAAAGAAGCTGAAAAGAGATGCCAAAAAGCAAGGGGATAAGAACCCCACCCCTAAGAACCTATTTTTCCTGAGTATGGGGCATCACTTTCCCAAAACCAGTCCCCAACATCATTTTCAGGAAGCATCCTTTCATCAATGAATGAAAGGAAAACGAAGTTCCATCTAAACATTAGGAAGAACTTCCTGACAGTAAGAGCAATTTGACAATGGAATGCACTGCCTCAGAGTATGATGGAGTCTCCTTCTTTGGGAGTTTTTAAACAGAGTCTGGATAGCCATCTGTCAGGATTGCTTTGATGGTGTATATCTGCATGGCAGGGATTGGACTTGATGGCCCTTGCGGTCTCTTCCAACTCTATGATCCTATGATTCTATGATTCTACATTATGCCTCCAGTGAAGCCAGAGGAATGGTGCAGAAGGATTCCATAGCCAACAGTGCCAAATACTACTGAGCAACCCAGCAGAATCAATTGGGCTACATTTCCCTTGTCTAATTATCAATTAAGATAATGTACTATGGCAACCAATATCACACCAGTGGTGTCCAAACTGGAAACAGATCAAAATGAGCCTAAAAACTGGTTTCATCTGGGGAAACATGAAATGCCACGACTCTTTCAACAGTTTGCTCTCAAATAGTATATTCAAGACAACAGTTATCTAACATGGTTAGATCCAGGAGAGTTTTCCTTTAAAAAACAACAACAAAGGCTTTACCACTGCTGTTTTGGGACAAAATTGTACCATGCTTTAACTGAAGAGAGGTATAGGCCACAACATTACCCAAAAGGGCCAGTCACCTGCTGGAAGTCTTTATTAGTCGATATAAGCAAAGGTCTGACAGGTAGTGAGTCTTTTATCTCAAATTCTTAAGTTGGGGGTGGGGGGAAACGGGCTGAAAAAAATCCAACGAAAGAAAACAAGTAGGTTCTGAAGTCATCAAGTCAGAAGAAACAACACAGGTGCCCACATCAGAACCAATGCAGGTGATTTTATGTATGGAGTTCTTTCCAGTAGATCAAAGCAGGATGTCTTATGTCCCCATGTCCAAGGGGGATTACTTCCTTTGACCACTCCACAATGTACAGAATGACAGATGTGATGGAATTGGAGGAGAAAAGTGTCTTTGCCAACTGAGCTGCCAATGGTATAGGCTCCAGAATGACCTCTAGCTTGTGTTCATTTGAGCTCATCATATGTTTCCTGCTCCAATCACTTTCATTATCATTCTCCCCATTACATTATTGTCCTGAACTTTTAGGAAAACAAAACAGAAAGCATACTCAGGAAAAACTAGGGTCCTTTTTGGTCATATCTCCCTTATGAACTTTCCCGTACTCTGAGGTCATCAAAAGAGGCCCTCCTCTCAGTCCCAGCACCATCACAAGCATGATTGGTGGAGATGCGTGCAAGAACCATCTAAGTGGCTGCCCCACAACTTTGGAACTCCTTCCCAAGAAAGCCAAAATGGATATCTCCCTGCTGTTTGCCCATCAGCAGGCAAAAACCATTTTATGCTAACAGGCTTTTAAAATGGAACATTTGTAAAGAATGGACTGTGAGGTGCTGTATTGTTTTCAGTTGAACTGTTTTCAATTGCTCTTTATCTTTTTAATTGCATTTTATTCTTTAAACTGGAAGTTTGAATTAACACTGTGAATACAGTCAACTCTCCATATCTACTTGTTCTGCACCTATGGATTCAACGACTGAAATTATTTGGAAAAAAATATTCCAAAAAGCAAGCCCTGATTTTGTCATGTGCTGAGCACTATACTGATGTGTAGACATACTCTGCTGTAGCCTAACACCATTTTACAGATCCTCAGGCTGTCTCTGGCATTTGTTTGAGTTGTTTATCAATTTATATAAGGGACATCATTTTATTATGCCATTGTATATAATGCGACTTGAGCATCCACAGATTTTGGTATCCATGGAGGATCCTGGAACCAAACTTCAGCAGATACCAAGGGCCCACTCTAGTTTAATTTTAATATTTACTTTTTGTATGTTTTTGATTCGTATAGTTCTTTTAAATTGTAAGTCACTTTGTAAGTCAGTTAAAAAATGTCTATTAAATCACACTGAAGAACAGAAATGTATGGGCTACTCAGGATTCAAGCTCAAGGTCCACGTCATCACTGTATTGACACTTGTTGAGTTCTCTGGATGTTCTATTCTCACTACTGTTTCCTTGTGCAATGACAGAATTAGAAGTTGTGTGATCATTTACTAAATATTGTGAAGAAACCATGCAGAAATGTTTGTGTTAATATTTCAGTGAAGGAAGGCTGTATTGTGCAAACAGTCAGGTTACATAGTCGATTACTCATCAAGGTGAGCAAAAACCAGCATTCTGGCTGTAGAGTGTTTTGGCAGAGGCTTCCCCCTCTCATTTTTGCAGATCCATGCAGGCAACAGAAACCAAGCTACTAGTGTCCTACAATTCACAGCTTATTATTGATAATGGCTGGATTCCACACAGTGCAAGATTCATCTTGGAAGAAGAATTTGTGGAAATGTCTATACCAAAATGTATCTTGTCCACCTTTGTTGAATAATGGCTGAAAGTCATCAGTGAGGAACCACTGAGTTAAATGGGGTCCATTCCCCTGTTGATTGAGAAGCGGCTGCCTCTCATCTCTGATCTCCAACATGAGGGGAATTTGTGATAAATGCCTGTCACATTAGACATTATTCATGGGAGGGGTGGGAACATCAGGCAATGACTTCTTGATTGACATGAGTCAGCAGTGTGATGCAGCAGCCAAGAAAGCCAATGCAATTCTTGGCTGCATCAATAGGAGTATGGTGTCTAGATCGCAGGAGGTAATGGTACCACTCTACTCTGCTTTGGTTAGACCTCATCTTGAATACTGTGTCCAGTTCTAGGCACCCCAGTTCAAGAAGGACATGGTCAGGCTGGAGCAAGTCCAGAGGAGGGCAACCAAAATGGTGAGGGGCTTGGAAGCCATGCCCTATGAGGATAGACTTAGGGAGCTGGGTATGTTTAGTCTGCAGAAGAGAAGGTTAAGAGGGGACATGATAGCTATGTTTAAATATTTGAAGGAATGTCATGTAGAGGAGGGAGAGGGCTTGTTTTCTGCTGCTCCAGAGACCAGCACAAGGAGCAATGGATTCAAACTGCAGGAAAGGAGATTCCACCTGAACCTCAGGAAGAACTTCCTGACAGTCAGGGCTGTCCAGCAGTGGAATATGCTGCCTCGGAGTGTCGTGGAGTCTCCTACTTTGGAGGTTTTTAAGCAGAGGCTAGATGACCATCTGTCGGGAGTGCTTTGAGGGTGTTCCTGCATGGCAGGGGGTTGGACTGGATGGCCTGTGTGGTCTCTTCCAACTCTACATTTCTATGATTCTATGATTCTAAGGGGAACTGACCCCATCAATTCCAAAGGATGCATATGAGTAAATTGGGTTTAGGGGATCTGGTCAGAATCCATGGCATAGGTACAACTACATGGTACATAATGGTAAAATAAAAGACTCTTCCAGATGTGTTTACAACTCGTACCCATGACAGCTGAAAAGATAGGGTGGACAGATTTGGAAGACTGAATTCAAGGGGGAGAGTTGCCCTTTCAGAGCATTAAAAATTGGGTCCAAACCACACAACAGTACAAGCCCAGTTCATAATAGCATCACCTTTGTTTCTGCCCTCTCTGCCATTATCACAGCCATTTTTTTCTAACCGAGACCTATCTGGTGATGGCAGCAGCAATTAGGGATGTTAATATCTCAGTCTCAGTTATACCAAGTTTCTATCAATCCTGCCTACATTTTTCTCCATGCTTATTATATTTCAGGTTATGAGATATTGTTTGACTTCCCACACAGAAATGTGTGCACATTTTTATCAGAGCACAGAAGGTTAGTACAGAAAGCCTACTTCATAGAGAATGTAGAGGACCAATAACTCAGTTGGCATTATTATTAGTGGGGGCTTTTTAAAAAATGCATTTATTTATAAAGTTAGATGCTAACTTCTTAGTCTTTAAAAGAAATTCCAGAAGATGGCATATTCTACAAGGGTTGACTCCACTGATCCCAAGTGGCACAACATGCTGTTTGTTCATGTAAACTAGTATCTTTTGTACTTTGAGTTTCCTTTCCCAACCTGGGAGTTTCCAGATGTCCTGAACTACAAACTCCATAACTGAATTGCTGGATGGAAATGGTGGGATTTATAGTCCAACACATCTGGAAACTAATGAGTAAGAGAAGACTATCCTAAAGCAACAATTGTATATTTTTCAATCATCTGTGGGGGGTTTTCTTTCTCCATCCAATCACCCATAGCAACATATATGTTACTGTCCCATCATGCCTTGTATACTATTTGTTGGGATTAGAAAAGGCTTATTACAATTTAGAGGCTAAGTGCTATTACCAATCAGTCCCAAATGGAGTAGACCCACTGAAATAAATGGGACTCAGGAAGATAACATTGATTCAGATCCCATTGATTCAACAGGTCTGCTTTAAGTTGAAAGAACAACTGGATTTAGCCTGATGCTTTGGTTTGTTAGAAGACACTGATCCAAGGAAATACTTTGCTAGCTTTCTACATGCAATTGTCCTTGAGGAAAAATTAACCTGTGTCAGTCTCCACTGGTAACCTGAAGTGGTGGCTGCCTAGGGAAAGCATCATCACTCAACTCTTCTGCATGTGTTGAAGTCACACAAATTCCACACAGTGCAAGATTCATCTTGGAAGAAGAATTTGTGGAAATGTACATACCAAAATGCATCTTATCCACCTTTGTTGAAATAGGCTTTATTAAAGGGTAAGTCTAGGCTCCTTTTCTTGGTCAGAAAGCCTAGAGAAAGAATATTCACCAAAAGTTTCATTATATTTTCTTCACTAGTTCAAGTATTTAATAATTAATAATTATTAAATAAAAATTTTGGAAGAAATGATTTGGAATTATTTGGTAGAAAATACTTCTGTCCTTTCCTCACCTTACCTGCATCCTGCAACTTCCTGGCATCATCCCGGCAGTGCCTTTGCAGGGGTAAGAGAGTGTCCCGAATGCTTTCCTCTGTACCCAGCTGGCTGCCAGTGGATGGTAGTGGTCAGGACATGCTTCTTCCTTCTGCAGTGCAGCTGGGCTCTTCCTGTGCTGTACTGAGGAAGGAAGCACCTAGATAGTGCTTTCGCCCTTTCCGCATGGTCCCAGCTGATGTGATTGTCATGCAAAAGGGGCCTATCACTGGATTTTTTTCTGGTAATAGTATAATGCGTGATCACAATGGTTGAGGACACAAAGGAGTGGGACCGTGACGACATCCTGTGGTAACATGTGTCACAGCCCGGGTTCAACATGTCCCCATCCTGAGATGGGGCCATAGTTCGGAAATGGCCTTGGTTTTGTACAGCAGTAGCTGTTTTGGACTACACTTCAACATATAAGCCATCAAGAAGTATAAATGCAGCTTGCTGAACTTGCTAGTGCCAGAAAACAGTGTCTGTCATAAGTAAAATGGATTTCTGAAATGACAGAGCTAAACCAAAGAGCCATGAAAACCCAACAATGAAATGAGTTGTGAAAAGTGTCTGACCGAGAAACAAAGGGCCTGGAACTAAAGTGCAATCTTATGACACCCCAAGTTGATCTTTTATCCCCTTCAGAAGTAGTTAACCCACTAGATGTAGTGGCCTGGGGAACTAAAATGCTGTCCTATTTCCCAGTCAGACCTTCATAGCTTGCTCCACAGCTAACAGTCCAATCTCTCCTCTTTCAGTCTTCCTGCTGCCTAATAAGTCCCTCATGGCAAAATTGTCTCCTCACTCTTCCTCTCATTTCAGCCCTGTTTGATTTAGTTACTCCAAACTACAAGGGAATAGTCCAGTACCAGGGAGTCAAATGTACAATTGAGTCCTTGTGGCTTCCTTCAGGTAGCCCAGAATAAACAAGCTCAAAGCACACAGAGCAACATAGTTTATTTCCAGCCATCTATTAATATCCTGACTATTCTTGCAACCTTTTTGGCCAATGTTACATTAGAGACTAATTGTAGCAATGTTTAGCCCTCACTGGACTGAACGCACACAACCCATGCAATGGAATGAATAATTAATACATTTCTGCCAAGCTCTGGTTTTTATGTACTTTGGCCCTGATGGGATGGGAGAAGAAGTAGACATAATTTGCTGAGTTGCCACCATCTAGCTTTCTTTAGAGGCCTATCTCTTCCCGAGTTGTCACCAGCAGGAATGATGGGAAACTATCTTTCTAGCTGAGAGAGGAAGAAAGAAGTCTTAGTGAGAAAACAGACAGACAGACAAAAGAGAAGAAGGAAGAAAAGATGAACAAGTAAGTAAAGAATAATCCAGCACACAAGGAGCTGAGTGCAATCATACTCCCATGCCTCTGGGCAACTAAGTCCAAGCACTCCATTATGCTTTTCCCCCTGCACACCCCCAGTACAAGCTCTTGTCTGTTTTACATCATAAACATGGGTCTCGATTTTAAGGAGCTGCTCTTGGGGGCCTTTTTCAGTTGAACAGTGAAGTTTTTTTTTTAAAAACAAAAAACAAAACTATACATAAATTAAAGTAAGTAAATAAGTAAACATTTTCCCCTAATTTGTGAAATTGTTTCCATATTTTAGCTAATATACTCATTTTTCCCAATTTTTTCCCATTGATTTCATCAAATGTATTCATTTTTTTCCTACCGATACATTTTTTACTGTGTGCATTTTTCATCTCTATGTCTTCTAAACCATTCACTGTGCACTGGTTATTGATGCAACTTTTTTCCCTACAACATTTCATAAACTTTACAAACATGGCATTTCTCAAAGCGAGGTCTATCAGGAATTGAAAAAAGGCTACCTTAATTGAGACTGTTGAATCCAATTAATTATTTTCCCATCTCTATCAGGAATCATGGGAAATGTAGTTCCCAGTTTCTGTGTCTGAACAGTTACATGTTTCAATCAAAAATGAGACAAAAGTACCAAGGATATACTACAGATGAGTTCTCAAGATGAGCTCCTGCTTTCACTTTCAGAATACTTCATTTGAGGTAGAATACTTTTCGGAAGCACTGTCAAGGTATTCAGACAGAATAATGAAAGACAAATTCCATAATACTAAGGAGAAAAAGAGCTGACAATGAGATCACAGTGTTGACCTCTGACCTCATCAGCATTCTCTTTGCTTCCTTTCTCTTTTCTCTCTTGCCTAGTTTACAATTGCAAGATTGCTTATTATACACACCAATTTCAGCTGTGACCCAGAGTTTCTTCTAAAAGTGACTTTTCTCTACCCATTAAATAGATCTTTAGAAGCTTCCAAATAAAGATGCTTATATGTACAAAAAAAGAAGGTAAATGAATAACATGCTTGGCTTGGGGGAGTATATTGAAGACTCAGAGAATGAGCTCAGTGTTTCCAGTGTTTGTGATGAGAATAAAAAGCAGTATTTTGTGTGTTGTAGGCATTTTCCTTTCCCTTTGGAAGCCAGAGAAGGTAGCGTTGCTGTTATTGGATATAGTTTTAAAATATGCAAACAATATTGCATTCAAATAAGGGTGGATCAAGATGAACAATACATATTGGAGTGTCACATTTCTTGTAACTTGTAGGTATTCCAATTATTTCCAAAATCCAAACAATGCTCCCTTCATCTTGATCCCTTTTTTAGGGACTCCAGACATTAACTATGTTTTTTTATTCCCCTGAGATTCAGAGGGTTGTTTTACCTCCATTTTGCTATTTGCTAGGATAGGTATGGAAAATACTACCAGATGTATATGCGTCACAGTGCATTTTCTGGAGCATATGAGTTGTCCCAATGCTGGTGCTATAGATTGCATGAGAAGTATGGATGTTTTCACATGTTAAGTACAATGACTTGGAATCAAATATCCAACTGTCTTGGTATGTAATTATTTGGTGGTTTCCTTCTTGGAAGAAGCAAAAAGAAATTTTAACATTTTTTTTTCACAACTGCAAAGAAATCTGAAAAGTTTTTCAATTTTTCACTGCAGAGGCTATGTTGAGGGCTGGCTTGAGACCCTCATTTCCCTGTTCCTTTCTAGAGTCAGGATTCAAAGAGGATTCACATATTCCTCCCCTTTAACATATTTGTTTTAAGAGAGAATTATCTCAAATATTAGCCTAAACGTAAAAGAAGTGTTAGGATAGATGGGAATATTTATTTAAGTTATTTAATCCATCTATATTTTTCCAAGACATTTTTTTTAAAGCTTGCTACCAAAGAATTAACTTTCCTGTTAGTTCTTCATTATTTTACTTGAAATTAGTAACTCTAAAAGATTGGGAAAAGTGAGAAGGAGGGGACAGTTGGTTTAGGTTATAAGTAGGTGTTACAGGCCCTTACTTCTGCCAGATTGGTGTGGCAATTCCCAATTTGACAAGGCACCCTGTCTCTACCACACTGCTTTGCCTGTCCCCTTATAACACCACTTTGTGCAAAAGGGGACCGGATTGTCAATGTTTATTTAGAATCACTTATTAAATTTATAGTAGAGTGTTTTTTATGTTACTGGTTTACACTGTATACAACTCAAGCCAAATCAGTGTTTACAAAAATAAACTGTAACATTTATTAAGATAACAATAAGAACGAGGTAGCATATAAGGGTTCATATGCAGTTCAGTGTTGCTACATTTGTTCAGTGCACTCTTCAAACAGCATTAGCAGTTACTGCTCAGAAACAGTTCAATTATATCTTTAGACTTTCACAAAAGGCACAATAATAATGCAACGACCCTTTGGCTAACTCCCACCAAAAGCTTAATCCCCAGTCTGTGACCAGATTCTACTAGGGTTCAATTACTCTTCTGCCTCTCACTAGGCTTCAGCTGAGAACTAAATCTCCCAACACAACCACACTCTCTGGCTCATTGGTAAGCTCTCATTGTAGGAATCAAAATACCTAGAGGCACTCGGCTTTATATACTCTTTTTTTCAGCCACAAGCCCCTCCCACACACGACTGGGTTTGATTTTCTCCGGATGTGCTATTCTGGTTGCCTAGCAACCTGCTTCCAGATAGCCACACCCTCAGAACTTTGTCACAGTATGCTTAGCCCGTAATGCTCAGATATGTGTCAAACAAACTACCAAATATTATGTTGCAGTTTATAATGGGAAGTAAAGGGTTTCCAAAAAGCCAACTTCCTCTGTCTCTGTACACAGAGGAAATAATTGCTGCCTTGGTATTTTTAAACACGTATCCCTGCTACAAAAATGTACCATCATTTACCTTACAGTGGATGAAAAGAAGGAGAAGGAGAAAAAGAAAGAGAAGGAAAAGGAGATCTAAATGAACACTGTTTTGCTCTTTGCTAAACCTCGAAATGTTTTGCTCTTTGCTAAACCTCGTTTCAATGGCAGGGTTCAGTTGTTCTTATCTACTACAAAGCAATGATTCGCTAATGAACCGACTTTAGCATTTATAAAGATGCACCAAAATGTTACTTGCTTGAAGATGACTGTGAAAAGGAGGAGGTCCTGGTCAAAAAGAGAGAGGTATTTTCATATCTAGGAAGTTTGTTTTGAAATTGAGTTCTAATTTGTGTGCATACAGCTCTTGTCATTTAAACTTGTAACAAATGCTCAATAAGCCTCTTGCATTTAATTTTCCTCTTCTTTTTCCAACTGCACACTATTAATTTTCCAACTGCAAGATTTTTTTCTAACTGTACATTTTGTGCCCAACTGCATGCCAAAATCAGCAGCAGTAACCTGGTGTGGCCATGAATAATCTGGGCAAGAGGGAGTTTTTCAGTGCAGGGCAATATGAAGGGATGGGTTGAGACTGTCATTTCCTTGTTCCTGTTCTAGACCAGGCATTCACAGCATATTCACCTCACTCCTTCTGCTGAATGACAGTGTTTTTAACAGTTTGAGACCTCCTGCTGAAAAATTAGCATCTGCTGCAAGGGTTTTTTTTCCCCTTGTGCATGTAAGTGAAATTACAAGTGCTTTCTACCCATTAAAGTCTCAAGAAACTTCTGCACAGAAGCAAATTAAAGCGCACACACACACACATGTACACACACACCCAAACACAGGTAGAGAGAGAGAGAGAGAGAGAGAGAGGGAGAGGGAGGGAGGGAGGAATATGGAAGGATAGGTTTAGTTTTACCCTCACTTATATATCACACATATCCCAGCACTCCGCATGGCTAAAACTAAGGGCCTTTCTGCACTACACTGGGCCTTTCTACACTATGCTGTTATAGTGCTACTATTCCACTTTCAACATCCTGTGGAATTCTGGGGTTTATAGTTTAATGAAGCCAAAGAGCTCTCTGGCTAAGGATTCTAAATGCCCCTCCCTAAAGTGCAAACCCCAGGATTTCATAGGATGTTGAAAATTGGATAGTAATACTATAACAGTATAATTTGATAGACATCATTGAAACTTGGTGAGATGAATCTCATAATTCGAAAATAGTAATGAAGGGTATAGCCTATTCCAAAGAAATAAACCTAACAGAAAAGGAGGATTAGAAGCATTATATGTCAAAGATGTGTACATTCATGACTTAGAGCATGGAAAACTAGTCAAGAGGATGCAGGTAAAAATTAATGAAGAGAGAAACAACAGTGACCTTTATAGGCCCCAAGTCAAACTGAAGGTTTGGATGATGTTTTTCAAAAACAACGATCAAGTGTTCAAAAAGTACAGATATAGTAACAATGGGAGACTTCAACTACCCTAGTAGTTAGAAGTCAAACTCTGCCTAGAACGTAAGGTTCAAAAAATTCCTCACTGGCCTTCCAGTCAATTTAGCTATACAGAAGGCAGAGGGGGTGACAAGGGCATTGGCTCTTTTGGGAGTGTTCCTTAACCAATGGAGATCAGCTGATCAACAGGATGGAAGTAGTGGGATCTTGGGTGTTAGTGTCCATGTCCTCTTGAGATTTGTTATACAGATAAAAGCAGAAGCTTAAAGTAGCCGCACACACATTCTTTAAGAAAGCTGGATTCATTAAGCTTAGAGAAATGCTGGGTGAGATCCTGTGATCAGAAATGCTCAAAAGGAAGAAACTTCATGATACATGGTGTTTCTTAAAGATGTGATTTTGAAGGCACAGTTACAAATAATTGCAATGAGTAAGAAAAGTGGGAGGTTTCTAAAGAAACCAGGGTGAATATTCAAAGAATTTTCAGATAAACTGAGATATAGAAGAGAATAGAAAATAATCAAAGAGGAATACAAATGAATAGCCAGGACTTGTAGGGGGAAAGTGAGAAAACTGAAAGCTCAGAATAAGCTCAGGCTTGCTCATGAGGTTAAAAATAATAAAAAACATTGCAGGTTAGCCATCTTCAGAAGAGGAAGAACAAGTAAATGGTAGGGCTGCTGCAAAGAGAAGGTGGTGAAATGCTATTGCTATTGGGGACAGAGAGAAGTTAGAACTGTTCAGTACCTTCTTTGCCTCAATCTTCTCTCAAAAGGAAAACAGTGCTGTAACTGGTGAAAATAGAAGCCATTTCCATATGACATTGCTGTCCTGGGATGGGGACACGTTGCTTATTGTCTGAAAATTGTGCTTTTGCATGATATTGTCACAGTCCTGCTGCCCTTGTGTCCCCAGCTGTTGCAATCATGGGATATTCCATTACTGGAAAAAATCTGGTAATGACCCCCATCACGTGACACTCCTGTCACTGGAGGTTGTGCAGAAAGGGAGGAAGTATGATCTAGGTGCTTTCCTCCCCAGTGCAACATGAGAAATGGCCGGCTGCACAGAGGAACGAAGCAGCATGCCCCTCACGCTACCCTTCCACAGGCAGCTGGCTGAGGCCATTTCTGCACCGGGCTATTAAAATGGGGCAGAGTGACCTCCAACGGAGGTCTTCTGCACCGTGGAGTGGACTGGGGCGGACTACTTTTTGTAGTTCCATATCTCAGTCCACTTCGGAGCGACCGGAACTGGTCGCACAGCATGCTTTTTAAAAACCTCTTTTAAGAGGTTTTTAAAAAGCACGGAGTGCGTGACTCCGTGTTGCTCCATCACCGTGCTCCGCTGCAGATTTGCAGGCGCGCACAAGTGCATGCCTGCAGATCTGCTGGGGGCGGGCTTTAGGCTGGTAAGCTTCTCCAGTTGGTGGAGAGCCTCCATCAACCGGAAGCCGCCATTTTGGATGCCGAAGCAGTGCAGAGCGACGAGTTCGCACTGCTCCTCATCCCAACGGACTCACCCGGATGATCAAGAAAGCCGGTGAGTTCCGTTTTCGCTCGTTTCCTTTCTCACGTGTGGAAGGGGCCTGAGTGTGTGTGTGGGGGGGAGCGTTTGAGTTGTAATCCCATTCCAGCATTGGCACTGCCAGGATTGTGATGGGACAACAATGGAAAGTGGTAAAGTGAAGAAAGGGCCAGAATAAATCATGCAGTAAAAAGACTATTGGCCAGAATAGGTAAAGAAGTTGTAAAGGAATAGCTAGTTAATCTAAATGAATTCAAGTCTCCATGATAGGATGAACTGCATCCAGGAGTACAAAAGGAACTTGCAGATATAATCTCAGAGCCACTGTCAAAAATCTTGGAGAATTTTTGGAGATCTCGAGAGGTCCCAATAGATTGGAGGGAGACAAATTGTGTCTCCATCTTCAAAAAGGGCAAAAAGGAGGACTTAAGCAACTACCAACTAGTCAGCTTGACATCAATAGCAGAAAAAAGATCTAAACAGATCATTAAACTGTCATTAAATAGCATGGGTTTCTGAAAAAACAATTCACAGCAAGCTAATTTTATCTCTTCTCTTTTTAAATAAAGTCACAAGCTTGATAGATCAAGTGAGTGTTGTAGATGCAATATATTTTGATTCCAGTAAGGCTTTAGACAAGGTTCCCCTTGATATTATTGCAGGTGAACTGGTGAACTCTAAGCTAGACAGTGCTACTGTTATGTGGATTTGCAATTGGTTGACTGACTGAACCCAGAGAGTGTACTCTGAAGGTCACTTTCCATCATGGAGAGAAATGATTAGGAAGGTACCTCAGGGTTCTGTCCTAGGCCCAGTGATATTCAATGTCTTTATAAATGACTTAGAACAGAAGACATGCTTATCAAATATGCAGATAGCAACAAGCGGAGGAAGCAGCAAGTAGCAAATACCCCAGAGGACAGGATTATAATTCAAAATGATCTAGACAATTTGGAGAGCTGGGCCAAAACTAACAAAATGGATTTCAACAAGGATAAATATTAGGCACTAATCCAAGTAGGAAAAATGAAGTGTACAAATATAAGATAGGTGACACCTGGCTCAAAATCAGTACCAGTGAAAGTAGTAAAGGTGATATTGAGAAGCTAGAACATGTCCAGAGGAGCATGGCCAAGGCTGCCAAAAGTTTAGAAACCAAGCCTTATGAGAAATGTTTTAGGGAGCTGAGTATGTTTAGCTTGGAAATAAGACTGAGAAGTGGCATGAAAAACATCTTTGAACATCTGAAGGGATGTCATGGAGAAGCTGGAAGGAACTTGTTCTGCTCTAGAGACTAGAACAGGAACAAAAGGATTCAAATTACAGAAAAGGTGAGTCCACCTAAACATTAGGAAGAACTTCTTTACTGTAAGAGCTATTTAATGTGTCCTCACCTGTTGTGACCACGGGATATTCCAATACTGGAAAAAATCCAGTAATGGCCCCTGATCATACTGTTGGATTAAAAATGTGGTGACATTTGCCCCAGTTGAAAATACATTTGATGAGCATGTCATGGAACACCTGGGCAATGATTGGGCAAATATGACTCATTCCCTAAGGGACCATGGACTAAAGGGTTGAGTCATGATAGTGAAATCATGATAAGGGGTTGCATCAGCCAAAGGCCCTGAGTGATGAAATGGAAGCAGGTGTGTATAAAAGAGGAGATGGAATGCTTACTGTCTCTCTGACTCTCTGCATCCCGTATCTCTGAATTCCGTCACTCTGCTCCTGAAACTCTGATGCTGATTCTCTACCTGTGGATCTGTGTATCCTGTGTACAGATGTATATACTGCAACTTTGAAGATTAAAGCCTCCAGGTATTTTGGATGACAAACTCTGTGTCCGTGAGTTTATTAACCAGTGGGTAGAGGGGTCAGAGCTGATGCTGTAGTTGTACTCTGCTGACACAGTTTTTGCTGTTTGGAAACTCTCCTATGTTATGCTTGCCTCTGGGACACTTTTTGTCCAGAGAGCAGCAGTTCCAGGGAGGATTTTGTGCTGGTGCTGTAAATCCATCTCCTGTCACACGCAACACTCAAATCACTGGCAGCTTTGCAGAAAAGGAGGAAGCACAATTTAGGTGCTTTCTTCCCCAGTGAAGCGTGGGTAGTGGCCACTGCACTGTGGAAGGAAGGCACGTGTCACTTGTGCTATCCTTCCACAGGCAGCCAGCCAGATGCGGAAGGGAGCAGTCATGTCATACTCCTCAGGCAGTGGCATTGCTGGGATTGTGACAGGACAAAGACAGAGATGGGTGAGGTGCAGGAATGGCTTTTGTGTATTCATGGAAGAGAAGAAAATATGTTGGCTGCAAAGAAATCATATACATCTCAATGATTTCCAGATTGATTGACTCCAAAAAGGAGAGTTAAATATGTGAACAATGCACATTAATATCTTTTACATATACACATTGCAGGCAATATGTTTCTTTTTTTAAAAAAATCCTCACTATATTATCTTGTTGACAGAGCAAAAAGCCATTCTGTGGGAAAAAAAAATCTGTCAGGGCATTTATCAAATTCAAGCATGTTTTGTCTTGCTTGCAAAGCACTGCAAATCAAGTAAAATATCACAAAGTACCCTGGGATCTCTGTTCTGGTGAATCTCATTTCAACAGTATCCAAAATGTGAACATCAAAAAAAAAGAAAAAAGAAAAAAAGAAATCAAAGCGATGTTCCTATGAAGTTCCAATGCCATTTCATTAGAATTAAAGATGGGACCGCCCAATAATTAACCTGAAAAATAAAGATCTCCAACATATTGGTTCAACACTAAAAGCAATTTGCTCCAGAAAGAGAACATTAATTAAGAGGCTGACCTTAACTCTGTTTTTGCTCAGAGCAGATCAGCTGAGGCACTGACAGACCATAGCTCTCTGGAGGACCCCCCGTTTCATTGCTGGGGTATTCTGGATGAAGCATGGTGTTGTCTGTCACTACTGGGGCTTGTTAGCCTGCAAAGATTTGAGAAGGGAACAAAAGTGCATGATGTGTATCGTCTCCTATTATTTCTTTTTTTAAAAAAGATAGAGTGAAAAAGGTCACAATGTGCTGCTCCCTCTTTAGCCTCTGATAGTATGCAGAAAGTCTGAGAATAATTATTACAGTATTACGTCTTCTCTGTTTTTGTGCAAACATGCATAATCTCTCCAGATTCCCAATAAAACTTCCCAATAAAACTTCCAGTGTTGAGTACTGAAGATGGAAACTCATGAGTTGTCTTGTTGAGTTAGTGAAATATAGTGACTAAGAATATCCATTGTAAGCTAGGCAATCCTTTTTGTTAGCTTTCAGATGTTCAGCCTCCTCTGAGTTCTTGTCAAATGTGCTCGGAAGTAAATCAGTCACTCAAATCCTGTTGGTGACATCATCATCATCATCATCATCATCATCTTTCCTGCTTTTCCCCCAAAACTGGGACTCAAGGCAGCTTGCAAATCAAGATGAGTAAAATATAGCTAAACATATACAAAAGATCAGTGTTAAAATAGAATTAAAGATTAAAGCAATTTGAAATATAAAATTACAAAATAATAAAAAGCAATTTAAAAACAGGAAAATTAAAATAGTACAGCATCCTTGTAAAAGCCCTTTCTTTACAAACCTTCAGTTCTAAAAATCTGTCAGAATAAAAAGTCTTTGTTCAGCTGATGGGAAAACACCAAGGGCTATACAACATATCTTATTTATTCTGTGCAAGAGGCTATTCACTAATCCTCCAAACTCTGTATGGCACTGCTATGCCCATTTTCTGGGCTGGGGAAGGAGGAAGGAAAGTGACTAAGCAGTGAGGGCAGTGGCAGCCATTCTTCAGCCAAGATGAGCCACAGCTCTCATTGTTTAATCACCTCCTTCTTTTTCCCTCCTTTGGCTATGAAATAGCTGTGACAGCACTCCAAAGAGCTGGTCAACTGCTAGGGTGGAGGTATGGAAATGCACATACCTCAAATGATGCATCCACTCAGTTTATTTCCAAGCCAAGTCCCACATGCTCCCCTATTCTTCAGAAAGAATTGTCCAGGAAAATAAATAAATAAGTAGGTAAGTGAGTAAATAAATAAATAAATAAATAACCTTGCCCCTTTCCGCAGCAGCCTCCCATCCCATAATGGGAACAGGAGAAGGATGGGACTGTGACAATGCTTCTGCATGATGTCGTGGTCCTGTCCTTTCCCCTTCCCCAGGTGGTGAGATTGTAGATTAAATCATTGATGGATTTTCCCCATTCATGACGTGCAGTCATGCCACTACCCTGCACTTACCTGTCCTGTGGAAGCCACAGAATTGTGATAGCTATGTTTCCTGCCCCAGTGCAGCCTGGGAAAGAACCTGGCTGTGCTGCAGAAGGAAGAGGCATGGCCATTGCGCTTCCTTCTGCAGGAAGCCAACTGGTGTGGAGGGGAGTGCTTCTGTTATGCCCCCTCCCAGCACAGCAGTTGCTGTGATCTCCACCAGATAGGGTGCAGAAAATGCCCTTGTCTACTGCTGTTTTCTAGATCACTGATCAATATAACAGATGTACCTTACACACTCCTGCCCTATTTTATTTTTTAAAATCAATGTAGAGTTTTAAACCCCATCCTTAAGCCAAAAAACCCTAGAGGTGCTTACAAGTTGTTCATTTCACAGTTCCCTGCTCTTGGGCTTACAATCTAAATAAGACGGGACACGTGAAAAAGCAAATGGCAGTGGGAGAGGAGATTAAGTCCAGCAGATGCTGGCGGCTTCTTTCTCTCTTAGAGGCCAAAGCAATTGCAATTGGAATATGCAAGGAGGGAAAACCATCAGCTGCTGTGGCCAAGGCATGATGGAGCTATCCTATGACCACTATAACTTTAAAAAAAAGCATTTGGGTTTCTATTAAACAGTTTAATCAGATGTTAGGGTCAAGATATGCAGGAATTGTGCCTGGCTGCTCTTCTCTCCCTCAGAGGTCAGAGCAATGGCAGTTGAAACATAGGCCCTTTTCGCACCTTACCTGTTCCCCACGTAGGCACGTGGGGATCACACGAGCAGCCTCTTGTGAGAAGCACTCGCGTCCCCTCTGCTTCTTCTCCAGAGCAGTTCCCTGCTGGCCAGAAGGAAGTGTGAGGCCTCCGCCTCTTCCTTCCACAGTGCAGCCGGGTACTTTCCCAGGCTGCACTGGGGGAGAAAGCATGATGGTCGCATCTCCGGAGGCTCTGCAGGCAAGGTAAGTGCATGTGGGGCCCAGGAGCAATGCGCAATCGCGCATCATTTTCGGCAAGAAGTCAAAAATGATACATTCCGCGATCGCTGCCTACTGGCCCTGGCAGTGTCATGCGATTGTGAGGAAGTAACGTGAAACGGTCCTCGCAATCGCATGACACTCCGGAGGTCATTTCTCATGAGAAATGGCATGCAAAAAGGGCAATAGAGAGCCAGGATCTCATCAACTGCTAGGGTCAAGATATGATGGAAATGTCCTATAAGCATTATAACTAAAAAAAGATTTGTGTTTCTGTTAAACAATTGCTAACATTTTCATTATGAATAGTGAAATAAAATTTGTTCAGTATATTTTTTGTTTATTTTGTTTTGTTTAGTTTTTTTAAAAATTTCTTTCTTTCTTTTTTTTTTTAATTTTACAGAAGCACCTCCTAACATTTGATCTCCTGTTATAGGTCAGGGGCGTTTCCTCACTAGACTGGTATAGTGCTATTATTCCACTTTCAACATCCTATGGAATTCTGGGGCCTGCAGGATTCCATAGGATGTTGAAAGTGGAATAATAGCACTATACCAGTCTAGTGAGGAAATGGCCCAGATTTACAACTATAGAACAATAGGAACTTTAAGAAAAAAAGGCTTTTTTTTTTGCTGCTAGAACACTTGTTGGCAGTGAATATATCATTATCATCCTGTTCTAATTGTTAGTGCTGATTTCCTGCAGTTAGCTGGGAAGCTGAATTTAATGGAGGCTTCAGTTTAATAGACTCACTATCCACAGTCCTTCTATTCAGCCATTCATAAGTCCCATTCAGCAAGAGACTTCTGTTGTTAATTGAAAGCCTCCTGTTCACAAGTACAACTTAGTTTATTACTTTTGGTAGACTGGGAGCTTGTAGTGAAGAGTTGCCAGTTTTCAGGGTCTGAAGGTTCAAATCATCTTTTTAGAGGAAGAAGTTAAACTTGACAAAAAGGAGCAAAGAGCAATGGGGTAAGTTTGATGGGAGCTTTTGGTATTATGTCCATCAGGCACAAACCACCTGAGAAGCCTATCTCTGCAGCCGAGTCACACTCTGCCTTCTGAGTCTTAGGTCTGGATTTTCTGGAGCCTTGATCCTAAAATTAATTTGCTAGGCCCAGTTAGAGTAGACCCATTTAAGCAGTGGCAGAGTGGTTAGCCAACACCTATATAAATCCTACTGATTCAGTACAGCTATTTCAGCTGGAAAAAAAACAATAGGCTTCAAGTCTTGGCAATCTGACATTTGCTACAACAGGGTAACATCAAATATCAGCAGAGAAAGAGATAAGACCACACCATCCTTTGGTCATTAATGTTTCTGCCACTCAAGGAACTCAGTTCTGGGGGTGGGGGAAGGGGGTAACATAGGACCAAAGCCAGCAAACAGTGGATTCATACAGTTCCAATGTCTGCCTTTGCTATAATCCTTCAGCATTGATTTGTCACAATTACTTTGATCAGTTTTTATTTTTCTAAGTGCACTGAGAATACCAGTGGAAAGGTGAGATAAAAGAAAGTTGGATAAAGACAGATAAAGAAATAAAGAGATCACATACATTCCAAGTTCTTTCACCTCTTTCAAACAATAAACACTGTAGGGAAAGTTCAGGGTAATAGAAAGTTAATTACAATCACCCTGGACCAAAGGACTTGAGTATCTTTGTTTTAGTAAGACTTTTAGTACAATCCTTTGCATATGTACTCAGAAGTAAAACTTATGTGTTCAACAGGACTTGCTTCCAGACAGATATATGTAGGGCTGCAGCATTAAATATTGAAAGAGTTTATGATGGAGAAAGGAGCTCAGAAGTGTAAAATAAACAAAGCAGATTACCAGGAAAAAGAGAAGGTTCTACAGAATTTCCCTCAGCATGAGAATGTTTGAGATACACAAACAGTTGCTGACAATGTAACACTAATTTTTTATGTCACACCAAACCAACTAAGTATGAAACAAAATTCTTGGGCCTATTTAGTTATTTATTTATTTAATATCCTACCTTCTCCCAACAGGGGACCCAAGGTAGCTTACGACCAGGTTAAAACATGACACTGCTAAGGAACTGATGATACAAAAGTCAAAGAATCAATTAAATCAGTATCATATAAAAACAGCCATAATTTAAAATAGTATAACATCATTTACTTACATTTATTCATGTACTGATGTATTCTATTTATATTTCACCTTTCTTCCAAAAATAATATGTGAGGCACTTAGCAGTAATGATTGTTCAAGTAAAAGCAAAAATACAATGAAAATGTCAAAAAGATTAAAACAGGGGTTCAGAGACATCACTAAAAAGAAATAACAGTACTAAACCAGTTAAAACCCTTGTGATGTGCATGCACACAAACATTAGGGCCCTTTCACACTATGAAACCACTTTAACTACCATATGTGTGTGTATACATGCCTTCAAGTGACTTCTTCACTTATGATGACTGCGTGAATTTCAAAGGGTTTCCTTAGGCAAAGAATACTGGGAAGTGGATTTGCCAGTGTCTTCCTCTAAAACAGTGAGTTTTAACCTGGGGTCTGAGGACCCATGGGGGTCTGCAGAGCCCTCACATAGGGTCTGTGAAACTCTGCTGCTGACAAGTCATGTCCTCTCAGCTTCAGAGAAAGGCAAGGCAACAAATCTTGCCAAGAAAGCCCCCATGATAGGTTTGGCTCAGGATTGGCATAGGTCAATTATCTAAAGAGAGAGACACGGTGGCTAGAAAGAACCTCCCCCTGTCAGCAGCACTTTGTTGTTGTGTGCCTTCAAGTCACTTCTGACTTCTGACAACTCCAAGGTGAACCTATCACAGGGTTTCTTTTCTTTTCTTTTTTTTTTGGGGGGGGCAGATTTGTTCACAGGGGTTTGCCCTTGCCTTCCTCTGAGGCTGAAAGAATGTGGCTTGCCCAAGGTCAAGCAGTATCTGAGCAGAAATTTGAATCCTAGTCCCCAGAGGCCTTTAATAAATAAATAAATATTTGACCATTTAAATAAATATTTGATTTTTTGAAATCTAAATTTAACTATTTAAATCTTGAGTTAAGTCTTGGGGTCCCCAGCAGCAAATTATATTTACAAGGGATCCTTGGTAAAGAAAAGTTTAAGGACCACTACTCTAAAATTCAGCACCTGGTATTTGCTGGTGGTTTCCATCCCAGGGCTAACCCTGCTGAGCTTCCAAGATCAGACAGGTAGGCCCTATAACTGCCATAGTTCCACTATGGAATCCATGGATCTGCAGTTTTTGTTGCTGTTATCTGCCTTTAAGCTGATTCTTGATTTATGGCTTCCCTATCACAGAGTTTTCTTGGCAAGATTTGTTCAAAGAAGGCTTGCCATTACCTTTCTCTTAGGCTGAGTGAGTGATTTGCCTAAGGTCACCAAATGGGTTTCTATGGATTACTGGGGATTTCACCCTGGTCTCCTAGATTTCTAGACCAACACTTAAACCACTACACAAAACTGGCTCATTTGCAATTTGTGGAGGCGTACTTAAAATTTTTTGCCAGAGAGTTCCTCTGGTTCCTCCCCAAACTACAAACTCCAGGATTCCATAGGTTGCAGCAACGGCAGTTAAAGTGGAACCACAGCACTATAATGATGGAGAGTGAAAGGTTAAAGGTTAAAGCCAAGAGGTTTGACCAAAAAAAAATCAGTTACCATTCAGAGTGGAGGAGATATTACACATCACCAGAAAAGAGGACACGCATCAGCAAAGGAGAGAACAACAGAGGGGTCCAGTGTGCTAAAACTGTATGCAGTATGTACAGCTACAAAATTAGAAATGCTCTCTAAAAATGTAAACAGAATTACAGTATGACCGAGCAGACAACAAGTGTGCCTGCTGAGTCTCATCTTTAGGTGCCAATCATGAATGGACAACATCAAGCTGCCTAATCTCCTACCCTATGGTTCTTTACCTTTAATCAGACTGAGGATGGATAACTCTTAGATCAGAGGACACCTTAAAAGAAAAAAGTGATGGCCCTTTGACACTGGATCAAATAGAGCACTCTCCCATGAAGGCAAAACAAACAAAAAGTACATGCAGTTAACTTAATTTAGAAAGGTGTCTAAATGGCAACACAGCCAAGGTCACCCATCTGTTCAACTTTGGCTACCTCAGTTCAATGCATTAAATGAGGGTTAGTGCTGCAAATTGGGCACACTCTGAAGCAACTGCATATCCCCATTTTTCCTTCCTTGCTGTAGCTCTGAAACTACTTGAAAATGTAATGGAAGACACACATCTAACGGCTTTCCCTGAGGCCTCAAGAGGTTTTGTTTTTCTTGACATTTTTTTGCAACAGATCTTTTTAAAGTTAGGATAGCCAGGAGATGGACGGCTTTTTACTTCAGGCATTGGTGGAATGAATTATGTATATTTCTGTGCTCTCAGGATAAGGGGAAATTGCTAAGTTGATGTGTCATAAGGCATCAGTTACTGCTAAAGTCTTATTGTGTTGTTTTTCTCACAGTTGTTTGAAATGTACTTATATCATTCCTAATTACCCTGTTTAAATCATTATTTGGTTTACAAAACTCTGATTTTAAAAATGTGTTTCTTGATTATGTCTGTGTCTGGCTTATGTGTAACCACAAAATGTGGTTCTTCTCTAACTAACTTTAATATTTGTACTGTACAGACATATGTAGATAGAATATCTTCCACTGATTGGTTAAGCAGGTGCAAAGGTCTTACAGTAAGGATGAGAACTACTATGCCACCCTCCAGATGTTGTTGTGACTGCAACTCTTAATAATAGTGAGGAATACTGGGAGCTGTCATCCAACATCTGGAGAGCTACATGATTCCCATAGTTATACATATTTGTTGTGAGCTAATATATATGAAAACCTGTGCACACTCCAAAGTGCTATATAAATGCTAAGCATTATTAATTTCTATAGTGACTATGTCCACATATGGATTGTTTCATAAACAAGCAAACTTTATTCAGACCAAGGCCCTTTCCACAACTCACCTTTTTACAGAGTTGGGGTGCGAAGATTGCACGAGCAGCCTCTTGCGAGAGGCTCTCGTGTCCCCGTTGCTTCAGCTCCGCAGCTGCTGCCTGCTCGCGAGCAGGTAGCACGAGAGCCCCTCCTTTTCCTTCTGCAGTGCAGCCTGGGATTTTCCCAAGCTGCGCTGGGGCTGGAAGCGTGACCAGCATGGCTCCAGAGCTCCACACGCATGGCAAGTGCGCGCGGGACCCCGGAGTGATGTGCAATCACGTACCACTTTCAGCTCAAAGCCGAAAATGAAATAGTACACAATCAGCGCCTGCCCTACCCTGAAGCATCGTGTGATTGTGAGTGTGTTGTGCAGATTGCTCCTCGCAGTTGTGCAGCGCTCCAGGCACCCTTTCGCATGGCAAATGCCATGCGAAAAGGGCCCAAGAGAAGTATTCATATAACCTATAGCTCCATGCAATTACTTCGGGGAATGCATGCAGCTCCCAGCTCTGAGTGGAAAGTACAAGGAGAGTCATGGTCCCAGCTGAGATAACATTGAAATTCTGATTTTATGAACTAGTGAGTCAGTGTGGGTATGCAGCACCACGCACCTTGCAGCACCATATACCTTGCAGCAGAGTATAGTCTTCCAAGTTGAAGAGTAGAAATTTTATCTCTCTTTTTTGTAACTTTTGTACAAAAAGTTTTGTAACTTTTTTTTGTAACTCTCTTTTTGTATCCCTTTCCAAGGATAGTTGAACTTACTAGTTACTATAACATTCTCTCCTTTAGATACCACTCTGATTTTGCTCTCCATCTCAAGACCTCTGAGTGCTTTTTGGTCAGTGAGGTGATTACCATGTCCCCAGTATTAAATTACTTTTGCAGCCTGGTATTGCAGCCTGGTACAATGATTTGGTGGAAGAATTTCTTGAAACTTCTTGAAAAGTTTCTAGTTAGCTTGGCACTGTGCTTCAATATTTAAAGTGACATCACACTCAGTAAATCCTTGCTTGCCTTTCTTACAGAGTTCACACATATGATTGGCTCCCACGGTTTTTTTCAATATCTCCAAATGTTCCATATGGTATTTCTGTGTCTACTATAGATCTAGATTTATTTTCTTCTTTGGAACCAAACACTGAAGTAAATAATTTTGACTTATTTAATTACTTTCAAATATTTATATACGTCTTTGAATTTATATTTTTGAGTAATTGATAATACAAAATGGAGACTAAAACAGTGGTCAAAATAATAAAATGTTAAAGCAATAAAAGCAACCCCTCCAAAAAAACCCCACCCATAACATGATCCATAAAAACTAGGGGTAACTGATAGAATTAACAGCAACATTAATAGAAGAATGCTGAGGTAAATTGATGGCTCTTCAACTGATGGTGGAAACACTCAACACTGGAAACCCACCTAGCTTCATTTGAGAGAACATTCCATAGGACAAGTCACAACAGAGAAGAGTATCTTCCACATTGCTGCCAAAGAAGCCTCACTAAACCACAATACAATAAAACAAGCCTGTATCATTCAAGATGTAAGAACTGAGGCAGTTTATATAGGTGAAGATAGGCTGCCACATAACCTGACCTTGAGCCACACAGAGCCTTATAAACCTTATCTTAAGCATGGCTTGGTCTCTAATTTCCAGCCAGTGCATATATTTCTGCGCAGTGGTTATAAGTGCATGATAGAAGTACGTCTGCAGGGTTCTGCCATGGTTGCAGTCTCCAAACCAAGACCAAGGGTAACCTCACATATTGTGCATTGTGAGAGTCTAATCATGAGGTTGACTGTGGATTACTGTGGCAAGACTATCCCCATCCAGGAATAATCACAGTTGCCTTTCCAGAGAAAGCTGATAATGATGACCTTCTCGTCCTATATCCTCATTTCCCCTGATTGTGGAGAAACCATAGTCCTGAGACATCATTATCTACCTCTGAAGAGCTCATCTACCAACCTTGGCCTTGGTCTTGACCAGCTTCTTCAGTTGGAAAGAACAGATTTGTTCCCTGATAATGGGGATCTCATTGTATATAATGTGTCAACCTCACATTTCAGGACATCAGGTCTTATGATTATGTCACTGTACATTTTGTAGAGCAGGGGTTAGAATCATGTAGTGCCCATGCTGGTAACCTCAAGTTTGGACTTTAGAAAATGCACCATATATTGCCCTACCTTTGTACCAAGCTCAGAAACTGCAGCTGGTCCAAAATATGGCAGCCATATTGGTTACAGGTATAATGAGGAATGAACATATCACTCCCATATTAAAATCACTTCACTGGTTGCCAATTAGTTTCTGAGCAAAGTACAAACTGTTGTTTATTACCCTTAAAGCCCTCTATGGTTTGAATCCAAATTTACCTGCAGGATCACCTTCTCCCATAGAATCTGCCCCATACACTCAGGTCCTCTGGGGGCCATTTACTTAAATCAGCAAGGACCAGACTGGTGAAATCACCCAGAGGACCTCTTTGTTAGCTGCTCCTAAACTGTGAAATGACCTGCTGGAAGAGATTGAATAGCATATTTTGCTGTCAAATTTCAAAAAAGTACTAAAGACCTATCTCTTTTGACAGGCCTATCTAGTCTATTTTTAATTGTGATGTGTTTTTAATTATGATGTATTTTAATTATGATATATTTGCATTTTAAATGGTTTTATGTGTTTTTAGTGTATTTTAACCTATGATATGTTTTTAATTGTGTTTTAATATATGTTGCACTCTGTCTTGAGCCCTGGGAAGAGGTGGGTAAGAAATAAAAAATTATTACTATTAGTAGTAGTAGTAGTAGCCGCCTTCCAGATGTAGTTGGAGATGTTGTCAGTCCTATCCAGCAAAGTCTATATAGTAATGAATAATATTTGGAGTTGCAACTTGACAACATCTGGAGTGCCACATGAATCCTACCCCTGAAACAGAGGAAGCATAGCAACACTATCACCAAGTTAAATTTCTCAGCTGAAACAATAAGGTGTGTATGTGTTTTTAAAAAGAAAGTGTTTATAATTGAAGTAAGACCACCCCTCGGTGGCACCTTCTCACAACGCTAAGCGTTTTGATTTCCATGTGTAATAATTGTCAAGTTCTCAAAATATTTTTATCTTCGAGTATGAAAAGGTCGTGCCTCAAAAGTTTGAGAATGTTTTGATAGAAATCAATACAGTGAAGGTCAAGCTCTCCAAAAAACCATATTTTGGATGTTTTATTTATTAGACTTACAGCATTACAAATGATTCACATGGGATAAAAATAAAAATTGTAATCTGATGTCATGTCTTTTCTAAAGTGGTAGAAGCCTTGGATATTAGAGTTTAAAAGAGAGGTTTAAATACAGCATAAATGTTGTGGTTTTCTCTCCATTTCTCCACTTAATGCACAGCTAAACATTTTTTATTATTTCTACAGTAAGTTTAGGTCATACATCTCATAATGTAGGTGCATCATAAGCAGAGTAAACTTCAGGACTTTGAGAAGGGGATCTTGTGTTATGCTACTTGGACAATGACTGAGTTCAGATCTCAGAATTCCTTTCATGTGCAACATGCCATAATTCAGGTTAGATTAAGGCCATTTCTGCATGGGGTGAGGGAATTGCCCCATACCGCTACTTACCGGACTTCTTGGCTCCCCAGTCCAGTCCACGCTGCTCTGGAGCAGTGCATGCTTGTCACTTCACACTGCTCCAGGGACGAAAATGGCGGCTTCCAGTTGGTCAAGGGTCTCCAACTGCCGAAGCTTGCCAGCCTAAACCTGCCCCCGGCAGATCGCAGGCTCACACTGGTGCCAGCCTGCAAATCTGCACCGGAGATCGGGCATGGAATGACATGCTCCATGCTTTTGAAAGACCTGTTTTAAGCGGTCTTTCAAAAGCACACTTGACGACCACTTGGGGTCGTTCCGGAGCAGGCTGAGGTGCAGATCTATGTTAAGTAGATCTGACCCAGTCCGCTCCCAGGTGCAGATGTCCTCCCTGGAGGACGCTCTGCACCATTTCTATTAACCCGTGCAGAAATGGCCTAAGCCTCTGGATTGGTCAGATCAGGTATAAATAGCACTGTCCTGCTCTTCTGTCCTTGCCTAGCTGACAAGACAGCTCACAAAAGTTACTGTTTTGTATTTCGGCTTCTGGGATTCCACATCCTGCATAGACACATGCTTGGAGTTGCAATATAACTCCATACTATAGTAACTGACCATAGTGAGCCTGGATTGGATCACATGCATGCGTGCACATGCACATACACACGATCTAGATCTGGGTGTAACTACATACTTATTCCGTGAGTAGCCCATCCTCACAGTAGCACATAACTCAGCAACCTCATTCTGAGAACTCTCTTCCCAGGAAAAAGCATATGAGATCTACCAGACCATATCCTCAAAGCAGTCTTGATGCACATCTACATATGGTTGATAAAACACTTTAGAGTAAGCTACTTTTAAGGAAATCTCATGCATAATAGCATTAATATTATTGCTGTTTATTTACATTCCACCTTTCTCCCAGAATGAAGAGCAGGCAGCTTATAATCAAAACAATGCAGTATAGATAAACATATGAAATATTATTTTAAGAATGTAATAAAATATCAATAACATTAAAAATAATTCAACCATGCATTAAAAGTAAAAGGATAAAAAGATACAGCACCTTATTAAAAGCACTTTCTTCAGAGACAGCCACTTCTTGAAAGTTTGTCATAATAGGTGAATCTTTACTTTCTGATGGACATGAGGGACATGAGACAAAGGGCTCTTCTTGGAAGGAAATCCAGAGCCTAGAAGCAGTCACCAATAAGGTCCTTTCTGATGTTCTCAATAGATATCCTTGTGAAGATGATGGGACAGAAAGCAAGGCTTTTTCTCATGATATCAGGGCCATAGCAATCTTATATGGGAGGATACAGGACATCAGATAATTTATCATATAGGTTAAAACAAGATTTTGTACTGTGCCCAGATGAGTGACAATCAATGGAGTTGTTGCAACAATGAATATTGTGCTCCCTGTAATTAGTCCTGGTTAACATTATTGCTGAAGCTTTCTAGGGCAGGTGAAGTTTCCAAACAATCTTCAAGGGCAGCCCCACATACAAAATACTGTAGTAATCAAATGTGGATGTAATTAAGGTATGCATTACTATGTCCATGTCTGACATCACCAAAAATGGACACAATTAGCATATTAATTTTAATTATGGAACTGTACACCTGACAACCAGGCATCCATACTTAGGGATGAATCCAGAACTATCCTCAAGCTGGGAAACTGTTTTGTCAACCCCATTCACTAGAGGCTGAATCCCTGTTCATTCATCTGCCTTTTGATAGACCATGACTAGATTAAGCTTCAATATTTTCATCTTCATTGAATCTATTACTGATGCTAGACTCTAGCTTAGTACCATAGATTCCTCAGAATTCAGTGAAAAGAAGAGGTTTAATTGGATGTCATCAGCATACTGGTGACACCAAACTCTAAAGTCTGGGCAACCTCTCCCAGTGGTTTCACATTACATGACATGTGGGACAAATCAGAATCCCGAGAAACATCATATATTAATGGTTAAGATATTAAATGGGAATCTTCTAGTCTCACTTTCTGAGTTCAGCTTTCTAGGAAGAAATGAACCCATCATAAATGGTGTCTCCGAGTCTCATATGTATGGAGTGGCCCCGAAGGATACGATAAATTTCCTGAACAGAAAACATTATTTTCTGTGCAGAAAATTATTTTCTTGTGCATAAAATATTTCTCCAAGAAAAAGCTGTTCAGTGCCAAAACCTAGGTGGGGATTTTTCACAGGAAAAAAAAAGATCCTGAACTTGATCAGTTTTCATGGACTTTCTCACAATGGGGAGAAAAATGGTTAAATTATTTATTTTGGTTATGAAAATGAATGATGAAAATGAATGAAAATTACGTAGACTAGGGTTTACTTCTGTAGTTCTCAGTTCTCTGCATCCTTGAGCTGTACAAATTGAAAACTACAGGTTATCACTGGACAAAGAGATGGCAAAGTTACGTGGAATGGAATTACATAAGCTACAATGTTCAAGTCAAAATTCGAAGCTGTTCGTACTGTTTGTCGGTTTAAAGGATTTTAACAGTGAAGTTAAATAAACTTTCATATTCTAAACATGTACTAAAATAAAGAAAGGTTCCTATAATCATTTGCAATGATTAAAAACCTGAAGATGAATTTAATAATTAGGCACACATACAGGCAAAGACCTTTTTATTCCAGTAGGCCTTTGAAAGGGAAAGTTTTTAAAGAATGGACTGAGAGTGCTGTACTGTTTTAAACTGAATTGCTTTAATTGTTTTTTTTAACCTTTTAATGGCATTCTATGTATTTAAGTGTAGTTTTACATTGCTTTAATATTGTTTACAATTTAATTTAATTTTAATATCCACTTTTTATGTTCTAGCTTTAGTATTTCTAATCCCCATTTGGACAGAATGGCATGGTTTTGCAATCATCACTGCACAGAAATCTTTCTTAAATTTTGTTGTGGGAAAGAATCACTGATCTGAAGAAAGACTTGTATATTTATATACATTTATAGTGTAATGAGTTGAAGGGGGCATGCAGAATACTCATCCTCTATAAATAACAACCGGGTAAGGTAGATTAAACTAAGAGAAAGTGAGTGACCCACAGTTACACAACTGTGCAGGGGCTTGAATCTGGCTCTCCCAAGTCCAGCTTCAACATTTGAAGCATATTTTCATTTTATATCAAATGAACACATTTGAAAATCAAATTTGTTACATATTTCAAATCTTCAGTTCTTAACCTTCTGTCTTAAGGTTTATCAAATCAAGCCTGCCAAGATTCCCCTTTGGAATTTTGCAACATATTAAAAATGAAGCAGATTTTCATATTTTCATATGAACAAATCTTAGTGAGCATTTACCTCAACACTGGTGAAGCCCAAAATGTTATCATACTTCTAGAATGTTATTTTGGTAACTTGGTGTGTTTGGATAGATATATTTTTCAGAAAAAAAGGGGGATGCTTTTTAAGCAGAAAAGAAAGATGTCTGAAATTATGTACTTACAGTGTTTGGTCATTACTTCACATGGATTTCAAGTGTTTCTAGATTTTTTAAATTTTTTAAATTTTTTTTATATCCTCCAAATGTTACAGATACAAAGAAATGTGTTGCTTCAGTAATATGGATACCTTATTATTTTTAGAAATAGATTGGGCAAGGATTAGTTATCAAGGCAGCTACTTTCAAAAGCCTTTTAACCCCAAACGTCTCATTGGAACTGCCAACGAATAAGCTGTTTGGGTATTGTGAAGAAGAAGAAACTAGACTAAATAACCAATTTGATAGGGCAAAACTTGTGGGCTCTTCAGACATATAGTTCAGTAGTTTAATTAATAATTTAAATTATAACTTAAATTCTGGACAAACATTTGTGCTACATTTCTGACTTAAGTCAATTCCTTTTATCAAAAAAAATAGTTTAATTAAATTGCCCCTTTTTGTTTGCAAATTTTCAAGTTAATGCCTAACTTAATTGACACTAAATAGCTCCTATTACTGAGCAAAAGCATAAAAATAGTCATGATGTATGCACAGTTTCATCAAGACTGACTCCTACCTCCCCTATCCGCAGTGGTTTATGAAGGTAGACGTGCAGATATGTTAGGCAGAAAATCTGAATGACGCACATGAAGTGTAGGATCTCAACAGGCTGTGCATGTTCCAGTTCCAGAATTAATTTTAATTAAATAACTAGTTGAGGCTAGTTAATTAATTATGGTTTATTAATTAATTAAGTTTAACTAATTAATAAATACATTTAAATAATTAGTTAAGCAAAATTAAAAAGAGGAATAGAATTCAGGGCAGAAAAAACCTCAGGGGGTGGGGGAAATGAATGAATGAAAAGAGAGTAAAATCAACTCCTTCCACCTTTTAGCTAAGGCATCCTTGTTTGCTCAGAGTGAAAGAATCAGCCTCCCAGTATGCTAGGGGACAGGGAAAGCACTGGTATCAGGTCTGTGGGGAGTAAAATTGGCAGACTCCAGCTAGCCGATGCTGCTTGGAAAGTCACTAATGCCACTGCTGCATGCTTCTTTCCATTACTTCTGGCAGATAAGTCCACAAGTAGAAAAGAGCACCTACCAAAGTACTCTATGGCTCTTCAAACATTGAGTGAGTTTTGGATGGAAACCAAGGAGGTAGGCACAAACTAGGTTTCATGCAGGCATATGATTCCATAGTAGTTGGAGGATTCTGGGAGCTGTAGACCAAACAAATAATGTTTTGAAGGTTTCATTCTGTTCATGAAACCACATATGCACACTCACATACACTCTCTACATGAAGGAGCTAAAGTTCAAATAAATGTCTGGAGACTGAGCTGCGCACCGTGATTCACATTTGCCTATTTCCTCACTTTAAAAGCCTCTTAAATTCCATTCAAATCGGTCTCGCAAAAAGTTATGGGCATAGTATCCTATATCTTTTCCCCATGTGACCAATTAAGTAGTCTTGAGTGTGTCTACACGCGTGTGTGCACATGCACACACACCGAGTAGCAGTAAAGTAATATTTTGAATAATGACATAATGTCTAAGATTAACAGAAACCTATTAAAGTCTTGGGGTTTTGGGGGGGGGGGTTTCTGTGCAGTTTGTAGCTTGAGCCTGCAGGCAAAGAACTCATGAAATGATTTTTGGATTTGAACTTAGAAGTATAATAATTTGTTTTACCAAGAGTGACTTATTTTTTTGGCCAGAAACGGTTAAGCTAAGGTACTAATTGCTACAAATGATATAACCTCTTCCTTGTGCCATGCTGAGTATGTAATTGGAACCTGGACAGCAGCAAAATGAAGAAGGTAGAGGTCACTGGGAACTAAAGTAAGGATGTCTGTGGGAGAAATTTTATTTCAGGAAGGTTTCCTCTAGACACCATGAAATGCTATCATATTAGCACAGAGGGTTTCTTACACAAACCTCTTAAATAGCTGTACATGTATAGAGCTCCCTGTAATCTTGTTACAGTGGAGGAGATAGGATCAGGAAAATTAGGAGGAAAGGTAAAATCCATAAACCCTAACTTCATCCTCCTCTCAAAAAAATTTAGTCAAAGTCTTTTCATAACAATGTCTGAAGGGAGCAGCATGAATACTAATGGATGGGGGTCAATCCCCTTTATTGTCTCTCTTTTAAGTATGGGACATAGCCTTCCCTAGATAGCACAGTGAACTTGGACCAACACCCCATATGGTCAAAGCAACATTTAGATACAGATGGCTTTAAGATTCTCCATTAATTTTCTTCATGAGCCATTGGGTGACATGTAGAGATGACATGAATCGGTCAATTTCAGTTTCTCTCAGATTCTCATTCTTTTTCTTCCAGGCTTTACTTTCTTCCACCCTTTGCTCACTTCATTTTGCAATTTTTTAGGAAGTCTGCATGGAGATTTGTACAGAATTGTTGTACTCATATCCCTTCGAAATTATTTTCACACATTTTTGCCTCATATGGACATTTTTTTCTTTTGTATACACTTTTGCCCAACATACCCATTTTCACTAACATTTTCCTCTAATATAATTCTCTTTTTTCAGATCACTAGTGTATGCATTTTTGGCTCATCTTCCTTCAGTATATACATCTCTGTGTACCTTGTTTCACTTGGGGAACTGTATCACAAAATCCAGAGAAGTGTAACTACTGAAGAGCAACTGCCTTCTATTTGGAAAATGTTAATTTGGTAAGTTCATATCTCTGTTCAAACTGAAGGATATTCTTCCCTGTCCCCACTGACATTTGCTTTCTCATGAGAAATGAAAACATGCAGAGTGAATGAGTGACTTTGTCTTGAATCCCATTGGTAGTCCGATTTACATAACTCTCTGACATTTCATAGATGCAAACTGGGACTCATGTGGCCAAGCAGCAACAAAGAATGGTCATGACGGCAAAAGTTATAAATGGGGAAGAACACAGCAGCAAGGAGATGTAACAGTTTAATTTTGCCTGAGCCAACCAGAAGTGCCAAGATTTTGCCTTCTCGTCTCCTTTTCCCTCTGCTGAGTTAACTGCATATAAACTATTCTAGCACTTTAACTCAGCTTGCAGCAACTGAAGTAAACTGAGAACAAAGGAGGAAAGTGGGAGGAAGTTAGAGAAACTGAGACATTTTAAAAGGAGAGAGAAAAGTAGGACAACAGAATATTTTTTTGGGACTCTTTCTGCCAAATCCATGTAGGCATGTAAACTATACTCCTTAAATCAATTGTTGAATAATGAGCTAACATTTATGTAAATCCCATTGATTCAATGAACATACTTTAGCTGGAACAACTATGAGGATTCAGGTCTGGGCTCCTACAAAGCCAAGAATGCATCTGGCAATGGCTGCAACACACTGGGGTCATTCATGAGTCATGAGTACTAACCTAGTAGGAGTCTACATACTCTGCATATTTGAGGCTATAGGCTCAGACCTTGACATCCCTTATTAAAGGCCATCCAACATCAGGTCTGGAAATACTGTCTGCCTCAAGCCTTAGCGAGCTGCTGCCAGTCAGAATAAGTAATACCAGACTAGAAGAAAAAAGCACTATGAGTAAATTCTGACATACTCAGCGAGGACTTTCTGTTCCAAATGGGAAGGAAGCTAGAAGGCCATCCTTCCAGTTTCCGCTGTTGTTACCACCATCTGTTTTGTGCTAGAGCTTCTTCCATCAACAGGTATGCAGGTGTTCATCTGAACAGATATTATTTTTATTTCCCTTGGAACAATGCAATGTTGATCATTTTAACTTTATCTAAAGTGAGACAAGTGATGGTCATATTTCAATAATTATTTACAGCTTGAAAAATAATCATGGTTTAGCCACTGTATTTCTGATTTCCATGAATGCTTGTGAAAGATGGACAGTGAAGAAAGCTGATAGAGAATTAATTTATCTGCATTGTGGTTCTGGAAGAGAATTCTGTGAATACCATAGGCTATCAGAATGATGAATACTTAGGTCCTAGAGAAAGCCAAGCCTGAATTCTCCCCGAAGCCAAAATGACTAAACTAAGGGCCTTTCCACACTACACTGTAATAGTGCTATTATTCCACTTTCAACATCCCATGGAATTCTGGGGTTTGTAGTTTACTGAGGCCAAAGTGCTCTCTGGCAGAGAATTCTAAAGGCCCCTCCCTAAACTGCAAACCCTGGGATTCTATAGGATAGAATCCTATAGATTCTATAGAAAGTGGAATAATAGCACTATAACAGTGCAGTGCAGAACTGGCCTGAGACTATTGTACTTTGGCCATATCATGAGATGATATGATTCATTAGAAAAAGATGATAATGTTTGATAAAGTGGGAGGCAGGAGGAAAAAGGAAAGACTGTGTTGAAGGTAAACAAACTCAATTAAAGAAGCCACAGCCTTGAATGTGAGGACCTGAACAGACTGTTACTGTTGCTGTTGTTGTTGATGACGATGATGATAACAGGATATCTTGGACATCTCTCACTCATAGGGTCACTGTAAGTTGAAGCCAACTTGACAATTTATGGTCTGTGAGGCTATAGATGTGTGTCATCACCAAGCTCTCCTTCTTCCACTCCTTTCTCCTTCTTTTCTGATGATGACTTCTTAACCAAAATGAACCACTGGCTTAGGCATAACAAGGAACTTTAGGTAAATGTAAGGTGCTATCTATGTATAAGGTAATAACTATCAAAGTTCACATACAAAGGAAGAGGGATGGGAAAGTGCAAGGGAGGATTGCATAGCTACAGTACTTATCCCTGGCTTCCTAAACTATAACATTAAGAAATTTGAATGTTTTGTTGTTGTTGTAGTAGTAGTAGTTATTGTTATTATTCCATATCCTACTTTTTACCCAAAATTGGGACTCAAAGCATCCCACAACTTAAAAGAACAATGCCAATTAATAACATATAAAAAGTGAACATTAATTTAATTAAATAATGCGAATTAAATTGTTCACAGTATTAAAACAATTCAAAACTCAAGTTAAAAGAACAAAAAGCAATTAAAAATATTAAAAGTTATTAAAAACAGTTCAGTTAAAACAATGCCTCCTAGTCTGTTCTTTAAATACTTACTGTTTTAAAAGCATGTTGGAATAAAAATGTTTTAGGCCCTTCTCGCACAGCATTTCCGATGCGAAAGGGCCCCTTGAGCGTTGCGTAAATGTGAGGAGTGGTCCACACGACGCACTCACATTTGCATGATGCTCAAGGGCCTGACACAGACTGCACATGCGTTTTTTCATTTTCGGCTTGAAGCCAAAAATGCTGCACAGTCGCGCACGCTCCGGGGCCCTGAGTGCACTTACCTTGCATGAGGAGCCTCAGGAGCCGGGCCAGTGGCGCTTCCTGTCCAGTGCAGCCTGGAAAGGTCCCAGGCTGCACTGTGAAAGGAAGAGGTGGGGATCTTGTGCGAGCAGGAAGCTCGTGCGGAGCCGAAGGACCCTGGGCGCGAGAGTCTTCCTCCGGAGGCTGCTCACATGAGCCCCGCACCCCAGCACTGTGAAAAGGCAAGATGTGAAAAGGGTCTTAGTCTGCCAACAGAAGGATAATAGGAAAGCAGTCATCCTGGCCTCCCCCAAAGGGAATTCTAGATTCTAGCCACAGTCACTGAGAATGGCCTGTTTTGCATCCCTGGCATCTGTACTTATGATTGTTATGGGACTGAAAGAAAGCCTTCTCCTGAGGATCTCAGGACTCAAGCAGGCTCTTACAGTGAGATATGGTCCACCAGACAGCCTGAACCTGAGCCATATGGGGTTTTATAGGTCATTATAACCAGCACTTTGAAACTGCACCAAGATACTCTGCCAAGAAAACAGGAACAAGATGCCGCCAGAGAAATGTCTGACTGTACCTCAAAGGAACATTGGCTCATCCCCACTTCCTCTAGATGTTCCCCAGTAATGCCTAGCAATTGGAAATGCTCAATGTAGTACAATGCTCAGAAAACATTTTTTGTTTTGGACATCTTTTTCCAGAATCCTCTAACCAGCATGGCTGAGGGATTGTGGGAGATGTAGTCCGGGGCCATTTCCATGCTACATTCTTATAGCGTTATTATTCCACTTTCAACATCCTATGGAATCCTGGGGTTTGCAGTTTAGGGAGGGGTCAGCCAGCTAAAACAGTCTAGAGTGGAAATGGCCCAGGAGGAGGAGGAGGTGATAGATATTTTCAAGCACAGAGATCTCATTATTACATTTCAAACAGCTGCTATTGAAACAGAATATGTGAAGCAAGCTATACAATGATGTTATACCAGTCATTTTCTCTTGGTGGATGTTATTGGGTAATAGACGTGAGAAAGAGACAGGTAGTACATGGCAGGTTTCCCCTTGACCATTTAATTCTGGCCTGCTGTAACAGAAAATGGATATTCATGAACATTATTATAAAATGTGAAACATGTGGAAATAACATAACAAGAGCCTTTCTGCTTGCTTCTTCTTAACTTCTGGGCTGCAGCTACTCGTTTACACTATCTTCTTTGTTAGCTCCTTTAGGAAACTGTGACTTGTTTCATTTTTTTTTCATATCTTTATAAGGCCTTAAATGATATTATGGCAAATAAATTAGAAATTGTGAGTGTGGGGGGTAGGAAAAACATTATAAAAAAGGCTACTGTACAAAATAAGACTTTTTTTTCTTAAAAAAAGGTCTCCGTCTGGATTTGTTTATGAGGCAATACATCATTCCCTTATCAACAATGCATCCTTCTCCCAGTTTTCATAACTACAATGAGTGAGCTTCAAGTGCCTCTGGTTTCTTCAGCTAAGGCCTGAGTGATGAATAGCAGCATTATTTGCTGGTATCCGACATGCATTCAATTTTCTTTCCAGTGAAATCAATGGGCAAACTTGCATAGGTCATAACACGACTAGGGCTCCATGTTTTGTGTCCCTATGCCCGAATCATTGCTCTACTTCTAGAAGAATGAGTTTTGAAATGCCACAGAGAGCTACTTCAACATGCAGAGTTGCCTGTCACTGGCAGAGAAAATAATGTTTTATTGTTGATGTTTCAGTCTTAAAAAAAGAAAATGGGGAGAAAGTGTCTGGGAGAAAGTTACATCTATTATGTCACTTGACAAGATTAAACTTCTGATATCTAGAGAGATTGCAAGATGTACATATTCTACACAATTGAAACCAAGAGATTCCATAATAATCATTAAGTGTTGCTGTACTGTGGTGGTGAGATGCATAAGCTAAAGATAGGTAAGAATTTCACCTATTTTTAATAAGAAATTGCCAAAAACCACACCGTCTTTCATCAACATGTTGGAAAGAATCCAAAACTCCCCCTCTTCCTCCTTTTTTAATGAAATGTTAGGAAATGAAATGTTGGAAAATGTTGGATAAGTCTCTGCTTTTCCAGGCAAAGGGCTTTGACTACCTAACCTTTAAAATCAAGCTGTGAAGCCCTGTGTATTCGGATATCTTTGTGGTATTGAGTTTAGGGTTGTCCCATCTTTTTAATAACAGCCTCATAGCAAACAAGTTCATTTTAAATATATTAAATTTGATAAGTGTGAAATTTGATTTGAGAATTCAATTGTTTATTTTTAAAATAAGAGAGGCTACCAAAATACACAGATTGCATCACAACACACATGCGAGACAGTAAAACTGGCATATTCATCCATTCCCAATGGGAAGTTTTGGGTTATTCAGCTATAGATATATTATGTAGCCTAAGCCAGTATTGTTTTCTTTGTGTTGTTTAAACCACAACACAAAGATAACAACGTCTATCTGTATAAACTTGCAGTTTTGAAACTTTGTCTTAAAGTATTATTTTAAAATGATTCTGTTTTGTTGTTTGTGTTATCCTTCACTACTACAAGTATGAAAGTCATGATCTGATGGAGTAGCTCTATCCATATGTTTCCATCTATGATCTCTTCCTTCTTTATTCCCTCTCGGCAACTGTGGGATCCTCAGAAGAGGACATTTTGTTTGTCTTGGCTCCTTCACCATAAAGAGGGGAATAGCTTTGAGGAACTAGTAAAAAGAGTGAGTGGAGGAGGGCCTAAATTTCAGAATCCATTTCAAAGTAAACAAATTACTGATCTCTCCAGAGAGAGAGAGGGAGAGAGAGATAAGAAAATTTCTGTACATACTGTAATAAACCTCTGGATTTGATGTATGATGCACCTATTGTATGGTGGAAAAACCTCATGGCCTTTACTTTTTCCAAACAAATTATACAGTTTTCTTCTAAGGCATTTCTTTGTTGCCATAATGGGGAAAATAAAGGTATTTCCTTTTTAACTCTCTCTATGTATTGATGGAAGCGAGTATGACAGTGTTGATGAGCTCTGCCAAAATTCAAACAAATATCATTCAATACTAATTTGAAAATAATGCTCTTGGTAAGTTTTTAGCCTGTTCTTTTTATCCTTTCTCTCTCTTTCTTTTTCCCCCCCACATAATACCCAAGATATTAATTTTCAAGCTAAACATACCAATCTAATTGCAGATTTAAGCCTTGGATAATGAACTCAGTTTCATACAAATTTCATGTGACCTTTGATAAACAGTAAACTGATATGTATTATTCAAGAAATTGAAATTTAATAAAAAGGAAGGGAAATTGCTTTGCTTTGCATAGGACATGGGTTATATGAGGGTGCTTTAAATAAAAGCATGGCACTCATTTGTCTTTAGAGTTTAGTTTATCAGATTCAGATATTACTTTCAACATGTAATTTTACCAGTTCCTAATGATGATTACCACTGTTTAGACTGAACAGGATAGTTCCTTAGTTCATGTTTATAGAACTGGTACAAGGCTGTCAAATTTTCAACTAACTCAAGAACTTGCAACCTTAATAGCAGCCTACTCTTCATTTAGTAATTATCAATTTTGATGTCCCACCTTTTTTTAAAAAGTCTGCTTAAAATGCCAACGAATTCAAAAACACAACAACAACAACAACAAATAGCAATTTACATAATCATTATCATTACTGTCTTTATTATTGTTATTGATGAATTCTTTCTTTCTTTCTTTCTTTCTTTCTTTCTTTCTTTCTTTCTTTCTTTCTTTCTTCTGGATTACAAACTGACTGAGATGTTAAATTTATAATAGAACATAACAAACTCAAATACTAAAAGGTGAAGCAACATAAAATTAATATATGACCAATAATTGGGTCAGTTCCAAATCTTAGGCGTCACAACAGCATCTTAATTTCAAGTTCCCATGGTAGAAACATAGGAGACAGACTTCTTAATGGCTTGTCCCAGGCTCTGGAATATCTATCCTACAAACGACAGAATGGAGTAGGGATGTAATTCTTCAGTGAACTTCTCAAAGTCAGCAATGAGTAATTTTAGCAATGTTCTTCACACTACAAGAAAGTCTTCAAAAACCACACAGACTTTGGAGACTATTCACAGTTTGAGATTTATTCTGTGCAAAGTTCACATGTGGTTGTTTTGTGAAGAAAACAGCATTTTCTGTGCAGGAGACAACCCTTTCTGCATGAAAAAAATGTTTCAATGCAGCAATATTAATCCCTGTGTGGGAAATTCATTTTTCTGCACAGAACATGCTATTTACTGTGCAAATCAACCATGTGAAATTTTTACACGGACTAAAACCTGAATTATAGCATTTTCTTCAAACAAAACAGCATTTCTTTAAACACAGGAATCAATACTTCTGCCTTGAAATATTATTTTACATGCAGAAGATGCTGTTTCTTGCTGTTCTCTATGCAAAACAACCATGTGTACATTTTGTGCAGAATAAGTCCAGAAAATGCAAAGATTCTCATCATTCCAGGATTTTTCTCACTGAGGTTTCTCAATACTTGAAAAAACATGTTTTTTGATGATTTTCAAATATTTTTGAATATACTTTCCATCTCTGGACTAGAGTTTTCCTTGCTATTCTTTTGAAGGCAGGTGAAGATTTTTTTTCTTTTGGAAGACATTTGAAGTTTGACTGATAAGAGGAAAGGGTCTTTCATGTGCAACATTGTTTATATTTGTTCTTTTAATGGTTTGTTTTTAACTGCTTTCAATTTTATTGAAAATATAATTGTATTTTTAACTTCTACATGATGCAAAATTTCTAGCTGCCACAATTCTAACTTTTATAAATGGCTCTGAGTCCTGGACTGGGAAAATGGAGGGATATAAGGATCATCAACATCCGGAGTCTTCTCAGTGGTGAGCCCCTTCTGTTGAGAAATGTCTTCTTCAGAGATATACTTTTTTAAGGATTGGCTTGCTTCCTTGAAGAAATTTCTAATACCTCTTTGGAAGAAGTTTGGCTGCTGCCATGACACATTGGGTCTGATAACAGTATTTGACTGATATTGCTATTGTGAAATTGTTTTATTTTTGTAGATCAGATGTAGAAAGCTTTTGTAAACCACAGTGAGGTCCCCACAGGCTTGCCAGTGGGTACTAAATTTCAGTTACAAATGAAATAATGAATGAAATCAATTAGGAGTGGAGATCAGGTGCCAATTCAAAGGAACAAGCAGTGTCAAGCTGCAGCAGCTGAAAAGGAAGGTGTTGACTGTATGGACAGCTATTCTCTCAAAAGGCAAAATGGCAAAGGAAAGTAATTCTAGCATTGCTTACCATAAAGGGAGGAGATTGTTATTTGCTACATGCTCGTGTGTGTGTGTGTGTGTGTGCGTGTGTGTGACACAAGGGCATTGCCTGCTCATTATTCCTATGCAGCCAGCTCTATGTATAATTGCTTGTTTGCAAGCCACTCCAGTATGATGGGAAGGAAGTCAGTTGATAAGAGTCCCCTGGCATCGACTTTCTCCTGTCAAGTGATTATATCTTGCCTGGGGCTGCATCACTTTCCACTTGAGAATTAACAGTTCTCATGAAAGCAATAGGGGGCAGTGGCCATTTTGAATAAGGGTACCTCATAGGGAGAGAGGAGGTAGAAACTACAATATGAGAGTAATAGAAGGTCCAGGAGTTGTGTCCTGACTACTGGTACAGCACCTCGTTTCTGTAGTCACAATGGATGGGTTTCAAAGGGCTGCTTTAGGCATGCCCAAGGGCTGTTTTGTACCCCAGTGCAATTTCTGACTTCTTTTGTTGAACAGCAGACCTCCCCATAACACACCACATACAATTTTCTGTGTGGGCATTCATCTCTCTCCTTCCCTTTCTCTCTCTCTCTCTCTCTCTCTCTGTCTCTCGAGGGATGTTACACAAGAGCAACATAGACATGAAATGTAAAAGGCAACCTCTGACTATATTCAAAAGCATAATGATTCTGCATTTTTTTTTTTTTTTTTGCAACTGATTATGGTTATTTTTTTCAATATCTTATAACAATTGAAGTAGTATCAGTTCAGCTTTTCTTGAAAAAAATATATATATGCCAAGAGATATATGCCTTTGGCATGCCTACTTACTACATAAGACCACTTCACATCTCCCAAATCTCTGACCACAGAAAAGCAAAAGGGGCAAAGACTAACCTTAATTCTCTCTGTATTTGTTTCTTTACCTGTGAGTATGGTGACAGCTATTCTATGATGTTGTGGTAAATTCTGAAATGTAAGATGTGATCATGACAGCCCCCATAGCCATGCCCCAAGGAGAATCAGTAGTCATACCTCCAGGGGACAAATGGATCGGTAGATATATAGATAGAAGGAAGGTTCTGTAGTTTGTACTCAAAGAACTATATTGCCAAAGCACAAAGGATCTGGCACTTGCTTTGAGAGGTTTGGCCCCTGGCATGTCTCATCAAAAGTTCAGAGCTACATTCCCCATCATTCCCCATCTTTGGTATCAGTGTGGTAATTCCATATTAAAACAGCATGGGATATCACTTTCTGGACCAGGAGATTATCAAGAAATGGAACCTCCAGCTTTAGAGGCAGCATACCCCAGAAATGGAAAGATAGAGCGACTACGTTTGTGCCTCACTTGTGTGCTTTCCAGAAACATCTGGCCGGTCAAGTAAACCATAATAAACCTGGTGGACCAATTGACTAATTAACTGATAATATATACAAATATCCACTTAAAAATAAGCTGATTACTACTGACATTGGAATGTCCAAACAGATATAATCCTGGTTCTGATGCAGCACAGCTGCTTTTATGTTACTGATTCCATAGGATCAATAATTAACCTTGACATGCTGTCTGAGACAGTCTCGGAGTTGTAATTAAAAAGTAACTTTTCCAAATTCTGATTGGTAATAACCTGCTCATCTACTGGGGTTGCTGAAATCCATCAAAATTTTGGCTGGATTCTGCCCCTCTCCCATGCTGCCACAGGGACACATGTATGCATTTTCCGTTGCTTCTGTACAGACAAGACAACAGCCTCTTTCTTCCCAGGTCGATCTAAGCAGATGAAAGACCAGCTCTGTTGGAACTGGAACCCAGCTCATTTGTATTGAATTATTAGTACAAATACTGGGTTTTTTAACTATTTTTGTTCTGGTGGCAGTTCACCACTGATACTACCTTTGGGACAAGGAGCTATCTCTTTTATGTCAGCTCTCTTTATCATTGGCAGGTCAAAATGACGGATTGGTTTTGGCCTTTACTTGAAATCCCTTGTCTTGCTCTGCTTTGGTGCATATGCTGCGACCCATAGATAGTACTACTGAGCTTGGCTGTCTTCATTTAGCAGCCTGAACAGGTGCTGACAGATGAAGGAGGTGACAGGCTGCCCTACTGTCAAAGCAGGAAGATACAGTTACATGTGAATTTGCTGTCTTTTTAAAGGCCTGAATAACTGCAATTGTGTGTGGGGGTCACCTCTGGACTCAGTTATCATACCAAAGGAAAAAAGAAACCTGGTCTTTGTACAATTCAGGCATTTGGGCCTTTGGCAAACTGATTTTCAAGGAATGTCTGCCCTGCAAGAGCCTGAACCGTTGTCATGAAATGGCAAATGAGAAGCCAGTGTTAACACCTCTCACATTGCAGGTGCAAGTCGGGTTGATGTTTTTGAAGTCTGAAAGTATTAGCAAGCCAGTTCTCTTGACAAAAGAAAGCAAATTGTTGTCTTAAACCCCTTATTTGGTAGAAAGACCAGTGGAAGAAATAGGAGTTATGTCTATGTCATCTGTTCAGGAATGGACTGGTCACCTACTTATTTCTTCATGTGTTTCTCTCACTCTTTTGCATGAGAATCTCCTAGAACTCATTTGCCATTCATTTCTTGGTATATTGCTCAGCTCATGGAGAAAGAGATCCTGGATTAAAACGTTATTTGATGCATTTGACAGCAAATGAAAATACCAAATCAAACATGAGTAATGGACACAGCAAAGAAGTTGAGTGAATTTTCACACGATCCCCATTCTTTTTGGAAACCATGTGCTAAAGCTTGTTGCTCCAATGTCTATATAATATACATTCCAAAACTATGCATAATGGCAGAGATTCACAGATGGAGGTGTCAGCATGTTGTGTACTATCAACTCTCTACTTCATAATCTATTATTTTAGATATTTGCAATTTGTTATTTAACTGTAAGTTTTAATGTAGTTGGCTAGTTGCCCTGAACTTCTATGAGGAAAGGCAGGATCCAATACAGATCAAATCAACAGATCTGTCTCTGTCTTGATCTCTGTCTCTATCAACAGAAAAATCTCTCCCCCTCCTGGTTTCAAGCCATCATCTTTAGTGTAACTGTAATGATACAAATCTTGCACAGTTGCTGTAAGAATTATTAAGATGAATTGAGAAGAATTATTACAGCATTCTTAATTACGATTGTCTGAATCATTTATGTCCTGCTGATCTGCTCTCTGAGGGGATTACACATTTAAAACAATGAAGTATAAATCATTTGCAGTGACTACTTCTTATTGAACAAAGGGACTAACTACAGAGTAGACATGTATAGGATTGTACTCTAAAAATGTTCTCAAGTTTTTAAAAACTTGTTTTTAGCAGAAAGCAGTATGCAATGGTATTAGCTTCACTGTGTGGGCCACAATTCACTGAGATCACCAACAAGGTTATTCCAGGAGAAAGCAGCAGCAACCAGATTTTGGGGGGGGGGGGACATGCTCACCAATGTAGCTGCAGGCACAGCTAGGAGAAATGATGACACTGAACATGAACATTTGTTGACTCTTCATCCAGCCTTAAGAGAGTACAGTAAACTTTCATTTGCTTCAGCGGAAGAGACAAACCCATTCTTAAATAAACTCCATGGGAGTTAAATGTGTGCTAGATTGTCTCATGTATTGTCACTTCCATATTCAGATGCCACAAAACAAAAAGAAGCCATTTTATATCTCAGTATAGAATACTGTTCCTGTGTGCCTTCAAGTTGTTTATGACTTACAGAGACCGCAAGGTGAACCTATCATGGGGTTTTCTGGGGCTGAGAGTGTGTGCTGTACCCAAGATCACCCAATGAGTTTCCACGTCTGAGCAGGAAATTGAACCTTGGTCTCCAGGGTTATAATCCCAACAGTCCAACTACTACACCACACTGGTTCTCTGTCCCTTCCAGTCAAAAAAATATGTTTCTGTAGAGCAGGTATATTTCTGCTCCTTCTGCTTTATACACAGTTTCTCCAACATGGGAGCCTCTTCAGAATAGGAAAAAAAACACACCACTAATTGGCATGTACAAATAGAAAAACAGTGAGACCAGAGTAAACTGTGTGGATCTTTCAGCAAGACCCGAATGTACAGGAAAGATCTCTGTGGGCAGACCTGACTAGGTACCTGCACTGTTCAGATATCTACCTCCAGCTTGGACTGGCTTCATTTGGAAGTAGCTCCTACACTGCACAATATGTGTATGGGAGCAGAATTTGTTTTTCTGGAATGATTTCTACTCAACCAAGAGTAAGTCCTTTTGATCTATAGGAGAGTATTTCCCCGTCACTTTAGTTCTTTAGGTAACAAAGTAAAAAGGACAACATTTCACTGAAAGCTGGACAGAATGTCTTTGCCCATGTTGTTCCACTTCCCTCTTCTGTTCTTTTTTTCCCTGTGACTTGTTAAATATTTTCCTTTCCTTTTTTCTTCTCCCATTTGAAATATTTTCAGGAATGGGACAGGAGAGGAGTGATTCAAGGTTCACTTGAACATCAAATACCATACACTAGTACTTTTTTAAGAATCTGAAAATTATATTAATGCCTTCCAACTCATTTCCTATTTTCTTGCCAAAAAATCTCTTGAGTGAATTGTAAAGTATTTGCAGCACCAGATATTTGATCCATATTTCTTTCATATGCATAGTTTCTTCCTAGAATATGGGTAATTGTATACGTACTGTAAATTTTTATTGCATTTGTTGTCCATAAGTATCAGCTACTTCAATAAGATCTAAAGAATTCTGAACCCATGTTTCAAAATAAAAGTGGAGAGTTCTACTTTTAATTTGAAAGGCCATTAGAACATTTTGCAATCATTCATGGTTGATATTTCATGTTATCAGAGTCACACCTTGTTGTTTTGTGATGCTTATGCAGTACAAGGACAAGAAGAAAAAAACTTGTATTTTCATTTACTCGCTATCTGTGTGCACCAATATAGAATCCCAAGGTTTTGAATGGCTATATGTTTCTCTGATGCTCTTTCTTCCACCAGTGAAATCTTACACATGTCCACCTCAAAAATGCCTATGTATGTCTTTGCAAAAGCAGGATTGGATGAATCTGCCTGTTTCACTGTCTATAAACTTTCTTAAAATAAAATAAATTTTAAAAAGCACAGGTTTGCTCCATCCTGTTGCTGCCTCAGCATGCAAACATTTTATTAGAAAATCAATTTAAAATTGATCTCTTTCCTAAACAAAATGTCTTGGCCACCCTACCAAAAGCTAATCATGGGCTGATTCTATAAGGCCTCTTTTATGGTGAGGTTCTACAGTAGGGTACAATCCCACCTGGCTCAGTTAAGGATTATACTTTAAGTAAAACCTTCCCTAACTACCCAAGGCCCGAATACTTTGCAAATTGTCTTTCCGAGTTCTGAATTATTTGAAATTTAGGACTGTTTAGGGGAGGCTCTGCTTGTTATACCTTGAGTTATTTATTCTAGTGGATTTTGGCACAGGACAAGGCCTTCTCACTGGTGGCATTCCTTTCACTAGAGATTTGGTAGTTCCCCCTCCTTGCCACTGTCATCCTGGTCAGGTGCCACTATACAGGTTTTCAAAGTAGAAGCAAATGCACTTTTTGTTTTGTGGCCTTTTTCTATTAATTGTTTTATTGCATTGTTTTGCATATATATGATTTTCAATTTTAGTGTTCTGATTTTACATGTGTTTTTTTATGAAGGCCTTTAGCTTCCATGCAGTCCCATGAAAAAGGGGAGGATACAAATAAAACCAAACTAAAATAAATAAATAAAAATGAAATGTACAATAAAATGGCATTATGGAACCTGTGATTTACCTGAAGATTTACCCCAATAAAACTGAGATGTTGTTGATCTTGTTGATGGGAAGCTGAAATTCAGACTGTTCAGGGTGGGAGTGTATATGTATAGGTGCCCTCAAGTCACTAGTCAACTTAGGATGACTCTGTGAATTTCACAGGGTTTTCTTAGGCAAGGAATATTCAAAGCTGATTTTGCCAGTTCCTTTCTCTGAAATATAGCCTACAGCACCAGATATTCTTTGGTCATTTCCCATCTCAGTACTAATTAGGGCTAACCCTACATAGCTTCCAAATTCAGACAGTATCTGGTATCTCTAGAGTATTTAGGCAGCATTGTACTTCTTCTAAAAGATCATACTCACAGTTTAGAATTGATGTTATATTCCCCTGGATGGATACTCAGGTATTTGTGTAGCTTGTAGCACCTTTAACCACATTCGGTTAATATGTAAAACAGACATAGTTGTTCCTAGAAAAAATAGGACCTTGCCATGATTATCTAGCCCTGATAAACATTTAGGTTGAATGACTGAATTGGACATTATGTGAGAAAGCATTTGAGGACTGGTCAGAAATTTTAACTTGTTTGGATTCACTGATCAGACAGTTATGTAGTGGGAACTTAATTTTGCTTGTATTAAAACAACTTTTGGTTATCAGTTTATCTCCTGGTACAATTCAAGGTACTTGTTTTGATCAGGTCTTGGGAAAGTTACTTCATGGAGTGAAGCTCCCAGAATGTTTCAGTGAACATGGCTATTGGCCATACTAGTTTGTGGATTCTTGGAGCTGTAGTCCAAAAATACAGTATTTTCAAACTCTGTCTTTGACCTATAAAGCCCCCAAACATGCAACTTTTCTGGCTACTAAAATTACCAGAAACGCTGTAACCCAGTTCACAGTGACTGCCCAACCTTCTGTGACTAAACTGGTGGCAAAGGGTACAAGGCATTCCTTGTGGAGTTATTTCATTCATGGAATTTCCTCTCCCTGCCCTGTCCAGTCACTTGGTCTCCTTATTCAAGGCGGAAGACGTCATTCTGTTAATCGCCTTTCAGTGAATATTTTTTTCCTCTGATCTTTTGCTCCTGTTCTAAAATCTATTTGAATCTGGTTTCGTACCAGATGTTGTGTTGCCATAATATTTTTTTCCTCTGGAATTGCACTGCATATTCTACATTACTGGTTTCAATTATGCCATAAGCTGTCTCAGAAATTACAATGAGCAGGTAGATCAGTGAGTATGTTTAAAATAAGTAAATAAATATTAAGTAACAAGAGATGAATCTGAGCACATTGAAGTGCATGTATTGATGCATATATTTCAGTTTATAAAGAGGTTTAAGAGGTTAAGCCAAAGGCTTTATATAGTGTAGTGATTTGAAGAGAGATTTGATTAGAAGAAGAGAAGAGGGTAAATGAAGCTAGGAGTGGACAAATCGGTGTATTTCCCCTCTATTTGACTTCTTTCATACGATCATTCGGAAGTCTGTGCCATCTTTTCCTGCTAATCTGCAATTAAAAAAACAAACAAGAAAATTTAAATATAAATATGTACATAGATAGTATTTCTGAATCTTCTCACAATATATGCATTTCTAAATTTATTTTTTTAAAAAGTAAAATTTGGAAACATGTTTTTTCCTAAAGTCTCTCTCTCTCTCTCCATCTCATAATCAGGCCCTGTTAAGAATAATACAGCTAGAGTTACAAAGCCAATACAGTTAAACTTGAATAAAGAGAACAAGACTGAGTTACAGTGTATTAGAATAATTGAATTCTGATCTGCATCTTAATCTGGGAGCTTCAGATTAAAATTCAGAGCATCCTAGTGTCCTTGTTAGCCAAGAAATTCTGGAAGCTGTAATTTTAAATGGAGGCTTTCTGAGTTCTGGTGCTGATCAAACTGTCTTGCATCAAAGTACAGAGGAAATGAAATCCTTCAGCATCTCTAGTTGAAACAATATAGGTGTTCAAGTAAAGAATTTCAAGCATAAAACTCCTGAATCAGCAAGGATGAAGGAGCTTGGAAATTTTACTGTTAAAGTTAATGCATCAATATTAGATCATCGCAGAAAAAATATTTTAATTTTATTTTAGTTTTTAATGTGATAATGTTATAATGTTTCCTGGTGTTTTAACATCAATGACTATAACTTAGTATATTGTAAGCCACCTTTGGTCATACAATGGCTATAATTCTGTATGGTGCAATACAGCAAAGTAGTTCCACACGTGGAACTGTGCTACAGGTGGTCATTCAACACCCCTGGTTCTATTGTAGAATCACTGCAGCCCTCCTCCAAGGCCATTATTTTTGTGGTAAGAGTGGTAGGGGATCAGAGATGAAACTGGCTATGTCCCTGTAGCCACACATGAAATAATTACATCCTCTTCTGAAGCTTCACTGAAGTCCTCTGGAAGTCTCAGTGGATGGTGTAACCATTTCACATCCAGTCACGTCAACACAGTCAGACACTTCTTCAACCCCTTCCCCTGCTCTCCACTAGGCATGGAGTGACCATGAGAGGGTTGCAGCAACTCTATGGTTCATCCAGTGGCTTCAATTGGTGCAGAGGGAGGAAAGAAATACCAGTCTCCACAATTAACCCCCATATGATACATGCAGGCATCAAGTTGACTTATGTCTGCATATGCCACTAACAGGAGAATAGCCACTGGAAGAAAGGCAAGACCTAAATTAAATAAGTAACTAAGAAAAAAAATTGATGTCATAGTTAACTGGTTAACTCTTTTACTCGTTATTTACAATAAAATTATTTTTAAAATGTCCAGTCTCATTACCAAAAAGTAATGAGAAAAGTTAATTATTCCTAAAAAGTAAAAGCTGCTGCTATTTAAGGATTAGAACAATGCATTTTAAAGTGTTGTTGACAATTTTAATTGAATTAGGGGTAGCAGACATTTCTTTTAAAAAAGAAACAAATTAAAGCACTCAAAGAATGTGCAAACTATTATTAATAAAGCAGCCATTTAGGTTTGTGGGAGTGATAGTTTCAGAAGTAAAGTCTACTGGCTTGGAGAAGATAGGAATAAAGCATTGGGGAGAGCAAAATCATATGAAGGACTTTTGATCTAAGTAGGAAGACTGTCTGTTGAATGCAAAAAAAGGACGAGAAGCTATTGTAGGGATCTCAGCAGGGGCTCCGCTTGCACATCCTCTTACACAACTCCAGCACAACATCCTCAGAAAATACGTTTTTCTTATCACATTTATGACTACAAAGCATGCCATCTCACAGCTACCTCATAGATAATGTCATCAAATTCTGCACAGATCCAGCTCTGGGAGAGAAGGAAGCTTTGGCCAAATACCATACCATGGATGCCATCTATCTACAATAGCAGGCTTGTGTTGGACCTCCCCCCACCCTCAATAAGATTATTTTGGTCTTACTTGTTCAGGATGGCAGTTACAAATGATAGCATCTCCCCTCACAGTGGCCTGAAAATTAGCTCAGTCTCTGAGGTACTTTGTAAGAAAAGACATGGCTGTCTCCATAAAAATATGCTGGCTCCCATGCTTTCTATGCCATATCTTAGAGATAACAACAACTTTTTGAAAGGAAAGATGGCAGCTGCTGGTACCCAGGAATAGGTTTGTTATTTTTCAAAGAAGGTCTGAGGTAGGTTTCCACAGTAAGTTCTTTAGGGATGTAAGGACCTTTACTGCTGCCTACAGATTCAAAGTGGTGCTGTCGTGCACGGCTACACTGTACATAACATGCCAATAAATGCCAATAAATAATAAAGGCAGGCTTACCTCTAATGCCAAATTCTCTTTACAGCTTAAGATATAAAACAAATATTCCTGTGCTTTTAAATCATGTTATCTCTGGTGCAACATTTTAACATCTGTCTCCCTCACTGAGCTAAGGGGCTCATGTAGCAAGCTTTGTCCATTTTACAATCCACATTCTTTTTGGTGCTTTTGATTAAAATTTAATAAAAAGGTTTCAGGGAGGTGAAGATTTGTCAAGAGCAGGTGAGGAAAGATCAACATTTACTCAGTCGCAGCCTAATCCAGTCACTTCCCATCCACCCCTCCTTCTCATGTTCCTCATTCATACCCAAAGGCCAGACTGTGCCATCAAGTCCTGAAAGAAAACAGGTCTTATGACACAGTCTCTCACTAAGCGAGAGATGGAAGGGAGGGGGTGGAGGAGGAGGAGGAGGGGAGGAGAGACTCCTATTTCCAAGACCTGGGGGGATTGAAAACTTTCCTTTACTTCCCTCTGCCACTCACAACTCAGCTATTTAAGCCAGGAGCTTTTCTTTGAAAGCGAAAATATAACATTCCAGCAGGGTCACAATGTCTCTTTCTTAAAAACAAGAGAGAAAAACCCAGTGCTATAAAAAAATAAGAAAGCAAGGTTCAATGATGATCAGTTCTGAGCCAAAACAAACCAATAAATCCAGTACTGTACTCAATCCCAGTGAGATTTTGGAGTTCAAGGCTAAGCAGATCGTTTAGGCCAGACAAATTTTGCACTCTCGGGGTACTCTTTATTTCATAGAAAAGAGGACTGGTGAAATTATCACATTAACATTTCAGAGGAATGCAGGGGGTAGAGAAAGAATGAGCATGAGTGACTGAGTATAAAAATGTTTTAGGAAATATGAAAAGAACAGTGACCACTTCCTCCGTAAAGTTTTTTTTTTTAATTCTTCTTGATGAATTTAATTTCCAGCTACTGTTACCAAGTGTGCTCTTCAGACAGGCATATGAACTTGTGTAGATTTTGAGAACATACATAGAGGAAGACTCTTTAAACCCTGACAGTAATGGGTCTTAGCAGATTGGTTCCAGTAACTCACAACCACACAGAACTGTTTCTGGGGGTTTTTGAAATTGAACACACACACAAAAATATGCATACAATAACTGCACATTATGATAAGTATATTATCAACTATTACCGTAGAAATTCTAACAGGTGGGGAATCTAAACTCCACAAAGTTATGGTAGCCATACCAGATAGTATACTAATGTTCCCAAATTTAAATTCTCAGTTCACATGGTGTATTCAAACATCCAATGTCTTTGGCAACCATTCCTGTATTCTTTTGCCATAACCAACAGGTTTTTCTTTTTGTGATAAGAGTGATGATTAAACTACATCCAACTGCAGTTGTTTCTTTGGGGCACATCCCTTTATTCCCCTCCCATATTCATAACCTACTGGCCTCATTAGCATAGTACTTCCTCCCCACATCCCCCAGCAGCCACATTTGCAGTCGCATCTTCTTGCTGTGATGTTTACACACAACTTTCCATGCAGTTGTTGTGCTAAAGCACAGCAGTATTTTTTCCCACTGTAACCCCCTAGCTCGCTCACCATCTTCAACTCTCCTTTCTCCTCTTTTTGGCTCTTTCCCTCCTGGCCATTCCTGAACCTGTCCTGATGGATTATTGCAGTAAAGGTAATGGAAATTTGTGATGAACTTCTGGGGGTGTGGCTGTCTGAAGTGCCAGAACAGCCTGGCAGCTGGTTGCCAGGCAACCAGAATAGCTCCTCTGGAGAGAAACCCAGCCTAGTAGTGTGTGGGAGGGCTGATGACTGCGAAGAAAAGTTATATAATGCTGGATACTAGTTGGTAAAGGGATTCCCAGCAAGAGATTCGCAGCAAGAAGCTCTGAGTAGAGTCCCTCAGTCCGCCAGGGAGAGTGACTGTGTGTCGAGGTTTAATCTCAGTAGATGCCTAGCGAGAGACAGAAGATTAATTGAACTTAATTGAACTTAAGAAGAATCTAGTCAGAGAGTGGGAGTTGAGCCTTTGGTGGGAATGTAGCCAAAGGGCTGTTACATGATACCTGTGCTTTGTATGAGAGTCTAAAGATATAAGGGGCCTGTCTAAAAGTACACTGAAGAAATATGTTAACTTTGACCTGCGTGTGAATTCTAATACTTTATTCTGCATGTTATTTTAATAAATGTTATACTTTATTTTTAGAAATATTGACTCGGCTGAGTTGTATACAATAATTAAAGTAACACAGAAAACAAGCTACCGTAAAACAATTAAGGGGTTCTAAATAAGCATTGAAAACCTTCATCCTTTTACACAAAGATGGTGTTATAAGGGGGAAGGCAGAACTGTTTGGTAAAGACAAGGTGTCTTATCTGATTGGAAAACTGCCACACCAATTTGGGAGAAATAAGGACCTGTCACAGATCTACTCCTTCTCAGGAGGGGAGGGGAAGGAGCATATTTGGACCTGTGATGGGGACAAAGGTTTTTGTTGGGCAGGTTGCTTTTGCTTTTTTTATGTTTCTCAGGGAGGAATTCTACTTTTATGATTTGGTTTTATTCTATTTGGTGCCAAAACATATCCACGTGCATGATCTCAGGTTTTTTCCTGTGTCTTTCTTTCCTGTGAGGAAAGGATGCAAAAATGATACCTTCTGAATGCTGGAGGGAGTATGTTTCACTGAAGTCAGTGAAACTTGTTTCTCAGCAGATACATATTAGATTGTGCCTCCAGAAGCTTTCAAATGTGAGATCAGGAATGCAGAGGTTGGGTTGTTGTTGTTTTTTCTATCCCAAGGCAGGGATTTTTTTGCAACCTCGCAGGTTAGCTGAATTTTCTTTCTCAGCCTCCCAGCCTCACACCCACCAGGATGAAGGCTGACGTTGTCCTATACATTGATCTGGGTGAAAGAAGTCACAGGGACTTACATCTGATCAAACCTATACTGGCTCCTACTGTAAAAATGCTAGGAATCACTGGAAACCAAGCATCTGAAAATTAAAAAAGGATTTTTTTGTTGTTGTTGTTCTAAATAAGTAGCATTAAATCAGGATAGTAAGGCATCATAGAATTATAGAATCATAGAGTTGGAAGAAACCACAGGAGCCATCCAGTCCAACCCCCTGCTATGCACTCCCAACAGATGGCCATCCAGCCTCTGCTTAAAAACCTCCAAAGAAGGAGACTCCACTACACTCCGAGGCAGCATATTTCACTGATGGACAGCTCTGACCATCAGAAAGTTCTTCCTGAGGTTCAGATGGAATCTCCTTTCCTGCAGCTTGAATCCATTGCTCCTTGTCCTGGTCTCTGAAGCAGCGGAAAACAAGCCCACTTCCTGCTTGACATGACATCCCTTCAAATATTTAAACATGGCTATCATGTCCCCTCTTAACCTTCTCTTGTGCAGACTAAACATACCCAGCTCCCTAAGCAGCTCCTCATCGGGCATGGCTTCCAGGCCCCTCACCATTTTGGTCACCCTCCTCTGGACACACTCCAGCTTGTCGACATCCTTCTTGAATTGAGGTGCCCAGAACTGGACATAGTATTCCAAATGAGGTCTAACCAATGTAGGTATGACCACATCAGTCAGCTCAGGCAGGGAGGCTGCTGTGTAGCAGGGTGGGCAGTACATCAGCAACATCCTCATTCTGCCTCTCTGGGCCAGCGCAATGTACAAATCTTCAAATTCAGTGTTAGGATGGATGGACTTCTTCATCAGAGAAATAGAACCCTTATGGATGATGGTAACTCTTCCCCTTAATCTCCCACTCTGGGCTGGTGTTACATTAAATGGCCAGGTGAGCAAAGCTGGGGCCACTCCACCAAGCTTATCTACCCAGGGTGTCTGTAATGAATAGAAGATCAGCCCCTTCATACACAACCAAGTCATGGATGGTAGTTTTTTTTTTCCATGAACTGACCTTGTTCTCCTCACCAGCACTAGAAGAACAGAGGGAAGGATGACAGGAAAATCTAGCTCTTAAAGGAAGAAGAAAGGACTGAAACATGGGATAGGTGTCAAATCCCATCTATCCCATCTTTCATCTACCTGGCATGTTCCCCTGCCCCCAGCACCATAGCTCCCTCTGCCTCAGATTACATCAATAAGGGTACCTCATTCCTTCTACCCCATTAAGATTCACTCATGCAAAGGTACAGACTAAAACAGACATACAAACATAAAACAAACTGAAGCAAAATATTGGTGCAGAAGGTCAGAAACAATCACGATACTCAGCTCTTGCCTGAATAACTCCCATTTTTAGTGAAGTGAATATTTCCTATAAATGCATGGTTCTCAGTCTCTGGTCCTCCAGATGTTTTGGACCTCAACTATCAGAAGTGTCAGCTAGGATAGCCATTGGTCAGGGATTCTGCAAAATGAAGTCTAAAACATCTGAAGGACCAAAGACTCAGAACCACTGCTAAAACTAATGTAATTTGCTACAGTACTTTAAAATGAAAGTGCGGTATTATTATTTTTTAAAGGGAGGATTCATTAACAATCGAAATATACATCTGCATGTGGATTTGCCCAAGAGATCAATATGCTCATAAAAAAATAAACAGTCCAAACACTCTAAACAATGAAAACAGACAGCTAAATGAATAGAATACAATTGCATGAACCAAAAGAGGGTAAACATTAGCACAATATGTTCACAGTACAGGATACACTCACTGTGAGAATAGAGACAACAAGGGTTCTAGAATCTACTATATGATTGGAAAGCTTATGCCTGCTATAGTGGGGTAGATTTCAGTTCTGGGAAACTCAGCAGTCAGGGTTAAACAAATGTGAGATTCTGTGGTTTAAGAGGGGTGAGGAGGGAGAGAGGAAGAAGTTCAAAAAGTGATCCAGAGATCAAAGTCAGGGGAGAAGATTCCACATAGCTTGTTGCCATGCTGAATGAGCAGAGTGGGTTATTCTCACACTGTGCTACAGCAGCAAGAGGGGAAGGCTGGATGATTAGGAAGGCTAGGCCTAATATACATGCACATTTCTTTAGGACTTCATTTCTTCTTTCAAGTTGTATTCTGAACTACCCCACCACTGCACCATTTCTATTTTGTTAATCTTTTCTCTTTTGTACCATTTGTGTTTTAAACTATTCTCACCTCAGGACCATTTTGTATTTACTGATTTCCTCTAGAGGATCTTGGCAGATATAAATGACCCAAGGCATGAGAAAGAAAGAAGTGAGACCACACTAAGGAACTGGAACCTGACTTTGTTTTTTTCAACAGGATCACTATGGATTATGTCTGCATCAAGTGGCAGGGTACCAGGTTACAAATTGCTTTAAAAACAGAACTCATCTTTTCTTGAACACATGCACTGCGTGGATAGTAGAGTTGGAGAAATGGACTACAACCTGTAGGGAAAGACCTTCAGAAGATAGATCAGGGTTTTTAGATATGGTTACTTTACTTGGATTTTCTTAGATCCTTTACTGTTGTGTGCTTTCAAGTCATTTCTGAATTATGGTGCCCCTGAAGTAAACATATCATGGAGTTTTCTCGGTAAGATTTGTTCAGGGGAGGGGGGTTGCCTTTGCCTTTTTCTGAGGGTTAGAGAGTGTAACTTGTCCCAGGTCACCCAGTGGGTTTCTATAGTCATACAGGGATTCAAACCCTGGTCTCCAGACTCATAGGCCCTTTCCACACCTTACCTGAATCCCATGATGTCTTGGCATTGCCCCTGCAGTGCCTTTGCTGGGATGGGAGCATGTCCCAAATGCTCCTGTCTGCACCCAGCCGGCTGCCAGTGGATGATAGTGCTTGAGAGACAGTCCTTCCTTCTGCAGTGAAGCTAACCTCTTCCAGTGTTGTACTGAGGAAGGGTAGGCTTTCATAGTGCTTCCACCCTTCCCGCATGGCTCCAGCTGATGTGATTGTCACACAAAAGAAGCCTATTACCAGATTTTTTCTGGTAATAATATTGTGTGATTGCAATGGCTAGGAATGCTACAGGAGTAGGGCCGCAACAACGTTGTACAGTAGCACACATCATGGACTGACTTCAATGCGTCTGCATGCCAGGACGGGGCCATAGTGTGGAAATGGCCATAGTCCAACATTCAAACCAATACACCGTGCTGGCTCTCTGTTAGATCCTTATAGGAATGTAAATCCTTGTTTCTCTCATTTTTGCATTTAAGAGTGAGAAACATCCAATTTCCTTTTCCTTTCCCAGGACAGAGTTTTGTGTGCTCTCAGTAAAAGTGTTTGCATTTGCCAGAATATTTTTGTATAAATCCCAAGAATGACTTTTATTCAAATTACAGTTGCAAATGCCTTGCTGTATTAATTTTTAAATAGTAGAAGCACTGGATATTTTGTTTATGTCATTTTTTAAATCAGTGATCCTGTCTTTCTGTACTTGCTGAGTGTATTTGTTTTGAATCACAGAGGAAAACAGGGAGTAGTTTAGCACAGAAATATCTTGTGCAAATTGCAGATACTTCACACACATACAAAATTAAGGGGTCCCTTTCTTGCTTGCTCTTGTACAAGAGACGAGAAATCCCACGAAGATTGTCCAATCAAGAACAGGAAATTGTGTGAATATTCTGCATATCCTTAGCTACTTCCTAAAGAAAAACTGGGGAGCGAAGGCATTCCTGATTAGAGGGGGTCAAATGAGGACCTTGACAAGGTTTCAGAGATGGTCCTGTGATTCTGAAACTGGGACACCAAGACCTCTGGAAGTCACCCCAGGTTTGGCAGCTTGGACAGATTTTAAGCCTGTGCATTTTGAGTTAAGCAAGGGCTAGTAACTTAGCTGCTTTCAGAGTGATTTTGGCAAAGAAAAGGTCAGGAGAAGAGATGATACAAGAATCACAGGAGCCTCAAGACGGCAGGAATGAAAGCACCTCAGCAATTGTAAGAAGCAGGAACAATGGATTCTGGAACCTGGGGCTTTTTATAATGCTTTTCAAAGGGAAGAGCTGTCTGGCTGCAGACACACCTTTTTTACAGAGGCAAGGTGCTACACAGGGCAAACAAAATTGACAGGGCAGTTTCCCTTATTGAAAATCTCATCAAAGCAGGAGCAGTCTGCTCTTTCCTTATGTATATGATTTGTCAACTGGAGAACACCCAGGGGCCATGAGTCTCTTTGGCTGGGTATAGTCCTCTGGAGCCTTGGGAGTTACATTACTTGTAGCAGTGGCTAATTAGAGTTATATTTGCTGATCCTTGTTCTGTGTGCATGACCAGCTGCTGCACTGTGCTTACTCCATTTGGCTTTTCACAGGCTTTTTTTCCTGTGGGACTTGTGTATCATTGCCACAATTATCCATGTTCCATCACATGGGACAGTTCTGAACTTTACATTCTTCCAAGTTCATTCTCTCACACACAAATGGGAGTGAGATGTTTGCTCTGGCCTCTGTGTGTGCTACAGCCTGCCAACATTATAAAACAGTAGCATGAAATGGGGACATGGGGGGAAAAGTAGCAAACATATTGCATAGATTGACTTTTTTTTTTAGACTAGCAAGTTTAATACAAATGTATTATGCATTATGTAACTGGGATTATTCCAATATAGACGCCTGAGTTTACCCTTTCTTCCTTTCTCCCAGGCGGCTTTCAAGTACCATTATTTCAACCAGAGTAAAACTGAGAGTCTGAATGCTTGAACTACTAGCTCACAGGTGAGGTAATGAAGAGATGAGAAGCGATGAAATTAAGCAAGATTTGCAAAGATAGAATATGTTGAGATTATCCTTATTAGGTAGGCTATCAGTTAAAAAAAAAGGAATGTTCTACTGAAGAATGTTCTACTGCTTTTCTTGTTTCAAACCATACCTATCTTGACCACTGATCTACTTTTTAAGCTATGCCAAATGGTCATTTCTAAATATATTTGGCAAGGAAAGAAGCCAAGGGTAAGCCTCAAGGTTTTACAAGATGTTAAACAAAGAGGTAGACCTTGGTCTCTAGATCTGAAGCTGTACTTTTCTGCTTCCTGCTTGGTGTGGTTGAAAGACTGGATTATGTTGAAAGGGAAAGACTTTTGCAATTTGAAGGTTCTGATTTAAGATTTGGTTGGCACATCTTTTTGTGGCATGTTAAAACTAGACTTAATATAAATGTTAATAACCACTTCATAAGGCATGAACTTTTAAGAGAGTGATATAGATATAAAACTTGACTGTATCCAAAAATGCTTTTGTAGATTTTTCCACATGATGTTTTGTTTACAAGAGAAATAACTTTCAAAGATAAATGGCTGAGATACAAAGATATACTGAAGGTAGACAGAAATCAAGTAAGAATAAAAACAAATGAGGAGTTGATTCAAAATAATTTTGAAATAAAATGGTTTGCTTATAGACAATTAAGAGAATGCTTTAAAATGGGTAAAAACTTGTCTGGGTTTCTAAATCTGAATTTGAAGAACAATTGTGTAAAGATGATGATCATTTAATAGCTAAAATATATTAATTGCTGTTGAAGTTTGAAATGGAAGGTGGACAGGTAAAAGAATGTACAATCAAATGGACTCAAAATGTGGGCCATTCCATTCAGATGGGCCAGTGTGAGAAGATGTGGTCTAAAGACATACAATTTACAGTAAGTTATGACTTGAGAGAAAAAATTTTTAAGATGATGTATAGGTGGTATTTGACCCCAGAGAAATTGTCTAAAATATATAAAGGTTCTTCAAACATTTGTTGAAAGTTTAAACACACTGAAGAGGCATTTTACCATATGTGGTGGACCTGTGCAAAAAGAAAAATATTGGATGAAAACACATAAGCTGGTGGAAGACATACTGATGATAAAAATTTAAACGAAGCCATTTTTTTTCTTTTGGGACTGATTGATTTACAGATGGATAAGAAGTACTGCAGAACTCTATAATATAGGATAATAGCTGCAAGAATACTTTTTGCTCAGAAACAGAAAGAACCCATGACACCATCTCAAGACGACTTGATGATATAGTTTTACCACTTTCCTGTAGCTTTGTAATGCCCTGGTCAGACATCTATGGAGTAGATCCAGTGCTTTCTCATGTAGCTTGGCTACACAAAGGCATTTTGCACATGCGCCTCTGCTGTCTGTCTGCCCATTGTCCAGGGCACAGGAGCACTACTGATGGGAGATATTGACAACCAGGTATTCTGCTTCCAAAACACCTGACCACAGAATATTCATCTTTGGCTTACTCAATAAAGGATCATGAAGAACAATTGGATCATACTTATGTGTTACAGATGATGCACAAGGAATCTTTGGTCCTTGTCATTGGGAATGAGGGTGGCATATTCAGTCTTCAGCAAAATAGCAGGAGGAAAGTCAGGGGGGAGGACTGTAGCTTTGCATCCAATCATACTGCAGGAGAGGAGGGGTTTCACAACAGCTCTGAAGCATGAGAGGGGACAGTGGGGGGGACTTCAGTATAGCCACCACTCCCACTGTGGAGTGGCAGGGCCCCATCCCCACTATGGAGGGAGAATGGAAGGGTTTCGTGCCTAATCAAGTTCAGAAGAAGGAATGGGTGGAGAAGAAAAGCCCACTTTCTGTCATATTTTCTAGGGAGAGGATGTGGGGTGGAGCAAAGCCTGCCCCCCAATCATTATTTGGAAGGGTAGTCAAAGTAGGTGGGGGAAAGTGTGTCCTCCAATCATGGCCCAGAGGGGGAGGGATGAAGGAAGGGAATCAGAACTGAGGCCACTTCCTTGAACTGAATGGAAATGTGGAAGGGCTTGCAGAGTTTGGAAAAGATACTGTTTGGCCTACAACTCTCAGAATTCTACAGCCAGCAGGGTCACTGTCCAAGGGGTCCTGGGAGGTAGAATTCAATGAATAACCTTCTTCAGTACTATCCAGTAGCTTTGCAATCCAGAATGTGGGGCAGGCTATTGCTGCAGCTACTCGTTACCCAAAGCAAACACCAGCCACATAATGATCTTGTATCAACACCCCATGGGAATCCTGACCCTGCTGCCCTACCCCCCCCCCGCAATCCTTATGGCTTCGGGGGTGCAAATCAATTATGACAGCCCCAACATCAAGGGAATTCTGCACTCCAGTATCATGTTATGCAGCATTACCCACACCAGCACAAGCTTTGACAATTTCTCTGGCAAGCAGATTGCACATCTCATTCATTTGATGCGAACAGAAAGGCATCTTCAGCATCCCAAAAACCAAGTTCTATCACCATACAAGTCTTATGGTGGGCTTGACAGTAGCAGCTGGTAAGATTGGAAAGATCTTCAGCATATGGGATCAGCAAAAATGGTTTCAGTAAATAACCTCAATCAGCTGGGTCATGGAGAACTTGATGAAGTATTTGCAGTGATGGACCATGCCATCAAGGAATTCACAAAGGACTCAGCTGAGATGATGGAATTTGAGGGAAGGACACTCTAGCAGAGGCAACAGGGTACCACAAAGGGGATGAGAAGGTTGAGAAAAGAGGCAGCAATGAGTGAGTCCTCTGCCCATGTGCCCATTGCCACCAGCCTGCACAGCCATTGCCTTAGTGTGTTTCTTTCTTTTGGGCTCAGGTGGCTCATGAGCACCTGGAGGAGTTCTGAATATGGCAGGATGCAGTGTCCACTTCCTGGGAGGTGATCAGCATTCTCCAAGGAAGTTTGAGCATGTTAACAGAGCAGTGTCCAGTTCTGGGCACCCCAATTCAAGAAGGACATAGTCAATCTGGAGCAGATCCAGAGGAGGGTGACCAAAATGGTGAGGGGCCTGGAAGCCATGCCCTATGAGCATAGACTTAGAGAGCTGGGTATGTTTAGTCTGCAGAAGAGAAGGTTAAGAGGGGACATGATAGCTATGTTTAAATATTTGAAAGGATGTCATGTAGAGGAGGGAGAGGGCTTGTTTTCTGCTGCTCCAGAGACCAGGACAAGGAGCAATGGATTCAAGCTGCAGGAAAGGAGATTCCACCTGAACCTCAGGAAGAACTTCCTGACAGTCAGGGCTGTCCGGCAGTGGAATATGCTGCCTCGGAGTGTAGTGGAGTCTCCTTCCTTGGAGGTTTTTAAGCAGAGGCTGGATGGCCATCTGTCGGGAGTGCTTTGAGGGTATTCCTGCATGGCAGGGGGTTGGACTGGATGGCCCGTGTGGTCTCTTCCAACTCTACATTTCTATGATTCTATGATTCAAAATGTAGTGGCTGTTGTGGAGTGGCTGCATGTTACTGTGGAGGCAACTGCATGAGCATAGGGAGATTCTCCTGGACCTTGTAAAGAATGAGGTGGCACTGGAGCATGCCAAGATGATGCAGCTCACTCCTTTGCTCCTCCTACACTTATGTGACTCAGCTGCTGCTGGGGACCCTGGTGCTATAATGGTGGAGCTTGAGAGGGGTGGGCAGCAATGCAGGGGACTCTAGCTGGCAGTCAGGGTGGAGATAAGGAAAGGGGTGTGTCATTTAGGCAGTAGGCAATGCAGGAACTGTTGCTGCTGCTGTTGCCGTCATGCTTTCTCACACTTTTATGACTGCCTTCCCCAATCATCACACACACACACACACACACACACACACTGTCTTCTCTTGCTTGTTCCATGTACTCTCAGGTTTGTTTGTCTGGCCACCTTGTGGCAGTTCCTTTTCCACAGAGATGGGCATCTTCCTCCCTCTCATGGCCACTCTACAATGCCGTCTCTGCCCATCTCTAATGATGCTCATAGTACAGGGAAAGGTTGCCAGTGAGGTGCTGTCCTATGGACCTTCCTCTGTATTTGTCCTATCTGTGCTTATCATATATTATTTATCAAAAAAAGTGGGAAGTCCTTTCACCGTCTGTCATAACTCTGCCATCATATATTGTGTGTCTTAGGGAAGAGGCTGTCATTGACTGGCTGTGCTACTAGGTGGAGTTTAGGGCCTGGTTGGCTCCTGGCTGGTGACTGGCTACTGTTGGCATAGTTTCCTTGTTTATCCCTGGGAAGGTAATGTATTCACAGATTATACTGGGAGGAGGAGATTTGGCCTGCACAAATGTTTCTGAAAAGTTCTCAAGTAATAGCAGGTGATGGTATCCATGTCAGTGAGAGAGTAAATCTACACAGGTTTTCAAAGCTATCCAAGGTGGCGAACCTATTTTTTGAGAATAGATTCAGAAACTTGGATGACTCCTTTAAATTTCAGACCAAAACCCACAGAGATTTACAATCCCAATGACTCAAAAGCCATCAACCATCACTATTGAGTAAGGAGGATGTTTATTGGTACTCATGGATCTGGGTGAGAGTCTTGATTAAAGTCCACAAACAGTCACACTATGCCATTTTAGCACTATGATTCTACTTTCACTGCCTTGGCTGCATCCTATGGGATCCTGGGATTTGCATTATAAGAAAGAATATTAGAATTCTTACCCAGAGAGCTAGCCTACTGTCTCACCAAACTACAAACCTTAGAATTCCATAGGATGTGGCAGCCATGGCAATTAAAGTGGAATTGTAGTGCTGTAACTGCGTATTGTGAAAGTGCCCATTATGTAAGATTCTATTTAGAACCAAATAGACAATATGGAGAACCTGTTCAAGAAAGAATATTGAGAATTCACAACTGCATTTCTGAGGATTTAAGCAATGCTCTCACATAGGGGAAATGACATGAAATATAAGCTGTGTGCAACACAGAAGTGTTAAGAATCAGATGTGAGCCTTACTTAAAACTTGCCTTCCTTTAGGTTTCTTTTTTGTGTGTGAGAGAGGTAAGCTGACAAGCGGAATTACTTGTCTCACAGATCACTAAAGGAGCTCCGGTGCAACATTTGACATGTGAAAGAAGCTGTTCCAAAGGAACTTCAACTATATGTGAAATAATAAAAAATAAATTCCTGGAGACAAAAAAAGAGAACTCTTTTCACATCCCTGGAATGTCACAATCTTTCAACTTTCAAAAGAAAAAATATTAATAGGTAATGGAGATAAATGTTTACTTGCTTGATATCAACAAAATTATGTAGTCCATAGCAACCTTGTCCAAATTGTCTCTCTCTAGATGTTGCGAACTACAATTTCTATCCTTTTTGACTGTTGGTCATAGTGTCTGGGATTGATACTGGTTTTATTTTTTTATTTATGATCGTGTCTAAAATGTTTTGGCTGCCTTTGAATATATCATCTCAAGGCACCATTGAAGATAAAATTCAAAACAGCGGTTAAAACTGTCGACCACATCTGGTGGACCTAGGTTAGGAATGACTGGTCAAAAGCATTATGGTTGTGTTCTTCATATTAAAAAGGGGAGGATCCTTCTTTCTTGCTTTCAATGAATACATTCAGACTGATAAGTGGAATGGAGCTACTTGAGCTTCACATCTTTCTTCAAATGACTTTAAAAAAAAAAAAAGAAAAATAACTTAGTATAGGGATGGAAGTCTGTCACTGAGGAATATGACGTGAAAGGTTCCCGCATGTGAGTAAATTTTTGAATGTGGGTGTATATGGTGAACTGGAAATGCACATTTTTCCAAGTAAGTATCTGATGCAGGAGAACTGAAATCCAACGGGACATGAAATGATAATAAAGACAATCAAGTACATAATGACAATGGCTAGCATCCTCTTGCTGACATAAGTAGGTATAACATACTGTTTTACCAAAAGAAGTACTTCCACACCTTCTATGAAATACCACAGATGCTGTGGAGTTTTATGTTCTGCCAAGTGTCAAACAGGATCTCAGCCATATTTTCCACATTTTTGGATGGGTACCTATGGATCATGACTCACACTTTCTATGCTCTCTCTTGGAGTATTGGCTCAGCGAGACCCCCTTCAGTGTCCTTGTTGAACACTTTATATATGGAAAGGAGCTTGGAAAAGTTATCTTTTTGGATGATATCTTCCAGTTTCTTGGAGATTCTAGAAGTTACCAAGTCCAAAAAAATAACTTTTCCCACCAGGATAAGGAAGCAGGAAAAGAATGCTGGTAAGTTGCTCAGCAACTTTTTTTTAAAGGGCTTTGTTTGTACCTTGAACCCTTTTCCTTCATTTTCTTCACTTTATTCTACCCCTACTGTTCACTACTCATTTACCTTTAATTTTCCCCTTTGTGACTTGATCAACACATTATTACCCTTCCAAACAGGATAGTGATGTAAGAAATACTTCCAAATTTTATTCTTGACAAGAAAGTGCATCTCGACATATCAAAAAATGGCCAGCTGTCCTCAGATTTGTTTATTTATATATTGTAATTTGGGCTTTTTTCTTTAAAAAATGCATAGAAAACCTTGTTTTGTGCAAATTGTTACATAAAATATTTTGTTTCCTTTAAAAAAAATGCAAAACATGTTATTTTTATGGGAAACCATTGTTTTTGTGGAAAATCCCAAGTGTTCCGATTTGTTTTTCAAAATTGTTGGCAATTGTGAAAAATGTGCTATTAACAAGAGTGCAAAATACATTGTCAACAGAGATAAAATGTTGATTATTTCTTCTTGCATGCAAGAATGAAATAAGAAAAGTTTTATATCTTTTCAAAGGGTATGGGAAAATAAGTCACTTTTGTTTTCTTACTCCTCCTGTTTTGGTAGACCACAAGGTTTTTTGTTTGTTTGTTTGTTTTGTTTTTGTTTCCTACCTGATTTCTGGAATTTGACCAATTCTTCAAAAATGAACAGATTTTTCTCCTGTTCCTGCTGGCCATATCCAACTATTTCCAGCATGGACAAGACCCTGCTATTCCTGCTTGCTATATGTGTGTTACTGGTCAGGAGCCTGACTCTGGGCTGCAGCTGTGCGGTGGGAGGACAAAAAAACAGGGCATTGTGTCCCAATAAAATTTCCACCCTCGCCCAGTTTTTTTTCACTCACTCCTAAAATTTCAGAGCACTGTGGAGAGTGAGGAGCTGAATACTGTTCACACCTAGAATATTTTTATTCCCTGTGTTTGCATGTGCTTGGAAACTTTGCTCCTTTTCTTTGTATCCCTAAACTCTACTTCTAAATGCTCAACTGTAGTTAAAGCCATTTCCTCATGAGGCGAGGGAATCACTCCGTGCCTTTACTTACTGGATCTTCTGGGCACGGACCAACACGGACTGTCCCTTAAGCCCTTCCACAGGACTCCTCCATCTCGTCCAGGGTGAACTGGAGCAGTGTGAGGTCTTAGATCCGCACTGCTCCGGCTTCCAAAATGGCAGCTTCTGGTTGTTCATGGGTCCCGACCAACCGCTGAAGCTCGCCACGCCTAAAGCCCACCCTTCGCAGATCGCAGGCTCTCATTGGTGCAAGCCTGAGAATCTGCACAAGTGAGCAGGAACGCAATGGCACGCTCTGAAAAATTAAAGAACTGTTTTCTACCATTCTTTAAAAAGTGTGCTGGAGGACCAGTTGGTGTTTCAGAGTGGACTGAGGTGCGGATCTCAGGTAAGTAGTCTGAACCTAGTCCACTCCAAGGTGCAGACGACCTCCGTGAGAGGACGCACTGGGCCGTTTTAATTCCTTCGTGTGGAAATGGCTGTAGTTTAAGTTACTGCAAGGCTAGAAATTTTGGAGGAGTGAAGGAAAGTTTCATGGAAAGGCAGAATTTTTATGGTGGGGTTTTTCCTTGAGCCTATCAGGAAAAAAAGACGTGTTAACCCTAATTCAGCACTAACATGGCCATTTTCAAGAAAGAAAATGTAAAAAAACTAAGCTTGGAATATTACCAGTTTCTCCCAGTTTCTCCCCTTAAGTTCTTTTTGTTAAAAATATGAAGATAGTTTTCAAAGTTGAGGTGTTTTTCTTCTTAAAAACAACAACAACAACTCACCCATTCCTACCAAAAAGAAAAAGGCAACTGTACCAAGAGCGCATTTGTATTCAGTTCATTAGGAGTCAAAAGGTAGAGGTTTCGAAACAGTCAGCTGGGCAATCTCAGTGTTTAAGACTTTGCAACAGACAGAGAAGGTGAGCAGATACAAGGCTCTTATTGTCAATCCATTACTGAGTATCCATTATAAATTTTCACACATGGAGTTTCCTGGAGGCATGGCAGCATGCTAGTGACCTTCTTATAGTTGAACTGCGGCCATTTCCGTACTATGCTGTTATAGTGCTGTTATAGTGTTATATTCCACTTACAACATCCTGTGGAGTTCTAGGGTTTGTAGTTTAGGGAGAGGCATTTAGAATTCTCAGCCAGAGAGCTCTTTGACCTCAGTAAGCTACAAACCCCAGAATTCCACAGGATGTTAAAAATGGAATAATAGCACTATAACTGTAGGATGTAAACAGTCTGAGAAGGAGATGCCTCATGGAATTCCCTGGCCCCAAACTAAGAGTACCAATGAATTTTGCTTCCTGGAGGAAGGAGGAGCTGCAAGAAGAGTCATGGGACCCCTTCCTGGTGGTTTTGAGCACTACAAAAGAGGTGACCAATAGCAAATAGAGAGGAAGGGATTGTTGCCTGATATCAAGCTCACTACATGGTCTGCGGCTGTTAAAGCACCAAGCACCACTGAAGCCTCTTTTATCAATTAGGATTTAATTGAAATCATAAAATGATTATTAGAAGTTCTAAAGTGCAGAGGATGTGCAAGTTCTGCAATGATTGCCTCCCTGCAAGACTAAGGACTGTAATTATCTGATTATACTGGAGTTCTTTTTTTTTTAATGCTTTCTTTAATTGCAGAATATGCAAAAAGCAAGGCTTGGAAGATGCTGAGAACATGCTGACTTTTAAAGAAAGAAATTTAAATATATAGACTTTGAAAGATTGCTCAGAAAGCTTATACAAGAGAAACTATGAGAAATAAATTTGTTTAGCTTGAACTGAGATGAGAGCAAGGACATCTTTGGGAACTTGAAATAAAAGTAACAGAAGCCATTGCATAGGTGCTGGTATGCCATAAACATTAGTTGTATACAGAAACTTGAATACAGCCTGACACCTGGTGATCAAAAGAAGCTAAAGCGGCCAACTGATTTTTTTTCTTTTTTTTCTGGGACACCTTTTAAACTGAATCTTCCTTCTTTTTATGAATTTGGATTGTGTCTGTGAACCAATATACAAGACATAAAGCAAGAAAACCAGAAAGAAGAGGATCTTTAGACCACTATCCAAATCCATAGACATGTCTCAAGAATACACAGAAGAGTTCCAGTCCTTAAAACCACAGATAAATCAAATGGGAATGCAGATGGCACAGATAGGAAGAGATCTGACTGGAGAATTTTTTTTAAAGAGATATAAAAGTAAAGGTGAAGGAGGTGAAATCAAAGATCAGAGAAATAAATCAGTCTATCACAGTTGCCTTCAGGTGTGAAGCATCCAAATGAAAGGATACAGAACCTGGAGCAAAAAAGAATAGCTGGAATCTAGAGCAGACAGACTGGACAACGAACCTGAACATAACAATGATGTTTTTATCTTAATGGAACAGAAGGAGAGGGATAACTGTGCTTTAGAGTCATTCCTGAACAAGACAATGGAAACGTACAAGAATGAATGGTTGAGAGTCTAGCAAACTTGCTGAAGAAGCGAAAAGAAGAGACAGAACAGGAAGTATATTGCATTTGCTCAAGAGTTGCAGGGAAGAGAAACTTGCCAAGAGATATGATTGTATAGTTTGTTTGAAAATAGACCAGAGATCAAGTTTTGCAATATCATTTTGAGAACAGAATGAAAGTTGTTCAGGCTGAGGTTGTTGCATTCAAGGAGATACCCACCAAGATTTTAAGCAAGTGAAAGGAATCTGCTTTTTTGATCAGCAAGTTGAAACAACAAAGGATCTTGTTTAGCTGGGAAAGATTAGAAGACATCTCCATTAATTTCATGCAGAGAAGATTTTTGGTAAATACTCCACAAAAGGCCAATTATTTTTTACAGAAATATTAAAAAGATTTTGAATGACTGAGAGACTGTAAGGAAGAGAAAGTTGATGTCATGAGCCAGGCTGAGCGTGCTGCCGGTTCAGACTTGGACTCCAATTTAGACTTGGACTCCCAGCTGGGGGAGGATCTCTTGGAGGGGCCTTTGGGAGAGGGGGCTCCTTCAGAGTCTAGGGAGGAGTCTGCCAGCAACCCCACAGCTGTCTCGGTCATGGATCCTGAGCCAGTACCTGCAGCAGATGTTTCTGCTCCAGGGGCAGAGTCTAGTGCTTCTGACTCGACAGAGGCTGGTGTTTCTGACTCCAGCCCGGAGTTTGCAGCACACCCTCTCCCCACGTTCCTCCAGAGGTGGCTGGAAAAGGGGGTGGTTCGGAGGTCTCAGAGGCTGCGGGAGAAGCGTCTGATGAATCGGCCCTGAAGTCTTGAGGGGCTCCAGCTGTGAGCTGGGCCAATGGACATTTGATCAGCCCCAGCTGGGCTAAAGACTGTGTACTTAAGACAGATGCTGTTGGAGTTGGGCATGGGGCAACAACTGTCTATCAACTGGGAATCTGTGTCCTGTGGCATGGGCTTTCTGTTCCAGGCTAAACCTTGCTGTTTGAGTTTGCTGTTCCTGGGACTTGGATGTTTGTTTTGGTGATGTAACCTCTTAATTTCTTTATTACTAAAGCCATAAACTCAGCTCCTGCCTCTGTGTCTGCTTAGCTGCTGCCTGACATTGACAGTTATGTCCTTTTCCTCTCGCTACCCCTTATGCATGGACTCGCCTTCTGGCGACCTTGCGAACTGCCCCTTCTCTTACTGTTTTTAAATCTAAACTGAGAACTTTCTTGTTTTCTGAAATCTTTGGAACATTGGACTAGTTTTATTGCTATTTAGATATTGTATTTTATTGGCATAATAGTAATGTTTATTGCCATTATAGTAATGTTATGTTGTACTGGTTGTAATTCTGTATACCCTGGATCCTTTTCGTTGTATATTTTCATTTTATTATGTATTTATTTAGGGCAACTGTTGTATTTTAAATTTGTAAAGCGCCATGTACATGGATGGTGCTATATAAATAAAGGATAATAACGGTAATAGTAATAGTAGTAATAATAATAATAATAATAAGTTTCAAATTGGAAAGGTGAACAGCAAATGTGAATTTTTTATCATATGTATGTCATGGGACTTGGCTTTCCTAGGTGAACAGCAGCCTCAAAGTAGGACATGAAGAAGCAAGCACACTAGGAGCTAATCAGGCTAGGATGAGAGCCAGCTGACTCCAGCCTTCTTAAGAAAGGCACAGGGCAGTAGCTTGACATGAGAAAGAACTTGTGTGTTGTCTTGTGTTCTCTGAATTGCTTGCTCATTGCCTGCATAGATTTTCTGACCCCAGATTGTCTGACAATATTGTCTGACAGATTCCTTGACCTTTGGATTATTTCTGGATAATGTTTCTTCCCACCCTGAATAGACAAGCTGTACTGACTGTCAGTGTGTCTGTTTGACTGTGACTGGCCTCCTGCTGACCCTGCACTCTGTTGCCTGGCACAGACAGCCAGTGTCTGCGACAATGTAGTGGACATATGAAAAGGCAAAAAAATTCTGGAATGAAATAGATTTTATGGTGTATAAAATTTTGAAAGTCAACGTGCTGTTAAATCCTGAATTGTATCTGCTGGGACAAATTGAAGATCAACTGAAGAAGAAATATAGCAAGATAATACAATATATGGATACAGCAACACAATTATTATATCTGCAGAAATGGAAGAATACAGAGACTTCAATGAAAGTATATTGGTTGCTGAAATTGATGATATTATAAGAAAAAAAAAATCAGTGGTTACTTTTACAGAAGGTTGGGATTACTAAAAAGCTTTTTGCAAGGAAAAGATTTCTGTAAGATTACAATGGGATTTGATCATTATTAGTTTTGAAAACGTAGCAGCTGAAGCATTTGAATGCTATCTGTATCTAGAGAAGTTGTTATCTTTATATAGATTTAATAGAAGCCTGTGTTAGGAAAGCAGGAGGCTACTTTCGTAATAATATTGTAATTAATTATGTTTCAGTAGCCAGCATTTAGTACTAAGGATTTTTTCTTAATGTATTGTTTTCTTTGTTCTTTCTTGTGTAATCTGTTTTTTTCCAAATGGGCTATTTGTGTGCATTTTGTATTCTTAATAAAAAAAAATAAAAATAATTTGTCATATGCTTCACTTAGCATCAGCTGTAAGACAAAAAGCTTTCAGCTGAGTTTCTCAGTCTACCTGGATGTGTCAGGTCAACTTCCACTTAACCTACTGTTCTGGTTCATGGGCTTCTGGAAAAATATGGCAGAGCTAATCAAACTGAGTTTTGTTGGTTTTTTTTTTAAAGGCCCCACTTTCATTGTAAAGCTCACAGTCTCCTGTACAAAGACAAGCACTTTCTGGGTCATTGCAATTCAATATATTCATAAGAAATTCTCATATTTCTGTTTCAGAGTAATATTTAAGAAAACAATGATTGCCCAATTCTGTGGCTTAGACTCAACTACAACAGATCCCCTTGAATCAATAGCTGAACAGTGAGTCAATACATGGCTAAATACTGTTGATCCAGTGTGTCTACTATAGTTGGAACTAACTAAAGAATGCAGCTGCCCAGACGTCATAGTTAAGACTAAGAGTAGATTCAGTGGGTAATTTTCTAAAATGTATTAATTTCTCTAAGTAATTTAGAGTAAAAAAAACAAACAAACCCTCAATGTTTAATTACTATTTTCTGAAATGTGCATTTTGGGAAGATGTTCAAAGTATGTGTTCTTATTTACAAAGCAGAATTAAAACTGCGCAATACTGCAAATAATAATGACACAGATATTTTTCAGATATTTTTTCACTTTTTTTTTCTTATATTCTCTCAGTCCTAGTGCTTTGTATTTCCTAATTGGGAAAAACATTAAGTTAGCACTTACTCTAAGTGCACACATAGAAAATTACATTTCCAGATTGAGGTATGATTCATACCTCTATTCAGCATTTTTATTGTGGTCTCTTATTTATGAAAACATATGGATGCAAATACAATAAGCATATTATTGACTTTGCCTATTCCTGGCTATGCCCATTCAAAGACACAGAACTAGGGAACTGCTAGAAATACTGCAATAAATGTGTTTGTTGAAGCCATAGCTTCTGAAATAACAAATTGGTGCATTTGTTTTCATAAGATGGGCAAATTTATGACCAATCCCTTCCCATTAAATTAAGAAAAGAAATTATAGCCAACCTCTACTCTGTCAAAGTATTAACATTTATTTTATAATGCAGTTTGTTTTTCACTATCCAGGGCCCCATATCGCAGGTGTGTGTGTCTCTCTCTGTGTGCTAGGTGGGAACACACTGTAAAGCATCTAAGGCTAGTTACCAAGCCATGGGGGTTGGTGGCTCCCATTTTAGTGGGATGGTGAATCTACTCTGAGTTTTAGAGCAACGTTCAAAGAAGTTTTAGAAGGCATGAAACCCTATCTGGAAAATAGGTCTGGTACTTTGGACTGCTCCTTCAAAGTCTGGACCAAAACCCAGAAAAAAATAACTTCCTCACTGCCATTAACCACAGCAACCCACCATGAATGAATGCTTTAGACCATGGGGAAGGAAAGTGGAGGTATGGGGCTGTATGTGTTTTTAAGGCACTTTCATCTTACCACAACAGCCTATTTCGGACCAGAAGAAGAAGTGACATTTACCTTCAGGCGAACAATTCATTATTTAAATAGGCTTCAGCATCCACATTATTTAACAGAAAAATAAAATCCATTTTTCAAATACAGAAGTGAACTTCTTATTTCTTCTATTCTTTTTTTGGGGGGAGGGGGCTGTTTTTGCCAATCCCCGCAACTTCCAGGGAGTCCCTGGGGCAGAAGACAGGATCTGAGAACTGGTGCAGTTTCCTGCTCTTATTTTAGACGTCATTTCTCCTCCTTGAATATTTTTCCTTGAAAATAATAAATATCATCTCTCCAGACAATGATTAAAATTTCACCTGCCCTTTGTCCACAAACTTTTATGGGAATTATCCTGAGAATCCCCAACTCATATGTCATCTGCCAGTCACCTTTATTTATTGTGAGTGTGTCCTCTTTTCTCCTAGATGAAATACTGAACTAGTGGCAGCTTTAAGGCCCATAGATCATGCTTCTACAGGCTTACAAACAGAAGACCCAATCTATCAAATAAGGGAAAACAGAAGGGGTGGCAAATTCTGAGTTTCCAAAGGAACACGTGGGCCATCATCCTTCTGAAATTATTCACTTTAAATACTGTTCGTGTGAAAAACTGATGCAAGAATGATAGATAAGAAATTGACTTCTTAATATCTTGTAAATCACATTTATTTTAATAGAGATTTGAATACATACAAATGGCAATGCCATAGCTTGTGCTAATATGGCCCTCTCTAAAACAGTAGGTCTCTGGATACAGAATTTACTATAACTGCTTTTAACAAAGTTTGGAGCCCTATGCACAGTAACTTGAGAGTAAGTGCCACTGAACTGACTGTACACTTGTCATGTGTAACTGCAATCCTGTGTCTATTTCTAGGAGATATTTTTGGGGAATTGGTAGAGTATAATAATAAAGAATAAATTAAATTTGAACATTTTTACATGAAGTAATTGTAATCAACTGATGTAAGGAAGACCCTTCCCCTGTGAGGGCCACTTTCATTTTTGAGTAATCTGTTATGGGTTCTGTTCCCCTGCAGTGGGTGAGGCCTGAACACAATGGTGTAGCGAGAGCTTCTGCCACTCTGGGACAATCCCTGAGTTTGCTGCACCTTTCAGGGGAGGGAGGACCTATCCAAAATACCAAATAAAAATGACTCGATTGGCATTGGGTGATTGGGCTCTGGATGCAGGTGCTCAGAGGGGGTGCTCTGCACATGCTCAGAGGCACTGTGGCATTCCCACAGGTGTAAGGGCCCTTTCTCTCTCCCCCACTTCCTTCCCTCCCTCCTCAGAGGCTTGTATGGGATGGGCTCTGGAAGGTGGGGTGGGAGGGAAGGCAAGTGCCTCTCTGCAACTCCTCAGGGCTCCTCTTCCCCTTCCCTCTCCTCCTTTTCCCCCTCACTCCATCTCTGCCCAACCTGGAGGTCCGCCAGCTTATGAGGTTGATCAGGCTGAGAAACAGAGACTGCCCTAGGTTATTCTGCTGGTTTCTTAGCAAAGAAAGCTGGTAGAATGGGGGGGGGGGATTGGAGAACAGGAATGCATTGCTTTCTTTACCAGTGTAGCACACCACTGCCCAGACCAGTTTTCACCCTTAAAAAACAGGCACACTGTTAAAACTGCTTCTGTGACCTGCTACTCCATTCAGACCTGGCAAACTCTTCATCGTGCTGCTCTGCCCACCCCTGTTCTTGAAGTCAGCAAAGGTAGATTTCAGAGCCCAAAAGCACGGGGGTGGGGAGCAGAGAAAAAGCTCCAACACAAACAGGAGTGGGGAGTCCACCACTTGCCCCCTTCTTTCTATATTAATCTTAATTTCTTACTCCTGGGTTGAAAACAATCCCCCTCCCACCAGAAAAGAAGAAGACTTGTTTAGCTTTCAACTTCCTTCTCCTAAAGGCAGGGAAAAACAGCGACACATGCACCACATCAAATGGTCCAACAGGGCAGCAACGAGCAAAGCCTCCATGTCTGCTCTTTCTTACACCGGCTCCTCCCCCCCCTTCGTTTACCTGCTGCCCCTCTCACCTCACTTCTTCTCATTCCCTGCTTCAGCTGCACCATCGGTGGGGGGGGCAGTGTGTGTGTGAGAGGGGGGGAGAGAGAGAAAGAGATATGACTAGACATAGGCCATTTCCTCACAACAAAGCTCTTCCGTGTTGTCTCACTGCAGTCCCGGGTCCAGAAGGAAGTGCATCAGCAACGCTCCCCTCTGCACCTGCCCAGTCCATGCGGAAGAGAACGCAATAGTGCCACGTCTTCCTTCTGCAGCGCAGCCGGGCTTTTTCCATTGCTGCGCTACGGAAGGAAGCATTGCCAATGCGCTTCCGCATCTTCCGCATGGCCAGAAGTGACGGGAGCGCCGTGCGATCGCAGGCTCAAAACAGATTTTTTCCATTTTGTGAAAACTGCGCAAGCGCGACGCTCCATGACAGGATGGCAGCAGGACGGTGACGACATCATGCAGAAGCGTGACCTTCCAACTGCTGCCATTCTGTGGCAAAAATGCAACAGCGACATTGTGCGGAAAGGGACATAGTGAGAAGCTTCAGAATCAACCAGAGAGAGAAAGCAAGCAAGCCAGCGAGTACAAGCGGGGGGAATGTGTGTGTCTCTCGGCACTGCCCCCCAAACCCTGCCACCTGGGGTGTATCACCACCATCACCCCCACCTCGGTCGCCACTGCCTGAACAAGATGTAGACAGGACCAGACTCAAAAGTGTGTAGATCCACCTCTTCTCTGTCTCCTTCTGCTTCTTCCTTTCACTTTCTGCCCAGAAATCTGCTGAGGAGTCTCAATGCCAGAGGTCTCAATGCATTAGGAATGCAAACACCTCTCATTTTCAGTTTGTTGTGTTTCTCTGAACCCAACCTGCATCTTTTTTGTCACCCTTGTTTCATCACAGGGTACAAAACTGAAATGCACTGTCCTAAAATGCACATAGTATTATATCTCTCCCCTAAAAATCTATGCATTGGTTTGCTCAGTTTACTTAATTTGCACAGTGTTCCCTCGTTGACAAAATTGTGCTTCTGTGTGTTTTTTTGAACCATTCATATATTAAAATTTGTACATGGTGTTTTGTACTCACTTTATTTTACAGAAATGCTCTGTTAGGTTTCACAAATGGTTGAATATTTAAGCAAGGGGTACATTTTTATAGGAAGAATGTCAGAAGGTGAAAAAAATGCTCCTTTAATCAAGTATGTAGAATTCACCAAATTTCTTTCCATGGAGAGGAACAGATCACTTGCAAAGGACTTGTGAAAATTAGTTGAGGACAGCATGTAGCTCTCAGTCCTGATCCAGAAAAGACAGACCACATTTCTCTATGCTTTTTATGTTTATGCCAGTGGGAGGTCTTGAGTTTTTCTATATTATATATTTCTATAATTGCACTTTAACCACTATGGCTACATCTTATGGAATCCTGGGATTTTCAGTTTAAAGAAGGGTACTTATTCTCAGCCAAAGTGTTCTGGTTCCTCTGACCAAACTGCAAACCCTAGAAGTCCATAAGATGTTGTCATGGTAGTAAAAGTGAAATCAAAGTGCTACAATTGTTTACTGTAGAAGGTCCCCTTTTTTATGCATCACCATAGCATAAAAAGGCTAAGTAATACTATTTTTAATGATCCAGGCCACCACAGTAAACAATTAGGGGTTTTTTTCTGTTAATGGAAAAAAAAACTTGAGGAAAAAAAGAAGAGCAAATTCAAATTAGTAACATGGTAGATCAAAATCATCAGATGATCTCAAAAGGTCCATTCAATCTGAAAAAGTGTACGTATAAATAAATGTAGGCTTTCACAGTAGAAATGATTTAAACTGGTGCATGATCTATTGTAGCTATATCCTTCTGAAACAGAATATTAAGTTAAATGAAGTAGCATGAAAGTATTGAAGGGTGGTAGAAGATATATTGGTGTATGTGGCATATTGGCTTTATTAGATTTATGCACAGCTTAAGGAAACAAAGCAAACCTCACTTCCAATATGATAAATAGGAGAATGTTGAAAAGTAACCCGGAGCCAGGGAAGCCTGTCTGAGCTCTGCAAATGTACAGAGCTGAATGTCATAAAAACCTTCAGCAATTAGCTTAAGAACCTATCCCTGTTGGTTCTGGGAAGCCTCCTTGCTGATGGTTTGAGCTGCTTTGTCCAAGCTGTCCCTTCTGCTCAAGATTAATAAGCTTCCAAGGAGATGAGAAACAGTGTGATAGAGCAGCTAGTATATGAGGTCCGAATGGCCAAAATTCAGGTTTTTCCAAGCCAATCTCAGGAGGGATGCCACTGAATTCTATAGAAAGACAGAAACATCAGAAAATATGTGGTAAGTGTCCAGCAACATCTCTCTAGGGTAGTGTAATTTTCCCTGCCACTCTGTTATACAACAAAGTCTTAGACTGCCTTGCCTAAATTCTTATCTTTATGGTTGTGTGGATAAAACATATGTAATTCCATTTTGCTTTTTAACAGCTGCCATGGTTCTGGCAAGCACCCCCACCTCATTTTCATCCTCAGATTTTCACAGGCTGACCTACTCACACATATCCCTCAAAATTGGAAGTTACCAGAAAATAACTGTTGGCAAGTGGTTGCTGACTACTTTCTTGTCAAGAGAACAATGGAACTGCTGTAGGTTTTGTGACAGACTTTAAAGAACCTAGTTGGGTTATAGAGTTCAGTACCTTGCAAAGATCCTTTAAATGCTCCCAGAGAGGATTCACCACATCCCTAGAATGGAAACCACTACTTTCACTGTTTCATGCCTCACAGAGCCCCCAAAAGGAGGGAAGTAGCTTCAAAATGTTCTGGCATGCTTATTGGAAGCTTCTGGGGTGTGATTACTCTTTTTTTAGGTCCCTCCCCCCCCCCCCCGGTACTCAGGAAAGGATCTGTGGAATAAGTAGAATTGTGAGGTTGCACTGGAGATCTTAACATGTCTTAGGTTGCACTGTTCTGACCTGAAGGCAGTGCACAAATGTGCTAGTTAAATGATAAGCTCACATCAAAGGAAGGGTGAGCTTTATAAACCTCATACAAGCCTTGTGCTGAATGCTCTGCACCAGTTGCCAAATAGCTGGGGAATGACATTCACCAAGCGTTCGTCTTGGTCAGAGGCCCTAACCAGGCCAGGATGCTGCTGTACGAGTGACCACTTTCTTCTGTATGCCCTATGCAGGAGGCTTTGCTCACTATTCTGTAGTCTAGTGATGTGTGTTTAGGCATGGTTATGCTTGCCATGTTTCCTGAGTTTGATCCATTTTGACCCTTTAATAATTCACCTGGATTCCAACCTTTGATTTAAAAAAATTAAACAAGTTTGTAGCCTTTGTAGGAACCAAGATATGGGACAAAGCATGTACTCACTATTCTGTCCAATTGTTTTGCCAGAAATGAGCCCGGTACTCCCTTTCCATCTGTCTAGCAAATGTCTAGTACATATCTATGTACAACTATTTATTTAAAATAGATTTATAATGTAAGAGTGATCTTTCTTTTTACCTTCCCCTGGGTTAATGTTTCCATTTTGAAAGAAAGCCTAGCTTTGTGGAGAAAGACTAGGTGAGACCTGTTTTGCCTAGGTGCCAAAAAGAGATCGCAGATAGCAAGAGAAACAAAGGAAGGTGAGAGCAACAAGGCAAAGTAGCAGGGAAAAGCAAGGTACAAAATGGAAATACTACAGTTGAATGAATAGTGCTTAAAGTGGTAAGGATTCTCCTGTTTCATTAATTTGTTTTTGCATGGCTTAAATGGTAATATCAAGCATTTTTACTGGACTTCCGGGGGCGAAGCAAAATCTCATTTTATCAAGGGGAACTAGGGCTCACCTGCCACATGGTCTGGGAACAAACATGGTTAGAAACACAACCACCTTCACTCCTTGGCACACCCTTATCTTTCTGCATTAATCCATCTGAACATGGAGGAAACCTCTTGATTGTATATTCATAGTTACCAATACAAATTAAGATAATTTCAGAGATGATTATTCACTCCTTAATATGATTATTATACACTCACTGTATAACCACAATATTTAGAAAACACTGAAAGCTCAAACACTATTCCACTGTCAATCTATGCAGTGATATTTGCCACTTTCAAGGGTACTACAATCCTTCCTTGCACACAGAGAAAGAAAGCTGATGCGAGAAAAACAGCATTTCTGTCTGACACACATTGTGTGTTTCTGGACCTAGCTTGTCAGACTGCATGCTTGCCAGCATTGATATATCAAAGGGGTCAGGTCAATAATGCTCCAACATAAAGTACGCAGGACAGGTTCAAATAGCTGTATAGAGTTATGCACTAAGAAGTACTAGAAAAATGTGAAGTAAATTCAATGGCTGACCCATTGATTTTCTGACTCTGCTCTAGACAGTTGTTTATTTCTTGATTTGGAGGAAACCTGTCTTACAGTCAGGGCACAGGGGAAATACAAACTAAATATGGACACAGTCTTCTGGGATGTTCTCCTATAGAAACTCACCATCTTTGCAAAGCTCCTCCTTATTTGAATTGTGTTTGTACCATGGATGTACACTGTCCTGATGAATTGGTGCTGGCCAAGGAAGTGGGCATATTAACTCATCCTAAAGCACGATGCAGTGATTTGGGTGTCGGACTATGACTCTGGAGACCAGGATTCAAATCTCCACTCAACCATGGAAACCCATTGGGTGAACTTAGGCAAGTCACACTCTCTCAGCCTCAGAAGAAGTCAAAGGCAAACCCCTTCTGAACAAATCTTTCCAAGAAAGCCCATGATAGCTTTGCTGCAGAGTCACCATAAGTCAGAAATGTTACCCCCAAATGTGGGTGACTCAGAAGTCCACCTGTGATGCCAGTACCTCTGTGCAAAGGTGGGGAATATTAGCTCAAATTAGGAGGCCTGTGAGAGAGGACTAACCTAGTGAGATCTTTCCACCAGTGTTTACAGGGTCTTCACAGAAAAGAACTAGCCAGAGATTCAAAGGTAAGTTCAAATGTGTTTTACTGGGGGAATTAATTACATGCACACAAGATACAAACAATCACACATTCACACAAGGCTAACTGAAAGAAGAGGGGAGGAAACATTTTGGATAATAAAATTTGGGATGTAGTGGGTAATATTTACCAGTCTTGGAGAATAGCAAAGAAGCAGCGATGTGGCTTATACTCACGTCTAAGGACAGTACATGATCAGGAATCAGAGAGACAGTGTGGCTAACAGCAAGCAATTTACTATGTCTACTGGCTAAAATTGTGTGTGTGTGTGTGTGTGTGTGTGTTATACACAATTTCTGCCTGGAGGGCAAGTGTGAATGGTTCTCCAGCTGAGTAAACAATGGAGTTTGCAGAGTAAAGAATGAGGTCTGGAATGGGTTAACAATCTCAGCATTAGGTGACAAAGGACTAATGGATGTCATGATAGCTCTATAATGGTTGGACAGGTGTGAGGACAATGGACAGATATACAGGTTGGTAGGAAGAGAGTTTGAAACAATCAATGATATGGGCCCTTTCCACACTAGACTGTTATAGTGCTATTATTCCACTTTCAACATCCTATGGAATCCTGGGGTTCGCAGTTTAGGGAGGGGCCAGCTGGCCCCTCCCTAAACTGTAAACCCTAGGATTCCATAGGATGTTGAAAGTGGAATAATAGCACTAAAACAGTTTAGTGCAGAAATGGCCATGGTGGGAACTTCTCAGTAGCTATTGTCCAATGAGCAGAGTCATTAAGGTTAACCTAAGCCTATTATCTCTGGAGTTACCTGGTGACTTCCTGATAATGACCCAGCTACAGCTAGAGGGGATCTCTGACCTACTTTGCAGCACATGTGTTCAGTCAGTATTTTTATTCTGCCCAGCCAGGCCTTACAGTCATGTCGGGGTCCATTTTATTTTAAAGTCAATTAATATATCTTGCCAATTAAATCATATTTCACCAATTAAATCATAGCAAGGTGTGGGGGTGTATGGCTTGGTAACAGAAATGACTTGAAGGCACAAAACAACAAAGCACAAGGCTAAGAGAAGATTACAAGTATCCTTTGTTTGTTTTCCTACCTTTCTCCAATGTGGGATCAAAGATAGCTCACGATATGAGTTTAAAATGGTAAGACAAAAGCAAAATAAAGAAGACCCACAGTAAAATAAACAATCACATTAAAACATTGATTTAAAACAGTTAAAAGGACAGAGAAAACACAGTAATAACGATAAAAAATACAGCACACCCAAGCTAAAAGACATTCTGCAAGTTATCAGCTGCAGGCCTGGATAAACTGTAGGTTATATGAATTTTAGCTGTACTTAGCTGTAATTTTGTATTATTTTATATGTATTTTTATTTTGGTCTACGACCATAAACGAATGAATGAATGAATAAATGAGTAGATGGATCCTTGGTATGGTGAGATAATATTATATCTTTATTCAGTCCCTTGAAACAATCATCCAGGCAACCTTTAAAAATAATATAGGAGGGCAGGAAGCTAAACATTTTTAAACAGGGTGTCTTGAAGCAGTTACCACAATGGCTTGTTTTGTTTTTAATGAAACCAACACAGTTCAACAAGACAAACATAGTCCTTTTGAAATGAGCATGACAGAAGTTCACCTCTTCCCAGATCAAGTCCATACAACTCAGGCTGTGTCCCTCTTTCTACAAATCCAAGCACTGTACGTTTACAAGGTTGTGGTTCCCATTACAGACACCTTCCTATCCTGCACCCTTTCCACCTCCACACACACACACACACACACACACACACTGATCATTCCTTTTGTCACATAGAACAACAGGCAACTGCTTTCCCCCTCCTCTTCCGTGATCTCCTGCTAAGGTCAGCGTTATTTCAAAATCCAGCTATTGGTTCTCATTCAGTCATCTCCCAGTGTTTATTATATGCTTATCCAGCATGCATAACATCACCATCTCAGTGAAAACTTCCTTCGGAATCTTACTGCTCATCAAGGAGAAATTCTCACCTATTGAATGAGGGGTTATAGTTATATTGTGTGTGTGTGTGTGTGTTTGAATCCTAAAGAATGCAAGCAAGACAAATAGGCCTGATACTTTGCTTCACTGTCAGTAGCACTCTGGGGTTATTAGAAACACTTCTTTATGTGCCGTAAGCAGAACAATAGTGTAGAAGAAATGATTAAATACCAGCTCTCTGAGAAATAGACATCTCATTGTGGCAGACCCAGGCTCACCACTGGGTGGTTTTGATAAAGGCAATATGAGTTGATAACTGATACAGTTTGCCAGGGAAGTCATCTGGGGCTGCTGACAGCTACTGTGGTTTAATAAAATCATTAGAATGTAAATGTTTTTATTGCAAAATAAAGAGCCTCCAGCAAAGTTGACATTATCGAAGCTCCCTCTGCTGAATGAAAGTGCCGATTAGCATTCAAATGATATAATGATAGTCTGGTTATCTTTATTAAAATTTTTCAAATCGAGTCTTCATTTTGCATGATTGAGTTTTAAACAAATGCAATATCCAGTAGTATGGTAAGCTGGTTGGGACACTCTTGAAATAATTAAAGCATGTCTTTTATTTTATTTTATTTTATTTTATTTAAAAACATGCATCTCATAAGCTACGGATTGGATTTGCTGTTTTTAATATGACAATATCTTGTTAGCTTTGCATAAAAACAGAGATGTCAGAGTGTAATTATTGGAAGTTTACAACTATTCGACATATGTTTCACAGTGTTGAATTCAATTTTCTGAAATGTGACGATATGAGTCAGTTAGTGAAATATAATCAAAGAATGTCTTGATAGCTGCTCTTAATTTCACAGTCAACTCTCTCACCCTATAATTGATGGTAAAAATAATGTCTTTGCTTCTAAGAGAAATGATGCAGCTTTAATGTTTTACTAGCACGCAGAATTTCAAAACCCTTCACTGACGATGCAACAGAGAAATGCAGGAAATGTAGAAAATTCATTGGTTGCTAAGGTTGTCAGCCAACTTGAAATCAAGACCTCAGGTTCAATGTCCGTAATCTAACTACATTGAAGTGGGTGCAGTCAGGCCTCTGAGCCCTCTCTAGACACAGGCCATTTCTGCACTAAGCTGTTATAGTGCTATTATCCCACTTTCAACATCCTGTGGAATCCTGGGGCCTTTGAGGCCCCTCCCTAAACTGCGAACTCCAAGATTCCATAGGATGATGAAAGTGGAATAATAGCATTATAACAGCCTAGTGCAGAAATGCCCACAGAGAGTAATAGGAGTGTGTAGAGTTCATGATGGGCAGTATGGAGGCTCTCAATTGCAAGACATTTCATTTCATTTCGTTTATAAGACAGGACCCAAGATGGCTTATAACAAACTAGATAGTTAAAGCTAAATAGTGAAAACTTATTGGTAAAAAAAAAGTTAAAAAACAAGAAAACAAGCTATCATGATGAGACCCCATTAATTTTAAAAATATAAGATCATTTAAAAACCGTAACAATAAAGATAAAATATGACACACACATCCCTCCATAAAAAAGGTTTTCCTGCAGCTAATTAATCATTTAATGCCCGTTTCAATAAAAATGTCTTTGCCTGCCCATGTAAGGAGAGCAGAGAAAGAGCCAGGTTAGCCTTCTCTGAAAGAAGGTTTTTTTTCCTGAGGATCTTAAGACCTGGGTAGATTCATATAAGGAGATATAAGCCCTTTCCACGTGATGCAGCCAACTCACCATGGGGATGAGAAAAAAACAGGGCCAGGACTACGCTTATGCATGACGTTGTCCTGAACCTGTCCTTCTTCTGTCCCTAGGCAGCACAATCACGCTGCAAATCATTGATAGTTTTTCCTTGTCAATGGCCGGTGATTGTGCTCTCTCCCGCTGCATGCCCACACTTACCTTTGCTGTGGAGGTCCTGGAAATGTAATGGCTGCACTTCCTGCCCCAGTGCAGCCTGGGATGATATCCGGTTGTGCTGTGGCAGGAAGAGGCATGGCCATCATGCTTCCTGGTTCCTGCAAGCAGCCAGTGCAGAGAGGAGTACTCCATCATGCTCCTCTCCAGAAAGAGGTGCTGCCACCATCATCACCAGAAATCATGAGGACAGAGGTAAGTTGCAAAGGGCCACAATCTCATACCTTCCAACTCTTCATAGATTAACACTGGGACATATGTGACCAAGCAAGTGTAGAGCATGGTCAAGTTATTAATGGGGAAGAAGACACAAGCTAGCAAAGGCTGTGGCAGTTTGCATTTTCCACAGCCTACTGAGAAGGGCAAAATTCTGTCCTTTTCTCTCTTCTCCTCCTTGCTGATATTTGAGTGCAAACTGTTTTTGCACATTGAATTCAGTTTGCAGCAATGGAAGTAAGCTGAGGACAAAGAAGGGAAGCAGGAGGAGTCGTCCATCTTTCAGATAGTCTTAAATAAATGATAGGAAATGATCCTTCAACCCTTCACCTTGTCAATAAAGTACAATATTATTATTTTTATCACCTCTCCAACTCCACAATGGGAACCTGCATCAAAAATTGCACTTTCTAAGTCACAGGCTGATTATGTGGTCCATGTAGTATCTATGAAAAGTGTAAAACAGTTCTGAAATTTACCAATCCAGTAGCTGAGAAATTAGCAGTGGCTGGTGGTCCCTCTGCAATGGGGGCAGCAGGTAACTCTGCTCCTCCAGCAGCTGCTGTAAGCTGAAGGAACCCTGTTATGTTAGAGGGTTTGCCCTAGGAGAACTCCTTTCAGTTCAGAAAAGCTGTGGAGTTCCAGTGAGAATTTAATATCCCTGTGGCATCAGATCCACCAGCAACCAAGGAAGACCTGCAACAGAATGTTGAATGGCAGACCTTTCCAGGTTACAGTTACAGACAGCCACTTACGTTATTTTTCACAATACTCCACTTGGTCCTTCCACTTCATCAGTTTCTCTTTCTGTTGCAGCTGTTAGGTAGCATTCCATAATCAGTGGGCAATGTTCAGCTTTCACTCGTCTCCCTACTTATTTTCTTTAAAATTGGAGGTGTTCTAATTCTGCAAACCTTCAGATTTCTCCAGACCTACTGATGCCTCTCCCCTGTTTGTGGATGGTGCCTATTTGGCTACATAAAAATCCATACTTGTGGAATGAGTTTGCTGTTAAGTGTATAGAAATAGAAATCTGTCTGTCTGTGGCGCTGAAGAGATTGCTCCTGGCAGTTCACATCCCTGTAATGTATTGTAAATGAGAACTACTGCTCAATCAAGTCAGATTAGAACAAAGGAACATAAAAGGTACATCAAAACAGAAGAGATCCAAAGCACAATGCTTAGACCTTTCCAAGAGGAAAAACAAACTGGAAGAAAATTATGGCTCAAAGAAAATACCAAGTATTGATACAAGGAAATTAGGGCAAAGTAGGAACTTCTTGGATGCATATATTAAAAACAGTGGGTTTATGAGACACTGAAAATCTGAATGAATGTATGAATCTAAAATTACCAGTATGGACTAATTATGGTAAAGAGAGATCATGGTTATCAGCTTAATGGGATAGCTAACCAACAATACTCCTGCAGTGTCTCATATTTATGTTTTGTTCAAGTATACAAAGCTAAGACTGTTTTCATAGTAATGCTATGCACTGTGAATCAGCTATGGGTTGAATTCAGTGGGATGTACTCATGTGGCTCCAGGTCGGTTGTAATGGAACATCCTCAAAGAAGGCATGGAGACACTATCATAGTGTTTCTTGGCAGGATTTACTAAGAAGTAGTTTACCATTGCCTAAAGGAATATGACTAACCTGACTGAGAGAATGTGGCTTGCTCATGGGCATCCAGTAGGTTCCCATGGTTGAGTGGAGATTCAAATGCTGGTCTCCTAAAGTCCATGTCCAACACTCAAACCACTATACCGCACTGACTTTCACAAGGAGCAACCAGGGCAAGCAGAATCTTGCCTCAGGAAGTCTTACTTAGTGTCAAGAATTGGGCCAACAGTTAATAAAATTGCTTTGGTAACAACCAGTGCAAGTTACAGAAAGGCTGTTAGTTACAGGTACCAACAGGTACAGGACCAACAGTTGAAGAATCATTTATGATGTGGAGTAGGGTGTGCTGGAATTGTTCTTCCCTCTTTCAAACTCCACTGATATGGCCCAAATAAACTGAACAGTGCTTCAGCCAGCATAAGACAGGTGACTGTGTCCATCACTGAAGAAAGTGAAACAGAAGATCAGGCTTTGAAGACAGTGTTGCTTTTAAGTCCTATCACAACTGTCCTTTCACTCTGAATCACAACAGTAGAACAACAGAGGCCACACAAAAGGAAGTAGGATCACAAAAAGTACAAAAGGAAGAACTGCATATAGTCTTTTGCAGTACACGCTGGCATGGCTTACATTAAGATAAATCTACTAAGGAAAAATATATTATCAATGGCAGTTGGCTGAATTAGAACCTCCATTTTCAGAAGTGCTATGTCTCTGATTACTATATGCTGGGACAAAAGAATGTTCCTCCTTTCCGTGTGTAAGCTTCTACAAGACATCTGGTTGACAACTTTTGAAAACAGAATTCTTGATTTAGATGTACCTCAATCTGATCTTAACAAGGCAGCTTTATGTTCTTATAAGTGAGATTACGTGCATGGCAATAAACTGAATGCGTTCAATGTAAAGGATATTTTCAGTGACCAAATTGTTCTGTATTACCCTTATAATAAATGAAGGAGGGGGAAATCCCAATTCACCACTGTAACTTTTTTCTACAATCAACTCTTTCAAGATTTAATCATTAGAGCTAGGTCAAACTGTTACCAAATTCTAGCAGTTTATAAAGCAGAGCTTAAAATGGAAAAGTCATAAATGTTTACCCAATGGGTAGGGTTGCATTAGTGAATATGTGGCATATTATGTTAATTTGTAGCTTGCTTTCCCCAGGTTAAATTAAAAGTCTTTTATACAGGATGACATGAACCAATAAAATGTATATTATTGTTTTTTTTTTCTACGGACAGGAAAGGAATGCATTCCTGAATTCCAGTACTTACATTGTAAAGCTATTCAGGGGAATGAACTGTGCTTTCATATCTGCATTGGTGGGCCTAAGAAAGTGATATGACAGAGGGATTTCAAACTCCAGGTTCTTTTTTTTAAAAGAGAAAAGTGCAACATTTGTTTGCACAGCTTGAAATTCTTGTTAATGTGTTTGTTTCTCTTTAAAGCACAGGTTGTTTTCACTTTTTTTTTTAAGTTTATAGCTAAACAGGACAACTCTGCCATGCCTCCTCACAGCTTTATGATCATTGAATTGTATGTCTAAATAGGCCAGATGTAGAAGGGCTGGGTCCATCTACATGGGTCTTTTCCCACCCAGTTGGTAACCTCCCAACCTGCTGATTAACTATTTCGTCCTGAGTCAGTCATGGATTTTTAATCATGTTGAGGTAAAATGTCATCCATCGTCCCATATTTTTCTAAGCTACTATTAGGCAAAATGGTGTATTTCCCAAAATTACTTCTGACAGTAAGTCACACACTTCCCTCAATAAGTTAACAATGGTGGAAAGCTATACATGATGAAAAATTCTGCTTTTAGAGTGTGCAAAAGTACAAATCACTCATTCTGCAGTCAGAATGTGGACCCAAGAAGACGCACAGCATTCAATGACTCCTGGATTATGTGTATAATCTGTTTCCTCCATCTCTTTATCAGGAAGGATTGAAAGGTTCAATCATTCCTAAGCAGAAACTTCTAAACATCCCTACTACTACCATAGTTTGACTGGAAAGGAGAAGAACACTGAATCATTCAGCAGTGTAACCTCATCCCAGTCACAAGGACACAAGGAGATTAACACTTCTGGAAGCCTCTAGGAATTTGTTTCCTCCCTCTGACTGTACCATGCTGCACCTAGTGGGGGGAGACACCTTTGCTGGCCTCCCATGAGAGGAGACCACACAATTACTGTGCGATGAGGGTCCCACAGTAGGTTGAGGGGGGTGGAGCCAGCAGGCCTCCTTTTAAGGCCACGCCACCCCTTCCTCAGCCTGTAGTTCACCTTTAAGACATGGATTGTGTTCCACACATGATTTTATTTTATTTTTTTAGGGAAGAGATCTTTTGACCGCCTCCAGTTTTGCTGGGGGTGTGTGGCATCTCCCAGGAAAGCTAGGATTTGCTCCCAGAACAAATTAAGTGTCCACCTATATTGTTAGATGATTGTGTTGATACTGTAGGAATGTGTGAATATAAGCCAAGATCCTTCATCATGGTTGCATAGTGTAAATCTACACTTAGTTAAGTTGAGATACACTTAGTTAAATCTACACTTAGTTAAGTGGAGAATATCACCCTTGTGCATTTCTACCAATGGACCTGCTGTTTCTTCAATCCCAGTGAATCACGTGGCCCATTGAATGCACTGATAAGTAGTTACACACCATCGGAGAATTTGCAACTGCATGTGAAAGAGTCACACTAGAAGAAGTTTGTGTACACTACTGTGAGCTGAATATAGATGCTACACTACAGTCAAAAAAGTACAACAATAAGGGATTTAACATGTACATGAAATACAAATAGGATGCAATCTATAATGATAAAGTGTAAACAATTTGCTTCTTACAGCACAGTATCAGTTCTCCATTGACATGGTATTGTCTCCCAGAACACATTTTAGAAATTACTGACTTCAACTCCTCTGCCCTGATCCAGTGCAAAAGGTATGTGAAACAGAAACAGATTTCTGCATGTGGATCTTCTTCCCCAGATAAGGGCTCATGAGTGTGAACCATGCAATTATTCAGATATGGATGCCATGCCCCTTACACAGGGCTGTTTTTGTTGTAATTAACATCCAGCTGCAGTTACCATGATGCTGATGCTGATGCTGATCAAAATTATTTGATTCAACTGTTAGTTATAGGCCTTACACAAAATTCTTGTATGCGTTACAAGCTGCAGCTCTGATCCACCAATTTTAAAATGTATTAGTAATTAACATGGAGCTTGATATGGATTATTTTCTCTTTTCTGACATACACAGTCTGAAATGTTTGTTTGACAAAGCTGCCACACTCTACCAGATTACCAGAAAATAACAGGGAAGATGACTGGTAGAAGTTAGAATTAGAAACTAAAACTAAGAAAAAAAAAGGTTTTCTAAGGAAATTTTCTTTGTACCAGCCAGCCCTCTTGAAAAATAAGGGCCTTTTTGTTGAACTTTGTGTTAATATTCTCCCCCAAACATTATTTCCATTCTCTCAGACAATGCCCCAGAACAATTACAGGCATATGGCACTAAAGAATTGTGGCATTGTAGTGTCAGCACAGGGAAAAAAGAGGAAGATACCATACTAAAAACACCACTAGTAGTGGGCCTCCATTCCCAAGATCTCACTTGCAAGAAACTGTTGGAGAATTTCTTCTTTTCCTAATTTCTCAACCCACGAAAAGGGTAGAATATTCTGAGATGCCATTTTCACAAAAAATTTCACCTGTATTACATGAAGCACTCTGACAGATGGGCCATATTGATTTATTCGTCACTTCTTCCCATTGACTTTATCTGTGGTTCCATAACAATCTGATTCATTTGTTAACAAAACACATAGCATAACAGAAATAGAAGGATGTACTGTGATACATAATGGTAGAAAATGTCACACTGAAGGTGCCATATCCCTGAGATGTTCTCCAGTATTCCATCCATCCATCCATCCATCCATCCATCCATCCATCCATCCATCCATCCATCCATCCTTTATTTATATCCCACCTTTCTCCGAGGCTGGGACTCAAAGGGATTTCAAATGCTCAGACTATAGGAGAGTTTTCATCCATTTATACTTCTGAGAATCAGCTTCTTGATTCAGGTCACTAGATCATCACTTCACTCATCATCACTAACAGTCAACTATCCTCCATACATTTACCTCGTGAAAGGCTTTATTCCCAAATTGACACACATAGGTACCTTCTGTTAATAAAGTCCAGAAAAACATACAGTTGAGTTCCAAATGGAGTTCTGGTTTGCCAGTGACTGATTTTCCTCCATAGAATTTAAAGTAATTTAGATAGAATTTGGTCCCCCATTAATTCCAGTCTCCAGGCTCAGCTTAGCTTAACTCCAGTGATAATGGTTACTCTATTTTTGTGCTTTCAGACCATGCCATGAATATATTTTGAACTGGGCAAGGGTAGAAGGATTTTCTTTTCTGTTTACTTTAAAATCTGAAAGATATTGGCAAGCTCTGTTAAGATATACGACAAATTTGGCAGTTTTCCTAGATAATTTTGTCAAAAAGGAAATAATGCTGTCCAAAGTTCATACTTTCATACAAAGAGGAAAGAATTATTTTCCTAAAATATATTTAGTTTTACTAAATTAGATTTGGGTTCTTGTTCATCCATAATTCTGTATGCAAAAAGGGCACTTGATATAATCTGGTTAAAAATTGTTTGTGTGCTCAGGGGTGATGGGCGCTGCAAATAACACATACAGACCCCAGAAGTGGAAGAAATAAGGCCATAAATGTATTGACTACAGTTGCCAATAATGTAGGCATAAGCATGGGTCCAGATACAGGCATTGAACAACCCACCTGTTGATCAGTGAGTCTAACCCTCCAGCCCACTGCCAGAACAGCTGAGACAACAGGAGAGACACCTTGCAAATGGTTGTCCTGGTGGCCTCCCTTGCTGCCAGGGAGTGCAGGAGAATCGTGCCCCTCCTGTCCTGGGGAGAGGCTCCCAAACCACAATAAAACTTGGAATACCAGGAACCAAAAACCCATATCCAGGACCCATGTTACAGCCAACTGACAAGTTGTGACAAGTAACAGCAAATACAAGGAGACCCCTTGCAGAATACATTCCTGTGCCCATGCAAGGGCAGCCAGCCCAAAACCACACTGCAACAGCTTCCCACTCTGCACAGCCCACCACCATCTTGAGGCCAAAGTTTATTGCTTGTAGCTCAGGAGGCGGATGGGAGATGGTTGCTGAAAGACTGGCTGGAAGTTGGGAGCTCAGGGTAATATATATCCTGGCAACCAACCTAAGAGAAAGCTTCCATTTGGGTGCTGGAGTTGGGTCCCTGCCTCCTTCCAGCCAATGAATTCAATCCACTGTTTGTGCTGTGGCAGCATGGCCACCACCCCGGCAGCCACTCCGTCTTGCCTGGTAAGTCAGGTAGCTGCTTTGCATGCTCAGGGGTGATGGACCCTGCCAATAATATACACAGACCCCAGAAGTGGAAGAAATAAGACCACAACTTTATTGGCTACAGTTGCCAATAGACTTGGCGTATGCACCGGTCCAGATACAGGCATTGACCAATCCGTGTGTTGATCAATGAGCTTGATCTTCCAGTCCATTGTTAGAACCACTGGAACAACAGAAGAGCCCCCCCCCAGGGGTCATCCTACTGGCCTCCCCTCATGCCAGGGAGTGTGAAAGAATCATGACCCTCCAGCGCTATGCATGACCACCTCCTCTCTGTACTCCCGAGCCCTCCCAAATGGAGTGGCTCCCAAACCATTATAATGCCTGGAATACCAGGAACTGAAAACTCACATCCAGGACACAAGCTACCACTGCCTGGCTTGCCTTCTGCCAACACAAAGGCAAGTGGAATCAACAAGCAAACACCCAACCATAAGGTTCCAAAGTCCCAAGTTCCAGACAATGGCATGCCACAGCTCCCATGCAGGGCCCCTCTCTGTCCATAGTACCTCTGGTATTGTCTTCAACATGCTTGCCTCCAATGCCATTCACTGTCAACTGGTCCATGTCCCATCCAAGGCTCGCAGTGATCTCCTTATCTGGTCCAGTACTGGTCCAGGTGCTTGTGTCCCTCCTGTTCTAAACTCCCAAGTAATCTGCTTGGATAGCCCTGCTTTCCTGATCATTCCTGCTGACTAAGTCCACCCTACTTGAATGCCTTCTCCTTCCTTTGGATTCCTTACGCTTGTCCCTATCACTATCCCAATTGCTGAGGGCTGAATCCTCTCCTGATTCTGATGCACTCTCACTGCTGTCACTTGAAAGTGAATGCCGCCTGCATCTACAATGCAACCTAGCCTCCGCACTGAGCTCCACACTGCTCACTGTGCTGTTGTCAGATGTAGTCACTGCTATTCTAGCCTCCAACTGCTCTATCTTCTCCACGTGCCTCTCAATAGTCTGAGACAGGCCTTCCAACATCACTATGCCTTCCGTGCTTCCAGAAACCATTAATGCCATTGTTGTACTGATGTTGCTTGCTGCCTTTCTATGTCCTGTACTCATGCGAGCTCTGCCCACAACTTCTTCCCTTTTTCTGCTTGACTCCTTGTCCTCAGGGCGGAGTCCTGTGCTGACTTCTTCACCTTTTGGAAAGCATGCCTGCAATTGATTAGATAAAGCACAAAACCCAAATGAATCAGCAGTTGTTGTTGTTTTTTTGAGTAGTGTAGCAAGAGTCTGAAAAAGGATTTGGAGAAAGTAAAATGAGGACCAACAGATCACCAGGGCCCAGTGTCCTGCTGGTGCACCTGTTCAGAGAAGCTGTGAGTAAGCCTTGGCACAACCACTCCCACAAGAAAGAAGGGTAGGTAAATTGCCCAACAGTAGGCAGTGCCACTGATAAGGAAAATTGGGGAAGATGCCCTGAGTGACTCAGCTAGCCCCATCTGGGGTTTTGGAGGTAAAGGCTAGCACACCAGGAAGGTGCTGGTGGCAAAGCAGTAAGAGAAGAATGGGTAGGATGCTCCAAGTAAAACAGCTAAGCACCCGCTAGTGGTGGTGAAGGCTGGTTCCAGGGACCCTAACAAGTACAGCAGGCTCTCCAAGTGCTTAAGGGCCTAGCAAAAGCTGAAGTTACTGGTGCCAGCCAGGTGGACCAGTTGCTGCCTGCCCAAAAGGTTTGGAAGGCCAAACCCCCTGGCATGTACTCACACTGAGGATCCTCACCACCCTAACTCCAGTGATCCAGCTTAGGTAGCCCAGAAAAGGGGTTTTTGATTTCAGCTGTTTCTTGCAGGAAGCACATTGCTCCCTCTTGCTGCTTCAACCATTGCTTCTGCTCTTTTGCCGCCCGATGCTCATTGCTCCTTGGTCAGCTCCTGCCCATTGCTTTTGCACATTGCTTGCACTTGTCACTCTCCATGCTACCTGCTGCCCACTGCTTGCTGCCTGTTGCTCACTGATTGCAGCTCCAAAGTCTTCTATGATGCCCCTCTGCTGATGGTCACAAAAAGACTAGCTATGAGTTGGGAGCTCAGGGTAATATATACCCCAGTACCTGACCTGAGTGAAAACTTCCATCTGGGCAATTAGGTCAGGTCCCTGCCTGCTGCCAATGAATTCAATCCACTGGTTTGCATGCACTGGTTGCCCAGCCCTTCCTTCGCAACAGGCTGAGCAGGCCTCAGAGTCTCCTGGAAAGGAGACATGAGGTCCAACATAGCCAGGCACACTGTCACAGCATGGCCCCCACCCCAAGCTACTAACCATATTGTCTGATAAGTCAGACAGCTGCTAACTCAAAGGTAATGCTGTACTAAATAAAGTGAGGGCTTTGTTTTCTGAAACCTTTAACCTTTTGTGAGCAAAGGCATGCTGCTTTTGAGATCTTTAGGGCTGGCGTACCCTTAACAGAGGCAAACTATTAATGAAAATGCAAGATTAAAGCATCCTTTAAGAGAATAGCTGACTACCACCCGCTAAGTATAACCACTAAAATCAGTACTTCTGCTAATACTTACCCACACTTGTGCAGCGAACAAGTCTGTGAAGAGGGTAAAAACTTGATGGCCTCCATGAAAGAGACCAGTGTGTCTTTAATTAGGTCTTCATTTGGCAGGTAGTGGGGGGAGAATCATATTTTGGTGTTCACTTTCTGACACCCCTTTTGGTGTAGGGTAGGGCTCTGGAACTCCCTTGTTAGGGCCCTGAGTCCCGTGAGGAGGGAAGGAGGCCACCCTTGAGATTAATCTGGAAATAAAGCCCTCACTTGTAGGCCCCTGTGTCTTGGGTGGGAGTTCCTAGGTTATGCCAGATGAGGGAGCAACCAAACCAATTTGGATTGCCCATGAGACTGAGGTATATTCATGCAAGGGAAGGCTGAGGCGGATGTCAGGGTGTGACACCTGGCCTCAGCTTGAGCAGCTTCAAGCTTCTTGCTACATTTTCAGGCCAACACAGTTCTTAAATAGGTCAGGTTAAATAAACCTGGGTCTTATTATCCCAAAATCTTGTGTCTGGTTTCTTCATTTCATGGTTGACCATCAAAATTGACCAGATGCTACTTTGCATAAGAATGAATACATTCTTTCAGTGCGCAGTAGAAATTCTTGTTCTGTCAACTTTTGACCATGTTACAAAAAACAAACTTTGTAAATAAGTCTAGGATTATGTCCTTTTGGACAAATCTGCTGGTATGTGATGATTCAAGCTGTGGCCTTTTCCACATGAGGCAAGTGAATTGCTCCGTGCCGTTACTTACCGGCTCTTCTTGAGTCGGAAGTAACACAGACTTTCCCTTGAGCCCTTCCGCAGGGCTCCTCCATTAGTCCAGGGTGAACCGGAGTAGTGCGAGGTCTGTAGATCCGCACTGCTCCAGCTGAAAATGGTGGCTTCCAGCTGAAAATGGCGTCTTCCGGTGTCTTCATGGGAGTGGACCAACCGCTGATGCTGGCCACACCCACAGCCCGCCCTCCACATGGTGTGAGCCCGCACATCTGCACAGGTAAGTATGAACGCAATGGCACATTCCAGAAAATGTAAAGACCTGATTTTTCCTGTCTTTACTTAGCCTGCTGGAGGACCACTTGGGGGCGGTTTGGATCGGACTAAGGTGCGGAACTAAGTTAAATAGTCCTCAACTAGTCCGATCCAAGGTGTGGACAACCTCCGTGCCAGGACGCCTTGGCCTGTTTTAACTGCCTCATACAGAAAAGGCCTGTGAAAGATCACATAAACAACCAAAAAAACATTGTGTTGCTATTGTGTGCCTTCAAGTTGTTTTGGACTTATGGCAACATTAAGGTAAACCTATCTCAGGGATTTCTTGTTCAGAGATCCTCCAAGCAAGAAAGCATGCAATTTACCACCCCTCGCACCTGGCCACCTGAGGTAGCACTTCACTTTGGCTAACAGGAGAGCGAGCCATGACTGTAATAAGCTTAGCTGTTTTATGGTGGCATCTTTGTCCTTGATGGTGCTTCTGGTAAAAAAAGACTCTTATGCCTACCTATCAGAATGGACAGAGCAGTCACCATCATCATGAAAGGCTCGACTGACTATTAGCCGATCCTGCTGATGAACAGGGAAGAGTGAATGGTCTTGGCAGAGAGGAACAGACAAGGCATGGTCTTGAGAGAGTAGCAAAGCCAAGGGTAGTATGGCAGAATCAAGAAAGAAGAATTGTTTGGAATCCAAAATGGTCCACGAGAATAAAAGAAATGCCAGAGGGAAGAGTTGAGAGTGGAGTAGAAGAGAGAAACAGCAAAGCCAAAAGCTATAGAGGTGAGGACTTTGTTCCTTGATTTGAAGTAACCAGCCAATCTTTGGCTTCAGGGTCTTATTTTAAATCTCTCCCCCCCCCGCCCCCACCTTCTAAGGAGTATAGTTCTCTTGTATTCCTAACACACACTCATATATTAGAAAACTAGTGACATTCCTCTATTTCCTTTTCCTTTTTTCAAAGTAAAACAACGAGATCTTTCAGATTTTCTTTGTACATTTTGCCATCTAAGCTTTTAAGTGCCCTATAAACGTGGTAAACCAGTTCCAGCAAGCCTTTCTTTTTAAAGTAGTAAGTATAACTGCACATATTACAAATAAATCTTATAAAATAAATGATGGGAACCATGACTCGCCCAGGACATTTTGCTCCTTCAAACAGAGCAGCGCAGGGCACCCCTTCCGTCAATCCTAAAGAAACACAAGTCATTGTATCCAAAGACAACAAAACACAAGGCTAAAGCAAGATAAAGCTAAAAATGTGATTATTTAAAACCACAATTAAGTAAGAAAAAGTGAAATACCATTAATTTTTAAAAGTATAAAATCATTTAAAAGCATAATATTGAAGATAAAAATACATTACTCTCTCTCTCTCATGCACACACACATGCACAACCAAATTAACATTAACTGCTTGTTAAATTAAAAATATACTTTCCTGCTGGAAAAAGGAGAGCAGGAGCGGACTAACCTCCCAACTGAAGGGGTTTCCACAGCCTGGAAGAAATCACTGAAATGTTCTCTCCCATCTCTTCACCAGACAGAGAATAGTTAGTTATTTAATCCACTGTTATTTAAAAACAAAACAAAAATACTGCTGGAAGTAGGTGACGAGGCAGCTGTGGGAGTTTTGCCTTCATATGTTACGATAACTTCATTGATTTTAGTTACTTGTGTTTTTAAACTTGAGTTGGGATGGGGAGTGCCATTTGCTGCCCTACCTCAGGTGGCAAAACGCTTTGTGTCAGCCCAGTATGATTAGCATGAGCGTCAAGAGATAACTCTCAAGGGAGCTTTCTTGAAGGAAGGAAATATTTCTTTCACCTATCTTTTCATAGACATAGAAGTAAGTGTCTCCTTCAAACAGCATCTTGAAAGAATGTTATTGTGTGTTTGGAGGAATTCAGTGATGATACACAGTGAGAAATCACTACTCTCTCTTTGTAACAGAAGACACCTCTCTTTAACTACTTGGAGCTTAGGATAGGAAGAAACTGTCTTCTAAAGTGACCATGTTCGTAAAACAAGGAAAATAGGCAAGAATTGGCTGGGGGGGGGGGCATGCTACACAATTGTAATAGACCCATTTATATTACGCTCAAGGGGATTTCAGGGAGCCAGCCAATCCATGCAAAAATTGTGTGAGCTGGAAGAGGCCCAGGAAGATTAATCACCGCTGTGATGCAGATCTGGTGCATTAGGTGAAAAGATAAATGTATAAAATACTGTGTCAAAACCCATGGTGTGGCCCACACGGTAATTCCAGGTCAGTAATTGAACTTCACTCTAATTATTCTGGAGAGATAATATTAACTTACAGTTGAGTGTGAAAGAGAAAGTCCATAATTCATCACTCGATGGGGCTCCTCATCACATTGTGTTATTGAAATATGATGGCTCCCCTTTTATCCTGTCATAATGGCAACTGATGTGCTTATTTTCTTTCTCAGTGCCTCCGGGGATGATGAAATAGTAAGCAAACACTTTTTTTTTTCCTGAGGAAGGAATAACACTTTATCACACTGGCTTCACCTTTGAAAAAGCACTTGCAAAACCACACTTTCGAGAACCTAAATTTGTCTTTCTGCCCTAGCCTTCTGTGATGGATTATTTATTGACAGGCATATCAAAAATAGCAGGATATCTTCCTCTGAGACTGTCAGGTTTCTCCCTGTTTTTAAAAGAGCACTGTAAGCTTTACTTAGTTCAATCAATAGGTTACCCAGCTAAAGGTTTAGCTGTTTAATCAGCGGGTCTGCGAGTTACATTTTTGAGGCTATTTTGGATCTGGCGGACTTGTAGCTGTGTACTTTCAAGTTCTTTTCGACTTACAGTGACCCTAAGGCAGAGGGGAATAGCATTTGCCTTCCTCTGAGACTTAGAGAATGTGACTTTCCAAGGTCACCCAGTGAGTTTCCATAGTTGAGTAAGTATCCTGGTCTTCAGAGTTATAATCCAGTGCTCAAACCACTACACAACACTAGCTGCACCACTGGAACAAGAAATTATAGAGATAGCCTTTGCTTTTAAAGATGCATGGCAGCTTTTCTTTAGTTGGTTGTTGTGACAAAACTGGGGGGGTGTGCTTAGCAACGGAGCTGCCCTAGCAATCATTTAAATGATGATTTAAATTGATTGTTTGTTGAGTATGGAACCCAGGCTAGCCAGAAGGAGGGACTAGGTGAGGGGAGTCAGCCTAACAAAGAAATAACTGAAAGAGGGCTTTGAAGGGGAAGTTTGGAGAGAGTTTAGAGAGATCCATCTGAGAGTTTAATGAGAGAGAGAGAGAGAGAGAGAGAGAGAGAGAGAGAGAAGAGGGAGTGTGCAAGAGAGTGAAAGAGTTGGGGAAGTGTTTGCTGGGTTAGAGCTACAAGTGTTTTGCTGTCTGCTAATCTTTAATTTGCCAACTATCTTTTCCCTTGTCAGTTTGTTCAATAAAGATTTCATTATAATTTTGTAAAGAGCAATCTCCATAGAGTGTATCTTGCATCTGGATCAATTATACATGCTACCACCAGTGACACAGTAATTGGAATAAGCTAAAACATACTTTGCCTTATATCTACAAGGGTGTGGATTTAGAGAAAGCAGTAGAGAGATATAAATGTGGAGAGGGAGTCAGGGGGTGGCAAAAATATAGAAGGGTGCTGTTTCTCTAGGAAGGGAGAATTCAAAGTGGACCTGATTGTCATAGCCTGGGCTTGGCCCAGATCTCCATGTTTTGACAATTGTGAATATTCCCGGACTTTGAGTATTTCTGCACTACACTGTTATAGTGCTATTATTCCACTTTCAACATCCTGTGGAATTCTGGGGTTTGTAGTTACCTGAGGCCAAAGAGCTCTCTGGCTAAGAATTCTAAAGGCCCCTCCCTAAACTGCAAATCCCACGATTCCATAGGATGTTGAAAGTGGAATAATAGCACTATAAATGGAAATGGCCTTTATCTCAAAAATATGCTTATATTGGTGTTTTGAAATGTTTAAATATTTAAATAAATTTAAATAAATTTAACCATTTAAATAAATGTAACCATTCAGTGAGATAACCAACCAACCAAAAACTCTTTGGTCAATAGATTGCCCTGGTATTTTTCTATTTTCCATCTTTAATTCTCTCTTTCAGAAAACAAGTATTTGTCTTTCTTCCATTACCAGTTCACCCTTTAATTGGATTCCAATCCAGTTCTCAAACATTTTGAAGGCCTCCATCCTATATTGCCCTACCAATGTGAGAACCCTGTTACAACATCTCTCACAAATGACCTTCAACCTTTGCTTAAATTTTTCCTCTCCACCAACTCCTCCTTTTCTTTCTTATCCTTTTACTTTCTACTTTTCACAGAATCTTAACTTGGAAGGGACAAGGGCTCTTTAGCCCAATCCCTTGAAATTCAGGAAATAAACAGGAAAATCCCACTTATTCAACCAGCCTCCAATTACTTTGGACTAACAAGAAGATTTAGGTCTAGGTGTCCAAACTGGAGGCATCTCATGGCAAGGATTGATAAGAAAATTCATCATCCAAAACATGAACCTTCACTTATCTACCTGTGAATGTGAATAAACCAGTTTATTTCTCCATCTGAAAACAAAAATGCTCACCCAGGAGTAAAAAATAAAATGTTCTGAGCCTGTGAGCTACTTAAGCTGATCAAAAGGGTGCTAAATGTTATCCTTGGAGCTCCAATAGATCCTTGAAGTTCAGCAGCTCACACAGGTACATTTCCTTTGAATAATTTAAGATTCTGAGCCAGAAGTGGCTGTTTTTCTTCTCTACCTTTATCCTTTGCTTCATTGTTTATATATGGCATTTTAAAATATATGCATAGGGCCACATTAAGGTTTGTGTAGACCCTAGGCACTTTTGTATTCAACTCCCTGTCTCCTTAATGTACCACTAGGGATATTTTCGTAGGCCATATAATCCTATTTCTGCAAGCTATAACATGTTTGTAGGCCCTAGGCACTATGCCTAAAATGCCAAATGGATAAGGCAGACCTGCAGACATCCTTGAAATTCCAAAAAAGAGAGAGAGAGACAGAAATGACCAAGTGATGGTGCTGTGGCACTAAACCACTGAAAGTAAGGGAAAAGTCAGTTGTAGGTCCTGATCAACAAGTTGGGCAAAGATTGCTGTTGGGGAGCTGCAGTCTTGACATGAGTACACTATGGTCCTTTTCACACAGTGTTTCTTAAGCGAAAAGGCCCCTTGAGCATCACGTAAATGTGAGGAGCAGCCTGCATGATGCACTCACATTTACGCGACACTCAAGAGCATGATGCGTAGCGCATACACACCTTTTTATTTTTGGCTTTTAGCTGAAAATGGTGTGCACTTGCACACCTGTCAGGGACCTGGGGTGAACTTACCTGCCCTGCGGAGCCTCTGGAGCCGGGCCAGTCAGGCTTCCTGTCCCAGCACAGCCTACAGCTCCCAGGCTGAACTGAGGAAGGAATGGGCGCAGGCGGGGCGCTCGCGCGACCAGGAAGCTGCTGCAGAGCCCAAGCAGCAGGAATGCAAAAGCCTTCCTCCAAAGGCTTCTCGCGCGAGCGCCGCCCCTCACCTCCGTGAAAAGGTAAGGTGCGAAAAGGGCTTATGCTTGAAACTTTGAAGGTCCAACTTTATTGGTATATCTAGGATGATTCAAGCAATTTGACATTTGTAGGAGAAGGACAATGACAACAAGTACTGTTATTTAGTTGTCTAAATAAACCTACTTGTCTGAAGGTTAAGGTCAAGTGGGAAGAGGCTGCTCTGTGTCCCAGCAGTGTGAGCATTTATGATGTGGGGAGATTCCTTTTTCTGCTGTGGAACCCTAGTTGTAGACAGTTATTTGCAAAATGTGTGTGTAGAGGTAGAGCACCTCCATTCCTTCTCTCTACTTATCTTGCCACATTCAGTAACTGGGAATATTTGAAAAAACGTTGCCTCCTTTCCTTGCAAACACATAAAACCATGCCTAATATCATGACTGATTATTCTGAGATTGTGTAGTAATGACTGTAACAGGTAAAAATCTCACAACAGTTCATCCAGACCCCCTTTGAATGCTGACTTCTGATTGAATTAATAAGTTCTTTGTCCTGTTAGTTATATTTGACAGGGATTTGTTGATACCCCAAAGTGGGCTGGCTGTTCCTTCAGAAGGTAAGCTTATTTATGTATAATAAGGCAAAAGTGGTATTGAAAACGGGATGAGTGTTTTTGCTGTAGAGTCCTTTGCACAACAGACAGAAGTCCATTAAGTAGTTTGCCTAAACCAAGGGCAGGCAAAGGATGGCCCATCGGACCCCTAAGTGTGCTGTCTTGAAGCTCCTCAGAAACCCCACAAAACCACAGATCACCCCACTTTTAAATTTGGGGGCCTGATTTTGGGGTGATTTTTCACCCCCCACAAATAGCCCAAAGTCCACCAAACCACTTGCAAGTGTGGTAGTTTCCTTCCTCCAATCCTCCCCTAGAGTTCCCAACCCCTGTCCAGCAGTATCTCTTGGGGGGGGGGCTCCTTTTCAGACCACCTTACATCTATTTAGTATGATGGTCAGAAGAGGGTTTCTAAGCAAAGTCAGCATAATTGTATAGAAGCTGCCTTCTGTCAGGAATCTTGCGTTGTCATGGTGCCCAGTGATGGAGAAGTTTTCATACCTCTTCAGCTGACTGTTTTCACTGAATACCTGAAAGTCCAAAGAGAAGTGGCATGTGTGAGAATTCTACAGGCCTGTACAGTTTCCTGAGAATGAGAATTAGTTTGGGGCTGCAGTCCTATACACAGTTACCTAGTAAGTTTCTTGTCACTCATTTTCTTCAGTTCCCCTGAAGGGAGGTCCTCTGACAGGTGCTAACATTAGATCCTGTGCAAGGTGCCCAGCACTTATCACCAATCCTGCCAGGAAGTCCTAGGCTTACTTCCTTCTTTCTGAAAGGAAGAACCAAGTATTCATATCATCATGTGTTAGATGTATAAGAACTTGCTGGCAACAGTCCTATTCACTGTTGTCACTGTATTGACTAGATGATGGCAGCAACATAGGTGCTGGCATGGTAAAATGGCCATGGTGCTGCAGCATTTGCTGGGGTGACATCTCTATCTAAAGATAATGTTGGCCTGATGGATCCTGAGCTGCTTAGAGACCAGCAGGCCAGATTCATCTGGCTGCATAGAAAATTTCAAAGAAAACCTTCCATCATCATCACCACCACCACCACCACCACTATGTGCTACTCCAAACAGTAATGAGTATTATATTGATGTGGCACACCTACAGAACTTAATCTTTCTAAACCTGTTCTTTTCTTTAAAGTTTTACAAATGTCATTAAAAACTCCTTAAGTATTTTTTTTTTACTTTGTGATGATTATAGTCCTGAGCCTAGGGATCTTTCATCCTTCCTCTCCACAACTGCTTTGCAAATGTTATTGATGAGATTGAACTAATCCTAAATAGAATGGTTCCTTTATCAGAATTTAGAGCACCCTGCTGTTATTGGAAACCTTTCTGGTCAGTAATAACTGAAGGCACACACAATGTGAAAATGATTAGTGAGAAGGGGAACCTGAGAAAAGTTACATTCTAGCAGCTCTTTTTTTAAAAAAATAAAATATAATTTTGTGTGTCTTTATATCTAGCCACTTGAATCCAAATTTCTGTTCCCTGATTCCACTGACTCCAAAAGCTGCAGAATCTGCCTTGTATCTTTTTTCAAAAAAAAAAAAAAAAAAAAGGTCTGTTATTTAAATATAGGAGGGATTATCTGATCATATCCTCTGTCTAAAGATCTAAGACTAGATGCATAATGAATTTTTGCAAAAAGCATATTTGGAGGCTCCTCTTTCCTTAAACTGTCTGAAGATTTTCTGAGGAAAGTCACAAGAACTCAGACCCAACTGCTGAAATATCTGAGGAAGGTTCTATAGGTTCCTAGCTAAAAGGGCTAAAATTACAGACTTGCTTAACAAAGGTGAGAGGTGAATAATTACTGGAGTTCCTTCACTGTCCTCCTTAATTATTGCATTTGACCCATTGTCTGTAGGAAGCATTATAAATTCTAATAAAGTTCCATGAATGGGACATTTTAATGAACAACTCACAGCAGTCACCTGTCAGCAGCAAATATAGTGGCAAGAGTGAGTGAAAATTTATCTCTGCAGCACAATACGTAACACTGATTTTTCACAGGGACCTGGACTAATTTAACTCTGCTGTTTTCTGAATTAACAAGGCTTGTCCTCAAACCTTTTGACATAGGAGCATTCTGTTCTAGTATTATTCTCTTGCTCACCTCCCCACCCTCCCTCAGGACGCACTTTATTTAATCCATCTGGAGCCTTGGAAACCAAGTTCTTTTGCTTTCCCTGACCTCTGTGATTTATGTTTCATATTTCATGCTGTGGTTGGTCTTCCCCTTTTAAAATCCCCTTTCTCTCTAGTGTCAGGGTTTTCCCCCCTTTCCCTCCTCCGCCCCCTCCCCCAAGAAGAAAGGATAAATACTTGACAAGTTGTTTGTTGTCATGCAAGCCCTAACACAGTTGGAGAGGAATATAATTCAATCTGCCAGGACCTAAATGCTGATAGATCATTGGCTTCTGGTAGGCCAGGGGTTGTGCCAGTCATAATTTTTCCCACTGCTACAACTCTTTTATGGAATTTGATGCATCTGTAGTGGTAAATCATGTGTGCACAGTGTGATTTTCAGCAACTGTAGAAAGACTGCTTTAAAAAAAAAATCCAGTCATTTTCTATGTTGTACGTACACGCTCTCTTTCTCTCTGCTTGTACATGTATGTCTGAAGCAAAAATAAGCAACCCAGGGGTAGAAGAAGAAAGAAAATGGGGGTGGGGGAGAGAAGAATTCAAAGGTACTCTATTGGAAATGCAATCTGTCTTCCTTGATTCAATACCTTACTTTCTTCATGTTTATATCCTCCTTATCAGCTTTCTTGTTTAATGCCCTCCATCCCATAAATCTGATGGAACACAATAGTGTTGATAAAAAGGAAGTAAATTTCTTCTATTAGTGACTGACAGCAATTCGAACAAAATTAAGTTGTACTGTGATATTGTATGTGTGTGCATGCGTGCGCGCATGCACACACACACACACATATACACAAATGTTCACAAGGTGCAAATAACCTAGTTTGAATAATCGCAGCCTGTGTCCTTTTTAAATGATTTTCTCCCCATTTAAAGGAAGGCCTTTGATGTGATAATATTAATTCCCTCTGTGCAAGGAGAAAGGGGGGAAAAAAACCTAGGAGAAACGGAAATTAAATGAGTAATGCAGTGTCAGTCAATCTTTTAAACCGGCTCCTTATTAACAGCTAATCATTTTGTCATTTTGTCGCTCAAAGAAATGAATTTGATAGGAGGAGAAGGGAATGTTGTATGTTTATTTTCATTAAGCAGAAACAGTTGTGGAAATATTATATTATTATCAAGACACAGTGCATTTTAAGTGGTCTCCATTCAGCATAGCACTATTTTTCTTCCTCAATGGTATCTGATTGCAATAATTTTGAATAATCCCCATGTATTATATATTTATATAAATTGAAACAGATATGCATCTTGGGTCTACCAGAGGTTTCTAGCACCAGAGAAGCATTAAGGTTTTGTTGACTTCCTTCCTTACAATCTGTTTATTCTGAAATAATCCATATAAGTGAAGCTGGCTGCACAACATCAAACTATGGGGTCTGTTCCTCTGTTTCTACAGTATATAGCAAAGTACCTCCACAAACAGAGCCCAATCTATCTTCTCCCATATATTCAGGAGAAGAGCCCCTAATGCAGTCACTCCCAGCTGTGAGTCCTCAGAAGTCATTGGACTAAAACTCCCAAAATCCCTCAGTACTGCCCATGGTGACTGAAACTTGGGGAAGTTGGATCCACTGGCATCAGAAGTCCATTGAGCTGTGTCTTGCAGGAGGTCTCTAAATCCAACATGTCAACAGCTGGAATAAGCTGCCCTGATGTTTACAGCCTGAGGATACAGAAGTAGAACACTTGACAGTCAACCTGACAGTCTTACTGTAACCAACTGAGAAGCCAGACATGGGGAGAAGCAACTTATGATGCCATTTAACTTCCTGTACCCAGGATGCCATTTAACTTCCTGAGGCCATCCACAAAGAGAACTAGAGAGTCCAGCTGACAAGTCTCCCCTTCTAGTTAATATGGAAAACACTTAAATGCTACCAGCCATTGCTATGCAAGCTTCACATATGGTCCACACTCATTTCCAAGTCAGCATGCACACTAAGAGAACCAGCATAGTGTAGTGGTGTGAGCCTTAGACTATGATTCTGGAGACCAGGGTTCTAATCCCCATTTGGGCATGGAAATCCACTGGGTGATCTTGGGCAACTCATACTCTCCCAGCCTCAGAGGAAGGCAAAGACAAATCCAGTCTGAAAAGAACTTGCCAAGAAACCCCATGATAGCTTTGCCATAGGGTCACTGTAAGTTGGAAACAACTTGAAGACACATGATAACAATAAGGACAACAACAACAACAATGTATACTAGTCTAATTGGAAATACAGTGAGCTTGCATGTAAGAGATGAGGGAGACTAGGGCTGGTAGAGGACTCTGTGATGAACACTGTGGGGGAAGTGGGGGATATTAGCAGGATTGGACAGCGCTGTTTCTGGTACATTGCATGGAATACTGACAGTAACACGAGGACAGAAGATAAATGTTGGCTTTTTTCCCCACTATGTCTTCCAGATTTCCACAGCCAGCATGGCAGTGGCCATGCTGGCTGGGGGATCCTGGGAGTTGTACTCCACCTAAAAAGTAATTTTCTAAACGCCAGTGGAAAGCAAGAGAGAGATGAGCTTTTTTGTCTCTTCCACAAGTCCATGAAAAGAGATCTGTACTCACAGGAGACTATGCACTGTGCCTTGAGCATCTCCAGCATTGCTAAAATATAATTAGGCCTAACAACACCAAACTAATTATATAAACACATTGTATTAAAATGCACAGCAAAATTAATATTCTGTGTCCAGTATTCTAAACCTAAAACTCCACAAGGGAATTTGAGTGATCATAATGCTCTCACAATCTGACTCTTTATTTATTTGGTCACAACAATAGTAGGGACACAAGCTGCTTACAATAAACTATCTAAACCAGATTGACAACAAAATAATTAAAAATTCATCAAACATTTAATTAAAGAGAGACAGTCCTGTTATGATAATAGTCAAACAGCCAACACTTACAATACAACAGCCGTTTCTGGAACGAAACTTCAGATTATTTCAATACGTTGTTGAGTCTGTTTGCATTGCTCACTATCTGCCCATGATCTGAGCATAGGGGTGCATTGTTTTTCCATGCCCCAGACCATGGGCTGCAAGTGACTTTATTTCACAGGATATTACCCTTGATGAGCTTATCCATAAGGATTAGAATGGATCCCAAAAGTATCATTGAAAATCTCAGGGTAATGGTGGAACCACTGCGTGGAAAAGATAGTGAAGTGGTAGTAGAGGATAGAGAGGGATAACTGCTACTTTGCCTACTGAAAGAAAAACAGTTCACAGACTTGTGAAAATAGAACAAGTGATAAAATAAAGGGAAAAGAGCCCAGAATAAGTAAAATAAGTAAAAAACACTACAACTGGTAACTGTTTTGTATTCACCATTACTACTTAGGGCCTTTCTGCACTACACTGTTATAATAATATAATGATAATGCTATAATTATTATTATATTAATGTTATAATTATTCAACATCCTATGGAATCCTGGGGTGTGCAGCTTAGGGAGGGGCAGAGAGCTCGTTGGCCTCAGTAAACTATAAAACCCAGGATTCCACAGGAGGTTGGAAGTGGAATACTAGCACTATAACAGTGTAGTGCGGAAAGGCCCTTAGTCACAGTTGTGACACTAATGACACAATAACTCCCCACCAAACTACTTTACTGGCCGTCAGCTTCATGGGGACAAAGAGGCCCATTCTGTCAACAATGAGAACATGAGCAAATTATGTTTCCATCAGAATGGGGAAGATGGACCAGGAGATGGTACTTAATTAATGTACTTAAGTACACTTAATTAAGTACACAACTAAGTATCTGGCATAGGATACTGGCTAAAATTTTTATTAAACAAGCAATAGGACCAACGAAAAACAAAGCAAGTTATCCCTGCATACTCTCTTTTCCAGCACAATCAGGCTCAAGATGGATGGAAAAGGGGAAAGGCTTTGTCTTCATCTTTTTTTAATCAATCCTGATCAAGGTCTTGAGGGAAAGGGGGTTATTAACACTCTCTTCCATCATTCCTGTTTGGCAGCATTAGGGGACTGGTGAACTTAAGTCCTCTCTTCCTAGCAATCTTGACTAGGATGTGGAAGGAGAGGAAGTTCATATGTGTATAGACACACAAGGTTCCACAAATATGTGCACATATATTTTGTTTGTTTATATATTTAACTGTTCCAAATCTCCCCTAAATAAGAAAATTTCTGTAAAGACATAGCAGAGAGTCCCTCTAAGCTGCTGCCCTCAGATCATGGAGCTCCCTCCCATGATAGGTTCAGTTGGCATCCCTTCTCTTTTCATTCAGGCATTTGGTTGAAAATTTGTGTAATAGAAAGTGTTTGGAGTGTGGCTGTTTTTGTTTTTTGTTTCAATTACGATCAGTGTTTTTATCTTGTTTTAATTTTGGTTTTAGTTGTACATTAACTGTACTCAATTCTTTTTTTAACTTTTGTATCAATAATGTTTTAATTGTATCTTGTGTTTTAAATGCTGTAGACTCCACGTTAGGTCCTGAGCAAGGAGAAAGGAGGGATGTAAATCAAATAAATAAATAAATAAATTGAAAGTGTTAAATCAGTAAAAGATCACTGAAACAAGCTTAAGACTTACTAACCATATTGCAATTTAAAACTTGTGAAAACAGTTGAAAAAGAGACACTTATGCACATTGAAGAAAATCATTAGACCACAAAGGCTTTAATAAAAACCCGTGTTTTCATTTTGGACCAGAATGAAACCAGTGCTGTATCCAGTGCCGAGGTGATAGCATTCCATGCCTTTCTGTGTGCATGCAGTTCTTGACTATGTTGCCCTGTGTACTGGGGGTCCCGGGAGGGACACCAAATTGTGCTCAACTAAAGGTGGGGAAAATCAGCTCAGAGCACTGCTTAGCGTTACGAGAGGCAGGGTAACGTAGCGAGATCTTGAACCCTAAGTCTACGGGGTCAGGCCAAGTCAAGGAGCACACAGAAGTTGAAGCAATAAATGATGTTTTATTACAAACACAAGCAAAACAGTGTATGTGACACACTCACACAAGATAACTAAAGAAATAAAGGTTTGAGTGGTATAGAGGGATTTTTAGAGGAGTTGCTGGTTTGGGTGATACATCACCTGTCCTGAAGCCCAGAAAAATGGAGAGCGAGACTGGAGTGCGATGTAGCTCAGCACGTGGAGCTGAGGGGAGGCTCTCCAAGCAAAGCGGCAGCAAGGCGGGATGAAACTCAGGAGTGATCCGAGGAAGGTCTCGGAATCAAGGGTTTTTATAAGGAGAATTGTGACTGCAGGCTATGCCGTACTTGGGGAAAAACAATAGATTTGGAGTTGGAGACAAAGCCTCCGAAAGGTCAGAATTTGAATGATTGAATTAGAGCCGAATTTATCAATAGAGTAGCCGGTATGCAAACGCGGAATACTTGAGCATTGTATAGCTCGATCATCAAGCTGCCAGCACGGGGCAGAGAATCCTTTGTAGGTTGCGTGCATACCTAATGGAGTACTTGCTTGGAGGTCTCCTAAAGCGGCGAGTCAGCTATTTTCTGGCCTGCCTGTATTGTCTAGGAATGTTACGGCGATAATCGGCTGAGCCTGTATGCGTGCTTGTCTGGGGGCCTCACAAGTACGTGGAAGGGAATAGATAAGTGAAGCTGAATTATAATATCAAAAGGATATCTTTTAATATCCCCAAAGCTCGGACTAGCCAGGGCAGTAACAACTACTTGATTCAACATGTGGCCCTCAGGGCCAAAACATTTGTCTACACCAGTTGTATAGGAAGAACTAAATGCTTTATGTATTCAACAAGATAGTATCTTTCATTGATAATAAAATGAGTGCCACAGCTAGTTGAAGAGTCCTTATGCCTCTTAGTTTGTAACCATATAGCTATCATAGTACATTTATTATTGTTGTTTATTTTTAAATGCTGCGTTCAGTGGTCTGGAATGCTTTCTCAATAATAGCCAAAGTACTTTGTTGACTGGCAGTGAGACAAGTTAGATCTAGGGTTCCTAGGTCAGCAACTTGCCATTTGCCTCAGGGCCAAAACAGAGAATAGAGATTGGACCATTATGTCATCAGAGACATTGGTCTTTCTGGTGTTATATGGGGGTGGAAGTAGATGGGAGTTGAGTGGGGATTGGAATCTTTTGTGGGCCAGCTGGTTATGAAAATGGGCACAAGAGCCATTCACATAAATGGACTCAAAATTTGGGTATATGAAATCCCAGAATAGTAGGGGGAAGAAATTTTGGCCATCACATGGGTGGCAAAATATGCCCAAGAGCTGGTTGCAGCTATTCTCACCAGGGCTTGCATCTGTACAGCCTTACCCAAAAAATGCGTGATATTGTCCAGGTCCTATGCTGCTGGTCAGGTATGTGGTAGGCTCAGTAGTTGTCTGTGGGGAGACTTTTTTTCCCAGGCTGCTAGCACTTCTACAACAAAAAGACTCATGAGTCATGATACACTGAAGCTTAACTCCTAGCCTTACACCGAAAGGTCCAAGTGCAGACACCCAACAGCTCTCTTCCTAGTTCACTCCCATCATTCCTTTTTTTTTTGATGTGCCAATGCAAATATCTTTGCATCAAGCCAGTCAGCCCTGTTACTAACTGAGAATGGGTAGACCTGTGTTGCCAAGCTTTGTCACCATGGACAAAAACTCAAGATCCCTTTCCAGTGCTTCTCCCCATGAGATTTATCTGCCTGCTTGGAGAACCAGAGAAGTATAACAATTTCCTTAGACTCCAACTAGCAAGGTGAGAGTTAGCAATCCAAGTCAGATCACCTTAAGAGGAAATACAAGTGATACCATGTAAGTAGGTTGCCTATTCATTATTGGCTGAGCAAACTGATGGCTGGTGTTGACACCTGGATATGTGTGTGTTTGGTGATCTTGGTGAAATTGATCATATATGCCTATTAAAGTTGCTTTCACGTCTTGGAACTGGTACAATCCAGAGTATGTTGTCACTTTTTACTGCATTTTTCATTTTTATCCCTTGATACATAGTGATACCAGCCTGGGTAAGAATTGGGCCCTGTTAATAATTTTCTTCTTCACTGCACTGGAGGGCCATTCCTGTCATTTGCCAGATTTTAGCTGAAGCTTACTAGATAATACTTTGGTTCTAGGCTCAAGCACCAACTGCCATATTTTACCGTATCTGTGCTCAAAATGCATATTTTAAAAATATCTCAAAAGATGGTAACCCAAAGTTAAAGCTGCATATATTTTGGGCAATGGAACTCCAAGATGTTGAAATAAACTTTCTACAGGAAAAAGAGTGAACTGTAGAGGATTGGATAAGCACGTTTGGGAGGGGGAATCTGGAGTGGTTGAAGCCTCAGTGGTTAAAGTAGAACTAAGATTTTTCATGGTTTACTATGTAAATAATATTGTGTGAATTCATCTAAAAATGGAGAATTATATTCTGTATTATTATATTCTCTATTATTAAGACACATTATTGAACATTATTATAACATAATTAAGATTTCATTTATACATATAGTATTATACTGCAATTAAGATTTCATTTGTTTATATAAGTTTATGACGTTTAGAGCATATTAAGACAATTCATTGGACTACGAAATAACAGGTCTCAAGATAATTGGTGCCAAGATCATCGAGTTCATTGATTATTGAATTAATTAAGATAACAGAGAGGAGCAGAAAGAATAACAAGTAGAAGAGAAAATTTTATTCTTTAAGAAAGTTAATGGATACAAGAACAAGGAAGGCCACAGCGGCTGCAGCAGCAACAATGACTACCCAGCCAGCAAGAAGGACATCCACGGATACATCCCAGAAGCCACAAGACCTAATGTTACAAATGATGGAAGAATTGAGGAATATTAGAGAAGATATCAGGAAGACAGAGACAGACATAAGACAAGACTTAAAAGAAACAAGAAAAGAGATGAGAACAGATATGAAACATGAAATTGATAAGTTGGGAAAGAAGCTGGAGACTTTAACAGAGGATGTTTCAAAGATAAAGGTAGAGACAAAAGAAATAAAAGAACAGGTCATACAAGTACAAACTGAAATGGCTGAAGTAAAAGGGAAACAGCAGGAAGAAGATATTCAAATTACGCAACAAGAGTTACGATATCGAGAAAGATGTCTTAGTTTTCGGGGCGTCCCTGAAACTAGTATGGAAAATTTATATGAGAAAATGCTACCGGCTTTGGTTGAATTTCTAGACATCAGAGAAGACAGAATGGAAATGTGCATTGATAGGATGTTTAGAGTATCCTCAAGGACAGCGAGAGAAAGAAAGCTTCCAAGAGATATTATAATAACTTTCACTAGGACCGCTACAAGAAACAAACTCTTACAACGGAGCTACGAAGGAACATTCGAGATTGAAGAAAAAGACGTCAGAATTTTTAAAGACATACCATTTCAAATACTCAAGAAGAGACAAGATTATAAACCTTTGGCAAACCTTTTGATGAAGCTTCAGATAAACTACAGAAGGGAGAAGACTGAGGGCATTTCTTTTTCCTACAAAGAACATAGTTACAGAATAAATACAGTGCATAAAGCTAAAGAAATGATGGAAAGATTGAAGAAAGATCTTCAGAAAACATCAGCAGAAGGAAGGGAAGAAGACCAGCAGTTGCAAGAGGAAGGAAATGAGGAAAGGATACAGATCCAGGCAGAGGAGAGTGAAGGCATGGTAGGACACACACAGGACCCAGAGCAAGAAATAGAAGAGGAAGGAGAACTTCCGGGAGAAGGCATACAAGATTAATTGAATCAGATTACGTAAATTAATAAACAAAACAGCAAAATGCAGCTTAAAATATACTCTTAGAATATAAAAGGATTTAACTCAGAATATAAGAGAAGACAGATATTTCATCATCTGGAGAAACAAAAACTGGATATAATTTGTTTACAAGAAGTACGGATTGGAACCCAAGGTATTAAATATGTTCGGAATCTGAAATTAGGTAGCCGTTTTGCTGCAACAACTGATCAGAAAAAAAGGGGAGTGTTGATATATGTTAATGCAAAATGTGGTGCACAGCAAAAATTCTGTGATAAAAATGGAAGATATTTGGCGGTGGAAGTTGATACATTGCAAGATAAGATGTTAATAGTGGGAATATATGCACCAAATGGCGCTAAAGGAGAATTCTTCCCCAAAATTAATATGGAAATACAGAAATACTTACAGGAACTGGAAATGCTAATGTGATAGTTCTTGGGGACTTTAACGGAGTCATAAATCCTACATTGGACAGATCAGTACAGAAGTTGGTGCCCAGAAACAATGGAAAATTACCTAAAAGTTTTTTCCAGATGATGGGTGATCTAGATCTTTATGATGAATGGAGATATAAAAATGGACAACTGGATGGCTACACATTCTACTAGGATAGACACAAAACTATGTCTAGAATTGATGTGATATTGATATCAAAAGATCTGTTATTGAAGACATCGGAAATGGACTTTCTCCCCAACCTATGTTCAGATCATAATCCTATACAAGTGACACTCAGAGTTATGACTAGAGAGAGAACATGGAAGTTTAATGAAGACATATTCAAGAAGGAAAAATATATTAAACAAGCAAAAATAGAGATAAATAACTATTTCAAGGAAAATGTGACACGGAATTACCAATGAAGACAATTTGGGACTCAAGTAAAGCCGTGATGAGAGGAAACCTAATAAGGTGGTCAGCTGAAATAGGAAAAGAAAGGAAACAAATTGAGGAAATGATATTGGAAAAGATGAGGAAGCTGGAGAAACAGTTGAGAGAAAACCCAATGGACACCAATATAAGACAGAGGTTGAAGGTTTGTCAAGCTGAACTTAACCAACTAAATTTGGGGGAAATAGAACACCAAATGCGCAGAGCGAAACATACCTACTTTGAACAGGCTAACAAAACATCTAAACTCTTGGCAAACTTACTTCATAAAAGAAGACTAAGAAATACAATAATGGAAATTAGAATTGGGGAAAGAAAAACTACAAAGCAAGAGGAGATAAAATGGACTTTTTTCAATTTCTATGTAAAGTTGTTGAGTAATATCTCCTCAATTAAAAATCAGAGGGAAATTGAAGATTACTTAGAAAAAAATAATAAAATGAGATTTACAGAAGACCAAAAAACAGCATTAAACAAACCAATATCGATGATGGAGATAGTAGAAGCTATCAGAAACATGAAAAATGGTAAATCTCCTGGACCTGATGGCTTTACAGCAGAATACTACAAAATTTTGGAAGATGAACTCTCAATTCCATTACAAAAGACAATGAATGAGATAAGAAAAGAAGGTATACCAAATACATGGAAGGAAGCTAACGTAGTTTTAATACCTAAAGAAGGAAGAGACTTAACCGACATCAGGAATTACAGACCTATCTCACTTTTAAATACAGACTACAAGATATTTGCTGCTATTTTAGCTGAGAGACTTAAAAAGGTTCTTCAAGATAAGATACATGAAGATCAGAATGGATTTCTACCAAAGAGAACAATGTGAGATAACATCAGGACAGTATTAAATATAATCGAATACTATGAAAGACATAATGAAAAGAAATTAGCTATGGTGTTTGTCAACACGGAAAAGGCTTTTGATATGGTTAATTGGGCATTTATGAAGACGGTTATTAAACAGGCACAAGCAGGAGAAAATTTCAATTCTTGGATTGAAGCAATTTATAGTCAGCAAATGGCGAGACTGATTATTAATGGAGAGAGAACAAAACAGATTGAACTTCGTAGAGGAACAAGACAGGGCTGTCCATTGTCGCCTTTGTTATTTATAATGACACTGGAAATTCTTAATAATATCATACAGGAAGAAATTACAATAAGAGGAGTCCAGATAAAGAAATATCAGTATAAGCATAAAGCATTTGCGGACGACCTGGTTTTGTTTGTAGAGGATCCTCTCAGTAGTATACAAGGATTGATGAATATTATTCAGGAGTATGGAGATTACTCAGGATTTAAGATAAACAAGGATAAGACAGTGTTCATAACAAAAAACATGAGAGAGAAAGAAGATATGGAGTTCAAACAGATAAAGGGATTTAATAAAAGACAGAAAGCAAAATACTTGGGAGTTTGGATTTCCAAGAGAAACAATGAGCTTTTTCAAAATAACTATGAGAAAAAATGGAAAGAGATATCTAAAGACTTAGAGAAATGGACTCAAATGCGATTATCTATGCTGGGAAGAATGTCTGTTATAAAAATGAATGTACTACCAAAGATGAATTATCTTTTTCAAAATATTCCTATAATCACAAATGCTAAGCCTTTCATACAATGGAAGAGAGATATAACTAATTTCATATGGCAAGGCAAAAAACCAAGAATAAAATGGAAAGTCTTGACTGACATATCAAGAAGAGGAGGCTTCAGATTACCGGACTTACAAGTATACTTTAAGGCTGTGGCATTCACTTGGATAAAGGACTGGATGGATTTACAAAATACGAGAATGCTGGCTTTAGAGGAAGCAGATTTAAGGATGGGGTGGCATGCCTACATGTTCTATGGAAAAGCGACAATTGATAAAGATTTTATGCATCACTTTGTAAGGAAATCATTGTGTAAAATATGGAATGATTATAAGAATAAGAACATTAGGCAGCTACCCACTTGGGTCTCCCCTCAAGAAGCTTTTTTTGGAAGATGGTCAGATACAGAAAAATGGTTGCGATATGAAGATATATTGGAGAAAACAAATATGAACACAAATACAAATGTTTTTAAGATGAAATCAAGAGAGAAATTGGAAATTGAAGGTATAAAGTTAAGCTGGTTTCCCTACAGACAATTATCAGAAAGATTTCAGATGGACATGAAAATTCAAGGAATAGAACAGAAAGAACAAGAGAATCTGTTGAAGCTTTTACGAGAAAATCCACCTCATTTACTTTCACATTTGTATCAAGAGATATTACAACAACAATGTGAGGAGGAGACAATTAAAATAGCAATGATACAATGGGCACAGAACATTGGACATCCAATTCAGTTGGAATGGTGGGAACAAAGTTGGCAATGAACAAAGAGGTTCACGGTAGCTCAGAACCTTAAACAAAATTACTATAAGTTATTTCATAGGTGGTACATGACACCCGAAAAATTAAAGATAATTTATAAGACAGGTACAGGTCAGTGTTGGAAATGTCAAAAGACTGCAGGCACACTATTTCATATGTAGTGGACATGTTCTAAAGCAAAAATGTATTGGAATGAAATTCATAAGATAATATGTGGTGTATTGCAGGTTCAAATTGATAAGACTCCTGAAATGTACTCGTTAAATATGACACATATGTTAGAGGGAACTGCAGTAAAGAAATATTGGAGAATAATACTGTATATGGTCTCGACTGCCCGTATTGAATTTGCAAGGCTTTGGAAAAGTGATATAATACCAACAACAGAACAACGGTGGGCAACTTTTATTGAAAATAGAAATGCAGATATTATTTCACAGAGATTAAAAGGGAAATCAGATGATGGTATCTATAAAAGAATGGCAGATGATTTCGGAAGCGAGAGGGGTCTTGACAGGGAATAATACATAATTCATGGTATTAAAGGTTCTTACAAGATAAAATTCAGAGAAATATCATGGAACAAGTAAAGTTGAGTAGAAAAACAGGAACTAATGAATTAAGTAGATAATACTAACAATTTATTGTGATGCATTGATAACAGTTCAATAGAATGATAAAGATTGTAATCCAGAGAGGAAGAAAGACAGTTCTAATACGACAATTAAGAATACAATGATAATTGTTTGTTTTATATGTTGGAACTTTAATAAAATTACTTTAAAAAAAAGAAATAAACTTTCTACGACAGTGATCAGTTCTAGGAAGTGTCATTGGACTTGCTGAGACTTTCTTCCATGTAAACGTGTATACGGTTGGGATGCAATCATAGTCACTTGGTCATGTCACTGATCTACTCACATCTTTACACCTACATTATTTCTTATATACATGTTACAGATTACAGCTTAATCCAATGAGAGGGGAAAAAAGAAGTCCAAAGACCACATGGCATAAACATGTCATATACTTGTGTAGTTCCCTTTGGTTTCAGTGGGGTGTAACCAAGAGAGCTTTCTGTTGGCTTCAGCTCAGAGCTATCATTCATGGTTTAAATATGTCCCAGAGAGAAGACAGAGATTATATCTTAGTCTTAACAAGCTTATTTCTTCCTGCCTTGGTTGTCCTTGTTGCTGCAGTTCATCTTAAGAATTCTTCCACGTTTATAAAGAAGAAGCATGTGAAGTCTCCTTTCATACTACAGACTCATTTACATTAATCATTGGCCCTGTTGTGTCTGTGTCATCTGTGTGCCACAGTACTTCATTAACTTCTAACTTCATTACAGACTAGGTTAAAAAGGAAAACGTGCCAACCACAGCAGCATCTTTATTCAAATGTGTGACCTTCATGCTTTATGATTTATTAGAGTAATATAGTAGGGGGCAATATCATCTAAACATAACATATTTATCAAACAGATCTGCTCAGTAACTAGAGGTGATCATAAAGAAATTGAATCCCCATCGCTCATGTTTCCTTGGAAGGGGACTAGCTCTTATGTGTTGCTGATGAAAATTTGGGTGGTGAGTTCATTTATTTATTTTGATAAATGGTTGATTTTGTCTCATATGCCAATTGCTAGGTTGCTGTTCTGAGTGTGCTCTCCATAATTGTTGAATGTTCAGATCAGCATCAAAAGGCTAGCAACACAAAGTTAAATTTAAAGAAAGAACTCCTAGGAGGTAGTATATAAAAATGGTTTATAAAATGACAGAGTAGAAATGGTGACTAGAGAGACTGATTGTTTTTTTCCTCTCTCTCATCCTACTAGAAGTACAGGCTACCCTATGAAACTGACCAGCACAGGATGGGGAAGGAAGTATTTCTTATTTATATTCAAGACTAAAATATGAGAAATTCTCTCCCACTGCATGTAATGGAAATGTCATTAACACGTATGGCTTTAACCCTCATGCAATAACTTGCACTGTTGTAACTTGAGTTGTTGTTGTTGTTATCCTACCTTTTTCCCAGTTCAAGAGTCAAGGTAGCTTAGAACAGTTAATTCAAACAAAGTTAAAATTTCACAACACACAACAATTAAAAAGTAATTAAATTATATTAAAAAATTAAAACGAAAACTAGTTGAAATGAAAAACATTGAAAACAACAGATCCAGCACATTATGCAGTGCCCATTTCCCTTAAAAATCTATTCTCAATGGCCTACCAGAATATAAAATTCTTCACCTGGGTGTGGAAAGATAGGAAAGAGCTGTAGGGTATTTTCTGGCCCCAATGAAAATTCCAAAGAATTGCAGGACACAAACATTCCCCATATTGAAAGGAGCATTTGTGCTACAGAAACAAGTTTCTTCCACAATACTCAGATACCTAGAGACAAGAGGTCATCTCTGACATTCCCCCTATCACCTTACTTTTTTTTTTCTAAATAGTTTAACAGGTTATTTCTATGTCTTAAAAAATTACTGTTGTTATTTACAGTTCAAAACAACCAATGCCATATTTTGAACTCTAAAATAATTGAAAATGAGTATTAATTCAGAGGAAATAAGCTGTTGATATTGATTTGCAGAAAGAACTAATATTATTTGAACAATGGGGCAATTTTCTGGTCCTATAACCAAATAGCCTTTGCTTAGGGAAATATCCCCCAGTGAAGGTCCATTCTCTATGCCACTCTACAGACAAGCACACAATGTCACATAAATGTCTCAATGATCGCTGCTATTGGCAGGTGAGTTTACAATATGTAATGCACCATCCAATATGTAATCAAATATGCAATAGTGGTTTAGGTGTTGGATGAGGCCTCTGGAGACCACAATTCAAATCACTGCTTGGCCATGGAAACCCACTGGCTGACTCACTCTGTCAGCCTCAGATGTGGAAAAGGCAAACTCCTTCCAAAGAAATTTTGCCAAGAAAACCCCATGAGTGGTTCACCTTATGGTTGCCACAAGTCGGAAATAACTTGAAGGCAACAGTAGCAGCAACAATGTGCCTTCTGCTCATTTTCTTATCCATTGCCTTACTGTAAAAGTAATGGTGTCCTCTTGAGATGCATGCTGGTTCAGGTAGAAAATGAGGTTGGGGTGAATGACTCAGACCACATGCAACTCCCTTTTGTTTGGCTCAGATCTGACATCATGTACCCTTCGCTACAGCTAAGAATGAACTGATTTGTTTATGAGATATCACTAAAAGAGCCACCTCCTCCACCTAAGAGTCTTCCATTAAGGATACCTCTGGACCCACAACATGTAGGTGGCAATGGCAGTAATGTCCACCATATTGAAAAGAGAAATCATTGCCCCTCCTTCAACTTCATACTTACAACTCTGGTTCTTAGTTAAGGTGACTGAGATTCTCATCCCTACTTACCATCTCATTGTAATGTGTGTTGATAAGTTTATAAGATTGTCCATGCCCAAGCCACGATACATTGAAGATGGGATAAATATGCATTTTTTCCTTTTTGAGGATATAAGTTGTTGAAGTTTTATTTCTCTCAGAAGCAAAGATGGATAACATTGGTTGCCTTGGTTAGTGTGACGATGTTGTGAAGGGGCAAACATATGTCTTATTTTATCAAATGTCCAGCCAATATAACTGAAGTCTTTGATTAGCAAGTTTTCTGTCAGATTGGTGTTGATTAAGAAATGGTCTCCCAGCACATTTTGTAAATTGTGAAAATGTAATTTGAACAGTGTTGTCATACTATGAACAATCTGTCTTCCTATACTCTACCAAGCTGCAAGTTACACGCCCTGGTAATTGTCTCCCTTCAATAAAGAAACTGGTTGAATCCAGATTTGTGTTTAGTAGAACTGCATTCATGCTGGAGGGAGGAGGAGACAATCTTTCTGATTTATTCTCCGTGCTGTTGCCCCCTATGCCTTTTGAGAAGCTGGAGGGCTGGAGGATCTTGTGATACACCATACACCATCCCGTGGTGTAACTTAATATCTTCCTCTAATGGAAGGACCTTCCTGTTCATGGAATGAACAAATTGGATCTAATCTATTATGTGGATTTTTCTCTTTAATCAGGGGGAAAGAATTGTGATTCCTAGGAAAAGGGTATATTGTGGAGGGGCTTTTTCCAGATAAGATATTGCAGCCATGTGTAAAGAGCGGGGCTGGAAGAAAAGGGATGCAAGAACCCAGACACATAAATGAATTTGGGTTCAAAATATGGCTACAGTTTTATTGGTAACAGCTTTTAGAGCCTTTTAATGGAGCATGTAACAGATCAGGAGACCCACCAGCTGTCTGATGAAGCCCAAGTCCATTGGGGAAGACTGCAAGATGACAGGAGTGGTGCTTCACATGAAATCCAACACTTTGTGGCTTTCCCTTCCAACATCTGGAGATGAAACATACCCATCAGCCTGGCTGTGGCACTCTTAACTTCTTTCCAGATAAACAGAGTGAAGACTTTTGTAGTCTTGAGTCTCTGGGAAGTCCCCTGACCAAGCATCTTGGCCCCTGATTGGCTGAGCAATTGTGATTGTGTAAATAGAACCTCTGTCTGCACAGCTTCTCTTCAGTGCTGAGCTGTTGAGAGGACAGGATTTGCAAGAAGGTGGCAACCACTGGCCCTTGCTTTTGTTTTCCATCCCACAGGAACCCAGGTGAGTCTCAGGGACACACATTCGGCAAATCTTTAATCCTCTCAGTCTCCTGACCAGGTCTCTGGCCTATAAAATAGCGTAGCGAGCATTAATGAACAGATAGAAAGGCAGGCAGTTTCCCAGATGTGCAAGGATTGTACTCAAACCCTATTCACACATTTAAAACCATCTTGGAGCAGGTTTAACATGTTCTATGGTGAAATTAAATACCACTAGTGCTTCCCCTTCACTGCTTTATCTTAATTTGGTTTGAATTTCTTACTTAGGAATTGGAGGAGCACAGATTGAATCCTGTTGTTGTTTTTCCCCAAAGTAGTTTGCACCTTGCAGCACATATCACAGTTACTAATTGCTGCTGAGGCCTCTGGCTGGAAATCTACCCCAAGCTTCCACTCGGGATTTTCCCATTATTTATAAATGCTGTTTGGCATATTTCTGACATCAGTTTCTCATTTGCAGTGTAACTAATAACAGAAGATGGAATGGGAAAGACACAGAGATAATCCTCAGTGACCTTTCAGGTCATTCTCTGCAGTGCTAAGAAGATGAAAAGGAATGAGCGGCTGCTCAGTCCTTTAAATTAACAGCAAAAGATATCAAATCCTTAAACCATTTAACAACTTAATTTAACATCCTTTTGTTTTGTTTTTTTCTAGTGTGACAAGGAAATAGGAAAGCTTGACTTGAGTGGGGGAGGGATCCGTTCTTTTCCTATCCAATTACTCCTGGCCTTTGAACTAATATTTGCAAATGTGAGCTTTGTGTTTAAACAGATTTACTGTACAGTAATTTGACTGGGCATTCAATATCTAAACAGATCACCTAATCCAGGGTGGGCAGAAGGAAGACCGTGCTGGCCAGTTTCCCAGTGGACCACCTAGCACCTTCTGTATGTTGCAGTTCTTGCAAATAATTCTGCCCTAGATTACACTTGGTGGAATCCAGTAAAACTCTGCTTATATCTTAAGCAAAAGTGTGAATTTGGGATCACTTAAAACAGATTGGTAACATCTTTAAAATAAAAAGATCCCAAAGATATACTTGTTTTCCAAATTTAAAACACATTGATGGAGCAATTGTATCAAGGAGGGAAGGAAGACTACATCATATTAAAACTGGAGTCCAACCACCTCTGAAATAGAGTGCCTACTATGATGTAAATCTAAATTTGTTTGGGAACTACTTAGGCTAACACAGTCCACAATCTACCAATCATGTACAGTGTTAGTATGCCAAGGGCATATTAAACCTTCTGGTTAATTCCGCTTCCAGAGATTGTTAAAAGAAGAAAGCTGTAAAACATTCAGCAGTCCATACTACATATGTGGGGTAGATCAAGTTCAGCATTGTGTGTTGTAAATTGTGTACACCTGCTTCGGAATAACTTAATACAGGCATTGTGAATTGACTTTTCCCATGGCAACCATGCACTCAGATCATGGTCAAGTATAAATACGATTATCAGTATTTTGACATGTGGGGAATATCTATCATGATCTTTGTTATGAAGAGTGTTGTCCCAATCATATTCATGTTTTGTACACATACAGGGATCCCAAAGTGGGACCTGAGTTCCATGTGAATAGTGTCTTTGTTCATTTTGGTGGAGATACGAAGCAGAGACAGTGGAAATGGTTCATACTGGGGATGCAATTATTCACTAAGTTTTTTCTTAAAGATAGCAATGGATAATTTCAATAATTTTCTTCCCACTGCAAGAAAGTCTTTGGGAATCACACAGTTTTTGAAGGCTATTTGCAGCTTAGAACTTACTCTGTACAAAATTTGTATGTGATTGTTTTGTGCAGAAAACAGCATTTTCTGCACAGGAAACAGCATTTTCTGTGTGGAAAATAATATTACAATGCAAAAATAGTTATCCCTCTGCAGAAAGTCCTGTTTTCTGCAGTTTTTGTCCCATGCAAATCAATCATATGCAAATTTTACAAAAAACAAATCCTCAGTTACAACTTTTTTTCTGCACAGGAATTAATAGTTCTGTATTGAAATATTCTTTTCCGTGCTGAAAATGATGTCGAACTGTGAAGATTCTCATCAGTCCAGGATTCTTCTTGTCTGAGTATCTGGACATTTAAAAAATGTGTATTATGTGTAACATTTATGTGTATTAGCTGGTTAGCTGTGGACAACTTTTATGTAATGCTTAAAATACACATGGTGCTTCAATGAGTTGGTTTGACCCCTGTGCAGAAGAGATGAGGTTGACCAACAGTATTCCAGTGCAGATTTTCACTGAACACATGTGGAAGGCAATATAGAAGAGGGATGGAAGGATATTCAAAAATATTCTTTAAGTAAGGTCAAAAACGTATTTTTGAATATCCTTCCATCCCTCTTCTATATTGCCTTCCACATGTGTTCAGTGAAAATCTGCACTGGAATACTGTTGGTCAACCTCATCTCTTCTGCACAGGGGTCAAACCAACTCATTGAAGCACCATGTGTATTTTAAGCATTACATAAAAGTTGTCCACAGCTAACCAGCTAATACACATAAATGTTATACTTAAGATATTAGACCATTGGTTATTACTTTGGCCAACTAAATTCTGTGAGGACAGGATAGTAATATGAAGATTTAAGCATGTGAGAAGGCAGGTTTGCTTGGACATTGATCCTGTAATACTCCTTTAGACATATGCTAAGTATTACAGACATCATAGACTCATGTCTCTTTAAATGAAGATTTCAAACTTACAGCCCACCACTTTGGGAAATCTAACTATTCGTTTTGTAAATTTACACATTTCCACACATAATGTATTCTATCGTTTGGCTGGTTTGTAGTATAGAGAGCTTTTTTTAACAGAAGTTTTAACATAATATGATTAGGAAAGAGTAAACCCCCATCTTTAGATTTCTAGCTACCTGCTGCTACCATATATTAGAAACATTTTCTTGCAAAGGGAGATATTTATCCTTTTTAGCAATGAAGATATGAATGTGCTTTTCATTATACATGTATCTTCTGTAATTTGCTTCATTACGCAATGAATGAAAAGTGCTCTATCCAAAAGGCATATCATTTTTTTATATCTATTCAGTCACCTGTTTTACAGACCTAAATTTTGCAAACTTTCTACTACAATGAGTATATGATGGATCATAATTTAGTACCGTCAGCATCACCATCACCATCATCATCCTTCCTTGGTTTTATAGTCACTGACTGGAATTTTGGACCATCAGTGATTCCAATTGTGTCTAAGAATCTAGGAATAGGATATTGTTGAATAATGTGTTATGTTGGCCAATTTTTGTAACTGAGTCATTGTGATCCTTTCTTTGGTGATTTCATTGAGATGTTTTTCAGTTTGCTTGGAAATGCTCTCAGAGTACCTATAGTACCTGCACTGCAATCACACTTGTTGTTATAGATCTCCTCCTGCTCCTCCTTCTCCTCCAATTTAAGCAAGGAGAATTAAGCCAGAATCTTTCTCATTTTTAAAAATGTATGTGGAGTTCATAATACATGGCAACATCCAAACAGTGTATCTCCATCTTCAGGCTGAAGTGGTATAGTCCATTCTAACAACTCTTCTGAATTCAGTTGTCTCTTCTGCTTCATATGTTGACCACACATTTACACACCTTCACTGAAATCTCCATTTGTCATTTTTGTTTACATTCTTGCTATTTTCATCATTACCTTTTGATACTTTACATGGATCCCTTGATGCATTTAATGTCAATTTCTGTCACTTTAAAATAGCATGATGAAATAGTTGCCTCTGTAAAGAAAAGTGAATTGCCTTTTCAAAGTACCTTCGCTTTTACATCACCCTGCAACATGAGGTATTTTCAAATGTTAAGCATCAAAATAAAACAAAAGGTGGAAAATAATAAAAGTTTTTCAGGTTATGATAATAATATGTGTGTGCGTGTATGCATAGACACACACATACAGACACACACACACAATATGCTGGTACAGCGTCTGATCAAAAGGAATTCAAATGTTAAAATAATTGATCAGCGCTCATCCCCATTCAACCTTTTGCCTTCTGTTTTATCAATACATTGGAAACATAATTTGTATCAGCTGTTGTTCCTTTAATTAAGATCTTGCCCAAATCTTTCTCATTGATTCATGCCATTAACTTATTGACTTGGCTCTACTTTTGCTGAGACAGTATTTTTCACTGAGGGGCTGTGTCTCCTGCTTCATTATAAGACTGCAACAAATATATTATTGTTTTTGGGTATTTGGGGGAAAGTGGCTACTGCTTCCTCTCCCCCTCCGCTAGAAAATGTAGAAGGCCGTTCATTGAAAAATAACTGTTGGAGATGCCCTCCAAAACATTTGATAAAACACACACACACACACACACAGCCTTACAGCCCAGCCTCTTATGGTATCAAACTGCTCATGCAATAGACCACTGCATGAATGATTTCATATTTTCACTGCTCCAAATTATGCAGTCTTGTCACAAAGGTGGAAAAAATGGTAGTGATGAACAACAATGGGTAACTCCATCCTAACAAAACACTCCTGCTGCAATTTAAGAAGAAGCACCATGGCACAAACCATTCTGGCTCTACACAAAGTTGGATGCCTGGATTCAAGGGATCCACAGAGCTAAGACAATAGGGGAGGTGTTTGGGGAAATCATCTGTGCCAAAGGACAGTCATTTTCCCATGCTACCCCTATCACAGTGCCTTGGCTAAGAGGCACTATTTGACTATGTACTCAAGACATATCAGGCTTTCTCTGGCTGGTCTTTCTGTATCATTGGAGCTGATGCAGAATCTTGGCCAATTTCAGTGCACTTAGTCCAGTATCCTGTTTCCAAAAGTGGCTAGCCACTTGCCTCTGATGCATGTAGATGGTAGGCTGCAATATGCCGGAACATGGAAGCATGATGATGATGGTGATGATGATGATGATTCTGAATGAATCCAGTGAATGAGTAGACTGTTGCATCCTGTTATTGTTGTTAAGGAATAATTAAAAATGTATTCCAGTCAGCTTTTCATTTTATAAACTTCTAAAATCAGTTTCATACATGCATGCACACATACATATCTACAAATGTATCATAAGTTGCTTTGTGATAATCAAATGGGAAATCTATTAAAGAAATAAAAAAAATTCTACTTTTTTGTGTAAAACTCTTAAGAAACTTACAAAAAATAAAAATATCCCCCAAATGCCCAAATGATTACAGTCCTCCCTCCATATTCATGGGTTTGATTTTCACAACTTTGATTATTCGTGAGGCACATGCTCCTCTCCCCCTCCCCATTTTCCTCCTCCCATTCCCTTACATTCCTCACCCAAACTTGTAAGGCTTGTGTTTAAAATGGATATTTTGTTTCCCTTTTGGGTGAACAAGGCCTCCCCGCTGCTGAGGTGTGTCCTCTCTGCCATGTGGCTGCATATTCTGCTGTGTAATGGCTGCTGATTGGACAGGTGTTCTATTTGCTCCTACCCCTCCTTTCTCAAGATGGGTGCTGGAAGTAGCTAGAACATCAGAGCTCTGTTCTTCTCCCTCTGAGGGGAAAGTACTGGTAAGCCTTTTACCTTGCCTTTTTTTCATGCCCCTTCCCCTGCACCAGAATGCCGGGTCCAGAAGTGATGGAATGGGAGGGAGAGTTCTGGAGGGGAATTGCAAGGGGAGTTTTTAGTGGTTTTTCCACTTCTGCAAGGGTTCCACACCCAGAGCTCTCTTTAATGTGGAGGGACTACTGTACACTTAAATCATAAAGCAATAGCTCTTACCTATTAAGTATTAAAATGCTTGTTGAAACAGAAAGCTTTCAGTGTGTGCCTAAAAACAGAAAGCTGGAGAGCCAGGTGATTTCCACAGGGAGGGCATAGAACTCTACATAGTTCTAAGGATCTACATAGAGACGATGTCTGCATGCTTTTTCTCCCATAACCTAGGAAGACAACATGTAGATGTGACTCCAACATTACTGTCCTGTGCCAGTGCTTGGTCTTTTAAACAACTTTGCATAATGAAGAAACTTTGGTTTGGAAAGCTAGCACTGAGATTTTTGTACATTTTTGGTTGATCTAATAAGATTATTACCACAATATGAACTTTGGAATTTGTTTTATAGTCAGCACAGCTACCCCTGAATTTCTGTGGTTTGTTTTGAACAGTAACAAATCAGGTAATGAGTTAGTTGATCCAGTACAATGAATTACTCTCCCTCATTTTTAACAGTCAATGCTAACAAATTAATTTCCTGACTTAATGTTCTAGGCTCCAGCTTTTGCCTTTTAAGAAGCCTGATCCAAATGAGAATGTTTCTTTTATCTTGTGGTGGTAACTCCTGAATAATTAAATGCACAGCTCCAGAGATATCTTGGCTCTGCTTTGCTCCTGGATGGTTAACCTGCATCTATGATCAAGCTATATCCAAGAGTGCTTTCACAAAGCCAGTGGCGGTTGGTAGTATCCTTATCAGTTGGGACAGTGAATTCACTCATAAGCCATTTCCACACTACAGTGTTATAGTGCTATTATTCCACCTTCATCCTGTGGAATTTTGGGGTTTGTAGTTTACTGAGGCCAAAAGAGCTGTCTGGCTGAGAATTCTAAGTGTCCCTTCCTAAACTGCAAACCCCAGAATTCCATAGGATGTTGAAAGTGGAATAAAGCACTATAACAATGTAGTGTGGAAATGACCATAGTTTTAGTGTGAACTTAAAGGGGGCTATCCATTGTTAAACCCTAAGTCCGTAACAGGTCCATGTTTGTTCAAAAAGGGTTACTTGAAGCATTTCAACTGCATTGGCTCTCAAACTGTTTTCAGGATCAATTCAAAGTGCTGGCCTTTAAAGCCCTAATCAATTTAAGTCTAGGATTGCTCAATTTCATATCATTCTGCCATCCTGGAGTGATCTATGGAGAGTACTCTGTTGCTAATCTCTTCTTTATTTATTTATTTAACACAGTGAGTACATGGCATGGCTGTACCTTCTCCATATCAGTGTTTGAGATCTGAAATTTCCTTCTTTGTAGGTGCATTAGGATCCTTTCACACTATCATTGCTCCATCCTGTAGCATGTTGGGATTTACCATTTAAGGAAGGGTGTTTAGAATTTTCAGCCAGGGAGCTATAGTGCCTCCGCACATTACAGAATCAAAGTTTCTATAAGATGGAACCATGGTAATTAAAGGGGAATCATAGTGCTATAATTTTGTAGAGTAACCTCTTACCCTTACTTTCAACAATCAGCAACTTTTGCTGCACTGATTTTTTTTAAAATGAAAATTGAGACTGCTTTTATTTCCTAGTTTTAATAAGCCTATTTTGATTTTGCTATCTTGCTGTTTTTATATTCTTACATTTTAAGATCTGGATGACTGCTTCATTGTTGTTTACCTATATTTTACTCTGTCACTCATTGCTTTGGGACCTCTTGGGGACCTAAAGGAACATACAAATAGTACTAACAATAAACATAGTTTAATGAAGATTTTGGCTGAAAGACTGAAAGTAAAACTGATTCCAGGTGTATAATTCATTTATACTATAGCCAAGGCTCAGATTATGGGAGGAAAAGTACTGGGTCCTTCATCAAATGATTATGCTGTAGGCTCTGATCCTCCCCCTGCATTTTAACCCACCATGTTGTAATGGGACCAGGTATAAAGACAGGCACCCACGGAGCCCACACATTGAAGATGGCCATTGGCCATACTGGCCATGGGAATGTGGGAGATGAATTCCTAAAAAATAGTTTTTCTAAGCTCTGCTTTAGTGATGACATTGTAAGACTCATATTGGTATGTCTGTAATGCTTGGTCACTAGGACTACTGTCTCTATCTGCCCCAAGTGATAAATGTGACCTATCATCATTTCTGACTTGATGCAGAACTAGCCAATTTTAAAGCATGCTTAAAAACAAACACCTAGCTTTAAGATTCACTTGCCATTTCAAATCTGTAAATGTGAATGATGAACAGCTAGGACTTCCTTATGTAATTTTGTAAGCTCATTATATCCATTCAGGAGCCAGAATGGAATGATTAGGAATGCTAACAGCCGCTGGTATTTTATTGAACATTTAAAATCACATGCAAAAGCATTCTTTCAAATACAATAGGTAATGAAAGAATTTTCTGGATCTCCAAGTTTGGGATCCCAAAACATAATAATTTTTTAAGAAAGATAAGTTCAGTTGTGGGGTTTCTGTTTCCTTTTGGTCTGGTGACACTAGCTTGATATAGTTGTTCTTAACCTTTTCTTGTTTGCTAAGCCAGTACTTCCAGGCTCTTGACACTCATTTAAAATTAGGGGTGGATGAGAATTTCATTTGTTTCCTTTTCTGATATGAAATTTCAAAACTGCAATTTTCCTCATATATTTCATAGAAAAATGAGATATTGTATTTTTTTTTTTAATCAAAGATGGGAAAAAAATTGTCTGTCTTAAAAAATCTTGGAATCTCTGTTGAATTCCCATTTTCCTGTACATCTTGATCAATGAGACTCTGAGCCTGATATGTGTCCACTTGATGAATAAAAGCTTAAAGTAGCAGTTCACTCTGGAATGAAACCTGCAGTTTCATCTGAGGACAGATAAATTTGCAGGCTCTATATTGTAAATGAGCAAATGATCCCACTGCACCCTGATACCAAGAAAAGGCAGATTTATCTCATTTTTTAAAGAAAGTGGTGGATGGCAGCAATACCATCAGGTTAGGATTTTGAGCAGAAATCCAAGACTCTATTCATCTGAATGACTAGGGCAGCCCCTGAACAGAGCAGAACTGGCTTACCACAACTGAAGTAAATGAAATAATACCCATTAGAATCTAAATAGACCATTGTCCCCATTATATCATTAAGTCCAGGGTATAAAGTTACCTAAATATCAAGCAGAACTGAAGGCCAGAGTCTCAAAACTATCAGTGCTGAAAACTTCTCGTCTTCCCTGAGCAGAGAAAAGGCATCTTTATACCAACAAAATGTGTTGTTTTAAAGATTTTATTAATAGATTTTAGGTTATTTGCAATGCAGGTTTTTTATGAGTTCTTTGGTTCTCTGCAGGCACTTACATTATTTGCCAGTTACCAAATACTTAAGAGGAATGTGATTCACAATTATTTAAAGAAATAAATAGGAGGACAATTACAAAACCTACTGGGTGCTTGCTTGGTTGTTTATTTTCTTGCTTGCTCTAAGGCCAAAGATAGACTGTGTTTTCCATCATGCATTGTTCTACATTTCAAGATCACTTATAGTCCATTGAGAGGAAAGAACCTACTATTCAGAAGCTCTGGGCTTAAATTTGGTGTGAAGAATGGTTGATATGATGAGTCCTGTGTGAACCAGACTTGGAGAGATTGGAGGCCAGCGGCAGGGCCAGTAGCTACAAACCCACCCATCCCTACAACACTTGTATGTATAATAAACCTCTGCAGAGGGCTTTTCTCACACTGTTATAGAAATGGTGTTCTGTAGCAGATGATAACTTGTCAAGGACCCTTATCAAGCACTCTGTAAACCTGAAAAACTCTCTTTTGAGGTCATCTTCAAAACCTGAGTTTCCTACACATGGAAAAAGAAACAGTAAGGCCAAGGAACTTTGCTTTTTCTCTCTTTTTAACCAACATAATTTCCCCAGACATTCCATCTTCTGTGACTGTCCCACCCTCCAGATGCATCAAAAGACACATCAATTTCATCATAGTTTGCAACTAAGAAACAGAATTTTTCCCCTTTAACTCAGAATGAGTCTTTAACAGAAGGGCAAGACTCAGAACATGCACATTCCTGCAGCAGTATTTAAGACAGTCCTGGTGATCTCCTTTCTGGCCTAGATCCTGCTATTGACCCTTAGTCTTGCTCCTGTCTCCCTGTGTGCTGTCCAAGGTGCTGAAGAGATGGGGTATCTAGTAATGCATTCTCCTTGTTACTATTTGCCTATTGTTATGTGCAGGTCAGCCCTGCTTGAGATTAACATTGAAAATAACTGGTTTACAAAATGACTGCATATGTGTGCATGTAACTTCAAGACCTTGTTAACCTATGGTGACCCCGTGAATTTAATATGGTTTTCTAAGGCAAGAAATACTCAGAGGCTGTTTTGCTGGTTCCTTCTTCTGAAGTTGTTACTTAAAATCACTCCCCCCCCAAAAAAATAAGAGGGCATAATTATTTACATTGCAGTTTAACTTAATGAGGGAGAAGGGATAATTCCATTTCTTCTGCAGTGTGACTGTAACTGTTGTACTTACATAGGTGATGGAGGAGTAGCAGATATTTCAAGTGCTGGCTCATACTGTATTGCTGCCTTATGTTCTGATGTAGGTGTTGAGGTGAGCATGAGCTGAATGAAAGGAGGGGGGGAGTTGGTACCATAGGCCAATGGCTTCAGAAGTTGGTTTTTTTTTTTTAGGAACTAAAAATATGTCTTAAAAATTGAAACCGCAATTAACAATTTGGGGGTTAAAGACATATGTAGTACTAATTACTTTTTAAAGTAAGTTCCCAAGCTTTGCTTGTAATGGCAGAGTAGAGATAAGCACATCAACCATATTTCTTCAGCCATGAGACCAGAGCCTTTCTTGGTAAGATCACAAAGCCCACAGGTTTAAGGCAGGAGCAGGGGCACATGATTGCCACAAGCTGCAGTAGATGGTAGAATGAGGAGAACAGCTAAAGTAAGACTAGTAAGAAAACCAGCTGGTTCTGTGTTACCTGAACTAGAAACCTGGGGTAAGCGAAAGGAACAAGGCACATATAAAGTTAAACTCTCTTCCCACTGAAATTTGTGAGGCTGAGCAACCAGTGTCACCAGATGCCTAACAGGTATGTAACTCCTGTGCTTGGAAAAGTTGCTTTCCAGTGGCTGGGCAAACTCTGGGAGCTATTCCAAGCTCTTCCCAACTCACTGTCCTCTAAAAATGCAATGTTGGCCAAATTTATCTTTTGTTTCTCAGAAATGTGGCTGGTCTTGTGCATCAAGAGCTCCATTAAGGCATCATTCTCTTTCTCTCTGATTTAGCATGACTGTCAACTTTGCTCCCATTTACACTGCTTTGGAAAGTCAGGCTGGCCTACCATATAAATTTGGGGAAAGGATGTTTCTGACCTTCCTAGAAATGGCATTAATCTCAGAGAAGCCTGGGAGCTTTTTTCAGCCCTGACAAAGGGGCATGAAAATATGCAAAGAGGGGGTGGAAATGGGTTAACTGTCTGGAAAGGGAACTGTGACCAATTGGACAAAATCAAGCATGGAAGTTAAAGCTGACCTTGGGTGGCTTTAAATAACACAATTCTCATTTGTACAGGATGCAGCTTTTCACCAGTAATGTTAGTTCCCTTGAGAGGTCCCATTGCAGACATATTTAATTGCATGAATATTCATACGTATATTCTAATTTCCAGTTATGAACATCAAATAAAAATAGGCCTGAGAAGGAACTGAAGCTCTGTTTGCTTTTAAAATATTTTCAGCATGAAAATATATAGCCAGGCTGCCAGGAGTGAAATGGATTTCTGCATGTATTCCAAGTTCAGTAAAATTTTTCAATTTTGCCATGAAAATTGTGATTAAGTATTTTTGAACGAAACAATTAATATGGAATAAGAAATTTTAGCTTCAGAATTAACTTTTAAGTGATTTAAATTTGAGGTGCATCTCTTGATTATTTTGATAGACTATAGATATGAAATTCAAAGTTGGCATAAACTGTCAACTATGATTGTATCAACTTTTAAATAGCAGCATGTGTCACATTGCATCTTGGAGTATGGCCAATGCATGTATATACACAGACATTAAGTTTCTTCATGAACATTTTATTACATTGTGGCTTAAATTCAGTCATTAGACCAAACCAGAATAGATTCACTGAATCAGCAGAACTTAAGAGTTCCCATTGATTTAGTAGATCTACTCTAATTGGAACTAACAACTGGATTCCTTCCTCCCTCCCTCCCTCCCTCCCTCCCTCCCTCCCAATCTCTCTCTCTCTCTCTCTCTCACACACACACACACACATACACACACACACAAAGAGGTATACTTCAATTAATAAAGTGGATATGCCCATGGGTATTACTTCTAGGTACCTGAGACAGAAAGAACATGGAAAAATTGGGATTTCTGTTCAGCAGAGAGAAGTCCTGTTCAGCATGTTTTAACAAACTTTTTATCCAAAATTAACAATACACACACGTTAAAAGAAAGAATCAGGTGAGGTAAACCTTGCATAAGTAAACCAAAAAACTTTGAACTTTCTAGAGGTTGCCTGAAAGCTTCTTCCAAAATATATTCAGGGATTGTTTTCCTTTCACCAGCCTCTGCTTTTCTTATGATTTCTGTTTTGGTGGCCAAACTTAACTTTTAACATCCTGGGGGGAGCTTCTGAGACAGGTTTATCTGTTTCTTCCTTTTCTCTCTGTTCACATGTGTTCAATAATGGATTCTGGAGTTAGCTGCTGTTTACTTTGCCTGGTGTATGCAGGCACAGTCTGCTACAGTAGGATCCCATTCCCATTCTTTTCCAGTTTAGAATTCCAGGACAACTTGTTAACAATGCATGCTAATTTACTGTAGTTCTAGCAAAACACAGACCAGCTAGTTCATCTTTTAAGCTGGGGGCCATACAAACTCAGAAGCCGCCTGCCTTGTTTATAATCTTTGTTGGGTGGGGGATAAAAAAAGTACAAATGGCTTCTGTATGTTGAGCTCCCCAAAAGGATCCAAGAAGTGAGGCTGCACACATCACCCTTTTTAAAAGGACCTAAATTAGTGCCGATCACCTGCTCAGGAGAAGAAGCACAGCACTGGATTCAAACTCCTTTGCTCTCTACCTCCTATGAAATGGGAATGCAGTTCTCTTAAAGGGTCAACACATATTGAATACACAGCTGTTCCATGCCTTGCTTTCTTGGATCAAAGCCAAACTATATCAGAGGGCTGAATTCTCCCTTATCAAGGAATGACACAATTTGCATTGACCGCTCTACGGAGTTTGTTCCTTGCTCTCCTCTCACTGAACTTAGTTTGTCATATTTCCTTATACTATCCAGCTCGCAGACACCATTCAGATGCTTTAAGATAGCGGAAACATTTAACAGAGATTTCCTTTATCTAGTAATATGGCAGATACTACATGGGGCAAAGACGATGTGATTGAATAGCAAAAGAAATGTTACCTTTTGATCCAAGCTCTGATGTTTGTAAAGGCCTCTTGAAATCCTTCTACTGACTGGATACCACCCTTGTGAGGTCTGAATTGCTAACTGCTAACCCCATCTCCTTTAGACTTTAAATGTCTAAAAAGAGATCTTAGCAGGTTGAGTGGTAGGGGAGATGGAATAGATATAATAATATCTCTATCTCTATATATTTAAAATAAGTAAATGTTGAGAGGGATAAGCATGGGCCAAGGAGAGGGAGAGGGAGGCGGTGGATGACTTAAATCTCCATAGGCCCGAGAATCCAGCCTGTTCCACTCAGATTGTAGCCCTGCCTTTTTTTAAAAAAAGGGAAAAAAATCCAATACAAGTTAATCTGATCATCTGCTCTCTAGTTTCCATGCTGTGTTTTCTTCAGAGTTCCTACTCCTGGTTTGAGCCTGTGACAGTGTGATAAGACACAAGAAATTTAGTCATCATTGCTGCTGTAAAGAAGCTCAGAGAAGGGATTATGATATTCCATAACCTTTACATTAGACACGGACAGGGGCAGCTAGTGCCACGATGACAGACCTGAACGCCACTGTTATGCCCCCCCACTTTCAATCCTTCTTGCATTTTTTATTTATTTTATTTTATTTCCACTTTTTCTCTTCGCTTCTCTATTGAAAGCCTTAAAAGATTAGCCTAGAAATAGTTCATTGTCACAATCGCCACCCTCCATCTCATTGTGAGGGACTCATAAGCTGTGCAGCTATGAAGACTGTTCCGTGTCTAACCAACACACTCTCCAGATAACTCTCAAGAAACTTATCAGAAACATTCATCCACTATTCAGGCCTTATTAGAAAATTCAAGCAGTGTAAGCTGAACGAATCAACACGGGATGTCGAGAAGATGCTACAGGGAGGCTCGATTTGTGGTGGGGATGGGAATACGTGTTGGGGGAAAGGCCGAACAAAGGCTCAGATGCTTTTTCTGTTTTCCTCATGTGGTAAAGTATTGACTGGAGAGCACTGCCTTTCACTTCTGGGCATTAAGTGAGGGCTTTAATACCAGCCTTGAACTAATTCTCATAAAATATGGGAATTCACAGGACAATGTGGAAGAGTATTATATTGACATGGTCTCTGGTTCCAAAGAGGCCACTCCTGAATTTTAAAGCTGTAAGGAATGCCACCCTTGTTGAAAATGACTTCACTCAGCTCCTAAAATGGCAACTGTAATTGAGAGGAGGGCACAACTGAAAATTGCTTTTCTGTTGTTCAAGACCATGCATCTTAAAGAAATCCTAATGCTGATTTGGACAGTTTTCCTACAAATTATACTTGGCATTCACCTTTCAATGTGAATATATAGACAACAGCTCTCACCTTTGGTAACACTAAGCAGGGAACAGTACAGCAAGGGAAAGAACAGCAAGAGTCTGCAGGCGTACCCAGATGTCCGATTCAACATGAGTATAGTCTGTGTACCTGTGCAGTGTGTTTTCTGTTCTGTAGGTTGCTGAACCTTTTTGAATGCAATAGAATGTATAGTGCATGTGTTCATAGTGTGAACAGGAGGGCTTGCTGATAAGGTTGTGCTCTTGAAAAGTTTTTTGTTCTATTTAAACCATTACCACTGAAATCCTGTATCACCATCTACATTGTATAACCTTATGTCTACTTAGCTATGTAGCAGAGATGCTAAGAAACCCTGCTACTGAATTGCAAAGATGCATAGCAGAACATGGCATGATTGCCCAATGTGCATTGGTGTCTGGTGCACATCAGTATTGATGTGATGTGCATGCCAATTGATGCAATCCACATATCTTTGTGCATTGGTCCCATTGTGCATTGGTCCCATCCTGACAGCATCAGTCTGTACGAGCAACAGTCACTGTGCCAGCTCTTCTATGTAGTAACATTAAGAGTGGCCCTCCACTCGATACAGATGCTACCCAACTGCCCAGTTCTAATTCCCACTGATATAAATCATTTAACAAAGACATTACTCCCCAGCAGGATTTCAACTAGTCAAAGTGAGTAGTTCAATTGTGTAGCATTTTTAAAACTCAACCCACCAAACCACTATTATGACATTTTAAAAATAAAATGAAAATGCTAATCAATTCAAAAATACTTGCTGAAAAGACTTTAATAAGAAGAGGATGAGGGAAGAAGAAAGTAAGATGTACAATTCAGATGACTATATAAGTATCAAAGGAGAACAACAGTTACAGCAGAAAGAGGGGATCAAGTGATATTCAATGGGTGCGACATTCTTATAGGGTCTCAGACCTGTCTGCCATTGTACGTCTCTAGGCTTGAATACAGCTGTAGGCCTTATCTTACCTCTCTCTGGCCCCACAGCTCTCAGAGAGTATTAGTTGTAGTTCTGGGGGTATTAGCTGCAGTTCTGTCCTCGATTTTCTACTCTCGTTGACGTTTTTCATTCTCTCATCCTCTCTGTGGTTTTCTCAATCCCTTTCCTTTCAAATCTTCCTCTCAGAAATCACATGCACAGATGTCCTGCTCAGGATTCTCTGTGGCAATTTCCTAAGAACAAAAAAGGGTGGGTTTCCATATAGCCTCTAAGGGGCTACACTTTACATGCTCACATAAAGTGGAGAGGTAGAGCTTAACGCTTGGGAGACCAGAAGCAAATTATGGTACCAGCACCTCCACAGTCCCTCCACTTTTGCTGAAGGATGAAGGCAGCTGGACTGTCAGAGATTCCCAAGGGATCAGAGAAATGTCATCTGTTGCTGCTGGAATGGAGGAGGGAGGTCTTCAAGGGGTGAGGGGAATGACATTTGTGCTAGGGAGGAAGGGACGCATCAAGAGATGCCATAGAGGCAGAGCCAGGAGCATGTAAGACATAGAGATGGCAGAAACATGGCTAGGCAGGAATTGAGGGTGGGGCAGGTCACATCAGATATGTATCACCAGGCTTGTATCATCCCAACCAGGTCAGCATAGCCATGACACTGCTAAAATGAACATGTGTTCATCAATTCACACAAATATACATGTGTTCATCCTCTACACTTGATCTATTTCCAAGATTTAAGAAGATTTCTGTACCTACATAAAAATCAGGAATGAACACAGGAACAAAGATTTTCACAAACATCTGAAAATACAGTGTGAGTACACACAGTGTGTCCACATATAAAGTGTAATTTGTAAGTATCCCCTAAGGGTTTAGGAAGAAACGAAGCAGTAGTCAAAAGAACACACTGTTTATACAAACAATATCCCCCCCCCCAAAAAAAAAAGAAAGAAAGAAAAAAAAGAGCATTGAAGTATGAATAATCATTGGGTAAAAAAAATGCAATTTTTTTTTGTAGTCTTGCCCAGCAAGAAGGAAGCTTTTGAAAATATTTTTGCATGCAAAAATAAAAGACATGAAGATTTACAGTCCCACTGTCCACATGATTGAGAAACCCAAATTCTACCACTATATCACACTGGAACTAACTCCCCTGCCTGATTTCATGTTTCCCCATAGGTCACTAATATGCATGTGCATGTGCACATGCACACACATGCATGCACACATGTCTTCTGTTGAGTGGAAAATAACTGAGCTTTCAGTGCATGTATACAGAAAATAGCACATTATTAAATTTAAAAATTAACCATTGGAAGAAGTCATGTCAAAATGTCTGTGGATTGCATTATGTAGCTTAATTTGTCTATATATCCTTATGTACTTTTCTGCTTTTTATTGCATTCTTTTAGGTGCTACACTCATTTGCTAAGGCAATGCACAGAGAAACATTTTTTTAAAAAAAAGAAGAAGGAGGAAGGAAACCTTACCATTTCTCTTGTTAGTTTACACACTTCACATATGGCATATCCAGTTTGTTTTCCTGCATCACAGGGAAATTTCTTACAGAGCAAAATATTCTAAAAAATCTTTGATATCACTTGCTGTAATTTGGTGAATCCTTTAAACTAATCAAATTGAGGACTTATTCTGTCAAAGGTCAAGGTCGGGGTCCATTTTCTGTTTTTCTTAGCAATAGAGGAAACATTAAAAAGCTCTCAAACTTTTGAGGCATCACCAGAGGGATTTCAAGAGGCGATTGAGGCTAGAACAAAAGCAAACCCTTTTGCTTCTGGGTATCAGGAAGGACTTTAATGGTATCATGACATTGATCTGTAAATTCAAGGTCACAGTCATGTCAATGTTAATGAATTCCAAGTAGATATATGATTGCATAGCCTATTAGTACACTGTAGACAGAGAACAGTACATAAAATAAATGGTTTTTCAAAACATTATTTATTGCAAGGCATATGAAAAGCTTGTGTTAACTGAGTGTACTAAGTTCAGGCATGTAATTGTTAATTTCATGCAATGTGCATTCACAAGAACAAACAACGGATTTCTGTTTCCAGTTTAAAATTCTTGACAGCAAGCATTGTGCTTACAAACTTCTATAATCTAGGATTCAAATTCTTGGAAGTCAACATCCTGCATTTTGGAAGATGTAGATGTTTAGTTGTCCAGGCTTAGTAAAATATTGATAAGGATGCAATTTGAAATGATTTTCTGTCTTTGTTGGTTTTCTCAGTCTGGGGTCAGTTCATATTTCCCTGTGATTTGCACACATTCAAAGTCAGATGAAATTAGGCCAGAGCTGTCTCAGTGAAGCTTGCAGTGATGGCGATGTCTTCAGTTACAAGAATTTCCTGTTACAAATGCTCCTTTTCTCTGTCCAGTATTAATATTGCATTAAGGTTAGTAGGGGAGACAACACTGCGGATAGTTATAATGTTGTGAGTGGTCTTGTTCCCAATTCATTAGAATTAACCAACTTGTTTTTAATTAATTCTTTATACTCCGTGCTCCCCGATTTCTTATCTGGAATGATGAATCAGATGAAGGTTTGGTCACTTCAGTTAGAAACCAACTTCATCTTAGAGACAATCAAACTTTAACAAATTTGTTGCAAGCTTAATATTTCTTTCCAAAACCAAACGGTCAGCTCCTGTTCTGGGGGGGGGGGGAGGGTTCTTCAGCTGAGGGCTAAAACGTTTGGGGAGATTTCCCCCATATTCTCTGGAGGTCACAAGGGGCTTTTTAATTTTTTAAAAAAATATTTAAATAATAATTAAAAAAAATTCTTTTGTTTGATACTCCAAAGCCTTGAAGGAACATTATGCAGCTACCTATTTGGGCACACAGTGTTTGCCCTATCTGAATGATGCCGAGAAGACTGAACTCCCTTCAAATATCCACAGTACAGTCACTTAGGGATGGGGGGGTGTGGGGGCAGTTCACCCCAGGCGACAATGTTTTTGGGGTGTCCTGGTACATAGCCACACCCCTGCACACCCTGGCCACGCCCCCATGCACAGTGACCATGCCCCTCACACTGTCTTCCCACTCCCTCACACCCCCTCCCCACACTCCAAGCTCTGCCACTGCCACAGTTATGAGGTACTTTTACAGCCCCCTGAGGAAAGAGGTGTGTCCACTCAGTGCCTTGGGGCTCTCCCACAGTTGGAGGGGAGATGGTTCTATAACTATGTGCCTAAGACTGTGGCCTTCTGGGTTCATAATATATTAAGCACAAATTTGTGTCATGGTTAGAGAAGTGTGTCACTTAGTGACTCAAATATGTACTATAGGCTTCTCAGAATAAGAAAGAGAGAAAATTAAATTAGTTGAAATTCATAAATATGAACACTCATTAAAAATTATGCATTAAAAGCCAGATAATTGTCAGATATGCAGACACCCCTAGAAAGCCAGTGTGGTTCGACTATGACTCTGGAATCCAAGGTCTGAATTTTGGCTGAGCCACGGAAACCCACTGAATGATCTTGGGCAAGTCACACCCTTTCAGTCTCAGAGGAAGGCAAAGGAAAATCTCTGAGCAAATCTTGCCAAGAAAACCCAGTGATAGGCTTGCCTTAGGGTCCCTGTAAGTCAGAAATGACTTGAAGGGACATAACAATGAGCACATCCCTAGGATCTGCTTACTATGCATGCCAGGTTCCAGGCATCTAGGTTTCATTATCTTAGAGCTCTGAGCCTCATAGATAGACATTTTTCTTTAGTATTAAAAGTAGGAGTGCTGAACACCAAGGAGATAACTGCATAAGCAGAACGCGGTCTACTCACTCTAGTTTCTATGATGCACACACATCCCTCAAGTCTGCCTTGCTACCAGGATGAAATGAATATCCACTGTTATTCATCTCCTAGCTGCACAGTCAGGTTATCTGATTGGGAAAGATAACAAATAGGGGAAAAAATGTGCCATTTTCATCTGCTATTTGCACACTCCAAAGTTTTTCGGGAAATTATTCTAAAGAGGGGGAAAAATTCCTCCAAAAATGGTGTTTTTGCACAAAAACATGATGTTTCACAAAAAGCTACATGTTTTCTAGAAAGATTTTTTGCAAGATAATGTGGAGAAGGGTTTGTGTATGAAGAATAAAATTTTGCGCAAGAAAACACACCAAACTGTTTCAAGGAAGGGGGTTATGTCAGTTTAGCACAAAAACATTTTTTTGCATTAATAACGATGAAAACACACTTTTTGTGTGTATGCACAAAGCACCATAATCCTGATGCAAATAACCTCCCATACGTGTGTTTCTGCAAAGAATAGTTTCCCAAAATACTTCAGGATGTGGAAACACCAAGTAAAACTGCAAAAAAAATTGTTTTCTCTTACAGTGGGGAAAAAAACTAAAGAAATTATTTGTCATTGTATGGCATGTCATCCATTACCACATCACAGATCAAAGATTTACATCCCCATTTGCCACAGTGCTCATAGACCCAGTTGATTCCCCAGCCTTCAGAAGTAGCTTTTCAAAACACCATTACGTGACATGTCTGGGTTTTTTGGGGTGTGTGTGTGTGTGTGTGCAATGGCTGGGAATGGATGGTGGCATAATGTAGACACATGTATTGCAAATTTAGTTTTCTTAGCTTAAAGATCCAATGAAACAGCTTCTCAAGGGCAAACAGAGCACTTGAAAACCTGGGCATGAGGAAGTTACTGCATAAGACATCATAATTACAAATGGAACACCCAAGAATGAGAAGCTAGTAAATCAAAATGAAACAACTATGATGTCTCCTTAACAATAAGTGGCAGTTGATAAGAAGCTACCAGTTTCTCTAAACACTGGGGGGAAACTGAGTGTTGGAAAATGAGTTTAAAAAGTTATCTGTTTAAACTGAGAGCTAAGGCATCAAAGTAATAAATGAAGAAGGCTGAATAGATTGATTTTTCATGTAATAACCAATAGGAATGTATTTTTTCACATATGTGATTAATTGCTGTGATTCATTTCAGAACAAATCCTGCTATAAGAGAAATACTGAACTTAAAATCTTGGAGTTGAAACCAGCATTCTACTACACTGTTCAGATTTGCACTCTATTGGGTAAAACTGAAGGCAAGATGATGACTACAGACTTGAGATTATGATTGAAATGAGTTACAAAATCTCTAAAGCAACAGTGGAGAATCAGAAATAGAGACCTAAATGGCAAGGTGAACTATAAGATGAATTATAATAAAGACAATGAATAAAACAATAGTTAAAATTAATTGACAAAGAAATTAATAATGAGAATGAATGGAAACAAATTTCATTAGACTGCATAGTTTTGATGACAGTAGAGAATCTACGCCTCCTGAAACTTGTTGCAAGAACATCTGCACCTTACCTCAAGTATCTGAAAATTTGTGAGGCATATGGGGCATTTCTGAGAAATAATGTAGATGCACAACAATGTTCATATTTCAAACTGTGAAAATGAAAATTGCATAAATAAAGCACATGTGTATATATGCCTTATTTAGTCTTAAAAGGTTACATAAATTAGGTACATGGAATGAATAAGCACATACAGCAAGAAATAGGGAAAATGTATAAAAATGTGAACACATTTCAGTCTGGGAAGAAAATATAAGTCTCACAACCTAGGACGGAACAAGGATAAGAAAAACATGCAGGTGGGATTCTGAGAAAGTCAACAAGATCAAAACTGAGAGTTTTCATATCCCCAAGGATATATATCTGTATCCATACTTACATTTTCCAGTCCTAAATTGCATCCTCTAAATGCATCATCCAGTCCATCTGATTTATAACCATTCTACATTTTCTGGCTTTTCTGAATCAAAGTTTTTATCATTAAGCTCAAGAGAAATTCCTAGCTATCAATCCACTGTGGTGGATCAGCAGATCCAAAGATCCCTCCATCTTCAGGAAAGCAAGAGAAAGGAAGGAAGGAAGGAAGGAAGGAAGGAAGGAAGGAAGGAAGGAAGGAAGGAAGGAAGGAAGGAAGGAAGGAAGGTGCCCACAACCTGATGAACAGGATTAGAATGATACGCATGGATGATTAGGCTATCCACAGCTAAATTTAAGATATCATTTCCAGTTTCACAGAAGCGTGCTTCTAAATACCAGTTGCTGTTGAATTTGAGTAGTACAGTCCTTCTACATTCACATCTTGCTTGTGAGCTGGCTTTCTATGGGCATCTGGCTGACTACTATGTGGATAGAATCTTCAACCACATAAGACTATTCTGGAAAGAATGGAATGGAAAGAATATTCAAGAATATTAAAAACAGTTTTAAAAATTTCCCAGTGTCTAGAAACACTGAAAAGAATCTAGGAGTGACAAGAATTTTCAGAGATAAGCACTTATTCTGTACAGCATCCCCATGTGGCTGCATTGAACAGAAAACTGCTTTTTCTGTGTAGGAAATAGAATTTTCTTCACAGAAAACAATATTCCTGTGCAGCAATACTATTTTCTGTGTAGAAAAAGCTATATCCTACACAGAAAAACACTGTTTTCTATGGAAATCAACTATAGGTGAATTTTGTTCAGAATAAGTCCTGAAATGTGAATAGGCTTCAAAAATGGTGTGGTTTTGTGAAGATTCTCTTGCAAATAACATTGATACATTATTTGTTGTCTGCTTCAAGAAGAAAACTAGTGAAGAATGACAACACTGGAAGGAAGGAAGGAAGGAAGGAAGGAAGGAAGGAAGGAAGGAAGGAAGGAAGGAAGGAAGGAAGGAAGGAAGGGGAAGAACAGTAGATTATTAGAAACCAACCAGGTTATAGCTTACTTCTTCTGTAAATATGAGAAAAAAGAAAAGAAAAAGAACTTGAGAGCCAAAAGAGTAGAGACCTTCTTAGTGATTAGGGATGGGAGCAGACCTATCACATGTTTAGAAGTGATATCAGATGTGGATAATAAAACTTGTCCACCCTTCATTTCCAAGGGGGCAGGAGTCCCAGAAATGTATGATACACTTGCAGTCACACAAATCGTACAAATTGATTTAGACTTGCCAGATCTGAGGTTCTCATGGGACAATCCCTGGTGATATTTTTATTATTTACTGTTGTATCCCACTTTCTTTCAGTGAGTTCAAGATGGCATACGTAGCTCTCTTTTTCTCAAATGTATTATCATAACAACCCTGTAAGATATGTCAGACTGACAGTGAATGACAGGCCTAAAGGCACCCAGAAGGTTTTACAGTTCAGTGGAGACTTGAACTTGGATCTCCCAATTCCCAATAAAACACTGTAATCATTGCACCACAGGTTCAAAAACCTTTCTCCTTCTCTTTGATGGAAAAATACAAGATTTCAGTTTGTTTGCAGGATAACCTCTGGACAAGACCATGTGAGGGAGAACCACTCCCCAACACATACACCATTTGGGTTACATTAAGAATGCCCAAGTCTGTATCAAACATTGACCATTTTCACAATACACTGTTACAGTGCTATTATTCCATTTTTAACACTTTGTGGAATTCTGGGCTTTGTAGTTTCCTGAGGCCAAAGAGCTCTCTGGCTGATAATTCTAAATGCCCCTCCCTAAACTGCAAACCCCAGGATTCCGTAGGATGTTGAACATGGAATAATAGCACTATAACAGTGTAGTGATGAGTAGATGAGCAGTGTTATTGCCACTGGTGTTCCCACTGCATTATAGCGTCAGTGATGAATCCTTTTCCCTGCCTTTTCTTCACTCCACAGCTTGTGATTGGTTGTTGGATTTTTTTTAAGCCATACTAGCGCAGCAACTTTGCAATGTCATGACCCACCTGCACGCTATTGCGTTTTTCAGCTATACTGCTAAAAAAAGTATTAAAAATAATAATAAAAAAAAACCCAGAGGAGAAATTCAAATAAACATGGAGAGATGATAGATTTTGAACTTGCCATGCCATGGGAGTTACTGAGGGAGGGACAGCCTGGGAAAGCCCACCCCATTCCCACTCCTGGATCGGCTACAGTAGGAAGTGCTATCAAGCACTGTTGAGAAACCACACACACACAACTGATGGGACTGCAGCAGGAAAGGAGGCCATTACTGGATTTTTTCTAGTATTGAAATGGTGGATTTCCAATGCATGGGAATACAAAAGCAGCTGAATAGCAACAATGTCAAGTGATAGCATGAGTCCTGGACTGGGAACAATGTGTTGTTTTGGTGGTATGACAACTTTGTGTGGTAGGGACCCAAGATAAGTCACTTTTGAGCCCATGAAACTTCCCCCTCCTACTTCTTCATCCAACACATATACACAAAACAGATTAGTCTATTCTTGGGTCTAAATTAGTCATTTCCCCCCCACCTTCTGTCTCTTTCACTCCTTCCCTTCATTTTTATATTTTTTAGCCTGTTACTGTGACAGTGGTAGCTCTGTCCAGTCAGGAAACGTACGCAAGTGGGGAAGATAGCATGCAAAGAATTAATGGCAGTAGAGGGCTGGAGGTGGAAGGATTTAACTGGATTTCATCCATGCCAGCACGAACCACTGAGAAGGAAAAAGAAAAGGCCCCAGAAGAATTCTTCAGCATTAGCTGCTTTGCCGCTAGCTCAGGATAGAACGGAAGGAAGGGGAGCTGAGGAACAATGGAGAAGAAGAGAGAAGAGCAAGTTCAGCCCATACTTCTTGCTGAACTTTGTGCACCTCTAGTTTCAAAGGGGAGTGGATGTACGGGAGGGGGGTGGAGAAAGAGATGACAAGACCTCTTTGTGAGCTGCCCAGACCACTTGCTGAGTTGTGCATGCTGCCAGCTCCAAAAAAGATGTTAGGAAGATTGGTGATGACCACCCACCAGCCGGGCTTTTCGGCAACCTGGCTTGCAAGTTGTAGCAAGCACAATTTAAAGGAATCATCTGGGTTTATAAGAATTTAAAGGGATGCCCCAAGTTTAAGAGAATCTGCTCTCACTTTGTGGTGCTGATGCATTCTGGGAAATCAGCTTGATGTGGATAACCTATTTAAAGGTCATTTCAGAGCTAGAAAGGGGCAGGACTTTGCTTGTATTGAATGGAGGTGAAGCCTGGTATCTAGCATCTGCCTTGTTGTCTTTATCACTCATATAGGTAACTAGGAAGCATCTATACATTTCCATAATAGTGGTTTTATGCCTGATAGTTACTTGCTTTGTTTCTCATTCCTATTTTATGATAACATGTCTAAGCCCCATCAGTATTCAAGTTTGCACTCTAAAATGAAACTATAAATTTCAATTTAGAAGAAATAAGCCCTTATTCGGGCTCATAAGTTTTAAATAACACATTACCATGGGCTACATTAAGTTTGCATTTCTAATGTTATTTTATGCATTTGACAATAGATGTTCCACTCTGCACCAGAGTAGGGAGCAAATGCATGTGAAATGTAAGACTGCTTAAAATGTAGGAATTTATTAGAGCTGTCAGTCAGCAATGACAAGAGAACTAAATTATTTCTGCAGATTTTTTGAGTGGTTTTTTTTTTCAGCTTCGCCTATCTACTTTCTCTGAGATTTCAGAGATGTGCATAAATTGGTGTGTCTTAAAGATTTATTCTCATTTCTAGGAAATTCTATCTTTAAAAAAAAAACGGATAAATAGATAATTTTAAGAAGACAACGTTAAGGTGATTATTGTTGATATTATCTGTTTCCATAGACCATTTTCCCCTTGGAGCATGGGAATGGAGAACAGTCTCATCTACGGGTGTAATTCTTCACTAATTTTGTTCACAAAGGAGTCAATAAGTAATTTTTGCAATTTTTCTCCCTCTATAAGAAAGTCTTCAAAAACTATATAGTTTTTGAAGATTGTTTGTCGTTTAGGCTTTATTCTGCACAAAATTTGCTCTTTTTTGCAAATATCTTCAGCCCAGAAAATTGAGGGGGGTGTTAATGCATAAAACAATATTTTTGTACATAATTATTATGTCCAATCCAGTTTCCTGCACAGAAAATAAATCTGGAAATTTTGCACAGAATAAGTCCCAAACCATGAAGAGTTTTGAACTGGTCAGGCTTTTCTGATACTCAAAAACCACATTTGTCAATTATTTTCTTTTTTCAAATATTTTCAAATATTCTTTCTATCTCTAGTCTCATTAGAGATGACTAAGCTACAATTTGTGTTCTACATACTGGTAGTGTGTAAAGTCAGAGCAGAGTTAGTATTGTCACTGAAATGTGTATACTATAAACTTTCAAGATCTGTCCAGTGAAGAGATGAGATGCTGGGCAAGGGAGCAATCAAATATTGTCTAAGCTGGTCTTCGGATCATTTTATATTTTACTGCAATCAATAACCCACAAAGTCAAGGAAGTCCTCATGTTAATACAAGCCTACATCCCTTATTGCATCACTGTGTCATACAGTAACAATGGAAAGAATGAGTACTTTCCTCTCTAATCTTGTAGGGTTCTGGATCATGTATGCAACATCCAGAACACATTCAGAAGCAGTTCTCATTGTCACTGCCATACAGCTGCCTTGAGACAGCTTCAGTTCTCTCATTAACAATTAAACCACGTAACTCAAATATCTCTACTACCTGTGTGTTACAACTTTAAGAGCGCCTTGTTACCATTCAGATTAATTAAATATTTATATCTGGGGTGTGCACTCTGTCACCACTGAAAAAGTAGCTTCTCTGCTGAACAAATTAGGCCTTCATGGAGAGCTATGGTAAAACAATGGCAGCAATTGTGAGGAGGTGTGGCAGATTTGCTGCTCCCTGCACTCTGGCACCTGAAGCAACTACTTCACCAAGACTATTTCCACACTAGACTGTTATAGGGCTATGATTCCACTTTCAACATCCTATGGAATCCTGGGGTTTTCCGTTTAGTGAGGGGCTGGCCAGCCCCTCTCTAAATTGCGAACCCCAGGATTCCATAGTATGTTGAAAGTGGAATCATAGCACTATAACAGTCTAGTGCAGAAATGGCCCAAGCCTCCTTAAAGTGTTGCTCCTGGTCCCCATAACATGTCAAGTGTTTAGCGGAAAGTCAGAAGATGGTCAGTGCTCATGGTGCACACGAGTGTGTTATTCTGCACATCCTTAAGCTGGCATTTTTTGAGGTATATAAACTAAATCCAAGTAATAATTTTGTCTTCTTTAGGGAAAAAAAAGTTTAAATATTTATATTCATGGCAAAGAAGCTTCCCTGATACAAACGTTGGTAAAAATTATTTTTAAAATAGTAAGAGCTCATAAACATATATATGTTTATATATCTAACATATAAAAACATATTTTTATATGTTAGATATTCTTAGTCGTTAATATTAACTCAATTTTTCTTCTTTAATGTAAATTTCAATTAAAATCCACCGGAGAGAAAAATTCATCAAACTGGGGGTGACAGATTCCCAAATCTGGGAAAATATGATATTCATATTATCTGAAGTTGAAACTTCTCTCATGTGATCTGGTGAATATAATAACTAGAATATTCTAGAACTTAGAGATATTAGCCTCTTTCAAAATTCAGTTCTGAAGTTTTGGAAACGTTACCATTATCTACAACTAAATTATAAATGTTTGTGTTTCAAATTTTCTAAAGTGTGTGTGTGTGTGTGTGTGTGTGTGTGTGGAGAGCAATAACTTTAAATTACAATGGGCCCTCAGTATCCACTAGGATTCCAGGACACACATACCCTGATACCAAAATTCATGGATTCTTAAGTCCCATTATATACGATGGTGTAGTAAAATGGTATCCCTTATATAAAATAGGTAAATCAAATTTGTGTTTTGGATTTTTGTTTTTTGGGGGTTTTTTTGGCAAGGGGGAGGCGATATTTTTAAGCTGTGGTCAGTTGAATCTATGGATACAGAATCTGTGGATATGGAGGGCCAACTGTACAACAAAATGGCAACCATTGATTACATGCAATAGTTGTAGCTGTTAGCCCCTTGAGATCCCAATCTGACTCTCTGTGGTTCCCCAGAAGGCAGCACCCCCCCCCCCCCGCTAACACTAATGCTAGTTCCTCCATTTGTTCAAATTCCGCCCATTCTAAGTGGTTCCTGAGGTTTAGTTGCTGCCATTAGGGGTTTTGGGGCAAAATCACTTTCTGTCTGTCCTCTTTAATTTCTCCATGTGTGCTTGCTTGCCCGCACTGTTGTTTTCATTCTACCCTTTTCCCTCCTGTAATTACTCCCTACTTTTTTCACCAAAATTTGTTGTCATTTTCACCTTCCCCTTTTCTTTGTTTGTAATTCTGTAAGAGAATCTAGGAATTTGCAGAAAGAGATAGGAAATGAGGAGGCAGATACAAGGACTTGGTTGAACTAGGGCCATGATTTATTAAATTCAATGAGAACCATTGGCAGCAGGAAACTGGATATGCAGTGGCATCTTACCCTAAGCTAAAGGCCTAAATCCTTCCGTGTTACAGCAAATACTCCCTGCCTAGGGAAAGGATTAGAGCAGCACTTATACTTCTTTTCCCTAGTCACACCATAAAGAGTGGAGGATCATCTTCCAAGAACTCCTTTCCAGTACTCCGCAATTCTAGGCCGGTGCTGATGACTGACCATAAAGAGTCAGCCATATCCTGCACATAGATCCCATAGCCCTAGAGGGCAAGGTTCTGGCCTGGCCAGTCTCTGAAAAGGAACCTCCAGAAGTACACTAACATATCCCTGAACTCCACCACTCATGCATCCCTGCCAAATTGTGACGAGTTAACCTATTTACAAGCAGAGCAGCATGGAATACCACTTAAGCCAATTGCTGATCAACCTGTGCAGAGTAGGGCAGGGGAAATCCATAGCACAAATGAGCCGAAAATTCCTAGTTAGCATCCTAGGATGACCAGCTGATATTGCACAGAATTGGAGCAGGGAGCAGAGCAGGGAAGAGGGGAACCACTGCAGAGAAAGAGGCCTGAGCAGAAGACCAAGCTTAAATAGCCTTGACTCCCCTTTGCACATGCTGTGTGCCAGCATGACACTTTTCTGTATTTTCCTCCCTTCCTGGCCTCTCTGCAAATGATGTTCACAAATCAGGGTGAAGCACTGGCCAGGGAATGGAAGTCTAACAAATCCCAGGATTCTTTGGGAAAGCTGTGACAGAGAAACTGATACAAACATTGCATGTCTGTAAGTGTATATATACTTTTGTTATGTTTTTTTTTCCTCCTTACCTTCATCTTTTCTCCTTTTTAAAATAATTCAGAGTGCTATCTCTTTTTCCCCTCCAGCTCTTATTTTTGGGTTATTTTCATCCTCTTTTTAAAAAAGGTACCCATATATCAACTTAAAATTTCTGTTAACATGTATTCCTTTCTAACATATCATCTGACCATTGCTCATAGTGTTCCATCTTCCTACGTATATTGCAGTTCCTTAGTAAAAGAGTCTTCTGTAGGGGATCTGTACTGTGTTCCTCACCAGTATTATCATTATTTCTTATAGAAAATAATGTATCCTAAATTACGTATGTACCTATGTCCAAGGCCTATTGATTTCAATAGCTGAAACAAGGATGTGTTGAAATGACTATGACTGAGAAGTGTTTAAGTATGGCTACACTATGCTGCTAGTAGACTTGCCAGTATTCACACATGCATGTGTGTGAGAGACATAGGTACATTGAATTATAGAAGATATAGACAATGTGTATCTTAATAAGGATGACTGTCAGCATGTTAGTATTGGCAATCCTGGACAAATTCTGTGAATATCCTAAAGCTCAGAGATCTACTGGTGAATGATGGCTGTCACGCAAGTGAGACTGGCTGTAATCCAGCTCCAGTTATATTTTCAAAATCTGTTTACATGTGACAAGTTCCTTCTCAGTGGAAGTAAGCCAATACAAATAGTACAGATGTGAAAATCTGTTGGTTTCATTTTCATTGCATTTTTCAGTAGCCAGCATTCTTGCCCTGTCCCATTTCCACACTGGGTTGCAAGACCTTTTCCCCCTGACACACAGAAATTTATGTAAACATTTTGGGTACACATTTTTCTAAAGCCTGAGCTATTTGCATTGTTGGCAGATTTGTTCGTAAGGAATTTGGCTCTGCCTCCTTCTGAAGCTGAGAGTTTGTGACTTGCCCAAGGTCACCCAGTGGGTTTCCATGGCCAAGCAGATATTGGAATCCTCATCTCCAGATTTCTCAAACCACTACATCATGCTGGCTTCCACAATTTCTACACATTTTCTCCATTGACCAAAGCATGTTTGTGCCCTTTTATCAAATATATGCATTTTTTTGTTACTCACAGTTTTCAAATGCATAGTTTTGGTTTCGTTACTCCCTCAGCACATTTATTTTTCTTCTATGAATTTCAGTCCTTAGAAAATGTGCAGCTTTTTCAGGTAAGATAGCACTGCACTATGTCCAGTATATTTTGATAAGGCAAAGCAAACCAAATGGCTTTCTTTTTCATGCCCAGCAAATAGACAATATCTACGATAAAACTGTGAGTCAGAATCGGATTATGGTCTAGGACCCAGGAAGATCAGGGTCTGAATCCCTGATACCTGTGGATGCACAAGGGGTAACCTTGGGAAGGTCAGACTTTCTTAGCCTGTGCAAAGGAAATGGCACATTTCTGAAGAAATCTTGCCAAATAAACTCTATAAACACCATAAATCAGAATCAACTTGAAAGCACACAACAATAGTAGGATTATAGACATGGATGTGCACTTGGCTTATATCAGGGGTGGGAATCATGTGGATCTCCAGAACTCGTTGGACTGCAGTTCCCAACATTCCTCATCAGTGGATAAGCTGACTAGGACTACTGAGAGCTGCAATCCACCAACATTTGTAGGGCCACAGTATTCCCTGGTTTATACAGTTAGATTCTGATCTAGTAAGCTGAGTAAGATGGTTCACTTATGCAGGCCTCCCCTAGCTGGATACAGGCAATGTCAAGTTTCATCACTGGACACTCAAGAAGTGGGAAGATAGCTATCACTATAGATATCAATATAGATATCGATATCGATATATAGATATTTAATTATAACAATGGATGCTCATATTCTTGAAAATCACTTAGGGTTCTAAATATTCACAGGAAAATGTTGCCATTCAACAAATTTTGGGCATTCATGATCTCTGATGATAATTACTGTAAATAACATTAATATAGCCTTAAGTAAGTCCAGATATATTGCTGTCCTTATTTTATTGCGTGGTCTACTTTCATTCTCTTATGCCTCTGAACTTTATTAACAGCAGCAAGATAGCAATGGCATATTTGCCTCCCTTCAGAACCCTAACCAGATAACATTTTGTACAAATGCTAATCTAAAAATAATCCCAAAGCGTGCACATGAAACTCAATTACAGAACAAAAGGCATCCTATATGAAATTATGGTGACTTATTCAAGGTTCTAGTGCTGTCAGTTGTTATAGAGGTTTTATTTTTTACCAATAAACTTCAAAAAGCCAATATCGCCAACAGCATCATAATGACCTGAATCTAAAACTTCTCACTTTTATATGATATAAAAGAGAAAGAAAGAAAAAGAAAATTGCAAGCCTACTTAACATAGAGCCATGAGTTATCCAGTACATTTTTAAAAGTGCTGTTAAACAGAAATCTATCATAGAATGGGATTTGGGGCTGGGCTTGTGGAATGCCACTAGGAAAGAGGCTGGCGGGAGGTTTTTGTCTTTCCTTGTCTATATCAGCCACTAGGAAGCTGTTAACAGAAACCTTATGCAGTCAAATGTGTTTGAATTACACAGGCGTCAAGTGTTTTCCCCTTTTGTTTGTTTTAGTGTTTGACCGTGCACATCTCGAAAGTTCTAACCCATTGGGCATTGCCAAGAAGATACTATGTAAATCAGCTGCCTCTTGACAAAGGAACACAGTAATTCACTTTTTTGTTAAGCAATGTGTGATTACCATTCCATTCTTTTGAACTCCTGCCAGCTTGCTATTCTCTCTCAACTTCAAGCAGGTGTTTTGTTGTTGCTAGGCCAGGAACACAGCCCTGTGCTGAAGTCTTTCAAGTGTGCTAGCTGTGCCGATGAATTTTGCCTCCAAACTCTCCTCAGGCAATGAACTGACTAGTCCAACATGCTCACAGCAATGCTAATCTTGCTCTGGGACATGTGCTGCACATGAAAGACTATTTTTTTCCTTCATAATTTTTAATTGATATAGTTTGCCCACTGCAGAGTTCTCTCTGTCTCTGTCTTTCTTTCTCTCTCGCTCCTGACAAATGCACAATACACTTCATTTAAAAAAAAATGCCAAGGATACACTAAAATAAAATAGGTCAAAAAAGCTAAGCACAGGGAATGGAAGTTGCCTTTGATTTGAAAGATTAGATAAGATGGAGGCATAATAATCTTTAAATGGAAAAATTGATAATACTTCTGTATTGGGTTTACGATCAGCATAACAAAAGATTGTGCATTTACAGTGTCGTCGTCGTCGTCGTCATCATCATCATCATCATCATCATCATCATCACAGTCCGCACAAAGACCCAGAAGTTCATTTTTTGCATTATAAAATTTGACTGCTCCATGTAAACTGTTTATTATAGACAAACTCTGGCAGTTCCTTTTCACTCAGGCAAACTTCACTAGCAATTAGAGGCTGTATAGTGAGAAAAATAAATAAATAAACAAAAAAATAAAATATCAATCCTTGGAGAGATAGACATTGGAACGTACTGCAAAGATCAAGTAAGAGACAAACTTGCTGAAAATGTGACCATATTTTAAACTGCCCGGTTGCCATTTTGAGAATATGAAGGAAAGTTGTATATGCAGTATGAGCAAAAGCTGACCAAAAGGAAATACCGGAAACTGTGTTTGCCAAAATCTTTCTTTATGTCATTTTTCCAGCCCTCTTTTCTGTGATGATGTATGAAATTAACATCCTTGTTCAACAAACAATGGATCTAAAACAACAGTCAGTAAAAGCAACAGAGAGAGGACTGCCATCAACCAATTACCTGACACAGCAGACAAATTCAGGAACAGCCTGCAGATACCTAGAGGAGAAATATTGCTATTGAGCTTCTGATAGAAGAAAGAGTCCAGGCAAAACTCCCTTGGCAGGAGCTTCTGCCAAAGAATTTGCACTGCAGCCAAAAACCCTCTTTATGTGCTGTTGCAGCTCTCACTTTTGTAAGGTTGGCAGGGGCGCCTCTCTTGTTGCCCTGCAGGTATGGAGAAGTACAAATGTGAGAAGATGCTCTGAAAGGTATGGAGAACCCAGAAATTTAAAATCATGAAGTCTACAGTCCTAGTTCCACTTCGCTAGAAGTAAGCACTTTTGAAATCTATAGAAGTTATTTTTTGAATACATACATGTAGGATCAGTCTGTACAGCATAGATGCCATCCTGTACACAGTTTCCATTGAGGTTAACTCCTGAGTAGCTATGTATAGCATTGCACTGTGAATCAGTGCCACAGAAAATGAATACAAATATACAATAAGAAACATGGTGTCTGTTTAACATTGCAATCAAGCTGAAAAGGAACCCTTGGTTTACACAGACCTGGAAGCAAGCAAAGGTCAGTATCCAGTACCAGGGTCAGTGAAGAAGGGCAAAATATCCAAGAGTTTGGAGATGAACTCATGCTAAATTCCAGATTCTTTCCCAATACTCAATAATATCTCCTCCTGCTGTGAAAAACAAAAGTCCTTTTCAGGTATTTGCACAAATGCATGAAGGCCTCCACAGGTGATGGGTCATATGGGGTGTCTTTTGAGGCAGATGTCAATGCCAATATCCACACAGACTAATTTGTTGTTATACACTCCTAGTTGTTCATGACTGGAAGTAGTTGGGCCCACAAAACAACAATAATATGTGGCAGGAATGATGAATAAATTCACCAATTCACACTGATTTACACAATCAGCATGCAGAAAAGTTTGGTGGTTTTTGCTGGCTTTCTTTTTAAATACTACAACTGTTACAAAATCTTTAAGATCATTCTATAGAAAGATGTCTCTCTGTCTCTCTTCACCTTCTCCTTCTTTAAATAACTTTAGTAGACATGGTCAGAATAATGGCTAGTATCCTGTTCAATAATTATCATGTTATAAACCTGACTTACAACACTGCAAACACACTAATTCACAACAGTAAGTTGTTGCATTGTTGTAGACAAAAAGTGCCCCCCACAACTTACCTTTTAGATCATGGAGCTCTCCAATAGAGGAATTTCTGAAGTGCTATAGAGTTGGGTAGAGAGTGAGGATGTGTCCCACCCTCTTTCAGTAGTGGAGCATACTGTAACAGGCAACAAGTGTTTCGTCTATCACACTACTCCCTGCTACTGTGAAAGGGATGGACGCAATCATTCACCACTCCATTCTCCATTGCCTCAGAAATTCCTCTGTTGGGATGTCTGTGTGACTGAAAATGTAGGTTTTGGGGTAGCATCTGGAGACATATATACTGAGATGCAGCTATGTTGTTGTAGTGAAATCTCCCAATGGAGAACCTAGACAAATATGTTATGTTTGCATCTTCCTATATCACTCAAGCGTTATCCAAATGTTAGAATCTTCCATTCAGTCAAAATCATGCATGAAAGGTTACTGTGGTAGCCTCACAGCTTCCATCACTGAAACACAATCCCCATTGTCTTTCATGAAGATAATGTCAACTATGCTCATGTAGGCTTCCTAGTTGATCTAGAATCTTGGAAATGCAGGGCTCTAACTCAGAAGCAGCCAATGGTTTGATTGCTTTAGAGAAGTGAATCTACACTGGAATTTAAAGGAACTACCCTGGGTTATACAGGGACATCATGTGAGGAACACTCCAAGGTTCTGAACCCCATTCTTAAAATAGGATCAGCACTTTGGAGAGCTCTTTAAACCACTCCCATGCAATCTGAAATAGCTTCTTCCAAACCAGCTCAATTCACTGCTCCAGAGCAGTAGTGCCAACTGCCACCTATGTTCTAAATCAGGACAGAAGCCTAAGTGAGAGGGCCAAAAAAATTTCATTTTCTAAGATGCACGTTTGGGGTACTCATGTGTGGGGAAAAATTTCATTTGAGGCATTCTTTCCAAGCTACACTCTATATTGCAATGGGTGAAAGTATTTATCAGACTCAGACTTCTACGGGCAATGACCTCTGTGGTAGATGAGGCATGGAGGGGATGTTGAATAGGACAAGAGATGAGAAAACTCAGTCTCCTTACCACTCTTGCCAAAGAAACAAAATGGACATCTAGCAAATTTAATATGGCATATAAAATTCTCTCTGGGGAACATGGAAAGGAAAGGAAGAGAACTTAGTAATGTGAATCTGGCCTCTATGTGCAATGTAGTGTGAGTATACATGTTCAGAAACCAATAATTGAACATCTCCCTGTTCAGTTAAACTGAATTTGAGCCTCTACAATTTTATTGGTTTACAGTAATATTCATTATATATTGATGCTAATATTCATTATATATTGATGCTTGTTTTATTGAGATATATGTTTGCATGCCACATATTGTCATTAAATGACTAAGAAAAAGTCACAGAGTGCATAGTGGTCCTACTTAATGAAAGTACTTAAAGAAAGTAATTTTACAATATAATTTCTCCTTAGATCTTGCTGAAAAATCTTAAAGCTGATTGAGCCTAATGGAGCATTTGCCTAGAGCTACACATCATCAAATTATTTCAAAAGTTGAAAATTCATTCAGACAGTAAAATATAAACAATAAACATAACCAAATCAGGGGAAGGAAGATACACACATTATTTGGTGCTAAACAGAAAAATTTACACATGAGATTCAATATTGTCCACCTGTTGAAAGTTGGCCCAGTGAGCTTTGTAGCTGAGCAGAAATGAAAAACTGCATTTCTCCAATCTGTATCCATTACATCATTAGTGTATGTGTTCAGGATTTTTAACAAGTTGTTTGGGGTCATATGCTACCATGCTACTTTGAACACCCCCAAACCTGCTTGAAAACCTGAAAAACCACTTTCACACAGAAATGAAAACAGAGTTCTCAGATGTCAGGACCTGCCCCTCCCCTCTTCAGAACAGGCAAGAGGAGGCATCTCAGGATGAAAGTATTGCTTTAAAAATATTTTTTAATAAAATTGTGTATTGCTGCCATGGCTACTGGAGGCTCTTTCAAATAAGCTGCAATACCCTGCAGGAGGTCGGCCTGGACAACTTATGCCCTTCTTTTCTTCTCTGGATTTCATGGGGGATTTTCCTGTTTTATGGAAGATGTTAAGGATCTTGAACTGGATCCCCCAAATAGGTTCAGCACCTTGGATAGCCCCTGTAAACCCAGGAATGGTTCTAGTAATACCTAATGTATTCACCACTCCAAAATAATGGATTCGTTGCCATTGTTGGGAATGTTAATCTAGTTTGTGAAACTGTCCTCATTTCTGTTTAATTTGCCAGAAAGGTAGTCCAGCAGGTAGTTCTCTTTGGATTGTGAGAACCTGTGGTCATCTACTTGTATTTTGACAATGGTTTGAAACATTATAAAAGTTCTACTACTTTAAGATTCAATATCTGGACAAATTTCTGCACTTTCTGTTATGATAGGAATATATATTTGTTACAAGTACCTTCATGCTGAGTTTTCTTACTGGTACAGTTGGGTGGGTCACAATGTAGCTGTACTGTCTGAAACCAGACATTCTGTGAAATGCTTTGTCGGCTTTCTTTGTACAGACAGTATCAGAACAGAGTTCAAGACAAAAATCTTCAGTAGCGTTTGGGTAACTTTGTGGAAAATCCCCAGTCAAGCCTTACTAACAGCAGAATCCTATTGTCCCTGTTGAGTTTGACTTGAGTTTGGCTTAGACCGTAGTAAGTGTGTTTAGAATTGCAGCTTTTGGGGGCATTCTTTTTTATAGCAGTTCCACAATGCTAAGCTCCCTTCTTCCTACAATGGGCTTCTGATGACTAACCTACCTAGAGAGCGCTGAAATTCTTCTTGCCAAATCTAATAGATCAGATTAAATGTTCTCTCCCCAGATTCTTTAAGCAGGGGAAAAGGAATGTTCCTTCAGATAGACCTGGGATCACCCTTTTTTAGCTAAGATTTTCATCCCAGTTTTCAACCAGATAAATCTGTTTTCACATGATAGATTTTGGTTTTTATTTGAATGCTATGCTCTGAGCAACTGCGACTGATGCTTAGTGTGTCATACTTACTGCCCTATCACCCTGCACTGTTATAGCACTTTTATTCCATTTTAACCACCATGGCTTCGTCCTGTGGAATGCTGGGGTTTGTAGTTTTGGGAGGCCCAAGAGCTGTCTGGTCAAGAATGCTAAAGACCTCTCTCTAAAATGCAAATCCCAGGATTCCATAGGATGTTGCCAAGGCTGTTAAAGTGGAATAATAGCACTGTAGTGAGGCAGTGTGATAAAGTTAGTGACATCACCAAGTTTTGTCTTCTGTGACATCACCAGGGACCATCCTTACGTCTCTGGGATGTTCATAGCCCAGCACTACTAGATGACAATGCAGAGCTAGAAGGATCAGAATAAGGCAAGCTTCCGATGCCCTTTTAATAGTTTCTATAGTTATTATCTTCAGGTAATCTTTTCTGCACTGATTTTTCTTCAGAGAAACCCCTGAATTTTTTTGCCATAGGTCAAATGCAGATGAAAAACTTGGTTTATTTCTTTCTTACACGCAGAAGTGAATAAGCCCCCCCTCCCTGCACACACACTGTCTGAGATTACTAGAGGGTTTTTGCCCATTTTCAAGTATTGATGTGTGTGCTTACACACATTCTCAAGCATGCACCACAGGACCTTTTTTTGGCAAAAATTTATTCGTGCAAAAAAATCCACATCCTGTTTGTTTTTAGAGTAACAACATTTTTGCATAAAAACTGTATTTTTCAAAGAAAGCAGTGCACTTTGTGCAAAGTATGTTCTGTGTATGAAGGGGTTGTGTGTGTGTGTGTTTGTGTGGCAAAAAATGGGGTTCTTTCACACAAATGAATTTTGCACAAAAAATATCTGAAAAAATGAAGAAGTCTGTGTGGGTTGTCTGTTTCTTGATGAGGTGTCTCACTGTGTGAAAACACTTTTTCTTATTGATGATTAGAACATTTGTGAACATTCTTCACAACCTAAAGCCTCCTACGTTATAGAGGGTTCTGGCCCACCATGACCATAATAGTGAGCCATTCTGGGAGTTGTAGTCTAAAAAAGAATGGCCACTATTCTACATCAGCTACTTAATTATGTAAGCCTAACTGAGTAGCATCTTTTGGCCTGCATGTACCCCACTTTACCAGGCAGCAGCTGCTCTGAAAGAAGGAGGTCTGTTCTGCTGGTGATTGGGCCATGAGTGGACTTGCAACAAGGTTCCTACTTCAGGCTGTTGCAGCCTCACTCACTGGCAGGAGGAAATATCATCCACTTACGCCCCAAACACCAGCAGAATGGACTTTTTTCTCTCAGACCAGTTGCTGCCTGGTGAAGTAGATTTAGAGGTGGCAGTTATGATTGTGACAATAGTGCCAAAATTGAGACAATTATGACTGTGTAGGCAAGAGTTTACTATGTCAGCCATTATTTTCCCAAGTTCCACCTGTATTGAGAATGTAAACTAGAGCATATTCAATACTCCTCTGCAGGAATATGTTAGGAGTAGTAGACAATATGTCTTTTAGGCAAACTTTTCCTCCCATAACTGATTGTCTCACTGAGTAAATCCTGCTGAAGTTTGAACAATTCAAAAAACGACCGTACTTCACCAATCTGGTATCTGAAATTCATACACTTAAAATCTTGCTAGGATGTCTTAATGTTTATGTTACAGTTGAATTGTCAGCTAAGCAGATGGGTGTGTGTGTGTGTGTGTGTGTGTGTGTGTGTAGTATATAAAGTTACTAAAAGCAGCCTTTCAGCTTTTTGAAGCTTGGTTTGTTTGCTAGTGGATTTTTTAAATGAAGCTTTCAAGGTTTATGGTATCACTGGTGCAGAAATAATTTCCATTTGGGAAAGCGTTGAACAGGCAGAGCTTGGGCATTTCTAAGATTCCCTTATTGACTGTTTAGTAAATAAATCTTTTGCTTGAATTGCTCTGTGTCAGGAAGATCTTTCTCACTGAGCAAGAGGTGATGGGAGCTGAATGTGGGAACACCACAGGACAGCTGTTTGGTCTGGCAAAGGCCTCCATGTGCTTGTACTATATATCCAGAGCGACCTTTTGGATTCCATGTACATAGTAACAATTAAAAGTACACAATGACTGAACAATGTTCGCTGTGACAGACTGCAGGTTGGCCGCTTCCCATAACAGCCTCCCAGGCAGATAGGAACAAAGAGCCGGGGCCCATCTGTACTCTGGCGCTGAATGCCTCATGTTCCAAAGAGTGCTCTTTGTTTCTCCAAACGCCCCAGGAAGCTCTTCAACAAACAAAACTCAGAGGTCCAGAGGAGCCTAGTCATGACATTAATATGATAATATATTCCAGATTGCTCTGACAGATTTGACAAAGAAATAGATTCTTTTTGATAATAAGTTGTTGGGTTGATTAGGTGGAATTTGTCTCACTCTGGAATTGTTCCTGCCCCTGTTTCCGCAAAACTCAACAGTATCAGTTGTCTTATTGCTCCTTTGCCAACCATGCTTCTCAGCATATCAAAGCCATAATATTCCCAGTGCTTTTGTGCATATAAGAGAGCCAGTGTGGTATGTAGTACACGGCTGAGCTCAAGAGCTAGGTGGTTTAAAATAGCAGGTTACTGGCCAGTTTCTGATGGACCTTGCTTGCTTATTTCCTGCCTTTTTACTAGCCTCAAGGCTCAAAGTGGATTACAAAAATTAAACTGAGTACAGCGCCTGTCAGCTTCTTAAAAGGAACTCTTACAATGAATGCTTTAGCAGTGGCCCTGATCAGAACCTTGCTTTAGAAAATCCAAAATTCCATATGTCGGAGGTATAACAGCCCCTATTGAAGATGACTGACAAATGTCAGATACATTGGTGAAAGGACTATAAACAACCATTAAATTTTGGAGGGGAGGGGAATTGCCTGTAACTTTTTATTTCTTGACGTTATTTCTTGATAGAATTGGAATTTTCTGAATTTAGTCCATTCAATTTACAGGGTTGCTTCCTCTCAGGGGATTAGGCCTCCCACACAGCAGACACATTAACCTAGGGGAGTTATGCCTGAGAAGCCTTTAAAATCTTTTTTTTTTAAGGACTTGCTTCCCTGTCCTGCACTTTGGGGAGAAATTGATGAAAACAAGTGAAAATGGTGGGGAGAATTATAATTTATTGCCCCACACAGCTTTTGGTAGGGGAAGTTACCTGAAAAAAACTCCATAAGGCTATATTACAAAGGGAGTTTGTTTAGAGGGATTTATTAAATTTTGCGGCTTTCAAAACAGAAATGCCTCTAGAGAGGAAACCAGAAAATTTCATGGGGACAGGTGCAATAGTCACGCTGAACAACAATTTTGTGAGAGGTGACTAATTGTTTTGTCTTTCATTCAGTTGACAGCACCAAAATGATGAAAATGTTAAATGCTTCATCCCTAATGTCTGGATGAGTGTCAGTTTATTGAGGAAATAGATGAAAGCACATGGAATAGAGCTTGTGCTCGTTGTGCAGTGCAAGATTAGCCTCTAAAACAGGGGATTGGCCACCATGGCACCTATTATCACCTCTGTGGCAAGCTTTACCATGCCATGTTCAGCTTCCAAAAAAGCCCCCAAATTGAAGTCGTTCTCTATAACAATTTCTGAGCTTAGTACCTGATTATAAAGTTATTTTCCTCCTCTCCTCTCCTCTCCTCTCCTCTCCTCTCCTCTCCTCTCCTCTCCTCTCCTCTCCTCTCCTCTCCTCTCCTCTCCTCCTCTTTCCTTTTAAATAAAGTAATTCCATTCCTGGAAGACTTCAGTATGGCATGTGGCCATCTTGGGCTTGGGCAGGGAAACAGCACCTTGTGATGACTTTTTTAAAAAACCAACAAACAAACCTGGAGGTACAGGGTTTCAGGGTGTGGGAAAAATATCTAGAAACCTCAAAAAGAGCCTAGAAAAGTGCATATAGTCCATAGGATACGTATTTCTCACTCACCCTTTCAAGTCTTGTGTTTTTTCAAAAGAAATTCTCTTTTTGTGACTAATTTGCAGTTTTCCTATTTTGTGTGTTGGTTGACTACATATTTGATGCAACTATCTTTGCTTGTAAAGCTGCCAGAGCATCTTTTCCCTTACATTCTTTTAGGAAGCCAAAGGTTGTCTTTTTTTGCTTTCAGCTACACTGGATGGGAGAATGCCAACAAATACCAAGTGCTGTAGACTGTGTTTCAGAGGAAAGAACTGGCAAAAACACTTCTCAGTATTCCTTGTCTAAGAAAACCCTATGAAATGCATGGAGTTGCCATAAGTAGACAGGTGACTTGAAGGCACACAACACATGGAATTTTAACCAGGAATGTAAGAACAAAAAAACCCCTCCTCTGACTGGGTTTTTTAAATGTACATTTTTCGGGAAGGTGTTGCATTCGGTTTGGTGTACAAACCTGATATACTACACGAGTAGAACAAGAGTGTCTGTTGTGGAGTCTTCAACTCAGTAGGCCATTTCAAGTCTGAAGATCAGTCCTGTCCCACCCCAAATATGTCATTCTTATAATAAATCAAGTAAGCTCTATGTAGTCTATGTGGGCTTCATGTATGTGTGAAGATGTAGACAGGATCCTTGGAGAAGGAAAGGCCACCAACAGTATGCTAAATCCTTGTCCTTCCAGGTTTATCAAAGAGGCCAGAAGATGATTGGCTAGATGAGTCATGGGAGTCTGCCATGCCTTTGTCCAACTAGTCCCTACCTGCCTAAAGGAGGTGGGTGTAAAGCCCTTTTTTAAAAAAAGCCTCCCTGGATAGGATAGTTACTAGTTTCCAATATCCCATTTTTGAGCAAGGTACTAGAGTGTGTAGTGCATTCCCTGCTCCAGAAGCTTCTGGGTAAGACTGATTATCTAGATCCATTTCAATCTGGCTTTAGGTCTGGTGTGGTGGTAACAACAACAACAACAACAATAACCTCTCCCCACGGCTTGAGGCATGGTACAAGATAGACTAAATATAGTAAATAACTAAAAACACATAAAATCATTTGAACACATAAATCTATATCAAAACACAGCCATTTCACATTAACATCCTCTCTATATAAACTGAAGAATATACCAATTTAAAATTCATAATTATGGTTTTGGGGTGGAGACTGCTTTAGTCACCTTGGTGGATGGCCTCTGCTAGGAACTGAACATGAGGAGGGAACCCCATTGGGCTCTATTTTGTCCCCAGTGTCATTTAATACATACATAAAACCATTGTGAGAATGTGGGGGTCAGCTGTCTGGGGTTTGGGGGTCAACTGTCACCAGTATGCTGATAATACCTAGCTCTATCTCTCTTTTCCAACTCAATCCAAGGAAACTATCTCTGTTCTAAACCAATGCCTCTCAGCGGTAATGGATTAGTTGAGAGTAAACAAATTTAAACTCAATTCAGACAAGATAGAAGTGTTCTGGTCAACCAAAAAGCAGATAAGGAAATAGGAATTCAACCTGGATGAAATTATACTCCCCCTGAAGACACAACTTTGTAGTTTGAGTGTGCTCCTGGATTCAACCCTGAGCCTGGATGGTCAGGTTTCTGAAGTGGTCAGGAATACACTTGCACAGTTAATGCTAGGGTACCAGCTGGGTCCATTCTTTGGGACATCTGACTTGACCATGGTCACACATGCCTTAATTACATCTCAACAGGATTACTGCAATGTAGTCTACATTGGGCTGCCTTTGAAGACTGTTCAGAAACTTCAGTTGGTCCAAAGGGCTGCAGCCATATTGTTAACTGGGGTTGGCTACATGAAGCAAACACCTCCCTTGTTGCAACAGCTCAACTGGCTGCTTATCTGTTTCAAGGCATAATTCAAAGTGCTGGTTATACAGTTCAAGCTCAGGTTTTTTTGAAGGACTGTATCTTCCCATATGAATTGTCCCAAGCTTTAAGATCTTCAGTGGAGATATTTCTCTCTATCCCACAATTTTCACAGGCTAGGTTGCTTGTAATGAGGGAAGAAGGCCTTTTCTGCTGCTGCTCCTTCACTTTGGAACTCTTTCCACATGAAAGCTAGGATGGCTTCTTCTTAGTTGCCCTTTCAGTGGCAGGTCAAGACCTTTCCTTTCCACAAAGCCTTTCAAAACTGATTTTAATAGGAAAAGGGCTTTTTGTGGTGCTGTATACTTTTAAAGTAAGATTTAAAGTAAGTATAGTTCTAGAGTAAGATTTTAACTAGTTTAATTCTGCTGTTGTTTAATACTGTTTTAATCTTAATTTTGCATGTTGTTAACTCTACAGGTTTTAATTTTCTGTCTTGAGTCCTGTTTTGGGGAAAAGTTATTGTTGTGTGCTTTCAAGTTGTTTCTGACTTACAGCAACCTTAAGGTGAACCTATCACAGGGTTCTCTTGTTCAGTAAGGCCATTTCTACACCACACTATTATAGTGCTACTATTCCACTTTCAACCTCCTGTGAAATTCTGAGGTTTGTAGTTTACTGAGGCCAAGGAGCTCTCTGGCTAAGAATTCTAAATATCCCTCCCTAAACTGCTAACCTCAGGATTCCATAGGATGTTGAAAGTGGAATAATAGCACTACAACAGTGTAGGGCAGAAATGGCCTAAGACTAGCTCAGAGGGGGTTTGCCTTTGTCTTCCTCTGTGGTTGAGAGAGTATGACTTGCCCAAGGTCACTGAATGTGTTACTGGCCTGGCTAGCCCAAGCTTTGGGGGATATAAAAAGATATCTTTTGATATCAATAATTCGGCTTCACATACCCATTCCCTTCCACGTGCTTGCGAGGCTCCCAGACAAGCACTCATACAGGCTCAGCCAATAATAGCCGTAATATTCCAAAACAATACAGGCAGGCCAGAAATAGCCGACTCGCAGCTTTAGGAGACCTCAAGGCAAGTACCTCCATTAGGTATGCACGCAGCTTTCAAAAGATCCTCTGCCCTGCGCTGGAAGCTTGATGATCTGACTATACAACTCACAAGTACTCCGCGTTTGCATACCAGCTATCCTATTGACAATTTGGCTGTAACTCAATCATTCAAATTGTGACCTTTCGGAGGCTTTGTCTCCAGCCCCAAATCTATTGTTTTCCCAAAGTCCGACCTAGCCTGCGGTCACAATTCTAATTATAAAAACCCCTGACTTTGATTTTAATTATCTAATCTAATTATAAAAACCCCGAGGACTTTGACCTCGGATCGCTCCCAAGTTCCAGACCACTTTGCTGCTGCATCGCTTGGCGAGCTTCCCCTCAGTTCCACGTGCTGAGACACATCGAACCCCAGCGTCGCTCTCCATCTTCTTCCAGGCCTCAGGAACGGGTTTCATGTCACCCGAATCAACTATCCCTCTGAAAATCCTGCTATCTTACTCACACCTTTATTTTCCTTAGTTATCTGTGTGCGTGTGTTGCTTACATTGTGTGCCTGTCTTTAATAAAGATCATTCATTACTTTCAAACCGGTCTGCTTCTTGACTTGGCCTGACCCCGTAAACACTGGGTTACAAGATTCCGCTGCGTTACCTTGACGCTCGTTTTGCCAACCAGTGCTCTTGACTAATTACCCCAATTTGTGTAACTGCAAGGTTATTTAGGTGTCCCTCCCGGGACCCCCAGAATACAGGGTAACAAGTGGGTTTTGATGGCTGACTAGGCCTTTGAGTCCTGGTCTCCAGGGCATAGCCCAGGGCTAGAACCACTATACCACACTGGTCCCCTGGGAGAAAGGGGGGATATAAACAAGGTGATGGGTGGATTGATGGATTTATTCATACATTTTTGTTTCCCTCTGGAAATTCTATCTGAATTTCAGCTCTGGGGCACAATGTGAACCTGGATCACTTGTTATTTCTATCATACCAGTGGAGTGGTCCAGACATTAGTAAATTGTTTGTATAGCACTACATGTAACCTCTGGGATATAACACATGGAAGAAGCAATTACTAGCCTAGCACATCCAGAGACACATTTTCTGATTCCCGGCTGTAAACAGGTTGAGTGTGGTTTTTAGTAACATTGCTACTAGCAAATGATAGTTGTATCTCTATGTGGAGAAACCATTCTGAATAAATCCAGTATCTTGTTCTCCTCTTTATTATGTATTGTTCTAAACTAGGCTTCTCATGAGTAACAAACCTTTGGGTTTATTTCAGTAGCAATGACAAACTATTTATATAGCAGTAGTGTTGCTAGTGTCTTAGATCAGCTCAGATCATTGGTCCATCTAGTTCAGCATTGTCATCACTGGCTGGAACTGGCTCTTCTGCATTTCAGATCAAATCTTTTCCACTCTTACTTGGGAAAGCCCAGATACTGAGCCAGGAGCCTTCATTCTGCACAAGATATGCTCCACCACTGAGTTACTGAGTACAGCTTCCATCTCAACCAAAATTGGGTGGGCACTGGCCATCTGTGGTTAACAGCTATTATATACACATGATGGAATGTGCCCTGGGTCCTCACAGTTGGAGGAAAAAAAGAAGAAAAAATATTCATCATTAGCCACTTTGGAGGAGCCAATTCCCCCCACAGCTTTCCAGCCACAATCCAATGTGTGATCTAATAAAAACTTAGCACACTTAACAAGAAGTTTGATGAAGTGTTAACAATCCTCAACTTCACATTGAGCTGTTAACCAACAAAGTAGTCATTAGGTGTTGGTAATGTCTGGGCTGCTAGGGATTATTTCTTAATTCTAGAGGAGGCTAGAAGACATATATTCCAACGCAATGGTTCATATATAAACGTCAATTCCTGGCCCAGCAAATTATCCCTTGGGGATTGTGGGCAAAGCCACCTAAGCTCACTGACAAGCAGGGGTGCTCCAAGAGTCATGATAGAGTTATTGAAAACAGACCTGACCCCACCTGTCCCCTCCATACCTCTGACTGGTCAAATTACAGTCCCATTTCTCCCATGTTATTCAGGCCTATTAAGACCAGTTTAAAAGCAAGTGTTGTGCAGTGTTGTTAGACTAGGACTCTGAGAATCAGTTCTCAAATCCCTCTTCAGTCATAGAAACCCACTAGGTAGCCTGGGGCAAGTCACACTCTCTCAACCTCAGAAGGCAACAATAGCAAATTCTCTCTGAATGAATCAGGAAAACCCTCTGGCAGATTTGACTCATGGTCATCATAAGTCAGAAAGGCACACAACCTTTCTTTTTCTTTTTCTTCTTCTATTAATATTTTTTTTATTAAACAAACAAAGAAAAGCAAACAACAACATTATATAAGACTACATAACAAAACATCAAACTAAATTATTAATCAAGTAGTTAGACCTACCTATTAATCAAATTTATACCAAAGATTAGTATTTGCTGCTAATCACTTTCATCATCATAGATATATACTCACTAAATTAGTTATTTGATAAGGATCACTCATAAACAATTCTAATTGTATGTCAACCAATTCTATATTCTATATTCTTTTAGTTTAAAATACATATCAATCATCTAAAAATGGTAATAACTCTAAGAAAATTAATAAATCTCAAATTCTTTACTTACTTAAATCACAAGTATATAAATCATTCTTAGTTTATTCTATGTTCTTTATAAATCATATCTGACTAATTCCTCTTATATATTCTTTATTAGTTCAAAATAATAACAATTATCAAAAAGCAATAATATTGCTTAAAAGGAAGTAGTAATGATCTTCCGTATATGAAAAAAAAACTTTAAAAACAACAAATGAAGTAAAACTATTAATTCCAATTACAGTTCACATATAGTAGTAAAAATGTGAAACTTAAAATTAAAATCTGAAAATATATCATTTTACCTTCTCCTGAGTTCTTCTAGAAGTAAAAATAAGTTATCTTCTGAACAGAATCGTAGATTTTATCTTTCCTCTTCTTAACTGAAAACTAAACTAAAGCAAAACTTAGGGCAGTCCTCATTTTTTCATAGGCTATGTCAGCTCTCTTTCCAATTTGTGCTATGTAGTTGTGCCAGTTTGGATTTCCATGACTTCAGAGTCTTGAATTATTTCTGGTGGGATTCCTGCTGCTTCCTCCTTGTCTTGAACAAATATTTTTTCAGGCATCTGCTGAATTCTAATAACTTCACCTGTCCCATGTTGAAGATCTCCTGTCACTCGCTCTATGAATGCATCAAACTTATTTTCAATGGAGACTTTAAATTGAGAAAGGCATACAACCACCATCATAACACTGGCAGGTTAGGTCTAAAAGAGATGTGACAGGGTGGTCACCATTTGTATGTTATTCCCCTTCTCCCCCACATTCAAGTTTGAAGTGGGGCGTGAACGGACTATTTTTTTTTAATTTTTTTAATTTGAAATGGAGTGCACACCTGAGGGAGCTAAACCCTGCTACTCTTTGGTCCATGTTACTTCAGGTGTCTGAGAGAACTGCTCAAAACAATGAAATAGAATGATGTAAAGTGAGAAACTGCATGGTATATTGTAGACTACTTGTATCTGTATATGGTAGACCATCTTACTATACTACTCTACTTTCCTTGTATATAGTAGTGTATAGTGGTATAGTAACCTATCTGTAGTTTACAAGAATAAAAAATATGGCAACCATACTGTATGTAGAATGCTGTTATCAGTGTTGATGATGATATACTTGATAACCTTTATGTAATATTGCTTTTTTATCTGAACTTGTGATTACAGGCACACCTCAGTGAACAAAGCCTCTGACAAAGAAGGCACTTTTCACAGGCTTTTTGTGCCCACTCTGTAACTGCACTGTGCAGAATTGGCAAATACATTAATTGGCAGATATGTTTAATTGGCATAAAATATAAATCATGTACAACTTATGACTGGAAGGGCCACGTGGACCTTTACCATGACCAAGGTCATAAGTTCACTGAAGAATTAACCAGGAAGACCTGAGTTAATGTCCAGTTGTAAAAGATAACCTTTTCAATAAGAACAGTAGCCAGCTGATAGAAGAGCAACCCCCCCCCCCGCCTGCTGTGTGCATTTCCTATAGAAACACAAAAAAGGCAAAGCCATAAAATCAGCTATTAACTTTCTGGCACCTAATATTTGTTGCAAACTCCAAAACACAAGGAGCCTTGTTGATTTTGACAGCTCTGGATCACGAAAACAGGAAGATTCGCACCAAATCAATAATTGCCTTATCTTCCCACCTATGACTTCTTCCTGGTCCCCAATCACACAGCCATAAAAAAAAAATCTTTTGCCACCTACATGTTAAAATCATCATGTTTCCTTCACACATTAACTCATTCTGTCACCTTTTCTAAACCCTGCAAACTTTTGTTCACTTAAGCAAGAAAGTCATCAACACCTCATGTCTCCAGGGTAGATTTTTGGGTATAAAGGGGCCTCAATTTTTGGTTCTTCTCACAGCATTTTCAATTTCAGGGATCTACTTTGTTGCTCCGCTTTTTGAACAGTGATGTCCTTGGGTGAAAGGCCCAAGCCATTTAGTCCTTCTCTGCTTCTCTCTGGATAGTAAATATAATCCAATCTCTTTGTTACCCTGATTTCTGGGGTCCCATGGGGGACACCTCAATGTGCTCCAAATAATGGGGAATGGGAATTAGCCAGAGCACAAGCTGTAGCACTACAAGAGGCAGGGTAACCTAGCGAGATCTTTTACCCAATGTTTACGGGGTCAGGCCAAGTCAAGATCACAACACAATAAAGTTCTAATTTTGCTCTTTTATTTGTAAAATCACAGCGCACTTGCATGTTCACTCACACGGAACTAAGAAATACTGCATACTTGCATACTCACACACACAGACCTAAGAAAATAAAGAGAGGAAAGTAGATAGGGGATTTTAAGAAGGAGTTTTTGGGGAAATACGACACCTGATCCTGTAGCCCGGGTATTCTGAAGAAAGTCTATTGGAGCGGAGGTTCTCAGCACGTGGAAGCTGAGGGGAGGGCTTGGCGAACAGAGAGGCAGCAAGGCGGAATGGAAGCCAAGAGTGATCCGAAGAAGCGCTCAAAATCAGGGGTTCTTATAGGGGAAAATGTACCTGTAGGATAGTCCATTCCCAGGGAAAACAATGGGTTTTGGATTGGAGTCAAAGCCTCCGAAAGGTCAGTTTTTAGCATGATTGGATTAGCGCAGACAGAATGCAAATGGAAAGTGCTTGACAGTTGAGTGGTCAGAAGCGCTAATCTCCTCAAGCTGCCTGTTCGGGGCAGAGAATCCTTTGTATGCCTCATGCGTACTTAATGTAGGTTTAAAGTGTACTTGCCTGGAGGTCTCCTGAAGCTGCGTGTCGGAAAATTACTGGCCTGCCTGGATTTGTCTTGTATTTTTCAGCTTGTTCAGCCTTGTCCGTGTGCGTGCTTGTCCGGGGGCCTCGCAAGCACGTGGAGGGGAGTAGTTTGGAATGGCCAATTCTTTGATATAAAATTATATTTAGCAGACCTCGGGCTCAGACTATGCACCACAGTAACACCTTTCTATCTTCTCTATCCGTTTTCCTCCTTTTCTTTTCAGTTAGCCTTCTGTGATTGCTTCTGTGTGTGACTATTTTGTGTCTGTGCATGTGTATTTTTCCCAATAAAACACATTTAAATTGAACTATAAGTCTTCTGGCTGATTTCTTTGGAGCGACCTTGGAGTGAACGTGGTGGCAGATCTCTCTCTCTTTCAGGCCTCCTATTTTTGAGATAATTATTCCCTATTATTGAATGTAGGTACTGGAATCACTGATGGGACCTCGTGGCACCCACGTTTTGGGGGCAGCCTCTCCTTTGTTCTCTGATCTAGCTGGAAGTTCTTCAGCAGCATTAGAATTGGGAGGATGGTGAAGGAGGTCTAGATAAACACAGACTTTTGGTACTGGGTTCTAACAACATGTAGTAAACAATGCAATAAAGCTTGAGCTGGGAAAGAATGGGATTCTACTCCAGTTGATTGTTTTACAGCTGTGATTCTGTAGCTACAACAGGTAAGGTAAACAGGAGCTACTTCCGGAATCCTGTACTGGCCACGCACAGCAAATGAAAACAGAGAGAGAGAGAGAAAAGAGGGAGAGCGGATAAGCCTGCCTGACAAGCTACTTCCAGCATGTTAAAAATGCCATAGATCTAGAATTTTTTTGACGAACAGAATGGAAACTACAAGAAACCACAAGGCTAGTGACAGAAAAACTTATCCCTTGATGCATTTTGGAAGAAGCTTTCAGGTAGTCTCTTGAAAGTTCAACAAGTTTTTTGTTTCCTTATGAAAGAGTTGCTTGACCTGACTGTTTGATTTCACATGTGCATCATTTTACTTTTGAATAAAAAGTCTGCTGAAACATGTTGAACTGCTCTCTTTTTTTTTTAGAAACCTATCCTTATTCTTCCCATGTTATTGTTACCTCTGATACCAGATTTTCTATTAAAGAAGTAATACCAGGAACCTTTTGAGGCAGACCTGTATTATTCAAGGTTCTCCAGGAAACATATATTAATGTAGTAGTAGCAATTACATTTGTTTCATACATGTAGTCATAGAATAACTACATTTATGTTAATTTCCTGTAGAACAAACCCCGTTCACTGCTTAACCTCACTGAATTTCCGTACCTATACTCTATGCTCCTGAAATATGGGCACCAATAACTGACTCTTTATTATATAAGATGCTATGAGTCCATCTAGAAATAAGTATGCAAGGAAGGGAGAGGCACACACTTTCTATTTCATAATCAAACAAATATATCATATCAAAGGCTAGATCGACAGCAGAATAATAGAATAAGCAGGGCCCAAAAAATGAGGAAGAAGACGGGAGCTGAGAAGACAGGCCAAGTAAAGGAGTGAGACATTTGGCAGAATTAACATTAGAGAGTGAAGAGTCCAGAGATGAAGGAAAAAGGAAAAGTCGAGAGACAGATGTTTGCAGTGGGTAGGTGGGGGGAGTGGAAGAAAAAAATTACTAGAAGTGGACAAGCCAAAATGTATCACAAGACCTTTTTTTTCCCCCTCTGAGAACATATTTTGATATCTTTCTTGTTCTTATCCCCCCACTCTTGAAAAAAAGGGCTTCGTAGAATTTTTCCACATGACCTTCTTTTCTGTGGAAACCACCATCCCCTAAACCAAAAACAACCTATACAAAATGCCTTAGAATAATCCTAGACTCTTCATTGGTCAGGATGTAACATTCAAAATAAAGTTGCTTTACACAGGAAAAGAAAAAAGGAGAAGAAGAAGTAGGAAGAAGTTGTGTTAATATCACCGCTGCAAACAGTGAGCCCCATCCCTAAGATGTTCACTTTCCAATGGAGCAATTTAGTGAAATGATTCCTTATAATCTTTTTCGCCCACAGACAGGGGGCAGAATTTTGGGCTTCCCTTTACACATGTCTGGTATATGTCACCAGAATTGGAGAGGAGGAGAAAGCAGACACTTCTGAAATAAATAATGAAATCTTGGTTTGCAATACAATACCAATACAGACATTTAATACAGAGTTTTGTCTCTGTCATAAAACTCAGTCCAAGCTAAGACTAGCTGTTAGGGACTTCTTTGAAGATACCTTCCTCCTCCCCCCAAGAGCCAGATAAGAGCACATTGTATTTCCCTCAGAGGGAGATATATGAAGTGTGAATATATAGATACATGATGTATCTGCAGAGAGGCCTGTGGGAGAATGTACAAAGCAGCTACGCAGTCCTGCACTATCCATGTTATTGATCATCTCACAACCCACCTATATACCCAGAAGGATGCTGTGTAGGTATAATCAGTTGCACTGGAACCAAATAGGAATGTTTTGCCGGTCAACCAGATTGTGAATGAGGTTTTTTCATTTATTCTGTACTTATTTTTGCAAGTCAGCATGATGTAATGGTTTGAATGTTGGACTAGGACTCTGGGACACCAAGAGTTGAATCCTTGCTCAGGCTTGGAAGCCCACTGGAAGACTTTGAGTAAATCACACTATCTCAACCTTACAGCAAGGCAACAGAAAACTCCCTTTGAATAAATTTGTCAAAAGAACCTCTGTTAGGGTCACCCATAAGTCAGAGTTTTTGATCTTATCAGATGAACCAGTTAGATTGGTTACAAGGGTCAAACAGAAAGGAAAGTAGATTTTGCCAACAATGTCATTGGCTCTAAGAAATTAGCAGATTGAAATATGGATCCTTAAAATTGTTGCTCAGAACTCTGGAGCCAAGTCGTGGCCTTTGAAGTGGCACACCACCTTCTGTCAGCATTGTCTCCCCACAGCTGAACCATCACTTTCCTGCTCCATGAATTTATCTCCACCTTGCTATCATCCCAAGTTACTATATAGCAGCAGAAGCTGGAAATTGTTCATCATTTTTGCCATCTATCTTTCTTAATATTTAGAAAGGTTAGAAGGAAAAGTGAACTGAAAAGTAAAGCAATAGCCAAGACAACTTCCATCTTCTTTTCCCCACAGTGCCTCTGGGCTGCACATGAGTGCAGAGGGACTCTTGAGAAATGTAGAGGGAAGCATGCCTCATGCCTAGCACTTATCCATACACTGTTCTCAAATTCTCTATTAAAATTAGTAAGCAAGCAAACAAAAAGGGACATTATGGCAACCAGCATGAGCCCTAAGTACAACTGTTGTCTCTCTTTCATCCTGTACCACTGACCTCTATCATTTGAAGTGGTGTTACCCTGATTCCTGGGGGTCCCGGGAGGGACACCTAAATGCGCTCTTAATTTTATAAGTTGGGGAAATTAGCCAAGAGCACTGTCTAGCAATATGAGAGGCAGGGTAACATAGCGAGATCTTGAACCCTATGTTTACGGGGTCAGACCGAGTCAAGGAGCACACAGAAGTTGAAATAATAAATGTTGTTTTATTAAAACACAATCAAACAGTGTATGTAGCACACTCACACAGATAACTAAGGAAATAAAGGTTGGAGTGGGATAGAGGGATTTTTAGAGGAGTTGTTGGTTTGGGTGATACTTCACCTGTCCTGAAGCCCGGTTAGAAGCGGAGAAGCTGGGGAGCGTGGATCTCAGCACGTGGGGCTGAGGGGAAGCCTCGCTGGACAAAGTGACAGCAAGGCGGGATGGAAGCCAAGAGCGATCCAAGGAAGCGCTCAAAGTCAGGGGTTTTTATAAGGAGAATTGTGACCGCAGGCTACTTCGGACTTGGGGAAAACAATGAGTTTGGGGCTGGAAACAAAGCCTCCGAAAGGTCAGAATTTGAATAATTGAATTATAGCCAAATTGTCAATAGGATAGCCAGTATGCAAATGCGGAGTACTTGAGCATTGTATAGTCCGATCATCAAGCTGCCAGCGCAGGGCAGAGGATCTTTTGAAAGTTGCGCGCATACCTAATTGAGGTACTTGCCTTGAGATCTCCTGAAGCTGCGAGTTGGCTATTTCTGGCCTGCCTGTATCATGTTGGAATATTACGGCGATTATCGGCCGAGCCTGTATGCATGCTTGTCTGGGGGCCTCGCAAGCAAGTGGAAGGGAATGAGTATGTGCAGCCGAATTATTGATATCAAGAGATATCTTTATATCCCACAAGCTTGGACTAGCCAGGGCAGTAACAATGGTCTTGACTTAGACTCCTTGACTTAAGCTCCAAATCCAATCCTACCAGCACAGCTGACTGTCTGCATGAGTGCACTGTCCCTTATCATTCTGATAATCCATTCAAGAACTCTGTAAGGTAGGACAATGTTGCTATTCCCATATTTCAAGAAAGAGGGCAGTGGCTGTGGAAGAATGACTGATTCAGGGGCATCCTGATTCATGACACAAGCTGTTCAGCCACTATCCTGACTTTTCTGTTTACCAACTCTTGTTCTAGTTTTCCATTGTGTTCTAGTGTTCATTTTTGTCAGTCAGGCTAAGATTATCTCCCCCCCCCCCACTACATTAACAGAAGAGCAACAAATAACTTAGTATTTATAAATCTTCCCCTGCATTTCTCACACTGGGTTCCACAGTGGCTTGTTGGCAGCATTCAGGAGAAAGCCTCCAGCTATTCCCTCAGCTCTCATTCGGAGACACCATACTGGCAATCGAACAATGCTGCAGATTTTCATTCAAGGGATTATGAGGCTATATATAAAGAAAACATAAAAAGATTTACATATATTCCATGTAATTTTGCTCTCATTGTATTTTTAAGCACAAAAAAGACTGATGACTTTCCTGTTCCATTAATTTGATATGAACTATGGTAAAAGGATTACACTGTTTGCATCCCATTCTTCCTTTTTCAAGTGTACATCTTCATGCAATGTCCAAAGAGAAAGCTTCGAAAGTTTTTGGTTCACAAATTTCAAATCAGATGGCTTGTTTTGATGACCTCCCCTCCCACCTATAAATCCTCAAAGGGCCAAATAAATTCATGGAATTATTTTGAGACCTGAATAATGAGGCCATAATATCTTCCAACCCCAAGAATAAAAGGAGGTGGTAAAAAGATTTCTTTTAATTTCTTTGATGGTTGCACTGCTCTTTACGTGATGTGAGAGGAGATCTCCCACTGCTCTGTACCCTTCTTCCCTCTCTTTGATAACATCTAGTGTAATACAACCTGCCACATTTACTAGCTCACTTGTGCTGTTCAAGTTTTCACTACCTATGTGTGACAGGCCTCATAAAAATGGTATGGGGGTGAGGAGGTTAGACTGGATTATTTCTTAGATGCCAATGTGTGTGTTTTCATGCTTCCTGGCAAACCTACAATCACTGTCAGTCTGAAAGGGGATTAAACACTTGTATTTATATACATGTAAGTCTGCCTTTAGATTACATGTTACGCTCTAAGATTTATCCTCCCTAACCTCACCACAGTTGGCTTGTAGGAAGGTTGGGCAACTGGGGGAGGCTAGGGGGCCACATTAGTCTTCTAGCAGACTTTTGGGGCTGCACTCTATCACCACACCTCCTAACATAAAAAAGAACATTTTTCCACAAATGTCTACCAATAGCCTCAAGGGGCTGGGGGGCATTTTTGCCATGTTTTTAAAGACTTCTTAGCCATTTTAGGCCCAGAAGAGGCCTTTTTTCAAAACATTAAGTGATCAGAAGTCATTCCTAGTTTACGTCTTGTTTTCTAAAAGGGCTTTCCTGGGGCCCATGGGGGCCCCAAATGTGGCAAAAATGTCCCCACAGGGGATTTTGGGGGCCAGCATTTTGATCATTGGGGGCTCTGAGGGCCATAGAAAAGACCCTGAGTGGATGCATGTAGAACACAGGCTGCATTTTGTCTACCCTTAGCTTATGGTGTGAGGTGAGGGCAAGAAAATGTACAAGGTAACAACAAATCACATGTTATGTTATATTCTACTTCATATGAACAAGAAGGGTACTAACAGCAGATCTATACCTCTTGTAATAATTAGTTCCTTCCACACTCTCTGCTCATGGTTAAGCAGATAGCAGGTAGAATAGACACTGAACTCTCTGCCAAGAGAAACTAGGTTGGCTCCATCTTTGTTATCCTTCCACTAACACACAAAAATATTTATCTGGCCTGGCCTGTAAATAGGTAATTTACTAAAGGAGGTGTTTGTATTGCTGTGTTCAGAATTGTGTTTAAACATTTTTTTTTATGTCATGTTTTAACTATATTTTTAATTTTTTGAACTGCATTTTATTGTTGTTGGCCTCCTTAAGCACTACTCTTGCCACGACGATGGGGTATAAATATAATAAATAATGTTTATCATAACCAACTTTGAGATGATTCATGATGATTCATGAAAATTGAGGAATAAAAATATTTATAATAAATAAACAATACTAAATATGTAGCTTTCTTTAGGTTGGGTCCTGAACCTTTCAAACCTAATTTTGCAGTTCCTTATTCATAGGCCCTTTCTGCACCAGGCAATTAAAATGGAGCAGTGCGTCCTCTCACGGAGGTCATCTGCACCTTGGAGCGGACTACAAGTGGACTACTTACTGGAGATCCGCACCTCAGTCCACTCCAAAATGACCCCAAGTGGTCCTCCAGAGTGTTTTCTAAAGACCACACAAAACAGGTCTTTATTTTCCTGGAACGCGCCATTGCGTTTCTGCTCCCTTGTGCAGATTCGCAGGCTCGCACCAATGCGAGCCTGCGATCTGCAGACGGCGGGCTTTAGGTGTGGCGAGCTTCAGCGGTTGGTCGGGACCCACGACCAACCGGAAGCTGCCATTTTGGGAGCTGGAACCGCCATGTTGGAAGCTGGAAGCTGGATCTACAGACCTCGCACTGCTCTGATTCACCCTGGACCAAGGAGGAGCCCTGCGGAAGGGCTTCAGGGACAGTCCGCGTTGCTTCAGACCCCAGAAGAAGCGGTAGGTAACGACACGGAGCAATTCTCTCACCTCGTGCGGAAAGGGCCATAGTGTCTGGCAGAAGTATTCACTCTCCTTTTCACTCCCCTTTGACTTTTTCCACATTTTGCTGTGTTGCAACCTGGGACTGAAAGAAATTTTGTAGGAATTTTTACTACTTACTGTACACAAAATACTCAATAGTATGAAGATGCAAGATATTGTTATTGTGTCTAAATGAATAAGTAAACCAAAACAGACTGGCACTTGTTGGTTTCATGAATGTTCACCCCCTTTGCTATGACATAACCAAATAAATCCTAGTGCAACTGATTGGCTCCAGAAGTTATATAAGTAGTTGAATTGAGTCCAACTGTGTACAGTATAATATGATATCAAATTAATGAGACCTATTTCCGAAAGGCCCAAGATTGATTATGTTGAACAGCATATCTATCAAAATGAATAGTGTCATGTAGACCAAGGAGCTATTAAAACAAGTCTGGGATAAAGTTGTACAGAAGCACCCAAAGGGTTTGAATCTAAAACAAAACAAAACTACAGTGACTAGGTAAAGAAGGCATTAGTTAGAGAAGCAAAGCCAAGGTCAATGGTAATGCTGAAGTTGCTGAAAGAAAATCATATCAAAGCACTTAAGAGTTTGGAAAAAAGTATGTGGATGATGCACCAAACTTCTGGGATAAAGGTTTCTAATCAGATGTGATTAAACTGAAGTGTTTGACCTAGTCACAAAAATGTTATGTGTGAAACAAAGGCAACAGTTCTCATTTTCCTGAGGACATCATCCTCATGCTGAAGTATTTCAGGGGCAAGATCATGTTGTAGAGGTATTTTTCCCTCATTGGGGACTGGGAAACTGGTCAAAAGCGAGGGCTGAATAGATGGGTTCAAATAGAGACTAATTATACAGGGAAAGCTGTTTCACTCTGAAAGGGACCTGGGACTGGGATGGAGGTTCCACTTCCAGCAGGATGATGATCCTCAATACACAGTCTAATAAATACTGGATTGGTTTAAGATCAAGAACCTGGATCTTTTAGAATGGTCCAGTTGATATCCAGGCTTCAATGTGACTGAGAATCTTTGGCAAGAGTTAATGTTCACCAACAGTTCACATTGAACTTGAGACAAGCGGAGCAATTTTGCCAAGAAGAATGGACTAAAAATGCAAGATCCAAGGCAGTACAAAGCTGGTAGAAGGTTATCCTGAAAGATCTGCAGCTAATTGCTACTGAAGCTGCTTCTACCAAGTATTCCTTAGAAGGAGGAGAATCCTTGTACAACCAGTAAGTTCCAGTTTGTTTTTGTTAATTTCTGTGCACGTACAAAACTACCTTGAACCTTCACAGTCTTAAGAATCAAGAGGTAACAATGTGAAATCAATTCATTTCAATTCCAGGTTATAACACAACAAATGAGGGTCACTTTGGTGTAGTGGTTTGGGGTGCTGGAGCAGGACTATGGGAGACCAGGGTTCAGATCGCTGCTCAAACACAGAAACTCACTGGGACCTTGGACAAGTCCCACATTCTCAGCCTCATGGCAGTGGCATCCCCCTTCCCTGCCCAGTTCCTGCCCAGAACACCCCATGCTGGGTCCACCTTGGCATCAACATAAGTTGGAATTGGCTTGTAGGTACACAACAACGACACAAATAAACATCCAAGCGACTGTCACCTCCAGATTGCTTTCTTTATCTTCTCTCTCAATCTCTGTCATGTTTTAATTTTTTTTTTCATTAGTGAGTAGGCTGACTCCTAGTGGAAGTTAAATAAGAAGGAATGGTGCCCTGCTATTGCTTTGTTCTTCATTTGTTGATACTACAAGATGTTCTTATGAGACTAAGGATGCTGCTTTCTGATTTCTTCCCATTTCATTTCTCCCTGGAATGTGGATGCCAAATAACCTGATCTTGTTTCTGAAGTTAAAACAAGTGCTTTAGAAACCCACCATTGGTATCTTGCTTGTGCTTGAACTTGGTTACAGAGGATTGTGAAAGTAAAATGAGAGAATAAAACGTACATGTGTGCATTGATAAAAACAATGCTTAACTCCATTTCCCACCTCATTTTTTTTCTATAGCTCACTTCAATTGACTTACTACTTTGTGCTCTCCCTTATATCACTTTTCCTTATCCAGTTATGTTCAAGCATTTTCTACTTTTACTACTTCAATATAATACTTCTTTTTAGAAGCTCTTTTCTCTTCTTCTAGTTTATCAACTTTCTCGTTCTCTTCGCTCATCCCTCACTAACCTTCTTTTTTTCCAAAAGCCCCCAGCTCCCAGCTCTATCTCCTTCTTTTGTGTGTTTCCCTCAACCCACCCTATTGCTGGAACTCCCTCTATAATAACATCCACTCTATCCATCATCATCTTAGAAAACAGTGGGTGATGGGGGTGCAACCCCCTTCAACCTCATCCATCGATCCTATGTGTTTTGCTGCTCCTTCAAAAAGGCTTTTCGTTTCCCCACAGTTTTCTTCCTCTATAGCTACTTTGACAAGTGTTTTCCTCTTATTTTATTCCCCACCAAATAATTCCAAATAATGCAGGTTCTCATACTGGAGATGGATTAGTCATAACATTATGTGGCCAATCAGATTTAGCTCTGTGTTGACATTACTAGGGGCAAGGGATAACTGTTAAGAGTAAGGCAATGTTTGCTGTAGCACTAAGAATTGAGCAATTTCAGGTCCTTTCAGAATTAGTCTTAGAAATGACAAAAGAACATGACCTCTCTAAATGCTAATTTATATTTTGTGAATCCCCTCTGTCATTGCCCTTCAATTTTTGCTTGGAAGTATTTTCAGTCTTAGATTCTTCCCCCCTCTATTTAGAAATCAGTGCATATTTTCCTCATATAAACAAACAAAAGAAACCTGGATTGAAATGCAAAGAAATATTGCATTTTTTAAAGTCTTCTACACTACTGGACTGCATGATGCTATTATCTGAGAAAAAAAAAACCTGCTCTCTGATATTTATAATTGCTTGTAGATTATTTCTTTGGATCTGCCATGGCCGCATAGAAAAGCAGAGGGCAAGGAGAGAGAAAAAGCTCTGATTGCCCCCTTTGCATTCCAGTCTCTGGGAAAGTTGTTGCTGCTGCTCCCTGCAGTGTCAAAATATTGCTCAGTGCCTCCTCGTGACTCTAGCACAATGTGTTATGCATCAGTCTTTAAGAGGATATTGCTCCCCATTATTGCCCTCTCTCCAGAGGATGACAAACCGCATTAGTCTGAATTACCAAATTCAAACTTTATGGGCAGCCATTCTCCTCACAAAGGCTTTAGCATTTTTATGTCATAATCCATCCATTATCCCCTTCCTCACATGGTTTATAACCATTAAGTTATTGAAAAAATTCTCAACAGATGTCATCTTAAGATGAATGTTACTGGGCCAATTGGTATCAAGGCTAGTATCAGGATATTGCTCAACTTCACTAAAAATGTCAGGAAGAGAACCACAGAGCTCATTTTAGCAATGGCCAATTTCATGACAACTCCAACCATCCTTTCTGAGAAGATTCAGAATTCTAGGTGGTTGGCAAAGGCAGTTTTGCTGTATTTTCCTCAGCCTAAAATGCACTGGGATTACATCAAGTGATGAGATGGAGCTCACAGGGCATTCCTAAGCATCTTTGCTCAGAAGTCAGTCCCATGACTTGTAATGAAGGTGCTTCCAAATAAGCCTTACAGCACATACAGACAACCATTTACTTACCCAGGGAACCATGGGTCTGTTATCAGTCTGCTACATAATGAGGAGATTTGAAATATTCCCTCTTCCTCCCTCTGGATTTCTAATCAGATATGAAAAAAATGACAAGCATGACATTTGGAAGGATGAAACAGATAAGAAACTTACTAAGGTCAAGATCCTATTGGACATACATACCTAGAGATTCAGCAGGACAATTTCTAACAGCTGGAGAATGGTGTGGTGAAGCTCTTTTGGAAGACCCTTAGCCAATCAGTGGCTTGTTGGGTCAAAGGGACACAGCTGGCCCCATTGCTATCTGAGTGCCATTGTGCTGCTAAGCAAACCCACTGTGTTGCTGGATGCCTTCTTGTACAACATCTGCAAAAGTACCCAGTTACACTAGCGTAAGTCACTAAGAAGATTACTTACATCTTGGCACTCTTGGGAAATCATTACATAGTAAATGGTTGCTTGTGGTCAGCCACTAACAGATGCCCTATTGTTTTGTTTTTCTTTTCCTTTTTGTTAATGATAAAAAAAATAGATAAGACTGGTAGTTATCAGTTTTCCACCATCAAGAAATACTTCGTACACCATTTTATATATCAATTACCACTTGCCCCTTGCACTGTGGTCTGGCATACTGGGCATCAATCATGGATTACGTGAACTGAGGAAGTGCCTGAAAACACTCCTCACATTCCTTTCAGAGGTACTTTAGCTAGGGAAGTGAGTAGTGAGTGTTAAAGCTGTTTCTATGGAAGTTATCTTCTCACTCAGAAATCCCTGCAAGGAACCAAAATTTAAAGCCACCAGATTGGGTTACTGGAATAGGCTAGACCTGTTATTCAGTTTTTTTGTGACCTGCCCTCAACAGAAGCTCAGTTACAAGGGAGGAGCGAAAGACTTTTTCTGTGTCTCCCATCTGTAGAAAACCTTCCCCAGAGGCTGAGCTGGCCATCTCATTGCCTGGTTTTCAGTGGGTACCTTTTGAAATTATACCTATGCTGACTGAATTGGTTTGCTCTTCTATTTCTCCTGATTTGAGTTTGCTTGAGTTTATTTGATTATATTGTTTTATTTTACAGCATTGTAAACCACCTGGAATGGATATTTTGCCTAGAAAGTCTAGATACATGTTCTAAATGTGAGAAACAAATTATACAAGCAACTCTCAAGCAGACTTTCACCAAATTGTCATCCACCATTAGGTGATGTTTTGCATTTCCCTGATGTGCCATTCAGTAGACCAAGATCCTGGTGCATCTGACTTGCTCCATTTTTTCCCCTAGAATCCACTGAGGCTATATATTTCTTATATATATATTTTTCATCCAGAGCCAAGTGGATAGATTAGGTTTTGTTTTTTTGTTTTTTGTCTTACATTGTTTTGCCCAACCTTAATTTTTTATTTGCTTCTGTTTTAGCTTTGAGAATAGCTCACTCATGTCACAGGTTACTTGTGAATTAACACTTTTCAGATGATATAATACATCAGCATTGTTAAAGTATGAAGCTGAAGAAGTTCTCAACAACATGAGAAGTAGTTAAGGTGGTGGTAGTATATTTTGCCTGAAGTCAAACTGCTGAGGAAATAAAGGGATCTCTGAACATATTACATATTTAAATGACTTGTGTTTAAATACAATAGTAGAAGGTCTTTGTGCAGGGTCATAGATTTCCATATCAGCAAGTATCCAAAGTTCTCTGTTACAAATTGAAAATAACAGAACTCAACAATAAGCTGGGTTGTTATGAGGAAATTTGGACTAAATATAATAAAACATTTCAAATACAAAACTAGAGAAGAGCAGGGATAGATGTTTCCAAAACCAGGTGGTATAAAGGCTGAGACTGGCCTTGCCTTCTTCTTTCCAATTCACTGAACCTGAATCCAGAGGGGACATCCCCAGTTTTATGCTTCTTAGATCAGAAACCCTCAAAGATGCATTCTCGTCGAAGAGGTCTGAATTCTGGGGGTTGAGACAGGAGAGAAAGCCAGAGATTTGCCAAAAGCAAAACAAAACAAAACAATTTGCTTTGGATTTAAAAGAAGAGATTGGAGGAAGGGAATCAAGAGGGTGGCTAGGAGGAAGAATAGCTGAAGGCTTTGAGGAAAGCATTATGTTGGCAAAGATCTAGGTGAGCAGAAAGAGGACAATAAGATGAGAGAAGCAGAAGGTGAACATCAGGAGGAAATAAAATAAAATTTGGAGCTTCTTGTAACAAAGTTGGGCTTGAATATTTGGGACCAAGGTCAACCCTGCTATAAGGGATGTGGTCTTTTTTATTAGATAGACCTGTTATAGATACCCATGCAGTCCATAGAACATTATTGCAGAGATCAAAAGAGACATGGAAAGAGTTACTTTATGAGCGGGGCAGGAGGTCAAACTGCACTATTAACTTCAGAATGGCATTTCAGTAGATAAGAAGATGTCAGATCACAGCTTTCTTGTGAGAAACTGGGAAGGGGGCACTGTGTCCTTTCCAGTTTTTATAAAAGGAGGGAGAGAAACTTGCTGCTCTTCTGTCAAGACTCTTTCTACCAGCCAAGGACATGGCTAAGTTTTTCTGTCCTATGAGTCACTCCTTGTATCCATTTATTACAAACTGAATCTTTGTTTACACAGTGGCTGGTGTGACCCTTGCTAACAATGGCAGTTCCCTGGCTGTTTGGTCTAACCCCTCAGTTATTCCTTCTATTAGAGAATGAAGCTGTGTGTGGCGTATAACCATTTCTATCCCCCTAAACTGGCCCACTGGCATCTTGTGTGACTATAGGATACTATTTACTTCCTGATATTCAGCTTCTGAATTTGAAATGGGGCACTATCTCAACCTCCATTTCAGGTAGCATCTTGTTGTGGGCTGGGCCCTGTGCAGGGATTATTTTGTGTCTGGGGCCATATAAGTATTTATGACAGTGGTGAAATGTGGGATAGCCCCAGGTATGTAACTTGGAGAGGGGGATGAGAGTATTGACCTACAATAAGAATTGTGCTCCCCAATGAGAGGTTCCTTCAGTCCTCTCATTTTCAGCATTGCAGAGAGTGAGATAATGAAAATTGTTCACTACAAATATTTTCTATTTTCACATTCTCTTGGTATCTTTGTGGCATAAGTCATTTGTTGGAATCTAAAGAAATGGACACAGAGAAGGCAAATTGCCAGGAGTTTATGTCTCCAGATAACAGCAGCTCCTCCAAGTCCAAGGAGCTGGGGTCTGAAACAGTTGAGGGATCCACAGGATGTGGTAGATGCCAAGGATATCCCTTCTTCCTTTAAAGATCTCAGAAGAGATAAAGAGAATCTTCACAGGTCCCAGTGTCTGTTAAACAGGGAATGCTGACTCCTTAAGCTGTCAGAGATGTCTACCTGTAAATCTTCCAGCAGCTTCCTGGAGTTTTTTGCTTGCAACCATTCTATCTCAGAGACTGGCAATGCATTCAGCATTCACATGCTCTTGACCTGGACTGGCTGTGACTAATGACTCTGTGGCCATTTCCACACTACACTATTATAGTGTATATTATTCCATTTTGAACATCCCATGGAATCCTGGGGTTTGCAGTTTAGGGGGGGCCTTTAGAATTCTTGGCCAGAGAGCTCTGTGGCCTCAGTAAACTGCAGACCCCAGAATTCCATAGGATGTTAAAAGTGGAGTAATAGCACTATAACAGTGTAGGGTGGAAATGGTGTCTGTCTTATTCCTTGTTGGCTATATTTATCTGGATTATTGGCTTGGTGTAAAGACTTCTGGACTTGCTGATGACCTTGCTTCTCTTCCTTCTTTCATCTTGCTGGATTAACTGTGACTGACTTGGATTAGATTGACTATCCTACAGCGATTTGCCTTACAGCTGCCTGACTCTCAGGTCACTTGCTGACTGTAACCCAGGAGAGTCTGCTGTTTTAATTTGGATGCCTAAAACATATTTCCAAATGCTCAGCTGAAATTTTAAATCAACATAATGCTAAAAATTTGGGGACTGATGGAAAATTTCATTTGGGTCAGAATTCTAAATCTGGGGGCAACATTCATTTTGCCTCATCCCCTTCCCCATGCCCATAGCTAAAGCCCTGTATAGTCATTTGCTTTAGTGAGGTTATTAAAACACCACCCAGCTTGCTGGTGAAATTTCCGTCAAGAGCTCTGATCAGCACCTAAATCTCATCTTCCCATGAGGACACGTCCCTTCACTTCAAAGGAGGGAGGAACTGCATATGCATAATTCTTTAAATGATTTCAATTTTGTTTCGACAATAGCTAAGGATTTACAAAGGTGCTTCTCAGCAATTTTCTTTCGTCTTCTTTTCTATAATAACTCAAAATAACAATGAAAAAAATGATTCCACAAATCTGTTTCCTCAGATCCTGTCTCCAATCTTGATAACATTTTTAATGGGGCAATTTAAACTTTGGACCTTTGTCTCTATTGGAAACATTTTTGAAGAGCCCTTAATTGGGATATCCCATGCAACATGACATATAATATTATTCGTTAGCTACTTTAGTTAGCCTTTTAGCTTTTATCTGCTTATTTATACAGACTCAGCTCAATCTTCTTCTTCCAGACTGTTTATATACGTATTAAAAGTCTTATTTGCTCATTTGATTCTTTGCAGACTACATAACCAATTGACCTCTTTAGCTGTTCTTTTTGTTTAAAATAGCTGAGATTAATTTCAGGGGCAGCCTTTGTGTCCCACATTGGCACAAATATGTTTTCAAAGGCAGGAAACAGTTAAAATGCCTATAAAATCATTTTTATATAATCTTTGTTGGATTACTGTTTTATGGATGTATAGAATCTGTACATTGTTTTATAGATTATGATGAGCCATACCCAAGACTCTTCAAAAGACAAAAAATGCCAAAGATGAATGACTCTCAGATACTTTAAAGGGCCTTTCTAGCTTCTGCTGGCACTTTCCAAAGATCTTTGTTTGAAAGTCTTTTTTTTTTTTTTTAAGAGAACTAGAAATCAGAGGCAGCTGGATTTCTTGTGGAAAGAAACCACACTCCAGGGACAAAACTGAGCAGAACATATAGTGGTGAGAAGTTGCACTACCAATAAGTGAGGAAGAGGTGAAATTGCTTCACTGCTATGATTTAGGTTAAGAAAGAAAAGAAGTCTAGACTAGGTTCAGGTGTTTCTAGAGGATTTGAGAGCTGATGAGAGCATTAAAGAGGATTATATTACACTCCTGATAATGTCTTCAGAAACACAACAGAGCACAAACTTTGGGATGAGTTCTGAAATATTCTGCATTCTCTCTATGGTTCTGTACAAATCAATGGATTCAAATTACAAGAAAAGAGATTCCACCTAAAAATTAGGAAGGACTTATTTAGTGTAAGAATGGTTTGACAGTGGAATAGGTTGCCCTGCAAGGTGGTGGCCTCTATTTAAAGACTTCCAAAGACAATTTGATGGCCATGTTTTGGGAGTGCTTTAGTTGTGTATTCCTACATGGGAAAGTTTTGACTAGATGGTCCTTTTGGACCTTTCCAGGTCTATGATTTTGTTTTGGACAACAGTTTTCCACCAAGCCCATTCCGAATCATTCCTTATACCATGTCAGACTACTGGCACATCAGGACCAGTACTGTTCCTGCTGACAGGCAGTAATTCTCCAGGGAATTTGCTAGCCCTAGCTGGTGGTGTTGTGGACCAGGCTTTCTGCATGAAAGCAGTTGCTTTTGAAAAGTGAATGATTGGTTTTTCTTGTTTTATTTCTGTCAGATGCATGTTTTTGGCTGAACAACAATAACAAAACAAAAGCAAAACTGTTTCTTGTCAAGTTGTTGGTAGTTTAAGGACCTCTGAGCATTCCCCATCAACTGCTTATACTCAAGGCCTTGTTCTTGTCAAACTATCTGAAGGTTATGAACTGTCGTTGCTTTGCCAATTCTGCTCCTTGTGATTAACGTAAATAATTTATTCAAATATTTATATATGTTCTCATTTGGGACAAAAAAAAAGATACCTATCACATTAAGAATGCTGTTTTCCTAAGCTAGGGGTGCTGACACCCAACTGTTCAGCGATAGGTTCTGTCAGGGTCATGATGGTCTTGTTGTATCTCAGTGCAAATTGGGAATAATTGCTAAGGGACCATGAAGTAAACTGGTGAGGATGAAGTTGAAGGTTGACCTTGAACATAAAGCCAAAAAGGACTGCTAACATGGCCATCTGTCCTTCTTTACAACAGATAGTACTCTGTTTGTGGAGTGCTCAACACAAATGAAAGGAACTATATGAATGAAGAGCACAAACCTTGAAGCTGACAATTGAGTTAGCAACCATCCGAACGTCAGATTGAACAAGACCATTGGCCATTTGAGCTTCTCTGCTATGGTGAGGTATATAACATTTCTAATTAAATTATTATTGTCATTTCTTGATTTGCATCAACACATCAACATTTGTACATGCAAATATTGTGCAAACTTTTCTCCTTTTGTTGTTCATACATTTCCTCTTTTGCTACTGACGCATAAGTGAGCACCCGAAACACAGATCTGTTTATTACCTACAGGAAGTAAGGATAGTGCTGTTTATACCAGCCCAGATCTATCTTGATGTTGCATATTGGCTGCCAATCACATGCGCATCTTTAAAACAATTCTGTGAATGAAGAAGTCTGTGAGACATGATTAGGGAGGGAAAGATTCTCACTAATATTTTTTCTTAAATGATCCAATCTATGGTCTACTAGGCAAGAGAAACAGTGTTACATAGTGGTTTGAAAAGCAGACTATAACTCTGGAGAACAGGGTTCAATTTCTTGATTGGCCATGTCACACACTCTCAGCCCCAGAAAACCCCTGATAGGTCTGCCTTAGGGTCTCCATAAATCAGAAATGACTTCAAGGCACACAACAACAATAAAAACAAGTTATGAAAATGTTTGCATATCTTGGTTTCCCATCCATAAGAGGAAACCATGAGAAGGAAGTCTCTTTTTTTTTTCATTGCAAATAAATGTATACCTCTAAAAATGTGTATCTTTCAAAAATGTGTTCAGAAACACTTTAGTCAATGGGGGAAATGTTGTAAAGTGTATAACTTAAGAAAAGTACATGTAAAAATGCCTATTTTAAGAAAAAATGTGTGGAAAAATGCATACATTGTGAAAAGAGTGTATGGGGAGAGAAACAATGTCATAGAACCACTCAAATGGTTCATTAGTATTAATAATCTTTAGCCTTATTTGAGTGAACTCTTTGTGTGAACTCTTCTGAACTGGTTTTGAAAACATCATACTCCAGAAGATGAGGTGCTAGAGTCAAAGTAGCATGAAATATCCTTCATCAGACATCTGGTGGATCATCACTAGAAGCACAATGCTGAACTGAAACAACAAAGCTGTTTCTATCACTGTATGTTTATTCGTTTATAAGTGGAGACTGGTGTGACCCAAGGTAATAGGGCAGTGCAGCCAATCCAGGTTTTAGATAGCTTTAAAAGTGCTATCCAAGGTGCTGAATCTTCTTCGGAGTGATGGTTCAGAACCTTGGATAATTCTTTTAAAGTGTGAACTAAAGCCTGCAACGGATTCACTGCCCCGCCGAATGCAACGTCGTCAGCTCACACCGGTTTGAGCATACTGGAAGAATAGCTTCTCTCACATCAGGCTACCTGTACAGTGAGATATCCCTCAGAGAACCTCTTCTAGAAGCCCCTGCCATCTGAACTGAAGCAGGAATTAAGGAGAGCAAGAGACTTTCTAGCTGTGGTCCCCTATTTTGTTGAATTCCATCCTAACGGAGGCTTATTAGGCAGCTCCTTTACAGCCTTTAGGTACCAGGCATTTCACTGGTGGTGGATTCTGTTGCTATCTTTTCTAGGAATACCTTTTACTGTTCCCAACTGTTTTCCTGGGTATTGCTGTTTTATTTTGTATTTATTTTGATTTAGGACCTATTGCAAACCACCCAAGATTTTGAAAAATCGAAGAACAACATGTAAATGTTTTAAATGAATTGGGGAGCAATCCTATACACATTTACTTTAGAGTAAATTTACAGGAATTTTTATTACTGCATTAAATTTGTGTTCTTTAAAAGATGCTAGTCCAGCCTGAAACTAGAGTCACCTCTGTGGTTTGTGAAAGGTGTGTTTAATCTACCATTCATACATTCCTTTTTCTCAATAGCTGAAATTTTTTGTTCTTGTTTTCAAGCATCCCTTAAACACAAAATGAAAGAATAAATATGTTTGTTCAAATGTTTTTCAAGTAGTTAATGGAAATAAAGAATTCAGTGCCTGTATGCAAAGCTTTGTTTGTGGAAACAGTCAATGCTACATGTATCGTCTTTTTTTTTTTTTTTTTTTTTTTTTGAGGGAATCACTTAAGTTATTGCTTTTCCTGATTAAGATCAAGCTAGAATGCCAGGAACTGATGTTGTTCTTTTAATCATGAGAAAAGTATAAAAAAATAAAGCGATTGATATTAATGCAGCAATGGTAAAAAAAAAAGAAGAAGAACTGGCAAAATTACCTCTCTAAACAGAATTCAATAATGAAGGCAAACAATTTCCAGTCTCCTTCTCGATAACCTGTTAGATCTTTCCTTTCTATACAGCAAAATTTTCCGGGCAGGCCTAAATTACAATAAACTCAAAATCATTTCCCTGATCCCCAAATCTAATTTTCAATCTATATCTGCCATTTAAATAGGAAAACTGAAGGTTGGTCTAATGTAAGATAAAGTGTGCTTCTCTGCTGATTCCCGAAATAGAAAGAAGGCAACTCTGATTTTAGCCAAAGGCATATGAAATAGATAAAAGAAAGATAAAAGCTTTCAAAAAGGTGGACAATAATGAATATAAGAGAGAGTGAAAAGAAAGAAGAAAGGGTTTGCCAAAATAAGAGTAAGTTTTCAGAAAGGCAGGAGAAATGAAAAGCTCCACTTTTCCCCAAGAAACAATAATCTCTTATGCTTCTTCAATCTTAATCAAGCGTTTAGAAAAAAGGGAGCTCTCTGACACTTAAAGGGAGTGTGGACTGGAATGCTTTACCTTTGACATCAAGTCCTACAGTAGTGAGGTTTTGCGCTTAATGGGATGCAGGGTCATTTCCCGTGGGCTATTTAGTGGACCTTTGTAGCTTCAAAATGTGATTCTTCCCTCAGAAGTGCCTAAAGCTGATTATTAACCACGATTCATAAATTCTTCAGAAGACTATCAAGTTAGGTTTATAAATTCTGTCTGTGATAGAATACAGCCTCCTCTTGAATCTGTAAATTCCAAGTAGGGTTGGAAGTTTTCAGAAAAACAGTCTTTTAGACTTGGCTTTGTTTTCCTGATGCCCTTTCCCCTAGCAACAAAACCAGTGTTCAGTAACAAAATATTTGAGGAATAAAGATACCAGGGATTAGGGGGATGTGACAGATACTATGAGTGTCTAAGGTGGGGATTTCCATCATTTTGGCACAGAGATCTGAAGTGAACGTCTTTTTTAAAAAAAATGAAAATACAATATGTGGAAAATACAGCAAATGGGGACATGTGGGCATGTTTCACATAGATTTGTCAAAGGTATAAGATTAGTATGGACATTTTATGGTACTGTCTGAGGTCTGTTCTTAGACTCAGGTCACCAGCTGACAAGACATCTGAAAAACAAAGCACTCACCCACTCCAAAGATGCAATTGCACAACCTGGACTACTGTGATGATGGCCTGATTATCAGGGGGGCTGACAGAGGGAAAGAGATAGCAGGAAGATAGAAGAGCATGTTAATAGGGAACACTCCCTCTTCTGCGCCAGAACCCAGATGTCTTGTGGGATGCAGGGTGAGAATGCTGCTGAACCTGCTGGAAGCATTTAGGAGCCCACCAGGCTCTTAAAGAAGATGCCCTCCATTACATGAGAGAGGAGAGAGACAGAGAGGAGTGCATGACAGAACTCAACTTTTCCCTTTTCTATTTGAGGCCTGAGGATGGGATTAGGGAGTCTTCTGAGAGCCCTTGCACAAACAGAAAACTAGGTTCTCTTAGCCTTTCAGTGAATATCCTCTAATTTCAATATTCACGTCAAAATAGACATTCATTGTAGCTGAATACACCCAAAGTCCTTAACTGTTCTAATAGTGATGTTGTTTCAGTGTTGCTTGGATCCTTTAACCTCTCTGCTTGCTGCTTTCATTTGGTGCCATTTCTTTTCTTTTTCTCCTCTCCCATTTATACAGCCATTTATCAGACTGGCTGAGAAAAATCATGTGGCTTTTTTTATGTGCTTCATGAGCTCATCACATCAAATGTGTTACTTAGGTCACTGACAATACTGCATATACCACCAGACGCAATAGCATTATAGACCAATATGAGCAAATGAGACCAGTGTCTCTGAACACAATGAAGGAGGCAAACAGTGCCAAGGAGAACAATGTCAAAACCAATTACCTGAGATTCTCAAAAGTGCTGAAAATTGCTAGAAATGGACAAAACTTGTTGTGGATTTGTGAATTCTTCATGGATTTATGTCAATAATTCTTGTGCAGCCTTCATCTTAGGTGTAAAAGTTAAGTTGTAGAAGTTAAACACCTTACACATTTATTCCCATAGTCTTTTAGTACTATTCTACAACCCAGTCCAATCAATGCTTATTTAAAAGAAAGAAATCCTGTGAATTCATAAAACAATGGTTCCCACTTAAATGCACATAGGATTGCTACAAAAATTATATTGCAATGAAAGCATCCTCAAATGGGGCTCATTAAGGCAAGAGTGAGGAAAATGTAGCCTAGGGGCTACATGTGGTCCTGGAATCCCATTTTTGCAACCCTGGAAGCCCCATGGCAGCCCCTAAAACCCATAATCAACCATCTTCCAATTTTATTTTTTATGTCATTTTCTAGAAATTTTCATCCCCAAATCATGTCAACCCCTCCAATATGTGCAAGCATGTATAAAAGTGTAGTTGTGAACCCATGAACTAAGGTTCTTAGAAAACCCAACCATTCTCTTCTTCAGTTCTGGTTTACATTGCTTCATGTTCCCAAGTAGGAAACAAAATCTTCCAGCATTTTTTTTTTCCCCGGATGGGTTCTTCATGATTTGACATGAGGGTGTGCCCTGTTGAAAAATTGTCTCTGGGAAGCCTGCCTGCATCATTTTTACTCTCTTGAGGTCCCTGGCACAGAACATGTGGATTTATCCCAAAGTGGGGTTGAATACTTAAAAGTTAAGAATAGTAGATAAATTCCAGGACAGAATGCAATGACATCTACATATTTTTAAACTATTTTTACTTCTCTTGACACCCAGTAATTACAGAACAGGAATATGAGAAGTTTGCTTAGATTACTGTAGAATTCAATATGTCACAAGCTGCATATTTTACAAGTGTTATATTTATTTCAGCTTGGGTGTTTTTATTTTACCTACATTATACTATACTCAGGAACAATTTTTACTATTTTATGCCACCTCAACCTTTTTTGACCCCAATGGATAATTTTCAATTTCAGTAGGGATAAATAATCTTCTGCATAGTTTTGAAACAGAGTTTCAAATACTACGAAATCAACATATTCTTAAAAAAACATAGTGCTGTCATGTCTAATTCATAGTTATTTTATATAGCTTATTATCATGGTGCTAATAAGTTTATATGGCAAGGGATATAGATTCCTGAAAGAAAAAGAGTACTAATTGTATGATTCATACAGTAATAAGATAATATTTTATTGTTTAAGTTCTATTTCCCTCATACTAGGCCCAAGCTTTCCACCAATGGCACTATCTTTCCATGATGGTGGGACCACATGCTCCTGTGAGACAAGAACCTGCTACTGGTAGGGTCTCCCATCTCAGACACGCTTTTGCTAAGTTGCCAGACAAAATACACCAAACAGCTACTGGGCAGCAGCAGTAGTGGGGAGTGATACTAGCAGAAGGTCTTCTTGAGAAAATGCAGTGGCAACATAGCTAACAGCATAGCAGAAGGCCTTCTGAATATCTTTTACCATGAAAACCAGAGGACAACTATGAGTAACACTGTGGCTAATGACACAACTGGATTCAGCTGAAAGGACATTCAACTATTGACATGCTCAGAGGAGAAAAGAAAGTCTGGAGCAGGACAACACACATTACAGGAATAAAAGGAATGTGAGAAGCATGAATCAGGGAAAGCTAGACATAGTGAAACAAGAAATGGACCATATAAACATTGCAATATTTGAGGTGAGTGAGCTAAAGTGGACCGGAACGGGACATTCTGAATCAGATAATTACACAGTGCTTTACTCAGGAAATGAAAATCTGAGAAGAAATGGCATGGCCTTTATACTGAGGAGAGATACAGCAAAAGCAGTCAAAGATACAGTGTAACATCTGACCAAATTGTGTCAATCAGACTTTGGGGAAAACCTACCAATAAAATCATAATCCAAATTTATGCTCCAACTATAGAGAAAGAAGAGGAGGAGGAGGAGGAGGGGGAAATTCCACGTACCCAAGCTGGATTCAGGAAAGGAAAAGGTATTGGAGTCATATTGCAAAAATTTGTTAGATAATGAAGTACAGCAAGGAATTTCAAAAGAAAAATCAGCCTGTGCTTCATACATTATAGCAAAACCTTTGATTGCTTAGATCATGAGAAACTATGGACTGTTTAACTTAAAGAAATGAGTGTGCCACATTGTCCTGATGTATAATCTGTAAGCAGGTCCAGAGGCTACCTTTAGGACAGAATATGGAGAAAGAGAATGGTTTCCAATTGGCAAGGGGCCAGGCAAGGCTGCATTTTATTACCCTATCTTTTTAACTTGTCTGCTGAACATATCATATGTAAAGCAGGATTAGACTTGGAAGAAGGAGGCAGGAATTGGAGGAAAGAAAATCAACAATTTAATATATGCAGATGACACCATACTAGCAGCAGAAAACAGCAAGACTCGGAACTACTACTAAAGAAAGTCAAGGCAGAAAGTGCAAAGGGGGGGGGTTACAGCTGAACATTAAGAAAATGAAATAATGACCACAGATGAATTAAATAACTTTAAAGCAGATGATGAATACATTGAAATAGTTCAAATTTTTCCATACCTTGGCTCAGACATTAATCAGAATGGTAATTACAGTCCAGAAATCAGAAGAACACTAGGATCAGGAAGGGCAGCTAGGAACTAGACAAGATTCTGAAGTGTAAATATGTATCATTGAATACTAATGTTAGGATTGTCCATGCCATCATATTTCCAATTTCTATGTATGGTTGTAAAAGCTGGACAGTGAAGAAAGCTGGTAGTAAGAAAATCAACTCCTTTGAAATATGATGCTGGAGAAGAGTTCTACTCATACTGTGGACTGCTAAAAGGACAAATGAATGAGTACTAGAGAAAATCAAGCCTGACCTGTCCCTAGAATTCAAGATGACTAAATTGAGAGTGTCATCCTTTGGACAAATCATGAAAAGAGATGACTCACTAGAAAAGACAATAACGCTTAGTAAACTAGAAGGTAGTAGGAAAAGAGGAAGACCACATTACAGATGGATAGACTCTATCAAGGAAGACTTATCCCTGAATCTGCAAGACTTGAGCTTGGCAGCTGGTGGCAGGATGATTTGCGGATCTCTCATCCATACGGTCTGCATGAGTTGAAGCTGACTTGACAGCAGTAAACAACAAGGCCTCAGCTTACCTGTGATCCAAGTATTTTCTGCATGGATTCAAATCCAAGTAGGGTAGCTTCTTCTTCCTCTGTTTGATTGGCTTTCCTTTTCTTTTTTTCCCCCCTCCCATTGTGTTGGATGGGTTCCAAGGCCACATGAGAAGATTGCCTTGAAATATAATTTCTAGTCACCTATTGGGCTGTTTTGGGAGACATTGTTCTGTGGATGAGAAGTCTGTGGAATCAGTATGTAGTGTTTGTTACCTCAAAATGTGGATGACTCAGAGGTCCCCCCATGATGCTGTTGTCTCCATGGAACAGTGATGAATTAAGGGAGGCCTGAGAGACGGGGTAACCTGACAGGATCTTTTACACCTATGTATAATGGTACTAAAGTAGGGATACTAGTTGGAGATTAAAAGCATGTTTTATTGGGGAATATCACAATCACCTGCAAGATCCAATTAGTCTCACAACCACACAAAGCTAACTGAAGGAAAGAAAGGAAAAAATGGATAGTGAGAAGTTAGAACAAAGTGGGTGATATTTACTGTCCTGTGGAGAAGAGACAAAGCAGTGTGACTCAGACTAAGGGCCCAAGAGTAGTACAAGAATGGGAATCACAGCTGCAGAGTAATGATCTATGTCCAGACTACTATGAATTATCTGGCTGAGAGCCAGGGTTTAAATACTCTATTTCCACCCTGAGGGGGAAGGTGTTAATGGCTCTCTGGCAGAGCAAACAGTGTGGTCCAGAATGGGCTAATGGGTTTAGCATTAGGTAACAAAGCACTGATGGGAACTGTGATAGTTCCTTAATGGCTGGACAGGTGAGGAAACAATGGAGAATTTTGGTGGGAAGAGGAAGCAGGTTGAAGAAATCAGTTGCTCTATTGAGGTGGTTTCGGGTGCTATTGTTTCTGAAAATTGAGTTTTTGAGGGGATTATCACAAACTCATTAACACGGGAGCTTCCTGACTGATCCCTTGACTATGACCTGGCCATGCCCTCAGGTCCCATCTGACCTACTTTCACACATATTTATCTAGTCCTCCTTGCCAGTATGGCTTCTCAGCCATAACAGTTTATAATTTATATTTCATGCAATTTAATAATGTTCATTCCCAATCATATCATGGAGGGTGTACGGTATGGTAATATGTTGTCATTGTGTTGTTGTGTACCTTCAAGTTATTTGTGACTTCTGGCAAACCTAAGGATTTTCTTGGCAAGACTTGTTCCCAGAGAGTTGCCTTTGCCTTCCTCTAAGCTGAGAGAGTGTGACTTGTCCAAAGTCACCCAGTGGGTTTCCATGGCTGTGTGGAGATTCAAACTCTGATCTCCAGAGTCATAATCCAGTGCTCAAACCACTACACCAAACTGGCTGTAGTAGAAGACATAATTATACTTCAATATGTTAAACATAAGCCTTTAATTTCTTAAAAAGATAAAATTTATTTTTGGCTTTCTAATCATAGTGATAGCCTGATCAACTACCTCAGAAGGAATTTCTGACTTGGACAGATATCTAACAGACACAATAAGACAGAATCAAACTGGCTGCAGGAAAAAAACAAATGGCATATAAGTTTCCTTCCCTTCTTTTCTCCTTCCTCTTGATGGATTTTCCTTTGTTTTTAGATAGAATGTGTGGGACTCCTCCCAGAAAGAAGAAAGAAATCTATTTTTTGCTGATCATTGCCTAGACCAGGAAGGGATCCACACTCTTTCCACAACTTCACTTCTTCATAAGCTATATTTTTCCCTTTTTATTTTAATTTTTTTTTCATTTTTAATTTTAACAGTTGTTTTTCAATTGTTCGACATTTACACTGATTGTGATAACTGAAGCCCCTGTCAGAGCTGCTGATGACGAGCAGCAGCTGTTGGTCCCTGTTGCGCTGGCTGGAGATGAGTCCTGCAGCTCAAGAGCTCCCCCTGCTGTCATGGACCAAGCAGGCTTGGACGTTCCTCTGCCTGCTCCTTTAGGGCAACAGGGATCCGATTCTGAAGATGGTTTGGAGCCTGTGTCAATCAGCCCACAAACAAGGCAGAGACTCAAGAAAGCTGAGCAAAGGGAGGCTTCCTTGATTAAGTTCAAGAAGCAGTGACTAGCCATACCTGTGTCTTGGGCTATATAACTGCCTGCCTGGAAGCTTTCCTTTGCTTGTGGCAAACTTCTTTCAAGCCCTCCTCTTGCCTGTTCCTTGCTCCCAGCACCCAGTTCCTGCTACCTTGAATTGATCTCTGGACTCTTGGCTTTTGGAACTCTGACTACAGCTTTCGCTTGATGCTCTGGTAAATGAACTGCCTTGTGTAAAGTGCTTGCTTGTCTCCTCCCGGCTGGACTTTGCTGGCTCTCACACTCCCTTCTCTGGGCTGGCTTGCCGCCCAGGTCTCTGACCATGACACTGACATATGGACTTAAGAATCATGTTGGACTAGATTGAGGAAATATCTAGTCTAACATTTTGTTCATCAGTTGTCTACAGGAAGCCCACTAGCAAAACATCAGTGTATCCTCCACCTTGTACTCACTAACAATTGATACATACAAGCATACATATTGCCTCTGTTATTGGAGATAGCATATATAGTCATCTTCACTAGTAGCAACAGATGGTCCCATCCACCACGAATTTATCCAGTCCCCTTTCAAATCCCTCCAGGTTGGTGCTAACAGTACATCTTGTAACAGTGAATTCAACATTTTAACTATGTTCAATATATTCATCTGTCCTGAATCTCCCACTATTCAGTGTCAGTTGATACCTTGGGTTTTAGGATTATGAGAGATATATCATTTTAAATATCTCTCTAGCATGTCTCCCTTTACTTGCCTTTTTCCTATGCTACAACTGTGCCCTCAAATTGCCTGTCAACTTATGCGAGCTCAAAGGATTTTAAATGAGAGTACTGGTGACTTGGCCAGTTCCTTCCTCTAGGAAATATAGCCTACAGCACCTGATCTTCATTGGTGGTCTCATATCCAAGTACTAACCAGAGCTGTTCCTCCTAAGCTTTCAAGATTATGCAGGATCTAGTGCCTTTGGGGTACTCAGGTCATCTTTTTCCTACACTACAGCGTCTTAAACATTGCAATATGTTCTCATACGTAAGTTGCTCCATTTGTTTGGTCATTTTGGTTGCTTTTTTTTGTTTGTTCATTTTCCATTTCTAGAACATCTTGTTCAAATGTAGTGACCAGATCTGTAGACAGTATTCCATGCAAAGTTATGGTTATGTCATGGATTCACATAAGGGCAATATTCTATTGGCAGTGTCATTTTTGATTCCTTTTCTAATTAGGCCAATCTTGGAATGTCTTTGCTTTTTAAAAAAAAAAAAAAGTTGAGGTGGTGGTTGTTTTTTACAGTAGCCAGAAAGTGGGTGACATTTTCGAATAAATATAAATCATGGCCAATAAATGGTGAGCTGCTGCCAGTTCAGATCCCTTATATGGATATCTGAAGTTAGGACTTTTTGTTGTTCTTCTTGTTGTTTCAAGATGCATCACTTTACACTTACTTTTACTGACTTTTCATTGCCCATTTTAAGGCCCATTTCTCAGTTTAGAGAGATTTTTTGGAAGCTCTTTACAATTTATGTCTGTTCTCAATACCCTAAATAATTTATTGTCAACAGCAAATGTGATCATCATATTATAGACCCCTGACTCCAGACTTTGCACCAGGAGAATCCCTGCACCTCATTTTTGTAAAGATACATGCTTTACATTTTGTTCCGAGAGTATTATGGGTGCAATCTTGTATTTTCTAACATGCCTCAACAGCTTTTGCTTTTAAAGGAATGTAGCAGAGGGACAGATGTGTTAGGAGATGTTATAAGCATCTTTGCTTTGATAGGGCCTTAAATATTTTCACTTTACTTGACATATTATGTTAATTCATTATTTATTTACTGAGGATTATATATGTCACTTATGTTTTTGCCACTGTTTTCATGGTAGTCAGACTTTCATCCACTTCCATTGATTGTTGTTAATGCAATTTATATTTTCTTTTCACTGTTTTGTAAGAATATATCTGCAAGTTGGTAAAATTAATAATGATCTGTCCACCAATGTGGAACCTCTCCTTTCTTAAAAATACTTCTAGGGTCTCTGTTACTGATAGGAACTTAATTATGATGGACATATTTTCAGAAGATTTTGTTGTAGCAGCTGTTTTCTAAGCTACTCTATATCTAGAGTTAGAATTTACCATGTGATTTCATCCTACTCCTTGCCTTCTGAATACATTCTATCCACACACCCTTCTTGTTTGTTTTCATCTAATGGAAAGAACTCCTAGCGAGACATTTCAGTAAATACTTAATATACCTTGGAGTAAAATACTCTGTTAGGTCACCCTGGAAGGGTGGAGCCAGGGTGCAAAGCAGATGAATGGCAGAAACTCCAGAAACTTTTTTTTTGGGGGGGGGGGTTTGAGATAACATAAACTGAATGCTTTTTGAGAACCATGCAAGTCTGACAAACTACATAGCTTTGTGATTTTTTTTAAAAAAACTACACACATACTCTTTCCATAACGCACAGAAAACTGCATATCTTTCTGAGGAAAAAAAATCACCCACTCATATCATTTTTTGCTATATGTGGGACAAATGCACAAAATGCTAAACTAAACTGAATGCTATACCCCTGCACAAACATCATAGTTGAAGGGTTCAACATCATAGCTGCAACCTTTGCCACTTTGAATGTTGCACATCCCAAATATTACATATCAGGAAATGAAACTTGGGCCAAATGAAACTGCAGTTACATGTGGGTTTTTTGTGCAAAATTGTTTTTTCCTACTGTAAAAACAGAAATTTTGCACAAAAAGGAGCACTCTTGTGCATGCATGCACTCGCGCACACACCTTATACAAAATAATCTCTTGTAAAATTCAGCAATCTTGCATGAACAACAGGCACACGGCTTTGTTTTGTATTTTCTGTGGAAATTTTTGTTCAAGATCGCTATTTTCACAAGACAACAGTACAAGAAAACCATGTGCACAAGAAAACCATGAGCTTGTTTTTTGTGCAAGAATTTTTTTTAATGCACAATTGCAACAATCTTGCACAAAACGCTCACATGGCTGCCTGGAAACAGTTTTTTGTTGTTGTTGTTGGCTTTGTTTTGTTTTTTTGTTTGCTTGTTTTGTTTTTAATACAAACTCACAATTTGGATATTGTGCAATTTACTTTCTAATTCAAAAGCTGCAGTTTATGCAGTTCTTGGGAGAAGCTATGTAGTTTCTGGAAAACTGAAGTTTTCTGGGCAAGTTGCACAGCTTTCGTGGAAGAGCTGTGCAAGTTCCTGCCATTGCAGGTAACAAAACTCCTGATTGCCCTGAAGCTATGTGATGAAAAATTGTTTTATTGTTCTCAACATCTTTCAGGACTTAAAATCAAGATTTACCACCCCTACCCCACAATGAAGATATGAACCATGGGCTCTAATTGATCTGAGTATATGACAGCATCTGATATTTAGATTTGATTGGCTTTATGGCGTTGTCAGAACGCTTATTCAGAAGCGAATGTAATGCTTTCTGCCTCACTCAGATTCGGCTTTGTAGCATTGTTAAGTAGTTAAATCTGATTGGGTGGATAAGAAATTTGTTATAAAACTGTGTACGACAGATTTAATCCATCCTTACTTGAAGCATATGTCTTGCTGAAATGAGTAGGCTTTCAAACTGTTTACCTTTGCTAAGAGAGTTTTTTGCACTTTTGCTGTTCTGTCAAAACATAAATGATTTAGCTAATAACATTTTAAACAGACAGCCAATCTCTTTTGAAGCCAAAATTGTGAGATAAATTAGAAATGTATTTATTTGAATTTGAACCTTAGCTAAGCCACTTAATTCCCTCGTTACCTCCTTTTCCCCAAACCTACAAAGATAAAATCTTTTACTATAAGCCTGATCTGTGATAGCATCTCTTCATCTTCATGCATTGCACAACTGATGTGCAGTCCACAAGTCATCTGAATGATGAGGTGAGAATATATTCAGATATTAAAATAAATGCTAAGCCTCAGTGGATTTTTCTGTATCTCCTCAAAAAAAATCATGGAGAAGCTGCACACACTGACAACAACTCTGGAATTTAAACATACAAACTGGAAATGTGACTACCAACTGCAGACACTTTGGTCAATAAACGATGCTTTTTGTTTTAAATGAGAAATATGCAACCAATTAAATGATAACATTTAGAAACATTATTTAATATGCATAAAGTTATAAGTGGAATGAATGAATGAAAAGCAAATTGAATTGGTAGTTGTTGATTTTTTAATTGTTGAAACATAAAAGCACATTCCTAACATTACCATTTCATTCTCCCAACATTCAACCAGCAGTATAACTAAGAAATAAAGCCAAGGGGAGAGCCTGATTCAGACTTTCATCAAGACCTCTCTTGATACAGAGAAATCAATTTGATCAAAGGCAAACATAATCCCCACTCTCATGAGATTCCATTTTTTTCCCCCCCTAGTTTCTCTGTGGAAACCGATGGTGCCCACTTACTACCATGGACAAAAAAGAGATATTGCTCTTGGCAGAGTTTGGAAAAGTTCCTTTTTGGAACAGAACTTCCAGAATTTCCCAGACAACATGGCCCAAGAGGCAATTTTTTTTGTAGTTGAAAAAAAAAAGTAACCAAGTGCTAGCTCTTGAACACTGTCTTTCAGGGAAGAAAGAGCTAGAAATGGCAAAACACACCACCTTAAGAATTCCTACAAACAGCAACCAAGAGTGCACTGAATTTTATGAAAACAGTTGTACTATTCTAGAACTCTGTGGTAGCCCTCCCAAATTTCCTGCCCACGGATTCACTTATCCTTTACCCTCTGTCTCAGTGACATCAAGGGGAAGGAGGATGAAATAAATGTCAGGGAAGATGTAAGATTGCAGAGGATTCAATTCAGAGTTCAAGGTATGTTGCTGACTGAAGCCCAAATGTTGCTGGGATCACAATGAAAGTAAAACTGGAGTGAATTACTGTCTGTTGTTTGCCTGTGGTTGACAGCTAAATTCAGTATAAATCCTGGTGAATTTCCATGAGAAAGGCTTTCCGTGAATGGTCTCTTAAACACCATTCCTGCTTTTAAACTTGATAAGAGTATATACTCTTATGGTTTTAGGGCAACACAACAAATGTCATAAAGCCAGACTCACCTCTTCTTTTATGTATTTTTCATTACTTCAACTAAAAGTAAAACTGTGCAGATTGATAATGGCTAATGAGCAGATACACTTTTAGACTGCTCTCCACAGGTTACTGTCTCATGTCAAAGACAGATGCACTGCATTATGCATGCAGATTGCATTAGTACATTAAAGAACAATTTGACCAATGCTCAGCCTATGAAACATTCTAAAGTATTAGAAAATTGAGCTGAATATGCCAAGTGATTTCTATTGGTTACACCCAGAAATCGTCCTCTTGGTTTCAGATCTTTTCCTAGTTAAATCCTGGTAAAATTTATTTTGGTTGCTCCCCTTCCTACGGATTTCCTACAAGTGGAACAGAAATTATCATTAATTTTATTTATATTCTGTCTTTTTCCCAAGGTTGGAACTCAAGGTGGCTTACACATGAAAAAGATTGCAACTAAAAACATGCAAAACATAACATTAAAACTAAATTAAGCTGTTAAACTTACAAAAAATATGCACCCTAAAAACATTTTTAAAATTACACAATGCAGTTTAAAAACGATAGAGCACTGCAGCCTTTGGTAAAAGCTTTCAGTTCTAAAAGCCTGAAGCCCGTCTGTATCATCAGCATCAGCCTCATACCTCTGCCTCCTGACAAAAGGATAGCAAGGAGGGGGGCCATTCTATCCAATTCAGGGAAGGAATTCCAAAGCATAGGGGCAGCCACTGAGAAGGCCCTCTCTTGTATTCCCACCAGCCATATTTGTGAAAGCAGTGGGACTGAGAGAAGACCCTCTCCTATGGATCTCAGAGGCTGGGCAGGCTCAGAGAATGAGGTCTATCAGATAGTCAAGAACTAAGCTGTATAGTGCTTTATAGGTCATAACCAGCACTGTGAATTGAGCCTGGAAACAGACTGGCAGCCAGTGGCTTTGCTGGAACAGGGGAGTTGTATGATCCCTATAACCAGAGCCAGTTAACATTCTAGCTGCAGATCATTGTACCAAATCAAGCTTTTGAACACTCTTCAAAGGCAGCTCTACGTATAATGTGTTACAATAAACCAAACAGGATGCAACCAGGCATTTTCAGGACAAGTTCAAACATGTATAAAAATAAGGTAACTACTTGTCACTTATCAGATAGCATATGTGATCCCTGATTAGCTAAGATTATACCAGAAAAAAAAATCCTGACTGAACTTTATCCAGTACAAATCTCTGTGTTTGAGGTAAGGTAAGGGTGATATGAACGTTCCATCTGTGCTGCTCTAACTAGTGGGGTTTATTGACTCATACAAGGTACAACTTTATCATATAGTTGTCAAATAATGAATAAGAATATCTGAATGGACCAGTGCACTGTATCAATATGCCTCAATTTTTCCAAGGTGCATAGCAAACCTAGTCTGGATGCTCACTCACTTTTGAGTTACTTTTAGTACAAAGCATCTGTAGAATTATGAATTACTATGCTAGTGAAGGTTCCTGAACTGGTAGACACAAGAAGACCCAAAGAGGACATGCAAAACAAGTACATACCTAGCCCAAAAACCAGCTGGGCCGTTTGAAGCTTTCTGTCAAACACCAAAAGGTTAATGTTACTAGGTGGTGATGATGTGATAATTTAAACATTTGCTGTTGTTGCTGAAGGAAGCTAGGAGGAGAAAGATGACAATGGTTTAAGCATTTGAAAGGAAAAATTGTAAATGTTTCCATTGGTACCAGCCGTTACTGCCTAGTATACATTCTTTTAAGGAAAGAAGATAGGATAGCAGCTGGATAGAATGAACTGAGGTAGGAAAAGTCCTTCAGAGATGTGACATTAACAGTCTTTTGGGCCACTAGGATTCCAGGGATTAACCATCAATTCCTTTACAAAAAGAGGTCCACACACCTTTACTATCTCTACCAGAGTCTTCTGACAACTGATATCCTGCTTCCCAAACAGGACCTACCAACAGCAGGGCACCAGAGACCTAAACATGTAAGAATTGTGGTACAAGGGCTGGTCAAGGTGAACAATTTTGCCATTATGGAGGTACACCACTAACGTCCAGATGCTGGAATGATGGCTTGCACCTGAAACAATTTGGTATCTATAGCAGTAGATAATTTAATGAATCAGCATTTGCAATCATTCTCTTAGGCTTGCCTGTGAGTTTGTAGTTGTTCTTTAAAAAAAAAAATATTGAAAATTTTCAGATACACTAAAATTCTACAAATGCACAAAGAGAGAAAAGAAAAAGAAACAAGGGGAAAAGGAAAAGATTAGAGACTAAAGAAAGAAATGACTTCCCACTCTTCCTTTCTATGGTATATTCAATTTATTTCAGGCCTCTCTAAACAAAAACCCAGCAGATATCTTCTGTCCATCCCATTACATGATTTCTCCACTACCAAAAATATTTTTACTTCTTCCCAAGGTTGACATATTTAGTGTTAAAATATTAATCAATATCTTTCTATAATGCTATCAGACATCTAAGCCTTTATATAATATTACATCATGATTGGTATATCATCTTCTCATTTTTGATAACAACTTACTAATGAAATTACATAATACTGATCTTTATTAAAAATAATTGTAAAACCCTTACATTTTAAATAACTCTTATAACTGTAGAATTTATATTATATTTAAGCTCCAATATTTCTATAAAATTTCATTGTATAAAGTTCCTTTTGAAGATCAAATCCATGTCCAGTTCTCATTGTCTTACATCTGTAACCAACCTTATTCAACCAGACATTATTTCTTCTATTTCATTTTAAGTTTAACTCTTGCTTTCTTCTTCCTCCATCATGTGATCTTTCTACCTCTTCCAAAATCTCCTCAGATCCTCTTATTTGTGTGTTGTTATCATTTCCATCTCCTTGCAACTGTCTGCCTTAGAATAACTATCTGGACAGAGAGTACCTTCCTTTTTCATCTTACTGTTTCCCCGCACTCCCAATACATCAAGCTTAAAGGACAGTCCTTTCATTAAATCCTCATGTTTGTTTTTCCACTAATATAAATTTGTTGGACATAAATTCCAGATTAGCCCATCTCTTCTTCCCACCTTACATACTAATTCCTATTTTACAATTCAGTACTACTTAGGCCCTCTTCTCCTCAGTTTTACAGGCTAATCCCTCCACTTAATCAAACTGAATTTGTTTATCCATACAGTTCTCACTATTCATCATTTCCAGGTTAGCCCCAGATTCCCCCCTTGTAATGCATCCCCCAACAGGTGTCTCTTAAATACAGCAATCTCCTGCCTCAAGCCTTATATCAAATCTGCTTGCAGTCTCTTCATCTTATCTGGAAATTCCTGATTTCACAAAGTGTGGATCTTGAACAGGAGCTGTTGTAAAAAATATGGGGGTTCCATCCTTCTTCAGTCTGGCACTCAAACAGGAAACTGTCAGACTGTTCTTTCACTGCCACTCTGTTACAGGCAACCTTATCTGCTTCAAAAAAGATAATGGCCCTTTCCACATGTGTGTGGGGGAAACGGGTGAAAACATGCTAAAACGGAGCTTACCCGCAGCTGGGTAAGTCCGTCGCCACACGGAGCAGTGCGAGCTCGCTGCTCCACAGTCCTCCGGCGTCCCAAATGGCAGCTTCCAGTTGGTGCAGGCTCTCCACCAACCGGAGAAGCTCGCCAGCCAGAAGCCCGCCCCCTGCAGATTTGCAGGCACGCACTTGCGCGCGCCTGCAAATCCACTTTGGAGCTGGGCGACAGAGCTGCACGGGGCTGCGCACTCCGTGCTTTTTAAAAACCTCGAAAAAGAGGTTTTAAAAAAACACACAGCACGGCTAGTTCCGGCCGCTCCTGAGTGGATTCTGGTGTGGAACTACAAAAAGTAGTCCACACCAGTCCACTCTACGGTGTAGAAGACCTCAGTGAGAGGTCACTCTGCATCGTTTCAGAAACCCAGTATGGAAATGGCCAATGTCTTCACTTTCTCAAAATGTAATTTTTCTTTACTAAAATTCAATTCAGTCATACAAGTACAAAAAAAAATCTAATCCATCTACAAAACACACACACTCTTAAATCCTTTGTTATATCCCTTTAAGCATATCAACCTCCAGACATTTTACTTAAGTCTTGATCTTGTAGTGTAAACACTCCTATTCAGTTCTTAGTTGTCAAAAGGCAACTGGACAAGGCTTTCCATTCAACCATCTTAATCAGCAGAATTCTTCACTTATATGATCCCAAGATTTTGTTTCAGAATTTTAAGAAAGCAGGTGCTGACTCAGTGTCCATCAGACCTCTTGGATCAGAAAAGCTGCATTCTACAGCTAGGGCAAAGATGTAATTCCTTTACTCCTTCCTCATTCATTCCCTGTTTACTCATGAGTAAACATGAGTAGTGAGACTTCTGAACCTTCAAGGGCAATCTCCTTGCCTCGCCTTTAATTCAGGGTGAATTTCACCAGCAGGATTCCTCTGGCCGGCACTTTCACTGTGACAACTCTCCTCCTCATTGCAGACAGCCAGCATGAAGTAACAGTTCACCATCCTGCCCAGAGGTATCAGCCTGTGTGTCTATATTGTATACACTTAACCCAGTGTTCCAGCAGTACATTCAAGGAGGCAAAACTGGAAGTATTAGTGAAAAATCTTGAGTGGCTTATGGTCCATATAGACTGCAGAAGTATATAGCTGTGAAATTTCTTCTTAAAGAATAGCAAAAGTTTCTTTTATCAATCTGGACATATTTTCTTTCACTGCCACTGATGTCATTGGCTTAGAATGAAAGACAATTCATGTATCCATACCATCTGGCAGTATATGACCAAGTACACCACCAGCCTCAAAGGTGAAGCATGGCATATTATGATGGAAGTCTCCATCCATCACAGTGAATGAGTAAAGTCAGAGATCAGTAGCTTCTTGACATTGTGTAAAGCTCTGTTGTATTGAAAAGCCTCAGTACTTTTACGCAGCAAGTGGTGATCTAGCAAACAAACATCCTTGTTTTTGAAAATGTGGTAGAAGTTTAGAAGTCTCAGAAATGCTTAAATATATTGCCTGCATATTGCTCTAGGGGCATCTTGTATCACCCACTGAGTGGATGCCAGATTCATCCATGTAGTATCCCAAGAGAAGAAACTGATTGTAGTTTTATTCATTTGTTTGTTTCACACTGCAGAAGGCGCTTCTATCTACTATTGTGCTTCTCATTACATAGTAGCAAAACTCAGATTTGGTTCAGAAATAGACAGCTTTTGATTTTCCCTTCTTGAGCTCTGCAGATAAAACGACGACGGAGCAGGCTATGCAGGAGATCACCAAATCTGGCAATGACAAGGGCAATAAGGCCTGCCATATAGTCTGCTGTGCTTCCAATGGCTTGCTAATGACAATTTCAAACAAAAAGGAAAGTTCTATAAAGTAACAGATGGCTTTGTGCAGAAATACGCTTTCAGCAGAGCAACCAATTAAGCATAGATCTTAATGCTTGGTGATGTTGATGATATAAAAGAGCAGGCAATAATAGATATTTTACCTCACATAGAGTCAGCAGAACTGCCTTCTTCTGGTCTGCATTTTCTATCTTTTTGGCTGCCAAGCTTTTTTTTTTTCCCTCTCTCACAGATCTCCCAAGGTGCTTCATGTGCTTCTATATGGCCCGGATGCAGCCTAAAGTACGGGGAAGAACAATAGGTCTGTGACTTAGATTATTCTCACAGAAGATCCCATCCTTCTCAGCACTATATTTTATATATAAGAAGAGCAGCAGCAGCAAATTGCTTTTTTAAAAAAAACTGCTTCAGCTTTGCTATTTATGATTGCGATTCTGAGAAAACCAAGACAGAAGAACTGGACAGGGGAACAAAGTGCAACAATTAAAAATTAAACCAGTTTACTAATTCATCTAGGCCTATATTTGTTTTGATATGTGGGGAAATTATGCAACGAAAACCACTGCTCTCTGTGGCAAAATTGATATAAATTCTACCAGTACATTCACATAACCTGCTCATCTTGCCTCTTAAAAAAAACCTGACAAAAACTGAGGCTGTCCTTCTTACCCACTTTCCTCACAAAAGAAAACAAAAAGCACATATAAAACAAAACTAATGAGATAAAATAAATGTTCTAAACTAATTTTAAGAGATGGGGAATGCCCAGATAAAGTCTGGTACTTGAAAGTGAATTGATGAAATTTGGTTAAAAAGAGTCCCATTCAAAATCTTTTGTCTTTCAAAATGATGAATGAATAGACACACACTGCATATGCATAGTGGGGCTCTCTAGCCATGTAAAACATAATCAAAAAGCCACAGCAAGCATAGTTATTTTTTTTTTCCAGAAAAATATTTTGTGTGTCTTGTTAGAAGCGGAACATTTCAGATATCTGAGTCAATAACTATGGAACAGCGCTGGAAAATGACTGCGAAAAATGAAAAGTCCCAGAAACTCCACATACAAAATTTCGCTAACTCTAGATTATATCCTTCATATAAATATGGTGTACTAGAGGAAAGCATAGAAAGAAGGAAAAGAGTTACCATAAAGACATAATAGCTTAAAACATAAATAAATACATTCTTACACCGATAAAGCTATGTGCCCCAACCATGGGTCAGGCTCATGCAAATAACCTTCATAAATCTCAGCGGGATTGTGTGAATGAGACGCCGCAGCTTACCACTGCGTTGGTATATTCCACATCATCCCAATTGCCCATTGGCTGTTATTTTTTTCTGTTTCTTGTTAGCTCTTCTTGCTGTTCTGTTTTGATGTGAACTGACTTTGGAGGGTCAGGCGGGTTAAATGCTGTTTGATTAAAATCAGAACACTCAACAACTACTGTTTCTTAGTTTGACTTGGCTGGCCTCTTCATTTGGGAATTTCGGAAGATACCTTTAACTTTTAAAAGGCGACGTTTTCTTTGCAAAAGCTCAAAAAGAAACAAAGCAGGGAAGGGAGAGGAGAGCTGCATTGTCTCTGGTTTTCTGGCAATAGGTCTGCCACTGTTTATCAAGCCAAGGCAAATCCAATTAGCCTGTGGCCTGCCTCCCAACCTTATTAACCTGCTCAGCTGTGAGAAACTCAACAGCCCCTGCCAATATCTCATTTCTCCTGCGGCTGATAAGATCAGCTCAAGATATTCAATGGGGTTTTCCTTTTCACTTCAGCTTCATCATAGTCACACTGGCATCTTAACCACAGTGGCCGGGGCGTCTTATTTTCCTCTCATTTACTACATGAAATAGGACAGCAACTCCAAGGCCTATGTTAGTGTTGTGGGAACAAACGCTGATCAGGCCTTCACACCGTCTGACAGGATGGGCTGATTTTCCTTATCATGGCCTGCCCACAAAGGCCCAGGCTAGGCCTGGATTATTAGCATTCCTTGGTGAAATGCGTCAAGGCCTATTTCTGTCAGACAGACAGATTGAGCCTTTCACTCAGGCTCGTGAATGAGTGACACATGGCCTGGCTGGGAGGACAACATTGTTATTTGAGTTAAGAAATCAATTTGTATCAAATGTACACTGTAATTTATTTGTTGGCTTTGAAGGGAACCTGGCTGAGATAAATGGGAATGGGCTTCTTTCTTTCCCCCGCCCCCCCTATGCTGAGCTGATAAAGTTCTTGTGAAGCTCTAGATAGTTCCAGTCAGAGTCAAAGTGACAAACACGTTTAAAGTTGCACAGTGATCTTTAAATCTCAAAAAGAACACCTTGTTGGACATGATAGAACATTTTTCTACCTTTCCCCTCTATCTGTCAGAAAACTGCTGTGACACATTGCTTTGGTATTTTTGCTGACATTTTCTTTATCATGCCCATCTGTTTGTGGTCAAAAGATGCTTATTCCTATATTCTTCAATCTGCAGCAGCTTCCGAACTGCCAAAAAAGGAAGCAAGAAAGTAAGTTGTTCTTTCTAGGAATAACACTAGCATGTTTGCCTATAAACATGTACAGTTGTTGTAATGTTCTTGACTATGTTCCATGTACAAAAAATTCTCATTTTTTTTAAAAAAAGTCTATGTTCATATGTGCATAATGCAAATCATACTCAGTTGGGAAAACTGAATCAGTACTTGAACTTATGCTGGACTTAATAATGGAAGAGTATAGTAGTCCACGGTGTGCACTTAGCATAGTCCTTCATGACCTTCTGAATTCTTAGTGCAGTCCACGAATAATGTGTGGCAATCCATTAGAAGATCACAAAATATCCTAGTTTTTCTGCTGGACAAAACAATGGAGGATAAAATGTTGTGGGCATCTGGAAGGCCACAATGCATGTCCTAGGGACTGTACAATGGCCCCTTGGTATTTGCTAGGGTTTGGTTCTAGGACCATACATAGACATCCAAATTCATAGATGTAATATGATGTAGTAAAATAGCATCCCTTATATAAAATGGAAATATCAAGTTTGCTTTTTGGACTTTTTGAGGTGGAGGGGTGGGTAAGAATATTTTGATGCCATGGTTGGTTGAATCCATGGATACAGAATCAACAGATATGGAGGACCAACTGTATTTCAGTTGGCAAGTTACAACCTGTCCAGTCCTGATTTAGAATATATGTTATTCTTATGCTTACTTCATTAATATCCTCATTGTTTGTTTGTTTGACAATGTTCTTTTAAATCTGCTGTATCCCTGCCCCAACATCAATTTCATATGGGAATATCAAAATGCTATGAAAAACCAAATTTTTCATTTACAGGTTTAGGATCATATGTGTAACTATAATTCTCTAATGAAGAAATGCCAGCAAAACTATTGCCAAGGGCAACATCACTTGTTGACATTTAACTGCAAAAATCCTGTTTTGCTTCCATTTTTCCCCATTTTTCCACATGCAATATAGATGTAATGTGTCATGTAAATGCCTAAATAACATTAACTACAAATATTACTACTGATGTTACTCTTGTTTAACATTTATGACACACCCAAGTGCTCTCTGTTCTTTACAGAACACAGGAGTAATATTGGTTGGTTGAGAGTATGGATAGATGGATGATAGCTATTCAACACTTCTACCTGATATATCATAATTTCTTACCTTTTGACAGATTCAGAGTCTGGAAGAAATCATATTTTTAATTTTGGAATACCTTTTGTTTTCATTGCTGAAAGCTTACTTTGTTTTGCATTTGTCTAAATTTGGGGATCATCTTCAAATGTTTTTAAAATAAACTTTAAAATATTTTAACCCATTGGAGGATGATCGAAACATCAATACAGATATTAGTGACCACGTGCTGTGAGTGCCATTTTGGTTCTGTCTAGAACAATTTGATGCAGGGGCACTTTGGTCTGCAGATGCTCTGGAACAATGCTGTGTTGGAGTATTTTGGGAAAAATGAAATAGAGGGAACCTTGAGTATCAACCAGTGTTTGTTCCTGACAATCTGTGACTTAGCCCCTTCATCTTTAAGAGGCAAGGAAGTCCACATGAATGTCAAAAGAATGGGAATGAATGTAACTCTTGAATGGGATTTCATCCTTCCCCTTCACACTCCTTACTGCTAGATATAGGAATATAGAAAAAAATGGTCCCATTCAGGTCAATATTCAATACATTCTTCTTCCTAAAAGCAACCCCTATTTATATTACAACTAAGCTACTCCAAAGCAATAAAACTCATGTCAGGACAGTTTGCTGAACTTCGCGTCTCTATGTGTTTTGTGAGGAAGGACTTATTCTTTTAGTTATGTTTATTTCTTCTTCTTTCACTTCTAAGTGACCATTCTCAAGGTCCCTTCTTCCTAGGACTGGGTGCAGAAATCATGTTTTTGTTCACTGCCCTGGAAATACGAAAATCAGGAAGAACTTTCTTGCTTTTTCCCAGTAGCCAAAAGCATTGTGACAGGGAAAGGATGAGGGGAAAAGCTGAAAATTGACCATGAGCACTAAACAATAATCTAGGAATTGGGTAACCATGAAGGAAATGGCAAGGTTAGGTGAGGATAGTTCAAAATAGGGTTTATTAAAGAAGTAGATATTGACTAGGGACATGAAGCAGAGAAGGAAACTGACACTGATAACTTTTACCTATGCTTTACTGATGATATAGTTCATAGTTATGGAGATAGTGGAGTGTGTGAGTACAACATGAACAAGCTTGTCTTTTGCCTTCCCCACAGATGCATACTGAAAGAAAATCCATAATTTCAGCCACAGGCATATGCTTGTAGTATTTACTAGCAAAGGATATACTGTTCTCAACACTGGATTAAATTCAGTTGAAACTACAGGATAATGGAAGGCCATCCAATCTTCCTTTGATTAACCGTGCATTACATTGTGGGGCTGTAAAACCTAGCATTTCCAATCTATATTCTGTTAGGAAAGCAGTAAAGGTTCAGCTGCACTAACATAAACAGAGGACAATGACTGAGCCACAGCACTGGAGGAGGATAGATATGAAGAAGGAAAAACTAATTGAAAGCCATACAGTTGTTCTTTCCAGGTGGGCCTTTAGACCTAGGACACTGAACTGAATGTGACTTTTCTTTGGGACCATACTTATTAAGGTTAAAGTGAGGTGAGTATGAACACTACTTTAAAAAAAAACTGCTTTCTAAAAAAATTCTGACTACAGAAATCTGTTAGATGCAAAATCTGAAGAACCTGATAATTACAACACTTATCAGAATCCTTGGTATATCAGAGAGCTATAAAGAATAGATGAAAGTTGAGATGTCTGCTGTCAGCTCTTGTGAATCAAGTGGCCAACATTAATTATTTAATGGTTGTCCTTTAGTTTTTTCATTGCCTGGAGCTTGTGAATAAGAAGTCTCTTAGAGTGGAAAAATGAAGCAGTTTGACCTGGAAGCATAGTACGTAGAAGCATACATAGGTTTTTGGAGCAGGTCACAGCATGTACCAATCAAGTGCCCCCAAACACCTGGGTGAGTGGCTGATGTGCCAACTCCTACTATGTTAGAGGCCTGGAGGCTGAGCCCAGGATCTCTTATGGAGATCTACTCTTTCTTTGGAGGGTACCTTACATCCAGTCCTCCTTTAAAATGAATCTAGCCTAGTGCCTTAAATGTCCAACATACATGCTATGCAAACAATAACTTATAATAAAGTAATTACTATTTTAACATAATGAATGTCACCAAAGTAACTTTAATAAATTCATAAAAACAAGTAATACATTAGCAATCCACCATAAGGGAAAATTGCTGTGAGGAGGGAGAAGGGATTGCAGCATTCCCATTTATGTGCTAGGTAAAATTCCATCCCATGTACCAGCAGCCAACCTATGCCCATAGCTATGGGAATAGAGGAAGAATGGGCTAATTGTGTCCCTCACCTGGTCATGCTGGACTGCATTCATCGCCATTGATTTTGGTGGATCAGGATGATTGGAGTTGCAGTTCTAAAACATTTAGAGAGTTGCACTTTGCTTGTCACTGGAAAACAGTGAACCTTGGAAAGGTTGATGGAGCAATCACTGTTGACAGTTGGCCAAAATCATATGTGGGATTCCTTTGCCCTGGGTCTGGACCAAAGAGAAATTTAGCTCTCCAGCATGTCCTAGAAGGTCCACTTTCTAAGCACCAGCCAGTGTTCCTGCTTGATCTTTGACTTACTGCTGTCTAGCTGCACAACCCACTTGTTTCCTGGGAACCACCACCCACACTACAGGATCCCTTTGTTCCCATGCAGGATACGCATAGGGATATACACTTGTCAGAAACCTCTACTTGTTCAAGAATCCTTCCCAGGGATTTACAGAAGTTTGCAATTATTTCAGCTGTTTCTAAACACTCTGATGGTATATCCTCTATGACAGAGGCTTAGAGGCTTTGGCCATTTATCTATTAGACACTGCTTATTTTATGATTTTTCAGGGGGCAGCCAGGATAAATGTTGGAAACAAAGCATCTGCTGATACAAAAAATGTTGTGGCCACTGAAGTCCTAGCCAGTCCCAACCTTAAATTTGTTTAATATTTCTTTGGCTTTTTAGAAATAATTTTGTTACTACTAATGCTACCTTCCTGATATATCAAAACTTGATGCTATACATAGTAACTGAAATTTGTGTTGTGATATGCTTTTCAAAAACATATTCTCCTTATAACGACCTCTCTTCTGCATGCTTTTAATCTTTGTGTGTTCCTTAACCTAGGGCTTTCTTAATGTGAAGGGTGATTTTTTTGCTAGGCAACTTATTGAATTGCCAGTATAGAATGCCCAGAACTTGTTTGCCAGCTGGGCTATCATGGAATATTATACATAGGCAGACTGGACCCTAATGTTCTGGGTTTTAAATATACCACAGCCTTACTCTTTTCACAGCATCCCAAGTGAAATTTCATTTTTGGTGAAGCTGCATTAAAAATTCTGCCCATTTAACCCATATCTTATAACAATTTGCTTCAAAATGAAACATGTCAGAGTGACTTGATATGCTCCTTGGTATTTTCTGTTTCTCGAAGGGGAGAAAACAGAGCAGCACTCATTGTTAATGGGCTCTGCTGTAGGATAGGCTTCAGCATGGTAATAGAGCTGAAGGGGAGGAGGAAGCTGCAAACACAAATAAAAGAGCCAAATAACTTTGAAATTGTGTACTTATTAATATGCTCAAGTAGTTTCCAGAGCTTGTTACAAAAAAGTTAATTAAAGAGTTTACATTTTATCATGCACAGTAAAGAACTCCTGACAGGCATTGTTATAATATGAAATGCTTCAGTTTCCAGTAGAGTTTAATTTAGAGCAACAACAAAGGCAAAAGATGGGAAATAAAACAATTGAAATGTTGCAAGCAGACTGGCTTAAACTCAAGGGAAACCTTTCAGAGAACTGCTCACTGGAAGCAAAGCAACCTGCCTTGCTATCTTGGGAATATATATTTTTTCCCCAAATCATTTTTTTCCAGGTTGAAGTGTTTATAGGATTTTATAGAGTTTATATCCTGTGTAAGTAATTGACTAGCATATTGGAGCACTGCTTATGTAAATGAAAGAATTTCCAGATATGCTTGCACAATCTGGTGACCTGCATATAATAGGGACGAAAGTCAACATATGACCAAGATGTTACCAATCACTTTTGTTTGGAAAATATCATTGGCCTTGATCCAACTGTACAATTATGTAGCAAGCAGGACGTCATGGGTTTAACTCTCAAATAAGCTTAGCTCATACTGATCAGTTGTTGGTTAGGGGGAGGAAAAGTAGAAAATGAGTTCCAGTATTTTGATCTTCTTTCTGAATAGTTGAGTCAGCAAATCTGGAACTTATTTGAGGTGGCTACAAGTGTACATCCATGGCAGCTAGGCTATGGTGCGGAATCATGATAAGCCCTTCTCATCATTGTTAGAAAAAAGAATCAAACAATTAGGCCTCTTTAGTGTCTCTGTATGGAGTGTCCATACCACATATTAGGAGTATGTGGGGAGGGGGGCACACTTACATGCCTTTTTCATCACATTCTATCCCTATAATTTACACAGCAATCTTGAAAGAGAAAAGTAAATACTCTTGGATCAATTTCATATAGGTCACAATTTTGAAGAATAAGTCTGAAGTTTATTTTGGTTCATTTTATTATTTTAAAATTTACCAAGCTTCACAAATTTTCTTCATGATATAAAGAACTAAGAGATTTTTAAAAAAATAATTAATAAATTATTGTGGGTGACAGGTTCACCCATCCAGACGCAGGACTTCCTCCATTCTCTGTGTCCAGTAAAATGCAAGGGAATGGGAGGAGGAGAATGGGGTGTGAAGGCACACACACACCTCACAAATAATCATATTCACAAAGGTCAAACCTGTGAATGTGGAAGAAGAACTGTATAATTCATCCACATTAATGCTGCATTAGAATTATCACCACCTTTTTTTTCCCTGAGAGACTGTTCTTTTTGCCACCTATGTGGTGAGCTGGTAGCATATGGGCCTCTCTGTTTTAAATAGCTATGCCTGTTGAACCTGATGAGTGCAAAGTTCATCTTTGAAAAATTTTGCAAAATTGTAAATATTTTCATTCTTGCAGCAGAAAGAAAATTAGCTTTTAAAAATAAGTGTAGGAGAGTCTGAACCGGAATGATTTGCCTATCCCTAGATCCAAAAAGTTTTTGAGTGACAGTTGGACAAATTCAGAACTGGGGGAGGTCAGAAACTATTGCATGGTTTTAAATAGTTTTCTTTTTCTTTTTTTTTAAATTTGGTGGTTCCTTTAGCATGGTAATCTGTTGAATGATGGTTTAATAATATTTTTAGTATATTTTTAGTTGTTTAATATTTTTAGTTGTCTGGAGAATTTTAATCATCCTGTGATCTGCTTAGAGTCTCAGTTTTGAATGATAACCAGGATATAAATAAAATAACTATAATATAATATAATTTAACCTATTTAACCCTCATCAAGACAAACTTAAAAAAAAAATCAGTTGAGTGGCTTTAGCAAGGCTATTTTCAGACCCTATTGAGAATTCTATTATATTGTGAGGTAAGAAAATGCCTCATTTCCCCAGCAATACAGAATCAAGGGTACTATATAATAGCCAAACACTGAAACAGAACATGTTCACATGGGGTGAAACATCCATTTTAAGTAGCTGTCTATGCAGAGAAGTGCAACAGATTTGTTGGCATAATTTTTTTTAATTGCAGCTCTTTTTGTCTGTTTATAAAATTGTATTCAGCTCAGAGTATCAGAATACCTACTTAATGTGTAGGACTAATGGATTCTTCAGCAAGATATCTTCCTATTTTACTGATATTAGAAACATTGATTATAGAAAGGTTAATCTGAATATATTGCCACTTGCTGAGTTAGGTCTCTGTAAGTAGACTCCCTACAATGAAAGAATTTGTCTTTGTCACCATGTGTCTGTTGAAGACCTAACCTATGTGATAGTTTCATGTTCTATATTTTTCAGCTGGGCAGGAAAAAAAAATTGCATCCCATCTTAAGAAAACTTCCAGGAAGAACAAATAAGGACAATTATTATGTTATTATCAAAGATAAATTTGTTACATTTTAATGTCACTTTACCACTCTGTTTATTCAGTTTCAGTTAATGTAAAAAACTAAAATGGTTGTGACAAGCAAAGGTAATAGTTAGATTTTGACCAGGGACTTCATCCTAGGTAATGATTCTGGGCTGCATCAATTGGAGTATAGTGTCTTAGGTCAAGGGAAGTGATCATACCACTCTATTCTGCTTTGGCCAGACCCCCCTGGAATACTGTGTCCGGTTCTGGACACCACAGTTCAGGAAGGAGATTAACTTCTTAAGAGTAAGGGGAACATATAAAGTCAACCTGTGTTCAGTTGCTCAGCTCACTGGGTGATGGCTTGTAATGGAATAATCTAATTACTAGAGCCAGCTAGAGTTGACCCACTGAATCAAGTGGGACTACTTTGCATGAGACTAGCAATTGATTTTAGGCCACTGTTTGTGGCAGCTATTTTTCACTCTTTGACACTTTTGTTAAGAAAACTTCCTTCTGGATTACCTGACATCAACATGGGATGTATTATTTGCTTTAGTTTTACACCTAGACTACTTTTCAACATGTGTGTACACTATGAAAAAATGCTTGACTGTGCTTTCCCTTTCAACCAACATTCAGTCTGTCTTTGAGAGCCTCTTTTCTCACTTGAAGGAAGATTCTTTACTTCTGAGCTATTCAATCATGTTGTCTGAGATATATATCTATATAGATATAACTTGAAATACACATTTTCAAGCTACTGTAAAGCTCCAGTGTTTGTCACTGGCTTAAAAGATAGATATCAGATGATTTACTGGGGGCTTTGTTTACAGACATTCACCTAGACTACTGCCAAGGCATTTAAAACAAACTTCCCTGTTCTTCATCATCATCATCATCAACATTTATTGATTAGTCGACTGACCATATCAACAATAAAATACATGATACATAGTACGAAATACAAATGCAGAAATTACATACACAAATAAACTCAACTCATATAAAATTAGCTAAAATAATTAAAACATCTAAACTTAATACGTAGTGGATTTGATATAGGAAGTAAAATACATGGTAAACAAGAAAGATAAAATAACAAGAATAAAAATTCAATCATAACATTTAAATAAGCTCATCGCCATGACAGAGGACCCCATTTTGTGTGATAAAAAGATCTCTCAGGTAAGCAGCTTTCGTAATAAATTTTGCAATCCGGCGGACTGAATGTAAATTCTCTCCGGAAAGAAAATAGGACAATTTGACAGTTGGATCCAATTGGTCGTTCTGACCAGAAGTGGTTGTAAATATTGAGATCTCACCTTGGTATATATACAACAATCAAACAAGATGTGCCCAATATCCTCTATGGCTGATGCACCACAGATACATGTTCTTTCGTGGTATAGAATTTTTTGAAACCGTCCTATTCTTACCATAGAATTAAGTTGTTCAAATCTAGCTCTGGTGAAAGCTATTCTCTGTCTCTGTGTTAGGTTCAGCCTAAGATACTTTTCTAGACCAAATATAGTTTTATTTTTAGCTAACCAATTTAGAGACTTAGAACCGGCCAGCAGAGCTATATCTGTTTGGGCACTGATGTCCAAAATTCTTTGTTTTAATATTTCCTGTGCTGAGTGTCCACAAGTTAGTAAATAAGACGGGGAAAAGCCTAGCTGGTGCATTAATTGAAACAGCTGGCATATCCAAAAATTTGAATGTTGGAGATCTAACTGCTCATCTAAGCAAAGTTTAGGGAGTCTCCCTTAGTCCATTTTAAGAATCCTTAGCCAATAGTTAAAAACTTTTATCAAAACCTGGCACTGAATAAAATGTGCCCCTAGTTCTGCTCTCACTGCTTGTGCCGGAGTGTTCTTATCTGTTCCTAGTATCCTCCTTAAGAAGCAGCTCTGAGCCTGCTCCAAAAGGGGTACTTTCATTTGACCCCACAATTCTGCCCCGTAGGACAGAATAGGCATGATTTTAGCCTTATAAACTTTTAGAATAGGGGATATACTGGAGGGGTGATTATAGTTTATCAATTTATAGAGTATATTAGAGTTGGCCATAGCTCTCTGTTTATTTCTCCTAAGGTGATTTGTCCATTTCCCTGTATTTGAAAAGGACAACCCTAGGTATAAATAAGAGCTGACTTGTTCAATCGGAACTCCTTCCAGGAACCAGTTATATTTTTTGGACCTTTTCCTGAATACCACCACCTTAGATGTATCTTTGTTAATGGCTAAATCATTATGGGAACAGTAATTAGCTAGGTTCTGTAAAAGCCGTCTCAAACCAACCTGCGAGCGGGCGATCAGAACCATATCATCAGCATAGAGGAGGACGTTAAGGAATGTGTTGCCTATCTTGGGTGTATGAGCCGTTGTTGAAGAGAGGAAGCCTGAGATGTCATTAACGTATAAGTTAAATAAAGTTGGAGCTAAAATACATCCCTGTCTAACTCCTTTATACACATTAACTTTCTTGGTCAGCGCACCATTGGCTCCAATACGCAATTTAAGACAAGTATCTGTATGGAGGGCCTTGAGCAAATAAAGGAGTCTTGGCTCTATATTCAAATCTGCCAATTTGTTCCAAAGAATATCCCTGTTAATTTTGTACAAACGCTGCTCTAAGATCTATGAATGCTGTGAAGAGTTGTTTTCCCTCGGACATATATTTTGTTATAAGATGGTGTAAAATAAAACAGTTGTCCATAGTGGATCTTCCTGATCTAAAACCTGCTTGTTCTTCCACTAACAAGTTTTTATCAGCAATCCAATCCTCAATTTTGCCTAACAGATGTTTTATATACATTTTGGCCACATTTTGGCTTATAGGTCTGTAGTTTTTAGGGTCTCCTTTGTCACCTTTTTTTATGTATAGGCACAATGATGGAAAGTTTCCATCCAGAAGGAAAATGGCCTGTGTTATCAATAAAGGTGAACAGACCGGCCAGAATAGGCGCCCACCAATCCACATATGTCTTAAACATTTCTGGAGGGAGTAAATCTTCATCTGGTGCTTTGTTTGATTTCAGGAACTGTATAATTTTTGTAGTTTCAGCCACTGTGACTGGAGACCACTGGGGGAGCTCTGCTAAGAGTAAGTGATCATTTGTTAAGTTGTCTGTAAGTCCTTGATTGGGATCTTGGAAAAGTCTTGAGAAAAAATCCTCCCAAACTAAGGCTGGGATGGGGACATCTGAAGAAAATCTTCGTTCTTTCAACAGCCCGTTTACTGTATTCCAGAAGAAGGCTGAATTCGGTCCCGTGGCAGATAATTCCAGTGCCGCCCATACCCTGGCTGTATAATTAGCCTTCTTTAGTGACAAAAGCTTCTTATAATCAAGTCTAAAAGTTAGCATCCTTGAGTGATTAGCTAAAGAAGGGTGGTATTGGGTCTGACGCATAACAGATCTTAAACATTTCCTGGCCCTAATACAATCATAATTGAACCAGGTAGATCTTGTAATCTGGGGGTTGCTGTGTGGGGACTCATCAATTAGAAACTTCCTTAATAGGGAACAGAGATTAGTAAAACTAAGAAGGGGTTCATCTCCATCCACACTGCCTAACATTATAGTTCTATATTCTGGCATATTCTGCACAGAAGTCCCTGTTCTTAAAATTAAAGCAGAGAATCCTTTAAGATCTTACTTTCTCAAGGCAGAGGGTTTGCTTTCCCCACCCCAAACAACATACTGACAACTTTCACATGGACACGCATGACTTGAGTTGCCAGTGGGCAGCCTGGTTTTAATTGCTTCCATAATTTATGTGTTTAAAAAATCATGCTAAAACTCCTTTTTAAAAAAACAAAAGAGGAGGTGGGGAAGGAACTGGTTTTGGATATATACCATGCCAACAGTGAGAAAGATGCTTATAGCAGAACTGTAGAAAGGGCCAGGATATGTTTGCATGAGTCACTCTGCCCCTCCTCCCAAAATATACTATGTCAAAAAGAACAATTATCACAAATAACTAGATATATATGTGAAAATGTTGCAAATACTAAACAGAAGTATTCTGAAATAATAAACAGCTTGAAAATATGCCGCCTCATCTAATAACACCCATGTTTTTGTCAGTAGTTGCAAACACTGATTTTGAATAATGAATGATGATAATATCAGATTCATTTAAATGGTCAGGATTATTAATTTAAGTGAAACTTTCTTTTAAACTGACAATCTGATTTTTATTTCTAATTAAGCATGGATGGTTCAGCCCCTATTCTAGAAGATGTTAGAAAATGTGTGTTTGTTTCTTATTTATTTTTCAGTGCATGGCATATCCCCCAATGTTTCACAAATGAAAACAGGACACTCCCTGAAAACTGTGTTCACACCCACCCCTTCTGTCTAGTGAGGTGGAGAAAACCAGTAAAATAAGACTTAAAGTTTATGCAAATTTTGAAAACAAACAAATTTACAGAACTGAAGTGGGAAGAAAAATATGTTCATATCAGGAATGCTTCTCTGCAATACTGACCTTATTTTAGGGAAATAGGGGAGAATCTTAAATTCATTGAGGGAAAAGCAAAGCTAAGTATCTGTGGCACAGACAGAGACTGAGAGACAGCCTGATATACAGCTATAGGGATGATGTAATTCAAAGGGGATCCCTTCCAAAAATCTCCTCTTTGCTTACCAAAAGAAATGACCACATTCATCCAGGCCATTGAAGTAAATTCTCCCACAAATAGCAACAAAACCTCTTCCTTTACTGAGAAATGCAAGAGTACTTATTCCTTTCTACCAGAGCAGGAAGACAAGCTGCCTTCTGCTGAGATCATTAAAGATCTAAAGTTTGCAATAGCTGCAACCAATTGTTTAGGAGAAGGAAAAAACACATGGCTGAGGATATTGGTTATTTCAAAACAAGCAGAAAAAACAGAAATGCAAAGAATTAGCCATAGCTGTTCTATAACTATCGAGGGTTATGACATGGTGCTAGTTACATTTGCTGGGATGTTGAAGCTGTTTCAGGTTTTAATATGAACTCTAATGAAGAATCCAAAGTGCGAACTTTATTTCTCAAATAATTCGGCACCCTGAATTGTGCCCTTTCCCAGTACATCCTATCTATGGACAGAAATGGAACAACACAAAGTCTTTCTTTTCTTTTCTTTTTTCCCCCTCCAGGAAGTTGGAAGGGACCTTTCATAGTTTCACCTTTCACACACAATTATAGCACTATAATTCTGCTTTAACTGTCATGGCAACATCCTATAGAATCAAGGAATCTGGAGTTTGGTGAAGCACTAGGGCTTTCTGTGTCTTCTGTCTGCAGATTTTAAATACTTCTTAAACTTCAGTTCTTAGGATCAACAGGATGGAACCAGTTAAAGTTGAATCTGTCCCCTTTATTGCTATACCACATGTGAAACAACAGTAACTTTTGTTCCCTGCTCAAGTCACTTGTGTTATTTTTAGACACACAAATGCCACCCAGCCCTAATAATAATTGACATCTCTATTACACCCTCCACAAAGATTAGTCTACAACTGGGAAGTTTATACAAATGGCAGATAATACAGTTAAATGAAGAAGCAAAACATCGATTAAAGAGGGTCTGCTGAGGGGCATGGGAATTTGTACTGTGCATGTCTCAGAGTCTTATGTTTATTATGAATCAAGAACTGGTTAGTATGATGATGAGGAGGGACATGGTATCATATTTATTTGTACTTGCTTTATTTCTGCTAGAGTTAATATTGGACCATGTTAGAGTCCAAAATGCCTTCTGAACTTTTTCCAACCAGATCCATAGATAATCTACACTACTATAATTCATAAACTAGGAGAAAAATGGTCAAAATAGGGTAGAACAGACTTCAGAAAATGATTGGAATTCACAATTGCTTTTAAGAACGTGTAACCTAGAGTGAATTTATATTAACAATTCCTACATGTCCAGTAGTGTAAGGAGCGTGTAGGGATTGTACATGTCTCCCAGTCTTGACTTACTGGGCAGTAACCACTGCAAGAACCAGAGATCTGTTCTCCTGTCAATTGGGATGAAGCAGACTGATGTTCCCACACCCATCTCACAAGAGATCTCTGGCATGACAGTAAGCAGGATCCCTCTTGCAGTCCATCCTTGCACTGGAGATTACTTGCAGAAAGAGGGTGGAAATGTCAGTCTGATGTATTCTGAGGAGTTGTTTGAACACATCTTACAAAAGCAAAGATGAAACATGCAAAAGAGCCACCAACGAGGAAATTTTATAAAGGGGTTCATGTGCACACATGTCATTTTTACTGTTCTGCAGGAGTAAGTATTTTTCCCCCTCATTTGTCAGTTTATGGCAGCCAACTGGTCCTATTTGTTAATCATCAGCTACCAGTTTTTAAAATAATGCATTTCTCAAATAAATGTGCATAGTATGCAGCAATACTTTTTTTTTTCTTTAAAAGTAAGGGGAATGCTGAGGGGAGTTTGGTGATGGTGTTTGTTGAGAGTAGGGGCTGCAGTGAGCTGGAGTTTTTAAAAAGTAGTGAATAACTTTAATCTGGGAATTAGGGAAATCAAGTAAATTTTCTGATTCAGTTTTTAAACACAAGAGCAAATAATTTCTCAGGGTTTTTTTTTCCTCCCCTCTGCTGATGGGGTTTCAAGAATTTTTGCTCATTTTTGATGATTTTTTTCACATTTTTCACATTTTCACATTTTTTTAAAAGAGGCCGTGTTCGGAGGATGCTCCGAAGATGCCAGCCACAGATGCGGGTAAAACGCCAGGAGCAAATACTAATAGAACACAGCCCCAAAGCCCAGAAAACCCACAGCAACCTATGGATTCCGGCCATGAAAGCCTTCAATGTTTTATCTCTCCTTGCTTTTACAACTTCCCTGCCCCACCCCACATGCACACTCCTCCACACACAAAGTCCCACAGGTTGCTTGCTTATTAAGTACAGCAATAAACCCCCATCAATTTCCGTTCAAGGTATATTTCTTTTTCTTTTTTTCCCTTTTTTTTTGTGGGGGAAGGGGGTCTGAGGTAGTTTCTGTCAGATAAAAGTAAGCAGAACATGGCCTTATTTTGAGGCAACTTTACTTAGGGCTCTTACAGTTACCATAAGAACTATAACTTTCATTCCTTGAAGTTCTCTTGTCACCTAATGTACAAACTTCTAGTGATAAGCCTCTATGTTTAGCTAAAGTGATCCTCAGACAGAAGATGTGAAGTCTTGCACTGGCTCTGTATTCAAAACCTAACCACAGCAGTGGACAATCTTAGCAGGTATGGCAGTGAAATTTCTACCACTAGGTTGCACTGTGGGACACCAGTCTGAAAACCTGCAATTTAAAAAAAAATACAAGAAGCAAAACTAGAAGTAGCTAGAAATTCACTTTTGGCTTTGTTTTCAGGGGGTCTGGGAGCCCTCCATCCCATTTTACCACAGAAGTACAATTCCGGGGCATCCAAGAAGGATAAATGACATAAAAATGGCATAAAAGGATTGGCTGAGGGCAGTGTTGGCCGGGGAACCTGGAGCCACAGAAAGAATCTTGGGGAGCCATGACCAGCCTGTGGTCTATATTTTGCCCACCTTTACCTTATCCAGTTGGTAGAACCTATCAGAACTTGCTTTCCATTGACACAGCCTTTGATTAGGTCTTCGTGGAAGATAAACATTATGCCCTAAATCCAATTGTTAAGCAATCCAATCCACTGAATAATAAAACTAACGTAAGTGTTGATTTATCAAGTTGCTGTTGATTCAGTCAGTCTGCTCTAGTTGGAATAAGAACTGGATTTAACTTGCAAGCACTACAATCACTATAAATGCTACAAAAATAAAGCTGTAAGATGTCTAATCGAGGAAAGGTGCCAAAGGCACTCCTCACCTAGGGCTCTGTTTATCATAAGATCAACATGCAAGAAACAGGAGAACCACTTTTTGCAGAAAGGGTTGCACTGTTTCCTTTAACCCCCCCCCCCACACACACACACAAACATCGTTCATATTCTGCACAAAGCCTCAAAAAATCCCTGCCTCTCCAATGAGTGTTTCATAACTTCTCCCTGCTTAGTGCCACTGCTGGTGACATTTGCATTCTTATGAGGAGCAAATCCCTCTTTCCCTAGTGAATGTCATACTTGTGAAAAGAACCTAGAAGATGTTTGTCCAGAAAAGAAATAGTCAGACTAGATGGGTCCTTCTTCAACTGTTCATCTGTGCCAGAATAAATTGTTCCCAGAAAGCCACTGTTTATGAAACTGGGATCAAGAGACTAAAATCTCAGATGGTTTAAATGAACCTTTCTTCTCACTCACTGTGAAATGAATCTAGCCTCAGCAAGATGTTCAACAGGAAGCCTCAGACTGGGGAATAAAGATGGAGGAAAGAATTAGTGTTGAGGGAGCACTTCTCTGACCATGGCTTCTTCTACCCCATTACTTTCATTTATTCAACAATGAGTCAAGGTTGATCCCTATCTTCTCATTTAACCCTAAGCTAATTTATAATACGTGAGGATCCTGGCTGATTTCTTTCTGCAAATCATACTACAAGGTACCACGCAACCAAAGAGCAGCTGAGTCATTAAGTATAGATTCTTTCTGAATTCATAGGATGATTTTGGAGGACTTGCATGTACATTAGCGCTGAAAAAATGTCTATTACAATATTGATTCAAACACAAACCCATGATGGCACAAACAAAATACAGTATTCCTGTTCAGACATGATGCTTGAATCAGAAATCAGAATCCTGCTCAGGGCACAAGAGGCTGCATTTGCCAGATCTAACTGCAATATGTTTTTCTTTACTTTCACCTTCCCCAGTGCAGCAAGGTCTAGGAAGTGGTCATTTAAACATAATCCTCCATGTGATGTGGAAACCGGCTTTTGCAGGGTTTCCAATGACATGATAGTTTCTGCTTGTGTTGATATGAATGAAAGTAAAAGACCCTTTCAGACCTTACAAAGGCCATTTCTGCACTAGACTGTTACAGTACTATTATTCCACTTTCAACATCCTATGAAACCCCAGAGTTTGCAGTTTAGGGAGGGGCCTCAAATAACAGTGCTATAACAGTCTAGTGCAGAAATGGCCTATCTTAATGTCAAAGATAGAAAAAAACCGGATGGACATATACTGAGATGTTGGGGGTGGGTGTAGCATGCACAAATTCATGCCCCATTACTTACATTCAGGCTTCCTTATCTGGCTGCAAATCAGAAATGCATGTACATTACTGGAACATAATGTTCTAACAGTTTTAGAAATAATTACTTGATTCATACAAATGCTTACACTTCAGTGTACTCGTGAACAGCATATCGATTTCTGAAATAGTAGGCTCATATAAAATCCAAGAAAGGTATGTTTCCGATGTGATTTTATGGCAACCATATTATGGCTCTGACGTATACGTGAACCAGCCCTTATCTCAGTCATGGCACCAATGGTACTCTACAATAGAGAAATGTATTAAACTCCAAATTGCCTTTCCATGTGTGAAATAGGGAGAAAAATCTACATTTTCATTTTTTGACACAAACATTTCCAAAGATTTTTCTCCACTGGGTGAAAGTTCAGGGGCTTTTGCACATTATACAATTTTTTTTTCTCATTTAGGGAACATGACAAGTGACTGAAAAGTAAAAACACAATGCAAAATGTAATTAAACAGTTTTCTCCATAAAAGTTTTGATGAGCGACAACTCATTACCTTTTAAAATGTTTAATGAGTAATAAGAGTGATTTTTTTTTTTAAGGTAAATTTCCAAGCTTTGTCCTTCACCCTCTGTTGTTAATCTCATTGCCTTCTACTCCTGGAAGGCAAATGTGTGCATGGAGTACAATTGTATCCGTGGCGGATAGAGGACAGTGTATCCATGGTGGATAGAGGAGGCAGTTGTCCCTGAAAGGACAGGTTTTTAATTTCTTGGAGACAGAGGAGGCCCTCGACAACAAACATTTGCTCTTTATACAACTCTTCTTCTTTTTGTTTCATGTTTTTTAGATTACAAGCCAGTGGGAAGGGGCTGTTGATCACGTGTACACCACTCTGGGAGCCTTTTGAGCTGACCTGAGGTAAAAGTATTTTGAATAATTAAAAGAAGAAGAAGAAGAAAGAAACAGACCAATAATTTTCATGGAAGAGGTACATTATGTGTTGAAAATAAGGACAATATATAGTTATGGAATTTACTTTCAACAAATATTAACAGTCTCTTTGTATTTATCCTCTGTGCGCAATTCTTTTCTATGCACAATGTCCTCACAATCACTGAACAGGTACACAGTAAATGGATGGTAGTGAGAGAGAGTCTCAGTACCCCTAGTATGCTGCTTTCATGTTATATTTCATGTGGATCCCTACTGGAGGAAGGAAGGTCTACTGGCATAAGGAATGTGGAGTCCCATATTCCCCCATTTTGCCTCTTCTGTTACCGTGAAGGGCTGCCTATTGTGGCACAAACAGCTGATACAGTTCTGATATTGCTATGCTTACAGAAGGGATACAGGTGATAGCCTTTATGGTAAAATAATTTTTCTGGAGCAAACTAGCAGTTAAATCAAAGGCATATCTGTGATGTCTGAGGCCAGTGTATTTGAACTGTATGTAGTCTGTCAGATGAAATAAATCCTACTTGAATCTAAGCAGCAGTGGGACTTCCTTTAAACTTCTGAGGAGGTGGAAAGAAAATCCATGAGAAGCTCAAGGCTTCAACAGAAAAATCCACCAAACGAATCCATTGTGCATTTTTTTTAGCCTGTAGCTTAGCATTCCATTCAAGTATCAAAGTGTCCTATTTTGATAATAAGTTCTCGACACTTCTGCTTTTATTGTTACAAATGTCTTATTTTGCCATGACTTGCACTAAATTATAATAAGCCAATAATCTAGATATCTATATCAAAGCGTATTATCAACTATACACGAAAAGCAGTTCTCAAGGTGTAATATCACACTCAAGCATCACCTAGAATGGAGCCCCAGGTGGGGGGTTACAGATGAAGGGGTGTGTCTAAGCCTCCTTTGAATTTGAGGGGACACAGTTAAGACTAAAGCGAGAGAAAAATTTGTACCTCAGAAACTGGAAACACACCAAAAAGGGGTGAATTTGGTTCTCATGCTGTCTGAGTTTTGAATGTACCCTTTAACTTGGGGGAGTGAAATACAACATTTGAGAGAACATGGTGGCTGAGTCAAGGTCTACTTACCACTCCTTACCCTTGTTAGCCTTCACCAACATATTGCCTCTCTGAGATACAATACAAATCTGTTTGCGGTATGTATTAAAATACATTTGACCAGATTTAAATCCTTAGACCAAATTCAAACAACCTGTACGTAGGACTGCAGCCCATGTGAGATGCTTAATAATGATGTGTTAAGTAGGAAGAAAAGTGAAGAAAACTAGATTGTTGTCATCTTGGGTGAGGGAGATAATTTTTGGTTTCCGTGCCGCAGTGAAGTGATGGCTCTTCTCCTCTGCTATGTGCTCTGGGAATCCTTTCCTAAGTTAACACCTTTGCAAGCCCTTCTGGTTCCTTGGCCCATTTTGCTTTTCAGCAGTTTGTATTTGTGTGAAATACTGTCAACAGCAATGTGGACTTTAGCCACGGAGTTCACCTAGCAAAAGCAAGCACAGCATTTCAGCTAATCATTTTCTCTTCAGCTTCCTCCTGAGCATCTAAAAGCAGTAAGAGTCAGGCTTTGATGCATAGTTTTTCTCAAAGCGAAGCCAAGTATAAGGTCATTTCAAAACAAGTTTTTGGCTGTCTGCAGTTCTGTAGAGGATGACAGAGCTGGAGCTTCATATTTTATCCAATTAATATTCAAACTATTTAAGAATATATACACATCTATATCTTTATTTATCAACCTCTGAACTTTTCGAGGCCTTAATTATCCACCACTTTAATAAGCACCAAGCATATAGCACAGAAAGAAAGATAAAACCACACCTTAAAATTTGAAAGTTATTGCTTACAAATGACTAGTAAACAGCTACTTTGTCTAAGAATTAAAGCATAGCTGTATTATATTCTTATTGTACTTAAACAAGAGATAGCCTTTCTCTTTTTCAAGCACAGCTGTAACTTTTAGTTCTTTAATAATTACAGAGGTGAGTCTGCATTAAAAGATGGGCAAGAATATCACATGATTCAAGTGCTGACTTGTGGTGAGCCCATTGTTTCTGCCCCATGCTGTGGTATGGATAGAGATAGAAATAATACTCAAAAATATTGAAAAAATGCTTTAAAGATGTGTCAGAAAACTCTGAGAAAGAGAATCCTGGACTGACAACAGTCTTCACAGTTCACACGCACAAAAAAAAAGTCTACATTTTGTGCAGAATAAGTCTTGAACTGGAAATATTCTTTAAAAACTGGATAGCTTTTGAAGAATTTATTGCAGCAGAGGGAAAAAATATAAACTTATTGGTTGCTTCTGCTTCCTTGTAGAATGAAATTAGGATAAAGTTACATCCCTAGATGTGGATGTTGAGACAATATAGAGGTAGACAAAAGGAGAGTATGGCCATTTCTGCCCTACACTGTTATAGTGCTATTATTCCACTTTCAACATCCTGTGGAATTCTGAGGTTTGTAGGCTTACTCTCTGGCTGAGAATTCAAAATGCCCTCCCCAAACTGCAAACCCCAGGTTTTTACAGGATGTTAAAATTGGAATAATAGCACTATAACAGTGTAGATTGGAAATGGCCTATGTTTAAGTGTAGGGCAGTGACTTGAACCATTTGGATAGCTTTAAAACAGTTATGTCAATTTTTATCTGTAAATTAATTACTTTAGGGGACTTGGGTAAGGTGGACAACAGTGGTAGGACTGAAGGCTAGTTTTCTACCCTGGGGTTGCACAGAATGCCAAAAATTCCAGGAAGATCCAGAACCCCACGATGGAAGTAGGCAGGATTCTACTTTTTATATTGAAAAACAACCTATTTGAAAGTTGAATTGACCCTCTGGAAAATTTTCAGAAGAGACTATTCACCTTGTGGGGTCACGAAAAGGATGGTTTGGAGGAGTCAAGGGCCATAAATCAGAGGGATCACATGCCACAAATATAGTCATAGGGTTTCATGCTTCTCCAGGCCTATTTTGGCCACCCATTGTGTAAGGGCTATAACTGTAACTAATTACTAAAGCACGTTTACAGTCTCTGCTCACTATTACCTAGTTTAGTTCCCTTTGCACCAAGGTCTAGCCTCCTGCACTATAAGTTACTTGGAATAAAGAGAAAGACTTCTGTTTTTCAAAGATAAGTACATTTTAGGAAGGCTGGAATTTTTAAAAGGCTATGTAGAAGTGTCCTGCATGGGAGCTTAACAGTATTAGGCAAAATGTGTCCTGTATGAAGCAAAGACAGAATGTGATCTTAATCCTCTTCCAGTTAGGTACCACAGCCAATTTATAAGCAGAAGAAACCAGGACATACTAAGCAAGTGAAGTATTTTATCACTGTGTCTGGACATTTTGTCCTATTGACCTAAAGATCGCAATGCTCCTAGGTTTTCAAAGACACTGGCTAAACCACCAGGCAGAGCCTGAAGCATGAGAGTATCCATTAGATGGTTATTTATAATGGCAAGCCAAGGAAACTGAGTCTCTTGAAAGATGGCTTTTGTCAACACATTTAGAGGGAAATTCAATATATCTACAAGGAAGAACATGAAAGGTCTGTGTGTTTTCCAGGCCAGCACACAGTTAAATAGAATCTCACCAGATGATGTAGCCACTAGGCCTTTGTGAGCTCAGGGAACTTGGCCAATCCCCTTGTCCTGTCTCTGAATTGGCGGAATTAGCTAAACGCCAAGTCTCCCATTTGCAAGCCACAGGCCAAGCTAAAGGCTCCTGTTCACATCCTTCAAGTACATCATTTACATGTACCAGCCGCTCATTCTTCCTCCCCCCCACTCCCCGTATTCTTGTTTTAGTTCAGTGTTTCCTTGAATTTGAAATGCCAGTTTCCCTTGCTGTGCAGTTTGAAAGAAAGTGTTTGGTTGGTACTGGGACAAAAAGGAAGACTGACCATTATGAAAACTGAATTAGCCCAAGCCATTGAAGAGGAGGAGGAATGGAGAGAGAAAATAAAAACACATAAGCAGGCACGAAACCTACAACTGAGTTTGAACATTTCAGTACAAGCTGAAGTAACAATGGCTTCCTTTTACAGCTTTCTTGATTATAATTCAAAAACATATCCCCACCTTGCAGAAATAAATGGATAATAGGAAGAGACTTTAAAAGCTCTGTAAACAGCATTACACTAAGGTTGACTGTGGCTCTATATTCAAGAAGAGGGCAAAGGGTGAAATTAACACTTCTGTTGTTACTCTGAAGTTTCTTTCTTTTTTTTTCCTAGGAATATTTAGTATAACATACAACTAGGGATGAGTAAATTAATTAAGTTTTATTAGATCTCTCAGAATTCTACCATCATTCTCTTTCAGTCCAAGTTCCATATCATGTTGTCATGCTTCTTTCCTTCATGTCACACAAAAGCTCATGAATATTTTCATCTGCACAGCATCTTCTGTGCAGGAATTAATACTTCTACAATGAAATAGTGTTTTGTATGCAAAAAATGCTCTTTTCTGTGCAAGCAACCAGGTGTGAATTTTGAGCAAAATCAGCTCAAAATTGTGAATAGCCTTTAAAAAACTGTGTGGGTTTTTTTGAAGATTTTCTTGCAGCAGAAAGAAAATTGCTAAAATTTCTTATTGCTACCTTCGAGGAGAAACTTGGTGAAGAATTACATCCCTGCCCTATATAAGCAATGACACAATGCCATCATACTCTATATTCTCCTGCCTGCAACTCTGCTGTCATGAGAACATAGACAAATGATAATGCCCCAGTGTGATTTGCAACACTGGCTGCAGACCTGAGTGGGCTCCATGTAAGTATTATAATTAGACTGAGGAAAAAATGGGGAGAGAGACTAATGTTAAAATTATCGATTAAGAGGTACAATGAACTTCAAAGCTTCTCAAAATGAACCACTATCTTCTAATTTAAAACTGAGAGCCAGTATAGTGTAGTGGTTTAAGCATTAGACTACAAAGGTTGATTCCTTACTTGGCCATGGAAATCCACTGGGTCACCCTGGGTGTATCATACACTCTCAGTCTCCAGAAAACCTATAATTTCCCATAAGTTGGAAAGAATTTGAAGGCACACAACAATAATAACAATTTAAAACCATCAATAATTCCTCCAAATACCTCTGTGTGCCTCTCTCACTGCACCACTACCACAGAGGTGGCTGCCATTTTAATTTTTCCCAGTGCCACTAACATTAGTCTGGGACATTATGGGAAGTTAATATGATGGTTGCCCACCACTTATCATTGGGCAGAAAGGGAATTAAAGGGAACACTTAAGATAGGTATCAGTGGACCATGTCGAGTTAGCAACTGTTGAAGGATGCTGCATGTAAGAATGAACCTAAGTTGTTGTTTCTTAGCAGCTATTACTGGAAGTTGTGGAAAGTGAGTTATGAAGTGAAGCAAGGCTGTTTGTTTGGAGACATATAGTTCTGTCCTGATATTGGGTAATCATACTTGGTATATCTAGTGCTTCTTGGTGTTCAAAATACTGTGCATATTATGTTGGCTTTCCACACAACAGCCCTGTAAGGTAGATCTGTACTATGGGCAATGAGCTGAATCGGTGAGACTAGCAGGCTTACCGAAGGCAACCTAGTGAGTTCATGAGAGACAGCAGCTCTGGATTAAGACTTCCTGGTTAATGGAGCTGCTACCCTATCACCATTCTCATTAGTATACAGATCACAGATTTGTTTCTTCCTTTAATGCTATTGGAACTGGATATACAGTAGAGCAGTTGTTTTCCCAAAACATAACTGTGATTTCAATTTACTAGCTCTTTATTATTTAAAGTGGGGTTTACCCCCCTGAATGTTTACTAGGAAGAGCTTCTTGTCTCTATTAGCAAGCCGTAGGCTGGTTCCTTTTGTGAGAAACAGCAGGAGACAGACATTTTTGGCATCCTATTGCACTTTGCTGAGGAGAATGTTCAACATCTTAGTACAAAAGACAAAGCAAAAGCTTTTCACCATTGCGCCCACCACAATATCTGTTTGCAACCCACAAAGAATTGAGAGCATTACAACTCAGATAACAAAACACTGCTGAATATTTTGATTTAGGGGATTTCTGTGGGAATTAGCGATTTCTGCTTAAGAGTATAATGCTGCCTCTTTAGCATAATTAATGCCCCTTGGATATTCTTCTGTTTGCTACACAGAATTGCATGTGTACAAAACATCTTAGATTTCAACAGTGAAAAATAATCATTTGTATGCTGTAGGGGGAAATGAGGTACAAGATAAAAACTGTAAATCCCAGGCAGCTATTTAAGCTCTACTTTCTCCCAAGTAATCCAGTCGATTCACTGAAATAACTATTGTACATATTTGTTAGAGCATTGTTGCTGCTGTAAGGGGAAAAACTGTATTACATTTGGAAATATCAGAAATGTTCCATTTTGGGGGAAGAGTAAGGATACACTTTTGGTTTCATGGAAATAGACCAGATGGAGTTTCTTTCTAACTCTGCAAAATTACACCTTTTTAAAACTCAGGAAGAGCCTTGCCACCATTCTTCATCTAAACTGGAATTACATTAGAATACAGACATTCTTGGTTGGGTAAAATATCTCAATAATGTTAAGGGAAGCAAAAGGCTGGACAGCCAGAGCTGTATAATGGGCATTGGGCTTAGGCTGGAGAAATCTGGCTCCAAATCCCTGCCTAATTGGGATGCACACTAGCTCTAGTATTTCTTAGCCTGAGCTATCTTGCAGCATTGTTATGAGGACAGCATGCAAAGGATCCAAAGGATCATAGACACTTCTTCCAGAAGGAGCTCTTTTGAGTTAGGTGGGATAAAACGGCAATAAACCATTAGTCCATGGGGGTCCGCATATACTTAATTTATTACCAGATATAATCTCAAGCAAAAATGCAAGGTGAATTGAATTCAAGAAAAAACTCCTGCTTGGACCAAATATCTGAAGAATCTCAAAGCAAGCAAATTGATTTTTGACTTTTTAAAATGATCCCCCCCACACACAATGATTATCCTTATTCTTACCTAGAAAACACAGCCATTTTACCTCTGCCGGATCAAAAGTAAAATAAATTGATATCTCTGTCATCTTATTAGTTCCTAAGCAATCCAACATAGCACCAATGTAATAATGTTAAATTATCTAATACTCAAAAATGTGGAGTAATATCTCAGTGGTCTTTTTGGAATATTTAGTGTTCTCTAAGACTAATAGCAAAATAGCAGATTTGAAATCATTACTGAACTTCTTGTTAACTACAGTTATGACAAAAGATTAAGCTTCTGTTGTACACAATAGTTCAATCTCCTGCAAGGCACAGCTGGATCTTTAGGTGTGGGGACATGATGGAGTTGTTCAAAGTGCAATGTTCCATATAGGCTGCAATCCTAGATATTCATGCATACTCAGTGGAGTGCAGGCCTGAGTAGACATGCAAGAGGTTGTGTTATAGATTGTGTGTTGTTCCCTGTATGTCTATGTGTGTGGTTGTTTCCAAACAAAGGTATCTTCCTAAAATATTCTACTCTGGTTCACAAACAATATCATCCTCCAGATGATACTGGACTGAAACTCACAACAGTCGTTGCTATTGTCCCTATCAGCTAGGGCTGCTGAGAGTGGCAATGCAATGACATCTAGAGGGTGGCATGATATACACTCTGGGCTGAAGTAAGCCGAAAGTGTAAGCACATATAACTACAATGATAGCTAAAGTTCTGTATTGGTTAGACCTCATTTGGAATACTGTGTCTAGTTCTGGGCACCTCAGTTCATGAAGGATATCAACAATCTGGAGTGTCTCCAGAAGAGGGTGACCAAAATGAAGAGTCTAGAAGCCATGCCCTATTAAGAGCAGTTTAGGGAGCTGGAGATGTTTAGTCTGCAGAAGAGAAGGTTGAGAGGGGATATGATAGCCATGTTTGACTATTTGAAGGCATGTCATGTCAAGGAGGGAGCAGGCTTGTTTCCCACTGTTTCAGAGACTAGGACAAGGAGCAATGGATTCAAGCTGCAGGAAAGGAGATTCTACCTGAACCTCAGAAAGAACTTCCTGATGGTCAGAGCTGTCTGACAGTGGGATATGCTGCCTCAGAATGTGGTGGAATCTCCTTCTTTGGAGGTTTTTAAGCAGAGGCTGGATGGCCATCTGTCGGGAGTGCTTTGATGGGTGTTCCTGCATAGCAGGATGGCCCCTGCATAACTGGATGGCCCCTGGGGTCTTTTCCAACTCTATGATTCTATGAGTCATAGAATTATTTTTTGTGTGTCTTTTAAATGGTTTTATACTGTTTAATGTGAGGATTTTCAATTGTTTTTAAATTTTTATTCTTAAAGTTCTTTGGCTGATTCTCTTGGAATCTGCCTTGGGTCCCACTCTGGAGAAATGAAATGAAACGAAATTAGGTATATATCCCAATGAAAGTAATAGAAAAGTGCATTTCATGCTGGGACTCTCTTTATTAGGAGATATCCTTAACAAAACCATGCCAATCAAAAAAAAGAAAAAAAACCCTCCTCTAGAGTGGATATAGAGCTTGCAAGCAGATTGTCCCGATGATGCTCAGTGCTACTCTGTTTCTTCCTTCAGTTTTATGTGGACATGAAGTACATGGACCTGAGCACCTATGCTGGCAGCAGGCCAGACCATTCCTGGGAATGGAAGGTCTATACATGTCTCCCATACTTCCGCCTAACCCTTTGTTACCACGTGAACTAGGTTACTCATATTCTAGAAGAAAAGACGATTCCACCCGGAAATTCTGCGCCACATTTGGAAGGCATCCTTTTCAAGAATGAACCTGATTCCTCAGTGATAAAGGGCTAGATCCAGATGGTCTCTTACAAGTGACAGGGTTCCATCTATTCATATCTATTTCCATCTATTTGTATTATGCTTGCTCTAGAAAAAAAAAGGGGGGGAGGGAAGGGGAGAAAATTTTAGCCTGGTTTCCCCTTCCACTTACATCTCATACTACAACCTCCCATGCTGTTTTAAAAGATCTCTCATAGCAAATGTTAAAGGGCATGCAGGCTGCAGAAGCAAAGCAGGATCAGCTAATATTGCCTCCTACCTTCTTTCTATTGAAAAGATTCAGTTAATTAGCAAGAATTCTGATCTCTTTGAGTCTGGCTCCAGCCCAAGAATATTTGCAAAAATTTTTATCACAGCAGAAAACATTTAAAGCCAGACGGACACAACCCAATTGCCAGATGCTGTATTTCAGAATATCAGTTGCACTTATAGACACTTTTAACTCATCTAGCCTTTTGTAATTCCATAAAAAGAACATGCTTTTCCAAGAGCACCTAATACAGCTCTGACATATCCCCAACCATCCCTAGGGGAGAAAAAAGGCTATACATGCTTTCCATTAGGAGAGAGACTAGTTTCTTTAGTACAATTTTGTACAGTTTTTCAAAGTGCAGAATTTGCAACTTTTCCTTTTATCAGAGTACATCATCTTACATTTGAGTTTAGAAGGCTTACAGTTTATTTTGTCTTTGATTACTTTTTTTGTTGTAAAGTTCATTCTGGACTGGCAGAGGATTTATCTCTTTAGATGGGGTACAGAAGCTTCGAAGGAGAAGGTAGTTGACAAAAGAATGGATGATTCCCCCATCCCCCGTTCACAATCCAATTCTCTGTTAGTGTAAATCTGTAGAGTTCAAATATTGTATTAGCAGTAGAGTATTGTAGGGATAGGGGATAATCCCTAGAGAATTTTCTGAGTCAAGAAATTCACTTTGGCAGTTTGTAACAGTTATTAGGGGAGAAAAAAGACTACTAAAAAATATATCAAGCTATCCAACTCAGTTCCAAACTCTTCAACTGAAGAAGATAAGAAAGACAGTTCTTTCACTAAACACATGATTGCATCAAGATCATAATTAGAAGTCTCAGGTTTCTGAGGCAGGGGTGGAATTAATTTGGGTTTCCCTAACATTAAAGTGGTCTTCATAATATCTTTATTTCTTTTTCAACTTTACATTATAATTAGAGTACTTACACTTGCCATTTGTGTCAATTGAATGGGAAAGTCATTTCTTCTAGATTATTTGGACACTTATAACTATTTCTGAAGTGAGGTCGGGAAGTTATATCTTTACAGATAATATTTTCCATCTGCTTCAGATTCATATGAGTCCCTAAAAGCCCTAATTTGGTCCAGCAGATCCAAAGGACCAATCTTTCCTATGGTAATTCTCTCTGTCCTTGGAGATCCATTGAAGAAATTCCCCTGGGTTGCCCCCATGGTATCTGAGGCACATTTAATAGAAACCCAGGAGAAAGCCTTCTAGGTAGAAATGGCCAATAATTCTGAGGTGAAAAATCATTTAGAATTTGTAATACTTGCTTCACAATCAAAATGCTTTATACAAGCCACCTCAAACTTATACTTTCAACCCCAGAAGTCTGGGGTCATCTTTATATGAGAAGCAGATTCTCTGAATGGTGGAAGGAACCACAAAGAAGGCCATGTCCCTAGTCAACACTCACCATAATTCTGAAATCAGGGTAGCCTAAACAGGCCTTCTTCTAAAAATCTCAGTGGTTTTAGCAGTATATATGAAAGAAAAGACTATGAAGAACCTAGAAATCACAGGGGTCTTACTAATTAACTTTACCAATGGAGAAGTGTCTCCTATTTATTTGTTTTAATCTGACAGAGTGTTGTGGGCATAAATGTTCTGGTGTAGGGGTGGGTATATTTCTGCACTCTTTTCACAGTGCCCCTCATAACTTAAACTGCCTATGACCATTTCTGCATTACACTGTTACAATGCTGTTATTCCACTTTCAACATCCTGTGGAATTCTGAAGTTTGTAGTTTAGTCAGGCCAAAGAACTCTTTGGCTGAGAATTCTAAATGTCCCTCCCTAAACTGCGAGCCCCAGGATTCCATAGGATAGTAAAAATGCAATAATAGCACCATGACAGTGTGGTGCAGAAATGGCCTATAATTCCCTCTTTTGATCAGAAATCCTGATGGCAAAGAGCAAAGGATGAGCCCTGGCCTGCAAGGTTCCCAACATACTTTGCATAATACAAGCAAAGAGGTCATGTTAAAATATATCACTCCACTAAAGTACCAAGGGAGCCATGCTTGTGTATAACCATTTCTGGAGAGAACATGGAAATGTTTCTGGAAATCTCATGTTCCCATGAAAATCCATTTGGAGAAAATGGAATGGAAAGTAGAATACTTTTGGAATGATTCAATCCAAACTATTATTTTTTTTCTCTTCCTTTTCAGGAGATAAGGAAATCTTCATCAAAACTCTAGGTGAAAGCAAAATTTAAAATATGTGGGCTTTCCCTCTTTGAGCTCACACTGGCATTTCTGTTTGGGTTTGTAGTTCACCTTCTAGTGAGCAGAAAAGCAGATTAAATAGAGAAAGATATAAACAAAATCATTTTGAAAGCATACTTGAGGACTTGCGGTACTGTACTTGACTTGTAATGATTGGCAGCACATTAAATAGAGCTTTGTGTCAGCAGCAGAGTGGATATGGCAAAAGCAGGATGTTAAGTTACAAACTGCAGACTTTGTGACTCCAACTTAACTCCTTGTTTCGTTTTGCAATATTAATTGGAAGAAAGTTTATATCTACAGCACTGAGGAGATTAAACACACACACATACACTCACAGTCATGTTAGCCAAGTAAAATTTTGGACAAAAATAAAAATATGAAGGAAACAAAACCAAAAAATAGGTGGGGGATAAAACAATCCTGGTATTTCATATGGAGGTTATTTCAACAAGAATGAAGGCGGTTACAAAGCCTCTAGAGTAAACTATAGTTTTGTAGAAATAATAAGACTAACTACTTACAACTAATCCCCACTGTTGTTTTGGAAGTTAAAGGCTTTAGCAATTCATAATTTGATTTATTTCCTCACTAATTCTGGTGTATCACTGGCAGTATGCATCACTAGACATAAATACATGAATCCCATATTTATTTGCCACTGGATCTTAAGAAGGAAAGCTTAACAATTGACAGGCTGGTTAAAAATGAAAGCCGCAACTTGAGTTGTTTAGGCTGCAGTTTCTTCCAGCTCACTTACTTGGAATTCCATCTAGATCAGTGGGATTTGTTTGCAGATGCACATTCCTTCCTTATTCACTGCAGCATCATGTGGTGACTTCATGAAGCAAGCCTAAATCTAAGACCACAGACAGAACTTCTAAACCACCACAAATTCAGTGCTTCTCAATTGGCTCGGTTGGCACACTGAGCTGAGACTGGAGCCCTGTTCAGGAGCTTACTCTCCACACTTTCTTCAACATGGGAACAGGGGAGTACCTAGCCCAGCTTCACATGGGAAATGGTACATCTGAAGAGGAGAGGTTCATTTTATGTGGAGGCTTTTCCATGCAAGCAAAAACTTCAGAAAATCAGGAATCTCCATAAAAAGAGGAATCTCTCCTCTTCAGAGACCACAAGAAGAATGTGACAGAGGGTGAGATAGGCGCTTTCCTATTCCTATGTTGAAGGAGCTACAGTGATATGGAAGTTCTGAAACACTGTTTCAGTGAAGAGAATGAAGTGATTCACTTGGATATCCAGTGATGTTAGATGTGAGGAACTTTTTACTAGATTGTGCTCTTCATTCATTTGCCACAGGTACCTAACCCCAGATAAATGCTTAGGGCAGGGGAGGACGGTATGGGGAGTGGAGGGGAGGACGAAATGAAAACCTTGCCCCTAAATAAGAATTCTGTCTCCCCAAGGAATTTTCCTTCACTCTCCAGTTTTCTAGCATTGCACGGCATGAGACACACTGGAAATAATCCACATCTAGTACTTTTATCTGCTATGTCTGCATTCCCTTGATCATTTTGCCTTCTTCGTCTCTTTGGATGCCTAAACTGTATTTCTAAATGTTTAACTGAAATTTTAAGTTATCACAATGCTAAAATCTTAGGAACTGAAAGAAAAAAATAATTTGAGAGACAGAATTGTTATTGTCCACATTTTCCCTCTCCCTGCACCCACTAGATGAAGACAGAAAGGCCTACTTTTTACATAATAAACCTGTGTCTGGAGACTGTGGCCATTTCCACATGGTTTAACCTCCCTCGATGGAGATGCATTGGCAATAGTCCACGAGTTGTGCTTTTGCATGATGTCATCATAGTCCTGTAGCCAGTGTATCCCTCTCCATTACAATTGCAGGATGTTCACTTAACAGAAAAAAATCTGTTAAGTGCCCACGATTGTGTGATGCTCTCATCCCTGTCAACCAAGCAGAAGGGGCAGAAGTGCAATCATGAGCTTCCTTCCCCAGCACAGCATGGAAAAGAGGCCAGCTTCACTGTGGAAGGAAGGTGCATGTCACTCATGCTCCTTTCCACAGCGAGCCAACTAAATGAAGAAGGAAGTGTTTGTGTTGTGCTCCCATCCCAGCCAAGTCACTGCGGGGCTGATACCAGGACCATGACAGGAACTGGTAAGGTGTGGAAATGGCCTGTGTCTCACACTACTGGCAGGGGTTTAATGATCAAAGAATGCTTCTTCATCCAGAGAAACATGCCTAACGTTAAACTCTTTCACACAGATAACTAGCATGTCAGGGGAATGAAGTGTTGGCTAGACCCATCCTCTCTGACACCTAGTGTTCTATGGAAAGAACAGTTCCATAAAAGAAGAAAAATAGGAAACATCTGAAAAAGCCAGTGTAGCTGCACAGTAAACTTGAGGAGGAAGTGAGGAGAAAAAAAAACATGTATAAGGAATGGAAGAAAAGTCTGAATCACCAAAGAACAATACGGATATGCGGCCTATGCTTGCAACCACAGTGTAAGGAAAGCTAGAGTTCAAAATGAACTGAGACTGGCTAGAGAAGTAGAAAGAAACAAGAAGGTTTTTTTCCAAATAAATTGAAAGCAACAGAATGACCAGAAAATGGTGAGATGATGACTCAACAAGGATGGTAAAATGCTAACAGATCACAATGAAAAAGTAGAGCTGCTGAATTTTGCTTAGGACTGTACGCTTCCATGCACCAGCAGACCTTGGGAAGGAATCTGGATTACAAATCAAGATTCATAAGGAACCAATCAGGAATCACCTAGGCCATTTCCACACAATGGAGCTCTTGTGAGTTGTCCTATTGCAGTCCCAGCAGGGAAGGGTGTAACAAGAACACTCCCCTCCACACCTCACCAGCTTCCTGCAGAAGGGAGTGCAATGGCTTTACACAGTGCAGCTAGGCATTTCCTAGGCTGTGCTGGGGAAGGAAGTGTCACCATCACACTTCCTGTCCTTCTGCAGGACAGATAGGTGTGGGAGCACTGTGTGATCACGAGAGCTAAACTGATCTTATCTGTTTAGGAAATGCCACATGAGCATGACGCATGGGGACAGGATGGCAGTGGGCTGGTGATGACGTCATGTGACATTCAGTGCCAAGATGACTACTGCCACCCTGTCCTCATAGTGGGACAGTCCGTCATGCAGAAATGGCCCTAGTCAACCTAAATGAGTTCAAATCTGCAGGTTCAAATGTATTGCATCCCAGAACATTGAAGGAACATGCCGATGTACTCACAGAACTGCTTGTCAACATTTTTGAAAAATCATGGAGAAGCGGTCAAGTGCCAGGGAACTGGAGAGAAGCAAACATTGTCCATCTCTTTAAAAAAAAAGGCAAAGAAAGAAGATCCAAGAAACTGCAGGTCAGTCATCCTGACCTCAATACCAGGAAAAATATTAGAAGGGACTATACAGGGTTCTGTCTGTGAGTATCTTAATGGCAAAGCAGTGGTCAGCAGGATCAAGCATGGGTCTGTCAAGAACAAATTCTGGCAAACTAATCTCATAGCCTTTTTGATCAGGTCACTAGTCTACTAGATGGTGGTGATGCTGTGGATGTCATTTATCTAGATTTCAGCAAAGCATTTGATAAGGTCTCCCATAATATTTTAATCAGCAAACTGATTAAATATAGAATAGACAGAAATACCATCAGGCAAGCCCATAAATGGTAGAAAACCATGCTCAAAGAGTCATATTTATAGAGTCATGCTCAAAGGTCTGGAGTGGAGTACCTCAGGATTTTGTCCTAAGGCCATTTCTCTTCATCATTGTTATCAATGATTTAGATGTCAAGGTGGAGGGAATCTTTACCAGTGTTGCAGATGATACAAAACTGGGAGGGGTGGCTAGTACTTTGGAAGATAGGAACAGAATTCAAAGGAATCTGGGTACACTAAAAAAAAAATGGGTAGAAATTAATAAAATGAAATTCAATAGATAGAAATGCAAAAGTTTACATTTCGGCCACAAAAACTAAATGTATAGGTATAGGATAGGGAATACATGGCTCAGCAGTACTACATGTGAAAAGGACCTTAGGATTATTGTTAGTTTGAATATAAGCCAATGGTGTGATGCTGCAGCAAGAAGGTGAATGCATTTTTACCCTGCATTTGTAGAAGCATAGCTTCCAAGACAATGGAAGTAATATTCCCACTGTACTCTGCACCTGTCAGGCATCATCTGGAGTTCTATATTCAGTTTTGGGCACCTCATTTTAAGAAGGATATAGACAGGTTGGAGGAGGTTCAGAGAAAAGCTACAAGACTGTTAAGAATTATGGAGAACAAAACATATGAGGAAAGATTGAAAGAGCTGGCCTTGTTCAGCTTGGTGAATGGAAGATTGAGGAGTGACATGATCACACTCTTTAAATACCTCAAGGGTTGCCACAGAGAGGATGTGGGAGGTGTGTTCTCTACTGCCCAGGTCAAATGAAGGGTAGATTTCAGTTTAACATTAGAAGGAACTTTTTGACAATAAGAAAAATTAATGGAATCAATTGCATAGTGAGGTGGTGGGGTCTCCTTCTCTGGGCATCTTCAAAAAGAGGCTGGACAGCTACCTGCTGAGGATGATTTAGCTGGATATCCTGCACTGAGCAGGGGGTTAGACTCAATGGCCCATGAGGCCACTTCCAGTTCTATGATTCTATGAATCTAAAGGCATCTAGTCATACGACACCACAGCTACAATCTGAAGTAGAATAGTCAGATCTTTTTTTTTCTTTCACTACATAAAGTAGAACACTTCAGATACAGGATTTTTTCCCCCCGAACATTGTTTTTTATGTTGTTTCATTTCAGAGGCTTGTATGTTGTGGTTGTTGTTTTAAGTAATGTAGTAGCTGTTACTTATTTTTTTTTCACAAGTAGTGTGTTAATCATTACCTTATGAGTTATGTGCTAGTAACACATTATTAATATGTTGATTTCTCTTGTTTTTTTTTTAAATGTTTATTGTGGGTCTTCAAGTTGTTTATGACTTATGATGATACTACGATGAATGTATCACAGATGTTTCTTGGCAAGATTTGTTCAGAGGGGGTTTACCTTTGCTTTCCTCTGAGGCTGAGAGAAATATCCTGAAAAACAAAACGATGTCCAAAATATGGCCAAAAAAGTGACTTATAAGGACCTTATCTATCAATCTGCTTTTTCAAATGGCATCTAAAATCCATGTTCTACAGCATATGTTTCATTACTTCAAAATAGGACTGACTTTGAGGATACTTCTGTCTTTTAACTCTACCAGAGATTCTGGATAGTCTTTGGTTAAAAATATGAGTATATAAGTAGTTCTCTCAAGCATACTACATACACATGCATCACTTACCTATGTGGACTTTGGAACTGTATTAGCTTATGCATATAGTGAAAGTATTTGTGAGGAGAAGCAGCTAAAAAAGCCAAGCAGATTGTCAGTCAAAGGATTTGGCCCCTAAGCAGCAGATGCTCAAATGCTTGGATTAAACTTCTGTAATGCTCCAAATCTCCAGCGCCCCTTCAGAAATTAAGTGTCGAAAGATTATTCTTAACCTTAGCACCTAGGGAATAATAGCACTTGGAGTGCTTAGTAGCTGTCAACATCCTCCTGGTATTTTCAGCTTGTTTAGCAGTGCCACAGTTTGTGTGCATGTATTAAGAAAAAATTGTTGGAAAGGCTCAGTTACTTTAATGTTACCTAATGTTGGTTGGAAGCAGCTGTCGTTGGCTAGATCTCACAACTCTGTTGACAAAAATATGAGTTTGTATATTGATATATATTGATTGAAGAATATCTACTTGTCTCATTAACTGCTCAAAGCAGCTCATAAGGTTTAGAGAACACATTTATTTATCTGTTCTATTATGTCTTCACTTCTATAAAAATGGGAAAGTAATAGAATAACAGTAACATGCAATATATAAACATCTAAGAAATCCAATAAATCAAATCTACATGTTCAAAGGAGCCCTTCCAAAGTCTAACTTGACACACAGAGGGTTGCATAGCACTGTAGCTGCCACCTCTGGCACCAGTGTATAGATGCCTTCTGGTCTCACCCTCCAGCATCCTTGATTCCCATTTTGGGAGAAAGGCAGGACATAAATTCAATAAAACAAACAAGCAAACAAACATCTATGAAATGAAATAGGGAAACAAGAGGATGTGGTACATTCATGTCTGGCTAATGCATTGGTTTTTCACACCAGCATCAAGTCTTACACAAGCAGAATTCTCACTGACCTTCTAAGACACTTTTTGACACATGAGAGTGGTGTTGCTACTGAGCCTAAGGATTCCACTTGGGGGACCTGACAAATTTCCAGGCACACCATGCTCTAACCAGAAGAATATAAGAAGTTCTTCTAAATCAGTCCAAAGGTTTCTTTTTAGCTATACAGGAACCCAGGAAGCTGCCTTATGATTCTCCTGTCCACTGTGACTGGGGGCATCTTTCCAAGGTGCTAGGAAAGTTTCTTTCTTAGCACTACCTGTACATCCCTGGTATTCCCTTGTGGTCATCCAACTACTAACCAGGCCTGGCCCTGCTTACAATCCAAGATCAGAGGAGACTGGGGGTACTCAGGTTGGTATAGTAAGCCAACATTATTTTTCCTATGTAACTTAACCAGATGCATCAATCAGTTGCCAGAAGGCAAAACATCAGCCACTATAGGGCTCCAGTCCAGACTGTCTATAAGCTTGTACCTCTTTCTTTTCATCCCAACAGCCTCCCAGGCATGGTGGGTGAGAACACTGACTGCTGCTAGGCTTTTGAACTCTCCCCAAAACCAACTTGATCTGCACCCTTTCTGCTGCCTTTTCACTGTCAGGCAAAGATCTTTTGGTATAAACAGGCCTTAACCCTTGGGCTGACCAGGGAGGAGCAATGTGCAATTGGAGGTGCTGTTTTTCCTATGTCATGTGTGTTTTAATGTTTTAATTTTAATGTGTTAAAAATAGTGTTTTAATTGAATGTATTGTTTAACACTTTTAAAACATATTCTTTTAGTGTTCTAATTTATATTGTAAGCTGTTTTGAATTCCATTTGGGAGAAAAGCAGGATATAGCTCAAATAAATAAACATATAAATAGATATTATTTCCCAGAAACTGGTATTCAGATTTTGAATTCTTAGAGACAGCCCCCAGAGTAGTCATTGACAGTCTCCATGAATTCATTTAATACTTTTTGAAGATATCTTGTGGAAGCAAATTTCAAGATCTATGTGCTACACTGAAGCCACTCCTGTTCTTTCTACTGCTTTCCCAGACGTCACGTATTCCATTCTCCTCTCTTTCAGCTTTCTAATATTATCTGTCTTGCTCATCTGACTCATCAGGCTCTTTAAAATGGGGACAGGGAACACTTCTGAAGGAGACGATGGAACTAAAGAGAAAGTAGGTAGACATGTTTAGGGATGGGCCAACTGAATGCTTGAATCCTGGGCAAGGATTCGAGATTCGGGGATCCAAATCCCAGCGCCAAAATGGAGAATTGAGTCTTTCAAATCTACCAACCAAGTTTGTTTGTGTTCAAAATTGGCACCTCTGGAGCCCAGCAAAAGCCTGATTGGCCAGCAGGCCCCTGGGCATACGAAAATCATGGCACAAAGCCGCCTGCATGCGCCGGAGGCTGCCTGTGGTCACTCGTGCTATGTGCTCACTTGCTCATGCTATGTGCTCACCAGCTTGGGCTGTGAGCTCTCTGGCTCAGGCTGTGTGCTTGCCCGCTTGGGCTGCCTCCCTTTACAAGGGAATTATTCTCTTCTTCTTCTTTTGACTTGAGACTAGAGGGTAGGGATTGGAACTGGACTAGAGGCTGGTGCTTTTTTTTTTTAATGTTTTCGTCATTGCAGGACTTGAGAGGGACATCAGGGTGGAGAATTGGGACTGGACTAGAGGCTGGTGTTGTTGTTTTTTAAGTGCCTTCCTCATTGCAGGACTTGATACTTGACCGGAAGGTACAGTTTTCTTCAGATTTCAAGGACAGCTGAAAGATTCCTTTGCATAGCTCCTTTGCAAAGCTTTTTCATACCCAATTCTGGGGTTTGTGGTTTTACAATGTATCACAGCCTTCTCTACCAAAGTGTGCTGGTGCATCATCAAACTACAAACCTCAGGATGCCATAAGGAGCTATGCAAAGAAAAGCCAGTTTTGACCTGGATTATCTCTGTACTGTAGTATGTGGCCCTATTAACAATCTGGGGAGATCCTGAGTCAAAACTATGACAATTGTCCTGGCCAGATTTCTTCAGAGGTAGGTTTGCCTTTGCCTAGGTTTTTGCTAAGGCTGAGAGAATGTGTCTTGCCCAAGATTATCCTTGCCTTTTTGTTTTTGTTTTGTTCTGTTATATCCAACCCAGGAGACGGCATCATCTCAAGCATCCTTCAACATCCGGAGCTGCTTCCAAATTACATGTAATTCTTAATAAGAAGTATATGGGTATGTTTTCCTGAAAGTGAAAACTATTATTTAATTTGTTTTTCATTAAACAAAGATGTCAAATTCTGCTTCAAAACACTTCTCAGTAGAAGCGCTTTCTTTCCCTTGTTTTTAAACCCTTTTTTAAAAAAGGATTTGAAAGATTCGAGATTCGTGAGAGTTGTGGATTTGCAGAACCTTCCAGGGATTCGGATCAGGATTCAGATTTGGAAAATTCTGGATTCATCCCATCCTTGCAGGCATATAAGACATTTGACTGTGATAAATAATTGAGAGGAAACATTTAGCTCTTTCACATAAGAAATTGCTAATTAGAACTACATATATGGCAACTTGAAGTGGCACAGTGGAAGAAAAATATTTGGTAAGTTAGTCCACCATGATCACTCAGTAGTATATTGGGAGGTACAGTACTGTACAGTACAAAAAGACATTTGCTTGGTTTGGTTCTTTTATCCAAGGAAGGTCATAATCAGAATGAAATGACCAAAAAAAAAAAAAAAAAGAATGAGAGGCAAATGAAACTAAATGTTGGATGTGATAATGAATTCCCCTGCAGAAAAGACTGATTTCTACTTAAATTTGGTTGAGAACTAGAATAGAAAGCTTAAATGAGTGTGTGTGTATGTGTGATTTTTTTGTCTCTTTGAGATGTGGAAACATGACAATTATTCAATTTAAGGGTCTTTCTGCCCACACAAAGGTGGGAAAAGAACATGGTTTGATGGTTTGACAGGCAAACACTATAGTCTGTGGATTTTCCTCTTTCTGCAAATATCCACTCTAAACAGTGCTAATCATGTCAACAACATTTGTTCCTTCTGTCAGCTAATTGGGGTGGTGTGGAGGGGTCCAGGAATTGATCTTGATTCAAGTTGAAAGAGGAATGGTAGAAGAAATGTTGATAAAATTCTCAGAGGACATTTTTTTTCCAAGGTAGCTGATGGCACATAATTTCACTGAGTAAAATTCCCAGAGTTGCTTTAAAAATGCCTTAATGTTTCCCCTAGTTTTGCTTCCTTCCCTTAATGATTCCTAGTAGACATCCTTTTAAATAAGTTCTGACATACTCAGTGGTTACTAGCAGGTAAAGCCCTCCACATTGTATGGAGGAAGTTAATTTAATTATGACTCTGTAGCCCTTAAATTGTACTCGGAGGAATCACTAAATAAATGTCTATTGCATCTTGGACAGGTTTCATCTAATCAAATGATATCTTAATGCTTATGTCCTACCTTGACATTAATCACATTAATCTTAATTTAGAGTGAAATTCACTCTACATCACATATCATCATCCCTATGAGAATCCGAGGAAGTAAAACATGACAGACAACTTCTAAGAGCATCTGTTGCAACCATTTGGAAAGTAAGGGACCTTAAACCCTGGAATCTATGTAAGATAAGCATGAACCTCTAAAATGTGTGAAAATTGGTCTGCCTCTCAAAAGGAGTAGAATTCTCCTTCCTTTACCTATTTTCTTAGGAGACAAATGAGGCCATGACATCATGGAGCATTTTTAGAATAATGTCTTGAAGCACATTAAACATAAACACCTTCTTCTTCTAGCCCAGTTTCACTTCCTGCTTACCTTTCCCAGTTAAGAAAGGCAGAAGGTGAAGGGAAGCTGGTTCCCAAACATTTCTTGAACCACATGGTTCAGTTAGGAATTTGCTTATGCTGTGTGTTTCCCAAATGGATGGCACTGCCTCCACAGGAAACATCTGGAATAGAGACAGAGGCCCTTTCCACAACTCACCTTTTCTCAGCGCTGGGGTGTGGGGATCACGCAAGCAGCTTCTTGAGAGAGGCTCTCACGTCCCCGCGGCTTTGGTTTCACAGCTGCTGCCTGCTGGCTGGCAGGCAACACGAGGGCTCCGCCTCTTCCTTCTGCAGCGCAGCCGGGCATTTTCCCAGGCTGCGTTGGGGGAGGAAGCACGAGCGCTGCTGCTCCAGAGGCTCCGCACTCACAGTAAGTGTGCATGGGGCCCTGGAGCGATGCGCAATCATGCATCATTTTTGGCTACAAGCTGAAAATGAAATAGTGCATGATCGATGCCTGCCGGCCCCGGCAGTGTCACACAATTGCAAGGATGTCATCTGAAATGCTCCTCGCAATCGCACAGTGCTCCGGAGGCCCTTTCGCATGGCAACTGCCATGTGAAAAGGGCCAGAGAAAAGAAGTCAGGGACTTGAATACAGAGCCTCAGATCTGAGGTGGGAGCCTAACCTATTCAGATCTGGGCAGGGATGGTCCTGCCATGGAGAAGAGTGACATTTTAAAATGCTGGACCTATTTCATGTATGGAGAAGTAAGATCATCCCCAGCTGCCCCTGACCCCTCCCACAAAAAAAAATATATATTTCCAAGGCTTACAGGGAGGGCACTTCAAAAGGAAGAGATAGATTATGGATTTCAGTTTAACATTTTTTAATGTTACAGGGCAAGATATGTAAGTGTTGTGCACACCTTTGAAATCCCTTCCACTCACTGCTGCCTCAACATCCCCCCAAACCCTATTAATGTGCTTAAGATGTTTTAATCTCCTTGCTTTAAACAGTTTCATAATCAAATCAATAGCAGGATGTCTTCTGTGTGTTTAATCAATATACACTACAATTTCTGATCTTCTGTTTTACACATTTCAGGCCTCAGGAAAGTTTGTTCTGTAAGTTTACTTTAAGCAGCCCTTGCAGCAGTTGATCAAAAGAGAAAAACTCTAGCCTGAAAATGACTTTGTGCTCCATCTGTTCAAGGAGGTTGCAGCAATTTCAGACTGCATTTGGCAATGAACGTTGCAAACATTTATTCCATAATGCCCCCTTTGCAAAAATAAATGTGCTAGCAATCCAATAATGAAGTGTTACATAGCATCTGTCAGTACCTGCCTAAAATTGTGAGGACAGTCTTACAAAGGAAGATATTCCACATCTGGTTCAAATGAGCTGTATCATTTGTAAGGTTTGAAAGATAACATTTACTTCGCCAATGTAAGCCTTTCATTATTTAACAGGAGCTCAAAAAATATCAGGAAATGTTCATTCATAAAATGACCACTGTAGGCATGTTTATCATTAGATCATGTAGGTCCAGGCAGCTACTCACACAGGCCAGTTAATCCAAGAGCTTCACTAAGAACAGCAATGAAGACTTGAATTAACATTACTCTTCCCTTCACACACACACACACACACACACACACACACACGAAAATAGTCAAAGTTAATGAAATTGACAAGTTATATAGAAGGGATGGAAACAATATTGGAAAATATTCACAAAATGGCTGAAAAACATGTTTTTCACATGCTGAGATACTCTGAAGAGAAGAATGCTAAATTGTTCAGAATCTTTTCAGTTCAGGAAGTATCCTGCATAAAATTTGCACGTGGTTGTTGTGGGCAGAAAACAACATTTCTTTTGTGCAGAACATAATATATCTATTTAGAAAATAATCTTTCCATGCTGAAACATAACTTCCTGCAGGGAAAATGCTGCTTTCTGAGCAGAAAATGCTGTACTTAGGGATTTAGTCTGTGCAAAATTAACATGTGGTTGATTTGATAGAAAACAATATTTTCTTTGTAAGAAACAGCATTTTCTGTTCAGGAAATAATATTTCTGCATAGAAATACAATTTTTGCACAAAAAATGCTGTTTCCTGTGCAGACAATGATGTATTCTGCACAAAATAAGTACTGAATTGAAATAGGTTTCAAACACTGTGTGGTTTTTGAAGACTTCCTCACACAGAAAGAAAACTGGTAAAATTACTTTGAGAAGAAACTTCCTTCAAGAAGAAACTTAGTGAAGAATTACCTCCGTATTGCATAGTTGCCTGAATGTGTTCACATGTGGTACAAAAACGGTTACATTTTGTTTATCCTTCTGGATAACAATAAAAGTTAATCAGGAAGAAAATGTCCTCTGCTTAAGATTGGCTTTCTTTCCATTACATTTTGTTGGGTTAAAGCAAGTAAAGTTCTTCTGTGCTAGAATTTTCTGTACAGAATTCTTCTTAGCGGCAGTGATTTGCAAAATATGAAAATGTTTTCCCCAGAATCCATCAGGAAATTCTTGTGAAAGTTCTGATGAAATAAATGGAAACTAGGCAATAGGGCCACCAGCTTTTGCTGCAATAGCCATGTACAAGAGAATCTTTGCCAACCAGATGGTTTGGCCAGATAAGTGAGGTTGCTGCTAAGACAAAACATACGGAGGGCCCCTGGTATACAGTATAACAGAGTGGTGCTGTAATACGACTGCGCGACTTTGCAGCCCTTTCCCTTTACATCCAGTTGGACTAACAGCTGACCAGCTCTAGCCAGTATAGCTACTGATCAAGGGTGACAGAAGTTGCTGTCCAACAGCATATGAATGGGAACAAGTTGCCCATCCCTGGTCTGGACTATATCCTCTGTGAAGAAATAGATGTAATAATGTAATAATGAAGAAAGAAAGTCAATATAAGACAGTAGACACTGGACTGATGTTTGCTATGTACCTGCAGGCCAAAAATTATGACAGTCATCTTTAGCCCCTATTTTCATTTTTAAATAAGAATATCAATAATAATAATAATAATAATAATGCCAAAATAAGCATAAGGTTGAGTCCACATTGTTTTTAAAAAGAACAAGAACGTCTTTTTGCTAACAAGTATCATATTTCATCAAGATCCTCAAAGTATCGTAGTATCATATTTCATCAAGATCATTAAAACCATTGTATTCATTTTCACCTAAAATTAAGAAGTGCATTAATTATTTTAAAAAATAAACCCTACCATAAGTCAGCTCTTCTGAAGTCAGCAGTGTGCTTCAGTGTGTCATATGGCAGTACATTTTTAATGTTTGAGAGCATCTATAGGACTTTGCACACAATGTGTCTATGAACCTTATGATAACTATGTAAATCTAGTCAATATTTTTACTCCTGTTGATCAGAAGAAAGAAAAGCTGAGAGACAGACGCTTGTCTAAACCACCCAGGGAGTTCATGTCATCATTTGAACTGGAGACTTCTGGTTAATACTTTATGTCACAGCTACCAAGCTAAAATAGTGTTTTACCACCTTTAATCTCTGCTGTTTTTGCACACATAGTTAAGATAATTGTTGTTTCTAGAATTCTTGACTGCCTGATATGATAGTGTGTTTCACCATCAGGTGAATCTTTCTTCAGTTTAATCTACAGAGAAGGTAGTGAACTGTACTTAATACAAAGCAATACTGTTTTCCTTAATCATTATGAGTGAAGGAAGAAGCACATCTCCAGAAGCAATGAGGGAACATCAGCTATTATGGGACCAATGTATGTAATATTGTCCTGGTGCTTTGGGTAAAGAAGAGTTTACCCAGGGTTACTGTGTATCCAACTGCTTCCCACTCCAAATTATACATTCCCAGTGGCTTTTTCCCCTGTACAATTCAAAACAAATGTTAGTAAAAGCATATGTTCAGATCTATCCACACAAGGAACAACAGTTCTCACTGGAGAAATGGTGGGTTTAGAAAAGGTTATGCCCTCGCACACATACACACATATGCACATGCATGTGCATTAGTGAAATGTGAGAATTCCACTCTAGTACATTTTAGATTGTTTGTTTGTTTGACTGTGTAAGTGGTCTTCACCCAATCTAGATACTTCCTGAACTAGCACAGGCCAGTATTCTGGAGTCTACAATGAGGACAGAAAGCTGCAGAAGTGTCCCCACCCTACATGTGAACTTCCACTGAGAACAACACACACAATACATGCAAAACACTACTTAAACACATGTCACTTAGTGGAGAAATGTATTCAGCCAATGTGTACAGCTCAAGCGTATGCAGATATGCAATCAGAGGGACAGAGAGAGAAGAAAAGAAGACAACAGATCCCCTTCCATGACATTAAAAAGCTGACAAACAAAAAACCCCAGTGGAACCAGGCATGGGGTATACGGAGGACTCAGAGGATATGGAGATGGGAAAATGGAGGAAGCTCGTGTAGACTTTAAAGATGTGCATATTCCCAGTCTGTAGACTTACACACATCTGTTTTAGTTTCCCTCCTCTCAAAGAGTTTTTTTCAACAATGAAACTACCAGGGCACTGTTATGCAAATTAAACTCTCATGAAATACTCTGCAGTGAATACAGGCCTGTGTGACACTATCTTGTTCGCTTATTCTCTATAGGGTCTGTGCTAGAGAGGCTTCCCAAGGTCACAGAGTAGCTTCAAGGTCTCTGTAGACTTTGGTCTTTTCCACACCGGGCTATTTAAACGGTGCACAGCGACCTCCAACAGAGGTCTTCTACACCGTAGAGTGGACTGGAGCGGCCTACTTTCTGTAGTTCCATACCTCAGTCCACTCCGGAGCGACTGGAACTGGTCACTCGGTATGTTTTTAAAAAAACTCTTTTTAGAGGTTTTTAAAAACCACGGAGCGCACAACCCCCTGCCGCTCCGTCGCCCGGCTCTGGAGCAGATTTGCAGGCGCGCGCAAGTGCGTGCCTGCAGATCTGCTGGGGGTGGGCTTCCGGCTGGTGAGCTTCTCCGGTTGGTGGAAAGCCTCCACCAACCGGAAGCTGCCATTTAGGATGCCGGAGGAGTGCGGAGCGATGAGCTCGCGCTGCTCCTCGTGGCGACGGACTCGGCCGGCCAGAAAACAAAGCCGGTAAGCTCTGTTTTCGGCCGTTCCCCCCCACACACACACATGCAGAAAGGGCCTCTGAGTCAAAGTCTTGCTGATTCACAGTGCAGTTTCTCAGCCACAGCACTAGACTAGCTCTGTAGCAATGATGTTCATGTGAAGTAACAACATTCTTCATTTCCACTAAATGTGCAAGGAATTTTCTAAGGCAATGAATGGGGAAGGGGTTGGCTTTTAGTTCTCTCTGTTTCTGAGAATGTGCTTTTTCAGCATAATCCACCCTCAAACCATTGGGCTAGAAAGACAATTTTTTAAAAAGAAAACTATCTATCAAATGATCCCTGCCAGGAAGAACTGTGAGCAAAAATGCGCAACAAGAACTAGGAATATGGCAATGGGTTACCAGAATCCAGAATCACAGAACTGCCTCACAGTTTTTGGGAACACCATCTCCTTCTAATTTTGCTCAGAAGCTAGCTATCATTTTATTGACAATGGCAAAGGCAGAGATTGTGTGACATCCTGAAGATTATGATGCCTGAGTAATATGCTTTTTGTTAGACAGTTGGTGGCAGCGTTTGCTTCTTTCTTTTTATATATCAGAGATTCCTAGGCAAAAAATTTGAAAAGGAAGGAACCCTAAACTAACAACAAGTTAGACTTTTTGTAGACCAGGGGTTCATGGTACCTAGACCCATGCCATGGCTCTGGGTTTTTTTGGTGCTCTACTATGGTAATGCGAGAAGGCCTAGATCATGCAGGAAGGTATCATACTTCAATATCTTTCCACACTAGCGTCAACAATGGCTTAACACTGAAACAGGGAGACGTAGTTATTGGGAAATGTGAGAGAAAGCAGTGGATCTCTCAAGAAAAATAATCAAATTGGCAAGGTGGAAGCTGAATAACAAACAGTCCCACCCCACCAACCACCAGCCCACAGAATCTAGCAGAAAACAGAAACAAGCTTACTTTTATTTGTAAAACACTTAACAGTTAATTTACTTTAAAAAATTGTGCATAAGGAAATATATGGTCTAAGGGAGGTTAGAGTGATGCGAAAAGAAAAGGTGTAGTAAAAGGTGTAGTAAAACAAACAGGAAGTTTACAAAACAGCAATTTAATGAACAGAAACATGCTACATTGCTAAATCTTAACAGTTCCAAGACGGATTCATCCTGCATGGTCCAGGCTTTCTTATACTGCTTGGCATCTCAAGTACATATTATACTTGGCCATCTTCCAAACTGCTGTAGTAACAAATACCAAACTTTTTTTCATAGATAGATAGCTACACAGTTATATGTAGCTCTAGACTGACAGTCACAAAAAAGCCTACCCCCATGTCCTTAGCTTAAAACAGCTGATTATGGATGGAAATAATGCTTGTAAACTTCCTCATCTTTGATGAAAAAGAATGTCTTGATATGCATCAATAAATTCACTACACACACTGAGACACCTCATTTTTAAAAAGGTCAACATCTGTGGGATTTTCCATTTCATGACCTTCTGCAAAAAGAAAGAAAGAAAGAAAGAAAGAGAAAGAAAATAAGTAAGTAAGTAAATCATCTGTGGAAAAAAACCCAATGCTTTATATAAACAATTTTTTTGGCAACATTTCTTGAAACATGAAGACTCATAACAATAAACAGAACTTTCATAATATTGCTGGGGGAAGAGACTTGTGAAATGTTTTGTCCCTGTGTACAAGAATGGAACAAGTGAGGATTTACTATAGCAACCACCAATTATCTAGCCTGGGTTTTCATGCCTGAAATTCTGTCAGCCAGTTCAGTCCTGGAATTGTTCAGGTATCACTCGTGGACATGTAGAGCAAGAGAGAGGAGGTTGAAAGCTACCTTCTACATCTTGGACAGGGGGAGGCAACTGCCTCAGAGCCCCTCAATGGCAATGACCACCCTGAAAATCAGCTGGCAAGTGGCCAAAAACGGAATTGGAACTACAGCCCTCCCTCCATATTTCTGGGTTTGACCTTCATGAATTTGACTATTTATGAGGTACATGCTTGTCCCTGCCTCGCATTTTCCTCCTCCTATGCCCTTGCATTACTCACTCCAGGTTTGTGAGACATGTATTTAAAATGGACATTTTTTTTTCCTTTTGGGTGCTGGAGGTGTGTTCTCTCTGCCACGTGGCTGCACATTCTGCTATGTAATGGCCATTGATTGGTCAGGGGCTCTCTTTGCTCCTCCCCTTCCACCTCTGGGAGGAATCTCCTTTCTCAAGATGCTGACCAGCAGTATCTAGAACACCAGAACTTAGTACTCCACTCTTCTGTCTGGGGGGGGGAATACTGGTGAACCCTTTGTTTCGCCCCCCATCCCAGGAGCACCAGGTCCAAAGGCAAGGGAATGGGAAGGGGATCACGGGGGCGGGGGGTGTTATTTGCATTTTTGTCTACTTTCATAAAGGTTCTGTGCCCTGAAAGCCTCACAAATGTGGAGGGGCCACTGTAACTTTGAGCTTCCAAATTTCATCATTTTGTTCTCATTTTCTTTGTTGGCTGAGGTTTGAGGGGTTAGGGGTATTTTCAAACTTTCTGTCTTTTGTTTTTTGACCCATTTGGGGTGATCTTGTGCTTCCCAACCTATTTGTGGGCTTTAGGACGCAAGAGCTGTAGGGGCCATTTGCAGGTCTAGGGGTACTAGGGACAAAGAATCCCCTGTGGGCCCCATTGGCCACAGTTTACCTACCCTTCTCTAGGAAGATGAATAGAACATGATATCATTGTGAAAGGTAGGTTGCACATACAGAGGCCTTGGATAGTGGAGAGACATTGTCCTTCCATGGTATCCCTATTGGTCAAGGCTGGAGCACCCAGTGAAATGATTCACTTTTACCCCCAGGTGTGAATTACAACTGGTTACTTACATAAGTAAAAGTAAACAGATGCTTTAAGGGAAATTGATTGGTTGTTTGGTGAATTTATCAACTGCCCATAGTAATCTGATTTGTTAGAACACAAAGTTACATTTAATCACTCCACAACTTTATTCAGTAGAAACCCCAGGAAACTGAGCTAATCTCCTATTGCTTCCCCCCATCTTTCATCTACATAGTTGCACCTCAGTTCTTGTTTATTTAGGTAGGGTTCACACATAAAACTTGCAACAGGAAATCCACATAGTTTAAGTTTGTAAATCCAAATATGCATCTACAAAACAACTATAAGAAAGGAAATGCAGAATAATACTATGGGTTTTCCATAGCATTAGTGTTGCATGTTTTGTGGGTGTATATTAGGACTACAATCCAGGAGACAAGGGTTCAATTCACCGCTCATCCATTGAGTGGTGCTGGTTGCATCACACACGTTCAGCTACCCAGGAAACCCCATGATAGATTCTCCTTAGGGTCACCATAACTCTGAAATTACTTGAAAACATATAACAACACATTAGGAACATGCATGCAAAACTATATACATTAAGGAGAAAAATGACACAAAAATGCTATAATTATTCATATAGACTATATATGTATATGGAATGAAGTTCATACTGGAATAATGTGAATCTCAGCAGCACCAAATGTGGCTGGTGTGCCGTCAACCCACCAGCCCATCTCCATTTCTCTCTGTCTACCTTCTCTTCGGGCAGGTAGTTGCAACCACCACGACCAGCAGCAAGTGGTCTCCTACTGCCTTTGTGCAATAAAGCATTGGGAGTATCTTGGAGAAATGAAAATATCAGGCGCAAGTCATTTTGCTTTCTTAATATTCAGCAGTAATGTTGCTTCTATATTTTCTTCTGTAATTTTCATTAATAGTCATGCCAAATCTTTGCTATTTTCTTTGTTATTGATACACATGTTTACTGATGTATACAATCTGAATTTTTCAATCAAGATATGGTTTATATATTGCTTAAAATGAATTGATTCAAGAAAACAGAGGTAAATGTTAGTGGAGAAACCTCTCCAACCAGCAAGGTACATTTTTTTTTATTTATATATTTGAATTATATCTCACCTTTCTCTACAGGTAATATGTAGATCAATCAACACTTCCTCAATTTCTTTACTACCTGCTATCATCAGCCTTCTGAATTTATGAATCCAGTTACACCAACTAAACTCCTAAAAAATCATTACACATTTAAATTGCTTTGGTGCATTTGTTTTCCTTCAGAAAATTTCACTTCTGGAGTTGGAAGAAACACCATGTCATAAAAGGAAAATTGGCCATTGAAGCTTATGAGCAGCAGTTATTGGCCATACTTCTGCTATCCAGTCCTCATGCTCAATTGTAGACGTAAATGTCCAGTTACACACACAGACTAATTTAAGCCACTAAGAAACAAAACAGAATAATGCACTTTCATGCAAGCACAGCAGATGATCACTAACAGTACTGTGTCATAGCATGAGTCTGAGGTCTTTTATCAATTGTACATTACAAAATGTTCTTGCATTTTGTCAACACCAGAGGACATTTCACACTGTGTAATTATAGCACTATGATTCTACTCTTAACAGTTGTGGATGCTGATGCAAGTTTTGTTGCGATCTGGACCACTCTTCTCAAGTTTTTACCCTAGCCAACATATACACTGTTCACTCACACTTCAAACAAATCATCTGTTAAAGGGGAGTAAGGTGTAATGTTAAAGGTTAGCAAGGAATTATGTGCCTATTACAGTTAGACAACACTGATCCACTGCAAATGCAGCAATTAAATGGCTGGTTGTGATGATCTAGTCAGGGTTGTCCTTTGTTAATTTCAGCATAGAAGTGTTTCATGGTTCCCATGCCACTGGAGCAGTGAATCCATTCCAGGTTTCAACCCAAGCCCTAAAGAAGATCTTAGTGATTCTGAAACCCTTTTTGTAGATATCCTCTCAAGATAGTCAAAACCTAGAATGTATTCACCATCTCACTTACATGAAAGCCTCTAGCTGCCACTGTTTTGGTATCTGACTATCTATCTATCTATCTACGTATCTATCTGGTGGATGGCATTTCTGATTTGCACAGAGTTCATAATGAGGTCAATATTTTCTGCATACTTGATAGATCAGATACAAGTCCCTATCATGGTGTCTGTATAGCTTTAATATGTGGCCAGTGTCTTCTAGCATTCAGACACCCTGTCCTACCTCCTCCTATACTACTTTCAACTGTAAATGATACGTCTTTGTTCATCCATGCTACAGATCTTATTCTGTATGCAGGCTAAATCACTTAAAAATTTGGATCTGGGATATTTTCTGGTACCATTTCTGGAGGGGGAGGAGGAAGAGGAGAAGGAGGAGGAGAAGCAGGGGGAGATTCCTCAGAATCAAACTTCCTTAGTTTTTCTTAAATCCGCTCCCCTGCCACATGCAAGTCCATCTTAGAAAAGCAATCCTATACAAAAACACAAAATTGCATTCACATTTATGCTTTTTGTCCCCTCTTGGAGATTATCTCTAAGAAACTTGGGAACAGACTGAAAAACTCTGCCACAAGCCACAGTATAAACACTCAGATTTTTACAAAAAGCATTCACGATAGAAACAAAACACTGACAGTAAATTTAGTGAGGACAGGTTTTCAAAATAGAGTATTTCATAAACTAGAGTTGTTGTTGTTGTTAACTGTCATCAAGTCTACTTTGACTTATGACAACCCTATGAAGGAGAGATCTCCAAGCCACCCTCTCATCCACAGCCCTGCTCAGGTCCTACTGATTCAGGGATATGTCTTCCTTGATTGAGTCTATCCATCTGTAACACGGTCTTCCTCTTCTTCTGTCACCTTCTGTCTTCCAAAGCATTATTGTCTTTTCTAGTGAATCATGTCTTCTCATGATATGGTCAAAGTATGACAGTCTCAGTTTACTCATCTTGGCTTCCAGGAAGAGTTCAGGCTCAATTTGCTCTAGCACCCATTAACTTGTCATTTTAGCTATCCACTGTATCTGTAGAACTCATCTCCAGCACAACATTTCAAAGGAGTTTCTTTTCTTCCTATCAGCTTTCTTCATTATCCAGGTGTCACAACAATACATGGAAACTGGAAATATGATAGCACAGAAAATTCTAACTTCAGTATTCAATGATATATCTTGACACTTCAGGATTTTGTCTAATTTCTTCATAGCTGCCCTTCTCAGACCTGGTCTTCTTCTGATTTCTTGACTGAAGTCTGCATTCTGATAACTGAACCAATGTATGGAAAATCTTGAACTATTTCAATGTCTTCATTGCCTGCTTTAAATTTACGTAAATCATCTGTAGGCATTGTTTTTCTTTTTTTAATGTTCAGTTGTAAACCTGCTTTTGCACTTTCTGTCTTGACTTTCTTTAGTAATCATTCCATGTCTTTCCTGTTTTCTGATGATAGTATTGATAGCAACAACAATCAAATGTTGTGCCACACCCATTTCTTTAAGAGCAATCCAACATTTATCATGATCTACACAATCAAAGGTTTCCCTATCACCTATAAAGCATAGGCTGATTTTCTTCTGAAATTCTTTGGTGCACTCCATTATCCAACATATGTTTGCAGCATGATCCGCAGTACCTGTTCCTTTCCTGGATATGGTAAAAGTATTTGTTGTAGAATTTTGAGCATCAGTTTAGTCTCATGGGACATTAATGCAGTGGTCCTGTAGGTACTGCAGTTCCTGGTATCCCCTTTCTTGGAGGTTTGAATGCTACTGCGCATTTCCAATCTATGGACCATTTCCTTTTCATATTTGTTGACAGTTTTTTAGCTAGAATTAGAGTAGATTCTGTCTCTGTAGTTTGAAGTAGCTCTACTGGTATGTCATCTGCTTCTGGCTATTTACTTCCCCCAAGTGCCCTATATGCAGCTTCAATTTCAGTTTCTAAAACTGTAGATTACATAATCTTCAAATGGTTCTTCCTAGAATGAATCTGTCATGCTTTTGCCTCTTTTATATAGTTCTTCAGTGTATTGATTTCACCAGATTTTTATTTGTACTTGGTCTTGTAATGTGTTACTCTGCTGGTCATATAGCATCCCCACATTTGTTTTAAATTTCCCCTTGATTTCTTGGATCTTGTGAAAGAGGTCTCTGGTTCTTTCTTTTCTGTTGTCACCTTTTACTACTCTGCATTAGTTATTACAGTAGTTTTCCTTGTCCCTGTGCAGAAGTTGCTGAACAGTTGCATTCAGCCTTCTGACTCTATTATTGTCACCTTTTACTTTTGCTTCTCAGCCATCCTTAACTGCTTGAAGAGTTTCATCTATCAGTCACCGAGGCTTTTTTTTTTTCCTGAAGATTTTGTCTTTTTGCATTTCTCCCTGACAACATCCTTGGCTTCAGCCCAGAGTGTTTCTGGCTCCTGATCAATTAGGCTTATAGTGCAAATCTTTTTTTTTTTTTAACATTATCTTTAAATTCTACAGGATTGTTCTTCAGGTTATATTTTGGTTTTGTTCCATTTTTTGTAACATTAACAGTTCATGATTCCTGCCACAATCTGATCCTGGCCTTATTTTTGCAGAGCAAATAGAGTTTCTCCATCTTCTGCTGCTTCCCATTGTGTACTTTATTAGATTTCTATATTGGCCATGAGGAAATATCCATGTATACAGCCACCTTTTTGGTAAGTTGAAGAATGTTTTTCAATGTTTTTCAATGAACAAATTGTTGGCCCCAAAAAATTCAGTCAGTCAGTCACTCTTCTGCTTTATTTATTGATCCTAGGCCAAATTTTCTAACAATTGTTGATTCTGCCCTGTTTCCTACATTTGCATTTACATTCCAATCACCTATGCTTAACAACAAATTCTGTTTTGGTGTATGATCAATTTCCTCTGGACTCCACCACAGGATTTTCAATTCCTTTTTCTTCTGCTGCTTCTGTCATTGGAGCATAAACTTGGATTGTTGATATATTGATGGGTCAAAATTTGTGTTATATCTTTGGTTGCTTTTGCTACATCTCTCCTCACTAGTAACGTCAGTCTCATTTCCTAAGGAAAGCATTGTGTAATTATCCGACTCAAAATGTCCCATTCCTGTCCACTTTAGCTAACTCACTCTAAGATTTGCAATGTTTATACATTCCATTTCTTGTTTTACTGAGGCCATTTCCACACAAGGCAAGGGAATCACTCCGTGCCTTTACTTACCGCTTCTTCTGGGTCCGCAGTAACGCGAACTCTCCCTTAAGCCCTTCCGCAGGGCTCCTCCATTTGGTCCAGGGTGAATTGGAGCAGTGCAAGGTCTTAGATCTGCACTGCTCTGGCTGACAAAATGGCGGCTTCCAGTTGTTTCCGAGTCCGGACCAACCGCTGAAGCTCATCACACCTACAGCCCGCCCTCTGCAGATTGCAGGCTCGCATTGGTGTAAACCTGCACATCTGCACAAGTAAGCAGGAATGCAATGGCGCGCTTCAAAAAATAAAAGACCGGTTTTCTTCCGTTCTTCAAAAAGCATGCTGGAGTACCACTTGGGGGCGTTTTGGAGTGGACTGAGGTGTGGAACTAAGGTAAATAGTCCAGACCTAGTCCGCTCCAAGGTGCAGACGACCTCTGTGATAGGACGTACTGGCCCATTCTAATTCCCTCGTGCAGAAATGGCCTAAGTCTAGTTTCTCTGGATTCATACTTCTCATGTTCTACATTTCTACAATATATGTTGTGCAGCTTCAGACTTTCCTTTCACTTTTGAGCACATCAATAGCTGAACATCTTTTTGGCTTGATTCCAGTTGCATCATTAGCCACAGTGCTACCCTTACTGTACCCCAGTAGCTTGTTGAATGTCATCCAACCTGGGAGTTTCATCTTCTGGTAATATCACTTGTCTCATTTTGGATTGACTCATCATAGAGTTTTCATGATAAAAGACACTGAAAAGAGGTTTACCATGCCTGCTTCTCCGCAGTATTAACAAGTGTTAGTATGGTGCCACTGCCATTGTCTCTGAGAGATCCTCCACCAATGTCTTCCCCCAACACCACCACCACCATTGCTGCCCAGTAGCTGTTTGGCACATTTAGCCTGGCTTCTCAGCAAAAGCCTGTCTCACATGGGAGACCCTACCAGCAACACTGCTGCCATCAGCACAGACTCTTACCTTACAAGGGCACACAGTTCCACCATCGTATATTACCACAATATACATTGTATATCACTATTGATTTAGTGATTATATATCACTTGCATCTAAAAGTGAACTATGAACATTTTAAAAAAATCAAACGGTAATTGCGCCTACTCAATCTAAGAAGTGACACACAAAGAAAGGGGCAAAGAAATGAAAGGTTAGAAAATCATATTTAAATTGAATTGATTAATTTGTCAATTAATCATTAAAAGGCAGATGATTAATCAACTATAAACTCCTTAATGGGATGACAGTCCTAATTATTACTATTTGTGTGGACACATATTCTGACAAACATTGCTGTGTAATAAACACAAACAAATTGGCAGCTAGTAATTTAGTGATGAAAATTAATATATGCAATCTGTTCATTATTAGACTGCATAATAATCAGCCCTGGAAATAAAAACTGGTATTAAGGAGCTATACTGAAGCCCATGAAATGTCTAGTTTTTGTGGATTAAGACATGTGTTTATTAATTTTGTCTCAACTTGTTTCTAATTATTGACTCCATGCTATTTTTTTTTCCATGACAGGAGCTTCATCACTGAATTTTGAACCAAAGTAAGGCAATTCAAGGGCTGCAGCCTTTGGGGGGGGGGGGGGGAGTTTTGCTGCCAAATATCACAGTTCATTTTCAGTAAGAACATTTGCAAAACTACTCAGATAAATTCCACTGTATAAAAAAAGAGCCGCGAATATTGTAAAGTGGAAGGCAGATTTAAAAAAAAATCACAGTTCTAATTAACCTAAAGGGCTTGACTTCAGTGGAACAATGAGTCTAATTAAACCATTTTAATTGGGTTGTGGAATGGGTAGTTAGGTTTTGGCATTATTGGTCTCATTGTCTGGTCAACGAGCAATATTCAACAACTTCAAGGAAGCCAGGGACAGTTTAAAGTGGTGGTGGTGGGAGAACACAAATTCTCAAAAATGGTCATCACCTGTTAGTACAAAAAACTGGGGCTGTAGCATTAAATTATTTAATCAAAACCATTTTGATTCATTTACAAAGTGTCCATGGTTATTCAAGCAGCTGATTTCAGGATAGTTGTAAAACCTTTCATCTCAGAAAAATATCTCCTTTCTCTCACATATGGAATTATGTCTGCTACAGCACGCAAGTGTCTGATTTAAACAGAGGGGATGTGTGTTGTTTTCCTCAAAGCTATTATTTTGCTGCATACATAAAAGTAAGAAAATGATAGTTAGTCGACCTAAAGTATTTGATATTAAAGGAACAATGAGTTTAATTAATCCATTTTAATGGGATAACTAACATTTGCTTACATTTATGTATGCAGCAAAATAATAGCTTTTGCAGAAAATGACACACAATCTATGTGTTCAGATGATACATTTAACTAACTGAAACTCCAGTCATTCAATTCCTTGATCCAGAAACAGACAGAAGTTGCTTTCTGGGGTCTGTACATTTAAATTAATAGCAGTAGTTAACGCTATTACAAAACTAAAAGATTGTCCTGCCTGGGTGATGTTGGTTTGTGAATAGTGATGATCTGTTGTTTCACCAATGGGAACTAATGAATGGAGATATTTCCCTAACACCTGCCACTCTCCAAATTTTTGAATGCACTCCCAATAGGAGTTTAGGAAGCTGGCATGATTCAGCAAGGTAGCGAGGGGCAGAGGAAGAATTTAGGACACTTTGAAACTTGAATGGGGAAAGAGGCAGAAAACATGAAGACATGGCTAAAACTGTAGCATCCTTAGACAAGATCATTGTTCCTTTGGAAACCTGATATACATATCTGGATGTACTATTGAATTAGATGAGTGTATTCACATCTGCCTCCTTCTGCTTGTATATTTAAGAGAATTCAAATATTAGAAAGACACTGCATTGTTGCAGTTGTTGTAGTTATTGTTGTTGTTGGTGGTGGTTGTTATTATTATTTACCTTTCTTTATAGCACACTTTTTTCCTAGTAAGGACTCAAAGCAGCTTACAATAATTAAAAATAAAAGTTAAAAACCACAGAATACAAAAGTTAAAACATAAATTAAATTATCAAATAAGAATTAAAACAAAATTGAAATACATAATTAAAAATCAAACATTCATAAATTCCACACAGTTAACAACAGCCAGCACCTTTTTATCTGACAGGCTATAATTACACATTGAATGCATGTCAGAATAAAAATGTTTTTGCTTCACTACAGAAAGAAAGAAGTAGCCATTGAAAGGCCACCTTCTGTTTTCCCACCAGATGCAGATTTGCCATGCAAAAGGGCCCCTCGAGCATCGCGTGAATGTGAGGAGCAGTCCACATGATGCACTCAGAATGGCGCGACACTCCAGGGTCTGGCAGGCGCCAACCACACACTTTTCATTTTCAGCTTTGAGCTGAAAATGGTGCATGATCATGCATTGCTCCGGGGCCCCACGCGCACTTGCCTGTGTGTGGAGCTCCAGAGCTGTGGCGCTCATGTTTCCTGCCCCAGTGCAGCCTGGGAGTTTCCCAGGCTGCACTGTGGAAGGAAGAGGCAGGGCTCTCTCATGAGCAGGCGGCAGCCGCGGAGCTGAAGGAATTGGGACGTGAGATCCTCTCTCTAGAGGCTGCTCGCACGATCCCCACACCCCAGCTCCGTGAAAAGGTGCATTGCGGAAAGGGCCAGAGAAAAGCGTCTTCAGCAGATCTCAAAGCCTGGTCTGGTTTGTAAGGGAAAACATAGTCCTTCAAATAAACTGGACCTGAGCTGTTTAGGGCTTTAAAGCTCATCAGCAGTACTTTGAATTGTACCTGGAAACAGGCTGGCAGCCAGTGGAGCTGCTGCAACAGGGAGATTGTGTGATCCCTGTAGCCAGCCCCAGTTAATAATTTGGCTGTGGCCTGTTGGACCAATTAAAATTTCCAAACACTATTCAAATGCAGCCCATGTAGAGCACATTACAGTAATCCAACCAGGATGTAACAAGGAATATATCACTGTAGCCAGATCTGACATCTCAAGGAACAGACACAGTTGGCACACAAGCTTTACTGTACAAAAGCACTCCTGGCTATCCTGAAACCTGGGCTTCCAGGACCAGAGTTGAATCCAGGAGCACTCCCAGGCTGCAAGCCTGCATCTTCAGGGGGAGCGTAACTCCATCTAACACAGGCTGAATCCCTATTTCCTGATCTGCCTTTCAACTGACCAGGACCAACTCTGTGTTGTCTGGGTTAAGTTTCAATTTGTTCACCCTCATCCAGTCCATTACTGATGACAAGCACTGGTTTAGGACCGAAACAGCTTCCTTAGCTTGTGGTGAAAAGAAGTAATAATACCTCAAACTCCAGACAACCTCTCCCAATGGTTTCATGTAGATGTTAAATAGCATGGGGGGGCCAAACTGAGCACTGAAGGACCCCACAGGCTAAAGGCCAAGGAATTGAACAGAAGTTGCCAGCACCACCTTCTGGGTTCGGCCCTCTAGGAAGGAATGAAGCCATGTGAAACAGTGCTCTCAAGTCCCATCCCTACTAGGTGACCCAAAAGGACACCATGGTCAATGGTATTGAAAACTGCCAAGAGGTCAAGCAGAATCAACAGGGACACACTCCCCCTCTCTAGTTCCTGGCATAGGTCATCCACCTAGGTGAACAAAGCAGTCTGTGTCTCATAGCCAGGCCTAAAACCAGGTTGAGATGGATCTAGATAATCCATTTCATCTAGAAACCCCTGGAGCTGGGAGGCTATCACATGATCCAGAACCTTGCCCAGAAATGGAATGTAAGAGGCTGGGTGATAATTATCCAAAATGGTGGGATTGGGTTGGCTTTTTTTTAGCAATGGTTTTATAATATCCTCCTTGAGGCAAGTTGGAACTCTACCTTGTCCTAAGGAAGCATTTACCATGCCTTCTACTCACTCAGCCAGTCCCCCTCTAGCTTTTGTAACAAGCCAGGAAGGATAAGGATCTAGAGCACATGTGGTGGCTCTCATATCTCCAAGAATCCTGTCCACGTTCTCGGGTTGTACAAACTGAAAAGTATCAATTATCACTGGGCAAGCAGAGGCCAGAGTTACATCCACAGAATCTGTATCAATCATAGCATCCAAGTCAGAGCAGATCTGAGCAATTTTATCTGCAAAGTGCTAGGCAAATTGTTCACAGTGCATTGCTGAATAGTCTGGATTTTCCTCTCTTAGGCCTGTGTATAAAAAACCTCGATTACTCAAAACAGCTCTGTTGGCTGGCTCTGTGCAGACACAATAGAGGCAGAAAAGAATTTTGCCTTTACAGAAGCTCTAGTCTGTGTTTGATCAGATGCACTATGAATTTTCTGCCAATGTCACTCTAGTCACCTTTTCACATGTTTCATCACCACCAGCTCCCTGGAAAACCAGGGGGGTAGTTTGGCTCCTCTTAATGAGAGGAGGCAGTGAAGAGTGATCATGTCGACCACCCTGGCTGTTTCTATATTCCAGAGATCAGCCAGGACTTTGACAGGACTGCCTACTGATGCAGCAGGAAACTCTCCAAGAGCTATCAGGAATCCATTCAGATCCATAAGCCTCCTGGGTGGACCACCTTAATGGGTTTCCCCGCAGAGGTTCTGAGTTTCAGGGAGTCTAAACCCCACTGGGTTGTGATCTGTCCATGACAAGGGAACTACAGATAGTTGCTCTATTCCCAATGGCATTCACTCCACCCACCACAGAAAACAAGGTCCAGACTGTGCTCAGCAGCATGAGTAGCATCAAATACCACTTGAGACAGACCCATGGTTGTCATGGCAGACATGAAGTCCTGAGGTGCTCCCAACAAGGAGGTCTCAGTGTGGATGTTGAAATCCCCAAGTACTAAAAGCTGGGAAGATTCCAATACCAACCACGAGATCATACCAGCTGACTCAGGAAGGGAGACTTTTGTGCAGCAGGGTGGGTGGTACACCAACAGAATCCCTAATCTGTCCCATCCCTCCAACTTCAGGAAAACACACTCTATCCCTTGCAGAATAGGGTACCTGATGGAATTTAGGTAGACTACTGCAACTCTACCTCCCCAACCTCTAGGTCTGTGTGCTGCAGAACAGACACTCCTGGTAGACAAAGCTAAGAGAGATTAAACCACCTCAGCCTCATCCAGCCAGGTCTCTGTGATGCATGCCAGATCAGCTTGCTCATCCAGGATCAAGTCCTGAATGACTGCTGTCTTCCCATTAACTGACCTTGTTATTAACCAGCAACATTTTTAACCCAGGAATAGTGTGGCCAGGATAATCCAAGTTATTTGAATTGGGGGACATTTTAGGGACAACTAACACTCTATAGTCCAGCCCCATTGTTTAACATGCAACTGTCTCCTCTTTCTGTATCTCCCTTGCCCAGTACAACTACAGTGGTTGTCCCCTTGAGTTTCCCTGCCTCTTTCCAGAGCACATCATTCATATAGTAAACCGTACCAACTGTAACATGTGTCCTATATATGGGTTACACCTTCCGTTTTCTAATTAATTCCCCTCTAGAAATAAAGTCTGGGATTCGTGAATTAGCTGTGAATTAGAAAAACACAAACAGATTCATTTTGCAGTTCCAACACACTTCCAAAAGTTGTCATTCCCACTGCCATGCATATGATTCGGGTTTCGTTCTACTAGGGATTTGAACAAGCAACTGAACTATGAATTTTATAAGTTGAGGCTGGAAATTTCCGAAGTGAATTTTCTAGGAATTTAGGTGCTGAGATCTGACTTATCTATTAGCAGTCACAATCCATTTCAATACCACTCCTGACATCTAGCAATATCCAAAGTTGCAGATAGTAAATTAAAAAATATTAAAATGCTAACATTGAATTTCAAAACATTAAATAATTGTTTAAACAATCATCAGGACACTTAAAATCAAAGTTCAAAACACAGTCCTCAGACTGGGCAGCCCAGTGAATTTGGGGAGACATAAGTGAAGAGGTTGGTCTTGGAAAGGCACCTAAAGCACACCATAGTTGGCAACAGTGGGCAGCTGACATCTAGCACCTCCCAAATACCAGGAAAGAGGCCATTTCAAAAAGTAGGGGCCATGATGGTCAGAGAGCAGCAGAGAAAGAAATAAGGATATAATTCTTTGCTAAGCAAAGAAGCAAAGAGTAATTTTATCAATTTTATTCCTGCAGTGAGAAAGTCTTTGGAAAACTGCACAGCTTTTGAAGACTATTCACAGTTTAGTACTTACTCTGCATGAAGTTTGTACACGGTGTGTTTGTGCAGAAAATGCTATAGTCAGCTATTGATTCTCCACAAAATTTTGCACATGCACATGCTGAATATTTCTACATAGCAGTTGTTTTCTGTGCAAATAGGCTGTTTACTGCAGGAAAAAAGTGTGAATTTTGTACCAAATAAGTCTCAGACTGAGAAGATTCTTCTCAGTCCAGGTTTCTGTTTGTCAGGGTTTTCCGGCACTTGAATAACACAATTTTCTATTATTTTTAAATACTTCCAAATATTCTTTCCACCCCTTTCTTAGAAAGGAACATAAGAAGCTGCTATCTGCCAAATTCAGCTGTGGATCCATCTAGCTTAGTATTTTCTACATGGGCAGCAGCTCTCATGGTTCAAACCAGAATGCTTCTCAGACACACCTAGAGTCCTTTCATTCAATCGGATTATAGTATTTTGATGCTTTAACTGCCATGACTGCATCCTATAGAATCCTGGGATTTGCCATTTGGTGAAGCACCAGAGTTATCTGGCCAAGAATTCTTCTGCCTATACTGTAAATCCAGGATTCCATAGGATGGAACTATAACAGCTAAAATGGAATCATATATATGCTATAAATGTATAGTGTAGAAAGGGCCCCTGGAGAGGGAAGGGATTGAAGCTCTAACCATAGGCATGCCTAGCATAAGTTCTATTACTCAGGTACAGCCCTTTTGTCACAAGATGACATAGCTGGACATGACCATATTTAACAATCTGTCTTCAAGTGTTCCATCAGAGAAAGTGGATATCAACCAATAAGAATGCCTGTGGAAATCATACTTAAGTTTGAATGATCTGCTAAAGGGACATTATATGAAGTGTCACTACAGTTGTCCTTCCATTTTCATGAGCGTTCGGGGTGTAGAACCACACGAAAGTGGTAAAAGCACAAATATCTCTTCACTGCTCCCCCTCCCATTTCTTTCTGAGGATGCCCCCTTTCTGTTCCCATGCAAAAGAAAAGGAAATGGTGGTGAGGGTGGGGGAAGGCTCACACAAGCCATCCTTTCCCCTCTGGAGCTTCCCCTGCCTTTCGTATTCATTTTGACTCAGCATAGAGAACTCACACAAGCCTTCCCCTCCCCCATCCCTTTCCATTTTGCCTCAGCACAAGTTCTCTGTGCTGGGGCAAAATGCATAAGAATGGCAGAGGGAGCTCTGGAAGGGCGAAAGGACAGCTCACACAAGTTCCCTCTTTTCCTTTCCATTTTGCATGGGAAGAGGAAGGACTGTGCTCCAGCGAGGGGAAAAAGGAAGGTTCACATGGGTTTTCCTCCACCCCTTTTCCCTTCTATCTTTCCTCGGCATGAGTTCTTTGCACTGGGGAAAAATGCAGGGGATGGGAGGAAGAGAATGGGGGAAGGCATACATGCTTACTAGTAATCAAATTTGTGAATGTCAAACCTGTGAATGTGGAGAGAGGACTGTACATGTAAAGAAGGCTCTCACTGATAAAGTTTGGCAGAGTTTTTTGGGTTCTGTTATCATGTCCTGATGAATGTAGCAAGGAAAAGTCAATATGGTCAGTCACATGATAATAGGGAATTCTACACAAAACAGAGGGCTTATTTTATAACAAAATTATCTAGTGGATTGTCCAAACTATCCACAATTTGGTAAAAATATTATGAGAAAGTGATTATTGTTCCTCAGCAAAATAAAATTGTTGCTAGCTTTATAAGAAATATTCAGATAATTGACAGCATTCAGCAATCATGGCACTGAACTTTGCTTTGACTGCTGTATTTAAATCACCTCTTGCTGAGCGTAGTGTGGACATTAAAGAATAACATTTCAATGATACATTCACATGCTTTGTTTCAGGTGACAGCAAATGTGATGTCAACTAGAAATGACCATAATTTTCTCTAGGAAAGGCACCTTTCTATCAGGAGTACATCTAACCACTTCTTCATTGGAAAGTTTCCCTATCAAGATTGCATGCAAAAGGCAAAACTGCTTTGAAAGTCAATGGTTTCCTTTAAAAAAACAGAAAGATAGACAGAGAAGAGGGGGAGCTCTATTTGCTCTCTCTGTGTGTGTTTAAGATGCAGGCTTCAGAACTGTCAGAGTTTTGCTATTATTGATAAAGCTGCCTTGGGATTGATGCCCAGAGGGGGGCCTGAGCTGAAAGGATGATATGGAATTTGAATTTAATTCTCTTGGTAGCAAGGAAGAACACAGAGCAAAACAGAACTGCTAATCACTGGTGTGTTGTACATAGTGATTTCTGGTTACTCATGCCATATATTACTTTTCTTAAATTCACTTCATATATCCAACATCAGACCCTGACTCCTTTTGCATTGGAACACTTTTTTAAAAAAGGATACATGATTGTATATAATCCCTCCAAAAGCTAAATGCCTTCCAGTACTGTAAGCATGAATATCTTCAAAGGTAAGGCTTTCTGAAATGATAGATGTTATTTTGTAGACGTGTGCAAATCAGCTCCCATCCTGAAATCATTCATTTCCAGTGTTGAAGTAGGGCAGAGAAGTGCAATAGTCAAATCTGTTGACTGACTTGCATACAAAATACAAGTTATTGCACCCAGCCATGCAAAGCAACACAGGTGACCAGAAAGCAAGACATAGGGCTGATGATGAGACTTCTACTAAGCAGATGCCAAGGTGAATGATAAGCAATTATCAAATGGCTGGCAGTGAGAAGCATAAAGGAGACTCTCCAGACCTAGTACCTTTAAAAGAGATGACATGTCCCTTCTACCAGCTTATATTAAAATTTAGGGCTGTGTACATGATTTGGTCAAAGTTCAAATTCCAGAGTGAATCAGCCTACTTCAGTGCAATCTGGATCACTCTTTCAGCTGGGTCTGAATCAGATCGTGCAATCTAGAGAACAGGTCAAGGATGAAACAGCACAGGCAAAAGAGGATCTTTTCCTCTCCTCACTACTCAATATTACAGACAATAAGAGTTCTTGCTAATGTTCAGTGGCTCTCATTTTTTACTTATAACACTTGTACTCTGCCTGTCACCTAGCCTATTGCAATACAATTAAATTGTCTGTTAGGAACACAATAGTACTAGAGTCAGTCTTTGGTATCAATTGCACTGGTAGCTCTTTCCACCTCATCATTCTGTTGTGACACCACAGCCCTTTTAGTCAGAAAATCCCTCAGATCATTCATAAATCCTGCAGAAGCCATAAAACTCCAAGGATGTGCCATTTTAACTAATCTCTCATTTTTGCTGAGAAAGTCTGCCATCATCCATTTAAACATAATCAAGAAATGATATGTCTGTGAGACAACTGGACCGTTAAGCTCCCCTCACCTGCACACATCATATTCTGCCTGCCAATCAGCAAAGAAAAACTAATCCAGCACATGACCAGTAACTTGTGTCTGGCCACTGATGTGCTGAGACACCCACATGGTTGTCATGGTGGCCATGAAGTGCTGAGTGGGCCCACTCAGAATGGCCTTGGTATGGATGTTGAAGTCCCCTGAAGCAGTTGCCCTGGAGAGTCTCTACCATCATCCCTGGGGCAAACTTAGTTGGCTCAAGTAGGGAGACATCTTGGCGGGGGGTGGGCAGTGGACCAGTAGCATGCCTGTCCTGTCTCTTTGGCAGTCACCGGAGTGGATTGGTCTCCTCGTGAGGAGGTAAAACCCTTATGGATGATGATTACTCCTTCCCAATCTCCTCCACTCCAGTTTAAGATGGTGCTTCACTGAATACGTAGGAGAGCACGTATTGCTACCTAAACAGCTGTCTTCAGTCTATTGTCCCAGTGCCTATGTAAATAAATAGCAGTGCTCAACCTACTGTTTAAACCTAATGTTTAAAAGTTACTGTTTTAGCTATTTTGTTTTAACTTCCATTATAAGCTACTATGGGTCCCATAATGAAGGAAAACTAAAATATAAATAAAATAAGTCAATAAACAAACAAATAAATAAATACATCTGCTATGAACTCAGCTCTTAATGTTAAAGAGGCAAAATTTCCCCTACAAGTACCTAGCGAGGATAAAGCTGAGACAGGTCTACCCCGTCTAGCTCAACAATCCAGGTCTCAGCAATGTTGGGTCAGCCCTAGTTTGAGGGACTGGTTTGGTCTGCGCTGCCTGGAGTGTTCACAAGGCAAACGGAATTCACACTCTAGAATCATCATAACAACAGCAGCATTTCAAGTAAACAGTGTTTAAGCATTTAACAGTATCAACAGGATAAGCAAGAAAGAGAAAAACATTACTGCACGAAAAGGGGGAGAAAAAAAAGAAACCATGGAACTAGGTATGGATCAGAGATGGAGACGGGAAAAGAAGGTTTGTTGTCCCTAGTTCTGGACTTTTGTGTATGTCCCTCGTAATGTAGCTCTCTCTGATTTCATGTTCAGCTCAGTGCAGGCATAATTTTGTATCCTAAGATAACCATGAATGCTCACAGAAAGTGTACTTTTGGCATCTGTTAACAAAAGGACTGCTATGGAGGAGTACATGAGGATTCACAGACCCCGCCATTATGTATTATCAAATCAGCTGAAGATTCAACATGTGGATCCATCATTTACAATCCTGGCAAAATCTGTAAAAACCAGAACCTATGAATTGAATCCAAGCTAAAACAACAGCAGTATATATCATCTGCTCCCCTTTCATTTGTGAGGGAACAACAATAGCTTACAGATGCTAGGACAGAGCTCTTAACAGGATGTGTTTTCTTTTTGAAGCAAAAGTAATTACCCGAACATAATTTTCTTATTAAGTCTGCACTAATTTTCTGTCATTTCTAGAAGCTGAAGAGCCTGCCACCATATTTTGCTCAGCTAAAATCAAAAGTAAGCCTACAAATCTGGAGTCTGTTTAATATATTTCAAATGACACAATTTAGCTGCAATTATACACACACACACACACACACACACACACACACACACTTACCCTCACTTTCCCATAATTGCAATAATTTAGAAGTTTGAAAGCATTTAAATGGAAAACAGTTGGTTTCTGGAAGGAAGAAGTTGTTGTCTTGTCTTTGGTTGTTTGTTTTGCATATTGGTTTGTAGTATAAAAAGGGCTACAAAAAAATTTAAAAATTAGCAGTAGGGGGGAAATGGCTCCTTGTCTCCTTGTACATTTATGGGGGTTAGGAGATTTTATTACAATATGTTGACTGCAGTTTTCGTTGTTGCTCTGTTTTCCATTTCAGTATAGGAAACCAGACCCTGGCAAGGGAGCTGAGCAAGAGATGCAAGGCTTGAGGGAAGGTTTGGAGTAAAGTGAATGGCTTCAGGTGAGAATGGCATCGGGTCCACTAGTGTGGAGTGAACATAGTGCCACCGGCAGGATGTATGCCACTTCTGGACACCACTTTTGTAGCCCCTGAAGTCCTCCACAAATATTCCACTAATGCCCCATTATTTTTTTTAAAAAAAATAGCATGGTTTTCTGGCAAACATTGCCCTGAAACCATGTGGAAAGCCCCTCAGATGTGTGAAAATGTGCAAAAATACCTCCGTCCCACCTCTTCAAGTACCGCAGAATCCCTAAATAACCCTAAAAATCTCTACTTCCCTGCAGTCCATCTCAAAATCATGACATAAATGACTACAAAGGAAAATGGAGGTGTTTGGATTTGATGGGGATGGCCCAAAGAGGAGTTTTGGGGAGAAATTTGGTCCCTAGCCCATGCTGTTGGCCACCCCTGCATTAACATGATCAATCAGAAAAAAACAATGGAAGACAGCCCTAGAGTTGGTGCTCAAAATTTCCCTCCCATTATAATCATTTCCCACTCCTACATCCCACCATTAGGACTATTCAACAATTCATATAAAAAATCAAAAATGCACAGTTGTATAGTTAGCATGGGTAGTCGAAATCAGCTTCTTTTGATTCAGAAATTTTATAATTTGGGGGTGAAAAAAAATATTTATTTATCTGTTTATGGCAAGGAGTGCAAGCAGTCCCTGCTATAAATAGAATCAAATATTACATGTTTGATGTTAAAATAAGAGAGAATGTGTGTGTGTGTGTGTGTGTGTTTAAAATATAATATTAAATATCAAACTGGATGAAAATGTACAAATTGTAAAAGAGGAATTTATTTAACAAGAATTTTCTGCTTGAACCATCTTGACTTTGCATTCTTCCCTCAGTTATTTGTACGGTTATCTCTCAGCAGAACATCTGCATAAATCTTATGGTAAGTAAGTAATCTTATGGTAAGTAATTCATTTGCTCCACACCAAGAATAGAAGACAATGATTCTGTCATTTATCTTTCAGATGATTCAGTTTTGTGAAACAGTTTCCAACATGTTGGCCTACCAGAAGAAGTAGAGTTTTGTTTACTATTTGCCTCACTGGCATCTAGACTTTGTGGGTACTCACTGTACCCTAAGAGAGAAGTGACATTCTCCTATAAGCCCAACACATTTACAAATGTATTAAAATATTAATACATTTCAGACCCAACAGAGCACCTGAGGCAATAGCAAACATTAAAACATTAAATTCAAAACATCAGATAAAACTGATAGCATGGATGTAATGTCAGGAGGCATTTTTACCCCATAATTTAAAAAAAACAAAACAAAACAGCCACTAAAAATTGAATATTACACAAAGCCATTCACTGCCTCACTAAAACCAAAGAAAGATGGGGCCATCTGTTGAAGCAAATTCTTTTGCTTCCTCATAGAGGGAAGTCCACAACCAAGGGGCTGCCACAGAGAATTACTCTTTCTTAGTGCTGGAACATGCAACAAGATCCCCAAATGAAATAATCTAGAAGTATTGCCATAGGGGACAAGGCATTTCAGATGCCTTGACCCCAAATCATTTGGCACTGTATAGTTAAAAGCCAGTATCTTGGTTTGGACCTGAAAATAAACTTTAGACCAGCTCAGTTGAGAAAGATCAGCATTACATGGTCTATAACAACACATGATTGACTAGTAAGCAATCTGAGCTACGGAATTTTCCAAACTTCTTCAACCCTACTCCCACAAAGGAAGTGCAACTGCATCCAGAGTGCTTCCCCAATTCCTGGACCTGAGACCAAATAATCTGCAGAGTCTCTCCCTTATCAGAATTCAGTTTCAGTTTATTTTCTATCATCCAACCCATTCTAACCTCCAAGGAGTGACCTGCCACCTGCACATCCCCAACCAACTCCAATGACAAGAAGACACAGAGCTGAATGTATAACTGATGGCACCCAACTCTAAAATTTCTAATGACCTCTCCCAATAGCCTTATATAGGTTTCCATCTTGTCTCTTACAAGATAGAATATCTATAAGAGACAAGATGGAAACTGAGGCACTCCACAGCTTAATAGCCATGGGGCTGCAGTGGAATCCACCAAAGCCCTTCTCTAGAACTGGCCCTGTAAATAAGAGCAAAATCACTCTTTACACAGTGCCCATTTTTCTCATCCTGCAATGTCAGTCCAGTAAGATCCTATGATCAATGGTATCAAAAGCCATGGAAAGATCCAGGAAAATCAACAGGGTAAAATCCAGTGATGTAGACTCGAGTCAGTTGACTCAGGTTCAAGTCAGACTTAAGTCACTTCAGCGACGTAACTCAGCAAAAATCACACACTGACTCAACTCGACTTGAGACTTGCATATTTTTAGTGACTGACTTGCTTGGTTCAGTAACATAACACATTCATCCAGAAATCTTACAACTTACTGATCACATGACAATCCATCTCAAGCCCAAAGTGTGGTACATTTCTCAGAAGGAACAGCAAATGGGTTAGGCATTGAGTTTGAAGTGGGGTTGAAGTCTGCTCAGCAGCCTGTCCTCACTAAATATAGGGAAAGCTTTCTAAAACTTTTCTTAAAAACAGAAGGCAAGACTCATGCCCAGAGTGCAGGGTGCGTAATTCAGAGCGGAACAGCAAAGGTGTTAGGCAATGGGCTTGAGAAGGAAGGATTCTTCCTTCTAAAGCTCTTGAAGACTCAGTAATGGAGAATAAGAAAAAGCCTCCAGCTTTGCAAATGGGAAGTAAGAAGGATCTGATCCCCACTTCCAAAGCTGCCGATGGCAAAATCACAAAAGTAGAGGGCTGAGTCTACTTAAATTATTAAAACTGACTTATTCAACTCTGTCTAGAAATTCTGGAATACAGGTTGGGGTATAAAGTTGGCTCTCAGACTTGAGACTTAACTCGAGACTTGACTTGAAAGTATCTTCAAGGAGTTGAGATTCAACTTGAGACTTGAAGGTAGAGACTTGAGATTTGACTTGAGACTTGGAATAAAAGACTTAAATATATAACCGGTAGAATCTGTCTTTAGCACAGAGCAGGCTATCTCGTAGGTAGCTAGGTAACAGCTGTAGTACCATTTCACTTCTGTCCCTTGACGTGAACTGAGACTAAAGGGGGTCCAGACATTCCTTCCTCCAAGAACTTCTGAAGTTGTCTGTCCTCCCCATTCTTAAGTCTCTTGCCCAGAAAGGGATTGTTAGTAATAGAACTGTGGTCCTCATGTATCTCTGGGCCAAGGGAAGTCTTCAAGAGAGATGGTACTACAGCTTCTTGCACAATTGAAGGCATGTACCCTGACAGAGTAAGGCATTTACCACCCCCTGGATTCACTCAATCAGTCCTACTCTATCATCAGCCAAGATGGGCAAGGATCAAACTTTCTTTTGGTCAAGCATCTTGCCTACATCATTAGACCCCAACAACTGATCCCCCCAAAACCGACCAGATAGCATATTGTAGCTTACAGTGGTTTACCAACACCAATGCCCTTTTTAACAAGACAAGGGCTTTTTATGGTGCTGAACTATTTTTAACTGTTGTTTTCAGGTAAGATGTAAAATGGTTTTAATTCTACTTTTATTTAAACTCCTTTTAATCATAATTTTGTATGTTTTTAACTATATGTATATTTATTATACATTCTGCTCTTTTGTAAGCCCCTTTGAATTCCAGTCTGGGAGAAATATGTATATATATATATAGAGAGAGAGAGAGAGAGAGAGAGGGAGAGAAAGATGGATGGATGACTGGGTGTCTGGATGGCTGGACAGAATACCACTGATTACAATCATTTCCAAAGAGAGAGAGGACAGGTATCCAGATCATGTTACTTTGGGCTCATAACATCATTACTAGGAATGTGGTAGAGCTTCTAAATTCAGAATTGTATGACTGCTTGGAACAATAACTATTCCAAGCCCAGCTTGGAATTCAATAGACAAATGAATCTATCATTAAATGCCAGTGGGGTAACAACTGACCTTACTTATGGTGACTCAAATGTATTGAGGGTCATGCTTTGCTCCACTTTGCTGACTGGAATTCACTTACTTTGTTCCATAGAACTTTAACAGGGCTAGAGTAATCATTATTGGTAGCAACTAACACTTGAACACTAGACAGTATATTAAGAACCCTAAATGCCATTGTTAACATTGTTTGTTATTTATAAGCAATGAGTAATTTAGCATGTTATTTAAGATATTGTTTTGTTTTAATTTTAAAAATTTCTTTTCAAGGGTCCCACTACCACCACTTTCAAGTCTCCTACCAAAGAAGCCTCACGGAAGTACTGATAGTACCATGAACATCCACACATGAAGACCAAGGACAACCCCTGCCCCTTATCTGTCATGCACCGTAGTGGTCTCTCTCTTGCTCTCTCACTAACACACGCGCGCACACACACACACACACACACACAGAGGAAAGCTCTCAGAAAAATGCAACCCTTCCACCTGTAGTCTCAAGTGATAACAGTGCAGGAAAAGCTTTACTACTTGATTCGGATGCATATATTAACTGGCCCTGAGAGACAAAACTTGAAGTGTTCATATGGTTCTGAAGAGAGCCCATGTACTTTGGCTTCTAACCAAACCATAATAATCAGCTGTATTATAAACACACACCCCATTTCCTACTCTAACATTGCATACTGTCATGTTTGCTATCCCATTGTGATAAGAGCTTTATTGTTGTACATATAATCAGCCTTTTGTTTGTGTTAGGATTTGGAAAGTTCCTGTTTAAGTGAAAAGCATTGATGAAGGTTAGCATTTAAAAAAAAAAAAAAACACCCTCACTGTATTGCTCCTTCTTCAAACAGCAGCAACTGGCACATTGATTCAGCCAGAGAAACATAATGCTTCTCTTGAGCAAATATTATGCCTCATTTGACCTTGGCAGCACAAACTAACCTAGAGTGGAAAATGTGAGATTTAAGACAATAAATATTTACTGTAGCGCCTTTAAATCTTTTGGTAAACCATCAACACTGACAACAACTTCAATCTGATGTTTAAACTTCCAGCATCTGTAAATTAAGGCTTATATAATCAGACTGCAAATGGAAAGTTTTGTTATAATGCACAGCAAGACTGCAAGTAATTGTCTTCTTGCCATTATCTTCTTATGCCCTTTTCATTTTAATTAAAATGTCATTTGTGGGACTTGATCAGGTGCCAGGTCTTAGTATTTGGGCTGCCACCTCTAACCACTGGCATTTCTTCCTCATTCCATCAGCCATGTTTACTTCTGATCAGGAAGAACTGAGCAGCCAAATTAGGAAACACTGTGGGGCCCCTCCCCTGTCTCTGCCACGATGTTGCAACTACGGTAGCTGGGCCCATCTGTGGAATAACTCAGATGCTTAATGTTAGCGTAAGATTAATTGTCCCACTGCCTATTTCCAGACCATAAATCAGAAAGAATTTTCTTTCTCTAATTCAGCAATCTGTTCCAGGTGCGAAGGAGAGCTAGCTGAGAACAACAGCTCAGTTCATAGGAAGGCCCAGAGTGGATGGATGCTTTCCAGATCTGAGGTATAAAATCTTCAGAAGAGGGGTAGGAAGCAAGGAGGCGGGACAGGTCTTCTATTTTTCTCTCATCCTGAAGAACAAGGCCAGGGCTGAATAAAGCTTTACCAAAAACTTAATAAAATTGCTTCCTGCCCTGTCCAACACGGGGTGTTCATTACCTGTTGTGTGCTGCCATGCTGCTTTGCTATAGCCTCTCCCCAATAATTTTTAAGGTGGCCTCTTTTAACCATGGTGCATTGCAAAAACTGCTTTTTTTAAAAAAAATGTACACTGATAGAGTAGCAGAATTGCAATGAAAATTCCAGTGTGTTGTGGAATATGCAAATATCTCATATCAAAAAAAATGTTCATTTGCATGCAATAAAGTGGGGGTCAACCAAATTCCAAGGGCTAGAAAATACAAGATCAAATAAAAGTCAAATAAAATGCAATAAAATAAAATAAAGCCATCACTTCTTATAGTATGGGATGCTGCTTCTTCCTCTAATTAATTCTACCACCACCACCTCAAAAAATTAGGTTTTCCTGGAAGAGAACCAACCTACTGACAATCACGTCATGTCACTTTTGCTTTGATACATCATGATTTGCCAGAAAAATGATATAATGGATTTTTTTCCTCCCAATATATGTGGGACAAAAATAATACCCCAGCTGCAAAAATAATTTTTATTACTAATTGTTCTTATTACTACTACTCACTTACATGCTATATAATTTATATGGTTAAATATTATGCAAAAACTTCAATAATAGTATAAATATATAGGTTGTTTAAAAGACAAACAACTTATAAAGTTAAAAACATTTTTAATTTAATGTTTTTAACTTTATAAGTTGTTTGTTTTTTAAACAGGCTATATATTTATACTGTTATTGAAGTTTTTGCATAGTATTTAACCATATAAATTATATAGCATATAAATGAGTAGTAGTAAGTAACAAGCCCTTCACTTTTGCAGGTTTCCGTTTCACCAATTTGATTATTCGTGGGTTTGTAGTTCCTCACCCCCTACTTCCTCTATGGCCATTTCCACACCAGACTGTTATAGTGCTGTTACTCCACATTCAACATCCTATGGAATCTTGAGGATTGCAGTTTAGTGCAATCTAGTGTATAATAGTCTAGTGCAGAAATGGCCCATGCCTCGCACCACCACATCACACCTCAATTTTCAGAGCAGCCCTTTTCTTTAGTCACTTCACAGCCCATGATCCACCTCCTAACCTCACTTGTCCTGTTTAGAAAACCAGCCACAGCTCATAGTCCCTGAACAGGGTCTATAGTAGCAACGACGGTCATGGTTTACAGCAACCTGGTTTACAGTCAATTACCATTCTTGTTTCAACCGTCAAGGTCAGCAATAAATTGAGAGTGTCAGTTCAAGGGAGTTTCCGGCAGCATAGTCAGCACCAAAGCAGGAGTCAAGATTTTTCAAAACACAAGCCACGGATCAAAAGAAGAACATGTGGCTTCCATCAGAATTGGCAATTGTCTGCAACAGATTTCTCCCTGCCCTGCTTCTGGGATGGCCAACAGCCTCCCCCAGTTATTTGCCTGATTAATGAGACTTCCCTATATAAGTGCTCTTGAGCCATATGGGCTCTCGCCTCCTTGCCTATGGTGGGCTGCACTAAGTATTGTCCTGTTCATGTCTGTGTGTCATGGCTGCTGGGGAGGACCCTGTCTGTGTTTGCATCTGGATCTTGGGATGGGAGTATGACACCACTTTTCATACTTCCATCTGACTGATTCATTTTTAAAGTTTAACATTTATCAAGAAGGGTTCAGAATTCTCAGCCAGAGCCTCCTCTAGTGCCTCCTCAAATGTCAAACCCCAAGATTCCAAAGGAGTCACCCATTGCAGTTCAGGCAGATACAGCTATAAGTGTGCAGTGCAAAAAAGCCCCTAGAGATCAGGAGAGTGAGCTGAAACCCAAAGAATGGCATATTCAGCAACTAACTTTCATTTTTCTAAAAATGTACCCCCTCCATGAAATCTTCCCCTAAGGACAGTGATTTAACAGGTCCCTGAAAAGAATATTCCTGGTACAGAAAGAAAATCAGACTGTGTGCGATAATATGCGGTTGGCTCTACTTTATGTAAGTTTTTGCTATTTTGCCCAGAACCTGCCCAAAGCTTAGAAGTGATATCCAGGAAGTGATGCCCAAGATTTTCCACTGAGAGGCAGTAGAATGGAAAGCACCACTGATGCACTTCTGTGGGTTTCCAAAAATAACAGAGGCTGCCTAGTCTCTGGGTGGGAGCTGTTTAGCACACCTAATGAGTCATTCAGTGGCTATGAGGGTTGAGGAGAGGTAGATGGGGACAGGCATATTGCTGCACCACTGGGGAACAGTTTGCATAACGGAGTTTTGGATACCTCCTTACATAAACTTTGAGGTAGAATAAGACCCTATGTAGCTCATTGGTAGTATAGCAATAGTGCAGCTTGTAAACAGCACAGCAAGAAGTGTAACTGGGGATTTTTCTGGCTTAGCGCCCGACCATGCTAGCTAGTTGCAATTAATTCTGAGTGCTTAGCAGCATGCAAAATAATTAATATTTAAGGTAGAATTACATTACAATTATAACTTCACAAAAGATAATGACAACTCTTTGTGGTATAACTGTGATTTTCAAGTTACTTCTGTAGAACTAGGGCTGTGATCTCTCTCAACGGTGGAGGATGAACATTATAAGGTTCCAGTACCTGGTTGTGTCACTAGTATGTAATCTGCTGTGAATGTGGACACAAGCAAAATGGGAGCAAAGAGAATCACAGGCCAGTGTTAGCCTGTTTTCTGGGGGTCCCGGGAGGGACACCAAAATGTGTTCAACAATAGGTGGAGAAGATTGGCTCTGAGCACTGATTTAGGATTACGAGAGGCAGGGTAACTTAGCAGGATCTTATAACCCAGTGTTTACAGGGTCAGGCCAAGTCAAGAAGCAGACCGGTATGAAAATAATAAATGATCTTAATACAGGCACACGATGTAAGCTACACAAGCACACAGATAACTAATGAAAATAAAGGTGTAAGTAAGATAGCGGGGTTTTCAGAGGGATATTTGGTTCGGGTGATACAAAACCTGTCCTGAAGTCCAGAAGGAAATGGAGAGCAAAACTGGGGTTCGATGTATCTCAGCACGCGGAGCTGAGGGGAAGCTCACCAAGCGATGCGACAGCAAGACGGTCTGGAACTCGGGACCGATCCCAGGAAGCGCTCAAAGTCAGGGTTTTTTATAAGGAGAATTGTGACCGCAGGCTAGGTCGGACTTTGGGAAAACAATAGATTTGGAATTGAAGACAAAGCCTCTGAAAGGTCAGAATTTGAATGATTGAGTTAGAGTCAAATTGTCAATAGGATAGCCGGTATGTAAATGTCGAGTACTTGAGCGTTGTATAGTTCGATCATCAAGCTGCCAGCACTTGGCAGAGGATCTTTTGAGAGTTGCTTGCATACCTAACGGAGGTACTTGCCTTGAGGTCTCCTAAAGAGGCGAGTCAGCTGTTTCTGGCCTGCCTGTATTGTCTAGGGATATTATGGCGGTTATCAGCCGAGCCCGTATGCGTGCTTGTCCGGGGGCCTCGCAAGCACGTGGAAGGGATATGTGAAGCGGAATTATAGATATCAAAAGATATCTTTTTATATCCCCAAAGCTCGGACTAGCCAGGGCAGTAACACCAGTAGCTCCAATTTTTATAATTAAAATTATGAAATAATTACTTTAATTATTTAATTATTTCTGAGAAATAAGGAGGCAAAGAACAATTTTTTAAAAAATGTAAATATAATGGCAACCAACTACTTTTGAACCCAAGAGTAAAATACCAAAGAATAATTGCATTTTGGGTCACCTATTGGTTCTTGAGCAGTTTTCTATTTAAATGTGAACCAACCCTTTCTCTTCCATTTCCAGTACAAGGTCAGAAAGGTGATGTGTTTAGAGAAAATTGTAAGGCTGATGTTGCCAAGTTGCTATATTATTTTACCACTCACATCCTACTTTCTGGCCTCAAAATAATTATGGCAGCCAGTTCCTAACTCTACATGCTAGCCTTATCCAACAAGGCTGACCTGGAACCTTTGATAGGAATCAGGGGGAATCATTTGACCTGCTCTAGCTGCTCTATTTTATTTATACAGAACATTATACCTCAACCTTCTAATTCCTGCCCACTATGAGAGGTGGCTCAAAGCAATTTTAAACAATGGCATAGTAAATAAATAAATAAAATCAGCATGAGTAGGGGGCACATCTAAAACCTTTATATAAAACCCACAGGAACTGGCAAAATCAGATCCTGCTGAAATAAAAATATCTTCACCAAGTGCAAAATAAAATCAGAGATGGGACTTCACCCAAGTTTCATCAGGTCTGGTGTTCCCTAATGTTGGGGCAGCCACTCAAAAAACAAAACAAAACAAAACCCTGGTCATCATTGGTTGTCTTGGCACAGATGGAACACAGAGGAGACCTTTTCTGATGTAGGCAGGGTTGGTCAAGATCTGAGGGACACCCTTTTTTAAAAAAAAAAATCCATCATTTAAAAAATTAAAACAGGAGGTGGCTAGAAGTCCAAGATTTTAGACTTCGGGGTTTGGGGTTTTTGTTTTGTTTTGTTTTTTGGAACTTTCAGGAGTAGGAATTCTCTTTTTTCTTGTGCTTGTTTTAATTTTAAATGGTTTTAATTCTATAGGAAGCTTGATGTTTTTTAAAATTATATGCAGGGTGACTCAGAGCAATTTTTTTTAATTTTTTTTATTTTTTATTAGTGATTGCACACAATACATAATACACAATATGTAACACAAGTGCATAACATAACACAACATAAATACATAAACTAATCTATAACTCACAACAAAACCAGAAACAAAACAAAATTAAACACAATACTAAACACCAAAATTACAATGAAATACATTAAACATATATTCCCGGTTAACTAAATGTGGTGGTATTAGCTGTTTTGAGTCATTTCCATGAATTGTAATTTTACATAGTATTATATAATTATATAATTGTATATAACATACTGTTACATGTGAGTTGCATACTTCTGCTAAAATTTATTATTTTTCTATATTCTCTAAAGTATATTCTTGTAGTTTTTAAGTTTTCTCTATCTTACATGAATGTTAAAAACTATATTAATAATAATAATACCACCACCTCCTCCCACTTAGTCATCTCCCCCCACCAAAACTCAAGAGACACATGCTCTCTTATCTGTAATGTTCCTTCTAAATACCAAAAAAAAAAAACATATATATATATAAACATTATGCTGTAACCTCGAATACCATATTTATAACTCAATTAATTTAATACATTTAAATTTATTTTAATAATGGTAATACATGTTGCTTATCAGAATATTATGTTACACCTTTCTATTCCTTCCTTATCTTCTTTTTCATCATATTATCATATTATCATTAAGACATCACACCTTCTAGACACTCATTAATCTATAAAAAATCAGTGTTCTAAAAAGATGGTGGCATTCTTACCCCAATAAGCTTCCCAGAGAGAAGAGATTGTCTTCTATTCTTCAATAGTTTTCATTTTTTCTCTATCTTCCAAGGACTCTATTATCATGTCTGCTTCTACCATATCAAATAATTTTAATAATCAGTCTTCTAACCTTGGGGGCCTTTTTTGCTTCCACACCTGAGCATAACATAGTCTGGCGGCCGTTATCATATATAAAATTATTTTCTTTTTTGAATTATTTATATGTAAATCCTCTATCATATGAAGGAGATATACTTTGGGAGATAATAAAAATTTTATTTTTATGGTGTCTTGTATTTTGTTATGTATGCCTGTCCAAAAAATTTTTGCTTCTTCGCATTGCCACCATAAATGAAAAAATGTTCCTTTCAGGCCACATTTCCAGCAGGTGTCTTTCTGATTTTTTTGTATCTTTGAAATTTGGACTGGGGTGGTATACCACCTATGAAGCATTTTATAATAATTTTCTCTCAAGCTAGATGGCTTTAATAACTTCCAGGTATTTCTCCAATAATTTTCCCACTGATCCATGGTAATTACATGGTTCAAATTTTGCGCCCATTTTACCATAGTCTTCACAACAACTTCTGCCTCATTTTGTAGTGCGAGTAAGTTACTATATATTTGGCTTATTTTATGTTTTTCTCCTGGCTTTAATATCTTATCAAAATCTTTTTCTCCAATTTCAAATCCCTCTGCTTCCCTGTCCTTTTTATATCTTTCCAGTAATTGTGTAAATAATAGCCAATGTATCTGCCATCCATGGGCCTTTAGTTCATCTTTAGATTTAAAGTTTATATTGTCACCGTGTATACTCAATATATCTTCATAAGTAATTCAGGAGTTTATCTTGGGAATTTCTCTTTTACAAAAAGCCTCATGGGTTGAAACCCAGAGTGGGATTTTTAAATATAATTGTCTTTTATATTTTAGCCATGCAGTTAACAGAAATTTTCTCAAGAAGTGGGATCTAAATTCTTTGTCTATGGTTGATTTACCATACCATACGTAGGCATGCCATCCAAACTATAAATCTTCACCTTCTAAATTTAAAATTCTGGTATTTCTCAAAGTTATCCATTCAGTCATCCACTCTAAACAATTTGCATAATAGTACGATTTTAAATTGGGTAATCCCATTCGCCCCTTTCCTATCTTCTAATACCTTAATTTTAATTCTCGGTCACTTTCCCTTCCATATAAATCTTCGCAATTCCTGATTCCACTCTTTAAAGGGTTTTTCATTCATGATTATAGGGAGATTTTGAAACAAAAAATTTATTTTTGGGAGTAAATTCATCTTAACTGCAGATATTCTACCCATTAATGATAATTCCATCTTTTGCCATCTTCTAAGTTCCTCTTGTAATTCCAACCATACCTTTTTGTAGTTATTATCAAATAGATCCACATTATTCCTTGTAATATTTATTCCAAGATATCTTACCCTCTTCACTGTCATAAAACCTGTTTTGTTTATTAGTTCTTGTTCTTCCTGCTCTTGTATATTTTTGACAATTATTTCTGTCTTTTGCTTATTTATTTTATAGCCCGATAATGTACCAAACTCCATCAATCTATTCATTAATATGTCTATACTAGATAGGGGATCTTCCAAAATGATTACCAAATCATTCGCATAAGCACTGATTTTATACTCTTGTTTCTTAATTTTAACCCCTTGGATTTGTTTTTCTTGCCTTAGCTTATTATTGAAAATTTCTAACACTAATATAAATAAAAGTGGAGCCAGGGGACAACCCTGTCTTACTCCTCTGCTTATCCTTATGCTTTGTGTTATTTCACCACTTACTATTATTCTAGCTTTTTGATCACTATATATAGCCATTACCCATTCCGTGTATTGAGATCCCAGGTTTATAGCTTTTATTGTTTGTTCTAGGAAAGCCCAATTTACTCTGTCAAAAGCTTTTTCAGCATCAAGAAAACACAGTGCCATTTTCTTTTCATTATGTTTATGAAAATCTTCTATTACGTTCAGCACTGTCCATATATTAATTTTTAGCAGTCTGCCTGGTAAAAAGCCATTCTGATCCCTATGAATTATTGCCTGCATAATTTTCTTTAATCTCTCCGTTAATACTGTGGCAAATATTTTATAGTCTACATTTAACAGTGAGATGGGTCTATAATTACTTAGTTCTTTTGGGTCTTTTCCCTCCTTTTGAATCAAAGTGATGTTAGCTTCTCCCCACGATTGAGGTCACGTATTTTTGGTCATTCCATTTATTATCTCATGGAGTGGGTTTATTAGTTGTTCACGGAATGTTTTATAGTAAAGTGCAGTAAGGCCATCGGGCCCTGGTGCTTTCCCTGATTTTTGTTTCTGAATGGCTTGCACTATTTCTTCCTTAGTTATGACCTGATTTAGTTGTTGTCTCTGTTCATCGGTAATTTTTGGTATCTCCCCTTCACTTAAGTACTTCTCTATCTTACTTCTTTTGAATTGACATGTTCCTGAATCTACATATAAATTTTTATAAAACCTTTCAAAAACCTTCTTTATATCCTCCTGTTTAAGCAAGGTTCTCTTATTATCGTTTATCTGAAATATCAGCCGCTTTTCTCTCTCTTTTTGAATTTTATAGGCCAACCACTTATTTGCTTTATTTGCAAAGAAGAAATTTTTTTGCTTTATAAATTTCAAGTTTCTTTCGATTTCATGGGTGTCCTGAATTGATACTTGTTTTTGTAACATCTTTATTTGGTTTATAATCTTTATATTTCCAGGAGAGGTTTTTAATTTATATTCTAATTGCTGTATTTCCTTTGTTAAGGCCTGTTCTTTTTTCTTTTTCTCTTTTTTAAATTTTATATCCTGTTGTATTAAATAACCCCTCATCACAGCCTTATCGGCCTCCCACACTGTTTCAATAGGCACACCTTTGTTCAGATTTTCTGCAAAATATATTTCGATTACTTTTTTACCTTTTTCTATTATTTTCTCATCTTTCAATAAATTCTCATTTATTCTCCATCTATATTCTGATTTCCGATCTTCCATTATTAATACCAGAGGGGTGTGGTCTGATCTGATCCTTGGCAAAGTTTCCATTTTATGTAATTGTCTAACTATTGATTTTGTACACCAGATCATATCTATTCTTGACCAGGTTTTGTATATTTCAGAGAAATAAGTATATTCTTTTTGCTCCCCGTATAAAGTTCTCCATACGTCTACTAATATTAAATTTTCTGTCAGGTCAAAGAAAGCTTTGGGTAGTTTTCCAGCATTCTTCTTTTTTCTCTTCGATATAGATCTATCTAATTCTGGTTGACTAATACCGTTCCAGTCTCCCATGAATATTACATTTTGGCACTCAACTTCCCTTATTTTTTCCTAGTAGTTTCTCATAAAATTCATTTTTATTTTCTAGCAGGGCATATAGCCGTACCAGCAGTACTTTCATGCTTAACATATTAATCTCAACCCCTACGTATCTTCCATGATCATCATTTATCACTTCTCTCATGGCATATTTAGGATTCACGTATAGGGCCACCCCCCCTTTTTTTTTTATTCCTGAGGAGAATATGTTTCCTAATTTAGTATTGTTTAATACTTGTTTTTCTTTTCTTGTTATATGGGTTTCCTGTATACAGGAATGTCGTTCTTTTGTTTTTCTAAATAATGAAAAATCTTTTTCCTTTTTATTATTGAATTTAATAATCTGATATTCCACGATAGTAATTTTACCTTCGTTCTGCTCTATTTTTTTATTCTATTCTATTATCTCTGACTCTGATGAAGTCTCTTCCCCTCCTTCTTGTTCAGTCTCTTCTTGTTCCTGCTCCTGCTCTGTTATTTCTTGTTCCTCTTCTTGTTCTCGATGATCCTGTTCCTCTTCTTGTTCTTGATGTTCCTGTTGAAAGCGTTCTTCTGGAAGTCCTTCAGATCTTGCCGTAGCTGTCTTTCGATCATCCTTCCTTTCTCTACCGGGTGTCTTCCTTCTCTTCTCATCTTTCTTCTCCTCAGAGCAATTTTAAATCATAACATCTTGGTATGCTGTTTTGTATGATTTTAAATCTGTTCTGGTTTTAATCATTTGCAAGCTCCCTTAAGTCTTGTGGCACATACATTGCATCAGTGGCAGAGCTTGGAGTGTGTGGAGGGGGGAGAGGGTCTATGGTTCAAGGGGCGTGGCCACTGTACGTGGGGCATGGCTGCAGTGTGTGTGGGCGTGGCCAGATCACATGGGGGCATGGCTATGGCCCAGGATGCCCCAAAAACATTGCTGCCCAGGGCGAACCTCTCCCCCACCCCATCCCACCCCCCTGTCCCTATGCTACTGCATTGCATGATTCCCATCCCTATCTTAAAGAGTAGGTACGTTGATACTGATATAAGGAGGCATTTAGCTGGTATAGCAAGCATATCTCCTCACAGATCCTTCCTTTGACCCAAATCAGGGGTATGGTACATAGAATGAATCCCTGTCTGCAATCTTTCACCGCAGTGGTATACATAGGATTCCCAGATTCCATGGCTTGGACCCTCTTCTTGAGGCCTCAAGGTAAGGAGAAGGACTCTCAGGGCGAGATCATTGTATTAAGACATTATTAAAATGTTTGCATGTATACATTTCTCATTTGTTAGAATTTGTAATGTTTATTTAAATAGTATATTTGGTAACATGATAACTGATGCTTAACGTAACATGCTTAATTACATCAACAGAGACTGTCCCTTATAATATAACCATTGTAACATCATCAGGGTCCATACGCCATGACATCACAGTGGGTTGTCCCTAGGTTTGAGGGTTTTTACACTGAAACTTTAAATGCTAGCATAATGCTGAGCTGGCAAACCTAAGTTTGCAAGCCTGATGGTCTCAAGTTTTGACAACAGACTTTAACTGTTCAAGTATGTTCACTGGTGAACCCAAATGACATCTACTTATTCTTACTATGATCCGTTGTTCCTTGGCCCACAGTATCTTTCTAACCTTCACTCTTCCTCTGCTATCCTTCCATGGCTATTACTTCAGTGTTTTCACTCTCAAATTATCCATCACATTGGATTGTGTTCTTTCTTATGCACAAAATATCTCCCTCTTCTTTTCAGCACCTCTATGGCATGTCTCTTCTTTTGTGTATCTCCATTCAAATATTTCTTGAAGTATTCAAATATCTGTGATATGTTATTCACACTAACATAACAACATTTGTTCATGCTCATGCATCACTACCCTTATCTCTTATCTTCCTCTAATATCAAGCATAATGGGCCACATCAGTGGGCCCAGGAGCAACCCTCATCCCCGGAATCTTCTGAATGAGGGAGCCCTTTGCTGTTATTACGCACTCCTGAAGTTCAGAGGCAGGAATAATGAGAAATTCATTTCCTTTAAAAAACAACAACAACAACAAAAGAGGAGCTATGCTTCTAAGAGGCTTCTGGGAGGGCAGTTCTCCTCTAAAGTAGATGAAAAGTGGCTATTATTGCTGCCATGCCACCAAATGTGGCAGCAATAGAGGCAGCTAGTGAATCACAAAAACAGTCAGGAAGCACGTGCAATCTTAGGCCGCATGTTGTCCACCCCTGCTCTCCCCACACGATCATAATTTGTAATACTTCTAAGAATTAACATTATGCAAAAAATAACCATAGTTAGAGGAAAGCAAAAAAAAAATGGGAAAGGACATTTTCTTAGGGATCATTCCTTTTGAAAAGTGCCATTCCATTTGATAATTTTTCAGTGATGGCTGAAGGGGCTGCTGTAGATCTTTGTTATTCATAATGTACTGTCCTTACTCTGAACTGACTTAGTCATTCATATTATCAGAGGACTACATCTCAAGCATCAGGGGTATAGTTCCTGGGATGGAAAAGTTAAAGGATTTCCCTGCCCCTCATTGGAATTCTGCTGACCATAATGAAATATTCCTTCAGTCCTCAAATTCCCAACATTGCAGGAAGTGATACAGACAAAAATCATCCACACCCAGAACTCTTATATTTACTATGTTGTTGTTTTCTTGGTAATTTTATCTGACCTTTTTTGGGGGTGGGGTGGGGAGGAATGTCTAAATTGTATTTCTAAATGTTCAGCTGAAGTTTTAAGTTATTATAATGCTGGAGACTTATGGAAAATTTCATGGGCAGAGTAGAATTTCATGCAAACCCATGCCCACTCCCCCTCCTGCATAACATTGACACCACCCTAATTATTGAGCGAACCAGAATTGACCGGGGATTAACCCAGATATTATAAAGTGGGAAGTGAAATGGAGAGATAAGCAGATGTGGGAAACAATGTCAGTTAGTAGGACTGTAGAAAAAAAGCAAAATAATGAAAATAGGAGTCCAATAAATATAACTCTCTACTTTGGATCCCAGAAAATCAAAACACTCAACACAGGTATAGTAATAACAACTGATATTTGGACACCCCACACAGAAAGGCACTCTTTTGTTGCCAAACCAAGATTCAAGTATCAGTTAGGTTATCCCTACCTGCTTTTTGTCATTCATTTCTGGGTGGGTTCCTACAGAGAAAAAGGTCTCTCTGCACCTAAAAGTTATGGCTAAGGCTCAAGCATTGTGAGGGACCTTCTCTAGAAGAGAGATAAGAACAATTTTCTCTGCCTTTGAATGTTTGAAAGATCTGTAGGAATGACACACGCCAGGCCTATAATCAACTGAAATACTGGTCAATTATGTTAGTTTTGAACACTTTAGGCTCCTTAGCTTTATTCTCTGTCTACATTCCAGAGAAGTTATTAGTCAAAGCAATTGTTTATTTTTTTGCCAGAAAAACAAACTATAAAGCACTCAGCACTGGGGCTTGCTAAACCATCCCTTTGTTTTGTTTGACTTGCAAAGTACTTTATGCTATGAAAAATTATTCTATAATGGATGGGGAATCTGCTCAAAATTCTACCCCACACAAATTTAATTTGCTGGCATAATGAGGACTACCATGGAACACGACCACCAAGAGCGCTCTAAAAACAAGATACATACACATCTACAATGTGGTTTATTGCATTTATGTTGGGCACTGAATATTTTTGCATGGTCATCTAGCCCTGTGCATGAAAGAACAAACCATTTCAGATTGAGTACATCTGGAGTGCCTGCCAGCTAGTATCTTACTGATCTATCTACTAAACATGCATGCTGTTAAGGACTGTGGTTGAAAAAAACTAGTAAATCTCAGTTTAGGATGGATGAATCTGAATTTGCTTTCTCTCACACATTTTTTTTTCTTTTGACTCAATTTCTTTTTGTCCATTTATGTTCACTTCTGGGTTGTAGGGATGCTTTTATTATTCCATTTTGTTTTCTTGCACATTTTGGTCAGCTCTTATTAAAAAGAAACTGCAGGGGGAAAAAATCTCACTAGTTTGCAGTGGCTGAATTTAATAGGTATACCAATTCCTAGTAAACTGGTAGGAGCACTGATGCCCAGTATGAAGACAATTGTGTTTTACACACTTGCCATGTGGCTGTTAAAGCTGATAACAATGAAAAGCTTGCCCCACACACACACACACACACACACACACACACACACATATATGGCCAGCCTAATCCATCACCACAAAGGTGACTGAAAACACAGTGATCTAAAGCCAGCTTTTTGAGAGGTAAACATTGGACTATGACAGTGGAGACCAGGATTCAATTCCTTGCTCAGCCATCGAAACCCACTGGGTGACCTTGAGTGCATCAACACTCATAATCCCAGAAACCCCCATGATAAGGACACTTTAGAGTCACCATAAGTCAGAGATGACTTCAAGGCGTATAACAGCAACAACAAACCAAGAACCCACTGCCCAAACAAGATGTTTTTCTTCCTCTCCCATTCATTTTTTTTTTTTAAAAAAACACTAAGGTTCTTTCTGTTGAATTTATGAAGAAATTTACAAATTTAGAAAAGTTCTTTTGGAATAAGAAACAAAAAATCTATCCTCATTTCTGTTCTTGATTGTGGGAAGTTCTGCCTTTGACTTTGCTGGGTTCTAACTAGATTTTTCCTCCAACCCAAAGGAGTTTCCCCTTACTCACCAAGTTCAACCATAGTTTTGACTTGACTCTCTAAATATCATTTCTCACCTCATACCACATTACAGCATCACTGTTCAGTACTTGATATTCAAGAATAAATAAATAAATAAATAAATAAATAAATAAATAAATAAGTAGGATGGAAACAAGAAAGGCCCTGAAACTATGCATTGTTAGATGCATCAGTCTATATTAGGGAAGTCAGTTTTCATAAATTTTGTCCTCACAGGCAATCATGAATCATTTTACTATTTTATTACTGACTACAAGAACGTCATTAAAAACAGTGCAGACAATTTGCAGTTCAGTTTGCAGTTTGGGACCTACTTGATGCAGAAGAAAAAAAAAGACACAGAGTGGGGGTTTTGGTATGGAAAACAGTTTTATGTGTAGAAGGGAACTTTCTTGTGCAGAAAACAAGTTTCTGTGCAGAAATTCTGTTTTCTGCACACACACACACACAAAAGAAAAAGCCAAATTATTTTCACACGAAATAAGTCCAGAAATGTGAAGGTGCTCATCTGACTAGGATTCTAGTCAACAGGGTTTTGTGACACTCAAGAAACTCATTTTTAACAAATACTTTTGAGCATTCTTTCCTTCCCAAGTCTATTTATTTCAGTGGGATAAAGTACACATAACTCTGCCTATGAGAGGGCTTAGCAACTGGTTAATGGAGTTGGATTCTAATGAAACTGGTATTAAAGTATCAGTGCTGATTCAACTAATATCAGGCACTGAATGGAGGGGTGGAGAGACAGAAGGAGATGGAGAAGGAGACAGAGAGGAAATTGGTATGCATTTCCATGAAAGCAGAAATTTTCCATTCAGAGAAAAATGATAAAACCCTACGTGGCACTGATGATCAATCAATGAAGCTAGGGAATTATTTATCTCTGTGTACCAATATCTATGGAGAAAGACTGGGAGGAAGGAAGGAGACAATTTTTCATACCAGTTGGACCTGTAACAAAATGTTGCAGTGTGGAATGTCCCTGCTCAGTGTTCTAGCCACCTGTGCCCTTTTCAAGGACAGCCCATTCTATCCACCTTTCTTTTTAATTGCCCCCCCCAACAGAAACTCTGCCTCCTGTGATCACTGACCATGTACAGTCCTCTTTTGGCTCTGTCACACCTCAGTATTTTTACTTTCTTTCTCTGCTTCTGCAAACCTTCAGGCTCCTACCAACCTGCAGACATTTCTTATTTGCAGATGGTGTCATTTTTTGCTACATGTAGATCAGAAAATGAGTTCTCTCTTAGTACATTAGACACCCTGGGAATTCTTATAATCCAAGTCTATGGTGGACCGTTATTCTTTTTATGTCTATACTGCTGATAACTGAGAAGGACTGATGCTGAGAAGTGATGACTTACTAGAAGCCACTTTAGGCAAGTCTCGATTGAGGTCATTAAGTGACTGGGTCCCTGGAGAAGTTCTAGAAGTACTCCTCCCCACATCCTTTGAAAACACATGCAAACTCTTCCTTTGGACTTGGGAAGATCTGGCTTGATGGTGCTGGAAGGCCAAGAGGAACCATCTCTGAAGCTGCAGCCTTCCCTTTGAAGACAGGAATGGTCTTGGAATGGTTCTGGGCCTTTTCCTTGTCTGGGTCCCAGTTGCCAAAAACACCCATTTTCTTCAGGATGGGGAAACAGTGACAACGTGAATCCTGGACTGACTAGATTCTTTGCAGTTCAGGATGTATCTGTGCAAAATTCAAACATTTTTGTGCAGAAAACAGCATTTTCTGCAAAAGAAACAGCATTTTCTGTGCAGAAATATTATCTTCTACATAGAAAATGTTGTTTTCAGCATAAAAAAAATCTACATATGAATTTTGCATATACTAAGTCCTGAGCTATGAATAGTCTTCAAAAACTATGCAGTTTTCCAATGCTTTCTCACAGCACAAAGAAAACTGATTTAAAAGATACTGTTTCAAGAACAGAATTAGTGAAAAATTGCATGTTTTCACTTATACCACGGTTGGGAAATAAACAGAACAAGTAGTCAATGTTACTTGGAGTAAACTAACAAGAGAGATCTATAGCCCTTCTCTCCTCAGGAGCATTTCTGTCTTGACAGTATCAGACAACATCAGAGTACAAGAAACATGTGTGCATATATGTGTAGAATGCCAGAAACAACATGTTTCCATTTGTTCCACTGACCATCCAGCCTTGAACTTGATCCAAGAGCATGCTAGTAACCTCTGTGATCACAGTCATTGGCTCTCCAAGTGAATTGTGTTCACTTTCCCAGGAGACTGTGTTCCAAAATTAAAACGGTGTTCATACCACAACTTTGTGGCACCCCAGAAAATTGCATAATAAATCACCATTTTATCTACAAGATTTAGATTTCTTAACACAACACAGTGGCAGCTACTCAAGGACAAAACTGGGATAGGTGAACCAGTCACCTGACATGGTAGAAGGGAATCTTATATATTCCTGAGAATTGCATTAAAAAAAAAAGCAAAGTTTCTTGCCCTTATTGTTAGAAGCAAAGAGGTGTCAACACTTCTAAAAAGATTACTGAGAGAATGGAGTCTAGGTAATGCCTGCTTTCACATCTCTGTATCTTTATGTGGTCTATGTGTTCAAGCCTTTTGCTTCCTTCTTACCTGTAGATGTCACTTCCCCCTTCTCTCAAGATGTTAGTTAGTCTCTTTGTTTTCCTTCGTCCTGAAAGGAGCATCCATAACACTGTAACCACAACAGTGGATGCTAGCTCGAACTCACACAAGACAGTCAACTTTTCAGGGCCCTTCTAAGCAAGGATAGGCCAACTTCTTTTCTCTGTCTCCTTTGATATCCTAAAATGGATTTACCTAGACAATAAATGTAAGTTTTTCTTACAAGAGCATCCTGACAAGAGCATCCAGAATCATTTATCCTGTTGTACCACAAGCTCATGTTGAATTAGCCCCAGTGCCCCAGTGCATTCTGCTTAACATAGATGCTAAATCTTCCTGCTCTTATAACTGCTAAGATGACCTTGAAACTAAGCATTTGGGGAGAATCCGATGAAAATATCAGAGGCCAGAGGATAGCATTTCCAGCAGAAGCATGATCAAATTAAGCAAAATAGTGACATAAACACAGATTAATTATTTGCTGATTTCAGAAAAAAGGATTCAAAGAAATTTGTGATATTTTCATATTTCATAGAGAATTCAAAGAATTCAGGTTCTTTGGTGTAAAAGTCGCATTAATAGGTGCATAACTGTATGATGTGTTTGGCATGTGGATGCTTCATCTTACTGCAAATTCATCCAAATAAAGGTGGGTTTACCTGCTGGGAAAAGTAAGGGAAAATTAGCTGCTGTGCTATAATCCTGCACAAAGTGTGAAGCCATCCTTTGATACTTTTTACTCCATTGTTAAAATTCTGCTCAGTCACTGTGCTTTCAACCCCTCCGTTCAACTGTTTCAGCATGCTTGGCAGGTACTATGACAAAGAAACCCTGACAAAATTTCAATAAAAAATGACTGAATTATAAAGAAGATAAAGGAATAAAGTTGTACCTTGTATATGGAAACGAAACAGGTTTCTCATTTGTATCACTCAAATTCCTTTAAGATAGACGTAGAGAGGAAGATCATCTATCTACAGGCTTTCTATTATTTAGAAAAATAGAAAGCAGCCCATTTGAGACATCTGCTTCAAGATTTTTCCAACACACAGCTGTAATCTGTAATGTTTAGAAACAAACAAATGACGGACATTTTGTAAAAGCCCAGTGTTTTTACCCTATTTGTTCCAGGGCCAACACTAAATACAAATTCTCCCATGTCCCACCCCCTCAAAATCTGATTCTTGAAGGAATAAAGATTGCATCACATATCATGGTCCCATTCTGAGAACAGGGATTTTCAGACTAGCGATTTAAAATGTTTTGAAGGCACATACAAAATTACTAATTGTGTGAATTTTTCATGCCTAGATAAGGTTCTGGGGGAAAAATTGTTCATGATGAAGCTAGTGACTGCTAGCTAGTCAATCTCTTCCCTCCCATCTGTGATTCTGAGCCAGTAATATGGGTCAGCTTTACAAGTTTGTTGCTAGGATTATTCCGACATCAGGCATGATGCTCTTTAATAAGAAGAATACAAATACTGTAAACATACACTTAAACTAACGCAGAGGCCAACTTCATCCCCATATCTGCTCTGGCAGCACTTTTCTTATGACAGCCTAATTATGTATCCTAAACATCAGAACATCACTTGCTCACCATCCACTGCAACCTATGGCATCTCTTAGCAATGTTGATCCTATACAAGGCATCCTGCATAGGGCAAACAGGTCAGTCTCTACACTAGTTGATAAATAGGCAACTATGGACATTGCGATCTCTCAAGACAATCTGTCACTGACCTTAAAATGGTCATTGTGGACTAGAGAAAATTCAGAGGGAGAGTAGAACAAATGGAGCAAATGCTAAGTTACCAGACATCAAAAAGTTCAAGCCTGCCTCCAGAGACCTGAATCAAGATAAATGTTTCTATTCATGTGTTAATTGACCTATCCACTGAAATGATTTTGTGTTGTAAGTAACCATGCATTTGTTAGTGGTCAGCATTAATAATTTAATGGTCATTATCAGTATTTCTTTATTTTACTTTCTTTATTTGTCTTCACTGTTTATAATTCATCTCCTTCCAGGTCTGTACTCCTAAGTTCCAGACAACACTTCACTCACCTAATAAAGTTGAACTATCGTCAATGAAATTTCATTCCATAACAAATATACTAATCTTCCAGCTGACATAGAACGCTTTATTGTTTTTGCTACAAAATACTAACCTGACTACACCATCAGAAATTCTTTTTAAAAGATCAGTTACTTAGAATAATAGATTCTTTTTCATTACTGTATACTCAAGGATAACCGAACTTTTCTCCTGAAAGTTTCACACTCTCCCACACTCTGCCACTTTCTCATCTTTTATCAATGCCAACCCTTGTTATCCTTGCTTTTGCAATCCTTCCAAACTTTACATTGCAAGCTTTAGCAGGTGGGGGCGCCTGCCTTGCTTACTCTGCTGTTCTAAACTGTCAGCTTATAGAGGGAACAACTGCTGTTACTCCTGCACATCATTATTATCATCTTGAATATCACTTAGACTTCTATTTTGAAAAGGAACCTATTAATCCTGAGTCATATTACAGGAAAATAATAAAATATCACCTGACCTAGTTTAAATGTATCATAAAAACAATTGGACTGATAAAATCAGTCTTTCCTTTCTTGGAAAAAAAGAGTAATCACAGCAATATCTCAAGAGCACATGCATTTGATGGAGTAAAGACTACTAGATATGTAAAACAGTGTGCTGTAGTTAAAACAAGATGATACTGAAGTGAATGAGTACATGGCATGCAGTAGTCCCATAAATTGCATTTATGTGTCACTCCTTCATCTGTTTATTCATTTGAAATAAGTATGTGTGTATGTCCGTGTGTATGTGTGTGTGTGTGTACACATACAAATGAACTAGTTAGATTGGATAACAAGTATTAGCATAATAAGAAAAGGCTGGTTTCAAGACAGGAACTGGTCTTTTGAACCAGTTTTTTTCTGTGTGTGTGTGTGTTTAATCAACTCCATCTGATGTGGATCTCAAACATCTGTAATAAAGAATACTTTTATGTCTGGCTAGTATTGATTTTTTTTAAAAAAATGGCAAAAAGATTTATGTTTTGAGAACAGAGTGGGATGAGGGAATAGCTGACACAGAAAATGAGGTGGGGGAGACCACCACCTCTTATTTCCATTAGTAAAAGTACACTTACATTTGAGCATTTCCATTTCCAGCTTTCATTAAAAGATATAACACAAACTAGTTAGACTTGACTGTTGTCCAGGTTTTGCAGATCTGGGAATCACTCTGGTATCTCTCCTTATCTGGAAGAAACTCGCATTGCAAAGCACAAAGAGTCTAGGTGGCAGTGGTAGCCTTGAATCTTCTCAGAGAGAGGGACTAATGCCCTCTATGAACCACTAATCACAGAAGGACAAGGCAAGCAAATGAGTCTCTGATTATACATATCTGAGCTGCTGTAATCCTAGGCCATTTCCACACTACACCGTTATACTGCTATTATTCCACTTTCAACATCCTCTGGAATTCTGGGGTTTGTCGTTTACTGAGGCCCAAGAGGTCTCTGGCTGAGAATTTTAAAGGCCCCTCTCTAAACTGCAAGGTGGGACACCAAATTACAGCTGCCTGATGAACACCACGACAAAATAATGTGTATGCAAATACATGTCCTATATTTTTGCGTGTTATATTTTCACAGGTGCACCCGAATCTTAAATTTGCAGTTTAAAACGTAATGGCTACAGTGGCCTGGACTCATACAACATCTGATGAATTGAAATACCTGAGATTTTCCCCAGTATATTACTCCATCAAGTTGAAGATAATTGTTAAATAATGATTCTGCTTTCACAAATACACACACATATATTTCGATATACTTCACACAAATTAACTTCACATACCACACCGTTATATCCACACCACACTATTATGTCAGTTTGCTACCATTTTAAGGTCATCTTACAGAATCCTGGGATTTGTAATTTGGTAAGATACTTAGAATTCTCTGCTTCAGAGCTGAGGTCCTTTCCCTTGAAATAAACACTAGAACTCTCTAGCAGCAAGTACACTCTCAGTCAGAGCTAGGGCTACTAGATCTCAGGGTAGAGAACCTCTTCTCCAGTCCTCATGGCAATGTGGTAGTGGGGGGTTCAGGGCAAGATTGCTATCTTGAAACATTTGAGAACATCTATTTTTCTAATTTCTTTGACCTTATCTGAGTGGTACACTCTGTGCAACTGTGCTTGATATCATGGCCTTACTAGGGCCCATCTTTTGTGACATCATTTCTAGGTCATGGGTTTTGATCATGGGACACTCTTGCTCTAGCACACTACTCAGGGTAGTTTCAGGAAGTGGCCATATTGGATATTTGCTAGAGCCCCAAAGTTGGGGAAGGGCCCTCTTCTCTAGCTATGCCATTGTTACTTTGCATGGGTCGCCCAAGAAGATCCAAAGCAGCACAAAGAACTCTTAGGCCATTTCCACACTACACTGTTATAGTGCTATTATTCCATTTTCAACATTCTGTGGAATTCTGGGGTTTGTAGTTTACTGAGGCCAAAGAGCTTTCTGGCTGGGGATTCTAAATGCCAGTCTCTAAACTGCAGATTCCAGGATTCCATAGGATGTTGAAAGTGGAATAATAGCATTATAACAGTGTAGTATGGAAAGTCCCTAAGTTTTACAATGCTTAGAATACCATTCATGCATCTCATACACCAGTGACATCAGGAAAAAGAATTTGCTAAATTCAGATCTAAAATATTTTTATTTATACTTACTTTTAATATACATATACATTTTTTTTATATATATATATATATGTATGTTCTCCACCAGAGGCCGGAGAAGAAAGTAATGAATAAATATTCATAATGATATCATGCAATGAAAGAAACAAGAAATTATTTGATAGCTCTACAAATTCTTAAAACCATTGAGAACCAATTAACTAACCAAATAAAAATAAATATAGATTATTGCATATTAGAAGATCATAGCAAGCATATCTATTTTATTCTGGTGATCTACTACATCTAGAGTGTCTGTATGCAAAGATAAGAGTGTTCTTATCACAACAGCTTTGGTGGATTTATTGGGTTTGTATTTGCACTGTAAGTTTTAATAAAAAAGTATAGTAATGTGCTTTGTGGTAACAACAGTATCAGTCTCACAAAAATTAAATGGGTTATATTTAAAGTATGCATGCCAAGAATTTGCTTCTGAAACATTACAATAAAAGCTCTTTACCTTACACTTTGCCTGTAAAATACCCAGGCTGACACTGCAAATTAGATTTTTTTTCATTATTTGTTTCTTCCTTCTACTGAGGAAGAAATAAGGAAGCAAACAAAAATGAATTTCAGTATTAAAAAAATAGCAACTACCTGTTAGCGTGCTTTACAAATAAGCCAAGAAAAAGAATATCAGTCTTCTAACTTTGACAAGGGATGTTTTATTAACTGTTGGTATGTAAATGAAACATGAAAAACAAGGCTTGTTTTTTTGTTTTTTATGAGAAATGGAAGGAGTGAAGAATGAGCAAAGCAATCATTTCTTTTGTCTGCCAACTCAGAGCACACAGGCTTTATTGGCAATTAGAGAAATCAGTCCAAAGCAAAGCATCCCCCTTCTGCTAGCTTATCTTCACGGAGCAACAAAGACAGAGCAATGCAATTCAATTAAAAGAATGTGCATTACAAATACAATAACTGATTTGCATCATATAAATGATTTGGGATTGATGTCTTGTACCTTCAAAAAGCACAGCTCGATTACGCAGCGCTCCTTGAGGCTCAAGCCCATCTTCCAGCTTTTTCAAATGCGGACTTTGGTCACTTGACAGGGTTCCATTAAAAGCACTGAAGAGGAATAAGGGAAATACACAAATTACAAGATGCAATAGGACACAATCAATGTCGACTTTATGCTATGAGATCTGTATTCAAATAGTCAGATGGATCGTTTTAGGCATTTTATCAAAGACGTATACAAGGCAAAACAAAGGCTAGATGATGGCAGTATCTCAGGTTTTTAAAAGGAGTTTCTAAATGAAGAAACATAACCCACAATCCTATGCACAGAACTGCACTTTGGGAAAATAATAATAGTTTGGATTTATATAGTACCGTATGAGACCCAGAGTCGTGGAGTGGTTTGAGCATTGGACTATTAACCTGGAGACCAGGATTTGATTCTTCGCCAGGCCACAGAAACTCACCGGTAACCCTGGGTGCATCACGTACTCTCAGCCCCAGAAAATGCTGTGATAAGTCCTTCTTAGGGTCGCCATAAGTCAGAAACAACTTGAAGGCACACAACAACAACAGTATTGTGTAGTTTTCAAAACATTCCACATAACTCAAGTACAGTGGACCCGCCGTATATGTGACCTTTGGATCTGTGAATTCGAGTGATCATGGAGTGCCACATCATACACATAGAATGGTAGCAGCATGAAGCATCTGCACACATGTCACCACCATTTATTAATGTAGGATGCAATCACTTGCAATTCTTTCTTTTTTTTTCCTTTTCACAAGAGGTTGTGGAACTGAACCTCTGCAGATATGAAGGGTCTATTGTATTCTTGTTATAGGCTATTTAAAAATAGAAAGTTGCTTTACACTGGGTGAGAGCAGTGACTCACCATAGTCTATATTGTTTACCTTGTCTGAGAGTGGCTCACTGGAGTTTTATATAGGAATCATCTCAGGCTGCACCTGAAAAAGCCACCTATGGGACTTATTCCATACTGTCTCTCTAACGGGCAAATGAGAAGACTGAGCACAAGCAGGTTTTCTGAGTGAATGGGAAGGAACAGCTTCACTTTTGCAGTAGAATCCTGTACACATGGTGGTGGTTGTTGCTGCTGTTTTTGTTGTGTGCCTTCAAGTCATTTCTGACTTACAGCAATGCTAACTTGACCCTATCATGGAATTTTCTGGGGGTTGAGAGCATGTGACACACCCAAGATCACCCAGTTGGTTTCCATGATCAAACAGAGAATAGCACACTGGTCTCCAGGGTCGTAATTCAATGACCAAACCACTACACCATTCTGACTGTCACAAATGGTTAGTCCTCTCTCTCTCTCTCTCTCTCTCTCTCTACACACACACACACACACACACACACACACACATATTCCTTGACATAGGGGAAAAAACAGGCTTAAACGTGGTAACACTAATCAGACACTAGTGTATCAGATTAATTGTATTTCTTTCACCCTCCCTCCAGTCTAAGTTCTCCTTAGGGCTAGCCACCTCATTTTAATAGGATGTTATTTTGACGAGCTGTTTCTTTTTTGCAGTAACAAGCCAGAATGTAATTATACTTTTACCTGTAACAGCTGTGCTTTAATTCACTTCTTTTCAGTAGAACAGAAACTGGTTGTCTGTCTATTTCTCTTTGTGTTCTGTATGTGTTTGCTGACTCAGTTTGAAGAATGGGATGGAAAGAAGTAAGTGCCACATGGGTGTCTGCTTTATGATGATACCAGAAATGATTGCTCTATAATGTATTTCACTTTTTTTTTCAAAATTTATGAATGTGTAATATCTGAGATGGCCACACTGGGGAACTAGAGAGTACTTCCTGTATCTTCCAATGCCACAATAGTAGTAGTAACTTGTTAGTAATTATTAGTTCAACAAGTTACCTTTCTGAACTGTAGTAACAGTAGCTAGTCATGATCACAGCAGTGGGCAAATTAATTAGTTCATTTTAAAAATTAGTGTTCCGTGCTGTCCTTTTTCTGCTTCAGAAAAATGGGCCATGTATCAGTACTTGTAGAACTGTGGCCCTTTCCACACTTTACCTTATCCCATTGTTCCGTGGTCATGATCCCATCAATGCCTTTGGTAGGAAGGGAGCACGACAGGAACGCTCCCTTCTGCACTGGACTGGCTCCCTGCAGAAGAGAGCACAAGGGACAAGATTCTTCCTTCCTTCTGCCACAAGGCTCTTTCGCATGCTGTGCTGGGGCAGGAAGCACCTCCACCATGCTTCTGGGCCTTCCGCAGGGCAGGCAAGTGCTGGAGTGTTGTGTGATCAGGGGTCATTGACAGAGAAAATCCTTCAATGATTTATCCCACAATCGTGCCAGCTAGCAATGTGAGAAGGATGGGACCACGAGGATGTCTTGTGGAAGCATTGTTGCGGTCCTGCTCCTCTCACATGCCCCTGTCAGGATGCCATGTCCCTATGGAAAGGGCCTAAGTTCCAAACAAAAGTCTTTGTTTCATATTATTCCTGTTTGATTTTAGTGGTAACAGCACCGTGTCAAACAGTGGGAGCTGACATGGAGTTATTTTTTTTCCATTGTCTACCCACTAAGGGAACTGGAATTCAAAGCAGCTAATACCAGAGACACGAACAATCAAAATGTTATCAAACATGATAAAGACAAAAGGCTTCATACAGATGCCAGTGGGAAAATTTTAGTGTGCAGGAGCCGTAATCAGGAACATCCAGATCTTTTTGCTCACCTTTGAACTTGAAGTTCTTGGAATACTCTGACCTTCAGATGCTGAAGAAGATTGTGAGGAGGGTTCATATCTGAGAAGCCATCCATCCTCCAGGCAATGTGGAGCTTTGAAGAACTATTATATCTAAGCATTGTGTGGGAATTTGAAGGATGAAGCCAGAATGTAATTATACTTTTACATCTTTTACTTTTACCTGTAACAGCTGTGCTTTAATTCACTTCTTTTCAGTAGAACAGAAACTGGTTGTCCGTCTATCTCTCTTTGTGTTCTGTATATGTTTGCTGACTCAGTTAGAAGAATGGGATGGAATTTGAAGGATGGCTGCTAATTTTCTAAGTGAAATAACTGCAATGGGGTGGCATGGGATGCTGGAGATACCTATCATAAGCCACAGAAGCAGAGATGAATTTGAGACAATGAGGAAAATGATAATTGTAAAAGCCCCAGATGCCTCTTAAGTTACAATATCTCAAATTGAGATTGCTGAAATTGACTGTGTCTCCTGTAGCTATATTTCAAAGTTGTAGATGAGGAGGTTCTGGAGTCCTTATTACCCCAGGACATTAGTTATTTTTAACTAATTGCTCCATGTTAAACACAGTGTAAAATGATGTATCTTCAGTATCCCTGACAATGCAGGCTTAACCTACATTTTCCTCTTATTTCTACCTTAGCTCCATTTTCCTCCTCCCATGAATTGGATTCCTGTTGCCCTACCCAGAGGTTTTGGTTGGCTCTTTCACAAGAGCTGTCTGGATTATTTAATAACACAATTTCTCAATATATTCCTGATACAACATGGTAGCTGAGATTACCACATTTTTTCTGGTAAGCCTCATGCACATTTAATGCTGCATAATGGGCAGCAGAAATTCAATGCCTCCATGTCCCATTTCCTATCTCCATGCAAGGAAAGCTTCTTTTGCACATAGTTAAACTGTGAAATTTGTTTCTCTGGCATGTGATCCCCAGCAGCTTAAACAGCTTTTAATAGAGACTAGACAAATTCATGGAAGATAAAGCTATCAGTGACTAGTAATCATAGAGTTTACATACTGGGGAACATGAACAGGAGGGTGCTTTTGCTCTCACTTCTTGCTTGTGGACATGTAGGCATCTGGTGGGCCACTGAGGAACAAAACAGTGGATGAGATAGTTCTTTCATCTAATTCATCATGGCAGTGGCGGAGCTTGGAGTGTGTGGTTGGGTGGGAGTGGAGCGGGGCTATGGCACAAGGGGCGTGGCCATTGTGCACAGGGGTGTGGCTGCAGTGTGTGGGGATGCGCCCAGGGTGTGCAGGGGTGTGGCTACAGGCTGGGATGCCCCCAAAACATTGTTGCCTGGGGTGAATCACCCTCCCTTCCCCCACATCCCTACGCAACTGCATCATGGTTTTTCTTAAGTTCTCATGTTGAAATCTGATGTATCTGCTGTAGACAAGCTGGCTTTCTATATGTATAAGAACATTTCTCTTTTAGAGACTGAGATTTTTTTTAAAAAAATGTTGTTCAAGGATGGGGCTGCATTTTAACATTACCAGAAATTATGGGCCTTTCTGCACTACACTGTTATAATGCTATTATTCCACTTTCAACATCCTGTGGAATTCTGGGGTTTGTAGTTTACTGAGGCCAAAGAACTCTCTGGATGAGAATTCTAAATGCCCCTCCCTAAACTGCAAACACCAGGATTGCATACGAGGTTGAAAGTGGAATAATAGAACTATAACAGTATAGTGTAGAAAGGCCCTATATCTAAATCCAAATACGTAAATTGCATTGTTATGTTTAGCATCACTGGGTGACATACAGAGTTGTTTCTGTTTGGGAAGATTTAATATGTGAGAAGATGGCATTTGTGCTCTTGGAATCTACCTTCCCTCTTCATGAGGTTTCATTCTGAGGACATGGTTGAGAAAACTGCTACCATACTTTTAAGATCTGGGTCAGTGAAACCATAAGTCCTAGGATCGTCTTATGATCTGAACAGTTTCCTTAGTATTCAAGAATACTAAATTGCAAATGCTGGTGATAATCAGTTGGGTCTGAGAAGAGAATACAAATGAATGTGCATTTTTAAAGTATCAGAATTGATTGGGGATTACGATCTGTAGTGGATCAAAGGGAGTTTGAATTCTTTGAACTTATGCTTGCCTGACTAGTATAAGGTATATGATCATGTGGACTGCCCCAAATACACTGCATAGATATAAAACCCATTCTTTAGTACAACCCTGGGCTGCAATCCTGTATCTAATTCTATGCACGTATTTCTTCCAGTGGTACAAACAGCACTTTGTTCATAACACTGGGGATACAGAGTACTACGAGGGAAGGGAAAAGTTAAAGGAATGGAAGACTGATGTGTGTGAAGCTGTACGTGACAACTAAATGTTGCTATCAGTTAATGGCAGGAAACTCATCTTTAACTGAAATATCCTTTTTATTCCCCTTCTTGCGAATAAGCTTAGAGGAAACAGCAGTTTTAGCACTGCACATGTTCAGAATGTTTCTGCTTTGTCTTGAAACACCTCTTGCTCCTGAAGTCTTTTTATTTGCTTATGCTGACGTTTCCCTTTGCATGAAAAGAGAGCCCATAATCCTGGAGATCAAAGTGCTGGGAGTTTATTGACTGATTTCCTGGTGTCATAGGTTAGAATGTACTGTCAAACAAGGGGGATATTAAGAAATTGAAAGGGTTACAAATATGAGAACAGGAGGATAAAGGACACACACTCAAGGAGATATTTAACTCAGCTGTAAGTCAAAGTGAGGTTGACGTACTACCAGTGGAGGCTGCTAAGAACTTGAATAAAAAACAAGTCATATGCAATACTGGAAATGCCGGGTTTCAAAAATGCAGCACTACAGTTTTCTGCAATTAGATATTACAAACAGAATAATTTTTTCTTCTGTACAGGCATTCTCAGGAATAGCTGAAGCTAACCAATTAAACATGAAGCTTAAATATAGATTGAAATGCCATATCCAAGGACTTGAATAGGAAAATTTGCTATTTGAATTAAAATGCATTAAAACTAATGTGGAAAATATCTACCTGTGTTGATCCATTAAAAATACAAAACACATTTCCAGGATTAAAATGACCTTATGCTTGCTTCTTCACAGAAAAGTAAAACTACTTTGCTGAATCTGATCAGGATCAATTTTGGCTTGGATCCAGAGAAAATGAATTGTGTTAGGCAACACAGTCATTTTTGTATTTACTTGGAAGTAAATCATCCTGTGTTTAATGAGGCCTATGCATAAGTAACTGTGGAGTTGCACTTCTCTGTCCCAATGGAATCAACAGGACAAATCAGTAATATCTACTTTAATCCTATATTCACTTGGACAATTATAACCTTGATTAAACTGGATGGGAATTACTTTGGAGTATCCATGTATAAGTCTGTAGTCTCAATTATTTTAACAGGACTAATGTATTCCTTGCAGTAGGTTCTCTATTTGGAACAGTGGCTAGCCTCCTGGGGAGAATACAGATATGGTCATAGTCTTTGCCCTTTTTTTTGTCTTTGGTACTGACCCTGATTGTGAAGGTTTCATTTAGCTATCATAGTGAAGGCTATGATAAGTAGGACCTGCAACAAAATGCTGCAATCTGAATGCTCAGGTTTACAGTCTCTCTACTCTCACCTGTTCTGTATGAAAACAGGCAGGAAAAAAGCTTCAGTTAGAAGAACATGGTGTGAGTCACTCCTGTGGTGTCTTTGTGGTCCTGGATGGGATCAGAGCACCACCATTTGCCTGTAATGGTGGCTCACTGGTTTCTTCATTCCAGAGGTCTGTGCAGCTCACATGGCCCCTGGGGGAGGTGGGAACACCAGCCAATCAGTTTAAACCTCAGTTTGAACACACTGGCCGGTGGGCATAGCTGAGTGACCCAGAGGCAGGTTTCATTCAGATCATATATAAGCCTAGCTTCTTTTCACCCATGGGCATTTGTGCTTCACTCACTCACCCACCCTTTTTTTGATAATACAGTGGCTCCTCCACTTTCACGAGTGTCCAGAGTGCAGAACCATCACAAAAATAAAAAAAAAGCACAAATAACTCTCCCTGTGATCCCCCTCCCATTCCCTTCCCAGGTTCTTGCCTCTCATTCCCTTGCCCTTTGCATGCCAGGACCAGATGGAAAGGTATGGGAGGGAGGAGGTCTGGAGGAGAGAAAGAGAGGTTTGTGTGAGCCTTCCCCCCATTCCTTTGCCTTTTGCCTTGGTGTGAGTTCTCAGCACCAGGGCCAGAGGCAAGAGAACAGGAGGGGGAGTTCTGAAAGGGAGAAGGAAAGTTCACGTGTGCCCCCCCCCCCATTTCCTTGCCTTTTGTCGAGGTGCTTGCATTCCTTCTCCACACCCAGCAGAATGCAAGAGAATGGGAGAAGGAAAATAGGGGGGAGGCTTGCAAGTTCCTCAAACAATCAAATTCACGATGATCAAATCCATGAATGTGGAGCAAAGACCGTATATTGTTGCAATCACATTTTGTATGCAGGTGTTTGCCATCTATACATTGATATTGTCACCTTGTCATAACTTTTGAGGGCAATTGGCATGGGTCCTTGATACAGGACATCAAGTCCCAGTTTTTCAGGCATTGGTAGGAATGGGGGTCCCCTTAAGGGACTCAGGGGGTATGGGGCAAAAATGGCCATGCCCAGTCAGGGGTGGATGCCTTTCCTGCACCCTCTGGGATAAGAGGATCACAAACAAGTGGCATCACAGGTGGATCCCAGACCTGTTATGCTGGTGGTTCTGGTGATGGATCAGACGGTTGGGTTCACAGATCAATAGGCAGGCTGGTCGATGCTAGATCTGGACCTATGCATCTGCCAACCCTATCAGCAGCTGTAATCAGTAAAACTGATGACTTGCTTCTTCCATTCTCATTGGTTGTTTGTGTATTATTTAAGCAGAGCAGGACTCAAACCTGAACATACAATAAAGGAGAGTTGACAACTTATCTGGAGACGAGAACTCACTTAGATTCACTTTAATTTACAAAGCTGAAAGTGCTTTCCAAAAATAAGGTGTTTAGTAATAATGACAGGTAAAATCTCCAAACCCCAGAAGGATAGCTGACCAGGATAGCTGGTCAATGCCTGCAGAGGCAAGCGGAGGGAGAAATACGATATTATAACAATGTCCTGTCTCCTCCATAGAGAAACATGTTCAACACAACATATACTTCTTCTCAGTTCAATGTAATACATGAACAAAGAAGAGATTAATCAATTGAAACCAGAAGTTTGGAAATACCAGAAGGACTTTAATGCTTCAATGCTTCTCACACTGATTGGACCATCTTTTTGGTGTGGATATTAAGTAGATCCTCACTGATATGTAAATGCATCTTTTACAGGCTTTTTGTAGCCATTAATCTAAAATTACACTAGGAGCATGGTATCATGAATGTGTATGTAAATAAAGCTGCAATAATAAAAGTAAATAAAAAATGAGCATTTTAGCCTTTCAGTATATATATTGTGTTTTTATACATACATAAGCCACCTGGGATATACAAAAGTGCAAGTATAAATTATCATAGTAAGTAATGAAATAACTTTGGTTTAATTTGAGGGTATGCGCTGAATGACCTCATGCCTCTGTCTCTTCCTTTTTACTTAGAAAGCTTCTAGGGAAGGGACAGACTGCTCTTGCTAAGAACTGAAATGGTCACTTGCAGACGGTTTCAGGCCAAGAGCTGAATGGAGACTGGGCTGAGAATTGGTCAGATTCCATTGCACTTGTAATCACTTTACTGCAGGGAAGTTAATCCAATGTGAGCCCCAAAGTGTAATTTGATTGGAGAGATAGTTTTTCATTTCAAACCACCACTACTCCATGGCTCAAACCTTTGGGCTACTTCACCACAAGCCCCTACATATCTGAACACATTTCTAAACCTCCCAAAGCAAATGCTATACATGAATTCTTCCAGATTGGTCTAATCTGGAGTTGTTTTGATATAGCTCCAGGTTTTGCCAGCTGTTGTCACTTCTGTGTCCACTTATTTCATTCTTTTGAGGGGATGTTTTTACTGAAAGCTTGATTCTCTGCTAGAGCTTTTCCAAAGGGTTTTTCAAAACAATTAGAAAAAGGAAGAAGAAGAAGAAAAGGAAAAAAAACTGCATTGTAGCCTGCTGGAGTGGACTATGGGTTGAACAGTAAACTTTCTCCTTCATGATTTTTTATTCCCTCCTGCCCCCAGTTATATATGCTCTATATGGAAAAGATACACTGGAGTACTGATGAATTTTAATTCTCTCCCCCCCCCCAAAATAAATCAAAAGAGTGACAAAGAAGGACAAGATAGAGATACTTTTCTGTTCCAATATATCTCAGATTTAGAAAGTTATGCACCTGAAACTGGGAATAAAATCCTGTAGCTGGTGCCAGGAATTACTATACTATAGTCCAAAAACAACAGAAACATAATCTGGAGATCTGAAAAATGTCTACATCAACAAATACTACTATGTCCAGCAATGTCCTGACACATTTGCCTATGTGAAGGAGCCAAATGTTGCTTACCAAAAAACAGTTGTTCTATAAGCATCCTGACTACTTTCGTGTTTTAAGATCAAGGGAACATTTAGCAACTCCTGTATTGCAATGCAGTCCCCTGTAGCAAACAACACAACACTTCAGCCTCTTTATAAAAGTATAGGAAGGCCACATTAGCTTTTACTATTTGTACAGTGGTAAAGCCTTGCAATAGTTTAGGTCCCACAAGGACCAGCAGCTGAGGCAACAAAGAATTTTACTCAATGCTAGATGTTCTGAAACAGGCATTAGTGACTTGGAACCCAGCATTTCTATCCACTGTATAGTTTAAAGACTGTTAACCTCAAGCATCTAACACTGGTCTGGAGTTTTGCCAGTCAAGGTTCAAGGGCTTTATGAACTGCAGAGCACTTCACTTTTCACTAATGTACATTCTTTCCAAGTGAAGTGCTCTAAAACTTCACATAAAGCACAGTGTGCTAAGTTTACACATAAACAGACAGGGTTTTTTTCCCACAGAAGTTAGTGGACTCAGCCCATTTCTATATACAGCTCAACTGATATCCATAAGGTCTGGTTATATGGCACAGAGGCCATTTCTGCACTATGATGTTATAGTGCTATTATTCCACTTTCAACATCCTGTGGAATTCTGGGGTTTGTAGTTTACTGAGGTCTAATCACTCTCTGGCTGAAAATTCTAAATGCCCCTCCCTAAACTGCAAATCCCAGGATTCCATAGGATGTTGAAAGTGGAATAATAACACTATAATAGTGTAGAGTGGAAATGGCCAGAGCCATTGTGGTGTCAAAGCTTGACTCTTGAGACCAGGGTTCAAATCCCCACTCAGCCATGAAAACCCACTGGGTGACTTTGGATAAGTTGCATTTTTTCCAGCCCCAGAATAAGACAAAGACCCTGTGAACAAGTCTTGCCAAAAAAACCTGTGTGATAGGGCCACCTTAGGCTTGTGCTAAGTCAGAAGCAACAACAACAACAACAACATGGTTATATAAATAACAGTAAATTCTTTCATTGTTTTTAAGGGATCTTCTACCAGTTTTTAAGCAGATTAAAAATCCAGGAAATAAGAGCTACCAAATTATTGCCAGACCATGTCTGCACATGCACGTACAACAGTAATGATGGCTGCAGCATCAGTTGTTGACCTGCATCCCTGTATAGCCTATTGTAGAAGAAACACATCAGATGACTGCCCTACAGAAAGCAGAGGGTACTGCCAGCTGCAGGCCCAGCTTTCGAATCATATACAGAGCCACATATATCCTTTGAGTTTATGTCCCAGCATCTTCTGAGATAACACAAATTTCTGAGGGGGAGGGGGGACTTTTCAATCCAGTGAGCCCTTCTTGACATAAGCTATAGGATACACTTACATGATGAAGTCTTAGGTCTTACATTGCCTTCAACACAGCAAAAATCTGTTCTCTCTTTTGAGCAGTGACACCATAGCTAACACTGGCAAACCTCTTTTGAAGATCTTCTACCATGAATACCCTATGATGCGACAATCCAAAATGAATCAAGAGACAGTGCCAGAAGAATGAACCTCCCACATCGGAAGGCACTGGAGAAGAGCAGAGTAAAACTATGAGTAGCACTGTGCTTAATAATGCACAGTGCTACTCATAGTTGTACTCTGCTGAAAGGACATTCAGCTGTTGATGTGCCCAGAGGTGAAAAGAAAGTCCAAACGTGATCATTCCATATTATAGGAACATGGAATGTGAGAAATATGAATCAGGTAAAGCTAGACATAGTAAAACAGCAAATGGAATGTATAAGCATTGCATATCTTGGAATGTGTTGGCCAAAGTGGACAGGAATAGACATTTTGTGTCAGATAATAACACAATGGAAGCTGTCTTGGGTCCCACTTTGTAAGGAAAAGACATCATATAAATAAATAAATAAATAAATAAATATTTTTTAAAAAATTTATTTATCTAAGGTTTACCTGACCTGGTTGTTTCATTTCACATATGCATACTGCTGGTTTGGAATAAAAAATATTAGTGAAAGAAGTTGAAATGCTCTTTTTTTTCCTTTTTTTCTTTTTCTTTTTTTTTTCCTTTTTTTGTGGCATAGGAAACTGCCCCTGTTCTTTCCATGGTATTTCTACCTCTGCTACCAGAGTTTCTGATAAAGTAATGTCCAGCAATGCATCTACTTCATTAACTGAGATATACCTGTACTGCCGTCTACTGCCTCCTGAAGCTACCTCTCCTTCAGCCATCTTGCTGGTTCTGAGACTACTACGGAGTGGTTGCTGATCTGCGTGCACTTTTGATTGCTCCTCAGAGCTTGGACCTCCGGAGTTATGACCTCAAATGAACATTGATCACTTGCCTTTAGACCTCAACCTCTTTCAGCTCATTCTATTGCTCCACTAGCTATAGCCAAACCTGCTCATCCATATGTAGTTTGGATAGGTTTTTAACTGATTTATTATAGCAATATGCCTTTCTTGATTTCTGTTCTGCTATCAATTCAGTTCATTTATTGTAGCCCTCTGGATGTAGTGAATTGCCCCTCATTGGTAGCAGAGGAGATCCCCGTAGAGCCTCTCCTGGGAGGGAGCATGGCAGGAGTGCTTCCCTCTGCACCAGGTGCCTGCGAGAATGGAGGAGGCGTGATGGTCACACCTTTTCCTTCTGAAGTGCAGCTGGGCACTGTCCCAGGCTGCACTGGGTCAGGGCACATGGCCGTTGCACTTCCTGACCCTCCACAGCTCAGGTAAGTGCAAGAGGGTGGTGAGAGGGAGTTTTTACCCATCAGTGATTTGCAGCTCAGTTGCGCTGCCTGGGGATGGAAGAAGAATGGGACATGGATGACATTGTGCATAAGCACCATCCGAGTCCAATCCTTCTCTTCCCAATGCAGGACAACAACGTTCTGTGGAAAGGGCCAGGATCTTTGTGCTTTGATCCATCAGTTTCTCTGCTAGACTCCCATCTAAACCTTGTGGACCTGTTTTGGGTGATACAGGCTGGCTAAATAGGGCTCAATTCCTGCTTTCTTGCCTTTGGTCAAAATTATTTCAGCAGTTTTGAGATAAATCTGATATAACATCTGATATAACTTTCTCATTGCTCTGGGAGTAGGCAGGTACAAATGTGTGATGATTAAATTCCCCTTGGTTCTGGAATATAGTTAGCCCTCCTTTCAGACATTAACCTGAAAAGACTTCTCTAGGAATCACAAAGTCCTCCAGGGTAATTCTGTGATCAACTTTCAGCAAAAGTGGGCCAAAAGTCACACTGGAGGACCTAGTAATGCCTAGAGAAGTGCTCTCTAGGAATCTCTAGGACTTCCAGGGTGACCCTATGGCCCACTTCTAGCAGACCACTGAAACATGCTTCATGTGATATTAATAATATCTAAAATGCAACAAGGGTTATATGGGGAAAAAAAGAATTTTATTTAAAAAAGTCTGCATTCAGCTTCGAACACTTTCTATCCCCTTCTGCTTCATCTCTCTTGTGTGATGAGTCACTTCTTCATAGGCCCTTTCCAGATGTGGGGAAGGAACTGCGGGAAAACGGGACTCACCGGATTTCCTGAGCGTCCGGGTGAGTCCGTCAGAATGAGGAACAGTGCGAGCTCGTCACTCCGCACTGCTCCGGCATCCAAAATGGCAGCTTCTGGTTGGTGGAGGCTCTCCACCACCCGGAGAAGCTCGCCAGCCAAAAGCCCGCCCCCAGAAGATCTGCAGGCACGCACTTGTGCATGCCTGCAAATCTGCTCCGGAGCACGGCGACGGAGCAACACGGAGTCACGCACTCCGTGCTTTTTAAAAACCTCTAAAAAGAGATTTTTAAAAAGCACGCTGCGTGACCAGTTCTGGTCGCTCAGAACCGGACCGAGGTATGGAACTACAAAAAGTAGTCCGTCCCAGTCCACTCTACGGTGCAGAAGACCTCTGTCGGAGGTCTCTCTGCACCATTTTAAAAGCCCGGTGCGGAAATGGCCATAGTTTTTCCATTAGTTTAAGTCTTCCCTTTGGGTCACTAAATATATCTTCCTGCCTGTTGTCATATTAGTCCTGCTTATTTCCACATACATCATTACATATTCTAGAACTGGTTCTGAAGGCCCATGATTCTATGGAACTAATGCTATATATCTGAGCTTAAAAAAGTCTACTTTTTGAACTGAACCTCCCATAGTCTACAACCAGCATGACCAATGGTCATTGGCAAAAAATTATTTTTGCCCAAGCTCTGTGCATATTTAACAACAGAAACACAAGAGATATTCCGATGCATCTACAAAGATGCAAAGATTACTAGCCTGAGGCTGTTGTACTTTGGATATATCCTGAGATGATGTGATTCACTGGAAAAGATGACAATACTTGCTGTTGGTGTTGCTTGAGAGCATTAAATAATTAATATAATAATATAATATAATATAATATAATATAATATAATATAAGAGTGATATCCGGTCCTCATTCTGGCTGTGCAAGGCAGAGGTACCCACCCCGCAAGGCTCAACCTGCAGACAGCAAGAAAGGCGAGATTTGAGTTCCCTGGGAAGGAGGAGTTTGACTTGGAGGGAGAGATGATGGTGAAGATAAAAGAGGAATATGAAGATCACACAAACCTGCACAGGAGAGCACCCCAAGCAGGGTCTATGGCCAGAATCCCAATCCTATGATCCCTGAAGGAATTCAATGACCAATCAGCAAAACAGCCTTACATCAGAACCAAAGACAGTTGGATCCACAGCAATGAGCTAAAGATGAGCTCTTTCCTCCTAAAACCAGAATTGAATAGATTTTTGGGGGAGGGGGAGGGGCTTAACGAATCTTTTCAATGAAGAAAGGCTCAATGCATTGCTTTAAAAAGGAATCACTGCTCTTGAAGACTTTCAGGATCATATTTTCTCTTGTTTTACCATTTTTTTTCTTGTGGCAATTATGGGACATCCTGGGGGTCCACAAAAATGAGGACACTCATGAGCTACTGAACTACTAAGTCAGTGGAAGGAAAGAAAGAAAGCTCAGGTGAGGCCATGGAATTCCTTCATGGGCAAGCATCATTCTCTGAGTGACTGAATTGAGCCCCTATGAGAAATCATGAAGGTTTCCTCTGAGAATGTTAAATGTTGTATCCACTAATCTAAAAGGCTGGCAAATCTTTGCTTCAGCTTTTGGAGAGGCATCAAATTAATGCTCTCCAAGTGAGCATGCATGCCCTGGTTCACTGCCAATCCAATACAAATGGGATTTGCTTAGCCAAATTTCACCTCAGCATCATAAAAGCAAATTGAACTCAGATGAGCAGGCCCCAATAGTATGTCCCTTCTGGTGTTATGGGAGAACATCTTTCTGGGCTTCTCAGCTGAGCTTTTCCCTTTTTGTACTCCCCTATTTAGTGCACTCAGAATAGTAAACAGATGGTCCTTTTTTTACTATGAATATGCAGGGGACAGCTGGCAGAAATGTACTTTTTGTTTTTTTTTCAAAGTTAGTATTTTTAACCTTTGCTATCATGCCAAAATATCCTATATCTGGAAATCATATAAGCTATTTTAAACAATCTTGCTGCCATATGTCTTGCTGTTGAAAATGTTTCACATGATAATGGTGTTTTTACCATAACAGTATGTGGCTTGGGCAACTGAAAAAGTCTAATTCTTCCCCAAATGGTACATGACATTTCTTTCCCTAACATTAAAAAAAAAAAGGGATAGGAAGGCCTAAAACAAAGCTTAGAAACAAGTATTCAAATTATTCCAGTTCAACCATGCTGCTTCTAAAAGAGGTTTTGAATAATGAAGCTTTCGCTTCTCCCAGGAGCTGCTTTTAACTTTTAAATGAAGCATGACTAAATTTGAGCAAAGAAGATTTGATGTTTCCAATTAGCTCAGAGAGTTGAAAATGGGTTCTGATGTTATCACAGTCAATGCTGTGAACAGGAACCACATCCTGATACAGTTTTCATAGTGGTGAAAAATTCAGGGAGGAAAATTCCCATAAGTGAGTTAATATAATTGTCAATTCAGGCCTACTTTTTTTCTTTAAGAAAGTTCTATGCATACTTCTGCAGCAACACTAGATAGTTTGGCTACACATTTATATAGAAATTAGGTAGCAACAATGATATCCTTTAAAGGCCTGTCAGTGCCATCTCAACAATGTTTTAGGGCCCTCAGGCAAGTTACTTTCCATGGACTCTTTCAATACAGTGCAGAAACTAAGGCCCTTTCCGCACAAGGCAGTTAAAATGGGCCAAGGCGTCCTGGCACGGAGGTCATCCGCACCTTGGATCAGACTAGGTGCGGACTATTTAACTTAGTTCCGCACCTTAGTCCGATCCAAACTGCCCCCAAGTGGTCCTCCAGCGCGCTAAGTAAAGACTGGAAAAATCAGGTCTTTACATTTTCTGGAACAGGCCATTGTATTCCTACTTACCTGTGCAGATGTGCAGGCTCGCACCAATGCGAGCCTGTGATCAGCGGAGGGCGGGCTGTGGGTGTGGCCAGCGTCTGCAGTTGGTCCACTCCCAAGAAGACACCGGAAGACGCCATTTTCAGCCAAAAGATGCCATTTTCAGCTGGAGCAGTGTGGATCTACAGACCTCGCACTGCTCCAGTCCGCCCTGCACTAATGGAGGAGCCCTGTGGAAGGTCTCAAGGGAAAGTCTGCGTTACTTCTGACCCAAGAAGAGCCGGTAAGTAACAGCACGGAGCAATTCACTTGCCTCCTGTGGAAAGGGCCTAAGAGTTCTTTCCACTGCTTCTGACTTTCTTAGGTGACCCATGCAAAGTCACAATGACATAGCTAGAGAAGCGGGCCCTTTCCCAACTCTGGGCTCTAGCAAATACCTAATACAGCCACTTCCTGAAACTACCCTGAGTAGTGTGCCATGGCAAGAGTATCCCATGGTCAAAACCCAAGACCTAGAAATGATGTCACAAAAGATGGGCCCTAGTAATGTCATGATATCAAGTACAGTGCCACTCAGCAAAGTCAAACAAATTAGGAAAAAAGATATTCTCAAATGTTTCAGGAGAGTGATCTTGCCCTGAATCACCACCACCACCTTGCCATGAGGACTGGAGAAGAGGTTCTCCACCCTGACTTCTAGTAGCCCTAGCCCTGACTGAGAGAGTACTTGCTATTATTGAGTTCTAGTGTTTTATTTCAGGAAAGGGGACCTCAGCTCTGTAGCAGAGAATTCTAAGTTCCTGGATTCTGTAAGATGGCCTTAAAATGGTAGCAAACCATGTGGATATAATGGTGTGGTATGTGAAATGGTGTGGTATGTGAAATTAATTTGTGTGAAGTCAAAATATCAAAATATGTTTGCGTGTATTGGTGGAAGCAGAATTATTATTTAACAATTATCTTCAACTTGATTTAGAAACATACTGAATAAAACCTCAGATGTATGAATTTATCAAATATGGTATAAGCCCAGGCCACTTCATCATTACATTTTAACTGCAGGTGCACCTGAGAAAATCTAACATGTAAAAATACAGGACATTTATTTGCATACACATTATCTTGTTGCAGTGTTCATCAAGCAGCTGTAATTTGGTGCCCCACCTTGTTCATGTACTTGCGGGACCCTTTCATGTTACACAATTGTAGTGACTGTAACTGGAATCAAAGGGTATTTAGAATACTCAACCATAGAGCTCTATTGTCTCACTAAACTACAAATACCAGGGTTCCATAGGATGCAACCATGACAGTCAAAAGGGAATGATAATGTTACAGTCGTGTTGTTTAAAAGGGCCCTTGGTTACAAATCTGGATTTGCCTCTGCATAATTTGTGAAATTATCTGAATAAGTATCCAGGCATCCATGGCAAACTATTAATGTCTGCCAATGTGATCAGAGGAAGAGATACTTAAAAATGTACTGTTGCCCCAATCCAGGTACAACCACAGAGCTTCTTTCACTTCAGACCCTTCCTACATTTTCAAATGGCAGTTTCTGACCAAAGATGATGTCTTAAATTTGGGGATGATGGGTGGCTGTTGTTTTACTTTAATTGCCTTCCTCCTTGAAAATTGGTTCACTGAAATCAGGGAATAGGGAGCAAGAGCTGAAAAATTTTTTCAACATCTGAGACAATTTCAATATTATGTTTGCTTTTAGAATTTCAAAACTCTGATTTTTCTTTTGGAATTCAGATAGAAGCACATACCTTAGACCCATTTCAGACACTAAGTGACTTTTCCCAGTCCTCAGCAGGTCATCTGATAGATCTAGAAGCAATTTGAAAGGATGGTGGCACTGAGATATAAAGTGGTCTTTCAATGCCCATTGATGAATTTTAAGACAATCAGGTTAAGCTATAACTTGCTAAATTTAATACTACAATATCTTATTCTCTGTCTTCTTACCTGAGAGCATTCTAACTGGGAATACAGTCATCCTTCCACATTTGCTAGGGTTAGGGGCACAGGAGCCCCGTGAGAGTGAAAAAAAAGATGAATCACTGTAGGCCTTCCCAAATCATATTTAACACATAAAAAAGTACAATCACTATATTGAACCCATTGTGGATTCCTTTGAGGCATCAGGGTTCCTTCACAAGGCAGAAGTGGGTGGGTTGTAGGGCTTACTGCCACCTCCACTGCTGTCTCACACCATTTTTAACCGGGGCTTACAAGCTTCATTCACAGTTTCTCAGTCTCACAAGGCATGCAGTCCCTATTAAAAATGGCACAGGTAGACGGCAGAGGTGACAGCAAACAATCCATGAATAATCAAATCTGCAAAAGTGAAACCCACAAATGAGGAGGGCTGACTGTACTGAAATATATTTAAATCATAATACAATAATAAAGGTGGTAGGGGTAAATGTCAAGTAGACAATCTGAATAAACCCAAACCTAAACATATGTGTGCTTAAACCACTGAAACATTTATTTAAAGGTTGTAGAAGGACATTTGTTTCCCAACAAATGATCACACTACTCATTGCTAGGTCCCTAGTTCCCATAAATGAAAAATTCTCCACATGAAAACAAACTGAACAGAGACTATCCGAAGCAGAGGTGATCAGCCTTGGGCTAAACTCTTAACTGTTACCTCAGGTGTTCTGGATGTTATATAGATTGGGAAAGGAACTTCTTCTAATCATTCTATTAACTACTTTTCCATCTATATGGAAGCCATTGGTTTTGGCCCATACAAATGTATGAGAAATTTTATCCTTCCTCTGTAATCTGATCATATACAAGTGGTGCTTAATGGTCATATTACAACAGTGATCATCATCTGGCGGCCAGTTCATTGTATCCAGCATGTTGAAGTATTTTTATATAGCCTTTGAAGGTTTCTATCAAATTCTAAATTCCAAATCTCCAAGAAGAAAGGCAAATTGTAATATGATGCAGTATTTATTCTATTCTTAGCTACTCACCCTAGGAATCATTTGGTTAAATATATCAAATAATATAGTGCATAACAGGGAAGGAATTTCAGCACATACTTTAAAAAAAGTATTTTGGGTGTCAAGAAAATCTGACAAGAATAATCCTGAACTGAGGAGAATCTTTACAATTCAAAACTTTTTCTATGCAAAATTCATTCATCGCTGATTTGCAGGAAACCCCTTTTTCTGAGCAGAAAATAGTATTTCCTCAGAAAAAGATTACAGTCATCCCTCCACAACTACTAGGATTAGGGGCACAGGACCCCTGTGAAAGTGGGAAAACCATGAATAACTCCAGGCCCTCCCAAACCATATTTAACACATACAAAAAGTATGATCGCCCTATTCAACCCACCATGGATTCTTTTGAGGCATCAGAGTTCCTTCACAAGGCGGAAGTGGGGGGCTGGTGGGACTTAGGGCCACCTCCACTGCTGCCCCACACCATTTTTAAAATGGACTTACGAGTCTCGTTCACAGTTTGCAAAGGAGGGAGCAGTTTGGGTACATGCATGTACCTGCCATTTTGTTCCTCAGCACCTATACCCCCTGCTGCCACATCCCTGATGAAAGGGACATGGTAGCAGGTGTATGTGTGTGCCCAAACTATAACTCTGGAGATCAAGGTTTGAACCCCTGCTCAGCTGCTGGATGACTTCGGGCAAGTCATATTCTCTCAGCCTCAGAGAGAGGCAAAGGCAACAAATCTTGCCAAGAAAACCCCATGATAGTTTCACCTTAGCATCACTATAAATCAGGGTTTAAAGGGGAAAGAAATTATGGCTAGAAAGAACTTCCCTCTGTAAGTAGCACTTTATTCTTGTGTGCCTTCAAACCACTTCAGATTTATGGCAACCCCAATGTGAACCTATCACAGGGTTTATTTGGCAAGATTTGTTTAGAAGGGGTCTGCCTTTGCCTTCCTCTGAGGCTGAATGTGACTTGGCCAAAGTCACCCAATAGACAATAGACTGGGAATTTGAAACCTAGTCTCCAGAAGCCTTAAGTAATATTTGAACATTTAAATCTAAATTTAAATATTCCAATCTTTGGTGGGTCTTGAGGGTCTCTGGCAACAAATTATATTTAAATGAAGTCCCTAATAAAAAAAAAGATTAAGAACAACTGTGTGTGACATTTATTCTTTTGGGTTTTAGTAGTGGAAATCATTGCAAACATTGTTTTGACTAACAGTTCATAAGGTGCTGCTGCTTCTTCTTAGAATCATAGAATCATAGACTTTGAGGAAACCACAAGGACCATCTAGGCCAATGCCCTGCTCCTCCTGCTCCTTCTGCTCATCTTCTTCCTCTTCTTCTTCCTCCCCCTCCCCCTCCTCCTCAGGGGGTAACACTATCACTGCCAGCACCACAACAACTGTCATTTACATATTTAGTTGAATGTCCTGTTTCCTAATCATGCTCAACATGGCACCAAGAGCAATACAATGTAAACATCATTCTCATGGGGCCATGACATAGAAATACACTGTTACACTGCTGGGCTGCTGTTCTCAGTCCCACCACTACCTGAAGTATTTGAGACTTTTTATAAAGTAAATTACTCTCCCACTTTCATATAGTGGAAAGCACCTGTCCCTGAATACTTTAGGATTCCAACAGCCAGTTTGTGAAAGTGGTTTTAAAATGTCCTGAACGGAGTGGGAAGGAGGGAGCAGCCTGGTAGTACTTCACATAGCCTCTGAGTTACCGTTCTTCTTCCCCCTTGACATTTAATTTTGAGCAAGGCTGAGGCTGGGGGTTTCACCCCTACAGTCCACATAGTTCATTAGACACAAGGCCCCAGCCTCATACTCTGACATCCCTGGTTCCAATGCAACCCGTGGTTTCATCGGAAAGAAAGTATTTACAATCTGTTAACAGTAGGAGTGATATATTTAGTACCTGTTGACAGATACTATTTCTGGGAAGAGAATTATTTGCTATCTATATATTTACTAAGCCAGAGGTTCGCCGGATGGAAAAATAGATATCCAGGTCTAAAGGCTGAAACCCCCCTGGCATAGGACTGACCAAATAGCCCCCAATCACGTATCCAAGGAAAACCTCGGAAAGGCATGTATGTACATTTCAAATGGGCTGGCCACAACTTTGACACCTTGAGAGACTAAATGTCTCCCAGGTGAAGTTAACGATCACAATCGTGGGAACTACAGAGCTGAGGTCCATCTGCATAACTCAGTTTCTGTCCTTTCTCAAGAAAATGCCCCCCCCCCCGCAGGCATGTTTTGCGCTATAATTGGGTTTAGTTTTGGCTAGCTGGCTAGCTCGCTCTTGCTGGCTAGCTCGCTCTTGCTCTCTCTCTCTCACTTTCTCGGGAGGACTTTCACCTTTGACTGTCATGCTGCTAGTTTTAAGGTTCCCATCGCTCTTTTTCTTTGTCTGCTGATCTATCCCCACGTCTTCCCAAACTACAGTCTTCAAGATCAAGAGCAGTATATTCACTTTCCTCCCTTTAACTTTTCCCACTCTTAAGACTTTCAAACTCCGTAGTCCTTGTGTGCTTGTGTGACTGATTGCTCTGTGTGAATGTGAGGAAATCCTGCCAATTCTACCAAATAAAATACCTTTAAAAGGACGCTTGACTTCTCTCTCTGTCATGCAGTCTGACCCTGTAGACATAGGATAAAGGTCTCACTGCATTGCCATGCCCTCCGCTTTGCTAAGTAGTGCTCTGCTAATTTCCTCAACCTTTGTAGAATCCAGGTTTGCCCCAGGGACCCCCAGAAGTCAGGGTAATACAAAGTTTAGGGTCTAATTCTCATGGTAAACTTTTGTGTAGGCTGTTGCACTTCAGAATATAAACAAGGATCTCATGTGACTAATGTGTCTCTCATTTAAACACAAACAGAACTTTGCACATAGAAAACCAACATGGAGAACACTTTTCCTTACATTTAATTGCCTATGTATGGAAAGAGGATGAGGATTGGGATGATGATGATAACAGTGATGATCATTGTGATAGTAATCATGATATGAAAGAAAAGGCATCTAGTGCTAGCAGCTACCATCCACCACATCAGATCACAGATTTATCACCTTATTGGAAATGTTAGCCCAAAATCAGCATCCTTCTGGCATTTAACTACCAGTGTGACAGAACTTTCTTTTCCTTCCTCTTTACAACTTTCTGTATGACTTGAAAACCAGCTCCAAGGGCTTCCTAGCCTTCCAGAGCAGATTTTGTGCATGTCTTGGAGGGGCTACATCAAGGAGGGGGAATTATTCTCTCCCAGGCTACTGATAGAAAGAAATCCATGAATGAAGCCATCCCTCTGGATTCTGGCCCTAAGGCTTGACATTCATGTTACATGTCCACAATGTGTGTGTGAGTGTGTATTTCTTAGAGGAATAATTCACTTTATATGAAGTTGCCAAGTTTCAAGAAATAGTAATAGTCTCAGTCCCCTGATTCCAGATGTCATCGTTCGGAACTACTCTGCCAGCACAGTTTTTCAATATAAAAGCAGTGATGGAAGGGAACTATTGAATTATTGAACCCATTGCCCTACAACAGTAGGAAATAAAGTCTCTAGGGAGATGATACATCAGATAGTAAACTGATAACATGGCTGATCTTGGCCACAGGGTCAGCTCTAATATTTATTGTACACTGCATTTTCTGTAGTATTTGGTTGCTTTATCTTCAATAAACAAAACCTCCATGCTGTGAACATGTTTACTTTCCTTTTTCTCACCCTGTGTTGTCTAAAATGACCTCAAATTGCAGTAGCTTTGACTTTCAAGGGAACGAAAGAGTTCAAAAAGCAAAAAGATGGCTTTCTTAAAGGTATAAGTTCCACAGTACTTCCATAAACATCAATAAAGAGATTCTTGGGGTTAAATCAATATGCACCCTATGAATTTATTTCCCCATTACATTGGACAAGGGAAAGAATCTTTGCGTCTAAGAGTCTGCACAGAAGAGAAAGCACTGATATAATGTATTAAATATAAACTTCTGTTTAGAACAGAATTGAAAACAAAACACAACCAAATGAAAGCTGCAATGGGGGGAAGAAAAATATAATTTAAGACGTGGGATAACGAGAACGATTTCCACCCATGAAATATCTTCTGATAACTCACAAACGGTAAAGCCATGAATTTATGCATAAGATACAATTCACAACAAAGAGATAATTCATATTCAAATCTCATGGTCCTCCATCACACAGCCCTCTGTTTATATGTAGATAGTCTTATGAGAAAATGACACCAGGCACTACCGAAATTATGAGACAGTAAGTCAAGCCTGAAGATAATAATTACTTAGTTCACACAAGCACAGTGAGACTCTTCAGCTCACAATCTTCATGGCCTGCACTAGCAAATGTACCATGTGAAAGCAGTAAATTAAAAGGACACCCTGCCTTTCCCCCCCATTCCAAAGCACTTAATGAACTAATAATGGCTTGACAAAAGCAGAAGGAGAAAAGGGGAGGTGGAGGTTGGCTGATAAGAAAAGGAGGGTGAAATATCTCTTCTTAATTTACACTAGTTTAAATGGGAAGAGACTGGAATGCCTTTACAGCAAAGTTGAGAAATGTGTGCCCATCCAGATATTGTTGGACTACAACTCCCATCAACACTTGCTAGCATGTCTGGGGGTAGGAGATGGTGCGAGTTGCAGTCTGGTAAAATCCAGAAGACCACACGTGCCCACTCTGCTTTAGAAAGATTAATCTCAATTTTTAAATCAGGACATTTCAAGGAAAAAAAAAACTCAATTTACAAGATAATCCTTTACATGCCCATTCACTTCACCTGTCTACAGTATTCTGAAATAAGACCTGTAGAGCTGAATTTTAGGAATTATTTCCACATTAGATCAGTATTGCATCTTCATAGACTGCAGCATGAGAAATATTTTGGCATTTGTCAACCTGTACCACACCAAATTAGAAATATCTGGAGTAAGTGGATTCTTTGTTTTTCCAGGTAGTTGGGGAAAGAATTAAAAAAAATTCCATTTCTTCATTCTCTCACAGTCATATAGTTTTAAAATCTCAAGTTCTTTCCATGCTGAATGTGAAGAAATTTTCCAAGGTTGGTAAATTCTTCAACAGCAGAACAAAACGAAACAAAAGCCTGAAACTAAATTCCTCCATTCACACTGGCCAAATTCTGTAGGTACAGCTATTCCTAGAATATAATACCTGGTAGTAAAGATGAGCCTTTCAGAACAAAGAGGTGATAACCTTAATTCAGCATCACAAATATAGTTGAGGTTACAAGGATTCAAACCAAGGTTTTTGAAAGTTAAACTCTCTGAGCCCTGGGCCTGGAGGAATGAATCTATCATTTTTTATTTTTCCCAAACTAAATTCCCAGACCTCTTGGTTTTTTTAAAAAAAATCTCTCATTTTTTTCTCTCCATTCTGAATACAGAATTCAGGAACTGCCCAATGCTTCAGAGTGTAGAACATCTAGATCAGGTCTCTTGGCTCTGGCTTCTGACATAAACAGTTTCTGGATCTCAGTAGGCAATGACAGGCAGAGAGAAGCCATTGACACTCTCCTCAAAAGCTGTGCAAGGGGATACATGTGGAGGTGATCCGTTAATAAATTGCCTCAAGTCATTTTGACTAGGGTTAAAAGGAGCACTTGCAGCTGGGCCTAAACCTGGATTTCAAGCTACTGGACATAATAAATTCATCAACACATCAAGATAATAAATTCAAAATGCCTGGCAGCAGTTAATAAGTATGCAGGGCCTTTTTTGTGAAACAAATATGAAGTTTTAAGACTGTCTTCATATGTGGCAACAGGAATAATGCATTACAGTAATCTAAATGGAAAATTACCGCAGCACAGATTATTCGAAGTGAGGATGTATTGAAGGGAGTTTGTAGCTGATGGATCAGCTCAGGTCAACAAAAGGCACTCCCAAATACAATGACCACCTTTACTTTGTGTGACAATATAGAATGATGCTGTACCTCCAATGTCTGTCCTACCTGTAGGTTTCAAAACTGTTTCATGAAGCCCTCAAACCCATTTCTGAAGCCCTTGAGCTCCCTGTGCTGTCCCAATGCTACCGATTTTTTTAAGACTAAATGTAGTCAATCGTGCCCCCTAGAAATTTCTGGAGGATCATTATTGGCAATTTCAAGCCATTTTTGGAGTTGAAATGGATCTGTTTTAGGCCTAAAGCAGGTTTTCTTATCAAAACTATAAACATATTGTGATGTTGTAGAGAAGAATGCTATGGAGTAGTAGGGTGTCTTGTACAGTATATTGTTCATACCTGATTGAGAGGTGTAGGCAAAATATGAGTGATAAATGTGAAGAAAAACTACACACAGATCCCTTAGCAGATGGGGCCAAAATTCTTTTTTTTTAATCTCAAGTACAGGCCCAGCACTCCAACCAGTCTAGCTTGTTGTGAATCTTAATTCTTTCATCTATAGTGTTGACTATTCCTCCCAGCTTCATAAGCAGGCCCTTCTATACATTCATCAAGACAATTTATAAAAATCAGGTGTGGATATACCCAAATGTATCATAAAACCCATGTCTCACCATCTTGTGAACATGAATAAAATGAACTTTATCAAATATTTTGCTGAAAACAAAATATCTCTATCTATAGAACACATGGTCTACTCAAATGTGATCTCTCGAAAAAAAAATGCCATGGTTGTTCTGGCACAATGTAGTCCTGACAAATCTGTGTTAATTCCTAGTAATCAATGCATCATACTCTATATGTTGAGAAATGAACTATTTAACATTGTGTTCTAGAATTTTGTCCAATATTGAAGTCAAGACTGATTTCCTGGATTCACCTTTTCCCACTTCTTGAACACGGGGACAAGAATGGTGCACCTTCACTCTCTTGAAATGTCAATTGTTTTCCAGGGGTTCTCTATCCTATCTCAGGCCCTTTCCGCACCTTACCGTCTTCCAGCGCTGGGGTGCGGGTGTTACTGCCCTGGCTAGTCCGAGCTTTAGGGATATTAAAAGATATCCTCTTGATATCACAATTCGGCTGCACGTCTTTATTCCCTTCCACATGCTTGCGAGGCCACCAGACAAGCACGTAAACAAGCTCGGCCGTTAACAGCCGTAATATTCAAACTACCATACAGGCAGGCCAGAAATAGCTGACTCACTGCTTTAGGAAACCTCCAGGCAAGTACTTTAATTAGGTATGCACGCAACCTACAAAAGAGCCTCTGCCCTGCAATGGCAGCTTGATGGGTTAACTATACAATACCCAAGTACTCTGCGTTTGCATACTGGCTACTCTATTGAGAACCTCTACGATAACTCAATCATTCAGATTCTGACCTTTCGGAGGCTTTGTCTCCAACTCCAAATCTATTGTTTTCCCCCAAGTACGGCATAGCTTGCAGTCACAATTCTCCTTATAAAAATCCTTGATTCCGAGACCTTCCTCGGAACGCTCCCGACTTTCATCCCGCCTTGCTGCCGCTTTGCTTGGAGAGCCTCCCCTCAGCTGCATGTGCTGAGCTACATCGCACCCCAGCCTTGCTCTCTATTTTTCCGGGCTTCGGGACAGGTAAAGTATCACCCAAACCAGCAATCCCTCTAAAAATCCCTCTATACCACTCCAAACTTTATTTCTTTAGTTATCTTGTGTGAGTGTGTCTCATACACTGTTTTGCTTGTGTTTAATAAAACTTCATTTATTGTTTCAGCTTTTGTGTGCTCCTTGACTCGACCTGACCCCGTAGACATAGGGTTCAAGTTCTCGCTATGTTACCCTGCCTCTCGTAATGCTAAGCAGTGCTCTGAGCTGATTTTCCCCACCTTTTGTTGAGCACATTTTGGTGTCCCTCTCGGGACTCCCAGTATACAGGGTAACACGGGGATCGCGTGAGCAGCCTCTGGAGAGAGGCTCTCGTGTCTGGGGTCCTTTGGCTCTGCATGAGCTACCTGCTCATGCAAGAGCCCCACCTCTTCCTTCCACAGTGCAGGCTGGGACCTTCCCAGGCTGCGCTGGGGCAGTAAGTGTGACCGGCACAGTTCCAGAGGCTCCACAAGCCAGGTAAGTGTGCATGAGGCCCAGGAGCAATGTGCGATTGTGCACCATTTTCGGCTTCTAGCCAAAAATGAAAAGGTGCACGATGGGCACCTGCTGGCCCCTGGAACATCACACAATTGTGAGTGCATCATGCGGATCGCTCCTCACAATTGCGCGATGCTTCAGGTCCTCTTTTGCATGGAAAATGCCATGCAAAAAGGGCCTCAGTCCTGGCACAGCTGATAAATCAAACAAAACAAACTGTATATCTTTCAGCTTGTTACTTACTTCCAGGCAGTAAACAAGGAGTCATAAATAAAGTCCAACATAAACAAAGTCCAGCAGAGTTTAACGGCAAGGGAGTGCTGTTACCCTGATTTCTGGGGTCCCATGGGGGACACCTCAATGTGCTCCAAATAATGGGAAATTGGAATTAGCTAGAGCACAAGCTGTAGCACTACGAGAGGCAGGGTAACCTAGCAAGATCTTTTACCCAATGTTTACAGGGTCAGGCCGAGTCAAAAGCATGACACAATAAAGTTCTAATTTGATTCTTTTATTTGTAAAGTCACAGCGCACTTGTGTACTCACGGACATGAAACTAAAAAAATACTGTGTACTTGCGTACTCACACACACAGACCTAAGAAAATAAAGGGAGGAAAGTAGATAGGAGATTTTAAGAAGGAGTTTTTGGGGAAATATGACACCTGATCCTGTAGCCCGGTTGGTCTGAAGAAAGTCTGTAGGAGCGGAGGTTCTCAGCACGTGGAAGCTGAGGGGAAGGCTCGGCGAACGGAGTGGCAGCAAGGCTGTATGGAAGCCAAGAGCGATCCAAAGAAGCGCTCAAAACCAGGGGTTTTTATAGGGGAAAATGTGCCTGTAGGGTAGTCCGTTCCCTGGGAAAACAATGGGTTTTGGGTTGGAGACAAAGCCTCCGAAAGGTCAGCATTTAGCATGATTGGATTTTGACTGCGCTGTCAATAGTGCAGACAGTATGTAAATAGATAGTGCTTGACAGTTAAGCACTAATCTCGTCAAGCTGCCTGTTTGGGGCAAAGAATCCTTTGTATGCCTTGTGCATACTTAATATAGGCCATTTCCATACCGGGCTTCATAAATGGTGTAGAGCGACCTTTCACAGAGGTCTTCTACACCCTAGAGTGGACTGGTATGGACTACTTTTTGTAGTTCCACACCAGAATCCACTCAGGAGTGGCCAGAACTAGCCGAGCTGCGTGTTTTTTAAAAACCTCTTTTTCGAGGTTTTTAAAAAGCACGAAGCGCACAGCCCCGTGCCGCTCCGTCGCCCAGCTCCAAAGTGGATTTGCAGGCGAGCGCAAGTGCGTGCCTGCAGATCTGCCAGGGGTGGGCTTCCAGCTGGTGAGCTTCTCCGGTTGGTGGAGAGCCTCCACCAACTGGAAGCTGCCATCTGGGATGCCGGAGGACTGTGGAGCAGCGAGCTCGCGCTGCTCCGCGTGGCAACGGACTTACTCGGCTGCGGGTAAGCTCCGTTTTAGCGTGTTTTCACCCGTTCCCCCCCCACATGTGAAAAGGGCCATAGTTTTAAAGTGTACTTACCTGGACGTCTCCTGAAGCTGCGTGCCAGAAAATTACTGGCCTGCCTGGGTTTGTTTTGTATTTTTCATCTTGTTCAGCTGTGTCCGTGTGCGTGCTTGTCCGGGGGCCTCACAAGCACATGGCGGGGAGCAGTTTGGAATGGCCAATTCTTTGATATAAAATCATATTTGATAGACCTCGGGCTCGGACTAGGCACCACAGTAACAGTACCCAAGGTCAATCCGAGCATTTGTAAAGGCATCCAGCAAGGTAACAGGTTAGATAAGCTCTGACAATTCCTGGAGGGCAAAGACGTCAGCTAAATGGGTCCCGAGCCTAGCGCAGCTGAGACTTGATTGATTGTTCCTGGTTATAAATTCTGAGAGAGCGACACTGGGACTCTCTTTGTTGCCTGTGCTGTGCAAAGCTGGGTTTAGGTAAGTGTTCTTCTGTATCTGAAGAGGCAGGACTCTCTGTTGGAGCTGGCACCATCCCCTGTTCTGTTTCTAGCACTGTAACCTCTCTCTGTACAGCAGGCCCTGGCATATCTTCTGTTTCAGTCTCTGGTGTGCCCTCTGCTTCAGACTCTGAGTCAGAGTCCATGCTCTAGAAGCAGGGCATGACATTCTTAAAGATTACAGACAGCAGCTTCTGTGGCAGCAGGGCAAGGGGATGGCCAGAAAGTTTCTAGCTTGTAAGACTTGAATTCACTTATAGAACCTAGGTGCCTGTAAATATAATGCTAGTCCCCATTTCCCTCCTTTGGGCTCCATTCCTTTTGAAGAAGTCCTGTTCAATTGACAGATGTATCCCAGTTAACAGTATCAGTGATGCCTATCAGATTGTACTTATTAGGATTTTGAGGCCACCCTAGGTTTTCTTTTCCCCTCTCCTTTGCTTTGTGTATTAGCATACAGACGTTGGAGACCATAGATGACTGTTGCACCTTTCTGGTTTCCCTGCTATGTTAGCCTGGAAACTTTCCTTCCCTCTCTGCTTCCATTGCCTTGCTTCCTTCTTTGTCCTTTGTGATCCTGCCTCTGAGCTGTGGCTCTTTTTTCTTTGTTCTCAGGTAAGTTCATACCTTTCGCATTATATAGAGATTTTATATGCAAGGACCATCGGACAACAGCATTCCATTTACCAGGAAGCAGGGACTGCATGCTGGCCATGGCTTATTTATTGGTTTGGAGCTGGTGGAGGGTGGGGGCACAATGGCAGTAAAATCTACAGTGGACCTTCAGTGGTAAAATATGCAATAAAAAGAGAGGCTGGAGGCAATCTGGGTTTTCAAAATGTTTACAAATACAGCTTCAAATAAAATACTTTCATAGAAAAGAGCATGAAGATTAGATAGACGGGAAACAATAAATTTAATCGCATTCATTCAGCTCTTGGTTTTTGTGTCTCTCTCTCACACACACCCATCCCGCTTTGTTTTGTTTTATCTATGCCATCACTTCTGCCACAGTCCAGAATTTTCTCTATCTTTCAATATCTAAAATGACTCTGATTACATTCTTTAAAATGCAGCACAGCAGAATTGTTTTCATTCATCATTTAAAATGGCATGACAGCATTTCTTGAGTTGTGGATGGGGAGCCAAGGACACCCTTTTCTCACCATTTCCGTTACTAAAAATTAAAGATGGTATTTAGAAAAAAATGTAAATAAATAGTAAACTAAGACAAAGTAGCCTTTGAGAGTCTCAAAAGACTTCTATCAGAACGCCTTCATTCCATCTTTGTCCATTTCTTTATTATCACATGTTCTAATACAGGAGTCCCTCTATATATGCAGGGGTTGAGTTGCAGGACCCACTGCAAATCACGAAAAACGTGAACAACTGCATCCCATATTATTAACTGTCAGTGACACTTCAGCACTGACGTGTTCATGTCACTGCATTTCATGTATAGGATGTGACACTCCACAGTCACTCAAAATCGCAGATATGGAGGCAGCATATACAAAAGGTCCATTGTATTCATTCATGGTGCCATTCTGCTTCTGCAGCTTGTACACATTTGTGGAGAGGAAAGTGCAGAGTTACTTCCCATCAAGACCTAACAGAACTCACCCCACTCCTCCCTCCTTCCTACTATAGCTTCAACAGTTACACCATGCCAACCCATCACAAATAGGCCATTTCTCTCGGGAAAATCCAGCAACGCATTGATAGCACTGTATTCTTCTTCAGCTGCCATCCTATGATCCATCCTACAGAACCCTGGGATTTGCAGTTAAGGGAGGAATACTTAGTATTCTCAGCCAGAGAGGTCCACTGACTCACCAAACTACAACGTTGTGTAGTGTGAAAAGGTCCTTAGTTTTCTTCAAGTCCCATGTGCACAAGCTGCTGTATATGTGCACCAGCACAGTGAGGTACAGGGAGCAACTGTGACTTATGTATGGCTGCAGCAGCAAGGGAAGGAGGATAGTTCATTGGATAGTTTCCAAATTTCTTTGCATACAAGATGGATGGAACTTCATTTTTCAAAAAGTTAATTGTGGGAGAAACCAAAATCGGCAGAGTTCGTCCTTCAAGACAAAGGGCTTTGAAGACTAAACCCAATTACTAGGCTGACTGAATCAACAGCAGAATGGTAAGTCAACACTTGTGTAAATGCAACTTATTCAATGGATCTGCTTTAGTTGAGACTATTAATTGCATTTCAGCCTGAGTGCTTAATTCTTAAAATCCTGGGTTTCAATTTGTGTATATACAGCCACATTAGTACTGAATCAAAGTTGCCACTTCTTTTTGTGGGAGCTCAACATCTTCACCAGGTCTACAGAAGGCAGATATAAGATGGCCTTCCCCATGGCAGGAATTGTAGCTGTACAGTCATATTTGACCAGTTCAAATGGAAAACAATTTCATTTGAGTTTGTTTTTAAAGAATTTACTTCAGGTCACAAATTTCTGCATCTTCAAATGTAGGAAAGAGCAAAACCAATATTTGCCTCCTGTCTAAGGTGGATAGGTTCTGCTTGACACTTGTGGAGAGACACTCTAAAGTCTGCTTTCAATACATGATGCCAGTGAAGTAGAAATTAAGGGCTTAAACCTAATCAGTACATGTTGTAATGCCTCATGCTGCAAGGAGAAGGAGGAGGAAAAGCAAGTCACTTTCAGGAACTGCAGCTGAAAACTTAAGCCAATCACAGTATAAACCATGAAGACATACGTAAGAGGAAAGTTGTCTCTTTGTGGTTAGCCGTTTGTGTGCTGAAAACACAAACCCAAAGAAGCTTATCTCTGATGCTAAAATTGTATCACCAGACAGACAATGAATCTTAAGAACTTGATTAGATGAAGAGGTTTTGAGAAAGTTCTAGAAGACTTGTGGTTAAGATTCGATAAGCATGCTGGTCACTGCACTAAGTTGTAGTCACTTGTCATAAAGCTCTACTTGCATGCATGTACAATAAAACTTGGCTTTGGCTGATCCTCCATGGCTGTATATACATGATGGCTGTATTTAACCTCCACAGCAAAATATCCCTGCCTCAGTTTGACTCCTTTACTGTCACACACACCTGTTTTAAACCAAACTGAAATCAGTTGGAAGGCCTAGGACCTCCATTCCATAGCCAGTGTGTGCACATGTTGGTCATATAGGATTAAGTCTGGTCACAGAACCACAGCAGCTTCATTTGTTCGTTTGTTTGTTTGTTTTTGTGATTCCTGCCATGCATGTGTGTATTCACATACTTGCTTAAAAAAATAGCCTTTGTTTTCCCCGTTGGTCTGCCTGCTTGCCTGTGCTTCTATAAAGTGAAGCTGGTAGAGCAGAGGGAGGTGAAATGCAAAAGTATGCAATGGCATGTATGTACAGGTTCCTATACAAACACAAAATAATAATAATCATGTAATAATAATAAGGTAACACTGCCTTTTCTGAATGCCAATCAAACAAGGTAGCTACCCTTCCATGGTGGGAGCAATCAGTTGACCTAGGTGACCACTGACCAACCTGATAATGCATTTGCTTTTTTTTATTTGCATTTATGTCTTATTTCACATATAATCACACAATCCTGTGCATATCAAAATAATTCCCATTGAATTCAGTAGAGCTTACTCTTGGACATGTTTGCAAATTTTATGGGTAATGTCTAAATGTGGTATCTAACTGACTCAAGTAACATGTTTCTCTTAACACGCATGTTTTCTGTGGTACAGAGAAAGAAAGTGCTACTTAGGATTTTATCCTTTTTATATTTTCATGCATTATCTTGTAATGCTTTCTTTAAAAAAACTACACAAAAATTAGATTACTATACATAGAGATATAGATATATAATTATTTGATGTATATCCCTTTCTCCCTGCATGAGATTCAAAAATATGCATTTTTGTATAAATTTCTTTCCTGAAATGCCCTGTTTTTGAAGCAATTTCCCAAGTATAATTTTGCTATTCATTTTCATAAATGTATGCATTTGTTGAATATCTATACAGATCTATAGATATATATTACTTACACTTGACTTTAACATATGCATTTCAGATTGCAGAACTGTATTGCAAAAATTGGGGGGGAAATGTAAATATCCAAATATAACGGTGTGTCAGTTCAGTTTTTGGTTCGGGAAGTGCCAGCTGGAAAAGGGCCCATTAAAATGTGAAGCAAATTAATTTTGCCCTATCTCTGCTCCTGGGTAGGTAAAGAGTACATTTTCTTCACCATACACAAGGGATTAAGGGGAAAAGCTTCCAGAAGAGTGACATTTCCAGAAAAACCTAAGACTCAGTATCTCTTTTTCTAGAAATTAAGCACTGGGCAAGGCCTCTGTTTGTCTTGTTAATTATACATGAACTCTGGAATAGAAGGATCACTTCCCATGTAAATTACAGTTTCTACATCTCATTATAATACTTTAGAGTATAATACAGAAATAATAAGACAATAATTACCCTCTGCACATGGTAGTTCAATAATTATTACAGGATTAATTGATCTCATTTGAATGCAGGCATATTTGGTGATGTTACGTGTGCTCTGGGTGATAAAGGGATGCTCAGCATGTTGGTGTGTCTCTTCTGATCCACATCACCTGAACGCTAACTACTGTCTTGATTTTGTTTGTCTAGCCTGAACTAGATTTATAATGCATGGAATAGAAAGAATAACTGTTTAGATAATTGGGCATCAGGGATGCTTGGAATTCTTTATTATGCACAAGAGCCGAAATAACATCTGTTCCTACATTTCTGTTATTCGAGGTTGCTTTGTAGTTATCACATCTTAAGGGACCTCTAAACTGTGAAACAAAGAAATTCAGTTGAAAATTCACATTGTGGAAAAACCTTTTATACCAATTTAATGGGGAGCAGGTCAGACTTAGATTGTAATTAGGGCTGTGCTGAAAATGCTTCATCTTGATTTTCAGGTCAAAAAAAAAATAACTATTTCAGTACAGTAAAATCTTCTTCTGGGAAAAAAAAAGTTGTCAAAAAAAATAGTCATGTACCTCATTCTCCAGTATTCTTAGTTGCTGAAGTTCAGCACCATTTTTAGCTTCAGTCTGATGCTTTTTTTTTTCCTTCCTTCTTTCTAGATTAGTCACAAAGGTAATGCTAACTAGTTAGGGACTCCAATGCTATTTAATCAGACTTGGCTAGGTGATGTCTCCACTAAGGAATAGTAAATTAACTGAGAGTTAATGTGAGCAATGCAAATTAACAGATGAATGTATGTGTATTTAAGGCATGCCAGAAAGAATGTCAAAAAAGAAAGTCATTTTTAACTCTGCCAAAAATATTCTGATCAGCCATACTCATAATAAAATGAATGATACAATTAGGCTTTTATGAAAAAGGTTCAATTTCAACAGAAACATGCTATCCTCTATTGATTTCCTAAGACTAGTTATTTCAGATTAGCTATAGAAAGTGAGCTGCTCCCTTGTCATGAAGACAGAAGAAAATAATGTTGAGGCCATTACAAACCCATGCATGTGTTTTTTTTTGAGAGAAGATTTATGGTTAGTTCTCACTGCCAGTGGATGAGGTAAATAATACCTTGACTATGCCACCATAGCCATCAGGCAGGAGCTCATACAGTATAAATAAATAAATAAATAAATATTCCCCACAAATCTCAGAGAAAAAAGCTCTCTCACATATGCCCCACAGAAGCTATGAGTCACTTTTTTGCATTGCACTTAGCACTGTAGCAAGCCTTTTTCCATTGCTAGCTCCCAGTTTTTCCTTCACTGCTGTTGCCACTTCACTTCCTCCCCTCTCCTTTGGGACCAATCCAACGAGCAAAATAAGGCAAATGTCAGGGCAAATTAAAATTCAACCAAAGCAGGTGGAAATTACTCCCCTTTCTCTTCGTCCCTGTCACTGGTTACTTGCTTAGAAGGGGCAAGCGAGTAGACAGTGCCAACAGGATGTAGGAGCAGGAGAGTCATGATGCTTCAGAGTCTGGTTGCAGGTACCCATGCCTTGTTTCATACCTTCTAACATTTCACACATGAAAACTGGGGCACATGTGGCCAAGCAATATTAGAGTGTGGTTGTGACGGTGAAAGTTATTAATCAGGAAGAACACAGAAGTTAGGAGAGGTTGTAGCAGTTGGGCAAGGGCAGGATTCTACCCCTTGGTCTCCTCCCCTCTCCTCCTGCTGAGTTAATTGAGTGCAAACTGCTTCTACCCTTTGAACTCTGTCTGCAGCAACTGAAGTAAACTGAGGACAAAGCAGGAAGAGAAGAGAGAAACTGGAACAGCTGAAAAGTAAAACAGCAGAGCACTAATTGGGACTATTGCTGCTAAACTGGGACAGATGGAGGTTATATTGTTTGTGGCTCTCTGCGTTTGTCCTATGATGTCAGTCCAGACTTCTTTTGCGCCATAAAGATCATGGCTGATGTCAAGGCCAGGAGACCTGAGGCCACACTTGGGCCTTTCTGCACTACACTGTTATAATGCTATTATTTCACTTTCAACATTCTATGGAATCCTGGGGTTTGCAGTTTAGGGATGTAGAGACTGGGGGAAAGGAGGCCCCTTCTCCCACTCAATGCTGACTTCTGCCCTTGAATAGGAGATAGGAACTTCCCCCCAAATTCCCTTAATTACACGCTGCCACCAACCACTGGTTTAACCCAACCTTCAGCAATGCAATGGGACATTGCCTGGGAATTGCCAATCTCTATGCTTAGAGATTCCTTTCTTTCTCCCATCCCTCACCCCCCCCTCAGGTGAGAGAAATCCTATCTATATGTGTTTCTGAGGAATGCATGGAAATGGAGAGGAAACAGAGAAGCTTTTACAGAAAAGCATTTATTCTAAAACATGCAAGGTAGACAAGAAAAATATTAATATTCACGGAAGGCTCCTCCCTCCCAAGTATGCTTAATAGTTACAAGTATAGATAGATTCCTCAGATCAGCCAAAACTTTCAAAATAACAAAAGAACCTAACAGAGTTAAACTAGGTAACATTCTAAGCTACTAACACTCAGTTGGTCATTTCTGGAATGGTATGCTGGGCAGCCAGGAGACGGGCCTGTTGCCTGTCTGCCACTGTCATTATTGCCCCTTTGTTGATGTCTTGGTTGTCTCCTCTGCTCTGGCTCTCTCCTGTGGTCTCTTGAGGATTTTTATTACTTCTTCATTGATGCATCTCAAAGATTCTCACCTTTCTCCCCCTGATTGGGTAACTATCTCCTGTGACCTATGATGCTGACCCCCACAATAAATGTAACCTATCCCTAGCAGTTCATTAACCCTTTGTTTGCCTGAAGGGAGAACTACTTCCCTAAAGCTCTGTGATGAACCCGATGGGAGGGGGTCTTGACAACAGAGCCTCCTTGGCAACTGAGAGTGTTTAAGCTGATTGGCTGGTGAAATGGAACCTTGGATAGCCGAGGAGAGGGGCTGGTGGAAAGAGGAAAATAATGGATTTTAACTGTCTAGGGAGTGATTGATGAGGGAGTGTGATTTGTGGTGTGTTTGGGAGAGGTTGGAGATTTGAAGAGCTCTGTGGGAGAGAGAACTGAGAAATTGGGTGTACGAAAGATAGTGAATGAATTGAAAGAGAGAGAGAGAGAAGAATGCTGTGCTGTTTATAAACATTTAGATACAAGACACATTTAAAGCAACAGTGTTACAATAAATGTTTGAAGTTCTGTGTTCCTGATAACAGTTTCCCAGAGTCTCATTCTGAATTCTGGAATATACATGCTACCAATAATAACATCTTGACCTTAGTGCCAACCGTATCACAGTCTTGGGAAATATAAATCACTGCTGATCCTTACATCTGGGAGAAGGACAGATTTAAGGAAGGCAGTAAAGGGGAAGAGTCCTGAAAGGAAGAAGCCAAGGGGGTAGAAAAGAGTGAGGACTGCATTCTCAGAGAGGGAGAACTGGGGCATACCCATTTGTCCTGGCCCTGGCTTGATTCAGAGATTTCCCTGGCTGTTCAGTTCTGATCACAAAGAGGTGTCAGGCTGGGCAGGCCTTGAGTGTGAGGCTTGGGTGTGCTTTTCGCACTCAGCACTGACGGGAGGCGGTGGCTCCCCCCCCTCACGTATTACTAGCTCTATTACCTGAATAATGGGAAAACGCCATTATCACAAGGGAGAGGCATTTAGAATTCTCAGCCTAAGAGCTTTTTGGCTCAGTAAACGGCAAACCTCAGAATTCCATAGGACGTTCGAAGTGGAATAACAACAGTGTAGTGTGGAAAGGCCCTTCCTTTTGCAGAGAAGCCAAAGCATGAGCTTATCCTTTGTGATCTGGAGTTTCTGATGTTACTCTAACTGTGTGGGAAGGAACTCTCCTGATGCAAGTTACACTGTCCCAATGTTATGCAAACATTTGAGACGCCTCTACTGGAAAATCTGGTCTGTTATAAAATCCACTGTCCCACTTCAGGTTTACCATCTGATTCACAAGTAGTGAAAATAGGGTGTTGTCATTGTCATTACTGTTTTTAATGTGGAGTTTCAGCAGCAGTACTGGTGATTCCACCCACCCACCCATTCTCTCTCATTACGTCACATTCTCTTCTGTAACTTTTTGTCACTGTCCCAACAGAACTCACAGTAGCTGCTGGCTGGCAGCCATTATTCTCCCTTTGAATGTCTCTCAAATGGCACTGCACCATCATTCAATGGTGAATTGCATCAAGCAACTGATGGTCACAAACTGACTGCTATCATTATCACATGTGGCACCAAAAGAGTACTTTAAATGGAGAGTGAGAGTATTACTGATATTGCCTAGCTGCCAATGGTAAATATCTTTCAGAGCTCTTCAAAAATACTTCCCCAGTCTCTTTCCAACCTCCATTTCTAAGGACTTTTCTTTTTCTTGAGGGGAAAAACATGTCAGAAACTCAGCCCAGTTGAAAAGTACTGAAACCAGGATGTTGAGAAGAGATGTGGAACTTCTGATCGCAGCATTCAATTCTTTGACATATTTAAGTCATCATTTTGTGCTTGCAGTACATCAAAGAATCACATCACAATCACCAAGTGATGGATCTGCCTGTGTGCTCCTCCAAGGGGGTAGTTGGGGGGGGCAAAAGGAGGGCACTGCCATTTCTAAAATAAGAGTTCTGTCCCTCTAAATGAATTTTTTCTTCTGTCCCCAAATTTCTAACATTGCAGTGACTTAAAACCTTAGTGGAGCATTTGAAACTACAGTGTAGGCTTCCAAAGAAAAGGGCAAGCAAAATAATCAAGAAAATTCAAACAGAGCAAATGTGAGAGCTCTAGGTATGAACAGTTCTCATTGTCTCACTCTCTGAAATGCTGGAAATTTGGAGTGTGAAGGAAAATGTCACAGGAGCACAGAATTCTTATTTGGAAGGGAAATGCTCTCATCTTCCCCCAGCCCCAATATCTCCTGCCTGGGGCATATGCCTTGTTTCAAATGTGCCTTGCTGTCTTCTGTGGAGTATAAATGGAGAGGGACCTATTATATAATGCATATAGGGTAACTATTTGACCTGATTCAGATATCCAAGCATCTGGTAGGGCTAACAGATCTGGCTATATCTCTTCCCCTCTACAGTAGGACCCCCGTATCTGCAGGGAATTGGTTCCGGGCCACCCCACGGATACTTAAATCCATGGATAGTACTGAATGCCCTCTCTTCCCACCTGCCCCGGGCCCGATCGCAGTGGCGGCTGGCCTGGGGCCAGAGGCAGGAGGTGGGAAAATAGCAAGGAGTATGATCCCATGATCCTCAATGTTTTCTCGCCACCTGCCACCATGATCAGTCCAGGGCTGGAAGCAGGAGGTGGGAAAACAGCGAGGAGCGTGATCCCACTATCCACACTGTTTTCCTGCCAGCCACCACTGCAATTGGCCAGGGGCAAGGGGCAGGAGGCAGTGATGAATGCGATCCCATACTCCTTGCTTCTCTCCCACCCGCCAGCACTGAGATCGGGCCTGGGGTGAGGGGCAGGAGGCGGTGATGAACGCGATCCCGTGCTCCTTGCTGAATCAGCGGATAATGAATCTGTGGATACGGGAGTCCTACTGTATTACTGAAAACAACAAAGTAACTAATGCTGGCATTTTGTGTAGAAACTTATACACACAACCTCTTGCCTCGATCAATTCTTGCTATATGAACCCAGGAGTGGACAGATCATGCAATTCAAGTACAGTGTCATGCACTTTATTTCAGGTATGCAGAGGACTGGTGCAAAGACTCTCGCTATCCAGATGACTTGTTGAATCCAAGCCCCTGACTCAACATTCACTAAATAAATATAGGAAATAAAGAGGGAAAATGTTTACAAACCTGGAAGTGAAAGATAGATGATATGCTCCCAGAGGAAGAGCATAATGTTAAATATGATTCTTCATATGATCTCTGCATCTCTGCCACTTTAAAAACAACCAAACATAGGAATGCTACATCTGTAATGGATGTTAATTTTTTTTTTTTAGTGCTTTGTTTGCTGTTTTGTAAAATAAAAACTATGCCTGCAGACCATCGGAAAGAAAAAATAAAGAAGACAAAAATATATACAGCTTTAATCCTTCTTGGGTTGGCAATCTGAAAAGCTCTAAATAATTTAACAAAAGATTTAACTTCTAACAGCCTGGAAATGACACGTACAGAAGGAATCTTCAAACAGGTGAGAGAGAGAGCTTGTGGTAAAAAGTAAAAGGAAAAAAATGCATTCAGTTTCATCCCTTTTGTCCCAAACAAGGCTTTATAGGCCCATCTTCAAAACCAATCTATGTCTAAACTAAGCAGAAATAATAATAAATAATCATCATCATCACCATCATCATCATCATCATCATCATCATCATCATCATCCCTTATAAACATTGTTTTTTATCAAATGTGGGTGCACCCATTGTTCTCACAACTGAAAATTCAAGCAACCTGGAGCTACAGACAGAGAGATGAGAGGGTTTCAGCTAAGAGACATCACTTGCCTTTGTCATCCCAATCTCACCCTCACACATTTGAAATGAATAATGATGGGCAAAGTGCCAGAGAATAGTTCTGACTTTCTCCATTTTCTATATGCAGTTCTGAAAGCCTCAGAAATTTGCCTTGCTGGATCAGAAAAATGTCCTTCTAATTTCCAACACAGAAGGTGACCAGATGCTTCTGGAAGCTCGTAAGCAAATTAGGGTTGTGATGACTTAGACCCCTTTGGTTTGTACTTAGCATCTGTTAATCAGAGAGATATATATATATATATATATATATATATATATATATATATAGCTTATGGACATGGAGGTTTCACTTAGCTTACTTGACAAATAGCTCATGATAGGCCCCTTCCTGCATGGAAGCCATTCTGAGCATGAAAAGCAAATGTGCATCTGGATGAATATCTCCCAAGGCATTGATATGCTCATCTAAAGTCCTTTCCCATTACACAGTTTTAGGACTGTATCCCACTTTAACTGTCACGGCTGCATCCTATGGAATCCTGGGGTTTACCATTTGGGGAAGCACTAGAGATCTCTGGCCCAGAATTCTAAATGTCCCTCCCTAAACTGCACATCCCAGGATACCATAGGATGTTGCTATGCGTCATGCCCTGCTTCCAGATCATGGACTCTGACTCAGAGTCAGAAGCAGAGGGCACACCAGAGGATGAAACAGAAGATATGCCAGGGCCTGCTGTACAGAGAGAGGTTGCAGTGCCAGAAACAGAACAGGGGATGGTGCCAGCTCCAACAGAGAGTCCTGCCTCTTCAGATACAGAAGAACACTTACCTAGACCCAGCTTCACACGGCAGAGGCAGCAAGAAGAGACCCAGTGTCGCTCTCTCAGAATTTATAACCGGCAACAGTCAATCAAGGCACAGCTGTGCTAGCCGTTGGGTCTATTTAGCTGTCGTCTTTCCCCTCTAGGAGTTGTGAGAGCTTATCTGACCTATTACCTTGCTGGATGCCTTTACAAATGCTCGGACTGACCTTGGGCACTCCCTTGCCGTGAAACCCTGCCGGACTTTGTCTATGTTGGACTTTCTTTATGACTCCTTGCTTACTGCTTGGAAGTAAGTAACAAGCTGGAAGATATACGGTTTGTTTTGTTTGATTTATCAGCTGTGCCAGTGTTACCTCACTGGCATACCCTATCCCTGGGAATATAAATTTGATATCAAATATGCCCGCCATGCCAGAGAGGTTGCCCCAATGGGTACATAAACAAAGAGGTTGAACGACCAAAAATAGGCCAGGCCAGGAAAATCCCCAGTCACGTTCCCCTAGGCGACCTCAGGCTAAAAACATCTGCACAAACCAAAGGTTTTTAGCCAACCTGAGTGGATTATTGGGTTTTCCCCAGGTTGAACAACTCTGAAGTTAGTAAACCCTGCACTGGATCTGCATAAGGCCATCATGCACACTGCCAAGTTGCTATTATGTGGCATTTCTCCGTTTGTTTCGGCCATTGTTCTTCCTGGGAAAAAGCCTGCCCTCGAGGTACGTTCTGCCCTATAAGTAGTCCTGGTTTTTGAGGGTCTCTTCAGAGAACTCCCTGCCACGCTAGCAGACCAGCACTCTGTTAGTCGAGTGATCCCCTCAGCCGCTTCTCTTCACTGTGCTCCATTCATCTTGCCGCTTCCCGGACTGAAGACTTCAGGATAGGTGCAGTTTCACTGCCTTTACACCCTCTCCGCTGAATCCCCTATCAATTTTCACCTCTTTCCTTTCTCAATAGGCCTTGTGTGCATGAGAGAGTGAGTACGTCAGCACATGAGAACACATTTATTAATAAAATCCAGTTATTGATATGATTGTCTGGCTTTTCACTTGGTTTGACCATGTAAAAATTGGGTAAAAGATTCTGCTGGGTTACCTGCCCCTCATTTTGCTATTGCCAGTGCTCCACTAATTTCCCCAATCTTTGTATTTTGGAGAGAATCAAGGTGTTCCCCAAGGGACCCCCAGAAGTCAGGATAACACCAGGACTGAGATAGGACACTGTGGCAGTTAAAGTAGAATCACAGTACTATAATTGTATAGTGGGCTCCATTTAACTATCTAGAGGAACACGGTTGTGCATCCTCATCCTGCAGGTTTGGAGGGCTTGCAGAGAATTTTCAAACAATGGCAGGCTCTGAGAAAGGACTTTTTGGGGCCAGACACTCAGGTGTAAATGGATTATTGCAGAGCAGCACCAGTTATTAACACAGGTCAAGTTGACAATGGGGTAGATAAGGGCTACTGATATGGAAAGATAAACCAGCATGGTGTAACGGCATGAGCATTAGATTACAACTCTGGAGACTAGGTTTGAATCCCTACTCAGCCATGGAAACACACTAGAGACCCTGGGCAAGTTACACTCTCCCAGTCTCAGAAGAAGGCAAAGGCAAACCCCCTCTGAACAAATCTGGGGGGGGGGGACATGATAGGGTTGTCTTAGGGTCACCATAGGTTTGAAGTGACTTGAAAGTGCACAACAACAACAACAACAACAACAATGGAAGCATTCCTTAAAAACATCATGCACAGGCTTGCTGAGAGAGAAGGAAACAATAGAAAGACTGGAGAGAGCTGTGACAAGAGCAAAATAATCCAGAATTAATTACAGGAAGACTATCTGAACTATTGCAAGGCAGGTAGAATTAAGCACTGTGCATAGTCAAGCTGCTTAAGAGCCGACAAAAAAAAAAAAACCATCTGTCCCTATCTACGTATCTCCTAGTCTTGAGATATATAATAGAAATCTCTTGAACAGAGGCCATTGGAAACGAGCATAGCTCAATGAGAGAACACAGGGTCTGCATGCCAGAGGTTTGTGGTTCAGTTTCTAGTGTCTGCAGGTAGGTCTGGGAGACATATTTTCTTGAAAACCTGGAGAACTACTACCAGTTAGCATAGACAGCACTGATCTAAAGAGAACAATGGCCTGATTCTTTATAATAAGGTTTCATAGTTCTACCTGTATCTTTGGCTTGGAATCCAAGGAGAAGGAGACACCTCATCCTGCCATTTTGATCTCCCCACCTTCTAATAATAAGACACTTGTTGTCATTCCACTGAATGAACTGGGATCATAAGAATATAGAAAAGCCCTCTTTGATATATTAAAGTATTGAGTTGGCTCATTCTCCTTCTCAGTGCTGATTACCTCTAAAACCCTGGTGAACTCAAAAGCCTCTGGGAATCTTACAACTCAAGTTTTAAATTCCGCTTTTGTCAGGAGTATACAAATAAACCAAGATTTGGCTAGAAATTCACTACAGGGGTGTGTCTTGGGTTTTTTCCCCTCATAATTTAAGGCCTGTTACAAATAGGTCAGGCTCTCCCTGTCAACTGTCCCCACCACCTGGTCTTCAGAAGCACACATCATGGAGGTTCAGCTTAACTCCCGTAGCTGATAAGTGTTTCTGGACTTATCTGTAGCGTGCACCATTTGTTGGTGGCACCTGGTGGCTTCCATGTCAGCAGAGTGGTGAATTTGCTCTGGATTTAGATTCAAACTTTAAAGGAGTTCTCCAAGGTGCTGAACTTATTCTGCAGACAGGATTTAGCATCTCAGATAATTCCTAGTGTGGATGAAAACACTGAGTGGGTTCCTTTCACCTCTGACAGAGAAGCCCCAAGCTGCCACTCCATGGTGTCTATTTTCTCTTTTAGCATAAGCCAGTCTGGGATCTAAAAACTCTACACTTTTCCTTATTTTTTTGAAAACACTGTCTGACAACTGGAGTAATAAGTGTCCTCTCATTTGTGGGACAAAAGGTACCTGTCCTTCCCAGGCACTCACTTTCTTCACTCAGTTTGGTGGGATGCCATTAAAAGCGGAGTAGTAAAATAGAAAATATTTCCATGTATTCGGGGGGGGGGGGGAGGGGAGGATCAGTGAATGGAAAGCTAAACAACCCCACATTCATACTATTTCTGAGCAAACAACTGCTTGTAATAGTTATTTACTGTATTTTACAGCTCACTGTTAACCCATGTAATAAAACATAATGACTTGGACAGTGCAAAAGTAGCAGCTCTTTTTAATTTTCATTCCATTGCCTTTTTAACACTTGTATTTTCATTTCCAGGAATGTATCATAAATTGCCAGAAAAATTAGAATTAATTTGTGCAGCAAAATCCAAACAGATTTTTTCCCTTGTCAATTCACTTTTCAGTCTTTACCATGCAAGAACTTTTTTTTTTTAACAACCTTCCACCCTGTGAAAGCTACATACGAGCTCATATTATGAGGTGTGACCCTAGGAACACTTACTTGAAGTAGCTTTTTTTCCTCCCTGAATTCAAACAGAGATTTGAGGTCCAATTCACTCATACACATATTCACATACCAGTGCATAGACATCACAGAAGCTCAGGTGTGTGAGCACGTCTTAGGTACGTGCAACAACACCAGCAGTGGTGGCAGGCTGTAGAACATAGTGTGCGCATGCAGTTGCACACACTATGTTCTACAGCCTGCCACCGCTGCTGGTGTTGTTACACAGACATAAATCCCTTAGCACACAAACATTACCTCTTATCTTATGTTGAACAAAAAGTTGACAGAGTTATTGCTCCCCTATCTCCCATTCTCATGGTTAGTTTTCATCACTTCTCCACAGGATCAGTGACCAATGGAGAGAGGACGCTCTTGGCCGTGTCTGGGGCCAGCCCTTCCATTAGGCAAAATGAAGCAACCTCCTAGAGTATCAAATTATGGACATCACAAAACAGGTATTTTTTTCCCCCGGTTTTTCCCTTTGCTGCAACCATCATATATTCCCCGCCTTTCCCCAAAACTGGAACTTAAGTCAGCTTACACATTAAAATCAATGCAATATAGTTAAAAACATAGAAAATATCAACATTAATGCAGAATTGAACTATTAACAATTCTACAACAATTTCAAGTATATACTGAAAAAATAATTTTTAAAAGTTTTTTATTGTTGCATTCTGGCTGCCAGAGGGGAGACAGTGTGGAGATTTTCTGTCTCAGTCATATACTAGAACTGGACCATCTTTGAGTGCTGTTCATCTTGAGTTTAGCAGTTGTGGGAAGACAGATGCTGTTCCACTTCAGGCAGCAAATAGTGTCTGTTAAGGTCCCCCGGAATGAAGAAGGCGCTACGCAGTCTGCAAGTGGCTTAGATACCCCTAGGTGTTTAACCCAAAAGGAAATATACAATTTATTTCTCCCTTTCCTAATCCCTCTTGTTCTGCTCCCCCTATCCATAAAACATTTTCATAACAGACATTGGAAACCCCATAATATTGGCACTCCAGGCTGTTTTGTCTCCGGCCCAGCCCAATGTGATTGGCACAATGTGTACATCAGTAAAATACATGCCACTTGTTTGTAACACTTTTTTAAATGATTTTTTTAAAATCATTAATTTTTTAAATATCATCTCCATTATGAGACTTACCTATCTCTGGTTTCAAAGATATTGATCTGTTAAGAGAGGCCACATCTAGAGAGGTAATGTGGATTATAGGAAGAAAGTCCTTGAAAGAGCCCTTTAACAGTTCTCTAACAGAACCCCTATTGTTGTTGTTTTGTTGCTGTTGTTGTGTGTTTTCAAATTGACTCTGACTTATGTAGACCCTCTCATAGGGTTTTCTTGACAATATTTATTCAGAGGAAGTCTGCCACTGATCTACCCTAAGGCTGAGAGTTTGTGGCTTATCCAAGGTCTTCCAGTGGATTTCCATGGCTAAATGGGGTTTGAGCCCAGTCTTCTTGGAGTTCTAGCCCAGGACTCACACCACTACACTGTACTTGCTCTCAGTGATTTTTGGAGATTTTTCTTTTCTTTTCTTTTTTTTTGGAGAGGGGATTGGAGAGGGTTTTTCCTGTATGTTTGAAGTGTGTGTGTTTGACTCTATTTTTGAAATCTTTCTCCATACTAAAATATAGCACCCCTGAATTTGGCATGTTATGCCAATTGTTATCAAATTGGATCAAATACCAATATTTGCACAAATATTCCAATTCTAGTTTGGATTCTGATAATATAATTTAGAGAGTGTGTTGTCTATCATACTATTTAAATCCACATGCTTGATCATAGATTCCCCAAACTTGATGTGTTAATAAACAGGACAAAAACACAGACTTTAATAAAAATGTTTTTTTAACTTGGTCCATTGATTACTTTGGGTGCTTCTATGTGATACACAAACAACAGCACACACAATCTGCTTCTGACAGCAGGAATGTCTGCCTCCTAATAGTCTTTTATTTCATGAAATGAAGAACAAGCATTTTAAATTATTTGGTCCGTCCTTGAGCATAAAGAGTCATGAAGGAGAGAGGTTGATTGTTTGGCGCTCCAGTGTTAGTGCATTTTGTTAAGTAAATTTGTGAAATTAATAATTTTCAAAATGTTCTTATGTATGAAGCATCAGCCTACATACTGTGCAGTTGTTTTAAAAGTCTCTCTGGTGTTATTAAAATGGATCTTGGCATACAGCACAGAAAATAGTTACCACTTAACAAGGTTATTTCTTCAACAGGTTAACATACCATACTTTTAAATATTATTAAGCTTATTAAATTTTAGTGGAGGGAAAAGTATATTCATGCGGCCTTTCTCTAACAGCATACCTTTTAAAAGATTTTTAATTTTGGTGTATTTTACATTCTGTTAATACCTTCTTAGAAGTAAAAGACAAATTCTGTGTTTGACATGTCACAAATGGTACATGTATGTTGAATCAAGCAGCATAGTGTTTACATCATGCTTTTGCAGATCTGGCAGTCCCAACCGGGGAAGAATGAGGTGCCTGCCCTCAAGGAGAGGAATACCAGCAATAGTGAATCATGCCCTCTTCCCGCCCCCCCCCAAACACACTGCTCCAGAGAGCTCCAGCTGTGCTAACAGTTTCAGCTGGAAGGAGTCTATAAGGTATTCCAAAGCAGGGCCTTAGTGAAGACTCCATGAGCTTGCTTTCCTCTTCAGGCCATGGCATGGCAGAGAGAAATACCCATTCCACAGCTTTCCAAGACTACGCAGATCCTGAATAACTTGTCTTGCTCTGAATCACTGTAAGTAGAATGCCTGAGATAAAATCACCTCTGCCTCCCTTTACAATGGCTTTCAGACAGTTTCCAAGGATGCTTTAACCAACAATGCCAAAATCTGAAAAAGGGCCACTCGGAACCAAGCATTGTATTGCTGTTGCTGCTCTCCTCTGAGTTCTATAACCTTCTGTCTTGCTCCAAGAGAAAAAGCAAGGGATTTCTATATAATGCAGGACAGTATATGTGGGGTTATTTCTCATATGGCTCACACCACAGCCCTCAAAGTAAAGCAACCTAAGAGGTAACTGCCTCAAGATTGACCCAACATGATATCTACATTAGCTCTGTGTATGAAACTCAGTAATTTACTTCACAGTTTTTATTTTTATTTCCCATGCATATTACTTTGTCATTAGTACATATGTATTTTTTACAGGTTTAAATACCAGATTTTGACTAGCTAAGAACCACATTTTAGGTATTGTTTTAAATCAGAAGACTATTTTACTTTTTTTTTTTTACTACAACTATGGGAGACCTCTGAAGATGTCTTAATAACGAGCTTGGCGTTAATTTTAAGAAAATCAGTGTGATGTGCCGCTTGCAGATTATAATGTAATTCTGTAATACAAATTAGATCGGCTTTGAATGCCTTTGAAATGTAGTGTGTTAAAAAAATGGTATGTACAGGTTAAAAGTTACAGATTCTGAACAACCGGGATTTACATGAAATTATCACACGTGCTTTGATAGAGTCCTAGAATGATTCAAAAGAGCAAGTTTCGTATGAAGCCATCTCGTTTTCTTTGATAGGCACCTTGATCTTTATGCTGTCATCTATTAATTATATTACAGATAAGGTAAATAAAAAGTGTTGGAATATTGAGATCACAGCCTCCTTTTTTTCCTGTGAAGACTAAAGGTGTAGGCTTCTATGAAGTCAGCAAGCAATGGGGGATGATAAAGGTATTCTGCCACTGTCAAGCAGTATTTATTTTGACACGTGACAGAAAGAGAGCTTGAGTTCAGCAGCTCAGAGTGCAGTTGACAGGATAAAACATATGAATGGTTTATAGAACTAGCAGAATCAAATGGTCAAGCGTTTGCTGGACTGTATCACTTTTGGCATGGTGAGTCCGCATGGCATACTGGAGTTGACACCTGGACTGTAACTCTAGGAGAGCAGGGTTCAAATCCTCACTCAGGCTTGGAAAGCCATTGGATGACCTTGGGCAAGTCACACTGTCTCAGCCTCAGAGAATGGTAATGACAGATCAAGCTGAAACAATTCTGTGAGCTAGGGAGGGTGTTGTGTGGTCCCACTTAGGAATCCCACATGCCACATACAGAACAACAACACTCTGGATGTCTGGGCTGAAAATGTTCCCATCAGCCTAGTTTCAAGTGTGTAGTGAGAGATGTTGGGGACTAAACTGAAAAACCAGACTCAGATTGCTTATAGACTACAGTGATCCCTGGTCAGCACTGTGTTCACTGCAATAATCTGCACCTTTTGGACTGTATGTTTGAACCATAAGACTTTCCCCCCCTCCTTTATGTGCCTTATTGATAGTAAGAACCTCTATCTTGCCAAACAAACTCATCACAGTTTTCCTAGGTGTAGAAGGATAAAATAGAGAAAAGGAAGAATAAAGCTGCCTTTGGGCTCTCTCAGATGAGGGATATGTTTCAGGAGGTTGCAGCATTTGCTGCAGTTGTTTTTGGAAGTGTGTGTGTGTGTATGCATGCATGCAAAATACCCAAAGGAAATTTCCATGCTGCAGTTTAAGAAAAAGAAAAAAAATGCAAAAAAACCCACAACCTGGTACCAAATAGAACCCCAAAAGAATGGCATGCTATGTTGCAAGAACTCATGCTTCTGTCAACCAGACTGGAAGCCTGGTTGGCCTGCAGAAGATATGAAGAGTTCTCTTCTAAAGAGAACTGTTTTTATTTTCAGCGGCCTAAAGGACGCTAAACTGTTGACGAGAGAGATGTGCAAACATCTGCCAACTCATCTGCCAAAGGATTCAAGGCTTTGCAAGCATTCCAGCTGTGCATGAGCAATGCTATCAAGAATGTTTGAGAAGTGTGCATTTGCCTCTTCTCCCTTCCCCTTCCATAAGACTCTTCATTAAGTTACCATTGCACAGTGGAACCCAGGGAAGATGTCTTCAGGAGCTGTAATCCCTGATAATTGTTGGGAGTGGCAACCTTTGCATGCTTAATTAACTGGATAGTTAATTTGCATGTTTATTATAGGCATAGAGAGATAGCCTAGAGAAAACATTCTGTTTGTTTTGGTCAACACCTCTTCCTCCAGCACATACACCTTCCTTGTTCTTAAAAGTGTTCTCTTGCCATTTACATCTCTCTTTTGTCTTCGCCTTTTGTCCTGAAAGCATGCTCTGAGATCTCCTAATGGAGATTATTTTCAGCAAGCATGTGAGTGCTTAATTTCTTACCTTTCTTCAAGAACTGAACCTGTGTAAACTATGCACAAGATTTTGTGAGTAAACTCTTTCACATTTTTAACCAAACTGTTTGTGTTTATTTTGAGCTAGATTGAGTGTGTTTGGGATGGAGTGATAGAAGTGGGACTGGTAATCTGTTCAACTTCCATTTTTGTGCAATTACTAGATACTCTGCTGATTGAGAGACTCATTACCAAAACCTCTCAATTCCCCAACAGGAGCTGTAATCCCTGATAACAGCATTTTCTGTTTCATGCCAGGGAGTGGAACCACAAGTCTCAGAACACTCAACCAGTAATCTGGCCTGCTGAATCTTCACTAGGAGCAATTTTGCAGGCAGAAACAGTGTATACCATGTCATGCATCTGCCCAGGATTCTGGTGCTCAAAGTCCCAGTCTGGTTCCAATGTCAGAAAAGGCTGCTTCTGAGGACTGGGCTTCTCAAAGCCTTTCCTGCCTTCTTTTTGCACAAAGGGAGATTAAGGGGGGTAGGGGTGGGGGTTTAGAACAGGAGAATAGTGAAATGGCTTTTATGGTCACAGCTAGCAGAGCTCTATTCATCCTGCCTGGAGCAGGCTGCTCGCCAAGTTATAGTTGCCTTGATCCTTCTCTCAGGCATTTGATCGGCAGTACTCACTTTTGCAAAGGTTTTTAATAGAGTGTCCACTTACACTGCACCAAAAAAGAGATCAAAAGATGATGGTGGTTTACATGAAACTGCATACACTAATGTCTACATGGGAAAAAAATCAGAAATGATTTTTATAATTTAAGGACTAAAATAATAAATATCACCATACTGAAGAAGAGTGTGGTCAGGTAACCAGTGTGCCTGCTGAATCTGCTGTTCAGATGCTAATTATGGATCTTCTTCATTAAACTTAATCGTCCTCATTAAAGTTCTTTAACTTTTAATGAGGTTCAGACTAGATAGCCCTTCAAGCAGATGACACTTTCAAATTGAGGACTGTTCTCTGGCAGCCACTCAAATAGAGGATTCTGCTCTATAAAAGTGGATATGGGGTCACCCTTGGCCCTTTCCACAGGACATTGTTGTCCCACAATAGGGATGGAAGAAGGATGGGACCACAACGATAGTTACATATGATGTTGTTGCGGTCCCATCCTTCTCCTGTCCCCAGACAGTACAATCATGGAGTAAATCATTGATGGGTTTTCCCTGCCAATGACCCATGATCGTGCTGCCGTTCTGCACTTACCTGGTGTGCAGAGGGTCCAGAAGTGCAATGGCTTTGCTTCTTGCCCCAGCACAGCCTGGGAAAGTACCCAGCTGTGCTGCAAAAGGAAGAAACAGGACCATCATGCTTCCTGAATAATGGAGGCAGCTGGTGCACAGGGGAGTGCGCCCATTGCACTCTTCTCCTGGAAGAGCTGCTGCCAGGATCCCCAGTGGATGCCGCTGGGATAAGGTAGGGTTCAGAAAAGGCCCTCATCTTTAATTAAATGGCTGGTGTTCCTTTTGGAAAGAGCTACTACAGGACTCAAACATTTATGACTATACCCTCTAATATCTCATAGAAAACAAACAAACAGTTGTGTGCTTTTAAAGGCCTTATTGGGTGATAATTCCCCAAACCAATCACTCTCCCTCTTCCTCTCTCTGTCTTCTACCTAAAATGTCAAATCACCATTTATCCTTTTAAGTAAAGCTACAAGAAGAACTCATTTTTTTCCAATATAATCTAGATATAGGTGCAGAATGGGAAAAGGTATTTTATGTACGAAGTGAACCTTCCACGTATTTATGGAGGTACGCCAGAAAGAAGTTGTGCACCTCCCATTCAAGGATTTATCTTCTAATGACCTAGGGCAATGGGCATAATCCTGAAGAATGGTGATCCATTTTATCAATATATCACAAGGTAGGCAACCCCAGCAGTGGCATTGTGGAACTAGGGCTCAAAGGCTTGAAAAGCCGTAGATTTATGATGAGCAGGGATGGTGACATCTGCCATGTCACCCCAGGTTTCCATCTTATTTCCCATAACTCAGAGCTGTGGTGGGAGGGGTTTTTTGTAATACCAAGTATTTTAGGGTACCTCAGCTTTTGGTGGACTCTTAAAACTCATTAACTTTAGGAGAAATTAAAACTGCTAGAATTAGTTCATTGATACAATCAGCACAGCTGCCTGCACTTTGGGACTGTCCTTGGGGGGCACAGCTATGAGGATGTCTTGATGACTACATGAACTTCAAAATGTTTCTCTCCATCACTGACAAAATGAACAGTCAGTGATTTATCCAGGTTCTATACCAGAAAAGAGGAACTGTCCTTACTACATTACTCATGAGTGAAGTTTATCACAACTGAAAACCTTTTCTGCTCAGAACCCCATAAAACCTCCACCACAAGGGTCCATTTGTCATCTGGTGTGTGGAAGCAGAATGGGAGTTTTGTGTATCAGTCTCAACTTCAGATGAGACCATTTGGGGTCCATCTTCAACCCACTTGCTAGGTACTTCTTCAGCCATTTCTGCACAATGTCACTATAGTGCAACAGCAGCAGGTTGTTTCCAGTTCGGGAGCTGTACCACTGCACAATTTCATCACTATCCAGCTGTTATTCTATCTGCAAGCATTCCAAACTGCATAACAGAAAAAAAAATCCATTAAGAGCCTCCTTTAATGCTTCAATCCCATCAGCCATCTTACTGTGGTAGTCTTATAGCGATTGATATCACTTTCTGTTATACAGATCCAGGAGTGGGTTGGTTGTGGCCATGGCAAGCTTGTCCCTCCCTCAGAGACTCCCATGGTGTGTAACTTCAGAGTTGGTCACCTCTCCGTGTTTATTTTAAATTTCTCCTTTGAATTAAAACTTTTTACTTTTTTAAATATATTTTTTAGCATTATAGTGAAGTGCAATAGTGAATTGGTATGTCATGCTGTTACAACATCGCTGTGTGATTACATCTTCCAAACAAACAAACAAAATCACCCAATCAAGGGGCAGCGGGGCTGGGTGAAGGTAGGGAAACAGAATAGCCAAGGACACTGTAATGCGGAAGGAACACCTGTGGCAATACTGCTACTCATCCGCTTAACCGGAAGAGTGCAGAAACCAGTGTTCCTAACCCGACATCACATGAATGGCATCACATGAATGGCAACACTGAGATTTCAGTGCCATAATATGCTAATGGAAAGAAATAGCTTTCATCTCACACATACTAAGCAGAAAATCTGAAGGGGAGCTTTTCCATCTTCGGCTGAACTGATACATGTTCTTCTACATCAAAATGGGGATCATGTGGCCCTGCAGATGTTATTGGACTACAATTCCTAGCATTCCTTACCACTTGCTATGCTGGCTGAGACTTTCAATCCAACAAAATCTGGAGAGGTACATGATTCCCACCCTCATCTATGAGATCAGGAACGTGATGTGACTGGGATGGTGGGGATGAAGGACCAACTGCGGATTGGTCAAGGTCAAGAGATGAGGGGCTTTCTTTTTGTATGTTCAATAATTTCTTCTGAAGAAGGTTATTCTGTACATCAGGATTTCATCTGATCATCTTAACAAATGAAGAAGGGATCCTTCCAGCCACATGGGTCAGATTCTGTTGGACTTTGAAAGTAAAGAACCAGCGCTTTGAACTTAACCCAGAAAAACTCTCCTCACTTCCTTTCTTTCCTCCCTCTCTCTCTGTGAGAGGTAGATTTTATGAAACATCTGCATGACAGCCAAAACTTTTAAAATGTAGTACATCTAAAGTTGTAATAACGTTTCTGAAATTCCTTCCCTATTGTTTTTCTCTCTGTGAAGACTGGCTGAAATCCATAACCCAGTTTCTCCAGAGTAGTTTTATTCCAGTGTGTGTATGTCTGTTCCAAAATCAGTCTATGAATGTGGATTGGGGCTGCTGATGTTTGTTTCTTCATTTTGTCAACTCCTTTTATAGTGAAAATATATGCTTTCTTCCCCCTGGTAAGTTTATTTTTTCAGAAACTATGGAATGCAATTAGGTAACTCATTATCTAAAATCTAAATCTGCTGACTGGTTGTGGTTTTGAACAGAACTTTTAAAAAACTCAGGGCAGTGCAAATTGTGGAAAGCTTTCTATTAATGTGAATTTTTTTAAAAAACAAGTTGCATAAACACTGTAGAATTTAGGAAGGACTAAATTCAGTCACCATGATATTGTGAAATATCTTTGCATGGGAAGAAGTGACTTCATTGGAAAAAGGAGAAACAGTGAATAGAATTGTTTCAGTACAAATCCCTGAAATACATGTATTGTTGTAATGATCTTCCAGTTCTTATCAGAAGAAAGAGGAACATCCTTTTCTAGATTTTCCCTTCCTCTCTGGTCAATTTCTGTTCTGTATCTGGTTGTGCAAGTGAATCATTCATAGAATCATAGAATGGTAGAGCTGGAAGAGACCACAAGGGTCATCAAGTTTAACTTTCTGCTGTGCAGAAATATACCATCAAAGCACTTGTGTGCAAGAAAGGTGGCATGAGAATTCCTTGCAAGTAAGAAGGAGCAGGTCTGTCAGTTTTGCTTTCTCCCACCCTAACATTTTGTGGATTTTGGAAAATTCTGATTAAATCCAGGCTGGAAGGAAATTCTTGCCAATTCCAGCTTGCAAGTACCCGTTTCCAAGTAAAGTTGCTGAAAACTGGAGGGAAAAGGGGACAAATGTCTCCACTTTTTCACAGATAGAGCTACCAGCGAGTGGAAGAGACAAGAATGAATGTAGTTGCATCTCTGCCCCATGCTCAGATGATCATTTTCCATTAGCAGCTCTTTTGGGCAGAAAGAAAGCTTCATCAAAAGAAAACTGCTGTGCTGCCTTAGGGGAAAAAAATGAAACGGAAGAGGGGCTGGCTTTCGACTTTCCTTCTTGTTTTTGATGCAGCTACTTTCCTTCTCTGCCAACAAGGAACAAACACAAGGAAGAACAGCTTCCATCTATCCCTGAAAGTGGAAGGAAAGGATTCCCAGAGGTAGCATTTTGGTGTCTGAGGTTCCAAACTCTCAGTTTGACAATGAAAAGGGGCCTGTCTATCTCCTCCCTCCCCACAAAACTCTGACCATGAGAGCAAAGGGACAGAGCCTTGGCACTAAGGCACAATGCCTGGTAGCTTACAAGTGGATATTGGCAAGATAATGTAGAGGTTAGTGACAGCATGAGATGGCATATCACAGTTCAGAGACCAGCAGTTAGTGGACCAAGATGAAGCCTATGAGAGGGGGATGGAAGTCAAGCCTGCCCTTAATTAGGAACTTGAAACCCTGAGTTTTCAGTTCTTCCCCTACAAAGCTTGCAAAGGAAACTCTAACATTAAAACTTTAGGCCAGATTATGATATTTCCAATCTTAAAGTTAAAAAAAACATGCAGAGAAACTAACTACCAGTTTTCTGCTTTTTAATGCATAGCTGTCCCATGATCTTTGCTGCCTGAAATAGAGAACTATGTACCAAGTCACAGTGTGCACTGTCCAAAGCCAGCCAAATTATTTTGGTACATGAAGTATGAAATCGCTCAACTACCTCTCCCTCTCCCCAACAATAAAAAGACAAGATCAGTACAATTTGTGACCCTTTCATGACATCCCAAGTTTTTTGCCTCCGGTGGCCATGTCCTTCTGTGTAATGCTAATGACCCCTCAAGGCCCACCTCAACGTACCTCAGCATCAAAAAAAGGAGAGATCAATACCAGCACTAAATTTCACTCATGAGCAGTACATTTCTCTAGACCTATTGTCAATTATCAAGACATCTTGGATGAACACTGCAGTAACTGAAAATTACTTTAATAAAGAACTTACATTTCCCACGGTCAGTAGGAAAAGTGGAACACAACAGTGTGACTACATGAAAGATTTTGTGTGAATGGCACAAGCTGTTCTCCAGATATATCCTGGGAAACAAGCTGGTACAAATATACCTTGAGACGTAAGAAAGCTTGCATGGGATTTTCATAGGCAGCCAAACAAACCACTGCAGGCATGAGTTGTACCATGTTAGATTCCCAGCCACATTTGGTGGCATGGTTACATATAAGTATCTAAATCTACATGTTTCTCAGTTGATATTTTCAATCAGAGTTACACAAAACACTAGCTGCCATTTATCTTTCAAACATAGGAAAAGAGAAAACACGGAAACTGTTTTACATCGTAACTGTCTGTGCTGAGTTATGCCGACTCTTTTTAAAATCAATATACTTTTGGGCATTAATGCTCCTGAATGCCAGTTCTAAATTTATTTAAATTTTTTTAAAATTACATTTATTCCACTTTCCACCTTTCTTCTTTGATAGCTACAGAAAGGCACAACACCAACAATCTGTAGAAAATGTTGGCCTAAAAAGTTATTTTTCATCTCATGCTTTTAAAAAGGAGTAAGTATGAGGGTGATGGAAATGCCCCTCAATTGACCTTGTGTTGAAAGTCAATATTGGCATTATTGCCTTGGTGTGGAGAGGAGGCAGAAGGGGAGGGGAGGGCAGAGTTGGGACCATATCTACCGGATTAGAAGACTGAAGCCAAGATACAGTGTCTGAGCCCAGGGAGAGATTCAGAGCTTTGCTTGTATTGACAGATGATTAAAGGACTTTGACTTCTCATGCATTTAGAAAGGTCAATCATTCTGTGATAACAGAGACTGGCACCTCAGACCCCAGTTCCCTTTTCCAGATTCATACTATTTGGCAAAAGCCTACAGTGTATAAGACAACAGAGGGTACACAGCTGACACCCTAGGCCTCAGCCTCCAGTCACAAAGCTTCATAAAGGCCATTTGCTTCTGTGTCTCATAATTATGTTTAGCTGATAAAGCCATTTCCATTCTGCTCTCTCTTTGGATTCCATTTTCAAGAGTGCAATAACTTTGCTTTTTTAATATTTGCTGCTTCAAAATTATCAACAATTATTGTGTTTATGTTGTTTTTTATTGTTGGTTGTTGTTGTATTTATTTGTTATGTCCTTTTAAAGGGGTTAACAAGCAAAAGGCAAAAGTTCCAAAGGCTCCTTTTCACATCAAAGTGAGCTGAAAGCTGCTTAGCTTTGACTGGATCGTGCTTAATTGTGTTTATATCGTGCTGCTCCTAAATGTCAAAAGTGCTGTACATGCATTAAGTTAAAGATCCTTACAAGGGCCTGCAAAGAATGCCAATATTGTTATTTTTTCTACCCTAACCTTTTTGAAAAGAAGCCAGGGCATTATTCATGGTGTTCCCAGGGTTGTTCATCCATACCCTTTAAAATTTCACAGATGAAAACCAAGACCATTTCCACACATAGTGCTATTATTCCAATTTCAACATCCTGTGGAATCCCTCTCTAAACTGCAAACCCCAGGATTCCGTAGGATGTTGAAAGTAGAATAATAGCACTATAACAGTCTAATGCAGAAATGGCCCAAGACACATGTAGCCAAGCAACATCAGTGTATGGATAAGATGTCAACAGTTATTAACAATGAAAAATACACAAGGTAGAAGAAATTGTAACATTTTGCTTTTGCTTGAGCAGTGTATTCCCTCAGAAAACCAAATTCTGTATGTTAATAACTCTGAATACAGATTGGATTGGAGAATATGGGGAAAAGTTACATGTACTGGACAAGACAGATTGGAGAATTAGAGACTATTTCAAATAGTCACATATCCCTGGGGATTAGTGGAAAGATGCACAGAAGTTCCATCTCAGCTAAGATGTGGGATAGCAAAGTAGACTAGAGCTGTCCAGGATTTCGAAGATATTGTAGAATCCCAAAATTAAGGTATTTTTGTTTGTTTGTTTTCATTTGTTTTGTTTTGTTTTTGAGGAGGGATGGCTCATCATTTGAATCTACTCTACATCTGTCTTTCCTTGTAAGGCAAATAGATTCCAAACCATCACATGCAGCTCAGCATCAAACATGCTGAAGTCAGAGGAACGTTGGGATAACTATTTATGCCATTCCCCTTCAGTTTTAGGAGTTGTTAAATCTAATCCCTCCACAATGGTTTTAGCTAGTACATCATGTACACAATGTTTTCTCAATAAAGTAGTGGGCTGCTTAATCCCAGTTATTGAGGTTCTCATCCATTGTTTCTTCTAAACTACACTTATTTTTTTAAAAAATGCATTATAAAGTGTTTGGAAACATTTTTTTTCCTAAACTGAATGGTTTTTCATTAATCACATGTGTGTATGTTTTACTATGTTCACTGAATATTCCTGAGGTCTTCAACATGAAAAGTGGACATTTGATGGGGACAAATATATCGTTCCCCCCAAATCACTCGTATGTCCCTTGCATTTTTCCCCAAATTTCTCAAAGTTATATTATACTGCTGTTTGATTGCATTTTTTCCATTGTGTGATCCCAGCCTGTTAGGGATCATTAAGATAAATTATATCAGATTTAGCTGTATGACAATATTTTTGGTAGCAAATGAAACTGACCCATTGTCTTCATTCAGAAGGAAGGGAAGATGGAACGTGTCCCTGGTACCTGGAGACTCCAGAATCTTCCTGTCTTAAGGGTTGATAAGCATTTGTTTGGGATCATTTTTTATAAGAACCTTCCCAATTTTTTATAAATTTGGTGGCACATTTTTGAGATTCTTAAAAAGTTCAGTGAGGGGGGAAGCAGAACTGACAGATTCCCCCATATAGGCAGAAGATTTGGAGTGCTTAGCCCTTAAAAATCTGGCTTTGAATCCTTGTGTATTCACCCATTTTTCTTACTGTTATTTGCTGTCAGGTTGACCTTAACTTATGGAGACCTTACGAAGGAGAGACATCCAGAAGCCATCAACTGCCTTGCTGAGGTCCTGCACATTCACATCCTTCCTTGATTGAATCAATCCACATGTAGTGCAGTTTCCTTCTTTTCCTACCACTTTCATCTATGCCAAGCATTATCATCTTGTCCAGTAAGTCAGGTTATCCCCTGAGATATCCAAGGTGTGACAGTCTCAGTTCAGTCACCTTCACTTCTGCAGAGAGTTCAGGCTTGATTTCCTCTATAACCCATTAATTAATTTTTTTAGCTGTCCGCAATATCCATAGAACTCTCCTCCAGTACCACATCTCAAATGAGTTAATTTTCTTCCTGTCAGCTTTCTTCACTATCCAGCTTTCATATCTATATGTAGAAGTTGGAAATACTATGGTCTGGATGATTTCAACTTTGGTATTTATTAATATGTCTTTACACTTGACGATCTTCCCTACTTGCTTCAAAGCTGCTTTTTCAAGTCTTATGCCATTTCCACATACCATTGCTGTAGCACAACAGCAGCAGGTTGTTTCTTGTCCAGGAGTCGTGTGATTGCATGACATTGTCACTATCCAGCTGCTATCCATCCCCAAGCGTCACCAAACCGCCATATTCTATTTCCAGAAAAAGTCTGTTAAGAGCCTCATTTAGCACTTCAATCCCATCACCCGGCTCAGTGCAGCACTGTAATAGTGCTTGATAGTGTTTCCTGACCTCCCAGATGCAGCAGTGGGTGGGTTGTGGGTGGGCCCAGTTTGTCCCTCCCTCAGCTACTCCCATGGTATGGTACCTTCAAAATCTCTCACCTCTCTGTGTTTATTTTAAATTTCTCCTTTGAATTAAAACTTTATATTTTTTAATACATTTTAAAGCATCATAGCGCAAAAGTGCAATAATGTACTGGCGTGTCATGCTGTTACAACATTGCTGCACTAGTATGGCTTCCAAACAAAAAAACAAACAAAAAATGCCCAATCAAAGGCAGTGAGGTGGGGCGAAGGTGGGGCAAGGGAGCGGCCAAGGACGCCGTAATGTGGAAGGAACACCAGTGGCAATACCGCTACTCATCCACTTAAGGCAGAAGGGTGTGAAAAAGAGCGTTCCGAACCCCACAGCATCATGCAAATGGCAATGCTGGGTTTGTAATGGTACAACATGAGAATGGTGTATAGTGTGGAAATGGCCTTTTTTTGCTTATGATTTCTTGACCAGTGTTAATGACTGAGGCAAGACAAAGGGAAATGTTTTAATAATTTCAACGTCTTTGTTACCCACTTAAGAAACATGTAAGTCTTCTGTGGTCATTATTTTTATAACCCCACTTTTGCACTTCCTTTCATAACTTTCATTCATCCATTTATGTACTACTTAGTTATGATAGTCATCACCTTCTCATTTTGACAGTCACATGGCAACCAGATATCACATGGTTTTCTCCATTCTGCTCATCCAAATGCACATTCATATAATGCACATCCTATATGCATTCGCAAAGTATTGATCTCAAAGGACTAAACAAAATGCTTCCTAAACCTCCTAGGCAGTGTGTAGACAGTATCATACATGTTCAAATTGTTTATCTATATTTTTCTTTTTGGAAAGAGTTTTGCATCCTTTTATAATGAGATACAAAAAACTGACAGAGGAGTTTCTCTCTGTCTGTTTCTCTCCCTCCCACTCTCTTTCTCATGTGCATGTATGTAAAATATTTGAGAAACATGTTCCATCTGCTTTTTTGGCATGGCTTTAACTTTTAGATCTTTACTTTTAGACAAACCAAAATAAAAAAAGATGCATGTCTTGAGCTGGCATATGCAGAGCTGGGCTGATTGATTGGTTTCTGGTCCATGTACTTTTCATATCTGTTTATTCATAAATCTGTTCTGTGTTTGTGATTAAAGTATGAACAAGTTGCAAAAATACGCATTTAAAATTAATAAAATATATGCACTCTAAATAAATACCTGTATGTCTAAATCTCCTTTATAAAAAAAATAATTAAAATAATGAGACAAGAGCTCCATCACAAAATTTGGAGAAGGAAGAAACCTGTAAGTTAATTACATTCTGATCTGTACTTTTGACCAGGACATTTAGATAGGTCCCTTTATATCACAGTTCACAATGAACGAACTCCATAGCCCTAAGGACATACATTTGCAATGTAGAGCTATATGTCAAGCATACATGCTAGTATCAAGTCTTGTAGTTATTCCTTAATTTGCATGGTAGGTAATACATTGCCTTAGGTTGCAATCCTATACACTATGAGTAAATCCTGTTGATCATGAAGGGCCTTACTTCTGAGTAGACGGCCATAGGGTATAGGAATGTATCCATACCTCAGTATTCAGACACCAATTCAGAGCTTCCAAAAGCCATTGGGTTCAGGACCATTTCCTGTTAACTTTAACTGGAGTTGCTCTTTGGAAGAACTGGACGAAATGTGTAGCCTTCGCTGGCCTCTTAGGAGGATATTGTGCTTGCCAAATTACAGACTAATAGGTACTGATACCATTTCTGCACCTTACCTGCATCTCACATGTCCCAGCATCATCCCGCACGTGACTTTGTCAGGATGGGAGTGTCCCGAACACTCCCCTGCACATTTCGCTGGCTAGCAGTGGATGGTAGTCCTCAGGACATGCTCTTTCCTTCCACAATGCAGTCAGCCTCTTCCAGCACTGCAGTGATGAAAGAAGCACCTTGATAGTGCTTCTGCCCTTCCTGCACAGCCCCATCCGATGCGATTGTCACACGAAAGGGGCTTATTACCTGATTTTCTTTTTTCCGGTAATAGTTTAACACATGATTGTGAGGGCTGGGGCCACAACAGGAACAGGACTGTGATGACGTTGTGCAGTAGCCTATGCCAGTTCATACTTATCATGGGATTTTTGTGGCAGAATTTGTTCAGAGAGGGTTGCCTTTGCTGCCTTCTGAGGCTGAGAGAACGTGTCTTGCCCAAGGTCACCTGATGGGTTTCCCTAGCCCAGTGGGGATTGGAACCCTGGTCTCCAGTGTCCTAGTCCAACATTCACGCTGGTTATTTTGCACAACCAATAAACATACAGGAGCCGACTTCCTTATTTCACGTGGTAACCCTGGTATAGTTGTTCAGTTGCTCTCCTTTGCATGCATCTTCTGAAGTGACAGGAATTACTTCTCTTTGCCTGTCTTTTTCTGCAAATTGGTACAGTTTTTGAGTGATCAAAGTTGATCTGTCCTACATAACCCTTGTCCGCCCTCTCCCCCAAAGAATATTATGTTCACTAGGCTACTTTTCATATTTAACATGTTAGAATTACGTCTTCCTTATGTATAGTATGGAGGTTAATATAGTTTTTATTCTGTCTTAACATTTGAGAGATTTGGGGAAAAGAGAGAGAGATCAAAATCCAAACAAATTGAATGTACCCAACATGCAAGTGAAGACTTGGCCTTGCATTGTTGAAGAAGCAAGTGCAGATGTAATTACTTGGAGTCTACAGGTGCCAAACAAAGTTAACCAAATTCATCTGATTATACATATGAACAGCTGGCAAACCAGCCAAAACAATTGGCATACTCCTTTCAATACTTCCAGCTCTCCAGTTCATACTTTCACCATCTGTAGAGGTTTATCTCCAGATCTGCTATCAGAAGATGTGTCAATTGACTGTTACCAGTAATAATTATAGTCTGATCACTATCTGGTACTAGCTCCCAGGCTCATATGGCTCCGATCTTGAAATAATTTCACTGGTTGCCTATGGGTTTCAAAGCTCAGGTCAGTGGGCTGGTTTTGATAAAACTAAAATGTCTGAGTCAAGCTTACATAAAAGAATTTGAAGCTCCCTATCACCTTGTTGCTGTTTGGGAAGACCTGGGACATGTTCTACCTTGAGAAGTTTGATTGGTAAGTCCAACATGGTAGCTACTGGGCATGTTGACTGATGAACTTAGGGAGCTATAGTTCAAAAAGTAACCTTTTGTCCTTGTACATGCCTGGATCAGTTGGATCAGTTACTAGCCAGGGGTTGTGATGATTGTATTTAGGGTATACTCATTTGGCACAAGATGGTATTCAATGAAGCAAGCATGGGACCTTGGGCTCCAGTGATTCACTAAATATGTAGATGGTGTCAAGTTGTTTCTGTGGCTATGTATATTCAGTTATGACTTGGTTGCCTGAGAAGAAATTATGTCTCTCTTTATTTCATTCTCTTTCAGATCCACTTCAGGCAACAATGAGAAGAATCCTTCTGTTCATCCAGAGCACATCTACTGGCTGGCTCTTCCAAGCACAGAAGGGATCCTTTGGCACTCTGTTAAGGCTGGGGAACCTAGCCATAGTGGAATGGTGTAGTCATAATGGATAGCGAGTATGGTGTAGTGGTTTGAGTGTTGGACCAGAATTCTAGGAGACCACAGTTTAAATCTTCTCTCAGAGATGGAAATCTACAGGTGACCTTGAGTAAGTAATGCTTTCTCAGCCTCAAACCACCTCTGAACAAATCTGGTCAAGAAAACCCCATGATAGGTTTGCTTCAGGGTTTCCATCAGTCTAAAATGACTTGAAGGCGTACAATAGCAACACAAATTACTGATTATATACATATATTTATAGAGAATTAATACAATGTAGTAGTTTGAGCACTGGACAATCCCTCTGGTTTGAATCCCTACTCGGCCATGGAAAACCCCTGGGTGACCTTACACAAGCCGTACTCTCTCAGCATCAGAGGGAAGCAAAGGCAACTTCCTTTCTCTTGAACAAATCTTGCCAAGAAAACTCCCTGTTAGGTTTACCTTAGGGTTGCCATAAGTAAGAAATGACTAGAAGGCATACAACAACAACAATGGTCACAGGAATTTGAGGTAGCAGTGATTTAGGCCCACTGAAGGGAAATATATTCATGTTGCATGTCGTTGCTCACTCAGTCCAGATGACACAATGGTGCTGTGGTCAGCCATTCTTCCCCTCAGGGTCTGACATGATGATGATAAGATGTGGCTCAACATCAGTCATGGATTTTACTGAGCCTTGGAGAGTGGATTCTGTCACTTCCTGCCACATTCTGATATTTGTTATGGAGAACAGGAACAGTATCCAGAGCACTGAATTCATCTCTAAGATCAGGGTAGCCTCATTTTCTCAGCTTTTCTAAGCAAGGCTCCCACGTCATTTTGGAGAGGCCAGTAGGGGAAAGGGACTAAAAGGATAGTTGCACTTCATCCATGTCAGGCAGTGTGGGGATGTATTCCTGGAAGTAAAAGTCAACATCCTGGGATGCCATAGGTGAAAGGAACTTCTCTGACTTGCCCTTAAGATTTCAAGGCTAAAGAGTGTGAAAGGCAACAACCTTGTGGACTACCTTGGCTGGCTGCCTATTTTTAATCTGTGGGCCTTGTGGAGGAATATGGTCAACTTAAATGACTCATCAATGACAAGTGTCCACCGGTGGCTTAGATCCATGTCTGCAAATGGGTGAGATGGAAGGTCTGGGGGAGCACACTATTACTGCCTTGCTACTTTGGAATGGGTTTTCACTTCACAGCTCTGCTTACTCTTAATAGTGCCTGCACTAGAGCCTTCCTGGATGCTGTTGCTTGTGTTATATAAGCCCTAGCTATGGATGTCCATGTGGCTCATTCCCTTCAGGGAAAAGTATGTTAAAACATTTTATTGCCATGATTAAGAGAAGCCTGAACTGTGGCAGCTGAGTTGGAGTGGATTTTATTAATCTGTTTGTTGGATCTGTGTGTGAATTCTTTAGTGATTTTATGATTAATATTTTTAATGTGTTTTTTTTTATTTGTTTTTGTTCTTTCTGGTTTCTTTCATTTGATTGTGTTCTGCAACAAGAATCGATTGCATTAGTCAGAAGGATATTAAAATTCTGAAATAAATAAATACACAAGCAAACCATGACATTTCCTTCCAGGGGTGGTGTTTGAGCTAATGCTTGGACACATATACCCTGCAGCATAGCATAGAAATGTTCCTGTTTTAGAAGGTATTTAAAGTCATGGAATACTGATTGAAATGTGTGGCTTGCTTATGTGTTGGCCTACAGCAGAGCTGAGCAACTGTGGGAAGCTAGGGGCCACATTAGCCCCCAGACGTTGAAGGCTCACACATGCCCACTGCAACGAAACTCACATGTGTGTGTTTATATATACACACACGTGTGCACATGCACGTGCATACATGCACACGCACACACACAAATGCCCTCAAGTGCCCTCTAGTAGACATGAGGGTATTGTCACCCTACTATTGGGCCTTTCAGGGCAATTTTAGGCCAGAGAGAGGCCTGGTTTTTTTAGTAACAAAAAGTCACTTCCTGTTGATTCCCCCCCCCCCCAAAAAGGCCTCTCCTGGGCCTAAATTGGCTTGAGCGCACACCTAATATTGGTGGAAAATCCTTACACCACATTAAGAGCATTTATGGTAAAAAAAAAAAGGGGGGGGGGAACATTTTGCAAAAAAGTTTTTTTTGGGGGGTTGGTGTTTTTTGAACATGGAGCACATCCAAATTTGAAAAAAAAAGAGTTTTTATCCCCGAGGGGCACAAAAACAGTCTTGAGAAGCCTCATAGAGCTTGCAAGCTTCACTTTCCCCTGACCTACGGAGTGGTAGTGTTACTGCTGTTTCTAGCCCAAGCTTGTGGGATATTAAGATATCATTTGATATCAATAATTCGGCCTTCTGTATCCATTCCTCTCCATGTGCTTGCGAGGCCCCCGGACAAGCACGCACACAGGCGCGGCCGACAATAGCCGAACCATTCATACCCCAATCTAGGCAGGCCAGTCATTGCCGAAAGCAGCTTCAGGAGACCTCAAGGCAAGTACCACATTATGTATGCACGCTACTTACCAAAGATCCCCCGCCCCACTCAGGCAGCTTGATGAGCGGACTATACAACTCTCAAGCACTCCGCGTTTGCATACTGGCTACTCTATTGACAATCTGGCTATAACTCAATCATCTAAAGTACTGACCTTTCGGAGGCTTTGTCTCCAACCTGAAACTCATTGTTTTCCCCAAGTATGGACTAGCCTGCGGCCACAATTTTCCCTATAAGAACCCCTGACTTTGAGCACTTCCTCGGATCGCTCTTGGCTTCCATCCTGCCTTGCTGTCGCTTTGTCCAGCAAGCCTTCCCCTCAGCCCCACGTGCTGAGAATCCACGCTCCCCAGCTTCTTTGCTTTTACCGGGCTTCAGGACAGGTATAGTATTTCCCATACCAAATCTCCTCTCAAAATCCCGCTATCCGACTCCTACCTTTATTTCTATAGTTTGTGTGTGAGTGTGTTGCTTACACGTGTTTGACTGTATTTCAAAAAAACAATTATTAGTATTTCAACTCCTGCCTCATCATTGACTCAACCTGACCCCGTAGACATAGGGTTCAAGATCTCACTACGTTACCCTGCCTCTCGCATTGCAAACTTGTGCTCTGCGCTAATTCCCTCCCCATTGTTGTGAGCACATTTAGGTGTTCCTCCCGGGACCCCAAGAAATCAGGGTAGCAGTAGATAACTGACCAGTCTCTTTCTTGCTTTCTCTCATTCTCACTGTTGCCTAATATACCCAACTGCAAGTTGTTTTTAAATCCTGTGGAAGCATATATTTGGCCACTATAGAGACTTGAAATGTTTGACCCTTGTTTTGGATTTCTTTGTTTTTCTATTACCACAAGGGCTTATCTTATGTTCTTATTAGAAACTATGGGAGAAAAAGAGACAGATGTGATTGATGCTTATTCAGTAACTAAGGACTGGTAAAGTCACTGGAGAAGCAAACTTATTGTTTGCATCACAGTATTTCAAATTTCATTTGAAAGCCAGGAATCTAAATCCAATTGTTAGTCCCAACAAGAGCAGACCCATTGAATCGAAGAAATGTACAGGAGTGTTGACTTACCAAGTCCCTGTTGGTTCAGTAGGTTAGTTTGCAATTTGATTTAGGCTATTTTCTCCTACAAGACCAGTGTGTAGTAGGACTGTAACACTATTAGATTTCCTAAACTGGACTGGTTGCATTGCATCTGTATGCATGCATAGACATGCACCCACATTGAGACATATGCACATACAAATTTGGGATGCTGACAGGAGTTTGGAAGTTGTTCAATAAGGTATTCCTCTAATCAAATGGCTATAAATCTGTTAGTTTTTAATATGTCACAGGATTCTCCTGGTTTTCCTTCAAGAGACTAACATGACTACTCCTCCGGAATGAAAAGAAAATGTTTGCAATTTTTGAAAAGCATCAATGTGTCCCATATGCTACCATGCTTTTTCTATTATCTTCGCAGGATGCTCATTAGCTTCATAAAAGTGAATGATTTCCAGACACATGCAGGCTCATTCCTTAGAACAGAGCTCAACCTTCCCAGTGACAATTCCATTTAAGTGCAGAAGTTGCTTGCAAGGGTATCTCTGAACAGTGGGAGCTGGGATTTCATAGGTGATTACGAAAGCAAAACCAGAGGACTTTTTTTCCATGCTGGAACCTAGAAGTCCATAGCTCACATAAGGAATGCTACGTTCTGCAGAACCTTTGTTGGTTAGGCAACTAGGACATTGACTGTCCTAGAGCAAAAAGCATAGGCATTAGCTGCTATGATTGACAGGTAGTAGGAGGCCTCTGTATTGGCTGGTCAGGTCCTTCTGGCATCTTTGTCATGTCAACAGTACGCTCAAGGGTGCACCCTGGCTTAGGAAACACTGACAGCACTACATTGAGTCTATGTAGTGAAAGGCAAGCCACTTTGAGGAGGAAAAAAAATCACACAACCAGCTGAGTAAGGAGCAAATAAAAAACCCACACCATTTTTATCCTTGAGATGGAGCAGCTAATGATGCTCAACACTTTTCTTTTGTATTTGTGTGCATAGGATCTCTGACATAGTTTCACATTAAAATGTTAGCACTGCCCTTAAGTTATAGGAATCAACACTACATTCTGAAGTGACTCTTTCATAGCAAATGCTCTGAGAATGCATTTATGAAATCAGATATGTTCTGGATACGCATCCCTTTAAGGCAGGGCTCGGTACATTCCTTGGATTAGCTTTCCTCACTGTGCTACCAAACAGGAAACTGAAAAATAACTTCCTACTTTCTTTTAAAGATGTTTTTGGCCATTTTCCTTCCAGTACGATGAAGCTGGAGTTTAGGGTGCTTGCACTTAGAAAGATGGCCATTTCCCATTTGGGGACCAATTTTACCCATTTTCCTTCAGGGGTTTGATGGAATCCAGTAAGGGGCCTTGGGGACTGCAAAAATGGCCCCCAGGCTGCATGTGACTCACAGGAAGTAGCTTTTCCCCTCCTACTTCAAGGGATGTTTGGACCTTGACTATAGCATGTCTTATGAAGATTGGACCCAATAACCCACATTCACACAGGACTCTTTAAAAGGAAAATTTTATTGAACAAACAAAAATCAAAACATACACAATGATTTCATTGGGGCACTGCAAATATTAGGATAGAGATTTATTGATGATAAATAACTCCCCTGCTAAAACAGCTTCACTGGGTTATCAGTCTATTTCTGGGCACAATTCAGAATGCTAGTCATAACCTATAAAGAAGTATATGGCTAGAGTCCAGGCTATCTGAAAGACCTGTATGAGCCTGCTGGAACCTTTAGATCTTTGAGGGAGGACTTTCACATCGCCATTGCAAATATACACCATCTCTGCATGATGATGCTATCTCATGTTGTCCTGTCATTATTCTGGCAGTGCCTTTGCCAGGATGGGAGCATGTCCCCAATGCTCCCCTCCACCTCTGGCCAGCTGCCTGCAGATGGAAGCACAAGTGACACACACCTTTCTTCCACACTGCAGACGGCCTCTTTCCCTTGCTGTACTGGAGAAGGAAGTGCGTGATCATGCTTCTGCCCCTTCTCCATGGCCAGGGGTGATAGGAGCATTCCCACAATTGCAGGCCCTTAAAGATTTTTTTCCATTAATGGTATAATCCATGATTGTGATGGATGGGGACATGCTGGCTGTGAGATCACGATAATGTCGTGTGATGGACTGCTACCAAGGCATCCCCATTGTGGGACAGTGACACCATGCAGAAATGACCATAGTTGGTGAAGACGTAGCAGAGTAGGGATGTAATACTTTACTAAGTTTCTTCCCAATGGCAGCAATGAGTAATTTTAGCAAATTTCTTCTCAATGAAAGAATGACATCAAAAACCATGCACTTTTCAATGATTTTTCAGATATTGTTGAATATTCTTTCCATCCCTATGAGAAAGAGTCTCCTCAGTGTCTGCTCCCACATTGTGGAGACCTCTCCCACAGAAGGCTAGATTGGCCCCTTCTGTGATTTCATTTTGTAGCCAGGCAAAGACTTTTTTATTTAAGAAGACCTTCAGTATTTATTTAATACTGTATTTAACACAGTGTGGTAGAGGGCTCTTTTAATGGGATGAAGGCATACGGCAACAACAACAAGAAGAACTCTGAAAGCTGGGAGAGTTTTAAGTCCACATTGTTATTATGGGCTTTGCAAAATGTTGGATTCAGGCTGCAGAAGAGGATAAACTATCTGAAATTTAGAAGGTGCTAAAAGGTGTAGGAGGAAGAAGAAGAGAGGTTTATAAGGGAGGCAATAAATATCTCCCCCCAAGCCCCACATACCCCAAAAAGGAAATAGTTTAGGGAGCTGCCAACATCCATAGGAAGTACTTCCTGAAAGATAGATTTGAGGGGTTACAGAAATTACCTCCTTGAAAGTTTGTTAAAATTTTCTGAGGAGGAGCAAGGGAAAGTGTGCTTTTAGTTGGCATTTCTGACAGAGATAAAGGCAGGAAGCAGATCCATCTTTGAGAATGGCTCATTGTCAGAGATGGAAGCAGTAAGCAAAAGCTTCCCATGCGAATTCACCTCCATAAAGCAAGCTCTCTTTTCATGCAATTTTAAGGTGAAGAAGTGACCCTTCAGTTCAGGGAGGCCCTCTAAGTCAGAGGAGCAAACAGTACAATTGGGTGCCCATCTAGATTTTGTGAGAGGCACTGACTTAAAAAAAAAGAAGTAATGTTTGTGAAACATTATAGTGTAGGATATACACTGCTCTACCTGAGAGTACCCATGATTAATATTTAATTGTTCACCAAATCCTGAGAGTATTCAATATTCAATAGTTACATTTGTTTGGAATATAGAGTTCTAAAATTAATTTAATTTTCCTTAAGAATTACTTGAGGACCAAAGTCAGCTGGTTTCAACCCCTCCTGTTTATAAATGAAATTTATGCTGCCATAGTGTCCCAATACAATTACACTTATTTAACAAACATTTTCCTTAGGACAGACAGGAATGGTAGTTTAGGTTGAAAGTGGGATCCCTAACAGAGAACAATCAGGCCTCCCACCCAATTACAGTTCTCCAGGATCTTTACAAAAAGCCATATCAGTTAAACTAGAATATAAGTGATATAAATTGTTGTATAGATGTGTGATTAAACTGCAATAGGACATGAATAGCAAATGTATTTTAATTCATTTTTCTAGTTCTTAAAAATATTCACAGTGCATTTATGTTTCTATTTCTATTTTCCTGCTTACCCAAAGCACTTAGGAGTTATTGGTATACCTTGAAATATTGAAAATAGTAAATGGAACACTTAGTTTACACCACCCCAGCTATCATTTACATTTATGTATGTTGGTTTTTTAAGAAACAAAGCACCAGCTTCTCAGGGAGCCCTTTAGCTGCAACTTGGAGAGATGCCATAGATTAGCAAGCAGGAAAGATGTGACTCAGACAGAGTAGACAGACCCCTTCCCATTGTTATTGGTGCAACTGATAGCATTTACAGAGCACTGTACAATGCAGGGGTAGGCTGGGCATGGAATACTGAGACTATTTTTGCCTCTCACCCCCACCCTGTTAGAGTCTTCCTTTCTGGCCAAGAAAAGGTTGCTCAATTGTTTTAACTGCAACTCTCCAGAGGCAGCAATTCATTTTTTAAACAGATTGTACCAACACCACCTCCAGGTTATTAAAAACCGATTTTCTAAAACCAAGGCCTTTCTCACTGAACAATTATTCCACTGTAACTGTTATGGCAACATCCTATTGAATCCTGGGATTTGTAGTTTGGTGAAACATTAGAGGAGCTCTGTGGTTGAGAATTCTAAATTCCTTTTCCTCAGTTTCCAGTCACAGGATTCCATTGGATGCAGCCATGACAGTTAACGTGATATCATAATGCTATAATTACACACTCATAAAGGGCCCCGAAAGTGGACACCTTGGCAACATCTGGTAATTTTGTCAGTTATGTACCATCTCCCCACCTCCATGAGGACAGCAGGGGCAGGAAACTGGCACCAGACCTGCCAAAGTTACCCACTCTTGATTATAGGGTGTTTTGTATCAGTTGTCCCAATAATCCTTATAACAACTCCGTAAAGAAGAGATGAGAAAGTACAGCCTGCAAGTTGCAGGCAGTCTGTCAAAGTCATTAAGGGCTTCCTAATCCCCCACCATGTTTTGATCCATTATTTCCTTTCTTCTTTTCTTCTTCCTCCTCCTCCAAAAAATGGCAGTTATGACCAATGTTTTTTGTCTTTATGTGACCAAGAAATAAGCAGCTCAGGAGGCCCCAAAGTTGATTTTTTAAAACAGAAAAATCCCAGTGGAGGGAGTACAGCAGGATGGAAGGCATGGCCAAGATCCCATGGAGGGACAATGTGGCCCCTCCCTCTCCTGGAAAACCTAATATAAAGGTCAGTGTACAATGACCATATTGTATTGTAAGGCATAATATTTAAGACTATGATAGAACCCAAAGCCAGATAAAGATATTTTGTTGCTTGAGCCAAAAGACACAATGATGTCCTCTGCCCTACTTCATGTACAGAAAATTGTCAATCTGACAGTTGAATCAGAGTTCTGGCAGGACACTGAAGGCAACAGACTAATTCAGGAGGCAGAGCACAGACTGTGTGGCACACACAGCTCTATCCTCCCCATCTTGCCACTGCCTCCCCTTGCCACTCCCTACCCTCTGTTGATTGAGGTACCCATCCTGTTCTACTGAATGGTAGACTTGTGTTACCCCAAAATGTGGATGACTCAGAGGTCCACCTGTAATACCAGTGCCTCCATGAAACAGTGGGGAATATTAGCTCAAAGGGAGGCCTGTGAGAGGGGGTAACCTAGCAGGATCTTTTATACCTGTGTATATCAGTGTTAATGAAGGAACTGTTGAGGAATTCCAGGGGGCATGCTGGAAGCGAACATGACCCACAGCTCTCAGTGCAGTGCAAACCCTCAGGCCACCAGACGAGCTTTGTATTTTACTTGGCCATCAGCAGTAGTTTTTAGCTTGTAGACCCACCGGCAATCAACAGGACTGCTGGACAGTGGTTGCTCTCAGCATCTGGTAAACTGTGAAGGTTTGTTCAAGTGCTTGAATCCAGCCAGTGTTGCTACTGTTGCCCTGGCTGATGGGACTAAAGCACAGGTCAGGGGAGTGGGGTCTGCCTATGTACCCACTCTAGATATGTATCTCGATAATGTGTTGTATGTGCCTTCCCTTGATTTCTGTCTACTCTCTGTCTCAGAGTTAACACAAAGTGGGTTTGAAGTTTTGTTCACAAAGATTGAGGGCAAAGTACTGAAGGACAGGGCTGTTTGTGCTGTAGCAGTGTTGAGTGAGAAACCATGATGAGCAATGCTTTGATGAGGTTTTTGCTCCAACTGTGAAGCAGCAGTCCATTCGGTTGGTGTTGGCCATTGCAGCTCAGAGAAATCCTTTGGTCACACATTTTGATATCACAACGGCCTATCTCAATGCTGATTTCCCTGAGGAAATCTACTTAAAACAGCCTGATGGGTTTCATCAGGGAAAAGAAACACAGGTGTGGAAACTTCATAAATCTCTGTATGGTCTTAAACAGTCAGCTCGTTGTTGGAATATGTGTTTAGACAAAGCTTTGCAGGAATGTGGGTTTAAACAGAGCAAAGCTGATCCCTGTGTGTATGTCAGAGGAACAGGGAAAAAATAAGAAATCCTCTTGGCGTATGTTGATGATTTGTGTTTGATCTGTGACACGCAAAAACAAGTGCAGGATTTTGCCAGTGAACTAGGCAAGAAATTCCAGATCAAAAATCTGGGGCCAGTTCAACATTACCTTGGGATTGCCATACAGAAAACCAAAGGTGGTTTACTACTGAACCAGAAACAGAAAATTGTAAAATTGCTGGAGAAATGTTACTTGACTGATTGTAAAAGTATAAAAATGCCAGTGATCCAAGGATTTTGCAAAAACAGTGGAGATGTGTTGTTTTCAGACAAAAAGTTGTGTCAATCTGTGATTGGGAGTCTTCTCTATCTGGCCGAGTTCTGTCGTCCAGACATTGCCCTAAGTGTAAACATATTGGGAAGGGCCAGTTCTCAGCCTACTCAATACCACTGGCAAGGTGTAAAGAGAGTGTTGAGATACTTAAAAGGTACCATGGATCACTGTTTGTGTAGCACTCCTGTTCAAATGCCAGAAGTTGTCTGCTATTCTGATAGTGACTTTGCAGAGGATGTGTCAGATCAGAAAGCACTTCTGGCTACGTTGTGAAGTACAGTGGTGCTCTGGTTTACTGGAAAGTTAAAAAACAGAGTACCCTGGCGACTTCCACTGCTGAAACAGAGTTCACGAGCTTATCTGCTTTGTGTAATGAGTTGGTTTGGTTCAAACAGTTAGTGAAAGATCTGAACATACCCATTGATTTGCCAGTGCATGTATTCTGTGATTCCCAAGCATGTATTCAAATGGCTGTCAGTGACAGGATCAAGTCCAGAACCAAACATGTGGACATCAGGTATCAAAATGTAAAACAGTCTGTTCAAAACAGTGCTATCCGATTAGTCTATTGTGCTTCTGAAGAAAATTTGGCTGATGTATTAACAAAAGCTCTTTCTGCTGTCAAACATACTCAACTGCTTAGCCGTATGGGGATGATAGGTCCTACAGTTCCTGCACGCGAGCTGGCTGCGGAAAAAGAGGAGGAGCGTTCAGTGTAACTGCTCTGTAACTGCCTAAAGGGTTAAGTGTCTTCTTCCTTCGCCAGCTCTCATTGCCATGGGAACCAATAAGGGTTCACACACACAGACTGGAGAATGGATTTTACCTAGTTGCTATGCTCTCTCATGTATTCCAGCTTTGCAATAGACATAGTTTTAGTGAATTCAATGGTCTCTCTCTCTGGATTTTCTGGATGAAGCTGTTTCTTTAAGGACTCTGGCTGCACTGAGAGCTGTGGGTCATGCTCGCTTCCAGCATGCCCCCTGGAATTCCTCAACAGGAACATCAGCCAGAGATTCAAAGAATATTTGTTTTATTGGGGGAGGAGGGAATTAACAGTCTCATACACACACAAGATCCGAGGAGTCTTGCAATCATGCAAGGCCAGCTGAAGGAAAGGGAGGAAAAATTGGATAGCGAGCAGTCAGGGTGAAGTGGGTGATATTTCCCTATCTAGAGAGAAGAAACAAAGCGATGTTACTCAGACTAGAGTCCAAGGGTAGTACCAGAACAAGAATTGGAGCAGCAGAATGATGACCTATATCCAGAGTATTACAGTACTACAAGATGTTTGGCTTGGAGCCAGGGTTTAAATACTCTTTTTCCACCCTGAGGGGGAAGGTATTAATGGTTCTCTGGCAGAGTAGACAATGGGGTTTGAAATGAGCTCATGTCCTTAGCATTAGGTGGCTAAGAACTGATGGGAATCATGATAGTTCCTTAATGGTGGGACAGATGAGAGGACAAAGCAAGAATTTTGGTGGACAAAGAAGGAGGATTGAAGACAATCAGTCATTCCATGGAGGCAGTTTGGGGCACTATTGTTTTTAAAGGTTAAGGGATATTTGCAAATCCATTATCACTAGAGCGTCCCTGATTATGACCTAGCCATGCCCTGAGGTTCCAATCTGAGCTAGTTTTGCAAGGCTTGTGTGCAGCTAGTTCCTTTTTGCCAGCAGGCTTTTCAGCCATAGCAGGATATAATTTATATTTCATGCCAATTGATACCTACCAATTAAACCATATCATGGAGCAGGGGTGTACAGCCTGGTAACAGCTGATCCTGGGCCCATTCACACTATACAATTATAGCATTATGATTCCACTTTAATTGCCATGGCAACTTCCTAAGATTTTCAGTTTAGACAGGGACATTTAGAATTTTCAGTCAGAGTGCTCTAGTGTTTCATCAGACTGCCAGTTCCAGGATTCCATAGGATGCAACAATGGCAGTTAACATGGAATCATAGCACTATAATTGTTTAGTATGAAAGTCCCTGCATTGCAGAGGCTGAAAAATAGTCATGTGCCCAAGGCTACCTATTGAGTCCATAGCAAAAATGTAATTTAAACCTCGATCTTTCCTTTAGCCTCTTACATCATACATCTGCATGGTGGTTTTTTCAAGTTCAGATGCGTGAAACTGTTCAGCCAAAGCAGATTTATAAACAATTTTCCTTTGCAAGGAATATTACAGAAAACTGAAAAGAACAGAAAAGGGGGAACAGGGGAAGGGAAGGAGGAGGAAAATGAATAATAGTAATACTCTTCAAATAAATTCATATGTTTCCTCTGTTAAGAGGAAAGAGAACATTTGTTTCTTCTTAGCTCTGTGGATAGGAAATTGGATGTTTAAGTTGCAGTATGGTAAATATTAGAAAGAAGGGGAAAAAAATCTTAGGATGTGATCCAACCAAGGGTAAGTAATCCTAAGGTTTGCTGATTTCAGTCATGGAGTTAAGCATGTGTCAAAAACTCTTCCAATGAAATCAAGAAGGCTAGGCTTGATGCTTGATTGTTGTTGTGTGCCTTCAAGTCATTTCAGACTTATGGTGACCTGAAGGCAAACATATCACAGGATTTTCTGGGGCTGAGAGTGTTTAACACACCCCAAATCACCCAGTAGGTTTCCATAGCTGAGTGAGGAATCAAACCCTGGTCTCCAGAGTCATAGTCCAATGCTCAGATCACTACACCACACTGATTGGACAACATAATCCTAGTGAAATTAAGATTTTGTTCAAATGACAAATCAGAGCCAATGATTGAAAGCATCTGTGTAATTCAAAGGGTTATTGCTAATACAGCGTTCTAGAAGAGAACTCTACATGCCAAAAAAAGTAACACTTTACCAAATATCACAGATCCCTCTCTCACCACAGATATGCAATGGGCTTTTCAGTAGCTCCTCTTTTTCTGACTTGCAACCTGTGCCGTTACGATGGGGGCTTCTGTTATTTCTATTGTTTTTTTCCTCTACGGCCTGTTCCTTATTGCTTGACATTCATGTCCAGTTGAATAAGCTATTCATTGATGTCGTTTACAGGAAAGAGAAAAGCCAGGCTTCCTCTGGGAAGAATTTTGGGGCTGGATCACCCAACATTTCAATTGAAGAAGTACGGTGCATTTGTCACCATGGAGGCAAAGGGCACTTTTATCCTACTCTAATAAGGTAACCCCTCATGGCTATTAGAATGATAAAGTTCGATCTAGGCAAGGCTCTTACTGACTAGAACTTGGCAGCATATTTTTAAAAAGTAATTAGTTACAGTTATAGGGCTAAGCTTATCAGCCCACTTTTCAGGAGTTAGTTGGTTGTAGTTGCAGTTCTAAAAGTAACTATGTATTTTCCCTTTTCTGAGAACAGACTATAAGAGATGCAGTTAGCCAGTAGCAGCTGGTGGCTTCTATACTGATCATAGTGGTGACTGTTCCAGGTTTCAGTCTGAACTAAGGAAAGCTATCCAAGGATCTGAACTCAACTCCTTATTCAACACTTTGGACATCTTCTATAAAGTTTGACTAAAGTTTGACTAAAACCCAGAACAGATTCACCATGCCACTCACTTGGCAGATACTCCTTTGCTTTACCAAGAAAAAAATGGGGAAAAAATAACAAGCCAATAGACTATGGTACAAAAAACTCATTGCTTTTGCCCAGCTTGTAATCTCGGTAATACTCACAGCAGAGCACATGACAGCAGCATGAGCCAGTAGCATGTGATATTCATCTACCTTTTAGTGAGGCTACATCTCTCCAAACATCAACTATAGAAAGTTATATATTTATCCCTCAGTAAGTTACAATCACAGTGTAATGTAGTTCTATGTTTTTTGTTGGAAAAGAATTGCAAGTAACTAGTTATTCGCAGCTAGTGAACTTCTAGTCTGTTTTTTACCAAATGGAGATAAAAAATCTGGACTGGATTGTGGTGTTCTTAACTCAATGTGTAATATGAAAATGGAATGTGTCATTCTGTGAAACCGAGAGACTCATAAGAACAAGTATGAGACAGTTGTGACTGACAAAATATAGCTTATTTTGTGCAACACAAAATTGTGTCTGGTACCCTTCAAGTTCCTTTTGGAGTCTGTGTTTTTAAAAGTTTATTTCTCCTTTGGTGTCTTCATATGCTGTTTTTTCCCAAAAGCGGTTCTTCCAAGCAACCAGAATACATTGTGCAGATAGCAATTAAAAATCTCAACCAACAAATTTCCCTGAGCCTAAAGGAGTAGAGTCAAGAAGACCCACAAGTTTCCCAACCTCAGTTTGTGAGATTTTCATCCAGCTAGAAAATCCCAGGGTGTGGGCTAATATGGTGGAGTGGTCAGGGTATTGCCCTGGGAGCTGAGAGATAAAAGTTCTAATCCCCTCCAACTGACAAAACTCACTGACAACCCTTGGGCCAGTCACTCACTCACAGCCCAACCTACCTCACAAAAATAAAGTGGGGAAAGAGAAGCTACGCATACTTTTTTGAGTTCCTTACCTGGAAAAGAGCTATGAATGTTAATAATACTAATAATGCTAATCCTCCTTCTTGGGGATTTTCTGCTATTTTGTGAGACTTAAAATAGCTGAGGTGGCCTTTGTTAAGAGAAACTATGGTACCATTCCACCAACCCATGTTTCATGGCACACACTGGGATTACAGCAATGAAGAATTTGGATGCAGCATCAAAGCAGAGGCAGAGGGAGGAGCGGAGGGAGTAATAAAAAAAAAGTTGTTCTGATTTTGTAGTGACCTGAATTTAGCATCCAACGTTAAAATGGAGACATGAAAATTTTGGTCAAGAGATAAAAGCCAGCCCAGAGAGAATCTGACCACATGCCGGATGATATTAGTGGCAGATGGAATCGTCAGAAGTGTGATGGTATTTCCTCCGAATGTGCAAGTGTGCGCCTCAACTTTGATGTGAGCATGATTAGCAAGGAAAATATGCTTTGTTCCCTTGCCTTCATATGGTCTCAATATCAGTAGTTATCACTTTGTGTGTGTGTGTGTGTGTGTGTGTAACATGCGTAGACGTATCACACAATGCAGCTTTCTTGTTGAGCCTTTAAAGAGAAACACGAAACAGTCAAGCCCTGGGCTGAATATAGAGCCTGTAGTGCTAAAAATAAATGATTCCCCTCCACCTCCTTCCCCCTCTGCAACCTCAGCGTCCCTGCTTTCTTCTTAATCCAGACCTTTACATTTTCTCTGGTTTTCTTCTTTTAAATCTTACTACCAGTTTTTCTCATAAGTGACTTAACATCAGTCCCCTTCTTGCCCCCAGACACCCATGAAATGACTGCAAATGCCACTTTATTGCAAAATGACTGCAGTTTATTAAGCAGCAGGATTTACAGGCAATAACATAATCAATATAACATTAATATATCACATTATTACAGAGAGCTCCTAAAAGGCCTGCCTGTGGCCTGGAGTAGACACAGAATCATTGTTTCCACTGACAGAATTTAAGCAGAAATGAATGTAAGTGGTTCAAATTGTTTCTCTCTTCCCACCTCCATTAAATTGGAGATTCTAGCCAATACTTTCCTTCAGGTTTTGTCTGAATTGTAAGGACAAAACTCTCCCTACCCCTACAGCATATTGTCTGCACTGCTGTATGCACCCTCAGCTTCCTCACACAGAGGAAGAACAGACAAAAAATTCTCTGCAGTAGATCCTAGGGAGCTGGGCAGGCACCTAATCAAGGGCAAAATGGTCTTGGAAGTGAGAAGGCATGGTCTAGGAATAGGTCTCTCCATGACAGGGCTGTAAAGTAGCCTCACTTCCACTGCCCTCAATTCAGCTTGTTATCTGATTCAGCCAGTCAGATTGGCTCTCAGTTATGTTTGAACCATTTTGGATCCAATCAGATTCTGAATCAGAATCAAGATTCAGAAGTCTAAGTCTCTGGAGCTCTCATGGATTTAGCAGTCAAAAGGACTATATTTTGGTGGGCATTACACAAGCACATACCCTCCAACATTTCACTACTGAAAACTTGGACTTATGTGGCCAAGCAACATCAGAGTGTGATCAAGGTGGAAAACATTATAATAAGGAAGAACACACAAGCTGCGAGAGGCTGCAGCTGTTTATTTTGCCTGAGCCTCCTGAGACGGGTAAGGTTCAACCCGCTTTTCACCTCTACTCCCTGCTGAATTAACTGAGTACAAACTACTTTTGCACATTGAACTCACACCCTTTTCGCATGGCATTTTCCATATGAAAGAGGGCCTGTAGCATTGCACGATTGTGAGGAGCGATCTGCATGATGCACTCACAATCGCGTGACGCTCCAGGGGCCGGCAGGCACCAATCACGCACCTTTTCATTTTCGGCAAGAAGCCAAAAATGGTGCACAATCACGCATTGCTCCCAGGCCCCGCACGCACTTACCTGGCTTACGGAGCCTACGGAGCTGCGCCGGTTGCGCTTCCTGCCCCAGCTCAGCCTGGGAAACTCCCAGGCTGTACTGTGGAAGGAAGAGGTGGGGCTCTCACGTGAGCAGGCAGCTCGTGCAGAGCCGAAGGACCCCGGATGCAAGAGCCTCTCACCAGAAGCTGCTCGTGCGATCCTCGCACCGCAACACCGGAAGAAGGTAAGGTGTGGAAAGGGCCTCAGTTTGCAGCAGTTGAAGTAAATGAAGCACAAACGAGGAAGCGAGAGGCAGAGAGAGAAACTAGGATATTTTAAACACCACTGAAAAAGTGGAGCAGCAGAGGATTAATCAGGACTATCGCTGACAAATTGGAGGGCTAGAGTGCATGGAATTCAGAGGCATAATAGTCCCTTCAGAGAAGATAACCCCTGATGAATTGCAGGAGGGAAATCAGGGAATCGGGTGGTAGCCACTTTTAAAATTTGCTTGTTAAAAAATGCAGGAGTCTGATAACAAGGTTGTCTAATATCCAGAAAACTGTTCATTGCGTTTTTGGGGGGCAGGGGTTCATTGACACCTGCATTAGCATAGAGCATGGAAAAACACTGCATTCCATGTATCAGCAAAGCTGGAGATTAAATTTAGGTAGTGCTCTTTGTTTAATCAAAAACAGAACAAAAGAAAAAAAAGTTGTGAGTTTGAACCTGCAATCTCTACCTTGCAGCTGCAGACATACAGAATGGCCAGGGTTGCATTTGAGAGGTAAGGTTTTGTTTGTTTGCGTTTTGATTTGTTTTGTTTTGTTTTGGGTTTCTTGTCTTTTTATTTCACCCCCACCTCTTGATTTTTGTACCATCTTGCCTGGTGAAGAGTTTTGGAGAACTCAAAATCTTACACCACCTATGGGCTTAATGAGGTTATAACCTAGCTAGAAGAAGAAGTTACTCATTACAATCTCAAAACACAGAAGTAATGCCATACCCACTGACTGAACAACTTTGGAAATGTAACATTACTCTGCCTTCATTAATGCCCCCCCACCCAATAACTCGTGACTCATTCTTTCCCTGCACTGGTTTAAAAAGCAGTACTTCAATGTGAGCCCAATGGGGGATTGAGAGCCAATGCCACTTAAAAAAGACTTTCTATTTTGTTCTTCTTCCTTCAGTTCATGACCATGGTCATAATTCTGTTTAATAGCTCAATCCACAATGGATGTTTTCCTGTAGCTGCAATGAATCTTCCATAGAGCTTCCTTAAGACAAAATTGTGGTATGGAGGGTATCCCAGTTGAAGAAGCTATCAGACCCACCAAGTGTCACATGTTTCTGCCTTCTAAATATACATACATTTCTTGCATAGTATCATTGTTAAGGGCAATTTTTAATTATCAATTATTAATAGCAACGTTATTAGATTAATGAGTTTGCATTAAGGAGATAGGCATTGAATCAAAGCTGGAATAGAGGAGACAGAAGAGGAATGGCAAATTGTTAAAGAAACATGAGATAGCTGGGCTCCACAGACTTGGTAAGGAGAGGTTTTTCTAGCATTGGACTTATTCAAATCAACGGCATACATCAAAAACCAGGAACTGACCTAGGGCTGCTTCCATCTCTCCTGTAATGACCAAGGGGCTTCTCCACAGTGGACATCTTGACATTTTGGTTTTCTAGATTTGGTCCTGGTTTAGACATGAATGTTCATAGCTGGGTGACTACACGTGAGGTCTTACAAATGTAAAAGAACTATCATAGATTTTTAAAAATGTCATCTTCCATAACTTCAGGTACACTGCTCTATGGTGGAACCCAGTCATACTTTAATCTGCAGCAGGAGTCTAGTTACAGGAGTTAAAAAAGAGAGCATTGTCCCCGGAAGAATTCTCACATCCACCCATGAAATTTTCCCTCGGTTCCCACATTTCTAGCATTGTAGAGAGAGGGAGAGACATTGAAAATCCTTCACATTTAACATGTTCACATTCCCATAGTAACTTTGCCTGCCCTTCTTCTTTGGATGCCTATAAACTCTGTTTCAAAATGCTCAGTGGCAGTTAGAATACTGCAATGCTATAACTTCAGGGACTGAAGGAAAATTTAATTGGAGTGGACAAAATGCTTACTGGGAAACAGTGCTAAGAATTTTGAGTTGTCAAGAACTGGCAAACTGGGATTGTGCAAGGGGTGTGCAAGTAAAAGAGAAAGACTGAGAGACAGAATCTGGCCTGAGTCTCAGATAACAGTGTGAACTCCACTGAAAATTGTTGTGTGTGTGGTGTTCTTCAGAATATGTCTGTGAGGTTATACCTATTGCAATACTTCTCTTGTGGATTTTTCATGAGGCTTTGGGGATAAGAATGGAAGGAATTTTCAAAATTATTTGAAAAATGGTCAAAAACGTATTTTTCAAGTGTTGAGAAATCCTGATGAGAATCCTAGACTAATGAAAAGCTTCACAGTTCAGGACTTATTCTGGGTGCAATTTATATGTGGTTGGATTGCACAGAAAACAGCATTTCATGTTCAGAAAACATTTTCTCTGCAGAAAACAATACTTCTACATAGGCATATTATTGTTTGCACAGGAAAAGTTATAACTGAGAATTTATTCTGTGAAGAATTGGCATGTGGTTGATTTGCACAGAAAACAATATTTCCTGCACAGGAAACACTTGTTTCTGCACAAGAAATATTTATGCATAGAACTCTTTTTTTTTTTCAGGCAGAAAATGCTATTTACTACACAAAACAACTGTGTGAAAATTTTGCCCAGAATAAGTCTATAATTGTGAACAGGCTTTGAAAAACTGTGTGATTTTTAAAGACAGGAGGAAGAAAATTGTTAAAATTACTCATTGCTTCCTTCAAGAAGAAACTTAGTGAAGAATTACCTTTCTGTTCCACAGAAGAACTTCCTAGCAGATTGTGGCCTTTTAAATCTTCCTGTGCTAAGGGCAAGTCACTGTGGCAGGCTTTAACTTTAAATGCATACTTGCTTCATTCTGTGTAAAGTATGGAATTGGTGTACCATACTTTAAAATGCAAAAGGAGTTTACAGGTAGAGGTTCTCCTACACTAAAACACACTCCTCTCTGCTCCTTTTCTCCTAGATAGGCTCACGAGTATCAGAACTGGTTAAGGTTAAGCAACCTCAGGTTGAACTGTTTGTGAGAGAGAAAAGGAGAAATGTGGGATTTAGTACTCCTGTTTCCTTTGCTGTTTCATTGCCTTTGCTCTTTTTTTATGTATGTAATTAAGACAGAGTGGCCTTAAAAGATGAGACCCTGTTGTTCTCAAGTGTAGCAACTTCAGGACCCAAACATATTTCTAGCTATATGTATTGTCATTGTTCCTTTTGTTCTGCACTTTGTTACCCCTAGATAGCTGTAACTTGAATAAGCAGAGCCTTGTTCTCCAAGCTTGGTATGGGCTGGCAGCCAGGAGAAGCTGATAACAATCACAGGTCAGAAACTCAGCAGTAACTTAAGTGGTCAGTTTACTGAAGAAAGGAAACATCTTTGTGAATGCGAAGCAATAATGGTTCCAACAATGTCCATAAATCAGAGGCAGGCAAAAAAGAACACAAGTCAAAGGCAGAAACACAGGCAAGGGAAGCAAACAGAAGGATGCATGGGAGAAATGGTCAGTTGATTGCTGACAAAGGCTAGAGGGGAAAGGCTCAGTTCTTATAGGCTCCAGGGTCAGTGCAGCTGGTACCTGATTAATTGCTGCTTAGCATAAATTCTCTGGGAGCGACACGGGAGACCCTTTCGGTGTCTACGCTGGGCAAAAGTAGGTACGGTTAGATCATTCTCTGTGTCAGAGTGAGCAGGGCTCCCTGCTGGGACTGACACTTCTGTCCCTGGAGCGGGTGGTGGTACTGTCTGCTCTACAGGTTCTGTTGCAGTAGTCTTTGTGTCAGGGTTCAGACCAGGTTCTGCTGCCTCAGACTCTGAGTCTTAGGCCCTTTTTGCACAGCGTTTTTGAAGCGAAAGGACCCCTTGAGCATTGCGTAAATGTGAGGAGCGGTCTGCATGACGCACTCATTTACGCGACGCTCAAGAGCCTGATGTGGACTGCGCACGCACCTTTTCATTTTCAGCACAAAGCCGAAAATGCTGCGTGGTCGTGCATCACTCCGGGGCATCGCGCGCACTTACCTGCTGTGCAAAGCCTCCTGAGCCGGGCCAGTCACGCTTCCTGCCCCAGCGCAGCCTGTAACTCCCAGGCTGCACTGCGAACAGAAGAGGCGGGGCGCTCGTGCGAGGAGGAAGGAGCTGTGGAGCTGAAGCAGCAGGGACGTGGCAGCGTTCCTCCCAAGCCTTCGTGCATGAGCCGAGCAGCCCAGCACTGGTAAAAGGTAAGGTGCGAAAAGGGCCTGAGTCTAGGTCCCGGAAGCCCATGACACTTGTTTGCAGTGGCATAATGAAGAATCCATCTTAATCCTTTTGTGCCTGCACTAGCAACTTAACGAAGAAAAACAGCTCACTGAAAAGAAATGTCAGTACCTTACCCCAAAAGAGAATACCTGGAAGAAATATATTCCAAAGTAGTGAATTTTTGTATGGTATTAGGACTCATTGCATTTGCTACTACTATGACTACAACTATCTTTAATACTACTGTTACCAAAGGAAGGATGTCAGTATGTAAGGCCACAGGAAGCAAAGCTCCAAGTGACCAAAGAATGTAGTGAAGGCTGGTATAGCAAAGGACTTACTGTATGTGAAAAGACACTTTAGTACTAAACCCAGAATTACACCTCACATCCAGTGTGCATTACTCCACAATGAGGAACCAAACATTTAACTCTTTTCCTTACAACATCAGGTTGAGAAGGGCATAGAAAAACACCCACCATAACTCATGAAGTCAGAGCATGGAGAAGTCATCCTAGACATTATAGAGGGAGAGAGTGGGACTAAGCTATGTATTTGCCATTTTCATTGGTGACCACATGTTACACATTGCATGTTGTTCCAGCCAAACTAGAAGGCTTATGGAAGAGGATTTTCCATATTGAACTGATCAGGGAAAGCAGACATAACTGAAGTGGGTTCCTCATGTTCCTTGGCACAGCCAAGGAATGTGACCTTCACTGCTGCAGTTAGGAATACTTTCCATCCATATTCCGATGAATCCTCTGCAATAGTACTATAGTTGACTGTGTTTATTCATTTAATTTGGTTTGATTTACACCTCACCTTTCAAAACTGGGACTCAAAGCACCTCCCCACGTGGTTAACTGAAAAGGTACAGATAGAAAATGTTAAAAGTTAAATTATTGAGACACAATAAAAGAAGTTATAGGATTAAAATATAGTTGCATTAAAAATGATTTTTTAAAAAATCAGTTAAAAAGTAAAGCATTAGAAGCCCCATCCTCACCAGATGGGTAGTTGTCAAAAACCCACCTTAATAAAAAGATTTTTGCCAGAGACCAGAAAGACAACAGGGAAGAGGCCAGTCTAGCCTCCCTTGGAAGCCTCCCTTGTTCCCAAAGTCTGGGAAGAACTACAGATAGCACTGCAAAATGAGTTGTTATTATTTCCACATAGTGGGTGTTGAAATATGGCTGAGGAAGAGATACAAATGCCAAAGATTAAACTTAAAAACTCTCAATTTTACAACTGTATGGGGGTGTATCATTATTTCACATTAAGAGCTGTTTAATATTGCTTATACCAAAAAGGCTCCATGCTACGAAATCCTGGGATCTGTAGTTTGCTGAGGTACTCACCATTCTCTCTGTCCTTCAGGATCACAGACTGGAGCCTTATAGCATTCTATGTACTTCCTCAAATACAAATCCCAAGATTCCACAGGATGGAGGCATGACAGTGAAAGTGGCACTGGAGCATTATAAATATATTGTGACCTTTCTATACTCCAGGTCAGTAATTTTGATACCAGAGGAAATGAACCTCAAACAGCAGGTGTGTCACTAGAACTTTTTTGGGGAATGAGGGTAAACTGGGAGACTGGCCACCATCACATTTTGCAAAACAGCGAAAAGCTAGAAAAAAACAGACTAACATACTTAAGTACTACATATATTTCATGAAATAAATGTTAAAAGTAATTGGTAGTTGCTTTTTTGAGTACTGACCATCCAAATATGTGCCAGTCATAATCACAGCCTTTGTTCCTCTTTGCTTAAAATGCTAGAACCTAGTTACAGGATCACTTCTGAAAGATCAATCAGAATAAACATGTACATTTTCCCATTCACCTTTGTACAAAAAGGACTAAAGACTAACATTTTAAATGGAAAGCAACAATAACAAACGTAACCAGTTTTATTAGGATCAGAATACAAAAGCATTTAGATTTTCAGTTATCCCAAAGCTTTTTAGAGTTTAGCCTCAACAAATATTTTTGACTCTACTGGGACTCTGCCTTCAAACTTTGGTAATAAGACCTGCTTCAAATGCCCCTGAATAGATGCAGAATACCTTTTCCATCAACATTGCAAACAGGGATTTCCAGGGGTTGCTTCCAGGAAGATTTGAACCCTACATTTTTAGTCTAGAAATAAAGACCCAGTATTGTTGTTGTGTGGCTTCAAGTCATTTCTGACTTATGATGACTCTAAGGTGAACCTATCATGAGGTACTCTTTGCAAGATTTGTTCAGAGGGGATTTGGCATTGCCTTCCTCTGAGGCTGAGAGTGTGTGACTTGCCCAAGGTCACCTAGTGGATTTTCAGGGCCAAGCAGGGATTGAAACCCTGCTCTCTCAGAATTCTAGTCTAGCATTCAAACCGTACCACATGGGTTCTCAAAGCCCCAATGCCAAAGAGTGTTTTTAATCTTACATAGAAGTAAACATTGTTTATATGGGATTGCAGAAAAACCAGTTTAGTGATGAGGTAGTCCTCAAAATTATGATTTTTCTTTGCTGCATTGTATAATTTTGAGCTGAGCTTGGAAACGTTTACTTTTCATGGACTACTAGTCCCTGAATTTCTCAGTCACTCTTGAATCTTCGCTAGCCATAGTGGCTGAGGGATTCTGGGAGCTGCAGTCCAAAACACCCTATTTTGGCAAGCACTGGTTTTAAAATTTTAAAAAGGAACAAACTTGCCAAGCAGTGATTTTCAGAGAAGAAGAATGGAATATAGATGGAGGGGTAGGTACTGCATTTTTTCCCCAGCACATATACAAATACATCTCTCTCTCTCTCTCTCTCTCTCACACACACACACACACACACACACACACACGCTCGCGCACACACTTCCCTGACATTTGAGAGCGTTTGCTAGAGCGTCAGCTGAGGTGAGAATCCTAGCAGCTTGGTGATAATTCAACCATCACAGCCTCCTCCTGGCTGGCTCACTCCTGAGCATCTGCCAAGGAGGGGGCCAAGAAACTGTCAGAAAGCAAACATCGCCAGTCCAAGGAGTTGATTAAGGGGACTTCACCCGACTCTTTGCTTACGGTTGTGAAAGCAGGAATTTTTTCAGCGTTACTGTTTCCAAAAGATTAATAAAGATGTTCAGGAGGCTGAAGTGCTGGGAGATTTGTTTAATTATTCCCCACAGTCCTGCCCCAGCAATCTGCTGACATTTCGCCCCGACCTTGCAAATCCTCAGCAAATATTAATATATCAACTCAAACAGGGGCTTCTTGTTTTATTGGTTCACGGAGCTCAGAAAGATTCGCCACAGCAGTGAAAAAATAATGCGCAGAACTGAGGGGGAATGGTTCCTTTGATATCACCTTCTGCTGCACACATGTGCTAGGAGCATCAACAAAATGGAAATGCCGCTCCTTCGCCACAGCTGTGGAGTGACACTTCAGATGCCTCGGCTTCCCTTTGTACCGGCTGCTGGAACAGGCCCAAAAACCACGGTGGCATGAGATTAGAAAACATATACACAGACAGAAAGAGAGAGAAAGAGAAAGAGAGAGATGGAGGAGGGAGTAAGAAATTACATTTGATTATCTGACACGGTCAAAAATTTTCAACAATTAGGAAGTTCTTCTACCAAAGCCTAAGGTTCATGGAGCTCAGCAATCAGAAGGAAGGAAAGCTGGGTTCACACCTTTCCTCACTTGTACCAAGTGATGGTTCATAAGTGTGAACAAGCCATCATAGATTAATTGCCATGGGTAGTATTTTTTTGTATCACCCAGTGTCATCACCAATTAATTACAGACCCATCAACAGATTACACACCTCAGATAGCATCGTCATATCACTCAGTGCTGACTCCTCAGATGCAAGGGCTACCATCCAGCTGGTTATTGCCAACTAGAGTAGACCTACTGCATCATTTTTTGAATGGTGAGTCAAAATGTAGAGAAATCCAATTAGTTCAATGGGTCTTCTCTAGTTGAGACCAACAACATTATTTAGGCCAATGTATTTCAATAAAGACCTTTAGCAAAGCCACAAATGCCTTGTATGTTTTTTGCACCCTTGACTGTAGCCTCAGGCTATGAGTTGGATGAGTAAAGGAATCATCACAAATCAAGAAAACCAGAACTGCTTTGCTGAATCAGACCAGAGTTCTATCTTGTAGGAATATTTGGTATATTAAGCAGAGTGCAAAATGGCTAGTGAAATATGAGTTCATGGTTAAAAAAAACAATAAAAAGGAGTAATCACACAGGATACTCTTGTAAGGTAAAAAAGGAGGGTGGAAATTATGTTTATTGTCTCAAGAAATCCATCTTGGAAGGAGAAAGAAGACAGACAAAAGAAATTGACCTGTATTTGTTTTCAAAAACTTCTAAAGGCCAGGTGTCATGTGATGAAGGTAAGCTAGGAACCATTATTGGGGTTAGAGCCCATGGCTGATCTTCCCCAGACAAAGAGAACAAATTTCTCAAAAAAGAGGGAAGTGAGCCCAACAGGTAAGAAGAAAACACTGAGTCTGAGTACGCAGACCAAATGAAGGTAGAGAATGGTGATGTGAAACAGAAAGCAGGTGTTACCTAGACTCTCTTCCCCACTAGTCACTTTATACAAGGACTGGTGCCTCTTTGCATGCAACATATCTTGTCCAGCATTTTGGTTTCAAAACAGCCTGCCAGATACCCATGACAAGGTTCACAGGGCTAGCACAGCCATCTTCTGTTCTTGCTTATTGGGAGACATTTTTCTCCTATAGATGAAAATTCCATGCGGCTGTTTTGATTCATGGTTGTTGATGGACCTACCTTCCATGCGTTCTGTCTAAATAATAATCACCACAGATATACGATATCCACCAATGTCAAATATGAAGAAAGCCCATACATTCCAGGGTGAATAATCAAAAGCCAGTTCATAATGTGTGGGGTGGCACTGCTTCATGACTCACAGGTAAGTGTGAGGAGTAGTCATTATTTCAAAGGAAACTGGACGATGCAAGATAACAAAGAATTTCCATTTGTGGGCTTAGATCCATGATCCAAAAATGTGTTTCTCAAATGTTGGGTAACCCTAACAAGGAAAATCCTGGACTGACTGACAAGAATTGTTGCAGTTCAGAATTTATTCTGTATATAATTTGCACATGGCATTTTCATGCACAAAACAGAATTTTCTGCACAAGAAATGCCCTTTTCTGTGCAGAAAAATCTTCTCCTGAGCAACTTTCAAAGACTTTCTCACAGTGTAACAAAAAATCATTGCTTCTATCAGTAATGAAATTAATGAAGAATGGCATCACTATGTCTGAGTCACACATTCAGGTCACCCATTTGATGCAGCAGTCATCAGGGTTTGTTTCATTGATGTGAGTTCATCACTTGGGGACTATAGATACCATGGATAGAATATGTGTGTCTTCCTGCAGACATCATGTTTCTTGGCAAAATTTGTTCAAATAACTGAAAGTAATCTCATGATAAGGAAAAAAAAGTGAAGAAAATGCACATGTGAACTGTTTCCAACTCTCAACTTAATCTAATCAGATGATATGTTTGTGAATGAGTCCAGACGTTTTTGTGGATAGGTTATTTTCTCTCTCCTTGTTTTCCCTTTCCTGCTTTCCTTCCTAAACTACTGTGTCTCTCCTGTGCAAAAAGTTCTACCCCACCTCCCTTTTACTTCTTACCACACAATGTGTTGTAGGTTATCTTGTGAAACACCTGCTAAAAGCTATTTGTGCAGATAATTCTTCCTTCACTTTCATCCCCATCCTTCCCTGCAACATACAAAGATTTCAACCTAACCCCACGCCCATAGAAACAATGTTGCTGGTAGAGTTGCCAAGTCAACACCACCCAGGACCTAAGATCTAGGGGTGACTCCTTGAGGTGTCACAGGAGACAGGGCCCTGATGATGTCATTAAGCAGAATATGCCAGGTATCAATCACAGCTAAATAGAAAGTGCCATTGAAATGAAAGATGTCAAGTCAAGGAAAAAATGTAGACATGTCTCTCAAGATAGCAGTCTCACCCTGAGATTCCTCCCCTTCAACCTGAAGACTGGAGAAGAGAATCCAGTCTCTGAGATTCAGCAACAAGCCGTGGGATCTGGGAACCCAAGTTGCAGAGGATAGAGTGGAGTCTATCTTTTCTCCTGCCACTTCTGGCATCCAGTTTCACTAAACTGCAGAGCTAGTGTAATTAATTTCATTCATAAACAAGTTCATCACTTCATTTGTGAGCTGAATAGTGTTCCACACAGCTACTACCTTTCTTAATTTATTCTCTCTCCCTCTTCCTGCTCTCTTTCACACACAAATCCATTTACTATTTTCTAACTTTTCTATCTCAAATGTGTTTATTATTTTCAAATCTCCCCACACATACATACACACACCAGCAAACCTCCCCTTAAACCAGGGCTTAAATTGTGCTATTGTACCTGATAACTTGGCCCTGGAATGTATTTCTCAGTGCCAGCAACCTCATCCTGAAACATTAATGGTTTGTTTTATTTAACTTACTTGCTACATTTCTATCCAGACTTTCCTCCAATGGGCTGAAAGCACTGGCTTTCCTACTTCTCCTTCTCAGCACCTTCCTGCTCAGAATCCAGTGGTGGGAAGACTATGAAGTTGCTTAAAGGGATTGTTCTTCCTCCTCCTCTTCCTTTTCCCTTTCTACAAATCATTGCATGCCTTCCTAGGAGGTAAACTGGTCAACAAGCAGAAGGGGCTGGGCTGGGCTGGGCTGGGCTGGGCTGGGCTGGGCTGGTCCAAAGGGGATCAGGGTGTCTTTACCTGCACCAGGTCATTGTGACCAACCTCTTCAGCAATGCAGCAGAAACCCCCCACAAAACCTTCAAAGAGAGTCTGTGAAGGTGGGGATAGGGATAGTATCGGCATAAGTCAAAAGAGGGCTGATCAATGACTCCTGCCTTGGCCACCAAGCAACAAGTAGAAGCTGGTGAGAAACACCTTGATCACCATGGTAGTTTTGTGCCTTTGATTGGAAAGATTTGTTGTTATGTGCCTTCAAGTCCTTTTTGACTAATGGCAACCTAAGGTGAACCTATCACAAGGTTTTCTGGGACTGGGAATGTGTGACAAGCCCAAGGTCACCCAGTAGGTTTCCATGGTGACTTGGCAATTGGACTCTGGACTCCAGGGTTGTAGCTCAGTGCTCAAACAACTACACCACACTGGCATGAGAAAGGAACCACGTTGGGCAACAAATAAAACAGAAACATCAAGGGTGGGGTTTTGTGAGATCAGCCTCTCTGAAAAACATACACACCCATACACATACAGACATCCCAGAGGAGGAGTGGTGGAGGCACAAAGGACTAAAAGACAAAAGTGCAGAAAGAATGGAAACAGAGGAAGCAGCAGTACAGGAAAGATAGGTGGACATTTCCCCTCAAATGATGACATTGGATGCAATTGACTCTGATATCTATACCTACTTTCAGGGATGGGTAAAACCCCATTTGACTCAATGACATGGCTTCTAAGCAGACAAACAGAAGTTTTCCCTTCTGTCAAAGGTAAGCCAATGTAGTATAGTAGTTTGAGTGCTGGATGAGGACTCCAGGAGACCACCATGGAAACCCACCATGGAAACCCAAAGCCTTGGGCAAGTAACATTCCCTCAGCCTCAGCAGAAGGTGATTATAAACCTCATTTTAAGAAATCTTGCTGCGAAAACACTAGGATATGGTCACCATAAGTCAGAGTCAACTTGAAGGCACAAAACAATAATACCGAGCCTTTTAACTTTTGATCCATCCTCAGTTGCTGTCCTTGGAATAACTACTAGTGAAAAACAATGAGATTTTTTTTCTTGAGCAAACATGATGGTGTTAAAATCCCGCTGATTTCTGTGAAAGTAATTTAAGCAGGCATTCACTTGGCTACTTAAACCAGGGCCTGGATGGTAGCCACTGTGATGGTTTATAGCATAAGCATATAGCATAAGGGCTATTTTTTTAAAAATTGTCTAGTGGTGATTTCAAGGCTAAGGAGTTTAACCTCCAGGAGAAGAGTAAAAAGAAATGAAATCAAGTGGTTAACTACTATACCTCTCTTCTTGCATTTACCCACATCGTTCTGTACCATCAAAGTACTTGTTGCCCACCAGGATGGCAACTTCAGTGGCCTGGGAAGGCTAGGTCACATAGTTTTTAAAAATCTCCAAGGAGCTTACAGTCCAAAGAAGGATTCAGTCAAATTAAATATGTTCCACTGATTCCAGTCCTTTGCTTAATTCTCCCATTGAAATCATTGGGACCAACAAGAAATTAATTCTGTATTGAGAATGTCATAAGTCTAGAGGTTGCTGGAAGAGAAAACTAGAGGCAGACGAGTACAAATGCCATAAGAGCTGGTAGATACTTTCCTGATAGCACAATCGTATAAGTCTATTCAGACATGAGTCTCATTCAGTTTAATAAAGCCTATTCTCACAAGTTGGTACTCATAAAAATGCACTGCTCTAAATATAGCCTCTAAAATACAATATTTGTAAGCGGGGTGAATCAGAACCACTGAAAACTGATACATTGAAACAAAGAATCTGTTTACACTGTTTTGCTTGTATTTAATAAACATCATTTATTATTTCAACTTCTGTGTTCTCGTTGACTTGACCCGACTCCATAGACATAGGGTTCAAGATCTCGCTAAGTTACCCTGCCTCTCATAACTCTAACCAGTGCTCTGAGCTAATTTTCCCCAACTTTAGTTGAGCACGTTTTGGTGTCCCTCCCGGGACCCCCAGTTCACAGGGTAACAATCTTTACTACCCCATTGACACGGGAGCCACTTGTGCATACAAAAAGTGTGCCAGCATGATAACTATTCTTTAAAAAATAATAATAAGGTCTCATTTTTTTAGAAAACATTGATGTGGGAGTAAGTTTTGTTTAACCCATGAAATGTACTTCTGAGTAAATCTTATTGAGCCCAGTGAAACTTCTTCCTAAGTGAAGACAAACAGGCTCTAGCTGGGGTGTCCTATACAGTATTCATTCTTTCCATGAAGCCTATTATTACTCAGGACATGGACTGTGGGTCTTGGATGGTTAATGACACCAGCTATCATTTCATTGCCTCTCTTACAAACCTTGGGAAAGTTACTTTATGGACTACAACTCCAAGAACCCCTCAGCCAGCATAGCCTCTGGCTAGAGGATTCTGGGCTTTTCAGACTCTGTCTTTTTTTCCTCTCTCTTAACAATATTGGTTCTCATGTTAGGGAGTAGTGAAGCCACTCTGAGTTTTAGTACAAACCTAAAAAGAGCTATCCAAGCAGCTGACCCTATTCTGGGGTCAGTACCTTAGCTCCTTAAAAGGACAGACATGGGCATGGATTCACCATTCAGGCTGACATAGAAACCATCAACTGCCACTGGCCTGTAGAACTTGTCCTCAGCAAGGCCATCCCTAGCCTTAGCCCATTGAGAGGACATGGCTTTATCTAATGAACCTTTTGGCTCAGTTACCAATCTCATCAGCTTCTTCACAGGCAATGGCGATGGGGTTCATTGCCTCAGGCATCAACAGCTACAGTAACAACAACAAGATTGGGCCAGACTTGCATGATTGTTCAATGATTGGCAGATGAATAGGTGATGTATGATCTAAAGAAGTCTTGACTTGGAGGCAGGGTTCCATACCATATGTACTAGCACTGAATCTAGGGCACTACCTTCACATATGCAGGTCCCCAGAGCCAGCCTGCAATATTTTGATGCCTCAGCTAGAGGGCAAAATGACTTTCTTTCTTTCTCGTTCCATATGCAGAAACTAATCCAAGTGATAGCTGAATTTTGCTTCAATACCACTGATGGGACAATGTCCACCGCCACATTCCAAGGGCAGTAAACTAGCTTAGGGAGTCCAGGACTGACTCTTATCATTCTGTCCTCCAACATCATGTTCCTACCCCACAGGATCTGCCACCTTATTCTGCCTAACAGGCAGGCTGGCTTGACTTGATGTTGCTGTTGTTATCACGGCATCCATTCCAGTTGTCTGTAACTCACATCTGTTAGGGCCTCGTGTCTGGGTCTAATAATGATATGATTTACATAGGTATCATATCCAATTGGCATCATGTTTAATTGGCAACACACATTAATTGGCATTGATATCAAAATCAAACCTGAAGGTGACTGGACGGTCAAACTGACCAAGGGAGATTTCTGACTGTGAACATGAGAAAGAAAGACAGGTCAACCTAAGACATCTTCCAGGTGAGACTAGGTCATTCATCAGGCAAATAAATGCTGTTCCTGTGGATAATAAGCTTTAGTAGAAGCTGCAGTTTTCCCAGACAACGCAATGACTAGAAGCCAACCAGGACACTGATTGACTCAAACCCATTCCATGTGTACCTGGACTTCTTCCTCTTTTCCTGTAGCACCCACAATAGACAGCTATTACAGCACTCATCACATCTTTGTCACCCAAGCACTGCAAACATTAGCAAGTAGATAGTTCATTGTTTGTATCACAATTCCCATTGTTCCACACCTGGAACTGTAAGCACCAGTCCAACCCACAGGCTATTTTTGGAGTACAAATACCCCTGACTTCAGACTGTCTAGTGCAGTCTTTTGCAGATCCAAATGCCACTCCGTCCATCCGTTTCCTGACTGAGAATTGTCCTTAGATTCTTATCTAAGCCACACTGCTGCTTCTCTCCACTCCTCTCTGGACCTGGTAATTATTGCCCAAATCCCTCAACAGTTTCTGTCCCACTTTCCTCACTTCTCTTTGGCTAGCTCTTGTGTAACTGCGTGTGTGCTTGAACTATTGCATGTGTGAGTGAATTTATTTCAATAAAAACACACTTTAGTTCACATTTTACTCTTTGGCTGATGTTTTTCCAGCGTGAGCCAGTAAACATTGGTAGAAAAGGTCTCGCTAAGTTAGTTCTCTCTTGCAAGCTTCCTAAACATTGAGCTAATTCATTCCTCACTTTCGCAAGGAGGTACTGACATTGCAGGGTGGCCCTCATGGCACCTATGTTTTGGGGTAACACATCAGTGAGGTAATTGTACATGCTGGCATGTAGGAATTCATTGCAACAACAATGTAACCATAGTCCCATGTTCCCAAGGAGAATCTAAAAGAATCTGTTGTTTACAAAACAAAACAAGAAACAAATAAATCACTAATAAAACCTCATAGCATTTATGAGGAAAGTGACTAGAGGCGATGTCATCTCTCCTGGCTTTGAAAAGAGTCCTGAAGCTCTACTCCCTGGTAACTCCCTGCCACCCCACATCTAACCTAAAAATATGGTTTGATCAAGAAGCTTCCCTGTCCCTCTTCTAACAACTTGGTCTTTAAGAATGGGATATACATCCGCACTCCAACTGCAACGCACTTCTCTTTAGAAACAGGGTAGGAACGCCCTTTTAATCTTCACCACTGAAGTGTTTATTCTCTCATTTGCCTGCCTGTAGCAGGAAAGATGATAGCCCAGCAGGGGCCTGAGACCCTTCAAGGCTTTAGACAAGGGCCAACAGATTGTAACATGCTCTTCCTTCGAGGATTACAATATCAAGTGTAGACCTGCATGTGTGAATGGCAAATCACAGACTAGAGGCATGTAAGAGTAATGTATGTTTGATTTATAATTCTATTTATTTAGTTATTAAAGACCTTAATTTTTATTATTCATTCGTTTAGATAACATTTACTGGGTCATGCCTGTGTTCAAGTCACTTTTGTTTCATTAGTAGTCTGTTTTCATGTCCAACTTAAGAAGGCGATGATAGAAAGAAAGAAAGAAAGAAAGAAAGAAAGAAAGAAAGAAAGAAAGAAAGAAAGGAAGAAAGGAAGAAAGGAAGAAAGGAAGAAAGACAGGCTTAGATTTCATTTCTTTCTCTCTTTTTTGCTACCTTCTATTAGAGGTAGTAGCTGACAAACTTATTTCAGAAGCCACCTCCAGCAGCTGTCAGTTTGTTTTCCAAAATGCCTTGGATGTCGTTTTGTTCCAGAGCATGCTAGGGGAAAGGTAGCTAACAAAATCTTGCAGCCATTAATGTCAGTTACTTTCTTTTTCATTTCCTCTGCCAAGCAACTGCCTCTTGACCAATAATGCCATGTCTCTGAATAACACCACATTCAGGGTATCTGGGAAAATGGTGGTGACCAGGAGACTGCTACTCAAATGAGTTCTGCTGTCTCTAGGCAAAGTAAGCATCTTCCACCCTGTAATGAGAGACCACATAGTAACAAAAATGAACCCCAATAATAACAATTCAGTTTCAAAGTGTTATGAAAGAAGTGCATGCACTTGTCAGAGATATGATGCCAGAGACTCAGCCTCAAACACAATACATTTTCAGTGGGCTCAGTTCACACATTTGACTGCCAGCTATCAAGTGACAGTGCCTACATGTGGACCAGTGTGAGGCAGTGGCTTCATCTGGCAATGATTTGATGATAACATCACAAACCAAACCGATTCTGTTCCAGATGGAATTTCTATGTCACCTGCAAACACAATGTTTTTCAATGGATGTGGGCTAGACATGTTTCAGATAAGGGGAAATGCTACTTTGAATCACTGCTAGTGTTGCTGTGATAAGGCTGCAGGTATGAGCAAAGCCTGGGAAAGTTACTTTTTTAACTAATATAACTTTTGATTTTAACTTCTGAAATTCCTCAGCCACCTGGGAAATAGTAGTCCAAGAAGAAAGGATCCCCTACCCCATAGACAGAAAATGTTCCAAAGCAGAAGAGGACTGAAAGCCAGCATGGCATGGTGCTTTGAGCACTGGACTAGGACTGCAGGAGCCCAAGGTTCAAATCCCTGTTCATCCCTGGGAAAGTCACACTCTCTCAGCTTAAGATAAAGTCCATGGCAAAAATCCTCTGAATAATGCTTACCAGAAAAAAACGCATGAGAGAGCTAGAAAATAGGGAAGAAAGCTGCTCCTGACTCTGGAGCAGGAGCCATGGGGGAGTATTCATGTGCATGCTAGGTATTTCTGATATAACACTAATAATTTTTCTTAATCTAAATCAGAAGGGTGAAACCTCTGGTCTTCCATGGTGCTGATGAACTACTATTCCCATCATGCTTCAGCTCTGCCTAGGCTTATTAGAGTTGGTAGGGAAAGCAGTTAAACAATACTTAGAAAGTCACAGATTTTCCCAACCCTGATCAAATCAGTATCATTTATTAAGCGCTTATTTATTATTACTGCTATTATTAGTTGCAGTAGTAGTAGTAATATTAATCCCATTGGTTACCAAGATTTGCACCTTTAAATAGGTGGATACAAGCCTAAAGAGCTTTTTATGTCAATGTTATTTGCTGGACTGGGAACTAATACAAAAAAAATGTTGAAGGTGTTAATTTGCACTACCTACTTTTAAAGGAGATGTGAGTTCATACCCATATTTTGGGCTATGTTTCATAGAGCTTTAGTAAACCATAATGATTTTTGGAGAAAGCATATAAAGAAAACAGGAAAAGGATGTGTGTGTGTGTGTGTGTGTGTCAACTGCCTAGCGAAATCGACAGTCAAGTTCTGGGCAGAGAAGTGAAAATAATGATTCACACAACCCACAAGGAACTGTGGGAATGAACCACCCTTCAAATATGTGGTGAGGGCCATTGCCTCTGACAGTTTCCAGAAAGGCAGGTGAGGCCAATTCATAGCGCAGGAAGGGGAGTGTCATTGCCTATTGAAAGTAAATAGAGCTTCTATGTGCAGATGCAGTTATCCTGGTAGACCAAATAGTGGGGGTGAAAAGGAAACTTGAAAAGAGGCTTGTAGATTTCTTAGTAGCCTCTGAACAGAACCCACTGGGAGCACCCTGCTGATGAATCACCTGTCTAATGGGATGGGGCACTCTCCTGCTGTCCCTAAGCAGATTCGTTTGGTGTGTTATCAAAGTTGAATTGGGCCCCTCTCTATTAAGAATGGAGGTTGTAGGAAAGCATGTGCATTTTCGCCTCCCCTCCCTCACCATGTATATTCTTTTACTATTCTCATCCAGCAAGGACCACTGAAACTTTGTTGTGCATGAGTCATTCTTGTTGTGTGCTTTCAAGTCCTTTCCAACTTATGGTGACCCTAAAGCGAACCCATCACGGGGTTTTCTGGGGCTGAGAATATGTGACATGCCCGAGATCAGCCAGTGGGTTTCCATGGCTGAGCGGGGGATCGAATCCCAGCCTCCAGGGTCGTAGTTCAACCCTCAGACCACTACACCAGGTGGGCTCTACTTTCGGAGGCAGTGGAGCGTATATTATTCCATGCCGGGCCTCCGAAAGAGAGACAGGAGTATGAAGTCTCATATCGGTCGATCCAAGGCAAGATCATCCAAAAGCCAATGGACTGGTCTGGCGTGGGAGTAGCGACGCATTGAGGAAATGGGAGAACACAGGCACACGTCATTGCAGCAGGTTAGCAAGGCGAAACTTCCACCTGCTCACTTACCGGGGAGTAAGTCCCATTCCCCTTCTTGGGACTGAGGCCGTTTCCTCACTAGATTGTTTTATAGTGCTATTATTCCACTTTCAATATCCTATGAAATCCTGGGGTTTGCAAAGGCCCCTCCCTAAACTGCAAACTCCAGGTTTCCAGAGAATGTTGAAAGGGGAATAATAGCACTATAACCATCTAGTGCGGAAATGGCCTTCGTTCCCAGTAAGTATGTCTAAGCTCGGGGCGTACGCTTGCCTTGCTGTGTCTCCCCTATCAAAGATGATCAAGGCAGCCGCCTCTCCCCCGTAGCTCTTCGTGAACCTTGGCAGGCCTACCAAGGCAGGAACAGTGTTGCATTACCTGGAACTTCCGCACTACACTCTTATAGCACGATTATTCCACTTTCAACATCCTATGGAATCCTGGACGGCCCCCCCGAAACTGCAAACCCCAGGATTCCATAGGATGTTGAAAGTGGAATAATCGTGCTATAAGAGCGTAGTGCGGAAATGGCCCCAGTTCGGATTAGCAGCAGCGCCGCCCCTGGCCCCGGTGTGGTTCTCTGATGCAGGGCAATTTAAAAAGAAGTGCAAGAAGCCAATAGTTTGATCCACAAAGGTAAATGCGACTCCGCACCGTTGTGCTGTTTAATCTAGAAACTTCTTTCTCGAATTCACTTTCTGAGCAAGCGGGGAGGAAAAGTGTTTCTCTTTTCCAGCTTCTGAAAAACGATGGGTTACCAAAAAAAAAAGTCTCTCCTCAGGAAAAAGTAAACTTTAAGCACCAAGTAGATCAGCTTCGAGACGAGGCGACCCCCTCGTTATTCCGGATTCAGTGGGCCCTATTTGGATCTCGCCGCTTTGACAGACGTCAGACGATATTACTCTGCAAAGCCCAAAATACCAGAAACGACTACAGTAATATTTCTACTCCTGCTGCTGTTAGTACCACTAATAAGCACGCCTATTCGTGTACATTATATAAACTATTATATATTACTAGTACTCAACTAAAAACCCTAAAGACCCCAGTTCCTGTCTGATCTTGGAAGCTAAGTGGGGTCAGCCCTGGTTGGGAAGGCAAGGGCAAACCACTTCCGAATATCCCTTGCCTGAGAAAACCCTGTGAAATTCATGCGGACTTCGTAAGTCGATAGACGACCTGAAGGAAGTTACAGTACAACTGTTACTCTTGCAACTCTTTCTTTGGAGAATAATTCATTGTTGTGTGCTTTCAAATCATCTGTGATTTATCCATATCCTATCACGGTTTTGTTTTTGTTTTTTTAGCAGAATTTGTTCAGAGACGGTTTGCCCTTGCCTCCCTCTGAGGCTGAGAGAGTGTGATCTGCCCAAAGTCACCTAGTAGGTTTCCATGACCGAGTGGGGATTCAGACCGTGGTCATTAAAGTCGTAGTCCAATGCTCAAACCACTACATCACGCTGGATAGATGGACTTAATTGTACAAGTGTTCACTTGGAAATAAAGGCTGAGAGCTTAGGCTGCTCCTGTACAAATGTCACCGATGGATTCTCTTGGGTTTAAGCGGAGAAGAAGCAGTCTTCTAGGAACCACATCATTCTCCTGTCTGATGCCCCCCTCCCTGCTCATACCTGGATTAAACCTGGGATTTTTTTACAGGTGTATAACTAAGAAGGAGAGGAGGGAAATGAGGACATTGTCCCCCAAATGAGGACGCGGCCTCCCCAAAGGGAACTTTGCTTCAATCCCCAAACGTCTAGGACTACAGAGAGTGAGGGACAGGAAGGGGGCAGACAAAGTAACCAAGGGACTGACAACACAGTAAATGAAAGAGTTCTAGGGGAGAGCCCCAGAAACTTTCCATGTGCTGTGTTGGTAACTTTCGCTGCGCCTTTTCTTCTGATGCTTAAACTCCATTTCTAAAAGCGCAACCGAAGTTTAAGTTAGAGCAATGCTAGAAATGGGGGGACTCGAGGAAAATATCATTGGGGTGGGCAGAATTCTTACTTGAGGGGCAATGCCCACCTTTCGCCTCCTCCTATATCTCAAACCCTCGCTTTCTGGCCTACTGACTGTGTTCCCTAAAGACAACCGCTGAAGCCTTACAGGAAAACGGCACTGCACTTGGAAAGACCTACTCCAAAGACCTTGGAAGATTTAACGGAGCGTAAAGCCCCATTCATTGAATACCGTGGGGCTTCCTTCCGAATGAACCTGCATGGGGACCGCGCTTTAAAGGGTTCCCCAAATCGGTTTGAAGTTATCGCATTCTTCCAGGCAAAGCTGGGAGAAAAGAATCCTCTTGTTTTGCCACCGTATCCAGGAGTCGGAGCCTCTTAAGCTTCCTTTCTCTTTCCCTCTCCCTCCCTCTCTCTCTCTCTCTTTTTAAAGTAAATGCCAAATAAAAATAATAGAGGAGTTTATTGGAGGGAGGAAGGAGGAAGACCGAACTTATTAAAACCAGCAGAAAAAAAAATGTTTATTGTGCTGCCGCAGGGTTTACAAGAGGAAGCGTTCGGGGCGTTTGTGAATGGCTTATAAATGAAAAAAGAGAAGAAGAAAGAGAGAGGGCGCAGCGACGAGCCTGAATGGAAGTTTTGTTTTTCGCTGGAGTGAGAACTCCGATGGGCGGCCGAGCGGCAGGTTCATGGTCTCCGATGTTCATCTTTTCCCTCTTCGTGTTTGCTCAACGACGGGCATCGCATTTGTCCAGGTCTTGGGCGGCAGTGACCTCGCATTTGTCTGCAGGCTCTATCAGCTCTGAATTTGACGTTGCATGCATGGTTGTTGTTTCCTTTTAAATGGAAAGACTCACAACAGCCCGCGGCAAAGGATTTTCTTCCGTTCAAAAAAAAAATAAATAAATAAAATAAAATAGTAATAATAAAAAATAAATCTGTGGACACAATCCTACCCGAAGTGGAACGCTCTGCAGCCCGATCCTTATTTCTTATTCCTTAGTCTCAAGGAAATAGACGTGCCCTGGTGAAGGACGAGGCTTGCCATTGTGAAAACCAGAGAGGGCTCTTGTGCCTTTAATGGTGGGCTAGAAGACGGAATTTCAGCAGGTATGGCTTGCCACGCAACCAAATAAGAAGCACCACCTGCTGCATTTCCTTCTGCTACGCGACCACGACAGGTACAGGAGCCCTCTCCGGTTTTGTTGTGGCAACCCAGTGAAAGCCCCGCCTGCGAGGTGAGGAGACTGAGGCGCCTGCTTCAGTTGCTCCCATTGAAATCATCAAGACGACTGAGCCTCGGCTTTGGCTAAATTCGCAAAACGGGGTGTGGAGGGAGGACGACACAAATTCTTGGTACTTTTCTTCTTTTCTTTCTTTTATTATATTTAATTTTCTTCTTTTGTTTAATAATTCTTCTCTTTCTTCTAATCCGAAAATGCTGGATTTATGAAGAAGACAAATAACTATCAACAACAGCATCATCGTTTGCGTAAATCCTCAGGTCAAGAGCGAAGCTCATTGCAAGCAGGAGATTTATTCCTGGATCACTGGTTGTCCTTAAAGAACTCGCTGCATCTCGGTTTCAGACACACACCCGAGCTGCAGCTCAGAGCTGGTTAGACTGGCCTGCCTACAAGGTGGTTGTAAGGATGGCCGAGTTAATGATCCTCAACCTGCACCCCAGTCGGTGCCTTACAGATGTTTTAGAGTATAATACCCGGCACTTGCTGACTGGGGCTGATGGCCTGAGGAAAAGACCAGAAGTTCTAGACTTCCGTCCTTCCTCAAAGTACCGGAAACTTTCGCCACCTTCCCCTCAAGGGGTTGATTCCTGAAAGGTGGGGCTTTGTTGTTGCCGTTGCGCGCCTTCTAGCCCTTTCCGACTTACGCCGATCCTAAAGCTAACAAACATATTATAGGATTTTTCTTGGCATGATTCGTCCTAGGCGGGGTTACTCTGAGGCCGAGAGAGTGACTTGCCCAAGGTCACCCACCCGGTAGGTTTCCGTGGCTGAGCGGAGATTCGAACCCTGATCTCAAAGTCCAACACTTAAACCACTGTAAGGTGCTAGCTCCATAGGTGGTGTTAAACCTCTGAACTTGATGGGGTTCAAAAGAGGCAGGACTAGCTCGACCTCGTTGGTGTCGATGAGTCTGCTCGAAACAGAGCTATAGGGATATTCATGCAAACAACCTGCAAACTGTCAGGCTGAACTTTTTACACACAGAGACACACACGCCGCCGCTGCCGCCGCCGCCACCACCAAGAGGGCAAATTTAGAAGCGTTCCACTTCGGATCCTGCCTTTCATCACCTCATCTTCACCAGGTCGCAGCCAAGGCCACCGGGAAAGAGAGAACCCGTGCAGAATTGAGCTTGGAAACCCCTCTTGAAAACATTTCGACTGGCCAATATGTGCCAGGACCTCCGGTTTCGAAAGGTCGCCTCTCTGCGTGAAGTTCAACTGTAGGGCTCTTCCTACAGTGAGGAGTGAGAGGGGAGGCGCCGGGAAAGGCGGGGGAAATAAGCGAAAGACCCGGTTGCCTTCGTTTTCCCTTCCGCCGGCCCATACCGGAGAAATATCCCGCCTCGAACCGACAGAGGGCGCCGCGAGCCTTGCCAAGGAAGAGCAGGCAGCTCTCCGCGCTCCGCTTCTTTTCTCCAAATCCCAAACCTGCAAAGAGAGACGCCAGCGCGGGCACCCAACTGGGGGCTTAGAGTCCCTTTCCCATCCCCCCCCCCAACCCTTTTTGCTGAACCAAGAGAAGCGCTTTGGCTTCCTCCCTTGTTTCTGAAGCACCCGAGTCCGCCGTCCAGGAGGGTGGTGCGTTTTCAAGTGCAGCTTTCCAGTCGCTTGAAGCCAATCTGGGATACCCTCCCAGAGAAAACGCTGCTTGGAACCTCCAGGGGAAGGGAAAATAGTAATCAGAGGCATGGCGGTGGTCTCAGCCCCGAGGAGCTAGCGTTAGGCCGGGAAGTGGATGAATCTCAGCGTTACAGTGCAGCCAGCTGCCCCATGTTCTCTTTCTCAGTGAATGCACCTTCTTTCTTTCTTTCTTTCTTCCTTTCTTCCTTCCTTTCTTTCTTCCTTTCTTTCGCAGGTTTCCCTTCCTTTGCAATTTGAGAAATTTCTTTGGTGGGTTTTAAAAAAAAACTCAGTTTTTCCGACACGTTAAGACAGCGAGGAGAGTGCGAAGAGGAACAAATCAGCGAAACGTAGCTATTGAAACGTGTATATAATGACATACAGTCTCCTAGTAAATCAAGGAGCGACGAAGGTGAGCTATAGATTACCAAGCAATCTCGCTTTTGGAAAAGGAACCGGCCCTCGACAGTCGGAGAGGCCTTCGATTTGAATAGATTTAAGTTTAAATAAGTTTCTTCTCACTGAAAACACACGTCTGTGGGAGGCAAGAAGGAAACGCCTCCGCTTTCGGGCGATGATGCCTGGATCAGAGTTCAGCTTGGCAGCGCAACTCCGCATGCAAACCTATGTCCCAGAATCCGTCCTCTTCAAATGAACAGAGTTAGGGTCTGGCTGCGAGTGTTTAGCGAACTCTCCGACGGCGGCCTGCCCGCATCGGCAGTCTCTTCTCTCTGTCTATTCAGACGTTGGCCCCGTGGAGATCAATGAGGCTTATTCACAGGCAAAGGCCTTGCACCCTTGCTTGTGAATAAATTAGAGTCACCATCGGGAGCTGGATTTTTCTTTCGAAGAAATCCTCGAGATCAGGATCCAGGGCGCCAAAGTTTGCCTAGAACTGTTTCTTTTCCGGCGCGGGGGGGCGGTTCAGAAATAGGGGTTTGGGATCTGCACGGGGTTTTGGCCTTAACATCGGCCAGGTTCTTCCGCGCTCTCCCTTCTGCGGGTGCGAAAGGTTCTTGTCAAGCGCGGTGTTTCTCCCGCGGGCCAGCGCTCGGGCCGTTTTCTCCTTTCTAAGCGAAAGAAAGGCAGACATCCCGTTGAGGAGGCGAATTCAGTCCGGGAGTGGGGGAGCGGAGAGGGACGGGGGGGGGGAGATCTCTTTTTGCCTTCAATGCTATTGCAGTTCAAGAAAATGAAAGGGGGAAGGAAGAAGGAAGGGGAGGCGAGAGAAGGGGGGGGGGAATCCAGATCAATATTGTCACCCTTGATGGGGAATTTATTAATATTTGATTTCAAATCTCGTCCCGGTTTCCGACAAGTCCTGCTCCGTGGATGGCGCAGTTCGGATAGGCTGTCTCCAACATGATTTTTTAATGACTTTCCCAGCTGCTTCTTTCCATTTTCCACCGTCAACAACCATCTGGTATCTGATTAGCACCTCAATGCTCATTTAGCATTCTCATTTAGGAAAGGGAGAGAAGGCTGGGCGGTGGCGAGGCACCGGAGGCGCGGGGGGGGCGGGAGCCGGCATGTTAGAGAGAGCAGAAGCGGAAGGCGCTCGAAAAATATTGCAACTGTCCCTCCCTCCACCCGCGCCCGCCAAAAACAAAAAGATCCGCTTTAGGAAGATCAACCCCAGTTGTCTAAAACGCGTCCCTTGCAAAGGAGAAACTGGAGAAGGGATCTCAAGAACGCACGACGCTGTCCCGTCCACTTCACAAAACCGGCTGTATTCTAGAATGGTTTCCACCCAGTCTCCACCTTCACCTAGAAACTCAAGCCTCACATCTCAATTTTATGTCTTCTGATTCTCAGCCTCGAAATATTCGCGCAGTTTTTCTTTGTACGCAGCCCAACGTTCTCCAACGCGTATCCGTTCATACCCGCGGCCGATCTACGCTGGAACGAACCGGGGAAGGAAGCCTGCGTTGGCAAACAATTCCCCTCTCCTCTCTGCCTCGCCCACCCCCCTCTTGGGCAGGGAGGCGGCGGCGGCGGGGGGAGAATACCGCTAATCCCTCCACCTAAAACAGTTAATTTCCATCCAGCGCAACAGTGAAAGGGAAAAAAAAAACCGCGCAGGTAGCCAACTTAAACCAACGAGGGCCTCGGGCCAAATAAATAAATAAACGTAAGGAAAACTCAGCTTGAACGGGCAGAGAAATCGGCCTGCCCCAAATTTCTAGCCGGAATTCAAGATCTGAGAAACTCTACGGTGCAATCTGCGACAGCAATTTTCATAAACAGCGCAGTCAACAGTTTAAACCTTTTTCAAAAGTCAATTTATCACTTGTCTCTCTTTTTTTAACCAATTAAGGGATTCATGGATTAAACGTAAATACACTGGCGTGTTACTCAGTCTAAAGATCTTTTTGAAATTTGGAAGGAATATCTTAGAACCTTAGACAAAACCAAGAAAACCACAACTTTTTCAAGAAAAAAAAATATGTCCGTCCTTAGTCTTTTCTTTACTCTTCTTTCTCATTCTCTATTTACAGTAATACACCAGAACCAAAATGGCCTTAAAAATAAAAAATAAAAATAAAAATGCCATTCACGTGTGAACACAATTATTTAAAATTTGCCCCATCTATTTCCATTTTTCTCAATCAACCAAATCATTTGTTGATTAATCTACCGGCTAAATTAATTCTCGCCATCCTCCTCCAATTGGAAGAAGAGGAATAAAGCCCCCAGAATTATTTTCTGCAAGCCTCAAAAGCATTTGTATAAGTAGAGGTCATAATTTCATTTTGTTTATTAGACAAAAATATACGATTTCGACAAGTTTTTGTTGTGGCACTATTTACAATTTGAGATCACTTTATATACAGAAGAAGAAGAAAAATAACACAAACACATGAGAAATCTTTACCAAAACAAATAATCCAATCATGGGTTAGAATTACACATTCTGAAAAGGGAACAACAGAAAAAGGGAGAATTCAGTTCAGGAGCTGGAAAATATATATATATATTTTAATGGATTGGTATCTCCTTATTGCAAAAAAGAGATGGATGGAAGTCATTTAGATCGTTTCCATATTTTTTTTTTGTTCTTAAACCAGTCTGTGAATTTTTCTTTTCCACCAAAAAAAAAAAAACCGAAGGGAAAAAAAAGCACAACCCATTTAATCAAGCAGAAGGGAGCGTTGTTAAAATTCACGATGTTCCCTCTTGCTGAGTCAAAGAGCTGTTGGGAAGAAAAGACAGAACCATCTATCAGTGAAAGCTCAGCTCCCGCTTACCCATCTGCAAGGAATCTCTCTTTCTCTCTCTCTCTCCCCCTCTCTCTCTCTCTCTCTCTCTCTCTCTCTCTCTATATGTATATATATCTTTTTCTATCTACATTTTACACAACAGAAATGCAACGTGACATTGGGGGTGGGGGATTTCAGTTTTTAAAAACACACGCACCAAACTTGCAGGCTAGAGTGTGTCAGTTTATGCCACTTTGAAAAGCTTTACAGAATTGCTTGATTGTTGCTTTGATTTATGATAATGAGGGTGTGCTTGGATTAGTCTGTATTATCCAAGCACTTTCTTTCCTTTAAGTAAATTTCACTGAACAAGAACTCACTTGTCCCGGACAGGCTGAAAGGGAGATTTTAACTGCTGAGGCGGAGAGTCAGTCCTTGGTACGTTTTCTCTTTCTGCTAGGGAGGTGGGGGGAAGAGAGGGAGAGAAAGAAAACAAAGGAAGAAAGTAAAGAGAAATGTCTTAGCAAAGTTCACCTAGTTTGGACAGGCAAAAGAGAGCCAAAGATATAAACAGGCAGAGAATTACTCCAGCAGTGCAGCAATATCTACCTTACCTGATCTCAAATAAAAAGGGAGGGGACTATAATGTAGTGATAGATCTGCCAACTAGAAAGTGCAGTAATCCTCCCCCCATAAACTCTCCAGGAAGCCTTAGTGGAGCAAACTGTCCCACATCAGTCCCCCATCTGCTATGTGGAGATGGTAATAGTGGCCAACCTGGCAGACCCATTGTCAGGCTTGCTTTAAAAAATGTAAGTCATTTATTTGGGACAAGCCAGATAGGGTGCATAAGTATTAAAGGACTGCTAGTTTAACTTGCTTACAGAACATTAAGATTACATGGGAATTTAAAGGAGGGAGGAACAGAATAAAAGCAGGAGACACTGGGGAGTTTCATGCTTTGGGGTCCCTCACCCCTCCTCCCAAAGGCAACTTAGTATGTTTCTGCAACCTTCCTTTTTTGTCAGAAGTCAAAGGCTTAACATTCGTGATTAGACAGCAAAACTGTGACAAAACTATATGAGGGCCTCAGGGTGTCAATTAGAAGATGCTTAATGTGTTTTATCTTGAGGTTTCTCTTGCCCCCCCCCCCACAACTGTGAGTGCTCTTCTCCACTAAAAAGAGCAGCAGAGCTCATATAAGAATCACCCAAGTACAGTTCCATTCCAAGGCCCACAGAAGCTGGAGGGGAGACCCCAAAGAACCAACCTATAAGGTTCATCAAGCAACTCTTGGCATATTTTTCCAGGTAAGCAGACAATACAAGAGTCTGCTGGCATCCTTCTCTCCCTGTTCCCACATTACCTATATGTTTGGGGCTGGTCCTCTCTGAAGGTTTCTCAGCACTGAGGGCCGTCAACACCGAGGGCTGCTGCTGGGATGAAAGATGGTGGTTGTGATGCGCAGTGTGGTGGTGGTTAACTCCCAAAAAGGACCTCACGTTTAACAGGGAACTCTGAGTGAGGAAGGCCCCATTGGTCCAGTTGTGAAATTTGCCAATCTGGCAAGTGTACAGTCCATGGCTGGGAAGGAAAGCCGGATGCTGGAGCTGAGGCGAGGTGTGGTTCACCTGGGAAGGAGGTGAAGGAGGGGTGGGTTTGCTGAGGGCCCCATCTGGGCTGGTTGCTGTTTCTGCCAAGGACCAAATCTTGGGTTTGTTGTGAAGCGGGCCTTGCAGATTGTTTTGTCTGCTGGGACTCAATATTCGGGTGGGGTTGTCTGAGGCCTCTTTCCCGAGTGAGAGGACCTCTTTGGGTTTAAGTCCTTCTGGGCTTGATAGTGGCAAGACCTTCTTCTCCAACTGTTCCTCTTCATTTCTTTGCCTTAGGAGCTCCACCTTCTCCTCTTCCTCCTCATTGCTCTGTTCCTCATCATTCTCATCAATTTTGTCTATGTCAATACTTTCCAGGTCAATCTCTTCATCATCTTCATTTTTCTCAGGGTCTCCCTCATTGTCACTCCCAAAGAGGTTCCCGTCCTCTTGATCCTTGCTCCGTGTCCCCCAGGTGACCTTGTTCTCCTTCTTGAGACGCCTCCTGGCATTGGCAAACCAGGTGGAGACCTGTGTGAGGGTCATCTTGGTGATAATGGCCAACATGATCTTCTCGCCTTTGGTCGGGTAGGGGTTCTTGCGGTGCTCGTTCAGCCAGGCCTTTAAGGTGCTGGTGCTCTCTCGGGTTGCATTCTTGGGTCTTCCTGGGTCCCCATACTGGAATTGTCCATAGGGATAATAACCTGGAGTGGTGTGAGCAGCAAAGGTTGCAGGATGGACTCCAGGGTTGTCCTTCAGTTCATACTGGGAACCCTGCAATATATTCAGAGATGCAGAAGACAAGAAAGAATGAGAAACCCTTCCCACAAACCCTGCTTTTCATTTTAATTTGAAGTCTTACTCAAGGATTTTTGGGGGAGAGGAAAAGCCTCTTTGTGCCATCTTTCAGGGAAAAATTGACTCCCTCCCCCCATCAAATCCCATCCAACCTCGTTTTCCAAATCCATATCCTTTACTGCAGTGTTCAGAATAAGCAGGCATCCTGCAAGGAGCACTGACCCACATCGAGGAAGATAATATCAGCGTGTCCCAGGCTGCTGGGGCATGTCTGGTGCAACAGACAGCAGGATAAATTCCTGCTTAGCTCCAGAAGCATTTGCAAGAGCAGCTGACAAAGGAAAAAATGACAGAGGGAAGAAGAAGCTGAAGAAGAGAGTGGGATTTGCCCACGAGTTCTTTGCTCACACACAGAGATAGCAAGACAGCACAAATCCAACTGACTAGGGTTCAGCACACCCCAAACCCACCTGGTTTCAGCAGAAAAGTGTTAAGCAAGCCCACATGCTAAATTGTCTCCCATTGGATGGAATCCATGGGACCTTAACATGCTAAACTTTCAGTTGGTTCTTGTTCATACATTTCAGCCACATCATGCTCTTGGGAGCCTGCGAGCAACAGAGGAGGACAGCAAAAGAAAAAAAAAGAGACCTTTTCTACAGGGAGAGATGAATCCCATTGCTACCTTCCCTCTATAATCCTTTCATCCAAAAGAACCTGTTCTCCTCCAGTTTGGTTTTGTTTTTTGCAAGCCTTTAGCAGGCAGTGATTTATTTTCAATCAATATACTTTTTATCATCAGCAGTAAAACAGAGTGAAGTCAAATTAGCCCATCAGGTGTTTTGGTAAATAACATTTTATCTTTCTAACAACCTCATTAGGCCTCATTATTACTGCAAATTGCACATGCGCACGGACAGACAGAGTCTTATGACTCCCTGCCTCAAACTTCCTCCAAGTTCTCAGAACTGGGCCGGGCTTTCTAGGAATTGCTGATGGGTACAAACATTGACAAATCTATTAATGAGGAGGAAGACTGTCCTAACAAATTCAAAAGCATTCCCTCCTCCCCCCCCCCATTTATTTAAATCACACTCACTGTGAAGATCTACTGTAGATTCTTTTAATTCATTCTTTTTTAAAAAAATCATGGCACAACGGTATGCGAGTTTGCAAAAAATATACACACCCTACAAACTACTTGGATAGAAAAAGTATGAAATACTTTTGTGAAGAAATTGATTTCTCTGAAACAGGCTCACAAGAGAATCTATAAGGGGCAGGGGGAGAGATGCCATCTGGAAAGGGTGAAATGTAATTTTTAATGATAACTCTTAACAGGGCATGCTGGTTACACTCTCTTTATCTTGTTGAGCGATTTTTGTTCTTGTGGCTGAAATGATAAATTTTGTATTTGCCTCCTGGGAATTCTTTTGAAGTAGCCACTTGAAAATCATTACTGCTTCTACTCATCATTTACTGGTTTAGAGTAAGTGAGAATGGACGGCCCATTTTCAGTCTCCCTCTTGTATTGTTCTATTCATTCAAACTTGCTTTGCTTTATGGGTTCGATTTATTCTCACAATATCAGATGATTAGGAAACTCTTTTCTAAAAACCTACATATTTTGCTTTTTAAATAGTGTGGCATGTCCTCAGATTTAACATAATCTGTGTAAATCAGAGAGGAGGAGACATCTGTAAACGATAAAATGATTTTTAAAAGAAGAATATACCTACATTCCATAAAAGAACTAGTGTCTTGTTCTGACTTTATTTTCTTATGCTGTTTTTGTTTGCCATTGTTGTTGACATGAGATCAAAATCTCTCATAAAAATTCACTTGAAAATACTTCTGTGAAAATCGTTAAGGCTTCTCCATTAGAATTTATATTCCAAACAGAAATGTGTGGGTATTTTTTTAAAAAAAATTAGTTATTCAAATTTGTTTAAAATATCCATAAAATGTTACCACCACAAAACAGACTTCAGAAACGGCAAAAACAAGAAAAACATCTTGCTTTCTTAAAATCGCCATAATTAGTAAATAATAGGCGTTAGGAAGGCGGAAGAGGATCCAAAGGTATTTACAATTATAGTTAAATGGGGTAGGGGGGGGTAGGCGGTCAACCGCACACACAACTGTACACCAACAAGAAATTTCACATTAAGTTCGAGGAGCTGTAGAAACGGGAGAAGCCATTTAGAAACGTTTTCCAATCAGTTCCCCCACCCACCTCTGTGTGTGTTTGCGAATCGGCCTAATAGCGGGACAGGGGTGGCGGTGCAGATTTTCTGTTGAGAGTCCTAAACGGGGCTCCTATCACCCCGCTTTCGCGCCTCCCGATCTTGCTTTTGCTTTAAATGTTGGAAAATTAATTAAAAAACCTCTGGAAATTCCAGCGAGAGGACAGGGAGAGCGGCGTCCGCGGCGCTGCCGAGGGGACGAACCCGCCGGAAAGACGCAGAAGAAGAAGCCGGGAGCCGAAGGCGTCGAAGGGAAAGAAGGCGGGCAGGCGGGCGCCTGGGGGAATGGAGACTCGGCTGGGGGCCCCAGGAGAAGCGATCGCTCTCCCGGCTGGGGAACGTGAAGGTTTAAGGTGGGGGAGAGCGAGCGAGAGAAGCCAGAGAGCGATCCTGAGGAGGCGAACCAAACTCCCCGCGGGATCGGGAAGGGCTCCAACAGTGAGAAAAAGACACTTCAAGTGCGGAAAAGACGCGAAAGGAGACGTTCGCGCTCAAGCCCTCGGAAAAGCCTGCCGGGATGAGTTTAGAGCTCGCTCATCGAGTTCACCGACACACGTACACACACACCACCGTCGGCCCCTCAGCTTCGACTCCCTCTCCCCCCTCCCTCCCTCTCTGCCCGGTCCCGGGAGATCAAGCCCTCGTTCTCCCCCGCTCCTTCGCTCCCTCCCTCCCTCCCTCCCTCCCTCCGTCCGTGCGCCTTCGAGGGCCGGGGAGCCACTCACCATCTGCGAGAAGAGGCTGAGGTCGGCGGTGTAGGGCAGGAAGGCGCTGTAGTTGGGGGCGCTGTACGGCCCGGCGGCGGCGGCGGCGGCGTACATGCCCAGCACCGAGGTGACGGCGGCCGTGGAGCCCCCGCCGCTCAGTTCCGCGCCGCCGCCGCCGCCGCCGCCGCCGCCACCGCCGGGACGGCCCGAAGCGGCGGCGGCGGCGGCAGCGGCGGCGGCGGCGGCGGCCAGCACCCCGGGCCGGTCGCTCCCGCCGTAGACGGCCTGGCTGGCGCTGAGGTACTGCGGGTAGCCCAGCTGCGGAAAGGACATGCCGGGCGGGCGGGCGAGGTGGGACGGGCGAGGCGCCGCCAGAAGTCAGCGGCCGGGGACGGAGGCGGCGGAGAGGAGCCCGGGCTGGCGGCTGGCGGAGCTCTCCGCCGCGCTCGCCTCGGCTGGACTCAGGCTGCGGCGCGGAGGGGGTGGGCGGGGAGGGGAGAGGGCCACCCGCTCGGGTGATTTTCTTTTGGGGGGCTTCGGCTTGGCTTTCTTCCTCTTCGCTTCTCTCTCCCTCTCAGGCGGATCTTGTAATCTGCATGTGGAAGAAGAAGAAGAGGAGGAGGAGGAGGGAGGAGGAGGAGGAGGCGGCGGCACTAGCAACGGCGCGTGTGGACGGACTCGGTGGGGCGTCTTCCCTCAAATCTCGGCTCGTCTGTGCTCCTAAATCCCTTAGATGTGATCTGATCAACAATTGAGCTCCGACTGATGCGCCTGCCCTAAGGTCCTCGGCTGATCTTTCAGATACGATTTGAAGTTGATGCTTTGATTGGCACCCACTTGAGCGCCAAGCCCCGCCTACACGGCCCCGTCTCTTTCTCCCTCCGTCTCGCGCGCGCGAGGCCCCCCCCCCCCCGCTTCCCAACTCCGCCGAGCACGTGGTTTGAGAGCAATTCTGCCTGGGCACTTTTTTGCCTTGATGTGTGTGCGGGTGTGTGTGTGAGAGAGAGAGCGCGCGCAGCTGCTGTTGGCCGGGCGGGCGTGTGTATTTAATGTTTAGCAATGGGCTACTTTCAGGGAAAAAAAAAAAACACGCTGCTGTATGACAACCTGTCTACATGATTTTACAGCTGTCCAACATTGGGGTTTTGCTGTTTTGCAGCCTTGGTGCTGTCCCCTTCATAAAAAAAGAAAAGAAATCAACAGGATTGGTCTCCCTCCCCCCGCCCCCCCCCCCACACACCGACTTTTCTGCTGCAACCCAGCTCAGGACCTATTGGAAGTGAGTGGCCCAATCAGCCAATGAGACATTTTTTTATTTTATTTTTATTTTGGAAGGCGACGGGAATAAACTGGTAAAAACTTGCCAGTTACGTTTTTTTCCCGTCGATTTTTCGCCTTTATCTAATGATGCAGCAAACGGAGACGCGTCTAAGAAAAAGACACAAAACTGATCTACTGGTGCCCGTTCTTTCCAGGCATTCTCTTTCTCTCCCTTTGTGTCCACCGGGACAACATACGGTATTCCAGGATAATATCATATTTTACATGCGCACGTAATATCATGTAATGGTAACGATTCCTTCTCCCCACATCCGCCCCGATTGGCAGCGAAGACACTGGAAGAGTCCCTGTCATTCTGTTTGGGGCGGAATAGGGGGAGAGAGAGGACCATGGACGATGGAGGAGAAGAAGCCTTTTATTGTGGTTGTTACACGCGAAGCCTTTTGCGATTTATTTGCAAATGATAAATGGACGGAAATCCGTCCATCATGTGACTCCCCCATCAATGTCAAACTTCTGGGGGAGGCGGCGGTGTATATGGGGGTGAAGAGGAATTCTCACATGCCCCAGTTTCAGTTTTTCTGAAAAAGGCTCAAATCTCTCAGCTGCCCTTGGATGGGCAGGAGGTCGGCACCGGACTTGCCCTCCAGTGTTCGGAGTGGCTCAGAGGTTCTGACCTTTGTCCGGCCCTGGCCTGCCGTGGACTTGGTTTTGTGGGTGGGCGGGCGGGTGGGTGGGCGGCTGAGTGAGTATAGATACGGAAGCCCTCTTTTCTGTCCGGTGAGTTTTTTTCCCAGGTTTCTTGCTTCCTCCGGCTTGCTGCCTTTTCTTCCCAGCCAGGCCCACGCGGATGAGGAGGGCTTGGATACTCGTTTAGGAGGAGGCACTTTGGGGGTTTTCGAGGGAAGGGCTGAGGGGACCCCAAGGGACCGCGATGGGCCGAGTGAGAGTCGCCCAGATGTGCTCATCCAGTCGCCAAGGGAGTTTTCAGCCGCTTCCCCAAATCGGGACGGGAGACCTGCAGCCCTCCAGCCCTCCGTGTTTCCTTGGAAGTCATGCGCCCCTCGAGGGATTTACGCCCCATTGTGCGCGGCGCAGTTCCAGCCCTCGAAGAAAAGAAAGTGCACGTACATGGGAGCGCGCGCGCGCACACGCATGCACACGTTTAGGCCCCTCCGATTTTAAATGCCTTCAACTAATCTCCGAGTCTATGGACGTAGGATCTATCATTTATTCATCCCATTATTTCTACCCTGTTGGCCCTCAAAAGGGTTCCCAAGATGGCTTCCCCCCACAGAGTATATAAATTAATATACAATGAGAATTTTGATCTAGAGTCATTTCGAAACAGAGGCCGTCTCTTTCCACAGTAGGATTTCCTTCAGAGTCAATAAACTACCGGTTAGTGCTGAAATTCGGTCTCTCTGCCTCTGGAGTTGAAGAAAAAGAGGAAGAGGAGAAAGAGATGTCTGTTGGAATGTGGACCACAATGCTGCCTCATAATTCGCGTTTCAGAGGCTGTTTTTCCGTGAGTGGGGCTGCCGCTCATTGTTAGGAGTTAAACCCATTGAATGAATGGGGCTTTTTCACACTGGCGTCAGCCCCATTGATTCAACGCCTTGGGACTAACAAGTGGCTCTAGCGCTTTATTCCTCCTCCTTTCTGACTTCCCTGCCCACCCAACACAAAGAACGCTTCATGGGGCAACACTTATACTTTCAAGTCTTTTTCTCGTTATTTTATTTTATTTTATTTTTAAAAATAATGTGCAATAGAAAACATAAAAACCAAAGGCTGGAAATAAAAAATAGTTGTGTGTGAAAGAAACACAGGTATCATACAGGTACGCCTGTGGTGACGTATAGATGGACTGTATATTCTATGGACTAGTAGCCCAAGTTTGTGATTGTGGGGCTATTTCTGCACCAGCCTCTTACCACTGTATTATTCAGCTTTCAACATCCTGTGGAATCCTGGGGCATGCACTTTAGGGAGGGGCCGCTCGGGACCCCGGGATTCCATACGATGTTGAAAGCGGAATAATAGCACGATAACAGGCTAGTGCGGAAACGGCCTGAGACGCGTGAAATCGAATCGGCCCTCTTGGAAATCAAGCTCGGTGAGATTCTTTAGCTCTTTAACCCATCCAAAGCATCTTTCCTAAGAATGTGTAACGCATCTACCCCGCGCACCACTCTTTCATTTTTTTTTTTAAAGACAAAATTGATTTCTCCACGGAAAGAATCCGAATTTGAGGGGAGGGGGAGAAGGAGAGACAAAATCCTTCTCCCGCGATGCGTTGTCCAGTCTCCCTCATTTCAAGGCATTTGCTCACAGGGGGGAGAAAAAGGAGAATTAAACAGGGCTGGATCATGACCTCAAAGCCCAGGAAAAATCGGTAACGATTTCCAAGGACACCATTCACGCATAACTTGACCACTTCTGGAGGGCGGGGGAGAGAGGTTTCTATCGACTACAAGGCCAGCTTTAAGCAAACGCCTCTCAGTCCTGAATTCGCCGGAACTTTAAAGTGTTTATACTTTACAATCTTGGAACAAGTAGCCTCCATACCTTCCTAAGACGCATCAAGGGGTTTGGGGGAGCGTCACAGTAACAATCTGCAATTACTAGGCAAGATTCGTTGCTCTCTTGATCCAGAGTGAATCCGGTCTGAACTGGGCATCCAAATCAGTTCACTTCTCTCTTTCTCTCTCTCTCTCTCCCTTTCTCTCTTTCCCCCCCATACAGTCATTCCTCCTGTCCCACACACTCCCGCTAAGGCTGAGCCTCGCGTTCCGGCCCGATCCCTTGGGGACCAGGTGTCGCCCGTTCTTCTTCCGAATGGCGCCGTCGGATAAATCGGGACCGTTAAGGCGAATTTGGACTCATCCGAGAGCCCCTAAAAACAATCAGGGGAAAAAAATGGTGGGGCAACACAAGGAGTTCCAAGGTCTAGAGGAGTCAGCTGAGTTTTTCTCACTGGGGAAATTTCGTCAGGCTACGGGCAAGACGGCGAGAAAGAGGAGGACAAAAATAAGTTTCTGCAACGTCGGGGTAGGAAGGCCGGAGAGAGAGAGGTGTGAGTGACGGAGATTTAAGAGAGGTGGCTGCCCGGAAGAGTAACTTCCACCTCCACCTTCCGCAAACCCCTTGTTTCATTTCTCTTTCCTGGGCTTCCTCTTCACAGACGCTCCGCATCGGATTTGCTTCCGAGCTCCAGTTAGAAGAGTTCGAAATTTCCCCCTGAGCCCCGATCCAGCACTTTTCAGACGCAGGCGCGTAAGCCCCCAACATCCCCGTTCCAGACAAGGTTTAAGCCTAGCGCCTCACTTTTCCCACTCAGCTCGATGGGATTTTGAAGCCGGATCCTGTTTACTTGGAAGTAAGTTGCGCACTCTAGACGCTAGTTCTCCCCCAAGAGCGTCCTTACAATTTGGTAGCCTCCTATCTGGTCCTAAGCATAGACAAAATAGTGCGCGCACACACGGCATCACAGCAACCAGGCAAATATGATACACCTCTACTCAGAAGTAAGTTCAGTTAAGCTCAGCGGGGCTTACTCCCAGACTGTTTTTTGTTTTTTTTTAAGGCTTAGGATCGCCGTCTAAACCGGCTTGTTTTTTTTTTTTAGCAAGTTTGCATTTCCGCTTGTTTTGCAAACTGACCTGCCGCCCAATCCTTCCTACGACTCCCTGCCCATAGGATCGCAGCCTTAACATGGTTTTCCGATCCTCCACCTCCTCAACCAATCACCCTTCAGAGTGGGAGAAGCATGAGGGCGGAGCACCATGTCACCTGGTTGGGGGGGGCATGGACAACGATCCAGCCAGGTCAGTTTACTCCCTTTGGAGCCTGGTGGGGCGTGCAATGAATGGGGGGCGGGTGGTTTCAAAGAAATAACTTTATGCTGATCGTGTCCTGGTTTTTCAACTTCGAAATTCAGAATAAGAAGGTGGCCCTGCGGATCTGCTAACACTCCCCCCCCCCGCCTCTTCGCTCTCCCTTTCGGAGCACGTCAACATCTATCCGTCTGTCTGCTCGGGTTTAGTCTGTTTCTAACGTCCCAGAGTTTCATTCCTGAAGAGCCTCCATTAAAAGGAAGTGCAGCCCATTCTCCCGAGCTATTGGTTGAACTGTCCCCTCCCTTCAAACAAGCCGCCCCGTCAGTCGAACCGAGGACAGAAACAAGGCTGGGATTAGCAGGCGGAGGGGCAGGAGGAGGAAGGAACAAGCCCTAGCCGGGCGGGGAACTGAGAGGAGAACCGGGAAAAGCCGCGGAAAGGCGGGCAGGGGTCCCGGGCAGAGAGAGGCGCGGCGCCGTCGGATCCCGTGACGGGAAAGTCTCCCCTCCCGACGAGGGACCGTCCCGTTGTCTAAGGCTGCCCCTGGGACGGCCACCTTGGACATAACTCGTTTCCCCAAGCGCAGCAACCCAGGAGGCTATTGCTGAGTTGCCACTCATGGAAACAAATGGGGCTGGCCGTCAAGTCACCCTAGCTCTGGGAGTGCTGTGGATTCAACAGGACTTCAGTTAGTGGAACCCTGTATTGCTTTCAACTTCGCCGGATTAAGAGGGGCTGCGTTCGAGAATAAAGAAATAGCAGCAGCAGAAGGAAAAAGAGAAGAAGGAGAAGCTTGCTGTTCTCTGGATTTAAATTCTCTTAATTTGGGGAAACAAAAACAACTTCTTCCTCTTCCTCCTCCTCCTCCTGCCCCCCTCCCTTTATTGTTGATAATGGTTTTAATGTGGACGAGGCGACCTTCCAAATTATCCATTCTCAAAAAAGGCCCAAACAACAGGGGAAAAAACACAAATACATAAAACACTCAGAAACAAAACACAGATCGCTCCTCCTCATCAGTTAAATACAATGCCAGAATTCGCCCAAGGTATTTCGGCCAGGGCTCGATACAGAAAGCTGTAAATCCAGGCCTAGGGGTCGCTACTTGGTTGAATTTTTGCGCCAAAAGGGAGCTCCCTCGAAGTGTCTCTCGGGGCGGAGGCGATGGGGTGGGAAGAAAGCTGGGGCGTACACTCGATGGGTTTATGAATACCTAATTGATTTATATACACCATGCACACACATGTCTATGCATGTATACGTATGTATGTATATACACACACATATACAGGTATATGCATACATACGGCGATCTTGATCTTCTCCAGATGTTTTTATGAGGCAGCCAACTTACAGGGCGCCCGCTCCCAAGTCCCACGGAAGCCCCCAGCAAAGCTTAGCCTGCCAGTTTGCGACAGCCTGCGGCAAGCAGTGCGGGGCTGGAAGTGGCGGCGATAAACCCACCGCTGGCGCGCGAGGGGGGACGGGGGCGGGGTTAGCCAGGGAGAAACCAGCTCGCAAAGGGGGTGGGAGGGCAGAGAAAGCGAAAGGGGGCCTGCAAACTCGGCCAAGTAGGAACTGAGCATACATTTCGAGAGGAAAAAGAAGCCCGGGTTAAGCTCACCGAGACCGTCTTGTCTTTTCTCCCTCTGGCCATTGGCAGGCTGGACAACAGGAGAGGGAAAGGATCGCCCGCAAGGCTCAGGTAGCCCTGAGAAGCAATTGAGGAGTGGAAAAAGGTGCCCCCTCGGCTCTCCTGGACTCCTAAGGAGAGTTCTGGTTTTCGGCCTTCAGAGCCCTCGCCTGGTAGTTCTCCGTCTCTTTTTCTCCCGACGGTTTCTTTTTTAAAATTAATTAATTTATTTTTAAAGCATTCTTTCGTAGGCGCAACTTCTCTAATTCTTACAACGCCCTCCTCCAAAATGTTCCAGGTCGCTGCCCTTGTTATTTTCGTTGTTGCCCATTTCGATTGTTGCCAAACCCACTTGAAATTAATCCCGCGTTTAACGGGGAGCGCGCACACCTTCACGCTTTTAGTGTGTCAACCCTCTTTCTGAGAAGGCTTCGTTATGGCCGAGCACAAGTCGGCCATTCGCCCGGCAGCTCGTTCAACGCGGGGGTGGGCCCGATCCAGCCGGGCTTCAGCCTCGGACCCGTCCCCTCGGTTGGGGAAGATACGTAAACCTGAAACGATTGCAGTCGAAAGCCGGATGGTGTCTCGAAGGGGGAGGTGTAGGAGATAAAAGGAGGGAGCAGAGAGAAGGCCGGCCGGGCCCTCGGTTTTCCTGGAGGACCACGAGTCCCCTACAACTTCCCCAGGAAGTGTGTTTCGGAGCTCACGACCTGGGTCTGGAGCCGTTGCCGGGTGTGTGAGCCCCTCTAGAGTCCGTTTGTTTTCGGACAACGGGGAGGGGGACGCGGAACGGCTGATCTGCAACGTGGGCTGGGTTGGAGGGGTGTTTAAACGTCGACCAGATTCACCGAGGGGCAGGTTTTCGCCACACAGCGTGCCAACTATTGCCCCCCTCAAGAGTAAAGCCCCGTTCGCTGGAAGCGCCCGTAATTTCAGGGCAAGGAAGCGTGAAGCGCGCCCGTCGCCGAAAGCCTCGTTCTTCCGCGCCTTGGACTCGGCTCGAAGAAGCAGAGGGCACGGAGGCTGAGGCGAAGCCGGCTGCGTCTCCTCTGAAAACCCTAAAGGGGCCTTCGTAGGGTGGTGTGGAGAGGAGAAGGAAGAGGAAGGCGAAGGCGAGGAAGCGGCTTCCTTTCGCGTCCGTGCCCGAGCCGAGCGTGGAGGGCGCTGCTCATCAAGCTCGGATTTATGAGGCTTGTTAAACACGCATTATTACTTAACACCTTCCCCCCTCCTTCGCCGACCCAGAAGGGCCGAGAAACAATCCCCCCCTTCCGCTCCTCTCCCACCCCCGCCTCCGAGACGACAACGAGGCGTGTGTCAAACAATTACCAGCAGCGAGGCGAGACATCTCTGCCACACTGTCACCCGCACCCATTTTGAAGGCCCCCCCCCCGCCGCCCCGCGCGCGGGTCTCTGTCTTCCAACCCAAACAAACCCCCTTTTCTCTGCGCTACTTCCACGGCTCAGAGCCTCTCTTTCTCTCGTTTTTGAGCGGCAGGCCGAGCGGGAGCCTGGCTGTGAAGCGCCGAGCTCGGCCGTTCGCTAGAAGTTTCGGCAAAAAGCGCAGCTGAGGAAAGGAGGAGGTCCTGTCACCCGGCGGAAACGGAGGGGGCAGCGGCTTCGCGAATGAGCCACCCTGGATGAGGCATTTTAAATAGAACAATGTTTGTGGAACGGCAAGAGAAATAATAAAATATTTTAATTCCGCCACACAGCCGCAACCCCAGCCACCAACCCCAGCCGACAGTTGAACCGCTTCACAACGAGGAGAGAGAAAGGAGGGCGGGAAAGAGAAAGAGCGGGAAACTCCTTTGGCCCACCGAAATGCGGAAAGGGAGGGCGAGGTCACGATCCAGGTGGCCAGGCCTTCTCCCTCGCCTTTGCTTCGAGCAGGGAATTTTACCCGCCTTCCTTCTCTCCCATTTAATTCTATGACTGAAATCCGGTTGTTGTTCGTCCTGGCCAAAGCAGACCCGCTGGGGCTTCTGTACGTACCGACGCGTCATTTCAACAGTTGATTCAATAGGTTTGCTCTAATTGGGATTAAGCGACAGGATTCTGGGCAATTTGTGAGTGTGTTTTAAGGCCGAGTTTTATCGGGCCGTAGTGCAAGCAAACATTAAAACAGAGTTAGGAATTTTATAGGGCTATATTTCAAACATACATTTCCAGAAGTGTTTTTTTAAAATCCTTTTATTGCTGATACTAATTTCATGCCTACAATTATTCATCTCCTTTATACCTGTATTTTGTATTAAATGGCTGCATTTATTTCCTGCTTATGGCAAATTTATTATTAACTGTGGAAGCACAGGGTTCTCTCTACATATCGTTGATATATTTAGAGATCGAGTCTTAATTAACAAAATGATTTCCAGTCTGTCTGCCGAACAATCCGGCGTCTTTTTTGAGGCGACTCTGAAGGCTCGCACGCCTGCCTTTCTCTTTCCCCTCACACACGTTGCGTGAGGTGTCTGTGGGGAAAACAGCGGGGCGGGGGTGAGAGACACCCAGTTGCTGTGCCAGCTGAGGTTGTCTTTATTTGTTCTGCAGCCTTGTTCCTGCGGGGCTGCATTATGCCGGGCTTTTATAATTATTATTTTAATTAGGTCGTGTTTGCTTTCCGTTCCGCGCTGTCCCAAACCGACGCCCGGCCCGGAGCAAGCGCGACGTCGATTCCTGCGGCGCAGGTGCCGGGGCCTCCGTCCGACGCGGGCCGCGCCTCGGCGCTCTTCGCCCCGGCACCTCTTCCGGGAGGCGACCGGCGGCCCGACGCCAAGACTTTTCGCCCAACTGCCCGCCGGAAAAAGCCGAGAGCGAGGCGGAGACAGCCGGAGCGCTCCGCGAGCGGCTCCCCTCGGCAGCCCGCCTGGCACTGAGGGAAGGAGCAAAAGAGCCGGACGGAGAAGCGGCCCGGAAAGAAGGCGGACCACGTGGAGCGAGAGCGAGGAAAACGCTGAGCCTCAGCGGGTTTCCTTCCCTTTTCTTTCCAAATCCCCCTCTTCCGTGGAATCTTTGTTTTAATCATTTACTCACCCCCTCTCCCGCTGCATTTATTCTTCCTCTGGAGACCTGCGTCTGCCTCCCTTTCTTCAAGTAGACTGTAAGCCCCCTGGGGCAGAGATTTGTATCTGATTTGGCTTGTGTTACTGCGTGACCCTGGGTGGTATTACAGATTAATATATTCTTGTAGTAATAATTTGTTTATTTATTTATTCAATTTATACCTCCCCTTTCTCCCACCTGGGGATCCAAGGTGGCTTACAGTAACTTAAAAGTGTTGCTGAAAAATAGTCTTAAATAGTTTTAAAGACGCTACCGATTCATCTGTCAGTCATTTATTTACCTGATAATCATGCTGATAGTCATGTAACTTTTTCTGCTTTCTTCTAAGAAAGGAAAAGTTTTTGTGCTTGGCAAAGGTATTTTACAAGAAGAATACAATTTATTTGTAGGAAGGGGCAGCCAAATACAGCTGAAGACCAGTGGTGAGGCTGGGATAGGTTTGTCAATGGCTGTTAGATATGGTAGCTAAAAGAAACCTTCACTGTTGGTGGCAATGTGCTTTTGAATACCTGCTACTGGGAATCAAGCAAAGGGGCTGTTGTTACTTTTATTGCCTGGTTACTAGGAAGCAGCAATCAGTAACAGTTGGAGACAGCTTACTGAGCTACATGGACCCTTCCTCTTACCTAGCCTGTTGTTATATTTTTGTATTGACCACAAGCTAAGTTAATGGCATGTTGTACCTGTTTTGATGAAACATTGATGGATTTGGTTGAATTTGTTTTCATTTCCATGATTGCATGAACACTGGTGGCCATTCTGACATCATTTAAGGAATTTATATCCTTATGTATTGTACTTAGGTCCCACCATTCAACCTAAGAATGGTTCGTGAAGTGACTGTGTTCAATTTAAATAAAACCAACAGTATTAAAACAGATGAAAAGCACAAATAAGAACACATCAATACAAGAAAAAGCAGCATCAACCTGGTTAAAAGCCACTTCCACTGCACTCCAGCTTTATTATTATAGGCCTTCAATATTTTTTTAAAAAAAGTCTGTACAGAGGAGTCCGGATTAGCCTCCCATTAGGGATTTTCATGACCTTGGGCAGCTACCATCTTCACCAAATGTGCCTCTGAGGGTGTAAGGAATGAGGTAAGTTTTCAGCTGAAGTGGTTGCTGTGGAGCAGTAGATCTGCTCTGGGGTTTAGTCCAAATTTTGAAGAGCTATCCATGGTGCTGAAACTATTTTAGGATAGGGCTTTGGACAGATCATTTAAAGCTCAATACTAAAACTCACAGCAGATGCATTGTCCCCCTCATGTGCAAACCACTAACTGCCACTGCCCTGAAGATCTCAAAACTCAAACAGGTTCATAGGGGAGAAGACAGTATTTCAGAGACCTTGGATCCAAGCCATATGGTATCTTATAAGTTATAGCCAGCACTTTTAACAGATCAGAAACTATTGAAGCTGTCACAACAAGGGAATCATATGCTCCTTGTAAATGGACCTAGTCAACAATCTGTCCACAGCACTGTGGAGCAGATGAGGTTTCTGAACATTTTTCAAAGGCAGCCTCATGTGGAGTGGTTCTGTGTCATGTTTATACAAAAAAAGTACCTGTGTATTCTCATAAAATTTGTACTATCACAACATTCCTGTATTCTTACAACATCTTTCATATTTTTTCCATTTATTTTTCTAAATAGAACACACTCATAAGAATGATGGAGTTAGGTGTCCACAAATCTACAAAACTTGTCTTGTGGCTGTAAGTTAGAGGTATAGTTCTTTGCTGATTTTGTTCTCAGAGCAATGGCTAGTTTTAGCAATTTTCTTCCTTTAGTAGTTTCCAAAGATTATTTGCAGTTTGGGACTTGTTCTTCACCAATTTACACATTTTTGTGAAGAAAATAGCACCATATTTTCTGTGCAGAAAATACTGTTTCCTGCATACATTGTTTTCTGCACATATGCAGAATCATATACTTTTTCTTCAGAATAAATTCTGAACTGAAAAGATTCACATCAGCCCTGGATTCTCCTTTTCAGGGTTTCCCAACTCTAGAGAAACATGTTTTCTGACCAATTTTTCAAACATTTTTGAACACTCTTTTCATCCCTGTTACAAGTTCATGAGGCTTGTGGTGGTGAAGGACCATTAATTTATAAGTAACTAATTTGTCTTGTGTAATGGACATACAGTGAGAAACTGCCAAATTTCAAATGTGCAGAAGCCTTCATATGAACCTGCCTGTTCCTCTTCAGTGCTATGGTCTGAGTATGGAAACCAGCACTGCAATCTGAGCCTAGGGACTGATGATTCAATTTCTGCTTGTTTATTTATTGGCAAGAATTTATTAAAGTCTACTTTTTCCATATTCAACATAGAAATAGACTTCTTTTTAAACTGAATGTAGGGGAAACTCAACCCAAACTGAAACTGATGGATTTGTGCATACAGGTCCAGAGTTTTAACTCTGCAACTCTTAAACATTCTGGTTTGAATTTCTGTCTATTCCCGTTAGTCCCGAAATAAGGCTGCCATTCATTATTTTTTTTTCTGAGAGGCTCCTCATTTTTAATCTTACAGGCAAGCACTACATGGTTTCCTCCATGCCTGAAGCAGCTGTACCTATTCAATTAGACAGGTAGAAATAGAGAAGAATTTAATTGCTGTTATTTTTTTAAAATAGCATTTACCAAGATATCTTTTTTTTTTAACATTTGGAATGGAAAGAGACAGAGGATGCTTAAGAAGAAAAAGAAGAAGGAGGAGGAGGAGGAGGAGGAGGAGGAGGGGTGGGAGGAGGAAGATGTTTAAATTGACTTTTAAAAGTCATAGTTTTAGTCTGTCTGTATTCAGCCATGTTGGTGCTGAACTAGTGCTGCCGGGGTTCATCAATCAGGTACAACATGGCTCTCTTCATGCTGGCTGCCTCACCATACCATTTCATGCTGACTACTGGCCAGTACAAATGGAAGACATTTTTTTTCAGTTTGTTTTTGGAGATTTGCAAACTGCATGTTCAGGATGCTAAGAGCTTGAGATTTCAGACATTTATATGTGGAGAGAAATGAAACATTTCTGCATCCCTTCCTTCCCTCACACTCTCTTTCAGATGGAATTGGCATGGAAAGGCAGAATACATTCTATGGAAATATGGCTGCCTATGGAGCTAGCAGCAGGTCCTTTTTCAAAAAAATCTATAAATAGTCCAGTTGCCTGTGTGCCTTGTTTGGTTTGCTCCAGTCTAGACCCTTCAGAGGCAGGACATGTTCCCATCCAGTTATGTCTCTCCAAGTATGTCACACCAGCTGCTAAGTGTATTGATGTCTCCTTTGATCTGACATTCTGGAATTTATTTTATTTTGAATATTTCAAACAATTATTTCTAGTGCTCTTATTCAGTGGTTTATAATATCAAGATCTTCAACAGGTCCTTGATCTATTGGATTGCTCCTTTATGTTTCTTTTTAGCAGGTCTTCTGATTCCTCTGCTCAGTAATATAGCTGATTCTCCAATTTCTCCAAGGCCCAAACAACTTGAAGCTTGGACTGTATCACCTATGGCCTGTTACAACCAGTGTATTCTTTCTTACTGTCCATCTCTCGAGAAGACATCTTTGTGCTCAAATATGGAACAAGGGCATACTGTTGGATTACCAGTAGGACAGTGGAGCCCACATTCACAGAGACAGTCTGGATTTTTGATTAGCAGGAATGCCCCACGTTTGTTCTCTTCCTGCTGAGCTTTGCTGTGATCCTCAAAGCAGCTGGAGAGAAAATTAGTTTTCCTAACAGCAATATATTGTTGTAAGCTGTGATAGTTGTAATGTAAAGTATTTCCGTGTGACTTACCTTCAAATGAGCAGTTAAGACTCCGTAGCTTTACAAAAACCTGTTCTTTGTGGAGGTGAAAACTGGCAGAAGTGGTTTGTTGATGTGAGTCAATACTGTGGCCTGAATTGTTGTACTCCTCTTTGCCTTTTTGCCTTATGAAGATTGTTGCAATGAGAACCAACATTTCAGAAATGACGAATACTTCACCATGTAAATCCTGGGATCAACTTCATAGTTTACACTTCCTTGTTGCTCAGTAAGTGAAGAAACTCTTGGGCTAAATTTCAAGCAGTAGCAATGGCTCTGTTAACTTGTTAGTTTCTGATCTATTCTACTGTACCTTGCCATGACCAGACCCTGATCACATCTCTCCAGTACCAATGTTCATGTTTATTAGTTGACACTTAAGAAAAGTTCCATCAGAGCTGTATGACAATCTGCCTTTGGTATTTTATCACAGCTGAACAGAGAAATGATATTATTTCAATCCTTACTATCAGGGCCAACCCAAGATATATTGTTGCCTGGGACAAGAGTGAAACCTTCTTAGTGAATGTACAGAAACTGATGGGACTTGCAGTTGAATATTTGACACTGAGGGTAGGATAGTGTCCCTCAATACACTTAAGATGGCAGGGCTGTTTAGAAGACTCATAATACATTATATGATGTACACAGCTCTGTCTTTTAAGAGAGGAGAACAGCTGGAAAGTTCACAAGGAACAGCTAGGAGGGTACCTCCACCACTCCCAATGTCTACTGCCTGAGAAACTTGCTTCAGTCTGTCTCATGGTAGGGCTGACCCAATTTAATGTGCCCTTTCCAAATACAGAACCAGATCTTTTTATTCAGAATGCAATTTTTAATGCAATTTCATGCTTGTCTTTTCATTCAGAAGTAACTTCAGTTCCAGAGAGTATGTGTATATCAAACTTCAGCCTTAATTTGTTGCAGAAGAAATAAAAACATGAGCATGGACTGATTTGTGAGCTGCTGATTGCAAATTTTAATCAACAACACCCACATTTTAACTGCAGGATCTGTATATTTGCTTTGTTTTGGATAGTCTTAGCTTTGGTGCATCACAATAACTCAGAATGGAAAATAAATTATTAAATACTATGTCTTTTGTTTGTTTATGAAACTACATGTTATCTCACACTTGCTAGTATCTTAAAAAGATTTGTTTAAATGTACAGTACAGCCATTTTTATTTGAAGCAGGTTCCACTGAGTTCAACTGTATCATTTTAAACACTTTTTCAAACACTTTCTCAGATTGTGCGTAGAACTGGAATTCTTTTAAAAATGAAAAGCAATATGTTTTTTCGGAAATAAATAAACAAACAAATACTAAATATTTGGCTTTGTAGATGTTAACTTTTTCTGGGGAGCCCTTTGTTGGCAGCAGAACAGTTCTCAGTAAATATGGGTAAAAGTGCATCACCATATCTTTGGGGAAATACAAAAATGTGTACAATAGTGAGACTAACATTAATAATGACTAATGCTAGATAATTGCTTACGAAGATATGTCCAGTGAGTACATTAGTAGAAATATTAGTAGGCACTTTTTAAAAATCCTTAATGTTCAAGACAAGCCAAAGTAGAAACAAGAGAAAGTAGGAGAAACTGAAAAGTATAGACTTGTCTATCTGTATATCAAACTGATAAGTTGCTCTTTGGACCTAGGACTTTATATCTGGTTATTCTGTTTATAAAAGTGGTAGCGATTTGTGTATATCGCATCATGTTCCAACAGACATCCCATCATGTTCTGATAGGCCATTCATGTGGCCATCTGATTAAAGATCTGAACTGAACATTCCAGCTCACCACCCAAATTGATGTGCTGTGGCTGCTCTTTTTCAGCAGAACAAGAAGATACTGCGTGAATTTAGTTTCAGTCTCTGGTCAGTTTATGCATACAAGCATTTCCAGTTACTTTTCTACGGGTAAAGTGGGGTTGCTGGTGGCTTCCATATCAGTTGGGTGGTGAATTCACACTAGGGTTTGTTTCATACTTTAAATAAGCTATCCAAGATGCTGAACATATTTGGAGGATGGGGTCCAGCACCTTGATCAGCTCCTTTAAAGTTCAGAATAAAAGCTGGAGGAGATTCACTACACCCCTGACATGAAAGCCACCAGTTGTTGCTGATATCAAGCAAGCAAGTGAACAAACAACTTGTTTGCAAACCATCCAGCAGTTTCTTGGTACAAATTTCACTGAATTGATGAGAAGTTATTATGGTGTTCAGTGTGACTGTTATCCTCTCCAATGGGCCATATGAAGGAGAACTTCAGGTTTTTAAGATCTTTTCATCTCGTTCTTGAAAACTATACCATTATATCCATGTCATACAAAGCCTGTCTTTTTTTTTTTTTTTTGTCTGTCTCTTTCGAGACAACACTTTGGCCTAAATCCAGTTATTAAAGTAGGACCAATGGATTAATTGTTTAATGGTAAACAAACATTTACATAAATCTAATTGGTTCAATGGGTCTAACTGAGCTGGATTAACCATTGGATTTAGGTCTTTAATCATGGTATAGGAAACCTATGTCTCTTTGGATGGTGTTGAACCCTTATGCTGTTGCTGAACTCTTATCAGTTGCAACTAAGATGACTAATGGTTAATAATCAAAGGGGCGTACTTCTAACTGGACAAGCAGCGAATGAAGGACATACTTGATTTTTAAGACTGTTTTAGAGATGAGCAGATTCCTCTTTTCCATTCTATGGGTCATTCTGCTCTGATTTCCACTCTTCCTTTTAGTGTATATAGGAGAATCGTGAAATTTAATTACAACTTTCGGTTCCCTCTGCTTTATTTGTGTTTTCTGCCCTGCAGTGTCACCCAATGAACACACCATGTATTCATTTCATAATAACTTCAAGTTGAAAAAAAGCAATCTTGATAAGAAAGAATGAACAATTGTACCAATATTCCTTCTGTACATAAGTATTACACTAATGTGTTCATGCACTCTTGCACATTGGTGAAACCTCATGCACATCAAGAGGCTATATACTGGGCATTCCATCAAAGAGTACATTTGTATAGAAAATGTATTCCTGTGTGTATGCAGGAAGACACAAATGAACTGAAGGAACTGAAGAAGGAAAAGATTGTGGGAAACTAAATATGCACAAGAATATGTAAAACACTAAAAATAAATAAATATTTATATTTTTATTAATATATACATATATAAATAAATAAATAACAAATGAAAAACTAGAGCATGGAAGTAATGAATTCCAAATAACGTACAGTGGGACCCCCCCCCACTCCGATGGATACCAAAATTCGTGGATGCTCAAGTCTCATTATGTATGATGGACTGGGTTTTTTTTGGGGGGGGGGGAGATATTTTCAAGCCACGGTTTTTTGAATCAGTGGATGCAGGATCTGCAGATATGGAGGGCCGAATGTAGTTGTTTTGTACTGGATATCTCCTTACACAGTGTCTGCGAATGTACTTCAGCCCACATAAACCCCAATTATGCCCATATCAGTCACCAAAAGGCTTCTGGTTTATGACACCACTTTTTTAGGGATCTAAACTGTGGAGTGAGGAGGTAGTATGTTTGTCCCAGTTTTATCTCCTCATGCTATTATTTTGAATGCCCGAATAGAGTTCAGGTAATCTGTAATTCCCAAATGTCATTTGCATCAGGAGAAAGTTCCAGAGGAATCTCTAATTTTAGTTGTAGTTCAGTAACAAAAAAATGACGTCTTCTTTTTCTATTTATTAATCTCAGTGTATATTAACAGTACTCATATATTGCACACATTCGGACATCCTTGAACTATTTACAGTTAAAATGAACAGCAGCTTCTGTTTATTCAGTTGCAATGGTATGTCAAAAAGTGCATATACTACATTTTTTTAAATATGCACATTTTAAAAATATAATCAGTTTGTTGAATCACCACTTAAAGGTTGATGATTCATCAATGAAAAAAAAGAAAGATTAACAGTTGCACTAACTACTCACCTATGAATATTTTAGAGACCTGATATAAATGAACACAGACATTTACATTCTGACTCTAAAGTTGTATGCTTGGGCCAGGCTTTGTTCTGTTTGATTTAAAAATTCACCTGATGCCCCTGACAACTTTGTTTCACTTAGAGCCAGACACACAGAAATGTCTTGCTTAGGGCCAGAGACACACAGAAATGTTGTTCGCTTCATCATCGTGATTGGGCTTCCTTATGGCCTTCTTTAATTAGTTTAATTATTTGGTATTTCCATTTGCAACCATTCCAAATCAATGCCATCCCGATTTGTGACACAAATTCCAGCGGTACAGGTGTAGCTGCGAGCAAGCTGCCAAACACTAGGAAACTCATGTCTTACACAGGGAAGGGGTGAATACCATTCAGCCAAACTGTCAGTTTGAAACAGCCAAGAGGAAGGAGATCAAAGCCAAGAGCTGGAACTTCTCCTCTCCAGATTAAAGTCTTTATGGCTTGAACTCCTAATGCTATTAAAGGGAACCAGGACACAGAGCACAGTGCAGTACTAGCTACAAAGTTCTTCTAATTTCGCTGAAGTCCTGCTGCATTTTGGCCAATGTAAGCCTTCTGAGCATTTCAAGATGTGCTGTTTCCTCTGAGGCCTAGTTGGCTACTCCCTGGAAATTATGCAGAACTAATACCTTCAGAGATACATTTCTGTTTGCGTGCATATTTATATAACTTATCGCCTCTGGAGAGATAATTTTGATTCCCTCCTAGGTTCCGCAAAGTCTTTTAATAGAACTCGAAGCAATAAAACCTGAAATTCTAGCATCTCCAGACATGAAAAGTCTCTTTATGTTGCTTTTGGTGTCTCTCCTTTCTTGCAGTGACCTCTGCACGGTGGTGTATAAATCTATTATTCCAGTCACTGGGGAATTCTTTTAAAGCTTCCTCTCTCTCTCTGTCTCTCTTCTTTGTCAGGAATAAGAGATCGTTCATCTTTAACTAGGCCACATAGAAATTATGATTCTGCAGCAGTGTATATTTAATTAGAGTAATCTCACTTGAATTTAATTACCTAATGAATTATTTGTTTAAAAGGTAAAAAGCCTTGTTTGCCAAGTACAGTGCAACACACTGATAAGAACATTATTTGTAAGAACATTATTTTCTAAAAAAATCATTTTATGGTTCTGTGTGTGTGTATATATATATGTATGTATGTATACATAATCTCATACATACATATATATATATATATGTGTGTGTACATACATACAAACACATACATATACATACATACACATATGTACATACATACATATACAAATATACATAAACACACACACATAAATGCTCACTCTTTGGTTATCTTAACCACAAAAAAGGCAAGAAGATTTCCAGTCGTTTAAGAATGAATTATTTCCTTTCCTTTCCTTTCCTTTCCTTTCCTTTCCTTTCCTTTCCTTTCCTTTCCTTTCCTTTCCTTTCCTTTCCTTTCCTTTCCTCTCCTCTCCTCTCCTCTCCTCTCCTCTGCTCCCCTCCCCTCCCCTCCCCTCCCCTCCCCTTCCCTTCCCTTCTCTTCCCTTCTCTTTTCTTTTTTTTTTTGGGGGGGTGCTTGGGCCCTGGATAGTAGGCCTGTGTATGTGAGGAAAAGGAGATTAACTTATTTCAGATCTGTTCTTTGTTTTCCAGGTGACTTTCAAGAAGCTTCTCCAGACTATTATTGTTGTGTGCCTGCATTTCATTTCTGACTCATGGTGACCCTAAGGCAACCCCAACATAGAGTTTTCTTGGTAAGATTTGTTGAGAGGGAAATTGCCTTTGCTGTCTTCTGAGGCTGAGGGAGTGTGACTTGCTCTAGGTTACCCAGTGGGTTTCCGTGGCTGACAGGGATTGAAATCTTGGTCCCTAGAGTCACAGTCCAACACTGAAACCAGTGGCACCACACTGGTTCTCTCTCCATACTACAGCTCAGTCATTAAATTTACTGGGTCTGTGATTATCCTGGAAGGCTTAGAGGGTCTCCTGATCTGAGGGACTCCTGATATTGTTTGACTTCAGGCTCCCAGAAACCCCACCAGACTAATCAACAGTCAGAAATTCTGGTAGTTGTAATCCAACAATATCTATGGACACTCATGCTGGCACAGAGTGCTCTAGAACAGAAAAGACTATCCTGAAGAAGAAAATTCATTTTCCCTGTCAAATAAAAGCAGCATAGCATGAGGAAACTTTTAATTCCATCCAGATACAATCAAGTCCAGTGTCCACTAATGACTACCCTCTCTCTCTATAGATAGATAGATAGATAGATAGATAGATAGATAGATGATAGATAGATAGATAAGATACTTTATATTGCATCAGATCATTGGTCTATCTAGTCCAATACTGTCACCTCTGGATAGCAGCAGCTTTTCAGCTTTGTAGACGGGATTCTTGTCTTACCTGACTTGGAGCTCCCTGGAATTCCCTTATAATCTGCCATCCAAATACCAACCAGGTATTTGGTTGGTTGTTACCAGCCCACACAATCCCCAGATTTGTTATGGCTTGTCAAAATATGATTTAATTGGCAAAATACATTAATTGGCTTTAATATAAAGTGGACCCTGAAGCAACTGTAAAGCCAGGCTGGATAGTGGAAAAACACTGGCTGAACATGTGTTCTGCAAAGTAGGCCAGAAGATCCCCTCTAGGCATAGCCAAGGTCATTTTCAGGCTAATCACCAGGTAACTCCAGAGATATTAGGCTTAAGCTGAAGCTGTAACATCTCTGACACCACACAATAGTCACTGGAAGTTCCCTCAAAAACTTTTCTTCCTAGCATCTGGACATTTCCCTGCATTGTTTCTTTACCTCTCCATCATTACAGAGCTATTACGACAGCCATTAACTTTTTGTCACCCAACACTAAGACCATTAACTGTGTTCAGGCCTCATTTTCCACATTGCAACTTCCATAGTTTGCTTGGCCAGAAAGCCATTCACACCCTTGTCCTCCAGGCAGATTTTGAGTATAAAAACTCTCTGTTTTTGGCAGTCAGATGCAGTATCTCAATTGCTGACTGCCATGCTGTCATTCTGATTTCCAAACGAGTACTATCCTTAAGTGCAAGTCTAAGCCACATCATTGCTCTCTTCGCTGCCCTCCAGATTGGTAATTATTGCTCATTCCCTAAAACTCTGCTATCAATAACTTTTCTCCCTTTATCCTTTGGTTAATTCTCATGCAATGTGTGAGTGCTTAAATCTTTTGTGTGCATGATTAAAAAAACACACTTATTTTGGACTTGCTGGCTGGTTCTTTCCTGCAAGGACCCTGTAAACATTGGTGGAACATCTTGTTAGACTAATCCCCTGAGTTAGTTGCACATTGTATGGAGGCTGTGTGAATAAAACCAGCCTTCCTTTTTCACTTTTATTTGCACATACCCCAGTGAACTAGCTCCTGCATCAGTCTAGGTGCAAGATCTGTACACTTCCCATCAGGTAGGGATAAGTAAGAATTTTATTGCAATTTGTTTCCCATAAGAAATTACCGAAACCCACACATCACTTTGTATTTGGGATAGAAAGAATCAAAGATTTTAAAACACTCAGATGTGGAAGAAATAACTGAAAATAGCACATTCATCCAGCCATGCCTACGGATTTGAGTTCTAAATTCTTAATTGTCTGGAGCTGAATTCTTGTTTATTCAACAACGTTGTGGTAATTACTTTTTTTTTTTAAAAGAGGTACCTCATTTTAGAAAACAACCAGGTACCATATGGTCTTCCTCATGTTGGAAATAGCCACCCTTACTGAATTTGGCCAGTCATCATGAAACAGAATTTCATTGTCATTTTCCATATTTATCACAGTTTACATTTTTTTTTTTTTGGGTTCATGTTCAGGATGGAAAGAACTTCAGATTTTAAAAAAAACTGTCAGACTCTCTCATCTACCATCTAGCTCAATATTCCCCAGCTCATGAGTATGGATAGATGTTTATTGGATCTCAAAATAAATTATAGGCTGGGACCTGGGTTGGTGGTATGTGATATGTGTTTGTGTCACAATATGTGAAACAAGAAAACAAGGTGTGGTCTGGCTTGAAATTCTGCATTGTGAGCAAGGTGTTGTGGTGTACCCTTTTTTGTGTTTGCATGGAAAGATAGCAATCTGTTATATGTCTGTACCTAGAACTTTGAAAAGTTCCTTTTTTATTACAACTCCCATAGCAGAATCCCGTAGCTATTACTTCCTACGTGGGCTGGAGTGGCCTGGAAGTTGTAGTCCAAAACAGTAAGCTCTGGTTGCACAAGATGAGAGAGAGAGAGAGAGAGAGAATGAAGTCATGCTTTACTGTAAATATTTAACTTGGTTGCAGATTGAGGAAATAGGCCTCTTACAATCTGGTTAAAACTTTCATCTGGCTTCAAGCCAAGGTCTTCTGCTTTGTCATGTTATCCCAGATCCCATTATTAACTAGGCTTTATAGAATGTTCTCTGTAGCCATGATTTAGTCTTCCTTAGTTACTTTAAAGGCCATAGCAATAAAAACAAAAGATGACCAGCACCTGACCTTGACCCTTTTGTCACATCCTGCCCAGCATTGCTCCTTTTATCTCCAAAATACAATGCGGATAGTTCTCATGGCTGGTATGTTTCCAAGGGACACTTGCAATGGGGCTATTGTAGGTGCAATCCACCACCACTGGAATCAATGGGGACTTTCCCTATTCACTTGAGAGAGGTGCATTTTATCCTCACTGATACTTGGCAACAGTCTGGTTCTTCATGACCTAAGCACCACCTGCCACTTTTCTGTTACAAGTATCCATTTTTATTTCATTTTATATTATTAACTTTTACTCCTTAGATCACTTGATAATATTTCTTACTGTTATCATTAAGGCTTTCTTGAAGGATTAAAATTATAGATTTATTCCCGGGGAACACATTACATCAGTGTCTGCACTGGTTCTTGTCTTTTCCAGGAACACTTTATGAAAGTAGTTATTATCTGTAAAGCCCTCAGCAACCTATAGCAAAACTCCACTCTAATAGGATCATGGGAGCTCCCAAACTCATATTTGACTGGTAGTACTAATTTAGAAGGTTGAAAATGGATATTTGCAGAGAAGGTGGGTGGGGGAGGATTTCCATCCTTCTCACACTTGAGAGTTCTCCACAACTCCACACTCCACAACTCCTCCCTGCAGCATCTTTCCCCCTTTCCTCCAAGCTGGCCTCTGAGAGTGGGAGTAAGCCTGGTCTTGTGGAGGACGGGGAGGGAGTAGAGGAGGAAGGATGCAAGAGTGATTCAGCCGATGGGAGAAGAGTAAAACACTCTTGTGAGCCACTGATTCACCCATACAAATGCCTCTCACCTACTCTCACCCTTAACTTAGCAAATGCAGATTTAGGAGTCCATGCTATTTCATCTACTATATAAAAGTGAATATTTGTCTGCGCATTTGTCTGTTTGTCTGCGTCAGGCAGGAGAAGACCCCATATGATCGGCTGAGTGAGGCAAGAAGACCTCATATGATTGGCTGGCTGTGAAAATTTTATGGAATCCTGGAGTTGGCAGTTTAGAATCCTCAGCCCAGAACTCTTGGGCCTCAAGCTGGTTGCTATGGAGATGAGGCCTACCATCAATAAGGATGCCAGAAAACATTTGGGAGGCATATGTGAGAAAAATTAAAGTGACATACACGACGTAGTTACACGGTCTTCTCGCCTCACACAGTAGATTGTATGGGTTCCATATGTGAGGAATCTTAAAGTTGAAATTCAGAACAAAAAATGCTTCCAGAAGAACATAAAGCCATTGCACAAATTCAACAGAAAGCAAAAAAATCAACAGCCAGTACATCAATGTCACCAGAGAATACAGGTTGGATTGGGGACTATGGGGAAAAGTTACAGGTACTGGAATAAGCCGGCTGCTATGGAGACAATGCCTAGCAGCAAGGAGGAGGACAGTGCATTTCCTCAGGAACCCAACCTCTGACTGTTTACAACTCTGAATAAAGATTGGATTGGGGAATATAGGGAAAATTTACAGGTACAGGAATAGGCTGGTTGCTATGGTCATTAGGCCTAGCAGCAAAGAGGAGGACAGTGTACTCCCTCAGGAACCCAAACTGTGTATGTAAATAACTGAACACGGATTGCATTGGGAAATATGGAGCAAAGGTACAGGAAATGGAGAATACAGTTTTGTGAGTTCTTAAGAGGAAAATAAAATTCCAGGCAATGCTGGGTAAATATGCTATTAATGTATAAAATAGTTCTGCCCTAGTTCTTAACCTGCCTAAGAGGGGGATGTATCATGCAGTGATCTTTGAGAAGTTCAGTATTCATTCCATGGACACTCCACTGAGGAAGTCAGCTGCCCACAGCTCAAGACCGAGGCCCTTTTTGCAACCTACCTCTTCCCTCGGTGCTGGGGTGCAGGGATCATGCGAGCAGCCTCTTGTGAGAGGTTCTCACATCCCCACTGCTTTGGCTCCGCAGCTGCTGCCTGCTGGCTGGCAGGCATCACGAGGGCTCCACCTCTTGCTTCCGCAGAGCAGCCGGGCATTTTCCCAGGCTGCGCTGGGGGAGGAAGCATGAGCGCTGCGGCTCCAGAGGCTCCTCATGCACGGTAAGTGCGTGTGGGGCCTTGGAGCAATGCACAATCATGCACCATTTTCGGCTACAAGCCAAAAATGAAATAGTGCGTAATCAGCACCTGCCAGCCCTGGCAGCGGCGCACAATTGTGAAGATGTCGTCTGAAAACACTCCTCACAATCGCGCGACGCTCTGGAGGCCCTTTCACATGGCAAATGCCATGTGAAAAGGGCCAGAGAGAAGCTGACAAGAGTGAGAGGTGAACCATCAGTACTGCCAATTGGAGAATCCACCATATGGAAGACAGGGAGCCAGTATTGCTCATGTTCTTTGGTGGTGGTAGGGAAGCAATGATTAGGGCTTTTGGAAGGGTGGGACTCCAATCTTGAAGGCAGTAGATTACTTCAAGAGCATCCAAGCTTGATGTCTTGAGGTCTATATAAGCTGTTCAAAATTATTCTCTGGATGAATTTGCAGGCAGATGACACTCAATGCCAAGACAGGTCCAGTAGAAATGTAAACAGGGAGTAAGGATATAAATCTTCCCTTACTTCATTCTCACATAGAACAAGAATAGCAGCAGAAAAAAAATGCTTTCTTCATTGGAAAAAATCATGTAAGATTTGTGCACCTCTCTCTCTCTCTCTCTCTCTCTCTCTCTCTCTCTCTGTATTTTCACATTTCTGGAGTTTTTTGTGAAAATTTCATCAAGTATTTTTTTTTAAAAACAAATTTTTTGCACAGGTTTTTTTGTGCAAAATATAACAAATCCAGTTTAGACACTGGTCTTGTTAATCTCACTTGGGCTAGAAACATCTTATGATAGTTTTTTTTTCTTTTTCATCCTGAAATGGTATCCTAATGGGGGGAAAAAACCTCCTCAGAAATAGGTAAATTTCTGAATATTCTTTATATCGCTTATAGGGAATTTAAGGCTGCAATATATATATTCGGGAGGAAGGGAGGTAGCTATTTGCTACCTAGGCACAAATAGGTATCTAGATGAATCTTATGCAGCACTTGTACTGTAGCAGTGGCATGTATTTATCAGAAGAGAGGGCAAATACCCCTTCCTTGGAGATCTGCCATAGAACCTTGTGAGGTAGTCTTTGGAGCACAGCATATTAAATCAAGCATGTACTTTTTTTGTGGTGGAGCATGGTACGTGGCACATGAGATATCACTGAGAAGCTGGATGCACCATGAAGGAAAAAGGAGATTCCTGTGATTTGTCAGACAGGGAGTCATGATATGCATAGCATCCTCTTTGAGTTCTAAATGTGGCACAATCATAGAAGGGCCATAACTCCAGAGGGTATTTCTCAACACTTAAAAGAGTAGACATGGAGACACAAACTGGCATTGCACTATCTTTGAGATCAGGGCCAGGTTAGACTTCTTCGTGTTAGATACCATTAAAAAGTTGCTTGTGCATCTATTCTTCTAAGTAGATTTCCTTTGTAATTCAGTAAAGCTGTGATAGCCATAGTTTGTTCAGTAACAACATGCTTCTTTATATCAGGCTATGGCCATACTATCAAGAAACCCACTTATTGTTATTTCTTGCTACTATTAGACAGCAATGATCTAAAGAGGTGCATTTTTGATGGCTGCGTTCCACTGGTGGACTTGTTCATGCTACAGAGTCACTGGTCCAAATGAATTGCACAATGTACTCTTTAAAGCTGGTGCTGTGAATGTAACACCATTCTGTCCAGTTTTTAAAAAATGCTTAATTATTTTCCCCAACCCTTTGAGATGGGGGAAACAACACTGACACACTTGTACTTTAATAAGGCATAGTTGTTATAGCTGTTGTGTGCCTTCAAGTCATTTCCAACTTACGGCAACCCTAAAGTGAACCTATCACAGGGTTTTCTAGGGCTGAGAGTGTGTGATGCGCCCAAGGTCACCCAGTAGGTTTCTATGGCCAAGTGGGGAATGGAACCTGGCCTCTAGAGTTGTAGTCCAGTGCTCAAACCGCTACACCACTCTGGCTCTAAAACATTGTTACAAGGCTGTTAAGACAATAACTAGTTTATTTAAAACAATACTGACTTCAATCCAGTTGAGAGTTGTGAAGACTAAGGCCAGAAGTGTATATTACATGCAGAGGAATGCAACAAAACACTGACAGCTGCCTTTTGCAGCTTAGTGGGATGTAATTTAGAGAGGAAGAAGAGGACAAGTGTGTGTTTCTGTATGTCTATGCACTTAATCTTTCCCCTCCTCCTTCTGCAATTCCCTTCAAGCAGCCTTTCTTCCTGGTACATGTGTACAGCCATAAACTATTATATGTCCGTCTTCAATATGGGATCTGCTTTTAATATTTTTATTATACTAACTGTTGAACACCTTGATATTTCTTTTCTTTCTGGCTGCATCTATCCTATAGACTTAAATTAGTTTAATAGTTATTTTATCTTTCCGGGTATCCTGGGAGCTGTAGTTCTGGTAGGAGTACCAGAATTTCTAACTGAATTATAAGCACCTACACAAACATACGGCCTCCAGGATACAAAGAAAGCAGGTAAACTAGGCAAAATTTCACAGATGGAAACTAGGACACATGTGGCCAAGCAGCATCAGATGGTGATTAAGATGGAAAACAAATATTAATGATGAGGGACACATAGGCTCCGAGAGGCTGCAGCAGTTTGCTTTTACCTGAGCCTACTGGGAATGATAGGATTCCACCTCTCCTCTTCTCTTTCCCCTGCTGAGTTAATTGAGTATGAATTACTTTCTCATGTTGAACTCAGTTTTCAGAAGAAGCAAGCTGAGGAGAAAGTGGGAGGAAAAAAGACAAGCTGGGACATTTAAAAGCAGCTGAAAAAAGTAGGATGACAGAGAACTAGTCTGGACTATCTCTGCCAAATCAGGACAGCTGGAAGATATGGCTTTGGCAGATTGGAAAGAATAGAAACCAGCTGAATTTATTTGTAGTGGGGATTTGCCCCTTTATTTCTCTTTTCCCTTTTCTTTCTTATATACTGTTTCTTTATCTACATCTCCTAATTCTTACTTCCTCCTCTTCTAATAGTTGCAATTAGTGGGGAAATTGTGCGTGTGGCTTCTTTGATCCATTCTAGTTCAATTTATCTTGGGTTGGATTATGGCTTAGTAAATGAACAGCAGAAGAGATATCAGCCATCCAGATTTTTACTTGAATATGATTATGTATTTTCACTTTCTATTTTTGTTCCTCATGCACCCACTCTATGGAGGGCAGCCCTATTATTAGACCGAATGAGCTGACTACCTCCAGAAACAGATTTTGATTGTGCCTTGAAAACACAGAAAAATGTTCACTATTTAATTGATTATCATAGTATTTTTGCTCCCAGGGACGGAAGAGATTTTGCTGGGATTTTCCTTCTCGTGTGCCATAATATGAGTGCTATGCATCTTGATGTGAGTGGGCGGATGCTATTTGCTGCACACTCTCAGACAATAATGTATCTTGGGCCAGCCGTGACTCTATGCCTTTGTTTTGCCTTCTTTTCAGGGTTTATAAATTTGTATCTTGCCTTCCCACCAAAGAACTTTATAGTAGTAATGCAAGTAAAAAGAACAAAAGACAATAAAGCAACAGGTGCGAGATTTCTGGGAGTTGTAGTACCAAACAGTAACTTTTCCCAGCTCTGATCTGCTAAAAAAAACACAGCAGCATGTCAAGGACTTACATCATAGTACAGCTGTGCTTCCTCTTCCATTAACGCAGTTGTAGTTTGAAACAAATGAGCCTTTCCAGATTGCAAAGTTAATGTTTCCCCTTGTTTTAGCAAATTTTAGCAATTTGTTAGACAGAAGAGAGGAAACAAGTGGTATGAGATGGGCATGTGAACTGTCTAATACATGGGCCAGTTCCAGCGTAACCTGTTTCCTCCACAGACAAGTCAGCAATTGACATGGAAAATATTACATCAGAATGTAAAATCCAAGTGGTGTTTGCTGAAAAGTTCCAGAAGAGGGCAAAGAGTAAAATCATTATATATTTTTAAAGAGAGTGAAATGTGATTTGCATTTCAACATATTGTTTTCACATGCCTTCTGCCAAAGCAGAGCTATGCTACTTCTGGTCTACCAAGGCAATGCTATACAATCAGGAAACAGAACTATTTAGTATTATTTATTATTTTAAAAACTTTTTTTTTGTAAATACGTATAATATAAAATGATTTAACAACACACAATATAGGATGATACATCATTACAAAGCTATAGGATAATTTTTCTGTCTCTGTAAAGAAAAATGGGGGAAGGGGACGTTTATTTCAAAGTTTCTTGTTAACCAAAGTCATTTCTCCAGATTGATCACATGAGGCGGGAGGATGCAAAAGGTCTTTTGTCTCATGATTTGCATAGTATATGAAAACCAGCCATATATCTGCAAATGGGTTAGAGTTTGAGTCCTTGTATGTCCATCGTTGCTGATTTTGTGTGTGTGTTAATTTTTGTGGAAGTGCCAGGTCCCTGACATGGTGGTACTAATGCCGTTTCCACACTAGATGGTTACAGTGCTATCATTCTGCTTTCAAAATCCAATTGAATCCTCGGGTTTGCAGTTTAGGGAGGGGCCTTTGCAAACCCCAGGATTCAATAGGAAGCTGAAAGTGGAATAATAGCACTATAACCATCCAGCGCGGTAATGGCCTAAATGTTTAAACACAAGGAGGTGCCTACTTTTCAGCGTGTTGGTTCTTTCCTTCGTGGTAGCCAATAAAAGAAATGTAACAAGGTTCTTATTGAGCACATATTGATTTTGATTTTAAAAATTTTTAAATAGCAAGGTCAATACATGTGGTCAGTAACTGTACATCATTTCAGATTGTATTTAGCTCCAAAAGTCACAGATTTGATGGCACTCCCACGACATCTATTGTAGGTACCTATATTTCCATTTCCTTTCCAACAAAATTATTTTTTTTCAAAGCAACACTATCATTTACAAGCAGAGTAAAGCAGTTCCCACAGATTTCAAGTGGTATGTAAGGGCAGCATATAATTAGTTATTTAATTCATTATTGTTTCATTTCTACTGTTAGGCATGAAGAGAGGGGCCTGTGATTTTCTGCATTTTGTGTGAAGATAACGTACTTTGCTTTGGCAGATATGCACCTTGACTTGGACAGAAAAGTCAGCTCAGGCAGCAAAACATCTTCTACCAGCCCAGTTACAGAACAACCCGTGAATTTTCCCATTTTGAATCACTAGTGAAGAGTATCTGTTATGAACCATGAAGCCTTGGTTTTAATCTTACAGATATAGGACCAAACCATATGCTACTTTAATGGTCGGATTAGCCATCACATCAAGTAGGTAGTGTTCATAAAGGTTTTTATTAGGATCACAATACATAGAGTGGTTTAATCCATTCTCTCCAGTTATGACTACAATTACCTCCCCTCCAGAAACTAACATTAAAGAATATTAGAGAACTAACAGAGAAGCTCCGTTTGGTGTCAGTTCTTTAAAAACTCAGCCATGATTGCTGCAGAAGAGAAGGTTAAGAGGGGACATGATAGCTGTGTTTAAATATATGAAGGGATGCCATGTAGAGGAGGGAGTGGGCTTGTTTTCTGCTGCTCCAGAGACCACGACAAGGAGCAATGGATTCAAGCTGCAGGAAAGGAGATTCTACCCGAACCTCAGGAAGAACTTCCTGACAGTCAGGGCTGTCCGACAGTGGAATATGCTGCCTCGGAGTGTGGTGGAGTCTCCTTCTTTGGAGGTTTTTAAGCAGAGGTTGGATGGCCATCTGTCGGGAGTGCTTTGAGGGTGTTCCCCCATGGCAGGGGGTTGGACTGGATGGCCCCTGTGGTCTCTTCCAACTCTACATTTCTATGATTCTACGATTCTATGAATCATATCATTTAAATTATACCTTGTTTGTTCATCTTCAAGCAATCTTAAGGAAGTCACATCAGTGACGAATAATCATAAACTGGGCCTATTTTATGCTGTTGTTGTGAGTTCTAAAGCAACAGTACATATAAATGCTTGAACGCCTGATAAGTACAATTAGCATTAACTAACATTACTTCTTTGACATAAACTTTGGTACCAGAGGCAGAAATAACATGGAAAGAGTAGGGTTAGATTCCTCTACCACACGCACCCACCCATCCACCCAGGAGCAGCTTGAACATGTTTCAGTGAACTAAAGATAAGCACATGTGAAATGAAGCAATGAAACAACCAGCTCAGGTAAGTCTTGCATGAATAAATACATTTTAAAAAAATGTTTGGAAACTTCTAGATGCTGCTTCAAGGCTTCTTCCAAAACGCATTCAGGCATGATTCTTTTTTCTTTCCCTAGCCTTCACTTTTCTAATAATTTCTATTCTAGTGGCCAAACTTTTCTCTATACAGTCGGCCCTCCACATTCACTAGGGTTAGGGGTGCAGGACACCCTCAAAAGTGGGAAAACCACACATATCAAAATGTGTGTCTGTGTCTGTGGGAGGGGGGTTGAGGCATGGTGGGGAGAACAGGCACCCAGGGTCCAATTGAGGTCAGGGAAAGCAAAGGGAAGGGGGGTGAGTAGGCATGCTGGCCCTGTTCTTCCTCTCTCTTGCCCATCTCCTTCCTTGCGTGTGCAGAGGGTTTGTGGTGCTGAGCCATCTTTAGCTGACCAAGCAGCAGCTGGTGGTGGAAGAGGAGGACCCGAGGTGAGTTTTTAAAGGGCTGCATGGCCTGATCAGAGCAGCCAAGGGGGAAGATGCCCCTTGAAAAGAAGTGCCTGAGGTGAGAGGGCAAGGGTTGGAGAAACTCGCAAGTTATCAAATCCGTGAAAGTCAAACCCACATATTTGAGGGGTTGACTGTACTTCTTTAAGAGGCTGGTGAGACTTATCTACTCCCTGCTTTCTCACTGTTTCGCCGTTCACACTTTTTCCGTGTTGTAAGCAGGCACACATAGCTCAAGTTGGATTGGCTAGAGAAGAATCCTGCTCTTTCCCCACTCAAGCTTTATGGTCTTGTGTACTACAGACATGTTTCTGCAACTAACGCCAAAAGTCTGTATTCCTCCAGCCCTCCCTCCTTCACCATCCTCCCAGTGCGGATGATCCTTTAAAACATTCTGGCTAAACAGACGACGAAGAGAAAAAAGGGAGGCTCGGCAGGCACTAAAAGACTTTGCAAAAAGAAACTTCTTTCTCAGAGACTTTGTTAACTGAGGTATGCCTGTGCTGTATAAATGTTATCTTTGTCATCATTATGAAATGACAGCTCAGTATTAGTCAATAATGAATGGCGATATAGTACAGCCAATGTTCCACCACATTTGGTTGCAAGCAAAAGACAGCTCCTAGACCACAAGGAATTGCATGAGATTATGGTGCATTAAGACACAAATCACATGTGGACAATTGCGGAGTGGCCAGGGGTCAATTGTCACACCTGTGTTCCCACCCCCACAGACCACAATGGGTGTACCCAGATTCAGCCGGAAGTAATATGGTATCACTTCCAGTTTTGTTTTCAGCTGATTTTCAGACTTTTTTTTCCTTTGGTTTTTAGTGCAAAACATGCATTTTGCAGAGGTTTTAAGCTGTACATGGCAGTTGGTTGAAGGAAAAAAACCCCTCAAACTTTTTTTTTTTAAAAAACAAAATGATTACCAGTTTGTAGAGAGGACTGTTTTGGCATGTATAAAACTCCTTTTCTAGAGAGGTTCTCCTGAAACAAATGTTGGTATCATTTTGGTGCCAAACAGAACAATTTGTACTTTGGCACTTAAAATGATTTTACGGATTTAACAGAGTAAACTTTAACCTGCAAAAACTTGATCTGCTGCTTCTTTCTGAATATTTTTCATGATATGTATTTCTGTGAAATCTGATATGATGAGAATAAATATCAAAATAGATAGACAGATTGACAGACAGACAGATGACAGATAGAGACTTTGCTCAGGTGGTATGGAAATGACAACAAGTGTGAACCAGCTGCTCAGAACAGCAGGTGCACATGCTATTTGCTAGTTCTTGCACTACTCCAAGTGACTGTGGCAACTTGATGTATAGTTCTAACATAGAGTCAGTTAATGCAGTCAGTGTCTAGGCCTGGTGGACATTTTTTTTTTTTTTTTGGTAAAATTTCAGGAAGGGGAAGAGAAAAGTAGAAACTCCCCCTCCTCACTTACTGGAATAAAACAGTATCATAGGTGCCTTTTCAAAACTTATAGAAAGTGAGATAAGGGACAACTGAAATACACAAAAGATTTTATTCACTGGCAAAAGGAAAGAGTATTTTAAATATTTTCTTCTCTAGTCTCCATTACTGTTAGCATACCAGAACCAAAATAGTCTCAAAATAAAAAAAAATATGCCTGTAGCTATCAGCACTATTTATTAAAATTCCCTGTTAATGATTAAAGATGCCCTCTCATTCCTTATCCTATAATCCTATTCGTGTTTATTTAGAACCAAATCCCACTGAGGCAACAAAGCGTCAATGCACTTAGATGGGCCTGGATCTTACTAAATAAATCTTACTAAGTTTCTTTACTCATGCAGGTTCCTTACTGAGGCCCTTTACACAGCTTCTCTGGGTCTGGAGTCATCCTGCTGTTGTCCCAGCAGTGACTTTTTTGGCTCGCTCACTGCAGAAGGAAGTGCAATGGCCCTGCCTCTTCCTGCCACAGTGCAGCTGGGTACTGTCCTAGGTTGCACTGGGGGAGGAAGCGCAGCCATTATGCTTCCAAGGCCTCCACAGGGAAGGTAAGTGCAGGTGCGCCAGGATGGTGGTGCAATTGTCAGTCATTGATGGGGAACCCATCAATGATTTCTGGTGCAATCACGCAATCTGGGGATGGGAGAAGGATGGGATTGCGACAACGTTGCGCATAAGCATCATCATGGTCCCATCTTTCTCTTGTCCCTCTTGCTTTCAATGGGCACTTTTAAACTGAAACTATGTTCAGTGGGAATTACTGATGAGCAGACCTGTATGGGACTATTCTGAAAGTTCAGTTAGATTTATTCAAAGGTGATTGTGCCCAGGATTTCAAGCATAATTAATTAAAATTTTAATACCCAGTCCAGTTGAAAGATAGTAGGGCAGAGCTGCTTTTTCTTGAATGGTTCCTATTCATTCCAGTAGGAAATGTGGATGAGGACATCCAGATGGATTTTGCTATCCATTTTATTTGATTATCAAGGAAAGCCTACAGTTTCCCCTTTGCATTTTGTACCAAGGATACACAAAGCAGCTTAACAAAACACATTAAAACAATGTCATTATTTCTAATAGGGTATAATCATAGAATTGGGAACATACCTTGGAGGCCATCTAGTTCATCATGCCACTTAATGCAGAACCTGTTACACAGAGCACAGCTACAGAATCCCTGAGAGGGCCTCCATGTTTCTGCATAATTTTGCTTTGAAGGAGGTAAGTTATTTATTTAGTATTATATAAGAGGAATTTTAAGCCACATACTTTTAAGCAGCAAGAAAAGCAGAGCAACCCTATACATATTTATTCCTATTGAATTCAATGAGGTTTACTCATAGGTAAATGGGTGCATGATTGCATACCTGTGGCATTAATAAACAATTTCGTGGGGAACATATAACAAAAACTTGTTGCATCAAATTATGTGCAAAAACATTTAGCATTTTTAAAATAGCATAATTTACATTGCTTGATCTCTATTCTATTTTAATTTCAGTGGCAGTTAGTCTAATTTCTTTTTGTTCTCTTTTTTGTCATATGTATAGCTCTTTTGCCAATATAATCTGATTACATGTTTAGTTTTCTGTGCAGAATTTAAATGATAGCGGATATATCTGTCCAGTTATTATTCTTTATCACATTGAATCATCTCTAGTTGTCTTTACATCATTAGTATTATCTGTTCTATTTAGTTCAAAATCTCATCACTGTAATGAACTCAGAGAGAGGGGACATATTTTCATAATATGAAAAATTATGTTTCAGGATAATTGGGTGAGTAACTCAGTATTTTCAAACCAGAATTCTTGGGTATGGACAAGAATATCTTCAGATACAGATCTAACCTCCCATCTACCCTATTTTGAAACAGGTAAGTTTTTAATTTTTTTAAAAAAAATCAATTGTGAAAGAACAACAACAAGTTTTCTAACCTACTTCTTCCTATGGCTCAAGATGGAGAACAATAGAATAAAATCCAACAGCAGATAGATACCAGTGAAAACTACATAACCCCAATTAAAATATATAACCAGTTAAAAGAACATAGCATTGGTTAAAAGAGCATAGATATTAAAACAATAAATTCATAATAAAAAAACTTATAATTTAAAAAAATTGTTTGCATATGCAGCTGTCAAATCCCTTCTGGTAGGTCATTCCAACAATTTGGGGGTGGCTAAAGAAAATGTCCTGTGGGTGACAGTTGTCAGCCTACTCTTGGCTGACTGAAGTAAATGTCTCCTAGAGGACATGAGTATACGGGGCAGATTATATGGGAGAAGGCAATCCCATAGGTAACCTGGACCCAAATCATGTAGGATTTAAAGCAACAGCCAATCCTTTTGTACTTTGCCTGGAAACTAGTTAGCAGCCATTTACGAACTCTGTTAAGACTATTCGAAATGGTGCATGTGAAATCCCAAAAGAATTACATGACAAATGTAAAATGGATGCTTCCCAGTATGAAACACAAGACTCAGTGAAGAAATACATTCTTTATAATTTTTGTTTTGTTTTATTCTGTAAATCCTGGGCCCTAGGAAAAATAGAGCCTGTGTTGATTCTTTGGCAATTAAATGGGACAAGTTTATTCATTCTATTTATTTTTAAAACATGGAACATTTATTGAGCAACCAGTATGCCATGATTGTCCCTTACATATTGAGGTTCCTTGATGTTACAGAAGAAGAGGGCAGGTAGGAGGGTCTGCCACTGTGATTACTAAATGGCTTCAAACCAATGAAGACACAGATTAGGCATAAATTTACCTGTCTCTTTGGGATTGTGCCCATTTCCACACTGCGCTCTTATAGAGCAATTATTCCACTTTCAACATCCTATGGAATCCTGGGGTTTGCAGTTTCGGGAGGGGCCAGCTGGCCCCTCCAGCTGGCCCCTCCAGAAACTGCAAACCCCAGGATTCCATAGGATGTTGAAAGTGGAATAATCACACTATAAGAATGTAGTGCGGAAATAGCAGCTCTTAGTTAAGAGTGGAATAGGGCAGGAAGATGAGCCAAAAATAAAGAAAGAAAGAAAGAAAAGTTTAAAAATTGGAGAGTCCAAAGCAAAGCTTAGAATGCTGTCTTTTTGAAAAAGCAGTTAGGTACAATTATAGCTCCAAACCCCTCAGATGAGTTGCCATTATAGTTACATTCTTTAAAAGGACTTCTTTACTTTTCAGTTTCCAAACTTAACTGAAAAGGTTACACTTGTACCACAAAACTAATGAAGTTATTCTTTGCTAAGCTACAGTGAGCTTCGCACTCATACATGCCCAAGGTCACTCAGTGGGTTTCCGCGGCCAAACGGGGAATCAAACCCTCATCTCCAGAGTTATATTCCAATGCTCAAGCCACTGCACCAAGCTGAGTCCCAGGAAGGTGTTAACTGTGAGTAACTAGTTATTTATGTCTAGTTACTTCCATGGTCTGAGAGGAGGCAAAAGGCTGGCAAACAAAAAGGAAGCTAAAGATTGTGAGAAAGTCACATGGTGTAGTGTTCTGAGTATTGGACTACAACTCCGAACGCCAGGGTTCAAATCCTTGCTCAGCCAAGGAAACCTACTGCATGACTTTGGGCAGGTCACATTCTCTCAGTTTCAGGGGAAGGCAGTGGCAAGCTGCCTCTGAGAAAACCTCCTGACAGGTCTGACTTATGGTTACTGTAAGTCAGAAATCACTTCAAGACACTCAACAACGACAAAAGATTATGAAATCAGCAGAGCAGGGGAAGCAACAGGTTGAGGTGAGGGAAACTGGAAGAACCAGACACTTAGGAAGGAGAGAGAACAATGCCAGCCAATGACTGTGAGGGATTTGGAGAATTCTAGTCCCAGAAAGAAATTTATCCAAGATGTTATCCCTTCAGTCCTCTTTGGTATTCCAGTCCTGTAACACAACATTCATAGGCTTTGATAAAGTGTCCAGTATATTCTATAATACAGCAGACGAGTTGCTGCTTGAAACCCCAGGTAGCCTGGCTCTCATGATATTTTTGGAACAACTTACAAGTGCAGGTTCAAATCCCTAAAGCCCTAAATAAATGGTGGGAAATGAAGAGACCACTTTCTTTCATGAGCTGTTCACTTCAGGGCAAGTCCTGTTCTGTTTTCCATCCCAAAGATGTTAAATGGGATGCTGCTCTGGGCAGGGTCTTCTCACAGTTGACACCTGGAATTTGAAACATCTTGCCCTGGAAAATCTGATTGACCTACTTCTTCAGGAAGATAAAAACATTTTTGTTTGAAACACTGCCCGTACCAGAATGATTAACTTGCTGCAGGATTTTGTGCGGATACTATTCGTGAAATGGATTATATATCTTTATTGTAACTTGACTGTGACATAATGTTTTTCTCTGTATATATACACACAAATACATGTACAAACCTTCCCCAGCTCAGGGAAACTAATACAGATTGAGCACAACTATTTTTGATTGGGGATCCAGTATTCTCATCTCCCCAGCCCTCTGAGCACATGCAAAGGGATGATGTGTTATAAAAAAAACACTGACATGAGACTAAACAGAAGATACATCATTAACTGCATAAAATAAACCATAATTAGAGGGCCAGAAATAACATTTTGCAGTGGAGATAATTAGCTGGAAATGCTATATTTAATTCATGGAATTTATTACAATTTCTTTTATTTTGTTTTGGCTTCTCAGGAATTGTCCTTCCACATTTGTAATAGGTAGAAGAGCACTAGTATTTTTAAAAAAATGCTTCTGTTTTCCCCTGCTTTTCAATAGGAACCCAAAACAGAGTTAATCTGATCAACGGGGATCAATAGAAAAGTGAGTGAAGATTCTTCTTTCTTTGAAGCCAGTAAAAGCAACGAACTAATCCTCCTAAACAATGAGGTCCTTTAAAGCAGAGTCTTCAACACTGAAAGGCATTGTGAAGTAGGATTTGCAATGTTTTGGTTTTAATTTAAACTGTACAAGCAGGTGTAATAATAAAAGGTGAATCACTCATTACATTTTTGTTACTTAACATAACAACAAAATAAACATTTTTTTTAAAAGAAAGAAAATCCTTCTTTTATTTTCCAACAGACAGGATAATTGTACTTCTCACTCCTTATTCATCTGTCTCCCTCCCTTTCTCTCTCTCCCTCTCTCTCGCTTATGTACTTATTCACACAGGGTGTGATCCAACCAGTGAAACACTTTTAAGTCCCATCAATTTCAGTGGGAGAGTTTAGGCTGCAAGTTTATAACAATTTCCAGAGAGTAAGGTACTGTTTGATTGTGTGCTAAAGCACCCGCTCAATCTATCCTATTAAAGTCAACAAATTTTTAGAGAACTCTTGAAACACACCTCAGTAATAGCTAATGAAAACAAAATCTCTGATATCAAAGCTGAAAGTGCCTTTTTTCATATTATGGCTCAGCTCTCTTTTTTTTTTTAAAAAAAGAGGTTTTATTAAATTAGTAAAATCAAATCGCTGGTAAAAAGAATCTAAGTATATTCATACAGTTAAAATTCAATAAAGCTATCACACTAACCAGTTTTATTAATGCCCAATAATCTGCAAATGCATAGCAGTTTTCGCGCCCTGACCAAACCACTAAACCTACCTGATAGGCATCTCTTAAGGAAGAATTCTACATCATGGATGCCTGGGCCAAAGGAGGGAGCTTTGAACCTCATGACTTGATAAGCATTCATCAGAATGAATATTGACGAAGAGACATGTTACAGAACCATTCTCTGTGTGCTTAAAGACCCAAGAAGTTCAGCTGGGGCTTACCCCAAATAAGTGTGCAGAGAATTCAGCCTCTTTTTGATTACTTATTTCAGGGACTTGTGCACCTTGCTTCAGTACATATATTTTCAGAGCAGTTAACACCTAACAGAATGGTAAAAATAATAAAACAAGAAAGATCATGCTGGCATAATATTGAAAATAACTAAATGAAATTATAAGATGGTGATTATATTTTGCTCTAAAACCTTCCACTTTTCTAAAAAAATAAATAAATAAAAGGTATAAAAACTATTCTTTTTTGTTGCTATTGTTATTTATCTTTTTTCTTCCATATTTATCGAAATGCTTTTTTCATGGTTCTTCTTCTTACTGGGTGTGACATGATTTACACAAAATAAATCGTATCTTTGTACCTATAACACACAATGAAAAATTTAGTTTATAAAATCATTTTTTAAAAAAAAAAATCCCAGAGCTTTAAAGTTTGGAGAAAAGAGATCTTTGGTTGCCCCTGACAAGACATCATAGTTTGGGCTCCAGACTTTGGGGAGGTTGAAACCATCCTATGAACAAAAACTCCCTCCCTGGAAAGCATTTATGCCCTGTCAGGATCGAATTCAACTGACTGATCCCAATCAGGACCATACCCAGACATTTTGCTGTCTGAAGCAGAGCTAAAAATGATCCCTGCCCCATCTGCTCCATTCCAGATGAATAGAATCTAAACCCAGCAAGTTATTTTGGAAGATGAAACAGAAGAACCCCACAAGTACCTCTTCATGACGTTGGCAGCAAAAAACAAAAAAACAAAAAACAAAAAACAAACAAAAACAAAAAAACCCAAAACACACACACACACACACACACACACACATACACACACACACACACAATAGGAACAACCTAAATAATTTTAAAAGATATTGTTTCCTTTCTATAGTACACCAAATCTGCTGCTTGAGGCAGGCACCCCACTGTGACTAATACTAGGACTGGCCCTGCTACTCCTTCAGTCCATGTTGGATTTCAGATGCCAATTCAAACCTTCCACTCCTTCATGTACGTCTGATGAAAAAGATAAAGTCAGATATAGTCATTATATTGACCCTCAAAATTCAATCCATTCATTGTTTTATGTGGATTTTGAAGAGCACAGACTGAGACAGAGATCATACAGCAACCAAACCAGGCCTAAAGCCATCTGCATGGCATCGCGGTCCCAGGTTGGGGATGCAATCGCAGCGGTCTGCGGGTCATGCTTTTGCATGAACATTGTCGTGGTCCCACTACCATCCCACCCCCACCCATCACAATTGCAGGATATTCATTTAACAGAATAAATTTGTTAAGCACCTGCAATCATGTGATGATCCTGTCCTTCCCAGCCATGCAGAAGGTCAGGAAGAGTGATGGAGGCACTTCCTTCCCCAGCACAGCATGAGAAAAAGCCCAGCTGCACTGTGGCAGGCAGGCACATGTCACTTGTACTCCCTTCCACATAGAGCTGGCTGGGTGCAGAGGGGAGAATTCCTGTCATGCTCCCTTCCTAGCAAAGGCACTGCTGGGATTGTGATGGGAGAACAACGGGATCAGGTAAGGTGCAGAAATGGCCTAAGTCTGGCCAAGGAAGGGCAGTTAGAGAGAGACTTTGTATGTGAGAGATGAGGGCCATGAAGAAGTCTGGTATATCAGCCTGTGAGTTCTCTAGGGCCAAGAGGTGTGGAACTGTCCCTCAAAGACATCATGGGCCCCTCAAGATGATTGTTGACATCCCTCCAGGCCTGCTAGCATCCCTTCAATAGATATGGCAGAGCTAAAATGGTCCCAAGACCCCTTAGCTGTTCAGGAGACCATTTTGACACTCTCTACCAGGTAGGCCAGGAGAAATCTTCAAAAAATCAAAATAGCCCAGGGGTTGTTGAAATATGAGGAAGCTGTCACCAAACATTTTAGCCAAAATTATTTTAAAACAAAAACAAAACAAAAAACAAACAAAAAACCCAAATCCAAAACCAAAACAGAAAGAAAAAAAGAAAGAAAGTAAGTGTGTAAGAGTTCAGCACAGTTGAACAGTTGAACCCCCCCAACAGTTGAACCCCCCAAGCCTCCCATGGGAGTAGGTATTACAGCATCTGGCAGTTGCCTACCAGTGCTTTAGATCCTTTAGCACAGCTAAAGCATGGACAACAATATCTCAGCACCCGCACAATTTGTTATGATTATGTCATCCAATAAGTTTCGCTAAGATCCAGATAGAACTACATCTCAACAGATGCCTTTGGGCTGCTAACCATTCTCAAAATGCTTTCATCTGTAATAGAATATTGGGATTAACATTTAGGCAGAATGTGTATACCCTTTCAGTGTACAGCATTGCCCAGCAACCAAGCCTTCTGGATAATCTTCAACAGTCTGGTGGTGTCACCCTGCTCCACACAAAAGAGACGCTCAAAAGGGTTCTGGAGAGAGTTTGAATTGCAGCCAAATGTACTGTGTATATGACTTGAAGGACATTTTCAGTTTAGAGCTGAAGAGTCTTCCCACTATAGCATGCATCAGTTAGGTCTCTTTTATACTACACAATTATTTCACTCTGATACCACTTTAATTACCTTGGCTGAAGCCTATAGAATCCTGAGATTTGTAGCTGGTGAGGCACTAGAGTCAGCTGGCACAGAATCCTAAACACTTCATGAAACTACAAATCCCAATATTCCATAGGATGCAGTCATGGCAGTTAAATTGGTGTCAGAATGCAATAACTGTGTACTGTGAAAGAGACTCTAGAGATCTACCAGTAGATCCTGAAAAGAGTTTGAGAAGCTTACTTTGGGGGAATTGGTCACACTTGCTGGGGTTTCTTGAAACTATAGTCTAACAAAAGTAACATTTCCAAGCTGTGGTCCTGCCCACCTATCCAGCAGAATATGCATTCAAAATAAATATTTGCATCTGTTTTCCCACCATCAAATGTTTAATTATTAACCAGAATAATGGGATTTTAAAATATCAGACCTACAAAAACTGTGACTCACTTGCCAGGCCAAACAAAGCTCCGCAGATGTGGTTTGAGTCTGCCTGGTGCTTGACAACTACCTTGTTCTTGTAGTTATGGCAAGGCAATGGCAGATGAGGTTTATTCTCCTCCTGTTGGGTTGGGCCTGACTGGTGGCATATTGTGCAGGCCTCCTTTGAACAGTGAATCTTCAGCACTAAAGGCTGACTGTGGAATTGGCTGAGCAGCAAGATGAAGGTGAGCTGAGTGCCAAGATAAAATAACATGCAATGCTTTTTTGAGCATTATAGGCCAACTTGGCAACATTGCAAAACTGGCTTGGAGCAGAACAGTGGAGAGCAAAGGCACTTCTCACTCAGGGCACTACGGAGCCTAGGAGAGAGTTGAGCACGTTTAAGTCCTATTTCTTTTAATGGGAAAATTAAGCATGTGCTTAGCTTTCTCTTCCCTGAAATCAATAGAGCTTAAAGGTCTTAACATTGGCTAGACTGTGCTATATATTTGCAGAATGGAAAAAGAATTCTGAATAACAGACCAATACTTCACAGGCAAATCTGTATTGGTTATATCTCTTTACAGCCTGACAAAATGACATTTTTAAAATAAATAAAGGTAAACATTAATAAGCAAGAACCAGATTAATACTTGTAGCCAAAATCCATTGCAGCCCAAAGTCCGCTTATACAATATTCTTGAGACAGTACTAGCTTATAGATCTTGGGACCTTGCAAAGAATTAAATAAAGTTATTGACTAGTCTGTGCTAGGAATGTATAGACAAGCACTCAATACTCACAAATTACTAAATAGTTGTTGGACACAGGAAATTCTATTGATTTCTGAAGTGTACTAATGACTAGTTTACTTGTCTGACTGAAGAAATAGCTGAGAAGCAAAAAAGAACATCTCACAACATCTGGCAATGTAATATAAATCAAATGTCTTTCAGCATGGGTTCTGATTCCAGCCAGGTTATTACTTCACCAGATAAATAGCTGCTGGTTTATAATGCCAAAAGCCATATAATGAGGAATCTCTCAGAATAGTATTGTGTATAATGCAGAATGAAATAATGAGTGTAGAATTAGAACTAGGCTTGCCACTACCTGGATGAGGCTAACATGCAAAACAGTACCCCACCACCCATTTTTAGCACCTCTTCTTTCCCCATACGATGTAGCAATAAAATCCTGAAAAAGATGTCATTATTAGATCATGCACCTCCACCACCCCCGGAAGGCAGCTAATGGAGCAGAGGCTCTGATGCCTGCCTGGTGTGGTGATGTCATAGCATGTGTTTCTGAGTGTATTTTATGGATGAGAGGAGGATTAGACACAGAGGTTACTGAATCAGGTGACAGTCTTACGTTGGTTAATGCCTTGTACAGTCATTCCTCCACATTCACTAGGGTTAGGGGCACAGGACCCCCACGAAAGTGAAAAAAAGTGAATAACTCAAGGCCCTCCCAAAACATATTTAACACACACAAGAAGTATGATCACCATATTCAACCCACTGCGGATTCCTTTGAGGCACCAGGGTTCCAAGGCTTACAGTCACCTCCACTGCTGCCTCACACCATTTTTAATAGGGGCTTACAAGCCTTGTTCACAGTTTCTCAGTCCCACAAGCCTTGCAGTCCCTATTAAAAATGCCACAGGGAAGCAGCAGAGGTGGCAGCAAATAGTCCATGAATAATCAAATCTGCAAAAGTGAAACCTGCAAATGTGGAGGGCTGACTGTATATCCAAATAAGTTGAACAGTCCATTATTACATGCACATCCTGCCTTTCAGTGAGCTTAAGGCAGCATACTTGACTCCCTGGCCTCACTTTTAGTTTCACTACGGTGCTTTGAGGTGGGCCAGGCAAAGGGAGGGGGGGTCATCAAATGAATTTCATGGCTCAGTGACAATTTGGCAGGTCCCAGTCTAACATGCTACTAACTACTACACCACACCATCTCTGTCAAGAATCAGATAATCTGTGAAATGCCTTGCCCCACGAAATTAAGACAATCAGTGCTTACACTACAAAAGTGTCTTGCAAATGAGGAATGACTCTACCTGTTGCTTTGGTGGCAAACCTTACCATGAGAATCTAGACCCTGGTGAGAATTCCAAGGGCTTTAACTCACAACTGTGCCTCAGAGGGGCACAGGGGAAATTAATAGCTCAATCTCTTCTCCATCTGTTTTTAATTCAGCTAAGAAAAGAAGCCACAGACAATAACACTAATAAAAATCATTTGATATTATAAATTAATGTTTATTTGTTGATCCTAGAGCACAAATCATTCCAGATTTTTTAACTTTTAATTGCTTCCATCACTTTCTTGCCAGTGCTTTGAACTCAATTAATCCAGTACCATTGCTACTGAAACTGATGTAAATCAAGACTGATGCCACTGTAGGTGATGAAGGGATTACACCAGTGTAAACTTGGCATGAGAAACTAATGAGACTCTCACATTGTAAACAGATATGATTCTTTGCACAGTTCTGAAGGGCTGTGAAAACAATTAACTGTAACAAGAAAACAGGAGTTTCCAGCTATTCACTCCCACCTCCCTTTAACTCCAGGAATGCTGTATCTTTGTTTTTCATCTCCCCAAGTGTTATAAGGTTGGGAGAAGTCATCTCAGGGAGACAGCTTAACCAAAGCGGTCATTGCAACATAGCCTAGGGCTCATTTGCAGGGATGCCCGTATGTCCTAATTAGAAGATATCAAACTGCCTCAGAGAAAATTGAAAAATAAATATGACCTCCCTTGTCTTGCCTTAATTTGTCTTGATGTGAAGCTGTTCAGTATCACAGGCAACCAAAGGAAAGTGCCTTTGCATAGTCTGTAAAACTAAATGCCTAAACAGAAATGTGATCTCCCAGTACTACCACCAGCAGCAAGCATAAACTCCTAGCCCATGAAGTCAATTGATGTTGCTAACGGCTGGTTCACACACAGCTATCCTTCGCTTGATTTTTCTCCACTTAACCATTGTACATATGATGCCTGACTTCCTTGAAAAGAATATTCTGCCTGTATAAACAGATTCTGAAGGCCTGTTCACACATGCAGGTCACCTGTGAATGTTGCAGTGATCAAATGAAGGAAATGGATGCATAGGATTCAGCACTTGCTGACTGGCAGCTGAATGTTTGGAGATATTCAGCTGGAAAGCTTTGCAGTGGGAGTGATGAGTGAAAAGTGTGGGGTTCCGTCCAGAGTTTGGAATGATACATTACAAGCAACAACATTAACTAATGCACATTGTTTTTTAGGGTGAAGAAAAAGGGAGTTATGGTATTTCTTGGGCCAGAATGGTATAGTGGTTTGATTGCAGGACTAAAATTCTAGGAGACCAGGGTTTAAATCCCACTCAGCCATGAAAACCCACTGGCTGAGCTTGGGCAAGTCATATCCTCTCAGCCTCAGACGAAGGGAATGGCAATTCCCCTCTGAACAGATCTTGCCAAGATAACCCATTATAGGGTTGCTTTTAGGGTGTCCATAAGTCAGAAATAACTTCCAGGCACACAGCAACAACAACAATGCTATTTCTTAAAAACTAATTTAATGAGTGGTAAGATCATTACTTTAGTCTGGTGAACAATTTTTACTTGTTACTTTTCAAATGTTACTGATGGGTTATTTGTAGGCTTGTTACCCTGAAAATTGGGGGTATCTCGAGGACACCCAAACAGGCTTCAACCTAGGGGAATTAACAGAGCAACTCAAGGCTTGCAAGAGGTCAGGGCAAGGTATCTTTAACCCTATGTCTACGGGGTCAAAACCACACAGGAGTCAGAGAAATAGTCTAAAGTAATTTTATTAAAAAAATAACAATGAAGGTCAACACATGTTAGCAAATAATAAAACAATCACACAAGGGCTACAGAAATAAAGTTGGAAAAACAAGAGGCAATTGGGAGAGAGGGCATACAGACCTTAGTCTAGGCTTCCTGGAGGGTAAGAAGATCAGCGAAGGCTCGGTGTAAAGCACCAAGGGGAGGCTGGATCCCGGGGCTGAAAGGCTGGCCACAGCGGAGTTCGAGGAGGATCGGAGACACGAGTCGCGTTTAGCTCTCAGCAGCGTCTGAGAGGCTTGAGTGGGACACCTCGATAGCAATGAAACGGGCCCTTGTCCGGTCTGGGAGGCACTCCGAAGAGGCTCAAAAAGTGAGGATTTTAATAGCCAATTTCTGTCCTCAGGCCAGGTATCGGCTAGCAAAGCGGCGTTAATGGGCGATGATTGCAGAATATAATGTTAGGCAAATATCACGACCCCTCCTCGGTATTGTTTCTCCTGAGAACGTCCAGGGGATTGATAGGCTTAAAATTCCGAGTTGATAGATGTTGTTTGTTTGGCTATGCACAGGGCTTGGGGTGTGACAGTGTTCAGGAGTGAGTCTATTGTCTGCCTAGAGATACGTGACTCGGAACAATAGGTCAGTCTTTTAGCCTAAAGGACGTTGTCTACATTCCCATTCAGCAGAGGGAGATGGTATAGTGTTATGGATTTCCCATTCAACGCCAACGTTGTTTTAACTGTGACTGACCTTTGCTAACCAATATCCAATATGGGGGAAGTCATGCCAATTCAGGGGCCCTCTCTTAGGGTTACTTTGGGGTGTAACAGGCTCTCTGATCATTTTTGTATTTTTAAATAAAAATTAACTAGATGATTATTAAGACAAAACACACCCATGTCGTTGTCCATATATCAGAGCCATCTGATCTAACCCACAGCACAGAGACTGAGCTGTAATGCAGGAGATCCCCAGTTAAATTCCAATCTCATTTGTATCCCCAGTTCACATAAAATGGCCTTAGGGAAGCTGCTGTTCTTTCAGGCTCCAGTATGTGCATAATCATTCTGACTTGCTTTACAGGACTGTTGGCAAATGATGCCTGTGTAATGCTGTGAACACTCTAAAGGTGTTATATAACTGCTAATCTATTATGATCATCCCCTCACTCAACAAGTCTTGTCCTCTGAGACCTTGATGCCTCTTTCTATATCCTTGAAGAGATAGAAACCATTGCTCCATTTGTTATCCTTACTGGATTTGTCTTCCCTCTTGGTGACTTGGGTATTTTTCATTTCTAACAAAAGAGTGGGAGGATGTATCTCTCTGTTTTAGACTGGATTATTTTGTCATCATTAGCCAACCATTTCTTTTTAACTATAACCATTTGTGAATGTTTTAATAGCATTCTTTTATGCAACATTGATTTTGTTAGCGCAGTCTTTCTGAGCGTACCATACAAAACAGGACTTGCTCAAGACATTTTGCTGCCTGAGGTGGAACAACAAGTGGTCCATACATCTTCACAACCAATATAACCAGCTTATTTTGGTAGAAAATCCCAGAAACACCTGCCCCAGTCCCTGGATGTAGAAGTGGAACATCAACAAATTAAACAACTAAACTTTTGCTATCCTTTCATGAGACCCTTCCATGCTGCTAGGACCTACTTATGATGTTAAATGTATTTTAACATTTAATATCCACATAGTTTAAAATGTAAATTGCAGCTGGGCAGGGGAAGGGAGGTGCTGATAACTATTAGGACCAAAGCAGGATTGTTTCCTCCCTGCTGTGGTCATGATACCCTTCCTCCCTCTGAAACTGCAATTTGCATTGGGAAGTCTGCATTATGCTGAGGGAAGCTTTCCTCCCAATGTAAATGACAGCTTTGAATAACATTTTGCATGGAGACTGCAGAAGAGGAGGCAAGGGTTAAAGTTTTCCCTCCTCTCCTGCTACTATTCTCCTGCCTTTAAGGGCACAACTAAGCCAGATGGAAAGATCACAGGCGCAAGGGGCAAGTCTATCATTTTGCTTAGTTATATTCTATGGAGCAAGTTTTTTTTCTTCCCCCTGCTAGTCAGTGGTTGTCATTTATTACTACGGGGGGGAAATAAAGTGCAGCAATTGAGATCAATACAATGGAAGAAACAATACCTTTCTTCCACCAATGACGGCTACCACCAGGGTCACCATGGGAGATTCACCTTCCTCTTCGCTTCCTCTTCCCAAAGACAGCTCCAGGTTGACAGAAGAGAGGACAAAACATTGTAGACAGGCTACTCTCCTTCATTCTAAAAGTAGGAGCCGGGTTCAAGAGGCAGGAGAAGGAAAGAAGACAATATAGAACACACTGTGCAACACTGCGGCCATTTCTGCACCACACTATTATAGTGCTATTATTCCACTTTCAACCTCCTGTGGAATTCTGGGGTTTGTAGTTTACTGAGGCCCAAGAGCTCTCTGGCTGAGAATTCCAAATGCCCCTCCCTAAACTGCAAGCCCCAGGATTCCATAGGGTGTTGAAAGTGGACTAACAGCACTATAACAGTGTAATGTGGAAATGGCCTGTGTCTTTCTGGAGTCCCTATAAAAGACTAACCCAACACACACACACACACACACACACAAGAACAATGTCCACCTCACTTATACATTGAAATAAGCCAAAATAAGTGAGCAAATATTGTAGCAAGATCACCCTCTCAGTCTAAGAACCCTTTGTATTTTATTCACACATCTTTTTCCTTTTCTCTGATAGCACCTACTGAAAGATTTCCTTTGGATCTGCGAAGAACAATGGATTCTTGACTTGCAATGCTCTTCACTGGGGGAGGCAGAAATAAACTAGGTGGGTGCACCACGGGGGTATCAAAGGCGAGTGCTGCACAACCCTGCTCCCATCATGTTTCAAATTCTTAACATGTTTGCCAGTAGGGAAAGCTCTCATTTTCCCAGGTATGCTTGACTATTAAGGCAAAAGTCTAGTCCCTTTCTAAATGGAGCCTTTCCAGCGCTTGATCTCCTCCTCAGTGTTCTTTCTATCTCACTTATCCAAGTTAAAATGTATTTTGTGACAGAAAGGCAATAACAGACAACTGTCTTTCTGTAAAATGTAGCGAGGTTATTCAGTACAAATGGAGTGAACCTCATTTTTTTCATTTCAGATCAAAGCAGAAATCTTTTGAAGTTTAGTTATTTGATAAAAAAAGGGCTTTATAACAAGCAGATATAGAAGTTAATAGGACATAGAGATATTTTATTAAACTGCAAACCATTATTAATATTGCAGTTCTAACTTGAAAGAAATATGTGAAATGACACCGGAAATTAATTAGATTATTTCATCACTCTTTTACATTATAAACTTTGATACAGTTGCATAGATATATAGGTACATTGATAAAAAGACACAAAGACAAACAGAATTTTAATGAGTGGGGAGCTTTTATCTACTATCACTTTGTGACTTAATTTTTTCTGTTTATACTGCCTATTGATTCCAGTTGAAACCTGCTGTTTTAATGTTGTTATTGATATTCTCTCTGGGTTTTCTTCTAATTCTGGCATTGATATTACCTTGATCGGATTTAGTTTATTTGAATTGCCTGTAGGTTTTAGTCTCCGGAGTTTTCCCCTGCTTATAGACATGCAAAGATAAAACCTCTCTTTTTATCTGAAAATCCTTGAGAGACTCTGAAAGATATAGCTATTTTCTGAGAACATTAAAAAAGCAAGAGACAACAATCAAAAGGAATATACTTCTCAGCCAGTCTATTCAAGACATCATTTTTATATACCCTGTGTATTCTTTGACACACACACAGACTTCTAATCTAGTCAGTACACAGAGGAAATGTGTGTGGAGAAATTGTTTTGTCATAAAGTCGCAAACACTCTGAGCTCCATGTCACAGGCTTTTTACCTTTAACAGAAGTCTGAGCTCTTCACTAATTTGGGTAGAGTAAGACATATACCATCCATTATTTACTCCTGTTAAATTAATGCATCATTCTTGTGTTTGTGCTACCTCAAAAAAAAAAAATACAAGTCAACCCTGAAAATCAATTTAATATATTTACTTGAGGAAATGTTTATTCATAGTCTCCCCTTGTGCTCACCTGCTCTCTGATGAAGTAAACTGAGTTTACAAAGCTTATGCTAGAAACTTCTTTCTTTTGCATCTTTTTTTACACTCTCAGTAAAACTTGAAAGACTCCTTATTACCTCATTCTTTTGAGAAAGCATGGTGTATGTATATGGCCCTTTCCGCAACTCAGCTATTTTCGGCGCTGGGGTGCGGTGCTCGCGCGAGCAGCCTCCGGAGAAAGGCTCTCGCGTCCGGGGTCCTTCAGCTCCGCACGAGCTTCCTGCTCACACGAGAGCCCTGCCTCTTCCTTTCTCAGTACAGCCTGGGACTTTCCCTGGCTGCACTGGACAGGAAGCGCAACCGGCCCAGCTCCCGAGACTCCGCACGCAAGGTAAGAGCGATGCGCGACTGTGCACCATTTTCAGCTTAAAGCCAAAAATGTAAAAATGCATGCGCGGTCCCTGGCAGGCCCTGGAGTGTCGCGCAAATGTGAGTGTGTCATGTAGACCACTCCTCCCATATGCGTGACGCTCAAGGGCCCTTTTACATCGAAAATGCTGTGCAAAAAGGGCCTATGTCTATGTGTCTTCAAGTCGCCTGTTGACTTATGGGGACCCCATGAATTTCAGAGGGTTTTCTTATGCAAGGAGTACTCAGAGATGGTTCTGCCAGTTCCTTCCTCTGAAGTGTAGGGTCCCTCAATTACTCAAGTGGATGATGGCATCACTCCTTTTGTAAGAATCAAACAAAAGTCCTGAAGCTGTTCTGCTCTTGATCCCTCTCATTTAAACTATGCTTCATCTACTGTTTTCTGTATATAAAATCTGGCTGATATGAGGAGTACAATGAAAATATCTGGCTACTGAGTGAGCAGATCTAAATAAAGTTAGAAAAGGAGGGTAATAAGCATCTTTCCATCAAGAAAAAAAAAGACCCAACTCAAAATCCATATGCATGTTTTTGTATGTGTTTTTGTTCTTAGGAAAAGCACTACTAGTTATCTGTTTAAAACCCGGGCTCACTAGTACATGAGATGAAACCAGTAATTGTAGCAAAGGAGCAACAACAACACAGAAGATTGTTGCCTGTTTGTTGTTACATCTGGAGAAGTGATTAGGAATGGATGTGGCTCTGGTTAACAAAGGACCCAAGATGGTTAGAGCATTAGGGTATTTTTTAAAATAAAAGAAGTATGTTTGCATTTGACTAGTTTTGACTATGTTGATTTCATCCAGGAATTATTCCAGTGAAAGCAGTTGAATTATACTCTTGAGAATGTACATGAAGAAAACAATGCACAATTTTAGACCACCAGCACATTGGACTACACACTCTGGTTGTAGATTGACCAATTTTTTTTCAGAGTACATTAAAAAAATAAAACTATTTGCATAGCTTACCTAGCTGCATTTTATACAGTTTGATAAAAATGTAGCCCCCTCCCATTGTTAACAGAATGAAACAATGCATTTTGCCTCCTATGTGTATTAAGCAATACTTCATTTTGCCTGTTTGCTGAATGTCAAATCTGACGGCCAAGTAAGCCTATTGGCTCCTTAAACTGTTCCCTGGAGAAATTGTTCAAGAACTGCTCATCCATGTGGAAAGATTACTCCAGTATCAGTGAGACTTATCTGCTCTGTAAGTGCCAGTTGAGTTGTAAAGCTTCTCGGGGGCATTTTATCAGGAGCACTGACTCAGCATCAATGAGCTGCAGGAGGACAGGAAATAAGAATGCCATACAGTGGGACAGAGTGTTTGTCTGTCTATCCAGTGAAGATCATGGCATCAAATGCAGCATAGTTTCATTTTTAAAAATAATTTCTGTCTTAATTTTTCAGTGTTACAGACAGTTTTATTTCACATACTTAACAAAAGATAGCTCACAGATCAACAGAATTTCATTGTTGTTGTTTTGTGCCCTGGGTGCTGTATATCCAAGTGAGAATGTACTCCTGCCAAGGTCATTCATATCCCATGGATTTCACTGAATTTAATGAGTGGTTAATTTTAAAATTTTATTTGAATCATTCTTGTAATCCCTACTGACTGTATTAACAGTCATTACATCACCAACTACAGTTTTAAGCGTGCACATGTGTGTGTGTGCACGCACACACACACAGTGTGTGGTGCTTTCCCTTCACTACTTCACTTTCAGTGAAAGCCATCCAGATCCCACAAACAACAGCAAGGGGAGACTGTCTTGGAGAAGATGCTAGCTTAGGGAGATCTTGTTATTTCCTTCCTCCCTCCCTCCCTCCCTTCTTTAAGGATACAACTCTCTAAATGGCTTACATATTAAAACTCCATTACAATAACAACTCTGCCATCAGTACAATTAAAGATGCCAGTAAATAATAATAAGCCTCTCCAGAAAATACTAAAACAATTGCATCTAAGAACCCATCATGAGAAAACAGTTGAAGAAAAGGCACAAAAAATTGTCTGTGTTTTCAAGCTGTCCTTTTTTTGTGATGACTAACCTCACTGCCCTCAATAGCAGGCAGATAGTCACTTTCAACAAAATGCAGAAGCAGCTTTCAGTGATCATCCTCACCCCTTACCTCACTGACAAGGCAAAAATAATCATCACCATTGACTAACTCACGTACTTTTTCTGTGGTTTGGAGTTCATTTATATTTCTTCTCATCCTGGGAATGCACATAGACTTTGTTTGCCTTATGGATACATCCAACTATCCCTGTTAGAGTTGCCGCTGGACATTGCATCTGGATCAGGGGTCAGCAAAATATGACCCCAGGACCCTCAGGGTTCAAAATATATTCTGCTCCCCAGTGCCTTCTAGGGGGTGTGCTGGCATTTTTTTCAATATTTCTACCTTGGCCATTTTAGGCCTAGGAGAGGCTTTTGTTTTTTTAAGGAACTGACTTCTGGTCACTTCCAGTTTTATACAAACAAATTTCTATGAGTACAGTTCATGAAATTGAGAGGAAAATAAGATATGCTAAACAAAAACATTTTGATTTCACAGACAAACCAGGAAAATGGTTTTCCTACAAATTAAGAAAAGATAGAGGGAAGAAATTCATTCTGAAGATTCAAGATGGCAAGGAATGGAATTCAGACAATGGAAATATTTTTTAAAAAATATTCTCTCTGCATATATGAAGAACAACATGTCTCAGTGGAGAAGACTGAAAAGTATTTGGACTTACAGCATTTACCAGTGATTTTAGATAACCAGAGAATGAGACTTAATGATACTATTACAGTGGCAGAAATGATAGAAGTTTTTACAAGTTGAAGATAGGGAAGGCCCTTGGCAAGATGGCCTTCTGGCCATTTATTGTAAAAGTTTATAGAATCAGTTGTTTCTGCTATTGCAACAATGATGAACTCAACTTTAATTACAGGAAAGATTCCGTATAGTTGGAGCAATGCTAATATTACCCTGATACCAAAAGAAAAACAAGATATGACAGAACCTAAGAATTATTGGCCAATTTCTCTTTTGAATAATGCTGTAAGATTTCTACATTAATTCTGGCAGAAAGAATGAAGAAGATTATGGAGAAAATAAAACATGAAGATCAAAGTGGCTTTTTACCAATTCTGGTGTGGGAGAATGTAAGATGTATGATAGATATACTAGAATACTTAGAAGCTCAAAATGAAAAGCAAGTGGTTTACTCTTATTGGATGTGGAAAAAGCTTTTGATAATATTAATTGGTAATTTATTAAAAGTGTTGAAAAAGATGAATTTTGGACATATTTTATTACATGGATTAAAACTATATATTCTTTACAGAAGGCACAGATTTTGATCAATGGAGGTACAACTATGTTTTGTGATATGCAAAGAGGGACCATACAAGGCTGTCCCCTTTTTCCATTACTCTTTATATTGACTTTAGAAGTTCTTTGTAGAGTGATGACAAGGAAAAAAAGGCCCTTTCCACAGGATGTCACTCTCGTGCATCATCTTGTCACAATCATGGCAGTGCCTCTGCCAGGATGGGAGCATGTTTCCAACACTCTTCTCTGCATGTGCCTGGCTGCCTGCAGAAGGGAGAGAGAGTGATATGCTCCATCCTTCCAAACTGTAGCCTTCTTCCCATGCTGCAGTAAGGGAGGAAGTGTGTAAATCCTACTTCCAGCCCTTCTGCATGGCTGGCTACAGTGGAAGGCTTACGTGATCGGGGTCATTGATGGAGTTTCTCTGTCAGTGATATAGCCAGCTATTGCATCAGCTGGTGATGCAAGAAGGGCGGGACCATGAAGACTTTATGCAGAAGTGACATCGCAGTCCTGATTCTCTCACGTCTCCATGCTGGGATGCTCTCGTCATACAGAAAGGGCCAAAGCTAAAGGTGTAGTGATAATAGGTTTAAACTAAGAACATTTGTAGATAATGTAGTGTTTAAGATTCAAAATGATTATGGAACACTTGCTAGTTTTCAAATTAATAAAAACAAGACAGTCATGTTGACTAAAAACATGACGAAAGAAAAACAGATGCTTTTGATAGAGAAAATGGGTTTTAAAATTTCCAAGAAGGTAAAGTATCTAAGTGTCACTACTGAGAATAAAAATGTGAAGCTGTTTCGAAATAGCTATGTCAAAATATGGAGTAATATTAAACAAAATTTAGAAAATGGTCTAAACTGAAGCTCTCCTTGTTGGGTAGGATGTCAACTATAACAATGAATGTTTTGCCAAAAATGTTGATTTCATTTCAAACAATACCAGTTGTGAATAATGAAGTACCATTTAAACAACAGCACAAAGATATTTCTAAATTTATCTTGCAAGGAGGAAGCCAAGAGTAATACTGAAGATTGTGCAGGATACAAAACAAAGAGTAGGCCTTGGGTTCCCTGATTTGAAACTGTATTTTTATGCTTATTGGTTAGTCTGGTTGAAAGAGTGGATCACTTTAAAAAAGGGAAAGACTTCTTCTTCTATTTAGAGGTCTTTGACTTGAGGTTTAGCTGTCATGAATTACTCTGGTATGATAAATGTAAAACAAATGTTGATTTTAACAATCACTATGATAGATGAGGTATACTGAGAGTTTGGAATAAACATAAAACAAGACTGTGTGTTAAAATGCCTTTATGGAAGTCTCCATATGAAACATTATTTAAGAAAGAAATAACTGTTAAAGATAAATGGGTAACATATAGGGATTTGTTATTATTAAAAGAAGGACAACATTGACTGAAAACAAGTGCTGAACTTATTCAAGGTTATAATAGTCAATGGTTTGTTTATAGACAATTAACTGAGTGTTCCAAGATGAACAGAAACTTTGGTTTTGAAAAATATAAATCAGAGTTTGAAGAACAATTGTGTACTCATGAACATTCAATAGCCAAAATAAAAATTTAAAATGTCATTGAGAACTGCTTCATTCTATGTAACCTGCCCTTTGTCTCTATGCGAGAAATACCAACAGTTCCCTTGTGAGAAGAGGTAGAAAGACCCAATTATCCCATCTAGAGAAGACTGGTGAATGAAGTTCTATGACCTGGAAGAAATGGACAAATTGACCACTTTGATTAAAGTAGAAGCACTGAGTAATTTTAAGAAAGATTGAAATGTGATAATTGCATATCCAAGGCCCTTTTTGCATGGCATTTGCCATGCGAAAGGGCTTCCAGAGCGTTGCACAATTGCGAGGAGCGTTTCAGACGACGTCTTCGCAATCACGCAATGCTGCTGGGGCCGGCAAGCACCGATCATGCACTATTTCAGTTTTGACTTGTAGCCGAAAACGTTGCGTGATTGCGCATGGCTCCGGGGTGCCACGTGCACTTACCTTGCATGCGGATTTCCGGAGCCAAGGCCCTCATGCTTCCCCTCCCAGCGCAGCCTGGGAAAATACCCAGCTGCACTGTGGAAGGAAGAGGCAGAGCCCTTATGTTGCCTGCCAGCCAGCAGGCAGCTCCTGCAGAGCCAAAGCAGCAAGGACAAGACAGCCTCTTTCAAGAGGCTTCTCGAGTGATCTCCGTGCCCTGGCGCCGGACAAAAATAAGGAGCGGAAAAGGTCTAAGAGAGTACTGGGGGAGAATTTAAGTTCTGGGTTTTGAAGAATAGCAGTTTTAGTCAATATGTAGAAGTATATCTTAGTTATACAGAGGTGGAGAAGCAGATTTAGTATTTTATCTCATAACTACCAGCTGAAGCGCTGGAAGTCATGAGTTTAACTTTTTTGGCCCCATCTTAGGCAATTTCTGCACTGGACTGTTCTAGTGCTATTATTCCACTTTCAACATCCTATGGAATCCTGGGGTTTGCAGTTTGTGGGGGGGCCCTCAAGGCCCAGGATTCCATGGGATATTGAAAGTGGAATAATAGCGCTATAACAGTTTAGTGCAGAGATGGCCTCAGTTTAGTTTTTTTTTTATAATTGTTTCCATATTTGTTATGTGTCGTGTCTTTGGCTTTTTGTTTTTCTGTATCTTTTTATTCTCTTATGTATTATATATTCAAAATTGCATTTTTAGTAAAAAAATATTTAAAAAAGAAAAGACTTCACTTATGGTGAACCTTTGGCTCCACCTGTGGTACCACACTCTCTGCCCTACCAGCCCAAGTGCCACTCAGCCACAGCCAAACTATTATGCATAATTCAATGGAATGCTAAGCTAACATTTCACACCTCTCTGTTTAGCTGGGGTCATCATCACCTATGAAAAGGGGCTATTTTGGAGACTTTGGAGAGAGACAAAATGTCATATATTTTCAGGGGAGGGAAATTTTTAAAATGCAAAGTTTGCAGAGGATGATAGTTAGTCTTTATTTAACAGCTTAAAAAAAATTGCTGCTGATTCAACCAGCAGTATTGCCGTCAGAATAATGCTGTGCCATTCTAGGAAGGAAGGAGGGAAAAGATGGTGCTACCTCATTATCTTAGTTTACAGCTAACATCTTATTCCCCAAGTTTTAGTTTGGAAAGTTTGCTAAGCCACTGAAGATCTCAAAAACCTTTAGAGGATGACTTTGTTCCCCCTTCCTCAAAACTATGAAAGTTCCTGGATGGAATATTTGATCCCAGCACAATTCAAGTATGCCTCAGAAGTGTTGCTCTTCTTTCAGCCATCCGTAGTGTAGACATTAAGACCCTATTGGGGTTCTTCAGGCTTTCTCACAGGTAAGACATCGAACTGCATCCTAAATATGGTGCATGGGAAAGGCCTAGCTCCTCTAGGCTACCTGCAAGGGATGCTACCTTGGAATCCTATGTACCTTGCTTTGGGCTTCTTTTGGAAAGAATGAGGGTGTAAATATAGGTAAATAAATAAGAGGAACCAGTACTGAGAACCAGCATGATGTAAAGTTAGGGTATTGGACTGAGCCATAGGAGATCCATGTTTTAGTCCACACTTAGCAATAAAACTCCCTGGGTGACCTTGGGCCTATGCCTCTAAGGCCATTTCCACATGATGACGCTCTCCCACATCATCCCACCACAATCTTGGCAGCGCCTCTGCCAGGATGGAAGCATGTCCCCAGCACTCCCCTCTATACTGACCATCTGCCTGTGGAAAGGAGTGTGAGGGACATGCTTCTTCCTTCCTCACTGCAGCCATACTGCAGTGGGGAAGGGAATGCATGATCACTCTTCTGGCCTTCTGCATGGCTGGTGGTACCGGAAGCCTCGTGCAATCAGGGGTCATTGATGGAAGTTTCTGCCAATGATATACCTGTGATCACGCCAGCTGGGGATGCGAGAAGGGCAGGAAGATGATGACATCATGCAAAAATGTCATCACAGTCCCGCTCTTCTCGCATCCCCAAGCCAGGAGGATGCTGTCCTGCGAAAATAGCCTCAGACTGACCTATCTCGCAGGACAGTTGTAAAAATAAAATAGAGAGAAGAGCCATGTATGCCACCTGGTATTCAGTGTAGCATAGGTGGAATATAACTAATGAATGTACAATGGGAAAATGAGTATGCCCTACATAGCCTCATATCAGTGTACAGGTGTATCTTGCTTGATTATCCAAAATTATGGATTTTTAAATGTCATCAGTGTCCTACCTTATCCAAGAAAGCCAGCAAGCTAAGATACAAACTAGAAACCCAGCATCTTTTGATAGCTGGTTTTGCTGTTTAATAATATCTAGATGAGAGTGAGAAAGACTGGGAGAGGGTGGGGAGGGAACATGGTAGAAGCTGTCTAACAAGATCATTATTGCTTCTAAAACATGAAAGCACATATCGCTTCCATTCTTGTTACTATTTGTCAGGTACTTAGTACCTCTGCTGCCTTAGAGGCATGAATTTTAAGAGACTGGGAGATGGGGAAGTAACACATTTCCTTATTCTCTGTGGTGTCTGTGTGTGAATGTAGTGGTATTTGCCAGACAGAAAAACTGAATTCACACTCATGAGCTCCACTAGCATGTCAGTCCAAAGTTTACCTTTTTTAAAAAAATGGCACACATCAAAATGGTTGTTAACGTGCTACGTGAAAGCATTTAAGACGTGCCATTTTATCAATTAATGTATCGCTTTGTCAATTGTGGATAGGGCAGCACCTGTGTTGTGAACAATTGATTCATGCAGTATCAAACGATGGCTTGCACTGGTTGAATGGACTACGTAACTTCACAGCTAGGGTTTTCATTATTGTCTTAGAACCCTAGCTGTTATGTTACTTTTGACCATAATTCACCTATTGTGCGGAGCCGCAGGAAATTATGGGCCAAAACATTTGGAGGGCCAAAACTTGCCCAGATGAGGTACCAAAATCTCTGGGGCCTAGACCCCTGAGGACTGAGACCTCATAAGGTATGGGACAGTGAAAAAACAAACTGTATATTACAAAATAAATTTTATATTTCAACAGCCCAACAAGTGGTTGTGATGTCTGTTACTGAATTTAGGGAGGAGGCCCTGTCATGAATTTTATCTCACGCCCAGTGCCCATTCTCAGAAGCACTGTCTGAATTTTACTATGGACACAGTTCATGCATGCACCTTTTAGTCACCTCAGTTCCTTCCATCAGGTTATCAAACTACAAATAGGCCATTTCCACACTAGCCTGTTATAGCGCGATGATTCCACTTTCAACATCCTCTGGAATCCTGGGGTTTGCAGCCGGCCCCTCCCGAAACTGCAAACCCCAGGATTCCAGAGGATGTTGAAAGTGGAATCATTGCGCTATAACAGGCTAGTGTGGAAATGGCCATAATCAAAGTGCATTGGGGGAAGGGGGGAGGTTGGGCAGGGTATGGAGAGGAACAGCTCTTGCATCTGCAACCCCCATTTGTGTGTATCTTTCCTCTACTGGAGAGTATTGTATGAGCTAATGAAGAGCATTAATTACAATCATTCTCAGTGGGTTATTTGAGAATGGAAATGTCTTAGGTTTTCCTTCAGAATTTATCATTATTCACCTGCTAGTGGATGTATCAGATACGGAAAGTGGCAAACAATTGAAGGCATTTCCATCAATACTGATTTCTGTAGATTATGCATTATGCATTTTTACAGGTTTTCTGTTAATGACTAGGTCACCAGGACAGCTATTGTGGGGTGGACTGAAGATACAGGTTCTTAACTATGGCCCACAAACCCCAACAGGATCCATGGATGGGCTCCAGGGCTCTAAGAGCTGAAGGTGCATATACACATTTTTAGATTTTCTTCCTTTGACTGAGAAAATTGTGTTGCAACACATTTTTCAGTAGGAGAGGGTCCATAGCTTTTATTGGACTCTCCAGAGGAGTCAGTGAATTCGCAAACAGTGGAGAAGCTTTAATCTTAATTTTGTATGTTTTTACCTAGATATGTTTCTATTGTATTTTCTGCCTTTTTGCAAGCCACCAGGAGTCCCTGCCTGGGAGAAACGCAGGATATAAATAAAATGATGGGTGGGTGGATGGATGGAAGAACAAATGGCTTAAAGTTAGGGTCGTTTCCGGTCTGCTTCTAGACAAATCAAAATACAACCTCATCAGCACAATCCCAATTATACAGTACATATTAACTTAGATTAGTTGGGGGTGGTAGTTATGGTTGTTGTATGCCTTCAAGTTGTTTTCAACTTATGGTGACCCTAGGGCAAATCTATTATGGGGTTTTCTGGGTCTGAGAGTGTGCCACACATCCAAGGTCACCCAGTGGGTTTCCATGGCCAAACAGTGAATTAAACTCTGGGGTCTCAAGTTAGTTTTACATTAGTTTAAAAGTCAGTCTTGGTTTCATTGTTCTACACAATCTGAATCCTTCGAATTTCCATAGACTCCAGGGCAGTGTTGTAATGAAACTTGAATTCAAAGAATTGAGGTGCCTGGCTTTTTTTTTAATTAGCAAGGATGTGAGCCCCCTCAGATTCTTCTGTTCTCTTCACAGTTTCCTAAAATCCTCATAGGTATTAAAAAAACAGTGAAATTTTCCAGAAACAATGTTTTGCTGTGTGACATCTTTGTTCTGATACAAAGTATGATCTTTTTGTTGAATAATCTTCAATTGGTAGTTAAGAATCACTAGCTTTACAAAAACCTACTCCTGGTAGAAATGAAAGCTACAGCAATTTGTTGATCTGCGTCAACAAACTTGCATTTTTTCTGGTGATTCTACCTAAAATCCTATTTCTGTTCCAAATAATTCTGATCACAGTCTCTAAAAGCTGGCTACACCAGTATATAAAAGATCTTTCCAAATTCATTTGGAAAGGGAAGAAACCTAGGATAAAGTACAAGTTGATGACAAACACAAGGCGACGAGCAGGTTTTGCAGTACTGGACTTAAATTTGTACTACAATGCAGCCTGCCTTCTAGGGATGAAGCCGTGGATTCTGTTGGATGACAGGAAGCTTCTGATGTTGGAAGGACATGACCTTCGTTTTGGCTGGCATGCATACTTATAGTATGACAAGTCCAAAGTTCGGAAGTCTTTTAAAAACCATGTTATCTGCAGAGCTGTTATCAAGGTTTGGGAAAGATATAAACCCCTGCTTTGTTCAAAATTACCCTCTTGGGTATCACCTGCAGAAGCACTCTCAATCCCCGGACTCAGAAGATATGGTAACTGGATTACCTATAAGGAACTGCTAAAGCAAAATGGAGATTCCATTCTGTTGAAAGACCAACAACAGCTGGTGGAAGGTTTTTCAATACCGTGGTTGTCATACCTGCAAAAAAGGAGAGATTCAAAAAAGATCTCCAAACCTGAGGGATTGGACTGAGGCCTACTGAACTGGAAGTTTGCTTGTTAAAAGAGGGAAAACATTTACTTTCCAGGTTGTACAGAATGCTACTAACCTTTAATTTAGAGGATGAGGCTATAAAAGAATGCATGATAAAATGGGCAAGAGACTTAGGCCATAACATCTTGCTGGAAGAGAGGGAAGCAATCTGGAAAGATAACATGACAAATTCCAGATCTTATACATTGCAAGAAAACACTCTAAAGATGGTTCATTGGTGGTACCTGGCGCCAAACAGACTTGCAAAGATGAATAACCAGATGAAAAACCACTGCTGGAAATGTGCGAATCAAGTTGGCACCATTTTTCCCATGTGGTGGGGGGTGTGACAGAGCAAAGAAATTCTGATTTGCTATCCATTCTGACATACAAAAGATTCTAAAAATGAAGATTGAACTAATACCAGAACTTTGTTTACTGGGTATATGGAGAGCTGAACCAAGGTCCGACTTCCAGATTAGAAGATTAAAGTGGCACCTTACAGCAGCAGCTAGAATAGTTTTTGCCAGGCATTGGAAATCAACTTCTATCCGCACAACTGAAGAGTGGTTAGAAAAGGTTATGGAGATCATAGAATTGGATTAGATGACCTACAGACTAGGAAATATGTTAGACAGTAAATTTTATAGGGCATGAGAGCCACTAGCAACATTTCTACAAAGTAAAAAGATTTCTGCACTTGCTTTTCATTGTTGATCTGTATTCTCGATTAACCATTCATGTAGAACCATAATTGAAATCCAATTTTTCAACTGTTTCTTTTCTTCTATGATGGAGTAGATCAGAGTATTATTGTTATAGTTATTTATTATATTTATACTCATCGGTGATTAAGGCGATGGAGGGTAAAAATAGTAGAAGATAAGTCACTGCTTGTTTTGAATTTGGAATGTTAAGGGAAGTATGTTTTACACGATTACTATTTGATCATATAGGATAAGGATGATGAATTACTAATGGTAACAGTTTTAAAATCAATTAGCTGTATTCTAATAGAAGGTAGTGATTGAATGATGGGTATTGACTCCTGTAGGCTGTTCATGTTTTTTAAGGGTATTTTATTGCATCTAAGTAAGATTCCCCCTTTTCCTAGGGCAAAGAGGTAACTATTTTCTCTGATTGCGAGATTTTACTAAGTCATATCTGCATTCCAGATGGAAGCATCCAAGTGTTTGTAATTATTTGTATAAAACACTTTGTTCAATTGTCTTTGTTGCTGTGGTCCCTTTCCTATTTATCCCCCCTATTCTCCCCACCTTGACTGTTTTTTTTCCCTTTATATTGTTGTAACTTATGTGTTATAGGATTTGTTTTAGTATCTTATGTTGATTTGTATATATATCTTGTCATTAAAAAAATATTTTAAAAAAAACTTGCCTTTTTTCAAAAAGCTTACAGATTTTTTTACTCTTTCTGGAGGCCTGGCTATGGAGACCACCTTGATGAGCATGCATGCTTCAACATTTGCCTCTGCAGCACTGCTCCTGGATTAAACTCTGGAGCTGTAACCAAGAATTTCAGAATACACCTATTTGTCTTATACTTTAAAGTTTATATATTTTAAATTCATGCTGGCTATAAGGGTCACAAATATGGCCACAGTGCCTACTTGTGCATGGATGGAATGAAGTTTTCAAAGCCACCTGGAAATGGTAACTTGATAATTTAAATTTATTTACACTGCAATTTAAAGCCCTACCTCTGTTTGTCTAATTACAACAGCAAAGTGTTGTTTCATTGATCTCTTGATTAGGTCTATCAGATCAGCCTGCTACCAGGAGAGAACATTATTTAACGTAAGCCTTTCTGCTTACAATCCCTCAAATAGGTATAAACAGTTGCATGATAAGGGGGATCAAGAAAAGTCTGTTTACATAGGTTGGTACCATGGGCGAAGGAAGACAGTAGCAGATAAACTAATAATGAGACAGAAAATTTGTTATGAACATACCAGTTTAACCTGGCTGAAGGGGAAGGAAGGTTGGAAGGGGATCACAGCCATTTAGATAATCAGTGACTTGGATGAGCTGGCTGCTGAATTATAGAAAACTTTTGGGCATTTATGAGTTTTTGACCAGTGCCATCATTTAGTCCCCTTCACCTGCGGTGACAGCTTTTCAGAACACCTACATTTTTTTACTCAACAGGTCTACAGAATTCTTCACAATAGTTCATAAGCTATTGAGGTGAGAGTGTGATCTAAAGGCAACCTTGCTGAAGCTAAAAGGATACCACCTTGAGATCCATGATAGAAGAAAAGTGAATCCTGAATAAAATATTGTTAAAAATTAGACTGATTAACTAGGTAGGTGTGTTATAAGTGCAATAAGTTATACCCAGTAACAAGAACTAGCAGAAGTTCTAGTTGTTAGAGCTATTCCAGACAGGAACAGCATTGCCCAGGAAAATCCATCAAGCCTTTCATCCATTTGCTGAGTGTTGTTTTGAGCATTCAAAATGAACATTTAGAGAGTACAATAGATACCACTACCCCTACTGACTGCCTACCTCCTCTTCCCCTTCCCCTTCTCCCAACAGGAAACAACAATGATAATGAACCTGCACCATTAGAAAGGATGGTGGATTACCTAGTGGCAAAGAGCTTCAGAAAAGATGGCAATGGTGCAGAGGGGCTCCTTCTCCTCTTACCCCTCCTGGCAAATGACAATGGCATGCATGGGGGTAAAATTAGACTCTGTGATTCCCAGTGCCAAGAAATACTGCCAACATCACTGCCCGAAGACATTTTGTGTGCTAGGCTTCTTTCACCTTCTTCTGGGCCTTCCATTACATGCTGACTCACTCCTTTCCACCAGATATTTTTCCTTGGGGAGTGGCTAGTCAGAGTGACCAGCTGAAGTCTTGGGGGATGTAGGCAGGGTTTAACTCAAAACAACCATCAGTTCTTCTTAGAAAAATTTAAAGAGAGTGTTTGAGGGGTTTAAGAATACCAACACCAAGAAGTTCCTCTCCCTACTCTCCAAACATATTATTTCAGAGGGTGGGGACTCCTTTAGAGAAAATTACCTCAGGCTATGGATAATTTCATGTTGAAGTAGATGATCCTACATATCCCAGGGCATTGAGATTGTCATTCACTCATTCATTACTTCTATTTATATTCTGCCTTTCTCACAATCCTGTGACCCAAGGCAGCTCTCAGCATGTTGAAAAACCAGGTATAGCTAAAAAAAGCCCCATAATCAATTATATTAAAACAGATTATCATTTTAAATCAACTGCCAAATTAAAACAACTTTAAAACTATTTAAAATAATATCAAAGAAAAGACAAAGAGGAAAAAACTGCTTTTCCCAATTCCTTAACAGCCGGTCACTCACCAAATTCCTGCTTGGTCTTACCAAGAAGTCTTTGCCTGCCAGTAGAAGGAAAGCGGCACTAGCCTCCCCTAGAAGAGAGTTACACTCTCCCAGAGGAGCCACTGATAAGGTCCTCTTGGTGAGCATCAGCACATACACACGTGCAGAGCTTGGAATGCTAGGTCTGATTGGTAATATTAAATGTTAGAAATGGAAACTTATTTCAGTAACATAAACACTAATAAGTGAATTTGTTTAATTTGGTGAGTTATCAGTTGACTCAGGCCCTTCCCACACCATACGGGCATCCCGGCATGGGGACATGTTGCTGCTGGTCCACGATGTATGCCATCACACAATGTCATTCCTGTCCTGCTGCTGTCACATCCCCAGCCATTGTGATAACTCCATATACCATTCCTGGAAAAATCTAGTAATGGCCTCCCTTTGCACAAGATTCCCATTGGCTGTGGGTGTGCAGGAAGGAGGAAGTGCTATCAAGCACATCCTTCTGCAGTACAGCTGAGGAAGAGGCTGGCTATACTGTGGAAGGAAGGAGCATTCTGGAACACTATTCATCCACTGGCAGTTGACCGGTGTGATGGGGAGGGTTCAAGTCCCAATCCAATCCTGGCAATGGCATTGCCGGGATGGTGACAGGATGACACATGATCACAGCATAGCACGGTAAGGGCCTCAGTGATTCAACTGTTAGTATTGGGCCAGATCTTGGGAGGTTGTTGCAGTTGACCTTAGGAATGTGAATCTTCATAAAATTTTGTTCTTGTGGGTAAGGGCAAACAATTTTCCTCCCAGCTCTGAGAAAATTCTCAAAAGCTGCACACTTATCAAGAACTATTTGTAGTTTTGTGAAAAATATGCACATAGATAGAACTATGCTTTCTTCACAGAAGATGACACTTCAATGCAGAAAACACCATTTTCTGCTGCAAAATGCCACAAGTATTTTTTGCGTAGGATAAGTCCTGAATTGCAAAGGTTCTTATCTCTCCAGAATTCTTCTTGTCAAAGTTTTCTAGCAGTTAGGAAACCCCACTTGTGTCATTCAAAATAATTAACAACCAGTTCCCATCCCTGGTTTTCCCGTGTGTTTCTGGAGGATCTGGTCCTTCCTTCCCTCTTGCCTCTCTGTGCTCTTCACCTGCTCAAGTCTCTGGCCCTTTCCTCACCTTACCTTTTTCTGGTGCTGGGGTGCAGGGATCATGCAAGCAGCCTCTGGTGAGAGGCTTTCATGTCCCTGCTGCTTCAGCTCCACACGAGCTGCCTGCTTGCGCGAGAGCCCCGCCTCTTCCCTCTGCAGTGCAGCCTGGGACTTTCCCAGGCTGCGCTGGGGCAGGAAGCGCAACCGGCACAGCTCCGGAGGCTCTGCACGCCAGGTAAGTGCGCGCAGGGCCTGGGAGCAATGCACGATCACGCACCATTTTTGCCTTCCAGTCAAAAATGAAAGGTGCACGATCGGTGCTTGCCGGCCCCTGGAGCATCGCGCAATTGTGTGTGCGTCGTGCAGATCGCTCCTCGCAATTGTGTGATGCTCCAGGCACCCTTTTGCATGGCAAATGCCATGCAGAAAGGGCATCTGTCTTCTTCTTCCCTTCACTGCTCTTCACTTGCCTTTTAACTTCCCCAGTCTTCCCATCTTTTAACAACCAGTTTCAGTGAATCAGTGAGAACTGGCTGAATGACACCATTGTGAAACCCCTCTTTCATCTTGGATGAGAATATTAACAAATATTCTTTCCATTCCTAGTTCAGTTTTGGGAAGCATATTTGGTTGTTGGTTCCTTCAAAAGCCCTCTTTTTGTCTTTTAAACATTGCTTTCTTCCAACCTGGAATTTCCTTCGAGATAGACTATAAAGCTCATGATAGGGTTGCTGCTTGTGGGAATTCAGCACATCTGGGAACTGACAGATCAGGGAAGGCTGTCCTATAGTGTGGGATCTTATCATACATCCTTTTCAGTACAGTTTGTCTCTTATGTGCACCTCTGTTCTTCTCGGCCCCACCAATCCATACATGTTACTCTTCACTCTGCACTACCAGTGAAGAAGCAATCTCTGCACAGATGAATGGAAAAGCACAGGTTTTGCACGGAGAATTTGGAGATCCCCAATCTGATTCTGATTCTGATTCTGATTCTGATTCTGATTCTGAAAAAGAAGAAGAAGAAGAAGAAGAAGAAGAAGAAGAAGAAGAAGAAGAAGAAGAAGAAGGAGGAGGAGGAGGAGGAGGAGGAGGAGAAGGAGAAGGGGAAGAAGACAACCACCAAGACCATTTCCTCACTACATTGTTATAGCGCTATTATTCTACTTTCAACATCCCATGGAATACTGGGGTTTGCAGTTTAGGGAGGGGCCTTTAGAATTTCAGCCAGAGAGCTCTTTGGCTTCAGTAAACTACAAACCTCAGAATTCCACAGGATGCTGAAAGTAGAATAATAGTATTATAACAGCGTAGGGCAGAAATGGCCTAAGGTTTGGAAGGGCAACTATGAAGGAACAAGTGTAAAAATACATTAGTAGATACCAAAGTCAGAATCATCCATGCCATAGTATTTCCAGTTTTTGAGTATGGGCGTGAAAGCTGGAGAGTGAAAAGGCTGACAGAAAGAAAAGCAACACATTTGAAATGTGGTGCTAAAGGGACACAAAGGAAAGGGTTTAAGAGCAAATCAGACCTGGATTCTCATTAGAATATACGATGACCAAATTGAGGTTGTCATACTTTGTTCAAATCATGAGACAGCATGACTCATTGGTAAAGATGACAATGCTTGGTAAACTGGAAGGTAAAGAGAAAGACCATGTTATGGATGGATTGACTCAATAACAGAAGGCATGGTCCTGAGTTTACCAGACCTGACTGGTGTGATGAAAGGGTGGCAAAGTCAATGTGCTGGCAAATAACAACAACATAAAGTATATATTGTACGTATATACATTTATACATTTATGATTACATATGTATGTGCAAAACTCCACCCTTTACATGTCTTATACAGATAGCTTCCTTTAAAATTTTGACAACACTGTAAAACAACTAATATGCTAAAATAACTTTGATTTGAACTTGGAAATAAGCTGGGACTTTCACTTGGTCACAGTTGGCAGTTTAATTTTGGAACAGTAATTTAGATAGTAACTCTTAATCAAAAATTCATTTTCATTTTTATTCCTCATTAAATTACTAGAATTCACAACATAAAAATTCAAAAGTTCCAATAAATCTTTTTTTCACTTTAGACAGTCTATTATTCTCTATTATTTTTCACATTGTTTATGAATTATAGCATCCACAGAACTGTGTCAGATATCTATTATTAATCTCTTTTGCTTCCATACTCCCAATGGAATTTCTTAGTTTTGGCATACAAACCAAATCCCCAGTCTTCAACACCATTAAATAAACTGCTTCATTTTGCTTCTGTTTATGATTTTTGTGGCAGCAGTGAACAAATGAACAATAGTCGCATACTCTCCTGCAAAATTCTAGATTTTGCAATGCGAAAGAGTATCATCACAAGGTCTAATGGTAGATCTTAATAAGATAAATCTCTTATGTTCTCAGTTATAATTTCACCAAATATCTTAGTTTGGGAGCAATTCCAATTGTGGGCTCTAGATCAAGGCCTATTCCTGTATACCACATCTCCCATATGTGTCATTAGCTTCAGAATAAATTCTGAGGAACCTCTTAGGAGTCAAATAATATCTAAACAGCATCTTATAAAACCTCTCCCTAAAATTCAACTGTAAAATTTCATAAAGTTGTCAACCTTTTTCAAAAGTGTGTAGACGTTGCAAGTGACTGTTGCATAGTGATAATTCACAAAATGAACATCTGAGCAACATTTACTTCTAAAAGCCACAAAGATACTCAGAAGTATTTATGAAGGCTGAGAAATTGGAATTTGTGTGAATCATAATAAACACTACATTCAGATTTGAGTTAAACTTATTTCTACATGTATACATTTAGGGTCACAGTGCCATTAAATAAGGAGCAAAGGAAAATGGTAATGTTGCAGTGGTTCTCAGTCTTTGGTCCTCCAGATTTTTTGGACTTTAACACTCAGAATCTGCCATTATTGGCCATACTGGCAGAGGCTTCTGGGAGATGGAGTACAAAACAGTAGAAGGATCAAAGTTTGAGAACCCTTGTGCTAGAGCCTTGGCAGGTACCTAAATGAGACATGGTGAGATTTCCCTGAATCCTATTATACTGGGTAATTTTGGGACATTCTCCAACTTTCTATTTTGGGGACAAGTCAGTGCTAGAATTTGTGATGGCTGCCCTGTTTCTGGGGTTTCTAGATGAGATCATTGACCAGTTCCATATCAGCCAGGCTTCCAGGTTGGTTATGGGCCAGAGGCAATGTTCGTCACCTTGGCAGAAGACCTATACTGGAAGCCCAAATACATTCTTGCTGGTTCTTCAGGACCTCTCATTGTCATGTATACCAGGTATGAGGACCTGTGGAAGGCTAGGGAGCCACCTTAATCCTCCAAGAGACCCGGGAAGGCTACATCCCCAGCACACCTATCAACAAAAACTAAAAAAAAGTCACTCAAATGCCTCACAATATCCTTTATGGAAAAGGTGGGCAACAGTAGATCACTAGGGCACTAACACAGCCCTAAAGTGGTCTTAGAGGGCAGCATCTGCTCTTGTGCAAAAATTTCTACTTCTGAAAAGCAATCAGGGATATGCGAACATTTTTACCATGTTTTGAGTTTCAAAAAAGGCACCCCCTGGGCCCAAATTAGCTCAGGGATCCCATAAAATGTGGTGGAAGTACACTCCACACCCTCTAGTGGACATATTGGGGCCTTTCAAAGCAAAAAAAGTTTTTTTTAATTTTTTTGAAAAATTTTGCAAAAATTGTTTTTGACCACTGGGCCCCTCAGGAGGCCTCCAAACATAGCGAAAATGTCCTCTACCCCTCCAGAGTACACTTTGGGACACACTGGGGCAAAACATTTTTGGGTAAAACTGGCAAAAAAATTGACCCCGGGGGCCCTGAGGGCAGCCAAAATATCCCTGGGGGCCCATATGTAGCCCACAGACCACACTTTGCCCACCCCTGCTCTAGGGGATGTGGAGAGCTTTTTTGCCATTTGTTGCATGGTGTAGTAGTGTTTCATTAAGACACCTGGAGACCAAGGGTTTGGATTGTCTCTCAGCCATGGAAACCTACTAGGTGACCTTGGCAAGCTACACTATCTTAGCCTCAGAGGAAGGCAATGGCAAACCCCCTCTGAACAAATCTTACCGAGAAAACTGTGTCATAAATTCAACTAAGCATAACCACAAGTCAACAATGACTTCAATGCACAAAACAACAATAGCAGCGGCAGCACTAGCAACAATAACAAACCATTTTAGGCCCAGGAGAGGCCTTTTTTTAGAAAAACGAAGTGACTAGAAGTCATTCCCAGTTATTTCCAGTTTTTAAAAGAGCTTCCACTAGAGTTAAAATGCCCTGGGGAGCCAAAACATGGCAAAAATACCCCAAAATCCCTAGAGGGCATTTTGTTCACCTCTGTTCTGTACTGTTTTACAGCACTCCAGTCCTTTAGCCCTCAATGTTATACCTTTACACATGAAGATCTTGTCTAATTGCTTCATAGTTGTCCTCTGAAATCCTAGGCTTCTTTTGATCTCTTGACTGTAGTCTCCATTCTGATTAAAGATTGAGCCAAGGTATGGAAAATCTTGAACTATTTCAATGTCTTCATCATCTGAGGTCATTATTTTTGTGTTCTTAATGTTCAGATGTAAACCTGTCTTTGCACTTTTTGCCTGGTCTTTTCTTCAGTAATTGTTCCAAGTCTTTGCTCGTTTCTATTACTAGCATGATGTCATCTGCATATCATGAACTGTTGATGTTCTTTCCTCCAGTTGTCATGCCTTCTTCTTCCAAGTCTAATCCTCCTTAACATATGATATGTTCAGTGTACAAATTAAACAGATAGGGTGAAAATGCAGTCTTGCCTGACCCCCTGGCCAATTGAAAACCATCTCATTTCTCTGTATTCTGTCCTGAAGGTAATGTTTTGTCCTGTGTACAGGTTATACATCAGGACAATCAAATTTTGTGGCACACCCATTTCATTGAGAAAGATCCATAGTTTTTCAGATCTACATAATCAAAGCACAGACAAAGCATGAAGCATCTACAAAGCACAGGCTGATTTTCTTTGGAAATTCTTAAGTAAAATGATCTCTCGTGCTTCTTTCTTTCCTGAACCCAGCTTGAAATCTGGTATTTTTTACTTCATATCTGATAAAAGTCTTTGTTGTAGAATTTTGAGCATGACTTTGCTTGCATGGAAAATTAATGCAAAGGTCCTGTGGTTACTACAATCTTAGGTGTCCCCCTTGGTTGGGGATTGGAATGTATATTGAATGTTTTTGATCTGGGGGCAGTGCTTTTGTTTTTCATATTTGTGGACAGAATTTAGTTCGAATCCTGTGATACTCACTTCTATGTCTTCTTTCAATCTATAGTGGATTTAAATTCACAGAAGCTTTTCTAGTTTTAAGTGAGCGTCTGGTGTTAATAATGGACTGGACAAGGGTTAAACAAACTGAATCTTAGGCCATTTCCACACTACACTGTTATAGTGCTATTATTCCACTTCCAACATCCTGTAGAATTCTGGGTTTGTCGTTTACTGAGGCCAAGAGCTCTCTGGCTGAAAATTCCAAAGGCTCCTTTCCAAACTGAAAATTCCAGAATTCCATAAGATGTTGAAATTGGAATGATAGCAGTATAACAGTGTAGTGCAGAACTGGCCTTAGTTCAGAAAAGACAAGGGAATGCAGGGTAAGTTAAAAATAATCTCAGGGAGCAGGTTTCAACCTGTGGTACATCCAGTTACATGCTGAACTAAGAGACAAAGATTTTGGTAGTGGATAGGAGTATGTTTGCACAGATGAAGCTGGAGATGTCTGATCTTGTCATAGTGAGTTGTGCTTTAGTTATACTGTAGCTGCATTTCTGTGATGTACCTGAAGCTAACTTTGCAAAGTGCTTGGAAACTTCAGCTCGTCCAAAATGCTGTAGCTAGCCTCTTGACCAGTACTGATCATAGGGTGCATGTGACTCCCTTGTTACAGTGGCTTCACTAACAGCCTGTCTGTTTCTCAGCATAATTCAAAGTGCCAGTTATGACTCATTATTAAAAATGTGGGATCAAGCTATTTGAAGGACTGGGTTCTGTATTGTGGGCATCCTTGTCTGGGTTCTGAGATATTTAGGGAGCCCATTCTTTTGTTCTCTCTGCAACTGAAGGCACATTTGGTGGGTATGCAAAGCAAGACTTTCTTGGTGGCAACCTGAGAATCCTTGACAAATGAGATTAAGCTGGCCTCTCCTTTGTTGTCTTTCTGCCAGCAGGTAAAGACCCTTTTATTCAGAAAGGCCTCAGCATCTGAATGGTGTTTGCAAGTTTCATTGTTGTTTTATTTGTATTTTATTATTGTTAGCTACTGCCTTCCATTTCAGGTCTGTTGGAAAGATGGGACAAAAGTAACTTTTACTCTGGCTTGATATTAAGCTCAGAGGTGCTTAAGTGGAGGAGGCTGTGGGAAGGCAGCCTGCTCCCATGTGAGGCATGGGAACACACAGCTGCATGGTGTCATTGCAGTCCTGCTGCCCACAAATCTCCAGCTGTTGCAATCACAGGGTATACCATTACTGGAAAAAATCCAGTAATGGCCCCCAATAGTGCCATGCTCCTGTTGCCTAGGTGCTTCATTCTCGAGCACAGCACTGAAAGTGGCTGGCTGCACTGGGGAAGGAAAAAGCATGTCCCTCACACTACCTTTCCACAGGCAGCTGGTTGGGTGTGGAGGAGGTGTTTGGGTCCTGCTCGCGCCCTGGAAGTGGCACTACTATGATCATGATGGGATGACGATGGAAAATGGTAAGGTGTGGAAAGGGTCTCCCAGTTAAAACACAAGAATCTCTGTTTGGATGCCCCTTCCTCAGATGTGATATATCGCCAGTGATGTATCCCTGGTAGCTGAATAATGTTCCTCTGGGATGCTAGTTGTTGTTGTCGTGCTTGTTGTTGCTGTGTGCTTTCAAGTTATTTCCAGCTTATAGCATCCCTAATTCAAATCTATCTTGGGGTTTTCTGGGGCTGAGAGTGTGTGACGTGCAAGTTAGCTAGATATCCCAGCTTAAGCCCACACATGTTCAGAAAACTGCCTGAACAGGGCTTTAAAGGACGTTGGGCTAATTCATCAAAGTGGGGCTGTCAGTGACTACTAGTTAATTATACACATTGATACACACATACACCTCAGAGTCAAGTACTAGAATCAATATGTGTAATAGTTATTGTGGAACGTGAGTGGGAGGAATTATTGCAGTGATGTATTGGTTGTAGGCTTCTAATATGGATGAAAACTGGGACATCTGGGGCCAGGCCAAGAACATCAGAATGTGGTCAAGATAGCAAAAATTATTACTGAAGAAGAATGTACAAGCTAGTAAAGGCTTCAGCAGTTTGCTTTTGCCTAAACCTACTGGGAAGGGCAAGATTCCACCCTTTCCTCTCCTCCCTTGTTGAGTTAATTGAATAAGACTACTTTTGTGCTTTGAATGCACTGTGCAGCAGCTGAAGTAATTTGTGGACAAAACCAGGGAAAATGGAAGGAGAGAGAAATTGGGGTATTTTAAAAGCAGTTGAAAAAGTGGAACAGAGGATTAATTGGGACTGTCCCGGCCCAATTGGGGCAGTTGGAGGATATGGCAGAATATGTGAAGGATTGTTAGAATTCATCTGTTGACTCTGAGATAAAGGCCCTTTTCACACAGCATTCACCATGTGAAAGGGCCTCTGGAGAGTTGCGCAATTGCAAGGAACCGTCCACATGATGTTGTTGCAATTGCTCGATGCTGCCAGGGCTGGCAGGCGCTGATCATGCACTATTTCATTTTCAGCTTGTAGCCAAAAATGGTGCGCAATCGCACATCACTCCAGGGCCCCGCACACACTTGCCATGCGTGCGGAGCCTCCAGAGCCATGGCGCTCGCACTTCCTGCCCCAGTGCAGCCTGGAAAAATCCCAGGCTACACTGTAGAAGGAAGAGGAGGAGCCCTCACACTGCCTGCTCATTAGCAGGCAGCGGCTGCAGAGACGAAGCAGCGGGGATGCGAGAGCCTCTCACAAGAGGCTGCTTACGCAATTCCTGCACCCCAGTGCTGCGAAAAGGTAAGGTGCGAAAAGGGCCAAAGTGTCTCTCCTTAGAGAGTGTGAGTGTGTGGACAAACTTTTATAAAGAAGGGGAAATTCTGAGGGTCTTCTTCAAGTGTTCCCATGGGAACTGAAATAGTGAAAAACTACTTTAAAATATGTCATTACACCAGTGCTCTTGCTTCATTCTTAGCCTCCCCTCATTTCACTTGTTTCGATGAAAATGTATTTACTTCCCTTGTCTTTTTCTCCAAACTACAATGAAGCCATATTCCAGATTTCCTGAGAACTTTTAATTGCCAGACTCCAGCCTAACTTCCTCTCTATTTCTGCTATTAGTTTCACAATTATCCAGACCTCTAATGATATTCTTCATTTGCCAGAAATTGTTTTATTTTCTTTTAATAGCTGTCAATTTTTGATGCCACAAAAAAAGGAGGGAGGGAAAGAGAGTTAGGCACTTGAGGTGAAGAATAGCCTGAAGCACCATCACTTTGTGAAGAAAGTTTTAGTACTACCAAATCAAACTGTGTTTACTGAGCTGTACATCCTATAGATACTTTGCTTCAAAGTATCTAAAGTGAAGGATTTTGGTCATAGTGCCAAGGGAGGTATTCAAGCAAAAGAAAGGAAGAGCCAGATTATAAAAGGGCAGACATAATGCATGAATTGGAATCCACATGTGTGTTGGGAAAAGGCTACCACATTTGTAGGAATGCAGGAGGTTGCCCCAGACCAAGTCAGAAGATTGCCCCAACTAGCTCAGTCTTGACTGCAGTGCTTTCTAGGTTTCAGACAGGGTTTGGGACAGGGGAAGTTGTCTAAAAATGGATTCAGAATATTCCTACAATCAGGCCAGTCTAGTCTATGATGCCTGGCTTTGCAGGGCTTCAGAACAGGGGGTTCTCCCAGCCCCACCTGCAAATGCCAGAGATTGCTTCTGGGTTCTTCCACATGCAAAACAGTCACACTACTTTGGCCCCTCTCTTCAGGAAAAAATCAGACTTCTCTCTGAAGGTGTGCACCAGTTCTATGTTACTATTAAATCCAACACAGATGATTGAAAAGGGGGTGTGTGTTGCTATAAATTCAGCAAATCCTGCAATCAAATCACAATATTTCTTGTATAGCACCTTTCAAATGTTCTATATTGACATGTATTTGTTTTGCAAAGTGTTATGTAGTGGTTTAAGCATTGGACTATGACTCTGGAGATCAGAGTTTGAATCCCATGGAAACTCACTGGGTGATCTTGGACAAATCACGTTCTCTGAGCTTTGAGAAAGGGGAAAGTACACACTCTCTGAACAAATCTTGCCAAGAAAACAGTGCCATAAGGTCATTTTGGGGTCACCATAAGTTAGAAATGACTTCAAAGCATACAACAACATTTTGGTTTTTTGCATTCTTTTAGATGTCAGCTTTATGAGTTTTATTGTTATTGTGTGCCTTCAGCGTGTCCAGAGGAGGGCGATCAAAATGGTGAAGGGTCTGGAAGCCATACCCTATGAGGAGTGGCTTAGGGAGCTGTGTATGTTTAGTCTGCAGAAAAGAAGGTTAAGAAGGGACATGATAGCCATGTTTAAATATCTGAAGAGATGTCATGTCGAGGAGGGAGCGGGCCTGTTTTCCACTGCTCCAGAGACTAGGATAAGAAGCAATGGATTCAAACTGCAGGAAAAGAGATTCCACTTAAACCTCACAAAAAATGTCCTGACTGTCAGAGGTGTACAGCAGTGGAATACATTGCCTCGGAGTGTGGTGGAGTCTCCTTCTTTGGAAGTTTTTAAGCAGAGACTGGATGGTCATCTGTCGGGAGTGTTTGATGTGTTTCCTGCATGGCAGGGGGTTGGACTGGATGGCCCCTATGGTCTCTTCCAACTCTATGATTCTGTGATCCTATGATTCTAAATCATTTCCAACTTATAGTGACACTGAAGCAAAATTATTCACAGTGTTTTCTTAGAAAAATTTGTTCAGAGGGTGCTGACCATAGCCATCCTCTGAGGCTGAGAGAATGTGACTTGCCTAAGGTCACCCAGTGGGTTTCCATGGCTGAGCAGGGATTTGAACCCCTCTCAGAGTCCTATTCCAGCACTGAAACTATTGCATCACATTAGGCCAAAATTAAACAACTTGCAGATGAGGACAAAGGGAACAAAGTCTTATAATTAAGAAGTAAAGAGTCTTGGCTTTCCTAAGACATCTTTGTGCATTTGTGACCCAACCAATATTTGAACCTGAGCACTTTCTAGATTATATTTTTGTTGATCTTTTTTTCACAGTCTTATACACTCTTATTGTAGCATAGATTATACTGGATACCACAATGTGTCACTGAATGCACAAGGGGCATAGCAGCTTTGAGCTCCTCTGTTGTGCAGTGTTCAGTTAGCTGCCTGTTTACCAGTCAAAGGTGTACGAGATGGCTATATCTGCATGTGGAACATTGGCTGCACCAGGAACTGCACTTAACACAGCCAACAAGAAAACAAGCAGATTTTTGCAAGGGTTTCATGCTAGTACAGTGATTCAGTAGGACTCTGTCCTTTGTCCTAATTATTATTCTCTTACCTTTTACATCAAGTCCTAAAATGCTTGCAGAGGGGGGAGCTCTGTAACATGCAGGGTAAGACTAATCATGATGTACTGAGAAACATTAATGGACTCAGTCCTGTGGTTGAGAATGTGACTTAAAAGAGGACGTACCATATCAACACTACACAATCAGTAATGCACTATGCACATGAATGAAAAATGCTTGGGTAAAAATGTCCAGGTTTTCAATATAATTGAAAAATCAAAAAAAAAAAATGAATGAAAGAACTACAGAAGAGCAACTTTTTCAAATGAAGTCTATTGCTTAGAGGCATAAAGGTGGAATTGGTGCTGGAATACCCCTGTAGTTTCACACTTGAAGGATGGAACTGCTGTGGTTCAGTGGTTAGAGTGTTATACTGAGATTTGGGAGATGCAGGTAATAATCTCTGCTGTGGCATGAATCTTGGGGGGGGGGGGCCTTGGACCAGTCAATTTTTCTTAAACTGATAACCCTCACAGGGTTGTTGTTAGGATAGAATGAGGGGGGCACATTACTTTGGGGTTACTGAAGGATATAATAAATAAATAATTTCAACGCAGACAAAGGAATATGAAATGCAGGCAGACATGATATATAGATAAAAGAGACTGTGGCTCTTTTCACACCATACCTCAATTGCAGGATGTTCCGATGCCATCGTGGGATTGCCAATGGTGGATTAGGCTCCGTATGCAGCCTCTTGTCTTCGGCAGGCAACGGGGCATTCGCGAGACAGCACCGGATTGCACCTGGTGCCTGTTCTGCAGCTCAGCATCCCAGGCCACTCCCAGGTCCTGCCCCATCCCCACCCCACTGCCCCTGATTGATCAGTGTATTTGTTTTTTGTTTTTGTTTTTTTGGCTGACTACTGTGCTACTGTTCTAATGGTGGCACCAACTTTTTTTTTTAAAAAAAGTGTAAGTTGGCTGGACCCTGGGGGCTGATGTCATCAAGGGTGTGGATGGCGATGTCTTCTGGGCAATCTGTCCTGTGGAGTTTGTTAGTACAATGAGGGCAGTGTCTGGTCTGCTGCTGGGTGGAACTTCCCCGGGGAGTTGCTGAGCAAAGGACAGACAGCGACTGCCCACATCCTACCCACTCCCGTCATTCTTGGAAGGATGCCGGATGGAGGCTCCACATGGCCATAGCTCCCACAATTGATTCCAGAAAGGCTGGTTATTTTCAGGTTTCTCCCAAACATGAAAAAAAAAATGCATGATTAGCACTGCCTGCACCTGGAACAGCACCTGTTTGGTGAGAACATCATGTGTAAGGTGGCTCCTCATGGGGGAGCAAAGCATGGCTAATGCGATTTGAAAACGCCATGTGAAAAGGGCCTCTGTTCCACACAACCAGGACTTTTTTTTTAAAATCAAGAATAAGGAAAAAAACTTTGGATGTTTGTTGTTGTTGTTGTTGTGTGCCTTTAAGTCATTGTTGTCTTATAGTGACCCTAAGGGAAACCTACTATGGGGTTTTCTTGGCAAGATTGTTCAAAGAGGGTTTGCGCCTGCCTTCCTCTGGGGCTGAGAGAGTATGACTTTCCAAAGTCACTCAGTGGGCTCCCATGGCTGAGTGGGATTCAAACCCTGGCCTTCAGTCCAACGTTCAGATAACTACACTAAGGCCATTTCTGCACTAGACTGTTATAGCGCTATTATTCCACTTGCAACATCGTATGGAATCCTGGGGTTTGCAGTTTAGGGAGGGGCCAGCCTCCCGAAACTACAAACCCCAGGATTCCATACGATGTTGCAAGTGGAATAATAGCGCTATAACAGTCTAGTGCTGAAATGGCCCAAGCTGAGTGATTAGTATTTGCAATTTCCTGTGGCCAAGTTAAAAGTTTTTTTAATGGCTCTAGCATATATGACTCTATACAACCTGTTCACATTTAAGGTACCACAAGACACTCTGTTGTTTCAATATACCGACAGTTCCCAAAGATATTTGATATCATACGAAAAGATGTGGAAAATTAAAAGCATAAAATAAGAGCTAGAAACAAGCCTTGTCTTCTGAAATTTAAGTAGCACAATCTATTCAGCTTATCAAAGATAGTTTCAAAGTGATTTATTTCTAGAATATTAGAATAATATTCTGTACACAAATCACTCTGAAACTATCTTCTAGGGCTCTGTAAATATTAATGCTGTTATTTTCATGCAGGGAAAAGACTATTACTAAAACCTTTTGTAAAGTGCATGCGAAGGCATGAGAGCTCACCCTCACTTCCATAACTCCTTGCTTGAGTCTAATGCACAAGATGCCCCAAAGATTTAGAACAGAAGACTTGGAAAAACTTCTGTCATACTATTTGATCATGCGGCTAGAGCTGATAGGGTGAGATCTAAAACATTTGGAAGGACTAAAATGTGAGCAGGTATGTGTGTTTGAGCGGGAGGAGCTGTTTTTCAAGGTTATCCCTACAAAGTGCAGCAAAATGTGCATACGAAAAAACAGTATACGAAGCTGCATCTATTTTGATGAAGGTTTTGATGACGGAACCGTTGAGGATATAGAAGAGCACAATTATTTCTCTCCTGTTGAAGTAAATGAGATTCTAGAGTTCTCATGTTGGTTTGATCATGCCTAACTCACACATGTGCATATATATCTATATTATGTTGCTACTGAAATATATTTTCATGCTATATTTTAAAAACACAATAAAAATAATAAATTACCCTGTTGACTTGCCAGTCCACATAGAAATAACAATATTACTTCTTCCCACCGTAAGCCAAGGAAGCTGTTTTGATCCTAAACGAGGCCCTTTCCGCATCTTACCTGTTCGCGGAGGTGGGGGGGCGGCATTTGTGCGAGCAGCCTCTTGCACAAGGCACTCACTTCACTTCTCGTTCCTTACCACAGCTGGCTTGCCAGTCGCTCGAGTGCCGCACGAACGCCCCGCCCCTTCCTACTGCAGCGCAACCTGGGAATTGCAGGCTAGCGCCGAAGCAGGAAGCGCGACCAGCCCAGCTCCCGATGCACCGCACAGCAGGTAAATGCATGCGGGCCCTGGGAGCATTGCGCGACTGCGCACCATTTTTGGCTTAGACCCAAAAATAAAAAAGGGCGTGTCCACTCTGCATCTGGCTCTTGAGCGTCGCGTAAATGGGAGTGCATCGTACGGACCGCTCCTCCCATTAACGAGACGCTCAAGGGGCCCTTTCGCTTTAGAAACAGCTTGTGAAAAGGGCCCCAGTGTCTGTTATCAATTACAGACTGGATGAGGTAGAACAAATTGAAACTTAATAGAAACAAGATGGAGGCGCTCTTGGTCAATTGAAAGGCAGGAACAGGGATTCAGCCTCTGTTTGATGGGGTCACACTCCCCCCTGAAGATGCAGGTTCACCACTGGGGGTGCTCTTGGAATCGATTCTGAGCCTGGAAGCCCAGGTTTCAATGGTAGCATGTTACTTCAAAAGGTGAGTGGCTCAGGAATTCACCTGCAATGCCAATGCCTCCATGGAAAGATGGGGAATTATTAGCTCAAAAGGGAGGCCTGTGAGATGGAAGTAACTTCTGGGATCTTTTCACCTGTGTATACAGGTACTAATGCAGGGACACCAGTTGAAAATTAAAAATAATGTTTTATTGGGGGAGAATCACAAACACACGGAAGATTCAAGTAGTCTCACAACCACACAAGGCTAAACTGAAGGAAAGGAAGGAAAATCGGATAGCAAGGAGTTCGATGAAGTAGGCAATATTTATCTGTCCTGAAGAGAAGATACTAAGGTCCTTTTCGAATGTTACCTGTTTGCGCTGCTGGGTTGGGGTCCTTGCGTGAGAAGCCTTGGAAGGAACGCTCCCACTTCCCTGTTGCTTCTCTGCTGCTCGGCCTCTGCAGCTACGTCCTCTTGCACAAGCGCCCTGCCTCTTCCTTTCGCAGTGCAGTCTGGGACCTTTCCCAGCCTGCACTGCCCAGGAAGTTTGACTGGCCCGGCTCCTGACACATCGCACACCAGGTAAGTGCGTGTGGGGCGCTGGACTAACACGCGAGCATGGAGTATTTTCAGCTTGAAGCCGAAAATGAAAAAATCCGTGTGTGCTCTGCGTCTGGCCCTTGAGAGTCGCGTAAATGTGAATGCGTCATGCAGACCACTCCTCACATTTACGTGACGCTCAAGGGGCCCTCTCGCTTCCAAACGCCATGAGAAAAGGTGTTAAGTGATGTGGCTCAGACTAGGGGTCTGAGAGTAGCACAAGAACAGAAATCTGAGAAGCAGAGTGATGGCCTATGACCAGTATACGATAAGTTGCCAAGCTTAGAGCCAGGGTTTAAATATCCTTTTAATGCGCTGAAGGGGAAGGTGTTAATGGCTCTCCAGCAGAACAAACAATGAGTCAGAGTTCACCTCCCAGCCCGTGGCTCTCTACCAGCAAGGGAAGGAAGGCGATAGTACTTGCCCAAGAGGAGGAGGCAGTGGGGAGTGTCCAATGCAAACATCAAGTTGACATGCTGAACCGAGCCAAAGTCAAGATCAAATCCAAAAAGTCCAGAATGCTAAAGGGCTGTCCAAAAAGGGTTAAGAGAGCTGGAACACAAGTGTCGTGAGAGCTTGATTAGCGATTTGCTACAAGCAAACAGCAAGCTATGCCAACAGACTTATATAGCCAACGAAAAAAGATGCTACTCATCATTGTTCTGTTTTCTCAGTCTCACCCAAATGGCTTCCCTCTGAGCTGCTCATTTTTGTCTCCTCCATGACTGGAGGCTGGAGGCAAAGGTGGATTTAATTTCTCTAAATCATTACTTGTTCTCTCTCCCTCTGGCACTGGTTGCAACAACTCTGTCTGAGCTTGTCTTTCAGTTCATGGGGGTGTTGGCAAGATAGTTTGGTCTATCACTGGTTCTGTTTCTGGCACAATAAATTGCTCATTGACCTCTGAGCCATCATCTTTCACACAATGGCATCCGGAATGGATTAATGGTTTTAGCGTTAAGTGACAAAGCATTGACGGGAATCATGATAGCTTCTTAATGCCATCGGTTGCTGTATTGAGACAATTTCATTTGCTATTGTTTGAAGGTTGAGTCATTGAGAGGATTATCACAAGCTCATCAGTGCTGAAGCTTCCCAATTGATTCCTTGAACTCATGACCTGGCCATGCCCTGAGGTCCCATCTGACCTACTTATGCATGTATGCAGCCAATCCTCTTTGCCAGCATGGCTTTTCAGCCATAAATATATGATTTACATATATATATTTATATTGCATATTTCTTGCCAATTAAATAATATTGATTGCCAATCATTTATTTATTTATCTAATTTATAAAAATCAAAGCTTGTTTGTCTGTGGCAGGTGAAGAGCTCATATGATTGGCTGCCTAAGAACATTCTATGGAATCCTGGGGTTTGCAGTTTAGGGAGGGGCCTTTAGAATTCTCAGCCAGAGAGCTCTTGGGCCTCAGTCAACTGCATCTATCTTGAATAGGTTGGTTGCTATGGAAACGAGGCCTAGCAGCAAGGAGGAGGGCAGTGTATTCCCTCAGGAAGTCAACCTCTGCATGTTAATAACTCTGAATACAGGTTGGATTGGGGAATATGGGGAAAAGTTACAAGAACTGGACAAGAAAGTTTGGGAAATTAGAGACACACGATCTAAAATCTTTCTGACAGTTATTACCTATGAGAAAATAAAATCTCAGGCAATGCTGGGTATATATGCCAGTTTATTATATTTGTAGTCCACCTTTTTCCTGGAATGGGACCCAAGGCAGCTTCCAACAATAAATAAACACATTAAAAATGTTTAAAACAGTTAAAAACATTAAAAGTATAAAATTATAAAAAAACTAGAACAATATTAACCTGAAACAATATTCATACCATAGAGTGGGAGTGTATGCATGGTAACAGCCAGGAGTGCATTTGAACACTTAGGGCTTGTGCACCAGCTGCACCCGTTCCTTGACACATCAGATCTGGCCATGGTGACACATGCCTTGGTTACATCCTGGTTAGATTACTGTAATGTGCTGTATGTGGGGACTGTCCCTGAAGTCCTTCCACAGGGCTCCTCCTTGGTCCAGGGCGAATCAGAGCAGTGCGAGGTCTGTAGATCCGCACTGCTCCGGCTTCCAAAATGGGGGCTTCCAGCTTCCAAAATGGGGGCTTCCGGCTTCCAAAATGGGGGCTTCCGGCTTCCAAAATGGGGGCTTCCAGCTTCCAAAATGGCAGTTCCGGCTTCCAAAATGGTGGCTTCTGGTTGGTCGTGGGTCTTGACCAACCGCTGAAGCTCACCACGCCTAAAGCCTGCCCTCCGCAGATCGTGGGCTCACATTGGTGCGAGCCTGCGAATCTGCACAAGGGAGCAGGAACACTATGGCGCGTTCCAGGAAAATAATGACCTGTTTTTTGCGGTCTTTAGAAAACATGTTGGAGCGGACTGAGGTGCAGATCTCCGGTAAGTAGTCCGCTCCTAGTCCGCTCCAAGGTGCAGACGACTGTGAGAGGACGCACCGCCCCTTTCTAATTGCCTGGTGCGGAAAGGGCCATAGTTAACTCTGCTGAATTTATGGATGTTTGAGTTTTAATAATGTATTTTAACATTGTATTAATTCTTATTTGATAGTTTAATTTGTGTTTTAACTTGAATATGCCATGGTTTTTCACCATGTCTTTTTAATTATTGTAAGCAGCTTTGATTCCCAACCTGGGAAAAAGAGAGTATAAATAAAAACAACAACATCAGAGGAAACTTAGGCTTAGCATGAGTACTGTAGTCCACCATCACAGGGCAAAATTTCACACGTAATGTACAATGTTTGCCTATTTTTCCATTTTTTAAAAAATATTACAATATACCCATAAAAACAAAGAACAAATCAAGAAAAAAGACAAAAAAAAACACCTTAATTCAGTACCATAATAGTGTTCCACTCTGTGTCAATAAAAGAGAGAAAGAGAAATTAGAATCAATAATCACTACTATTGATATTATATGGTACAAATAACAGGCCTTAAGGTTTACACATATTATATTGATTTCTTCCTCATATATTTTCAATCATAGAATCAATTAAAATGTCTTTCCAGAATTTTAAGTGATGTTATGGAGGATAACATGAACAATGTTTTATTTATCTCTTCAAAATTATCTGCATGTTTCTATACTTTCACGTATTTTAATTTACTTATCCATTTTTCTAATAGGGCCATTGTCAAAATTTAGTTTTCCTATGCTGAGTAAACATAACAATTCAGATTTGGCTCAGTATTTTATAATGTTTTCTTAGCAAGCACTTCGGCTGTGGTGGGAATCATGTTTTCCAAAGGTCCTCTGGTTGGCTTATAATGTTGTTCTGTGCATCTTCCTTTTAAAAATGTGCTTTAGTTTTTTTTCTATACTGTACTATATCCACTATGACCTACTAGCCATGGTCCACTAACCATGATGAACAAATCCTGGAAAACACATAGGCCAGAACCCCAAAGAGTCAAACTGCTGATGTAACAGGCCATTGCTTCAGTGGTTTGGTCTTCTTGTTACTTGCAAGGGAAGTATCCAAGGCAGCCCTATGCAAACAGTGGTAGCTGTGATAGCACTGATGAACAGTGGTGGGTGAGTGGCCCTGAGTGCCCATCATTTGCATGATGCCAAAGAGGAGGAGGAGGAAAGCACCTGACACAGTTTGCTGGCAGAGGCCATATCTTTTGAGGATTGCCTGGTTCTTTGATTACTGGATCTTTTTGGTCCTGGAAGCCAAGGCACTATGGGCAGGATAGCTTATGAAATCACCCATCCAAAGGCATAAACTATTTCCCAGGTCATAATGCGTTGACTCCAAGGATCAAACAGAGCCAAGCTTTAAGAAATCAGATCGTTCCAAATGCATCTGGCCTCGGCTGCAAGGCACACACAGGTAAACTGGCCTGCTACTGATGAAAGAACATTCCACTCTGCTTGAACTGGATGGGATCTTGGCCAGTGTCCCCACCACCAAATGCACTTGCAAGAATTTTAGATCTAAACTGGAGAAAGTAATTCCATAAATTACATTAAATTGTTCTCATGAAACAATCTAAAAATTGATCCACTCAGATAGCAAAAATGCTAATCAAATGATAGGCTGCTTATTTAAACAGCATGATTACATTTCTGCACTACACTGTTATACTACTATTATTCCTCTTCCATCATCATATAGAAGCGTGGGATTTGCAGTTTAGGGAGGGGCATTTAGAATTCTCAGCCAGAGAGCTTCTTGATCTCAGTGAACTACAAACCCCAGAATTCCACAGGATGTAAAATGTGGAATAATACCACTATAACAGCGTAGTGCAGAAATGGCCATAGTTCATAGCAATGAAAAAGAGTTTAATTAACTGTAATGGATTACTGTTAACCCTTGGATACCACAAAGTTTGTGTTTTTTTAAAAAATGAGTTGAGTTAGTTGTGGGATATTTTCTATCCAAATGAACATTCTAGTAAATTGAGGTTTAGGAACAAGGTTAGCAATATGGTTAGGGTCCAGATTGTTAAGGTAAAGTTTCCACTGTATGGTTCTTTTGGTGATGATACTGCCCCCCCCCCCAAGAGTTTTGCAGCTCCATGACATTTTTCTTCAGTCCTCAAATTTCTAGTCTCGCAGGAACTTAAATCTTCAGCTGAACATTAAGAAATTCAGTTCAGGCACCCAAAGAAAAGGTCAAGCAAAGTGACTAAAGGAAGGCTAACATGGCAAATATAAGAGTTCTAGATATGAACAATTTTCAGTGGGTCATTTCCTGCAATGCTAGAAATTCGAGGAATGAAGGAAAATTTATTTGGGAATTACAATTCTGATTTGGAGCAGCAATGACCTCATCTCCCCCGAGCTGACAGTGAGATCCCAGGTACGCATTTCTTAAAAACATTATGACCTCCATTGACTAAAATATTTTAAATTTTGGTTTGCATGATTTGAAACAGGCACATTGTTTTCCTATGCACTTTTAATATATGTGTATGTTTGGATGAGATGTGCCATGGGTCAGCATGAAGATTCTGGAGTGCAAACTCTGTCTACATTATATACAGTTTGGGAAGGCAGATACGACAGGGCCACTGAGGCTTTGACTGAGTTTGGATTTCTCCCATTTCCCTCAAACTTGGAGACCAGCCAGAGTATATGTCTCCCAAGTTATATATTCAGCTTGGTGGATCAGATATTGTCCTTCCCTGCTTGAGTGTGTGCCTTGGAAAAGGACAGGTCCCAAGGCCAGTTCAAGAGCACATCTTGCACCCTTGTGCTGGCTCAGAGAACGGTACGTCCAAGTCTATAATTTGCTGTGCCAGCAGAGTGGTTGCCAGGATAAGCCCATGTGGGAAGGTCACACAGCCTAGACAATAACTGAAAGCAGAGAACTTAAATAATTTGCTATTCTAACCAGGCTCAAGGGATTTATTTCTTAGTTATATTTACACTTTCCTCCACTGAACTGAAGGTTCATGGCTCTCCTGTTTCTCACTTCATCCACACATTGACTCTATGAAGCTGTGTCACTGTGAATGAGAGTGACCAGCACATGGACATCTACTGAATTTCATGGCACTGTAGTGATTAGCAGTTGTATCTCGTAAGCCCCAGTCCAGCTACATCATACTAGGTCTTTAAGTTGCCCTTCTGTATACATGAACCAAAATCTAAAATATAAATAAAAATTAAGGGAGATGAAAATTAGTTATCTAGCAAATCTATTTATTTACTAAAATACCTATATCACACCTTTCCCTCTGACAATAGGGTGATGTATGATTTTTTAAAAAATGAATAGACCACAAACATTTCTTAAAAAAGACAAAGATAACTGAAATGATCCCCTGCAGTAATTGGTGCTTTTTAAAGGTTTTACAGAGGATACATGGCAGTCCTGCTCCTGCTGCCCGAATTTGCTCCTCCTCTTGTTTTGGTAGATTGTCTTCATCTTCCAGATCTTACCAGCAGCAATGGTTACTGAGAACCACTCTTTATTACTTTTTGGTACTATTAACCATCTTGGTTTTGTTGGTATTGTTATGCCTTCCTATAAATTTGAACTCAGAACAGAAACATAATCATCTTTCATTTCAAGTTGACAGTTGTGAAAAAGA